>OX336388.2:2122652192-2127452192 GCA_946902985.2 Meconema thalassinum
TAACACAATGCTATCCGGTCTTGTGAATAACGTTATTTGATGTTCGGAATGAGTGGTAGTTGTTCGCGACGTGTTAGAGCACGAATAACGTTATTCGACCTGCGAGGCATACAACAAAGGCAGAAAATCACGAGTTGTCAAAGTCCATTACTAACAATATTGTAAGATGAACAACAGAATAGTTTAAAAATGTTTGATCTGAAGATGTTCGCTTGATGTACGAAACATGTCGTTCCGCGTATTTCAACTACGTCAATATTGGTTAACGAAGTGATTGCCTTTACAGAAGTGTTGTCATTTTAAACATTTCAAGTGCTTATTCATACATTTGTTTACTGATTATTTTATTCAATATTTTCCATTCAATATAATTAGGCTTAAAAGAAGTTTGGTGCTTTTCAGTCGGTCAACATGATTGTAACCAAATGAGATGGGTTTTTCCCTAAACCTGAAAAAAATTACATGCGATCTTTTAAAAAAATCTCATGTACTTATTTTCAGGATTAGCGAATAACCCATCTCATTTGGGTACAATCATGTTGACCGACTGAAAAGCATCAGATGTTTGTTTACAAAGGCAACACTGAAAAATGGCTTCAAACACCAGAATAATTGGACTTCTATTGACCTGATGACCGACTGAAGAACAACGGAAGAAAAAATGTAGAAGTTAATTTTTTAAGTAATTGATACATGCATTTACTAATTTTCATTTGAGACTGTTTTGCCTTTCAGCCTCCAGTCTAGTCTGCAATCCTCTGTTTGTGAAGAATTCTCCTCCATGATCCCCTATTAGCAGTTAGCACTGCAGCCTATTCTGCTTCCATACCTCTCACTTTGAAATAATTGATAAGTAAAATTAATTCCAATTGGTTGAATCCAAACAAACATCAATTTTTATCATTAATTGAAAGTAAAATGACGAAGATCGTGGTGTGATTTTAGACGAAACATATTTCTGAAAGATAAATAAATAAATAAAATTAATTTGAAACTCAGCAATTTTTCTAGGTTTATGTCATGTCTTGTGCGGAGTTTTGCCTAGAAATTACCAAGATAGGCTCATCAGACAGTGTCCCCGATTTCGTTCAGTTGGTTAATTTTATAATTGAATCGGTTGAGGCTGGAAAACATTAAGTCAAACCTGGTAATTTTTAGTATTGTGAAGTATTGACCCAAGGGCCTTGGAAAGTACTGAGAATAGGTTATTTAGTGGAACAACTTACAGTGACCAAAGTATTGCAGCTGGCGGCGCGCCTGCTCTGCCCTCTCCTGGTCCATGATGCTGTTGAGGATCTCCAGCTTCCTCTGCAGGTCGGCCCCTTCCGTGTTCTCCGAGTCTGAGGCAACAACAACACAATTAGCTCCACATTCATTTAAATATTACACCGCAACAAAACAAGGCTTGAACAGTATATCACTATTATAGCCTAGAGGATGGAATTACACAGGGGTAACGCACAGAATACCAGTATTTCAATCGCATAAGTTGCCCATGAGGTTGGGGAGTTGAATACACCCAACTGTCGCGCAATAATAATAAAATTGTTCAGCATCTGAAGCCCACATTGGGTTGTACCAAGTGGACTGTACACTCATGACACAACTGTGTTAGGGATTTGTTAATCCACTGGAATTCCTGAGCTGATTAAGTTTTCAATCTTTCCAAATATACAGGGCACCAGGAAATTTTCTCCGTAGTGACTACGGGCTTCTGCCAAAGCTAGCATCAGCAGTTTAGTTGGCAGCACGGTGTCCTTGACAGAGTGAATCCCACACGTGTGGGCTGTAGGCTGTCAAAATCGTCAGTGTGTATTGCAGTAAGCGAGCGTGTGTGTCATCAGCACTTCCAGCATCAGTTATGAATGGCTCTGGTGAGTACAAAGTTTACTTAAGTAAAAATTAAGACTTTCACGACCGGCGTTGAAATAGGAATCTCTGTTTCGAGGGGCTTATAGGCCGTGTTCTAAGGACATTTTGTCATCCTGACGTTTCACTGACGACTGCGTTCAGCATGTTCCCAGGTTACATTAAGCCAGGTAAAACAAGTAAACAGAAGATATATAAATAGTCAACGACCCACACATAGAGGCTACCATAGCAACGGCGTACCACATAAAAGTAATGCATCAAGGACAGGGCTGCTCTTCTGTTGCATCTTCTCGTCTACGACGGTCAATAAGGGCAGGCTTGAGGGGATTAAGGACTGGTGTCTTATCATGCCAGGCTACAAAGGGAGGTCATTGAAATCCTGAAGCATACTAACAGCTTCAATCGTAAGGAGGAAGCAGAACGTGTGAACAGAGCTTGGCTTCCAGTCCTTAATCCCCTCAAGCCTGCCCTTATTGACCGTCGTAGACGAGAAGATGCAACAGACGAGCAGCCCTGTCCTTGATGCATTACTTTTATGTGGTACGCCGTTGCTATGGTAGCCTCTATGTGTGGGTTGTTGACTATTTATATATCTTCTGTTTACTTGTTTTACCTCGCTTTATGTAACCTGTGAACATGCTGAACGCAGTCTTCAGCGAAACGTCAGGACGACAAAATGTCCTTAGAACACGGCCTATAAGCCCGCGAAACAGAGATTCTTATTACAAAGTTTACTATTTGTTTGCTTGTTTGTTTTGATACAAGTGAGAGGCATGCTAGAACGTACCCTTCTCTGAATCTTATTCACTATTCTCTCTCGACCCTACGTTTTGGAATCTCCAAAACATACTTTATATGGAGATATTTCATAATCCTAATCCCTTTTAGCTTGTATCAGCCTAAAGTGTCGCTGGGTAAATTCCATGGAGAAGCATGTCTCTTGGCATGAGTGGGTTGATGATTTGGGAGGAAGGTGACATAACCCAGATGATAGGTACCATCCCACCATTCAGCCATCAGATGAAGTGGCGGAGCTTCTATAACAACTTCTAGGATATCCCACGGAGGGATCTGAACTCACCTGTCTCCTGAATTTACCTCAGGAAGCATAGTACACTGCAGTGCATGATTTACATCCTTCATGGCAGAGTCGATATGCCAACGGAAGGGAAATTACTAACCCATAGCCAATGGTTGTGGTCATCCTCAGGAAAGACCTGGGGAGTTATGGTTTGTTAACCTCTCCTCGTTCCTGTTTCTCCACCTAGTAGTACAGTGGCTATGGTACCGCGTGTGTGACTGCGATCAGTTCCTCCTCTCACAATGCTTCCTTTGTGGACATTCACCAAGATCTCAATAGAAAATAGACGTAACGATTCTTTAGAAACAGCGACAATTCAGGTTAATTGCCTTGCAAGGCAGGTAACCAAGGTGGGTCTCCAAGTGTCGGAAGAGAAAACTGAGTTCTTCGCCAACAGCAAAAAGATGGAAAAGGAGATGTTACTAGAAGAGGGTAAATTGGAAGAACTGAAACATTTAAATATCTTGGAGAATGGATTGAACTAAACTTATCGGAAAGATTCGCGATATCCATGAGTGTAAAAAAAACAGGAATTAGCCTATCGATTGAATCATAATAGGCCTACCTATAGCAATGTCTGTCTCGTAATTTAAAGCTGAAACACTACACTACAGTCATACGTGCGGAAGCTTTGCACGCCATGGTGTGTCTATCAAAGAACCAAGGAGGACTGGTTGATCAATTGGAAGTTAGGGAGAGAAAGATACTCAGGAAGGTCCTAGACCCGGTGCGGGAATTGGGGAATTCCAAAGGAGGCACAATTCTAAACTTTGCGAGTATATAGAAAGGCTCTCTGACCCTACTAGGAAGAGAAGGATAGCCTTTTAAGGCTATATATATCGCTCGTCTCCAAACAGACTGATTAACCATCTGTTCACCTTCTGGAGAACAGGAAAGTTCGTCCCACCTGGCTGACTGAAACCAAGAAAGATATGTGAGAAATGGGAATACTAGGTCTTCTGGGCAGACAAGCTGTTAGATAGACAAACTCTCAAGGAAGCCTGTGGATTTCAGGAAAATCCTCGGAGGAGAGGTACCCCCTGAACACTGGAACGAATGACTTGGGAAAAGATGCTACAATATTGAGCAAAGATCAAGGCCCAACAGTTGAACAAGTGTGGTCGAAAGTAGACCTATTGGAAAGAAGATGAAGAATATACGTATAGTCTCAGGTACGTTGTTGTTCTTCTTAAATCATTTAGGGGCCTTGCGACATCGTAGTCATTCAACCAGGTGTACTTGGGGGTGTGTGTGGAGTTTGTTTGATTACCCGTGGTTCTGCAGTAGTGTATTTGTAATGCAAGTGAGGATGGGGAAGGAGGCGGCCGTGGCCTATAGTTGGGAACCATACCTACGTTTGCCTGAAGGAGAAGTGGGAGACCACGGAAAACCACTTCCAGAATGGCTGAGAAGGGAATCGTACCCACCTCTTCTCAGTTTTGCCTCACAAGGCAGAGTGGACCCTGTTTGAGCCTTCAGACCAGAATTAAATTTCTTGACAGAGCCGAGAATCGAACTCGAGCCTCCGCGATGACTGCCAAGAATGCTAGCCGCTACACCAGGAAGTGGACCCTCTGCATAGTGTTGTAGAACATTTCTTTAGGCGTTCTACTCTCTAATTTCAACATTCCGCATACACTGCCTGCCATCATTATTAGTCTATTTCCCATTTTTGCAAAAAAGGTGAAAGTAGACTTATGAGAAAGTGGCTTCGGTGGCGTAGTTGGTAGCATGCTGAGCTCCTATGCCCAAGGTCGCGGGTTCAAACACGGCCGAAGTCATCGGATTTTTTTAAGAGCGTAAAAATCCCTCAGTATGCCCTCCTTCGGAGGGGAAGTAAAGCCGGCGGTCCCATGTCATAGATTTATGGCATGATAAAGAACCGTCCACTAATTACACCTGTGTGTAGCTAAATTATAGGTTAAACATATGCCAAACGCTTTTAGGTTCCGACGTTCGATGCCAGGAGCCGACTGCGATGGCATCCGGTAACCAAGTTCTGGACTAGTGGTCATTGACGTTGGCATTTGGCGGTAAAAGTAGGAACTACTTGAAAAAATGCAATGTCTGCAGTCCTTACCTGAATTACAGATAACACACACTAATACAGCCATCACAATTAACACCGGTTATCAGACAGATTCTACACACACCCAAAGTACACCGGGCTACATGACCGCGTTGTCGCAGCCCCTTAACTGAGGAACCAACCAACCAGACTTACGAGATCTACACGGGCCAAAAGATGTGTATGTGTGAATGTGTGTCAGTGAGCAAGTTTATCTGTCCCCCTTCACCCCCCACCCTCCACCCCTATCAATTCAAACACGACGAAACCGAATTGAACCAAATTTGGTACAGAGGAAGCACTAGCAAAGGACACCTCAGTGTCATGCTTTATATCGCCGTCATCTTTACCAAAACTGAATGGTGGCCAGCCATACGTCTAAAACGTAAAATCAAATTACGACTAAACTGATCATCCGATCTTTATCTAATATGGTTACAACATAACTTCATGTGGGACGCGTCTTACGCCCGAACTACAAGGTCATCAACCGTATCATTTCAAGATGGCGGTCGTGTGAATTATTCAAGCATTATAACCCATGACATAGGACCCACTAATTCCGATCATAGAACCGATGGTGGTTTAAGCTATTCTAAATGGCATGACCCGTTGGATATTACAATTTAATATTAGAATATTATACTGTATGATTGACTTAGAAGATCTGAGCCGTCTCTGTCACATGACAAGATGGCAGCTGATCTCTTGTGCCTGTCCTATATTTCAGTAGTTTGAGTATGTTGCATGCGATATAGTCTACTGGTAGAAATAATGTAAACTTTGTACGAAATGATTTATTATGATGAAGATGCACTGCAGTGAAGAAATCGGTCATTTCAAGACATTGTTGTATGTAAGTCGGTTAAAAACACTGAGGTGTTACGGACATGTTTGCCTGTGTGGTATAATGTTAGTCTCTCACGCGGTCGGGTTCAAAACCTACTAGAGTTAGCTTCTTTTTACTTGAATTATTTTTATTAATTGCTTTATAACTATTCAGACGATATAATATTAAGCGTTATATTGTGCATTTTACAGTGGGAAATATATGTATTAAAAGTTCGGGCTATTGAAACCATATTTTGATAGCGTCTGCAGCATCGCACATAAACAGAAGACAAAAGAAAAAGGAGAATACACGTTGTCATCCACAGCCTTTTCAATGTATCTGTAAGGTGCTGTCCTCTTGCGGGTTACGTGGGTAATTGTTCCCAACATCCCGCGTTGCAAATTCCTGGTCTCCTGAAGTCTATTACAATCTTGTAATTGTTCAGCTTCTAGCAATCGTAACAGACGAAATTTTGTGGGACAGGCCTAGATTCAGGTTCATTCGCGCTCCATAGTTGGGCACAACGTTGTAAATAAATAATAATAATAATAATATAATTGGTATTATTTAATTTCAGACCTACCTAGAGTTATAGTGAATACTGTAACTGACATCTAACACCAAGCATGCAATATTAAAGAGGAGATTCATGACGGGCATACAGTGTCGCATTCCCGGCGGCGCACAATCGTTAATGCTGGTCCAGATAGTGACGAAGAAGTATTGCTGCCTGCGCTTTGGGTTGGGGTCATTCCGAGAGGAATTTCGTCACTAATGCTATTTCTGGAATTTTATGGCATTGTCTACTTTTCATTATGTTTCGTGCTCAGACAGACAATATGAATCATACCAGTTGAATCAGTCAGTAACATACAATGTGCATCTGGAGAAATATGTTATGGAGAAATGTATGGTTGCGGCGTAATGAGTTCGACACTCGCTTAATGTGCCTGAAATTGCGGGATCAAGTTCAGGCACGGTTGGTCGGCTTTTGTGTTTAAATATGAGGAGCCCATGTCAGCAGATTTACTATCGCGGTAAAGAATGTCTTCAGGGCAAAACTCCAGCACTTCGACATTCCTCTGTGGTTCCTGGTCCCAAGACCGCGTGTTTGTTTTCCGGCCCCTTGAGTGGTGAAAATTGCGTGAACCTGGCAGCACAGATATTGGGCATCAAACTCTTGCAATCCCCATAGCAATCTTACACCGCGAAATAAACCAGTCGTATTAAGACGAGTGGGAGAGATGTTTCTGGCAACCTTTAATAAAGTGCTGGATAACCCATTAGGCCCGACTAGGCCCAGGCCTAGAATCCCCAATTATCTGCCCCCCCCCCAAAAAAAAAATACAATGTCCTTTAAAAACTGAGTTCACTCATTCTGAAATTTACGAAATTCTTATTCGAGACAAGCTTGAGTCTGTTTTTCCGAACGTTAAAATTGCTTTTCGCATTTTCCTGACCCTCATGATAACGAATTTTTCTGCGGAGCGCTGGTTTTCAAAATCGAAACGTATCAAAAGTGCACAAAGAAGTATCATGTCGCAAGAACGATTAGACATGCTACGTTTATCGAGCAGTTGTTCTGCGGGAAATTGATTTTGATGATATTGTAGAAGATTTTATTGACTGAAAAAAAAACGGGAAAAAAATTTTTGATTACATTTTACAGAAGTAAAAAATAGTATGATTTGTTAAATTGTTCATCAAATCATCTGAAATGTTTTCAAATAACGATGATCGTTTCAATTGAAATGTATGTATATATGTAGGCCTATGTATGATTTAATAAAATGTGTATTATTCATCTTGAGAAAAAATCTCTTGTATATACTTTGTTAAATGTACAGGTGCTAAAAAAATAAAAATTATTTGAATAAAATAAAGAGACCCCAAAAATCTGAGGGACTTGGGCCTCATTTTACCTTAATCCGGCACTGAAGAGAGGGGATAGGTTGGTAGGATGACGATAATGTTGTCTTCTATGGGACTATAAGACTCCAATGTATGTGGGTCCTCTGATGACCGTGTAGACCAATGGCGTCGCAAACTTTTCCACAATGTAGGAATAGCACACTTAGTTATGGAATGAAGGGTCGACGACAAGAACTGTAGGGGTAGACCGGGTTAGATTTTGTTAAACAGATTGTCTCGGATGTAAGGTGTGGTAGCTATGTAGAGTTGAAACGATTAGCTCAGGACAGGGAGGCATGAACTGCTGCATCAAACCAGTCAAAAGACTGAAGACTTCAACACACACAGCCTCGCCCAGCCATTGAAGAAATTCGTGTTAACGACTCAAGAGTTAAAACTGATAAAGTAAAGTAAAGTAATGACTGGGACCAATTAGGGCTGGAATAGAACTCCCAAGGCCTTAGATACCCTACAACCGTCGGGGTTGGAAAAGAGCAAGAGTTGACCAAGATTAAAGAAAGATGAAGTCCAGCACAAGTATTGTATTTTTTTATACATCGTATGGCCTCGGTGCCGGGTGCAAGGTTTGTTATTTGACCCCCCAGAGGGTAGCTTGCATGTCAAATTTCGTTGTTCTTTGAAGCACTATGAAATTCAAGGAGGTTAGATATCTACGCTCCTTGAACACTATAGCGCTTTCTAGTACAGAAATGAGGAACTTTGTGTTGGCGAAAAATCCCTAGATTAATTTTGCCATTATGAATACGGCCTACTTAATTCAAATGGGTTCTTTAACACGCCAACAACCTATGACATGCATGTCGTAGTTTTTGCAAGCATGGGGTTAGTCAACCGACACGTTAACCACTCACCCACTGTGACAAGCAGCACAAGTATGAGAAAGCAAATCTTGGGGTTCTTTTGTCACAAAATTACATCCCACTTGTTGTAAGCTTCTGCGAAACTTTCTGAATGAATAGATTTAGGTTCACCAAGGATGAACACGGTGAGGTGGGAATTGTTGTCGTTGTTTGAGTCTTCAGTCTTTTGACTGGTTTGATGCAGCTCACCATGTCTCCCTGTCCTGAGCTAATCGTGTCATCTCTACATAGCTACCACATCCTATATCACAGGCATTCTGTTTAACATATTCTAACCTTAGTCTACCCCTACAGTTCTTGTCCTCAACCCTTCCTTCCATAACTAAGCTTACTATTCCTGGGTGTCTTAGTATGACTGTGTAGACCAATGGAGCCGCAAACTCTTTCACAATGTAGGACACATACTAAAACATCCTGATAGCATCCCAATTTCTCTTATTTCTAACTGTCTTGAAGTATTTCTACCCCCAATTATCCATCTACTTAATTTCTCTCTACAAAGTGGAGTATACCCGTCTCCTTGGAAGTGTGCTAACATACGTCCAGTACCATAAAATAAAAACCCCACTAGTTGTAGTGACTTTAGACCAATAAATATCCTTTGTGCCCTTAGTAAAGCGCTTGAGAAAATTGTTCATGAACAAGTATGTGAATACCTAACTAAATTTAATATATTCAATCCTTACCAATCTGGGTTTAAAAAGGGGCATAGTAGCACCACTGCATTGTTAAAGGTCAGCGATGATATACGCTCAGCTATGGACAAGCGTCAGCTTACAATCTTATGTCTTTTCGATTTCAGTAAGGCTTTTGTGTGTCTGTTAGGTAGTCAGCCCGAAGGCTGGTTGGATCCTCAAAGGCACCGCCGTTATGTTATATGAGTAGATACCCACAAAAACCCAAGGCAGTGCTATATTGAGGCGTTCTAGGCAAGAAGAGGAGTGAGGTAGTTTGCCATTGCTTTCCTCACTGAGTCAGAACAGTAGTCCTAACCCTATGAGTAGAACCTTTCACAGCATTCACAGGCACTGACTGTGCCCCGAATGCCATTACTAAGCACCACCCATACCTCAGTAGCTTCCATATAATCACATCCAAGTATCTAATAACTCATTAATATTTTTAATTGTATGCTTTACAGCACTCAGTCTACTCCAGAAGTGAAAAAGGCACCTCTATGCTCTCCTATTTGCAGTTCGTATGCCAGACTCTCTACTCCCATAATCTTAAAAATCATTAAACATTGGGTCTAACCAACACCTCCACATCCACTTTTTTAACCCTTCATAGCCAAGTTCGTATTTTAAGTGAACTCGCCTCGTTTTAGTAACAGATTCACCCGACATGTTGATTGCTAATTTACCATATACATTTTCATTATGAGCACCCGGCTGCCATTGCTCCCACAATTGTCCCAATCACAATATTTTCATATCTGTGACCTCAAGCTTATGAATATCCTGAATCCAACCAGCTTTTACTCCCACCTAGCAAAGTCTGTCTGAATACAATGATGTAGGGATTGTTTAGTCAGGTTATTACATCCTTCTAGCAGAATACAGTAGACAGCAGCTGAGAACTCACTGTATTAAAAGCATAAGGTTTGTTCTAGAAACGGACTTAGAAATATTTCGCGACTTTTCCTTTTCTATATCTAATTAGTAAGAGCTTATCTATTTACAGTAACACACCTTTGAATCAGAGCTAAACAGCAGAAAACTTAAACACAACATCCAGCACAAGTACAGAAAAAACAAATTTTTAAGCTCTTATCTTCAAAACTTATCTTCAAGGCTTTTGACTGTGTCAATCACAATATACTTCTTGCAAGCAGAAATATTTTGGGTTCTCTCAGAGTGCTCTTTCCTGGTTCAAATCATACCTTTCCATGCGTACACAGAGAGTGGTCCTCGCGGATGGCTCCTCCTCAGACTGGAAATCGGTAGAAAGTGGAGTACCTCAGGGATCTGTCTTAGGTCCACTATGCTTCTCGATATATATAAACGATGTTTCAAATGAATTCCGAAATAGTTCTTTTCATATATACGCTGATGACCTCCAAGCCTATTTTCACCTCACGCTTAACACTGCATGTGATCGTATAAATCTGTTTAATGAATACATTGACAGGCTTTGTGACTGGGCCCTAAATCATAATCTTAACTTGAACATATCTAAAACACAACTTATATCCATTGGATATAAAAAACTTCTAAATTCAGTAGATTTTAATTCACTACCACCCTCAAGATAATAATATTAAATATAGCAACACTGTCTATAATCTCGGAGTGATATTTGATAGAACACTGTCGTGGGCAGAGCATACGTCTAATGTGGTAAGAAAGGTTGTATCAAGTAGGCATCTCCTGAAAAGAACTGTTTCTTACACCCCTCCTAACATACGTAAGCTCTTCGTCCAAACTCTCATTTTTCCAATCATTGATTATGGCTCTGATGTATACAATGATTTACCAGAAACACAGAACATAAAATTACAAAGAGTCCAGAATGCATGTGTTCGGTACATTCTGGATGTAAGGCGAGATGAACGTATCACACCTTACTACGTGCAGCTGAAATGGCTGAAACTCCACGAGCGCAGGCAGCTATCAGTTGCCATTCTGACACATAAAATATTACATTCCAAGACCCCGTTATATCTCTACAATGCCTTTACACCTATGCATTCTGTTCATAATCGAGAAAATAGATACACAAAATTAACACTCCAGATTCCTATACACCGAACCATGAAGTTCAATAAATCTTTTGTTTGCACCGCCTCACGCCTCTTCAATACCTTCGATTTATATAAGTTCGTCAACATTGCAAGCACTGCAGCTTTCAAAATACATCTTTCATCCTGCTTCTCGGAGCAGTATACCTCTCACATTTGATTACTGCATTATGTTAAAATACTTTTTTTTAAGTTCAATTATAACATCAGGACAATAGCTGACAACCTGTCTAATTTAATAGCTTTTCTTGTACAGTATATGATGTTTGCTTTTCGGGCTGATACTGTGTCTGTATGCTCTCTTTTGTAAGTAATTTTTCCATTATCATTATTATTATTATTATTATTATTGTTGTATTATTACTGTCTTTTTGTTACTAATGTTAGACTATTATTATTTATATTGTGAATGTAAGTGTAATGTTTTATTTGTATACGCCCTAACCTTATTTTATGTAGGGCGCTACTGTAAAGGAGCTCTTAAGCTCTAAGTTTAGCCGTGAAAATAAAAACAAACAATCAATCAATCAATCTTCTCTTCATTAGCAGTCGCCAGAAACATCTCTCCTCTCCCACTCGTCTTAATACCTTTTCGTTTGTAACCCTATCTACCCATCTGATCTTCATCATTTACTGTAACACCATATTTCAAATGCTTTAATTCTCCTCTTTTCTCCTGCACCAATAGTCCAAGTTTCACTTCCATAGAGCGCCAGGTCCAGACAAAGACTTTCAAAAATGACTTCCTAATACCTAAATCTATATTCGAAGTCAACAGATTCCTTTTTTGTAGAAATGCTTTCCTTGCTTGAGCCAACCTACTTTTTATATCCTCTTTGCTTCGTCCATTACTGGTTATTTTGCTTCCTAAGTAACAGAAGTCTCCTACTTCCTTCAGCTTTTCACCTGCCAATTTGATGGGCATTGTAACAGTCTGGTAAGAGGGAAGCACAACATTGCAGTATTTCTGTTTGATTACTTTACAGATTCTGCCTAAGGGACAATGCGAGCCTGGAGGAGGAGTAGTCTTCAAGTGGCCTTTGAGTCGTGAAAACTGCGTGAGCCTGGCAGTACAGATAATGGGAAGCTAAGTCTTGCAATCCCCATAGCAAGCTGCCATAGCGAGATAAACCAGTCGTGGCTGCGAGGTTCCCGTGATCTCTCGGGTACACACTTGTGAACTGTAATCCAGCACCTCTCAGTGGCAGTCGGTGACACTAAATGTAGGAGGTTGAATTATTGTATGGCTATACTGGGAACATTCCAATTTCATAAAAAAAGATACAGTCAGTCTGAGAGACTAGACTTTATATCATTTCAAATGACGCATGCTACAAATGCTACACATGTTAGAAAGGCTTCGCTCGAAGCCCCAGGACTCTTTCAACAGACTCCATTACCCATTAATTTAGGCTTCCCGTGCGGGGACCTCTTTAAAGTTCACCCATTATTTGATTGTGATATCTTGCAAACCTCTTTAAGGGTCACCCTGTATTTGAATTGAATCTAACATACTGTACACCTCGTTAAGTGTCACCTTGTATTTTGCTCTGACATCCTGAACACCTCTTATCTGGCATCTTGTATACCTCTTTAGAAGTCTCCCTATATTCTTGTGTGACATCTTGTACACCCCTTTAAGAGTCACCCTGTATTCTTGTCTGACAACTTGTACACCTCTTTAGGAGTCACCCTGTATTCTTGTCTGACATCTTGTGCACCTCTTTAGGAGTCACCCTGTATTTTCTCTGCCATCTTGTACACCTCTTTAAGAGTCACCTTGTATTCTTATCAGGCATCGTTTATATCTCTTTTAGAGTCACTCTGTATTCTTATCTGGCATCTTGTACTCCTCTTTAGGAGTCACCCTGTATTTTTATCTGACGTCTTGTAGGCTATATCTCTTTAGGAGTCACCCTGTATTCTTGTCTGACATCTCGTACACCTCTTTAGGAGTCACCCTGTATTCTTATCTGACGTCTTGTATATCCCTTTAGGAGTCACCCTGTATTCTTGTCTGACATCTTGTACACCTCGTTAAGGGTCACCCTGTATTCTTAACTGACATCGTGTATATCTCTTTAGGTGTCACCCTGTATTCTTATCTGACGTCTTGTATATCCCTTTAGGAGTCACCCTGTATTCCTGCATGACGTCACGCACTCCCCGTCTCCGTAACGCATAACGTTAGACCCAAGCATAACGACGAAGTCGACAAGATCATTTGGAATGATAAAATTGACCAAGTATTGATGAATGTAGAAGTACATCGTCCTTTGAATTGTGATCTTTATTTGAAGGGACGGAACATCTACTCTTAGGTCACCTGATCCTCGTATAAGTTGGACGGCACCGTATCTTAAATACTGTTTTTCACTTGGACATAAATATCTCCTATAGTTTGGGCGGTATGTGGTAAAGCCTCAAGTTCGTCGTACAGTATCCTGAGCCAGTCTCAAAACTCTCGAGCCAAGCCAGTTCTCGTTCGAAAACACAAAATAACGACGTCCATGATTCCAATGAAGTTTTATAGGCCTGCTTGATGTCTTTCTTCTTTCTTTCGTAGTCGTTTACCCTCCAGGTTGGTGGAACCCACGGACTCAGCGAGGGAACTCACCACTACCGCCTCTACGGACAGTGTCCTAGAGCTGGGAACATCTAATCGGAGTGGATACAACTGGTGAGGTGTGATTGGCACCTCGCCCAGGCGGCCTCACCTGCAAAGCGAACAGGGGCCTCATGAGGGAAGGTAATGGATGGTCAGGATGGATAGGCAAGGAAGAGGGAAGGAGGCGGCCGTGGCCTTGAAGAAGGTACCATCCCGGCATTTGCCCGAAGACGAAGTGGGAAACCACGGAAAACCACTTCGAGGATGGCTGAGGTGGGAATCGAACCCCCTCTACTCATTTGGAACACCCGAGGCTGAGTAGACCCCGTTCCAGTCCTCAGACCACTTTTCAAATTTCGTGGCAGAGCCGGGAATCGAACCCAGGACCTCCGGGGCGGCAGCTAACCATGCTGACCGCTACGCTACGGAGGCGACCTGCTTGATGTCACCAAGCAAAATGACTGAGTTATAATTGGAGAATTTGGTGTGTGGTAGGTTGATAATTCTTGTTGAAACAATACTAACGTAATCCCGGGGGATGTGAGTTACCGTACAGAACATGCTTCCAGCGGTTATCGCAGGCACGTGCTCTCCGGAGTCGTGAGTTTTGAGACTGATTAGAATGTTAATTCAGCTACTAGTTTGTATAGTGAGTTTTGATACTATTTGTAACTATTTTAGCCTACTTTTCACATATTGCAACAAGTAGTTCCGTGAAGAACTATACAGCCTATTTTCATATATCCTACTTATGTTAATTGCCACTATTAACATACACAATTTCAGTTTGATTGCTATAATAGATTCGTAGATATTGAGAACAGACTAAATATTTCGGATGGTCGCCATGTTGGATTGTTAAATGTATAGGCCATAGAGGCATGTACCATTAAAGGAAAATTATTGCGTAGGTTCATTATTCAAACTTTCACTTCGATCGCGTGACTACATCACAAGAAATAAAAACGTAATTTTAAAATTCGCACAGCCGCCATCTTGAGGTTATGTAAACAATTGAATTAAATTAGATACCAGTGCATTACAATGTGTATAAACATTTCCTGTACCAGATGGCATTGCGTTTGGATCATTAAATCGCGAGAAAGGTCTATTTTAATTTTCAAATTCGCTTGGCCGCCATGTTCGTTTTGTAGTTAACCGGTTTTTGAAAGTCTTATAGATGAACTTTCAATAGTGCCCTTTATCTCCGTACAAAATTTCAGGGTGATACCGCTAATAGTTTCAGAGATATCGAATGCCGGTGAAATATTTCGCACTTCCGCCATCTTGTGGTTATGTAAACAATTGAACGAAGTTAGATGTCGGTGCATTACAATGTATATAAACATATACTGTACCAAGTTTCATTGCGTTTGGCTGGTTAAATCGCGAGAAACGTCTATTTCAAAGTCGCAACTTCGCTTGGCCACCATGTTGGTTTTGTAGTTACCAGGTTTTCAAAGGTCACATAAGTGAACTTATAGTAGTTCCCTTTATCACCATACAAAATGTCAAGGTAATATCGGTAATAGTTTCGGAGATATTGAATGCTGGTGAAATATTTCGCACAGCCGCCATGTTGGATTGGTGAGTCGTAACAAAATTTGAAGGGCACGGTTGGGGTCGCCCGGAATAGTGCTATGAACTTACCGAGTTTCATTGAAATCGCTCCAGCCGTTTAGATTTTATTAGGGGGGGGGGACACACACACACGAATCACACTCACACACACGCACACACACATGGACAAAAGTGATCTCATAAGCCTATTTTTTCAACATTGTAAATAGGCTAAAAGTGAGGAAAAAGTAGAATTATGAGATCGATCCGGGAAAATTTGTGTCTGTTTGCCTGTCCTTCTGTCTGTCTGTCTGTCTGTGTGTGTGTACCCCCCTATCAACTCCTAAACTGCTGCATCAATCGAAATAAAATTTGGTAGGAGTAAAGATCTATACCTGGATATCTCAATGCCGTATTTGAAAATAATGTCAGTGCTACCAACTGCTGAAAAATCGCATTTGAAATTTGAGCTCCATGTTGGATATCTTGTAAGGCATGAATTGGAGCTATTTCAAAATTGGCACACGTATAAATAATAATATTTCAGATTAATTTCCAGGAGGCCATACATGGCAGTGTTGCCTAAATGATTCTAAGTCTGCTGATAGGTCCAATTTTAAAATGCATATAACTTCTACACTATCAATTGAAATTCAACCACATTTCGTATGTTGTATGTGTACATAAACAGATATAACTGAGCTTATTCTTAAGATCCACCAGGGCTGCCAACTGTTAATAAATGCTCTCAATTTCTTTTATCCAAATACCAATATATCAGAAAGTATGCAAGCAGACAGCTTTAAACTATGCTTACATATAGTACCTGACATTCTATGTTAATTTGGAGTAACTTATAAACGTCAGTGCTACCAACCTGATTCTAAGCCTGCTGAGAGGTCCAACTTTAAATACTTGTAACTTCTATACTATCATTTGGATTTCAACCACATTTCGTAATGTGCTATGTTTACCATAACAGATATGACTATGCGTATTCTTAAGAACAACCAACGCTGCCAACTGTTAATAAATGCTCTCTCTATTGTTGTTACCCTAATATCAAAATATCAGAAAGTATGAAAGCCAATAGCTCTAAACTTTGCACACGTATAGTATCTGTCATTCTAGATTAATTTGGAGTAACTAATATAAGTCAGTGCTGCCAACATGATTCTAAACCTGCTGATAGTTCCATTTTAAAAATGCATGTAACTTCTATACTAACTAATGGATTTCATTCAAAATTGGCACAACAATAGGCCTAGATAATATTATTTCAGATTATTTCTGACCAATTCATGCATGACATTGTTCCCAACATGATTTTACGCGCGCTTTTAGATCCAATGTATGACTGCATGTAACGTCCATGCAATCCCTGGGACTTCAACCAAATTTTGTATTCTGTACCCTAAGAGATGGAACTAAGAACATATTCAGTCACCATGGCTGCCAACTCTAGTGCTCTATTAGGTTACATTATGTCAGGTATACAGTATTTCGAACTAATTAGAAATATCGATATTACCAACTTAATTTCATCATTATTCTAGATAGATCCATATAGAGTAATCATTGGCATGAATCTTAAATTTTAAAATAAGGTAGGCTCTTTAGTTCGTCACGGAACATTTTGTTAGCTCGTGAGTTTTGAGACGTAACCGAGGAGACACCCCTCACGTAGTTGCGCTGACCTCATACACAGATTTTAAGCTATATGTAGGCAGCTCGACGGAAGAAGATTGCCTGCGTCGCTGTTCTTTCACCACTGAAATGTAGCTGGAAACCTGTCTGCTCGGAGCCGTGAGCTTGACCTTGGGGCTTCACAACAAACTGCCCAAGCTATATGTCTTATTTGAAGAGAAAATCCGTATCCTATCTTTGTTGGTACGACATAGATCAATCACCCATTCGTTACACCGAACACACGGCAAAGCTTGAAGGGCATTGTGCTTCCCTGATCCTGAGTAGATAAACAAATTAGTATAGTGTCTACAAAGTAATTCGTTGGAAGAAAAGCTTGATTTTTTTGTGACAAATTTTCAAAAAATAAATAAATAGTAATTCAAAAAATAAATTTCTGAGCCAAATCGTTTCTTCATAAACAGATGCATGTGAGACCACGTTATTTTTAAAATAATAATGGAAACATTTGTGACAAAACTGTATGGACAGGAATTATTCTGTGGTCTTAAACTTTTGTTAGGTACTGTATGTTGGTAGTTGAATGTATCACCGACACTAATTATTTCATACCAGTTTGACATATTAAATGTGGAGTGAGTTAAAGTCCCGCTCTCCCGGAAGCAGAACTTTCTGGTAGGTACACCACGTTTCCCTCTGTGCGCTAATGGAAGTTTTCTTCAAATTAGTGGCCCCAGACCAGCTATTTTATCCTACCTCCTCATAGGCTAGCAACATTTTCGTGTAGCTAAATAGTTTCAAACTTTAATTTGTGGACAGTAGGTTATGAAAAGCAATTAAAATGTTGGTAGACTAGGGTCGAGTCTGACAATTGTAAATTAACAATTTCCCCACCCTGTTTATCGCTCCATGCAGCATGGACCACTGTGTGTTGGCTCTCTTCCTGGTGGGGGTTGAAGCAACAAGTTATATACGAGGAAGATAAGAAGAAGCTGCAATTAAGATTGATCCGTTTACCATGTTATCTCTCTCCATGCATGTTTCCTTCCGTGCCAGCAGTAAACATCCATTCATTTTCTTGATCTTGGCGTCCAGATATGTGCTCTTAACGGAGCTGTTCGCGTCAGCGACATGTATATGAGGTGTCTTACTGCTGGCATAATTAGCAAGCTCTCGGCTATCTGGAATGCCATCAGTCTCATCACTCGTACAGTAATTCTATTCACTGCACGTAGCTCATTGAACACAATCTCATATTGGCTGTCCACTTGAGCGAAATGTTTACCAGGTTTCTTACTAACTCTGTACTATCTGGAATGTCATCAGACTCATCACACGTACCTCTATTCGCTTCACAATGAACATAGCTAACTGAAAACAGTCATATCAAGAATGTCCCATCGTAGATATTTGTCACTGTTCCTCCAGACTGTAGTTCAAAAAGCTATTCTTATCTACGACTAGCAGTAGTGCACGGCTTCGCCCGGTAGATTTATTTGTTTTATGGATGATAATGAATACTACTACAGAACTGGCACATGATACTTAAAGTAACATAAAAATATTTTAAAAATATAACATTTTGTGGTGGTGGTGGGGGTAGTGGTGTTTGTAGTGGGAGTGATAAGTAGTACAGTATAATGGACGTAACATTCAGGTCATTTTCCCGTAATGATAATAATGATAATAATTAATAGGGAAACGGCTATTTTCTAACTACAGCACTGACACATGTTATTTACAAACACATTTTTTAAAAATTATTAGAAAGAGGCTTAAGTGAAATAAAAGACACTGCCAAGGGCCTATATCTCATTGGCTGTTAGAAATGTAAAGATCAACAGTGTCGTCTTTTGTCACATAGCGCCGTAGGAAAATAATCAGAACGCTTTGGAAAACTTCGGCTGTCCCGAGCTACTGAGGTACCAATAGTATCATTTATCGCCACATAGCGCTCAACAATGAAAATCCGCAGCCTGCTTCCAGTCTCCGACCGGGTCAGGAATGGAATGAATGAAGCCCCCATCTAGCGGCGAGGATATGAACTGTGCCGGCTGCCGAGGCCTGACGCACTCCTCTGGGGCAATGATTAAATGAATGACAGATGAAATGAAATGATAGTGCAGAGTGTTGCTGGAATGAAATATTGACAGGGAAAACCGGAGTACCCGGAGAAAAACCTGTCTGCCTCCGTTTTGTCCAGCACAGATCTCACATGGAGTGACCGGGATTTGAACCACGGACCCAGCGGTGAGAGGCCGGCGTGCTGCCGCCTAAGCCACGGAGGCTTGCAGCGCTCAACAATAAGGTTCGGAATAATTGAAGGTACATTTGGAAGCACCAACACTTATTGCAGCTGGTAAGCTCAATGTACTGCACCAACACCATTGCACTTATACCGAGACATAATATTTTCATGATGATAACTGTTTTAAGGTGCCTAAGAGATATTTTTGCACTAATTGCTCCCCGTGACTGCAAATTATAAACAGCGCAAGATGCAACTATTTTCGCAATTCTGCACCAGAATGCTGGTAGGGGGGACGTGATGCAGCCCGAACTGCCCGTCAACAACAGACTTATTAAAATACTCTTACAGTTACTCTACTACGGACATGAATGGTTCTAGGGCCTTAATACGTAGTTTTCAAGTTTATTTTGTCAGTTATTCTAAATGTAGGGAATGGAGAGCGTTGTCGAAAATATCAAGTGGACAGTGTTACCAGCAGGGTTTGAAAGTGTATGTAAAATTTGGTTCAATTAGGAGAAACGGTGTAGATTTGTAATAAAGGGCCTAAATGCAGGGAATGGAGTGGTCTGTCCTAAATTTAAAGTGGACAGTGTCACCCGCAGGGTTCCAAAGGGTAAGTATACAAAATGTGATTTAGATCGGTGAAACGGAGTATATTTATGCCAAAGGGCCTAAAACCAGGGAATGGAGTGGTATGTCCAAAATTTCATGCAGACAGTGTTACTCGCAGGATTCCAAAGGATAAGTATACAAATTTTGGTTCAGATCGGTGAAATGGTGTAGATTTGTGCCAAAGGGCCTAAATGCAGGGAATGGAGTGGTCTGTCCAAAATTTCAAGCAGACAGTGTTACTGTCAGGGTACCAAAGGGTAAGTATGCAAATGTTGGTTCAGATTGGTGAAAAGGTGTAGATTTGTGACAAAGGGCCTAAATGCAGGAAATGGAGTGGTCTGTTCGAAATTTCATGCAGACTGTTTTACTCGCAGGGTTCTAGAGGGTATGTATACAAATTTTGGTTCAGATCGGTGAAACGGTGTAGATTTGTGCGAAGGGGCCTAAATTCAGGGAATGGAGGGGTCTGTCCGAAATTTCATGTAAACAGTGTTACTC
This sequence comes from Meconema thalassinum, assembly GCA_946902985.2. NCBI lineage: Eukaryota > Metazoa > Arthropoda > Insecta > Orthoptera > Tettigoniidae > Meconema > Meconema thalassinum. The sequence continues at coordinate 2,122,672,754 of OX336388.2, forward strand.
GCAGGGTTCCAAAGGGAAAGTATACAAATTTTGGTTCAGATCGGTGAAACGGTGTACGTATCATTAATCATAACACCGGCGCATGCAGATTGAGCAGTTCGGGAGCTCTTGTTCTTCTGACTTACTGAGAAAAAATACAATCTTTTCGGTTATCTGAGAGGTATAGCCTATTACTACATAGCTTAAACTATTCCTCTTGAATCTGGCTATCATATAAAAAAAGAAGTTTTCGAATCGGACTGGTAGTTCCAGAGATTAGTGCGTTTAAACACATAAACACACAAACTCTTCAGCTTTATTTTATTAGAATAGATACCTTTCACGCGAACACTCTTCAGTTCGTATGACTTAAAAAACCGTCCAAGGAGCATTTTCAGGTATATAACGATGACCGTAAGTTATTTGCGAATAAGGATCATCTATGTAAGTTTTAATGGCATGAACATTTGGAATAATTTTCTCATTGTCTGAGGAAGTTTTAGTAATTCAATCATTGTGGTGTATAGCAGAACTTAATTCTTCTGATGTATTGGAACTGAAATATTTTATTTTTCATAATTATATGGAATACTCTAACGTGGCAGATTCCTTTGAGATATTAAAAATTATCTTCTTGAATGGTTGAAAAGATTCATATTAATTAGTGTATTTTTTCATTTCTTACTGTAAATTTCACATCATGGCTGTACTGCCTCCCTTTATGAGCTGTTCTTTCAAGGAACCTATGAACTAAATAAGTAAATTCACTAATAACTGCCATTTGGAAGGACCTTAGTTGATATATACAAATATTTTGGAAGCCTTTTGGAAGGGAGGTTATGGCTGCTTGAGCTTTTAGTTCTCGCAGTAAAAAAGGCGCAGGTGCGATTCATAAAAAGCGGGTAGTGCGCAGTTCGCTACTCCTGTGGGGGTCCAGGCGGGGACACCAAGAGCCCGCTGATGAGCCAACTTGATATCCTAGGCGAAATCCCACACAAGACACGGCACAAATCCAGAAGAAATGCTGAGTTTGACAATAAGATATCCTGAATTACCCGGTTTGCACGACTGTACGGCAGACACACTAGGAATGTTTTAGTGATGGACGTTTTTGGGGATACAACATTGTGTTGCGAGATGCAATTGATTGTAGCTCAGAACTTTCAAATAATTAATGAAGCCTGTCTGAGACTACCAACTTAAGATACGAACAATTCTCAATATATAAACTAGTGTTAAGGCAAACTCGCGCTGTCTGTAGCTCTGGCACTCGTCTTCAAAAGACGACACTTCGCGGGGTGCCCCTTAACCCTCGAGAACTAGAGTGTAACAAGAAGTTCCGTGAAGAACTTTACAGCCTACTTTTCATGCCAATGATTATTCTACAGAATATGAACCTATCTAGAATAATGACGAAATTAAGTTGGTAATATCGAAATATCTAATTTGTTCAAAATATACCTGGTATAATGTAGCCTCATAGAGCACTGCAGTTGGCAGCCCTGGTGACTGAATATATTCTTAGTTCCATCTCTTAAGGTACAGAATACAAAATTTGGTTGAAGTCCAATGGACGTTACATGCAGTTAGACACTGGATCTATCAGCACGCGTAAAAGCATGTTGCCAACAATACCATGCGTGTGCTGGTCAGAAATAATCTGAAATATTATGATATCTTGTTGTGCCAATTTTGGATGAAATACATTTCTTAGTATATAAGTTACATGTATTTTAAAATTGGACATATCAGCAGGCATAAAATCATGTTGGCAGCACTGCCTTGTATTAATTACTCCAAATTAATCTAGAATGCCAGGTGCTATACGTGTGCAAAGTATAGAGCTGTTGGCTTGCATACTTTCTTATATATTGATATTAGGGTAAAAAATATAGACAGCATTTATTAACAGTTGGCAGCCCTGATTGCTCTTAACAATACTTATAGTCATATCTGTTATGGTACACATAGCACATACGAAATTTGGTTGAAATCCAACTGATAGTATAGAAGTTAGATGCATTTAAAATTGGTACTATCAGCAGGCTTAGAATCATGTTGGTAGAACTGACGTATATAAGTTACTCCAAATTAATCTAAAATGTCAGAATATACGTGTGCATGGTATAAAGCTGTTGGCTTGCATACTTTCTGATATATTGGTATTTGTATAAAACAAATATAGAGAGCAATTATTAACAGTTGGCAGCCCTGGTGGCTCTTAAGAATACGCTCAGTCATATCTGTTTATGTACAGATATTACATACAAAATTAGGTTGAAATCCAATTGATAGTGTAGAAGTTATATGCATTTAAACATTGGACCTATCAGAAGGCTTAAAATTATTTTGGCAACACTATTATGGTTGGCCTCCTGGAAATTAAACTGAAACAATATTATCTACATGTTTGCCAATTTTGGAATAGCTCCCATGCATACCTTGCAAGATATCCAACATTGAGCTCAAATTTCTAGTGCGTTTTTTCAGCAGTTGGTAGCACTGGCATTTTCAAATATGGACGTGAGATATTCCGGTGCACATCTTTACTCATACTAAATTTGGTTTAGATTGCTGCAGCCGTTTAGGAGTTGATACGGGGACACACACACACACAGCCAGACAGACAGACAGACACACATTTTCCCGGATCGATAAGTCTACTTTTTCCTCATTTTTGCAAAATTCGAAAAGTAGGCTAAAAATATAACACGAGGATTGGCGCAGGGTCATTTTGACCCATAGTGTGTCACTCCCTTTTTGTGGGAGTCGTACGGATTTTAATGAAGTAATTTTACACCTGGTGTCTTCCTTTGAACTATTCCCAATATCAAATTTAATATGCAGACAAATGACAGTAACTTTCGAAACAGTATAATTGGCCTTGATAATAGCGGTAAAGCAGTCGTCTCGATTTTATAAAGGTGTTGATGACCACGGTGTCCCTACACCCTAAACATGGATCAACAAGAACGTGAGCTATGTGATTGAGCTTCACCAAAATAGTTGGATTTTACCTCTAATTTTTTATAGATTATTCCGACTAACCTAAGCCGAAAATTGTCACGCGACGACTGGCGCCTTGGGTAAATCTGACCCGACCGTAAATAATATAGAAATAACTTGAGTATTTAAAAAGCTATGGACATGTTTATTTTGCAGGTTGAAGTTCAAAGCTAGGAAGGGAGGTACAGTAGGGTGGACCAAAACGAAAATATAGAGCAAAAATTAAGCCTCGGGGTTAAATCAATCGCTCACCACGGCCACGATGGAGGGCTGCAGCAAATCCAGAGATCGAAGGTTTGAATCCCTGCGCTGACAGCGGCCATCCTGAGTGTGGTATTATCTGTTTTTTCCACACTCCCCCTAGGGAATTGCCGGAATAGTTCCTTATTTCGAGTGCCTAGGCACCAACCCATCCGGGACCCAAATATAATAACAGTATTTTTTTTAAGCGTATGGCTTTTTTAGTGCCGGGAGTGTCTGAGGACCTGTTCGGCTCGCCAGTTTTGTAGCTGCTTCGAGGCGGACACCCGGTGGGTGAGCTACAAGTACCGTTGGGGAGGGAAGTTGGAATGTAAGGACGAGGAGTTGGAGGTAGCGGCTGTGGCCTATAGTTAGGGACCAACCCCGGCATTTGCCTGGAAGGAAGATGGGAAACCACAGAAGACCATCTTCAAAGTTGCCGGCGGGGGGATTTGAACCCCCTCGCCTCCCGGATGTAAGCGACTGCCATCAGTCATGCCTTAACGATAACGGCTAACTCACCCGGTATAATAACAGTAATCACACGACTACAGACGCCACAAAAACACAGGCTATCAGACAAATTCAACACACACGGGGATGAAGAACAAAGAAGTTCCATTCAACAAAAACAACCAATAGCCTAGAGGCGAGAAGCAGCCTGACACACAGGAGGATGGGGTCACACAACGTGCCTTCCATTCCTTAGGAGACACCGGGATGGCGCAGCGGTCAAGATGCGTGGCTCCCACCAAGGAAGGCTAGGTTCGATTCCCGTTCCAAAGGGACTTAAAAACCCATGTTAATGCAACTGTATGTGCGTGTGAGTGAGTGGATGTGTGTGTGTGTCTTCACACTCGCTTGTCGTTTGCCACGGTTGGTGACTGGTTATCGTGTAAGATTCAATCGCAATGACCAAGCTTTCAGGTTCGCCCCTGGCCATGGTAAGTGATTTTTGAAAGGAAAAAAATCACGACACGCATGTCATACGTTGTTGGTATGTCAAAGAACCCATTTGAATTCAGTAGGCCGTGTTCATAATGGCAAAATTAATCTCGGGATTTTACGCCAACACAAAGTTCCTCCTTTCTCTACTAGAAAGCGCTATAGTGTCAAGAAGCTTAGACATATAACCTCCTTGACTTTCATTGCGCTCCAAGGGACAACGAAATTCGACATGCAAGCTGCCCTCTGGGTGCAAATAACAAAGCTTGTACCCGGCACCCGAGGCCATACGATATTATTATACTTGCTTGTCTGTGCAGTCAATCTTCCAATTTATTCAACAATTGTATGCTACAGCTATCATGTACAGGAGTTAATGTGCATTTATCAATGTAAAGTTGTAAATTGTATACTTGTAACATAATTATGCAGATTTGTTATCATATATTTAACAAACGGTGTTGGCTACCGTCCATAAATCGTATAAAGTGCGTTCAAAAAGTAATGAGCGGAGGCATAATTACAGAAACCAGTACCTGTATGTTAGAAGTATTGGCCCTGGCTGTTGAGGCACTTGTCCCACTGTGACACGAGGCGGTGAATGGCAGTCTCATAAAATTCCCTGGGCTGCGATGTGAACCAGTTCAGCACGTACAGCTGGACGTCAGCGTCCGAGGTGAATCGTTGGCCCCGCAGAGCCCTTTTCAGGGGACCAAACATGGCGTAATCACAGGGAGAGAGGTCTGGAATGTATGGAGGGTGGCCGAGAACCTCCCATTTGAATTTCTGCAGGAGTGCCGCGACTGTGTTGGCCGTAAGTGGTCGTGCATTGTCTTGGAGCGACCACGGTGGCTATGGCGTTCACTGTCACTCGGCGGTCCTGGTTAATGAGTGCATCAACCAGCTGGACGTTGTCATCGGTAATGCAGGGGGTCCCCCAGACCGGGCATCATCGGTTAACGACACCCGTCCTTCCCTGAAGTGCTTGTGCCACGCCTTGACCCTTGCAAGGGACATGCAGTGTTCGCCGTACACTTGTGACATTCGGCGCAGAATGTCCGTTCCCCCTACTCCTTCCGCTGTCAGAAACCGAACAACACCTCTTTGCTCTTCGGTTGACGCCGCCATGTCACTGTTTGCAATGCGACTGGCAGCGTTGGACGATTGATGCATGCTGCTGCTCGCTTTGTATCGTCACTTGACGTGCACGCGTGCCCTCTAGCGACGGTCTGTGACCTTCCACGCTCTGGTCGGAACTACATCTCGTTACACACGCCACGATTAGCCGATGTAGTCACCGGTTTGCGCATTCCAGCCTCCGCCTCGTTACTTTTTGAACGCACCTTATATATACAATTTTTGGAAAAAAAATAATTGTAACTGATACAGATTTTACAAGACCACCAGTTCCTCCATGTTAATAATTTTCTCCGGGGAGAAGGGGATGGCAAATACATTTTAATTGACAGTGCTCTGTTAAGTGCGGTTGCACGTGATAGTAAATGTTAAATACCTGTGAGCTTAGTCATTAGTAAAGATACAGGAAAATAAAATAAAACATCATATGGTTCATGAAATTGATATAAAGTATTTCAGGTAAAGGATATTGACATCCATATCATCACGCTATACGGTATACTTACACTTAATTGTCTGGTTAGAATTTCCAGTTTACTATATGAATAGAAATATAACACAGTTCCAATATTAATATAGGTCATTGGTTCGTGTTCCATTCCTGAAGTTCAGAAAGCCATAGACAATCTAGACAGGTGGGCACAGGACAATTAACACAGAGAAAACAGTGAAAATGACGTTTCGGAAAGGAGGCAGAGAGGCTTCAGGAGACAGGATATACCTAGGATCGACTCCCCTTAATTGAGACAATACATTTAAATATCTAGGATTGACAATGCAAACAACAGCAAGAGCCTGCAGAGTTTACATAAAGTCTCGAGCAATAGCCGCTACTAAAGCCATAGGCCTATATGACATTAAAACAATCACGAAGCCCTCATTGGGAACTGCTATGAGATTATTTGATGCGAAAATAACGGCCATTGCCACATATGGACTTGAGATCATCTGGGAGAAATTATCCCTGGCAGATTTGAAGCAGTCAAATCGCGCTTCCAGAAGGCTACCCTGGGGATACCGAAATATACAAAATCTAGATTAGCATATGAACTCGCCAGGGAGACCTTCTTCATTGAGGACCTTCGGATGAAGAGAGGAAAAAATTAATGCAGGACAGAACACAGAAGAGGGACAAAATCTGGCTCGAGTTTTACACAACGGAGGCCCTGATGACTAGGACATGGATGGACACTAACCAGGACTTGCGACACTTTGCTAATTCGATGGCGGTACATGGGTATCACCATAAACTGTGCAATACCGAATACTTTCATGACCCTGACGAATCCTGCGGATGTAAATTATGCGGTGTATAATGTAGTAGATACCATGTAATTTCTTGTCCAAATCGGGGATCATCCATTGTGATGATTTCTGAATGACAGTTTGTTATCATCACTCTGCACATTTTGTGCGCTTTTTCTTTAACAATTTATTTATCTATTTATCTTATGGCTTTTAGTGCCGGGAGTGTCCGAGGACATGTTCGGCTCGCCTGAGTCTGCAGCTGCTTCCAGTGGACACCCTTATTAGGGTGAGCTACAAGTTCCAACTTTTAATACCAGATATCAATGATACCTTGTGGTGAACGTTGGAACTTTGATAGAGCGTTCCGACGAAATCTAACCTAACAATTTAGCTTTACACAAGTTTAGTCTGTTAAATGATCTTTTACATGACATAAATCTATGACATGGGACCGACGGCTTTACTTCCCCTCCGAAGGAAGGCATACTGAAGGATTTTTAACGCTCTTAAAAACTCCGTCGACTTTGGCCGGGTTTGAACCCGCTATCTTCGGCACAGCAGTTCAGCATTCTACCAACTACGCCACCGAAGCCACTTTTTTAAATAATAATATTAATATAGGACACTCCACAACTTTAGACACCTATCATTGCCACTGAATCTTACTGCCGTTGCTTTACTACACTCAGCATTCCCCTGCCATTTTCCAAGAAGATACAGTCCGATCACCTAAAATGCTTTTCTTGATCCAATTTTGTACCTTCTATCACCATTGGATCTTCTTACATCTCCTCTCTACCAACATAAGTTTCGACTTTGAAATTCTTATCTTTGATACCATACTGTACTTCTTAAATTTCGGTTAAAGAAGTATCACTTTATACCACATGATATTTCAGTGCCAGTTATCGGTGAATATTGTTGACATAAGATACTATCAATGGGTATAAATTCTTCAGTTTACTAAAGAGTTTGTCTTTAATTATTAACGAAGTACTGAAATTATAAGGTAAATAATTACCAAAATTTAAAATTTATTGATTTATTTTGTAACATTTTAATGTATACCTGTAATAATGTCGAATCCTTACACACGCAAATATAATCTTATTATTATTATTATTATTATGTGCGTATGGACCCTATTGGATCACACATTACATTTATGATTCGCCTTTCTAACATACCATATTGCTTTCATTCTTTCACTAATATACTATAATATAATCTTATTACTATAAATACATGTAAATTTACTTGATAACATTTGGAAAATACTTATGTGTATATAATGACAGTAATATTAGACAGATAAAGTGAACAAAGATTCTCTCAAGTGGTCAGTAGAGATACTGTCGAGAAAGAATCTTCATTTCAAGACACATAGAGGGAGGTGTGATGGTTGTTTGAGAGAAGAACATGGTGATTAAGTGAGACACAGGTGTTCCTACAACACTGAAAGCTAAGACAGACAGAGAGAGAGAGAGACGGTGAGTGGGCGCCGGGCGAGAGAGAGACAGAGACAGGAATAGAAGTGCTGACAGGGGGCAAGGGCTGAAGGGGGGACATGCACATTCTCAGCTAAGAGAGAAGATACTGCTACGGTGATTACACATTCTGACACCCACTGAAACACCTTAACGTCGAGTTATCATGCGAACATAGAACAAGAAACACACGCTAGGTATTTAGCGACAATCTTATAGAACATTTATCTCCATGAGCGATTCACGATTCTCAGCGATAGTATCAAATACGTTCCAAATTTTAAGGATGATATATCCACATAGAATCTAACACGACCCAAATTTTAACAATTCCATCACAAATGGCATCAAATGTTTCAAATTTTAATGAATACTTAGTTTTGTCGAAGATGTATAATTCGTACTGAATTTTTACAATGACTTAACTGATATCGAAATGCTTCCATCATCTTTGAGTTAAAAATGAAAGTCATGTGGTACATATTCCACGTACTTCAGTAGGCATACTGTATAAAACCAACAGTCACTTAAATCCACAAACTTCCTTGATTTTACTTTTGTATTGGTTATGAGCATTTCTATCGCACCAACTTCTTTCTTTGTACAATTTAGGGATATTGGAACTATTGTTGTAATTTTGAAAATTCATGTAGGTCTGTTTTGAATTATAACGACTCTAGATAATTTATTAGCAGTCACTGGGATTAACAACAAACAAACAGTTGAACGGTTCCATTTTATTTGGACCATGGTGACAAATGTGTCCGATATAGGCGCTGAGAATCGGAAAACGTTGCTTACCTGAAATAAGTAGAGCCAATCGTGGTGTTTACATATGTCTGAAGTGATGTATTGGGACTGAGCGCGGTGAAGTAGGTACAATTCATTATCTATCTAGAGTTGATACAATGAGTGGGCAATCACAAAAACTTGCACTCTCTATTATCAGATTCATAAAACTACAATTGATGTTTATTGGAGGTATTGGTTTAGTGTTTAATTTTAGTTTGTTAGTTAGTTAGTTAGTTAGTTATTGAGGGTTTAAGGGGCGGAACTACGAGGTCATCTGCCCCTTGTTTCATTTTAATACGGACATGTGGTTGTTAAATTAAGAGTAGTTAAATGCCATACGGCTAGATTAAATTAATTTCTGCAGGTATCCTGACTATTTGAAAGTAAATATGCATTATTATTATTATTATTATTATTATTATTATTATTATTATTAACAGAATTAAGGATAAATAATTTGTGAAGACTTTATGTTTCAGCTGATGGAATTGTTTACGTGGGAGTGCAATACAGGAAATAATAATGAAAAGTTAAAGTGTTTTACAACCAAAACCTAGATTCATATGTTATTATTTGGTTATTATAAGCGCCGCCTTCTACAGGGCGCCCGAGAATGTTCTCCGCAATGGGTACGTGCAGCTACGAATGGTTGAGTCATGAGTTAGTTGGCTGCACTGCACTGTGTCCTTGAAAGCGGGACTCCCCCGTGTGAGCTCTCGGTGTGTATCGCGATAAGCGCGCGAGCCTGCATGTCTTCCGTGTGTATTACATAAACGAGGGTTCAGATGGATTATTTTTGGAAGAGTGCAACAGTATTCAGGCGGTAATGTTTACTACTGAAGAGAGAGTTTTTTTTTGGTGGAATAGGTTTTTCGCGAAGGCGATCGGTTTACAGAATATGTAAAATTAAGATTTCAGGCGCGGTTTCCTAATTCAAAGTGTCCAAACCGTGATACCGTTCGGGATTTGATAAGTAAATTTCGTGTGACTGGCTCAGTTTACGATGTACCGGGAACAGGCAGGCATACGCTTTTAAAGGACGAAAAACTTGATGAAATCTCCGATATATTGCTGCGTAGTCCAAGTAAATCAACACGAAAATTAGCTCAACAAACAGGAATCTCTAAGTGGACAGCCATAAAGCTGTAAGAGACAAGCTTCAGTTGTTCCCTTATAACGTTACCGTGGTTCATGAATTAAAACCAACAGATTACGGAAAAAGAGTGATGTACTGTGAAAGGTTCCAGCATCTGTTATATGAATGGCTGCGGTGAGTACAAAGTTTACTGTTTATTTGTTATGATGCAAACGGCAGCCGTGCTACCAACGTAACTGCTGTAGCTAGCTCTCGCAGACGCATGTAGGCGCTGCGGAGAACTTTCCCGGACTCACTGTACTTGTGTATGGGAAATAAGTGCATTTGCACTTGTTGCCGTGGTGACTCCCGGATACACCCCCCAGCCCAAAACATATCCATGTTAATATTAATTAGGGATGGTACTTTTAATCGATTAATTTCAGTTATCGAATACCGTAATCGATTAATCGAAGGAAAAGTGGATTAATTGTTACAAATAGCGATTAGAATTTTCTCGCGATTTAATCATACGAGCGCAGTGAAACTTGGTAAGGTAAATTTTTATACAAGTTCTAATCTACTGGCATCTAATTTAATTCAATTGTTTTCATAACCTCAAGATGGCGGCTATGAAAAATGTAAAAAATACGCGTTTATTTCTTGTGTCCTAATCATGCGATCAAAGTGAACGTTTGAAAAGTGAACCTACGCAATAATCTTCATGAAATGATACATAATTCTATAGCCTATTATATGAACCGATCCATGGCGTCCATACAATACATTCTCCACTCTTCCTAATACCTATTCATTTGTTGCTCTAACTACCCATCTGATCTTCATCATTCTCTTGTAACATCATATTTAAAATGGTTACATTTTCATTTTTTCTGCTGCACCAACACTTCAAGTTTCACTTCCATACAGCACTACGCTCTAGACAAAGGCCTTCAGAAATGACTTTCTAAAGAAGATTATGATCTGTAGTCATTTATAGTGACGTCAATACATACTAAAGTATTTTCATATATTCGGACATAAAAAGAAAACAGGCATTAAAAACCTTGAGTTATTTCTATTCCAGTCCCACATGTAGCGTTGAAGTTAGCATTCTAAGTTGTCACTAAGGAGGTTTGTGTTTGAATCCTGGTTTTTCTGAGAAATGTAATTCTGGTCTGAGGGCTGGAATGGGGTCCACGCAGCCTCGTGAGGCGGAACTGGGAAGAGGTGAGTTCGATTCCTACGTCAGCCATCCTAAACGTAGTTTACCGTGGTTTCATACTTCCACTTCAAGGGAATGCCGGGATGTATCTGATTGAAGGCGACAGCCACCTCCTGTTGTTGTTGTTTGAGTCTTCAGTCTTTTGACTGGTTTGTTGCAGCTCTCCATGCCTCCCTGTCCTGAGCTAATCGTTTCATCCCTACATAGCTACCACATCCTACATCCGAGGCAATCTGGTTAACATATTCTATCCTTGGTGTACCCCTACAGTTCTTGTCCTCAACTCTTCCTTCCATAACTAAGCTTGCTATTCCTGGGTGTCTTAGAATGAGTCCTACCAACCTATCTCTTCTCTTCATTACCAGTCGCCAGTAGCATCTCTCCTCTCCCACTCGTCTTAATACCTCTTCATTTGTTACCCTATCTACCCATCTGATCTTCATCATACTTCTGTAACACCACATTTCAAACGGTTGAATCCTCCTCTTTTCTACTGCAGCAATAGTCTCAAGTTTCACTTCCATATAGTGCCACGCTCCAGACAAAGACTTTCAAAAATGACTTTCTAATACCTAAATATATATTCGATGTCAACAGATTCCTTTTCTGTCGAAATGATTTCCTTGCATGAGCCAACCTACTTTTTTATATCCTCTTTGCTTCATCCATTACTGGTTAATTTGCTTCCTAAGTAACATAAGTCTCCTACTTACTTAAGATTTTTTTCCTGCCAATAGTCACCTCGTACCAAAATGTTAAACCAAACTATAAATTCACACACTAGTACAGCTAACTCAATGGCACAGGTTTTCAGCCAGATTCCACATAGACATGTAAAAACAAGGGATACATGGCTACGATGTCGCATAGCCCCAAATGAATACACAACTACAACTTTCTGAACATAAAAAGGATAAAGCCATTTACTGTAGGCCTACTGCCTAATGAATAATTATTAACTAATATCTTACAGTCAGTCGCCACGTATTTATGTCCAATTAAATTGGCCGGGAAATATAACATTCTATCAGAATTAGTACATTATGCAACGAGCCTATAATGGCGATAATTAAGACACGAGTATGTTTATAAAACGAGCGTACGTGAGTTTTATAATTTCCATACGATTGTCTTAATTACCAATATAGGCGAGTTGCATACGACTGTTTATGTTCGACGATAATTATTACAACTATTTTATGTTCCAACATGAATATTCATAAATATCTGTCGAGATTTCGCCAGTTTTATGTACTGAACAGAGCGCATGAGACGCAGAGAATGCCTTGTATTTGACCATGGCCTCCTCGATTACCCTACTATGACACTAGGCCAGGCAGTGAAATTTAAATTAGAAAGCCGTGGAACTCAGCGCATCTAATTATCTAATTGGTCAAACAACTGTTTCTTGAGCTCTGATTGGTGGGAGAGACTGTTTCATAATGAAAAATAGTGTTATAATGAGCGTCATTACAGTACAGTTTTCTGACATTTAATAGTGAGGGTTGAACATAATAGTACATTATGCAACGAGCCTATAATGGCTATAATTAAGACACGAGTATCTTTATAAAACGAGTGTATGCGAGTTTTATAATTTCCATACGAGTGTCTTAATTACCATTATAGGCGAGTTGCATACGACTGTTTATGTTCGACGATAATTACGACTTTATTATATGTTTTAACATAAATATTCATAAATATCTGTTGAGATTGTCACTAGAATTTTGTGATCGGGTGCTGCGCTGAGTATAGAATATCTCTGATTTCCGAGCTCTCTGATCGACCGACGCATGCGCTCTGTGTGCTTCAATGCTATATGTGCAGATTGAGCACCAGTATTCAGTAAAAATGTCACCGAATGCGTTTGAAAACAACGCGCTGTGTAGAAATTGGATTTGGAGATATTAAGGTACAGTGCTATTTCTTGTCTCATATTCACCAAATTATTTACGCGAACATATGGACGGTGCACTTTCGGTAATTTATATAGACGTTTTGGATTTTGAGCGCATGCGCGAAGGTATCCTTATCTAATTCGTCAAACAACTGTTTCTTGAGCTGTGATTGGTGGGAGAAACTGTTTTATAATGAAAAATAGTGTTATAATGACCATCATTATGATACAGTTTTCAGACATATAACAGTCAGGGTCGAACAAAATAGTACATTATGCAACGAGCCTATAATGGCTATAATTAAGACACGAGTATTTTTTATAAAACGAGCGTATGCGAGTTTTATAATTTCCATACGAGTGTCTTAATTACCATTATGGGCGAGTTGCATACGACTGTTTATGTTCGACGATAATTATAACTTTATTATATGTTTTAACATAAATATTAATAAATATCTGTTGAGAGTCAGCTACTGGAATTTTGTGATCACAGAGCGAGCGTTGGGTGTTATAGCTTCGTCTTTCAAGAGCTTTGAACGGCCGACGCATGCGCTCTGTGGGCTCTCAATGCCATATGCAGCCATATGTTTACATCAGCCGTCCCTCAGTAATATTGTCACCGCAGTCATTTGAAGACAATGCTCTGTGTAGAAATTAGTGTTAGTGATTTTAAGGTACTGTGCTATTTCTTGTCTCATATTCGCCAGTTTATTTACGCGAACATATGGACGGTGGGTATTCCATGTCGGTAATTTATTATAGTTCGATGTTGTGTTTATGTCCGACATGTTGGATTTTGAGCGCATGCGCGAAATTATCGTTTCCTAATTGGTCAATGAACGAGCTCTGATTGGCTGGAGAAACTGTATCGTAATGAAAAACGGTGTTATAATGACCATCATTATGATACAGTTTTCAAACACATAATAGTGAGGGTCGAACATAAAATAAATTACAGTACCGGTAACTATTAATTGCAAATATAATTTTGTCATAAATAACTGTTGATCAAACGAAACGTTATCAGTTAACTGTGGAGTAGTGGATGAAATTCTCAGCTAGATTTGAGCTTTATCTCTTGAGTTCTATGATATGATATTGTTTTGTGAAATATGTCTCATCCAAGCATACGACAAGGAATGGAGCGATCGTCACTTCTGGCCCTCAGGCTATTTTTGCCGGATTTCTCGCTGGACACTCAAGTGGAAAGTCGACGCCTGACTTGAGTGGATCGCGCTGTCACCTCTTGGAATTCCCTTGACAATGGAGATCCCAGCACACATTCTCCGTGAAGCCCAAGGAATGGTAGTAAAACATGATATCGACGAAGGTACAAGGATGCACAAAGTTCCGTTAGAAAGATTTAATTATGGAGTTGGAAGTAATGTTTAGCCAGTGTATATGTGAGTGTGTCCCATAATAAAAACTAAACGGATGGCGCGGTTTCAATGACACTCTGTGCATACTATTGCTTCGTCCGACTACGACCGTGCCTTGAAAATTTGAATACATGTAACCAACCCAACATAACATATCCGAAATTTTAACGGATATTTCTAGGGCTCGGATTTTTAGGTAAATAAATATTTTTTTAATGTAAATACATATTTTAAGCATTTTTTCTATAAATACAAAAATTCCTGCTTTTTACTTATTAGCCAATAAAAATATATAATATTTACATTTTTAGAATCAGTATGCTAGATCTTTCATTTTAATGAATTTTTGTTCTGTGTTACTTCAACAGGGAAGAACCTGTGAGCTATCTAATCTTCATGCAGTGCGTATGCCAGCTTGCAACTGTGTTATTCTTAACTTGTCGCCCCGTGCCACTCACTGTGGAAGCCGGGGATTTCTTTGTCCATAGCCATATTGCACCCCTCCCCCTCCCCCAAGCTACCTGGAACCAGTGTCACATGCAGTTCATTTCTGGCACTGTGAAGTGTAAGGCAGTTGTAGGATGCCTCAAGTAAAAACAAGAAGTTATCGTCTGTTGCAGAATTTAAAGCTTATTTTATTCTAATGGGGGCGTTCTGTTCTGCCAACCATGTGAGAAAGTAATCATGGCTGAACAGCTATCTCACACAACACCTCAAGAGCAAGAAACATATTGCCACCGTTTCGCGCCTTCAGAATAAGTGTTTCCCGATAATCGTCGGTCATTTGTGATGGACAAGCTGAAGATGTATCTCGTTGGATATTGAAATGCTTCAGCAGTCAGTGAGACATAGAATAAATTGCATTCATGAGTAGGCCTACTGCATATTGTTTATATTGTCATTAATAAACTA
The DNA here is from genome assembly GCA_946902985.2 of Meconema thalassinum. Lineage (NCBI taxonomy): Eukaryota > Metazoa > Arthropoda > Insecta > Orthoptera > Tettigoniidae > Meconema > Meconema thalassinum. The sequence goes on from OX336388.2 coordinate 2,122,688,082, forward strand.
AATTATAATTAAATATTTTTACTTTTTTGTCACATATTTCAGGTATTTTAATACATAAAAAATACATATTTTCCCGATTTTTAGCACCTAAAAATCGGAGCCCTAGATATTACCCTTTAAATTTTGCACGGTGATAGAGGATAATACTATGAGTTAACCTATGTTACTTTCAAATTCCTGATAAACTCATAAACAATATGATGACCAAGTGATTTTCACATATTTCAAATGACTTTTCGGGCAATCTAATCTCCCGAGAGCAATGAAACTAAGAACAGCGAATCTTTATTATGAGCTTAGTAGAGACATCTCATATTCAATTGTTTTCAAAAATTCAAGATGGTACCAGCTCAAAATTTTAAAACCTTATTCTTTTTATTTCGGGTGATTGACGATAAAATTCGTATGATGGACTATTATAATATTCATATATATTATATTTCCGTGTCCGGGAGACACACTAAATTCCTCCTTTCCAGAACTCTGCAGCCCTTATCCCTCGGTCTGTGGCCAACATAAGGTCTTCCTGGCTGCAGGTGTCATTCAGATCTTGACACGTGAGCAGGTATTGTGGAGTCTGGATTTCTCCACATTCACATCTTGGATCTTCTGCATAACCCCACTTCACAAGGTTGCTACGACACTTAGGCACTCCTGTTCTCATCCGGTCTACTATTCTAAGGACCTCCAAGTGGTATAACGCAAATGAATCAGTTCTTCTTTAGGGGTAAACCTCTCTGATATTATTTGGTTCCAGAGTGACACACACCGGACGTCTGGTTTGGTATGGAGGTGTACAGTGCTCTTAATAAACCTCTTCCTGGATCTTAGGCGAGGGGTGGACACCTTGTGGTTGAACATAGAATGTCTGGGATCTGTCTCAAGCTTTTGTCTCTCTTTCTCTGCTGCCACCTCGCGTCAAATATAATAGTCATAATATAATGGCCCTAAATTCTGTAGAGCGGCTTCGGTGGCGTAGTCGGTAGCATGCTGAGCTTCTATGTCCTAGATAGCGGGTTCAAACCCGGCCGAAGCCGTCGGATTTTTTAAGAGCGTTAAAATCGGAGGGGAAGTAAAGCCGGCGGTCCCATGTCATAGATTTATGGCATGTTAAAGAACCTTCCACTAATTGCACCTGTGTGAAGCTAAATTGGATAGGTTAAGAATGTAACCAATGCTCTTAGGTTTCTACGTTCGTTGCCAAGAGCCGACTGCGGTGGCGTATAGTAGCTAAGTTCTGAACTTGGCCTAGTAGTCGTTGACGGTGGTGCTTGGCGGCAAAAGTAGGAACTATTTGAAAAATTCTAAGTTGCAATACTTAAATAAAAAAAAACAGATAACACACACTAATACAGTCATCACAATTAACACCGGTTATGAGACAGATTCTACACACACCCAACGTACACGGGGCTGCATGACCGCATTGTCACAGCCCCTAAACTTAAGAACCAACCAACCAAATTCTGTAGCCTTTTCGTAAATCATACAGGGCGTGCATTTGACTTTTCTTAAAATTAACTCCCGGGACTCGCTACAGAAATATGCCATCTCACAGGGGGAGTCTTAATCACCGATACTGAAAGGTGTAGACGTATATTCCAGCATATAATTCCTCAACCTAATAATGTTGGTGAAGACATAGGTTGTGTATCAAAAGCTATGTAGTATACATAGAAAATCCTTTTAATTGGCGGGAGAGTTTTATTGATAAAGACTAGTAGGATATATGAAAGTAGGCTATTTTGTTCTTCATGGAACTACTTGTTCAGTGTTGCCTTACAAAATAAAATTTAAATTCTTTTCATAACACCCATCTCAATTTGGGCACAGTCGTGTTGACTGACTGTAAAACATTTAAATTTCAAAGAAGTAATTCTAACAGTTTATTGAAATATAATGAACAAATTGTTCGTACGTGTAACTATCAATTTACATTTGCTATGCTCCATGGTCTATAAGTGGGCGATTGAAAATAAAATGAAAATAAACACAAGAAAATGTAGTCTAATAAAAATAGGGAAAGTGCGAAGGCGAGATTTTCAGTATAACATTGGCTCGGAAATTCTTGTAGAAGAAGATTCTTGCAAATATTTGGGCGTTCACGTAAGAAATGATATGACATGGAGTAGTCATATAGGATGTGTAGTTCCTAAAGCTTACAAATCCCTGCACTTTGTAATGAGGGTATTAAAAGGAAGTAATACCTCTGCTAATGAATTAGAATATTTGTCACTTGTAAGGCCTATTCTGGAATACGCCTCGGCGGTTTGGGATCCATATCAAGTAGGGCTCATAAATGAGTTGGAAATGGTACAAATAAAGGCCGCTAGATTTGTGCTCAGTGACTTTAATCCCAGGAGCAGTGTGAGACGTATGTTAAAGAAACTTGGGTGGGAATCACTTGAGGCTAGGATGATGAAATCTAGACTCTGCGCTATGTACAACACGTATACAAATCAACCAGCATGGGGTGAGCTTAGCAAACGTATGGAAAACCCTACTTACATGGGTAGGAGCGATCATCCTTTCAAAGTTAAGGGCCGACCACAGCGAACAAATTTTGGTAAATATTCTTTCGTAAACCGTCCATTGATAATTGGAACTCTCTACCTGCCGCAGTCTTAGAGCCTTTTCCCAAACATATAGGTGTGTTTAAGAAAAGATTGAATATTTGTGTAAATACTCCAGTTTAATTGTTAGTGAATTGTTAGGTGCAGTTATTTATTTGTTATATATATCTAATTTGCCACCGGGGACACACCCCCAATTGCAAATAAACGAATGAATGAATGAATGAATGAATGAATGAATGATAATGAAGGAAACTTTTAAGTCTGTCAACATGAATATCTGTGCCCTTTTATATTAGGCGGGAAACAAATTCCAGTGCATTACAATGTGTTTAAACATTTACTGTACCACATTTCGCTGCACTCAGATAGTTAAATTGGGAGAAATGTTTATTAAAATGTTTCGACTTTGCTTGGCCACCATGTTTGGTTTTTTACTTTACAGGTTTTTGAAAGTTACATAGATGAACGTGTATTAGTGCCCTGTATCACCGTACAAAATTTCAGAGTGATATCAGTAATAGTTTCGGAGCTATAGAATGCCGGTGAAATATTTCGCACAGCCTCCATGTTGGATTGGTGAGACGTAATAAAATTTAAAGGGCATGGTCGGGGTTAGCCAGAATGGTGCTATGACCTCACCAAGTTTCATTGAAATCGTTTCAGCCGTTTAGACGTCATTAGGGGACACACACACACTCACACACATACACACACACGGACAAAAGGTGATCTCATAACCCTATTTCTTTCATAAAAGAAAATAGGCTAAAAGGACATGATGTGTCACAACTTTCCCTCCATTGTTCGAATTCCCTACAGAACTACGCATTTGTTCATGGGAGATACCCTCTATATTTCATAGTGAACACACATGTCAAGTGTTGTCTGGATTGATTACAAGCAGAACTAAATCTGTCAGGGCGCTGCACACAAATTGCATTCGCTCAACCCACAAACCATACAAGAGCGTTCATTAGCTTGAATCAGAACGAGACTTGCAACGACTGCACATAGAGCTTTGAACAGATCAGATCTTCATATCACCTCTAGGATGTGCATTTGAAAGTAAATTCATGTATTTTCCAAGAAGCATGTGGACCATGCACTTCAAAGTTACGTTAAAGATTTAACTGTTGATCGTGTTATGTTATGGGTATAAATTGTGGTATTTCTGTCAGATCTTATAGGCTTACCTGAAATGGTATCCTGTATTTTTCCAAATATTTATGATTTTAAAAACGAAAAAGTGCTTTACGTGATTAATCTGATGTATGTATCCCTCAACTTTTGAACAGGCCATCTAATTTTGATAAACATTGATCTACTGATTTCTGAATTTTGTGCAATTTGTTTCGATCCCTTAACTTTACCAGCTGAGTCACACAACTGTTCGGGAATTGAAATCATCATCATCATCATCATCATCATCATCATCACCTTCTTCTTTTTCTGCATGAGTTATCAATCCTGAGGTTGGTTTGCACCAGTTCTCTAATGATACTGGTCTTGATCTAGTTTCTTTAGCTCCACGTGCGATTGGCAACCCAGTACCTCTGCCAACTCTCCCATCTAGTCCAGTCTGGGGCTGCATATACCATTCCTTCTCTCCACACAGCCTTAAAAATAGCATCAGCAAACTCTCAAGCCTGCAGTACACTATCGCCGAAAGTAGACGAGCGCGATAGTGTCTCCGGTGTGCTCGTATACATTCGGGGTAGTTCGCATCGCCAACATTCGTGTTCGACTGCGCTCGCTATTTTGGCGGTCTACTGACACGGATCAAAGGAGAAGAGCGAGGGCGAATGCCGAGCGTGGACAGGTCCTAACTTGAGCCAGTACACACTCGCTTGCAATATTTTACGAAGAAAATGACAGAAATAACGTTCTTTTGTACATTTAGTGACCAATCCAACGGTACCAGGATATTAAAAATCGGTTCACAAACAACGGAGTTAGAGTGGAAATATTGTGCAAAAACGTGTGTTTTTTAATCCTTTTGTGAACACCCTGCATATCTATATGTTTTAGTAGAACATCAAAGAATCTCATCAAGAAAATCAAGGGTTGTATTTTTTACAAATTACAAATATATTTCGGTTTACCTTATTCTTCTTCTGTGTATTTCCTTCACCCACCATCTTCTACGATTCCGTCGTTTCGTAATTTTCGCCTTGGTGTGTGAGTATACATACTTAAGGTAAGCATAACTATAATTACGCTTTAAAACGTATCCAATCCAGATTGTTCTTCTTTGTGTAAAGTTCTTGATCTAACAGGGTGTCTCTGAAATTCTTCTAAAAGCCCAAATACCAGTAAGCCTTATTTCCGAAAGGATACAACGCAATTATATTATTGATTGCTTATCCGCTGGAATTATAAAACTGAGTTGTTCACAACGTGAAGAAGAGATACCAAGAATTGCATTTTCACGACCACAATGTTGACAATCATAGCTCATAGGCTAAATTTGTCAACATGAACAATATCCCTAAAGCACTCTCAGTTCCTTTCTACAAAATTACATGACGATATCGTATTTACACAGAAAATCACATGGCCATAAAAGTTTTCCAATTGTCGGGTTTTGCGAAATGATAAAATGTGATTCATAAAATAATTTGTAATACCTCTACGACCACATCGTAGCGTAGTGGCTAGAATACTTGACTGTCCCCCCCTGAGGTCCGGCTTTAATACCCAGCTCTGGCCAGACATTAACTTTCAGACTGAGGGTTGGAGAGGGGTACGCTCAATTTCATGAGATGAAACCGAGAAGGCGAGTTCGTTTACCACCTTATCCATGCTAGAAGTAGTTTTCCGTGATTTACCGCTTCTCCACCAGGTAAATGTCGGAATGGTTCGTAATTTAAGGTACGTACGCTTCTTTTACAAACCTAACTTCAATTACAAACACAGCACAATATCATACGTTATGAAACACATTAACAGCAACAACCAATTCTTGGAAATTAGTTAGAGAGGGAAATGGTTGGAATCTTCGAAGGGAAAGGCCACGTCAAAATGAGACGCTCATATCAGATACCCGAATTTGAATTGTAAAAGAACTGCTTTAATTGAATCACTTGTTTGTGACCTCCTTAATAGGCCCTGCATCGGAGAGAAATCAGGTCAGTCAGCACTCGCACAATTCCATCAAGCATCCAGAATCCATTTCCCGTTCGCGTGTGACTTCCGGTTGGTGGTCGTGTGTTCGAGTTACTTCCAATGTAGCGTGAATAGGATATGAATTATAACTTACAAGCTAAGTCTCTCAATGTTTTCAATGTTCTAGTTAAGTTGTTTAGAGTTTAGACTAATGTTCTCCCTCATCATGGTGGTTCTTTGCATACATACTTATCGTGTGCAACAAAAAAGAAATCGAACAGGCTTCACTTTTGACCATTATCACATAACTGAGTTAAGCATTGGTTAAGCGATGGCCTTCTAAATCCTAAGAATGCGGGTTCGCTCTCGCGCTTTTATCATCAAACAGTTAATAAAACAACAATATAAAACTCCGAGGAAATTCTCAAGAATAAACAAACATTATCGTGTTGGAAGCCACTTTTCAGTGTTGCCGTAGTAAACGAAATTTGTGACTTTTAGTCGGTCAATACTACTATACCCGATTGTATTCGGTTCACTGTGGACAGCGTAAGTGATAGCAGCTGCTCAAGAACGGAACCACATCGCTCAAAGTTCCAGCTAAGTTCTTTAATGCATTCCAAGTTACGAGCACCAACCAAACCAATATAGATATCACAAGGTGGCTTCGGTGACGTAGTTGGTAGCATGCTGAGCTTCTATGCCCAAGGTCGCGGGTTCAAACCCGGACGAAGTCATCGTATATTTTAAGAGCGTTAAAAATCCCTCAGTATGCCTTCCTTCAGAGGTCCCATGTCATAGATTTATGGCATGATAAAGAACCTTCCACTAACTACACTTGTGTGAAGCTAACGCTCTTAGGTTCCAAAGTTCGTCGCCAGGAGCCGAATGCGGTGGTATCTAGTAACAAAGCTCTGAACTAGTTGGTCGTTGACGGTGGTGTTTGGTAGCAAAAGTTGGAACTAATTGATAATCGAATGTCTACAGTCCTTACTTGAATTAAAAACAGATAACACACACTAATACAGCCATCACAATTAACACCGGTTATCAGACAGATTCTACACACACCCAAAGTACACGGGGCTACATGACCGCGTTGTCTTAGCCCCTAAACTGAGGAACCAACTAACCAACCAACAGATATCACACTAAACAAGAAAACATGGCGGTCAATAGCCACCAACTACATCATAACAAAATTCATACAAAACTAAGAACCTTGACAAGTTGCGTATGTTTACAATAAAGGTCTGTAACTATATTAGTGTACATGTTGTAAATATCATAACTCTATTATCTACAAGCTGGACCCAGCATGCGTGGCAATGCCAATCAAAGGAAGTGTTGGCATTGTAATTTTGTTTCTTGAAGTGCTTTTGGATACACAATTTTTTTCTTTTTCCGTTGAATGCCTCTAAACTATTGTAAAATGGATTTACTAATTCCGAAACATTCGTGGGAGCGTGCACAATAACTCACCAAATTTTCATCGCGATCGGGTGAATGGTATATGAACGCAGACGGAACTTTGTTGAAACGATTCGCGCGCCATCATTCATTTGTTGTAACTATTCGTGCGCTCCCTATTGTAAAATGGACTTACTAATTCAGAAACCTTTCACGGAGTGTACACAACAACTCACCCAAGTTTCATTGCAATCGGATGAATAGTATATTAACGCAGACAGAATTAATCATCGGATCTTTACCAAATTTGGTAGAAACATACCTTCATATAGGACGCGTCTTGCGCCCAAACTACAAGGTATCAGCCGTACCATTTCTGGATGGCGGCCGTGTGTATTATGCAAACTTTATAATCCATGACATGGGAACCAAGAGTTCCGATTATTGAACCGAGAATGGTTTAAACTGTTCTAAAGGACGTGGCCCATTCAAAATTAAAAGTTTATCCTATATTATAATATTATATTGCAGAAGTGACTTTGGAAATCGGAGCCGTCTCGGTTACACGACAAGATGGCAGCTGATCTCTCGTTCCGACCTATATTTCACTAATTTCAGTATGTTGCATGCAATATAGCCTACTGACAGAAATAATGTAAACTTTGTATGGAATGAATTTTAATGGATATATACTCCAGTGAAGAAATCGATGAGTGCAAGTATTTGCTAAGCCATTGTATGTAAGTCACTTGATAACGATGAATTTCGGTGATCGTGTTTGGCTGTGTGGTATAGCGTTAGTCTTTCACCCGTTTGGCCGAGGTTTAAACCATATCAGAGGTTTTTTGCTTGATTTATTTAAATTTGTTGTTTTGTAAATGCTCAGGCGTTATAAAATTAAGCATTATATTGTGCATATTACAATGGAAAATATATATTTAAGTAAAACAACATTCACCACGGATCTGCACCGGAGACATCTAACAGCAACCAGATGAACTATGAGGGTGACAAACACCGCCAATTGGATGTGAGCTGCGCACCGGCCTAGACGTTGGAACGTCTGTAATTGAAACGTTTCCTATTATGGCCACCAGAATGCACTCGCCCTATTAGGATTATCTCATGCGAAACTTTTCCGCCAGATGTCATGACTGGTCTACGTGGGACTCCACCATTGGTTTGCCTTCCGTTGCCATTCTATACGCCTCGAATTTGAAGAATGACAAGTTGATAATACTATAAATTTTATTTTAAAGCGTTTGTAATAGCCTATTATGTGTTATTTGAAAATTGTATTTGAACTAAAGAACAAAGCGATCCCACATAGTACCTGTACTCTAGCTGTTAGTGCTAGTTTAGGATATTAATTCATACTTTTATTGCAGTCAAATAGCAATCGAAAATAAAGAATGAAAATGTACACAAAAATTGAGCTCTGGCGATTTTAATTGCATCGCCTTTGATTGATTGCTTTCTTTTACTATAGAGCTCTAAGTGTTAGCGTTCACATGCTTGTCCACATAGTTGGCATTCACACGCCACTGTAGGGTCATGGAATGATTTAATTAAGGTGGTGAAAGCCATGGACAGCCAGACTTGTAAATACATGCCTCAACTCAAAGTTGGATGTTGCCCATGTCCGGTCGATAATGTCTTCGGTTCTGTAAAATTCTTGAGGCATGTCTTCTCATTTTGTCTTCAATGATGTTAGCACTTTTTCTGAAGCTCTGGTGTTTGGTAAAGGTAAATAGTTTTTAAGGTCTTCAACCAAGAACTGATTCTATTATACTCCTTGATAAAGACAAAGAGTTATAAGTAGGGCCCGGATGTTGATGACATGCCATCTTTTAACTGAGTTGTCTAACAATGCTGAAGTAAATAGAAACTCGGATGGGCCAACCCGTCTTCAAATATGTCATTTTTATTTTGCATCATTCTGCAGTTTTTGCTATTTTTCCATTTTAAGAGCATTTCTTTAAGTTTGTTAGATATTTTGGTCTTATTTTAGAGAAATCGGCCTTTTAAGTTTTTTTTTCAATGTAGTCAAGCCTCAGCTTTATATGAGGGAGTTACGTCTCTCAGAGTTAAGCAGCAGCTAGTAGCTGATACGATAATTTAAGATGTTGAGATATTGATTCCGTGTCCTCAATCAACTGGTTGAAAACTGGTCTTAGCAACAATCGTGGCGAAATTTCTGCGGGTATTGCATCAAAACTGAAAAAAGTGCTGGACAAAAACACCGGGTATAAAACATTATGCAAAATCTCTGACATTCTTTCTGGTGAAAACTACTGCATGGATGGGATTGAGGAGGATTTAACAGAAAAAGACCTTCCTCACTTCAAGTACGCTCCGATCACATCAGTTGATGTTAAACGCAGTTTTTCGAGATATGAAAACTTGTTGGCTGATACCCACAGATCATTTATATTTGACAACATCAGAATGACATTCGTAGTGCAGTGCAACTCAGACCAAAATAAACATAAACCTTTTTTTTGAAATATTGGTGAGTTTATTATTATAAGATCATTTTCTCCATTTTATAGTGAATTTTGCGAATTTCTATGTCATTTATTAGAGTCATTTTTGAAAATTTTAAGTGACTGTTTTAAACTTTTTTTCGAGATCAACTTCCGGGCCCTAGTTATAACTATACCCATACATTTAGGAGAAAGTAGGCTATATGTTCTTTACTGAGCATATTCTAATATTACAGAGAAATGTAAAGGATCTGATGATGATCGCTTGACGATTGAAACCGGTCATCCAAGTGAATTTACTAATCTCATGTAACTTTGTTTAGGTTTAGGGTAAAACACCCGCTACAATTGTGTACAATCATGGTGGCCGACTGAAATATACAAACTTAAGCTTTACGATGTATAACTATATCAATCTTATTAAGCGCTCATTTGAAGCATGGTACTTAAGGGACACTGGGACTGAAATTTTCAAATTCTATATAAACTGAGGTACAGCGTTGAAATTTTATATGGTTATGAATAGTCATATTATAAACCACTGTGGGAAACGTGAGCATTGTAAGTTGATTAGTTCTCCAGATATTAATTATTTTGTACATTTATTGTGCTAATTATTCAAGTTTTATAAAGGTCAGCCGCGTAAAAAAAACAAGATAGTGTAACTTTTTGGTAATATTCTATTGCACTATAACAATTGGAAGAAACCTACGGATCCGATTGGAATTGCATTAATGAGTGCCAAGATTTTTTTTTCATATCCAAGTTTTTTCTACAAAAAAATCGTATTTTTCCAGTTTGATTTTTTTTGCAGCCATTCCAAAAGTGCAATCTAAAAAACGATCCGCAGGTTTATAGTCATTGCAATGAAGATAATAAATTCCCATTTTGAAAGCAATATCATAAGATTTATGACGCGAGTAACATTTTGAATGCCTGAAAAAGTGAATCCGAGAAAACAGCAATTTTCTAAAATGATGCACAATTTACAAGGTTTCAGCTTACCAAGGACATTAGGACTGTCCTACAGCATAGGTGACACCCTCCTTCTTCTGTTTTGCAGCCTCCTCCTTCATTTCTGTCAGTTTCACCTTCCGTCGACATGCCTTTCGCTTCTCCAATTATGACCGCGGACTTCCATACTTCCTGTGACTGTCACATCTTTCAAGTGTTTGTGCTGTGACATGAGATACTGAAGTTAGTCTTATTCCTGATTTCAACTCTGTTGTTGCACTACACCCCATGTTGAATTCTGCTACAGAATTACTAACAGCATTTTGAAGTATCTTCCGTGAAATAAAAATCTCTTTTGGGCACTTCCTCCAGATAACAGAATGCAGAGACTATTCTGATTTTCAGTAGCACCACGGATGCATCTGGATAGTAGCTCATCTGATGCCAGACTTTGATAAACAGGCATAATCTTGACAACTAAGGGTTCTTAATGTTCTACAGCCATTTTGTCAAGACTCTGTGGTGTTTAACCAGCTGCGATACTTCGATTGTAGAAACACCAAGACTCAGAACCTTCAGGACACTTACTGTGCTGGGGCGTTTAAAGGACACACCGTGCATTTTAAAGCTACGCCAGGGCTTTAAAAATGGCGGAATTCGGTTAAAAAAAAACACTGCTATATGATCCGCAGGGGATAGGGGTGCATTAAAATGGAAAAAACCGAAAATCGACATTTTCCACAAATTTCACTAAAATTTCAGTCCCAGTGTCCCTTAACGCTTGGGATTGTTCATACCCCTCTCGAGTAGACATGGGATGTTACGCGAGTCCACACGCTGAGTAAAATTAAGCAAATTCTTCTTAATGTTCACCTTTTCTCGTCATACGGCATCGACTTTCTTAATCTTGAGGTGCCATTTACTGCTTTGCGCGTGTCTTCTATCTCTCCTTTTTTCGATGTGGCCTAACACTCTTATGTCCCTATGGACAGTAGTCAGCCAGGAAATGACAGTTCTACCACGTTCTTTTTTATTTTATTGGCGTGTTATGACTGGCTAGCATCATTTCACAATGGGATCATGGGATCTGCGTACCACATTTCCGTACCAAATTATGAAGCAGTGTGCCACCGTAAATTTTGGATATAAGTTTTTTTGAAAATACTTCTCGTGATTTATACAACGGCTTAGATTACAGTATTATGAGAACCTCCAGTTATTCACGTGTCACATTTTATTATACGCTGGGTTATACACACATACATTATGGATCGTGACAGCAGCGGGAGAGACTCAGTTTCAACTTGGAGCTACAAGATTGCAGACTGTGATCCCGGCAATTTGCCTCCAGCGTCACCTCTACGTCATGTGGACTAATGAGACCCTCTGCTAAACAAATGTCCGGGTTGTCCGATAATGGATCTGAGATGACCCGTTGCGTGCGTCTCACGTGAGGCTAATTCTATCACACGATCATATGGATGAGGGCGTGGATTGACAAGTTAGTGTGTTCTTGCAATAAAACAATCTGTTAGATCTGTCCGCCCAATCAATACAAATTTAAGAATCTTTAATTAATAGGACATGTTTCGAGGCTACTTTTTAGCTCATCTTCAGCAAATATTTTTTATATAATTAAAAATAAAAATTCTAAAATCCTCATATAAAATTCTAAGGTCCTCATAAACTTAAACTTAAACAAAATTCATGATAAAAATATATAAATGTAAAAGAAAAATATTGGCATGCAGCCAACGAAATAAGAAACCCAGTTCAAATTTGAATTGTGATTTTTCAGCAGTTGGTAGCATTGACGTCATCATACTATTATATAAAAATGAGATGGTGTGTGTCTGTCTGTCGTCCTGTCTGTTACTAAATCATGCAAGAACCACTGGTCCGATTGAAATGAAATTTTGCATGGATGTAGCTGATTTACCAGTTTTACACATAGGCTATGTTTGATTTCGATATTTTGTACTATTTAAAAATGGCGACCATTTTAGTGACGTCACTACACCCTTTGGTTTCAAAATTTCATATTTCCATTTCAAATAAAAAGAGAACGCTGAGAAATAGCAAGCTTTTGATGCCACATACGAGCTTTAGTATTTCACGTGTCACCTTTTATTATACGCTGGGTTGTACGCATATAAATTATGGATCGTGACAGCAGCGGGAGAGACTCAGTTTCAACTTGGAGCTACAAGATTGCAGACTGTGATCCCGGCAATTTGCCTCCAGCGTCACCTCTACGTCATGTGGACTAATGAGACCCTCTGCTAAACAAATGTCCGGGCCGCCCGATAATGGATCTGAGATGACCCGTTGCGTGCGTCTCACGTGAGGCTGATTGTATCACACGAGTAGATGGAGGAAGGCGTGGATTGACAAGCGTGTTCTTGCAATAAAACAATCTGTTAGATCTGTCCGCCCAATCAATACACATTTAAGAATCTTTAATTAATAGGACATGTTTCGAGGCTACTTTTTAGCTCATCTTCAGCAAATATTTTTTATATAATTAAAAATCAAAATTCTAAAATCCTCATATAAAATTCTAAGGTCCTCATAAACTTAAACTTAAACAAAATTCATGATAAAAATGTATAAATATAAAACAAAAATATTGGAATGCAGCCGAACGAAACAATAAACCCAGTTCAAATTTGAATTGTGATTTTTCAGTAGTTGGTAGCATTGACGCCATTTTAAATAAATGTAATAAATAAATGTAAATCAAAAATATTGGAATGCAGCCGAACGAAACAATAAACCCAGTTCAAATTTGAATTGTGATTTTTCAGCAGTTGGTAGCATTGACGCAATTTTAAATAAATGTAATAAATAAATGTAAATCAAAAATATTGGAATGCAGCCAAACGAAATAAGAAACCCAGTTCAAATTTGAATTGCGATTTTTTAGCAGTTGGTAGCATTGACGTCATTTTAAATTATGGCCGTGAGATATTCAGTTATAGATCATTACTCTTACTAAATTTAGTTTCGATAGCAGCAGTTGTTTAGGAATTGATAGGGAATTTACACACAGACAGAAGGACGGACAGAAGGACATACAGAACGACAGACACTCATCTGCCCCGGTGATTTCATAAAACTACCCTTTCATCATTTTTGAAAAATGTGAAAAGTAGGCTAAAAGCGAGAACCGCTGAACGTATGCTGACCTTAGCTGGAGCCTGCGGGTCGAGCAGAGAGACACAGCGTTGATTGAGTACAGTGTCCATATAAAATCCAGCACTGCTAAGCGAAACAGGAGCACAATTTGGCGGGAATTTGCGATTAATTTCTGAGTGCCTGAAATAAAATATATGAATTATTTCCACTTTGCGATAGGTGTTTTATTAAGTGTTTAAATAATTCTTGCATTTAATTTCAGGCACTCGGAAATTAATTGTAACTCCCCACCCAATCTAATTGGGGCTGCGTGGCGCAGTCGGTAGGGGCGCTGAGCTTCTAACTGAAAGAGAGTGGGTTCGATCTCCATCCAGGTAGTGGATTTTAGAAACAATACTACCACTTTCGGAAACGCAAAGAACCCTGGGGTTCACTCAGCCTACACCAGAAATGAGTACCAGTGTAATTCCTGGGGGCAAAGACGGCCGGGTGTGGAGCTGATAACTCCATCCCATCTAATGCTAGCCTCTACCTTCCACTACTCCCAGGGCCTCCGTGGCCTGTATGGAGTTGGCTTTGCTTTGCTTTTGCCCAATCTAATTGAGCACTCTCGTGTTAACCAACAGAAAAGCTTCTACTGGAAGATTAATTAAGAAACTCTGAAATATGGCTTCTAACATTTCGCATAGTGTGATGCCATTTTAATTTTATTGCTATGGCTTGTATTTGCAGATGACGTGGTCTTATGGGGAGAAGCAGAAGTGGAAGTACAGGAGAGACTGACTGCTTGTAATAACAAATTTAAAGAATTTAGCCTGAAGATCAGCAAGTCCAAGAAATGACCATTAGCAGAGAGAGGAAAAGTTCAAACATATATTTGGAGGGAGCAAAACTAGAATCGATTTCTCACTTTCAGTATCTTGGAAGTATGGTCTTCAAGGATAACACCCTCAAACAATAAATTCTAAATAGGACACAGAGGGCATCACATTTCTATAACCAAGTTCGACACTTACTTTGGGACAAAAATATACCCTTGGCAGCAAGGGCAACGCGGTATCACTCCTACTTTGTTCCAATACTTACTTATGGTATGGAAACATGTACATTGCTAAGTAAGGATTACAGTATAATTCAAGCCACAGAAATGAGATTTATTTGGACTATGAACCAAAGTACCAGGAGAGACAAGATCAGAAATTAGGTACACAGAGCAATAGCTGTCATCAGGGTCACTGTTATCACCTTTCTGGGGAAACGCACACTTCAGTGGTATGGCCATGTATGAGGAAGGATTGCTCTAGAACAGCTAAGTACTTCAACCTGGATGTCAGAGGGAAGAGACCAAGAGGAAGACCAAGGAGACGATGGATAGACACAGTTCGATCAGAGGTGGAGAAGAATGGTTTTAACTGGGACGATGTTCAAGAACAAATGGTGTACCAAGATCGGGCAAGATGGAGAGCGCTTGTTTGCGACACCTGGGAAACTGGAGATGGAAAATGATGATGATGATGCTGTGGCTTGTACTCGTTATGATATGAAAGTCTCGTAACAAATTAAGGTGCCTTTTAATTTATGTCACTCTTACTTGGAGAAAATGACCAGTCCTAGGGTTTAGTTCCTTGGTAAGAACACCCTTGAATTGCTTTAAAATAAACCATAATGGTTGAAACACTGATTCCGTATTGATTTACCCAAGCAATAAAACAACCTGTTAGGTCTGTCCAGACAGTCAATACAAATTTCGTTATCCTTTTTAATTAATTGAACCTGTTTAGAGCCATCATTATTAGCTCATCTTCAGCAACCTTTTTTCTTATAATTTATACATTATTGTTGTTGTTCGAGTCTTAGTCTTTTAACTGGCTTGATGCAACTCTCCATGCTTCCCTGTCCTGTGCTAATCATTTCATCTCTGCATAGCTACCGCACCCTACAACCGAGGCAATTATTACCATGGTCTACCAATACAGATCTTAACCACAACCCTTCCTTCTATAACTCTGCTTGCTATTCATGTGTGTCTTAGTATGTGTACTACCAAACTATCTCTTCTCTTCATTAGCAGTCACCAGAAACATCTCTACTCTCTCACTCGTCTTAATACCTCTTCATTCGTAACCCTATCTACCCATCTGATCTTCATCATTCTCCTGTAACACCACATTCCAAGCGCTGTTTTCTGCTGCTCCAACAGTCCAAGTTTCAGTCAGCTTTCACTCATGGCTGATCTTCTTGATTCTGATTGGTGTACGGATCACTTCTAACAGAATTCCTATATTTCCAGCTCTCCCCTTCGACTTACTGTACAGCTGTTTGGATAGCCAAATTGATCTTTACAAACGATATTCTACACAATTCTGACTTAAAATTTTGAATTATGTGAAGTGATAAATCATGGTAATACCTTTTGTTAATGCACTGGGTACACAAACCCTAACATTAATCAACTGATCTAAACGTATTAAGCTCTGCATCGGGATTGGAGCGTTTCACATGTTATTTACAGCAATATGCCTTGGATTTGATCAATAATCGGCCTACTGCCTGGGCAAGATGACCTCACTGTTCCGTCCCATAGAACAAACAACAAGAAATTCCATGACGAACTAAAGAGCCTACTTTTCATGCCAATTATTATTCTACAGTATATGAACCTATCTAGAATAATGACGAAATTAAGTTGGTAATATCGAAATGTCTAATTATTTCGAAATATTCCTGATATAATGTGGCCTAATAGAGCACTACAGTTGGCAGCCCTGGTGACTGAATATATTCTTAGTTCCAGAATGCAGGTATAGAAACAAAATTTGGTTGAAGTCCAATGGACGTTACATGGAGTTAGACATTGGATCTATCAGCACGCGTAAAAGCATGTTGGCAACAATGTCATGCGTATGCTGGTTATACATAATCGGAAATATTATATCTTGTTGTGCCAATTTTGGATGAAATCCATTTGTTAGTATAGAAGTTACATGTATTTTACAATTGGACCTATCAGCAAGCATAGAAACATGTTGGCAGCACTGACTTATATCAATTACTCCAAATTAATCTAGAGTGTCAGGTGCTATACGTGTGCAAAGTATAGAGGTGTTGGCTTTCATACTTTCTGATATATTGAAATTAGGGTAAAAAATATAGACAGCATTTATTAACAGTTGGCAGCCCTGATTGCTCTTAAGAATACTATTAGTCATATCTGTTACGTTACACATAGCACATACGAAATTTGGTTGAACTCCAACTGATAGTATAGAAGTTACATGTATTTAAAAAATGGTCCTATCAGCAGACTTAGAATCATGTTGGCAGAACTGAAGTATATAAGTTACTCCAAATTAATCTAAAATGTCAGGTACTATACGTGTGTATAGTTTAAAGCTGTCGGCTTGCATATTTTCAGATATATTGGTATTTGGATGAAGAAAATAGAGAGAGCAAATATTAACAGTTGGCAACCCTGGTGGCTCTTAAGAACACACTCAGTCATATCTGTTTTTGCACACATACTATCTACAAAATTTGGTTCAAATTCAATTAATAGTGTAGAAGTTATATGCATTTAAATTTGAACCTATCAGAAGGCTTAACATTATTTTGGCAACACTGTCATGTATGGCCTCCTGAAAATTAAACTGAAATAGTATTATCTACATGAGTGCCAATTTTGGAATAGCTTCTATGCATACCTTCCATGATATCCAACATGGTGTTCAAATTTCTAGTGCGTTTTTTCAGCAGTTGGTAGCACTGACATCATTTTCAAATATGGGCTTGAGATATTCCGGTATACATATTTACTCATACTAAATTTGGTATCGATTGCTGCAGCCGTTTAGGAGTTGATAGGGGGGGGGACACTCACACAGCCAAACAGACAGAAGGACAGACAGACAGACACACATTTTCCCGGATCGATCTCATAAGTCTACTTTTTCGTCATTTTTAGCCTATTTTCAATTTTGAAAAAATAGGCTTATGAGATCACCTTTTGTCCGTGTGCGCGCGCGCGTGTGTGTGTGTGTGTGCGTGTGTGTGTGTGAGGAGTGTGTGTGTGTGTCCCCCTAATATCTCCAAAACTATTACCGATATTACCCTGACATTTTGTATGGTGATAAAGGGAACTACTATAAGTTCACTTATGTGACCTTTGAAAAACTGGTAACTACAAAACCAACATGGCGGCCACGCGAATTTGCGACTTTCAAATAGACGTTTCTCGCGATTTAACCAACCAAACGCAATAAAACTTGGTACAGTATATGTTTATACACATTGTAATGCACTGACATCTAACTTCCTTCAATTGTTTACATAACCACAAGATGGCGGATGTGCGAAATAATTCACCGGCATTCTATATCTCTGAAACTATTAGCGGTATTATCCTGAAATTTTGTACGGAGATAAAGGGCACTACTGGGAGTTCATCTGTAAGACTTTCAAAAACCGGTTAACTACCAAACGAACATGGCGGCCAAGCGAATTTGAAAATTTTAAATAGACGTTTCTCGCGATTTAATGTTCCAAACGCAATACAATCTGGTACAGGAAATGTTTATACACATTGTAATGCACTGGTATCTAATTTAGTTCAATTGTTTACATAACCTCAAGATGGCAGCTGTGCGAATTTTAAAATTAAGTTTTTATTTCTTGGGTCGTAATCATGCAATCAAAGTGAAAGTTTGAATAATGAACCTACGCAATAATTTTCCTTTAATGGTACAACACTCTATGGCCTATACATATAACAATCCAACATGGCGACCATCCGAAGTATTTAGACTTATCTCGATATCTACGAATATATTCCAGCAATAAAGCTGTTTTTTTTAATGTTCATAGGGGCAATGAGCATAACTTCACCTATAGGACTATCAATAATCTGGTGATCACAAATCGAACATGGCGACGACGCGAAGTATAAATATTCACATAGACGTTTCTCGCAATTTAACCATCCGAGTACAGTGAAACTTGGTACAGTAAATCATTATGCAAATGTTAATCCACTGACATCTATTTTATTTCAATTGTTTCCATGGCAGCTCTGCGAAATTTTAAAATCTCCTTGTTACTTCTTGTGTCCTAATCATGCGATTGAAGTTTGAATACTACGCGTTCACATTAATCGTCATCTAATAGTACATAACTCAAGGAGAAACATACACAAAAATACAACATGGCGACCATCCGAAATATTTAGACGGTTCTCAATATCTACGATTCTATTACAGCAATCAAACTGGAATTTATTATGTTGATAGAGGCAATGGACATTAGTGGGATGTATGAAAATAGGCTGTATAGTTGTTCACGGAACTACTTGTTTTATGAGCGTTAAAATCCCTCAGTATGCCTTGCTTCGGAGGGGAAGGAAAGCCGGAGGTTCCATGACATAGATTTATCGCATCAAAAAGAACCTTCCACTAACTACACTTGTGTGAAGCCGAAATTTATAGGTTGGAATTGATAACGCTCTATTAGTTCCAACGTTCGCCAACAGGTGCTGAGTGCGATGCCATCTAGTAGCCAAGTCCGCAAGCTAGGTGTCGTGGACGGTAGCATTTGGTAGCAAAATTAGGAACTACTTGAAATTATTGTCTGCAGTTCTTACTTGAATTAAAACAGATAACACACACAAATACAGCCATCACAATTAACGCAGGTTATCAGACAGATTCTACACACACCCAATGTACACGGGGCTACATGGCTGCGTTGTCGCAGCCCCTAAACTAGTTCCTACTTTTGTTACCAAATGCCACCGTCAACGACTGCTAGTTCTAAACTTGGTTACTAGATACCACCGCAGTCGGCTCCTGGCGACGAACGTTGGAACCTAAGAGCGTTTGTCAAATCTAACCTATAATTTAGCTTCACACAAGTGTAATTAGTGGAAATTTCCTTTACATGCCATAAATCTATGACATGGGACTGCCGGCTATATTTCCCCTGTGAAGGAAGCCTTACTGAGGGATTTTTAACGCTCTTAAAAAAATCCGACAACTGCGGCTGGGTTTGAACCCGCAATCTTGGGCATAGAAGCTGCCTTTCAAGAACAAATTGACTGTAGAAGTAACTTCTGATATTGCGCTAACGAGACCTCCTCTGTCTGATATTTGATGGCAATTTGGCCGTAAGGAAGTTTAGACGAAGGCTGACGTATCCCCACGCAGACAGCAAGTGGTCCAATTCCAGGCGGCTGGGCGATTGATCCCCGTGACGTCAGCAGCCTAATGACTGTGATTCACAGGGCAATATCTCGTATCGCTCCATCATTCAGACTGCAATCAAGTTCCGCTGTCACTACCAGTCTTGCCATCCGGAGAGTAGATGCCCCCTCAAAAAAATAAAATAAAAATAAAAGAGATTAAAGTAGATTTTCACTTTTTAGTGGATATCACCTTTTGTTTAAAATACAAGGAAAACTGTAATATTTTTCTCAAATCTATAATTGATAAGCTAATGAAAGCCTCCACATGACAGGGAAGGCGAGTTTGAGAGACGCTGAGAAATTCGAAAGAAAGATCCTTCTCAAGGTAATGGGTCCAAAGATTGTGGACGGTCAATACAGGTTGCGAGGAAGGGAAGATTGTGGATGGTCAATATAGGTTGCGAGGAAGGGAAGACCTTTACCTGGGCAATGAAAGGTGGATGGAATCGATGAGAAAACGGACACTCAAATTCTATGGGCATTTATTTTGAATGAATGAGCGGAGACTTACGAAGAGGAATTTTAGAATACTCGACAGTAGACCTAAGGCGTCTGACAAATGGTTCTAATTTAGTTCAATTGTTTATATAACCTCAAGATGGCGGCTGTGTGAATTTCGAATATTAAATTTTATTTCTTGTGTTGTAATCATGCGATCGAAATCAACAATTGCATAATGAACGTACACAATAATCATCATCTAATAGTACATAACTCTATGGCCTACATATATTAAAATCTAACATGGCGACCATCCGAAATATTTAGATGGTTCTCAATATCTATTAATCTACTACAGCATTCAAACTGAAACTTTGTAATTGTATATAGGCTATAAGCATAAGTTCACCTATGGGACGTTCATTAACTTGGCGAACACAAATCCAACATGTCGGCGACGCGAAATTTAAATATTCAAATGGACGTTTCTTGCGTTTTAACCATCCGAGCGGAGTGAAACTTGATACGGTATATGCTTATACAAATTTTAATCGACCGGCATGTAATTCATTTAAATTATTTTCATAAACACAAGATGGTGGCTGAGCGAAATTTTAAAATCCCGCTTTTATTTCTTGTGTCCTAATCTTGCGATTGAAGTTTCAATAAAACACCTACACAATAATCTTCATGTAATAGTACATACATCTAAGGCCTATAATATAAAAATACAACATGGTGACCAACCATAGTATTTAGACGGTTCTCAATATCTACGAATCTATTACAGCAATCAAACTAGCAATTTGTATGTTGATAGAGGCAATGGACAGTAGTAGGATATATGAAAATAGGCTATTTAGTTCTTCACGGAACTAATTGTTACAAAATGCGAAAAGTAGGCTAAAAATCGAGAAAAAGAACTGCTACATCTTCAAGGGCATAAGGAATGGGTTGCACTTACTCTCGTGAGGCCAATGACAATGAGGCAGCTTCCCAGTTAGGAAAACCAAGAATCAGGACTGAGGCCTCCCGACGTGCTGACCCTACGTTCTGTTGGCCAAATGGCTGGGCAGCGGGTGCTTGGTAGGCCAAAGCCTTTCTTGGGCTGTGGTGGCACGGGGGATTTTCTCATTCGCTACTTTGGGGCAAAGAATCAGTTTTGTAGGCAGACTTTCGTGACTAGGAGATGACGGTTTCATCTGGCCAGATATTTTAGTATTTCAATTATGCAATTGCAATGCACCAACTCAGAGAATAGGAAACTACGTTAATTTTGCAAATTGAGGCACGAGGTCTTTTTCATGTTGTTGTCCTCTGATCGAGAGATACTTGCACGGTCAAATACCTCAGATAATGAGTGAATTAACACTTGTTTGTCTGGTAATCGAGAAATGTTGTCACACATCGCTCTTCGTCTCCCACTGATAAGTAACACGCCGTTAGGAAGATTGATCTCCCCCTAAGATGGATGGCTTTATTAATGAACGTCAACGCTGTTTTAAAACTTTGATGTATCCTTTATTAATGCGTAAATAATTGGAACATGTTTGGTATTTCCTATTTTTTGCTTCTAGACTACGTATAGTTTTCAGGAACGTTTCTGTATGCAGCGGAATGCCTCACTATGAACAAGAAAGGCCTGGTAGAAAAATTGGAGATCAAAGAAGAAAGAAAAAAGAAAGAAAGAAAGAAAGAGAGAAAGGAAGATGTTGAGGAAAATTCTTGGCCCGATTAAGGACAAAGGTGAATATAGAGGACGGCATAACCATGAGCTCTATATGCATGTCCAAAAGATCTCTGATGTTATGAGGAAAAGGAGAATTGCATTTTATGGCCACTTGCTTAGAATGAAACCCACACGATTGACGAACCGGATCTTTACCCATTTTTAGCCTACTTTTCACATTTTGAGATCGGGCAAATGTGTGTCCTTCTGTCTGTCTGCCTGGCTGTGTGTGTGTGTGTGCCACCCCCCCTATCAACTCCTAAACGGCTGGAGCAATCGAAACAAAATTTGGTAGGAGTAAAGATCTATACCTGAATATCTCACGGCCATATTTGAAAATAATGTCAATGCTACCAACTGCTGAAAAATCGCAATTGAAATTTGAGCTCCATGTTGAATATCTTGGAAGGTATAAATGGGAGCCATTTCAAAATTGGCACACGTAAAGATAATAACATTGCAGTTTAATTTCCAGGATGCCATACATGGCAGTGTTGCCAAAATGATTATAAGCCTGCTGATAAGTCCAATTTTTAAATGCATATAACTTCTAAACTATCGATTGGAATTCAACCAAATTTCGTATATGCTATGTGAATATAAACAGATATGACTGAGCGTATTCTTAAGAGCCTCCATGGCTGCCAACTGTTAATAAATGCTCTCAACTTTTTTTTATCCAAATACCCATATATCAGAAAGTATGCAAGCCGACAGCTTTAAACTACACATGCACACGTATAGTACCTGACATTCTATATTAATTTGGAGTAATTTATATACGTCAGTGCTACCAACATGATTCTAAGCCTGCTGAGATGTCCAATTTTAAAATGCATCTAACTTCTATACTAACTAATGGATTTCATTCAAAATTGACACAACAATAGATCACATTATTTCAGATTATTTCTGACCAATACATGTATGTCATTGTTGCCAACATGATTTTACTCGCGCTGTTAGATCCAATGTTTAACTGCATGTAACGTCCATGCTATCCATTGGACTTCGACCAATTTTTGTATTCTGTACCTTAAGAGATGGAACTAAGAATATATTCAGTCCCCAGGGTGCCAACTGTATTTCTCTATTAGGCTACATTATGCCAGGTATACAGTATTTCCAACTAATTAGAAATGTCGATATTACCAACTTAATTTCGTCATTATTCTAGGTAGATCCATATAGATTAATCATTGGCATGAATCTTAAATTTTAAGAAAAGTAGGCTCTTTAGTTCGTCACGGAACTTCTTGTTATAAATAAGAAGACCAAGCCAGACTGGTTCGAAAAGGTGGAAAGTGACCTGCAAGAGATGGAAATTACCTGTGGAGTTATTCAAGATCGCAATACCCTCAGTATGAAACTAAACGACCACCGGGGTCTTCAAGAAAATCCAAAGTTGAAGACGAGAAAGATGTGGACGGAAGAAAGAAAAGAGCAACACCAGCAACGTATGAAGGAGCACTGGGCAAATATCAAAGTCCAGAGAAGATAGTTGTGGTCCTTGGTAGGCCAATACGGTTAAATAATAATAATAATAATAATAATACTATTAATAATAATAATTTGTAATGCAGAGAGAATAGTAAAACTGCAGAAGGCGTACAAGCTGACATGGAATCATTATAACAAAATTGCAGTATCTTGCAATGCAAAACTGCGCCATTACAACGCATTTGTTTTGCCTGAAGCCTTGTACACGGCAGAAACCACAGTCATTACATGAATAAATAAATACAATGCAGCTAATAGCCAAAGGAATGATACAGACAAAATGAAACATACATAGGAATAAACTATTCATTACAACAGAAGGACGTCAGAGATTCAAGTCTATAAGTACATCGCATGATATCTTTCGCAACATTTGCCGCAACGCTCACACAGTCTGCGTCTGGCTGGTGAAACTTCTTTAAATTTCACAGCTTATGGTGAAAGCCATGTATGGCAAAGCGTGTAACAGTATGTCTTTGTTCGTAGCCTCCCCGTTTCCAATCATTGCAGGTCATTGCGTCAGTGATGTAGAAATCCCACCATATGTCTTTCTTCTTCGATTTCAGGTTTCCCATGAGTTGCACGTATGCTGGTGTAGACGGTAGCGACAGTTGGAGGCGGAGCTCTTCCACATAATATAATTCACGTGTTAATTCATAGACTAGTCTTGTGACAAGAATTCATGATATTGAGAAACAGGAACGAAACATTCTTAGGAAAATTCATGGCGCTGTTTTCCATGATGGAATTTGGGTCAGGAGACCAATAAAGGAGCTTTAAGAAAATACAGACACCATTATGGATAATTTACGAAAATATGTCTGCAGTTCTATGGACACATATATATAGGATGGATGAGAACAGACTCACTAAGAAGATTTTAAATATCGTGAATGCAAATAAATTAAAGACCGGTTGGATAAAAGAAGTACATGATGACATGGAATTACTTAAAATCTCTGAAGACGACATTAAGGACAGAGAACAATTTAGAAATAAAATCAGAAACACGAAAATGGTACAAGGACACATCAGGAAAAAAAGGGACAGAGGAAAGGAAGAAAAAGCACAGTGCACTAATGAAGAGGTTTTGGGAAGAAAAGAAGAGAGGAAAAGGAAGTGAAGCTGTGATTGGCTCAAGTTCACACGCTCTCCTGAAGGGGAATAATCGGAAATAATAATAATATGACCGGGCTCCAAATATCATATGAAATAGCTCAATCTATGGAAGGATCCACTCGTTATCTAGATGGGAAACCTCTAAAGACAAAATTCGGAAATAGCACATTATACGACTGTTTATGTTCGACGATAATTATAACTTTATTATATGTTTTAATATAAATATTCATAAATATCTTTGGGATTCAGTTAGTGAACTGGGCGCGCTGGCTTTGCTGACTGAACAGAGCGCATGCGTGGATCAAGGCACTCCGAAAGCAGAGACAATTCACTTTGCTTGCCAACACAGAACACCTATTGTTTACAGCGGATTTTGAGCGCATGCGTGAAGGTATCCTTACCTAATTAGTCACACAACTGATTCATGAGCTCTGATTGGTGGGAGAAACTGTTTCATAATGAAAAATAGTGTTATAATGAGCCTCATTATGATACAGTTTTCTGACACATAATGTTTACATTTCGACAAAGTCGAACATAAAATTAATTAAGTACTAAGGAAAAGTAATTCATCCATTAGGATTGAATCATGAGTCAAACAAAGAGAGAATTTTAAAACTACAGTAGGCCTATAACAGACCTGGAATAGATACGACAGAAGATATATATCGAAGAACGCCTCGGAAACCTTGATAAATGGGGAGAAACAAGAAAGGAAAATATTGAGGAAAATCCTTGGTCCGGTCTGCTCAAAGGGAATCTCGATGAAACAGAAGTCGCAGGAACTTCATCAGCAAGTTGAAAAGATCACTGACACCTTCAGTAAAGGGCGATTGAAGTTCTACGGCCACATTCTCACAATAAACAATAACAGGCTCACCAAAAGGATTCTCAACCGTCAAGAACAATTGGCTCAGTGAAATAGAAAAAGACCTACAAGAAATTGGTGTTAGAGAGGAAATTATACAAGATCGACTCCAGTCCAGAACATTAAACAACAATTATCATATCTCTGAGAAAATTACTACCAGGACCAAGAAATCATGGACGGAAGAATGGAGAAATATTTTGAGTGCCCTGGGAAGAGATTTTGGGAGAAGAAAAAATCATTATTAGCAAAATAAGTTCTAGCGCACTCCACAGATGGGAATAACTATGTAAAAAATAAATTTTAAAAAATCTCCTGGAGTTTGATACGTTTTGACCTTCAGTCTTTGGACAGGTTTGATGCAGCTTTCCATGCTCCTGTCCTGAGCTAATCGTTCCATCTCTAAATAGCTACCACACATCCAAGGCAAACTGTTTAACATATTCTAACCTTGGCCTACTCCTACAGTTCTTGTCCTCGACCCTTTCCTCCATAACTAAGTTTGCTATTCCTGGGTGTCTTAGTACGTGTCCTACCAACCTATCTCTTCTCTTCATTAGCAGTCGCCAGAAACATCTCTCCTCCACCATTCGTCTTAATACCTCTTCGTTTGTAACCCTATCTACCCATCTATTCTTCATCATTCTCCTGTAACACCACATTTAATACGCTTCAATTCTCTTCCTTTCTACTGCTCCAACAGTGCAAGTTTCACTTCCATAGAGCGCCTCGCTCCAGACAAAGTCTTTCAAAAATGACTTCCTAATACCTAAATCTATATTCGATGTCAACAGATTCCTTTTCTGTATAAATGCTTTCCTTGCCTGTGCTAACCTACTTTTTTATATCCACATTGTTTCGTCCATCACTGGTTATTTTGCTTCCTAAGTAAGGCAGACCCTCTCCTCTTTCACTTTCCTATCTGCCTTTTATTGCTCTCCTTCCTTCCAAGTCCCTCAATCCGCATTCTTCGAGGGTTGAGGGCATTTCTTTTCCTCCTGTCCTTTATTTGCCTTCTTCTCCTTTTGTTTTCCATTTCTTCTTGTAGTATACAAGTTAGTAGTTAGTTTTAGTTATAGTTTCCATTTTATTTTCATCTTTACGATCACCCAAACCATTAGGGGCAGATAACCTAGGAGTTAGGCCCCTTAAAACAACAATTATCATCATCATCATCATCAAGCTTCCTAAGTAACAGAAGTCACATTCTTCCTTTAACGTGTCACCTGTCAATTCGACATCCATAGGGGTTTCTGATTTCCTTCGACTGAATTCCAATATTTTTGTTTAACAGTTATTAATTTTCATCATGAATTCTTTTAAGACAGAATCCATACCATTTAAAAACTCATTCAAATCCTCTGGCGTGTCGGCTAAGATGACGATGTCATCAGCAATTCTCAGAGTTGAAATTATTTCTCCTTGAACCTTTTACTCCTACTTTGAATTTTTCTCCGATTTCCTTCATTGCTTGTTCAATGTATAGATTGAAAAGTATGGGTGACAAGCTGCAGCCTTGCTTAATTCGGTTATATTTGGAATTTCTGGGTCAGAGAAACGTGTTTCTATTTTACTAATAATAGGTTAAGGTACTAATCAGTGTTAAGAACTGTAGTGGGCGGGAAAAGGCTAAGTTACCTATAAAGTAGCTGTCGGGGAAATAAGTATAGATACTCGAGTTTAGAGGTCAATAAAACCTTTACCCTTAGTCTTACATAAGAACAACCTACACCAAAAGTGTCCTTGTTTTATTTGTCGTTTAACGATATAGAGTAAATATTTGCATTGCATCTCGTTAAAATTTTATAGCAGATTGAACAAAAAAAGTACCAGTTTTTCTTACCAAGTTCTCGGAGCGCTCACTTAGAAGGATCATTACGTTAAAAGTATTGATCGGATCGTAACGAAACTCTAATACGTCTTAAAGGAACTTATTGTTAATGCGTATATGAAGTTTTAATCTCATCTGACGTTTCTTTAAGTAGTTGTTATGAACTTTGTAAAATATATTTTTCTCGGGCCTGGGTGGTCATAGCAGTATGAAATATGGCTTGTTATGAGGCTCATAGCAATGCAAGGCTTAACGTAAAACTACATTTTATCTACTTTTGATAATTGCTTTTATATCGATTGATATTTAATCGGGTGGTTATGTGAGAAGAGTGCATCGTAGCAAGCGACGGGAACAATGCGCTCGGTCGAGGAAACTCTTGCGACGTTGCCCTGTGAAACATAATACGCGTGCGTTCCAAGCCGTAAGGTCTGTGAATTTCTGTTGTTGTTGTTGTATTGTAATTTGCGTTAGGCCGGTATTACACTGCTAAAGAAATGTGTCAAATAAATTTTATCAAATATTTTATAAAACTGAACTTTTATCAAAGTTATACAAAGCAATTATCACACCATTACACTACATCAAATATTTTATCATAATTCAGCAAAATGGATGAAGGACAGTTCCGTGTTCACTTAACTATATTATGGTAGTTGAAATTCTGTGGTGGCAATACCGGTATATGAAAGAAACGGAAAGATAAAGTGAATGTCTATAGGTTAAACCGTGGGTCGCTCACGTGACAAGGAAGATATTATTTTATACGAGTAAAATCTTGGGGAAGGAGCTGCAGTACGAGGACTTGAAAAATGACATTAATTAAAATAAATTAAAAACCATACGTGAAATTGACGAATTATAATACAAATATTATAATATATATTCGCCTCCGTGGTGTAGTGGTCAGAGTGCTTAGCTGCCACCCCCGGAGGTCCGTGGTTCGATTCCCGGCTCTGCCACGAAATTTGAAAATTGGCATGAGGATTGGAACGGGGTCAACTCAGCCTCGGGTGCTCCAAATGAGTAGAGGGGGGGGGGGGGGTTCGATTCCCAACTCAGCCATCCTTGAAGTGGTTTTCGTGGTTTCCCACTTCGTCTCCAGGCAAATGCCGGGATGATACCTAACGTAAGGCCACGGCCGCCTCATTCCCTCTTCCTTGCCTATCCCTCCCAATCTTCCCATCCCTCATAAGGTCCCTGTTCGCTTTGCAGGTGAGGCCGCCTGGGCGAAGTGCTGGTTACACACCCCAGTTGTATACCCGATCCCGAAGTTTCAAAATAGAGGCGGTAAATGTGGGATCCATCGCTGAGTCCGAGGGAATAGCCAACCTTGGAGGGTAATACGATTAAGAAAAAAAAATACACTATCATTCACGTCTATTTAACTTAACTATTTAATTCTTCTTTATATCCTGAAATATGCGTCCCTTATGTACAGCGCTAATAGCCTCTGCTAATTTTACCTACAAGTTAGAGAAACGTTTCTTATATTTCATTTCCGCAAGAAGTTAAACATTTCCCAGCACCTTTTTAATGAGGGCTTTGGACCTCCATTGGCAGGTTTAAAAATGGTGTGTCAGCTGAAAAACTATTATTATAAGATTAATTGTTTGAAGTAATTTACACTTTGAGATTATAAGATTATAAAACTGCTCCCTTATTAACTGTCTGAAAAATCACTGCCCGATGAATCAGATGAACTGTCATTTAAGTTTATAACAAGTGGCTCAACAACGGGGAAGTCTTCTGTTAGCCGATCCTTTTCCCAGTAATGTTTCTATATTTTTTGGTGTGTTCGATGCATTTATTCCATAGCTCCGGTGTTACAGACATCAAGGCTTCTTTACAGAAATCTCGCATCACCTTCATTGATCTTCCTCTCTCCGCCTGGTTACTCATATTCACTTTAGCTATTTTATTTTTCACGTAGGACCAAACCAGCTCTATGGGGTTGAGTTCACAATGAGCAACTGGCAACCAGACGAGTTCGACGTCAGGACGAACATTCTTGATTATCTGTTCCAGCTTCTTTTTAGGTGCCCTGAAGTGAGGTTTGGCGTGAACAATTAGCTCTGCTTTCGTCATACTTTCATACTTTTGGATTCTAGGAGGAAGAGGAATATCTTTAATTGCAGTGGCACATCTCTTCACCGTGGCTATACACTTGAATACTACAGTATTTGCTAAACCCTCTTATCATTATTACTTTCTCTCTCGCATCTAAAAAAAACATATTGCACTTATAATCATGGCAAATTCTCCCTCCGTTAACTGCGGATTAGCTGGCATCTTGATCGATGTGCAAACAATAGATAATGCAGACAGTGATAGCTGCTGCTTGTTGCTAATGACTCAACGAAGAACGAAGGTCAGAGTTTGGTGTGCGTAGGAACGAGCGCGCGGCAACTGGCAACATTGCCAGGCTGCTGCGGTACTATCGCCGCCCTCAATGGTCCGATTAAATATCAATCCATATAAAATCGATAATCACAAGTAGATAAAATGTAGTTTTACGTTAGGCCTTGCATTGCTATGAGCCTCATAACAAGCCATATTTCATACTGCTATGACCACCCAGGCCCGAGAAAAAGTAGTTTTACAAAATTCACAACAACTATTTTAAGAAACGTCAGATCAGATTAAAACTTCATATACGCGTTAACAATAAGTTCCTTTAAGACGTATTAGAGTTTCGTTACGATCAGATCAATACTTTTAACGTAATGATCTTTCTAAGTGAGCGCTCCGTAAACTTGGTAAGAAAAACCGGTACTTTTTTTTGTTCAATCTGCTATAAAATTTTAACGAGATACAATGCAAATATTTACTCTATATCGTTAAACGACAAATAAAACATGGACAATTTTGGTGTAGGTTGTTCTTATGTAAGACTACGGGTAAAGGTTTTATTGACCTCTAAACTCGAGTATCTATACTTATTTCCCCGACAGGTATGAGCCGTCAGCAGTGTGACGCAATCAGTTTTCTCGGAGACCGAGTCTGCATCGCTGCCTGAGCTTCACGGTTTCAAACCCGGACGAAGTCGTAGGATTTTTTAGAGCGTTAAAAATCCCTCAGTATGCCTTCCTCCGGTGGGGAAGTAAAGCTAGCGGTCCCATGTCATAAGAAAAAGAACCTTCCACTAACTACACTTGTGTGTGGCTAAACATTTGTAGGTTAGGTTTGATTCATGCTCTTAAGTTCCAACGTTCGTCACGGGGTGCTGGTTGCGATGGCATCTAGTAGTAGTGAAGTTCACAGCTAGGTATCGTGGACGGTAGCATTTGGCAGCGCAAGTAGGAACTACTTGAAATTATCGTCTGTAGTCCTTACTTGAATTAAATACAGATAACACACGCTAATACAGTCATCACAATTAACACCGGTTATCAGACAGATTCTACACATACCCAAAGTACACGGGGCACCATGACCGCGTTGTCGCAGCCCTAAATTTAAGGAACCAACCAACAGACCCTCGTTGCGTAGTGGCTAGTATTCTTAGCTGTCACTGCAGAGGCCCGGATTCGATTATCGGTTCTGCCTAGAAATGTAATTCTGATCTGAGGGCTGGAGCATGGTACACTCAGCCTCGTGTGGCAAAACTGACAAGCGATGGGTTTGATTCCGTCCTTAGCCATTCTGGAGGTGGTCTTCGGTGGTTTCTCACTTCTACACCAGATGAATGCAGAAATGGTTCCTAACTAAAGGCCACGGCAGCCTCCTTCGCGATCCTCATCTGAATTACAACTACTCACACTAATACAGTCATCTCAATATCAAAGGTTATGAAAAAAAAAATCCACACACACCTAAGCACACAGGGCTACATCACCACGATGTCGCAAAGTCGCTAATTGAATCAACAACATTGGAGATTGTTGTTAATTCAATTTAGAGGTTGGGACATATTGGTCATCAGACCCATATAGTTGGATGTGTATTGCATTTTTCTGATAACCTGTATTTGTGTAATGACTTTACTAGTGTGTGTAGCTGTATTAGGGACAGGGATGGGGTAGTTGCCCCGGGACTTGAAGCAAGGTACTATCTCGTCAGCGCCGGGATTTTAACCTACGATGTCAGGACTTGCTGCAGCTGCCTGCGCGGTCTTGGTGCACGATCTAGCGAGCACGGCTACCTCATGGGACGAGCTTTGTGTTTGGTAAGTTTGGTATTGAAAATTTCAGTAATATGATTATTTTAAGGCATTTATTCAATTAACGGAAGAACAGTGCATTATTACTTTTGGATTGGCACGGTAATATTAGTAACGTATTCTATATTAGCACCATGAGGAGTGAACATGCATTCCATCTTGCACCACACAAGCCTTGACGTGCTGATAAAAATATGTAAACAATTGACACAGCACAAACTTCAGACTCGTAAGACGTGTTGTACCCGATACCCAGTTGAGGCTATCGGCTACGCCAGCTGACATTAAGCCGTAGTTGAGATTTATGGGAAAAATTGTAAAGATAGCGCTCACATCGAGTAGAGGAGAATATTAGGAAATGACGTAGAAGGCCAAGGATCAAGAAGGCACTGCCAGTCAAGTAGATGGAATTATGGGAGGAATATTAAAGTTTTATTAAGATCTTTATGGAACAGTATATTTAATCATCTCAGAAGAGAAGAGATAACAAGCATTATATGTGATAATAACTTGAAGAAAGACAGATAATCCCTTAAGTTATTGTATAACTTAATAGCCGAGATGAAGGTGGTCGAGATTATATTTGTGACGCACGACCGTAGATGGTGGGGGAGAATCACGTGACCGCGCCAGGTAGGAGCTGGTCAATGCAGTTTAGAGACATCAGTCGAGTTCAGCCAGCGAGCTGAGTGGTACACATGCGCAGAGCGTACGGTAAAGTCGAGCGGGGAACAGCACTTGTTACGTAAAGCGAAGGCGACATTATTACTTAACCAAGCAGAGAGCAGGAAGTAGGTCATTGAGCCAAGGCGAGCAACGCAGGGCAGACGGCGAGAAGACCGGTTACGCTGCAGGCTGTACGGGCCGTGTACGGAGGAGAAAAGCCGGGGTTCAGAACAGCATTGTAATACGAGTTTGAGAACTTTATTTCGAGCTGCATTTTATAACGCAGAACAGTATAGCAAAGCGGCATGGCGAGGCCGGCTTTAAGCATAGTTCATTCTGGAACAGTGCAGTAGATCCGAGCGGGCTAGTTCCGACTTTTATACGCAGGCAACATTAACGAAGCAGAACTTCATTTCAACATTCAGTTACAACATTGAGTTGGGACTTGTATTCAGTAATAGAATTGTGCAGGCAGATAGTTACAATATACTGCAATTATGAACTTAGATATTCAAATTACATTACGACTATGCATTTCATAACGGAATATGTAGAGCGACCATGGGGTCCAAACAACATTAACGCTTTTAAGCAAACGAACTGTTACAATTATATGCACTTATGAACATTGGCATGTGCAATGATAGAATTCTTTTTCATGAATTATCATAAAATATCGAGTACGAACACAGCTACAGGGTGTTTCAAAAACTTATACACTCTCATAAATAAAATTTATTTTCTGCAAGTGAGACTTAACCGCTGTGGAGATTGAACTTTTAACAAGCAAACCGAACATTATATGGGACAGTGGCGTAACACAGAAGGAGAATATGGGGTACGCTGCTTTTATGAACTTTTACGTAAGGATTTGGACAGTATCCGCTATGGATAACATGCAGTTCATCATGTCGGAGTAAACGGAGACAGAGACGCGATGGCACCACGGAGCGATGGATTCGATTCCTGAAGAAGAGGAGGTCTAACAGCTGATTCACTTGGGATATGAAGGCGATCGTTATTGCGTGGGTGAAACGATATTCACGTCGATCTTTCGAGAAATTTATTACACACAAGAATAATCGACGATCTTTGAAATATAATAACAGCTGATATGAGAAGGTACTGTAAGAGTTACGACTTTCTAATATGATATTTTCATGAACACTGGGCATACATGTATATATTTTTCTAGTAGGAGTTCTACAATTATTGAGAGATGGCTTAAACATTATTTGCTCCGAGTTTTGCTAGAATATGGCGTTACCATATGATATGGCAGGCACCATTATACGAAATTCTCACCATTGGTTGGCTTTATTAAGCAGATGTTTGGTCTTTTAGACATTTTCCAGTAAGGATAGTTTTTCTTGGATAGTTATTCTTTTGTGACGAGTATTTCGAACTCGTGATCTGCAATTGGATTATTTAAATTACTTCGTCAGTTCATTGCATACTAGCGAGTGTGTATTATTCATCAGTAGGGATTTTTTCCATTGGATTGTTTGGAGATATTAAGATGTTATTCACTCAAGTGAATGAATATCGCTTTTATGTGACAACTAGAGACTTGTTGATTCCAATCTGGTACATTCACTCATGAGACGACGAGATGGGGCCTTTCGTATTTATACGATTGCGTGGTGGTACACATCTTTACCCATCGTTCAGGGCATTATCATGTTAGACGACGGGGCAAGGCCTTTCGTATTTATACGATCGTGTGGTGGTTACTCATCTTACTTGCCATTGAGGAACTCATTTTTATCATCCGAGTGTACTTGAGATTGTAAGAGGATCAAACAAGGAACTACTAGTCACATATCAGTCGAATTTTGTTAAATAAATTAAAAATACATGTCAGCAGGGTTACATTTTGTAATTCTTGTTTGCCAATCCAATATTTTGTTGCTATACTCTTTTGAGAGTACTTTCAATTTAACAGCTGATACAGCTGATGCTTTTGATAATTTTTATGATTGAATTTGATACCTTTGAGAAGGATTTAAAGTAATTGAATCTTATAAGATGAATCATTAATGGTCAGATTTATTTTAAGGCAGATCAGTATTGCATATATCGATGTGAGAGATTATAGCACATTGGTATTTTTCTGTGAAGTGAATTATGACAATTTTAAGAGAATTTATGCTATTTGAAAGCAGATCTTGAATTTGATTACGATTACTAAGGTAATATATTTTTTCTAATTGTTTAAGAAGTTGCCTAGATGTGATCAAATTAATTACAGTTATTGGAGATTGTGTGCGTTGATAATTTGAAGCCAAGTTATGTATTTTTGTAGATCATGCAACGTGATTAAGTGAAGTTTGTGATAGGCATTTTGTGGAAGTTGCCAAGTGGAAGTTGCAATATTGCTATTGTATTTTGAAGCAGACATGAGGTTGTCGAACCCAGTCTAGCATAATTTTGAGATTCATGCTGTGCGCTGAATATTTATGGAGTTTTGTGGAATAATTGTGGTATTCAAATGTGATATTTGATAAAGTGAGAATATATAATGTAGTTGTGGATAGTGAGATCCAACGTGAATTTGTGAAGGCAATAATATTTTTGGCATGATAATTAAATACGAGATATAACTTGGAAGTGATAAAACTGTAAGACAACGTTCTATAACACATATTAAACAATTTGTTAGGAAATTAAACAAATAAATAATGTTGATAATACAAGATTTTCTGATAATAATAATTAATGAAATAATAATCTGAAATTTAAGCATATTAATGATCTGACCTAATGGAATAAAAATCAGAATTACTCGATGAAATAATAAAAATCTAAGTAACCAGATGAATAAAATTTAAATAAATTGATAAATTAAATTTTGAAATAAATCAATGAATTAAATAAATGGATGAATTAAAGATTGAATAAATAAGCTGACTTAAAAAACTAATAGATGATTGAATAGATGATGAATAACTGAATTAGAAGGTGATAATTAATTAAAGAAGCTGATGATTAATAAATTTAAATGAATTTAAATAAATTTATTTGAGATATGATTTGAAGAATTGCAACTTGTGTTGATGAATTAAACAATTAATTTTGATGATGATGATAATTATAACCAATGAGTAGTGGATTTTCTGTGATTCACAAAACAAGCAATGATTAATTACAGTGTAAATAGTGTAAATTAGTTATTCGATGTTTAGGAGCATTTTACTAACATATTCAGCATTTGAATGATGCCATGCAAGCCATAAATTATGTGATATTTAAAATATATGTTTATAATATGTGTGTTTAGACAGATTAATAATATTTTTTTACATCCACATTCATGATGTTAATTTAAAGAGAAGTTAGGTCTCAGTTATCACGAATGTCAGTGACGCAAAGGCATAGTGCTACGGTGATCCTGAGAACCCAAGAGAACTTTAGAAATTTTTCCTATTTTATGTGGATTAAATACACTTTGAGTAGAATAGAGATGGTTCGATTTTCTGGACAATGACAATTTAACGTTGGCATTCGACCATGCTCTCAGGTAGGATGAGTGTTTAATATGTCTGTCTGACTATCAAAGTGGAATAAATTTGTTTTTATCTTAGTTGTGATCTGATGATGATGTGATTTTCCATTTTTTTTCCTTGTCTTAATTAAGGCTTAACCAGGAAGGATGTGGTTTGCTAGGGATTCAGTTGATGGCGCCCATTGATATTTGTATTTTTTAAAATTAAATTTAAACCCGTAACGACCCTGGAGATACTTTATCTCGTGTTACCCTCTGCTTTTGAGATATTTCAACTGAATTTCCGACACATTCCTTATTTGACTAGAGGTTCATTTAACTCCGCTCTGTCCTGGAAATCCAGGAATGCGATGTAATAGCAGATGGGTCATCGCATCCCCAGGACGAACGGGTACAGTGTAATAATTCAAAAAGTTTCTAATTCCTTAACAATATATGTTGTCGCTAAAAGCAGACAATATAGCGACAAAATACCTAATTCTGTATAATTCTGTATTAATGCTGTTTATTGAGACAAGAAAAGGAATTGCTGCCGTAAAGTGCAGTGTATAACATAAGTTATTACTGTCTGTATTACCTTCTACTGTAGTACTATCATGTTTTGTGTCCCCAATTTCTACAAATCAAGCTTGGTCCACTGTTCGTATCAGTGCGATGCCCTCTCTATATCAACATAGGTGTGTAATAAATTTTCTAGAGTAGCTAGAGATAGGCCAGTTCAACATACAGCGCAGAATATGCAAATTCTCGACAGTTTATGGAAACAAAGGGAACAGATGGGAATTTGTACATATTTTATAGTCCGAAGTAGAAAAATATAAGGGAAGCAAATACGTTATTCCTCCATTTATCTGTTTTTAGGGCTACTTCATTGTGACGTAGCCAGGATTTAATTTGGGGTGTTCTAAAGAAAGTTTAAGTTCCTCCTTTCCCCATCTTCCACCCAACGTATAAATAAGATACCCTCTGCCCGTCACCGGACAATCAACCCAAAAACACATGAAATTCATAGATCAAAGGTTTTAGAATTTCAACAAACTGAGATGTCATAGGAAAGTGTCAACATTATTATTTTCTATAGTCTCTTTCCTGATAACAGTTGTGGGATGGACAGGACAAGCTTTGATGAGTAGAAGATATGCCAACCTGATTACATCGACGCTGACCGTGGCATTTGAGTACCTTATATTGTAATTGCAATCAAATGGGCCAGCGAGATGTGTGAATGCCAGTGATTGTTTATCTCACCAGTCGGTCACAGTTTAAGCCTAGTAAATAGTAAGACAGGAATGGGACCTCAAATGGAAATGGATCTCGGACTGTTGGTCCAGCAGAAAAGGGGAGAATTTGAAATGGGATATTATAGGAAAACGATGGTTTGATGGGTAGATAGAGGCATTAAGACGAGTGACGGTGGAGAGATGTTTCAGGTGATTGTTAATAAATGACGAGATAGATTATTAGGGCAGATACTAAGGCACCGAGGAATAACAAACTTAGCTATGGAAGGAAGGGTCAAGGATAACAATTATGAGAGTAGGCCAAGGTTAATATGTTAAACAATTGCCTTGGATGTAGGTTGCGGTAGCTAGGAGAGATGAGACGATTAGCTCTGGACAGGGAGGCTTGGAGAGCAGCATCAAACCAGTCTAACGACTGAAAACTGAAACTCACACAATTCTTAATATCATTGAATGTTACTCTATATTACAATATTGGTCATGGTGTTTGAATAAAGGCAATCGTTGCTTTGGACCCTGTCGTGGTTGTTCAAATGAGATTTTGTGCGAAGAGTATGAGGGAGTCTACCGCAGAATGACTCTTCGTGGGATAGCTTCGGCATTCTACAGAATAGTCGTCACTGACTTTCGGCAGCCTACTGCGATAGTAACTGAAGGTTTCAACAGTGATTGAAAACTCCTAAACTGTAAACATTCTGGTAGTATTGCTAGTAAAATCAGCGATTCTTTTATACAAAAATCTCATGTCAACGAAAAAAATATAATTTTGGCTTCTTTTTCTTTCCTTCTTTCTCATTTCGTTGGAGAATGCATTCTGAGTTAGACAAAGATACTTCAC
This sequence comes from Meconema thalassinum, assembly GCA_946902985.2. Classification (NCBI taxonomy): domain Eukaryota; kingdom Metazoa; phylum Arthropoda; class Insecta; order Orthoptera; family Tettigoniidae; genus Meconema; species Meconema thalassinum. Next base: position 2,122,725,886 of record OX336388.2, read on the forward strand.
AAATGTACTAGGTAAATACAGTACAGGGTCTTTCATATAAAGTAAGAACGGTGAGCGGCGGTTTTGCTATCCGCTGCTGCAGTGGCCTTGGCCGAGCTTGAGGCGCGCCACCGCCCCATGCTGTAATATTGAAAGCGCGCGCATAGTATATACTTGACCTTGCAACAGGCGTGCAGGTGTTCAGTTGCCAGTCTGAACGTCAGATGCTAACATGGTGAGACATTTATCATTACAACATCGTATTTTTGTATGCAAAACTTATTTTAAGTACGAGTCGACTCGGCGGGTACGTGATGCATTTGTTCAGCAATTTCCTGATGAAGTGCCACCTTCACTAGCACAGATTTACGTACCGTAATTGAAAATAAGTTTGACACTACTGACTCAGTGCTCAATAAAAAGCATAAAATAAAAGATCAGAAACATTACAGTGACAGAACTTACTCGCGTCAGCCATAATGTGGTTACCAGATACAATGCCTGTATAACCCAGGAAGGACGACACTACAGCATCTTTTATAAGGGAATATTTCATACAGGATTGTACACACGCTTAAGCTGGGAGCCACGGCGAACCATAAGTTCGGCCACGGCCAACGCAACAGCCGAAAACAAAACCGCCGCTTGCCGTTCTTACTTTATATGAAAGACCCTGTATATAATTGCTTTAATTGCAAATATTCAGTGTCTGCAACAGCATGAAAACTTGGCCAAATACGATTTACAAACAACTTTGTTATGTTATGTCAAAATAATTAATTATACAGTACTTGTAGGCTACAACATAGAGACAACTTTTTGAACAATCTAGAACAACCATGAAGCCATCTATCAAGAGATGTTCAACTACAGCACCGATCAGCGTCAGCACACCGACATTACCAATTCTACTACGCTGCAGAAGCGAGCAGTCTACTGCGGCGAGAAGCGGGCACACTTATCAAACTACTGCACTCCTAATCGTTATCTTCCTCCAGCAGAGAAACATGAGTCTTTTAAGATAATGGTAAGTTTATTCGTTAATTTCTGGAGTCAGAGTCTCTTATGAATACCAGTGGCAGAATTAGTAACCTAACATTAGGTCATAGTTCGTCCTGTGATATACAGATTTTGACCCTTCAAGAAATAATAATTAGTAGATCTATTAAAAGTGCGTTTTATTATCCTATCAGATTTGTCTTTGGCAACATTTCAAGTCACTATTGACTTTTTAGTAAAGTAATTTAGGACATCACTAATTACAAAATAGCTCTCTTTGAAATAGTACTAACTTATCATTTTACTTTAACATATTGGTCCCTGACTATTGGTCAGGTTCAAGGGTCTACTCGATAGTTGACGCAAGTTGTCGTTCATAATAAACAACATGATGAATTTGATCCGTTTTCTGTATTAAAGTAGTGATACTGTGTTGATACCAACATGAATTTTACATTTTTAGCCTATTTTCATAAAAAAAAGCTTATGAGATCACATTTGTCTGTGTGTGTGTATGTGTATGTGTGTGTCTTGTGTGTGTGTGTGTCCCCAAATAAATTATAAACAGCTGGAGCGATTTAATGAAACTCGGTAAGGTCATAGCACTATTTTGGTCGAACCCGACCGTGCCCTTCAAATTTTATTACGTCTCACCAATCCAACATTGCGGCTGTGAGAAATATTTCACTGGCATTCTACAGTATATCTCCGAAAAGCTTACTCATATCACCCTGGAACTCTGTACGGTACGTGCACGTACGTTCATCTATGTAAACAGCTTGCCACGATGGGTGAGGGGATAGCGTGTCAGTCTACTAACCCCAAGTTTGCAGGTTCGCACCTGGCCGTGGTAAGTGTTTTTTGAAAGGCGGAAAAAATACGACAAGCATGTCATACGATGTTGGCATGTCAAAGTACCCATTTGAATTCAGTAGGCCGTGTTCATAACGGCAAAATTAATCTCGGGAGTTTCCGTCCACACAAAGTTCCTCATTTCTCTACTAGAAAGCGCTATAGTGTTGAAGGAGCTCAGATATCTAACCTCCTTGACTTTCATAGTGATTCAAGGAACGACGAAATTCGACATGCAAGCTACCCTCTGGGTGTCAATTTACAAAGCTTGCACCCGGCACCCAAAGCCATACGATATCATTATTATTATTATTACCTATGTGACTTTCAAAGACCTGTTAACTACAAAACGAACATGGTCGCCAAGTGAAGTTGAAACATTTAAATATAATTTTCTCGCGATTTAATCATCCGAACGCAGTGAAACTTGGTACAGCAAATTACTCTACAAATTGCAATGCACTGCGGCTGTGCAAAATATTAAACTTAAGTTTTCATTTCTTGTGTTGTAATTGTGCGATCGAAATCAACGTTTGAATAATGAACGTACAAAATAATACTCATCTAATAGTACATAACTCTATGGCCTACATATATTACCATCCAATATGGCGACCATCTAAAATATTTATACGGTTCTCAATATCAATTATTCTATGACAGCAATCAAACTGAACGATTGTATGTTGATAGAGGCTATAAGCATAAGTTCACCTATGGGACATTCAATAACCTGGTGAGCACAAATCCAACATGGCGGCTGTGAGAAATTTTAAAATTGAGTTTTTATTTCTTGCGATCGAAGTCAACGTTTGAATAATGAACGTACACAATAACCCTCATCTAATAATACATGACTCTAAGACCTATATATAAAATCCAACATGGCGACCATCCGAAATATTTAGACGGTTCTCAATATCTACGAATCTATTACAGTAATCAAACTGAAATTTTGTATATTGATAGAGGCAATTAACAAAAGTAGGATATATGAAAAAAGGCTGTATAGTTCTTCACGGTACTACTTGTTATATTGTGAGATGTAACTATTAAAAATCGTTTGTACACAAATATGTTTACTTCTTTATAGTAGAAACATGTTTTCGTCTCATCAATTCGTCAGCTTAATTAATTGTGAATCACGGTTTACATTACAACGAGCGACAATACTAATCAATATAAACTAAAGGACGAATTAATATTACTTCACAAATTAAAAATAACATTTACAAAAGACGAACTACACAGATTCCAAGACAAGACCCCACTAAATTTAACCCAGTGAATCAAGAACTATAAGATAAAATAAATAACATTAAAAAGCTTCAAATAAAATACGCATTTAAGACTTCGATATAAACAATTCCAACAGACTTTAACAGGATCACTACATGAAACAGTTCATTCAAGAGTACTAGGAAATTGTGATACAAACATTTTTATATTCAAAATTACTTCTATTTTTAGATTATTTTCATTTATGAAACAAGTAGTTCTGTGAATAACTATACAGCCTATTTTCATATATCCTACCTATGTGAATTGCCTCAATCAACATACAGTTTCAGTTAGATTGCTATCATAGATTAATAGGTACTGAGTACCGTCTAAATATTTCAGATGGTCAGCATGTTGAATATTTATATATGTAGGCCATAGAGTTATGCACTATTAGATGACGATTTTTGCGTAGTTTCATTATTCAAACGTTCACTTTGATCGCATTATTAATACACGGGAAATAAAAACTTATATTATACCATTATCCACTTTACAATACAACAATTGTTGTATTGCAAAGTGGATATTGGTATAATATATAATAATCAATTCGGGATAACCTAGAATAATGACTAAAGTCATAGGTGAAAAAAAAATGAAAATCTACAGCCTGCTTCCAGTCTCCGACCGGGTCAGGAATGGAATGAATGAAGCCTCCATCTAGCGGCGAGGATATGAACTGTGCCGGCTGCCGAGGCCTGACGAACTCCTTCGGGTCAATGATTAAATGAATGACAGATGAAATGAAATGATAGTGGAGAGTGTTGCTGGAATTACATTTTGACAGGAAAAACGGGAGTACCCGGAGCAAAACCTGCCTGCCTCCGTTTTGTCCAGCACATATCTCACATGGAGTGACCGAGATTTGAACCACGGATCCAGCGGTGAGAGGTCGGCGTGCTGCCGCCTAAGCCACGGAGACTTAACACTAAAGTCATAGATATTCATAATAAAAACTTAATTTTGAAATTGCGCACAACCGCCGTCTTGAGGTTATGTAAACAATTGAACAAAATTAGATACCAGTGCATTTCGATGTGTATAAACATTTACTGTACCATATTTCACTGCGTTCAGATGGTTAAATCGCGAGAAAAGTCTATTAAAATGTATGAATTTCGCTTGGCCGCCATGTTGGTTTTTTAGTTACCAGGTTTTTGAAAGTCGCGTAGGCGAACTTCTAGTAGGCCCTTTATCACTATACACAATTTCAGGGTGATATCGGTAATAGTTTCGGTGATATGGAATACCGGTGAAATATTTCGCACAGCCGCCATGTTGGATTGGTGAGACGTAATAAAATTTGAAGGGCACGTTCGGAGTTTGCCAAAATAGTACTATGAACTATGAGTTTCATTGAAATCGTTCCAGCCATTTAGAAATTATTAGGGACACACACACGGACAAAAGGTGATCTCATAAAGCTTTTCTTTTTCATTAATGAAAATAGGCTAAAATAGGCTTATGAGATCACCTTTTATCCGTTTGCGTAGGTTAATTTATATTGTAATTCTGTTTCACATATACTTAATTTAGTATTAAGTTAGTCTAACTGATGAAGGCCCCATTCATGAGCCGAAAACATGTTAGTATTAGGACATTCTCTTTCCTGTCCCCCCCCCCCCCCAGAATTTCCCCCCTCCCCATGGGCCCCTTAAATTGGATTTATGAAAAAACGGTCAGACACCTATTTACTTATTTATAAGAACAGGTGTACAAACAATTTTTATTAGTTATTGAACTTACGTTAATACGTTAATATTAATCACTTTTCGGTATGGTTAATGTATTTGCCTCACAATTGTGAGATGTAAACAATAATAATTCCTGATATTAGCCCCTTCCAGAAAGAAATCCTGGAATCACAGCTATCTTCTAACAAATTAGACTCGGAGAGCACTATGCTGCCTGCTTAGGAATTCTTGGATTTATATTTGCTAAGGGACGAGATGTATGCCTCATTAAAGCAGAATGGAAAGGAGCTTATAAACAGACCACGTAAATAGACATCACTGACCCAAATTGGAATTAATGTCACTAATTGTCGCACTTTCCAGACGGCGTAACATAATGTTAGAAGTGCTGAAAGTGATGCATGGGATAAAAGATTCATAAATATTCAAATATTGAGGAAGCAGACCACCTTACGTAATTTCGAAAATTGAGAGGATACCAGTCCAAAACGGACAGTAATACGAGCCAGATGAGGATGAAAAGGTTCTTCCATCAACCATGCAAGTGTTCTACACTACTATTTAGGCAACTGTATCAAGATGGTTGCATGTCTCAATAAGTAATGAGTTCACTAATGCAAACAACGGCCATTTATTTTATATTCAGGACGGCCAAGGTGGGATTCGAACCTACGCTCTCCCGATGCCAATGAGGCACGAGTTAACACTCTTGGCCATCGTGGCCGGTGTCTCAATAATTAATATTAACAACTGAAACGCAATATTTATAGGAGTGCTTTAACACTAAAGGAACACAAGTAAAAATGTTGGTATGATATAAGAAATTGAAATTATTGTACATAAATTGTACTGTGCATAATATTTATTTATATCCACCAATCATAAAAATGCCTTAAGTATTGCAGATCTGATGATGTTCGCCTGATGAACGAAACACGTCATTCATTTAACCCATTTTCGAAAAGTGTATAAGTAATCCATGTAATTTCTTCCGGTAAGTAGGAGTAAATAGGGAAGCCTCCGTGGCTTAGACGGCAGCACGCCGGCCTCTCACCGCTAGGTCCGTGGTTCAAATCCCGGTCACTCCATGTGAGATCTGTGCTGGACAAAACGGAGGCAGACAGGTTTTTCTCCGGGTACTCCGGTTTTCCCTGTCAAAATTTAATTCCAGCAACACTCTCCACTATCATTTCATTCCATCTGTCATTCATTTAATCATTGCCCCAGAGGAGTGCGTCAGTCCTCGGCAGCCGGCACAGTTCATATCCTCGCCGCTAGACAGGGGCTTCATTCATTCCATTCCTGACCCGGTCGGAGACTGGAAGCAGATTGTGGATTTTCATATTTCAAGTAGGAGTAAATAGATCAGTTCATCTCACCGCCTACTTTAAATAGGCACATTAACGTGTCGACTGACTGGAAAACAATTATTAGCCTACTTTTCACATTTTGCAAAAATGAGGAAAAAGTAGACTTATGAGATCGATCCGGGAAAATGTGTCTGTCTGTCTGGCTGTGTGTGTGTCCCCCCCCCCCATATCAACTCCTAAACGGCTGAAGCAATCAAAACCAAATTTAGTATAAGTAAAGATGTGCACCGGAATATCTCACGTCCGTATTTGAAAATGATGTCAGTGCTACCAACTGCTGAAAAAACGCACTAGAAATTTGAGCTCCATTTTGGATATCTTGCAAGTTATGCATGGGAGCTATTCCAAAATTGACACACATGGTGATAATACTATTTCAGTTTAATTTCCAGGAGACCAACCATGACAGTGTTGCCAAAATTATTTTAAGCCTTCTGATAGGTCCAATGTTTAAATGCATTTAACTTCTACACTATCAATTGGATTTAAACCAAATTTAGTATGAGTAAAGATGTGCACCGGAATAGCTCACGTCCATGTTTGAAAATGATGTCAGTGCTACCAACTGCTGAAAAAACGCACTAGAAATTTGAGTTCCATGTTGGATATCTTGCAAGGTATGCATGGGAGCTATTCCAAAATTGGCACACATGTAGATAATACCATTTCAGTTTAATTTCCAGGAGGCTATCCATGACAGTGTTGCCAAAATAATTTTAAGCCTTCTGATATGTCCAAATTAAAATGCATATAACTTCTACACTATTAATTGGATTTGAACCAAATTTTGAAGATAATATGTGTGCATAAACAGATATGACTGAGTGTATTCTTAAGAGCCACCAGGGCTGCCAACTGTTAATAATTGCTCTCTTTATTTTTTATCCAAATACCAATATATCAGAAAGTATGCAAGCCAACAGCTTTAAACTATGCACATGTATATTCTGACATTTTAGATTAATTTCGAGTAACTTATAGACGTCAGTTCTACCAACATGATTATAAGCCTGCTGATACGACCAATTTTTAAATACATGTAACTTCTATACTATCAGTTGGATTTCAACCAAATTTCATATGTGCTATGTGTACCATATCAGATATGACTATAAGTATTGTTAAGAGCAATCAGAGCTGCCAACTGTTAATAAATGCTGTCTATATTTATTTTACACTAATATCAATATACCAGAAAGTATGCAAGCCAACAGCTCTATATTTTGCACATGTATAGCACCTGACTTTCTAGATTAATTTGGAGTAATTAATACAAGGCAGTGCTGCCAACAAGATTCTATGCCTGCTGATATGTCCAATTTTAAAATACATGTAACTTCTATACTAACAAATGGATTTCATCCAAAATTGGCACAACAAGATATCATAATATTTCAGATTGTTTCTGACCAGCACACGCATGGTATTTTTGCCAACATGCTTTTACGCGTGCTGATAGATCCAATGTCTAACTGCATGTAACGTCCATTGGACTTCAACCAAATTTTGTATTCTGTACCTTAAGAGATTGAACTAAGAATATATTCAGTCGCCAGGGCTGCCAACTGTAGTGCTCTATTAGGCTACATTATACCAGGTATATTTTGAACTAATTAGATATTTCGATATTACCAACTTAATTTCGTCATTATTCTAGATAGGTTCATATACTGTAGAATAATCATTGGCATGAAAAGTAGGCTGTATAGTTCTTCACGGAACTTCTTGTTTTTTCATTTATTAGGGTTATCAAAACTTGAAATTCGTATATATGCCCCTCTTCGTCTTAATTTGAACGAATATAAAAATAGAATTCTCGGTAATCTTTGTATTATTTTATTTCTATTGTTAAGGGGGAGCAAATGAAACCAATTTTCCAATTTTCTGTTTAGTAAAAAATGTGGATAACTGTGATGCAAATTACGCCTGATTATTTTTATTAAAAATGGTTTATAGATTAACGTCCAGCTATGTAATAATCAATATCATTATGAAATACACTGTTATGTATTATGAGTGTACATACACTTTAAGGAATAATTCAATTATTATGTAAATTTATAGTAGGTCTAATGGGGGATATTTTACATAACTTTCATTAGACTTAGCAGTGTTGATCTCTCACTAATGTGACAGATGCTCAATTTTCACGAAGTATGAGTGATATATAAAATTAAAGTTCCATTGCCTGCCATTTGAAAGAATGAAAGCTTGGGATAATATCAAAGTTTACAACGTTGACGTTCACAACTTGAATTGGGCTGCCAGTGAATGAATAGCGCATTGAAGTCTCCAATTTCTTAGTCCAATACAAAGTGCTAATTAACATTCACGAATGCGCATGGGGAATTAAAATTGCTTAAGGTAACATACAATGTAACATCAAGTAGGCTAACATCTTGCCGACCCAGATTTCACATTCCAAATTTAAGTGATAAATATATTGAAGTTTATTTAACGTATTGCTTTTAGTGCCGTGAGTGTGTCCGAGGACATCTTGGCTCGCCAGAGGCTTTAGCTGATTCAACCGGACACCCGTAGGGTGAGCTACAAGTTTCGTTCCATTTCAAGTAGTTCTAACTTTCGCTGCCAGATGTTACTGACACCTAGTGGTGAACGTTGGAACTTTGATAGAGCATTTCAATGAAATCTAACCTATGAACCGTTTTCCTTTTCCACCTGTAGTCTTTCCCTTTTCTCTTTTCTTCGGCGTGTCAATTATCGGAATTGTTCTCCTTTCTTCTTGATTATTACTGGCCAGAATAACCAGGCAGATCAGTGGACATTTCTATAATTACTGATCAAGGTTCGTTATAGTGACTTGTTGCTATGCCAAATCGTGATTAGTGACGCTTCTTCCCTTTTATCATCTTTTCCGTCACCTGTAACAACTCTTTGTTACCCTCCCAAGCAGTCTTCTGATTTTTCTATCCTGGTAGGACTTCTTTGTTTGTGCTCCCGCTCTCGTATTCGAGATGCCTGGCTTTATTTCGGTTTTCTCCCCTTTTCTTAGTTATTTACTTAAAGGTGCGCGTAGAGACGTTTGTTTAGTTTATTTTTGTTCTATTTCGTGATGTCGGATAAGCTGAATCCATCAAGGTGGGTCACGGTTTATATTCCTTGTGTGTGAGTGTGGATATGTGGCTTGTGCATGGAATACTAGGGCATTTAACCTTTTCTAGTATGTCCATTGTATGCCTGTATCGTTCCTTTATCGTTTGTCTCTTTATCGTCGTCCCTTTTATGTTGGTTATGGTTCGGTTTACTGGATGGTACGTACATCACAGAAAGAACAGTACCTTACCTTTTTCCTTTTTTCTTTATCGGTCTACCTTGTCTTAGGATTGTGTTTTCATACGCAAATCCATGAGATTGACTTACCTTTTTACGGAACTTATCTTGATGGATATCTTTGTAATGTGTAACGTTAACTTCCCTTTATATATTTCATTTCGGTTTCTTGCGCCTCATTTTTATGTTTGTTTTGTTCACGTCATGTCTACGCGTACTTTTATTTATTCTCCGACCTTTCTTAGATTCCCTCACCTCTTGCTTTCTCCGGGGCTATCAGAGCTGCCGATCCCTCTTTGACGGCAGACTCACGTTTCCTGACTTCTCGTCTAGCCCTTATAATCTGTCCCCCTTCACTACGTAATTTTACTCATTACGAGTATATCTTACCCATTTACATTCCCTCCCCTACCTTTACTGCATATTCCCACATAATCTTAATGTTACGTTTCGTCGTTCGGTTAAGTTATCTCTTGTGTTATGTTAGACGAGCATATTACCTTACATTAACATGTATACGCTTCCTCGTCATTTCTCAAGACCTTTTGCTTTGAGAATACATACATTATCGTTCCTCATTTTAAGTGTGGTGTTTGCGTGCCTTATTTACTAGTTGTTTAGATCTTTATTTCTTAAGCAATTAGGCTAAGCTAAGTTAGGCCCATGATTCTTATGATTAGCGCATTCGAATAGAACTTGCATTCACATCGTAGTGAATGTACGTTTAATCCACCGCCTCTGACACCTTCTTTATTTTAGTCCGGTTTCATGGACCCAGCGCCAGGCTAATAAGAACACACACGTTTCCACTTCGACAACATCTGCGAAAGGCCAGACGGCTCACCAGGAAATTTAACTTCACACAAGTTTAGATAGCGGAAGGATCTTTTACATGCCATAAATATATGACATGGGACCGTTGGCTTTACTTCCCCTCCGAAGGAAGGCATACTGAAAGATTTTAACGCTCTTAAAACATCCAACGACTTCATCCGGGTTTGAACCCGCGATCTTGGGCACAGCAGTTCAACATGCTACCAACTACGCCTCCGAAGTTTAAATGCCACCATTGAAAATAAGTTTAGGAATAAATATGAGGTAAAATATTATTAACAAGTAGTTCCGTGAAGAACTATGCAGCCTATTTTCAAATATCCTACTCATGTTAATTGCCTCTATCAACATACAAAATTTCAGTTTGATTATTGTGATAGATTCGTAGATATTGAGAACCGTCTAAATAGTTCAGATGGTCGCCAGGTTGGATTTTTATTTATGTACTATTACATGAAGATTATAGTGTACGTGTGGTATTCAGACTTCAATCGCATGATTAGGACACAAGAAGTAAAAACGAGATTTTAAAATTTCGCACAGCTGCCATCTTGTGGTTATGAAAACATTTGAAACAAATTATATGCCAGTGGATTAATATTTGTATAAGCATTTAACGTGCAATGTTTCACTGGACTCAGATGGTCAAATCGCGAGAAACGTCCATTTAAATATTTATACTTCGCGTCGCTGCCATGTTCGATTTGTGCTCACCAGGTTACTGAATGTCATATAGGTGAACTTAAGTTCATAGGCTCTATGAACATTAAAAAAATTCAGTTTGATTGCTGTAAAAGATTCGTAGATACTGAGAACCGTCAAAATATATCGGATGCTCGCCATTTTGGATTGTTTTATGTATAGGCCATAGAGTTATGTACCATTAAAGGAAAATTAATGCGTAGCTTCATTATTCAAACTTTCACTTCGATCGTATGATTACGACACAAGAAATAAAAACTTAATTTTAAAATTTCGCACAGCCGCCATCTTGAGTTTATGTAAACAATTGAACTAAATTAGATGTCTGTGCATTACAATATGTATAATCATTTACTGTACCACATTTCACTGCGCTCAGATGGTTAAATCACGAGAAAAGTCTATTAAAACTTTTCAACTTTGCTTGGCCGCCATGTTCGTTTTGTACTTTACAGTTTTTTGAAAGTTACATAGATCAACTTGTAGTCTAGCAGTGCCCTTTATCACTGTACTAAATTTCAGGATGATATCATACATAGTTTCGGAGTTATTGAATGCCAGTGAAATATTTCGCACAGCCGCCATTTTGAGGTTATGTAAACAATTGAACTAAATTAGACACCAGTACATTTCAATGTGTATAAACGTTTGCTGTACCATGTTTCATTACGTTTGGATGGTTAAATCGCGAGAAAATTCTATTGAAAAGCCTCAAATTCGCTTGGCCGCCATGTTTGTTTGGTAGTTACCAGGTTTTTGAAAGTCGCATAGGTGAACTTCTCGTAGTTCCTTTTATCACCGTTCAATATTTCAGGGTGATATCGATATTAGTTTTGGAGATATTGAATGCTGGTGAAATATTTCGCACAGCCGCCATGTTGGATTGGCGAGACACAATAAAATTTCAAGGGCACGGTCGGGGTCGGCCAGAATGGTGTTATGATCTTACCGAGTTTCATTGAAATCGCTCTAGCCGTTTAGAATTTATTAGGGGGGCACTCACACACACACTCCATCACTCACACACACGCACAAACAGACACACGGACAAAAGGTGATTTCATAAGCCTTTTTTTAGGTAGATTTCTTTAGAAAGCTAACTATTGCAATGGGTCCCATGTTTCGACTTCCGGAAAATTTCGACATATCTTCGCGTTTCACATCCCCCAGACCCCAAAACCACCGTCAGTTCAAAAGTTTATATATAATTTATGTATATATGTATATATATATATATATATATATATATATATATATATATATATATATATCAGTTTCTTGTGGACACGATAACTGCCGTAATTTTGCACCAATCACTTTGAATTTTTTACATAATATGTATCCCTATAAAATCTCGGTCGAGTTCGTTAATGGGCAAAATCGGTCAAAGAGGGTAAAAATGGGGGGCTTTTTTCGAAAAAGTGAAATATCGCTATAACTCTCTTAATACATGAAATATCGAATCCCTTCAAAATTCATAATATGTGTCGGATAAGTGCCAAAAATTTATGTCAAATAAGTTTTTTGATAGCACCAACCATTGACCAATGGGGTGGGAAAAAGTGGGTTTTTCGGGAAACATTAATCATATTTCTGTTAATAGGCACAATATCAAAACCGCACAAAATGGACAATATTCCTCCAATAATTACCTAAAACTTTTGTCTGAAAGAATTTTTGATATGACCCACCATTACGCCAAGGGGTGAACAAAATGATTTAAATTATAAGAAAATGCCAAGTGCCAAGAGAGGTTGCCATGACAACTTTACTTTTAATTGATAAGGGATGACCATCAGCAGTTGCTATGACAACGCCACTGCACGAGATCACATTCAGTTTTCATATGTCAGTGGGAAGCGACTTCGGTATCGGAACTGGTAGCATGCTGAACTTCTATGCCCAAGGTCGCGGGTTCAAACCCGGCTGAAGTCGTCGGATTTACTAAGAGCGCTAAAAAACCTGAGTTTGCTTTCCTTCGGAGGGGAAGTTCCAACGTTCGTTGCGAGTTGCTGATTGAGGTGGCATCTAGTAGCCAAGTTCACAGCTAGGTGTCGTTGACGGCAGTATTTTAGGTAGATTTCATTAGAAAGCTAACTATTGCAATGGGTACCATGTTTCGATTTCCGGAAAATTTCGACATATCTTCGCGTTTCACATCCCCCAGACCCCAAAACCACCGTCAGTTCAAAAGTTTATATATAATTTATGTAATATATGTATATATATGTATATCAGTTTCTTGTGGACACGATAACTGCCGTAATTTTGCACCAATCACTTTGAATTTTTTACCGAATATGTATACCCATAAAATCTCGGACGAGTTCGTTACTGGGCTAAATCGGTCGAAGGGGATGAAAATGGGGGACTTTTTTTTTCGAAAAAATTAAATATTGCTATAACTCTCTTAATATGTGAAATATCGAATCCGTTCAAAGTTCATACTATGTGTCGGATAAAGCTCAGAAATTTATGTTTGAAACGTTTTTTTGATAGCACCAACCATTGACCAAAGGGGTGGGAAAAAGTGTTTTTTCGGGAAACATTAATCATATCTCTGTTAATAGGCACAATATCAAAACCGTACAAAATGGACAATATTCCCCTAACAATTACCTAAAACTTTTGTCTGAAAGAATTTTTGATATGAGCCACCATTACGCCAAGGGATGAGAAAAATGATTTCGGAATTGTAAGAAAATGCCAAGAGCTATCAGTTGTTGACATGGCAACACTACTAAATTAATGAGGGATGAGCCATCAGACGTTGCCATGACAACGCACTTGCGCGAGATCAGATTCAGATTTCCATCTGACTAAGTGTGATGCAGCTTCGGTGACTTAACTGGTAGCATGCTGAACTCCTATGCCCAAGGTCGCGGGTTCAAAGCCGGCCAAAGTCGTCAGATTTTCTAAGAGCGCTAAAAATCCCTCAGTATGCTTTCCTTTGGAGGGGAAGTTCCAACGTTCGTTGCGAGTTGCTGATTGCGGTGGCATCTAGTAGCCAAGTTCACAGCTAGGTGTCGTTGACGGTAGTATCTGGTAGCAACATTAGGAACTACTGCTTGAAATTGAGCGTCTGCATTCCTTACCTGAATTACAGACTAATACAGCTATCACAATTCACACCGTTTATCAGACAGATTCTACACTCACCCAAAGTACACGGGGTTACATGACCACGTTGTCGCAGCCCCTAAACTGAGGAACCAACCAACATCTCTGCGGGAGATATAATTTTGCGTGAAGAAGTAACAGACCGTTACATAGTTACACATCAGTGTCGAAACTTTGCATAAGGACAGTGTGACCACAAGTATAAAAATGGACTCCAAATGACAAGAAGGTTACCGTCATCATAAGACAATAGAATGTTTAAAATATGCATAAAATGACGAAAAACAAAGTTAATTAATTTCCAATTATAAAATACTTTCACGCAATAAATGTGGTCTGATCCTTCTACGAAAACCTGCATATTCTGCCTATTTTCGACTATCCCCAAGTTTGTCCGGTGAAATCTACCTCCGCCTTCCGGCGTGCCGAGAGGACTTTTTTTTTTCATAAAATGAAAATAGGCTAAAAATTCAGTCTATAACCCCTGTCACTGCAAGCCAAGAATGACGTTCATGTTACTTCTAGTCAGTTTAACATAATTCAGTGTGGAGTCACTTCTCACTTTCTTCCACCAATCAGGGGAGCATTGACACATATTGTTTTCTTACTATCGGGTGAAAGGGTAGACCGTTATTTACGAAGAAATGTTGCTGGAAGATGAGTGAACTGTCCTTTTGCATTCTATCAGTAACGAAGATCACTGCACCGAGATTGTTAGATATCAGTTAATATTACAGGCAATACTGTCTACGGTTTTCAGTCGTAGGAGGAAGCATAGGTCTCAAAGATTGGAATTAATGTGTGCACTGCACGAGGAATTCACTCAGTACCAACGCAACGGTCTTTATTATCAAAGATATGGTTTGTTTGACTTTACATTTAAATATTATTGATTACTTTTCTTGAACAATAGGAGTTAACGCATCACATATGGGATATTCGGCTAAATCCACAATATTAAGGGGTTGGTGGTTAACATGATAAATTAAGGCAGGACTGCCCAACCTACGGCCCGCTGGCCGCATATGGCCCGCGATTCTATTTTTTCTGGCACGCGCCGTGTCCCCCAACTTTGTAACAAGTTCCAATCGTAGAACTAAACGAAATTATCATGAACTTTATTTCGTAATTTGATGATTAATTGTGTCAAATGAACATAAATACTCACTCTATGTCATTCGTGCTGTATGAGTGCATTGAATATCATCGTAACTGTGAAACCTCTAGTAAGAGACCATTGACGGTTCCATGGAAAACTGCTCTTTTAGGGGGGTGGTCTCTTAATAGGGGTAGGCATTAAAAATAATTGTATACTGCATTATTAATAAAGTACAGTTAGAACACATACTTGATTACAATTTATCTGCATTTGTTCTCATTTAGTGCAAATTAATTACAATTAGTTATTTTCTGAAATCTGTCATTTAAAAAAGTCACGAATTGATCTCTGTTTCAGATTAGCACATCTTTCTAGAATATCTCTGAGTGAATTCGAAATTCCATTAATTTGTTCTGGGTTCGAACAATCTTCTAAGAGACCCATTTTTTGTATTTTTTATACGTTACATAACTCTTTTTCTAATGGCATTCTATGCTGATGCAGTTCTGTGCCAACAGAACCATTGATTACATCATCACCCCCATCACCATCTCCAATGGGAAGGCAGACGAGAAGTGGTCTTTTGAAAGAGGTCAGACTGAGAAAATGCCTGGTCTTTGGTCGGGAAGATGGATGGTCCTTAAATAGAGGTAACAAATACATTGACCTTATGAGGTTTTAAATCGGTTCCAAGAATAATCGGTCTTTTAGAGAGGTTTCACTGTACTTCTATTTTCAAAGGATTTATTTAAAATATTTAAATTTATTTTTAGTGTTTTTTTTATCCACTACAAATACGTATAGAAAATGACAACAAAACCAAGAAAACTAAGCTGAGACAGCCACAAATCTCACCACATTACACATACGGTATATATATTTTTAAATTCCATACCCCTCAAACCCGCCGGAGTGTCATTGGCCCGCAAGGTCCCCCAACTATTTACAATGTGAGCCTTAGTTAAAAAAGGTTGGCCACCGCTGAATTAAAGGAAAGGCTTTCAAAAAATTAACATAGAAAGTAAATTACTATATTGTGACGTAAATTAAGTTCTGACGTTGGTTGTCTAAATCATCAATACTTACAATAACAGTTTCGAAGAAATTTGAATTTAGTAACATTTTATGGATTTTTGTTAGATACTGGTGGTACTTGGGCTAAATCCGCGATATGATAATAGTCTAATAACATGTTTTCTTATTAGCGCATAAATGAATCTCCTGAAATGAATGAGATTTCATAAATAGTTCACAAACAAAATACAACACAGGTTTTCAGAATTTTACCCCCAGGTGACAACATTTGTCGTTTCAAAATTTTATAGTAAAGAGAAATTAAATATTTGACTGAACACAACTGGTGAGATACACTCGTCTCTTGCACTGGGGTGTATCTGCAGAAAACGAATATTTCAAATACTGCGGAGTTAAAGAAGTCTCCCCATGTATAGATGGAAATCCAACAACGATGTCGATATGGAGCGGTTCATATTTTCAATTATAGAAATACTATCAACCCGCCCTGGTTTCGCCCGGGAACAGTTATGAATGCATTACGTGATAAGTGAATTTCTTTCGTTGTCAATGAACTACGACCAATATCCATTTTACGTCTCGGCATGATGGGTTAAAATCACTTACTGGACTATTAATTATATTATCATGGAGATCCATGTGCAACGATTTCTTGTATGACGTAATTTAAGAATGGCGAGGTGCATGAAACACAAATCTCCCTTCCGTCCAATCTGAACTTGACTGTGTTTTTTTGCGCGACGAAAACTTCATAGGCGAAATGAAGAAAAGCAGAGTTGCACTTCAAGGGAAACTTCAAACACAACCACTCTTCTCTGAAGTCTTACTCAACACGACTCGAAAGTTTGCTGCTGGCTGTATCTGGGGCAATAGGATCGCCCACTAGCTAGGTTGTAAATGGGGTGATAGACTAGCCCCTAGCAAGCTCGTAAACTGTCGCCTCAGTAACTGAATGGAGATTGTTGGAAGAAATGAAAACGTAAAAACACGTATAATGGGCGATGTACTGAAGACAGATATGCTCTCGCGGACTTTATTGTAGAACTCTTCAAGCTGAACAATTATTACACTCATAGTATATTGCTATTTTTATCTGTTTGCCCAGCGTAAGGTTAAAAAGCGCACGGAGGACAGGTTTTTTCGACTTTTTCACTGAAATCGTTACTGCTTGGCTTCCTTTGATAATAAATAAATAATTTACTACAGAAAGCTTCCTCGAGATATCCTTTACAGAATGGTGAAAACAGCATCAAAATTCATCCAGTGGTTCTCAAGTTTACCCGCGACATCCAAGAATCCGGGACTTAGTTTTATAGTATGTTTAAATGTTCACAAGCATACAAGGAAATGATCCACCAGTACATACGATCTACTATAAATCCCAATCGTAGTGGTAGTTGTTTCCGTTAGGGGTCCGAGGAATCGGGATCATCAAACCTTTAATTCAGTGTGTAAAATTTGTCTGATAACCTGTGCTATTATGATGTCTGTAATAGTATTATTGTTAACTGATTGGAGAGACTGAATTTAGTATTCCACACTCTTCATCAATAATCTGCCGTCTGAAATTATAAGATCAAGGTTTGAACTGTATTTTAGACCACAGTGCTATTATCTGATATGAATAGTTTTTAATTATGTAGCTCTTCACCTCATTTTAAACAGTGGGGTTTAGTTATTTTGATATTTAAAATAAAATGTATACAAGTACTGTATAAGTCAATATATGTTGTAGGCCTACATTAAGACTGTACAGGTTTCACTCACTGACCTTCCTCAGCGTAATTTGGGACATGTTGTAAATGTGCAAGGACATATGCTTAATATACATTTTGCCATAACAGAGGATTCTAAATATATTATAAAAATAATTAATGTTTTTTAGGCTAATCGCGTGTGTATTTAAATTAGAACCATACGTTTCGGAGAAACCTTGCCTCCTTTTTTCAATGGAATCAAACAATGTGGCCAAAGAAAGTATATCAAAGAGATTACAAAAAAATACTAAATATATAGATAAATTCCTATGTTCGTCACCAGAGAGCAGCTGCCAGAAATTACTGCATGGACCATGGTAGAACGGCGGACAGAGTAGTAAGTAAGGAGAAGGTAAAGGGGGTGGGGTGAAAATATAGAGACTCCTCGAAGAATGAGGATGTCCAAAAGAAAAAAAAAATCCTCTCGGCACGCCGGAAGGCGGAGGTAGATTTCACAGGGAAAACTAGGGGATAGGCTATAATAGGCAAAATATGCAGGTTTTCGTAGAAGGATCAGACCTCATTTATTGCGAGAAAGTATTTTATTAGCCTACTTTCGATTTTTGCAAAAAATGAAAGTAGACTTATGAGATCAACACAGGGCCAAAAATTGTGTGTCTGTCTGTGTGTGTGTATGTGTGTGGGTGAGTCTGTGTGTGTGTGTGTGTGTGTGTGTGAGTGTGTGTACTCTGAATGTCTGTCCCCCCCTATCAATTCGAACACGGTTAAACCGAATTGAACGAAATTTGGTACAGAGGTAGCACTGGCAAAGGGCACCTTAGTGTCATGCTTTATATTGCCGCCATCTTTACCAAAAGGTAATGGCGGCCAATCGAATGGTCAAAACTTAATAATGCATTACGACCAAACTAATCATCGGATCTTTACCAAATTTGGTAACAACCTACCTTCATATGGGACGCGTCTTGTGCCCAAACTACAAGGTCATCAAACGTACCATTTCAGGATGGCGGCCGTGTGAATTATGCAAAATTTATAATCCATAACATGGGACCCACCAGTTCCGATTATCGAACCAAGAATCGTTTAATCTGTTCTAAGCGACGTGGTTCGTTCGAAATTAAAAGTTTATATTGTAATATTATTATAATCTAGAAGTGACTTTAAAAATCTGAATCGTCTCGGCTATTTGACAAGATGGCAGCTGATCTCTCGTTCTGACCTATATTTTACTAATTTCAGTATGTTGCATGCAATATAACCTACTGATAAAAATTATATGAACTTAATATGAAATGAAGTCGGTTTGAAATATACTCCAGTGAAGAAATCTTCAGTCCAAGTGATTATTTGCTAATACAGTACGTTATATGTATTTGATCGATAACGCGTTAGTTATGAGTGTACGATTGGCTGTGTGATAGTTGGTCACTAGTCGTGGCCGAGTGCGGTACGTGTGTGCGCGCTGTGTGACCGCATTGGAAGAGTTTACGGTTCCTAATACCGGTGCTTCCTTAGTTCCACGTGTGTACTGGCCTTCCGTGTGTCATTCGGACAATAGTTTTTCAAGTAGTGTTCCAGATAGGACAACAAAACCAGAAACCCAGAAAACCCCGCTGAAAATCATGTCCGGATACCAGAGAAAAAACACAGTACGCTGCCAATGGGACAGGCAGAGTTCTCGCCCCTCACCAGGAGAAATTCACCGATGGATTGGCGATACCCTCCGGTTGACTGTCGACCAAGTAGAAGCCATCCAGTTAAATGCACACGAAAAAACCATGTACATCAAGGTAATCAGCATATCTATTTATCAGAAATTGTTAAATACTTTTGCAGATCCTATTAAATTTCAGTATGACTCAGGCGAAATGACAAATGTTAAGCTCTCCACAGCGGATTCCAATTATACCACGGTGCGTATATTTAATGTCCCACTCGAAGTACCCCCTGAAATTTTCAAATCCGTCCTGTCGAAATATGGCACTGTGAGTGACGTCAGGAAAGAACAATGGTCTTCTGCTTATCAGTTCCCGGTGTATAATGGAATACGTAACATCACTATGGAAATCAAGCAAGATATCCCCTCCACTGAGACTTTTGGTGGCCATTCTGGCTATATAACGTATAATGGACAGAAACAGACCTGTTTAATTTGCAATGCTACCACACATCTACGTATTAACTGCCCAAAGAAAATGATTCCCCTCGGTATAACTCCTACACAACAACGACGTGTCCAATACTCGGAAGTTGTGACGCAGCAAACGTCATATGAAAACATGCTTATTGATCAGTCAGTTGGGACAACACCAGAAGTGA
Organism: Meconema thalassinum; assembly: GCA_946902985.2. Classification (NCBI taxonomy): domain Eukaryota; kingdom Metazoa; phylum Arthropoda; class Insecta; order Orthoptera; family Tettigoniidae; genus Meconema; species Meconema thalassinum. The sequence continues at coordinate 2,122,746,185 of OX336388.2, forward strand.
CCTCGGATACATCTGACGCAGAACTGGTACCTTGCCCTGACCAGAGCTGCGAGCCACAGTGCCCCTGTGCTATCGGCAACCTGTATCGCAGCCTTAGAACCAACTATGCCGTCACTACAGGCTGCCACAGAAATTTTGTCTTCACTGCCCCCACCTTCGCTGGTCCCTACCGACTCACTTAAGAATGTTGATCGGGGATCCGAGAACGTCTCTAAGAAGATTAAAACAAATGCCTCGATTGCCGTACCAGCCCCGAAGAATCAAACTGGCTCTACAAACGTTCCCGCAGCTGTGAAAAAGAAACAAAATCTTCAATCTACGTCATCTAGGGACCCACGAACGCTCTCAACCGCTGACAGCCGACCTATGAATGGCAGTCAAAAGGAACTATCTCAACCTAATTTGACATAGTGCACCAGTATATTTCTCACCTGTGTCTTTTTTTTCCTTTTTTTTCTTTTTTCTCGAGTCCAACTTCCAGTATGTCTAGCACAACTTTTATACTTCTCTTAATGGCGCAATTTCTCACTGTGGCCACTGTGAATATCAATGTAATAGAATGCCCTCTGAAATTTCAACTGTTGGAGAGATTCCTTCGAGATGCAGACATTGACATTGCCTTCATTCAAGAAGTTGCTCTACCCTGTTTGCCCATATCTGCCTTCTACAAACAATACATCAATACCGGTAATACGAATAGAGGGACCGGATTCCTCATAAGACATGATATCCCACTCGAAGGTGTGCTATGTCATCCATCAGGACGCATAATATCTGGACACATAAACAATACCACCCTGATAAATGTATATGCCCCATCCGGGTCCAATAAACGTGTGGAACGGAAAATGTTCTTTCAACAGAGTATACTGCCTCATCTGCACGACGTTAAGGAAAAACTTATTCTTGCAGGGGATTTCAATTGTATTCAACGCCCAGAAGATTCCACTAGCTCATACCAAGGTGTCAACCCGGCTCTCAGGACCCTTCTTACCTCCCTACACCTCATTGATGCTGTGGATAGTTTAAGGGTGCCCCTGCCTCATTACACCTGAATAAGTCACAACTCCTCATCACGACTTGACCGCATCTACTTTTCACAGGAACTTATCCAGCCTAGACGATATGAAGTGATACCTGCCAGTTTCACTAACCATCATGCTGTCGTATGTACAATCTCTTACCCCCATCCCATATTTCACATAGGAAGAGGTTATTGGAAGCTGAATTGCTCGCTGTTACAGGAGGAGGAATGCCAAGATATTTTCAGACAACACTGGACTCGATGGGTCCAACAAAAATGCAAATTTCGCGACTGCACAGACTGGTGGGATATTTTAGTTAAACCAGGGATCCGCCGCGTCTTTAAGAACATATCTTACCAACGAGGTCGGGAAAGATGAGATACAGTTGAATTTTACTATCGAGTTCTTCGCCAGCTCCAGCAAAGATCTGATGCTGGGGAGCGTATATATGACCAGATACGGGAAGTTAAAACCAAGCTCCTGTCTCTACAGCAACGAACGCTCGCTCATATAAACGTGGCTTTAAAAGATCGTACAGGGCTCCCGGACGAAAGTGCAAGTGTATACCATATCGCCAAAGGACAACGTGAGTGGCAACGTAAATATATCCACCGCCTCCGCACCAGTACTGGAAGTGTCGTCACCTCCCCTGACGCTATACGTCATGAAATATCATTATTTTATCAACGGTTCTACGCTAAGGCTCCCATTGATCCACAGCAGGTGACCCTATTGCTGTCATCTTGCAGTACCCAACTATCTCCGGACAACAAAACTCTGCTCAGCGCGGATATTACGGATGAAGAGATTCACTCTGTGGTTAAACAACTCCCAAACAACCGCTCACCTGGCATTGATGGACTGCCATATGAAATGTATAAACACTTCTGGCCTCTCATTGGCAAAGAATTTTGTCATGTCCTGCGTACCATTCTCCAACGTCGTGCTCTTTGTCAATCACATCACGAGGGTACCATAGTCCTCATACCAAAAACATCCTCTCCCATGGCAGTTGGTGACTTCCGACCAGTTACTCTGCTCTGCAGTGACTATAAAGTCCTTACCAAAGTACTTGCATGCCGATTGAAGACTGTTCTACCTGATATCATTGGTGATGAACAATGTTGCATTATTCCTGGAAGAACTCTGTTAACAAACTTAGCGATACTACGGGACCTACACCTAAAAGCCGAAATGCTCCCCACTGAGCCAATGAGTTTTCTCACCTTAGATCTTGATAAAGCTTTCGACCGCATCAGTCATGAATACTTGTACATGGTCTTGCAACACTTCGAATTTCCTGAAATCCTTATTGACTACATACGTATGATAAATTGTAATGCTACGTCTAGAGTGCTCGTCAACGGTTTTCTTTCCCCTCTGATTCCAATACAACGATCAGTTAGGCAAGGATGTCCCCTTTCTATGCTACTTTTTGTCATTGTCCTTGAACCGTTCATTCGGACTACCCAGGTGAAGCTACAGGGTTACAAACTGTCCACACATGTTTTTGGAATGTGCGCCTATGCTGATGACGTATCAATATTGATCCGCAATAAAGAAGACATCTCCCACATCGATAGCGTCCTTCAGCTCTACCATATCGCCTCTGGAGCACAATCGAACCCCCAGAAAACTGCTTTGCTTCCGCTCAATACTAACTCAGTGATCACCCCACAGCCCTGGTTCCGGATAGTAAATGAGGTGAAAATTCTTGGCATTACCTGGAAGCAATCGCTTCTGGACACAGTGCAAGCAAACTGGACTAAGGTCATTGCCAAAGTTAGGGGAGTCCTGATCCAATTAGGTCAAAGAAACCTCAATATAGTGCAACGAGTCATGGTCCTCAACGTGTTTGCGCTCTCTAAAATATGGTATGTTGCACAACTTTTCCCACTTCCCAAAATGTTTGAGAGCCAATTGGCAAAATATACAGGTTGGTTTATATGGCAAGGATTTTTTGTTCCGAGTACAACGGGAACAGTTGTATCTCCCATCCCGGCAAGGCGGGCTAGGGCTAACAGCTCATGGCATGAAATGCCGTGCACTCCTCTGCAAGAACGATATCACCATTCTTTCCCAACATGACACTTTTACGAAAGCGCTATATTCGAAACACAGCCCGTGGTTGTGATAGAGCTTTGCCGAAGATATTTAGGGACCATCAACAGCACCTTCTGGAAACTGTTCGCCAAATGCCTTCAGGGATTGTTCCAACGACGAAAAGTATCTATAACATGTTGCGGCAAGTGGTACACTCCAAACCGCGAATAGAGGCCACCACCCTCTACGTCCATTGGCCCACTGTTTGGAAAAATTTTGGGGCTATGACCATTTCTTCTGCTGTACACTCCCAGGTTTTTATCTTCCTCAACGATCTCATCCCAACCGCTCTACGGCGATATACCATCCATCTTGAAGCTTACCCATGGTGTACTATATGTGGTCAAACTGATACGGCGATACACCGCTTCACATCATGCACGCGAGTTGCCTCCACGTGGCTGTGGTGTAAGGGAAAGGTATGTCAACTATTAAATGTGCCCACGGATAACCTTGATGACAGGAAGTTGGTTCGTTTGTCGGTGACCGCCTTCCCCCAAATTAAACCGACTACCATTGTGTGGATAATGGGCCAATATGTACACTTCGTGATGGACAATGATCAACATTTCTCTTTCCTGGATCTCAGGTATCACCTGCAAAAAGAGCGTTGGAAGCTTAGTGAAAGTGGACAATTGTACGATAAATATGGACACTATCTGGATTTCTTGTGATTTATTAATATGGTATTTATCATATCTGAAAATTCTGTAATTCTGTAAAGAGCTAATAAAAAAAATGTGGTTAGAGCTCCCGTCTCTCATGTGGCTGGCCGGGGTTCAAATCCTGTCAAAGTAGAACTTTTATGCTTGATTTTTTATATTTATTGTTTCTTGAGTACTGAGACGTTATAAAATAAAGCGTTATATGGTGCTTTTTGCAATGGAAATTATATATTAAAAAAAAACGACATTCTCCACCGGAGTGACATCTACCAGCCTTCAGTTGTACTATGCAGAAACTATAGATTCGAGCAGCGCTTTATACCGGCCAGTTAGTGAACCCAGTCTTAACGACTGCTAAGAGTAATAATACAGTAACATTCGTTTATTTTTATATTTATTGTTTCTTGAGTACTGAGACGTTATAAAATAAAGCGTTATATGGTGCTTTTTGCAATGGAAATTATATATTAAAACAAGTAGTTCCGTGAAGAACTATACAGCCTATTTTCATATATCCTACTTATGTTAACTGCCACAATCAACATACAAAATTTCAGTTTAATTGCTGTAACAGATTCGTAGATATTGAGAACCGTCAAAATATTTCAGATGGTCGCCAGGTTGGATTTTTATTTTTGTGCTATTACATTAAGATTATTGTGCACGTGTGGTATTCAAACATCAATCGCATGATTAGACAACAAGAAGTAAAAACGAGATTTTAAAATTACGCACAGCAGCCATCTTGTGATAATGCAAACCATTGAAATAAATTAGATGCCAGTGGATCAACATTTGTATAAGCATTTAACGTGCAACGTTTCACGGCACTCGGATAGTTAATTCGCGAGAAACGTCCATTTAAATATTTATACTTCGCTTCGCCGCCTTGTTGGATTTGTGCTCACCAGGTTCCTGAAAGTCCTATAGGTGAACATATGTTCATAGTCCCTATGAACATAAAAAATTCAGTTTGGTTGCTGTAAAAGATTCATAGATATTGAGAACCGTCTAAATATATCGGGAGCTCACCCTTTAGGAGTGTTATGTGTATAGGCCATAGAGTTATGTACCATTCAAGGACAATTATTGCCTAGGTTCATTATTCAAACTTTCACTTCGATCGCATGATTACGACACAAGAAATTAAAACTTAATTTTAAAATTTCGCACAGCCGCCATCTTGAGGTTATGTAAGCAATTGAATTAAATTAGATGGCAGTGCATTACAATCTGCAAAATCAATTACTGTACCACATTTCACTGCGCTCAGAGAGTTAAATCACGAGAAAAGTCTATTAAAATATTTTAAATTCGCTTGGTCGCCATGTTCGTTTCGTACTTTACAGGTTTATGAAATATACATAGGTATACCTGTATCAGTACCCTTTATCACCGTACAAAATTGCAGGGTGATATCTGTAATAGTTTCGGAGATATAGAATGTCAGTGAAATATTTCGCACAGCCGCCATTTTGAGGTTATGTAAACAATTGAACTAAATTAGACTCCAGTGCATTACAATGTGTATAAACATTTGCTGTACCAAGTTTCATTACATTTAGATAGTTAAATCGCGAGAAAAGTCTATTTAAATGTCTCAACTTCGCTTGGCCGCCATGTTGGTTTTGTAGTCACCAGGTTTTTGAAAGTCTCATAGGTGAACTTCTAGTAGTGCCCTTTATCACCGTACACAATTTCATGGCGATATCGGTAATTGTTTCGGAGATATTGAATGCTAGTGAAATATTTCGCACAGCCGCCATGTTGGATTGGAGAGACGTAACAAAATTTGAAGGGCACGGTCGAGGTCGACGGGAATAGTGCTATGATCTTCCCGAGTTTCATTGAAATCGCTCCAGCCGTTTCGATTTTATTAGGGGGGGACACACACACACGAATCACACACACACGCACACACACACACACACACACACACGCACACACACACGGACAAAAGGTGATCTCATAAGCCTATTTTTTCAAAATTGAAAATAGGCTAAAAAACACGACATTCTCCACAGGAGTGACATCTACCAGCCTTCAGTTGTACTATGCAGAAACTATAGATTCGAGCAGCGCTTTATACCGGCCAGTTAGTGAATCCAGTCTTAACGACTGCTAAGAGTAATAATACAGTAACATTCGTTTATTTTTATATTTATTGTTTCTTGAGTACTGAGACGTTATAAAATAAAGCGTTATATGGTGCTTTTTGCAATGGAAATTATATATTAAAAAAACACGACATTCTCCACCGGAGTTGTACTATGCAGAAACTATAGATTCGAGCAGCGCTCTATACCGGCCAGTTAGTGAACCCAGTCTTAACGACTGCTAGGAGTAATAATACAGTAACATTCGTTTATTCCTTGTGCACAGAGGCGTTGTTGATAACCTCAAAACTTGCAATATGGATGATTTGGAGATGGATTATTTTGTTATACCGTGTATTTAAGATTAGCCTATAAATTAACGGGTTGCGAAGTTACTTCACTTAGTCCTATATCATTCGTACACGACTCAGAACAACAACGTGACGTCAGTTTCTGATCTGCTCTGATTGGCTATTACATTGCTGCAGTCGGGTAGTTGGCAGTCAAGGATAAAATTCGCGACTGCCGACCGAGGACTACCAACTACGGACTGCCGACTGCGCATTGTAGATGGGCCTTATTAGAGCAACGAAGTTTCAATTATTGTAAGTAGTCGGTGTTTGGAGTGTTTGCTGATGAAATTGCAAAATGCTGGGGTAAATTATAAACTATGGTTTGAACGCCACTGTCCAAATCCTGTGTGCCAATTTGCACTTCAAATAGGAAGAAATAAGGAAATGATAAGGACAGAGAGTTATAACTATACCCATACATTTAGGAGAAAGTAGGCTATATATTCTTTCCCGAACATCTTGTTTTACAATGTAATTGGAGCTCAATTAACTTTTCTTTCGTCTTACTATGCATATTTCAAAAACTATTGACGTCACTCCGAGATCAAATTATTCCCCCAATTGTACTGAACAACAATGAAATTCCATACTGTCCTACAGTGAAAAATCTAGGTGTGATAATAAATCAGACTCTTAACTGGTCTGAACATGTACAGAATGTATGCAAGAAGATTTTCGCAACGCTCCACTCCCTCAAAAGAAAAAAAGATATTTTACCATTCAAAGTAAGAATCCTACTCATACAGACACTAATACTTCCTATTCTTGACTACTGTGACGTTATTCTTGTAGACGCAACCAAAACATTAACTTTGAAACTTCAACGAGCTCTGAACTCTTGCATACGATTTATCTACGATCTGACCTATGATAAACATATCACTCCCTATTATTGCGCTCTTTCCTGGCTGAAACCTGAACTACGTCGATCATATCACATTCTTGTCCAGATTTTCCGATTATTGTCTGACGATAGACCACTATACTTATCAAATAAATTCAAGTACTTGTCTTCTTTCCATGGTAATAATACACGCTCTGGTTCTTCCCTCTCCATTCCTATTCATCGCTCCTTTATATACAATAACTCTTTTCATGTGGTGGGGTATAGACTGTGGAATACCCTTCCAGCCAGTGTCAGGGGTACCACCTCACTATCTAAATTCAAGACCACCTGCTGGGGCAGCCTGCTGAACATTGCTGACCGACAACAAGTATGACTGGATGAGTGAATGAGAGTGTGCAAGTCATGATCAATGTCAATTATTATAGTTTAATTTTGTCGCCATGATATGTTTATTGTATTGTATTAATGTGGTTAAGTGTAAGAGAGGGCCAAGAGCCCTAACTGCGCCACCAATATAGGCAATAATAATATTTTTAACATTTTATTGTGTTAGGGGGACGGTAACCTTCTTGTCATTTGGGGTCCATTTTTAGCCTATTTTCAATTTTGAAAAAATAGGCTTATGAGATCACCTTTTGTCCGTGTGTGTGTGCGCGTGTGTGTGTGTGTGTGTGTGTGAGATGTGTGTGTGTCCCCCTCTAATAACTTTTAAACGGCTGGAGCGATTTCAATAAAACTCAGTAATTTCATAGCACTATTCCGGGCGACCCCGACCGTGCCCTTCAAATTTTGTTACGTCTCACCAATCGAACATGGCGGCTGTGCGTAATATTTCACCAGCATTCAATATCTCCGAAACTATTCCCGATATCACCCTGGAATTTATTACGGTGATAAATGGAACTACTAGAAGTTCAGCTATTTAACTTTTGAAAAACAGTTAACTACAAAACCAACATGGTGGCCACGCGAATTTGCGACTTTTAAATAGCCGTTTCTCGTGATTTAACAATTCAAACGCAATAAAACTTGGTACAGTATATGTTCATACACATTGTAATGCACCGACATCTAACTTTGTTCAATTGTTTACATAACCACAAGATGGTGGATGTGCGAAATATTTCACCGGCATTCTATATCTCTGAAACTATTAGTGATTTCACCATGAACTTTTGTACGGAGATAAAGGGCACTATTGGAAGTTCATCTATAAGACTTTAAAAAACCGGTTAACTACAAAACGAACATGGCGGTCAAGCGAATTTGAAAAATTTAAATAGACCTTTCTCACGATTTAATGTTCCAAACGCAATGAAATATGGTACAGGAAATGTTTATACACATTGTAATGCACTGGTATCTAATTTAGTTCAATTGTTTACATAATCTCAAGATGGCGGCTGTGCGAATTTTAAAATTATGTTTTATATGTTGTGTCGTAATCATGCGATCGATGTGAAAGTTTGAATAATGAACCTATGCAATAAATTTCCTTTAATGGTACATGACTCTATGGCCTATACATATAACAATCCAACATGGCGACCATCCGAAATATTTAGACGGCTCTGAATATCTACGAATCTATTATAGCAATCAAACTGATTCTTTTTATGTTCATAGGGGCTATGAACATAAGTTCACCTATCGGACTTTATATAACCTGGTGATCACAAATCCAACATGGCGGCGATGCGAAGTATAAATATTCACATGGACGTTTCTCGCAATTTAACCATCCGAGTGCAGTGAAAATTGGTACAGTAAATCCTTATACAAATGTTAATCCACTGGCATCTGGTGTATTTCAATTTTTTCCATAACCACAAGATGGCAGCTATGCGAAATTTTAAAATCTCCTTGTTACATCTTGTGTCCTAATCATGCGATTGAAGTTTGAATGCTACACATACACAATAATCTTCATGTAACAGTACATAACTCTAGGACCTACATATATAAAATCCAACATGGCTACCATCCGATATATTTAGTCGGTTCTCAATATCTACGAATCTATTACAGCAATCAAACTGAAATTTTGTATGTTGATAATGGCAGTTAACATAAGTAGGATATATGAAAATAGGCTGTATAGTTCTTCACGGAACTACTTGTTATACTTGTGGTCACACCGTCCTTATGCAAGGTTTGGAACTGATGTGTAACTATCTAACAGTCTGTTACTTCTTCACGTCAAATTTTATCTCCCGCAGAGATGTTGGTTGGTTGCTCAGTTTAGGGGCTGCGACAACCCCGTGTACTTTGGGTGTGTGTAGAATCTGTCTGATAAACGGTGTTAATTTTGATGGCTGTAATTAGTCTGTATTTCAGGTAAGGACTAAAGACGGTCAATTTCAACTAGTAGTTCCCATTTTTGGTACCAAATATTACCGTCAACGACACCTAGCTGTGAACTTGGCAATTAGATGCTACCACAACCATCAACTCCTAACGAACGTTGGAACTTCCCCTCCTAATGAAAGCATACTGAGGGATTTTTAGCACTCTTAGAAAATCCCGACGACTTCGGCTGACTTTGAACCCGCGAACTTGGGCATAGAAGTTCAGTATGCTAACGGTTACGTCACCGAAGCCGCTTCCCACAGAGTCAGATAGAAAACTGAATGTGATCTCGTGCAGTGGCGTTGTCATGCCAACCTCTGATAGCTCATCCGTCATCAATTTAGAAGCGTTGTCATGGTAACCTCTGTTTGCTCTTGGCATTTTCTTCTAATTCCGAAATCATTTTTCTCATCCCTTGGCGTAATGGAGGGCTGTATCAAAAATTCTTTCAGACAAAAATTTTAGGCAATTATTAGGGGTATATCGTCCATTTTGTACGGTTTTGATATTGTGCCTAGAGAGATATGATTAATGTTTCCCGAAAAACTCACATTTTTTTCCACCCCATTGGCCAATGGTTGGTACTAGCAAAAAACGTTTTAAACATAAATTGTTGGCACTTATCCGACACATAATATGAACTTTGAAGGGATTCGATATTTCACATATTAAGAGAGTTATAGTGATATTTCACTTTTTCGAAAAAAAGCCCCCCATGTTTACCTCATTCGACCGATTTTGCCCATTAACAAACTCGACCGAGATTTTATAGGGATTGATATTATGTAAAAAATTAAAAGTGATTGGCGCAAAATTACGGCAGTTATCGTGTCCACAAGGAACTGGTTTTTTTTGTTGTCGTGTGGCCTCCTCAGAGGCCCGTGGGCGACCTGCGCGTCGGGATGAGAGATGGAATGGAGGAAGGTGAATGAATGAAACTGGGCAAGGATGTGGAAGGAATCGGCAGTGGCCTATCAGAAGGTACCGTCCCAGCATTTGCCTGGTGTTGAAAATGGGAAACCACGGAAAACCATTTCAAGGACGGCCGACGGTGGGGCTCGAACCCACGCGTCTACCGAGTCAGCAGAGAGCTTGGTCCCATGACCTAATGCTGCGCTTTAGCCAGCTGAGCCACTACTGTCGGTAAGGAACTGATATATATATACGGTATATATATACAAGCTGTACCCGGCATGCGTTGCAATGCCAATCAAAGAAAGTGTTGGCGTTGAAATTATGTTTCTTGAAGTGCTTTTGGATACACAACATGTTAAATGCCTCTAAGCTATCGTAAAATGGATTTTCTAATTTAGAACCATTCGTGGAAGCGTGCACAACAACTTTCAAAAGTTTCATCGCTGTCACACATTTGTTGAATCTACTCGTACGCTACCTGTTGTGAAATGGATTTACTAAGTCGAAACCCTTCCCTGGCGTGTACACAATAACTCATCTATGATTCATCGCAATCGGATGAATGGTATATGCACGTATACGGGATTTGTTTAAACGATTCGTGCGTTGTCACTCATTTGTTGAATCTACTCGTGCGCTACCTATTGAGAAATGTCGAAGCCCTTCCCTGGCGTGTACACAATAACTCATCAAGGTTTCATCGCAATCGAAGAATGTTATATGAACGCAATAGGGGATTTTGTTGAAACGCTTCGCACGTCGTCACCCATTTGTTGCATCTACTCTTGCGCTACTTATTGTGAAATGGATTTACTAAGTCCCCTTCCCTGGCGGGTACACAATAACTGATCAATGTTTCATAGCAATCGGATGAATAGTATATGAACGCATACCTGATTTTGTTTAAACGATTCGCGCTCCGTCACTCATTTGTTGAATCTACTCGTGCGCTACCTACTGCAAAATGTATTTACTAAGTTAGAAACCGTCACGTAAGTGTCCACAACATCTCACCCAAGTTTCATCGCTATTGGACTAATGGGATATGAAGACATAGGGGACTGTATTGAAACGCTCCGCGTGTCGTCGTTCATTTGTCGAATCTACTCGTGTGCTACCTACTGTGAAATGTATTTACTAAGCCAGAAACCTTCCTTGGAGTGTCCACCATATTTCACCCAAGTTTCACCGCTAACGGCAGAATGGTATATGACCTTATACGGGACTTTGTTGAAACGCTTCGCGCGTCGTCCCTCATTTGTTGAATCAACTTGTGCGCTGCATATGGTATAGTGGATTTACTAAGCCAGAAATTTTCCATGACGTGTACACAACATCTCACCCAAGTTTCATAGCTACGGACGAATGGTACATGAATGCATACGGGACTTGGTTGAAACTTTCGCGTGTCGTCGCTCATTTGTTGATTCTACTCTTGCGCTACATATTGTAATATGGATGTACTCAGCCAGAAACCTTCCCTGGAGTGCACACAACATCTCACCCAAGTTTCATCGCAATCGGATGAATGGTATGTGAATGTATACGGGACGTTGTCGAAACGCTTCGCGCGTAGTCACTCATTTGTTGAATATAAGCGGGCGCTTCGTATTGTAAAATGGATTTACTTAGCCAGAAACCTTTCCTGGAGTGTACACAACAATTCACCAAACATTTATCACAATCAGACGAATGGTATATGATATTATACGGGACTTTGTTGAAACGCTTCGCGTGTCATCGCTCATTTGTTGAATCTACTGGTGCGCTAACTATTGTAAAATGTATGTACTAAGCCAGAAACCTTACCTGGAGTGTACACAACATCTCACCCAAGTTTCATCGCTATCGGATGAATGGTATATGAAATTATATGGGACTTTGTTGAAATGCTTCTCGCGTCATCGCTCATTTGTTGATTCTACTCGTGCTCTACCTATTTTTAAAGGGATTTACTAAGCTAGAAACGTTCCCTGGAGTGCACACAAAATCCCAGCCTAGTTTCATCGCTATCGGACGAATGGTATATGAACGCAAACGTGACTTTGTTGAAATGCTTCGCGCGTCGTAGCTCATTTGTTGAATCTACTCGTGCGCTGCCTATTGTAAAGTGGATGTACTAAGCCAGAAAATTTCCCTGCAGTGTTCACAACATTTTACGCAAGTTTCATAGCTATCGGACGAATGGTATATGAATGCATACGGGACTTTGTTGAAACGCTTTGCGTGTCGTCGCTCATTTGTTGAATCTACTCGTGCGCTATCTACTGTGAAATGTATTCACTAATTTTTAAACCTTCACGTAAGTGTACACAACATCTCACCCAAGTTTCATCGCTATCGGACGAATGGTATATGAACACATACGGGACTTTGTTGAAATGCTTCGCGCATCGTCGCTCATTTGTTGAATCTACTCGTGCGCTGCCTATTGTAAAGTGGATTTACTAAGCCAGAAAATTTCCCTGAAGTGTACACAACATTTTACGCAAGTTTCATAGCTATCGGACGAATGGTATATGAATGCATACGGGACTTGGTTGAAACACTTTGCGTGTCGTCGCTCATTTGTTGAATCTACTCGTGCGCTATCTACTGTGAAATGTATTCACTAATTTTGAAACCTTCACGTAAGTGTATACAACATCTCCCCCAAATTTCATTGCTATCGGACGAATGGTATATGAACACATACGGGACTTGTTTGAAACGCTTCGCGCATCGTCACTCATTTGTTGAATCTACGCGTGCGCTACCTATTGTAAAATGGATTTACTAAGTCAGAAACCTTCCTTGGAGTGCACTCAACATCTCAGCCAAGTTTCATCACAATCGGATGAATGGTATATGAACGCATAGGAGACATACACACCCACAGACAAACTATCACGTAACATTGATTTTTTATATATTGCCTATTGTAAAGTGGATGTACTAAGCCAGAAAATTTCCCTGCAGTGTTCACAACATTTTACGCAAGTTTCATAGCTATCGGACGAATGGTATATGAATGCATACGGGACTTTGTTGAAACGCTTTGCGTGTCGTCGCTCATTTGTTGAATCTACTCGTGCGCTATCTACTGTGAAATGTATTCACTAATTTTTAAACCTTCACGTAAGTGTACACAACATCTCACTCAAGTTTCATCGCTATCGGACGAATGGTATATGAACACATACGGGACTTTGTTGAAATGCTTCGCGCATCGTCGCTCATTTGTTGAATCTACTCGTGCGCTGCCTATTGTAAAGTGGATTTACTAAGCCAGAAAATTTCCCTGAAGTGTACACAACATTTTACGCAAGTTTCATAGCTATCGGACGAATGGTATATGAATGCATACGGGACTTGGTTGAAACACTTTGCGTGTCGTCGCTCATTTGTTGAATCTACTCGTGCGCTATCTACTGTGAAATGTATTCACTAATTTTGAAACCTTCACGTAAGTGTATACAACATCTCCCCCAAGTTTCATTGCTATCGGACGAATGGTATATGAACACATACGGGACTTGTTTGAAACGCTTCGCGCATCGTCACTCATTTGTTGAATCTACGCGTGCGCTACCTATTGTAAAATGGATTTACTAAGTCAGAAACCTTCCTTGGAGTGCACTCAACATCTCAGCCAAGTTTCATCACAATCGGATGAATGGTATATGAACGCATAGGAGACATACACACCCACAGACAAACTATCACGTAACATTGATTTATATATATATACAAGCTGTACCCGGCATGCGTTGCAATGCCAATCAAAGAAAGTGTTGGCGTTGAAATTCTGTTTTTTGAAGTGCTTTTGGATACACAACATGTTTTTCAATTTCCGTTAACTGCCCCTATGCTATCGTAAAATGGATTTTCTAATTTAGAATCAATCGTGGGAGCGTGCACAACAACTTTCAAAAGTTTCATCGCAATCGGATGAAAGGTATATGAACGTATACGGGATTTTGTTTGAACGATTCGTGCGCTGTCACTCATTTGTTGATTCTACTCGTACGCTACCTATTGAGAAATGAATTTGCTAAGTCGAAACCCTACCCTGGCGTGTACACAATAACTCATCAAGGTTTCATCACAATCGAAGAAGGTTATATGAACCCAATATGGGATTTTGTTGAAACGCTTCGCGCGTCGGCACCCATTTGTTGCATCTACTCTTGCGCTACTTATTGTGAAATGGATTTACTAAGTCGAAACCCTTCCCTGGCGTGTACACAATAACTGATCAATGTTTCATTGCAATCGGATGAATAGTATATGAACGCATACCGGATTTTGTTTAAACGATTCACGCTCCGTCACTCATGTGTTGAATCTACTCGTGCGCTACCTGCTGTAAAATGTATTTACCAAGTTAGAAACCGTCACGTAAGTGTCCACAACATCTCACCCAAGTTTCATCGCTATCGGACTAATGGGATATGAAGACATAGGGGAGTGTATTGAAACGCTCCGCGTGTCGTCGTTCATTTGTCGAATCTACTCGTGTGCTACCTACTGTGAAATATATTTACTAAGCCAGAAACCTTCCTTGGAGTGTCCACCATATTTCACCCAAGTTTCACCGCTAACGGCAGAATGGTATATGACCTTATACGGGACTTTGTTGAAACGCTTCGCGCGTCGTCCCTCATTTGTTGAATCTACTTGTGCGCTGCCTGTTGTATAGTGGATTTACTAACCCAGAAACCTTCCATGAAGTGTACACAACATCTCACCCAAGTTTCATAGCTATCGGACGAATGGTATATGAATGCAGACGGGACATGGTTGAAACGCTTCGCGTGTCGTCGCTCATTTGTTGATTCTACTTGCGCTACTTATTGTAATATGGATGTACTCAGCCAGAAACCTTCCCTGGAGTGTACACAACATCTCACCCAAGTTTCATCGCAATCGGATGAATGGTATGTGAACGTATACGGGACGTTGTCGAAACGCTTCGCGCGTAGTCACTCATTTGTTGAATCTAAACGTGCGCTTCGTATTGTAAAATGGATTAACTAAGCCAGAAACCTTTCCTGTAGTGTACACAACAATTCACCAAACATTTATCACTGTCAGACGAATAGTATATGACCTTATACGGGACTTTGCTGAAACGCTTCGCGTGTCATCGCTCATTTGTTGAATCTACTGCTGCGCTACCTATTGTAAAATGGATGTACTAAGCCAGAAACCTTCCCTGGAGTGTACACAACAGCTCACCCAAGTTTCATCGCTATCGGATGAATGGTATATGACCTTATATGGGACTTTGATGAAAAACTTCGCGCGTCGTCGCTCATTTGTTGATTCTGCTCTTGCTCTTCCTATTTTTAAAGGGATTTACTAAGCCAGAAACCTTCCCTGGAGTGCACACATCTCAGCCTAGTTTCATCGCTATCGGACGAATGGTATATGAACGCATACGTGACTTTGTTGAAATGCTTCACGCGTCGTAGCTCATTTGTTGAATCTACTCGTGCGCTGCCTATTGTAAAGTGGATTTAATAAGCCAGAAAATTTCCCTGAAGTGTACACAACATTTTACGCAAGTTTCATAGCTATCGGACGAATGGTATATGAATGCATACGGGACTTTTTTGAAACTGACTTTGTTGAAATGCTTCGCGCGTCGTAGCTCATTTGTTGAATCTACTCGTGCGCTGCCTATTGTAAAGTGGATTTACTAACCCAGAAAATTTCCCTGAAGTGTACACAACATTTTACGCAAGTTTCATAGCTATCGGACGAATGGTATATGAATGCATACGGGACATTTTTGAAACACTTTGCGTGTCGTCGCTCATTTGTTGAATCTACTCGTGCGCTATCTACTGTGAAATGTACTCACTAATTTGGAAACCTTCACGTAAGTGTATACAACATCTCACCCAAGTTTCATCGCTATCGGACGAATGGTATATGAACACATACGGGACTTGTTTGAAACGCTTCGCGCATCGTCACTCATTTGTTGAATCTACGCGTGCGTTACCTATTGTAAAATGGATTTACTAAGTCAGAAACCTTCCTTAGAGTGTACTCAACATCTCACCCAAGTTTCATCGCAATCGGTTGAGTGGTATATGAATGCATAGGAGACATACACACCCACAGACAAACTATCACGTAAGATTGATTTTTATATATATATATATATACATAAATTATATACAAACTTTTGAACTGATGGTGGTTTTGGGGTCTGGGGGATGTGAAACGCGAAGATATGTCGAAATTTTCCGGAAGTCGAAACATGGTACCCATTGCAATAGTTAGCTTTCTAATGAAATCTACCTAAATGAGGGGTTGCGGTGGGTGGAGTCTCTATATTTTAACTTCGCCCCCTTTACCTTCTCCTTACTTACTACTCTGTCCGCCGTTCTACCATGGTCCATACAGTAATTTCTGGCAGCTGCTCTCTGGTGACGAACAGAGGAATTTATCTATATATTTTGTAATCTCATTGATATATTTTCTTTGGCCACATTGTTTGATTCCATTGAGAAAGGAGGCAAGGTTTCTCCGAAACGTATGGTTCTAATTTAAATAAACACGGGATTAGCCCAAAAACATGAATTATTTATATAGTAATCCGGGCCGTGAAAGCCTTAATATAGCCTACATATCTAAATACAGGGTGTATCTTAATTATACCGACAAAAAAATCAGGGACGCTCTGCGTGTTATGTAAAAGACGATGCCGCAATCGGATTGGCGGAGAAAATTTTTCCCTCAGAGAAAATGAGGTTACTTAGTTACTTCCGGGCACGCGATTCAAATCTATGAACTTGCCGTATTTGCTGAGCTAGAGAGCAAGCCGCTGGCCACTGCTGTGCTTCAAGCAAGTGTGATAGAAGGTGACAGAGATATGCTGGCGGGCATGCGCAAGTTTCCTCGATCACCTCGGCTTGCCGCATGCCCACCAGCATATCTCTGTCTCCTTCTATCACACTCCCTTCCCTTGCTTGAAGCACAGCAGTAGCCAGCGGCTTGCTGCCTGGCTCAGCAAATACGGTGAGTTCGTAGATTTGAATCGCGCGCCCGGAAGTAACAAAGTAACCTCATTTCCTTGGAGGGAAAAATTTTCTCCGCCAATCCGATTGCGGCCTCGTCTTTTACATAACACGCAGAGCGTCCCTATTTTTTTTTCGGCATAATTAAGATACACCCTGTATATTCTTGTTCCAAAAGCTCACAATTAAAAAGATTTGTTACAAAATGTGTTAAGAAAAACATGAAAATGTCTTGATAAATAAAGCGTGGAATAGAAGAGATGTGGATGTGAAACTAGATAAGTTGATATAGTTAGGTTATAACTGATAGTTGGGATGTATTTGCGAGGTAGAGTTTTAATGGACATGAGAGAGAGGCTGGTATTCAGAAAGGTGTGAGGCAAGGCTGCAACTTATCACCCATACTTTTCAATCTTTATACTGAACAAGCAATGAATGAAATTAGAGAGAAATTTAAAGTGGGAGTGAAGATTCAAGGAGAAATAATTTCAACTCTGAGATTTGCTGATGACATCGTCATCTTGGCCGACACGGCTCAGGATTTGAATAAGTTTTTGAATGGTATGGACTCCGTCTTACGGAAAGAATTCATGATGAACATTAATAAATGTAAAACAAAAATATTGGAATGCAGCCGAAATAAATCATAAACCTCTATGGACATCAAATTGGTAGGGGAGAAACTAAAGGAAGTAGGAGACTTCTGTTACTTAGGAAGCAAAATAACCAGTGATGGACGAAGCAAAGAGGATATAAAAAGTAAGTTGGCTCAGGCAAGGAAAGCCTTTCTACAAAAAAGGAACCTGTTGACATCGAATATAGATTTAGGTATTAGGAAAACATTTTTGAAAACCTTTGTCTGGAGCGTCGCAATCCATGGAAGTGAAACTTGGACTTTTGGTGCAGCAGAAAAGAGGAGAATTGAAGCATTTGAAATGAGGTGTTACAGGAGAATGATGAAGATCAGATGGGTAGGCAGGGTTACAAACGAAGAGGCATTAAGACTAGTGGGAGAGGAGAGATGTTTCTGGCGAATGCTAATGAAGAGAATGAGATAGGTTGGTAGGACACATACTAAGGCACCCAGGAATAGCAAGCTTAGTTATGGAAGGAAGGGTCGAGGACAAGAACTGTAGGGGTAGACCAAAGTTAGAATATGTTAAACAGATTGCCTCGGATGTAGGGTGTGGTACCTATGTAGGGATGAAACGATTAGCTCAGGACAGGGAGGAATGGAGAGCTGCATCAAACCAGTCAAACGACTGAAGACTCAAACAACACAACAACCCAGAGGATTCTAAAAATATTCTTGTTCCAAAAGCTCAAAAATTAAAATAAATAAAAAACAGAACTGTTACAAAATGTGTTGGAAGGAAAACATGAACCATCTTGATAAAGAAAGCGTGGAATAGAAGAGATGTGGATGTAAAACTAGATAAGTTGATATAGTTAGGTTATTACTTATAGTTTGGTGTATATTTGCGAGGTAGAGAAATAATGGAATGACAACGTTGGAAATAAGCGTTAGGAGGCAATGATATGAATGGGCAAGAAATGTACTGGTTCTTTAATTAGCTAAAATAATCCATACTTATCCTGGCACGATGAGAAACAAAGAATACATGCGACCTCTGGTATGGGCTTAGCGACTTCAACAAACCTACCAAGCCTGATATTACTCCCGGATCAAGAGAAATGAAATGTGAATTTTCTGAATATTGCAAGCTCTTACAGAGAGGGCCCGATCAATAGAACAGATGGAGTCCGGCTTCCATTGGATAAAGCAAGGAGTGCTTGCAAATGACCCGGAACAAGGGTTGGTATTGAGTTGGGAGCTCGAGATGGTTAATAGGCGCTCAGATAGTGAGACAGTGAGAGCAGCAAGGGATACATTGGGTGTGCTAGGCCTAATGATGTTCCAACATTATGAGAAAGGCGATGTAGGCCTACCCAGGCAATAACTCAATCTTCTGTGTCACAAGATTATAATTGAATTGGCCGGAGCAGAAAAGTATTAAGTCAGTATTCACTACTTTTCAAGAGACAAATTATTATTTATCGTGACAGAAGTACAAAGTAAACCTAGACAAATTCAACAATAGAAATATTAAACACTGGTTGACCAATAATTTGCCACGACAAGTGCATTTGAAGTTGCTCTCTTTAATTAATTTATTAAGACGCGCTCGAAAGAGCTTTAAACCTAAATCTAATACATTGATATTTAGTTTTCACTATATTCTCTTATTGTCTTTGTTCTTTTGCCACAGAGTATTATATGGTAACGGTCGCACTTCCTGTTGCACAATGAGCATATACAGTCTTCACCAGGTTGGTGAAACCTTTGAGTTCGGCAGATTTTATGGTGGAAGCCATGGGTAGCAAGTCTGGTTACCACATGCCTTTGGTCTTGCCCAGACGTTGTCCATTGTCAGTCAATCATTGCGCTTGTGCCATATAAATCGGGATTCGAGTAGCGCTTGGAATGGGCCTGTAGATGGTAGCATGAACTGAAGTCTTAACCAAGTCCTCCACGAAGAAACTTTCCCTTGCTAATTCATATACTATCCTTGAGGGTGCATAAATCCCAACTCTGAGAACTCTCTTCAGGTATCTTGCTTTCACACTTTCCAATCTTGTGAGATCGCTGTTTGTTAAATGCGGCCATATTAATTCTATTCCATATGAGGCTATTGGTGAAACGACTGCCTTAAATAAGGTCATTGCAGTAGACAATGATAGTTTGCTGATATTCTTTATTCTGTGAATGGCTTTTATAGCTGCTGAGACTCTCTCTTGAATGTGGATCCTGTATGAAGACATGGTTGTTTGTAAATACACTCCTAAGTATTGAAATTTATTCACTGTTGTTAGCTTAACACCTTGCAGGGTTAAATGATCATCTGTTGCCAGTTTACCTCCTTTTCTGAGAATCATGTAGAAGGTTTTTTCTTCGTTGATCTCGAGGCTATTTTCACCAGCCCACAGTGCGAGCTTCTGGAGTGCGATTTGCAGGTCTCTTTTGCTGTGCGATCCTAGTGCCATATCATCAGCGTACATTATTAGTTTCACCGTTGGGTGGTCCTGAACGATGTTGAAAATGTCAGCTGTTAGGACATTAAACAATAGAGGACTCATGATCTTCTTTGACAGGACTACACCGTCATTAATAACGATATAATTGTATGTTAGAATTGCCTCAACTATTCTTGCTAGTGGATGGGCGTATCCCAGCATCCCTTTTAGTTTATTTATGAGGATATTCCGATTGATTGAGTCAAAAGCTTTTCTATAGTCAATGAAGACCACATGGCATTTCCCCTTCTTGTGCCTTAGTGCCTGTTCCGCTTCTTCTTGTAGTACTTTTACTGCTTGTAAAGTACTCCTTCCTTCTCGGAAGCCGAATTGACAATCTGGTATGAACTTATCCACTTCCGTGATTAGTCTTTTCGTCAAAATTTTGGAGAAAAGTTTGAATATCGTGGATTCTAGAGCTATACCCCTGTAAGAGTTCGGGTCTGCAGTGTGCTCTTTCCCTTTATATAGTATTGTCATTTGGGCTGTTCTCCAGCTGACTGGAATCGTTCCTGTTCTCAAGCACCTATTAAACAGTTCTGTCCATATTGGTAATAGTAGTTCGTGTGTCTCTTTTATATGTTCCATGAATATCTTGTCCAGCCCTGCCGCCTTGCCCTTCTTAGCCGTTATGATAGTGCCCTGTATTTCCTCTGAAGTAATTTGAGTGACTACTGTATCAATACTATTTGTATCTGTGACTTGGTAGGCTGTTGCAGTTCCATTCTTATTGAGGGTCTCGGAGAAATGTTTCTCCCAAGTCTCTATCGGTATCTCCCTCGCCTTGGGAGTTTGATTCTTCCTTAGGGCTAAGAAAGGATCTGTCCTCGCTGCTTCTGCTGTTCACATTGCTTCGGCCTCAACGAACTCAGTTCTTTTAGTTTTCAGTAGCAGTTTATACTGTTTCCTCATCGTAGCATATTTTTCAAAGTCTTCTCTGTCCTTTGTACACTTTGCTCTGTATAGTGCACGCAGGGTTTCCTTCCGAGTATGGTAGCACTCTGTATCGAACCATTTTTGTGCGTATCTCTTTCTTCTCGGGACGAATGCTTTACTGATCAGATTGTTAACACACTGTACCGCGTCATCTAGTTGGTCCTGAGCGATGAGGACACTTGCTTTTTCTATACCTGTTGTGTTCTGCAATTTTGTCAGATCGAGATTCCTGGAAGGTTTTTGCTCTGGAGATGATTTCACTAATTTTGTCTGGGGTGCTATTTTTATCACTGTGGACACGGGGATGTGTTTTCTAATTGGGGCAGCTCCTGAGGCCCTTAAACCCTCTTGTTTCAATATTCGTATATCTGTTCCCCTGTAAAACACTTGATCGATGGCGCTTGCCCCGTTGGGAGCGAAATAGGTTTGGAAAGTTTTGTCATTAACTAGCGTGAACCCTTCTTCTTCTAGTGCTTCCAAAACCAGGTCAGTTTTAGTACTTGTCTTATCAGTTCTGCAGTTGATATCGCCTGCTAATATTACATTCGCTTGATGTGCGGCGTGGCTTAATAACCTTAAAAGAGTGTCTATAACATCTTCCGGTCAGCGTCAGCGCCCATGCAAACGAAGCCGGCGTAGCCGGCTTCGTTGCGTGATTTATAGCCTCTCAGCCCATTTAGGGGCCTTTAGTGCTATATCAAGGGTAGACAGGTTTCTATTTGACTTAATGGGTTGTGAATGGTTTGGGTAATTTGCATTATATCGAACTGGCCAGGATATGACCTGAGGTATGGTGGTGGGAAGGATTAGGAGGTTGGAGATGGGTAGGTTAGGGAGAGATAGAATGCAGCTGCATATTGAGTCCAAGTGAGCCATATGGCTCGTAGCGTGCTTGAATTGAGGCTAGACAAGAAAGAAGAAACAGAAGGAAAGCTCATGACACCCACAGTGTCGCGCAGAGGGCCCACGGTCCTCTGGGCACCGTCTCGGAAGGGGTCGGCCGAGGCCATCCCTCCGAGCAGGCGCACAACGGACCGCGGGGCAAGAGGGGACATGAATAAATACCTGAAGGGGCGAGTAGTGGGCCCGCGGACCACTGGGCACCATCCCAGAAGGGGCCGGCCGAGGCCGTCCGACCGAGCAGATGCGCAGCGGGGCCGCGGGGCAAGTGGGGTTGTCAGAGTGTTCCTGGAGTGTGGAGGGGGCTAATTAGCAGGTAATTAGCTGCTGGAGGATGTGTAGAATGCTAGTGAGGGCAGGGTTATTGAGTTTACTTGGACCTGGAGGGGGAATGTGCATGGCGAGAAGGGAGGGAATGTTACTTGGCCTGTTTGTGCGCTGCCGTTGCCAGTGTTGATGTTTTAGTGCGTCCTTTATGAATTTACAACCCAAGTAGGACGCAGCATGGGATCCCCTACAGTTTACACACGTAGGGGAGTCCCTAGGCACTGGACACTCACTATGCCGGTGCGGCCCGCCGCAGCGGTTACACCTGACTTCGTGAGTGCACTCGTGAGCTGAGTGATTAAGCCTTTGGCAACGGTAGCATTGGCTAATGAGGGTAGAATGTTGTCTGGGCAGTGGGCGTCGCGACGCCGGAGTTAGTGAGGGTCTAGTAGGGGGGGACACTCTTTGAGCCGGAGTAGAGGGGGGGGGGGGATGCTGAGGGCGCAGATGTAACAGGGCTATCTGAGGGAATAGCCGCTGCTGGAGTGTCGGAATTTTTGTGTTGACCCACTGAAGTCTGGATGCTCTTATTCTTTCTCCTAGGCTTTCTAGGAGGCCAAATAAGGGCTTTAGAGGTTTGAGTTCAGTTGTCGCTAATCTCCGGGACTGTTTGCGTGGACTCGTGGTGAAAATCCTCTACTTCCGAGTCGGAATCGTCCTCTGAGGACGCTTCGAACTCAGAGTCATCCAGGTTGTGGACTGTAGGGTAAGTTTCAGTGGGCCGAAACTTAATCAGGGAATAGGGAGGAATGGCCGGGTGGCTCTCAAGTGCCTCAGTAATTTGGCTAAGGCAGCTCTCTTTCATAGCGTTGATGCCTACTTGAGAGTTAGTAAGTTCCTCTATGGTAGAGACAGACTTAACTATGGGGGTGAGAACGCTGATTATGGCTTCCCTAACTGAGGGCATGCGCTCAAAGCCTAAGGGGGGGGTGAATTAGAACCAGCGTTCTTTTTTGGTTTCTGTATTTGCTCAGGGCGGAGGTGAACAGCAGCTCCTCCTCGAAATCGAATTCCGGAAAGAGGCCACAATCCATCTCCTTTTCCTGAGCGAGGGAAGGTAGGGGGGGGGGGGGGGGGGCTAGAACGGCCAGACGAAGTTGAGGGGGAGGACATGTTTGTAATGTGATATTGAAGTAAATGCGTAAGAAGGGGGGGGGCTGAAGTGGTCAAATACTTGGTAGACCAGTGAAAATTGAAAGAATGAGTAAAAACCAGACGTACCAGTCACTCAAAGTTCCCAGATTTAACAGTTGGAGCTGTGACGATGAGTGAGTTGATAGGTCTGTGTTAAAAATTAGTTAAATGGCTGCTTGACGGGATTTGGCGGGATCAGGAAGGGGTTGTGGGCAGAAGGAGGGGCTGAGAGGCTCGATGTTACCACGCCAGCGACGTACGGAAGACTGACCAGAGTAGCAGGTTCAGCCCTCTTAAGTGCTGGAGAGGTCGGACCGCGAAGTAAAACGGCCGAACGAGCGGAGTAGCGGAGTAGCGCAACGACTTGGCGGCGCTCACGAAGGAGTAGTTGAAGGCACGGCTAGGCAGGCAGGGCTGGTGGGCATCAGTTTCATCGGTTGATGCTGGAGCTCGAAGCAGTCGCCTCCTGTATGTGTATGAACATCTTCCGGTGCCGCATCTGGAGAGATATATACTCCTATTATTGTGAGCCTTGTGGTCTTGATTATTGTGGCGTTTGTCTCTTTCCTGTACGACAGGATGCTTCCTACTGATGGTTTGAGGAAACAAGACACTCCGCCCGCTGGTCTGCCTCCTGTGGCACTTGCGTATGCATGTATTCCGTAGAAACCTGGTAGGTCTACTGGTTCCTGTAGAAAAGTCTCTGTCATGATCACTACGTCATAATGTATTGTTAGATCTTGAGGGGTGAATTGCAGCGCGTTTCTGAGTCCTTCCGCATTCCATAAAAGAAGGCTTAGTGTTTGGTTAGTCGAAGGATGCTCCGTTGTTGCTTCTGAGGCCTCGAAAACGGTATCTTCTGACAAGAACTCCTTCAGGCCAAAACTCCGGTTTCTCTGTTTCAGTGAGATGATTGAAGGGAAAGCCGACCTTAAAAGCTTCCTTAGTTCCTATTGTGGGGTGCTTTTCGCAAACTACTCCCTCGGTTATATTGTTTCTTAGCAAGAAGGTTCTAATTGCTTCTTCGGTAGTCCTATGTTTCACCTTGCCCACGTACAACCAGGCTGTCTTGTCTGCCGCTTGTAAGTCTATGTCAATTCCTTGTTTGGTACCGATGATAATGTCTTGTTGACTTTTTCTTCTCCTTGAAGTGTGGTATGTCCAATCTCCTTCCTCCAGTTTTTCGGACATCAGTGTTTCTGACTCTTCCTCAGCAACGTACGTTCCTGACCCCGGATTATTGTGTACCGTGTTTCTTTCCGTTTTATTCACGTTGTCTTGTACTGGTGTTCTGGGTGCTGGTTTTTTTCTGTTGTTTTACATCATCACTGGGATGTTTTCCTGCGACTCTATCTTCTATTGTCGTCCTTTTTCTATTGTCTTCTCTTTTCCTTTGAGGGTCTTCTTCAAGCGATCTATATTTATGGTCTAAATCTACTTTTGTTGAGGATGATTGTTTAGGTTGTGGAAGTGCGTCATGCTTCTCAAGGTTCCCCGGAGAAGGCTCCTGCATATTCTTTGGTATTGACTTACTAGTAGCTGATGCTTGCATACTATTCATTGTGTGACGTTTAATCACCAGTATTGATTCTGTGAGAGAGTCTAATTTCTTATTCATATCTGATCGGATATTGTCAATTTCTTTTTGAAGAGTTTTACCTGCTTTATATAACACAAAGTCTTGTTCGCATTCGTAGCAGAGCCACAAAAGTTTCGACTTTTTTTTTTATTTGACGCTTTCAAAGCGTTGAATTGTCCTTGTTGTAATTCGGCACAATTCAGATGGTGCCATTTCTGGCATAAGCCATCGCATTGTACGGCAACCTCGTCTTCTACATGCCGTTCACAGATGGGGCAGCAGTCTTTCTCGTCCAGCATGGGGACGTGCTGAATGCTTATATCAGGCATGGAGTCTAGTTGGCGTTATACTTCACTGATTGCCGTTATTCTGCAACGGAGAATTTCCAAAATGGCGTTCCCCTTGTCGAAAACAACAATTCTATTTAGTACACTGCAATTGATAAATTCACTCGTCGTGTCGCTCAACCAACATATAATTTTATATGTTATCACTATCTAATATTATAATAACACTCGGTTTAAACAAGCATTTCACAAATCACCACGTATTCACTTAATATTGGCTCCGATCTTATTCACTGCTAACAAGTTTTCTAAGAGCCAAAAACACTTTAAGTCTTTAAGTCTTTAATGGTGCAAGAGTCTGGAGAAGGACACAGTAGAAGATGATCATTGGTCAGCTTAGTACCACACTCGCCGTGAACTGATTCCACAGGAAGGCCCCATTTCTGCTGGTCAGTCTTTCATCTCGTGGTACTGGAGCGTAGCCGATTAAGAGCCTTCCATGTTGTCAACTTTTGTGAATGTCCAGGGGGAAACTCTTCCTTTGGGACCATCCATTCTCTCAAATATTGACATTTCCCCCCGCCACATCGAGATTCTTGCTTGCTGTGATGTTTCTTTAAGAGCTTCAGTGGTTTTCAAGGAGCTCTTTCTTGATTTCAGCCTAGGAAGTGCTGGCTGACAAGCATCCATAGGGTGAGCTTCCATAGTCATAGCCTTGCTTTTCTCGTATCTAGCAGCAACCTCACGTCGGATTTCAGGTGGTGCTATACCAGCGAGACAGTGAAGTTTATCTATGGGTGTAGGTCTTAAACAGCCCGGCAGGTGTCATTTAATGCCACGTCTATGTTTCTGGTATGGCTGGACTTGTGCCACACCGAGCATGCATATTCAGCAGTGTAGTAACACAGTGCTAGCGCGCTTGTTCTCAGAGTACATGGATGAGCTCCCCAGGTGGTGTCTCTCAGTTTCCGCACTATGTAAGAGACAGATAAAACGTCATTGACACAACAGAACTTAACAAGCACACTATATTAGTCATCTATGTTGTGAAGCCAATATTCAGGTTATATTTGTGTAAGCGGAATATCAATTTTAATTTAATAAATATTATTATCAAATCAATTTTGGAAACATGACTTAATGCCTTTCTGCTCCGTGGTCAGTTTAGTGCGGCATAACGCCGTCCAGAGTGAATATTTTAAAATAGATTTGTAACATAAAAACAACCTAAACCCTGAACCAGGGTGGCCGTGACTTGGTGAACAGTCTTTGACTTTGAGCTCCTCGAATTTTAAGCTTTTTATGTAAGTTCCACACTTTCATACGTTTAGTTTCTGATTTCTTAAGTGATTTTCAATTGCCTTTTTCGAAAATAAATGTGTTTGTGTAGTGTCTGTGGAGGTATCATTGCCATGAATGTGAAAATATCATTTCGAAGTGTTTTGTTTTTTCATGGCATGGTTGCTAGATCCTTAGTTACATGAACGTAGGCTATAACCCCAATATTCGTTCTTGAAAGTGGCTCTTGCATTGTGTGTTGTGTCTCCTGCCATCATTGATGACCATCTCTACTTAGTATAAAACAAAGTCCCCGATTCTTGGATGTTACGGGTAAACTCGAGAACCACTGGATGGATTTTGATGCGGGTTTCACCATTCTGTAATGGATATCTCGAGGAAGGTTTCTGTAGAAAATAATTTATTTATGACCAAAGGAAGTCAAGCAGTAACGATTTCAGTGAAAAGGTCGAAAAAAACCTGGCGTCCGTGCGCTTTTTAAGCTTACGCTGGTCAAACCGTTAAAAATATCTATATACTATGAGTGTAAGAATTGTTCGGCATGAAAAGTTCTACAAAAAAGCTCGGGAGAGAATATCTCTATCTTCAATACATCGCCTACTATAAATGTTTTTACGTTTACATTTCTTCCAACAATCTCCATTCAGTTACTGAGGCTACAGTTTATGAGCTAGCTAGGGGCGAGTCTATCGCCCCAATTACAGCTTAGCTAGCGAACGAGGTAATTGTCCCAGATACAGCCAGCAGCAAACTGTCGAGTCGTGTTGAGTTAAAAACTCTAGAGAAGAGTGGTTGTGTTTAGAGTTTCCCTGGAAGTGCAACTCGGCTTTTCTTCATTTCGCCCGTGAACTTTTCGTTCCGCAAAATTCACAGTCAAGTTAAGATTGGACGGTAGGGGGATTTGTGTTTCATGCACCTCGCCATTCTTAAATTACGTCTGACGAGAATTTGTTGCAGATGCATCTCCATGATAATATAATTAATAATCCAGTCAGTGATTTTAACCCATCATGCCGAGACGTAAAACGGATATTGGTCGTTGTTCATTGACATTGGAAAAATAAAAGTGCTTATCACGTAATGCATTCATAACTGTTCCCGGGCGAAGCCGGGTCGGGTTGCTAGTTCAACATAAATTCATTCGTATGCGTGTACTAGGACGTGCATCAGTTTAGATACAGAGTAAGGTTAAGTGTTGTTCCACTTAACCTAGAAAATGACAAGGCTACAGGTTTTCTACATATTCCGATCAGCCCAATATACTCTATCCCTGGTTTATACTTAGATTACGTCCACTATTAGATTACAGTTTACAATTCCAAATACCTTTGCAAGATAACTATGCAGTACACAAAGATCATACTTAACTAACGGAAGAGCAAACTGGACAGGCTGGTACCGGGCAGCATCGGGCACCAGTATCGACTTGATGCACGGAGCAAATGATGCTTTAGATGGATCAAGATCGAAGACTCATAGGCGAAATCAATCATAGTCGGATTCTTAGGTCATGATACTGCGATGTGGAAAGGAAATGGAAAGACTACCACATTATTATATTTCCTGAACGTCGGAGGACGGAGAATAAATGATGGCACTTCCTGAAGTAAAACGCTCCAGAGCTAAACTACTCCCCCGGAAAACGTTACAACAGACTGAAGGAAGAAGCTGAAGACCGGGATCATTGGCATCAGAAATTCTCTGTACGAAGACATGGACCTGCCACTAGGCCACATTGACTTAATGCTTTTCTCCGCTGATCGCACTACAAGTAGCAGTGGTTTCTGGCTTAAAAAAGCCCTTGGGATAATACTTCAGAATACTAATTGTTTAACAAGATGTTTAGTAAAGAACATATAGCCTAAATGCATGGGTATTGTTATAACTCTTTGTCCTTTTCAAGGAGTATAATTGAATGTTGGTTGTAGTAGCTTGTTGAAATACAACGTGCTATAGGGATATTAAACATGAATATAAGGTGCCCTTTGCTAGTGCTACCTCTGTAAAAAATTTCATTCAAATTTGGTTTCACCGTGTTTCAATTGATATGGGGAATGGATTTGCACACATACATGGCCACCATCTGCAAACTATTGGGCTGATGATCTTACAGTTTGGTCAGAATATGCTTCCCACATAAATATATGTTGTTGCAAAATTTGGTAGAGACTAGTTTATTAGGTTGGTCGTAATTATATTTTAGCTTTTAACATTTGCGTGGCCGCGATTACGTTTCCGTCAAGATGGCGGTGATATAAAACATGACACTGAGGTGCCCTTTGCTAGTGCTACCTCTGTACCAAATTTCGATCCATTCGGTTTCACCGTGTTTGAATTGATAGGGGGAATCGATTTGCACACATACTTGGCCACCATCTGCAAACTATTGGGCTGATGATCTAGCAGTTTGGTCAGAATATGCTTCCCACATAAAGATTTGTTGTTGCAAAATTTGGTAGAGACTAGATTATTAGGTTGGTCGTAATTACATTTTAGCTTTTAACATTTGCGTGGCAGCGATTACGTTTCCGTCAAGATGGCGGCGATTTAAAACATGACACTGAGGTGCCCTCTGCTAGTGCTACCTCTGTACCAAATTTCGTTCCATTCGCTTTCACCGTGTTCGAATTAATAGGGGGAATCGATTTTGACACAAAGATGGCCGCCATCCGCAAACTATTAGGCTAATGACCTATTAGATTGGTCAAAGGATGCGCCCTCCATAAAGGTATCTTGTTGCAAAATTTGGTAGAGATAGGATGATTATGTTAGTAGTAATTTGATTTAAGCTTTGAACATTTGTGTGGCCGCCATTACGTTTCTTTCAAGATGGCGGCCATATAAAACATGCCACTGAGGTGTCATTTGCTAGTGCTACCTCTGTACCAAATTTCGTTCCATTCGGTTTCACCATGTCTGAATTAATAGGGGAAATTGATTTTGACACAAAGATGGCCGCCATCCGCAAACTATTAGGCTAATGATCTATTACTTTGGTCAAAGGATGCTCCCTCTATAACGGTATGTTGTTGCAAAATTTGGTAGAGATCGGATGATTAGGTTAGTCGTAATTTGATTTAAGTTTTGAACATTTGTGTGGCCGCCAATACGTTTCCGTCAAGATGGCGGCGATATAAAACATGACACTGAGGTGTCCTTTGCTAGTGCTACCTTTGTACCAAATTTCGTTCAATTCGCGTTCTCCGTGTTTGAATTGATAGAGGGGGACATACATTCAGAGTACACACACTCTCTCTCTCTCACACACACACACACACACACACACACACACAGACTCACACACACACCCACATATACACACACAGACAGACACACTTTTTATCGCCCTGTGTTGATCTCATAAGTCTACTTTCATTTTTTGCAAAAATCGAAAGTAGGCAAAAAAATGACCATTTTAGCCTATTTTCAATTTTGAAAAAAAATAGGCTTATGAGATCACCTTTTGTCCGTGTGTGTGTGCGTGTGTGTGTGTGTGTGATTCGTGTGTGTGTCCCCCCCTAATAAAATCTAAACGGCGGGAGCGATTTCAATGAAACTCGGAAAGTTCATAGCACTATTCCCGGCGACCTCGACCGTGCCCTTCAAATTTTGTTACGTCTCACCAATCCAACATGGCGGCTGTGCGAAATATTTCACCAGCATTCAATATCTCCGAAACTATTACCGATATTACCCTGACATTTTCTATGGTGATAGAGGGAACTACTATAAGTTCACTTATGTGACTTTTGAAAACCTGGTAACTACAAAACCAACATGGAGGCCAAGCGAATTTGCGACTTTTAAATAGACGTTTCTCGTGATTTGACCAACCAAACGCAATGAAACTTGGTACAGTATATGTTTATATACATTGTAATGCACTGACATCTAACTTCGTTCAATTGTTTACATAATCTCATGATGGCGGATGTGCGAAATATTTCACCGGTATTCTATATCTCTGAAACTGAAACTATTAGCGGTATCTCCCTAAAATTTTGTACGGAGATAAAGGGCACTACTGGAAGTCCATCTATAAGACTTTCAAAAACCGGTTAATTACCAAACGAACATGGCGGCCAAGCGAATTTGAAAATTTTAAATAGACCTTTCTCGCGATTTAATGTTCCAAGAGCACTGAAACCTGGTACAGGAAATATTTATACACATTGTAATCCACTGGTATCTAATTTAGTTAAATTGTTTACATAACCCCAAGATGGCGGCAGTGCGAATTTTGAAATTAATTTTTTATTTCTTGTGATGTAGTTATGCGATCGAAGTGAAAGTTTGAATAATGAACCTACGCAATAATTTTCCTTTAATGCTACATGACTCTATGACCTATACATTTAACAATCCAACATGGCGACCATCCGAAATATTTAGACAATACTGAATATCTACGAATCTATTTTAGCAATCAAACTGAATTTTTTAATGTTCATAGGGGCTATGAACTTAAGTTCACCTATAGGACTTTAAATAACCTGGTGATCACAAATCCAACATGGCGGTGACGCGAATTATAAATATTTACATGGACGTTTCTCGCAATTTAACCATCCGAGTGCAGTGAAATTTGGTACAGTAAATCCTTATACGAATGGTAATCCACTGGCATCTAATTTATTTCAGTTGTTTCCATAACCTCAAGATGGCTGCTGTGAAAAATTTTAAAATCTCCTTGTTTTTTCTTGTGTTGTAATTATGCGATTGAAGTTTGAATACTACACGTTCACAATAATCTGCATGTAACAGTACATAACTCTAGGACCTACATATATAAAATCCAACATGGCGACCATCCGAAATATTTAGTCGGTTCTTAATATCTACGAATCTATTACAGCAATCAAACAGAAATTTTGTATGTTGATAGTGGCAATTAACATAAGTAGGATATATGAAAATAGGCTGTATAGTTCTTCACGGAACTACTTGTTGACTTAATGATTTTCAGTTCCGACCGATTCAATTTATCATGTCTGAAGTAAGAACGTCGAAAAGTTCAACACTCTCCACCTTCAGGATATATTACTAGAAACATTTGTAACATAGATAATATTTACTTTTCGGAGTAAAATTGTTGATTTTTTGTTGTTGCTGTTGCATATTTCAGGGACTGCAACATCGTGGGCATGTATCACCGTGTATTTGTGTGTGTGTGGAACTTGTGTGATAAGAATAGGCCTGACTGAACTAGTGTGTGTATTTGTAAATTGAGGATAGGATTGGAAGGAGGCGGCCGAGGTCTTAAGTTTGGAAGCATCTCGGCATTTCCAGGAAACCACGGGTAACCACTTATAGGATGGCTGAGGTTGGAATTGAACCCTCCTCGTCTCATTTTTGCCTCCCGAGGCTGAGTGTACCCTGTTCCAGTCCTCACACCAGAATTGACATTTCTTGGCAGAGCCGGGAATCAAAGCGGTCCTCCGGAGTGACAGTCACAACACCACGAGGTGGTCGTCGAGTTAAGTTAAAGGCATGGTTCTAAAACACATGACACGGTGAAGAGTTGAGTGATAAAGCCTCACCATAAAGTTGAGTCTCGTGTACAGACAACAAAGTAATATGAATAATAATAATATTATTAATAATAATAATAATAATAATAATACTACGAGGGCAGATCAAGAAATAAGTTGCACTTCCCAGTTATGGCCATTTATTATACACACCTATACAACAGCAACACACCTATAACGACATACAATGTAACGTCACTTTCCCACATAGTTTCCAAGAGACTCCAAACATTTCTGCGAACGCACAACCAACTTGTCGATGCCGGATGCATAGAAAGTTTCTCCAGCGTTCTGCAACCACACAGAGACAGCGGCCTTCACCTCCTCATCGGTCTGGGAATGTCGACCACCGTTCTGTCTCATGATCGCATTCACACTGTTGACATTTGCACGGGTCCTGGACGTTGCGGGCCTGCCCTCGCGATGTTTGTCCGTGATATCCGTGCGTCCGGCTTCAAATTGCTGACACCACTTTACGATACCTTGCCGGGAAATGGCCCGCTCCCCATACACAGCACTAATTTCACGATGAATGTCCTTTTGGCCCATAGGAATCAAATTGTCGCACGCACCTCATATTTGGAGTGAACGTCCAGTCGACGCGCCATTGCTTTTCGCCGCTATCCACACCATACAAGACGAGACACCACAGCGACCTGCCTAACAGATGTGTGGGCAGTATCTGTCCCTTTCTCCGCTTTGTACAAGTTTGCGACACACAGCGCGCTGCTGCAGCGCGTTAGTGCAACTAACTTTTTGATCCAGCTTCGTACTACTACTAATAATAATAATAATATCGTATGGCCTTGGATGCCGGGTGCAAGCTTTGTTATTTGACACCCGGAGGGTAGCTTGCATGTCGAATTTCGTTGTTCCTTAAATGACTAGTAAAGTCAAGGAGGTTAGATATCTAAGCTCCTTGAACACTATAGAACTTTCTAGTAGAGAAATGAGGAACTCACAAGATTAATTTTGCCATTATGAACACGGTCTACTGAATTCAAATGGGTTCTTTGACATGCCAACATCGTATGATATGCGTGTCGTATTTTTGCCGCCTTCCAAAAATCACTTACCACGGCCAGGAGCAAACCTGCAAGCTTGGGGTTAGAAGACCGACTCGTTAACCACTCACCCACCGATGCAAGCTAATAATATGAAGAGTAGGATAGATGCATCAAAGTATGAGCCTATAGTGTTCTGAACTGTCACTAGCTCACAGATCAGCTCATTGTTGAGCTTCCATATTGCGCCCGTTGACGCATGTTTGCTCAGGCAACAGAGACTAAAACGTATGCTGAAATGTAACTGAACATAGCCTGCGAGCGGCGGGAAGAAGCTGAAGCAATATCGCTTATGATTATATTTTTACTTATTTTTCACATTCCAAAAATCCACAATAATTATAACCAAGTAATTCTGCATATTTGAAGTACAGCATACTTCGTAAATCGAAGAAACTATCAATTTACGTGGCCAGCTCATGTACTGAGAGCACGCCATATTTGGTAACACCAGTTCCTATTCGTCTGTGGAAGAGACAACATGTGCATGATGGAGCACAAGTGAAAGGAAACCATGTGGCAGGAAAAATCTGCGAATGACTTTCTTATGGATAGCCATCATGACATTGTGTAATAATTGAAGGATTGAAGACATTCACCACTACGAGAACTGTGAGATATTTTATTATTATCCGAGGTGAAATGAAGAACTTGTGTGAAGAAAGCTTTGCGACCGCATGGTCTCATTCTCACGCACACACACAGCTTTCAGTGTTCTACAAACTGTGTATTTAACTAACTTTATAACTGTACAAAACCTACAAGTACAATTTTTATTTGCCGGATGGGCAGTGATTTTTAGCCTATTTTCAATTTTGAAAAAATAGGCTTATGAGATCACCTTTTGTCCGTGTGTGTGTGCGTGTGTGTGTGTGTGATTCGTGTGTGTGTCCCCCCCTAATAAAATCTAAACGGCAGGAGCGATTTCAATGAAACTCGGAAAGTTCATAGCACTATTTCCGGCGACCTCGACCGTGCCCTTCAAATTTTGTTACGACTCACCAATCCAACATGGCGGCTGTGCGAAATATTTCACCAGCATTCAATAAGTCCGAAACTATTACCGATATTACCCTGACATTTTCTATGGTGATAGAGGGAACTACTATAAGTTCACTTATGTGACCTTTGAAAACCTGGTAACTACAAAACCAACATGGAGGCCAAGCGAATTTTAAATAGACGTTTCTCGTGATTTGACCAACCAAACACAATGAAACTTGGTACAGTATATATTTATATACATTGTAATGCACCGACATCTAACTTCGTTCAATTGTTTACATAATCACAAGATGGTGGATGTACGAAATATTTCACCGGCATTCTATATCTCTGAAACTATTAGCGGTATCTCCCTAAAATTTTGTACGGTGATAAAGGGCACTACTGGAAGTCCATCTATAAGACTTTCAAAAACCGGTTGACTACAAAACGAACATGGCGGCCAAGCGAATTTGAAAATTTTAAATAGACCTTTCTCGCGATTTAATGTTCCAAGCGCACTGAAACCAGGTACAGGAAATATTTATACACATTGTAATCCTCTGGTATCTAATTTAGTTCAATTGTTTACATAACCTCAAGATGGCGGCAGTGCGAATTTTAAAATTAAGTTTTTATTTCTTGTGATGTAGTCATGCGATCGAAGTGAAAGTTTGAATAATGAACCTACGCAATAATTTTCCTTTAATGGTACATGACTCTATGGCCTATACATTTAAAAATCCAACATGGCGACCATCCGAAATATTTAGACGATACTGAATATCTACGAATCTATTTTAGCAATCAAACTGCATTTTTTAATGTTCATAGGGGCTATGAACTTAAGTTCACCTATAGGACTTTAAATAACCTGGTGATCACAAATCCAACATGGCGGTGACGCGAATTATAAATATTCACATGGATGTTTCTTGCAATTTAACCATCCGAGTGCAGTGAAACTTGGTACAGTAAATCCTTATACGAATGTTAATCCACTGGCATCTAATTTATTTCAATTGTTTCCATAACCTCAAGATGGCAGCTGTGAAAAATTTTAAAATCTCCTTGTTTTTTCTTGTGTCCTAATTATGCGATTGAAATTTGAATACTACACGTTCACAATAATCTGCATGTAACAGTACATAACTCTAGGACCTACATATATAAAATCCAACATGGCGACCATCCGAAATATTTAGTCGGTTCTTAATATCTACGAATCTATTACAGCAATCAAACAGAAATTGTGTACGTTGATAGTGGCAATTAACATAAGTAGGATAAATGAAAATAGGCTGTATAGTTCTCAACGGAACTACTTGTTATTTATTTTTTGTTAATATTTTCTTGTGTAAATATCAGTGCAAGTCACGAGTGAGTGTCGCACAAGCGACAGAAACTAGATCCAGTGGCGGAGTGAAATGGGCAATTTTTTTTACCGCATATTAGCTGCAGTGCGCGACAGTTTTATTTAATTATGTGGTACATTTTTACCAACGCTAACATCGCAATAATGATAAACCAGCAGATCTTCAGATACAACTCCAACCGCGCGATGGCATGTGATTGCTAAATCATGCGTGGGGAATTGGCGACGGAGGATGTCCAGACACAATGAAATGGTAATCTCAAGCCATACACGAGACCGCATACAACATCTCATGGCGGGTCTCGAACCAAGTGACGCTGAATCTGTAAGTCAGATCAAATATTTATAGCGTATTGTAAGTGTGGAAAACAGTAGACTTAGTTTATTTTGGTTTCATTTATTTAGTGCACAATGCAGGTAGCTAGTTATAAGACGCGTGTGGAAATTAATAGTTTATTAAACATTTATAGAAGCCAGGAAGGCTGGATTTTCAATGCTCATTCGTATCATTTAAAAACAAGTATTATCAACTTTTATTATGTCAGGCTGATGACAAATAAACTAGTTTGACAATGTTAAATCGAGGCCAAGGTTACACTTTTGTAAATTAAGATTATTATATTACGAGCCAAGTTCACCACACAGCACACTCCATTCTAGGCAGTTGATTAATATTTTGTTTTAGAAGGCTGTGAGATTCTTGACATTATTACAAGTGGAATGCAGAGTTCCGTTACTCACATTTATTGGCCAGAACAATACTTGAAAACAGGTTTATTTCTTTAATAGAAGCCACACAGGATATGAACGAAATTGTATTTTGTAACCAAATGAACGCTGGTTCGATTTATTCAGGGAAGAGGCAATTTTATAAATGCTCACACACAGTTAGCTTGTATCAGAAACCTTTATGTTTATTTAAAGCGTTGTCAGGATGTATATTGTACACATAATCTTTATTACCAGCAATTCAAACGTGTATCAATTAGGATTCCACACTTTTGTAAATTAAGAGTATTATATGAGTCGTGACGGTGGATGAATACCTCCGACATTTTTATTGTGATTATATCGGTGGTAATGAACTAACTAAAGTCGTACCAAAACCGAAGGCGCCTGGATCAATGGATCCGAAATAAGAGTAAAGTAATTGGTGAAGACATAGGATGTCTAATAAGTGTGATGAAATATTGGTGAAGACACAGGGTTTCTCGTAAACTATTGAACTATTGAGTTATTTGCTTAAGAAGTTGGATACAAACGTTACCTGAATACACTGAATGCTTTTAAAGGTCCATAAACTGAACAACAATACTGTCAGGAATAAATAATTGTGTGAAACTCTAATAATAATCAAAAATAGGGTTCTGAAAACTAACAAATCTTATAAATCCCCCCTGAACCTAAATAAAATTTATAAACATTAAAAATAAACTATTTTCTGGACCAAATGTTAACACCTAGATATTGTTAAGCTATTGTAGATACATTTTGATACATTTTCACATGATTAGTCGATCACTAATTGGTGATGTGATAACTGAAGCACACACATCAGATTAGTAGCAATATGAGTCGATGTAATTGCTTAATTAGTATCGCATTTGCAGGCTTTCCTATATTTTCTATTTTTCTTAACACTTTGACACTATGACCGTTTGTTACAAACAGTAACAAATCGAGTACGTAGGCAGTGCCAATTGCACAACCATAGGATTGCTGAATTATTGTATGCATTTGTGTTGTATTAGCATAGCTTTTTTTTATTCAGCAACATTGTGCACATAGCTTGATTTTATTAGTAATAAACGCATCTCGTTTATTAATTAATGATATTTAGGACTAGCTAAACACTTAACTCTAAATATAAATGTTAGAGATGGCACCATCATAGCATAGGACAAATTTTCCCCTTGCCACTAAATGTAAATGTTCTAGTATTTGTGAACAAGTAAATGTCTTGCTTTGCTGTAAATTCTTTTGATGTTTGATCCACCCGTAAGTTATTTCGATGTAATTGCTTAGGGCCGATCTTACGTGCCATTCTCCTAGCTTGTTCATTTTGTCGAATTTTGTATTAGGACCATGAGAGCAATTTAGACCTTGTTTAGGACTTTTTATATTTCTTTCAGGGCAGAATAGTATCGGACTAGCCGTTTGCAACTCTCATGCTAGGCTAGGGATCTATTCTGAATAAAATTTATTTGTGATTTTAACCTAAGACTGACCTCTCTTTTCTTGTTTAGTTTTGTTATCGATGCATTCCTCTGAGCTGGTTAAAGATCGAACCTCACTAATTCCCGACACCCCCGAGTGCAGACTTTTGTGCTACACCAGCCTATGAGTGTATCGTCCCCTATACTTGTGTCTTAACTGGAAGAGGGTCTCGGAAGGGTCATTTGAAACCGGTGGCTCCCCGAAACCTTCGGCCAGCGGGCACAATATATATACAACTATTGTTTTAAAATGACTGAAAAATCTAAAGGAGACAAATTTGTGGCAGCATATATCATAGGCACATGTCTCAAACTAATTATTAAGTACTTACTTAGTTAGCCACACGAACCGAAGTCGGGTCATTGCCTCACTCTTCAGCCTCTCCCATTGCTCTTTGTGTCCGGTCATAATCTCGGTGGCTCCCAGGGCCTCCAGGTATTTCCTGACTCCATTCTGCCATCTAAACTTAGGTCTACCGAGCGGTCTTTTTTCTTGTGGTTTTCCTTCTAGCACTCTTTTTTTTTACCATCCCTTCTTCCCTTCTCAGTACATGTCCCAGCCTTTCTAATCTTCTGCTTCTTATTACTGTTATCACATCTGGTTCGTTATACAGTGCTTGAATTTTTGTGTTTTTTTCCTTCTTCTGAAGTTTCCCTGCTCTAATATCAACCCGAAGATTCTTCTTAACACTTTGTTTTTAAAGGTCAATAATCTTCTCTCCATCTTCTTGCTCAGCATCCATGCCTCTGCCCCATATATTAAAACTGGCCGTACACTTCTCTTATAAACACGGAGTTTCGATGTCCTTGATAACAGTTTACTGCTGAATAGTTTATTCATTGCAAACATGCACCTCTCAGCAGATTTTATACGGTTTGTTATCTCTTCCTCCATGTCGTTATTCCAATTTACGATGCTTCCTAGATATTTGGAGGATCCAGTCTTCTTAAACAGCAAGCTTCCTATCTCTAGTGCCCCATCGCTTCTTCTTTATTCTCCCTTGTGATTACCATACATACCGATTTCTCTTGATTGATCCTCAGACCCACTTTAGCTGTCCTTTTTAGTTCCTCTTCGTTCTCTGTTATGACAACAAAATCGTCGGCAAATTCTTCCCAACGATGACACCTTCTTTAGTACCTTTATTAGTAGGTTATAAAAGTCTTTGAAGAATACGTTAGAACATCAATGAGAGAATATACCCCAAAACCATAATAAGTAATATTAAATCATGTCACGATTGTGGTTATCATCCCTTGTGTTAAAATTTTGCGATTTACTATAACAGAAATAGTGTGTGGAAATGCAACTGTATTTTTGACATTAACCTTCCAAAGGACGTAATGTAGAAGTATGCCGATGATAGTTTGTAACAAAGTCATCGACAGTAAATTAATTTGAAACATCAGGAATTATGGTAACCAAAAACTGTGAGAGATAGAGGGCTGAAAGGGACTCAATAAAACGGAACATGCGCGTCGTGTTGAGGATGAAATTAATGATGAAGAGGTCACATACACCCAGTCCTCGAGTCGGAAGGATTAATGAGGAAGTTATAATTCTGAGACCTGGCTGGCAATCGAACCCACGTTCCCTCGTCCAAAGATGACATTTTATTGACCTAGCCACGAAGCTGGATATTACTGGGGTGAAAGAACGTGATGTTACACCTATCATATAGTTCTATCGTCTGAAGTTCCTCGTAGTAGCTCATGGTAGATACGACTTCTCAATGAAAGTACACCTCACTATCTCTCTTGTAATTTTCGTTTTCTTTCTTCCGTTCATATCGTCACACGCGAACTGGATATATAATTGCAATTCATCTACTCGTTCATATGTCTTCAGTAACTCTTTTCTCGCGTCGGGAACTAGAATTTGTAATAATTATCCTCGTGACGTTAGAAATTGTACATCTCTAACAACTTTCAAACGTGCATGTAAAGATTTCCTCTTGAATTCGTTGGCTAACTAGAGCAATTTGTGTATGAATGTGTGAGTGAATGACCATTGTAAAATTTTGTTAAAAATGTATGTCATTTGTATAGCTTAGTTAATATCACGCAGTCCACAATTTAATCCTAGTATTTAAGTATTCCTAGTATTTAAGTTTGGTAGGTTAAGAATAACATATGTGAGTATTCATGTTAGTTGCATTGTGAGTGGTTAAGTGTAAGAGAGGGTCTAGAGACCTAACTTTGCCACAATAAAGGCACCAATAAAATAATAATAAATTAATAAAAGAAGATTCAAGGAGAAATAATTTCAACTCTGTGATTTGCCAATGCCATCGTCATCTTGGCCGACACGCCTGAGGATTTGAATGAGTTTTTGAATGGTATGGACTCCGTCTTGAGGAAGGAAATCATGATGAAAATTAATAAATGTAAAACAATAATATTGGAATGCAGCCGAAATAAATCAGAAACCTCTATGGCAGGTGAAAAACTAAAGGAAGTAGGAGACTTCTGTTACTTCGGAAGCAAAATAGCCAGTGAAGGACGTAACAAAGAGGATATAAAAGTAGGTTAGCTCAGGCAAAGAAAGCATTTCTACAGAAAAGAAATCTGTTGACATCGAATTAAGATTTAGGTATTAGGAAGTCATTTTTGAACGCCTTTGTCTGGAGCGTGGCACCCTATGGAAGTGAAACTTGGACTATTGGTGCAGCAGAAAAGAGGAGAATTGAAGCGTGTGAAATGGGGTGTTTCAGGAGAATGATGAAGATCAGATGGTTAGATAGGGTTACAAACGAAGAGGTATTAAACGCTGTTGCCAATTTAGTTCTAGTGTTTAAGTCTTCCTAGTATTTAAGTTTGGTAAGTTGGGAATAACATATATGAATATTTATGTAAGTTGCATTGTGTGATGTTGAGTGTAAGAGAGGGCCTAGAGCCCTGACTCCGCCACAATATAGGCACCAATAATAGTACATTATGCAACGAGCCAATAATGGCAATAATTAAGACACGAGTATGTTTATAAAACGAGCGTAGCGAGTTTTATAATTTGCATACGAGTGCCTTAATTACCATTATAGGCGAGTTACATACGACTGTTTATGTTCGACGATTATTACTTCATTGGACGTTTTAACATAAATATTCATAAATATCTAAGCCTCCGTGGCTTAGGCGGCAGCACGCCGGCCTCTTACCACTGGGTCCGTGGTTCAAATCCCGGTCACTCCATGTGAGATCTGTGCTGGACAAAACGGAGGCAGACAGGTTTTTCTCCGGGTACTCCGGTTTTCCCTGTCAAAAATTTCATTCCAGCAACACTCTCCACTATCATTTCATTTCATCTGTCATTCATTTAA
This sequence comes from Meconema thalassinum, assembly GCA_946902985.2. Taxonomy (NCBI): domain Eukaryota; kingdom Metazoa; phylum Arthropoda; class Insecta; order Orthoptera; family Tettigoniidae; genus Meconema; species Meconema thalassinum. The sequence goes on from OX336388.2 coordinate 2,122,787,578, forward strand.
TCATTGCCCCAGAGGAGTGCGTCAGGCCTCGGCAGCCGGCACAGTTCCTATCCTCGCCGCTAGATGGGGGCTTCATTCATTCCATTCCTGACCCGGTCGGAGACTGGAAGCAGGCTGTGGATTTTCATTTTTCATTCATAAATATCTGTGGGATTCTGTAACTTCAGTTAGTGAACAGAGCTCGCTGGGTGGTTTGCTGACTGAACAGAGCGCATGCGTGGGTCAAAGAATTTCGAAAGCAGAGACCATTTACTTTGCTTGACAATGCTATTGTTTACAGCATGCATGATGTCTAGTGCCGATCAGAATTAGCGTTCACTAATATTGTCACCGAAGTCGTTTGAAAGCTGTGTAGATATTGGTGTTGGGGATATTAAGGTACCTTGCTATTTCTTGTCTCATATTCGCCAGTTTATTTACGCGAACATATGGGACGGTGCACTTTCCATGTCAGTAATTTATATAGAACGATGCTGTGTTGCTAACTTCTGGACGTAGATTCACAAATTTCTTGCATATGTTATAGTATTTTCTTGTTACCGTAAAGGTTCGTGCTGATTTTGTCTTTGTGTTTGGGATTGTAACTACAATGGTTGATCCGATATCCAATTTGAACTTTCAAATCATGTAATACATGTCCGACATGTTGGATTTTGGGCGCATGGGCGAAGCTATCCTTACCTAATTGGTCAATGAATGGGCTCTGATTGGCCGGAGAAACTGTCTCATAATGAAAAACAGTACTATAACGACCATCATTATGATACAGTTTTCTAACATAATATTTACATTTCGACATCGCCGAACATAAAATAATAATAAATAAATAAAAGATAACTTAAGTCTCAGAGGCATTTCCCCCATATCAAGTCCCGCTACCGCAGTACACGTGTAACTGAGCATCATGGGACTAGCCGCTAATATCTTGTTGCAGTGATTGTATCCACTTGAGAGCACTGCTGACCCTGTTATTCCCCGTGTGTTTGTGTTGGTTCCAGAATTTGCTCACCACTTGACCAGTTATTGAGTGCATTATTGTCGTATCGATTCCTTGGGAAGTTTATTTCAGGACGTCACATGGTTGGAGTGCACTGCCGCTTGTTGTTGTTGTTGTTGTTTCATTTGAGGAAATTAACATTGTTGTCATTTAGTCGCGTGTACTTGAGTGTGTGTGTAATTTTGTCTGACATCCTGTATTATTGTGGTAGGTTGGTTGGTTGGTTCCTTAGTTTAGGTGCTGCGACGACGCGGTCATATAGCCCCGTGTACTTGTGTGTGTGTGTAATTTTGTCTGACATCCTGTATTATTGTGATGCCTGTACTCGTGTGCGTATCGGGAAGGAGACGGCAGTTGCCATAAGTTACGAACCATCCCGGCGCGTCCAGGATGGCTGAGGTGGGAATCGAACCAACTTTCTTCCCAAGTTGCCTGCCGAGGTTGAGAGGATCGCCTACCAGCCCTCAGACCGGAATTTAATTAGTTAGTTAGTTATTATTGTTTTAAGGGACGGAACTACAGGGTCATTTGCCCCTAGACCAGAGTTTAATTTCTTGGCAGAGCCGGGAATCTAACCTGGACCTCCGGAGTGATAGACAAGAATAATTTGGGAGTGTGTAGTACTGTAATGTTAATGATTTTACGTCCATTTTAACTACTGCGGAAGTCGCTGGGATGCCGGAATATTGACCTGATGAGATCTTAAACGTACCAGTAAATCTAATGTCTCGACTGAGCACCCTCATATTCCAACTAACTGCGCCAGGATTTGATCCTGCAACCTTTGACACAACAGACGAGAACGTTACCACTGCGCTACGCAACCAATCAAGTGCGGATATTTGAGAATAGGAAGGAGACGATCGTATCTTAAGTTAGGAACCATCCCAGCATCTGCCTAGAGTATACATGAGAAACCTCGGATAAACACTTCTAGGATGTATGTGGAGGGAATTGAACCCATTTCTTTTCAGTTTCGACTTACTAGACTGAGTTTACCCAGTTCCTACCCTCAAACCAGAATTAAATAACTTGGCACAGACGGGAATTGCGTCCAATAACTTTAGAATCGGAGTCTGAATGCGTACCCTGACATCTCAGAAGGCAAGTATTGCAATACATAGAGATGAGAAATAATAAAAATCAGTCACTGAAGTGACCACTATCCACTGACCTACGAGTCTGTTCTCTTTGCCTGGAATCTAAAAGAGGTCAATTACAACTATCAATGCGCGGAGTTACAAGTATAGAGATTATTTCTGCTTGTAGGTCATAAAAATGCCACCAGACTTTCTTTAAACTTGTAAAGCATAAAGAGATACAGAATTTTCAAATCAATTATTAAGAACAGTTACATCAGATAGGATTCAGTCAGCAATCTTAACCATGTAAACAATTCTTGTACCATTAATTCCTTGAGGATGTTGGTGGTGAGAATGGCAGTGGGTGCTAATCTACTGTGAGCTATATTGTTACAATTCCCTTAAGTTCCAGTTAAAATCAATCATCTCTTTATCTGGATATTGTAACATCGATTTTCTCTTGAATTACAATCCCAGGATTTTTTGGTTTACATAATTCAATTTTTATGTTGTGTGAGGTGACGCAGTGTTTGGCATTGGATATCATTTCTTTGTACCTCAGAATGAACGAATTATTTGTCGCACCAAGTCCTGTTCTCACAAACAAACTTACTACCAAATTTTCAATGCAATTTTACGAAATGAGTTTTAATTCATTTGTTAATTTATAATTATTTAAAAATTTAAATCATTATTAAATTGTTTACTCAAGGGTTTTAATATTTTTTTCTATTATTAGGTTTTAATTTACTAATCTATTTATTATTATTATTAATAATAATATTATTATTATTATTATTATTATTATTAACAGAAAAGCGCACGAATGTGCATAACATAGATTTAGACTAGTTTAGACCTTGCCATAATCGCACAGTGATTTCTAGTTATTGGTGTTAGGTTTGTTAGTTCCTGTATCATCCTGATCTTCCCCCCACTTCAGAACCCTCGCACTGAGGGTGACAGCAATGTGTACTAAGAGACGAAGATAGACAGTGCTCAGGGCAGGGGTAAGCGCGACTCGTCCATGAAGGGACGCTGGGTCAAGCGTCGATGAGTCGCCGTGCTTCAAGATTTCAAGTATAACTGTTGTGGTCAAAATTAGACTGCCAAAGGAGCACATGAGCATATTGGGAAGCAAATAAGAGTTCTGTAACATTATACTCATAACCGTGACATGGACTATTTCATTGACACTATTTATTCATCTGTACATGTACACTATATTCACCATACATGAAGGGGATTTACGAAAATTAGTAGTTGTATCTGTTGAGTGAGACTTTAATCCCAGTCAAGTTTCGAACCCGAATCATCTGCTTATTGGGCAGATGCGTTTAGCCGCTTACACGAATGCACCCTCGATCCAACCGCGATAGATTCTCTAGTATTAGATGGAAATACAATCAGCAGATAATACCGCTACATAAAAAGCTAAAGCGATTTCCATGTTTCAGTTAAGTCGTACTTCTCGTCAGTAGTAGGTATTCATAGGGTCATGGTAAATAACATTATAAACTGCTTTAGCGTTATCAAAACAAGTGTCAAGTAATGATGTAGTGTTCACATTTACGTAAGATTTAAACCTTGACAATCCCACAAAAATACTAGGCACCAGATAATACTGACAAAGTCTCTGAGTCCTGCACTAAGTATTGTTCAACAAGGATAAGAAATACGATTCCCACAATCACGTTTTCATATTGAACCCTTATTGATCTACGATGAATAAGTATTCATATTTATTATTATTATTACTGTAGCCCAGGCAGTACTTGAGGAAGAGGACATGGATAAAAGGGAGACTAGCGTTTCGTAATGATTGCAACAGGAGCAGAGCTGGTAGCTATTCTTGGGGGACGGCCAGATTTAGCCGGGTTCAAGGCCAAATTGAGCAATTACTTGCACCAAAATTGGAAGCATAAAGGAATGATCACGAGTCACTTGCAACGAACCTACGATTGAATCAGCCAATCACGAGAGACCAAGCCATGATCACGCGATGGACAGCGTCAGTAGTAAAAAGCCCACGGAATTGATTATCTAAAGAACCGCTGATCGGACTAATCTCCGCACGAGTGCATTGAGACGTTTGATTTATTTGAAGAAGATTGACACCAGTCCCATATTTGTGAGATAAAAACTCTGGAAAATTTTATCCAGTTCCACTCCACTCCCCCGTCCCCTGTCAGTTTCTAATAAATAGTTTGGCATGATGCTACTCTAAGTCATTCGTTTTGGAGCCTTGAGAGGCTAACTTCACGCCCGTTTGTGCAACGATATTTTAACGCTCGAAATTATTCAAAGTCATTCGTTTTGGAGCCTTGAGAGGCTAACTTCACGCCCGTTTGTATAGCGATTTTAACGCTCTGAATTAGTTGAAGTTATTTTATTTGTGAGCTCTGAGGAGCTAAATTCACATCAGTTGTAATAACGAATTTTAACGCTCTAGTACATTTTATCTGAAATCAACTTTATTTTGTGAGCTAAATATTTCACGCAGTGTGCGTGGTGACTTGTAACATTTTCTTAAAGACGACCATTTCAGCTCTGAGGGGCAAGTCTTGTAACAGCCTAATTAGCGCTCACCTGAGCGAAGGTCAACAGAGTAGAAGGGAAATACCGAGCAAGATAGCGACTGCCTGTGCAGTCAAGATTTTAAACTTATTATCGAGCCAGTGACGTGGTCTCGAGGTGTATATTTTATGTACAAATTTCAGTGAAATTTTTTATGTGTTTATTATGCGTGTGTGCGAGATATCTAGGGCAAGTCTTCGCAATTAATCGCATTAGGACAATTTGTGGGCGAATTGAGTAACCTGCAAGCGATTATAACTAGGTCAAATAATTAACATTGAACTTTTCTGCCAAGGAGACGATACCAAGATGCTCAACACGTGGTTTGGAGTTGGGATGATCTTCAACGATTCAACGCAGACGACCACGATGGAGTGTTAATCTGTCCATAGGGAGATGGGCTGAGAAGGATGTCTTAAGTTCTACAAGCTGATCGGTGATGTACAACAATTGAATTATTTCAATTATGTAGTTAGATTTGGCCGGGGAACTTTTGTAAATAGTCAGGTTTCTTTTCTTGTTGTTTAGAGTTTTTCTTGCACTGACACTAAATGTTTTAAATGTCCGTTGGCGCGTGGTCAAAGTGTTTGTTGTATACTTGTTTTTCTTTGGGAGTCATATTTAATGTGCGCGGCGTGCGTACGTGATTTTTATCCATGCGAATGCGAAACCCGTTACATTCGATAAATGGTGCTTTATTAACGTTAATATTTAAGATAGGATAGGGAGGTAATTACTGTAAGATATTTGCTGAACAGGTTATTATTCATATTAGGGTTGCCAAGCGCACCAACTTAAAATGTAATTTGTAGAACACTTTCGTTCGAATTTTGATAGATTTTTTTTAGTCCTTTTCAGGTTAACTAGTCACGGCATAGAACGGTGGCGCCAGCGAGTGGAATATATTTATGTGTTTTATTTCAGGGTCTGTCAAAACCCATACGTGTGCTTGTGTGTGTTACTGTGTCAAGTGTGTGTTGATTCTACGTGAGGAGGGGGTAGAGGTCCTACCGCCCTCATATTTTTGTTGTTGTTGTATTTTTGATGGAAAGACAGGGTGCTCTAGGGAGACCGCTGTTTCTTGTCCATATTTATTCTGACACACACACACGTATTATTGTGCTTTGGGGCACACTTCTTCGAGATTCGACCCCATGTCCTGGGAGGTCGAGGTTATTGACACGTGGGTTGACAGAGATGCAGAGTTCCACAAATCGCCCGTTTTGCCTGTGACTTATTTTGATACGCAGTCCTGATTGTCCGACTGACCCCTGTAAGCTTTCATGTAGCAAACCTGTTCATTGTGATGGTTATCTTTAAGCCATAATTAATTTGGGGAGTTCGCCATGTGTGTAACGGCTTCTTGTACGTTGTATGGGTAAAATATTGTATTAATAACGTAAATGTTGGCTGTGAGCCTATTGTTTTGTTTATGAATCGGTTCATGTAATTTTAGTGTGACACCTGTCTGGTGTAGTGGTAGAGTACTTGTAAATTTTGACGGCGGTCATATGTGTATTTTTTTATTGGTCACGTGTTAATGTACTTGTGTTGATTTGTGTGAGAAGTCCTAAGTTTTTAGGCAGTAAATGTTGCTACGGCAATTTGATTCCGATCTCTCACGGAAATTGTTGTGTTGTTTATATTAGATCTAGGAAGTGTCGGTTTAGTTTTTAAGTATTGTAGTTGTGTTCCCCCGTGTCGGTCTAGCTCTAAGAAATGTGGATTCGTTGTCTGAATGATTATTCGGGATGATGACGAATCACGCATTCGTTTGTACACATCGTGATGCATGTAGAACGACATACGCGCATACATAGTCACTTTTGTTATTTTTATCTTAGGGACACTTGGTCCGTGTAATTAATCTCTCCAGAGATTTTGGCCTAGTCTTTTGTCATTTTTATTAAGTGGGAGTCAGATGGGAGTTTTATTTTGTTAATTGTTGAGTGTAAATATGGTGATTTGTTTATTAAATTCATTTGTTTTAACCCTGTCTTCACTCTTTCCTGCATGTTATTTTGTTATATGTTACCCTGCAAGTAAATGAAGCCCTTTGACAACAACTTACGATATGAACCGATACACCCCCCGAAACTGAGTCTCATATGCTTCTTTGCAAGTGTTCATAAAACAAAAATGTCTGCCCAAGTGGGGATTGTTGTTGTTGTTGCTTCGCTGATCTCATATTTATTTCGTTGAGAAATGATGCCAGGTCAAGCGGACATGTAAATTCAGTAAATCGATGCGATGTTGTACCGCCATGTGCATTAGTAAAATCACTGAGTTCCTAAAGTTAGAGATATTGAACAAGGTTAGAATTTGATATTGTACTTGTTATAAACCTGTTCTGGCGCCCGGCATTAAAATTAGAAAATTTGCATTATTATTGAACTCAGTCAAAGCAGGAAGGTGTTGCCTTATATTTGACATCTAATTGACTTCGATTAATTGGTGTTTTCGTAAATTCTGTTGGTTAGGAATTTAAAAGCAGATCACTAGCGGTTATTTTGTTGTTTGGGAATAAGTGTAATTTTATTCAGTAAATTTTGTTACTGAAATTTTCATTAAATTAAAGCCAGTAATATTTAAATGTTATGACATGTATGCGTGTATATGACTGAAATCTTGGTCCATGACCCTGTTTTCTCTGAATATATTTGTGTGTGTGAAATGGCGATTGTTAATGAAATTAAGGTATTGTTGGAACAGATGTCGATCCAAATGTCCGCGAAAACGGAAGAACAGTTAAAGAACATGAAGGAGGAAATAAGCGGAGACAATAATAAACAATTGAAAGAACAATTAGAAGCTCAGCGTGAGCATAATAATAAACAATTAAAAGAACAATTAGAAGCTCAGCGGGAGCATAATGATAAACAATTAAGTGACATTACGGTCCAGTTACAAGCGCAGAAGATAGACAGTGAAAAACAATTACATGATATGAGCGGTAATATTTCGGTCCAATTAAAGGTCCAGAAATTAGACACGGACAAACAATTAAATGAACTAAATCACAAATTGTCGGAACAGGCGGTAACACAAACGGCACAAACCGAACAATTAGGAAAGATTACTAATGACATTAATCAGAGCGTTAAAAAGGTAGAGAAACTGGCAGGCGAGGTTGCGGAGAACAACGTCAAACAGTTAGGCGAAATTAAAAAGTTGGAGGCGAAGTTTGATAATAAATTAGTACAATTTGACGAGATGGTGGCAGATAAACTCAAGCAGATAGAGGCAGCATGTGTCAATAACACCGCGGGAATGAAGAAAACCCAAGAAAAATTGCAGCAACAAATTAATTCGGTAGACAGCAACGTGCTGGAATTAATAAAAGAAATTGATAAAGTCGAGGTTAAGGCCGAAACCGAACGGATACACTTGCGGGAGAACTTAGAGGAGCAATTAGGAAAAACACAACAGCAAATACAGGAAGTAGGAGAACAGCTAGTAAAAACACAAGAGATCATAAGAGAAGAGGTGGGAGAGCAGCTCGTCAAGACTCGGGATAATCTGGAAGGCCAGTTAATAAAAACACAAGAGGTCATAAGAGAAGAGGTTGGGGAACAACTAGTCAAAACGCAAGACCAGATACGTAAAGAGCTAGAGAAAAATCAGGAAAGGAACGAGGAGAAAATTAACAGCTTGAAAAGTAGGATCCGGCGAGATTGGGACCAGCAGGCTCACGCAAATAAGGAAGACAGGCTGACAGTGTTAAAGCGAATGCAGGCATTGGAGGAAAATGTAAAATCAAAATTACAGGAACACTCAGATTTAATCATCAAAAACGAAATTAGATCTTTAGGAAATGCGACATTATTTTCGGCTGAAAATATACCGGAGAAACAGGGAAGTATTGAAAGTCCTGCAGGCTTGAAGTTGGCTGAGGATAATAGCCGGGGTCAAAGTCCCAAACTAACGAGTAACGGATTCCAGCAATACAGGGGAGAGACTTCTACACCACAACCGAACTTGGCACCTGCCCAAGTCATCCAAGTCATTCGGGGTAATGATTTCAAGCCCGATAAATTTAAGGAACATTCAGGAACCACTCCCAAAGCATTTCTACGACAGTTAACTGATTACTTTAATGACCAGCACATCGGCCCTGAGAAACAATTAAGACTAGTGGAGAAATTTTTAGAAGGACCAAGCCTAACCTGGTTTTTAAGCTTTAAGTACACTTTCACAGACATGGCTCAATTCCGCGAAGCATTTTTAAAGAAGTTTTGGAGCCCTTCTTTACAGCAAGGGTTGAGAATGGACCTGTACACGCGAAAATATCATAGTACGCATCCAACCCGGTTTTCAGAATCTTCAGCCAGCAGTTGGTAAAATTCAGAGATTTTGACGACCCGCCTAGCGAGCAAAATATGGTTTTAACCATCGGGAAACAACTCCCAATGCACATCCAACAACTATTAGTCGCAGGAAACATTCAAACCGCAGTCCAAGCCGAAGAATTACTCAGACACTTAGACGAGACGAGTATGGTGAGCCCACAGACAGGAAGGAGGAATATGGAATGTGTCAACACGGCAGAGGTAGTTCAGGGACTCCAAAATAATCACAGCCAGGGGAACCAAACCAAGACTCAGTCCACAGGGACACAATTCACACCGAGAAGGCAAGATTTTGACGGCCGAAACCAGTTCATCAATAATTATCAAAACTATCAGAATAATCGCGGGAGATACAATCAGAACAACCAAAATGAGAACAATCAATGGACGTACCAGCGGGAGTACACAAATTGGAGGGGAAACGAGAGACAAGGTAGACCTTACCAAAGAAACGGAGATGGCAGATGGAATAACGGAAGGAACTATCGCCAAGAAAATAGGGGAGATTATCGGAACAACTGGGACGAGCGATATGTTGAGTCACGAAAATACTTGGATCAATTAAGTACCGAAGAAGCGGAGAAGGAGAAGTGGGGGCGTGCCATGGCAAACAGACAGAGCCCAGACAATCATCAAGGAGAGGGGGCGGAGAGTTTATTGAGGCAACAGGAGCGACAGGATGACAACCGGCGAAACACAACAAATGGGTCCCGGGATAAAAAAAAACTCCAAATGAACTGAAAAATGATAGTCTGAAAATGGAGGTTGCCAAGGAGCGAGAAGAGATGATAGTGGCCAATATAGAAGAGTGGGTAGCATTCCTGGACGACTACCTGGAGGAAGTGGTGAAGAACCGTGAAAATGTTATCAGACAACTACCAATTATTTACGCGCATATTGGAGGCATGAGGGTGAGATGTTTGATTGATACAGGTAGCCAGGTGAGCTTGGTCACTGAAGTTTTGATAAAAGAAATAGGAAGAAAACAAACTGTTCCAATTATGCCGGTACCGCTAATGAAAGTCAGAGGTGTTATTCCTGACAAATCTATAAATTGTAAACAGCAAGCATTTTTAGATCAGGAAATATTGAACCATACTTTTTCGCAAACATTCATTGTCATTCCGAAGATGAACTATAATATAATTTTAGGAGCCAACTTCATCTGCGATTTTCATGCTGTAATTGACTTACATAACAACACTGTACGTTTCAAACAAGTAGAAGGGTTGAATCATGTGGGTTTAAACATGGAAGAGAGTCCATTGGAGAGAGAGGCAAATACTTGGGTCGTTGAAGAATGCACTAATGAGGCCGGAGATAAGAACTTGACGGGGGAGCGAGTCAGCCAGACAGCAGTGGTAGAGGTTGACAGCCGAGATATTTCGCAGGAACTTTGGGTACATTTGGCGGAAGAAGAAATTAGCGGAACCAAATTTGAAATTCTACTTCAGGAGCGACTTAAGGAGGCCATCGTAGGGGAACCTGATAGAAGAAAACTGGAAGAAATTTTAAGATTACATAAAGGCGCTTTTGATACCATACCTGGAAAAGTTTTAAATTTTCAATATGCCATGCAAGTGACAGACTGGACCCCATTTAAAAGTAAATTGTACCCGATCCCAGAGAAACATTTTTCTCAGGTGAAGGACATTATTACTAACTTATTAGATTCTGGCATGATAAGGAAAGCGGCAACCCCTTACCTGAACGCAATATTGGCTGTGGCCAAGCCAAATGGATCAATTAGGCTCTGCCTAGACGCGCGAGTTTTGAATAGCAAACTGCTAGTTGAGCATGACCAAGCACCTAGGATCAAAGATGTTTTGAAAGGCTTCCGTGGGAAGAAGATATACTCAAGTGTCGATTTGACGAATAGTTTCCACCATCTTGAACTTGAAGAAAAATCCCAACTGTTGACGGGATTTTTATTCGATAATCAAAGTTATATCTGGTGTCGAATGCCTTTTGGCGTAAAAACTGCGGGATGTGCACGCATAAGAGCACTAGATAGGAATCTGACTGAGGAGGTTAAGAGCTTCACCACGAGATATGTTGACGACATATTAATTGCATCTGAAACAATGGAAGAACACCTGATAAATTTAAATAAACTTCTGGACAACTTGAGAACCATGAACATCAAAATTAACCTAAAGAAATCACATTTTTGCCAGAGCGAGATTTTATATTTGGGGCATATAATTGATGTCGAGGGCGTGCGGCCTAATCCAGCCAAGAATGATGCTATTAAGAAATTTCCCACACCTACTAAAGTCAAACATGTGAGAGCGTTTTTGGGAGTGACAGGCTTCTTCAAAGAAAATTGCCCTGGTTACACAGAAACAGTAGCACCTATGCAGGAGATGTTGAAGAAGGCGAATCGATGGTCGTGGAACGAGGAGTGCGACAGGTCTTTTAAAGCAACGAAGGATTTATTGGAAAACTGTGTGAAACTTGGATATCCGGATTTTGAGAAGCGATTTATTATTCAAGCAGATGCTTCATTGATTGGAATCGGTGCTATGCTGTACCAAGAGGACGCTGAAGAACCCAAGAGAAATCCTATTTGGCATTTACGAGTCGTAAATTAAGGAAACATGAGAGGAACTACACCGTGACGGAACTTGAGCTGCTAGCAATTTTATATTCTCTTCAACAATGGCGAAAGATGATCTTTGGTTATTCCATCATTGTTAGAATCAACCACCATGCACTGACATTTTTATTCAAGACAACAATGGCAAGTGAGAGAGTTGCGCGCTGGTCCATCTACATACAGCAGTTTGACATCACGATAGAGCATTGTCCTGGAAGGATGAACGTCATACCAGATGCCCTGAGTAGAAATCCTGAGGACGGAAACGAAGTAACAGCGGAAGTTCACAATATTACATTGACACCTAAGGCTCGTGAGTTTTTGGCGAGATTGAAGGATATTTGGAAGGAGCAAGAAGCAGACCCATGGATGATGATGATGATGATAAAGTTCTACAGGAAGGAATTACCACCAAATTCACCTGAGTGCCGAGAAGCCCGTGCTAAAGAAGCGAGATTTCACTACCTAAATAACTTGTTACATAAGTACATGGATGAGCATCATACTAAACTGCGAATCCTAGTTCCAGCATCACTACAGAGGAGATTGACTTGGCATGTTCACGAGAGCCTAGCACATATCGGCACGGATAAGACTGAAGCTACGATAGGGGAGACCTTTACTTGGCCTAAGATGAGATTCACAATTGTTGAAGTAATTAGAACTTGTGACGCATGCCAGCGCACGAAACCGAACAACTTCATTCTGAAACAACCTCCAAGACCACTTTTACCTCAAAAACCATGCGAGATGCTCGCTATCGACTGTTTTGGTCCTTTAGTAAAAGGAAAGCGTGGATGCCGACACCTTCTGGTGTGTGTCGATGTATTTTCAAAGATGGTCGTGCTATGTCCAATCCAGAAGACGACATCAAAACAAGTCCTCAGTCGAATTCAGAACAAAGTAATTCCGATGCTTGGGAAGCCGGAATACATTTTATCAGATCATGGTACCTATTTCACGAGTAATGTTTTTAGGCAAGGTTTGGAGAGCCTAGGAATAAAACACGTATTTTCAAGCATTCGTCATCCTTGTGGAAATCCGAGCGAGAGAACAATTCGCTGTGTTGCCAAGTACTACAGAGTAATGATTCCTAACGATCATAATAAATGGGTTGACAAAGTAGGGGAAATTGAGATGTGCATGAACACCACTAAGCACGAGTCGACGGGTCAAGTGCCACTGATTGTACACCACAACAGGTTGCCAGAAAGAACTTGGGACAAGATTATTCCATGCCAAAGGGATCCACTATTAGCGCATGAGTTGCGAATCCAGCGAACGAGAGAGCACATGAGGAACCAAGCGGACCGAAGGCTGAGACGGTACCGAGGAAAGAAGTTTCACCGGGAGTTACAAGAACAAGAGTTAGTGCTGGTTCGTAGACCACCGATATCCGACCCTAAGAACAAAGTCTTCGCAAAATTCTGTCCGAAATTTATTGGCCCGTTCCGGGTAATTAAGAATCTGGGTAACAATGCCTACAGGCTTGAAGAAGTGAGCACTGGTGCTAGATCTGTTTTTAATAGCGCCAATTTAAAACCTTACTACAGAAGGGAACCATTTGATGACTAGGAAAGGTGATGTGTGCAAAATCTGTATTGCAAAAAATTTATTTTGAGAACCAACACTCAAATATACGTGGAGCGCCCGAGTACGCGCTTTGTTTGTAAACAACAAGCAGCTGAGACGACAGGAGTGGCAATCACGTGAGGAGAAGGAGGAGACCTAGTGAGGAAGTATGAATGACATTCCGGAGAGAAAGAGCACACACTAATTGAGTCGGAGGGGTGTACACTCGAGCAGCTGAGCGAGGTATTAAAGAGATGTGTTGTTACTACGGTGGATTTTGTTTTTGAAATCCAAATCAATAAATTGCTTCGAATTTCAAAACCTTGCTGAGGATAAATGAACCCTTATTGATCTACGATAAATAAGTATTCATATTTATTATTATTATTACTGTAGCCCAGGCAGTACTTGAGGAAGTGGACATGGATAAAAGGGAGGCTAGCGTTTCGTAATGATTGCAACAGGAGGAGAGCTGGTAGCTATTCTTGGGGGACGGCCAGATTTAGCCGGGTTCAAGGCCAAATTGAGCAACTATTTGCACCAAAATTGGAAGCATAAAGGAATGATCACGAGTCACTTGCAACGAACCTACGATTGAATCAGCCAATCACGAGAGACCAAGCCATGATCACGCGATGGACAGCGTCAGTAGTAAAAAGCCCGCGGAATTGATTATCTAAAGAACCGCTGATCGGACTAATCTCCGCACGAGTGCATTGAGACGTTTGATTTATTTGAAGAAGATTGACACCAGACCCATATTTGTGAGATAAAAACTCTGGAAAATTTTATCCAGTTCCACCCCACTCCCCCGTCCCCTGTCAGTTTCTAATAAATAGTTTGGCATGATGCTACTCTAAGTCATTCGTTTTGGAGCCTTGAGAGGCTAACTTCACGCCCGTTTGTGCAACGATATTTTAACGCTCGAAATTATTCAAAGTCATTCGTTTTGGAGCCTTGAGAGGCTAACTTCACGCCCGTTTGTATAGCGATTTTAACGCTCTGAATTAGTTGAAGTTATTTTATTTGTGAGCTCTGAGGAGCTAAATTCACATCAGTTGTAATAACGAATTTTAACGCTCTAGTACATTTTATCTGAAATCAACTTTATTTTGTGAGCTAAATATTTCACGCAGTGTGCGTGGTGACTTGTAACATTTTCTTAAAGACGACCATTTCAGCTCTGAGGGGCAAGTCTTGTAACAGCCTAATTAGCGCTCACCTGAGCGAAGGTCAACAGAGTAGAAGGGAAATACCGAGCAAGATAGCGACTGCCTGTGTAGTCAAGATTTTAAACTTATTATCGAGCCAGTGACGTGGTCTCGAGGTGTATATTTTATGTACAAATTTCAGTGAAATTTTTTATGTGTTTATTATGCGTGTGTGCGAGATATCTAGGGCAAGTCTTCGCAATTAATCGCATTAGGAAAATTTGTGGGCGAATTGAGTAACCTGCAAGCGATTATAGCTAGGTCAAATAATTAACATTGAACTTTTCTGCCAAGGAGACGATACCAAGATGCTCAACACGTGGTTTGGAGTTGGGATGATCTTCAACGATTCAATGCAGACGACCACGATGGAGTGTTAATCTGTCCATAGGGAGATGGGCTGAGAAGGATGTCTTAAGTTCTACAAGCTGATCGGTGATGTACAACAATTGAATTATTTCAATTATGTAGTTAGATTTGGCCGGGGAACTTTTGTAAATAGTCATGTTTCTTTTCTTGTTGTTTAGAGTTTTTCTTGCACCGACACTAAATGTTTTAAATGTCCGTTGGCGCGTGGCCAAAGTGTTTGTTGTATATTTGTTTTCCTTTGGGAGTCATATTTAATGTGCGCGGCGTGCGTACGTGATTTTTATCCATGCGAATGCGAAACCCGTTACATTCGATAAATGGTGCTTTATTAACGTTAATATTTGAGATAGGAAAGGGAGGTAATTAATGTAAGATATTTGCTGAACAGGTTATTATTCATATTAGGGTTGCCAAGCGCACCAACTTAAAATGTAATTTGTAGAACACTTTCGTTCTAATTTTGATAGATTTTTTTTGAGTCCTTTTCAGGTTAACTAGTCACGGCATAGAACGGTGGCGCCAGCGAGTGGAATATATTTATGTCTTTTAATTCAGGGTCTGTCAAAACCCATACGTGTGCTTGTGTGTGTTACTGTGTCAAGTGTGTGTTGATTCTACGTGAGGAGGGGGTAGAGGTCCTACCGCCCTCATATTTTTGTTGTTGTTGTATTTTTGATGGAAAGACAGGGTGCTCTAGGGAGACCGCTGTGTCTTGTCCATATTTATTCTGACACACACACACGTATTATTGTGCTTTGGGGCACACTTTTTCGAGATTCGACCCCATGTCCTGGGAGGTCGAGGTTATTGACACGTGGGTTGACAGAGATGCAGAGTTCCACAAATCGCCCGTTTTGCCTGTGACTTATTTTGATAGGCAGTCCTGATTGTCCGACTGACCCCTGTAAGCTTTCATGTAGCAAACCTGTTCATTGTGATGGTTATCTTTAAGCCATAATTAATTTGGGGAGTTCGCCGTGTGTGTAACGGCTTCTTGTACGTTGTATGGGTAAAATATTGTGTTAATAACGTAAATGTTGGCTGTGAGCCTATTGTTTTGTTTATGACTCGATTCATGTAATTTTAGTGTGACACCTGTCTGGTGTAGTGGTAGAGTACTTGTAAATTTTGACGGCGGTCATATGTGTAATTTTTTTATTGGTCACGTGTTAATGTACTTGTGTTGATTTGTGTGAGAAGTCCTAAGTTTTTAGGCAGTAAATGTTGCTACGGCAATTTGATTCCGATCTCTCACGGAAATTATTGTGTTGTTTATATTAGATCTAGGAAGTGTCGGTTTAGTTTTTAAGTATTGTAGTTGTGTTCCCCCGTGTCGGTCTAGCTCTAAGAAATGTGGATTCGTTGTCTGAATAATTATTCGGGATGATGACGAATCACGCATTCGTTTGTACACATCGTGATGCATGTAGAACGACATACGCGCATACATAGTCACTTTTGTTATTTTTATCTTAGGGACACTTGGTCCGTGTAATTAATCTCTCCAGAGATTTTGGCCTAGTCTTTTGGCATTTTTATTAAGCGGGAGTCGAAGCCTCCGTGGCTTAGGCGGCAGCACGCCGGCCTCTCACCGCTGGGACCGTGGTTCAAATCCCGGTCACTCCATGTGAGATCTGTGCTGGACAAAACGGAGGCAGACAGGTTTTCCTCCGGGTACTCCGGTTTTCCCTGTCACAATTTCATTCCAGCAACACTCTCCACTATCATTTCATTTCATCTGTCATTCATTTAATCATTGCCGCAGAGGAGTGCGTCAGGCCTCGGCAGCCAGCACAGTTCAAATCCTCGCCGCTAGATGGGGGCTTCATTCATTCCATTCCTGACCCGGTCGGAGACTGGAAACAGGCTGTGGTTTTTCTTTAAGTGGGAGTCAGAAGGGAGTTTTATTTTGTTAATTGTTGAGTGTAAATATGGTGATTTGTTTATTAAATTCATTTGTTTTAACCCTGGCTTCACTCTTTCCTGCATGTTATTTTGTTATATGTTACCCTGCAAGTTAATGAAGCCCTTTGACAACAACTTACGATATGAACCGATACACCCCCCGAAACTGAGTCTCATATGCTTCTTTGCAAGGGTTCAGTATTAATTAGGGGGACAAGAAATATACGAAATCAAATGAAATTTTAAAAATTATCATTTTCAAGCCATCAACCCGACATTGTTATTATTATTCAGCGTGTTTAACCTAATATTGTATGCGGTAGTTTTTAACAATAATTATACACGAGGAACTCAAATAAGAATTCTTTTCGTTATGTATTGATTAAGGTGGTTGTAGAATTATTGTTAAAACTATTTAGTACATCAATACGGAACCATCATGAGTAATTTAAATAATAGAACTATTATTGTATGAAATCACTTAACTTGTGGGAATGCAATCTTTACTTGATCATCGCAAATATTCATTGACAGCAGTCTTGAGACATTTAGTCCTAATTGAATATGATCAAATGGTTCTTTTAGGTTTATCTTTGCACTTTCATACTTGCAATGGACAAGAAGGAGACGAAAATTATAACAGAAGGAATATACCATGGCCTAGATCTAATGTACCGTAACTCCTCTTTAGTTGACTGAGGAAGGAAGAGTTCATATCCAAGGGCCAATGGTCGAGGAATAGTCAATTTGTTTGGTTTGGGTAGAAATTCCCCCTTACGAAATAGCAAATGAGAGGTGCAATCCTATGTGGTCTGGAGTATGCATTATGCACAATGAATATTATGCAGAACGTAGGACCAACACAATGGCTTGCTCTGAAATGTGTTTGCTAGACATTGTGCTCATTGGACAAGAAGTTACGAGTTAATATTCCTCCTTCCTCTAAAGAGAACTTAGGTGGTACTAAAATCAGACCATCGGTATACCTCAAAACATTACTCCCAAATATGGCAAAGAATTTTAATGCAGGAGGTAAAAGACAATCTTTCTTTCTAGAGAGATGCTTGACTCATTGCTTCCCTCTGTCCTTCCGACCTAGGTGTTCATTCAACTTATTGCAGTGTATTTACCGATAACTTCTCGTGCGTAAGATGCATGGCTTTTCTTTCCCGCTATGTACAGCATGGTTAATAAAATATATTAGTCTCTAAGATAATTTCATCAGCATTAACATGCTAGGAATTTCCCTGTTGTTTCAATGCGAAATAGTCCACATCACTCGTATGAAACACGCTGTACAGAACATCTCAAAGGCAAGCAGCCAGGCGGCCGAATCTCATACTTAATTTTTGCAACATTTCATCTGATAATTCTCACGTAATTTACATACCCCTCCACAGAGCACCAACAGTTGATCAAGCGTCGGCTCATTGCCCTTGATTATTCCTGATACAGTAGATGAACGATCCAATCAAAACATGAATCCACAGTATATATACTTTGTGTACATTACTGTCTCCAACGTCCTGGGGTAACCAGGTAACTTAACAATCTATAATTTATTTCCGGTGATCTTCTGAGAGTTCTCCTTTAAGAGGGGAGATCTAGCTTAAGAGAGGAATAAAATGTCAATATTCATTCGATTGTTGAACGTGCTACAAATATTGTTGACAAATGCTACTCGTATCACAGTAAAGACAAGCTTGTGGCAAACAAAAGCAACTTTTATAATGTCAAAATTCTTTTCATAACAGATTTTGAAAAATCTCAAAATTTGCCAAATTTCTTACCGTGCATCATTGTTTCCCTTATTATATCCCAAGTTTATAAGAAATTTTAAGAAATCTCCCACTTTTCTTCTTTTAAGGTATGTATTATATCTGCACCTACAAAATGTACCTCATTCAGGTCATTAGGATTGATATTTGTTTTATATACTGTATTTATTCCTTATTCGAATATAGACGTAGGTATTAGGAAGTCATTTTTGAAAGCCTTTGTCTGGAGCGTGGCGCTCTATGGAAGTGAAACTTGGACTATTGGTGCAGCAGAAAAGAGGAGAATTGAAGCATTTGAAATGTGGTGTTACAGGAGAATGATGAAGATCAGATAGGGTTACAAACGAAGAGGTATTAAGGCGAGTGGGAGATGAGAGATGTTTCTGGCGACTGCTAATGAAGAGAAGAGATAGGTTGGTAGGACACATACTAAGACACCCAGGAATAGCAAGCTTAGTTATGGAAGGAAGGGTCGAGGACAAGAACTGTAGGGGTAGACCAAGGTTAGAATATGTTAAACAGATTGCCTCGGATGTAGGGTGTTGTAGCTAAGTAGTGATGAAACGATTAGCTCAGGACAGGGAGGCAAGGAGAGCTGCATCAAACCAGTCAAAAGACTGAAGACTCAAAGAACAACAACATTCCTTAAAAAGAACTATGTTCAGCTGCTCTGAATAAAATTGCAATAAAAATACTTAATTTACAGTTTATGTTAGTAATTGAGGTATCTTTTGTAGATGTAGATATAATACACACCTTAAAAAAAATGGAAAAATTCTTATAAACTTGGGATATGTAAGGGAAACGATGATGAACGGTGAAAAATTTGGCAAATATGGAAAATTTTCTAAAACCTCTTATGATAAGATTTTTGACATTATAAAAGTTGCTTTTGGTTGCCACTAGCTTGTCGTTAGTGTGATATGAGTATACTTTGTCAACAATATTTATCGCATATTCAACAATCGAATGAATATTGTTTCGCGGGCTTATAGGCCGTGTTCTAAGGACGCAGCCTTCAGCGAAACGTCAGGACGACAAAATGTCCTTAGAACACGGCCTATAAGCCCGCGAAACAGAGATTCCTATTTCCCCCTTTAATGCTTAGTTCAGCACATGGTGAGAAAGGATAGAGTGCAAATATGTTGTGGAAAATGCAAATGGAGATAAGGGAACTAAATACTCGTGTTTCAAATTGAGAAACTGTAAATTGTGAATGCCTCTTAAGACTCGAAACCAGACTCGCCAGTTATCTAGAGGGGATGTGGTGTTCTGCATATACACAAAAACATATAACTAGTGGGGACACAACAAAGGTAGCGGTTGTTTGAAATATGAGTTCCACTCTAGATACCTGGAAGATAGGTGTTCGATAGGTGTCCAATATTTCAAATTAATTTGAAATATTCTTCCAAATGTACCTTCAAAATCTCCTCATAATAAAGCATAAAAATAAAAGGACCCCACTTATTTCTGTACATATTGGGACTGAGAAGACACGGTTGCAGTATATTTGAGTTGGCTTACAGGTTAGCTAGAGAGTTTCAAATAAATTATATACTTATTAAATCAAATGAAAAATCTATTATACGCTGTGGACGATGTGTAACTTACTGAAAGTTTGTCACCAAACTTATAGAAAGCAATAAAAGTAAAGACCTGCATGGAGAACGAGGAGGCACGTCCGCACGAAACGTGACGTATACGCTGCCGGTAATGTTCTCATTAAGATCGCAGCGAGAGAATCCTCCGACGGGAAAGGAGCAGATTCAGGATATCCACTAATTATGGTAGCCACGCGTGCTTGTTCGAGTATCGTGCGAGGTCATGATAAAAAACAAAATGGTTTATTATTTATTTCACAATGTTGTTTCTATTTTGTAAAAGAAAGTACTTACAGTAACTCTGCAAACTTTAGCTTCTGCTAGGACATTCGACATGCCGTATGGTACATTAACAAATAATTTAGGTAAATTCGAGCAATTCTTCTTGACTTTGGCGTATATTTTGCGCAAAATACATGACTAAACCTAGAAGAATCACTGGACCTTAATTGCTTGGCCATGAAAGCCAATATGTTAGCTAATATAGTTATTTAACTTTCACTTTGTTTAATTTAATTTGCTTACTTTTAGTATAAATCGAGGATTTCTATTCGCGATGTTGAAATGAACGGGGATATCCCAAAAGCAAACGTTTTATTAGCACATCAAATACAGTGTTATTTCGAAAATATTGAAACACACAACAAGTAATCATTTAATAATGACGTTACAGCATAACACAAATTCCATTGAAATGAATTATGACTGGAAATGTCCTGTCCTGCAATCGGAAGAATAACATTTCGTATTCTTTTTCGATCATCAACAACAGCCCGACCGTGAGTTACTGTAGCTAGATCCTATAAAAATAATTCGAGTTGCATTGAGTTGAATTGCCAGATTAATTTTCGACTAATGTTTTGAAGGTGGTATGGATGGTCTGTTTTAGGATTTGCACTCCATTATAAAGGATTAATTTCAAAAATGCCTTAGTCCTATCAGCAACAAATATCAAACTGTTTCACTCTTTAACTACCACCATATAACATTCAGAACGTTTCGTTCGTTCCATGAACGTAGACTATGTTAGAAGGAAATAATTAGCTATTCATTTACCTGAAGTTGAATTTGTTGCCTTTTTGTAATGTTCCATAAACTGAAATACATTTAAGCACATTACTTTGCGAGTATTATTTCTATAGTTCTGATATTTTTAAGAATCAGCGTTTGATTCCACTGTTAAATATACTAAATGAATAACCCAGGTTTTTCTGTTTGAACGTTACCAATTATTTGAAATTTGGCATTAGATAGGAATAATTGGATGAATGAGGATGATTTGCACTCCACCTCTTACACCTTGTACACAAGGGTGTCTTTAATTTCAGTAGAAGATTACTTCATAACACAAATATGTTTTACATGACCACAGAGAAGGTCTGACACTTAACACAGGGTTGACATTGCAAGTAATGACGTAGTGGTGCAAGGAAGGAGAAGAAGAATATGTTCACCGTGGAGGAACATGCAAACCGTGTGATCGAAGAGAAATGAGTGCCTTGTGCAACACAGAAGCTGCAGACTAGCGACGCCTGACCCGGTGCTATCCGTGCAACAGCCAGTCCTACCTGCCTCCCGAGCTGCCCGAAGAGCTTGCAGACGCAACGCCTCATCGCTGAGACAGTTCCTCCATCCAGTAGGGGGGTCACAGCGCCCTGCACACACCCACACTACACACCCCCGGGTCATGCCAGGGCACAACACCATGCCACAAAATCCTCACACATCAACAAAATATCCACAGGACAGGGGAAACTTGGTTGGCAATTGGACTGGAATATGAAAAAGTACATGTACGACAACTGAAAACACACAAATATACAGACCATGCCGTACAAACAAATGGGCCTTTTAGGTATTTACACAGAATATTAATGGGTTTCAAACTGGGTAGCTATGTTTGGAAACCAAGCCATCTTACACTACATGATTTCTAACATTCAGAATAATACAGGGGAAAATGAATATTCATTCAGAAAGTTCACAAGAACGTTATAATATCTTGTCATAATTTTGCAGCGTGATTTCGATGAAATGCTGCTGGTATTATGACTTAAATCATCGGGACTTACTAAACCATTAGTTTTCTATTATAGTCTTTCATAGCCGCAAACACTAGACGTAATATTCAGTAGGGCTCAAGTCGCATCAATGATAATCAATCTAAAACCCCAATACTCCGTTTCATCTACTGAGCATCATCAGCCTACGCCAGCCCAGAGAAAGGTATGATTCTGTTTAAGTTAAATATTGCCGTCACAATGATGCAATACCTCTGTTATCCAACAGATAGCAACTGTATGAGGCGCCGTATTGGAACAGGCAAGAAAGATGTCGCAATTGTAAGGAATAATGAACCAGTCACTCATTGCAGAATAGAGAAACCTGATGTTTTAGTTCTGCATGTCATGAGTCATTTTCCTTCCGCAAACAGTTGCTCTCAGTCAGCCATCTTGTATGAGACACATCATTATAACGGTGACGTGGTTTTAAAAAAAATGTACCATTCTCAACGGAGCTGTGTAACCTAATGATGCTGAGCGGTTGTCACTGCGAAACGTTCATTTGCGTTTTAAGCGCGGTTATCATTGACATGGAATAAACCCAAAATAATACCTTGTCCAGTTAAACAATTAGTATTTGCCAGTTAGCACAAGGGTGAAGTGAATCCAGAGCTTTCTCATGAATATATCTTGAATGAAATAATCACCTTGTGCATCAATCACACATTCTGATCATGATGATATCGCTGCGGTAGAACATTCCATGTAACCAGAGTGGTCTCAAGATTCTCTTCATTGCAGAATTTCCACACTCACGTTGATACTGATTGAGGATACGCCAAATTATAAAACTGTTGGTTTTAAACAGATTTAATATCTTTGTCCAAGAATTTGATATTCACAACCATCATCATCATCATCTTGTACAGTTTCCAGTTGATATTCACAACCACAATAGCTAAAAAGGAATGCTTTAAACTATTATGTTGTGTAATGCACATGTGGAAGATAGAGAGCTAAATGTGATTGGGCAAGGAAATCCTTTACGTTTATTGAAAATGAGAATGTAGATTTAATAGTTACGAAATAGTGACTTATCTGGTAAACTACGTCATGAACAGCAATCAATTTCACTTATATGTGTCTCACCGCGTGATTGATAGACTAACATTGCACATGCGTCGAGAACACTTATTCCAAATATTACAATATTAAACCACTACGGTGATTGCATGTACAATGGGGTGATCCCGCTCCAGACAGGAATAAATTGTCAATATTCATTCGATTGTTGACCATGCTACAAATATTGTTGACAAATGATACTCATATCATAGTAATGGCATGCTTGTGACAACAATAAACAACTTTTATAATGTCAAAATCCTTATTATTTCCGTGCATCATCGTTTCCCTTATACGGCGTATCCTAAGTTTATTAGAAATTCCTATTTTTTTTAAGATGTGTATTACAACTGCACCTACCAAATATACCTCAATCACTAACATAAACTGTAAATTAAATACTTTTATATTCGACCCTAACTATTATGTGTCAGAAAGCTGTATCATAATGAGGCTCATTATAACACTATTCTTCATTATGAAACAGTTTCTCCCACCAATCAGAGCTCAAGAAACAGTTGTGTGACCAATTAGATAAGGATACCTTCACGCATGCGCTCAAAATCCAACATGTCTATATAAATTACCGAAATTGCACCGTCCATATGTTCGCGTAAATAAACTGGTGAATATGAGACAAGAAATGGCACTGTACCTTAATATCCCCAAAATCAATTTCTACACAGCGCGTGGTTTTGAAACGACTTCGGTGACAGTTTTACTGAATACTGGAGCACAATCTGAACATATGGCATTGAAGCACACAGAGCGCATGCGTCGGTTGTCCAGAGAGCTTAGGAAACAGAGATATACTACCCACCGCAGCACCCGATCACAACATTCCAGTGACTGAACAGATATTTATGAATATTTATGTTAAAACATATAATAAAGTTTATGTTCGACCCTCACTATTATGTGTCAGAAAACTGTATCATAATGATGGTCATTATAACACCGTTTTTCATTACGATACAGTTTCTCCAGCCAATCAGAGCTCGTTCATTGACCAATTAGGTAACGATACCTTCGCGCATGCGCTCAAAATCCAACATGTCGGACATAAACACAACATCGAACGATAATAAATTACCGACATGGAATACGCACCGTCCATATGTCCGCGTAAATAAACTGGCGAATATGAGACAAGAAATAGCACTGTACCTTAATATCCCCAAAACCAATTTCTACACAGCGCGTGGTTTTGACACGACTTCAGTGACAGTTTTACTGAATACTGGTGCACAATCTGAACAAGGCCATGTAGTTGGTCTTGATCTGAACATATGGTATTGAAGCACACAGAGCGCATGCGTCGGTTGTCCAGAGAGCTTGGAAAAACAGATATACTACCCACCGCAGCACCCGATCACAACATTCTAGTGACTGAACAGATATTTATGAATATTTATGCTAAAACATATAATAAAGTTATAATTATCGTCGAACATAAACAGTCGTATGCAACTCGCCTATAATGGTAATTAAGACACTCGTATGGAAATTATAATACTCGCATACGCTCGTTTTATAAAAATACTCGTGTCTTAATTATAGCCATTATAGGCTCGTTGCATAATGTACTATATAATTATCGTAGAACATAAACAGTCGTATGCAACTCGCCTATAATGGTAATTATTTATAAAAATACTCGTGTCTTAATTATAACCATTATAGGCTCGTTGCATAATGTACTATTATGTTCGACCCTGACTATTATATTTAAGAAAACTGTACTATATTGAGGCTCATTATAACACTATTTTTCATTATGAAACAGTTTCTCCCACCAATCCGAGCTCAAGAAACAGTTGTTTGACCAATTAGATAATTAGATGAGCTGAGTTCCACGGCCTTCTAATTTAAATTTCACTGCCTGGCCTAGTGTCATAGTGGGGTAATCGAGGAGGTCATGGTGAAATACAAGGCATTCTCTGCGTCTCATGCGCTCTGTTCGGTATATAAAAGTGGCAAAATCTCGACAGATATTTATTAATATTTAT
The DNA here is from genome assembly GCA_946902985.2 of Meconema thalassinum. NCBI lineage: Eukaryota > Metazoa > Arthropoda > Insecta > Orthoptera > Tettigoniidae > Meconema > Meconema thalassinum. The sequence goes on from OX336388.2 coordinate 2,122,812,758, forward strand.
GTTCGAACATAAAATAGTTATAATAATTATCGTGGAACATAAACAGTCGTATGCAACTCGCCTATAATGACAATTAAGACACTCGTATCTTAATTATTGCCACTATAGGCTCGTTGCATAATGTACTATTATTGTAATTTTATTCAGAGCAGCTGGAAATAGTTCTTTTTTTTTAGAATAAATACAGTATATAAAACAATAATATAAATCCCAATAACCTGTAGGTGCAGATCTTATACACAACTTAAAATGAGAATTGGAAATTCATAATAAACTTGGGATATACACACATCAAAAAAAGTTTTGCATCACCTCGGTTCCAAGAGTTCCGGAACCGTTAAATACAAAGGGAATAGAGATCAACACAAACAACATTTCAGCTCGTTTTATTGCTCATGAGACCCACACATTGCATGTTGTACCATCATACAGCTAGACTTTCAGCATTTGTGGTCCAGATTGCAGTACACACCACTACCTCTAATACCCAGTAGCACGTCCTCTTGCATTGATGCATGCCTGTATTCGTCGTGGCATACTATCCACAAGTTCATCAAGACACTGTTGGTCCAAATTGTCCCACTCCTCAACGACAATTCGGCGTAAATCTCTCAGAGTGGTTGGTGGGTCAAGACGTCCATAAACAGCCCTTTTCCACATATCCCAGGCATGTTCGATAGGGTTCATGTCTGGCGAACATGCTGGCCACTGTAGTCGAGCGATGTCGTTATCTTGAAGGAACGCATTCACAAGATGTGCACGATGAGGTCGAGAATTGTCGTCCATGAAGACAAATGCCTCTCCAATATTCTGCCGATATGGTTGCACTATGGGTCGGAGGATGTCATTCAGGTATCGTAAAGCCGTTTCGGAGCCTTCCATGACCACCAGTGGCGTACGTCGGCCCCACATAATGCCACCCCAAAACATCAGGGAACCACCACCTTGCTACACTCGCTGGACAGTGTGTCTAAGACGTTCAGCCTGACCAGGGTGCCTCCAAACACGTCTCCGACGATTGTCTGGTTGAAGGCATATGCGACACTCATCGGTGAAGAGAACGTGATGCCAATTCCGTGGGGTCCATTCAGCATGTTGTTGGGCCCATCTGTACCGCGCTGCATGGTGTCGGGGTTGCAAAGCTGGACCTCGCATATGGACGTCGGGAGTGAAGTTGCGCATCATGCAGCCTATTGCGCACAGTTTGAGTTGAAACACGACGTCCTGTGGCTGAACGAAACGCATTATTCAACATGGTGGCATTGCTGTCAGGGTTCCTCCGAGCGGCAATCCGTAAGTAGCGGTCATCCACTACAGTAGTAGCCCTTGGGCGGCCTGAGCGAGGCCTGTCATCGACAGTTCCTGTATCTCTGTACCTCCTCCATGTCCGAACAACATCGCTTTGGTTCACTCTGAGACGCCTGGAAACTTCCCTTGTTGAGAGCCCTTCTTGACACAAAGTAACAATGCGGACGCGATCGAACTGCGGTATTGACCTTCTAGGCATGGTAGAACTACAGACAACATGAGCAGCGTACCTTCGTCCTGGTGGAATGACTGGAACTGATCGGCTGTCGTACCCCCTCCGTCTAATAGGCCCTGCTCATGCATGGTTGTTTACATCTTTGAGCAGTTTTAGTGGCATCTATGAACAGTCAAAGGGACTGTATCTTGGATACAATATACACAGTCAACGTCTATATGCCGGAGATCTGGGAACCGAGGTGATGCAAAACTTTTTTTGATGTGTGTATAAGGGAAACGATGTTGCATGGTAAAAAAAATTGGCAAAATTTTAAAAAATTTCAAAAAAACTCGTATGATAAGAATTTTGACATTATAAATGTTGCTTTTGTTTGCCACAAGCATGCCGTTACTGTGATATGAGTATCATTTGTCAACAATATTTCTCGCATGTTCAACAATCGAATGAATATTGACATTTCATTCCTCTCTTAAGCTGGATCTCCCCCCAATAAAGCTTCATTTGATAACAAGACATCATTACGATATGATCAACTAGTCAGACACCGAATAACATGACATTTCAGTGGTTGACCCTGCAATATTGGACATGGTAAATGATGATAACTGTACCGTAGATACAAGTTATCTAAATACGTCGAGAAGGATGATTCCCAAGGTGATTATATCAAACAAAGCGAGTGCATACATGTTATTCACCCTTATGCTGTACCATACTAGTAAGTGATGATGTTAGGAACTCGGAATTTTAGGACGGGGTTTATAGAAAGAAAGAGTTCATGCAGCATGCCACAATAATGATGATGTTAGGAACTCTGATATCTAATAAAACGGGGGTTCTCAGAATCAGGGAGTCTTGCCGTACGTCAGAATGTTGTTGATGATGATGATGAAGATGATGATATGTAGATTAAGGCTTTCACGGCCCGGATAACTATTAAAATACTCATGTCTTTTCGGCCATTGGCGTGTGAAAATAAAATTCAAATACCAGACGTTTCGAGAGGAACCTTGCCTCGTTTTTAAATGGAATTAAAACAACGTGACCTAAGAAAGAGTGTCAATGAGATGTTTAAAAAACTACAGAAATGCTTCTGGTCGTCACCAGAGAGCAGCCGCCAGAAAGTACTGTATGGACCTTGGTAGAAAAAAGTGCCATATTAATTAGAACGGTGGAGAGAGTAGTAAGGAAGGAGTAGGTAAAGGGGGCGGGGAGAAATATTGAGATTCACCCCCCACCCTTTCTCATTCTTCGAGGAGTCTCTCTATTCTCCCCCGCCCCCTTTACCTTCTCCTTACTTACTACTCTGTCCACCTTTCTACAGTCCAGCCGCTAAGTGTCCTGCTCTGACGTTTGGCGATGGTGGGAGAAGAGGGGTAAAGGGAACAATATAGCCAACCTACGGGTGTAAAGAGAACCTTGAAACTTGCCAACGTTGTAACTCTTCTCTAGCGTCTTCACTATGTAACGTGGAAGTCCCAAACCCCATGTGCAATATATGCATCATTTTGTTATTCCGACATTTTGCGGTTACAAAACCTAAATTCTTCGATCGCAGTGGAATTCCGCCCATGTTGCCGAAGTCGCTTACTGCCATGAAGAATGTTGTCACCTGTACCAATCAGCGGTTTTCCCGGCAAGCCGGTCTTTAAATTTAGGTTGAAGTTGCCGAGGCTGTTTTCTGTTGCTCTGTGTGTTAGTGCCGGTTTGTTGTTTAATGTCTTGTGTGAGCACAATTACCGGTAAACTGTGTGTAAGTATATTATTTATTTATTTATTTATTTAATAATTATTAGATACAACCATGAATAGGTCATTTTACACTAATATTTTAACAATTTTAAATAATATTAACAAAACAACAACAACAATAACAGGTAACAAATGGCAGTGATGGCAGCAAGGGACAAATCTCGGGAAAGACATAGGGAATGATTGGGGTAGTGGGTGATTAGGAGGGTGAGGGGGTAGGGATTGAGGATGAAAGGGATGTTCTAATGTTATGCTTGAATGTTCTATAGGGAGAGAATATGTCAATATTTGGAAGGGAGTTGCTAAGGGTTGGCAGACGGTGGAAAATAGAGCGCTTCTGTACTTCAAGACGTGGGCGAGGTATGTGGTGTACAGTAAATGGTTCCGACGTGTTGAACGGGAGGGAACGTGGAGTGGGAAGTAGCTTAGTAGCATGTTACATTTTGTGTAACCATTCATAATTTTATGTAGGAAACACAGGTCAGTAAATTGTAGACGGCTACTCAGGTCGAGTACATTGAGCTGATTTAAAATGTCGGATTTGGCAAAGTGCCTTAGCTTTACTTTAGTAATATGGTCAGCGGTTCGTCCAAATTCATTTAAAAACATGTGGAATATTTTATGTAGTCCACGTTGTTTTATATTTCGAGGTACGAAACCGGCAACGCTGTCTCCCTCCCTCATGAAAAATGTCAGAACCGGACACGTGGCGGCTGGACTGTAATTAATGAAAATCCACAGCCTGCTTCCAGTCGACCAACCGCGTCAGGTATGGAATAAATGAAGCCCCCATCTAGCGGCGAGTATATGAACTGTGCCGGCTGCCAAAGACTGTCGCACTCCTCTGAGACAATGATTAAATGAATGACAGATGAAATGAAGTGATAGTGGAGAGTGTTGCTGGAATGAAATGTTGTCAGGAAAAACAGGAGTACACGGAGAAAAACCTGTCTGCCTCTGTTTTCTACAGCACAAATCTCACATGGAGTGACCGGGATTTGAACCACGGACCCAGCGGTGAGAGACCGGCGTGCTGCCGCCTAAGCCACGGAGGCTACCCGTACTAATTAATATGGCGCATTTTTCTTTTTAGCCTATTTTCATTTATAAAAAAAATATAGGTTTATGAGATCACCTTTTGTCCGTGTGTCTGTCTGTGTGTGCGTGTGTGTGATGGTGTGTGTCTCCCCCTAATAACGGCTGGAGCGATTTCAATGAAACTCGGTAAGTTCATAGCACTATTCCGGACAACCCTGACCGTGCCTTTCAAATTTTGTTACGTCTCACCAATCCAACATGGCGGCTGTGCGAAATATTTCACCAGCATTCAATATCTCCGAAACTATTACCGATATCACCCTGGAATATATTATGGTGATAAAGGGAACTACTAAATGTTCACCTATGTGACAATTGAAAAACTGGTAACTACAAAACCAACATGGCTGCTAAGCGAATTTGCGACTTATCAATAGACGTTTCTCGCGATTTAACCAACCAAACGCAATAAAACTTGTTACAGTATATGTTTATACACATTGTAATGCACCGACATCTAACTTTGTTCTATTGTCCACATAACCTCAAGATGGCTGCTGTGCGAAATATTTCACCGGCATTCTATATCTCTGAATCTTTTAGCGGTATCTCCCTGAAATTTTGTACGGATATAAAGGGAACTACTGGAAGTTCATCTATAATACTTTCAAAAAACGGTAAACTACAAAACGAATATGGCGGCCAAGCGATTTTGAAAATTTTAAATAGACCTTTCTTGCGATTTAATGATCCAAACGCAATGAAACTTGGTACAGGAAATGATTATATACATTGTAATGCACTGGTATCCAATTTAGTTCAATTGTTGACATAACCTCAAGATGGCGGCTGTGCGAATTTTACAATTAAGTTTTTATTTCTTGTGTTGTAATCATGCGATCGAAGTGAAAGTTTGAATAATGAACCTACGCAATAATTTTCCTTTAATGGTACATGACTCTATGGCCTATACATATAACAATCCAACATGGCGACCATCCGGAATATTTAGATGGATCTCAATATCTAAGAATCTATTGCAGCAATCAAACTGATTTTTTAATGTTCATAAGGGATATGAACATACGTTCTCCTGTAGGACTTTCAATAACCTGGTGATCACAAATCCAACAGGGCGGCGACGCGAATTATAAATATTCACATGGTCGTTTCTCGCAATTTATCCATCCGAGTGCAGTGACACTTGGTACAGTAAATCCATATACAAATGTTAATCCACCGGTTACAAGATGATGATGTTAGGGACTTTGAATCTAATAAAAGGGAGTCTTACATTACGTCTGAATGTTGGCGATTATGATGATGGATTCTGATCGTTTTGAGGACACGCGTCACCATCTTGCAGTACGTCACAATGCTAGTAATGAAGGCTTCTCAACGGATCGAAGAGTAATTAAAATTCCTCATGGAGTGAATTACAGTGAGGAAATATTTCAATATTACCACAAGGAGCTTGAGAGACCACTATTACGCTTCAATGTAGTATTTCAGGTTGCAATTTGTAGGATACATAACAGCTTAGGCTTTCACGGCCGGCGTTCATAATTAAATACAAGTTTTTCGGGCTTGTAGGCCGTGGTCCAGACAGGATATCTCGCGACGTTTCACCGGAAACTGCGTCCGGCATTATCAAGGGTTCCGCTCCTTTACTTGGTCAGCAGGGGAATGAGGAAGAGGCTTGAAATAATGGGTAATGGTTTGTAGTGAGGTATTGTTGTTTGAATATGACTGTTGGTTGGTTGGTTGGTTGGATCTTGGCGATGAACTAACGGCTGGAAGGTAGTTCATCGCCAAGATCCAACCAACCAACCAACCAACCAACCAACCAACCAACAGTCATATTCAAACAACAATACCCCACAACAAACCGTTACCCATTATTTCAAGCCTCTTCCTCATTCCACTGCTGACCAAGGAAAGGAGCGGAACCCTTGATAATGCTGGACGCAGTTTCCGGTGAAACGTCGGGAGATATCCTGTCTGGACCACGGCCTACAAGCCCGAAAATCTTGTACTTAATTATGTAAGATACATGCTTACCCAACCTCACATAAAGATAGTTTTGACGCCATTTTCAGTGTTGCCATATTTCAGTTACTTCTTAAAATAATATCGTATGGCCTTGGGTGCCTGGTGCAAGCTTTGTTAATTGACACCCAGAGGGTAGTTTGCATGTCGAATTTCGTCGTTCCTTTGAACGCTATGAAAGTCAAGGAGGTTATTATTATTGCTTTTATAAAAGCTAATCTAATTTAAAGCATTCAAAATTACATAGTAATACAGTGATTCCGCAAATTCTCTCCGCAGCAGTGAGCTACGCGTTGGGTTGGCAGTACATTCATGTGGCAACACCACCTAGAGAGAAAGCCTTGCGATATGAAGTTGACGAACGAGTGACGTCACGGAAGCCCGGCCGTGGACATTGAGACATAACATTCGAGTTTGCAGGTTATGGTATGGTTTCCGCGTGTTGTGTGTTGTGTTTACAGTCCCAGGTACTGATTTTCTCAGATTTCCTACCCGGTTATACTTAATGGTTATCAGTGCAGTGTAAAGTTGTGCATATTAAGTGCAGTGTTAGAAATTGTAAAGGCAATTACGCCAATGGACCGAAAGTAAACGTTTTCTCATTTCCTAATGATGAAGGTGAGAAGTCGAAATGGATACGAGCTATTCACCGCAAGGATTTTATTCCTACGAAATATTCTATGGTACGTATTACATCAATACTTATGCCCCAATTCTCACAAGTTTAGTGTAATGGGAGGAAGGAACTTTGTAACCAGGTCTCTTTTCTTGTAGGTGTGTGCCATCCATTTCAAACCACATGAGATTCAATAGACCACTAGTATGTATGATGAAAAGAGTGGAAAGCTAGTTACTGCTCCGTTGTATAAACCGAGAAAGATTAGAGGTTAGTTAGCAGATAGTCCTATCCTTAAATTTTAGCATAGGCTAGCTCTTCTGATCACGAAAATTCATTTAGATGTAGAAGTCAGAATTTTCTAACCTAAATTATGTGCTACGTAGGCTAATGTCATAGGTTAGGTTTATTTGTTTTATTGGGCTATCAATTTCAAGTGGGAGGTATAAGTGGGTGTTAATATGGATAGTATTCACATTTCTATTGGGGTTTGTATTGCAAGCTAACTGCATGAAGTTAGAGACCTGTAGCAGGCCCTGATTAATCTTTTTTTTCTATTGCAGTAATCTAATTCATTACATTTCTTATAGGGGTGGGGGAAGAGGTGTGTGTGAATTAGGTTGGAGATTGAATAAATTTAGAATAAATAGAGTAATTAATTAATGTGATAAAATGATTGTGTCGTAAGTTAATGTTCGAATTAAATTCCTAGGAGCAGTCCCGTCTCAGTTCCCCAACTGCCCAGAGTATTTAACTGACACTGCAACTGTCTGCCGAGAAGATCCAGATGATAGGAGGCGTAGGATTGATAATGAAAGTTTATCGAAGGCTCTCGCTGAAAGTATGCAGACATTGGCGGAAAATCTGGAAGCAGTTTCATTTAGAAACTTTCAGGAATTGAAGGTGAAGTTAAACAGTGTGAGTCTTCATCCTGAGTGGAATTGCATTAGGGAGGAATCTTGTATAGCCTATATTTTATTTTAATGAAGGAAAATCCTAGTCCACACTTGCGTTGCTGCATTAAGATAACAGAAGGTTTGAGTACCTCCTTGTATGTATCGAATACAGAAGTGAAACGCTGTAATAACATGTCTTTACCAAGACAGTTAGGTACAGTGCTAGAAATTGAAGAACTTATAAGGAATGCCCATTCAGTGTATGCTGGTCCTGATGCATATGAACAACAAAGTGTTGAGGATACTATATCTGTTATGGACAGTTTATTTAAGAACTTGGAGAGTAAGTTCCCTAGGAGAAGAAGGATACATTAGACTTCTTAAAAGAGCAAGTTCACTTGCTAACAAAGGGTAAAGTGAAAAACTATTCCTGGCAATTGCTTGTATTCTCATACAGACAGATAACCTAGAAGCTTGATTTGGAAAATATCGCCAACTGGCAGGGAGTCAGTACAATATTTCCCTGAGGCAAGTGTTTGAGGTGGAGAATAAATTGCGCCTTCAGAGCATCCTGAACCTCAATGCTCCAGTGAGCGAGTATTTTGAAGAAGACAAGACATGTGACATAAGTGCTCTTGATGCTTGTGTTGCTGATGATAGTGATGTAGAAGTCCTACAAGATGAGTATTGGCCTTTCTTACACTACATCAGTGGTTATTGCTCGTATGTTTTTTTAAAGCGATATGATTGCAATTATTACAAAGTCTTTCTTTGCGATGAGGCAGGCCAGAGTGATCACGCCAGCCTAATAAATGCCAATAAGTGAGGAGGACTGTGCTATCCCCATGGAGATGTAGTCAACTGTGCTGGATTTACTTTTGTTGTTATGAGTAAGCTACTCAATAGTTACAAGACAGAATTTTTGCATCACTGCAACCAGCAGAGTGTTTTGGTGAATGTAACACAAAGATGTCTACCCACTGTACTGTTTATGGGGCACAGCTGCCCAAAGCATGCCAGGGCATTAATTGGAAAGACTGTACTGGGCACTGCCAGTAATATCTTGATTAATAATTTTGTACACAATGTTAACGACAGGTTTTCACCCAAAACTTTGGCTCAGCATAAGAGGAGGAAGCTTGTCCAATAACTGTTCATGGCCGTTCAGTAGAAATTAGGAAATTTACAATATTCTTTCATTGTATGTACAGTGTCGTTATCATTGTGCGCCCCGGTATACACGGCAAGCTAAGCCGGCGTTGTCTGGCGCTGATCGTGGGCACGCGTACAATGTTCAGTCGGTGGTTGGTGCACACTTGAACACTTTTACCAACCATGTTCAATAATATGTACAGTGCTCATAGTCGATGCCGAAAATGTCCTCCCTCTCTTGTTACACACACCTGACATCTTCTGATGAAAGAATGGACAACAATCTCAGCAATTCTGCTAGGTTTGTGCCGTGTCTTGTGTGGGGTTTCGCCTAGTACACCAAGCTAGCTCATCAGCTGGCTCTTGGTGTCCCCGTTCTGTAAGAACACAACGTTGTCTGTTAAAATGTTTATTATTTTCGGTGCCTGTTTTCTTGAATCGTTTGGCGAGCCTCCTAATTGTACTGACATTACGCACTGGTCTTCCTGGAAACTTGATTCGACATTTTCATCTTGTTTCAGAACAAGACTTTCTGCTTTTCATATACGAATTATGGATATACACACGTTCGTGCAATGTGAATTGGTGTCTCGGCATGACCAACAATCACAGTACTCACTAAACGTGCAACACTAACTTCTAAACTTTGCAGATACACACCCATATAAATGACAAAACACCTGTGATCTAACGATATGAGTCAGCGGAGCAGGGTAATGCGTGGTCCACTCGCTCCGCACCTGACCAGCCAAATGACGCCATAGTTTGCCGCGATTTCCAGGGCGCACTAAGATAATGACCCTCTGGTTCAATTAATATTGTGTTACTTGATCCACTTTTGTACATGGCTAATTACTAATCTGTAAGTATAGCAGTGGCGGCTGGTGGATAATTGTTATGGGTGTTGTCCTTTTTCATTAATGGGGGGGGGGGGGGGGGGTAAAAGACTGCTTGATATCGAAGAAAATTGTATTCAATTGCGCGGTAAAACGGATGTACCTTATTCGTCACGAATGCCGCAGTTCAGAGAACATCACATTATCACTGGATTACCGGATTAAATAGTTAGGTTACATGAAAAACTGCAAGACATGGTATCGGCAGTTGACGAAGCATCTCAGATGTCTCCGTCCGCTCCTCGGCTCCCTTGTTGCAATCAGCGGGCAACGGCCAGCCGAGTTAACTGTTGGGATAGGACCTACTCGGTCTAATATCTCTGCCTTACCCTTCACTATTGAGATCTGGTCGGTGCTCGGGCCTGGCTCCTAGCCGGTTGGCGCACTTTGCTTTCTCAGACAGTTCACAGTAACTTACTATAAGATTTCCTGAATTATTAAAGAACAGAATTATGAATTCATATACATATAAAAGGAAACGTACAGCTTTTATTACTAAAAATATTATTACGGTATTAATTGTTTTTCTTGAATTAATCTGGTCGTTGTGCATCACTGCAACCTTGTTACCGGCCGCCACTGAAGTATAGGATGAACAATGAATTGGCATTTGCAATAGGTAGTGTAGTGTTAGCCCACCAAACGTTGAACTGATTGCAAGAAGTTTTCCTAAAGTGGAGATGTCAGTTTAAAATGCAACTAATAAACTCTGTGTACAGTCACATTAAACGACCAGTCCAGAAAGTGGTAAATAGCTCTGAAAGCAGCAGAGTGTTTTGGAGAATTGTGGTTGTAAAGCGAAGGTTAGAATGGAGAGGGTAAGTGTACGCTTTAAATGGGATATTTAATGCAATTTTAACATACAATTTCTAAGAGGGTTTTTGTTTCAATTTCACAGATAAAATGGAACACAATCCGGAATGAAGTCTTGCAAGTTTCTTTACATCTAGTTTCATTGGATGAACGTTAATGTAGGCCTATTTTAAAAGTTTTAATCTAATGTAACATACATGCTAGAGAGTATTTTTAGGAAGTGTTCGCATAAGGACTGTTGAAGGTGCAAATGCCTAAAAATGTATCCACCCTGTAAATAATATAATATTAATTCTAAATGAAAGTAAAACGCAGCTTATACACTTGCATCAACATTGAAATTAGGAAACCTGATCAATACTGCACCTCATATAAGTTATGTGCTAAATTACATAAATATGTGTTTATATTTATTGCTCTTTTTATAAACGGTTGCTATGTTCTGACAGAGCTTGCATCTCGTTGAACTGTCAACAAGGCGTACTCTAGCAGCACACACTGTTGATAAAAAAAAACATTCATGCAGTAACCATTTTCAAAACCCATTGATCTGGATGCGTTAGGCTGTAACCATTGTCAAAAATCATTGGATTAGACAAAACGAAGGCTAGAATGGTCGGGTGTAGGTGCGGCCTTGGCCGTGCGCAGCTAATGGGACGCGGTTGACACAAAACCATTGATCTGGGTGCGTTAGGCTGTAAACATTTTCAAAACCACAGTTGTGCGGGAAAAAACCAAATATTTACTACAGTTGATCATAGAATCGCCGATTGAAATTACAGATCGTTATGAGGCAATTTCCACAATCCATGGTGAATAAACGATTCAATTCGGCGCACGATGTAATGAACTAAGTGGTGCGCACTAGCTGCTGAACTGGGCGCTTCTTTGTTTTTCATAGTACCATAAGGGCGAGGTTGGCAGAACTGTCATGGTACTGTTTTGATGACGATTGATTTGAACAATAGCGCTGACAGCTGTAATTTTCTCTATATAAGTCGTGATCCTATTTGGGATGGCTGGGTGGGTCACAGACAGCGGAGGAGGAAATATCTATTAAAACATCGCTCCCTGATTTATTTCTCATCGTTTCATAAGGTATTTTGGCTAATTCATGTATTTTAGAGAATTTTATAGCGCCTTCTATCTTCATTCATAGCTACCGTTGATTTCAATTTGAATTGTCACTACTGAACCTCATATATGTGCTAAAGTTGCTATTTTAAAAACGGCTGCCATGTTTCTAGAGCGCTTGCATCTCGTTCCACTGTCATCACGGCTCACTCTAGCGGCACGCACACATTGTTCCCAACATGTGAGATACAAAATCACTGTTGATCAAAGAAATCATCGGGATGCGTTAAGCAGTAACCATTGTCAAAACTCATTGATCTGGGCGCGTTAGGCTGTAACCATTGTCAAAAAACATTGGATTGGACAAAACGAAGGTTAGAATGGTCACGTGTAGGTGCGACTTTGGCTGCGCGCAGCTAGCGCGGCATGGTTGACAAAAAACCATTGGTCTGGGCGCGTTGACTGTAACCATTGTCAAGAACCATTGGATTGGGCAAAACTAAGGTAGAAGGTCGGGTGTAGGTGCGGCCTTGGCCGGGTGCAGCCAGCACAAAACCATTTATCTGGACGCGTTAGGCTGTAACCATTGTCAAAAACCATTGGATACCACATAACGAAGGTTAGAATGGTAGGGTGTAGGTGCGGCTTTGGACGAGCGCAGCCAGCGGGGCAACATTGATCTGGACGCGTCAAAAACCATTGGATTGGACAAATCGAAGAGTGTTGGTGTGGCATAGTACCGTAAGGGCGAGGTTGGCAATGCCGGTTTGATGATGATTGATGTGGACAATGGTGGCCACAGCTGGAATTCTGCCTACATAAGTCGTGATGCTATTTGGGATGGCTGGGTGAGTCACAGACAGTGGACATCTATTAAAACATCATTTCCTGATTTATTTCTCATCGTTTGATAAGGTATTTTGGCTAATTCATGTACTATAGAGAATGTTATTGCTCGTTCTACTTTCATTCAGTGCTACCAATATAATAGGGAATACAACAATTTTGTATTGAAAAGTAGAAAGGATCTTATGAAAAGGCTATATTTATTTAACTAGTGAAGGATAGATATGGTCATCTTTTAGTTTTTATTTTTACAAAACAGCACAGTTTGTGTAACATAGAAAATATTAGAACAACATGTTTTTGCAGATGTCTTACTGTATTCTGTTGAAAACAAAGTGCTAAGATCACTGGTAATTAGCATGTTTTATGCATTGTTGGGGAAGCTTATGCCATGCTTGATATTGTAAATATTGCCATACGAAAACTGTTACTGTAGGATTACTCTATAACAAGTGTTTGTTTCTAAATTATTAAATCATCATGTCCCTTTATGAATCAACAACAACAAGTTTCCTCTTTGGTAAATGTTCTCATGTGTCATGACTGCTGCTCTGTTCCATTTCAGTAGGTCACCTTTTCTGTCATAGGCATTCCATTACTAGCCTGTTTTCTTATCACGGATGAAAACTTTCTGTGGTTAGTTGTTGTTGTTGTTTTGTGAGTGGGTTAGGACATCACTGTCATCAGCCATGTATACTTGGATATGGATATTTATTTAACTAGTGAAGGACAGATATGGTCATCTTTTAGTTTTTTTTAACAAAACAGCACAGTTTGTGTAACATAGAAAATATGAGAACATGTTTTTGCAGATGACTCACTGTATTCTGTTGAATACAAAGTGCTAAGATCACTGGTAATTAGCATGTTTTATGTATTGTCGGGTAAGCTTATGCCATGCCTGATATTGTAAATATTGCCATATGAAAACTGTTACTGTAGGATTACTCTATAACAAGTGTTTGTTTCTAAATTATTACCACATCATGCCCCTATATGAATCATCAACAACAAAATGTTTCCTCTTTTGTAAATGTTGTCATGTCTCATGACTGCTGCTCTGTTCCATTTCAGTAGGTAACCTTTTCTGTCATAGGCATGACATTACTAGCCTGTTTTCATATCACGCATGAAAACTTTCTGTGGCTAGTTGTTGTTGTTGTTGTTGTTGATTTGTAAGTGGGTTATGACATCACTGTCATCAGCCATGTGTACTTGGATATGGGTAGAATTTGTATGTGTGTATTGTGATGCTAGAATTGGGAAGGTTAGGTATTGTAGATTTAAGGGGAGGAACTACGAGGTCATCTGCTCTTGGGAAGGAGGTGACAATGGTCTTCTGCTAGGAACAATCCCAGCATTTACCCGGAGGAGAAAGGAGAAATCGAACCCACTTCTTCTCAGTTCAGTTTTAACTCATGAGGCTGAGTGAATTTCGTTTTACACTCAAATCAGAATTGTATTTTTAGGGACAGATGACCTCGTAATTGCGCCCCTTAAAACAACAATAATCAACAATAACTAACTAGAATTATATTTCTCGGCAGAGATGGGAATCAAACATACACCTTTGGACAGATATGATTGACTATACAGTAGATATTAATTTCTGTTTTAACTGTTACAGATTAATTGGTTATTTGTTGTTGTGTATTTTCTTCTCGTTGTGTAGTCGACATCTCTCGTTAAAATGGGGTGAATATTTTTCAAGTTTTCTATCGAATTCTTCTATATATCGCATTTATTGAGACATCAGTGTTTTCGGTCAAGTTCACACTCGCAAAGTCCGAAATGCATACTTATCGATTATGATCGAAAACGTCGATTTATTAGCTAGAGTAATGTATCGATCGCATCAACTTCTGACCATATGTTTCATTTATGGTTACGTTATTTATTTATTCGCGTCTGTAGAACGTAATTTGACACATAAACACTCAGTCGCGTTTCCTCACAGGTTGTACATAGCAGCAGTGCTGGGTAGCGCGCTCGCTGACGGCCGGAAGGCTATGACGTCATAAATCGTATCGCAAGGCTTTCTCTCTAGGTGGTGTTGCATGTGGCTGTATACGCAGTCTCACCGGAACGCATCTTCCGTGTTGACCTTCAACTGGAGTGGTAAAGTGGGGAATCCCGATTCATTATTGTCGACAGTGAGTGCCTGTGCGTGACAGTGTTGATGCTGTAAGTTGTGTTCTCGTCAAGTTCTTGTGTAGGCTGAGTCTAGTGGGAATGCTGAAGAGTGTGTGTTTATAGTGGAAGAGGTTCTCCGTTCTGGTGGAAACTTTACGGAGCATGTGAGGCGGCAATTTAATTAACATTTTCCTGCTTCGAGGTGTCCACATCGTGACACTGTACGCAACTTACAGTGCCAAAGCTGTCATGCACGGGCACTCACTGTCAGCAATAATGAACTGGGATTCCCCACTTTACCACTCCAGTTGAAGGTCAACACGGAACAAGCGCTGCGGTGAGACTGCGTATACAGAGACGTGAATGTACTGCCAACCCAACACGTCCTGCAAGACGTGACCCGAGAAGCTCGCCACTACGGAGAGAATTTATGGACACACTGTAGTTTGCTACATCAAAAAAGGTTTTCACTTTCTTATCCCACCAAAATCTCTTCATGAATGCACTGTGTTGCATCTTGTGCTCTGTGGACCTCTTCCTACCAGTTTTCTGTTTAGATTTCTCCATGAATTTGTGCTTGCCTGTTATTGTACTAAATGCTCCACGATTTGCTATGATGTCGTCTGTGTTATTTATTTCTTGGAGGTCCGCCTTATTTTCTTCTAGCTAGTTTATTTTGACCTTCTTTGAGTTGATTACTCTAAATAATCTTTGGTGAGTCTGTCGCTGTCCATTCTATAAAAAATTCCCTCGGCACGCCGGAAGGCGGAGGTAGATTTCTCCGGACAAACTTGGGGATAGGCGAAAATAGGCAGAATATGCAGGTTTTCGTAGAAGGATCAGACCTCATTTATTGCGAGAAGGTATTTTATAATTGGAGCTTAATTAACTTTGTTTTTCGTCATTTTATGCTTATTTTAAACATTTTATTGTCTTATGGGAACGGTAACCTTCTTGTCATTTGGGGTCCATTTTTAGCCTATTTTCAATTTTGAAAAAATAGGCTTATGAGATCACCTTTTGTCCGTGTGTGTGTGCGTGTGTGTGTGTGTGTGTGTGTGATTCGTGTGTGTGTGTGTCCCTAATAAAATCTAAACGGCAGGAGCGATTTCAATGAAACTCAGAAAGTTCATAGCACTATTCCCGGCGACCTCGACCGTGCCCTTCAAATTTTGTTACGACTCACCAATCCAACATGGCGGCTGTGCGAAATATTTCACCAGCATTCAATATCTCCGAAACTATTACTGATATTACCCTGACATTTTCTATGGTGATAGAGGGAACTACAATAAGTTCACTTATGTGACTTTTGAAAGCCTGGTAACTACAAAACCAACATGGCGGCCAAGCGAATTTGCGACTTTTAAATAGACGTTTCTCGCGATTTGACCAACCAAACGCAATGAAACTTGGTACAATATATGTTTATATACATTGTAATGCACCGACATCTAACTTCGTTCAATTGTTTACATAATCACAAGATGGCGGATGTGCGAAATATTTCACCGGCATTCTATATCTCTGAAACTATTAGCGGTATCTCCCTAAAATTTTGTACGGAGATAAAGGGCACTACTGGAAGTCCATCTATAAGATTTTCAAAAACCGGTTAACTACAAAACGAACATGGCGGCCAAGCGAATTTGAACATTTTAAAAAGACCTTTCTCACGATTTAATGTTCCAAGCGCACTGAAACCTGGTACAGGAAATATTTATACACATTGTAATCCACTGGTATCTAATTTAGTTCAATTGTTTACATAACCTCAAGATGGCGGCAGTGCGAATTTTAAAATTAAGTTTTTATTTCTTGTGATGTAGTCATGCGATCGAAGTGAAAGTTTGAATAATGAACCTACGCAATAATTTTCCTTTAATGGTACATGACTCTATGGCCTATACATTTAACAATCCAACATGGCGACCATCCGAAATATTTAGACGATACTGAATATCGACGAATCTATTTTAGCAATCAAACTGCATTTTTTAATGTTCATAGGGGCTATGAACTTAAGTTCACCTATAGGACTTTAAATAACCTGGTGATCACAAATCCAACATGGCGGTGACGCGAATTATAAATATTCACATGGACGTTTCTCGCAATTTAACCATCCGCGTGCAGTGAAACTTGGTACAGTAAATCTTTATCCGAATGTTAATCCACTGGCATCTAATTTATTTCTATTGTTTCCATAACCTCAAGATGGCAGCTGTGAATTTTTTTTAAATCTCCTCGTGTTTTCTTGTGTCCTATTTATGCGATTGAAGTTTGAATACTACACGTTCACAATAATCTGCGTGTAACAGTACATAACTCTAGGACCTACATATATAAAATCCAACATGGCGACCATCCGAAATATTTAGTCGGTTCTCAATATCTACGAATCTATTGCAGCAATCAAACTGAAATTGTGTATGTTGATAGTGGCAATTAACATAAGTAGGATATATGAAAATAGGCTGTATAGTTCTTCACGGAACTACTTGTTATACTTGTGGTCACACTGTCCTTATGCTAGGTTTCGACACTGATGTGTAACTATGTAACGGTCTGTTACTTCTTCACGCAAAATTATATCTCCCGCAGAGATTTTGGTTGGTTCCTCAGTTTAGGGGCTGCGACAACGCGGTCATGTGACCCCGTGTACTTAGGGATGGCTGTATTAGTCTGTAATTCAGGTAAGGACTGCAGACGGTCAATTTCAAGCAGTAGTTCCTAATGTTGCTACCAGGTATTACCGTCAACGACACCTACCTGTGAACTTGGCTACTAGATGCCACCGCAGCCAGCAACTCGCAACGAACGTTGGAATTTCCCCTCCAAAGGAAAGCATACTGAGGGATTTTTAGCGCTCTTAGAAAATCCGACGACTTCGGCCGGCTTTGAACTCGCGACCTTGGGCATAGACATTCAGCATGCTTGCTACCAGTTATGTCACCGAAGCCGCTTCACACTTAGTCAGATGGAATTCTGAATATGATCTCGTGCAAGTGCGTTATCTTGGCAACGTCTGATGGCTCATCCCTCATCAATTTAGTAGAGTTGCCATGGCAAGCACTGATAGCTCTTGGCATTTTCTTATAATTCCGAAATCATTTTTCTTATCCCTTGGCATAATGGTGGGTCATATCAAAAATTCTTTAAGACAAAATTTTAGGTAATTATTAGGGGAATATTGTCCATTTTGTACGGTTTTGAGATTGTGCCTATTAAGAGGGATATGATTAATGTTTCCCGAAAAAACCACTTTTTCCCACCCCTTTGGTCAATGGTTGGTGCTATAAAAAAAGCTCTTCGAACATAAATTTTTGGCTTTATCCGGCACATAGTATGAACGTTGAACGGATTCGATATTTCACATATTAAGAGAGTTATAGCAATATTTCACTTTTTCGAAAAAAGCCCTCCATTTTCACCCCCTTCGACCGATTTAGCCCATTAACGAGCTCGACCGAGATTTTATAGGTATACATATTCGGTAAAATATTCAAAGTGATTGGTGCAAAATTACAGCAGTTATCGTGTCCACAAGAAACTGATATGCATATATATATATATATATATATATATATATATACACATATACATACATAAATTATATATAAACTTTTGAACTGACGGTGGTTTTGGGTTCTGGGGGATATGAAACGCGAAGATATGTCGAAATTTTCCGGAAGTCGAAACATGGTACCCATTTCAATAGTTAGCTTTCTAATGAAATCTACCTCTGGTTGGTTCCTCAGTTTAGGGGCTGCGACAACGCGGTCATCTAACACAGTGTACTTTGGGTGAGTGTAGAATCTGTCTGATAAGCGGTGTGAATTGTAATGGCTGTAGTAGTCTTAATTCAGGTAAGGACTGCAGACGGTAAATTTCAAGCAGTAGTTCCTAATGTTGCTACCAGATACTACCGTCAACGACACCTAGCTGTGAACTTGGCTACTAGATGCCACCCTAACCAGCAACTCGCAACGAACGTTGGAACTTCCCCTCCAAAGGAAAGCATACTGATGGATTTTTAGCGCTCTTAGAAAATCCGACGACTTCGGCCGGCTTTGAAACCGCGACCTTGGGCATAGACATTCTGCATGCTACCAGTTACGTCATCGAACCCGCTTCCCACTTAGTCAAAGTCAACCCCTGGCACCAACCAGCCCATGACGGGCTAAGGCCGACCAAGCGACCGGTGCCCAGCCATTTGGCCTGCAGATATTGGGGTGACGCGTGATCAGCGCGTCGGGTCCCCTCGGCCGTTAATATTGGTATTCGTGATCGGGGTGCTGTCTCACTGTCAGACAGCTACTCAATTGTCCTCACGAGGCTGAGTGCACCCCGTTCCAACCCTCACGCCAGTTTTAAAATCCCTGACGGAGCCGGGGATCGAACCCGGGGACTCCGGGTGAGAGGCAGGCGCGCTACCCCAACACCACTGGGCCGGCTTAGTCAGATGGAAATACTGAATCTGACCTCGTGCAAGTGCGTTGTCATGGCAACGGCTCATCCCTCATCAATTTAGTAGTGTTGCCATGGCAACCTCTGATAGCTCTTGGCATTTTCTTATAATTCCGAAATCATTTTTCTCATCCCTTGGCGTAATGGTGGGTCATATCAAAAATTCTTTCCGACAAAAGTTTTAGGTAATTATTAGGGGAATATTGTCCATTTTGTATGGTTTTGATATTGTGCCTATTAAGAGAGATATGATTAATGTTTCCCGAAAAACCCACTTTTTTCCACCCCTTTGGTCAATGGTTGGTGCTATCAAAAAACTTATTTGACATAAATTGTTGGCACTTATCCGACACATATTATGAAGTTTGAATGGATTCGATATTTCGCGTATTAAGAGAGTTAGAGCGAAATTTCAATTTTTCGAAAAAAAGCACCCCATTTTCACCCCCTTCGACCGATTTTTCCCATTAACGAACTCAACCGAGATTTTATAAGGATACATATTATGTAAAAAATGCAAAGTGATTGGTGCAAAATTACGGCAGTTATCGTGTCCACAAGAAACTGATATATATATATAAATTATATATAAACTTTTGAACTGACGGTGGTTTTGGGGTCTGGGGGATGTGAAACGCGAAGATATGTCGAAATTTTCGGGAAGTCGAAACATGGGACCCATTGCAATAGTTAGCTTTCTAAAGAAATCTACCTAATATGGTCATGTAATTTCAAACGTCTCTTGCGTACGGCAACAGTGAATCTGTAAGTTAAGGAATAGAGGTCCGCTATTCTCCTCTTAACCCGTGTGGACTGGCGCATGGGTATTATATACCCGAGGTTTAAATATTGCTTTATATTTTCATTTTGGTCAGCCCTTATTTCCCTTCGCTTACTGTACCTTCCTTTCTAGCCTTGAACTTCACTATGCGAAAGAAACACGTCCATAGCATTTTTAACACTCAAGATATATCTATATTATTTACAGTCGGGTCAGATTTACCCATGGCGTGACAATTTTCGCCTTAAGTTAGTCGGACCAATCTGTAAAAAATAACGGGAAAATCCACCTGTTTTGGTGCGTCATAAACCATTCATTCATTATTGTTTACGGTCTAGGGACACCTTGGTTATCAGCTCCTTTGTTAAAAAATTAAGGTGACTGCTTTGTCGCCACTATTAAGGACAATTATAATGTTACGGGAATAATTGTTAAATTTGAACAAGAAGTTCCGTGAAGAACTATACAGCCTACTTTTCATGCCAATGATTATTCTACAGTATATGAACCTATCTAGAATAATGACGATATTAAGTTGCTAATATCGAAATATCAAATTAGTTCAAATTATACCTGGTATAATGTAGCCTAATAGAGCACTACAGTTGGCAGCCCTGGTTACTGAATATATTCTTTGTTCCATTTCTTCAGGTACAGAATACAAAATTTGGTTGAAGTCCAATGGACGTTACATGCAGTTAGACACTGGATTTATCAGCACGCGTAAAAGCATGTTGCCAACAATGTCATGCGTGTGCTGGTCAGAAATAATCTGAAATATTATGATACCTTGTTGTGCCAATTTTGGATAAAATCCATTTGTTAGTATAGAAGTTACATGTATCTTAAAATTGGACATATCAGCAGGCATAGAATCATGTTGGCAGCACTGACTTATATTAATTACCCCAAATTAATATAGAATGTCATGTGCTATACGCGTGCAAAGTATAGAGCTGTTGGCTTGCATACTTTCTGATATATTGATATTAGGGTAAAAAAATATAGACAGCATTTATTAACAGTTGGCAGCCCTGATTGCTCTTAACAATACTAATAGTAATATCTGTTATGGTACACATAGCACATACGAAATTTGGTTGAAATCCAACTGATAGTATAGAAGTTACATGTATTTAAAAATTGGTACTATCAGAAGGTTTATAATGATGTTGGTAGAACTGACGTATATAAGTTACTCCAAATTAATCTAAAATGTCTGAATATACGTGTGCATAGTTTAAAGCTGTTGGCTTGCATACTTTCTGATGTATAGGTATTTGGATGAAAAAAATAGAGAGAGCAATTATTAACAGTTGGCAGCCCTGGTGGCCTTAAGAATACGCTCAGTCATATCTGTTTATATACAGATATTACATACAAAATTTGGTTGAAATCCAATTGATAGTGTAGAAGTTATATGTATTTAAACATTGGACCTATCAGAAGGCTTAACATTATTTTGGCAACACTGTCATGGTTGGCCTCCTGGAAATTAAACTGAAATAGTCTTATCTACATGTGTGCCAATTTAGGAATAGCTCCCATGCATACCTTGCAAGATATCCAACATGGAGCTCAAATTTCTAGTGCGTTTTTTCAGCAGTTGGTAGCACTGACATCATTTTCAAATATGGACGTGAGATATTCCGGTCTACATCTTTACTCATACTAAATTTGGTTTTGATTGCTGCAGCCGTTTAGGAGTTGATAGGGGTGGGGGCCCACACACAGTCAGCCAGCCAGCCAGACAGACAGACAGACAGACACACATTTTCTCGGATCGATCTCATAAGTCTACTTTTTCCTCATTTTTGCAAAATGTGAAAAGTTGGCTAAAAATGTAAATAAACCTCATTTTATATAGCAAGACACCAGGTATAAAAATCCGTACAACTACGACAAAAAGGGAGAGATACATTATGGGTCAACATGACCCGGCACCAGTCCTAATGTTATATTTTTTCACGCCAGTTCTCAAGTGTTAATCCACATTCCATTTACTCTCATGGGACCGTAAATTTTCTGGAGAATTTTCCGTTCTTGAGCTATGGACGTACAGAAGGATACTGAGGCTGAGTTGGAAAGATAAGGTTACGAACGATGAGGTGATGAGGCGGATGGGAAAGAGAAAGGAAATATTAAATACTGTCAAAATAAGAAAACTGCAGTATCTGGGTCATGTGATGAGAGGAGAGAAATATCATCTGCTGCAGCTGGTCATTCAAGGGAAGCTACAAGGCAAAAGAAGACCTGGAAGGAGACGCATTTCTTGGATCGATAATCTGAAAACTTGATTCAATAATTGTTACACTATTGAGCTGTTTCGTGCTGCATCATCTACAGCAAGAGTCTCTATGATGGTTGCCAACCTTCTGAGAGAAGATGGCACTTAAAGAAGAAGATAATATTTTTGAGTGACCACCGAGAGAAGTGGTTTCTGAGGTGTATAGAGCTTCCGGCATAACAACTCTTACTATTATTGAGTCACAAATAAATAAACTCATTCTGTGCATAAATTATAGTACTAGGAGCTTTGAAAGTGTCCGTGTCGCTAAATACGAAAACAGAGTATAATATGGAAAGATTTGTCGCACTGATGAACGATTACCTCTAAAACGGACATAATGCTTCGTGTTTTCGTCTGAGTGGGTTCTGTTGAAGTGGAGTGAGATCTGCCTTCAGCCGTCACAGTGGCTCGCTAAAGAAACAGAATTAATGTCGTGGTCGGAAGCCATACCAATAATTCTGCTGTGCTGCTGATGAAACTTTCTAGAACAAGGCGCTTTCTTTTTGTGAAGAAACTGGACGACATCCAATGCTTACAGAACTTTTAGACTTCCGTATGACAAGTACGAAACCTTGACAACTGCCAAACTATTCTTCCTCGTATCACTTCAAACTGAGAGTTGCTTCTATTTGGCACAGCTCCTAAACAGCTGATGTCTGGCCATGACAAAGTCTGCCACAAAAGCAAGCTAAACGTCAGATCCTTTTAGTACAAGGGTGATTAAATATCAAGGCCTTTCATTGTTTGACACTTTATGGGATTTTGGTCTGTATATTAACCATGTGTCTTAAGGACAGTTTATGCTTTCAAAGATACTGATAATATCGAATCTTTCAGCCAAATTTCGGGGAATTTTCATGCCGAAGTGCTAGTATTTCTAAATATCAAATACGATATTCATATTATCTACCTGACCCAATGTGCTGGATAAACTAAAAAAACACATTAACAATTTAAAGTGTAAGTATAAAATATAAATATAGAAATGTAAATCTCAAAAATAAATTCAAAATAATAAAAAATAAAATAATAAATATAACAATAAAGAATTATGAAAATAATTGTAAAAATCAATTCAAAATTAATTAATTCATTCATTAATGAAATAAATAAAAATAATCAAAATTAAATCTTTAAGAACATAAATTAAAAATTAAAAATATATAATAACATTAAAATTAGAGAAATGAAAAATAAAGATTAATAATAATAATTAAAATAAATTAAAATATATAAACACATAAAATAAAAATAAATAATTTTGCCCTATAAAGGGTTAAGGGGGGACATGCAGCTTAAGGAGCCAATACAATAACAATTTCAATATTATAACTGTGTCTGTCATAAATCTTGAACAACATTTATACACATTTCCAAGAAAACGCACACATCTTTAGAAGTAAAGTTTCAAATTTCCAAATTCCAATTCGTAACTATTTTTATCCATTTTTCCAAATTTGATTCTTCCTTTGTACTGATCTACACTGTTTCCATCATATCTTCCGTATTTACAAGAATTTTTGGACATTTCCTTTTTTAAAGTGGGTGTTAAACCTACACCTACAAAATGAGTCTCACACATTTCCGCAATATTAATTAATTAGGTAGTTTTATTTCATTTGTGCTCTGATCAAACTCAAAAAAATATTTTTAAGGTTTCATAAAACGACTAATTAAAACCAAGAAGGGTTGCGTAACTGTAGGATTGACATCCTCTGTATGCTTCCCACGGTGGGTGAGTGGTTACCGTGTCGGTCTACCAACCCCAAGTTTGCAGGTTCGCTCCTGGCCGTGGTAAGTGATTTGTGAAAGACGACAAGAATCACGACTCGCATGTCATACGTTGTTGGTATGTTCATCTCGGGATTTTCCACCAACACAAAGTTCCTCCTTTCTCTACTAGAAAGCGCTATAGTGCCAAGGAGCTTAAATATCTAACCTCCCTGACTTTCATAGGACTCCAAGGAACAAAAAAATTCGACATGAAAGCTGGCCTCTGGGCGCCAAATAAGAAAGCTTGCACCCAGCACCCGAGACCATACGATATTATTATTATTATTTTATATCCACTTTATAAAATACAAATTCCAAACAATCCGATAAAATTGGGAGATATTAGAGAAACGGTAAAGTTTAGCACAAAGAAAGAATCTTTCATTCGTCATGGTTATATCTCAGAACATAGAGCTAACTCAGCATTTCGTATTTCCCATGCTCCAATATACTAGATATGACTGCTTTTGTTTCGCAAGCGTTTTCACTGTTGGTTTGTGTAATCAATTCATTCATTCATTCATTTATTTGCAATTCGGGATGTGTCCCCAGGTGGCAAATTGGATATACATAAAAATAAATAATTATACATAACAATTCAATAACAATTAAACTGGAGTATTTACATAAATAGTCAGTATTTTCTTAGACACACATATATCTTTGGGAAAAGGCTCTCAGACTGCGGCAGGTAGAGAGTTCCAGTTATCAATCCATAATTTTGTTCGCTGTGGTCGGGCCTTAATTTTAAAAGGATGATCACTCCTACTCATGTAAGGGGGCTTTTCCATACGTTTGCTAAGCTCACCCCATGCTGGTTGATTTGTATACGTGTTGTACATAGCGCAGAGTCTAGATTTCATCCTCCTAGCCTCAAGTGATTCCCACCCAAGTTTCTTTAACATACGGTTCAGACTGCTCCTGGGATTAAAGTCACTGAGCACAAACCTAGCGGCCTTTCCTTGTACCATTTCCAACTCATTTATGAGCCCTACTTGATATGGATCCCAAACCGCCGGGGCGTATTCCAGAATAGGTCTTACAAGTGACAAATATCCTAATTCTTTAGCAAAGGTACTACTTCCTTTTAATACCCACATTACAAGGTGCAGGGATTTGTAAGCTTTAGAAACTACACATCCTACATGACTACTCCATTTCATATCATTCCCTACGTGAACGCCCAAATATTTGCAAGAATCATCATAACTTAAATGAATTTCAGAGTAGTAGCTGTAAATCTTCTGGACATGCTGTACGTAGCACCGACGTAGGAAGGGTGTACTCGCTATAATTCATCCTCACGGATATTACGTATCAGCGCAGTTATTTCGTTATCGAGAGCCTCCAGAGTAGGCCGATTGTTTCTGTATACCTCTTGTTTGAGGTTCCCTCACAAGTAACAAACGCACGGCGCTGAAACTTACGAACATATTTACTGTAAGTCTATGAAAGTCCATGTTTTGTTTCTATACCTAACCATGTTCACGGGATACGAGACTGACTACGATACATCACAACAAGTCTCAATTATTTCCCGATCGATTGCTGTATTAGGATACCCCCCCCCCCCCCCCCCAGTGACCGGCGACAGGCTAGTTGAAACACACGCCCAGCAATACAGTCTCTCTCAATGACCACTCTTCATTAAAATTAAAAAAAAAGGTAAAAAAAAAGTTTTTAAAAAATAAATACCACATTGGAAAGAGGGCGTTACCCCGAGTCCTTCAACATCTTGTAACGTCTCTACCCTTATTGGTTTGCGAGATATAACAACAAGTCTAAAATCATCTTTTCCTCCCAAAATAGGTTTCACACCTACTCGACACAGACATCATAGTCAAGATGGCAGCCCGACGAAAGAAATGACATGGCAAACTTTGTTCTAGCCATAGAGGTTTGCGAGATATCACCAAACATCACAAAAAAAAAAACAAACACGTGTTTACCACAAAATACGGTTCCAATAATCCACCGATTAAAAAATAACCTCACCATCAGATAGGGCAGAAAAATACCATTAAATCGAATCCACTCTGAACCCTCTAGCCCTAGTCCTTCCCCCACCTTACCCTATTGCAGCGTAGCCATACGTATTCAAGCAAGCACGCGACTTGATGTAGAACGCCCTGCCTATTATCTCAATTAAGATATCTTGTCAGCTGTGTATGTAATAAATGCCATGACAGCATTCGCGTCTTCCCGAACCGCTGTTGTAATCGTTACATGCTATAAATCTGGCGGTGACTCATTCCGACCTGTCCGCGAACGGCCGCTGTGAGGTTTCGATCTATAGAGAAGGCCCTCACTGTATGTGGTTAGGATTGGGAGAAGGTGGCAGTCGAACGACTTCGGTTGCGTAGTTGGTAGAATGCTGAGCTTCTATGCCCAAGGTCACGGGTTCAAACCCGGTTGAAGTCGTCGGATTTTTAAGAGCGTTAATAATCCCTCAGTATGCCTTCCTTCGGAGGGGAAGTAAAGCCGGCGATCTCATGTCATAGATTAATGGCATATAAAAGAACCTTTCAATAACTGCACTTGTGTGAAGCCAAAATTTATAGGTTAGGTTTGATTAATTCTCTTAAGTTCCAAAATTCGTCACCAGGCGCTGATTGCGATGGCATCTAGTAGTAGCGAAGTTCACAGCTAGGTGTCGTGGACGGTAGCATTTGGTAGCGAAAGTAGGAACTACTTTACATTATTATCTGCAGTCCTTACTTCAATTAAAAAAGTCCTCTCGGCACGCCGGAAGGCGGAGGTAGATTTCACCGGACAAACTTGGGGATAGGCGAAAATAGGCAGAATATGCAGATTTTCGTAGAAGGATCAGACCTCATTTACTGCGAGAAGGTAACTTAATTAACTTTGTTTTTCGTCATTTTATGCTTATTTTAAACATTTTATTGTCTTATAGGAACGGTAACCTTCTTGTCATTTGGGGTCCATTTTTATACTTGTGGTCACACTATCCTTATGCAAAGTTTCGACACTGATGTGCAACTATGTAACGGTCTGTTACTTCTTCACGCAAAATTATATCTACCGCAGAGATTTTGGTTGGTTCCTCAGTTTAGGGGCTGCGACAACGCGGTCATGTAACCCCATGTACCTTGGGATGGCTGTATTAGTCTGGAATTCAGGTAAGGACTGCAGACGGTCAATTTCAAGCAGTAGTTACTAATGTTGCTACCAGGTACTACCGTCAACGACACCTAGCTGTGAACTTGGCTACTAGATGCCACCGCAACCAGCAACTCGCAACGAACGTTGGAACTTCCCCTCCAAAGGAAAGCATACTGAGGGATTTTTAGCGCTCTTAGGAAATCCGACGACTTCGGCCGGCTTTGAACTCGCGATCTTGGGCATAGACATTCAGCATGCTACCAGTTACGTCACCGAAGCCGCTTCACACTTAGATGGAAATCTGAATCTGATCTCGTGCAAGTGCGTTATCATGGCAACGTCTGATGGCTCATCCCTCATCAATTTAGTAGTGTTGCCATGCAACCACTGATAGGTCTTGGCATTTTCTTATAATTCCGAAATTATTTTTCTCATCCCTTGGCATAATGGTGGGTTATATCAAAAATTCTTTCAGACAAAAGTTTTAGGTAATTATTATGGGAACATTGTCCATTTTGTACGGTTTTGATATTGTGCCTATTAAGAGAGATATGATTAATGTTTCCCGAAAAACCCACTTTTTCCCACCCCTTTGGTCAATGGTTGGTGCTATAAAAAAAACTCTTCAAACATACATTTTTTGGCTTTATCCGACACATAGTGTGAATGTTGAACGGATTCGATATTTCACATATTAAGAGAGTTATAGCAATATTTCACTTTTTCGAAAAAAAAAAAAAGCCCCCCCATTTTCACCCCCTTCGACCGATTTAGCCCAGTAACGAACTCGACCGAGATTTTATAGGTATACGTATTCGGTAAAAAATTCAAAGTGATTGGTACAAAATTACGGCAGTTATCGTGTCCACAATAAACTGATATACATATACATACATAAATTAGATATAACTTTTGAACTG
This sequence comes from Meconema thalassinum, assembly GCA_946902985.2. NCBI lineage: Eukaryota > Metazoa > Arthropoda > Insecta > Orthoptera > Tettigoniidae > Meconema > Meconema thalassinum. The sequence goes on from OX336388.2 coordinate 2,122,840,866, forward strand.
ACGGTGGTTTTGGGGTCTGGGGGATGTGAAACGCGAAGATATGTCGAAATTTTCCGGAAGTCGAAACATGGTACCCATTGCAATAGTTAGCTTTCTAATGAAATCTACCTCTGGTTGGTTCCTCAGTTTAGGGGCTGCGACAACGCGGTCATCTAACCCCGTGTACTTTGGGAGAGTGTAGAATCTGTCTGATACACGGTGTGAATTGTAATGGCTGTATTAGTCTTAATTCATGTAAGTACTGCAGACGGTCAATTTCAAGCAGTAGTTCCTAATGTTGGTTCCAGGTACTACCGTCAACGACACCTAGCTGTGAACTTGGCTACTAGATGCCACCCCAACCATCAACTCGCAACGAACGTTGGAACTTCCCCTCCAAAGGAAAGCATACTGAGGGATTCTAGTGCTCTTAGGAAATTCGACGACTTCGGCCGGCTTTGAAACCTTGACATTGGGCATATACATTCAGTATGCTACCAGTTACGTCACCGAAGCCGCTTCCCACTTTGTCAGGCGGCTTCGGTGGCGTAGTCGGTAACATGCTGAGCTTCTATGCCCAAGATACCGAGTTCAAACCCGGCCGAAGCCGTCGGATATTTTAAGAGCGTTAAATATCCCTCAGTATGCCTTCCTTCGGAGGGGAAGTAAAGCCGGCGGTCCCATGTCATAGATTTATGGCATGTTAAAGATCCTTCCACTAATTGCACCTGTGTGAAGCTAAATTGGATAGGTTAAGAATGTATACAACGCTCTTAGGTTTCTATGTTCGTTGCCAAGAGCCGACTGCGGCGGCGTCTAGTAGCTCAGTTCTGAACTTGGCCTCGTAGTCGTTGACAGTGGCGCTTGGCGGCAAAAGTAGGAACTATCTGAAAAATTGTTAGTTGCAGTACTTAAATTAACAAACAGATAACACACACTAATACAGTCATCACAATTAACACCGGTTATCAGACAGATTCTACACACACCCAAAGTACACGGGGCTACATGACCGCGTTGTAGCAGCCCCTAAACTTAAGAACCAACCAACCAACCACTTAATCAGATGGAAATACTGAATCTAATCTCGTGCAAGTGCGTTGTCATGGCAACGTCTGATGGCCCATGCCTCATCAATTTAGTAGTGTTGCCATGGCAACCACTGATAGCTCTTGGCATTTTCTTATAATTCCGAAATCATTTTTCTCGTCCCTTGGCGTAATGGTGGGTCATATCAAAAATTCTTTCAGACAAAAGTTTTAGGTAATTATTAGGGGAATATTGTCCATTTTGTACGGTTTTGATATTGTGCCTATTAAGAGGGATATGATTAATGTTTCCCGAAAAACCCACTTTTTTCCACCCCTTTGGTCAATGGTTGGTGCTATCAAAAAACGTATTTGACATAAATTTTTGGCACTTATCCGACACATATTATGAACTTTGAATAGATTCGATATTGCACGTATTAAGAGAGTTATAGCGAAATTTCACTTTTTCGAAAAAAGCCCCCCATTTTCACCCCCTTCGACCGATTTAGCCCAGTAACGAACTCGACCGAGATTTTATAGATATACATCTTCGGTAAAAAATTCGAAGTAATTGGTGCAAAATTACGGCAGTTATCGTGTCCACAAGAAACTGATATACATATATATATACATATATATATACATAAATTATATATAAACTTTTGAACTGACGGTGGTTTTGGGGTCTGGGGGATGTGAAACGCGAAGATATGTCGAAATTTTCCGGAAGTCGAAACATGGGACCCATTGCAATAGTTAGCTTTCTAATGAAATCTACCTAAAAGGTAACTAGGGCCCGGATATCGATGCCGTAAAAAGTTAAAAAAATGCACTTAACATTTTCAAAAATGACCTAAAAATTCGAAAAATCCACTATAAAATGGAGAAAATGATCTTATAATAATCTACTCACCAATATTTCAAAAATGACATCTTAAGCTCAAACTGAAAAGTCAAACAAAATAGATTTCTAGCACTAAACAAAAGGTTTATGTTCACTATAGTCTGAGTTGCTGTGCACTTCGAATGTCATTCTGATGTTGTCAAATGTAAATGATCTGCGGTTATCAGCCAACAAGTTTTTATATCTCGAAAAGCTGCGTTCAACATCAACTGATGTGATCAGAGCGTACTTGAAATGAGGAAGGTCGTTTGCTGCTAAATCCTCTTCAATCCCATCCGTGCAATAGTTTCAATAGAAAGAACGTCTGAAATGTTGCATAATGTTTTATATCCGGTGCTTTTGTCCAGCACTTTTTTCAGTTTTGACGCAATACTCGCAGCAATTTCTCCACGATTGTTGCTAAGACTAGTTTCCACCCGGTTGATTAAGGAAGTGGAATCAATATTTCAATATTTTAAATTATCTTGTGTTAGCTACTAGCTTCTTCTAGACTCTGAGAGACGTAGGGCCTAACTCCCTCATATAAAGCTGTGGCATGACTACATTGGAAAAAATGACCTTATAAGGCCGATTTCTCTAAAATAAGACAAAAAATCTACCAAACTTAAAAAAATGCTCTTAAAATTGAAAAATAGCAAAAAAAATGCAAAAAGATGCGAAATAAAAAAGACATATTTGAAGACGGGGTGGCCCGTCCGGTGTTTCTATGCACTTCAGCATTGTTTTAGACAGCTCAGTAAAATATGACATATCATCAACATCCAGGCCTTACAGATAACACACTCTAATACAGCCATCGCATTTAACACCGGTTATCTGACAGATCTTACACACACCCGAAGTACACGGGGCTACATGACCGCATTGTCGCAGCCCCTAAACTAAGGACCCAACCAACCAACCAAGGTGGCTGTGGGCTTAAATTAAAGGCCATCCGGACATTTCCTGGTGTTGAACTTGGAAACCACGAAAAATAACTCGTTGGGTGCGGGGGTGAGAATTGCACTTAGAATTACAGAGAATTGGCTGCTGGGAATCAAACGCGAACCTCAGGAATGAGAGACAGCAACCCCTGGCACTACACCACAATATGTTCTGAGTTTAGGATTCCTAAAGTTCTGGATTCCCCCGACGTGGAACTGAACACACATACCAGGCAATGAACTGAATTCAAAGCAGTCCTAATAAGCAATACTATTCTATGCTCCAAAGCCTCCGTGGCTTAGGCGGTAACACGCTGGCCTCTCATCGCTGGGTCTGTGGTTCAAATCCCGGTCACCCCATGTGAGATCTGTGCTGGACAAAACGGAGGCAGACAGGTTTTCCTCCGGGTACTCCGGTTTTCCCTGTCAAAATTTCATTCCAGCAACACTCTCCACTGTCATTTCATTTCATCTGTCATTCATTTATTCATTGCCCCAGAGGAGTGCGTCAGGCCTCGGCAGCAGGCACAGTCCATATCCTCGCCGCTAGATGGGGGCTTCATTCATTCCATTCCTGACCCGGTTGGAGACTGGAAGCAGGCTGTGGATTTTCATTTTCATTCTATGCTCCCACTGCTTTAAAACGTCTCTGTTGATGTTTTGGGAGAGGAATTCTTGAGCTAAACGAGACGAACGCTTCAGCAAATATTTAATTTTCTGATTACCGAGAATATTTGATAGAAAATGTATTTACATGGGGCAGAGTGCCCGCCTCTCTCATTGAGCGGTGCTCGGCACACCCAAGGTAAACGAATCAAACCTTGCGGCACAAATAAACAAGCGCGATCTTAAAAGCGGGAACACTTTCACCGCAGAATGTGGTGGATGCTGCTCCGAGAGAAACCGATTAGCTAATGTACTTTCTTTCTTACTGCTCCACGCTATGGAATTCCAATAATATCCGACCGTACAACGCTTCAAGTTGGATTTACATTGGATTATTCTTCCAAAACCGAACCATGACAGCATTAGGGAGCTGCGTATTCAGAGATCCAAGTTTCAAATACCAATCGCAGACTTGCGGACTTACATGACACTACCTAATACTAGCGCATCAGAGAAATTACTAACAACACTAATCAGGAAAATAGAAGACATATGGCACAGGGGCCATGATAGACCGAGCGTGGACAAAGGAAAATTTCGAGATGGGACACGTCTTCACAAGATTGGCAGTTCATGGCTTCCACCATCTTATCTGCAATAATACAACCCTTCATAATCCATGTGGTTGAAAACTATGTAATCGCTATCACATAAAATACTGCACTAAAACAACACTGTCAATAAGTGTATATGCACGGCTGTGAGATTGTTAAAGTGATGTTCAGTTAATGCTTCGGTGGCCCAGGCGGTAGCGTTACAGACTAGGCATTATATTATTCTATTTGGCTGCATTAAATACCAATATTGGTAGCGACTATACTGAGTCAGCTTTCCCCAAGGTGTTGGGCATGGGAGAGCAGTAGTCAAGCGTCTTGCCTCTCAAAAAGGTGTACCGGGCTTGATCCGTGCCAATGTATTCAAAGTGAAATATTACGTCTTACCGTCTCGTGAATCATGATCGCGAGATGAACGTTCATGTTAAACTTTAAACTTACTTGCTTTCCCTCAGACTTTTCTAGTTTTGTCCCCATCGTTGCGTAGTGGCTAGCCTTCTTGGCTGTAACCACGGAGACCCGGGTTCGATTCACGACTCTGCCAAGAAATTTAAATCAGGTCAGTGGGCTGGGACGGAGTACCCTCAGCTTCAAGAGGAAAAAATGAAAGGAGGAAGGTTCAATTCCTACGTCAGCCATCCTGGAAGTGGCTTTCTGTGGCTTCCCACTTCAACTTCAGGCAAATGCCAGGATGGTACCTAAATGAAGGCCACGGCCGCTTCCTAACCAAACATTACCTCCTATACAGATACACACACTAGTACATACATCACAGAGACACACGTTGTCAGACATTTTAAACACACCCAAGTACACGGGGTTGCTAGTACGTACTGTATATACATATTTATAATCACATGTAATTTATTTCAGATTATATTTTGACGTCCCTGTAATTTGGATACATATCGTATTGACCAACTGAATAGTTGATATATCAACGAGGATTTTGTTACTGGATGGCTCAATTCCAATTTATCATTAACCATTCTTATTTTCAAAAAGTGACGGCAGTACAAATCTCCTATTCATGCCAGTACACAATAATTTAGCATCCACCAAAATATCAATTGCACCGTATTAATAGGCTCACTTACAGAAATTACATACCATCCTCTTGTTGTTTTTGTTGATTCAAGTAAGAGCTTGCGACAACGCGGTCATGTAGCCCCGTGTACTTTGGGTGTGTGTAGAATCTGTCTGATAACCGGTGTTAATGTGATGGCTGTATTAGTGTGTGTGTTATCTGTTCTTAATTCAAGCAAGGACTGTAGACATTCAATTTTCAAGTAGATCCTACTATTGTTACCAAACGCCACCGTCAACGACACTTTACTGTGAACGTGGTTACTAGATGCCCGAGCCGACTCCTGCCGACGAAGGTTGGAACCTAAGAGCGTTAGTCAAATCTAACCTATAATTTAGCTCAAATTAGTGGAAGGTTCTTTAACATGCAATAAATCTATGAAATGGGAACGCCGGCTTTACTTCCCCTCCAAAGGAAGGCATACTGAGGGAATTTTAACGCTCTTAAAAATCTGCCTACTTCCGGCGGGTTTGAACCCGCTATCTTGGGCATAGAAGCTCAGCATGCTACAGACTACGTCACCAAAACCGCCATTACTTGGGTGTGTGAAGGTGTTCTTTTGCGGTATCTGCATTAGTGTATGTACTTGTGATCTTTTGCTTAATAATAATAATAATAATAATAATAATAATAATAATAATAATAATAATAATATCGTGTGGCCTTGGGTGCCGGGTGCAAGCTTTTTAATTTCACACCCAGAGGGTAGCTTGCATGACGAATTTCGTTGTTCCTTGAATCACTATGAAAGTCAAGGAGGTTAGATATCTAAGTTCCTTGAACACTATAGCGCTTTTTAGTAGAAAAATGGGGAACTTTGTGTTGGCGGAAACTCCCGAGATTAATTTTGCCATTATGACACGGCCTACTGAATTCAAATGTGTTCTTTGTCATGCCAACATCGTATGACATGCGTGTCGTATTTTTGCCGCCTTTCAAAAAAATCACTTACCACGGCCAGGAGCGAACCTGCAATCTTGGGGTTAGTAGACCGACACGTTGACCACTCACCCACCGTGGCAAGCTACCTTATGATTGAGAATAGGGTTGAGAAGGAGGCGTAAGTTAAGAACCATCTCAGAATGTAACGGGAGAAGAATTACTGTAGGAAACCACGAAGACACTTTAAAGACGACTCAGTTCTTGGGAGAGCCAGGAACCGAGCCTGGACTTGAGGAGTTATTATCTATTTATTTATTTATCGTATGGGAGTGTCCGAGGATATGTTCGGCTCGCCAGAGACTGTGGCTGCTTCCAGCGGACACCCATAGGGTGAGCTACAAGTTCAGTTCAATTTCAAGTAGTTCCAACTTTCGCTACCAGATGTCACTGAAGTTGGACGTTGGAACTTTGACAGAGCGTTTCAACGAAATCTAACCTTGAAATTTAGCTTCACACAAGTGTAGTTAGTAGAAGGATTTATTACATGACATAAATCTATGACATGGCACCGCAGGCTTTACTTCCCCTCCGAAGGAAGACATACTGAAATATTTTAACGCTCTTAAAAAATCCGATGACTTTGGCCGGGTTTGAACCCGCGATCTTGGGCACAGCAGTTCAGCATGCCACCGAAGCCGCTATATCAGGAGTTACAGTCAAGAATGGTAGCCGATACACCATTGCAAGTGGAAACAGAGATAAGTCTGTTTCAAAGTTCCTGTCTAGTGCCTGTTACAATCTGCAGGAAGTATGTCCAGTATACAGGAAGCAGCTTTTGCCAGCTCAACAGAGAGGAGAGGAGATACAGAAAGAGCGCACATAACTCCCAAGTGGCATCAGCCTGGTTCTTATGCAAAACACTTTACAGCCTCACAATCTTTCACCTTATTCTATCCATACAGAATGAATATTCTTACATTTTATCATTTTAAATGATCTTGTCGACTTCGTCGTAACGCTGGGGTCTGGCGTTACGTTACGGTGACGGGACAAAATGTACCCAGGTGCACTGCGGTGTGTGACGTCATATTACTGCTTGGTGCATGTGTTCCCCGACAATCTCTACTTCGTTAGTATAAGACAAAAATCCCCGATTCCTGGATGTCATGGGTAATCTCGAGAACCACTGGATGGATTTTGATGCGGTTTTCACCATTCTTTAAAGGATATCTCGAGGAAAGATTCTGTAGAAAATAATTTATGTGTGATCAAAGCAGTAACGATTTCAGTGAAAAAGTCCAAACAAACTTGGCGTCCGTGCGCTTCTTAAGCTTACGCTGGGCAAACCGTTAAACATATCAATATACTATGAGCGTAAGAATTGGTCAGCATGAAAAGTTCTACAAAAAAGTCCCCGAGAGCATATCTCTATCTTCAATACATCGCACACTCTAAGTGTTTTAGACTGGATGGAAGGGGCACGTCCCCACGCGCTCTGGTGAGCGTGACGGCATCCCGCGCGCTTGACCTTGCTTTGCCCTTGGTTTGCACTTGCCGTTCACGAGTAATTTGAAACAAGATAAGCAAGATAAGTATTATGCAGATAATTTTCTAACATGTCAGCGAAGCGAGAAGCCTCCAGCCAATCTAGCATTTTTCAGCATTTGTAGCATTTAAAATGATACAAAGTCTAGTCTTTCAGACTGACTGTCACTTTTTTCACGACGGCCAACTCCCCCACAGTTAGCTTATACAAGTCACACCGCCACAGATGTAGGCCTACCTGGTATGATTGGTTTTTGTTATTGATTATTTTAGGGACTTTGCAACATTGTTGTCATGTATTCCCGTTTATTTGGGTGTTCATTCATTCATTCATTTATTTGCAATGGGGGGTGTGTCCCCCTTGTGGCAAATTGGATATACATAACAAATAAATATTTATACATAACAATTAAACTGGAGTATTTACACACATAGTCAGTCTTTTCTTAAACACACCTATATGTTTGGGAAAAGGCTCTAAGACTGCGGCAGGTAGGGAGTTCCAGTTATCAATGGCACGGTTTACAAAAGAATATTTACTATAATTTGTTCGCTGTGGTCGGCCCTTAACTTTGAAAGGATGATCGCTCCTACCCATGTAAGTGGGCTTTCCCAATCGTTTGCTAAGCTCACCCCAAGCTGGTTGATTTGTATACGTGTTGTACATAGCGCAGAGTCTAGATTTCATCCTCCTAGTCTCAAGTGATTCCCACCCAAGTTTCTTTAATATACGGTTCAGACTGCTCCTTGGATTAAAGTCACTGAGCACAAATCTAGCGGCCTTTCTTTGCACCATTTCCAACTCATTGATGAGCCCTACTTGATATGGATCCCAAACCGCCGAGGCATATTCCAGAATAGGTCTTACAAGTGACAAATAGCCTAATTCTTTAGCAGAGGTACTACTGAGTCACTGTATTGTCTGTACTAGTGCGTGTATTTATAATTAATGTAGGATTTGTGTAGGAAGCGGTCGTGAGCTTAAGTTGGATACCATTCAGGCATTTGCCTGGAATAGAAGTGGGAAACCGTGGAAAACTACTTCCACGAAGTCTGAGGTAGGAATCGAACCCGCCTCTTCTCAGTTTTGCCACACGAGTCTGAGGGTACCCCGTGTCAGCCCTAAGACGAGAATTAAATTTCTTGTCAGAGCCGGGGATCGAACCCGGGACTCAGCGGTGACAGCCAAGAATGATAGGCAGGTGTGATTGGGAGATACAATGTAGATAGGCTGCTACCGACAATCTTGATACAATCCGAACTAATATTATAGATTTAATGAAACACTGAGTGCAGTATCCAACTAACATCAAACGTTACAATTCACTAGAAGGGTTTTTATCCATAAGAAATAAGCTACTGTTTTATTTTGGAGGCTTTTAGCATAATGATGTATCTGTGGAATATATAGGAATTGTAACGGTTCCTTTTCTCTAGTCACATTAAGGATAGAAGCATGGCCACCTGTTGATGGGGCACTGCAGAGAGTCTAGTGCTTTGAGCTATTGGATTCTTTGTAGTGGCCCAGCAATAGGCGACAGGGGGCTTTGCCCATTAATGTGGTTAATTATTCTTTTATGATTGTGTGTTGTTGTTAGTCTTCTTCTTGGGATTATGTGTAGGCTCTTTTGAATGTTATTTTTAGCCTACGTAGACTTATGAGATCACTACAGGGCCAAAAAATGTGTGTCTGTCTGTGTGTGTGTGTGTGTGTGTGTGTGTGTGTGTGTGTGAGTCTGTGTGTGTGTGTGAGTGTGTGTACTCTGAATGTCTGTCCCCCCCCCCTATCAATTCGAACACGGTGAAACAGAGGTAGAACAAGCAAAGGGCACCTCAGTGTCATGTTTTATATCGCCGCCATCTTTACCAAAACTGAATGGCGGTAACTCAAACGGTCAAAACGTAAAATCAAATAACGACTAACCAAATCATCCGATATCTACCAAATTTGGTAACAACATACCTTCATATAGGATGCGTCTTGTGACCAAACTACAAGGTCATCCGCCATACCATTTCAGGATGGCGGCCGTACGAATTATGCAAACTTTATAATCCATATCATGGGACCCACCAGTTCCGATTATCGAGCCGAGAATCGTTTTAACTGTTCTAAAGGAAGAGGCACGTTCGAAATTAAAAGTTTATTTTCTAATACTATAGTGCAGACGTGATTTTAAAAAGCTGAGTCGTCTCGGTTATTTGACAAGATGGCAGCGGATATCTTGTGCCTGACTTATATTTCACTAATTTGAGTATTGCATGCAATATAGCGTACTGATACAAAATAAATAAACTTTGTATGAAATGCTTTATATATAAATAATATACTCCACTGATGAAATCGTTTAGTATAAATCATTATAATTTGCTAACAAGTTCTATGTAAGTCATTTTATATAGAACGATGTTCGTTGGCACAATTGGCTCAGCAGTTGGTCACTAGTCGTGGCCGAGTGAGGTATGTGTGTGCGTGCTGTGTGACCGCATTGGAAGAGTTTACGGTTCCTAATACCGGTGCTTCCTTAGTTCCACGTGTGTACTGACCTTCCGTGTGTCATTCGGACAATACTTTTTCAAGTAGTGTTCCAGATAGGACAACAAAACCAGAAACCCAGAAAACCCCGCTGAAAATCATGTCCGGATACCAGAGGAAAAACACCGTACGCTGCCAATGGGACAGGCAGAGTTCTCGCCCCTCACCAGGAGAAATTCACCGCTGGATTGGCGATACCCTCCGGTTGACTGTCGACCAAGTAGAAGCCATCCAGTTAAATGCGCACGAAAAAACCATGTACATCAAGGTAATCAGCATATCTACTTATCAGAAATTGTTAAATACTTTTGCAGATCCTATTAAATTTCAGTATGACTCAGGCGAAATGACAAATGTTAAGCTCTCCACAGCGGATTCAAATTTTACCACAGTGCGTATATTTAATGTCCCACTCGAAGTTCCCCCTGAAATTTTCAAATCCGTCCTGTCGAAATATGGCACTGTGAGTGACGTCAGGAAAGAACAATGGTCTTCTGCTTATCAGTTCCCGGTGTATAATGGAATACGTGCTGTCACTATGGAAATCAAACAAGATATCCCCTCCACTGAGACTTTTGGTGGCCATTCTGGCTATATAACGTATAATGAACAGAAACAGACCTGTTTAATTTGCAATGCTACCACACATCTACGTATCAACTGCCCAAAGAAAATGATTCCCCTCGGTATAACTCCTACACAACAACGACGTGTTCAATACTCGGAAGTTGTGACGCAGCAAACGTCATATGAAAACATGCTTATTGATCAGTCAGCTGGGACACCAGCAGAAGTGGCCTCGGATACATATGACGCAGAACTGGTACCTTGCCCTGACCAGAGCAGCGAGCCACAGAGTGCCCCTGTGCTATCGGCAACCTGTTTCGCAGCCTTAGAACCAACTATGCCGTCACTACAGGCTGCCACAGAAATTTTGTCTTCACTGCCCCCACCTTCGCTGGTCCCTACCGACTCACTTAAGCAGGTTGATCGGGGATCCGAGAACGTCTCTAAGAAGATTAAAACAAATGCCTGGATTGCCGTACCAGCCCCGAAGAATCAAACTGGCTCTACAAAGGTTCCCGCAGCTGTGAAAAAGAAACAAAATCTTCATTCTACGTCATCTAGGGACCCACGAACGCTCTCAACCGCTGACAGCCGGCCTATGAATGGCAGTCATAAGGAACTATCTCAACCTAATTTGACATAGTGCACCAGTATATTTCTCACCTGTGTCTTTTATTCTTTTTTCTTTTTTCTCGAGTCCACCTTCCAGTATGTCTAGCACAACTTTTATACTTCTCTTAATGGCGCAATTTCTCACTGTGGCCACTGTGAATATCAATGTAATAGAATGCCCTCTGAAATTTCAACTGTTGGAGAGATTCCTTCGAGATGCAGACATTGACATTGCCTTCATTCAAGAAGTTGCTCTACCCTGTTTGCCCATATCTGCCTTCTACAAACAATACATCAATACCGGTAATACGAATAGAGGGACCGGATTCCTCATAAGACATGATATCCCACTCGAAGGTGTGCTATGTCATCCATCAGGACGCATAATATCTGGACACATAAACAATACCACCCTGATAAATGTATATGCCCCATCCGGGTCCAATAAACGTGTGGAACGGAAAATGTTCTTTCAACAGAGTATACTGCCTCATCTGCACGACGTTAAGGAAAAACTTATTCTTGCAGGGGATTTCAATTGTATTCAACGCCCAGAAGATTCCACTAGCTCATACCAAGGTGTCAACCCGGCTCTCAGGACCCTTCTTACCTCCCTACACCTCATTGATGCTGTGGATAGTTTAAGGGTGCCCCTGCCCCATTACACCTGTATAAGTCACAACTCCTCATCACGACTTGACCGCATCTACTTTTCACAGGAACTTATCCAGCCTAGACGATATGAAGTGATACCTGCCAGTTTCACTAACCATCATGCTGTCGTATGTACAATATCTTACCCCCATCCCATATTTCACATAGGAAGAGGTTGTTGGAAGCTGAATTGCTCGCTGTTACTGGAGGAGGAATGCCAAGATATTTTCAGACAACACTGGACTCGATGGGTCCAACAAAAATGCAAATTTCGCGACTGCGCAGACTGGTGGGATAATTTAGTTAAACCAGGGATCCGCCGCGTCTTTAAGAACATATCTTACCAACGAGGTCGGGAAAGACGGGATACAGTTGAATTTTACTATCGAGTTCTTCGCCAGCTCCAGCAAAGATCTGATGCTGGGGAGCGTATATATGACCAGATCCGGGAAGTTAAAACCAAGCTCCTGTCCCTACAGCAACGAACGCTCGCTCATATAAACGTGGCTTTAAAAGATCGTACTGTGCTCCCGGACGAAAGTGCAAGTGTATACCATATCGCCAAAGGACAACGTGAGCGGCGACGTAAATATATCCACCGCCTCCGCACCAGTACTGGAAGTGTCGTCACCTCCCCTGACGCTATACGTCGTGAAATATCATTATTTTATCAACGGTTCTACGCTAAGGCTCCCATTGATCCACAGCAGGTGACCCTATTGCTGTCATCTTGCAGTACCCAACTATCTCCGGACAACAAAACTCTGCTCACCGCGGATATTACGGATGAAGAGATTCACTCTGTGGTTAAGCAACTCCCAAACAACCGCTCACCTGGCATTGATGGACTGCCATATGAAATGTATAAACACTTCTGGCCTCTAATTGGCAAAGAATTTTGTCATGTCCTGCGTACCATTCTCCAACGTCGTGCTCTTTGTCAATCACATCACGAGGGTACCATAGTCCTCATACCAAAAACATCCTCTCCCATGGCAGTTGGTGACTTCCGACCAGTTACTCTGCTCTGCAGTGACTCTAAAGTCCTTACCAAAGTACTTGCATGCCGATTGAAGACTGTTCTACCTGACATCATTGGTGATGAACAATGTTGCAGTATTCCTGGAAGAACTCTGTTAACAAACTTAGCGATACTACGGGACCTATACCTAAAAGCCGAAATGCTCCCCACTGAGCCAATGAGTTTTCTCACCTTAGATCTTGATAAAGCTTTCGACCGCATCAGTCATGAATACTTGTACATGGTCTTGCAACACTTCGAATTTCCTGAAATCCTTATTGACTACATTCATATGATAAATTGTAATGCTACGTCTCGAGTGCTCGTCAACGGTTTTCTTTCCCCTCTGATTCCAATACAACGATCAGTTAGGCAAGGATGTCCCCTTTCTATGCTACTTTTTGTCATTGGCCTTGAACCGTTCATTCGGACTACCCAGGTGAAGCTACAGGGTTACAAACTGTCCACACGTGTTTTTGGAATGTGCGCCTATGCTGATGACGTATCAATATTGATCCGCAATAATGAAGACATCTCCCACATCGATAGCGTCCTTCAGCTCTACCATATCGCCTCTGGAGCACAATCGAACCCCCAGAAAACTGCTTTGCTTCCGCTCAATAATAACTCAGTGATTACCCAACAGCCCTGGTTCCGGATAGTAAATGAGGTGAAAATTCTTGGCATTACCTGGAAGCAATCGCTTCTGGACACAGTGCAAGCAAACTGGACTAAGGTCATTGCCAAAGTTAGGGGAGTGCTGATCCAATTTGGTCAAAGAAACCTCAATATAGTGCAACGGGTCATGGTCCTCAACATGTTTGCGCTCTCTAAAATATGGTATGTCGCGCAACTTTTCCCACTTCCCAAAATGTTTGAGAGCCAATTGGCAAAATATACAGGTTGGTTTCTATGGCAAGGATTTTTGTTCCGAGTACAACGGGAACAGTTGTATCTCCCATCCCGGCAAGACGGGCTAGGGCTAACAGCTCATGGCATGAAATGCCATGCACTCCTCTGCAAGAACGATATCACCATTCTTTCCCAACATGACACTTTTACGAAAGCGCTATACAAAGATATTCGAAACACAGCCCGTGGTTGTGATAGAGCTTTGCCGAAGATATTTAGGGACCATCAACAGCACCTTCTGGAAACTGTTCGCCAAATGCCTTCAGGGACTGTTCCAACGACGAAAAGTATTTATAACATGTTGCGGCAAGTGGTACACTCCAAACCGCGAATAGAGGCCACCACCCTCTACGTCCATTGGCCCACTGTTTGGAAAAATTTTGGGGCTATGACCATTTCTTCTGCTGTACACTCCCAGGTTTTTATCTTCCTCAACGATCTCATCCCAACCGCTCTACGGCGATATACCATCCGTCTTGAAGCTTACCCATGGTGTACTATATGTGGTCAAACTGATACGGCGATACACCGCTTCACATCATGCACGCGAGTTGCCTCCACGTGGCTGTGGTGTAAGGGAAAAGTATGTCAACTATTAAATGTGCCCACGGATGACCTTGATGACAGGAAGTTGGTTCGTTTGTCGGTGACCGCCTTCCCCCAAATTAAACAGACTGCCATTGTGTGGATAATGGGCCAATATGTACACTTCGTGATGGACAATGATCAACATTTCTCGTTCCTGGATCTCAGGTATCACCTGCAAAAAGAGCGTAGGAAGCTTAGTGAAAGTGGACAATTGTACGATAAATATGGACACTATCTGGATTTCTTGTGATTTATTGGTATGGTATTTATCATACCTGAAAATTCTGTAATTCTGTAAAGAGCTAATAAAAAAAAAGTGGTAAAGCGTTGGCCTAACGCTCATATGCCTATGGTTCAAACCCCATCAGTGTTAGTTTTTTTTTTGCTTGAAATTTTATATATTTATTGTTTTGTAATGACTCAGACGTTTTAAAATTAAGCGTTACATTGTGCATATTATGGTGGAAAATATATATTTAATTAAAACATAATTCGCCGGCCCCGTGGTGTTGGGGTAGCGCGCCTGCCTCTCACCTGGAGGCCCCGGGTTCGATCCCCGGCTCCGTCAGGGATTTTAAAACTGACGTGAGGGTTGGAACGGGGTGCACTCAGCCTCGTGAGGACAATTGAGTAGCTGTCTGACAGTGAGACAGCGCCCCGATCACGAATACCAAGATTAACGGCCGAGGGGACCCGACGCGCTGATCACGCGTCACCCCAATATCTGCAGGCCAAATGGCTCGGCAGCGGTCGCTTGGTCGGCCTTAGCCCGTCATGGGCTGGATAGTGCCAGGGATTGACTTTTTCTTTTGAAAACATAATTCGCCAGCAGATTTGCTCGAGACATCTAGCAGCCAAAAAGGTAACTGCACACCGACCTACTTATTAACTTCCAGATTTTATTGAAAAGTTTCTTCTTATGGCCGCTAGAATGCACTCGCCCTGTTAGGATTATATTGTTCGATACTTCTCCACTAGATGTCACGACTGGTCTACGTGGGACTCCATTGGTTAGTACCGTATACCATTGGCATTCCATGCGCATCGAACTTGAAGAATGGCAAGATGATACTACGATTAATTTTCACTTTTTATTTTAAAGGGTTTGTAACAGCCTATTGTGCGTTATTTGAAAATGTTATTTGAAGTAAAGAACAAAACGATTTCACATAGTAACTGAATTCTAGCCGTTGGTGCTAGTTCAGGTTATTAATTGATACTTTTATTTCAGGCAAATAACAATCGAAAATATCCACATAGTTTGTATACACACGTCTCTGTAGGGTCATGGAAAGATTTGTTAATTCAATTAGGTTTGTGAAAGCCATGCACAACCAGACGTGTAAAGACATGCCTCAACTCAAAGTTGGATGTTGCCCACGGCAGGTCGACTATGTAATAATAATAATAATAATAATAATAATAATAATAATAATAATAATAATAATAATAATGTTATTGGTTTTACGTCCCTTTTAACTACTGCTGCTTTTAGAGACGCCGGGATGCCGGAATTTTGGCCCGAAGGGGATCTTTAACGTGCCAGTAAATGTACTGACACGGCTCCCTCGCATTTTGCACCCTCAAATGCCAGCTGACTGCGCCAGGATACGAACCTGCAACCTAGGGCCCAGCTAGCGAGAACGTTACCGCTGAGCCACGCAGCCAGTCCGGTCGATTATGTCTCCAGATCCATAACATTCTTGAGATACTTCATATCTTTCTTTCTTCAATGATGGTAGCAGTTTTTATCTAGGTTGTGGCGTTTGGTAGAGGTAAATAGTTTCTAAGGTCTTCAACCAAGAAATGATTCTATTATACTCTTTGATAATAACAACGAGTTATAACTATACTCATACATTTAGGAGAAAGTAGGCTATTATGTTCCTTACTGAACATCTTTTTGATGTGTAACATCTTTCCGCTCGGTATCTGGATATTTTTGTGGCGCTCGGTAGCTGGACATGTTTGTGGGAGTGAATTTGGAAAAGAGACGGAAATGGATGGGACGGAAGTGCATGGGACGGAAACAATAAGCGCGCGTGGTGGCGGAGATCGGTACAACGACTTACTGTAGGTCGTGTGGCTATGGGGAATGTATATCGCATACAGTTTAGTTCAAGGTTTGGAGACCACATTTAAGAAATTCCCACAATAAATCATCTTCAAGTTGTCGTTCTTTGGTGTGAAAATATTCATTTTATCATATTTGCTGAAAACAATTACGATTTATTAAATCTTCATACTTTTGCTGTATTCTTATTTAATGTAAGCACTCGATGTACTGTCGGCCATGTGGCTATGTGGATTCTATATCGCATCAACCAACACTCCAAATAACGTAGGA
This sequence comes from Meconema thalassinum, assembly GCA_946902985.2. Classification (NCBI taxonomy): domain Eukaryota; kingdom Metazoa; phylum Arthropoda; class Insecta; order Orthoptera; family Tettigoniidae; genus Meconema; species Meconema thalassinum. Next base: position 2,122,857,674 of record OX336388.2, read on the forward strand.
ATTCAGTATATTAACACCGACTACTAACAATAATTGAAACTTCGTTGGTCTAAATATATCACTGGGAGAAACACATTTAATATAGTCTACTTTCCGCACACCTAATTTTTAATCGCGCCTATACTTGGCAGTGCACTCTATCGGCTAAACGAGGCCATTTTCAATAACATCGCTGGCATGGGTTCACTAACTGGCCGGTAAAGAGCGCAGCTCGCATCAAGTAGGCAGTGGATTGCTTCCGCCACGGCAAATAACAATTATGATTCATTACGGTCAGGATTTGGCCCTGGAGTTATACAAGTAGTTATTTCAATGACCAACAGATTTCACTGCCCATAAGGGGCGTGGTAGCTCAGCGGTCTAGCTGTATGCCTCTCACCAAGGCGGTCCGGGTTCGATTCCCGGTCAATGCATGTGAGATTTTCGAAGTGAAATGCCATGTCCTGTGGTTCGGATTCCACGTAAAAAGGAGGTCCCGTGGCTCATGATTAACGGTCACGTTGAACTACAAGCTTCCTTTCACTGCCAACAAGGAATATGCGCTCCCGGGACAGACATAGTATAATAACATGTTACATGTTACACATCATTTATGCGACTACTGTAAGGCTCGTATAATTATTTTTATTATGTAAAGGTTGGGCTTGTTTTAGATGAAAGGGAATGAGAATGGAGGTACTGGATGAAATAAGTGAGATAAATGAAGAAGTGGGTAATGATTTGAAAATAAATAAATAAATTAAATAAAGTTTCCTTGTATGTTAAACAACCCCCACCCCTACTATAAAATACCAACCCTTGTTGATAGGTTACTACAGTAATTGTGGAATATATCGGATAACCTCTGTTGTTGTACACCTCATGACGTATTGCAGCCCTGCCGCAAAAATGATGACCATTTCCAACGCCATTTGATGCTAAGCGTACGGGTGTCGCGCAGTAAGGAGTGAGGTATCGTTAGATTCGTAGCGACAAATTCTACCGTTCAGTGCCAAATTTTCTTAGATTGAGAACAAAGCTGAAATAATGTACGAGCACTTGCTTATTCAATACAAGAACAATAACAGCTTAAAACTCAGCAATTTTTCTAGGTTTATGCCGTGTCTTGTGTGGGGTTTCGCCTAGGAACACCAAGCTGGCTCATCACCGGGCTCTCGGTGTCCGTGTCCGGACCCCCACAGGAGTAGCGAACTGCGCGCTACCTCCCTTCTTATGAAGCGCCTCTAATCGCGAGAGCTAAAAGCTCAAGCAGCCTTTCACCTCCCTATAATCAATCAATCATTGCCTTGTCCATTCAACCATTGTCTTCTGTCTTCAGCTTGTCTTTTCATCTCACAGTAGGAACCACATCCTACGTTTTGCATCAATACTTGAAGGAATTGATTCCTAGGTCGAACTCGTTCCTTCTTTCCTAAGACCTTTCCTTCTAGTAGATTGGTTAGAAAGGTATTATGACGCACGGTGTGTCCAATGAATTTAGCTGTTCTTCTATGTACTGTTACCATCAGCTGTTTCTTCCCCTGGATTTCTCGCAGTCCAGCTGAACTTAAGCATTCGCCACCGGACCCATATCTCAAACGCTTCAAGCCGTTTCCTATCCTGTTCTCGAATTGTCCAAGATTCACATCCATATAAGAGTACGCTCCACACAAATGACATCAATTTGTTTTCCTGATCTCAATATCTAGATGTGTATTGGTCAGAAGAGTTCTTTTTTTTGCTGAATGTTTGTTTGGTAAGCGCTATTCTTCTTCTTATCTCTTTGCTGCGGCGGTTATCATTTGTGATTAAACTTCCCTATAAAGGCTTCCATAAAGATGGTAGCTATATTGACTTTCACGGGCAGGGAGCACACAAAGCTCGCTGATGAGCCAGTTTGGTGTTCCTAAGCGAAAACCCACACAAGACACGGCACAAACCTAGGAATATTTCTGAGTTTTAATTCACGGGCCGTGAAAGCCAATATACCAATAAGAGCTCTCTTCGTCGCCTGGAGGCAGCGGTTCGACCAAGAGATGGGGACACACACTTTTGGAGCGTTTTCGTGTTTAAGAAAACCACTTTCAGTTGTCGCGTTACGTGCTGTGAGTGTTAAGAGCATTTCCAAAATGCAATGGTCGTAAAGAAAACAAATTCGAAAAGCCCCAGAGTGGGTCTTACAGGCTCGGAGCAGTAGATGAGCCTTTGCGAGCATTTATTATTTTAGACTTTTTCCGTTTACTGTTTATAATTTGCTGTAAACAATTACTCTAATGGTATATTGGCTTTTACGACCAGTGAAAGGATCTGGCCTTAAAGCCAATTTACTATCTCTTTGGAAACCTTCATAGGGAGGTTAAGGCTGCTTGAGCAGAAAAGAGGCACAGGTGCGCTTCGTAAAATGAAAGGTAGCGCGCAGTTTGCTACTCCTATGGGGGTCCGGGCGGGGACACCTAGAGCCCGCTGATGAGCCAGCTTGGTGTTCCTTGGCGAAACCCCACACATGATAAGGCATAAACCTAGAAAATTGGCTGAGCTATAATTTTTAATGTTTATTTATCGTGTCAGAAGCCATTCTTTACTGTTGCCTTAGTAATCGAAATGTAATGTTTTTCAGTCAGTCAACACGATTGTAAAGGGTGGTTCCTGGACGACCAGTTTCGAACATCAAGCGAACATCTTCAGATCCTTTACACTTAGGCTATTAAATCTATGTCTACAAGTATGGGTGTTAATATCTGGAGGCAGTTGTTCGAGCAAGAGATGAGAAGACACACAAAGCCTCTATTGTAAATACCATCGCCCGTACTTGTAGTGCCGGGAGGGTCCGAGGACATGCTCGGCTCGCCAGAGGCTGTAGCTGCTTCAAGTGGACACCCATGGGGTGAGCTACATGTTCCGTTCAATTTCAAGTAGTTTCAACTTTTGCTACCAAATGTCACTAGCATATAGTGGTGAACGTTGAAACTTTGATAGATTGTTTCAATGAAAACTAACCTAGAAATTTAGCATCACACAAGTTTAGTTAGTGGAAGGTTCTTTAACATACCATCAATCTATGACATGGGACCGCCGGCTGTACTTCCCCTCCGAATAATGTTAACGCTCTTAAAGAACCGACGACTTCGGCCGGGTTTGAACCCGCGGTCTTGGGAACAGCAGTTCAGCATTCTACCAACTACGCCACAGAAGCCACTATTCTACCTGTTTAATTGTTATATGCACTAATCCCTCTCTGTGCATTATACAGTCTGAGTCTTATATTTATCGCTTAATATAATTAGTCGTGGTCGTTACAGCATGGTTGCTGGCAGACCCTCACATCCGGGATGCGAGGAGGTTCGAATCCCCCCGCCGGCAACCTTGAAGATGGTCTTCTGTGGTTTCCCATCTTCCTTCCAGGCAAATGCCGGGGTGGTCCGCAACTATAGGCCACAGCCGCTTCCTTCCAACTCCTCGTCCTTACATTCAAACTTTCCTCCCCAGACAACACTCCACACGCGGCGGTACTAGTAGCTCACCCAATGGGTGTCCGCCTAGAAGCAGCTACAAACTGGCGAGCCGAACATGTCCTTGGACCCTCCCGGCCCTAAAAGCCATATGCTCTAAAAAATGCGCATTGATACGACTGAAAGATATCAATTATAAGGTGCGTTCAAAAAGTAACGAGCTGGAGGCTGTAATGCGCAAACCGGTGACGACATCGGCTAATCGTGGCGTGTGTAACGAGGTGTGGTTCCGACCAGAGCGTGGAAGGTCACAGCCCGTCCCTAGAGGGCACGCGTGCATGTCACGTGACGATACAAAGCGAGCAGCAGCATGCATCAATCGTCCAACCAAGACAGTAGGCCATTCGACATGCTTCCTGCTGTGGTTGAAGGCTGTGGGGCACCCATTGGGCACACACTTTCCGCAAGTGCAGTTGTTCCTTCATGATGGTGTGCACACTCCCGACGCTCAATCCGACCACGGCGGCTATGGCGTTCATTGTCACTCGGCGGTCCTGGGTAATGAGTGCATCAACCAGCTGGACGTTGTCATCGGTAATGCAGGGGGTGCCCCAGACCGGGCATCGTCGGCTAACGACACCCGTCCTTCCCTGAAGCGCTTGTGCCACGCCTTGACCCTTGCAAGGGACATGCAGTGTTCGTCGTACACTTGTGACATTCGGCGATGAATGTCCGTTCCCCCTACTCCTTACGCTGTCAGAAACCGAACAACATCTCTTTGCTCTTCGTTTGACTCCTCCATGCCACTGTTTGCAATGCGCCTGGCAGCGTTACTTTTTGAATGCACCTTATAATTATGTAACTGATTTAGTTTTCCAGACTGTTGAATTTCATTTCTGAGAAATATCATTTTGAGAAAGGAATTTTAATTCAGTAGAAGCTTTGAGGTTATATTGCTACTGGTGGTTTGGCGAGCTGTAATTTGTCTGTCTGTGCTGTACATGTTTCGCTTGTCTGTAGCAGAGTTGAGGTGTAGGAAAGTAATTGGATACACACACAGACACACGTAGCATATCTCGGGGAGATGAGCTTCTCCGGTAAATAAGCATCCACATCAGGTTATATTTATCTACACACTCTATCTCATCAACTTTGTTCCCAGGTCGCTCCAAACCGCGTCTTGTTTGAGCGTATGGGAGGAATAGTAATTTTTGTTAAAGGAATTCTCAAACAGTCTACCTTAGGAGGTTGAATATACATACAGTGTGATTCTTGATGTAGTTTTCAACCTCAATACTGTGTAATTATTTATTGGAATCACTTACAGACTTGGTTTATATGTCATTATATTGAAAAACACTTCATGTTTTGATTCACGTAGTTTGTAGTTGCACAGTTGTCCGCCACGCGCGCCGCCTGTTACTTGTTGGAAATTATGTCTTTCACTGGAGCGGAAAAAGAGAAGGGCGTGTTCTGGTTTGGATTTGTAAAAAACAACAACTTTGAAGTGTTTTGCTATGTAATGACATATAAACCAAGTCTGTAAGTGGTTCCAGTAAATAATTACACAGTATTGAAGTTGTAAACTACACTGTATATTCCTCGACGTCGGAAATAGAACAGAAATATGAGATACGAATATTAATTAGAGTGTAGCGTTAAATCGCCCAATACGACTACGACAGGGAGATGCAGCAAGTTAGGAGGTCGAATCCCGGCGCTGACAACGGGTATCTTGAGTGCGGTTTTACTTGGGGTTTTCCCCACTCCTTTCACCTCAAGGAAATGCCGGGATAGTACCTTATTTAAAACCCTTATAAAGCCCTGATCGGATGCGGATATCAGCAACATTTTTCGCCATGCGGCTATAATTTACATGGCTGCCCGGATAGCTCATAAGATGCGGATAATGTTTGGAGTAAATTTGGGGTTAGTTTTCAGAATACATCCGAACTTGTTGAATATCATTACTGGGACCCGAATGTTTGTGACATATCATATTTTTCCGTAATGTTTTTTTTTTCATGACAAATGTAAGATGATAAATTACGCTAATCTCATTCAAATTATGTCATTAAGGACAATTAACACTCCGAACTGAAAAGAGTTGCAATTCTGGCTGTGTAACATTCATTTTAAACATAGCACATGACATACAAAGCCTAGGGGAGCTGCTTTCTTCTCAAAACTAAATGTATTGCTTTAATATTTTATCTAATTGAAAATTGACACAAACCTTATAATCTCATTTTCAGCCTATTTTCAATTTTGAAAGAATAGGCTTATGAGATCACCTTTTGTCCGTGTGTGTGTGTGAGAGAGAGAGAGAGAGAGAGGTGTATGTGTGTGTGTTTGTCCCTAATAAAATCTAAACGGCTGGAGCAATTTCAATGAAACTCTGTGAGTTCATAGCACTATTCCGGACGACCCCGACCGTGCCCTTCAAATTTTGTTACGTTTCACCAATCCAACATGGCGGCTGTGCGAAATATTTCACCAGCATTCAATATCTCCGAAACTATTCCCGATATCACCCTGGAATTTTTTACGGTGGTAAAGGGAACTACTAGAAGTTCACCTAGGTGACGTATGAAAATTTGGTAACTACAAAACCAATATGGCGGCCACTCGAATTTGCGACTTTTAAATAGAAGTTTCTCGCGATTTAACCAACCAAAAGCAATAAAACTTGGTACAGTATATGTTTATACACATAGTAATGCACCGACATCTAACTTCGTTCAATTGTTTACATAGCCACAGGATGGCGAAATATTTCACCAGCATTCTATATCTCTGAAACTATTAGCGGTATCACCCTGAAATTTTGTACGGAGTTAAAGGGCACTACTAGAAGTTCATCTGCAAGACTTTCGAAAACCGCTTAACTACAAAACAAACATGGCGGCCAAGCGAATTTGAAAATTTTAAATAGACCTTTCCCGCGATTTAATGTTCCAAACGCAATGCAATCTGGTACAGGAAATGTTTATACACATTGTAATGAACTGGTATCCAATTTAGTTCAATTGTTTACATAACCTCAAGATGGCGGCTTTGCGAATTTTAAAATTAAGTATTTATTTCTTGTGTCGTAATCATGCGATCGAAGTGAATGTTTGAATAATGAACCTACGCAATAATTTTCCTTTAATGGTACATGACTCTATGCCCTATACATTTAACAATCCAACATGGCGACCATCCGAAATGTTTAGACGGCTCTGAATATCTACGAATCTATTATAGCAATCAAACTGATTCTTTTAATGTTCATAGCGGCTATGAACTTAAGTTTACCTATAGGACTTTAAATAACCTGGTAATCACAAATCCAACATGGCGGCGACGCGAAGTATAAATATTCACATGGACGTTTCTCGCAATTTAACCATCTGAGTGCAGTGAAACTCGGTACAGTAAATCCTTATACGAATGTTAATCCACTGGCATCTAATTTATTTTAATTTTTTTTCATAACCACAAGACGGCAGCTGTGCGAAATTTTAAAATCTCCTTGAGATTCTTGTGTCCTAATCATGCGATTGAAGTTTGAATGCTACACGTACACAATAATCCTCATGTAACAGTACATAACTCTAGGACCTACATATATAAAATCCAACATGGCGACCATCCGAAATATTTAGTCGGTTCTCAATATTTACGAATCTATTACAGCAATCAAACTGAAATTTTGTATGTTGATAGTGGCAATTAACATAAGTAGGATATATGAAAATAGGCTGTATAGTTCTTCACGGAACTACTTGTTTCATTAAAATTTGCCAAAGAATCTTGACATAAGTGAGATATACATCAGTACTGAGAACAATGAACACCTCGTGGGGTGGTTGATAGCCTTTTTGGATGCTAACTTTGAAATTGTTCTTTGAGTCTTCAGTCTTTTGACTGGTTTGATTCAGTCGTCCATGCCTTCCTATCCTGAGCGAATTGTTTCATTTCTATATAACTAGCACACCTCGCTGAGTACGTAGGAAAAGCCTATCTGGAGGGTAAACTGACTACGAAACGAAATGAAACTAAGTAAATAAATAATAAGTACACATTGAACCCTAAATATACCACACATGAGATTGGTTAAATGTGGCACGAATGCCTTTGTATTTGATCCATAAAAATTAAAATTTGCATACAAATATTTGGCGGGGGTGGGATTCGAACCCGCCACCCCAACACAGGTGCACTATGGTCTACGCATTTGTACCGTTGCTCTACCGTTATCCCTTCCCTTGCTATGCCTGAAAGAGTATGAGATGTGATACTGCTTTCCACTCCGAAATTTCATTCACGTTCTTTAGCAGTAAGCCACTGTACCCAGCGTTTATTTCGTATCGAACTGAATCCGTATAATCGGAATGTACTTTGATGCATTGTATAATCCATTGTCGCACACATGTTTTTGTAAAGGTCTTGCTCCCATGCCAAAATAAAACTTGTAAAGACATTTAGGGTCATTGTGGCTTGGCTAAGGACGGGGAACTGACGACCATGATGCCATCAGACGTTGGAAGTGTGGCCGAGAATTAAAAAATAAGGGGCAGAAGACTCACTCGGTATATTTTGCTTCCTAAGTAGTGGAAGTCCACTACTGCACTTTCCATCTGCCAATTTGACGTCAATAGGGGTTTCTGATTTCTTCCGGCTGCAGTCCATTTTTGATGTGTAACATCTTTCTACTCGGTTGCTGGATATTTTTGTGGGAGCGATTTTGAAAAATGGGACGTGGATCGTACGGAAGTGTGTAAGTGGTAAGAGCAGCCAGGAGGGATGTGATCGATCGATCCAGCTGGCAGTGGTAAGAGAAACAATGAGCGTGCGGTGTCGGAAATTGATACCATGACGTACTCTCAGCCATGTGGAATGTATATGACATACGGATTACGTCAAGGTTTTGAGGAGCAATTACACATATTCATACAATAAATCATCTGCAAGTTGTTGTTCTTTGGTGTAGAAATATTCATTATATCATATTTATTGAAAACAATTATGATTTATTAAGAGTCTGTTTTTCAATCTCTGGATAAAAGTGAATGGGCATCCACCCCCCGAGTAACTTTGCATATACTGAACGGTAAACGCTCATGCGAACTCTGGTGTCAACTGATTGACACACATAGAGACCTGTTTATTTTATTTGTCTAACTAGGAAAGGATTCCCGAGCAGAGCTCTGTTGCGGAGAACAGTACATTACCGGTACACAGATGACAGACTAGCTCCACAAAGGCTAATTTATAATACATTTAGAATAGGCTATACAAATATGCAATTGCAGCGATGCTTTTGGCATACTATAATTTCACTTATAATGCAATACGGAGCGTAAATTAACATTTTAAGAATGTCCAAGCTGTGTAGTACACGAGTAGGATAACATGACAGATGTTACACATCATATGCGACTACTGTAAGGCTCGTATCTTTTTCTTATTTACATATTCATTGATTTTCATCATGAATACTTTCCTCAAGACGGAGTCCATACCATTTAAAAACTCATTCAAATCCTCTGGTCAATCAGTTAAGATGACAATTTATTGTGTGGAATATGATTTAAAATATGATTATACAAACATCTTGTATGACTTACAAAATGCCACATAATCGTCAATGTTTATTACATCTGTTTGGTAACCCAGAACTTCAACTTCACCGATGCTGAAAATACACTAACTTCCGACTTGGAAGTCTTGGACACATATTTCAAGAAATGGTGCCTCCGCCTTAATTATCAGAAAACGGTTGTATCCGCATTTCACTTACGCAATAGGTTTTCTAATTACTAACCAGAAGTTAAATTCAGAGGACAAACTTTGCAGTTCTGCAGCATACCTAAGTACCTTGGGATAACACTTGATAGGTCCTTGACCTTCAAACAACATCTCACGAACGTGGCCGCAAAAGTGAAGACCCGTAATAGCATAATTCAGAAGCTTGTTGGTACCTCCTGGGGTTCCAGCGCTCAAACTTTACGATCAACTGCTCTGGCACGGTCATACTCCGTTGCTGAATACTGCTGCCCATCTTGGCTAAACAGTGTCCACTCCAAGAAGATAGATGTGCAACTTAACCAGACAATGCGACTGATTACGGGCTGCATACGTAGCACAACCACTAAATGGTTACCTGTTCTAAGTTACATCCAACCTCCAGCTCTTCGAAGATCAGAGGCTCTCCTGAAGATCTGGAACACCATTCAGAAGAACCCCCAGCTACCCATACATACTGATGTAGCAAAAGCAGGTAATCAACGGTTGAAGTCAAGAAAACCACCTTGGCGCTCTTCAGTACTTCTTGAAGACTCTTCAGTTAACATCTCAGAAGCATGTAAAACTATGTGGGAAGAATTATCAGTATTCAATGCACATCTGATTGAAAATCCTTCCAACCGGACAGAAGGTTTCAAACTCCCCAGATGCCAATGGAGAATCATTAACCGGATCCGAACAGGACAAGGCAAATGTGGATTCCAGCTTCACAAATGGGGTTGGGTTACTTCTGCTAACTGCGATTGAGGAGCTACCCTGCAAACCATCGAACATTGTTGGTGAATGTCTGCAACGAGCGTTCGAAGGATCAGTAGGTGACATTCATCATGCATCTTCTGAGGCACTTCAGTGGATTGATGGCCTGGACTTAGAAGTTTAAAGCAAGAACTTGTGTTTATGACTATGCATATCTAACTTTATATGTAGTGTATGTAACTTTTATTTTAACTCTGTATCATCATACGATAAATAATAATAATAATTACATCTTACAATTATTACTTAACTTGACTTATCGATTTTTGATGTTGGGCTCCTCAATTCTATCTTTCCTTTAATTGGTGTATTTTAAGAGATATCGGGATGACAGATCTTTGCCCTGGTACCTTACGCGTATTATGAGCTACTAACGAGCCTCTCGCATTTAACACACTAATTGGAACTGGAATTGGGATTGGATTCTGCTACTTTGGCCAAAGGAGGTGGGCGCTCTTCAATCAGTCGTTCTCCAAAGAACAACACAAATAAATATGTTAGAATTGTCTCTTCCACAAATTGAAGCGTATGCGGGAACAAACGTCTATGTTACATTTATTACTTATTGAGAAAAACAATAATAAAGGTGACTGTTGTCCGAGCCACAGGGCTACGCGGTGAGACGTAACATAGACCTTTGTTCCGTAAACCAACACAGGCTTCGCTGGCGTAGTTGGTAGCATGCTGAGATTCTATGCCTAAGATCGCGGGTTCAAACCCGGCCGAAGTCATCGGATTTCTTAAGAGCGTTAAACAATCCCTCAGTATGCCTTCCTTCGGAGGGGAAAGAAAGCTTGCGGTCCCATGTCATAGATTTATGGCATGAAAAAGAACCTTCCACTAACAACACTTGTGGTAGCTAAAATGTGTAGGTTAGTTTGATAACGCTATGTTAGTTCCAACATTCGCATTTAGTAGCCACGTCCGCGGCTAGGTGTAGTGGACGGTAGTATTTGGAGGCAAAAATAGGAAATACTTGAAGAAATTAATTGTCTGTACTCCTTCTACCTGAATCACAGATAACACACACTAATACAGTCATCACAATTAACACCGGTTATCACACAGATTCTAGACACACCCAAAGTACACGGGGCTACATGACTGCGATTTCGGAGCCCCTAAACTAAGGAACCAACCAACAGAATAGAATAGCGTTATTAGTTTAATGTTATTGCTTGAACCGACTTATAATGTATTAGTCCGTGAAAATAATTCTCCTATTGTAAAACGCGAATGAAGTTGCTTCTTAGCCGCAGTCAAGGTATTTTTATTAATTATCAAAATACAACAATGGTGCTTTTCCCCTTGGTTTCAACACAATAATTTGCACTTAGTAATACACAGCTGATAACAGCAGAATAGCCTGCTGACGAGAATGTGATCATTATAATATCCATTCACTAGATAACATTATTGTCGCGTTCGAGCGGAAAGCGATGTAACATAGACGTTTGTTCCGTTATTAGCCTACTTTCGATTTTTGCAGAAAATTAAAGTAGACTTATGAGATCTACGCAGGGCCAAAAATTGTGTGTCTGTCTGTGTGTGTGTCTGTGTGTGTATGAGTGAGTGTACTCTGAATGTCGGTCCCCCCCCTATCAATTCAAACACGGTGAAACCGAATTGAACAAAATTTGGTACAGAGGTAGCACTAGCAAAGGGCACCTCAGTGTCATGATTTATATTGCCGCCATCTTGACGGACGTAATGGTCAAATTACGACCAACCTAATCATCTGATCTCTACCATATTGTGCAACAAAATATAGTTGTGTGGGGAGCATATTTTGACCAAACTACAAGATCATCAGCCTAATAGTTTGCTGATGGCGGCCATGTATGCGTGCAAATCGATTCCCCCTATCAATTCAAACTCAGTGATCCCGAATTGAACGAAATTTGGTACAGAGGTAGCACTAGCAAAGAGCACCTCAGTGTCATATTTTATATCGCCGCCATCTTGAAGAAAACGTAATGGGGGCCACCCAAATATTCAAAGCTCAAATGAAATTACGACTAACCTAATATTCCGATCTCTACCAAATTTTTCAACAACATATACTCGTATGGCGAGCGTCTTTTGGCTAATCTACAAGGTCATCAGCCCAATATTTTGCAGATGGCGGCCATGTATGTGTGAAAATCTATTCCCCCTATCAATTCAAACAGGGTGAAACCAAATTGATCTAAATTTGGTACAGAGGTAGCACTAGCAAAGGGTAATTCAGTGTCATGTTTTATATCGCCGCCATCTTGACGAAAACGTAATGGCGGCCACCTAAATGTTAAAAGCTTAAATCAATTTACGACCAACCTAATCATCTGATCTCTACCAAATTAAGCAACAACATACCTTTTTGTGGGAAGCATCTTTTGACTGAACTACAAGGTCATCAACCCAATAGTTGGCAGATAGCGGCCATGTATGTGTGCAAATCGATTCCCCATATGAATTCAAACACGGTGAAACCGAATTGAATGACATTTTTACAGAGGTAGCACTAGCAAAGGGCACCTCATATTCATGTTTAATATCCGTATAGCACGTTGTATTTCAACAAGCTACTACAACCAACATTCAATTATACTCCTTAAAATGGACAAAGAGTTATAACAATACCCATGCATTTAGGAGAAAGTAGGCTATATGTTCTTTACTGAACATCTTGTTTCTAAACTGCATTTCGCTTCACAATTTCGGAAATACTAAAAGAGCCATCTTTTGAGATATGTTCGAACTACTTGCAAATACGTATTCAGAATACATCGTAGATATTTTTCCGTGAATAGCTCAAATTGCACAAAATTTAACGTAGACGTTTGTTCTCGTATACGCTTCAATTTATTCTCTATGAACCACTTTTTGCTGTTATGATTAGACGGCAAAAAGAACCCACTTAGAAAGAATAGTTTGGACACAGGTGGTGTTGCGCCAACAATAGAATATCAATATTTTAACGTACTAAATTTTGATGGTCTCTGGTATGTATTTTAACCTCTGTGTCCATGTTAGATATATTTCATTAGAAAGCTAACTATTGCAATGGGTACCATGTTTCGACTTCCGGAAAATTTCGACATATCTTCGCGTTTCACATCCCCCAGACCCCAAAACCACCGTCAGTTCAAAAGTTTATATATAATTTATGTATATATATCAGTTTCTTGTGGACACGATAACTACCGTAATTTTGCTCCTGTCACTTTGAATTTTTTACATAATATGTATGCCTATACAATCTCGGTTGAGTTCGTCAATGGGCAAAATCTCTCGAAGGGGGTGAAAATGGGGGGCTTTTTTTTTCGAAAAAGTGAAATATCGCTATAACTCTCTTAATATGTGAAATATCGAATCCATTCAAAGTTCGTAATATGTGTCGGATAAGTGCCAAAATCTTTTGCCTGAAAAGTTTTATGATAACACCAACCATTGACCAAAGGGGTGGAAAAAGTGGGTTTTTCGGGAAACATTAATCATATCTCTCTTGATAGGCACAATTTCAAAACCGTACAAAATGGAAAATATTCGCCCAATGAAATGAAATGAAAATCCACAGCCTGCTTCCAGTCTCCGACCGAGTCAGGAATGGAATGAATGAAGCCCCCATCTAGCGGCGAGGATATGAACTGTGCCGGCTGCCGAGGCCTGACGCACTCCTCTGGGGCAATGATTAAATGAATGACAGATGAAATGAAATGAAAAGTGGAGAGTGTTGCTGGAATGAAATTTTTGACAGGGAAAACCGGAGTACCCGGAGAAAAACCTGTCTGCCTCCGTTTTGTCCAGCACCGATCTCACATGGAGTAACCGGGATTTGAACCACGGACCCAGCGGTGAGAGGCCGGCGTGCTGCCGCCTAAGCCACGGAGGCTTATAAAATATTCGCCCAATAATTACCTAAAACTTTTGTCTGAAAGAATTTTTGATATGACCCACCATAACGCCAAGGGATGAGAAAAATGATTTCGGAATTAAAGAAAATGCCAAGTGCCATCAGTGGTTACCATGACAACGCTTCTAAATTGATGAGGGATGAGCTATCAGAGGTTGCCAAGACAATGCCATTGCACGAGATCACATTCAGTTTCCCATCTGACTCTGTGGGAAGCGGCTTCGGTGACGTAACTGGTAGCATGTAACTGGTAGCATGCTGAACTTCTATGCCGAAGGTCGCGGGTTAAAATCCGGCCAAAGTCGTAGGATTTTCTAAGAGTGCTAAAAATCCCTCAGCATGCTTTCCTTCACAGGGGAAGTTCCAACGTTCGTTGCAAGTTGCTGGTTGCGGTGGCTTCTAGTAGCCAAGTTCACAGCTAGGTATCATTGACGGTAGTATCTGGTAGCAACATTAGGAACTACTGCTTAAAATTGACCGTATGCAGACCTTACCTGAATTACAGACTAATGCAGTCATCACAATTAACACCCTTTATCAGACAGATTCTACACACACCCAAAGTACACGGGGTTACATGACCGCGTTGTCGCAGCCCCTAAACTGAGGAACCAACCAACATCTCGGCGGGAGATAAAATTTTGCGTGAAGAAATAACAGACTGTTAGAAAATTACACATTAGATCCAAACCTTGCATAAGGACAGTGTGACCACAAGTATAAAATTGAACCCCAATTGACAAGAAGGTTACCATCCCCATAAGAGAATAAAATGTAAAAAAATGCATAGAAAGACGAAAAAAAAGTTAATTAATCTCCAATTGTAAAATACTTTCTCGCAATAAATTAGGTCTGATCCTCCTACGAAAACCTGGATATTTTGCCTATTATAGCCTATCCCCTAGTTTGCCCGGTGAAATCTACCTCCGCCTTCCGGCGTGCCGAGAGGAATTCTTGTTATTTAGAGATGGGTTCTTTTCGCTGACTTTTAATCTCCGGTGTTTTGGCACAGGATTTCGAAAGCCTATTTCTTTGTAGTAGTGGTTTTGTGAGAGTTCCGCAGCCTCCACCTCCACACCCTCCACACAAGATGGCGGCAGCCCGATAACTCCCGAACCCGTGGTCGGATTTTGACGAATGAGGTGTCATTGAACTCGGGCTGACGCCCCCTTTCCAATGGACGACATATTTCAACCCCAAAAATAAAACCTACCTCTACTAGGGGGTGAAATTGTAATTTTTTTAGAGAATCTCTGTTACCAATTGCAACATGTGAGAGTTTGAATGCCGATATGGATTTAAACGTTGTTCCACAAAAAATGCATATGTTTGGTAGAAAGCCACTATGAATTAGCATGCCCACTCATGGCTTTTGTAAGAGGGTGGGGGAGCGGATCCCTATAGATGGGTTATTGTTGACGGGTCATTGTTGGCGGGGTCATTGTTGTCGAGTCCTTGTGGACGAGTCCTTGTGGACAAGTCCTTGTGGACAGGTCCTTGTGGACAGGTCATTGTGGACGAGTCTTTGTGGACGAGTCCTTGTGGACAGGTCCTTGTGGACGAGTCCTTGTCCCTTTGGACTGATCCCTTTGGCCTGGTTCCAACGGACTAGCCCATGAATTTATTTAAATTATGTCAAAGGGTCTAACTACATTTTGTGTGTGTTGAATTGACGTTGTTCACCACTACTATAATGGAATAACGATATGAAAGGAAAGTGACGAAATACATGTGAACATACAAGGATCTAACTTGGTGGATGGATGTGTTCTAACGAGTCATTTTTAGTTGAAAGAGAATAATACATGTACTTAAGATGTTAAAACTTAAGAAATGACACGTTCAGTAAGACGTCTTGTTACTTCCTGTGTCATATTACAGACATGGCAGAGAGCGCGCAGATCTGTTGCTATGACTAACACTGCAGTAATTTGAAACCGCAAGTGTTCATTAAGACAATGGATGATGATCATGCAAAGTTAGCAGTTATTGGATATTACACAGGTGTTCCTTCCGGTGTCATGTTGCTGACATACCAGAGAGCGCACACTGCTGTTGCTATGACTGACGCTGCAGTAATTTGAAACCCCATATGTTGATTAAGACAATGGGTGATGATCATGCAGTCAGCAGTCATTGGATACCACACAGGTGTTCCTAGTGTACTTTGGACTCTCAACTGTATTGGGAAAGGAATTGCAATGATCTGCAAAAAACTGCTGACACGAGCGATGAGAGTTTATATAAGAGGGGTGTCATATATCTCCCTACTGTCAGTCTATATTACTCGCTTTGAGTGAACAGTGCTCTATTACTGCTCAAGAGTTGTAAAAAAAAGCCGTTTTGGTAGAAAATCATTAAATTATTTTGCAAGGTAAGTACTTATTATTAATGGATTGTAGTCTTTTATTACTAATTGATGTTGAAGTTATTGATTGGAATGTATTGATTGATTGATTGATTGATTTGTTTACAGATAATTGGGTACCTGTAGGTTACCAAATTCCTTTAATCTGTTCATTCAGTGACAGTAGTTGATCAATTATAAAAAGGTAAGTGCCCCCTCTAATAACTTTTAAACAGTTAGAGTGATATTTTCCAATGTTCACCACTACATGTTAGTGAAAATGGTATATTTGACAGTCAAAAGTTGGAACTACTTGACCATGGTGTGTAAAGCTAATTTTGTAGGTTAGATTTTGATTACCGCTCTATTAAGTTTGAATGTTCATTGCTAGGTGTCAGTGACAGAGGGAATATTTAAAGACTTAACCTCAGTTCACTTAACTTTACCTAACTTAACCTTGTCATGCGACATGTTTTACAAGTTTAAACTTGTTTTAAGACTGGCTATGACATTACACTTAGCTCACTTAACTGGCGATCGCTGGTTTTTATCCCGTGACATGTTCTACAAGTTTAGACTTGTTTTAAGACTGGCTATGACGTCACACTTAGCTCACTTAACTGGTGATCGCTGGTTTCTATCACGTGACATGTTCTACAAGTTTAGACTTGTTTTAAGACTGGCTATGACGCCACACTTAGCTCACTTAACTGACGACCGCTGGTTTCTACCACTCTATCATGTTCCAATGTTCACCGCTAGGTGTCAGTGACAGTGGTATATAGTACCCCCCAGTTAGAACTACATAAAGTTAGACTTGCTAGGAGTTCACAGATCGAATTTAAATACCCTGCTATAACCATTGACTGGAATATAATTAAACTATTTATAATGTACTTTTTGTTTTATCTTTTATTAACATTGATGATTTCTTTCTTTTATAGATATCTTGGAAAGTAATCACCATGTTCAAGTGTGGTGACTGTAAGAAACAGTTCTCAAGACCTGACAACCTTCAACGACACGCAAATGCTAAACATGACATTAAAATGTTTGTGTGCAGTCATTGTGCTACCACATTTAACAGACAAGATAGTCTTGGACGGCATGTAAATTTAATGCATGTCAGTTCAGCACCTTTTTCATGTTCAGTTTGTGATCTTGGTTTTTCTGCTGTAAAGCGATATCAATCCCACATGGTTGAAGTGCATGGGGAACAACAGGAATTAAAAAACTGTAAAACCATCAACTAGCACGGAACCTTTAAACAAATGTGATGCTCAAAAGCGTAAACGTTCTCAAGATTATGAAAATAGTTGTGCAACAAAAAGAAAAAAGAATGGTGAACCTTCAATAACCCATTGTGATGTTTGTAATATTGATATACCTTCTTCAATCATTCATGGACATTTACGCAGTATTCAACATAAAAATAACGCTTGTCATGAAAGAAATTCTGGAAATATTCAACAAATTGGTAGTGCATTTAAAAGTCGAATTGCTAGTTATAGACTTTACAGTAAAGAAAAAACTCAAAGTATTGAATCATTTTTAAAAAATGTTCAACCTACTGTGTTTGGCTTAGTAGAAAATGTTTTATTAGAGCATAAAACAATTAAAATTAATTTTGAACTTTTTGGCCTCTATGTAAAAACTGGGAGCGAAGGTGAAATTACAGATATCAAATCTTTTAATACAAAAAACATAATTGTTAGCGAATCAACTAATATTAGTGTTATATATCAAAATATTTCAAGTGCCATCATCGTGAAGAGTGAAGAGTTCCAGGAAAGGGAGTCAGGCTGGGCGTTGGTTGAAGTACTTTATTTAGAAACCAACCTGAATAAATATAATCCCCTTCGAGCATCATCATACATTGATTTACCTGCATGGATTAAACGTAAGAATGCTTGTGTAAACGTTATGAATAATGATGACGCATGCTTTGCATGGGCTGTAACCTCAGCTCTCCATCCAGCAGCGATGAATGAAAAGAGAACGTCATCTTATCCTCACTATTCTTCAGTGTTAGATTTAAAAGAAATAGAATTTCCTATGGCGATAAAAGACATTCAACGTTTTGAAGAGCTGAACAATGTAAGTATTAATGTTTATGGAATTGAAAATAAGAGTATAGTTGGTCCTCTATATTATACTCAGGAAAAAAAGAATGCTCGTGTAAATTTACTATACATAACCGAAGGTGAAAATGCTCACTATTGTTGGATAAAACATTTAAGTAGACTTGCCAGTAGTCAGGTTTCAAAACACAATGGTAAAAAGTGGTTGTGTGAAGGCTGTTGTTATATTTCAGAAAAGAGGACCAACTAACTCAACATCAAAAATGGGGGTGTAATCATGTTCGTACGATATTACCGACTCCTAAAAATAACATTCTAAAATTTAAGGATTATGAGAAACAGCTTCGAGTACCATTTGTTATATATGCTGACTTCGAGGCTTTGCTAAAACCATTTAATACATGTTCATCGAATCCAGCCCAACCTTTTATCAACACTACTCACATTCATGAACCTTTTAGCTTTGCATATTATATTAAATGTAGTTATGATGACTCTTTAAATAAGTTTGAGCTCTATAGAGGACCTGATGCACCTAAAGTTTTTATGGATAGACTTGAGAAAGATGCCATCCGTATATCCTCTATTTTAAATACGATCATTCCAATGGAACCACTAACTTTATTAGAGCATGACCATTTAACAGGACAATATCGTGGTGCTGCTCACCAAGAATGTAATTTAAATTATAGAGTAAGTAAATTCATTCCGGTCATTCTACATAACGGTAGCAAATAGGATAACCACTTTATCGTTAAAGAATTTGGAGCTTCAGATGTGAAAATTGATGTGATTGCAAATAATAAGGAACAATACATATCGTTCACAAAATACATCAAAACTGACAATAAGAAAACCATTAAACTGCGATTTTTAGATTCATTCCGCTTTATGCCGAGTAGTCTTGATAAGCTGGCTAGTAATTTAAAATCAGATCAGTTTCATGAAATTCAACGTGTCTTTCCTAAAGAAGATGATTTTAATTTGATTTGTCAAAAGGGTATATTCCCTTACGAATATATTAACTGTGTGGAACGTCTTGAGGAGTGTTCTTTACCACCGAAAGATGCATTTTACAGTTCCTTAAACACAAGTCATATCAGTGATCAGGAATATTTACATGCACAACGTGTATGGGCACAGTTTAACATTCAAACTTTAGGAGAATTTTCAGACATATATTTGAAGACAGATGTGTTGTTATTAGCAGATGTTTTTGAAAATTTTCGGAATGTTTGTATTAAAATTATGACCTTGATCCTTGTCAGTATTTCACAGCTCCTGGGTTAAGTTTCAGTTCAATGTTGAAAAAAACGAAAGTAAATTTAGAATTAATGACTGATATAGACATGATCAATTTTATAAAATCATCAATTCGAGGTGGATTAAGTCAATGTAGTGGACGGTATTCTAAAGCGAATAATAAATACATGCCTAGCTACAACCCTTGTGAAGAGTCAAAGTATATTGTCTACCTCGATGCAAATAACCAATATGGTTGGGCTATGAGTCAATATCTACCACTGAAAGATTTTCGCTGGCTGACACAACCTGAAATTGATGTCTTACATGTTGACACTCTTAATGATAACGATGATAAAGGATATATTTTAGAGGTAAATCTTGAGTACCCTAAAGAGTTACATGATGATCATAATGATTTACCATTTTGTCCTGAGAATATGAAATCTCCATACATCACATCACGAACAAAAATGTTAATTGCTAATGTAAATGATAAATGTAAATATGTAATACATTATCAAAACTTGAAACAGTGTCTACAGCATGTATTGAAATTAACTAAAATTCATCGCGTATTACAATTTCATCAGTCAGCATGGCTCAAACCGTATATTGATCTAAACAATAATTTAAGAACACAGTCAACAAACGCGTTTGAAAAAGATTTTTATAAACTCATGAATAATAGTGTTTTTGGAAAGACTATGGAGAATGTTGATAAACGAGTTGATGTAAAACTGATAACAAAGTGGGAGAATGATGGTAAAAGGTATGGTGCGAGCAACTTAATAAGCAAGCCTAACTTTCATAGCTGTTCAATTATTCATGAGGATTTAGTTGTAATACAAATGAATCGTCTTAAAGTAACTTACAACAAACCCATATATGTGGGTTACACCATTCTGGAATTGTCAAAAACACTTATGTATGAATTTCACTATGATTATGTAAAGAAAAACTATCTTGATAATGCTAAATTACTCTACACAGACACAGATTCTTTTATTTATGAGTTTAAAACTGATGATTTTTACGAGGATATCAAAACTGAGCTAAATAGGTTTGATACAAGTGACTATCCCAAGGATAATATTTACCATTTACCTCTAGTAAACAAAAAGGTTCTTGGGAAATTTAAGGATGAATGTGCTGGTGTTATTATAGACACCTTTGTAGGCACAAAATCTAAATCATACAGCTATATGACAATTGATGATGTAGTAGTAAAAAAATTAAAAGGAGTGAAAAAGAATGTTGTTAGTAAAGAGTTAGATATAAGTGATTATAAAAACTGTATAGTTAGTAACCCACCTGTATTATATAAGAAACTGTGTGTATTTAGAAGTAAAAATCATCAGCTACATACCAATTTGTTGAACAAAGTTGCTTTAAGTAATGAAGACAACAAACGATTCATTATACCCAACACATTTAATACTCTTGCTTGGGGAAACAGTCGCATTGACGACTATTACTTTACTTAAGTCTAATGATCACTATATTATAATATTTGTAGTGTGTTTTATATTGTAATATTTTTTGTAAAAACTGTAAGTAGAATGTATAATGTTAGGCTACAGTAGTTTAGTAAAAATAAGATAAGTAATACATTTTAGTGTAAAATGTTTGCTTTTGTATATTACGAAAAAGATTTTTTTTAAATGTACAGAATGTGTGAACTAAACAAGGGAAATGTAAAAATGTAAAGTGGAAATTGTAAATATCCATGTGTGAAAAAGTGAAATAGTTATCACCATTTTAAAATTAAAAGACATTGTGATCTGGTAAACCTTGTTTTTATTTCACAACAACAAAAATGTACAGAATGTGTAAACTAAACAAAGAGAATGTAAAAAAATGAAAAGTGGAAATTGTAAATATTCATGTATGAAAAAATGAAAATAAAGAAATGGCTATCACCATTTTAAAATTAAAAGATATTGTGATCTTGTAAACCTTCTTTTTATTTCACAACATATATGGCTTTACAAAATGGAATACAAAGAAATACCATTTCCTCAATCCTTTTCAATGTTCATGTCCATTCATTATTAACTTTCCTTTTGGCGCGATTGATAGTAGGCGCTATTAGTAGACGCGATTGATAGTAGGCGCGATTGGTAGTGGACGTAATTGATAGTAGACGCTTTTGATAGTAGGCGCGATTGATAGTATGCGCGATTGGTAGCAGGCGCTATTAGTAGGCGCGATTGATAGTAGGCGCGATTAGTAGGCGCGATTAGTAGGCGCGATTGATAGTAGGTGCGATTGGTAGTAGACGCGATTGATAGTAGGCGCTATTAGTAGACGCGATTGATAGTAGACGCGATTGATAGCAGGCGCTATTAGTAGGCGCGATTGATAGTAGGCGCGATTAGTAGGCGCGATTGATAGTAGGTGCGATTGGTAGTAGACGCGATTGATAGTAGGCGCTATTAGTAGACGCGATTGATAGTAGGCGCGATTGGTAGTAGGCGCGATTGGTAGTGGACGTTATTGATAGTAGGCGCTATTGATAGTAGGTGCGATTGATAGTAGGCGCGATTGATAGTAGGCGTAATTGATAGTAGACGTGATTGATAGTAGGCGTGATTGGTAGACCTTGAGGTGATAACCCCTTTTGATTGATCCCTGTTGATTTGCCCCTTGGGACTGGTCCCTGTTGACTACCCCCTTTGGACGGGTCCTTTTTGAAGGGAGTCATTTTTGACGGGCCCCCTGCTGACGGGTCACTGTGGACGGATCCCTGTGGACGGGTCACTGTGGACGGATCCCTGTGGACGGGTCCCTGTTGACAGGTCCTTTTGACTAATCCCTTTGGACCGGTCCCTTTGGACTGATCCCTATGGGTTGGCCATGCATTTATCCAAATTATGTCAAAGGGACCGATCCAAAGGGATTAGTCAAAAGGACCTGTAAACAGGGACCCGTCCACAGGGATCCGTCCACAGTGACCCGTCAGCAGGGGGCCCGTCAAAAATGACTTCCTTCAAAAAGGACCCGTCCAAAGGGGGTAGTCAACAGGGACCAGTCCCAAGGGGCAAATCAACAGGGATCAATCAAAAGGGGTTATCACCTCAAGGTCTACCAATCACGTCTACTATCAATCACGTCTACTATCAATTACGCCTACTATCAATCGCGCCTACTATCAATCGCACCTACTATCAATAGCGCCTACTATCAATAACGTCCACTACCAATCGCACCTACTACCAATCGCGCCTACTATCAATCGCACCTACTATCAATAGCGCCTACTATCAATAACGTCCACTACCAATCGCACCTACTACCAATCGCGCCTACTATCAATCGCGTCTACTAATAGCGCCTACTATCAATCGCGTCTACTACCAATCGCGCCTACTAATCGCGCCTACTATCAATCGCGCCTACTAATAGCGCCTGCTACCAATCGCGTCTACTATCAATCGCGTCTACTAATAGCGCCTACTATCAATCGCGTCTACTACCAATCGCACCTACTATCAATCGCGCCTACTAATCGCGCCTACTATCAATCGCGCCTACTAATAGCGCCTGCTACCAATCGCGCATACTATCAATCGCGCCTACTATCAAAGGCGTCTACTATCAATTACGTCCACTACCAATCGCGCCTACTATCAATCGCGTCTACTAATAGCGCCTACTATCAATCGCGCCAAAAGGAAAGTTAATAACGAATGGACATGAACATTGAAAAGGATTGAGGAAATGGTATTTCTTTGTATTCTATTTTGTAAAGCCATATATGTTGTGAAATAAAAACAAGGTTTACAAGATCACAATGTCTTTTAATTTTAAAATGGTGATAGCCATTTCTTTATTTTCATTTTTTCATACATGAATATTTACAATTTCCACTTTTCATTTTTTTACATTCTCTTTGTTTAAATTACACATTCTGTACATTTTTGTTGTTGTGAAATAAAAACAAGGTTTACCAGATCACAATGTCTTTTAATTTTAAAATGGTGATAACTATTTCACTTTTTCACACATGGATATTTACAATTTCCACTTTACAATTTTACATTTCCCTTGTTTAGTTCACACATTCTGTACATTTAAAAAAAAAATTCGTAATATACAAAAGCAAACATTTTACACTAAAATGTATTACTTATCTTATTTTTACTAAACTACTGTAGCCTAACATTATACATTCTACTTACAGTTTTTACAAAAAATATTACAATATAAAACACACTACAAATATTACAATATAGTGATCATTAGACTTAAGTAAAGTAATAGTCGTCAATGCGACTGTTTCCCCAAGCAAGAGTATTAAATGTGTTGGGTATAATGAATCGTTTGTTGTCTTCATTACTTAAAGCAACTTTGTTCAACAAATTGGTATGTAGCTGATGATTTTTACTTCTAAATACACACAGTTTCTTATATAATACAGGTGGGTTACTAACTATACAGTTTTTATAATCACTTATATCTAACTCTTTACTAACAACATTCTTTTTCACTCCTTTTAATTTTTTTACTACTACATCATCAATTGTCATATAGCTGTATGATTTAGATTTTGTGCCTACAAAGGTGTCTATAATAACACCAGCACATTCATCCTTAAATTTCCCAAGAACCTTTTTGTTTACTAG
Organism: Meconema thalassinum; assembly: GCA_946902985.2. Classification (NCBI taxonomy): domain Eukaryota; kingdom Metazoa; phylum Arthropoda; class Insecta; order Orthoptera; family Tettigoniidae; genus Meconema; species Meconema thalassinum. Next base: position 2,122,881,844 of record OX336388.2, read on the forward strand.
AGGTAAATGGTAAATATTATCCTTGGGGTAGTCACTTGTATCAAACCTATTTAGCTCAGTTTTGATATCCTCGTAAAAATCATCAGTTTTAAACTCATAATTAAAAGAATCTGTGTCTGTGTAGAGTAATTTAGCATTATCAAGATAGTTTTTCTTTACATAATCTTAGTGAAATTCATACATAAGTGTTTTTGACAATTCCAGAATGGTGTAACCCACATATATGGGTTTGTTGTAAGTTACTTTAAGACGATTCATTTGTATTACAACTAAATCCTCATGAATAATTGAACAGCTATGAAAGTTAGGCTTGCTTATTAAGTTGCTCGCACCATACCTTTTACCATCATTCTCCCACTTTGTTATCAGCTTTACATCAACTCGTTTATCAACATTCTCCATAGTCTTTCCAAAAACACTATTATTCATGAGTTTATAAAAATCTTTTTCAAACGCGTTTGTTGACTGTGTTCTCAAATTATTGTTTAGATCAATATACGGTTTGAGCCATGCTGACTGATGAAATTGTAATACGCGATGAATTTTAGTTAATTTCAATCCATGCTGTAGACACTGTTTCAAGTTTTGATAATGTATTACATATTTACATTTATCATTTACATTAGCAATTAACATTTTTGTTCGTGATGTGATGTATGGAGATTTCATATTCTCAGGACAAAATGGTAAATCATTATGATCATCATGTAACTCTTTAGGGTACTCAAGATTTACCTCTAAAATATATCCTTTATCATCGTTATCATTAAGAGTGTCAACATGTAAGACATCCATTTCAGGTTGTGTCAGCCAGCGAAAATCTTTTAGTGGTAGATATTGACTCATAGCCCAACCATATTGGTTATTTGCATCGAGGTAGACAATATATTTTGACTCTTCACAAGGGTTGTAGCTAGGCATGTATTTATTATTCGCTTTAGAATACCGTCCACTACATTGACTTAATCCACCTCGAATTGATGATTTTATAAAATTGATCATGTCTATATCAGTCATTAATTCTAAATTTACTTTCGTTTTTTTCAACATTGAACTGAAACTTAACCCAGGAGCTGTGAAATACTGACAAGGATCAAGGTCATAATTTTAATACAAACATTCCGAAAATTTTCAAAAAACATCTGCTAATAACAACACATCTGTCTTCAAATATATGTCTGAAAATTCTCCTAAAGTTTGAATGTTAAACTGTGCCCATACACGTTGTGCATGTAAATATTCCTGATCACTGATATGACTTGTGTTTAAGGAACTGTAAAATGCATCATTCGGTGGTAAAGAACACTCCTCAAGACGTTCCACACAGTTAATATATTCGTAAGGGAATATACCCTTTTGACAAATCAAATTAAAATCATCTTCTTTAGGAAAGACACGTTGAATTTCATGAAACTGATCTGATTTTAAATTACTAGCCAGCTTATCAAGACTACTCGGCATAAAGCGGAATGAATCTAGAAATCGCAGTTTAATGGTTTTCTTATTGTCAGTTTTGATGTATTTTGTGAACGATATGTATTGTTCCTTATTATTTGCAATCACATCAATTTTCACATCTGAAGCTCCAAATTCTTTAACGATAAAGTGGTTATCCTATTTGCTACCGTTATGTAGAATGACCGGAATGAATTTACTTACTCTATAATTTAAATTACATTCTTGGTGAGCAGCACCACGATATTGTCCTGTTAAATGGTCATGCTCTAATAAAGTTAGTGGTTCCATTGGAATGATCGTATTTAAAATAGAGGATATACGGATGGCATCTTTCTCAAGTCTATCCATAAAAACTTTAGGTGCATCAGGTCCTCTATACAGCTCAAACTTATTTAAAGAGTCATCATAACTACATTTAATATAATATGCAAAGCTAAAAGGTTCATGAATGTGAGTAGTGTTGGTAAAAGGTTGGGCTGGATTCGATGAACATGTATTAAATGGTTTTAGCAAAGCCTCGAAGTCAGCATATATAACAAATGGTACTCGAAGCTGTTTCTCATAATCCTTAAATTTTAGAATGTTATTTTTAGGAGTCGGTAATATCGTACGAACATGATTACACCCCCATTTTTGATGTTGATTTAGTTGGTCCTCTTTTCTGAAATGTAACAACAGCCTTCACACAACCACTTTTTACCATTGTGTTTTGAAACCTGACTACTGGCAAGTCTACTTAAATGTTTTATCCAACAATAGTGAGCATTTTCACCTTCGGTTATGTATAGTAAATTTACACGAGCATTCTTTTTTTCCTGAGTATAATATAGAGGACCAACTATACTCTTATTTTCAATTCCATAAACATTAATACTTACATTGTTCAGCTCTTCAAAACGTTGAATGTCTTTTATCGCCATAGGAAATTCTATTTCTTTTAAATCTAACACTGAAGAATAGTGAGGATAAGATGACGTTCTCTTTTCATTCATCGCTGCTGGATGGAGAGCTGAGGTTACAGCCCATGCAAAGCATGCGTCATCATTATTCATAACGTTTACACAAGCATTCTTACGTTTAATCCATGCAGGTAAATCAATGTATGATGATGCTCGAAGGGGATTATATTTATTCAGGTTGGTTTCTAAATAACGTACTTCAACCAACGCCCAGCCTGACTCCCTTTCCTGGAACTCTTCACTCTTCACGATGATGGCACTTGAAATATTTTCATATATAACACTAATATTAGTTGATTCGCTAACAATTATGTTTTTTGTATTAAAAGATTTGATATCTGTAATTTCACCTTCGCTCCCAGTTTTTACATAGAGGCCAAAAAGTTCAAAATTAATTTTAATTGTTTTATGCTCTAATAAAACATTTTCTACTAAGCCAAACACAGTAGGTTGAACATTTTTTAAAAATGATTCAATACTTTGAGTTTTTTCTTTACTGTAAAGTCTATAACTAGCAATTCGACTTTTAAATGCACTACCAATTTGTTGAATATTTCCAGAATTTCTTTCATGACAAGCGTTATTTTTATGTTGAATACTGCGTAAATGTCCATGAATGATTGAAGAAGGTATATCAATATTACAAACATCACAATGGGTTATTGAAGGTTCACCATTCTTTTTTCTTTTTGTTGCACAACTATTTTCATAATCTTGAGAACGTTTACGCTTTTGAGCATCACATTTGTTTAAAGGTTCCGTGCTTGTTGATGGTTTTACAGTTTTTTAATTCCTGTTGTTCCCCATGCACTTCAACCATGTGGGATTGATATCGCTTTACAGCAGAAAAACCAAGATCACAAACTGAACATGAAAACGGTGCTGAACTGACATGCATTAAATTTACATGCCGTCCAAGACTATCTTGTCTGTTAAATGTGGTAGCACAATGACTGCACACAAACATTTTAATGTCATGTTTAGCATTTGCGTGTCGTTGAAGGTTGTCAGGTCTTGAGAACTGTTTCTTACAGTCACCACACTTGAACATGGTGATTACTTTCCAAGATATCTATAAAAGAAAGAAATCATCAATGTTAATAAAAGATAAAACAAAAAGTACATTATAAATAGTTTAATTATATTCCAGTCAATGGTTATAGCAGGGTATTTAAATTCGATCTGTGAACTCCTAGCAAGTCTAACTTTATTTAGTTCTAACTGGGGGGTACTATATACCACTGTCACTGACACCTAGCGGTGAACATTGGAACATGATAGAGTGGTAGAAACCAGCGGTCGTCAGTTAAGTGAGCTAAGTGTGGCGTCATAGCCAGTCTTAAAACAAGTCTAAACTTGTAGAACATGTCACGTGATAGAAACCAGCGATCACCAGTTAAGTGAGCTAAGTGTGACGTCATAGCCAGTCTTAAAACAAGTCTAAACTTGTAGAACATGTCACGGGATAAAAACCAGCGATCGCCAGTTAAGTGAGCTAAGTGTAATGTCATAGCCAGTCTTAAAACAAGTTTAAACTTGTAAAACATGTCGCATGACAAGGTTAAGTTAGGTAAAGTTAAGTGAACTGAGGTTAAGTCTTTAAATATTCCCTCTGTCACTGACACCTAGCAATGAACATTCAAACTTAATAGAGCGGTAATCAAAATCTAACCTACAAAATTAGCTTTACACACCATGGTCAAGTAGTTCCAACTTTTGACTGTCAAATATACCATTTTCACTAACATGTAGTGGTGAACATTGGAAAATATCACTCTAACTGTTTAAAAGTTATTAGAGGGGGCACTTACCTTTTTATAATTGATCAACTACTGTCACTGAATGAACAGATTAAAGGAATTTGGTAACCTACAGGTACCCAATTATCTGTAAACAAATCAATCAATCAATCAATCAATACATTCCAATCAATAACTTCAACATCAATTAGTAATAAAAGACTACAATCCATTAATAATAAGTACTTACCTTGCAAAATAATTTAATGATTTTCTACCAAAACGGCTTTTTTTTACAACTCTTGAGCAGTAATAGAGCACTGTTCACTCAAAGCGAGTAATATAGACTGACAGTAGGGAGATATATGACACCCCTCTTATATAAACTCTCATCGCTCGTGTCAGCAGTTTTTTGCAGATCATTGCAATTCCTTTCCCAATACAGTTGAGAGTCCAAAGTACACTAGGAACACCTGTGTGGTATCCAATGACTGCTGACTTTGCATGATCATCACCCATTGTCTTAATCAACATATGGGGTTTCAAATTACTGCAGCGTCAGTCATAGCAACAGCAGTGTGCGCTCTCTGGTATGTCAGCAACATGACACCGGAAGGAACACCTGTGTAATATCCAATAACTGCTATTTTTGCATGATCATCATCCATTGTCTTAATGAACACTTGTGGTTTCAAATTACTGCAGTGTTAGTCATAGCAACAGATCTGCGCGCTCTCTGCCATGTCTGTAATATGACACAGGAAGTAACAAGACGTCTTACTGAACGTGTCATTTCTTAAGTTTTAACATCTTAAGAACATGTATTATTCTCTTTCAACTACAAATGACTCGTTAGAACACATCCATCCACCAAGTTAGATCCTTGTATGTTCACATGTATTTCGTCACTTTCCTTTCATATCGTTATTCCATTATAGTAGTGGTGAACAACGTCAATTCAACACACACAAAATGTAGTTAGACCCTTTGACATAATTTAAATAATTCATGGGCTAGTCCGTTGGAACCAGGCCAAAGGGATCAGTCCAAAGGGACAAGGACTCGTCCACAAGGACCTGTCCACAAGGACTCGTCCACACAGACTCGTCCACAATGACCTGTCCACAAGGACCTGTCCACAAGGACTTGTCCACAAGGACTCGTCCACAAGGACTCGTCCACAAGGACTCGACAACAATGACCCCGCCAACAATGACCCGTCAACAATAACCCATCTATAGGGATCCGCTCCCCCACCCTCTTACAAAAGCCATGAGTGGGCATGCTAATTCATAGTGGCTTTCCACCAAACATATGCACTTTATGTGGAACAACGTTTAAATCCATATCGGCATTCAAACTCTCACATGTTACAATTGGTAACAGAGATTCTCTAAAAAATTACAATTTCACCCCCTAGTAGGGGTAGGTTTTATTTTTGGGGTTGAAATATGTCGTCCATTGGAAAGGGGGTGTCAGCCCGAGTTCAATGACACCTCATTCGTCAAAATCCGACCACGGGTTCGGGAGTTATCGGGCTGCCGCCATCTTGTGTGGAGGGTGTGGAGGTGGAGGCTGCGGAACTCTCACAAAACCACTACTCTTTGTGTTATGATCTCCGTGTCCAAATAATTGTTTTCAATTAGTTCTTTGTACTGACGAAGTGTACCTGGTGAATCAGCTGCCCCTAATAATATTGTATTATGCAGCCCAACTAACGTTGTTATCAGGAAGGTCGATATTTCTCTGCTTGCATCCCGTATGGTACTAATGCTCTGCAAGCATAACCCGCAAACGATACTGAACACTATTATTTTCCTCTTGAAGTTAATACAGAGTCATACGAGGGAAAAATACTAGTGTTGTAACGGAAATTATCATGGTTACAAAGCTCACCCTCAGGTTTTCGCCTTGTGCGGTTTGTATTATGCTTTTTTTTAGGTTACTAACCATGGCCACCTATTGCTGAAGCACCACGGAGAGTCTAGTGTTTTGTGCCATAGAGATTCTTGGTGGTTGTCCAGCAGTGGGTGACAGGTGACTTTGTCAAAGGGCAATATCACTATGGTGATGTCATGTTTTAATCATGTGGAGATGATGTTTTGAATCATGGCAATGTGATGATTTGGAATAAATAGATATATGCTGATGTAGAAAGAGACTTTTAAGAAAACTCAGGAAGAAAAGAAAGGAGCAGAAGAGTATTAAATACAGTGAGGAGCCCCTTTCCTCATGTAAATTGTTGTGGATGCTGTAAAAGAGATGCAGGTAATGGAAGCTTGCTTACATGTTGACAAACAAGTACATGGTTATTCAAAATGATTGTCGGGGCTTCAAACATTCATCACACACAGTGCAATTGACGTAGGAAGATGAATCGTGTTTTATTGTGTACTGTAACTCAAAACGTTTGTTTACATGCATTACAAATGCTCGATATGTGCGCCTCAGGTCACTCTACACGCATCAACTCGAAAGTCCGTCTCTTCCCACACACGCCTCAACATTGTCAGTCGTGATGGTGTCGAAGGCGGCTCATATACGCTGCTTCAGTTGCAGAATATTCGCTGGTAGAGGAGGAACAAATACCTGATCTTTGACATACCCCCACAGGAAGAAGTCACACGGTGTTAAGTCTGGTGACCTTGGTGGCCAGGATTAGAGCATCTGATCATGGTCCATTCCACGTCCAATCCATCGTCTTGGAAGTTATTGATTTAAAAATGCTCTAACATGTAGTTCACTGCTGCCTCTTGTAGTCGATTTCTTAGGACTACGGAGATAAACATCCCTGATCCGATTCACGTCTGCTTCTGACACGTGGGGACGGCCAAGGCTTTTTCCTTTACACAAGCAACCGGTATTCACGAATTGCAAATACCATCTGCGAATAGAGTTGTCGGAGGGAGGGTCTTTCCCGAACGTCGTAGTAAAATGGCGCTGGACTCTGGTAATGGACCGGTTTGATGTAATTCGAGAGTACAAAATGCCTTCTCTTTACCGCTTTCCGCCATTTTGTCAAATACTGCTGTTACTGCCATCTGGTGGTTATACATGGTACTAAATCTATGTACTGTAGAAAAAAACTTTGAGAGTTACTGTAACAGTTACTGCAACAATAACAATGGTATGTTGTCCACTGTTTCTACAAAAAATTCACGAAAACCCGACAATCATTTTGAATAACCCTGTATTGATAGTTTTGTTTGCCAGAGAACAACCAGAAAAGAAGAATTTGTAAGTGGAGAATTATTATTATTATTATTATTATTATTATTATTATTATTATTATTATTATTATTATATGTTTGTGATTTCAACCTTTCTTCAGGGTAATCGCCTTTGAACTGTCATCGTTTTATGTATCTAGTCTTCTTCTCCAGCATGATTAATCCCACTTATGTGGGGTCGCTGATGAGGATATTCCTCCTCCACGTTGTTCTATCCCGGACCATTTCCTCCACAAGCCCCCGCTGTTTCATGCTTTCTTGAATGCTGTCCATCCATCGCCTTTTTGGTCGTCCTCGACTCCGTTTCCCTGGTGGAAGCATTTCCATCTTCATATTGCCCACATAATCTTCATCTCTTCTCTTAACATGGCCATACCATCTGAGGCCAACTTATCTGACTTTCTCAGAACCTTGCACCACGCTAAGTCGTCTCCTAATCACTTCATTTCTCACTTTGTCCAACCTTGTATGTCCACTTGCCCATCTCAGCATACGCATTTCTGACACGTCCAGTTTTTCTGCCCATCTCCTTGTTATCTGCCCCGTATATCATTGCTGGTCTCACCACGGCCTTGTGTACCTTCCCTTTTCATTTTTCTGGTACCTTCTTGTCGCACAGTACACTTGATGTTTTCCTCCAGTTGAACCATCCCGACCGTATCCTGTTCTATTTCCTCCTCCAGTCCACCATCTTGTTGGATAACTGTACCAAGGTATCTGAACGAACTTGCTGTTGGGATCTCTACCCCCAGCCAATTTTAAACCTGTTTCAGCACCCCTCAGGCTCAGGAACTCTGTCTTACACCTGCTTATCTTCATTCCTAGGCTTTCTAGTATTAGTTATTAATAAATGTGTGTATAAGTGAAGACGGTGCACTGTACTTTGTTGTGATTCGTTTAGCGAGTATATCGCCCCGATACCCTGTGGTGGTAAGCTTCGATATCATATTTATTGCAGTGTTTAGTATCGTTTGCGGGATATGCTTTTAGGGCTTTTAGTACCAAACGGGATGAAGCAGAGAATACTATCGACCTTCCTGAGAACACGTGTTAGTTGGGATGCATAAGACAATATTAATAGGGGCAGCTGATTCATCTAGTATACAATCTGCGATGTTTTCGACAGTCTATTTTTCGAGTTTTATAATCTCTGTGGCCATGCAATTGATTTTGGTCGGCTGGTTGGTTCTTCAGTTTAGGGGCTGTGACAACGCGGTCATATATCCCCGTGTACTTTGGGTGTGTGCAGAATCTGTCTGATAACCGGTGTTAATTTTGATGACTGTATTAGTGTGTGTTATCTGTTTTCAATTCAAGTGAGGACTGCAGACATTGAAATTTTTAAGGTAGTTCCTACTTTTGCCGCCAAACGCCACCGTCAACGACACTAGTTCAGAACTTGATTACCAGATGCCACCGCAGTCGGCTCCTGGCGACGAACGTCGGAACCTAAGAGGGTTTGTCGAATGTTTAACCTATATATAATTTAGCTTCACACAGGTGTAATTAGTGGAAGGTTCTTTAGTATGCCATAAATCTATGACATGGGACCGCCGGCTTTACTTCCCCTCCGAAGGAAGGCATACTGAGGGATTTTTAACACTCTTAAAAATCCGACGACTTTGGCTGAGTTTGAACCCGCGATCTTGGGCATAGAAGCCCAGCATGCTACCAACTACGCCACCGAAGCCGCCTGTAATTGATTTTATTTGGCTTCTTTATGCAGACGATGACTTTAAAGTCAAACCGGTCCAATCAGAATCACCCTGTGAAACAGGCAATTTATGTGTTTGTTCTCTTCATGAGAATGGTGTTATACAATATTAGTATGAATACATTAGGTATATTCTTCAATCATTTTATCTGGCAAGGTTTAGATCATCATTCTGCTATCTATTAACCACTGTGATGATAAAGCCGTTTTATTTGCAGTCTGCATTGCTTCATACTTAAGACAGTCAATGGTGTAAGTCAAGAAGATCACAGCGGGACGAGGAGATCGTGAGGAGGTCTGCAACGGGGGAATGGAATATTGAATAATAGATCAATTCAACTCGAGTGGGAATATGTTGCCCGAGGGAGCAGGGGTCCAGTCCCGAGGGTGAACTGATGATCGCGGTTAGGACTGGGAATAGAGTTCCACATCATCACTTACCACTACGAGGTGGGGTTCTACCATTGCAAGAAACAAGTGATTACTTACCGAATGGGAGCTCGAACCGACAGTCCACGAGGAGTGAGTGTCCCGTGGGGTTGCGCGTGCCCCGCACCTCTCCATCCTGCATCATGAGCTCTGACTCGAGTGAGAGCCACTGCCCTGCTCCTTCCTGTGATCAGATACAGACAATGTTACCTAACAAACAAACTAACAAACACAAGTCACACGTCTCCATCCTGCATCATGAGCTCTGCCTCCAGTGAGAGCCACTGCCCTGCTCCTTCCTGTGATCAGATACAGACAATGTTACCTAGCACACAAACTAACAAACATAAGTCACACATCTCCATCCTGCATCATGAGCTCTGCCTCCAGTGAGAGCCACTGCCCTGCTCCTTCCTGTGATCAGATACAAACAATGTTACCTAGCACACAAACAAACAAACATAAGTCACACATCTCCATCCTGCATCGTGAGCTCTGCCTCGAGTGAGAGGCACCATCCAGCAACTATTCCAGTAGACAAATCTATCTCTACTTAGTATAAAACAAAGTCCTCGATTCTTGGATGTTACGGGTAAACTCGAGAACCACTGGATGGATTTTGATACGGTTTTCACCATTCTGTAAAGGATATCTCGAGGATGATCTCTGTAGAAAATAATTTATTTATGATCCAAGGAAGCCGAGCAGTAAAGATTTCAGTGAAAAAGTAGCAAAAAAAACTAGCGTCCAAGCGCTTTGTAAGCTTACGCTGGACAAACCGTTAAAAATATATAAATACTATGAGTGTAAGAATTGTTCAGCACGAAAAGATCTACAAAAAAGTTCGCGAGAGCATATGTCTATCTTCAATACATCGCCCACTATAAGTGTTTGTACGTTTTAATTTCTTCCAACCATGTCCATTCAACTACTGAGGCGACAGTTTACGAGCTAGCTAAGGGCGAGTCTATCATCCCTGTTACAGCCTAGCTAGCGGGCGAACCTATTGCCCCAGATACAGCCAGCAGCACACCGTTGAGTAGTGTTGAGTTAAGGTTTCTGAGAAGGGTGGTTGTATTTGGAGTTACCCTGGAAGTGCAACTCGGGTTTTCTTCATTTTGCCTGTGCAACACAGTCAAGTTAAGATTGGAAGGAAGGGGGATTTGAGTTTCATCCACCTCGCCATTCCCTGGAAGCGCAACTCTCATTTCGCCTGTGAACTTTTCGTTCCGCAAAATTCACAGTCAAGTTAAGATAGGACGGAAGGGGAATTTGTGTTTCATGCACCTCGCCATTCTTAAATTACGTTTGATAAGAATTTGTTGCACATGCATCTCCATGATAATATAATTAATAGTCCAGTCAGTGATTTTAATCCATCATGCCGAGACGTAAAACGGATATTGGTCGTTCTTCATTGACATTGAAATAAAAAGCGCTTATCACGTAATGCATTCATAGCTGTTCCCGGGCGAAGCCGGGTCGGGTTGCTAGTATACTTATATAAAGCTCAAAGTTCGTTTGTTTGTCTGTCTGCCTGTCTGCTTGTCTGTTTGTATGTTATTTATACAAATCTACACTGTTTCACCGATTTGAACCACATTTCACTTGCATTCCCTTTGGAACCCTGCGGGTAACACTGTCTACTTGAAATTTCTGTCAGACTTCTCCATTCCCTGCATTTAGGCCCTTTGGCACAAATCTACACCGTTTCACCGATCTCAACCAAATGTTACGTACGTACCCTTTGGAACCTGAAGAGTAACACTGTCCACTTGAAATTTCGGACAGCACCCTCCATTTCCTACATTTAGGCCCTTTGGCACATGAACTAAAGATTGAATTTGTATTAGAAGGACCAATCTAGCCTCATTTTAAGCCTCGCAAAGCAAGAAACAAAATTCGGGCCGTAGACTTTGGTTCAGTTTGATTAAATGGTGCCGATCTGTATAAATAACAGATAAAGGGACCTAAAACCCTCCTGTTAAGGCCCTAGGACCAATCATGTCCTACAGTAGCTTATTAAATAATCGGGTTGCATAACGCCGCATCTACCAGTGTTCTGGTAACAAAAAGGGGAAATACAATAACTTGTGCTGCTTACAAATTACTGTCACGGGCAGTAATTAGTGAAAAACAAGAAGTTCCGTGACGAACTTTTCTTAAAATTATGATTCATGCCAATGATTGATCTACAGTATATGAACCCATCTAGAATAATGACGAAATTAAGTTGCTAATATCGAACTGTCTATTTAGTTCGAAATATACCTGGTATAATGTAGCCTAATAGAGCACTACAGTTGGCAGCCCTGGTGACTGAATTTATTCTTAGTGCCATCTTCTAATGTACAGAATACAACATTTGGTTGAAGTCCAATGGACGTTACATGCAGTTAGACATTGGATCTATCAGCACGCGTAAAAGCATGTTGGCAACAATGTCCTACATGGGCTGGTCAGAAATAATCTGAAATATTATGTTATCGTGTTGTGCCAATTTTGGATGATATCCATTTGTTAGTATAGAAGTTACATGTATTTAAAAATTGGTCCTATCAGCAGGCTTAGAATCATTTTGGTAGAACTGACGTATATAAGTTACTCCAAATTAATCTAAAATGTCAGGTACTATACGTGTGCATAGTTTAAATCTGTCGGCTTGCATACTTTCTGGTATATTGGTATTTGGATAAAAAAAATAGAGAGAGCAAATATTAACAGTTGGCAGCCCGGTTGGCTCTTAAGAATACGCTCAGTCATATATGTTTATGTACACATATTACATACAAGATTTGGTTGAAATCCAATTGATAGTGTAGAAGTTATATGCATTTAAAAATTGGACCTGTCAGAAGGCTTAAAATTATTTTAGCAACACTGTCATATATGGCCTCCTGGAAATTACACTGAAATAGTATTGTCTACATGTGTGCCAATTTTTGTAATAGCTCCCATGTATACCTTCCAAGATGTCCAACATGGAGCTCAAATTTCTAGTGCGTTTTTTCAGCAGTTCGTAGCACTGCCATCATTTTCAAATATGGGCTTGAGATATTCCGGTATACATCTTTTCTCATACCAAATTTGCTTTCGTGTGCTGCAACCGTTTAGGAGTTGATAGGGGGGGGGGGGGTGGCACACACACAGACAGAAGGACAGACAGACAGACAGACAGAAGGACAGACAGACACACATTTTCCCGGATCGATCTCATAAGTCTACTTTTTCCTCATTTTTGCAAAATATGAAAAGTAGGCTAAAAATTAATCCTCTAATGACACTGTGATAATCATCATCATCATCATGCATAACTGTAAGCCACATTAGTTAACTAAACATTAGGCCTCTGTTATTTATTCAAATCTACACCGTTTCACCAATCTGAACCAAATTTTATGTATTTACCTTTTGAAATACTGCGGGTTACGCTGTCTACTAGAAATTTAGACAGCCCTCTTTTCCCCTAGATTTAAGCCGTTTGGCACATGGACGAAATATCGAATTTGTCGTAGAAGGACCAATCTAGGCTCAGTTTTAGCCTCGCAATGCATGCAACAAATATCACGACTTAAAATTTGGCTCAGTTCGGTGTAACGATGTAGATTTGTATAAAACAACAAACATTCAAAGGGACCCGAAATCCACGTTTTATGACCCTAGAACCAACCGTGCTGGATGCATTCCGGTGTAGTAGTAGGGGTCCAGAGATGCTGGGAAGTGAGGTGTAACTTTAAGAATATTTAAATGAGTCTATTGTTGGTTGGCAACGTGGGCTGCATCACGCTGCCCCTACCCGTGTTCTGGTGCAGAATTGCGGAAATAGTTACATCTTGCGCTGCTTACAAATTGCAGTCGCGGGGAGTAATTAGGGCAAAAAGATTTCTAAGGCCCCTTGAAACAGTTACCGTCATGAAAATAATATTGCGATGGTGTTGGCGCAGTACATTCAAGTAATCAGCTGCAATAAGTGTTGTTGCTTTCAAATTTTCTTTGATGTACTCCGATCATTAACCTACAGCGCTATGTGGCGATAAATGACACTATTGCTTCCTCAAATGCTCGGAACAGCCGAAGTTTTCCGAAGTGCTCCGATTATTTTCCTGCGCTATACGGCAAAAGACGTCACTATTGCTCTCTAATTTTCTAACAGCCAATAAGATATAGGCCCTAGGCAGCGTCTTTTATTTCACTTACACCTCTCTCTAATCTTATTTTTCAATTCGTTTGCAAATTACATGTGTGAGTACTGTAGTTAGTAAATAGCCGTTTTCCTGTTCATTATAATCATTATCATTAGTGGTGATGAGTAGAGGTAAGAAAGAAGGAAAAGGAGTAATCAAAGTAGGAGATAAGGAATTGGAAGTGGTGAAACAGTTCAAATACTTCGGAAGTTAACTGACTGAAGATGGAGGATTAGATTTGGAAATTAGCAGAAGAATACAACTCGGGAGTGCTTTCTACCAACAGGTACGGGGACTATAGTTCATCTACTGTAAGTTTGCACTTTTTTGACAGATCTCGCGGGAACGATACTCCTACAGAACATATCAATCCGCCTCTACCACGTGCAATCCAGCCAATGAGCTATCACCCACATGTCAGCCAGCAATGGCTGCTGTATTCCGTCAAGGTGTCAACAGCTGTTATGAGTTGCCTAAACCTACATTCATCTCGCAATATCAATTAATTGCCCTTTTTAAAGGAAACTTGTATTTCTTTGTAACATTTATCAAATAATCGTTCTAACAGCAGACCTAAAACTCTCTGACGGTTCGCTGACAGAATATTACATCATTGGACACGCTATGACCAAGACCTTAGCTATGACACAGCAGATGATAGCTTATATGTGAGAGTGGAATTACTTTATGTCCATCATTTCACAGCTCGAGGAAAATGCTTACTAACGTATGGTGTAATATGTCCTTATGACGATAAGATCACTATTTGACCTGTTGGATTGATATTAAAATAAAACGTACGAAACATCTTAGGCCTACACAACAACTCATATTTTAGGCCTACCTTTTTGAACAAATCATGCCATATGAAAATTATTCACCACGCCAATGTCCTTGGGGAAATCAATAGTTCTGCTGCCTTTTCTTTTACCTTCAAAAATAGAGAAATAAAATAAATATCTTGAACAAGAAATTCCGTATCTGCTTCCGGCTCGATATTCAAAACAAAGATGTCCGACCTGGAGACATCTCAGTACTCAACATTGATAACCACTATATATTTATCTGAAAAGTGAACACGCGTTAATATGGAAATAATACTTTCAGACGACTTTGCGCAATATTATCAATTATAATTATTATTATATAATTAACACGTTATTTTCTCAGGCGGATGAACACAGTTAAGCGTCCATTACCAACCACACGCCCATCCCACCATCACGTGGTAGTTCAGTTTGATAATGCAACTTTTCAGTCTGTCAGTCAGAATATGTTGCCAATATATTCACAATTACTGGAACAAGCAAAAAACTAACCTGAAAACTTACATGTGAATAAAACATGTATATATTTGTTATGGACTACAGGTTATAAATTGAGTCTTTCCTTATGAAGGTTGGCAAACCTAGCTGTCAAAAATGTGCAAACTTACAGTAGTTGAACTATAGTATGGATCAAGGATATACCAATTAAGGCTACAGATGTTATGTACGAACCTTATTATGTTCCTATAATGACATATGCAGCAGAAACTTGGACAATGACTAAGAGGGATGAGAGCAGAGTACAGGCAGCTGAGATGAGATTCCTGAGAAGTATGGTCCGGAAAACTAGGACAGATAGAGTGTGAAATGAAGATATACGGAAAGAACTGGGAGTACAGAAACAAAATGACAAACTGGAACAAAACAGATTGAGATGGTTTGGACTTGTCAAACGGATGAATGAAGAAGGCTACCAAGACGAGCACTGGAACGACGGATGACAGGGAAGAGAGGACGAGGAAGACCAAGAATGCGTTGGATGGACTCGGTGAAGTATTGCATTAGAAAACGGAACCTGGATTGTCGGAAGAGGAATGGTGGAACGACAGACCAAAGTAGAGAGGAACCGCCCAGTGTCAGCTGGAAAAGGGGAAATTTATTTACTTAGCGTATGATGAAAAAAATATTATATACAATATATACAGTACAACTACCATCTCAAGTTCATAACTAGAGTTCTATGTTTAAAGTTGAGAGCCAGAGAAGGGCTTCGCTTGAGACACAGTGTAAGTCTTCTATAGAGCCTCTATATGCACGTAAAGGACACTCGAATGTAATGTGGTCCACCGTCTGTTCCTCTTCTCCGCAGGGAAATGAAGATGAATGAATGGATTAGGGGAAAATTACCTGAATGTTACGTCCATTGTAATGCACTACTTATCCCTCCCCCCCCCCGCCACCACTACCATCACCACCACAAATGGTTATTTTCTAAAAATATATTTTTCTGTTACGTTGTAAGTATCTGTACTGTACTGTAGTAGTATTCATTATCATCTGTAATACAAATGAATAAATCCACGGGGCGAAGCCGGATACTACGGCTTGTTTTACATAAATAAGCAAACAAACAAACAAACGAACAAATCCATCCGTATATCGGCTAGCGTTCTTGGCTGGCACCCTGGAGTTCCGGGTTCGATTCCCGGCTCTACTATGAAATTTAATTCTGACCTGAGGACTGGAACGGGGTACACATGTGATGCAATACTAAGATGAAGTTGGTTCGATTCCCACCTCAGCCATCCTGGAAGTGGTTTTCCGTGGTTTCCCTACTTCTATTCAAGGTCATGGCCACCTCTTTCCACTAATATACAGTAGCCATGACAATAACACACGTTATCAGACAAAATTCCACATTCACCGCAGTACTCGTGGCCAAATGACCACGATGTCCAAGACCCTGAAATGAAACAACTCCATCTTTATCTATCCTTATCATGAACTCAGCTTCTAGTGATAGCCCAGCAGCTTCTGTACAGTACAATGAAAGTTGACACGACACACGCATTAAGAGTGGTAAACACGATGTTATAGTACGTCTCTTATAGGAAACCTGGCCGAAGTCGTCGGACTTTTTAAGAGCATTGAAAATCCCTCAGTATGCCTTCCTTCGGAGGGGAAGTAAAGCCGGCGGTCCCATGTCATAGATTTATGGCATGTAAAAGAACCCTCCACTAATTACACTAGTGTGAAGCTAAATTATCGGTTAGATTTGACTAACGCTCCTAGGTTCCAATCTTCGTCGCCAAGAGTCGACTGTGATGGCATCTAGTTACCAAGTCCAGAACTAGTTTTCGTTCACGGTCGCGCTTCGTAGCAAAAGTAGGAACTACTTGAAAATGGTATGTCTGCAGTCCTTACTTGAATTGAAAGCAGATAAATTACACTAATACAGCCATCACAATTAAAACCGGTTATCAGACAGATTCTACACACACCCAAAGTACACGGGACTACACGACCGCGTTGTCGCAGCCCCTAAACTGAACAACCAACCGTCTCTTATAGGCGGCAAAAATACGACACGCATGTCATACGATGTTGGCATGTCAAAGAACCCATTTGAATTCAGTAGGCCGTGTTTATAATGGCAAAATTAATCTCGGGAGTTTCCGCCAACACAAAGTTCCTCATTTCTC
Source organism: Meconema thalassinum (assembly GCA_946902985.2). Taxonomy (NCBI): domain Eukaryota; kingdom Metazoa; phylum Arthropoda; class Insecta; order Orthoptera; family Tettigoniidae; genus Meconema; species Meconema thalassinum. The sequence goes on from OX336388.2 coordinate 2,122,899,026, forward strand.
TACTAGAAGCGCTATAGTGTTCAAGGAGCTTAGATATCTAACCTCCTTGACTTTCATAGTGATTCAAGGAACAATGAAATTCGACATGCAAGCTACCCTTTGGGTGTCAAATTACAAAGCTTGCACCCGTCACCCGAGGACATACGATATTATTATTATATATATGCTGCCAAGCAAGTTAATTTACAACTCATGTTGCCATGACTACTATAAAGGGACCTCCAGTCATGCTGAAAATTCACTTGTTTTTCATTTCAAGACGAAATAATTCTCGCCTAATACCCAAAATTACAGACACCATACGACTGGTTACCGGCTATCTTCACAACAATCTCTTAGAACGCAGGGGTCTCCAAACTACGGCCCGAGGGCCACATCCGGCCCGCGGACAGATTTTGTCCGGCCCGCGGAGAGCTAGCATACTTGAAAATTCCTTTTAGAGAACATATTTTTATAGCAAATTAAATTTAGTTTACTGAAGTATTCTAATTTTATGTTGAATAATTATTAATATGACATCTACATTGATATGGTCATGGGCTAACTACTCATAACATTGTTGTAGGCTTATTATTATTATTGTTTTTGTGACAAGTTGGATAAAGAAACACAGAATTGTAATGAGTAAAGACATGTATAACGTGCAGACATATGAAATACTAATGAGATTTATGTAATTGAGATTTTCCACTGACAATAGTTTGTAGTTGTGGACTAATTTTACTTGTACCAATTATTAAAAGAGATTTAAGATGCTCATCAGTTAATTTAGATCTGTAAACATTTTTTGTGTACTTCATTTTGGAGAAGGTCTTCTCACACAAATAAGTAGTACCAAAAACAGAAAACAGCCCACGAGCAAATTTATGCAAATCATCAAATTGTGTCAGTGGAAGACTCTTATAAAATTCCAACAAAGATGAGTTTTGATATTTGTTCTTAATTATATCACTGCACTGTAGTTCAATCATTTCCATTTGAAGTTCCGGGGCTAGGGTTTCAATGTCAGTATCAAAAGGATCCTGAAAAATCTTAATTTGATTCGCAAAGGCATCGAAGTCCGAGAAACGAGTATCAAAATTTATTTTCAAAGCACTCACAGTTTCGATTGCAAAATCGATAGGAAACTCAGTCTCAGTGGTGTGGCTGAATATTTCACATGTTTTTAAATGTGAAAAACATTTACTTCGTAGTTGTGATTGAAACAGTATCAATTTCTTCCGGAATGATTTGATATTAGTGTATAAATCATGAAGATGCTGGTTTTCTCCTTGCAATCTCAAATTCAGTTCGTTCACATGTTTTGTCAAATCAACATAGAATGCTAACTTCGACAGCCATGCGTTGTTTTGTAATTCAGTAAGAGGGCGATGCTTTTCATTCAAAAAAATTCGATCACTGCTCGAAGTTCAAAAAAACGCTGAAGGACTTTCCCACAACTAAGCCAACGTACGGCAGTATGATAAGGTAAGTCATTTTCTCCAATCTCTTCAATAAATTGTCGGAATTGTCGGTGATTCAGCCCAAAAGATCTCATAAAATTAACAGTTGATATGACTGGTTTCAGAACTTCAGACATATCCAAACATTTTCCGTACAAAGACTGTTGATGAATGATACAATGTAAGACTAATGGTTTTGAACCACCGTCATTTTCTACAGCCTTTGACACAAGAGCGACCACTCCTTTATCTTTCCCACTCATGTTTTTGCCTCCATCAGTTGTAATACATTTCAAGTTTTTCCATCGAAGGTTCTTTTGACTAATGGCCATTTCAACTCCTTTAAAAATATCTGTACCAGTAGTTGTGCCATGAATACTATACATATCAAGAAGTTCTTCATGCACTTCATAGCTTTTATCTACTCCTCGAATATAAATCAACACCTGAGCAGTATCTGACACATCCGTTGACTCATCCAAGGCCAAAGAAAACCACTCAACATCTCCATTTTTGTCGAACAGTTGAGAGGATATATTTTCAGCGATGTTTTCTACCCTTCGAGCCACAGTGTTTGCTGACATACTGACAGTTTTTAATAAATTTACCTTTTCAGGGCACATTTCTTCGGCTGCTGCAATTATGCATTCTTTGATCATTTCTCCATCGGTGAATGGTTTTCCACGTTTTGCAATTTCAAGAGCCACACGAAAGCTGGCACGAGTTGCAGCCTCTTGTTCGGTTTTGAGTTTTGTAAATGAAGATTGCTGCGATTTCAATCCGCGCTTCATAGCTTCGAATTTTTCTGTCCGCAAACTTCCTGTATATTTTGAGTAATTTTGAAAATGTTTTGTTTCATAATGACGTTTAATGTTATATTCCTTGAGAACGGCTATGCTTTCATTACAAATCAAACATAGCGCCTTGTTACTGGACTCAATTACGAAATACTGAATGTTCCACTCATCTTTGAATTTTCTGCATTCACTATCAATTTTTCGCTTCTTTTCCATACTACTAAATCACACACAAAAGCAACAATTCAAATCAAAATACTGTTACAAAGATATCTTAAACTTAAACACGCACAAACACGTTTTAAGGAGGTACGCACTATTTTATTTCACAACAGTGTCATAGGAACTGACTTGTGGTTGCGCAACTAGCCTTCTTATATATTCCAATTACTGCCATCTAGAAGTGAGTGGAAGACACCAGAACTCTCTCGAACCAACGAGATTACTCTGTACGTGCTATTAGCGCCATATGTTAGCGATAGAAGGTACTACCTATTTCCGCTTGTGTCCACCAGATGTCGTGTCACGTTACTCCTCATGGCTCGTACTCTACGACTAATCTAGAAATTACAGATAATGACAGGAAAATTAATAATATGCAGTGTTGCCGTTTTGCGGACTTAAGTCCGATTTGCAGCCTTTTTTCAACGTTGCGTACTTTTTCGGACTTTTTTTTTCATCAGTGGACTATTTCACTTTTTACCACCGGCAACAATGATAATATGGTTTTGGCCCTCGGAACTTACTGGAGTAATCAGTATGGCCCTAAGGCTGGAAAGTTTGGAGACCCCTGTCTTAGAGGATGCTGAAAACAAATGATTGATTTCTGTGTGTGTTCAGAATACTTTACAGTTATAAAGAAACACACGAATTTTTGATAGATTACAGTGTTTCCTTGAATAATTTCGCAACATTCAATTACTGTAAATAATAATAAAATTTCACCAATGATGTACGTATCAATTTGAAGAAAATCATTTATAATGCCATCTCGAATTCTGGTCACACAGCTAGTATGGAAAAACATTTCACATCTAGAATCATTCGATATATGATAAAAATAACTTAACACCCTAAGCATTTTAACAGAGGTGATTTATTTCGACATGACCTCGTATCTAACATCCTTCTATCTACAGAAACTTTTAAGACAATAAATTAAAATCTCTACTTAGTAAATAACAAAGACACGGGTAATCGTGAGAACCACTGAATGGATTTTGATGCGGTTTTCACCATTATGTAAAGGATATCTCCAGAAATGTTTCTGTAGAAAATAATTTATTTATGATCAAAGGAAGTCAAGCAGTAACGATTTCAGTGAAAAAGTCGAAAAAAGAATTTGGCGTCCGTGCGCTTTTTAAGCTTACGCTGGGAAAACGACTAAAAATATCAATATGCTATGAGTGTAAGAATTGTTCGGCATGAAAAGTTCTACAAAACAGTTCGGGAGAGCATATCTCTATCTTCAATACATCGCCCACTATAAGTGCCTTTACTTTTTCATTACGTCCAGCAATCTCCATTCAATAACATAGGTGACAGTTTACGAGCTAGCTAGGGGCGAGCCTATCACCCCAGTTACAGCCTAGCCAGCGGGCGAGCCTATTATCCCACATACAGCCAACAGCAAACTGTTGAGTTAAGAGTTCAGAGAAGAGTGGTTGTGTTTGGAGGGTCCCTGGAAATGCAACTCGGCTTTTCTTCAAGTTAAGATTGGACGGAAGGGGGATTTGTGTTTCATGCACTTCGCCATTCTTAAATTTATGTCTGACAAGAATTCGTTGCACATGCATCTCCATGATAATATAATTAATAATCCAGTCAGTGATATTTACCCACAATGCCGAGACGTAAAACGGATATAGATCGTAGGTCATTGACATCGAAAAAGCAGCGCTTATCACGTAATAAATCAAAACTGTTCCCGGGCGAAGTCGGGGCGGAATGCTATTTGACCATAAAATAATGATAATTGAAAGTGGTTGGAAGCACAGAGTGTCTATTTTTCATCATTACTAGGAAACAGAATCCTTACGTAAATGCACGGAAAAGGTGAACTATCGCTACTTTAGAACTTCCTTGAACTCCTGGCGTGCCTGAACTGATCGGACGCTGCACGTATATTTACGAGTTTTGCACGGGCGGCTTGTCATCGCACAATGTGTATTTACGGGCTTAGCATTGAAAGGGTCCCGCTCTCTGGTAACTATTGAATTCCAACAGAATATTAGCTACATTCCTGAAAAAGGAGTGTGAAGTTTGAATATATGTATGTCTTACTTACTGGTGAGCGCTTCAGTTCGTGAAGAGCCTTGGCCTCCTTTATCACCCGCCTCCATTCATCTCAATCTTCCGCCTTCCATCTCCAGTTCCTGATTCCCAGACTCCTAAGGTCGTCTTCCACGTCATCTATCCACCATCTCCTGGGTCTTCCTCTTCTCCTTCTTCCATCCAGTCTTTGTGTAAACACCTTTTTGACGCTACGTGATTCTGGCATTCTCTGTACGTGTCCTGCCCATCTTATCCTTCCCTGCTTAATTTTCACCACAATATCTGCCTGTCCGAATAGTTCCTGTAGTTCCACATTTGTCCTTAATCTCCAACCTTCCTCCTGTCTCACTGGCCCGTATATTTTACCCAATATATTCCTTTCCCATCTTCGCAGCCAGTCTTCTTCTTTTCTATTCAAAACACAACCTTCCGATCCATACATAATCACAGGTCTGAGTATTGTAATGTAAATATTTACTTTAGTACTCCTACTAACATTTCTGGATTTAAACATGCTTTCCAGAGTGTAATAGCATCTATTTCCACTTTTTATCCTTTCTTGTATTTCCACTGATGTTCTGTTATCCTCCGATATTCTTGAGCTCAAATATTTGAATTTGTCTACTCTTTCATATTCTTTCCAGAAGAAATATTCTGAATTTAGACTTCTTGACAGCAACAAATCTACTGACACACAGCATTAACCCATAAACGCCTAGCGTTACCATATGGTAACGCAGTACCGATAATTGCATTTATTGCTCTACATGACCTTTGCCAGTTAAAGATATTCGAACATTGCGCTTATATGATCATGGAAGGTCTATTTATTCATTTCCCGCGCACTAGTCGCTAGGGAATGTCTTGGGTGATGTCGCAACAATCGTGTTCATTTCGAGGTTTGTTTCTCACGTCGTGATGGCATGCCGCAAAAGGTGCGGCTTGCTAAATTATTGCGTGAAATGGAGATAGTTTACTTTGTCTTCAGGATTATGGTAGTAAACATATCTAATTTATAATTCAGTAACATATCTTACGTGTATCTTTACACCGGCTCATGCCCGGGACTAATTTTCCCAGCGTTACCATATGGTAACGCTAGGCGGATACAGGGTCAGTGGTAAGGCAATATATTTTCTGTAGCACATTCATATGAAATGAGTTAGAATACTTTTCATGCATTTATACACAAAGCGTTTTTCCATATACAGCTTTTTAACAGTGCATGACTTGATATAATATGTTTTATGTCACCGTAGCATATTTTTTTACGCCAGTACCGTATTCAAGACCATACCTTTGCCGAGATATCTGGCTGCGGGCAGTGTTTCAGAAAATACAATGCTTGAATTATTTCGATATTTCAGAGGTCTAGACTGGCTGCGTGGCTTCGCGGCAACGTTTTCTCTTGCTGTGCCCAAGCTTGCAGGATCGAATCCTGGTGCAGTCAGCTGACATTTGAGGGTGCGCAAATGCGAGGGAGTCATGTCAGTAGATTCACTGGCACGTTAAAGATCCCCTTTGGGTCAAAATTCTGGCAACCCTGCCAGAGCAGTTAAAAGGGACGTAAATCCAATAACATAATTATTATTTAGAAGTCTAACCTTGGCAGAAATATTGGAGGAAGGGGAAAAGGAGTAATGACGACATGATTATTGCCTGCTGGCATGAAAACAGCACAGTAACTGTTGCCTCCACGACTCTCCCTGTCCCCCTCGACCAGGTCGGAAGATTCTCTTGGACTGAAAAGAACAATAGTTACAATCCTACGTCCTCTCCTGATCGGCACCTATAACAAATTTATGGGGGAAACGAACCTTATGGATGAAAATGTCAACTGATATCATCTGTCAATAAGAAACAAAAAGTGGTGGTGGGCCATATTTTCTTGGCATCTTGACGAGAGTCTCCAAAACGCATGGTACCTTACTACTATGTAACGGTAGAGGACAACTCAACTGGAGTTCAAGTGGGAAGTGGCGCAATTGTACGTGAAACCGTACGGCGTAGAACCGCGTAGAGCCAGGTGGCTCTCAACAGCACGTGTAGTACAGGGCCGCGACATTGAAGACTTGTGATATGATGGACGCAATCTTCTGGTCATCAACGTCCTAGGACATAAGCGGAGGCGGTGTGCCGGTGATTATGTGTAAGCAGTGTCTGCACTGCATGTTGTAAATGTGATTTGGGACCGTGCGTGTCATGCTTCTTGCCGTTCCACACCATGTAACTAGTCACTAGACTATGTGATCGAATGTTCAAAGGTGCCAAAATACTTGCTCAGTGCTTTTTCAAGTGTAATATTATCACGATAAGTACTTAGCAACAAATATGAAATTGGTACATTATTGTATTTATAAATCACCTTTCTGAATATGCAGTAAGGGTTTTTGACAACACAAGCGCCTAGCGTCACATTTATGTAACATCCTGTATTTCCGGAATATAAGATGCCACCTTCGTAAAATATGGTTTGAGTTCCTTAATAAAAAAGCAAAATTTTCAAAAAGTATTAATTCGGGCGTTCATGGGTTAATTGCGAGGGAGAAAACCCTCTACGACAGTTTCATTTACTTCCCTCTTAACTAAATGTCATCCCTTCCCTGAAAATGCGTGTCATGTGAAAAGCTAATTTGCGGACTATGTAGCTAAAGGGGACAATGTAAATTATTCCTGTTCTGGTTTTAGCTGAGGGGCGTAGCTTCTGGGAAAAGAGACGAGGGCATGAAATATTTATGCATTTCTGTTTCTTGACTGCGTAGGAAAATATGACCGTCACTCGATGACGTGACTGAGGCAGAAGAGCGAGAGAGGGTGTAAGGAAATTCCTAAGTATTGATATGTAAATGCGATGTTGCAAAACGACATGCGGCACTTTACACCACGTCAGTGTACTTGCACGCATATAGGACTGTGAGGCAAGGGGATACTTTAAAGTAGCACTTGAAAAATGAAGTCAGTAATCACATTTGAAAACACACGGTATTTCTAAAGTATGGAAACACCTTCTCAGGTCATGTCTTAGGGAGAGATTAAAAAAAATGAAAAATAAAGGAAACCTTTCCTAGGGTACGTGGAGAATAATACTAATTGTGGGGTTTGAAGCCATTTTTCAGTTTTGCCTTAGTAAACAAAAGTTTGGTGCTTTTCATTCGACCGTTATTCTTCCAAGAGGGAAGTTGATACTACACGCAGTTACAGAACGGAACACATCCAACCAGATAAGTAATAGCCTGCACTATACAGTACAGCCATAGTTGACTTTTACAACCATATAGTCACTCCAAACAGACAAATTCTGGATTTCTATCACCATTTTAGCATTCCACCTAACATCATATAGTCTATACTACAACTAGCATACACTGACAAGTTGCAGTACCAATACTGCAACTAAATAATTGTACACTTTGTAAATATTCTCATCTGTATTTTCAAACATAGATTTTATGGCCTAAGTGTAATGAATCTGATGATGATCGCTTGACGATCGAAACTGGTCATCCTAGTGTATTTATTAATCTTATGTATTTTTTTTTTCAGGATTAGAGTTTAACCCAACTCTTTTGGGTACATTCGTGTTGACCGACTGAAAAGCACCAAACTTTTGAATAATACTAATGTTATTGGTTTTACGTCCCTTATAACTACTGCGGCTTTTAGAGACGCCGGGGTGCCGGAATTGTGCCCCAAAGGGGTTCTTTAGCGTGCCAGAAAATCTACTGACACAGCTCCCTCACATTTGCGCACCCTAAAATTCCAACTGGCTGCACCAGGAATCGATCCTGCAACCTTTGGCACAGCGGGCGAGAACGTTACCGCTAAGCCACGCAGCCAGTCTCTACTTGGAAAAGCAGACAATTGCGGATATGTTGACAACTTTGACATCTGAACTTGAAACCCTTTACACTTTTCTGCATTGGTAATTGTGCAGAGGGAAAGTACACACATTGAATGTATAACTTACATAAAAATAACCCTGATAGAAGTACACGTAAACTGCATATACATCGAAACTTCAACCCTAGTGATCATGATCTGATGATGACCTCCTGACGGTCAAAACGCTTAATCCTAAGTTGTCCTTCTTCTGCTTCTTCGTCTTCGTCTTCGTCTTCATTTCCCATTTCCAGTTTCCAGGGTCGGGTTGCGAATCGAGGACCTCCACAGTTGTCTATCCCTCCAACATTCATTTCCTTCTTTCAATACTTCTTTTACTTTTACTCCTCTTTTCTCTATGCTTTCCTTCACCGTATCTATCCACCTATTTCTGGGCCTTCCTCGTGGTCTTCTCCCTGGTATTTTCTCCATAAATATTCTTTTTTGGTAGGCCTACTATCTTGCCTTGCAGTTTTGGGAACCCAGTTCTCTCCCTAATGTCCACATTTCTGATTTTATCCCTTCGTGTCTTTCCAATTATTCCTCTAAGGAACTTCATCTCGGCTCCTTGGATTCGGCTTTCATCGCGTTTAGTTTTGGTCCAAGTACAGTACCTGCTGCATATGTCAAAATTGGTGTTTAATACATTGAGAATAGAACTTTCTTGCATTTCTCTGGGACTTCCTGGTTCCATGCTAATACTCTCACAAACTGGTAAACCCATTAGCTTGTTGGATTCTCTTTCCAATTTCTTAATTTATTGTATCATCTTCTGTGAGTATGCTCCCCAAATACTTAAAGCTTTTTACCATTTCCAATGGATTTCCATTGACTTCAATATTCTGTCTTCCTTCTCTCTTGTTTCTTGTCATCACTACCGTCTTACTCTTATCGACACTTATTTTCATTCCATATTTCTCTATATCTTGATTCCAGACAGTAAGTTGTCCTTATTTATATTAATAATTAATACATGCATTTGTTCAGGACTTGTGCAAATCATATCGGCAAATAGCGTGTTGACCGACTGAATAGTATAAATCGATAGTTTGTACAGGCAACTCTGAAGATTGCCTTCAAAAATTCACAAAATTATTCCGTACCTAAACTTTGTTTCTTTTATTTTTTTGTGACATCCAATGAAGCCCCCTCGAGTCGTTAGTTTTTGTTGCTATAAGGGATGGAACTACGAGGTCATCTGCCCCTACCCCCTCGAGTATTGCAGTGTTTTGTTCTACTTCACATTTTTCCGAGATAGAATTATTATGTTATGATTATGAATAATACAGTACTATAAAAATACAGCTTCTATGGTACAATTTATTCGCCATACTTCTGTGCAATACTCGACAGTGTAAAGTTTCATATATTGTGTCTTAAGTGATTTAATATGACATCCATTTGGGCATATCCCAGTCAGTGTGTTGTGTGCGATTGGAAATACTAACTACAAACTTAGTTAATCGCGTTCTCTATCTTTAATGTTTAAGCTCTCCATTTAATATGACTGTCCGTATTCGCTCAATCCCAGTAGCATGAACTCCAGCTTTGATTTAATACACACATTGACGTCATTTCCATTTAGCTTTGTTTGAATAACACTTCATTTCAACTTTGTAATTTGTTTATTTTAGTGTAAGGCCTATTAAATACCATTGGCAAAATTATTTAATCCAAAAACGTACTATTATGTGAATTCATTCGGCAAATACCTAGGCATATCTGTAAATGGAACATGTTACAGTAACTAATCTCAGTAAAGACTACTTTCAGAATAAATACACCCTTAGTAAATCATTTGTCTTTTCTAATGAGCCAGCGATCTGGAGAAAGTAATTAACTGCACGATATTAGCAGCTCCTGCTTAAATTATTGCTGTTGTTTTGAGTCTTCAATCTTTGACTACTTTAATGCTGTTTTCCTTGCCTTCCTGTCCTGAGATAATTGTTTCATCTCTACATAGCTACCACACCCTACATCCGAGGCAATATGTTTAACATATTCAAACCTTGGTCTACCCCTACAGTTCTTATCCTCGACCCTTACTTCTATAACTAAGCTTGCTATTCCTGGGTGTCTTTATAAGTGTCTTACCAACCTATCTCGTCTATTCATTAGCAGTCGCCAGAAATATCTCTCCTCTCCCACTCGTCTTAGTACCTCTTCATTCGGAACCCCATCTATCCATCTGATCTTCAACATACTCCTGTAACACCACATTTCAAATACTTCTATTTTCCTCTTTTCTACTGCACCAACAGTCCAAGTTTCACTTCCATAGAGCGCCACGCTCCAAAAAAGGCTTTCAAAAATGTCCTTCTAATACCTAAATCTATACTTGATCTATACTTTTCTGTAGAAATGCTTTCGTTACCTCAGCCAACCTACTTTTCATATCATCTTTGCTTCGTCCATCACTGGTTATTTTGCTTTCCAAGTAACAGAAGTCCCCTACTGTCGTTATCTTTTCATCTGCCAATTTGACGGCCAAAGGGGTTTCCAATTTATTTCAACAAAATTGATTTGATATGTGAATTTCGAGTTCTTACATCCACAAAAGTTCAAAATGGATGTTACCCGGTTGTAACAGATTGTTACATGGTAACGGCTGCATAGTTTACACATACTGGGTTCTTCCGGGTCATGGAAACACTCATGATACTTTAACCGTCGACACTGAACCAGTGCCACTATATTTTATATTAACTTTTACAAACTAATGCATATACGCACTGTATTTGATATCAACTATTTTGTTTCCAATCATGTTTCTTCACCAACGTTTCTTTTTTCAACTCAAGGTACTGAAATATCTCTTGCCAACTCTTAAAATAACAAGTTATTTGTGGTCTTTACAGTTCCCATGTACCGCAATCGAGGCCTCAATGTGTTGGAGATGTTGGTTTGTGTCTGTCCAGGTCCGAGCCTTCATGGCCTCAGTTGAGTAGAACCCGAGCGAGATTTCCGTCCTTTTCCTCACTTTGACCATATACCATGTCGCGAATGGAACCGGTAAGCAAAGGTAAATAAAGGAAAGGAAACGAAACCATAAAGTCGATCCAGAAGGAAACAAGTAGTTTCGTGAAGAACTAAATAGCCTATTTTCATATATCCTAATTATATTAATTGCCTCTATCAAAATACAAATTTTTAGTTTGATTGCTGCAATAGATTCGTATATACTGTATTGAGAACCGTCTAAATATTTCGGATGGTTGCCATGTTGGATTGGTGAGACGTGATAAAATTTGAAGGGCACGATCGGCGTCGGCCAAAATAGAACACACACACAGACGCACACACACACACACACACACACACACTCACGGTCAAAAGGTGATCACATAAGTTTTTTTTTCATAAATGAAAAATGGGGGAAAAAAGTTAGTTTTCACGATTCTAGTAAAATTTATGCATTTTACTAGAAATTATTTAGAATCCGGCCCCCCAAAAAGTACCAAACCTGACCTATTTCCGTGAATATTTCTTTTGCTGCTGAAGTTTAAACAGAAATACTACGCATAATAATGTATATTTTCAGTGTGACATAATGAAAGTGCTAAAATAGAGTTTTACATTAAGAACGTTTTCTCTCAGTCCCGTATTTCTTGTTTTATTTTTATTTTGTAGCTTTAGGAAATAAGTGGATGATTATCATCGCCAATACACCAACACCTGGTCCACGCTCCACTAGTGGCTTTCTTTCACCCAATACGCTTCGCGCTGTTCAAGCGTTCTCATTGACATACTGGAGATGGACACACGTTTTGAGTGCAATTGACCCGGCCAAAGTCGTCAGATTTTTTAAGAGCGTTAAATATCCCTCAGTACGTCTTCTTTCGGAGGGGAAGTAAAGCCGGCGGTCCCATGTCATAGGTTCATGGCATGTAATAGAACCTTCCACTAACTACACTTGTGTGAAGCTAAATTATAGGTTAGATAGCTTGCCACGGTGGGTGAGTTGTTAACGTGTCGGTCTACTAACCCCAAGCTTGCATGTTCGCTCCTGGCCGTGGTAAGTGATTTTTGAAAGGCGGCAAAATTTACGACACCATGTCATACGATGTTGGCATGTCAAAGAACCCATTTGAATTCAGTAGGCCGTGTTCATAATGGCAAAATTAATCTCGGGATTTTCCGCCAACACAAAGTTCCTAATTTCTCTACTAGAAAGCGCAATAGTATTCAAGGAGCTTAGATAGCTAACCTCCTTGACTTTCATAGTGCTTCAAGGAACAAAGAAATTGGACATGCAAGCTACCCTCTGGGTGTCAAATAACAAAGCTTGCACCCAGCATCCGAGGCCATACGATATTATTATTATTATTATTATAGGTTAGATTTGACTGACGCTCTAAGGTTGTCGTTGACGGTGGCACTTGATAGCAAAAGTAGAAACTGCTTGAAAATTGAATGTCAGCAGTCCTTACTTGAATTAAAAACACATATCACACACTAATACAGCCATCACAATTAACACTGGTTATCAGAGAGATTCTACACACACCCAAAGTACACGGAGCTACATGACCGCGTTGTCGCAGCCCCTAAACTGAGGAACCAACCAACCAACTATGAGTGCAGTTGGTGTGCTGATCTGATTCTAATTCCGTTTTTCTACCGACAGAAGCTCGGCTGTAGTGGGACATCACGAATAGTCTGATTGATGGAACCCTTGACAGCACGTATTGCTGACGTCAGTCTCTCAACTTCTAACCTAATATCCATGGACAGTTTACTATCCCTTGTGGCTAGTATCTACGATACCTTATGGGATAAATGACACGAATACTCTTATATACCGTACCGCTGTTGACTATCCACAATATCACGAGGGTGATAATTAAGAATAGTGTGCCGAAATTGTGACTGCATGCTGTCGAACATAACAATATTTTTGTGGTGAGGAGTTATACAGTGTGTTCAAAACTTCCATGCCCAAAGTCATAGATATGATGACGGAGACTACACGGAATATATTTCGTTAGCTGTCGGAAACCCATATTGTGTGAGGATGGAGTATGAAGGAGGTCATTGGGTGGACAGCTTGCCACGGTGGGCGAGTGGTTATCGTGTCGGATTACTAACCCCCCAAGATTGCAGGTTCGCTCCTGGCCGTGGTAAGTGATTTTTGAAAGGCGACAAAAATCACGACACGCTTGTCATGTTAAAGAACCTATTTGAATTCAGTAGGCCGTGTTTATAACGGCAAAATTAATCTCGGTTTTATCCACCAAAACAAAAGTTCTTCCTTTCTCTACTGGAAAGCGCTGTAGTGTCAAGGAGCTTCGATATCTAACCTACTTGACTTTCAGAGTGCTCCAAGGAAAAACAAATGACAAACCTTGCACACGGCACCCGAGGCCTTACGATATTATTGTTATTATTATTGGGTGGGATTGAGAATGAAACATAGTTAAGTGATTTTCAGTAGCCTACTTTATTTATCTGCTCAATGTTATAATAAATATTTAAACGAAGAGAATGGGCTAGAACAAGAAGCGACCAATATCCGCATCCTGAAATTAGAGCGAACGTTGCAACTGACTAAAAACACCTACAATAAGAAAATGCTGAGTATTGGAGCCAAACTAAGGCATTACAGCTGTGTTGTCAGACCGGAAGGTTTATATGCTTCGGTGACCCTGTGTATGAATCGAACAGGATAAGTCAATCAGCTACTTAAAAGAGAACGCAGACTATTACGGAAGATCTGGGAAAACAAACGTGTTGATGGACAGGTTCGACTGATATCAAATAAAGAAGTATACAGCAAGATGGAACCGATAACAACAACAATTAGAAAACTGTTTTATGGGCACATCTTCCGTATGAATAATGACTGGCTCACAAAGAAAATCTGGAATTTTCTTAAACCGAAGATCTCCAGGTTGAAATGGTTCCAAGAGTGTGAGAAATATATGAGACAGGTGGGATTACGGAGGATAAAATCAAAGACAGGAATTGTTTCAGAAGGATGGTGAAAAGCAATCAGGGTTTTAGGATGGAGGCAGAACCCAGAAGACGGAGAGGCCCTTTAACAGAGGAGCGGAAGAACAAGCTGAGAGATGGGCTCAAGAGATACTGGCAAGATGTCAAAGTCGGCAAACGAACAAGACGCAGACACTGAAATGAGAGTGGTTGTTAACACGCAGTCCATAGAGGCTCGAGTTGACGGTAAAAATAATAGTAATAAAAAAAGAACACCAATAACCTCAGGGAAGAGCCGTTGAATGGATTTCGGGGTTGGTCAGATCTCAGTGGGACTCATCTCGAGATCCCCTCGGTTATCAATCAGTGATTTTTGAAGGCTGATCCACAAATGGCATCACGTTACTAGCTCGGGTGAATGATCGGAGACAAAACTGCCATCACGTTACTAGCTGGTCTTCTTCTGTCCTCGGGTGAATGATCGGAGACAAAACTCAAGTGTTCGTCTTTCCTGCGAGATATAGCCTATTTGTGAGATTGCAGTGAATAAACAATCAAGTTTGAACAACCCTGTAACAATATGTTAGACTTAATTGCGCAATGGTGATTGTTAGATTACAAGTGAATTGTTTATTACTGGGGAGAATTGCAGAAAACTGGGAATACATGCATCATTATTCATTAAATATAAGATTTTTCAGTTATAACTTTTTTATCGTAAGAGGGCAATGAGATTATAAAAGAAATGTTAAAATAATCTAGAATATTCTTGATGAAAATCTGAAAATATCTGTGCACGTTATTTTCCTAATATATTGTAAATGTACTGTACAGAATTCAGTAAAATATTGGGGTTCGTCATATCCTCTTAAGTTTCAGTTAAGAAAGTGTGTTACGTTGTATCTATCCCCTCAAAAGGCCAAGATAATGTGTCTCAGTCGATTGGAGGGACGAAACAAGATCTAAAGGGACAATCCAAAAATAAGTAGTTTCGTGAAGAAATAAACAGTCCATATTGTATAAGTTTTTCGGGCTTGTAGGTCGTTGTCCAGACAGGATATCTCCCGACGTTTCACCGGAAACTGCGTCCGGCATTATCAAGGGTTCCGCTCCTTTCCTTGGTCAGCAGTGGAATGAGGAAGAGGCTTGAAATAATGGGTAACGGATTGTAGTGGGGTATTGTTGCTTGAATATGACTGTTGGTTGGGTGGATCTAGGCGATGAATAAACGGCTGGAAGGCAGTTGTCATCAAATTAGCATGGTGAGCCGAGCGTTCTCTTCGCATTCCGGCTGGATCGTCTGGTCTCGCGTACATGTTGCGGGGTGCGGTGCGTGTAGTTTCGGCGACCGAGCTTGTGAGGGTCAGGTGTTCTCTGGGCGACTGCCGGGCGGTAACGGGAAGATCCTTCAGGTTGACGTGTGCGTGATATCTTGGCAACAATACCCCACTACAAACCGTTACCCACTATTTCAATCCTCTTCCTCATTCCACTGCTGACCAAGGAAAGGAGCGGAACCCTTGATAATGCTGGACGCAGTTTCCGGTGAAACGTCGGTAGATATCCTGTCTGGACCACGGCCTACAAGCCCGAAAAACTTGTACATAATTATGAACGCCGGCCGTGAAAGCCTAAGCGGTTATATCAGTCCATATTGTTATATACTGTGCCCGTTTGGACCGAAGTCCGGACGACCACATATGCATTTCACCAAAAATCAGTCAGCACGAGAATCAAAATATCCCGGGGCGCCAGATGGGTTGAAGTCGAATGCAAAGACCCAACAAAAAAATTCTTAACTGATTTTCGGCTCGACGCAACAATAATGATAGAAGGAGATTCATGAAAACGGTGATTGCATACCATAAAATTATCCCATTTTATTAAAACTTTAAAATGACATGAAGAAAATATGCCCAAAATGGCATAAAAGATGACTGGAAAAGAATAAATTATTTACACAATATACAATATCGCCAACACATGAATACTAACAAAGTTGAAACGAGAGGTCAGAATATCAGTCCTGTTGACTTCGTTCAACATAATTATGTACAGGGGTAGGGTTTTATCAGCGCAAAGTCAATCGTCCATGCTGATCCCTAAATTATTTAGCATTCACACGTTGAAGATCAATAAGAAAATTTATCACTCGTTGGAAAATCACTTTCACTGTTCATTTCTCAAAACTATTATCGTAGCATTTCGACTAACATTTCTTAGGCAATAGTAATATTAGGATTTGTCAAATACAAAGTTGTTCATAATAAGTGAAATACACTATGATTTACATGGACCTTGAGCATTTTTGTGGATTCAAAAAATAACCAGAAAATATCTATTGAAACATAGACTTCAATCCAAAGTCTGTCAAAAATAATTTTGACTTAATCAAAAATATAATTATCCCAAATAAAACTTCCATTCCACATGGATTCAGTCAACAAATAAATTAATTATTCCTTGAAAACCTTAATTAGGAAATTTGAAATATCATCTAGCATGTTTTATAATGAAACAAATTATTATTATTATTATCATCAAAGTGATTTTGAAAAAATGTCAAATATGTTCAGCATCAACTTATTAAAGAAAATGTGTATTTATTTTTTATAGGATCTGAAAATCCTTTCAGCTTATAGTGGTTGTTAATAAGTAACAATTTCAAACAACAGCATTGGCCCATATGATGGACACGTGATAAAAATCACAGAATTATAAATCAGCATTTAGACAACAGTAGTAAAGCTTTCCTGAATGAAAGGAACTAGTAGAATAATACTTTTCCGGGTAAGCAATTACTAGAAATATTTTCAAACACGTGGATCAACAGTAATTTAATAATGACGGTTCACAAAATAACCTGTGGTTATATTACGACGAAAGTGTGGCGAAAAACGACTCTCCTACTACATCAAAAACATCCAACCTACAATTTGATTGGTGCTCCATTTTACACAACCTCATTCCTGCGATTTAAATTGCGCACTCAGAATGGCATATAATTATCTGCACACACATAATGACATCTTCCCAAATTATACAAAATAATCTAGCCTTTGCTTGTTATGACAAATGGAAGATTCAAAAATCAGTAAACCTCATCAATGAGTTTACGACAATATCCAATATAATTTCACCATCAGAAATTCCACACAGTGTTAATATTAGCAAACGTTGTGAAAGACGCTGCGTCATAATGATTTTATTTTATATAAACTCTAGCAAAAACCCTGCTTTATACATGCTTAGCTTCCCATTTCACTTCTTTCCGTGTCTTTATCAAAGCTTTAAATATGAAATGCAAACGTGAAACAATTTCACTGAATTTAACTGTTCATTATAAGTGGGCATGTGTTAACCACTAACCTTCGGAATTAACAAATATCCGATTTAGAGTATGACTTCAAATGTCAACTGTATTAACCATACAACCAGAAAATGATTATTATAAATCACAAATGTTTATTATTATTATTCCAGAAAAATAGAAAAATAATAATTATTATCAAATCCCATTATTATTATTATTATTATTATTATTATTATGTTCAAAACTAGGTTTAAAGTTATCAAACTGTTTGGGGAATATCACCCTCGACTTCATAATGATGGATAACTATCCATTCCTCAACTTAGATTAATTCGTAAATCTCAAATTATGACGGCTAATGACAGCAATAAGAAACAAGAAGTTCCGTTAAGAACTATACAGCCTTCTTTTCATGCCAATGATTATTCTACAGAATATGAACCTATCTAGAATAATGACGAAATTAAGTTGCTAATATCGAAATTTCCAATTAGTTCGAAATACTGTATACCTTGCATAATGTTGCCTAATAGAGCACTACAGTTGGCAGCCCTGATGACTGAATATATTCTTAGTTCCGTTTCTTACGGTACTAAATACAAAATTTGGTTGAAGTCCACTGGATAGCATGGACGTTACATGCAGTTAAACATTGGATCTAACAGCGCGCGTAAAATCATGTTGGCAATAATGTCATGCATGTATTGGTCAGAAATAATCTGAAATAATATGATCTATTGTTGTGCCAATTTTGAATGAAATCCATTAGTTAGTATAGAAGTTACATGCATTTTAAAATTGGACCTATCAGCAGGCTTAGAATCATGTTGGCAGCACTGACGTATATTAGTTACTCCAAATTCGTCTAGAATGCCAGGTACTATACGTGTGCAAAGTTTAGAGCTATTGGCTTGCATACTTTCATATATATTGATATTAGGGTAACAAAAATAGGGACAGCACATATTAACAGTTGGCAGCCCTGGTTGCTCCTTAGAATACGCATAGTCATATCTGTTATGGTACACATAGCACATACGAAATTTGGTTGAAATCCAAATGATAGTATGGAAGTTACATGTATTTAAAGTTGGACCTGTCAGCAGGCTTAGAATCATGTTGGTAGCACTGACGTATATAAGTTACTCCAAATTAATATAGAATGGCAGGTACTATACGTGTGCATAGTTTAAAGCTGTCGGCTTGCATACTTTCTGATATATTGGTATTTGGATAAAATAAATTAGGAGCATTTATTAACAGTTGGCAGCCCTGGTAGGTCTTAAGAATACGATCAGTCATATCTGGTTATGTACACATACAACATACGAAATTTGGTTGAATTCCGCTTGATAGTGTAGATGTTATATGCATTTAAAAATTGGACCTATCAGGAGGCTTATAATCATTTTGGCAACACTGCCATGTTTGGCCTCCTGGAAATTAAACTGAAATATTATGATCTGTACGTGTGCCAATTTTGAAATAGCTCCCATTCATACTTTCCATGATATCCAACATGGAGCTCAAATTTCAATTGCGATTTTTTAGCAGTTGGTAGCACTGACATCATTTTCAAATATGGCCGTGAGATATTCAGGTATAGATCTTTACTCCTACCAAATTTTGTTTCGATTGCTGCAGCCGTTTAGGAGTAGATAGGGGGGGGACACACACACACACACACAGCCAGACAGAAGGACAGACAGACAGACAGACAGACAGACACACATTTGCCCGATCTCATAAGTCTACTTTTTCCTCATTTTTGCAAAATGTGAAAAGTAGGCTAAAAAATATTGAAATAAAATAAATGCTCGTTCTGCTCGTCCATAAATATCGAATCGTATAAGTCTGAGTAAAAAATCAACTCAGGTCCTAGCTCAGGTTTCGAAAGAAAATATTTGCAAAAGCAAATAAACATATCGATGACTATAGAAGAAAAAAATATGTGTTGGCAAGACTGTAGAAAAAACGAGAAAATCCAACTAACTACGCATAGAAATAATGTCAATTGCAGCTTACATTATTGTAGGTCTTGATGGTAGAAATCTGGACTGAACCAGACTACTCAGTCTTCCTGTTGTCTGTCCCATTAGGATGCGTACTTACATTCTCGTATCAGCTTCCATGTTATACCCACAAGCTGTTTACGCAGACATAGTGGCGTTTATAATGTCTTGCAGAAAAATGTTGGCAACTTCAAGAGCTGAAGTGTAGTTGACAGGGGTCTGATCTAAGCGATCCATGATGAAATAATTACCAAGACCCACTGTGATACAATCAGTATTCCAATACTCTTACAATCTTTTCAGCTCAATTACAAATTCTGTCGAGTTGGCTGGGCAAAGCTTCTCACTTTTCAGATCGCACAAGGCTAAACCTGTATTCCCATTCGGCTTTCGAATTGTAATATGCAAGACTGGTTTTGAAGTTACTGACTTATCTTGGCTGGTCCAACTATTGGATATAAATAATCCAGCTATAAGTGAATGTGGACTGAAGGAAAGGTTGTAGACATAGTCTACCATATGTCCAAGTTGTAGCGGTAAGAATTGCCAAGTGCCACAGACTTATTTCACTTCTGTGAAATCGAAGAAAAGTTATAAACTCACTCGAAATAGTTTAACACTTTCTGTAACCATGTACTGTCGAAAATTCTAAGTCCACAGCTTGTGCTGTAAGTTGAAGTTTAAATGCAACCATGTGCCCGGTGATAATAACGATGTTCGAAGTTCGGTGATAGTCAAGCGGCTAGAGCGCTTACGTAGCGTAGCACGACCAAGTCAACGGTGTGCTTGTGACGAAGTGAACATACCTCTGCCTGCGAGGCTCGCCTTATATACCCATCCGCTTGCTGGCTCGAGGTCACTGCGGCGAAAACGCTGGAACTAAAACAGCTCATAACTCGGCTTCTGTTCAATCAATTTCTTTGAAACAAAGCTCATTCTTCTTCTCTTGTTCTTGCCAGTAATCTGATATAGGTTTCATGTTTCCATCTCAACGGGAAATATTTAGTGACATATAGCCTCGACTATGACGCTCTCCTCCTACGTCACTTACCCACTTCTTGGCTGTAAATTCCTTCGAAAAGCTTCTAAGAAGGTTTGGAGCGCGCTATTCAAACATCCATATCCGAACTTAGAATCGTGGCCTGTTCCCTCAACTCTAAGCTCACGGCTTGTACCCTTCAATCTAGGCAACTGGATTTGGCCACAATACTACTGTCCTTCCTGTTTCAAAATTTCCCCGTTAATTAAATAGATTTCTTGTGTGATGAACAAAACAGTTTTTGGTATTTGGCCTGCATTGCGATTAGGTATAAGGCAAGAATTCCAAACTCAGTACTTAGTATCCTCGTTTGGAGCAGATACTCCGACAATGACTAAAGGGACTTGAAGCTCTAGGTTCACTACCATTATTCTGCATACCAGCCGCTAAGAACCTCAGGTATGGACACTAGCCATTCTCTGCTCTCCTAGCCAGAACAAATCGCTTATAGACACAATTGAGGAGGGTCAGCTCAATGGCATGGGCCTGTTTAACGTAGGCCACGGTTCAACGTATGGATGGAGGAAGGAAATCAAAGCAAGTTCAAGAAATGGAAGCTGTTGGGGGGAATATCAAGGAGCAGAATAGGATAGAGATGATAGGTAAAATAGAGGGAAGATGATGGTCGAAATGAAAGGACAGGAAGGACAGGAAATTGCGAAGAATTAAAAGTGCAAGGTGCGTTCATAAATTAACGAGCCGGAGGCTAGAATGCGCAAACCGGTGACGACATCGGCTAATCGTGGCGTGTGCAACGAGGTGTGGTTCCGACCAGAGCGTGGAAGGTCACAGCCCATCGCTAGAGGGCACGCGTGCACGTCACGTAACGATACAAAGCGAGCAGCAGCATGCATCAAACGTCCAACCAAGACCAAGACAGTAGGCCATTCGACATGCTTCCTGGTGTGGTTGAAGACTGTGGGACACCCATTGGGAACACACTTTCCGCAAGTACAGTCGTTCTTTCATGATGGTGTGCACACTTCCGACGTTCAATCCGACCACGGCGGCTATAGCGTTCACTGTCACTCGGCGGTCCTGGGTAATGAGTGCATCAACCTGCTGGACGTTGTCATCGGTAATGCAGGGGGGTGCCCCAGACCAGGCATCATCGGCTATCGACACCCGTCCTTCCCTTTGGACGATTGAAGCATGCTGCTGCTCGCGTTGTATCGTCATGTGACGTGCACGCATGCCCTCTAGCGACGGGCTATGACCTTCCACGCTCTGGTCGGAACCACACCTCGTTACACACGCCACGATTAGCCGATGTCGTCACGGGTTTGCGCATTACAGCCTCCGGCTCGTTACTTTTTGAACGCACCTTATAACTGGGCCGGCCCCGTGGTGTTGGGGTAGCGCGCCCGCCTCTCACCCGGCCAATATCTGCAGGCCAAATGGCAGGGCAGCGGTCACTTGGTGGGCCTAGGCTCTTCACGGGCTGTAGTGCAAGGGGTTATTATTATAAAAAACAACAGGGGCTAAAACTCAAGTTTTGGATACCCTATTACAGTCAAGGTCGGAAGAAAACAAGAATTGACCAAGGGAAGTTGACATAAGAAACGAATGAGAGGAGCTCGGTGCATGTAAACGGAAGTGATGCCAGGCGTAACTCGGGCCTCGTGTTTTTCAACTCATGTCTCACTAGTTCTGAGACAAATGGTTTGTTACGTGGCGAAAGTACCGTAGATGAGCAGGAGGTTGGTGATACAGAGGTTGAAATAAATATTGATGTAACTTATCATACTCTTGTAATTGATAGCACGAGGACCTTTGAGGCATGAATTAGAGCAGGATTATGGATTGGCGTGTACTGGCGTGGATATTTTACTCCTGGCAAGTGATGCGGCAATAATAATAATAATATCGTATGACCTCGGGTGCCGGGTGCAAGCTTTGATATTTGAAACCCAAAGGGTAGCTTGCATGCCGGTTTTCGTTGTTCCTTGAAGCACTATGAAAGTCAACACTATAGCGCATTCTAGTAGAGAAATGAGGAACTTTTTGTAGGCGGTAAATCCCGATATTAATTTTGCCATTACGAACACGGCCTACTGAATTCAAATGGGTTCTTTGACATGCCAACATCGTATCACATGGTGTCGTATTTTTTCAGCCTTTCAGAAATCACTTACCACGACCAGGATCGAACCTGTAAGGTTGGGGTTAGTAGACCGACACGTTGATCACTCACCCACCGAGGCAAGCGGTAACAGTGAACTACAATAGCACCGAAGAACGTGCGTCCAGTAATGTCAACAGGGGTGGAATAACTGACGTTCCATTCCGTTT
This sequence comes from Meconema thalassinum, assembly GCA_946902985.2. Taxonomy (NCBI): domain Eukaryota; kingdom Metazoa; phylum Arthropoda; class Insecta; order Orthoptera; family Tettigoniidae; genus Meconema; species Meconema thalassinum. The sequence continues at coordinate 2,122,922,005 of OX336388.2, forward strand.
GACGAGATTATGTTATAATTATTCTCTTGGAGTTGGGGACGGTCGCTTCACGTGTTCCATGCACCGGAATACACGAGCGTGTATCTACGCGTTGTTCATTCATTCTGGGGCTTTGCGACATCGTGGGCAGGTGGACTCTGCCTGATAACCTGTGTCATTGTGATGGCTGTAGTATTGTAAGCTTTAGTAATTGAAGCTAGGATTTGAAACGAGGTGGTTGTAGGCGCCCCTAGTGGACAAAACAGGAAACATTTTACTCCATGGTTTTAGTCTGAAAGTTCTATCTTTGGTGATTAATAAAGTATGTTAGAGATTTCGAGACGACTGATGGCTAAAGGAATAAATCTAATTATATTTACAAGTGAGCCTCTGTGGCTTAGGCAGCAGCGTGCCTGCTTCTCACCGCTGGGTCCGTGGTTCAAATCCCGGTCACTCCGTGTGAAATCTGTGCTGGACATAACGGAGGCAGACTGGTTTTTCTCCGGGTACTCCGGTTTTCGCTGTCAACATTTCATTCCAGCAACACTCTCCACTATTATTGCATTTCATCTGACATTCATTTAATCATTGCCCCAGAGGAGTGCGACAGGCTTCGGCAGCCGGTCGGTCGACTGGAAGCAGGCTGTGGATTTTAATGTTTAGCCTACTTTTCACATTTTGCAAAAATTAGGAAAAAGTAGACTTATGAGATCGATCCGGGCAAATGTGTGTCTGTCCTTCTGTCTGTCTGGCTGTGTGTGTGTGTGTGTCCCTGTCAACTCCTAAACGGCTGAAGCAATCGAAAAAAAAAAATTGGTAGGAGTAAAGATCTATACCTGAATATCCCAATGCCGTATTTGAAAATGTTGTCAGTACTACCAACTGCTGAAAAATCACAATTGAAATTTGAGCTCCATGTTGGATATCATGGAAGGTATGAATGGGAGCTATTTCAAAATTGGCACACGTATAGATAATAATATTTCAGTTTAATTTCCATTAGGCCATACATGGCAGTGTTGCCAAAATGATTGTAAGCCTGCTGATAGGTCCAATTTTTAAATGCATATTACGTCTACACTATCAATTGGAATTCAACCAAATTTCGTACGTTCTATGTGTACCATACCAGATATGACTATGCGTATTCTTAAAAGCAACCAGGGTTGCCAACTGATAATAAATGCTCTCAATTGCTTTTATCCAAGTACCCATATATCAGAAAGTATGCAAGCCGACAGCTTTAAACTATGCACACGTATAGTACCTGACATTCTATAATAATTTGGAGTAACATAATGTCAACACATAGCGTCAGTGCTACCAACATGATTCTAAGCCTGCTGAGATGTCCAACTTTAAATATAAGTAACTTCTATACTATCATTTGGATTTCAACCAAATTTCGTATGTGCTATGTGTACCATAACAGATATGACTATGCGTATTCTTAAGAGCAACCAGGGTTGCCAACTGTTTAAATGCTGTCTCTATTTTTGTTACCCTCATATCAATATATCAGAAAGAATGCAAGCCAATAGCTCTAAACTTTGCACACGTATAGTACTTGGCATTCAGATTAATTTGGAGTAACTAATACACGTCAGTGCTGCCAACATGATTCTAAGCCTGCTGATAGGTACAATTTGAAAATGCTTGTAACTTCTATACTAATGGATTTCATTCATAATTGCCACAACAATAGATCATATTATTTCAGATTATTTCTGTCCAATACATGCATGACATTGTTGCCAACATGATTTTACGCGCGCTGTTAGATCCAATGTTTAAATGCATGTAGCGTCCATGCTATCCATTGGACTTCAACCAAATGTTGTATTCTCTACCTTAAGAGATGGAACTAAGAATGGATTCAGTCACCATGGCTGCCAACTGTAGTGCTCTATTAATAGGCTACTACATTATGCCAGGTATACAGTATTTCGAACTAATTAGAAATTTCGTTATTACCAACTTAATTTCGTCATTATTCTAGATAGATTTATATAGATTATCATTGGCACGTTTTGGGGGGCTGGAGTTATGGTGGAGTTTGGGGGCCGTGTGTGTATTCACACTAAGTATGTTTAGTTGAAATAAGGTTCTTTTTCCTTTTATATATATCTACTTACATATTGACATACACATCACGTCAAGGTCTCTCTCTTTCTCATTCTAATTCTCCAAATTTTATATCCACTTCATTCATTTAAAAAGCATTTCCATTTTATTTCCTCTTACGTCTCATCAACAATCCAACCAACCTTCACTTATAATCTGCAACTTTCTTCTTCTTATCAACAGCCAACACCATAGCCCATCTTACTTTTCTAGCACTCTCCAATTCCATCCAATAGAAAACTTATTTAAGCAAGAACACAATAATCTCCTTAGATTTTCCAAACAGATACTTCACTTAGAATCAAAAAGCTACGCTCCTATTAAAAAACAAAACACTCCCGTAAAAAGGAAATCTAAGTAGATATAAAACTTAATTTATCATGGCCCTCTTCCACCTCACTGATGTACTATTTCAAGGAATCTCTATATCTTAAACGCTAAGGCCTGCTATAAAATATTCCACTAGCAAAGAGTAGCCATGATCCTAACCTAAAAACACTGTAACCATGATACATTACAATATGCCCTCCTATATATGTAATTCTCGCGTAAAAGACACGTGAGAATCACATAAAAATATACAAATGAAAATAATACATATCAGACATACACAGTATCAACAAATACACTAACTAAAATTATCAATAAATATTATGGTCACATTAATCGAATATCACTATCAAGTCTCCTGTATCATTCACAGCACATTGGCATTGCAAAGATGGAATATCACTGTTTTCTCTGAGCCTGTTTAAGTACATGCCATAATATCTCGTCTCTGAACTATGAGAAAATCACATGTTTCTGAATTGGGCTAAGTTTCAGATATCCACTCTGTTGACATTATCGAGTGCAAAATGCCGTAACCCACTGTTCTCAAATCTCTCAATAAGTTGTAACACCAGTAACCGTCACTCGAATATTGTCGTCTTTGTCAACACTTATACCGGAACAAATACCTCCGGCAAACAAAACGCTATCATCTTCAGTTGATTCTAAAGAAATATAAAGTTATGCATTAGACCTCTCATATCCATGTTCAATCTCAGCAACACCATCTTCTTCCTCATTCTTCCGCTTTTCGTTCTTCCTATTTATCTGTGTCTCCTTCTCCATTCATCTTTCTTCCTCTGCCTTCCATCTCGTCTTTTTCTTCATCCGCCATGTCATTCCGTACCTTGTAGCCTACTCCTCATCTTCCATCTCCATCGTTCCTCTCTCCTTCCCTTCCTCTTCTTTCTTGTCTGTCTCGTACTATTCAACAACTCATTTCTATTCGTCTTGCATCTCATCCCTTTCATCCCCATCTTCCTTCTCCAACGCTTCTTCACCTTATCTTTTTCGAGAATGCTGTCTTCTTCATGACTCACTCTTGCTCTTTCACCCTCATCTTTAACCTCTTTTTCTTGGCTGCTATTGTCCTCCTCATGTCCAACTTTATCTGCTAGTAGTTTCTCTTCTATCTTTTCTTCTCCTTCACCTGCTACCTCTCCTTCTTCAGTTTCGCCCATATCACCTGCTTTCCTTCGGTCTTCCGTTTCATTTTTTTCGTTATCCGTTTCTCCTTTCTCTTCTACCGTGGCCTCTATCTCATCTTCTTCCTTGTCCTCAGTTTTATCCTCCTCCTCCATTTGACCTCTTCCCTTATCCGCTTCACCTTTCTCTTCTTCAGTTCCTTCCATATCAGCTGCTTTCTTACGCCCCCGACCCCTCTGATAATTTTCCTGCTTTTTATTCCCTTCTTCTTCAACCACTCCAGCATCACATACTATCTCACTCAACTTCTCTTCTACAATGCATATGACCGCCACTCGGTGCTCTTGCAAATTGCCTTTCTCCTCCTCCTGCTCCTTCTTCTCTTTCTCCTCCTCCTGCGCCTTCTTCTCTTTCACCTTCTCCTGCTCCTTCTTCTTTTTCTCCTCCTCCACAGCCACACTCACAGCCACTTTCCAAGATTCTATTTCCTTTTTCACACCTCCTATTTCCTTACTAGAAAACTATTTCAAGGACTCTTCCTGCTTCTTCATAGACTCTTCCATCCCTGTGATCTGGCTAAGCAGCATTTGGAGCAGGTTACGGTTCAATTCCCCATCGCTATCTTTACTACTACCGCTATCACTACTTCTATTGTTAACGCCATCCTGCTCGATAATAACTATTTCCTCCGAGACTTCACTAGTCTTTTCCTCATCCTTCTCTGCCAAACTACACGGTTCCATAATATTACTTGGCTTAACAATAATTTTAGACCATAAGTTCAAATTTACCTCTCTTGACATACCTTATACCTAGACTGTTTTACAATTGGTGGAGTTTGGGGCCGTGTGTGTATTCACACTAAAGATGTTTAGTTGAAATAAGGTTAATTTTCCTTTTATATATATCTACTTACATATTGACATACACATCACGTCATGGTCTCTCTCTCTTTCTCAATCTAATTCTCCAAATTTGATATCCACTTCATTCATTTAAAAAGCATTTCCCTTTTATTTCCTCTTATGTCTCATCAACAATCCAACCAACCTTCATTTATAATCTGCAACTTTCTTCTTCTTATCAACAGCCAACACCATAACCCATCTTACTTTTCTAGCACTCTCCAATTCCATCCAATAGAAAACCTATATAACCAAGAACACAATAATCTCCATAGATTTTCTAAACAGTTACTTCACTTACAATCAAAAAGCTACACTCCTATTAAAAAAAACACTCCGGTAAAAAGAAAATCTAAGTAGATATAAAACTTAATTTATCATGGCCCTCTTCCACCTCACTGATGTACTATTTCAAGGAATCTCTATATCTCAAACGCTAAGGCCTGCTATAAAATATTCCACCAGCAAAGAGTAGCCATGATCCTAACCTAAAAACACTGTAACCACGACATGTTACAATTGGCATGAATCTTAAAATTTAAGAAAAGTAGGCTCTTTAGTTCGTCACGGAACTTCTTGTTCATTTAGACAAGTAGTTACTGTTAATGCGATATCAATATATATACTGTATAATAGCAACATAATTGGTGACCCTGACGTGATTTGTTTAAACACATAAACTAAATAATCATGCATGGATTAAATGAAGTAACTAGTGAAGTGAACAAGGTGAGTATCAAAATTCCACCATTATGGTTTGAAAAAAAAAAACACGAATATATGGTTCTACCAAGTAGGAGATCACTTTTCCATTTCGGCTATTACACGTGAGGATACGAAATTGAATTACCTTGTCTCACAACTTGAACCAAAGTATATCGAGAAAGCATGGGACATTATACAAAGCACAGAAAAAAACAAATATTCTGCCGTTAAGGAACGTCTTTATTCTTTTAAAGAAAGTGAAAATAAGAAAATAAAGCACTTAGTAACAGGTGTTGAGCTAAGTGAAATGAAGCCAAGCCAGTTACTCAGTAAGAAGGATGGAGTCGTTAGCCGGCGTAAATATTTCCGAGAAGGTGCCCTCCCGTCCGTTGTGGTTAGATAAATTGCCGGACTCAATTAAGAATGTTTTAATAGTGTATGATGAAAATTTAGAAAATGTGTTTAAGAAACAAACACTCTAAAAAAACTCTGAGTTTGTATTTACTAAACTCCTTGAAGGCAGTCTGTTCCGTCTGCCTGTAACATTCTGCCTCAGCACAGAATACATTTTTCTCCACATGGTTTGGAGTAAGACTAGGGAGGGGGGATTAAAACGTGAGAAAACGACTTAGACTGTTGTACACATCTACTGTAGGTACAATACGGATTCGACTATCTTTGGCTACATTCACAAAATGTACAATTTACTTCACCCTCCATTTGGGCCACTTACCACTTACTTAACGAGTAACTTCACTCTAGGAGAAAGCAGAAAAAATTTAGAACATCATTAAAAATTCAAACTTATGCCAAAATATGCACTAAGGTAATATAAAATATGCGCGTATGCAGTATGCACTGCCAAATAATTATCAATTGCCATAAGTATGCTTTCATACAATTACAAAGCTGCCTTGTTACAAATATACATTTGCATAATAATTCCTACCTCTAATGATGCTACTGATTACACTGAAGAACAGCGGTTGGTGTATTAATATAACCAACCATAGTAGGTGAGTAACATTTATGTTTCATTCACAAACTAAATTATAACCAAGTTATCAACCGACTAGGTAACACACTAATATCTATGTATTTTTTATTATTCACCGACCTGCAGAATGTTAATAGTAACATTGTATAGGTCTATAAAAACGTAATTATGTTTGTGCAGTAATTTTATGACAGTAAAGAGAAGCATATATTCAGGGTGGATGAGGGTATGTCTAGACAGACAGAATATATGATTCCGCACGTAGGAAATAGGACAGATGACCTCTCTGTTCCTCCCCTTAAAACTACAATAACCAACTAACGAACTAACCCTCGTCTGAAAGTGCCAAAGCTCGAGAGAATCATACAGTAAATGGTGCGAGGTATAATAGTAAGAAAAGGATTTCTAAACATTATTTGAACACATTTCACAACTTATAAAATTGTGATTTTACTACATTGTGTAGTTTAACAAAAGTTCGAATCCGTTCCAGACATTATTTTAAAAGTCCGGATTGGATCTGAGTAAGAGTGGTTCTTCCAAAAATTGTTGTAATTGCAATTAATTTGTGGGAGACGGGACGGGTTTTCTTCCCTTCCCTGGTAACGGCGTTCTGCGTAACATTCACCCGGATAGTATATTGCACATGTCTGTTACGTGTTATCTTATACACGTTTCGCAGATTTGTTGATGATTACATCCAAAACCAGTTTGTCACGTCCTGTATTCTTGTTTCCAGGTTTAGGCTACTCCCGGTAATAAGCTAGCAAGCGGTGATGTACTTTTCCTCCTGTTTTTCCTAAACCACACACCCTCACGTCTAACGTCGCTTCATGCCTTGAGGCTGATGAGTGTTACCTGTATATCTACTTACAATATTTTACTAACCAATAGTAAGTAGGAAAGCTTATCGGCTAGGGAAGTATATCAAAATAATACCGAATTAGATTGATGGATAGCCGAAATGAATTTTTGTTTTCATGGAACCATCATTTAGTAGCCGTTTTTCACCAGAAGAAATTCAGGCTTATGAGAACAAAGTAGTGTGGTAGTGACAGAGCTGCTTACCTTTTTATTGAGCCACCCTCGTAGCGGCCCCGAACCTGATATCTCGCTAACCAATGGTCGGATTTGAACATACAGAGTGTCCTAGCACTGCTAGTAATGCCCCCTACTTTCCTATAGCCTCTTTATTTAATGAAAATACAAAAACTAAAAGATCATTCGCGAGTAGTGGGGTAGTGTTGGTTTCCTCAAGTCGAGCTCGTGCTTGAATATGTATGGCTATGTTGGGAAAGGGTTAGGTGGTGGGAAAGGAGTAGGGTCGAGTGAGGGGTCGTTTAGATGGCATTTTTTCCTCTCTAGGTGATGGTGAGGTTATTTTTTAAAATGGATGGAATTGGGAAAGGCCATTTGGGGTAAACATGTTGTTTTGACATTTTGGCGATGAATGTTTTTTTATACGCATGCGCACTTGAGGGGTTTTGTAAGAGGGCGGGCTTTTTAAATGATGATTTATAAATGAGTTTTTTAATATGTATTGAAATAAACCCCAAAAAACTAATAGGCCATCGGCTTTTTAGTATCTCGCTAACCAATAATCGGATTTAAAACTATGAGGTGTCGTAGGACTCGTGGTGAACTCTCTTTTTCTATGGACGGAGTATATTCACCCCAAAATAAAAACTACCCTTACCCGGGGGATGAAATAGTAATTTATTTTTGTATGCTTACGAACTTGGCGGTTTTTGTAAAAGAGCGGGCTTTTTAAATGATGATTTATAAATGAGTGTTTTTTTAATATGTATTGAAATAAACCAAAAAACTAATAGGCCATCGGCTTTTTAGTATCTCGCTAACCAATAATCGGATTTAAACCTATGAGGTGTCGTAGGACTCGTGGTGAAATCCCCTTTTCTATGGACGGGGCATATCCACTCCAAAATAAAAACTACCCTTACCCGGGGGTTGAAATAGTAATATTTTTTGTATGTGCGCGCACGGACGGCTTTTGTCAAAAGGACCTAACTATACGTTAGTTAATATTTTCTGAACCCCTCATGGGATTTTGCCATAGGCAGTATCATAGCCCTGGGGGTGACGCCCCGTTTTTGAATGTATGATTCATTTTTGTCGAAAGGGCCTAACTACACTTTTGTTCATATCTCGCGAACCAATCATGCTAGGGACTTGTATGAGGGGTCCTAGCACTTGGGGCAACATCCCCTGTTTGGGGGTGAAACTACCCCCCCAAAATTGAAAAATCCATATCTAGGAAACGAAGAAGCCTAAAATTAGGTGTGATAGCTCAAAAAATAGGGGATAATATGGGCTTTTACCTCGATTGATCATTTCACCACTAAAACAGTAAATAGTTATGTTATGGGGGAAAAAACGTGTTAAACACCTAAAAATGATAAATGAACCTAAGATCTTTTGTTTTTGATGAAAAATAGCAGGGGGGTGAAACTACCCCCCAAAATTGAAAAATCCCTATCTCGGAAACGAAGAATCCTAAAATTAGGTGTGATAGCTTAAAAAATAGGGGATGATATGGGCTTTTACCTCGATTGATCATTTCACCCCTAAAACAGTAAATAGTTATGTTATGGGGGAAAAACGTGTTAAACACCTAAAAATGATAAATGAACCTAAGATCTTTTGTTTCTGATGAAAAATAGTAGGGGGGTGAAACTACCCCCCAAAATTGAAAAATCCCTATCTCGGAAACGAAGAATCCTAAAATTAGGTGTGATAGCTTAAAAAATAGGGGATGATATGGGCTTTTACCTCGATTGATCATTTCACCCCTAAAACAGTAAATAGTCATGTTATGGGAAAAAAAACGTGTTAAACACCTAAAAATGATAAATGAACCTAAGATCTTTTGTTTTTGATGAAAAATAGCAGGGGGATGCAAACAACCCCCAAATTGAAAAATCCATATCTAGGAAACGAAGAATCCTAAAATTAGGTGTAATGGCTTAAAAAATAGGTCATGATATACGCTTTTACCTGGATAGGTCATTTCACCCCTAAAACAGTAAATAGTCATGTAATGAGGAAAAATGTGTTATACACCTAAAAGCATAAGCATCTTTGTGAAACCATGCTTTAATGGACATGTACCGGCTTCGGTGGCGTAGTCGGTAGCATGCTGAACTGCTATGCCCAAGATAGCGGGTTCAAACCCGGCCGAAGTCGTCAGATTTTTTAAGAGCGTTAAAAATCCTTCAGTATGCCTTCCTTCGGAGGGGAAGTAAAGCCGGCGGTCCCATGTCATAGATTTATGGCATGTAAAAAATCCTTTCACAGACTAAACTTGTGTAAAGCAAAATTTGTTAGGTTAGATTTCGTCAGAACGCTCAATCAAAGTTCCAACGTTCACCACTAGGTATCATTGATATCTGGTGGCGAAAGTTGGAACTACTTGAAATTGAACGGAACTTGTAGCTCACCCTTTAGGGTATCCGCTGGAAGCAGCTACAGACTCAGGCGAGCCGAACATGTCCTCGGACACTCCCGGCACTAAAAACCATACGATAAATAAATAAATAAATGGACATGTGTATGGAGGATGATTGTTATTATTATTATTATTATTATTAGGTAATTATGGATTAATGTGTGTATAGATAACTAACCTGTGGGGAGCGTGATGGCGCAGGTGCTTAGCTGCTCGTCTTTACCCGGACGGCTGGGGTTCAAATCCCGGTGCCAGCGGGGGTTGGAATTTTCACCTGAAAAATCACGTGGCGTCAGGAAGAGCATTCGGCCTTAAATCCCCGGCCAAAACCAAAATGAGCCTGGTTGGCTCCGGCGACTTAAAATAATAGGGAAAAGCCGAAGAAAGAAAAAAAGAAGAAGAAAGAAAGGTAACTCACTAGTATTAGTAAACATTGGTTGGAGGTGTTGAAGAAGTCAGGATGGCCAACCCTTTGCCATGGTTCACGAATGGACCCCCAAAAAGTTTTACCTGTCAAGACTCAGTATATCCTGTTGCAGCCTTTAGAAAAAAAAAATCGAATCGGGGCCTCTGTGGTGACAGTGGACTTATATTCATGATGCTTTTTAAACAAACATAGCCTTGCATACTACCACTGGGTTGAATCTGCACAGAGACACTGGCTTTGGTGATAACAGCACAGCGATCTTGTCAGGAAGTTTCATATTACTCATCTGCTTGATAGCGGACGTGCTCTGCACATGACTAGATCGTTGTTAGGTTTGACAAAGGCTTAGTGAAGCTTATGGCAACCTTGAAATGAATGTCATGGTATAGCCGGGGTTGGAAGCCAAGACCTTAGGGTTGACAACCAAGTAGGTTAACCACTACATGGTGAGATGGTCAAATAATAATGTAACAGAACATATAGAAACGTTTTCTATAGTTTAACGAATTGCCATACCATGAGAGGTGTAGGTAACGGAAATTGAATCCTTAGCTGATGATTATACTACTTTCCATGCCCACGTATAAGCTATCATGTTAGAAAAAGAATGGTATAGCTTGTTTTAAACGGATAATAATTGTGTTTACTATGAAACACAAATCTGAATTTAAAATTAATTTAAAATAATTAATTTAAAATTAACTAATTTAAAATTAGTTTAGTACGCTGAAGTTAAAATGAATAATGATCACGTTACAGACAGCCAGTTTCAAAGCCATGAGAACTAAGTGAACAAAGAATAAAATTCATGAGCCAGTGAGGAATTCAACATGCTGTCCTTTGGACAAGAGAGAAGCGTTCTACAGCGATCCTCAATGGTTTGGGTCATCGTAAAGATGAAAATTAAATCTAAGCTATATACTAGAAGAAGAAATGGAAAACAAATGGTCAAATAAAGGACAGAAGGAATAAAAAATGGCCCTCAACCCTCAAGCATAAGGATTGAGGGAGTTGGAAGGAAGGAGAGCCATGAAAGGCAGATAAAAAGTATACTACGAGTGGCTTTGCCCCAGAGGTAATGGATAAAGAGGAGGAAAACTGGACTCAGCTCAGAAATCCCTTGGGGTCGCCAACTTCCAAACTGATCAGCCCTTGAGGGTGTAGCCATATGCAGAGTGCATCGCAAGTGGTGGGGGTATATACACCCTACCTTATTGAGGGGGCTTGAGCAAAAGACAGGAAATAACATGAAAATTAAAACAAGGCTGCCTCCTCAGGATATCAGAAAAAATAAATAAACAAGGACCAATGAAGTTGCAAAAGGAAGAGACTCCCTAGGCCTCGGATACCCTAATCATGTTGGGGTCGGTAGAGAACAAGAGTTGAGCAAGTGTGGTCGACAGGAACTAAGACAGAGAGGAGCCTAGCACAAGTTAGTGGAAGCAATGACGGCCTCAGCTGGGACTCCGTGATCGTCAACCTACATGACACTAGATATGACGCCCAGGGGTGGAATTCAAGACCTCTATTGTTTTATATCACTGGCTTTTAAGAACGCTAACACATGGCATGCCTTATAATGCAATACTGGTCCTAGGGTATGCAAAAAGGTATTAGAAACTCAGCTAATAATAGTGTGCTTGCCCATGATTATTTTCCCAAGGACTGATAACCATGATTTCCAAGCCCCTAAGTAAGACAAAAAACAAATGATTTTCATTTTCCAATGAGTTGGGGTGAGGTGAGGCGAGTTTTCTATACACCAAACTGATGTGGTTTCCCACTTCTACTCCAGGCAAATGCACATTTGATGTTAAGATTAGTGAAATGGTTTGCAACTGCCCAATGCTAGGACCTGATTAGTGGCTTTTAAAAATGAAATGGAATGGAGTACACTTACCCCAAAACCAGCAAGAGGAGTGTTCGATCCCCCACAACAACCATCCTTAAAGTCAATATAAATGACTATGCACTTCAGGTCAAGACGGTCTCCTCTCTCCAATCCTACCCCTTGGTGGCGAAAGGCACACTCTAATACAACCTTCATAGTGACAGGTTATCTGTTAAATACCTAACTATCCCCAGATTTACCTTAAATTTTCCTAAAATCCACTACATTTTCCGAAAATTGACCAAATGACACAACATTCCAGCAAAATTCAACAAATGACTACCAGATTTATTGAAATTCCATTGATTTACCTAAGCATGGTTTAAACTACCTCAAATTCATATAAAATTAGACGAATATAGATGAAAATTCACTAAAATTTACCGAATTTAGCCAAGTGGTGTACAAACCATGAAATTTATCCAATTTTTTTATTAAAATTGACTACATGTACTCGAAAATTTCATAATATTCCCTTTACATGTATGCTTTTTGTTGTTGTTGTTGTTGTTGTTGTTTCGTTTACCATACTCTCTGCAGACAAATACCTCAACATGAATTTCTCTTAGACTAGGAGCTCTACATTCGATATGATAGCTGAGTTTCATTTCCCATAAACTTGTCACTGAGCCGGGTGTCAGGAAAAGGCATTCAGCTGTAAAAACCACACTCTCACATAGACTTTCATAACCTCTTACGTTGAGGTTCCTAACGCTAACGACATTGAATGATTGAACGGTTTCCTTTTCACTATTCCTGTCTATACTTTCCTCTTTAAGGTTGCGAGATGTTTGCAAGATTCCTAAAATGCAATTAAATGTAATAAATACCTTAAGATGGTTTCATTTGTTTAATGATAATGGTGTTGATGATTGTTATATATACGTGAAGACTAATTTTTTTAGGTCTTGACTGGCCTTGCAATAAGAATTGACTAACCACACATGAGTTACCTATGAGGGAAACATTTTAGCCCACTATGTTGGTTATTGACCAGTGAGTACAGTTGTAGAAAGCTGTTTATTATAATTTTTTTGAAATCATATACAACAGATTCTTAAACCTATAGACAAACCGTGTGACCATGTTTGTTAAACATGACATTATACCAGAGACAATTAGGAAACTTGTGTAGAGCTTACCAAAAATAATGTTGTGTAACAGTAAATGCTAGTCAACAAACAGTTATGCCATACTAAAAAAATCATCATACAATACCTGAGAGAGCTCTTCTAAAAGTATTAATGCGTAACATGTTTCCACTCGCTTGCTATATATTTTTCGGCGTGGGAATGATTCTCAAGAAATGAAATGCAAATGGAACTGAAATGCAACACAAACGAATAATGAGCGCGCGCGGTGATTGAGATTGATAACATGACGTACTGTCGGTTATGTAGCTATGTGGAATGTTTATCACATATGGTTTACTTCAAGGTTTGGAGATCCCATTAAAGATATTCCTACAATAAATGATTTTCAAGTTGTCGTTCTATGGCGTGAAAATATTTAATATATGATATTTGCCAAAAGGATTTACCACTGGAATTATTTTACAAGTAGTTATTTTAATGACCAACAGAGTTCACTGTTAAGAAGGTAGAGCCCTATGTGGAATGTAGGATAACATGTTATACATGATACGTGACAACTGTAAGGCTTGTGATTTTTAAGATGCCTTTATCCCTATATTAATCACCCAGTTTGCAATACTGATAACTGCAATGTTACTGAAAAAAAAAATTGAAACTAAACAAAAATCAGCATTGAAAAACCAAAAAGTGGTTGAGCATATATATAGTGGGGAAAAGAAAAGTTTTGTAAACACTAATGTCCAACAAGATTAATTAAATCAGTAACTGTCAGGGTGGCCGAGTGGTTAAGGCGTTTGACTTAAGATCAAATTTCCAAATATATAAGGAAGCAAGGGTTCGAATCCCTTCCCTGACATAACTATTGCTTGAACATGCAAGAAAACAAGAAATATACACAAACTATGTTTATCAATTTAATCATTTTTTTACAAGAGATAGACACACAGAATACAGCTCTTTTGGTTTATCAGTTCTTTTAAACATAACATTTGTTGAAAATTATTTTTAGGGGATGGGGGGTGTTGCTACGTTGACCCATTACACAATAATAGCAGCTTTACGAAGTTCATTTTCTATATTTAATAGCTCTTTCTCATAACCAATATGACCAAGCTGTTTACAGGCATGCAAGAGCTGTAGACTTTCGACTAATATATTAGGATCGTTCCATTTACTATTTTTTATGAATGGTTTCAGAATCTCGGGAAGCAGTTCATCATTATCACCATCATTATGATTATCATCCTCATTATTATAATCATTTTCATAATGATGATCATTATCATCATTATCATTACCATGATAATTTCCACCAGTGTCCACAGTCTGTTCAATGGTTTGAGTTGTCTTTGATAGTGTTGAAAGCTTCTTTTTAGATGTGCTAGAATGCTTTAACATTGTTATGTTATTATTACCACTATTACCTTTCCCCACTAACTTTTTGATGGGGTATATTGTCTCTGATAGGGTTGAGGGCTTTTGAGATGTGGGTGCATGTCTGAACATGGGTTTCACAGGAGGTGTTAAAGGTTTCTCATTAAACAACTCGCTAACAGCATGAGTGCGTTGTAGTGTATTAAACTTGAGGTTAATATTATCTTGAGCAGTACTATCTTTCTCTTGGACTTGGTTTCTTGCTTTGGTTTGGGTTTTCCTTACATTTAGACTAGCGTGATTATTAAGTTTACATTCATGATTGTTTGAAGAAAGTACGTCCAATTCTTTTGTTTTAAGCATTCCTCGACACTGTTTCGATCGTTGCTTTGAACAGCGCCAAATAACAGTTCCATTTTTATTGCTTCGTTTCACAATATATGAATATCCTTTATAGTATGCATAAGGCTTACCATACCTAGTCACTGATACTTCCATATCAACTGTCAAGCACAAACTAATCTCTAGTAAAGACAACTTGGTAATAACAAAAATAGTTTAATGTGGGAGCATATATATATGCAAAAAGTGGGAGCAAAGGTGGGGGGTAAAAAGTGGGAGCAAAAGTGGTAGCAAATGCGGGAGAAAAAAAAACTGTGAGCAAAAAGTGGGAGCAAATATGGGATCAAATGTGGGAGCAAAGCAAATATAAAAAAAAGTGGGAGCAAATATGCTAACAAATATGTCAACAAATATACCAGCAAAAGTAAATACACAAGTCAAGATCGATTAAAGTGCAAAGAAAATATGGAAGCAAATATGAGAGCAAAAATGGTGTTTTTCTAAAACAACTAGACATAACAAACTTAGTCATAACCTAACCTCACCTAACCTCACCTAACCTCACCTAACCTAACCTCACCTCACCTCACCTAACCTAACCTCACCTCACCTAACTTCACCTAACCTAACCTAACCTAACTTTACCTAACCTAACTTGACTGAACTTTACCTAACCTAACCCATCATAACTTCACCTAACCTAACTTTACCTAATCTAACTTCACCTAACCTAACTTTCAACTCACAGATCAAGATTAAATTCTAGGCATAGTTGAGTTGGAACCCAAGACTTCAGGGATAACACACAAGTATACTAGCCACTACACCGCAAAAATGAGCAAATTACCATGCAACACAACATAAAGTAAAAGTTTCCTGTAGTGTAACTCATTGGCTGTCAACCATAGTTCGGGAATTCAAACCCAAGACCTCAGGACTTTTTGTTTTGAACATTATCAGAAATATTATTCCATTTGCATTTTGCTGCTGCTGCTTATAGTTATAAGAGTTGACATTAATATGGAAAGCAAAAAAAATGTGGGAGCAAATAGTGGGAGCAAAACGTGTAAGCAGAAGTGGGAGCAAACAAGTGTGAGCAAATATGGGAGCAGAAAGTGGGAGCAAATGTGAAAGCAAAAGTGGGAGCAAAAAGAGCGAGGAAAAGTGAGTGCACAAAGTGGGAGCAAAATGTGTGAGTAAAAAGTGGAGTCAAATGTGGTGTTTTACTAAAACAATCTCCCCTAACCTAACCTAACCTAACTTCACCCAACCTAATTTCACCTAACCTAACTTCACCTAACCTAACCTTCCAACTCTCAGATCAAAAATTAAATTCTGGCCATAGTCGAGTTGGAACCCAAAACCTCTGGGATAACACCCAAGTATACTAGCCACTACATCGCGAAATGGGCAAATTATCATGCAACACAACACAAAAATAAAAAGTTTTCTGTAGTGTAACTCATTGGCTGACAATCATAGTTGAGAATTCAAACCCAAGACCTCAGGACTTTTGTTTTGAACATTATCAGAAATATTATTCCATTTACATTTTGCCGTTGGTTGGTTGGTTGGTTGGTTCCTTAGTTTAGGGGCTGCGACAACGCGGTCATGTAGCCCCGTGTACTTTGGGTGTGTGTAGAATCTGTCTGATAACCGGTGTTAATTGTGATGACTGTATTAGTGTGTGTAACTGTTTTTTAATTCAAGTAGAGACTGCAACTTTGAATTTTCAAATAGTTCCTACTTTTGCCGCCAAACGCCACCGTCAACGACTACTAGGCCTAGTTCAGAACTAGCTACTAGACGCCACCGCAGTCGGCTCTTGGCAACGAACGTAGCAACCTAAGAGCGTTGTTTACATTCTTAACCTATCCAATTTAGTTTCACACAGGTGTAATTAGTGGAAAGATCTTTAACATGCCATAAATCTATGACATGGGACCGCCGGCTTTACTTCCCCTCCGAAGGAAGGCATACTGAGGGATTTTTAACGCTCTTAAAAAATCCGACGGCTTCGGCCGGGTTTGAACCCGCTATCTTGGGCATAGAAGCTCAGCATGCTACCAACTACGCCACCGAAGCCGCCCATTTTGCCGTTGCTTATAGTTATAAGAGTTGGCATTAATATGGGAGCAAAAGTGAAAGCAAAACGTGGGTGCAAGCATGGCTGGTTGTAGAGACTTTCATATCAACTAATACACATAAATTAAATTTTAGTAAAGTGACTTGGCTAATAATAATAATAATATTAATTTGCATATTAAGGCTTTCACGGCCCGGATTATTATATAAACAATTCATGCTTTTGGGCTAATGCCGTGTGTATTTTTAATTTAAACCATACGTTTCGGAGAAACCTTGCCTCCTTTTTCAATGGAAATAAACAATGTGGCCAAAGAAAGTATATCAATGAGATTACAAAAAATATAGATAAATTCCTCTGTTCGTCACCAGAGAGCAGCTGCCAGAAATTACTGTATGGACCATGGTGGAACGGCGGACGAAGTAGTAAGTAACCAGAAGGTAAAGGGGTCGGTGTGAAAATATAGAAACTCCTCGAAGAATGAGGAGGGGGGGGGGGGAGGTGGGGGGGGTTGACTGTATGACGTTAGGTATTGTTCAGATACACTTCCCTTTTGTTTATGTTTCCTTATATCCATCTAACCCCCCCCCCCTCCCCCCCCCCCTCCTCATTCTTCGAGGAGTTTCTATATTTTCACACCGACCCCTTTACCTTCTGGTTACTTACTACTTTGTCCGCCGTTCCACCATGGTCCATACAGTAATTTCTGGCAGCTGCTCTCTGGTGACGAACAGAGGAATTTATCTATATTTTTTGTAATCTCATTGATATACTTTCTTTGGCCACATTGTTTATTTCCATTGAAAAAGGAGGCAAGGTTTCTCCGAAACGTATGGTTTAAATTAAAAATACACACGGCATTAGCCCAAAAGCATGAATTGTTTATATAATAATCCGGGCCGTGAAAGCCTTAATATGCAAATTATTATTATTATTATTATTAGCCAAGTCACTTTACTAAAATTTAATTTATGTGTATTAGTTGATATGAAAGTCTCTACAACCAGCCATGCTTGCACCCACGTTTTGCTTTCACTTTTGCTCCCATATTAATGCCAACTCTTATAACTATAAGCAACAGCAAAATGTAAATGGAATAATATTTCTGATAATGTTCAAAACAAATGTCCTGAGGTCTTGGGTTTGAATTCTCAACTATGATTGTCAGCCAATGAGTTACACTACAGAAAACTTTTTATTTTTGTGTTGTGTTGCATGATAATTTGCCCATTTCGCGATGTAGTGGCTAGTATACTTGGGTGTTATCCCAGAGGTTTTGGGTTCCAACTCGACTATGGCCAGAATTTAATTTTTGATCTGAGAGTTGGAAGGTTAGGTTAGGTGAAGTTAGGTTAGGTGAAATTAGGTTGGGTGAAGTTAGGTTAGGTTAGGTTAGGGGAGATTGTTTTAGTAAAACACCACATTTGACTCCACTTTTTACTCACACATTTTGCTCCCACTTTGTGCACTCACTTTTCCTCGCTCTTTTTGCTCCCACTTTTGCTTTCACATTTGCTCCCACTTTCTGCTCCCATATTTGCTCACACTTGTTTGCTCCCACTTCTGCTTACACGTTTTGCTCCCACTTTTTGCTCCCACATTTTTTTTGCTTTCCATATTAATGTCAACTCTTATAACTATAAGCAGCAGCAGAAAAATGCAAATGGAATAATATTTCTGATAATGTTCAAAACAAAAAGTCCTGAGGTCTTGGGTTTGAATTCCCGAACTATGGTTGACAGCCAATGAGTTACACTACAGGAAACTTTTACTTTATGTTGTGTTGCATGGTAATTTGCTCATTTTTGCGGTGTAGTGGCTAGTATACTTGTGTGTTATCCCCGAAGTCTTGGGTTCCAACTCAACTATGCCTAGAATTTAATCTTGATCTGTGAGTTGAAAGTTAGGTTAGGTGAAGTTAGATTAGGTAAAGTTAGGTTAGGTGAAGTTATGATGGGTTAGGTTAGGTAAAGTTCAGTCAAGTTAGGTTAGGTAAAGTTAGGTTAGGTTAGGTTAGGTGAAGTTAGGTGAGGTGAGGTTAGGTTAGGTGAGGTGAGGTGAGGTTAGGTTAGGTGAGGTTAGGTGAGGTTAGGTGAGGTTAGGTTATGACTAAGTTTGTTATGTCTAGTTGTTTTAGAAAAACACCATTTTTGCTCTCATATTTGCTTCCATATTTTCTTTGCACTTTAATCGATCTTGACTTGTGTATTTACTTTTGCTGGTATATTTGTTGACATATTTGTTAGCATATTTGCTCCCACTTTTTTATATTTGCTTTGCTCCCACATTTGATCCCATATTTGCTCCCACTTTTTGCTCACAGTTTTTTTTTCTCCCGCATTTGCTACCACTTTTGCTCCCACTTTTTACCCCCCACCTTTGCTCCCACTTTTTGCATGTATATATGCTCCCACATTAAACTATTTTTGTTATTACCAAGTTGTCTTTACTAGAGATTAGTTTGTGCTTGACAGTTGATATGGATGTATCAGTGACTAGGTATGGTAAGCCTTATGCATACTATAAAGGATATTCATATATTGTGAAACGAAGCAATAAAAATGGAACTGTTATTTGGCGCTGTTCAAAGCAACGATCGAAACGGTGTCGAGGAATGCTTAAAACAAAAGAATTGGACGTACTTTCTTCAAACAATCATGAATGTAAACTTAATAATCACGCTAGTCTAAATGTAAGGAAAACCCAAACCAAAGCAAGAAACCAAGTCCAAGAGAAAGATAGTACTGCTCAAGATAATATTAACCTCAAGTTTAATACACTACAACGCACTCATGCTGTTAGCGAGTTGTTTAATGAGAAACCTTTAACACCTCCTGTGAAACCCATGTTCAGACATGCACCCACATCTCAAAAGCCCTCAACCCTATCAGAGACAATATACCCCATCAAAAAGTTAGTGGGGAAAGGTAATAGTGGTAATAATAACATAACAATGTTAAAGCATTCTAGCACATCTAAAAAGAAGCTTTCAACACTATCAAAGACAACTCAAACCATTGAACAGACTGTGGACACTGGTGGAAATTATCATGGTAATGATAATGATGATAATGATCATCATTATGAAAATGATTATAATAATGAGGATGATAATCATAATGATGGTGATAATGATGAACTGCTTCCCGAGATTCTGAAACCATTCATAAAAAATAGTAAATGGAACGATCCTAATATATTAGTCGAACGTCTACAGCTCTTGCATGCCTGTAAACAGCTTGGTCATATTGGTTATGAGAAAGAGCTATTAAATATAGAAAATGAACTTCGTAAAGCTGCTATTATTGTGTAATGGGTCAACGTAGCAACACCCCCCATCCCCTAAAAAATAATTTTCAAAAAGTGTTATGTTTAAAAGAACTGATAAACCAAAAGAGCTGTATTCTGTGTGTCTATCTCTTGTAAAAAAATGATTAAATTGATAAACATAGTTTGTGTATATTTCTTGTTTTCTTGCATGCTCAAGCAATAGTTATGTCAGGGAAGGGATTCGAACCCTTGCTTCCTTATATATTTGGAAATTTGATCTTAAGTCAAACGCCTTAACCACTCGGTCACCCTGACAGTTACTGATTTAATTAATCTTGTTGGACATTAGTGTTTACAAAACTTTTCTTTTCCCCACTATATATATGCTCAACCACTTTTTGGTTTTTCAATGCTGATTTTTGTTTTGTTTCAATTTTTTTTTTCAGTAACATTGCAGTTATCAGTATTGCAAACTGGGTGATTAATATAGGGATAAAGGCATCTTAAAAATCACAAGCCTTACAGTTGTCACGTATCATGTATAACATGTTATCCTACATTCCACATAGGGCTCTACCTTCTTAACAGTGAACTCTGTTGGTCATTAAAATAACTACTTGTAAAATAATTCCAGTGGTAAATCCTTTTAGCAAATATCATATATTAAATATTTTCACGCCATAGAACGACAACTTGAAATTCATTTATTGTAGGAATATCTTTAATGGGATCTCCAAACCTTGAAGTAAACCATATGTGATAAACATTCCACATAGCTACATAACCGACAGTACGTCATGTTATCAATCTCAATCACCGCGCGCGCTCATTATTCGTTTGTGTTGCATTTCAGTTCCATTTGCATTTCATTTCTTGAGAATCATTCCCACGCCGAAAAATATATAGCAAGCGAATGGAAACATGTTACGCATTAATACTTTTAGAAGAGCTCTCTCAGGTATTGTATGATGATTTTTTTAGTATGGCATAACTGTTTGTTGACTAGCATTTACTGTTACACAACATTATTTTTGGTAAGCTCTACACAAGTTTCCTAATTGTCTCTGGTATAATGTCATGTTTAACAAACATGGTCACACGGTTTGTCTATAGGTTTAAGCCTCTGTTGTATATGATTTCAAAAAAATTATAATAAACAGCTTTCTACAACTGTACTCACTGGTCAATAACCAACATAGTGGGCTAAAATGTTTCCCTCATAGGTAACTCATGTGTGGTTAGTCAATTCTTATTGCAAGGCCAGTCAAGACCTAAAAAAATTAGTCTTCACGTATATATAACAATCATCAACACCATTATCATTAAACAAATGAAACCATCTTAAGGTATTTATTACATTTAATTGCATTTTAGGAATCTTGCAAATATCTCGCAACCTTAAAGAGGAAAGTATAGACAGGAATAGTGAAAAGGAAACCGTTCAATCATTCAATGTCGTTAGCGTTAGGAACCTCAACGTAAGAGGTTATGAAAGTCTATGTGAGAGTGTGGTTTTTACAGCTGAATGCCTTTTCCTGACACCCGGCTCAGTGACAAGTTTATGGGAAATGAAACTCAGCTATCATATCGAATGTAGAGCTCCTAGTCTAAGAGAAATTCATGTTGAGGTATTTGTCTGCAGAGAGTATGGTAAACGAAACAACAACAACAACAACAACAACAAAAAGCATACATGTAAAGGGAATATTATGAAATTTTCGAGTACATGTAGTCAATTTTAATAAAAAATTGGATAAATTTCATGGTTTGTACACCACTTGGCTAAATTCGGTAAATTTTAGTGAATTTTCATCTATATTCGTCTAATTTTATATGAATTTGAGGTAGTTTAAACCATGCTTAGGTAAATCAATGGAATTTCAATAAATCTGGTAGTCATTTGTTGAATTTTGCTGGAATGTTGTGTCATTTGGTCAATTTTCGGAAAATGTAGTGGATTTTAGGAAAATTTAAGGTAAATCTGGGGATAGTTAGGTATTTAACAGATAACCTGTCACTATGAAGGTTGTATTAGAGTGTGCCTTTCACCACCAAGGGGTAGGATTGGAGAGAGGAGACTGTCTTGACCTGAAGTGCATAGTCATTTATATTGACTTTAAGGATGGTTGTTGTGGGGGATCGAACACTCCTCTTGCTGGTTTTGGGGTAAGTGTACTCCATTCCATTTCATTTTTAAAAGCCACTAATCAGGTCCTAGCATTGGGCAGTTGCAAACCATTTCACTAATCTTAACATCAAATGTGCATTTGCCTGGAGTAGAAGTGGGAAACCACATCAGTTTGGTGTATAGAAAACTCGCCTCACCTCACCCCAACTCATTGGAAAATGAAAATCATTTGTCTTTTGTCTTACTTAGGGGCTTGGAAATCATGGTTATCAGTCCTTGGGAAAATAATCATGGGCAAGCACACTATTATTAGCTGAGTTTCTAATACCTTTTTGCATACCCTAGGACCAGTATTGCATTATAAGGCATGCCATGTGTTAGCGTTCTTAAAAGCCAGTGATAATATAAAACAATAGAGGTCTTTAATTCCACCCCTGGGCGTCATATCTAGTGTCATGTAGGTTGACGATCACGGAGTCCCAGCTGAGGCCGTCATTGCTTCCACTAACTTGTGCTAGGCTCCTCTCTGTCTTAGTTCCTGTCGACCACACTTGCTCAACTCTTGTTCTCTACCGACCCCAACATGATTAGGGTATCCGAGGCCTAGGGAGTCTCTTCCTTTTGCAACTTCATTGGTCCTTGTTTATTTATTTTTTCTGATATCCTGAGGAGGCAGCCTTGTTTTTATTTTCATGTTATTTCCTGTCTTTTGCTCAAGCCCCCTCAAGAAGGTAGGGTGTATATACCCCCACCACTTGCGATGCACTCTGCATATGGCTACACCCTCAAGGGCTGATCAGTTTGGAAGTTGGCGACCCCAAGGGATTTCTGAGCTGAGTCCAGTTTTCCTCCTCTTTATCCATTACCTCTGGGGCAAAGCCACTCCTAGTATACTTTTTATCTGCCTTTCATGGCTCTCCTTCCTTCCAACTCCCTCAATCCTTATGCTTGAGGGTTGAGGGCCATTTTTTATTCCTTCTGTCCTTTATTTGACCATTTGTTTTCCATTTCTTCTTCTAGTATATAGCTTAGATTTAATTTTCATCTTTACGATGACCCAAACCATTGAAGATCGCTGTAGAACGCTTCTCTCTTGTCCAAAGGACAGCATGTTGAATTCCTCACTGGCTCATGAATTTTATTCTTTGTTCACTTAGTTCTCATGGCTTTGAAACTGGCTGTCTGTAACGTGATCATTATTCATTTTAACTTCAGCGTACTAAACTAATTTTAAATTAGTTAATTTTAAATTAATTATTTTAAATTAATTTTAAATTCAGATTTGTGTTTCATAGTAAACACAATTATTCTCCGTTTAAAACAAGCCATACCATTCTTTTTCTAACATGATAGCTTATACGTGGGCATGGAAAGTAGTATAATCATCAGCTAAGGATTCAATTTCCATTACCTACACCTCTCATGGTATGGCAATTCGTTAAACTATAGAAAACGTTTCTATATGTTCTGTTACATTATTATTTGACCATCTCACCATGTAGTGGTTAACCTACTTGGTTGTCAACCCTAAGGTCTTGGCTTCCAACCCCGGCTATACCATGACATTCATTTCAAGGTTGCCATATGCTTCACTAAGCCTTTGTCAAACCTAACAACGATCTAGTCATGTGCAGAGCACGTCCGCTATCAAGCAGATGAGTAATATGAAACTTCCTGACAAGATCGCTGTGCTGTTATCACCAAAGCCAGTGTCTCTGTGCAGATTCAACCCAGTGGTAGTATGCAAGCCTATGTTTGTTTAAAAAGCATCATGAATATAAGTCCACTGTCACCACAGAGGCCCCGATTCGATTTTTTTTTCTAAAGGCTGCAACAGGATATACTGAGTCTTGACAGGTAAAACTTTTTGGGGGTCCATTCGTGAACCATGGCAAAGGGTTGGCCATCCTGACTTCCTCAACACCTCCAACCAATGTTTACTAATACTAGTGAGTTACCTTTCTTTCTTCTTCTTTTTTTCTTTCTTCGGCTTTTCCCTATTATTTTAAGTCGCCGGAGCCAACCAGGCTCATTTTGGTTTTGGCCGGGGATTTAAGGCCGAATGCTCTTCCTGACGCCACGTGATTTTTCAGGTGAAAATTCCAACCCCCGCTGGCACCGGGATTTGAACCCCAGCCGTCCGGGTAAAGACGAGCAGCTAAGCACCTGCGCCATCACGCTCCCCACAGGTTAGTTATCTATACACACATTAATCCATAATTACCTAATAATAATAATAATAATAATAATAACAATCATCCTCCATACACATGTCCATTTATTTATTTATTTATCGTATGGTTTTTAGTGCCGGGAGTGTCCGAGGACATGTTCGGCTCGCCTGAGTCTGTAGCTGCTTCCAGCGGATACCCTAAAGGGTGAGCTACAAGTTCCGTTCAATTTCAAGTAGTTCCAACTTTCGCCACCAGATATCAATGATACCTAGTGGTGAACGTTGGAACTTTGATTGAGCGTTCTGACGAAATCTAACCTAACAAATTTTGCTTTACACAAGTTTAGTCTGTGAAAGGATTTTTTACATGCCATAAATCTATGACATGGGACCGCCGGCTTTACTTCCCCTCCGAAGGAAGGCATACTGAAGGATTTTTAACGCTCTTAAAAAATCTGACGACTTCGGCCGGGTTTGAACCCGCTATCTTGGGCATAGCAGTTCAGCATGCTACCGACTACGCCACCGAAGCCGGTACATGTCCATTAAAGCATGGTTTCACAAAGATGCTTATGCTTTTAGGTGTATAACACATTTTTCCTCATAACATGACTATTTACTGTTTTAGGGGTGAAATGACCTATCCAGGTAAAAGCGTATATCATGACCTATTTTTTAAGCCATTACACCTAATTTTAGGATTCTTCGTTTCCTAGATATGGATTTTTCAATTTGGGGGTTGTTTGCATCCCCCTGCTATTTTTCATCAAAAACAAAAGATCTTAGGTTCATTTATCATTTTTAGGTGTTTAACACGTTTTTTTCCCATAACATGACTATTTACTGTTTTAGGGGTGAAATGATCAATCGAGGTAAAAGCCCATATCATCCCCTATTTTTTAAGCTATCACACCTAATTTTAGGATTCTTCGTTTCCGAGATAGGGATTTTTCAATTTTGGGGGGTAGTTTCACCCCCCTACTATTTTTCATCAGAAACAAAATATCTTAGGTTCATTTATCAATTTTAGGTGTTTAACACGTTTTTTCCCCCATAACATAACTATTTACTGTTTTAGGGGTGAAATGATCAATCGAGGTAAAAGCCCATATCATCCCCTATTTTTTAAGCTATCACACCTAATTTTAGGATTCTTCGTTTCCGAGATAGGGATTTTTCAATTTTGGGGGGTAGTTTCACCCCCCTGCTATTTTTCATCAAAAACAAAAGATCTTAGGTTCATTTATCATTTTTAGGTGTTTAACACGTTTTTCCCCCATAACATAACTATTTACTGTTTTAGTGGTGAAATGATCAATCGAGGTAAAAGCCCATATCATCCCCTATTTTTTGAGCTATCACACCTAATTTTAGGCTTCTTCGTTTCCTAGATATGGATTTTTCAATTTTGGGGGGGGTAGTTTCACCCCCAAGTGCTAGGACCCCTCATACAAGTCCCTAGCATGATTGGTTCGCGAGATATGAACAAAAGTGTAGTTAGGCCCTTTCGACAAAAATGAATCATACATTCAAAAACGGGGCGTCACCCCCAGGGCTATGATACTGCCTATGGCAAAATCCCATGAGGGGTTCAGAAAATATTAACTAACGTATAGTTAGGTCCTTTTGACAAAAGCCGTCCGTGCGCGCACATACAAAAAATATTACTATTTCAACCCCCGGGTAAGGGTAGTTTTTATTTTGGAGTGGATATGCCCCGTCCATAGAAAAGGGGATTTCACCACGAGTCCTACGACACCTCATAGGTTTAAATCCGATTATTGGTTAGCGAGATACTAAAAAGCCGATGGCCTATTAGTTTTTTGGTTTATTTCAATACATATTAAAAAAAACACTCATTTATAAATCATCATTTAAAAAGCCCGCTCTTTTACAAAAACCGCCAAGTTCGTAAGCATACAAAAATAAATTACTATTTCATCCCCCGGGTAAGGGTAGTTTTTATTTTGGGGTGAATATACTCCGTCCATAGAAAAAGAGAGTTCACCACGAGTCCTACGACACCTCATAGGTTTAAATCCGATTATTGGTTAGCGAGATAGTAAAAAGCCGATGACCTATTAGTTTTTTGGGGTTTATTTCAATACATATTAAAAAACTCATTTATAAATCATCATTTAAAAAGCCCGCCCTCTTACAAAACCCCTCAAGTGCGCATGCGTATAAAAAAACATTCATCGCCAAAATGTCAAAACAACATGTTTACCCCAAATGGCCTTTCCCAATTCCATCCATTTTAAAAAATAACCTCACCATCACCTAGAGAGGAAAAAATGCCATCTAAACGACCCCTCACTCGACCCTACTCCTTTCCCATCACCTAACCCTTTCCCAACATAGCCATACATATTCAAGCACGAGCTCGACTTGAGGAAACCAACACTACCCCACTACTCGCGAATGATCTTTTAGTTTTTGTATTTTCATTAAATAAAGAGGCTATAGGAAAGTAGGGGGCATTACTAGCAGTGCTAGGACACTCTGTATGTTCAAATCCGACCATTGGTTAGCGAGATATCAGGTTCGGGGCCGCTACGAGGGTGGCTCAATAAAAAGGTAAGCAGCTCTGTCACTACCACACTACTGAACAACTTTTGTCCCTTTGTGCGTACCCATCCCGTCCCTAAATAACTTTTGATCGAGTTGACCGATATTAATGACATTTTGAAGTGAGTTTGTTCCATCCTCGGAAACTTCAGCACTGTCTTTAAAATTTAAATAATCATTGCCAATCCAACATGGTGGCCGTGCGAACTATTTCACCAGTATTCGATAAGTTTGAAATATTGTACCATAATAGAGGACAATAAAACCAGCACCAAATCAAGATAGAGGACGAAGGAATTATCAAACTTCAATTGCTTTTCCTCTGTACCGATTTCATCTATAAGGCTGAACGTTCGTATAGTGATAAAAAGGAATACAGGACAAGTTTGATGATTATATCAGGCCGTAGCAGTGTCACCCGAAAACTATAAATCCAGTTCTGAGCATCAGGTATCTTGCTTATTAGCCTATTTTCAATTTAAAAAAAAATAGGCTTATGAGATCACCTTTTGTCCGTGTGTGTGTGCGTGTGTGTGTGTGATTCGTGTGTGAGTCCCCCCCCCCTAATAAAATCTAAACGGCAGGAGCGATTTCAATGAAACTCGGAAAGTTCATAGCACTATTCCCGGCGACCTCGACCGTGCCCTTCAAATTTTGTTACGACTCACCAATCCAACATGGCGGCTGTGCGAAATATTTCACCAGCATTCTATATCTCCGAAACTATTACCGATATTACCCTGACATTTTCTATGGTGATAGAGGGAACTACTATAAGTTCACTTATGTGACTTTTGAAAACCTGGTAACTACAAAACGAACATGGCGGCCAAGCGAATTTGCGACTTTTAAATAGACGTTTCTCGCGATTTGACCAAGCAAACGCAATGAAACTTGGTACAGTATATGTTTATATACATTGTAATGCACTGACATCTAACTTCGTTCAATTGTTTACATAATCACAAGATGGCGGATGTGCGAAATATTTCACCGGCATTCTATATCTCTGAAACTATTAGCGGTATCTCCCTAAAATTTTGTACTGAGATAAAGGGCACTAGTAAAAGTCCATCTATAAGATTTTCAAAAACCGGTTAACTACAAAACGAATATGGCGGCCAAGCGAATTTGAACATTTTAAATAGACCTTTCTCGCGATTTAATGTTCCAAGCGCACTGAAACCTGGTACAGGAAATATTTATACACATTGTAATCCACTGGTATCTAATTTAGTTCAATTGTTTACATAACCTCAAGATGGCGGCAGTGCGAATTTTAAAATTAAGTTTTTATTTCTTGTGATGTAGTCATGCGATCGAAGTGAAAGTTTGAATAATGAACCTACGCAATAATTTTCCTTTAATGGTACATGACTCTATGGCCTATACATTTAACAATCCAACATGGCGACCATCCGAAATATTTAGACGATACTGAATATCTACGAATCTATTTTAGCAATCAAACTGCATTTTTTAATGTTCATAGGGGCTATGAACTTAAGTCCACCAATAGGACTTTAAATAACCTGGTGATCACAAATCCAACATGGCGGTGACGCGAATTATAAATATTCACATGGACGTTTCTCGCAATTTAACCATCCGCGTGCAGTGAAACTTGGTACAGTAAATCTTTATCCGAATGTTAATCCACTGGCATCTAATTTATTTCAATTGTTTCCATAACCTCAAGATGGCAGCTGTGAAATTTTTTTAAATTTCCTTGTTTTTTCTTGTGTCCTTATTATGCGATTGAAGTTTGAATACTACACGTTCACAATAATCTGCATGTAACAGTACATAACTCTAGGACCTACATATATAAAATCCGACATGGCGACCATCCGAAATATTTTGTCAGTTCTCAATATCTACGAATCTATTACAGCAATCAAACTGAAATTGTGTATGTTGATAGTGGCAATTAACATAAGTTGGATATATGAAAATAGGCTGTATAGTTCTTCACGGAACTACTTGTCACTAAATTAAACAGTAAACAATTTTTCAGGAAACAGAAGCAAGTCTATAAATACAAAACTAGACTGGTCAAAAAACGTTTTGCATATTGAATGATGTGGTATTTTAATTGTTGTATGACGACATTTCCTTTTTGCAGATTGGCTCATGTGTTAACTCTAAGATAGGTGGTTGGTTCCTTAGTTTCGGGGCTGCGACAACGCGTTCATGTGTAGAATTTGTCTAATAACCGGTGTTAATTTTGATGGCTGTATTAGTGTGTGTTATCTGTGATTCAGGTAGAAGGACTGCAGACGATTAATTTTTTCAAGTAGTTCCTACTTTTGCTACCAAATTAGCTTCGACGAAGATTGATAGAAGAGTAATTTTATGGATCCAAGAATTTTTGACGGATCGTTCTCAGAAAGTGAAAGTCGAAGGCATATTCTCGGATGAAATTACCGTAACGTCGGGTATCCCTCAGGGCAGCGTAATCGGAACTTTGTTATTTTTGGCGTTTATAAATGACTTACCAAATGGAATTCGCAGTGACTGTCGATTGTTTGCGGATGATTGTGTAATATATCGAAAGATACATGACTCACAAGACAATGCAGTGCTTCAAGAGGACCTGAACCTGGTCTGTAAGTGGGCGATTGTAAATAAAATGAAAAAAAAAAAAACACAAGAAAATGTAGTCTCTTAAAAATAGGGAAAGTGCGAAGGCAGGATTTTCAATATAACATTGGCTCGGAAATACTTGTAGAAGAAGATTCTTACAAATATTTGGGCGTTCACGTAAGGAATGATATGAAATGGAGTAGTCATGTAGGATGTGTAGTTTCAAAAGCTTACAAATCCCTGCACTTTGTAATGAGGGTATTAAAAGGAAGTAGTACCTCTGCTAAAGAATTAGGCTATTTGTCACTTGTAAGACCTATTCTGGAATATGCCTCGGCGGTTTGGGATCCATATCAACTAGGGCTCATCAATGAGTTGGAAATGGTACAAAGAAAGGCCGCTAGATTTGTGCTCAGTGACTTTAATCCCAGGAGCAGTGTGAGCCGTATGTTAAAGAAACTTGGGTGGGAATCACTGGAGGCTAGGAGGATGAAATCTAGACTCTGCGCTATGTACAACACGTATACAAATCAACCAGCATGGGGTGAGCTTAGCATACGATTGGGAAAGCCCACTTACATGGGTAGGAGCGATCATCCTTTCAAAGTTAAGGGCCGACCACAGCGAGCAAATTATGGTAAATATTCTTTTGTAAACCGTGCCATTGATAACTGGAACTCTCTACCTGCCGCAGTCTTAGAGCCTTTTCCCAAACATATAGGTGTGTTTAAGAAAAGACTGACTATTTGTGTAAATACTCCAGTTTAATTGTTATTGAATTGTTATGTATAATTATTTATTTGTTATGTATATACAATTTGCCACCGGGGGACACACCCCCATTGCAAATAAATGGATGAATATGAATGCTACCGTCCACGACACCTAGCTGCGGACGTGGCAACTAAATGCCATCGCAGTCAGCACCTGGTGGCGAACGTTGGAACTAATATAGCGTTATCAAACTAACCTACACATTTTAGCTTCCACAAGTGTAGTTAGTGGAAGGTTCTTTCTCATGCCATAAATCTATGACATCGGACCGCCGGCTTCACTTCCCCTCCGAAGGATGGCATAAACACGTTTTTTTGTACCGTGCACTGTTATCGGACATGGAGTTTGTGCATACAACCTGCACAAATGGGGGAAGTAGCCAAACCCTTACTGTGATTGCGGTACATCGAACCAGACCATCAGGCACATCGTCGAAGATTGCTAAGAGCATACCTAGCTGCCCCTTACGACTTTTTCAGTGCTAAACCATCGAGCCTGGACTAAAAAAATAGACTGGATATAAAGTTGTAATAACGTAATAAGGTTGATATCTGTGCTTGTATGTACTTGTTAGCATTATTCTTCTTTATTTGTTCCACCCAACTTGGCGGTACATGAAATCAATCACTTTTTATTGTTTTGAGCTTTCCTTTGGGCCCAGTATTGCCTCATCCTTTGAGATCTTGCTTCCCTTTCTTCGGCAGAGATGTGGATCGTACGCTTTTGTTTGAGTTTCACTTGGAACCGTTGTTTCTTATTCTTGGTGACGGTTTTGGCTGTTTTGTCCAGGAGCATGGTGTATGAAATTTGGAGTTCCACAAGGTCTTTCTCGGTTTCCTTAAACCAAAGAGGTTTTGTTTTTGTATTACGGAAGTGGTCGAAGATCTTTTTGGTTAATCTATTTGAATTCATCCGGAGGATGTGCCCATAAAAATCAATTCTCCGTTTTCCTATTGTGTCCGAGAGTTTTTCAGTTTTTTTGGTAAAGAGTTTCGTTCCTGACATGGATTAATTTAATTGTTATGAAATTTGGGGCCTAAGATTTTGCGTATTATCTTTCTTTCCTTGACCTCCAGCCTTTCAAGGAGTCCCTGGGTGGTGAGAGTCAATGTTATGGCTGCATATAAGGCTTCTGGTTTAATTACCGTGTTATAATGTCTTATCTTGGTATTCCAGGAGAGAGACTTTTTGTTATAAGTGTCCTTCGTAAATTGGAAGGCATTATTATTATTATTATTATTATTATTTCCTCTTTCTTTATCGTTTAGGCCTACATAGAACTACGGGGCTCGTATTTTCTTTTCGGTAAATTTGTTGCTTTCTTCTTCTTCTTCTTCTTCTTCTTCTTCTTCTTCTTCTTCTAATAGTCCCTCATTTTCTGACTATGAGTCAGTCTTCTTTCTTCTGTCCACTTAGCTCCTGTAATCTTCTTACTTGTGCGGGACGTTGGGAAAACGCCCTGTCGGATGACCTGACAGAACATCAGACGATCACGAGTTTGTTCATGTGGGATACCTAGTTGTTCCATATCTGACTTAACTAACGCAATCCATTTGTTCTTAGAAGCCTTGCCTCTTCGTGTTACTGTGAATATCCTGTTGGTGAGTCGTTCAGAATCCAGACGTGTCAGATGTCCATAAAATATCAGGTGTCTTTTCCTTATAGACGTGATGATGTCCTCCTGGTGTTCATACAATTCATCATTATGACGGATTCTGTAAATGCCTCCTTCCTCTCTAATTGGATCTAATATCCTCCTCAGGATCTTCCTCCCTTTTAACTCCAGTTTTCTGAGTGGGCCCCTTCTGGTCATTACAAGGCACTCAGAGCATACAGAAGAGAAGGTTTGACAACCGAGTTATAGTGTCTGAGTTTGAGAGGCACTTTGATTAATATTATTATTATTGTGTTTCGTGTGTAATTTCATACGCTACATAAATCAATAAAACAGTTATCGGATAAAGCACGTGTGGGTAGTTTATTGGCTGAGGAATAACCCACCCACCAAGGGAAGATGATTAAGAGAAGGAAGTAGATTTTGGATTGGAAAAAAAGGATAGAAAAATAGGAGGAGAGTCCCACAAAATTAATAAGTTTAACTTTAAATACCTTTAGAGGCAGTTGCCACTGAAAATTAACTCTTTGATACCTAAAGTAGGTACGAACTTGGTCAAGGCTAACGGGAACCGCAGCCGGGACTTGGGCGATTTGCAAGAGAGAGGCTTTAGTGTATTTCCTCCCAAGCATGTATGAAACTACTATAGGGAAGGGTGATGGTCTGGCAAGACTGATAGTAACAAATTTACCGTATGTCTTCTCAAAGAAATTCGGTTTTACAAAATAATTCGAAGAATGCCAATGATAACTCAGGTTTGGTATTTCCAATTTCCAAAATTATGGAGTTCCTGTAAGGGCGACCCAGTGTCTCAAAGAAGGAAAATGATAAAAGATTATGCCTTATGGAGTAATCTTGGTAAATGAACCAATGGTTGCATTGAAAAATGGCTAAGCTTTTACTCAGCGAGGAGTCGGCTAAAAGTTTAGACAGAAAGAAACACTTATCTTTTAGAAAACTGACCATAAGTTTTCGGAGAGGGTCTCCACAAGCAGGTAGCTGGCTTAGCGAGCTTTACTTGCCTTACTGGCCAATTAGAATTAGCTATTAAAGCTAAAAAGAACTTTAGTGAGGTGAAAATTAAGAGTTCTTGCTCAAATGCAACAAATGGTGAAAGCCCTATTTATGATTTTAATGTCATTGAGTGAGGAGAGTCAAGGAAGACAGGATTTTGCCTAAACTTTGTATTCGTAAATGAAAAAGCGAAAGGAACCGCTTCATTTATTTAACAATTCAAAGAAGTTTGAGGAAATTAACAATTATGTAATATAATTTTGACAAACATAGTACATTTGAACTTTTTAACAAATGGGGTCGCAGACCTCTCAACATTAAATGTTTGCTCCAGGCAATTGACAATTTACAAGGTTTCAAACCTTACATGTTTCTAAAATCTTTATAAGATTTAAACAAATAAACAATGAAGTAATTAAAGTTTGAACGTGAATTGGGGTACAAAGAGTGTACCTTAAGAAATTCTTGAGAGAATGTTCTAGAGAAAGTGACAACTTCGAAAATAACAATAATAAAAACATGAAAAATAAGATAGAAGTTCCTACAACTTCTTATATTTATACAGAATTACTATATGAGAATTATACAAAAGAGGGCAGGTCACTTACTGTGAAACCTGAAGAAAGTTAAAAGGAAGGTTCTAGACTTCCCAAGTTTGAGCAGGAATCACTAGCCAAATGGGACAGTTTCCATTTCGTGAAACCTGAACATGACTCGCTCAAGAGTTTAAAGAATTGTTTTCCCTGATTATAGGAAAGGAACAATGTGAATTTGAAACTTGTATCACACAAGCAATTATGCAGAATTTAATTAATGTTAAACTAGCAAAGTTGTAAGGGCACTTCGAGAGTGACACCTTATAGGAAAGTTACAATTTTATTAATAATGGTGGTTAGTAGAAGGTTGAGGAAAGATCATTGGGATATAGGATCAATGTTCATGGCCGTATTTAATGTAAACGGACGAGCGCGACGCGGTAGAAACGTGGAACAAGCACTGGATATCACTGTAGTCTATAAAGATGGATGCAAAGTTCACTATAGAAACACTAAAGTTTATGAGAAAGAAAGTTATTGCAATTATGGAAATAACTGATTGCACTATATAGGTGAGAGTCTATTTCTTGAAAAAGTTGTGATTTACAATTAAATGTACCATAAACCATTACAGTGGTTCCAGCGGTGGAAGAAAGTTAGCTATTGCAACAATTTGTAAGGAAGATTCCTCATTTTAAATATTATTGTCACAAGTGAGTGAAAAATACCTGACGGCAAGACTCGCAGATAGAGTACAAGATCTCGAAGGTTCCAGAACGACCTTAGAAGAAAAATGGGGTTGAGAAAATCCAACGGAGGAACTAGCTTGATGAATTATAGACAGCGGGTATTAGGTAATCCCACGTAGTGAGAGGATTTCTCATTTGAATAGCTTAAAAAAGCTCTTTTTTAGTAAAGTTGGCTTATACAAGCAAAAGCTCAACATGGCAAATCCCACGAAGAATGATTTTTGCCCCAAAGTAAATAATTTCACATTGTCTATAAAAATATCATTAAAAGCACGTGGAAGTTAAAACCATGAAGATGAGGTTAAAACTTTTAAAATGGTACTTATCTTGATTTCATGTTGAAGGCGAAGTTTCCCTGGATGACAACTACCTTGCCAACATGGCGTAGAAGAGTGTGTGCCTCTTGGTTTGAGGAGGCTAGCTCGAGAGGAGCTTTAACTGATCGAGTCAACTGCCGACTGAGAAGTGAGACCTGCTCAACGGAGCACGGAGGGTCCAAGGAAGGGAAAAAAGAGTGGGGGGTAGGAAACAAAAGGAGAACATATAAACATTGCCAATGTTACAACAAAAAATGATCTTCTCTTGGTGAGCTGGTCTTCAAAGAGTTGACAACAGATGATACTAGCGCAGCATGGTGAGTAAAGAAGTAGACGTAGTCCTCTTGCTCAAGGAGAAAATAGCTGGCGATGGTAACAGGATCTGGTGGCCAAATGGATAAGTAAGTCCTCTAGCACCAGGAAGAATTGAGGAGCTTCAGAGATTCGCTGCGAGATGACGCTAGGTGGGTCACAGAAGTTATATATCTAGAACAGACTTATGAAGACATAAGAGATTTGCCTATCAAGGAGAAAACAGAAGATCACTATTGGTGTTTGACAAAGAGGAAGGAAGAAATGAACATGCAAGGAGCAATAAAAATTATATCTCAGGTACCGTGTATGCAAAGAATACACCAACGTGTATTACATTTGGTACACACATACATAAGCTTGCAATATGCAAAACTTCTTTTCACCAGTGTAATTAACTAAATACAAAACCAATTAACTGTCTCATTACGTAGCTTGTTTTCACATTGTGGTTAATATCCACTACCATAATTGGCTGCACAGTATATTAATAAGACTTTTTTTTTTTTTCAAATTGTCAATGGTCAGACTACTGTATGCTTTTTGTCCGGCACAACCTTTTTAAAAGCAGAAAAACACCTTTCAACTGAAACAATTGTTGCCCCCTGCACCCACTTTGCATTGCTGACAAATTTCACTTCTGTCATCCCACCTCCCTCTTCATTCTCTAGGAAAGTGACCATCGGAGCGCAATACTCTGCAGTATAGTGGAAAGACTGGATTCAGTACTTCTTTTTAGCCTACTTTCGATTTTTGCAAAAACTGAAAGTAGACTTATGAGATCACTACAGGGCGAAAAAACGTGTGTCTGTCTGTGTGTGTGTGTGTATGTGTGTGTGTGAGTCTGTGTATGTGTGAGTATGTGCACTCTGAATGTCTGTCCCCCCTATCAATTCGAACACGGTGAGCGCAAATTGAACGAAATTTGGTACAAAGGTAGCACTAGCAAAGGACACCTCAGTGTCGTGTTTTATATCGCCGCCATCTTGACGGAAACGTAATGGCGGCCACACAAATGTTCAAAGCTTAAATCAAATTACGACTAACCTAATCATCCGATCTCTACCAAATTTTGCAACAACATACCTTTATGGGGGGAGCATCCTTTGACCAAACCAATAGGCCATAAGCGTAATAGTTTGCGGATGGCGGCTATCTTTGTGTGAAAATCGATTCCCCCTATTAATTCGAACACGGTGCAACCGAATGGAACGAAATTTGGTACAGAGGTAGTACTAACAAAAGGCACCTCAGTGTCAAGTTTTATATCGCCGCCATCTTGACGGAAACGTAATGGCGGCCACACAAATGTTCAAAGCTTAAATCAAATTACGACTAACCTAATCATCCGATCTCTACCAAATTTTGCAACAACATACCCTTTTGGGGGCAGCATCCTTTCACCAAACTAATAGGTCATCAGCTTTATAGTCTGCGGATGGCGGCCATCTTTGTGTGAAAATTGATTGCCCCTATTAATTCGAACACGGTGAAACCGAATGGAACGAAATTTGGTACAGAGGTAGTACTAGCAAAGGGCACCCCAGTCTCATGTTTTATATCGCCGCCATCTTGACGGAAACGTAATGACGGCCACACAAATGTTCAAAGCTTAAATCAAATTACGACTAACCTAATCATCCGATCTCTACCAAATTTTGCAACAACATACCTTTATGGAGGAAGCATCCTTTGACAAATCTAGTAGGTCATTAGCCTAATAGTTTGCGGATGGCGGCCATCTTTGTGCGAAAATCGATTGCCCCTATTAATTCGAACACGGTGAAACCGAATGGAACGAAATTTGGTACAGAGGTAGCACTAGAAAAGGTCACCTCAGTGTCATGTTTTATATCATCGCCATCTTGACGGAAACGTAATCGCGGCCACCCAAATGTTAAAGGCTAAAATGTAATTACGACCAACCTAATAATCAAGTCTCTACCAAATTTTGCAACAACAAATCTTTATGTGGGAAGCATATTCTGACCAAACTGCTAGATCATCAGCCCAATAGTTTGCAGATGGTGGCCAAGTATGTGTGCAAATCGATTCCCCCTATCAATTCAAACATGGTGAAACCGAATTGAACGAGATTTGGTACAGAGGTAGCACTAGCAAAAGGCACCTCAGTGTCATGTTTTATATCGCCGCCATCTTGACGGAAACGGAATGACGACCACCCAAATGTTAAAAGTTTAAATCAAATTTCGACCATCCTAATAATTTGATCTCTACCGGATTTTGCAACAACATGCCTTTTTGTGGAAAGCATCTTATGACTGACTACAAGGTCATCAGCCCAATAGTTTGCAAATAGCGGCCATGTATGTGTGCAAATCCATTCCCCAGATCAATTCAAACACGGTGAAACCGAATTGAATGATTTTTTTTACAGAGGTAGCACTAGCAAAGGGCACCTCATATTCATGTTTAATATCCCTATAGCACGTTGTATTTCAACAAGCTACTACAACCAACATTCAATTATACTCCTTGAAAAGGACAAAGAGTTATAACAATATCCATGCATTTAGGAGAAAGTAGGCTATATGTTCTTTACTGAACATCTTGTTTTGTTATGTATTCTTATCATTTTCAGTTACATTTTCCATAGTGGTTGTTTGAGTTTTCAGCCTTTCAACTGGTTTGATGCAGCCATCCATGCTTCCCTGTCCTGAGCTAATCGTTTCATCTCTACATAGCATCCACAGCCTACATCTGAGGCAATCTGTTTAACGTATTATATTATAACCTTGTTCTACCCCTGCAGATCTTATACACAACCCTTCCTTCTATAGCTAAGTTTACTATTCCTTGATGTCTTAATACGTGTCCTACCAGCCTATCTCTTCTCTCCATTAGCAGTTGCCAGAAACCTCCTCTCCCACTCGACTTAATACCTCTGATTTTCATCATTCTCCCGTAACACCACATTTCAAAACGCTTCAATTCTCTTGTTTTCTGCTGCACCAATAGTCCAAGTTCCACTTCCATAGAGCGCCACGCTCCATACAAAGGCTTTCAAAAATCACTTCCTAATACCTACATCTACTGTATATTCGATGTTAACAGGTTGCTTTTCTATAGAAGTGCTTTCCTGGCCTGTGCTAACCTACTTTTTATATCCTCTTCGCTTCGTCCATCACGGGTTATTTTCCTTCCTAAGTAACAGAAGTCACCTACTTCCTTTAGTTGTTCACCTGCCGATTCGACATCCATAGGGGTTTCTGATTTCTTTCGACTGCATTTCAATATTTTTGTTTTAGATTTATTAATTCTCATCATGAATCCTTTCCTAAAGACCGAATTCGTACCATTTAAAAACCCATTCAACCCCTCTGGTGTGTCGGCTAATAAGACGATGTCATCAGTAAATCTCAGAGTTGAAATTATTTCTCCTTGAATCTTGACTTCTACTTTGAAATTTTCTCCAATTTCTTTCATTGCTTTTTCAATGTATAGATTGAAAAGTTTTGGTGATAAGTTGCACAGCCTTTCTGAATACCAAAAAAGGAAAGGAAAGGAAGCTTGTAGTTTAACGTGACCGTTAATCTTGAGATCATGAGCCACGGGGTTTCTGAATACCAGCGTCTCTCTCATAGTACAGAACTTTATTTGCATTACTAATTTAAAAACACTGCCAATTTACATCAAACCTTCCCAGCAATATACTTAAATTGCTCTTTTAGGCCGTTTAGGCACTAACAATACAAAATAGGCGCCAACGGGTCAAATAGGCATTTTAGGGCACTAATAAACGCCATAGGAATTGATAAATTTTCATTAAACGCAAAGATATCACATCGCCTACCTTCCATCCTTGAACAAAATAGGCTTTTGCCCTAAAATCCGAGGTCTAGTGATCTCAGAGTTTATTTCTTGAAGCCAGACAGATTAGCTTGCTACATCTCCATGAGTGGGTATTACAGTGTAGCCTCCACCTTCCTCACAAAGTGATTGTGGTTTTATCATACACACATCAAAAAAAGTTTTGCATCACCTCGGTTCCCAGATCTCCGGCATATAGACGTTGACTGTGTATATTGTATCCAAGATACAGTCCCTTTGACTGTTCATAGATGTCACTAAAACTGCTCAAAGATGTAAACAACCATGCATGAGCAGGGCCTATTAGACGGAGGGGGTACGACAGCCGATCAGTTCCAGTCATTCCACCAGGACGAAGGTACGCTGCTCATGTTGTCTGTAGTTCTACCATGCCTAGAAGGTCAATACCGCAGTTCGATCGCGTCCGCATTGTTACTTTGTGTCAAGAAGGGCTCTCAACAAGGGAAGTTTCCAGGCGTCTCAGAGTGAACCAAAGCGATGTTGTTCGGACATGGAGGAGGTACAGAGATACAGGAACTGTCGATGACAGGCCTCGCTCAGGCCGCCCAAGGGCTACTACTGTAGTGGATGACCGCTACTTACGGATTGCCGCTCGGAGGAACCCTGACAGCAATGCCACCATGTTGAATAATGCGTTTCGTTCAGCCACAGGACGTCGTGTTTCAACTCAAACTGTGCGCAATAGGCTGCATGATGCGCAACTTCACTCCCGACGTCCATGGCGAGGTCCAGCTTTGCAACCCCGACACCATGCAGCGCGGCACAGATGGGCCCAACAACATGCTGAATGGACCCCACGGAATTGGCATCACGTTCTCTTCACCGATGAGTGTCGCATATGCCTTCAACCAGACAATCGTCGGAGACGTGTTTGGAGGCACCCTGGTCAGGCTGAACGTCTTAGACACACTGTCCAGCGAGTGCAGCAAGGTGGTGGTTCCCTGATGTTTTGGGGTGGCATTATGTGGGGCCGACGTACGCCACTGGTGGTCATGGAAGGCTCCGAAACGGCTTTACGATACCTGAATGACATCCTCCGACCCATAGTGCAACCATATCGGCAGAATATTGGAGAGGCATTTGTCTTCATGGACGACAATTCTCGACCTCATCGTGCACATCTTGTGAATGCGTTCCTTCAAGATAACGACATCGCTCGACTACAGTGGCCAGCATGTTCGCCAGACATGAACCCTATCGAACATGCCTGGGATATGTTGAAAAGGGCTGTTTATGGACGTCTTGACCCACCAACCACTCTGAGAGATTTAC
Source organism: Meconema thalassinum (assembly GCA_946902985.2). Lineage (NCBI taxonomy): Eukaryota > Metazoa > Arthropoda > Insecta > Orthoptera > Tettigoniidae > Meconema > Meconema thalassinum. The sequence goes on from OX336388.2 coordinate 2,122,962,037, forward strand.
GCCGAATTGTCGTTGAGGAGTGGGACAATTTAGACCAACAGTGTCTTGATGAACTTGTGGATAGTATGCCACGGCGAATACAGGCATGCATCAATGCAAGAGGACGTGCTACTGGGTATTAGAGGTAGTGGTGTGTACTGCAATCTGGACCACAAATGCTGAAAGTCTAGCTGTATGATGGTACAACATGCAATGTGTGGGTCTCATGAGCAATAAAACGAGCTGAAATGTTGTTTGTGTTGATCTCTATTCCCTTTGTATTTAACGGTTCCGGAACTCTTGGAACCGAGGTGATGCAAAACTTTTTTTGATGTGTGTATTAAATGATCTTGTCGACTTCGTCGTTACGCTGGGGTCTGGCGTTACGTTACGGTGACGGGACGAAATGTACCCAGATGCACTGAGGTGTGTGACGCCATTGTACCGCTTGGTGCACGTGTACCCCGACAATCTCTACTTCGTTAGTATAAGACAAAAATCCCCGATTCTTGGATGTCACGTGTAATCTCGAGAACCACTGGATGGATTTTGACGCGGTTTTCGCCATTCTGTAAAGGATATCTCGAGGAAAGTTTCTGTAGAAAATAATTTATGTATGATCAAAGCAAGCCAAGCAGTAACGATTTCAGTGAAAAAGTCGAAAACAAAATTGGCGTCCGTGCGCTTCTTAAGCTTACTCTGGGCAAACCGTTAAAAATATCAATAAACTATGAGCGTAAGAATTGGTCAGCATGAAAGGTTCTACAAAAAATTCCGCGATAGCATATCTCTATCTTCAATACATCGCCCACTATAAGTGTTTTTAGACTGGATGGAAGGGGCAAGTCCCCGCGTGCTTTGGTGAGCGTGCGGCATCCAGCGCGCTTGACCTTGCTTTGCCCTTGGTTTGCACTTGTCGTTCGCGAGTAATTTGAAACAAGGTAAGCAAGATATTTATTATGCAGATAATTTTCTAACATGTCAAGAGTCTTAGGCTTCGATCTAAGCGAGAAGCCTCCAGCCTTTCTAGCATTTTTCAGCATTTGTAGCATTTAAAATGATACAAAGTCTAGTCTTTCAGACTGACTGTCACTATTTTTGTTCTTGTTGTTGTTGTTGTTGTTGTTGTTGTTGTTGTTGTTGCATTTAGGTGATTATAGATGGAGTGAAGATATTTTTTCTCTTAAGTACATTTGTTGACCACACGCAATTGAACCCTGCTTGGGTTTCGGTCAGAACAAAGCCAAATATTTAAATTTTCCCCAAGATGAGGATAATAATAATAATAATAATAATAATAATAATAATAATAATAATATCGTATGGCCTCGGGTGCCTGGTGCAAGCTTTGCTATTTTAAACCCAGAGGGTAGCTTGCATGTCGAATTTCGTAGTTCATTGACTATGAAAGTCAAGGAGGTTAGATGTTAGATATCTAATCTCCTTGAACACAATAGCGCTTTCTAGTTGAGAAATGAGGAACTTTGTGCTGGCGGAAACTCCCGAGATTAATTTTGCCATTATGAACTCGGCCTACTGAATTCAAATGGGTTCTTTGACATGCCAACATCGTATGACATGCGTATCGTATTTTTGCCGCCTTTCAAAAATCACTTACCACGGTCAGGGGCGAACCTGCAATCTTGGGGTTAGTAGACCGACACGCTATCCACTCACCCACCGTGGCAAGATGAAGATGGGACCCTCTGTTTATAAATTATGAATTAAAATTCTCCACTAACATAATTCGCTCATTAACTACGACAGTGACAACTCAAAATATAATGTAAGTCGGGAAACTGCATTTAAAGAATTAAAGGCATTTATTAAACTATGGTTTATTTATATAATGACAAGGTTTTGACTGGTAGCATGCTGAGCTTCTATGCCCATGGTCGCGGGTTCAAACCCAGCCGAAGTCATCGGATTTTTTAAGAGCGTTAAAATTTCCTCAGTAAGCCTATGCCTTCCTTCGGTGGGGAAATGAAGCCGGCAGTCCCACGTCTTAGATTAATGGCATGTAAAAAAACCTTCCACTAACTAAACTTGTGTGAAGCAAATTTGTTGGTTAGGTTTGATTAATGCTCTCTAGTCCCTACGTCCGTCACCAGGAGCTGGTTGCAATGCCATCTAGTAGTAGCCAAGTTCACAGCTAGGTGTCGTGGACGGTAGCATTCGGTAGCGAAGGTCGGAACTACTTGCAATTACTGTCTGCAGTCCGTACTTGAATTAAAAACAGATAACACACACTAATATAGTCATCAAAATTAACACCGGTTATCAGACAGATTCTACACACACCCTAAGTACATGGGGCTACATGACCGCGTTGAAACAGCCCCTAAACTAAAGCACTAGCTTGCCACGATGGGTGAGTGGTCAACGTGTCGGTCTACTAACCCCAAACCTGCAGGTTCACTCCAGGCCGTGGTAAGTGATTTTTGAAAGGCGGCAAAAATACGACACCATGTCCTACGATATTGGCATATCATAAAACCCATTTGAATTCAGTAGGCCGTGTTCATAAAGGAAAAAATAATCTCGGGATATACCGCCAACACAAGGTTCCTCATTTCACTACTAGAAAGCGCTCTAGTGTTCAAGGAGCTCTCCTTGACTATCATTGTGCTTCAAGGGACAACGAAATTCGACATGCAAGCTACCCTTTGGGTGTCAAATAACAATGCTTGCACCCGGCACCCGAGGCCATACGATATTACTTTTATTATTATTATTATTTTTTAACTAAAGAACCAACCAATCAACCAGCCAACCAACCAATGAAGGTTTTGATCCCATACTGAATTGGGGATTTACTTTATTGCTTCAGATGAGTGAAACAGACACCAACACAATTAGGAAGTATCACTGTTCTTGTTGTAATTGCAATATTTCTGGAAACTGGCACAACGAATTATGTATTCTCACGTTGCCAAGAATACCGATGTAGTAGCGTCGATTTAATAACTCGATAAGATTTTTAGCCTATTTTCATTTTATGAAAAAATAGGGTTATGAGATCACCTTTTGTCCGCGTGTGTGTGCGTGTGTGTGTGTGTGACCCCCTAATAACTTCTAAACGGCTGGAGCGATTACAATGAAACTCGGTAAGATCATAGCACTATTCTGGCCGACACCGACCGTGCCCTTAAACTTTTATTGCGTCTCACCAATCCAATATGGCGGCTGTGCGAAATATTTCACCAGCATTCAGTATCTCCGAAACTATTACCGATATCGCCCTGAAATTGTGTACGGTGATAAAGGGCACGACTAGAAGTTCACCTATGAGACTTTCAAAAACCTGATGACTACAAAACCAACATGGCGGCCAAGCGAAGTTAAGACTTTTAAATAGACTTTTCTCGCGATTTAACTATCCAAACGTAATGAAAATTGGTACAGCAAACATTTATACACATTGTAATGCACAGGAGTCTAATTTAGTTAATTGTATACATAACCTTAAAATGGCGGCTGTGCGAAATATTTCACTGACATTCTATATCTCCGAAACTATTGCAGATATCGCCCTGAAAATGTGTACGGTGATAAAGTTTACAAGTTTATCTATGTAACTTTCATAATCCTGTAAAGTACAAAGCGAACATGGCGGCCAAGCGAAGTTGAAACATTTTAATAGACTTTTCTCGTGATTTAACCATCTGAGCGCAGTGAAATGTGGTACAGTAAATGATTTTACATTTTGTAATGCATTGGCATCTAATTTAGTTCAATTGTTTACATAACCTCAAGATGGTGGCTGTGCGAAATTTAAAAATTAAGTTTTTATATCTTGTGTCGTAATAATGCGATCGAAGTGAAAGTTTGAATAATGATACTAGGCAATAATTGTCCTTGAATGGTACATAACTCAATGGTCTATACATATAACAATCCAAAATGGCGAGCATCCGAAATATTTAGACGGTTCTCAATATCAATGAATCAAACTGTAATTTTTATGTTCATAGAGGCTATAGGACTTTCAGGAACCTGGTGAGCACATATCTAACATGACGGCGACGCGAAATATAAATATATGGACGTTTCTCGCGAATGAACTGTCCGAGTGCAGTGAAACTTGGTACAGTAAATGCGTATACAAATGTTAATCCACTGGCTTCTAATTTATTTCAATTGTTTGCATAATCACAAGATGGCAGCTGTGCGAAATTTTAAAATCTCGTTTTTACTTCTTGTGTTCTAATCTTACGATTGAAGTTTGAATAACACACGTACACAATACTCTTAATGTAATAGTACCAAAATAAAAATCCAATCTGGCGACCATCTGAAATATTTAGACGGTTCTCAATATCTACGAATCTATCACAACCTTCAAACTGAAATTTTGTATGTTGATAGAGGCAATAAACACGAGTAGGATATATGAAAATAGGCTGTATAGTTCTTCACGGAACTAGTTGTTTTTTTTTCGCACCATATTCAGGTAAAAGCACAAAACGGACAGTTCTAGTTATGCGAAACTTGCAGCAAATGAGCGACATATCAATTATCGCATATAGTCTACATAGTAACAAATCTCGCAAATGTGTGTTTAAATACATAAGATACTTGCAAATAGTAAGCCTCCGTGGCTTAGGCGGCAGCACGCCGGCCTCTCACCGCTGGGTCCGTGGTTCAAATCCCGGTCACTCCATGTGAGATCTGTGCTGGACAAAACGGAGGCAGACAGGTTTTCCTCCGGGTACTCCGGTTTTCCCTGTCAACATTTCATTCCAGCAACACTCTCCACTATCATTTCATTTCATCTGTCATTCATTTAATCATTGCCCCAGAGGAGTGCGTCAGGCCTCGGCAGCCGGCACAGTTCATATCCTCGCCGCTAGATGAGGGCTTCATTCATTCCATTCCTGACCCGGTCAGAGACTGGAAGCAGGCTGTGGATTTTCATTTTCACTTGCAAATAGTACACTTTTTCTACAATGGCAAGATCTTGGAGAGAAGTAATCCCGAGCTAGCAACAGACCAGCATCCCATCTTAAGAATGTAATTACACGGTACACGCTTCCTTTAAGCCGCGGCGAAGAAAGAGCCGATCAGGACGTGAGTTAGGTGAGGGGATGAGGTACGTCATTGAGTGCTTGAGTCTCTAGCTAGCTCGCACGCCAATTGAATGTAATGCACAGGTGATTGAAACAAGACAAGCTCTATCAACGTGTTCAGCATTTCAAAGAGGGTGAGTTTCTGCGAGAAAGCAATTCCATGAGCTGATTCTTCATACTCGTGCCAAGGGAACGGATTTTTGTTTTATATTAATGATTTTTTCCTAAGGCGGCTTCGGTGGCGTAGTTGGTAGCAATCTGAGCGTCTATGCTCAAGGTCGCGTGGTCAAACCTAGCCGAAGTCGTTGGATTTATTAAGAGCGTTAAAAAACCCTCAGTATGCCTTCCTTCGGAGGGGAAGTAAACCCGGCGGTCCCATGTCATAGATTTATGGCGTGAAAAAGAACCTTCCACTAACAACACTTGTGTGAAGCCAAAATTTGTAGGTTAGGTTTGATTAATGCTCTTAAGTTCCAACATTTGTCTCCGGGCGCTGGTTGCAATGGCATCTAGTAGTGGCGAAATTCACAGATAGGCTAGGTGTTGTGGACAGTAGCATTTGGTGTCGAAAGTAGGAATTATCGTCTGCAGTCCTTACTTGAATTAAAAACAGATAACACACACTAATACAGTCATCACAATTAACACCGGTTATCAGACAGATTCAACACACACCCAAAGTACATGGGGCTACATGACCGCGTTGCCGCAACCCCTAAACTAACGAACCAACCAACCTACCTTTTTTCCTATAGATTTATTTATTTATCGTATGGCTTTTGGGGCCGGGAGTGTCCGAGGACATGTTCGGCTCGCCTTAGTCTGTAGCTGCTTCCAGCGGACACCCTAAAGGGTGAGCTACAAGTTCCGTTCAATTTCAAGTAGTTCCAACTTTCGCCACCAGATATCAATGATACCTAGTGGCGAACGTTGGAACTTTGATAGAGCGTTCTGGCGAAATCTAACCTAACAAATTTTGCTTTACACAAGTTTAGTCTGTGAAAGGATCTTTTACATGCCATAAATCTATGACATGGGACCGCCGGCTTTACTTCCCCTCCGAAGGAAGGCATACTGAAGGATTCCTATAGATAAAAGACTGTAACTACGACATAAATTACGAACTCCAACACTGTAATACGTATGTTTTAGTGTGAGACTTCAGTCTTTTGACGGGTCGATGCAGCCCTCCATGCTTTCCTGAATTGAGCTAATCGTTTCACTTCTATATAGCGACATCAGACTACATCTGAGGGGCTAACCTTCTCGTACAGTTCTTGTCTTTGATTTTTCCTTCCATAACTAAGTTGGCTATTCCTGGGTGTCCTAGTATGGATACTACCATCCTCTCTCTTCTCTTCATAAGTAGTCGCCAGAAACGCCTCTCCTCTCCCACTCGTCTTAATACGTCTTCATTTGTTACTCGATCTCCCCATATGAACACCATTCTCTTGTAACACCACATTTCAAACGCTTCTATTCTCCTCCATAGAGCGCCATGTACCAGAGGAAGGATTTCAAAAATTCACTTCTAATACCTGAGTGTATATGTGATGACAAAAGATTTATTTTCTGTAGAAATGCTTGCCTTTGCCAACATACGTTTTACATCCTCTTTGCTTCGTCCATCACTGGTTATTTTGTTTCCGAAGCAGAAGGAGTCTCCTACTCCCTTTAACTTATTACCTGCAAATTTCACATCAATAGCGTGTTTCTGCTTTCTTTCACCTGCATTCCATTTCTTTTTACATGTCATCATGAATTCTTTCCTCAAGACGGAATCCATACCATTTAAGACAATAATAATTATTATAATAATCCCTGCACTAAAACCTGTGAAGGGCCTAGGCCTACCAAGCAACCGCTGCCCAGCCATTTGCCCTGCAGATATTGGGGTGACACGTGGTCACCGCTTCGGGTCCCCTCCGACGTTAATATTGGTTTTCATGACCGGGGCGCTGCCTCACAGTCAGACAGCTACTCAATTGTCCTCACGAGGCTGAGTGAACCCCATTCCAGCCCCCAGGTCAGTTTCTAAAATCCCAAACGGAGCCGGGAATCAAACCCGGGGCCTCCGGATGAGAGGCAGGCGCGCTACCCCAATACCACGGGGCCGGCATCGATACCATTTAAGAACTTGATCAAATCCTGTGGCGAATCTGCTAAATGTCATCAGCAAGTTGAAATTATTGCACCTTGAATCTTTACTCCTACTTTAAAATTTTCTCCAAAAATCTTCATTCAAGCCTCCGTGGCTTAGGCGGCAGCACGCCGGTCTATCACCGCTGGGTCTGTGGTTCAAATCCCGGTCACACCAGGTGAGATTTGTGCTGGACAAAGCGGAGGCAGACAGGTTTTTCTCCGGGTACTCCGGTTTTCCCTGTCACAAATTTCATTCCAGCGACACTCTCCACTATCATTTCATTTCATCAGTTATTCATTTAATCATTGCCCCAGGGGAGTGCGACAGGCTTCGGTAGCCGGCACAGTTCATATCCTCGCCGCTAGATGGGGGCTTCATTCATTCCATTACCTGATCCGGTCGGTCGACTGGAAGCAGGCTGAGGATTTTCATTCTTCATTCAGTGCATAGATTGAAAAGATATGAAATTTTATCTCACATAAAAATAAATATGTTTGATTTTTTGTGTAAATAAATATTTTGAGTAATTTAAATAAGTTCAAATAAATTGTATTTTTTTTCCTTTTATGTAACATACACGTTTTTCTTTCTTCATATTGTAGCCTATACTTTTTCTAATTAGTAAATAATTAACCCCTCATATTTCATAAATTATTCGCATTAATGAAAACGCAATCCGAATGAACTTGTAACGTAGTGAGTGACTAATCATGACCGCACATGCTGGCTTCCTTCGTCAAAGGGGAATCCCTCATGAGGTTTGATGCAACGTGATGCGCACGACGCAGCGCAGTATTTTTCAGTTCAATCAGTCACCGCCCTTGGCAAGTTTGAACCACGCCGTTAATGTGGTACCGGAAGTGATGTGATAGGTGATTGTGAAAGGCGATATACTGTAATGCCAAAAGGAAAGTCAAGCATAAATATGTTCTCGTTTGCAGCAATATGTTTTTTTTTTTTTAACAAAATTCTTTTCTGAGAAAACTGTAAGTGTGGAAGAGCGATCACAAGTCTTGCAGCATTTAGCAGGAAATAAACATAACATGACCGCTTCACGCAGTAATTCGAGACAAGTTTCTTTTAGGTGAAGCGGCTTTCTCTTTTTATACAAATAAGTTTCAAAAAGTTCTGAATATTATGCAGATGTATGTAAAACTTTTTCTTTCTTGTGATATTCTTTTATGCAAATTAATAAATCCACAGCTGACCAAGTACAGTACACAAATTTTGAAATACCTAATGAATCAGCACTAAGAACAATCTATGTCCCTGCGTGTTATGAAGAAATGCTAGGAAAGATCAGAGCAGAACGTGAAAATAAAATAATATGGGTAATCATGGACGAATTACCAGACTCTAATGGTAGGAAAGTTTCCAAGAGGCTTTTCCTATTAACACATGGAGAAACATCAGCATCGATTCATGTAAAAATGGCTTGTTTATTCAACTGCAGTTGTTATGGCCGAATGGGGTGAAATTTCATAATGTTTTACTCTTAATTACGGCTGCTACTCCGTATGTGAGCAGGTACGTATATTGTATCCTAAGTTGACAAATTGATTTCAAACTGGAAAGAAGTTTCTCAGAAACCACCAACAAGAATTGATTTGTTCAGAGGAAGAAAATCCAGATCTTGCACTCCAACCTACACCTACTCGTACGGGATCGTGGTTAGGAGCAGTAGTGTATTAGGCAAACAATTTTGAAATTGTAAAATTAGTGTTAGGTAAACTAAATAAGGACGATTCTTCACCAATCGAAATTCTTCAGAATTTACTTAAAGGTCTGTGTCTGTTAGGTAGTCAGCCCGAAGGCTGGTTGGATCCTCAAAAAGCACCGTCGTTAGGTTATGTGGGTAGATGCCCACAAAAACCCGAGGCAGCGCTATATTGAGGCGTACTAGGCAAGAAGAGGAGTGAGGTAGTTTGCCATTGCTTTCCTCACTGAGTCAGAACAGCAGTACTAACCCTATGAGTAGAACCTTTCACAGCATCCACAGGCACTGACTGCGCCCTGAATGGCATTACTAAGCACCACCCATACCTCAGTAGCTTCCATATAATCACAGCCATGAGTGAGACTGAGACATCGGTGAAAAGCCACATTTTACTCTGGCCTGTGCCAAGAGACAAATGCAAATGTACTGCATTCATTAAGAGATGGCAAACAGGCCAATACTTAAAGGCAGTAGACCTATATTAAAAATGAATTATCTTATATTTGAGTTTTTTTTGTCTTCTTGCAAAAATAAAATAATAATAATAATAGGAACATCAACGAAAATGTTAACTGACACAACGAATGAGGTGCAGGACATTGACAATAATATAATTCACTCAGAGGGCCTAAATGGAAGGGCAAGAAGACGTTGGTGAAATTGAAAGTTTGAGTGGCAGAGCTATTCTGTTGATGAAATATGCCTGACTGTATTCTTGTGAGTCTGAACGGTCCTTTAACCGGTTATCGTGCATTGTTCCGAGACAAGCGACATCGGTTTGTGATGGACTACTTGGAAAACGTTTTCATAGTTCATTGCAATAGCGAGCTCTTTTAACCTTTTGAACTCCATTACCCTGAGCGTGTGCTTCCTTATCCACTCCTAATTAATTTCTGCACTGTGAAGAGCAGTAGGAAGTGAACAGTACAAAACAATCTAACACAAAAATATAATTATGTTATATGAAATATTATTTCCATGTCAGTTGTTGGTGCATCATTGTCACTACCACTGTCCACTAATTGTTCTAAAATACTGTATATTGTTAGGGCCCTAGGACGCCTAGCGCCTTATTGAGAGATATATCCATATATGGATACTACACGCTGGACACTTATCTACAGATGGTCTACGAGGAATAGTACCATCTTCACACCTATAATCATCCATAGACACAGCCCGTTATCTACATATGTCCAACCACCTACAATGACTTCACCCCTTTATTCACCCTCAAGCGGATAGCAACAACAGCAACAACACACATTTCTAATTACACCAAGCCGGCAGAGTTAGGTAATGGCTCTTGCCCAAGCTTGACACACATCCACATGTACACAGGGGATGCTATGAAAACAGCCAGTCAGCAATACTGCTAGGGTCAGCACCGGCAAATACTTGAAGAGGCCACCTCCCAAAGGGTGGACATCTGTTCCCGACGAAGGCTCTGACCAACTGCATCACGACATCGTACCTCTGGTAAGTATGACTCTCAGATTCCTAACACATTTTATACATCCTACCTCGTACCACACCCTTCTACACTTGTGAATTGTTACATTGTTACATTATTACTTGATTGTACTCTCCCGACTTGCAAGGGACTCAGTACATCCATACAAGCCTTAGTAAATAAGCACTCTTTACTCAAAAGGCCCAATTGTTATTTATTACTTGTCCTCATCCTTTTTACTGTTTGCTGCCCCACTCACACCTCTTCAGTCATCACACTAGTTCATAACCGCAGAGCCAGCAACCGTAGCCTGCACCTTGACACTGGCATTGCTCGTTTAGCACGACCGCCAGCTTATTGTAATAGCGCGCCGTCAGTGAGACTTGGGATTTCTCGCCGGGACTTCCAGTCCTCACGGCATTATTCTCATTCTTGAGGTCGCCTCCCTTAAATCGCGCACCCATATTCATAGAGCTTCACCCGCTACCCCTTCGCCTTCCGCACCTTTCGACACCCGTCCAACGGTCTGACACATCCATTGAACTTCCCCCTGTTAAAACACCACCCTCATCCCCAGTTCAGCCAACCCCACACAAAGGGTCTGAACAATATGCAGTTCCGTGAGCGAAGATGAAACAGACGCCATTTTTACTTTCAATCTATATCCGTCGTAAGCGTTCGAGATTAATGAAGGTTAAAAACTCATCACAATTCCCGTAAACTATAGTAGAAAGGGAAAGGTGTTCTCTTGGAGACCACTAGATAGCTGCACAATACTGGAATACAAGACAGAAGTCATACGAGCGCTGTAAGTACAACCTATCGTCATGTTGTGTGAGACTCGACATCGGAGCAAAAGTTAAATATTTTAATGTCTAACCTCATTTGACATAGGAGTGCAAAAGGTAGCCATCACTGCGTCATCATGATTGGTGAGTCATATGTTCAAGTTTAAGTGTTTACAAATTTGCTATATTTAAAGGAAATATTTATACATATATATCACAGTGTAAAAGTGTCAATATTTTATCAAACAAAAGTCCGTTCCCTACCCCCGGCCAAATGACTACTAATTTGGCTCGATTACGAAGCCGTTGAGTTACTTCCTTTATGTGATTAAGATTTCCAAATCGAATTCTGGCAGAGTCGGTTACCAATTAAAATTATCCTAATGTGAGAGACTTGTGTTGTGTCGTTAAAAGACGCCTTTTAAGTCAGCATTTCTAAAGTCACAACAATTAAATGGACGTTCAACCTAAAATATTGCGTTGTAACAACTTGTGGCCATTAGATCCATGCAACTGGGTGCGTGTGGAGTCTGCTCATTAGTAGCTGCTCTTCAATCGGTGAACACAAGTGTGCCAAATTAGATTGGGCGGGGAGTTACAATTAACTTCCTGGTGCCTGTCATAAATTGCATGAATTATTTATGGAGAAAGCTTAGAAGCCATTGTTCAGTGCTGACAATTGATATTGTAATTTTCAGTCGGTCAACACAAAATAATTCCAATTACTGGAATATGCGGAGAAATAACCTGAAATAAATTACATTTGATTATGATATCTCCTTCTTATTCTTATTCAGCGTTTATCCCGCGTGGCTGCAGGGTCCGCTAACATTTGATTATGATGTATAGGCCTATATTGTTATGGACTTTTGTGGGATTTGAAGCTATTTTCAGTGTTGTCTAAGTAAACAAAAGTTTGGTGCTTTTCAGTCGGTCAACACGAATGTACCCAAAAAGAGCTGGGTTATGCCCTAATCCTGAAATAAATTACATGAGGTTAATAAGTACACTAGCATGACTTGTTTCGTTCGTCAAGCGAACATCATCAGGTAAATGTTATCTGGATCAGGTGTACTATGTACTTTTTCTGCAATAAACCTAGGCCGGTATGCGCGGCAGTATTAAAGGTGCCGGGACGTCTTCAATGGACCGGGCAGCGCTTAGTTCGAATGGCTTTTTAGTCCACGCGTGGCGAAGACAGTTCCACGGTCTTTAATAGTTGTAGATCTTCCTGTATTCAATAACATACATTCTTATCTAGATTTGGCAACGTCACACAAATAAACATTGCACTGACCTCAGACAGAACAAAGGGGGGAGAAAGGAAAAATCATTTTCGTCCAGTTAACACCCGGGTTCAGTCGACCACAACTGGTGCTAGAGTGAACACGAAACTGCTCGAAGTTCCAGCCAGGAATACAACCGGATAAGTATCAGTCTGTATTATTACAGTATAACCATAGTTGATTTTTTACAACCATAAACAGACAAACTCCAGATTTCTGTCACCATTTTAGCATTTCACCTAACATTAGATATACTACATTTAGCATACACCGACAGTTGCATTACCAATACTGCAACTAAATAATTGTAGATATTGTAAATATTTTTCACCTGTATTCTCAAACATAGATGTTATAGCCTAAGTGTAATTGATCTGATGATGATCGCTTGACGATCGAAACTGGTCATCCTAGTGTATTTACTAATCTCATGTAATTTATTTCAGGATTAGGGCATAACCCAGCTCTTTTTTGGGTACATTCGTGTTGGCCGACTGAAAAGCACCAAACGTTTCTTGTTATGGACTACTGAAGGAGGAGAAAACTAAGGTATGATATGATTCGCTCGTCAAGTGAGCATCATCAGATCCAAATATCTACAAGACAAATAGTTCTACAAAACATTACCAAACCTCACCCATAGACACTCTGTGGCCTTAAACAGTGCTGATTAGTTTATGCGTTGTGAGAATAAAACCTGGCCTTTGATAGTATAAGATGTCCAGGATACAGTAACATACACCATATTAGGATGTTCTAGAATTGGCAGCAAACATATGTTACATTGCTCGACGAACACAGACAGTTAGAGATGAGGGGCAAAGGCCAAAATGGATAAGAGATAATGAGACAAAACAGGAAATTCCCTCCAGTGCAGTGCAGGCAGCGGTGTTGGCAGCAGTGCGGGAACGGACCACACATCACTCAAAGAGCTAAGTTCACAATCCACAATAATCTGACCATTTAATACAAATCACATAATCACACTAAGCAAGCGAACTTGAAGCTCAATAACCACTATCAATATCTCAACACAAAATCACATAGTGGTCTCTATATTAACCAGTAAGGACAGTTTATGCTTTCAAAGATGCTGATAGTTGAATTTTTAAGCCAAATTTTGCAGAATTTTCATGCCGAAGTGCTAGTATTTCTGAAAATGTACACATCTACTTGACGTAATGTGTTGGAAAAGATTAAAAAAAACTAAAAACAATAACAAAAAGTGTAAAAATAAAATATAAATAAAGAAATAAGAATCATAAAAATAAAATTGCAATTATAAAATAAAAATTTGAAAATTAAAATAATAAACATAACTATAAAATAATTATGAAAATAATTGTAAAAATCAATTCGAAATTAGTTAATTAATTCAATAAAAATATCAAAATTAAATCTATAAGAACATACATTGAAAATTAAAAATAAATAATTATATAAACATAAAATTAGAGAAACAAAACATAACATTATTAATAATTCTAATAATTAAAAGGAATTATAATGTAAAAACACATACAAATAAAAATAAAATATTTGCCCTATAAAGGGATAACTAACAAACCTTGACTAGTTGTGCTAGCTTCACTGCAACTAAATAAGTATATACAGTATATTGCAAATACCATCACCCATATTTGTAGACATGCATTTGATCGCCAAAGTGTAAAGGATCGGATGATGATCGCTTGACGATCGAAACTAATCATTCAAGTGTATTTATTAATCTCACGTTTTTTTTAGGATTAGGGAATCGCCCGTTACAATTGGGTACAACCGTGCTGACTGACTGAAAACATTAAATTTCGGTCCGAATGAATTGTGGGTGTGATCATGCCCTTATATCTTGTAGGATGCGACTACATTACACAGACTTTTCAGTCTTTTCATAGCGGATACTAATGAAGTGCCTTGAGTCATGTTTTCCCATAATAGCATGGCAAAATCTTAACAAAGTAACCTCTATCTATCTATCTATATATCTATCTATCTATTTATATATCTATAAATTAGTCAATATACCAAGCAAAATACCCCTCTACTGTGCCATGCAACTTGGCATAATATGAAGCTTCCAGTAAACTTATAAGCAGCTGTCTATGCTAAACCAAATATGCGAAATGTTTGACTATGGGGGTTAAGGCAATCTATTGACTACTGCATGTTCTATTTCTCACTCAACATATAATGACGTATTCAATAGGAACAGTGATCTAAACCAAACTGTTCCTTGATTGTGTCGTAGTTTTAGAGACGAGATGCTGGAAGTTTCCAACAGAGGCTCTCTGCTAACGTGACAGTAAATGAGCTAAGGCGAGTCTCAGTAGCATTTAAACTGACTGGGCAACCTCGGTCGCAGTAAGCGAGAAGCTAACGTAGAACACTCTATTGGTCAAGCAGAACAACAGCGCATCATGTATCCAGGAGGTCTCTGGTCTTCCGGTAGGACTGTCTCAAGGATACAAGATAGCCAGTTAGCATGCTGGGGTTATAAAGTGCTTTAGTTTAGTAAGACGACAGAGAAAATGTAGGCCTACATACCGTAAAGTTGAAATCCATTTTGAACCTATTGCAGAATGTTTCTGTTGATAATTTCATTGTGTAGAACTTAGATAACTACATTGTTGTTAAAGTAGTAATGCAAATGAAAATCATCAGCCTGCTTCCAGTCGACCGACCGGGTCAGGGAATGGAATGAATGAAGCCCCCATCTAGCGGCGAGGATATGAACTGTGCTGGTTGCCGAAGCCTGTCGCACTCCCCTGGGACAATGATTAAATGAATGACAGTTGAAATGAAATGATAGTGAAGAGTATGGCTGGAATGAAATTGTGACAGGGAAAACCGGAGTATCCGGAGAAAAACCTGTCTGCCTCCGCTTTATTTAGCACAAATCTTACATGGAGTGACCGGGATTTGAACCACGGGCAAAGCCAGCAGTATGATCACCTGTATGATCACAAGTTAATTACTGTATAGTACGTTTAAGGACTAAAGAGTGTGTAACATCAGCTGAAACCTAATTCGCGCAGTCGGAAACCATCTTGCCATACTTCACCCAACACTATAAAAATTTAGTAATCTCGCAAAGAAATTAAAATTATTGGAGAGATCTGGAAACATTAGATTCGTGATAGCGTCGAGGAAAGTATTTATACTGCAGGTTTATCTTGCGAATGAAGTCCTGGTGTACGAACAGTATTGTATAGAATTGCGTAGTTTACTTCCTTCATCCTCAATTAAGGAATATTAAAGTGGACGTGTCAATTTTGTTTTTACAATATAAGCGTGCGCTGGAATGAGTTGAATAAATGAAATGAACCGTAGAGAATCCTGTTTGAAATAAAAATACTGTACAGCAATAAACGCAAAATATACGCTATACAAATAAAACGTAATTGCCTGTATAAACTAGAAGGACTGGACATACCCGGCAGGGAGATACCGTGCTTGCTTTATTGAAACAATTAAGTTAAGTGAACAACATTCTCCATAACTAGGCTTTCTACCGGCAACGAAAACCTGATACGCATATTGCTATTTTCAGTTTGGCCTTTTCCTTTTTGTTCGATTCTTCACATCTCTTTATTTTTATTTTTTCCTTATTTTTATTTCTTTCTCGTCAGATTATAGAGGCTACAGTGTATGGTGGGTTCGAGAAATATTGAATAGGCCTACTTGGAATGTAACATACGCTACCAGTTTCTTAGCAGAGTACAGAAGAAGCATGCAACTACACTCGTATGCAACTACACCTGGACTAAACGATTGTATCCACTCCACGGAGACAGAAGACAGTCGAGCAGTGCAAATCTCCTTCCACAAGAGGCACATATACCATATACAATATATAATATATTAGTAGTCTGTCCGGCATAAAACATACCCTATTCTGTATTCCGGGTCGCGAGGAAGCCGCCCTGAAAGATTCATGATATTCGTCGCCGTCGTTTTGGCGCCAATCCTGTACACACAAACATACATGCAATGAATAGAGGTCACGTGATATAACAACACTTACCAAGTCAATGTAAAATATGTGCGTGCTTATACCCAATGAGGGATAGGGGGTGAAATTAGGAGGATGAGTTCTCTTCGGAATTACTTAACGTCGCATTCAACGAACTTGAATATCTGTTGTGCTAACTTCATTTCAATACCACCCAGACCACATGACATGCGTTTGCATCCAGTTTGGTATTTTGAAATATAATGGAATTACCATCCCGTGAAAATTCTTTAGATGAAGCGGCAAATCCGATGAATGTGAAGTAGTTTTAGCATTTTATATTTTCAAAATGGCGGTTGTGCAAAAACACTCAAGTTTATTTTTCCAGCGACTAATGGTCATCCAAGTGTATTGATTAATCTCATGTAACTTTTTTCAGGATTAGGGAATAACCCATCTAATTTGGGTACAATCGTGTTGACCGACTGAAAAGCACCAAACTATTGTTAGCTAAGGCAACACTTAAAATGGCTTCAAACACCATAATGAAGTTGAATATTTTATAAAACAGATTCTTTACTAAGTTTCGTTTTAATTCCGCTATTTTATCCTGAGAAGTGGATTTTAACGTAAGAATAGTACGTCCATCCGCCATCTTAAATGTATTGAGTCGTTGATCTTGTGCCTTTTGCGGTGAAAGCTTTTCGCGTGTTAGGCTACTACCCACTTGTTACATTGTAATTATAATAGATGGTAGTATATTAAACTCCCCATGTACCAACTAGTGTGGGCAATGCTTCATTGAAGAGGAGTTTGTTTTATAATGTTTGCGTGCTTTGCACTGCCACCATCTTGAAATTGTTCAACTGACGCAGTTCGAAAACTTTGAAACCATTTTTATCACTTTAAATGATCTTGTCGACTTCGTCGTTACGCTGGGATCTGGCATTACGTTACGGTGACGGGACGAAATGTACCCAGATGCACTGAGGTGTGTGACGTCATAGTACCGCTTGGTGCATGTGTTCCCCGACAATCTCTATTTCGTTAGTATAAGGCAACAATCCCCGATTATTGGATGTAACGGGTAATCTCGAGAACCACTGGATGGATTTTGATGTGGTTTTCACCAATCTGTAAAGGATATCTCGAGGAAAGATTCTGTAGAAAATAATTTATGTATGATCAAAGGAAGCCAAGCAATAACGATTTCAGTGAAAAAGTCGAAAACAAACTTGGCGTCCGTGCGCCTCTTAAGCTTACGCTGGGCAAACCGTCAAACATATCAATATACTATGAGCGTAAGAATTGGTCAGCATGAAAAGTTATACAAAAAAGTCCGCGAGAGCATATCTCTATCTTCAATACATTGCCCACTATAAGTGTTTTTAGACTGGGTGGAAGGGGCACGTCCCCACGCGCTTGACCTTGCTTTCCCCTTGGTTTGCACTTGCCGTTCGCGATTAATTTGAAACAAGGTAAAGTATTATAAAGCAAGATAAGTATTATGCTGATAATTTTCTAACATGTCAATAGTCTTTGGCTTCGAGAGAAGCGAGAAGCCTCCAGCCGTTCTAGCATTTTTCAGCAGTTGTAGCATTTAAAATGATACAAAGTCTAGTCTTTCATATTGACTGTCACTTTTCTTAGCATAGTCTTATTAACAATGGATATTGTAACGTTTCAGTCAGTCAACAGGAAATGAATATTAATATGAATTGATGCGGTTCCGGCATCTGACGGCACTCATAAGAAGGTTTGATTTTGAAATTAGTGTTAGTTATTCGATGATTAGTATAGTCGGTACTTTATACACACTTTTACTGCTACCTTCATACTTTATTTGATTCAATTGGGTTTTGACGTTTGGTAATTAATAGGATGCACATTGAACAGACGTGACCAAATTATTAGGATTAAAATGAAACTTCTAACAAGATCGTCCAAACCAATGGCGTATTGCAAGGTGACCCCCTCAGCCCATTATTATTTAGTGTTGTCACTAATGATGTTGTTTGGATAATTAGTGAAGAATCAAAGGAAGTAATGTTATATTTATACGCTATAATGTTAATAATAATCATATATATTATTTCTGTAGTATGCATCCCTCCCGCGGCGCTCACAAGCGACCGATCGTGACAAATGAGAATTCAAATGGAAGAAAATAGACATTAGCAGTAACTTATTGCACTATAATTTCATAAATATCTATAATCACTTTAAAAAAATTGTACGAAATGTGCGATTTGCAAACACCGTTGATGTAGGAAAATACGCTCTATAATTGCTGTCCACGGGCCGCTGTGTCGCCTGTTTCATGTCATATTAACATTCTGAGGTCATTCCTTTATCCTAAAATGTAAATAGTGTTTTATAATCATTTGGTTGAAATAAAAACATAAAAACCTTTCTCCTAAGTCCCTCATTATAAAACTATTGGGGAAAGTGTGGTTTATGAACATGCGAGTTTTATCGCACGGGTCCGCTAGTAATAATAATAATAATAACATTGTTTGGTCCCGGGTGCCGGGTGGAAGCTTTGTTATTTGACGTCCAGAGGACAGCTTGCAAGTCGAATTTTGACGTTCCTTGGAGCGCTATGAAACTCAAGGAGGTTAGCCATCTCAGCTCCTTGACACTATAGCGCTTTCTAGTAGTGAAAGGAGGAACTGTGTGTTGGTGCAAAATCCCGATATTAATTTTGCCTTTATGAACACGGCCTAGAACGTATGACATGCATGCCGTGATTTTGGTTGCCTTTCTAAAATCACTTACCACCACCAGGAGCGAACCTGCAAGCTTGGAGTTGGTAGTCTGACACGATAACCACTCACCCACCGTGGTAAGCTGATGCTATGGTTTTAGGGTCACATGACACAATGAATTACAAGTGGCAGTAACTGCAATGGAAAACTGGGCCAATGCGAATTAACTAGAAGTGAATGGCAAAAAATCTGAACATATGATATTTAGGAAGGGTTGACGGCTATACCCACAAGATAGAGTACTTTTCAAAAAAGAGCCACTACACTTTGTATATAACTTCAAATACCTTGGCTTTATCCTTCAGACAACGACTAAATCTTTCCGACTACACACATGATTCAGAGCAGCAACAGCTACGAAAGCTATATATGATATAAAGTTTTTAAATAAACTATCTTTCAAGTCAGTCTGTTATGGCATTATTTCATGGAAGAATAATACCTATTCTTGCTTACGGAATAGAGATTACATGGGCTAAACTAACTTCACTTTGCAAAAAGTCAAGGCAAGGTTTTAAAGGTCACCACTGGCGTATCTCGATATACACGATCACGGCTAGTATATGAGCTTGCTGGGGAACCTTTCCTCATAGACGATTTGAGGTTCAAGTTTGCTCTCCCTTCTACGGATGGCTGGAATAAATTATTGGAAGAAAGGAAAATAAAACGAAAGGACATCTGGATCTACTCGACTGAAGCCATGATGAACAGCACATGGTCCGATGCGAACCAGGTCCTTCGACACTTCGTTAACTCCATGGACGTGCATGGCTATCATCATAAAGTTAGCAAGCTGAAATCCTATCATGAGCCGTCAGCCGATTGTCTTCGTCAATAGCGTGATTAGCATTGTGAACGGTACCATGTTCTACAATGTGCACTACATCCAGGCTCTGTTATTGCACACAAGTAATGGGAATTCTCATTTGTTAAAGTTCACAAATAATACAGTAGGCTAGTAAAAATGGAGGAAATCATGGGTAATGTATACAACATGAAAATAAGTCAGTCAAAGACGAAAGTTATGGTCTGCGATAAAAAGACAGACTTAAGTATAAAAATAGTGGTGGGCAACAAAACACTACAAAATGTTCAAGAATTTAAATATTTCGGAAGCAAAATTACCAAAGATGGAAGAAGCAAGAAAGAAATCAAATGTAGAATTTTACAAGCCAAATTAGCATTTCACAAAAAAAAAAGTTTATTCACTACAAATTCCATTAATCTTTAAACCAGAAAAGGTTATTATTATTAATGATAAATCGCACAAATTGTGCATATTGATGATAAGGTTGATAACAAACTGTCATTCACAAAACTTCACAATGGATGATCCCCGATTTGCACAAGAAATTACGTGGTATCTACTACATTGCACCCCGCATAATTTACATACGCAGGATTCATCAGGCTCATGAAAGTAATCGGTATTATACAGTTTATGGTGATACCCATGTACCGCCATCGAATTGACAAAGTGTCGCAAGTCTTGATTTGTGTTCATCGAACCAGATTTCGTCCCTTTTCTGTATTCTTTCCTGCATTAGTTTTTTCGAGGCGTCTGTAGTAAAAGCGTATGTTTGGAGCATTGCCCTTTATGGTTGCGAAACGTGGACAATTGGAAAAGAGGAAAAAATGAGGTTAAATTCTTTTGAATAATGGTGTTGTAGAAGAATGCTAAAAATTAGCTGGACAGAAAAATTAACGAATGCTGAAGTATTTAAAAAGGTGGAGGAAAATTATACCTTATGGAAAAGCATAAAGAGGAGGAGGACTAGACTGATAGGACATATTTTGAGACACGATAGCCTGCTAAAAGCGGTATTGGAGGGAATGGCTGAAGGCAAACGATGCCGAGGAAGAACGGGCCTCAAATATGTACAGCAAATCATGTCTGATGTAGGAATCAGAAACTATGATGAGATGAAGAGGAAAGCTATAGATAGAGCCGACTGGCGAACTGCCGCAGACCAATCCATGGATTGAATACTTAAGAAGAAAAAAAGTGCACAATTTGTGTTTAAAGCAGTTATTTAATTAAAACTTCCCAGTTCATTAATAATTTATATCCCTAATTAAAATAGTAACCGCTGTTAACGGACATTTTATTTTAGTCAATGTTGAGAATGAAATTTCTATATTTTTAGCTATACCAAGGTATAATATGTTATGTTGAGCCAAATGGGTCTTTCCTATCCCATTGTTTTGTGCAAAATTATCACACTATTCATAGTAATCAAAAAACATATTCACAAAGTAAACAAAGCAAATAAATAAAATGTTATGACAACTAGGCAATTATCTAGGTATATGCAACATTATAATCCAACAATTGTCAGCAATTATGTGGCTGGACCACGTCACTTCCTATCTTTAGTCTTTTTTCACTCCCGATGTCTTTAGTTGAAATTCTGCCGAAGTATACTAAACAAATTCAAAGAATATTTACTTCAAAATGTACAGGTATGAAATGAATCGTTAACAGACTGATTCAGAATTAATTTGTCTACCTGGTAGGGGCCGATAACCCAGATGTTAGGCCCCTTAAAACAACAATTATCATCATCATCATCATCATGTCTATTTGGAGAACTAATATAGCACAATATTCTAATAATATGGTCACCCCTGTACACACACACGCACTTTTGTGCAAAGTTCGAATGTAGGCTAAAATCAGGGCTATCAAGAAGGAAGGCAGGATAATGAAAGGCATTCTAGAGTTCAGATAACCTAACACTGTTTGGGATAAAAGGAACCTAGAGTTGACCAAGAGAGGTTTACATGAACGATGAAAGAGAGAAGTCCCCTACAAGCATATGGAACCAATGCAGGGCTCAACTTGGACCCCATGGTTGCCAACCAATGTTTCGCTAATAGTGATCTCTTGGGGTGAAGGGGAATATAATTCATACATATTAATTTCTCTTCTTGTAAACACTGTGACGTCACATTTGAATGTTATTGCCGTATGCTAAAGTTGAGGAAATTGATTTGAATCTGATGTTTGTGTTCGTATTGAAAAATTGACCTACATGAGACTTCACCCTATCACCTGATACAACAAACATGCCATCTCTAACGAAATCTGATATTGTACCTTCCCTGGCTTCAGTGCTGCGCCTTGAATTTCAACTCGTTTCTAAAGAATTCTTATGCAAGGTTGAAATTAATGTAACTCAATAACTTCGAATAACCAGAGAGGAATATTTCCTCTTCCGTCATATAAAGCATTTGTAAATGAAGCAATGAGAATATTCTCATTCTCACAGGAAGCAATAGAGAGTTCATTAAATCTAATATAATTATTAACTTAAGCATAGTTTAACTGATCCATTAAGTTTGGCATTCAACAGGTCTAGGAATGTGTAGACCAATACATTACTAGAAAAATTCATTTTAATTTCCAGGCTATGCGGGAATGGACATAATCAAGGATATGTTTACGACTTACATACTCCTGAGCTTCTTTAAAAGTGATGAAAGATAACACCTATCAATTCATTTAATAGCACACTGCTCAGCGCAGATTGGGTTCTTCTTCAGCGCAACATTTAGCTAGAAGTAAAATCGTTTAATAATATTACAAAGGAATAAGAAAGATGTTAATTATAAGTAACCCTTAATATTTAAAATTATTCATGAGAACTTAGAGAAAATATATGGAAAAGCGGTAGAAGAAAATAAAATAGTCAAAATTAAGAAAATGAAAAATTACTTGGTTATTTTTTTAATGAAACTAATATAATAAAATTTGACTCTAAAATATCTCAATTATAATATGCAAATCTAGGAAAAATAGAAAGTATTCTAAGGAAATATTTGGAAATGCATTTGAGATCTAATAAAGGCTATTAGAAGGAACATTTTATCAAAATTATACTGTAATATGATAGTAAATTATGCAACAAGGCAATAATGGCAATAATTAAGACACGAGTATGTTAATGAAACGAGCGAAGCAACGATAATTATAACTATTTTTTGTTCGAAAATATTCATAAATATCTGTTGAGATTTCGCCAGTTTTATGTACTGAGCAGACCGCATGGGATGTATTCGACCATAGCCTCCTCGAATACCTCACTATGACACTAGCATCGCAGTGAAATTTAAAATAGGAGGCCGTGGATGTCAGCGCAGGTGCGATGCTATCCTTACGTAATTGGTCACACAACTGTTTCTTGAGCTCTGATTGGTGGGAGAAACTGTATCATAATGAAAAATTGTACTATAATGAGCCTCATTATAGTACAGCTTTCTGACATATAATATTTACATTTTTCCATGGTCGAACATAAATGTACAGTATATTATTTGCTTTTTATTATATTATATTATTTTCATATAATATAAAATGGTCATTCGCCCTTATTGTTTATTTGTGCATCGGAGAAAGTCATGCGAGAATGGAATAAGCAGTGTCCTCCAACCATTAAGATTGGCAGAAATATCAAACTTAATTGCCTAGCATTCGCAGACAATCTTGTACTACTAGCAAGCACTGTGGAAGAGGCTAAATTTCAAATCGAAGAACTCGAAAAAATTGCATGCAAAAGTGGTGGAAAAATGACAGCATGTTTTACAGGGGAGTTCTCTCTCTTGTCTACGAGTCGGCGGGACTCTCGATCGGCGATGCCATTTTCGAAAGCTTATCAACACACCCACACAAGGGCGACTGTTGCCGTAATGGCGTCTCAGCCTTGCCAATAGATGCAGGTACACAGCGCACCTGCACGGATGCCGACCGCAGTGCTGAAACGGTGTAATATCACTACGGTTTTTACAAAAAAAAAACGTGCCTCGTATGTACTTGTTATTATTATTATTATTATTATTATTATTATTATTGTGAATCATGTGTAATGCCATAGGATACATAAATAAATAAAACAGTTATCGGATAAAGCTCGTGTATTATATTTAGTAATACGCAAAACTTTTTTTAACCAGTGTAGAAGAATTATAATAGGAGATCATTTTGTAGGAACTCTCATATTCCGTAGCAAAGAAATGCGAAGCGCTTCACATTATATGGCACGTAGGGCATGGTCTACTACCCCAGTAGCGGTCCGGGCAGGATTTACAAAGATCCCACTGACGAACCTGACTTGGTGGACGTGGGTGAAACCCCGCAAAAGACATGATAGAAACTTAGAAGAAATGCTGTATTTTAAAATTATTGCTGTCACTCTTTTAAGTCGTTATGCTGTTAAGCTTTCACTGTTCCAATGAGAATGTTCCGTTCGAATAGAACAAGTCGAAACTCAATACCCTGTAAACTGAGAGCGATCAAGGGAACTACTCGCGTGTGGCGAAGCACTTTCCAGTCACAGATAGAGTCCGTCATTTTGAGTAGGCTAAGGATAGGTCATACAAGATCCACCCACTCGTATCTGATGAGAAGGGAAGACCCCCCACTTTGTACCTGTGGAGCCGTATTCACCGTGGTCCACATTTTAACCGAGTGTGTGGATCTTGATGACTTACGAAGAAACCTTGGTTTGCAGATGACACTCAACCTTATATTAGCCGATGACGTAGTGGCTGCTGATCTCCTCATCCGCTTTATAAGTGAGAGTGGGTTAGGGCCATCAATCTAAATTTTCCAGTGTACATTGACTCAACGACTTGTTCGATTTTGAATGCTGAATTTTTGTTTTTCCATAGTTTTTGTTTATATTACAATTATTAGTTTTATTAATTTTTTTTTGTATTATTAATTTTCCGTCTTTTCAAATGTAGGTGTCCACCTCAAAATTTTTAATTCAATTCCAAATTTGTATACTTTAATCTGTGTTAAGAGGGGCAGATGACCTCGTAGTCCGCCCCTTAAAACTACAATAACTAACTAACTAACCACGTCAGAGCCTCCAAAACGTGATCCCAAACCTCAGTCTGTTAGTTGAATTATCTTTTAATGCTCCACGTCAATGACGACGAGTTCTAAATACGGAGCTGGGTTGACATTCACAGAGAATAAAGAACGAG
Source organism: Meconema thalassinum (assembly GCA_946902985.2). Classification (NCBI taxonomy): domain Eukaryota; kingdom Metazoa; phylum Arthropoda; class Insecta; order Orthoptera; family Tettigoniidae; genus Meconema; species Meconema thalassinum. The sequence continues at coordinate 2,122,987,183 of OX336388.2, forward strand.
GCCAGACCTCACAAAAAGGAAATTAAATGGGTTGCCGAATGTACGGCGCTGCAAATCTAATGACCTGACATGAATCAACTCCATGGTGACACGCGTGCACGCCATTAGGGTACAAGAATAACTTTCGCCCAGGGTAGCTCAGACAAAGATCTCCAAACGTAATGAATAAGTCAAATAAACAGCCATCAAAAGGTAAGATTGCCAAAAATAGTTCTGTAATAAATTATCCATCGAGAAACGGATCAGACAATGACATACGACTGATAAAAGAAGCTCTACTCTTATTAAGGTTCAATCCGAGGTCACGTTTTCAACGGTACAGGATGTGTATAATCAATTGGCGTCATATGGCCAATTGGCAATGCGCACACGGAGTCGTGTAGGAAAGAACGGAAGGAAATGCCTTCGGTGCGGCGCATAGTGCTAGCTGCTAAAGCCAAACGGCACGCCCACTTTGGGTAGCAAGAAAATGGCTGTTCCTATGCTTAAAGCCGTTAACCACTCCCAAGGTGTTGGATTTTAGTGACATAAAACTGCAATGGCAAGTCAAGATTTTTCTTGGATAGGCAGAATACACTCTGTACATCACGGTACTTGGCACAAATAAGGTGCGTTATCGTTTTAAAAGCCAATTTAAATAGAACTATGAGAGCACCTTTACAAGGCTAGTTTTGTAAGAAAGACGCGGCAAAACGTAATAATACGCTGAAACACTGATTAAATTGAATGCAGGTGTCTGAAGGTGCGAGTTATACCAAAGAGAAATATCTTGGGAACTATCATAGTGATGCCAAACTAATCACGGTATGGTATTTCCAGCAGATAGATTTTATGTTCTTATTGGTGTTGAGGCATTCATCAGTTTTTAGGCCTAATTTCGAGCATAGCCCCTTTCACTCATTTTTCGTACACATTTTGATATTCAAGAATACGACCTTTAAAATTATTGAACAGAACACTTATTCGATTCGTACAACCATATGCTATAGTCACGGAACACCGAATACAAGTAATGGTTACGCCCACTTTGACCGCAGCGCTTGGCTTCACTCAAACGAGCTCAGGGCATCTCCTCTTATTCTTTCCTCCATGCACGGCGTGATATATCTGGCGGTCAAAAGAGCATTATCACTGGCTTTCGGGCCAAGGATGGAAGAATTTCCGAAACAGGTACGTTTGTTAACTGTTCGCGTGCCGCCATGATTAAAGTGTACCGTGCATGGCAAAATGGCCTTATTTTAAACCAGTGCTGAGGCAACTGTGGTGTACCACGGGCCATAGATGAGAGGGGTGAAGGACGACTACGGAGAAGTGAACGAGCGAATAGACGTGTGACTGTAGATCGATGATGATGATGATAATGATAATTGTTATTTTAAGGGGCCGATCATCTAGGTTATCGGCCCCTAATTGTTTGGGTGATAGTGAAAAAGAAAAATGATCAAATGAAAGCTACAATTAAAACTAACTAGGCTACTGACTTACAAAATAGAAGAGGAAATGGAAACAAAGAGGAGAAAAATGTAAATAAAAGACAGGAGGAAAGGAAATACCCTCAACCCTCGAAGAATGGGAATTGAAGGACTTACCAAGAATGGCAGATAGGAAAGGTAAAGAGGAGAGGGACTGCTCCAAAGGCAATGGAAGAAGGAGAAAAACCAGACCCAGCTCAGGAAGCCCTCGGGTTTGCCAACGCACGAACACACCAGACGTGAGCCCTTGAGGGTGTAGCACAATCCAGGGTGCACCATAAATGGTGGGGCTACACACACCCTGTCTCCTTGAGGGCCTTGTGCAGAAGGCAGGAGATACAATGAAAAGAAAACGAGAGGTCTGACTCCTCGAAGAATGAGGGATCAGGAATGATAAGACAAGGGCAGGGACGTGAAAGACTCCATAGGCCTCGGATACCCTTATATCGTCGGGGTCGGAAAGGAACAAGAGTTGACCAAGGGAGGTCGAGAGGAACGATAACAGAGAGGAGTCCGGCACAAGTTGTGAGCCCCTGGGAGGGATTGTAGAGCAACAGACCGCCCAGATGAACCACGGGGCTATCAACCGTTTCTCCTCAACCACCGTTCAGCGAACGTTATTGCGTATGGGGCTCCACAGCAGGCGCCTGGTTCATGAACCCATGTTGACTGCTGTTCATGGGCGACGAAGGCTGGAATTGCACGCCAATACTGCCCGCAACTGGACGACCACTGAGTGGCGACAGGTGGCAATTTATGCTCCATCGGACAGAAGGTCGTTGAAGTATACGGCGTGTAACGTCTGAACGCAAACACCGTGCAACAATCGCCGGACGGGTCCAGGCCCGAGGAGGGAGTGTTATGGTGTGGGGAGTGTTTTCGTGGCCTTCCCTGGGTGATCTCTCTCATCCTACACGTCTCGCAGCGGTTCGCGCTACAAACGGTGGTTATGCAGGCTAATGACGAGTGATCACATTAATAATAATAATAATAATATCATATGGCCTCGGGAGCCGGGTGCAAGCTTTTCTATTTGACAACCAGAAGGTAGCTTGCATGTCGAATTTCGTTGTTCCTTGAAGCACTATGAAAGTCACGGAGGTTAGGTATCTAACCCCCCTTGAACACTATAGCGCTTTTTTTTTGTAGAGAAATGAGGAACTTTGTGTTGGCGGAAACTCCCGAGATTAATTTTGCCACTATGAACACGGCTACTGAATTCAAATGGGTTCTTTGACATGCCAACAACGTATGACATGCGTGCCGTAAATTTTCGCCGCCTTTCAAAAATCACTTAAAACGGCCTGGAGCGAACCTGGAAGCTTGGGGTTGGTAGACCGAATCGTTAACCACTCACCCACCGTGGCAAGCACATTAATGTGCCTAGACAGTGTATAATGATAATGAGCATGTCCCGATGCTCCTTAAATATGGGACAGTAGTCATTGAGTATAGAGCCATTCCACATGTGACTAACACTTAAACCATACCTCATAATGTTATTGGTTGTACGTCCCTTTTAACTACACTGGCTTTTAGAGACGCCGGGGTGCCGGAATTTTGCCCCGAAGGGGATCTTTAACGTGCCAGTAAATCTACTGACACGGCTCCCTCGCATTTGCGCACCCTCAAATGCCAGCTGACTGCGCCAGGTTTCGAACCTGCAACCTTGGGCTCAGCAAGCGAGAACGTTACCCCTGAGCCACGCAGCCAGACTAAACCATACCTCAGCAGGAACATGTGCATATAAACGTTTTGGTGGGTGTAAATTGAAACTTATAATAAAATGAAGTATACAGAAACACAGGAAGATTAGAATGACATATAAAACATGACTTAAAAACAAGATTTTTAGTAAAGAACATATAGCCTACTTTCTCCTAAATACATGGGTATAGTTATAACTTTTTGTACCTTTAAAGGAGTATAATTGAATGTTGGTTGTAGTAGCTTGTTGAAATATAACGTGCTTTAGTATACGTTGCTTGATTGAATTTTCACCTGAATTATAAATACACACACTAATACAGCCTTTACAACAACACAGGCTATCACCCATGTACACGGGGCTAAATTACAATGATGTTCAAGCCTCTCAAATGAAACAACAACAACAGTAGCTTCCTACCCAAATCCTTCCTCGGATAAATGTGTACAAACTAGTACAGATATCACAGACACACAGGTTATCAGACAATTTCTACACACACATATTGTAATCCAACTTCACCATAGATATCTACGAAATATTCCTCAGTCACAGACCATCAGCTTCATCCATACCATATATAAAATGTTTAATTAAGCAAGGAATAAATACAATACATTTCCAAACCATGCTCCCCTCAGCAAGGAGCATTGTTTCATCGAATGAAAAACCCCTCAAGATATTATTTAAAATGTTTAAATCTGATTATAAAATATAATAATAATATAATAATAATAATAATAATAATAATAATAATAATAATAATAATAATAATAATAATAATGATATATAAAATAATTTTTACCATCAACAGATATTTTAGATACAAGTATTTTTCAGAAACGTATTTTATAGTATCATCAATTTAAAGCACACATTGTTACAGATCTGTTTTTGAATACTTTTTATGAAAAAGTGTTATCAAGGAAAGGGAAACCCAAAGGTAAATATTGATCAATTTTTCTGGCAATTCAATTCGTTTTAATTAATTTAGAAGACAATGACTGAAGAGGGCCACAATGCGGCCGAAACTGGTTTAATATATTTATTCTATTTTCATTATTTGTTGACTAAGGTGGATTAAATTTAATAAATACTTATGGTATTTTAATTCTGATAAATTGTTATAATAATCTTCAAATTATCAGTAGCCATCCTATGAAACCATTTGTGTGGACCACTTCAAAACAATTAGGTTTGAAATAATTATTATTTTACTATCACTGAATCTCTACTTATAATAGTACATTTTGCAACGAGCCTATAATGGCAATAATTAAGTTCCATACGAGTGTCTTAATTACAATTGTAGGCGAGTTGCATACGACTGTTTATGTTCGACGATAATTATAACTATTTTATGTTCGAACATAAATATTTATCAATATCTGTCGAGATTTCTCCAGTTTTATGTACTGAACTGAGTGCATGGGACGCAGAGAACACCTTGTATTCGACCATGGACTCCTGGATTACCCCACTTTGACACTAGGAACGCAGTGAAATTTAAAATAGGAAGGCCGTGGAGGTCAGCTCAGGTGCGATGCTATCCTTACCTAATTGGTCACACAACTGTTTCTTGAACTCTTATTTGGTGGGAGAAACTGTATCATAATGAAAATTTGTACTATAATGAACCCCATTATAGTACAGTTTTCTGACATATAACATTTACATTTCGCCATGGTCGAACATAAAATCATGTATATTGTTCTGTGTCGTTTGGCAAACCCCTTAGGGGGCAGCTAAATAAATAAATTCCACTTTTTGTCTTTAATCGTATTGTTTTAGAATTTGGTCCACCATATTGGGCCCTCCATTTTAAAATTTTAAATTTTAACATCAAATTCGTAATTAAGAAGGTCGAAAAGCTAGTTATACCAATTTTGGTCTACATTGACAAACATTCAGGCCTTTATAACAGCTTAGGCTTTCACGGCCGGCATTCATAATTAAATACAAATTTTTCGGGCTTGTAAGCCGTGGTCCAGACAGGATATCTCCCGACGTTTTACCGGAAACTGCGTCCGGCATTATCAAGGGTTCCGCTCCTTTCCTTAGTCAGCAGTGGAATAAGGAAGAGGCTTGAAATAAAATAGGAACCCGTTATTTCAAGCCTCTTCCTCATTCCACTGCTGACCAAGGAAAGGAGCGGAACCCTTGATAATGCCGGACGCAGTTTCTGGTGAAACGTCGGGAGATATCCTGTCTGGACCACGGCCTACAAGCCCGAAAAACTTGTATTTAATTATTCAGGCCTTTGTCCTCGTTTCCAGCAATCCGTCCCTCTGCGCCGAGTTCACAACTTATAAAACGCACTGTGTTTTAGAATAAGATATTCCATGCGAGTTGCCATTTAGAAGGCGCATTAAATGTATTTTTGATGTGCGCGGAAAGTGTAAGTGGTTTGAAGTAATCTTAGAAATGCCACCGCTCTGACAAGTTATGGAGGAAACAATTAACGTCTCTTGACAAAGAAGTGAACCGCTTGGGGAGTTTGGATGTTGTTTGCACATTTTAATACAACTCAAACTTGTAAATGAGATCTAATGTAAAACCGCCTCAAGGTGGCGGGTGTGAATACAAAACAGTGCCAATGATGTTTATGGAGGGGTTAAAAGTCTTTAGCAGCCGTCTCCTAACATATAACTAGTGGTAATGCAATCTTGTGTTCGCTACTATATGAATATACACCGTGCTTCCAAAGGATTACATGAAATTTAATGATGATGCCTGTTAATACTGTTATGTTATTTTTAATGTAACATGTTTTCATCTTCAGAATAGGGTGTTTCCTCCAGTCTGACTTACATCTTATATATAAAAGTGAAAGTAAGTATGTGGGTATGTAGGTATGTGTGTGTTTGGGTGGGTGGGTTCTGTAAACAAATCCGCACCGTTCCACCAATCTCATCCAAATTTTCCATACACATAGGTCAGGACCCAGAAGAAACCGCTGGGTAAATGAATTTTCGATAGTCTTTCTTATTCTTCTGATTTCGGCTCTTTGGCACTCGAACAAAAGCTAATAAATTCGGAAAATAAACTTATGGTGGAATGGCAAGGCCGGTCGATTCCATGGCAACAGTGGCTCAAGTCGTGAACACCAAGTTTCCATCTATCTCTGTAAGAGGCCATGCTACTCCATTTTCTCCACGGCAACAGTAGTTCAAGACATGAACACCAGGTTTACATGTATCTCTGTAAGAGGCCATGGCTCTCTATTTGCTCCATGAAAACAGTAGGTCAAGACATGAACACCAGGTTTCCATCAATCTCTGTAAGAAGCCATTCTAAACCATTTTATATCCAAACCACGATAAGAAGTAAGAACATTAGGAATCTGAACGCCATAAAATTGGAATACGTATTCTTTAAAATGGTTTTAACAGGGGTCGATGTAGAGAATTAAAATTTAAAAAGAAATATATTGGCTAACCCTGCGCACTTTATTCCACTGTACATTTCGACTAGGTTTACAGTGAGTTAATATTGCACTTGAGTAACATCAGAGTCAAGGAGAACTATGTTCTAAACTCACTTAGGAGCAAAATGAATATACTCTGCGAAATATATTGGCATGTATCTTTCTATAACATATAAAGACACCTCCCAGGCAACGCCGGGTACAATAGCTAGTAGGTTATATAACGGAAAACAAATGATATCAAATGAATGATTAGCTCTAAGAATAACACTCTGAAATTACAATACTATTAAAATGGACGTCCTTACAATATTAATAGAGAGATATTGTTCATGTATTAAACCAAGCAATTATATTATCCTATATAAAATTACACTCGTGAGTTTCATGTGATGTCGATTGGATTAGGCTGTGTGGTGATCTTAGTTCAAAATTATATTCTTGATTTTTCCATGGGATATCTATTGAAATACGTTGTGAAGTGACCATAGTTCAATATCTATTGAGTCTTTTCCTAAGTCAGTGGAAGAGGTTAAAACGTTAATATAATTCAATTATGTAATACATTGAAAATCTGCCTTATCAATACTTAGAGAAGTTGTTTAATAAATTATTAAATGACGTAGGCCTACATGCTTCGGTAAGGCAATAATTCTATCAGCGTGAAATGATATTTAATCTTAAAAAACTACTTAACAATGTCAATTACCAATTACTAATTATTAAAATAATTTTAAATTTATATATGATTTTATTAAACACAATGTGTACAATCACGTTTTACACCAATCTGTCATTTCTGCGATTAGAGATTGAGACATGCTTACACATTCCACTAAGTGGTATTTGGGGCATGGATTATTGCAATTATTGCAGACGCAGTCCTCCTTGTGCTCATGAAATGTCTCATTCTGGCAGATCCTTCCATGGAACCCATGAACAGCGAATCGCGTATACAGATGTCGAAGTTTGAAATTTAGTCCCTTCCAGATATCTGTCTTCATTGCTTCAGTCTCCATTATTTCTTGGGGTATGTCGTCGGCCTTTTTCTGTCTCTCCTCGATGATGGTTTTATACGTTTGCGTTTCAGGTAGATCGAAGGAGTGCTTTATGTATTCTATAAAGAAGGTTTCCTGTGCAATTTTATAGGCGTATCTGTTCCTTGAGAATTTTGAGCTTCATAGCTCTCTTAATAAATCTTGCTTTGACGCTCTCTAGCTTCCTGAGGTTGTTCACCGACAAGTAGGGCCAAATTAATCCTATGCCATATGTGGTGGTCGGCATAACTTTAATTTTGAATAGCTTTATCGCTGTTGTCAGGGATAGGCAATGGAGTTTGGGAATGTCGTATGAGACTGAGTTTTTAATTTAAAAGAATGAAAACTTGCAAATATATTAATTGGCATGCAATTGTAAAATGATGTATTGAAATAAAAAGCTAACTCACAAACTGCCTATGTTAATATTCTCTTAATATTTTCGAAAATTATAGTAACAGGAGGGTGGCTTCGGTGGCGTAGTTGGTAGCATGCTGAGCTTCTATGCCCAAGATCGCGGGTTCAAACACGGACGAAGTCGTCGGACTTTATTTTAAGAGTGTTAAAAATACCTCGGTATGCCTTCCTTCGGAGGGGAAGTAGCCGGCTGGCATATATCATACATTTAAGGCATTCCTTTCTTTGTCGTGTGACCTCCTGAGAGGCCGAGTGCCGGTCTTTCTAGTCGGCGCCCGTGGGCGACCTGCATTCCAGGATAAGAGATGGAAAGGATGAAGATGATGATCATTTCTCCATTCAATTGGATTTAAAACATTTATGCACAAATTAGAATAATCCGAAGGGCATCTTCATGTCATAAGGATAAAAATCACCCAAAACTTCAAATATAATATTCATGATAAGCCAAAATAAAGTAACACTGTTTAACAAAAACAACTCATGGATGTTTTGCAAAGTATGAACCATAAATTATTAATACCGTAGTTACTGAGCTCACTTCTAGAGCTACACGAACTAAAATGATGTATGAAGCGTATGCGCGAACAAACTTCTATGTTACATTTCGTGTAATTTGAGATATTCACGGAGCAAACATCTATGATGTTTTCCGAACACGCATTCGGAAGTAGTTAGAGCACATCTCAACAAATGGCTTTAGTATTCTGAAAATTATGAAGCGAAATGCACTTTAAAAATAACGGAATAAAAATTTTGAACTTGATGGGGAGCGTACAATTAAAATACCCCACTTTGGCAATTGGCTGGAATTCAAATATAATTTTAAACAAGAAGTTCCATGACGAACTAAAGAGCCTACTTTTCTTAAATTTTAAGATTCATGCCAATGATTAATCTATATGGATCTATCTAGAATAATGACGAAATTAAGTTGGTAATATCGAAATTTCTAATTAGTTCGAAATACTGTATACCTGGCATAATGTAGCCTAATAGAAAACTACTGTTGGCAGCCCTGGTGACTGAATATATTCTTAGTTCCATCTCTTAAGGTACAGAATACAAAATTTGGTTGAAGTCCAATGGATAGCATGGAAGTTCCATGCAGTTAAACATTGGATCTACCAGCGCGTAAAATCATGTTGGCATCAATGACATACATGTATTGGTCAGAAATAATCTGAAATAATATGATCTATTGTTGTGACAATTTTGAATGAAATCCATTAGTATAGAAGTTACATACATTTTAAAATTGGATCTATCAGCAGCTTAGAATCATGTTGGCAGCACTGACGTATATTAGTTACTCCAAATTAATCTAGAATGCCAGGTAATATACGTGTGCAAAGTTTAGAGCTATTGGCTTGCATACTTTCTGATATATTGATATTAGGGTAACAAAAATAGAGACAGTATTTATTAACAGCTGGCAGCCCTGGTTACTCTTAAGAATCGGCATATACATATCTGTTATGGTGCACATAGCACACACGAAATTTGGTTGAAATCCAAATGATAGTATAAAAGTTACATGTATTTAAAGTTGGACCTCTCAGCAAGTTTAGAATTATGTTGGTAGCACTGACGTATATAAGTTACTCCAAATTAATATAGAATGCCAGGTACTATACGTGTGCATTGTTTAAAGCTGTCGGCTTGCTTACTTTCTGATATTTTGGTATTTGGATAAAATAAATTGAGAGCATTTATTAACAGTTGGCAGCCCTGGTGGATCTTAAGAATACGTTCAGTCATGCCTGTTTATGTACACATAGCACATACGAAATTTGGTTGAAATCCAATTGATAGTGTAGAAGTTATATGCATTTAAAATTTGGACCTATCAACAGGCGTATATTCATTTTGGCAACACTGCGATGTATGGCCTCCTGGAAGTTAAACTGCAATATTATTATCTATACGTGTGCCAATTTTGAAATAGCTCCTATTCATACCTTCCAAGATATCCAACATGGAGCTCAAATTTCAATTGCGATTTTTCAGCAGTTGGTAGCACTGACATCATTTTCAAATATGGGCGTGAGATATTCAGGTATAGGTCTTTACTCCTACCAAATTTTGTTTCGATTGCTGCAGCCGTTTAGGAGTTGATAGGGGGGGGGGGACACAAACACACAGCCAGACAGACAGAAGGACAGACAGACAGACAGACAGACACACATTTGCCCGATCTCATAAGTCTACTTTTTCCTAATTTTTGCAAAATGTGAAAAGTAGGCTAATAACAGGAGAAAAACCTTGAACTTGATGGGGAGCCTACGGGCGTACAATTAACATATCCCGCTATGGCCACTGGCTGGAATTCAAATATAATTAAAACAAGTAGTTCCGTGAAGAACTATACAGCCTATTTTCATATATCCTACTTATGTTAATTGCCACTATCAACATACACAATTTCAGTTTGATTGCTTTAATTGATTCGTAGATATTGAGAACCGACTAAATATTTCGGATGGTCGCCATGTTGGATTTTACATATGTAGGTCCTAGAGTTATGTACTGTTACATGCAGATTATTGTGTACGTGTAGTATTCAAACTTCAATCGCATAATTAGGACACAATAAGTAACAAGGAGATTTTAAAATTTCGCACAGCTGCCATCTTGTGGTTATGGAAACAATTGAAATAAATTAGATGCCAGTGGATTATCATTCGGATAATGATTTACTGTACCAAGTTTCACTGCACGCGGATGGTTAAATTGCGAGAAAGGTCCATGTGAATATTTATAATTCGCGTCACCGCCATGTTGGATTTGTGATCACCAGGTTATTTAAAGTCCTATAGGTGAACTTAAGTTCATAGCCCCTATGAACATTAAAAAATTTAGTTTGATTGCTAAAATAGATTCGTAGATATTCAGTATCGTCTAAATATTTCGGATGGTCGCCATGTTGGATTGTTAAATGTATAGGCCATAGAGTCATGTACCATTAAAGGAAAATTATTGTGTAGGTTCATTATTCAAACTTTCACTTCGATCGCATGACTACATCACAAGAAATAAAAACTTAATTTTAAAATTCGCACTGCCGCCATCTTGAGGTTATGTAAACAATTGAACTAAATTAGATACCAGTGGATTACAATGTGTATAAATATTTCCTGTACCAGGTTTCAGTGCGCTTGGAACATTAAATCGCGAGAAAGGTCTATTTAAAATGTTCAAATTCGCTTGGCCGCCATGTTCGTTTTGTAGTTAACCGGTTTTTGAAAATCTTATAGATGGACTTCCAGTAGTGCCCTTTATCTCCGTACAAAATTTTAGGGAGATACCGCTAATAGTTTCAGAGATATAGAATGCCGGTGAAATATTTCGCACATCCGCCATCTTGTGATTATGTAAACAATTGAACGAAGTTAGATGTCGGTGCATTACAATGTATATAAACATATACTGTACCAAGTTTCATTGCGTTTGGTTGGTCAAATCGCGAGAAACGTCTATTTAAAAGTTGCAAATTCGCTTGGCCGCCATGTTGGTTTTGTAGTTACCAGGTTTTCAAAAGTCATATAAGTGAACTTATAGTAGTTCCCTCTATCACCATAGAAAATGTCAGGGTAATATCGGTAATAGTTTCGGAGATATTGATTGCTGGTGAAATATTTCGCACAGCCGCCATGTTGGATTGGTGAGTCGTAACAAAATTTGAAGGGCACGGTCGAGGTCGCCGGGAATACTGCTATGAACTTTCCGAGTTTCATTGAAATCGCTCCTGCCGTTTAGATTTTATTAGGGGGGGACACACACACGAATCACACACACACACACACACACGCACGCACACACGGACAAAAGGTGATCTCATAAGCCTATTTTTTCAAAATTGAAAATAGGCTAAAAACAGTCTACTGTATGTTACATCGCTTCCCGCTCGAACGCGGAAATAATGTTATGAAGTGAATGTTTATAATAAACACATTCTAGTCAGGAGGCTATTCTGGTGTTATGGCATGTCAAACAATCTTCGACTGACTTCAATTGTATGAAGCAAAATTTGTAGGTTAGATTTGATTAATGCTCTTGAGTTCCAACGTTCATCGTAGAGATGGGACTACCGACTACTTTTAACCATCGAATGACTAGTCAATCATTGGAAGAAACTATCGACTAGATAGTCGACTACTTTCAGTCGAATGGTTACCTGAATTCGCATTGCTTCTAAGCGTGTTGTTTCATGTATTCGACTGAAAGTAGTCGCTTCTAGGCAGCGTACAAAGCACTGCAAGCCGTTACCGGCTGAGTTGAGTCGTACCAACAGATGAAAATCAAACTTCTCCTTAACCCACCTATTTTTGCAGACGTTAGTTTGGACTACTCGACGCTCGGCAACATGCAATTGGTCAAAGTTATTTATTTACTTTTACTGTGCTTCGAAATGGTGGTTTACGTCGTGTGCAGCCATTATTTGCAATGTTGCACATTTCATTTAATGCAAAATGTATGAGTAAATGTTCCCCGATACCGGTATTGATACAGGGCACATTACCTGTATGTACTGTGGATAAGTGAAGTAATAGACCGATACTTAATTAACCTAAGAGTAAATTAAATCACTATTACTGAAAGGGAGTTCTTAAGTACCGGGAACAATTCCATAGCCAACATTGAAATAATCACACTTCATATTTTGATGCCAAAAAATAAATGTAAAATATGTCCATAGAGTCATAAACAAGTTACAGTAGGCTATGTGTTCACTAATTTAATCCTCTCTGAAGTACTAAGAACGTAGAGCTGAAATACGACTTGAACAAGAAAACTACGGCCTACAGTAAATACACACGAAAATAGAACACTTGAGAACAGCAACGAGGGCGAACTTTCAGTGGAGATGTTGGCAACAATGTAAATACAAAGGTTTTTAATGCGCGCGCTATCCATGTGCTGAAACAATTGACGACCAGAACGTAAAACTATCCGAGCGCGTTCTACATGTTAAAAGTTAAAACACAATTGGGATAAGTCGTTTGCAAACGACTTGTTTATGTTACGGTGAGTAGTCGTTGAATTCATTCGACTGTTTTTTAAAAGCAGTCAAACAAGTCGATGGATTTAACATTTTTCAGTCGACTGCTGCGGTGCTGCCCATCTCTAAATAATTGACGACCAGAATCAATTTGTGCGTACGGTCAAGCTGTCTCACAGTAGATGTGGAGATTCACATCACCACACTATCTGTACGGTACCTCAAGATAAGCCTAAGTGCGCCAACTGTGACGGAACACAGCCACTTACGATGGATGCCAGTACATAAAATCAGCCATAAGGCAACGGCAGTTTAACCACAGACAACGCTACAACTCTTCCATCCCTGCCCTCATGTCTTTGCCACTAACCCCTCCCACACAGCACGCCACTGCTCTGACACAGTTGTTGTTAGGCCTGCTACAACAACTCTCAGTCATAACCCTGTAAACTACAGCTAAACCAAACCCAGAACCGCCTAATACACTTCATTTGCAGAGCAATAAAATCCATAAAACAACTCCGCAACAAGCTTCACAAAAACCTAAATTATAAACGAAAAGACTACTCCACAAACACCAAAATCAGTAAACCTCCCTCATTTCAGCCACACTACACCTTAAACAGACATAGAAGGCATAGTCATGACCCTTTCATGGAGTAGACTATTGTCTAAACACGATCATGTCTCTTTCAACATTACCGAGGACTTCATTATATTCTATTTAAAAAATCATAAACTCATTCCACAAATCTTGAAATCAGTATACATCCCTCATTTCAGTTATTCTATTCATTAAACAAACATAGAAGGCGTAGCCATGACCCCTTCATGGAGTAGGCTATTGTATAAATCTGACCACGCATACTACAACCTTACTCTAATTCAAAATTACGGCCAAATGATCCATCTGATTGGGAGGCAAAGGTATTTACCGGCTTGCCTGGAATGATGGGCCACAAAACCGGTATCTAGAGTTCAAACATAACCTAAATATTGAATGCTTAACATTTCCAATAACTTGGATAACTGAATTTAGGCTATTTCATTGAAAGAATCAACGAACTGTATAATACTATAGGCACCTACAGGTATACTTAACTTATTAATTAAAGCTCTACAATAAACATACAGCACAATGAATTGTAGCATGAAGTTATCCCGAAGAAGTCGTTTGATTAGAACGACTACTTAAATTCGAATGATTCCATTCGCTTGGAATCAGTCGTTTGCCAACGACTTGTTTCATTCGAATGATTTCTAACGATTGCTTTGGGATCAGTCGTTTACAACGACTACTTACATTCGAATGATTCCATTCGCTTGGAATCAGTCGTTTGCCAACGACTTGTTTCATTCGAATGATTTCTAACGATTGCTTTGGGATCAGTCGTTTGCAAACGACTTGTTTATGATACGGTGAGTAGTCGTTGAATTCATTCGACTGTTTTTTAAAAGCAGTCGACTGCTGCCCATCTCTAGTTCATCGCAAAGTGCTGGTTGCGATGACATCTAGTAGCCAAGATTGCATCTAGGTGTCGTGGACGGTAGCATTTGGTAGCTAAAGTAGGAACTCTTGAAATTATCGTCTGCAGTCCTTACTTGAATTAAAACATATAACACACAATAATACAGCCATCACAATTAACACCTGTTATCAGACAGACTCTACACACACCCAAAGTACACGGGGCTACATGATCGTGTTGTCGCAGCCCCAAAACTAAGGAACCAACCAACAATTATGAATCATAGCATAACCCTCATTGATGTATACTCCTTGACCCACTGAGCAATATTACGGTGCCGTTCAGTGACCAACAGACCATACACATCTTCACCCCGTGAAGGAGGCATTCAGCGAATTTGTAGGATTTCTGCTGGCAACGATGGAAATTAATCACCAGTGCTAATCATGGACCTTTGGCCCTTAGCTTATTCTGAGCCATCGTCCACTTAAGCAAGAAGTTCCGTGACGAACTAAAGAGCCTACTTTTCTTAAAATTTAAGATGCATGCCAATGATTAATCTATATGGAACTATCTAGAATAATGACGAAATTAAGTTGGTAATATCGAAATTTCTAATTAGTTCGAAATACTGAATACCTGGCATAAAGTAATAAGAGAACTACAGTTGGCAGCCCTGGTGACTGAATATATTCTTAGTTCCATCTCTTGAGGTACAGAATACTATATTTGTTTGAAGTACAATGGATAGCATGGACGTTACATGCAGTTAAACATTCGATTTAACAGCGCGCGTAAAAACATGTTGGCAACAATGACATACATGTATTGGTCAGAAATAATCTGAAATGATATGATCTATTGTTGTGTCAATTTTGAATGAAATTCCTTTGTTAGTATAGAAGTTACATGCATTTTAAAATTTGACCTATCAGCAGGCTTAGAATCATGTTGGCAGCACTGGCGTAGGCCTATATTAGTTACTCCAAATTAATCTAGAATGCCAGGTCTATACGTGTGCAAAGTTTAGACCTATTGGCTTGCATACTTTCTGATATATTGATATTAGGGTAACAAAAATAGAGACAGTATTTATTAACAGTTGGCAGCCCTGGTTACTCTTAAGAATCGGTATAGTCATAACTGTTATGGTACACATAGCACACACGAAATTTGGGTGAAATCCAAAAGATAGTATAGAAGTTACATGTATTTAAATTTGGACTTCTAAGCAGGCTTAGAATCATGTTGGTAGCACTGACGTATATAAGTTACTCCAAATTAATATAGAATGTCAGGTACCATACGTGTGCAGAGTTTAAAGCTGTCGGCTTGCATACTTTCTGATGTATGGGTATTTGGATATAAAAAAATTGAGAGCAATTATTAACAGTTGGCAGCCCTGGTGGGTCTTAAGAATACGCTCAGTCATATCTGTTTATGTACACATAGCACATACGAAATTTGGTTGAAATCCAATTGATAGTGTAGACGTTATATGCATTTAAAATTTGGACTTATCAGCAGGCTTATAATCATTTTGGCAACACTGCCATGTATGGCCTCCTGGAAATTAAACTAAAATAGTATTATCTATACGTGTGCCAATTTTAAAATAGCTCCCATTCATACCTTCGATGATATCCAACATGGAGCTCAAATTTCAATAGCGATTTTTTAACAGTTGGTAGCATTGACATCATTTTCAAATATGGCCGTGAGATATTCAAGTATAGATCTTTACTCCTACCAAATTTTGTTTCGATTGCTGCAGCCGTTTAGGAGTTGATAGGGGGGGGGGACGACCCACACAGCCAGACAGACAGAAGGACAGACAGACAGACAGACAGAAGGACAGACAGGCACACATTTGCCCGATCTCATAAGTCTACTTTTTCCCCATTTTTGCAAAATGTGAAAAGTAGGCTAAAATAGCCGGGAAATGTGTCTTCACAAATTATATGGACAGTTGTACCTGATTTATGCTGATGGTATTTGTCATGTATAGGGTACGATGTCCTCCCCTATACTATTCATGACGCCCACGATAATGTCCCACACACGCGATCTCGCGATCTGACTGTGTGGCGTGATCCACGATGACGTGGGAAAACACTACTGTTATTGATTCATGTATTATTGTATTGTGGCCATTAACTGCTTAATTTAACCATCTGCAACAACAAACTAAACCCGTGGAATAATTGATGGGGACTACTCCATGATAGACACCAAAACACTAGCTTGCCACGGTGGGTGAGTGGATAGCGTGTCGGTCTACTAACCTCAAGATTTCAGGTTCGCTCCTGCCCGTGGTAAGTGATTTTTGAAAGGCGGGAAAAATACGACACGCATGTCATACGATGTTGGCATGTCAAAGAACCCATTTGAATTCAGTAGGCCGTGTTTATAATGGCAAAATTAATCTCGGGAGTTTCCGCCAACACAAAGTCCCTCATTTCTCTACTAGAAGCGCTATAGTGTTCAAGGAGCTTAGATATCTAACCTCATTGACTTTCGTAGTGATTCAAGGAACAACGAAATTCGAAATGCAAGCTACCCTCTGGGTGTCAAATTACAAAGCTTGCACCTGGCACCCGAGGCCATACGATATTATTATTATATCAAAACACTGTACGCAATTTAATCTTCCAGAGCTGACAGGATATACAGTATTATACGTTGGCATCTGGCAGACCAATGGTTTTCACCTAGACCAATATTTGATAGGTAGCTGCGTTAGCTAATATAAACACCTCTGGTTTTTGTTATGCACAGTGGGGGTAGTCTCGTATCAATAATCTTTATCCAGGCCAATGGTTTTGCCAATTATTTAATTTTTCACATAATTACAAAGTTACGTGTGTCGTGTGGGGTATTTTGTATCGGACATGTTGGCAATACAATGTGTCGGCCACAAACATCTGCCGTCGTTGAACAAGCTACAAATAATAACCTTTTTTAAGCAATATTAGTGATATTTGACAGTATTTTCAATTCCTAATGACTCCGAGAAAGGTATGTGAATGATATTATGTTCAATAATCTGCCACGTTCTGGTTTGGTTCCGGTTCTGCTCAACACCACAATTAATGCGAAATCTTGAGTACATTCAGGTTCGCGCGTTATATCTTAGAAACATTATCATATAATATTATTCCATTAGTATAGATCTCTCCTGCGGTGCTCAAATGGCCCGATCATGACAAATGAGCATTCAAATGAAAGAGAATAGCCATTAGCAGTGACGAATTGCACTCGAATTTCATAAATATCTATAATTCCTTTAAAAAATGACTTTTAAATAAATGTACGAAGTGTGCGATTTTCAGATAGTGTTGCTGTAGGAAAATACGCTCCATAATTGCTGTCCACTTCACATTTTGGCCTCTCTGACGCCTGTTTCATGTCATTTAACATTCTGAGGCCTTTCTTTTATCATTTTGCATGGATTTCAGAAACAGTAAATCAAAGGAATGTCAGTGGTTACACCGTAATATTTAAAGATCCAGTGGAAGCGATTGTGTACATTTTGAGTGCTATGGAAGCAGAGGGAAGTAATGGACATGTTGCGCAAAGGCAAGCCCGAGAAATAGTTTACAAAGGGCACGAATACTTTAAAGTGTAAAGCAGCGTGAAAGAGACGGGCTCGATGAGCTCAGCGGCGGTGTTGCCACTCCACAGGAACTCACGGCAGCTGCTTGCGGTGTGGGGACTCGGTCCTGGTGGACCTGTTACAACAGTGGATATGTATCTCTGTCTCTCGATGCGAAGTTCCCAGAGAGTCGGCCGCCTTCCCGGCTGACCCGAGCTTTAGTGGAACTATATTGCACTTGTGCTTTCATGTATCGGGTTAACAGGTAGTCAAAATAGGTTGGCATTCGAAATAATTAACACCGTCATCCAATTAAGGAACAGTTTATCTGTTTACGAAGTGGGTATAATCGTCATTGGTAGGCTGAACTGGTCAGTGAAACAGTATGACTCACCTGTCGTCTCTCTACCGGCGCACTGCTACACTATCAACAGTAAACTGGGCACTTGACTGCGTGCAGACGCTGCCACGCCTCCCATTGCACGGATAGTGACGTGAACACTCACTGTATTAATAGCGGAGCGTGAAAGTCATAGGAAGTGTGGCGCTAAACTCTTCATAGGATTTTTAGCCTACTGTCTGTCTGTCCTGTCTGTCTGTGTGTGTGTCCGCCCCATCCCCCCCCCCCCCCTATCAACTCCTAAACTTCTGCAGCAATCGAAACCAAATTTGGTATGAGTAAAGATCTATACCGGGACATCTCAATGTCACACTTGAAAATGGTGTCAGTGCTACAAACTGCTGAAAAATCGCAATTGAAATTTGAGCTCCATGTTGGATATCTTGGAATGTATACATGGGAACTATTCCATAATTGGCACACATATAGATAATAATACTTCAGTTTAATTTTCAAGAGGCCATACATGACAGTGTTGCCAAAATGATTCTAAGCCTTCTGATAGGTCCCATTGTAAATGCATATAACTCCTACACTATCAATTGGATTTCAACCAAATTTCGTATGTACTATGTATAGATAAACAGATATGACTGAGCGCATTCTTAAGAGCCACCAAGGCTGCCAACTGTCAATAAATGCTCTCTCTATTTTTTTAAATCTAAATACCAATATATCAGAAAGTATGAGAGCCAACTGCTTTAAACTTTGCACACGTATAGTGCCTGACATTCTTGAATAATTTGGAGCAACTAATGTATGTCAGTGCTACCAACATGATTCTAAGCCTTCTGATAGGACCAATTTTCAAATACATGTAACTTCTGGATTTCAACCAAATTTCGTATGTGCTATGTGTACCATAACATATATGACTTTGCTTATTCTTAAGAGCAATCAGGGCCGCCAACTGTTAATAAATGCTGTTTATATTTTTACCCTAATATCAATATATCAGAAAGTATGCAAGCCAACAGCTCTAAACTTTGCGTACGAATAGTACCTGACATTCTAGATTAATTTGAAGTAAATAATATACCTCATTGCTGCCAACATGATTCTAAGCCTGCTGATAGGTCCAATTTTAAAATACCAGTAACTTCTATACTAACAAATGGATTTCATCCAAAATTGGCACAACAATAGATCATAATATTTCAGATTATTTCTGACCAACTCATGCATGACATTGTTGCCAACATGATTTTACGCGCGCTGATAGTTCCAATGTTTAACTGCATGTAACGTCCATGCTATCCATTGGACTTCAACCAAATTTTGTATTCTGTACCTTACGTGCCCTATCAGGCTACATTATGCCAGGTATATTTCAAACTAATTAGAAATTTCGATATTACCAACTTTATTTCGTCATTATTCTAGATAGGTCCATATAGATTAATCATTGGCCTGAATCTTAAATTTTAAGAAAAGTAGGCTCTTTAGTTCGTCACGGAACTTCTTGTTAGCCTATTTTCGATTTTGAAAAAATAGGCTTATGAGATCACCTTTTGTCCGTGTGTGTGTGCGTGTGTGTGCGTGTGTGTGTGTGAGGTGTGTGTGTGTGTGTGTGTGTCCCTAATTAAATCTAAACGGCTGGAGCGATTTCAATGAAACTCGGTAAGTTCATATCACTATTCCCGGCGACCTCGACCGTGCCCTTCAAATTTTGTTACGTCTCACCAATCCAACATGGCAGCTGTGCGAAATATTTCACTAGCATTCAATATCTCCGAAACTATTACCGATATCGCCCTGAAATTGTGTACGGTGATAAAGGGCACTACTAGAAGTTCGCCTATGAGACTTTCAAAAACCTTGTGACTACAAAACCAACATGGCGGTCAAGCGAAATTGAGACTTTTAAATAGACATTTCTCGCGATTTAACTATCCAAACGTAATGGAACTCTAATTTAATTCAATTGTTTACATAACCTCAAGATGGCGGCTGTGCGAAATTTTAAAATTACGTTTTTATTCTTGTGTCGTATTCATGCGATCGAAGTGAAAGTTTGAATAATGAAGCTAGGCAATGATTGTCCTTGAATGGTATATAACTCTATGGCCTATACATATAACAATCCTAAATGGCGAGCTTCCGAAATATTTTGACGGTTCTCAATATCTATGAATCTTTTACAGCAAACAAACTGATTTTTTTTTAAATGTTCATAGAGACTATGAACATATGTTCACCTATAGGACTTTCAGTAACCTGGTGAGCAAAAATCCAACATGGCGGGGACGCGAAGTATAAATATTTAAATGGACGTTTCTCGTGAATTAACTATCCGAGTGCCGTGAAAGGTTGCACGTTAAATGCTTATAAAAATGTTGATCCACTGGCATGTAATTTATTTCATTTTTTTTTTTTTTTTTTTTTTTTTGTCGTGTAGCCTCCGGAGAGGCCGAGTGCAGGTCTTTCTAGTCGACGCCCGTGGGCGACCTGCGCGTCAGGATGAGAGATGGAATGGATGAAGATGAATGAAACTGGGCAAGGATGTGGAAGGAAGCGGCCGTGGCCTGTCAGAAGGTACTGTCCCAGCATTTGCCTGGTGTTGAAAATGGGAAACCACGGAAAACCATTTCAAGGACAGCCGACGGTGGGGCTCGAACCCACGCGTCTACCGAGTCAGCAGAGAGCTTGGCCCCTTGACCTAACGCAGCGCTTTAGCCCGCGTAGCCACTACTGTCGGTATTTATTTCAATTGTTTGCATAATCACAAGATGGCTGGTGTGCGTACTTTTAAAATCTCGTTTTTACTTCTTGTGTTCTAATCATGCGATTGAAGTTTGAATAACACACGTACACAATAATCTTAATGTAATAGTACAAAAATAAAAATCCATCCTGGCGACCATATGAAATATTTAGACGGTTCTCAATATCTACGAATCTGTTACAGCAATTAAACTGAAATTTTGTATGTTGATAGAGACAATGAACATGAGCAGGATATATGAAAATAGGCTGTATAGTTCTTCACGGAACTACTTGTTTTCTTCTAGGTTGGTGTTTCCCACGGACTCAGCGAGGGAACCCACCACTACCGCCTCTACGGACAGTGCCCTAGAGCAGGGAACATCTGGTTGGAGTGGATTGGATACAACTTAGGAGGTGTGATCAGCACCTCGCCCAGGCGGCCTCACCTGCAAAGCGAACAGGGGCCTCATGAGGGATGGGAAGGAAAGGGATGGTTGGGAGGGATAGGCAAGGAAGAGGGAAAGAGGCGGGCGTGGCCTTACAGTAGGTACCATTCCGGCATTGGCCCAAAGACGAAGTGAGAAACCACTTCGAGGATGGCTGAGGTGGGAATCGAAACCCCTCTACTCATTTGGATCACCCGAGGCTGAGTAGATCCCGTTCCAGTCGTCATACCCCTTTTCAAATTACGTGGCTGACCCGAGTATCGAACCCAGGTGGCAGCTAACCACGCTGACCATTACGATCGGAGGCGACTCACAGGAATCATGAGGTGCGTTATTTTGTCTTTGGTTACAAAGCGACGGCCAATGGCCATCCGCGAAACAAGTGTTTCAGTAAGAGCGTGCAATCCGGGTCGCCACACTATCAAGGGAAGTGTCAGGTAAGACAGGTCGAAACCTATCTTGAAACTTTGTGGGCGCAATCATTGTACTCAGTCTTCATATTTAAACAGTAAATATTTTCATCCTTTAACTTCAACTACCTCACTCCTCATCTTGCCTAGTACGCCTCAATATAGCGTTGCCTTGGGGTTTTGTGGGTATCTACCCACATAACCTAACGGCGGTACTTTTTGAGGTTCCAACCAGCCTTCAGGCTGACTATCTAACAGACAGACAACATTAATCAGCAAATATATCAGACTTTAACTTTAATCAATAAATACTTCAGCCATTAACTTTAATCTATGTATATTTCAGCCTTTAACCCTTTATATATTTACCACCTGCTGTTGGTTGAATCTATTACCCATATATCAACGAATTTTCTTTTGGAAGTATTAATATTACTGGAAACTAAATAATATGCTTCATTCTTCTTGACTTCGTGCAAGATATAATATGAAGAAAACAATTAAAATTGAAAATAAATATGCTTGTAAAAATTAAACATTAATAATCTTCTAAAATTACAGTAAACAAGTAGTTCCGTGAAGAACTATACAGCCTATTTTCATATATCCTGCTCATGTTAATTGCCTCTATCCACAAAAATCCACAGCCTGCTTCCAGTCACCGACCGGGTCAGGAATGGAATGAATGAAGCCCCCCTCTAGCGGTGAGGATATGAACTGTGCCGGCTGCCGAGGCCTGACGCACTCCTCTGGGGCAATGATTAAATGAATGACAAATGAAATGATAGTGGAGAGTGTTGCTGGAATGAAATTTTGAGAGGGAAAACCGGAGTACCCGGAGAAAAACCTGTCTACCTCCGTTTTGTCCAGCACAGATCTCACATGGAGTGACCGGGATTTGAACCACGGACCCAGCGGTGAGAGGCGTGCTGCCGCCTAAGCCACGGAGGCTCTAATTGCCTCAATCAACATACAAAATTTCAGTTTAATTGCTGTAACAGATTCGTAGATATTGAGAACCGTCTAAATATTTCAGATGGTCGCCAGGTTGGATTATTATTTTTTCACTATTATATTAAGATTATTGTGTACGTGTGGTATTCAAACTTCAATCGCATGATTAGAACACAAGGAGTAAAAACAAGATTTTAAAATTACGCACAGCAGCCATCTTGTGATTATGCAAACAATTGAATTAAATTAGATGCCAGTGGATCAACATTTGTGTAAGCAATTAACGTGCAACGTTTCACGGCACTCGGATAGTTAATTCGCGAGAAACGTCCATTTAAATATTTATACTTCGCGTCACCGCCATGTTGGATTCGTGCTCACCAGGTTACTGAAAGTCCTATAGGTGAACATATGTTCATAGTCTCTATGAACATAAAAATTTCAGTTTGGTTGCTGTAAAAGATTCATAGATGTTGAGAACCGTCTAAATATTTCGGAAGCTCACCATTTAGGATTGTTATCACTATAGGCCATAGAGTTATGTACCATTCAAGGACAATCATTGCCTAGCTTCATTATTCAAACTTTCATTTCGATCGCATGATTAAGACACAAGAAATACAAACTTAATTTTAAAATTTCGCACAGCCGCCATCTTGAGGTTATGTATCAATTGAATTAAATTAGATGGCATTACATTACAATCTGCAAAATCATTTACTGTACCACATTTCACTGCGCTCAGAGAGTTAACTCACGAGAAAAGTCTATTAAAATATTTCAAATTCGCTTGGTCGCCATGTTCGTTTTGTACTTTACAGGTTTATGAAATATACATAGGTAAACTTGTATCAGTACCCTTTATCACCGTACAAAATTGCAGGATGATATCTGTAATAGTTTCGGAGATATAGACTGTCAGTGAAATATTTCGCACAGCCGCCATTTTGAGGTTTTGTAAACAATTGAACTAAATTAGACTCCAGTGCATTGCAATGTGTATAAACATTTGCTGTACCAAGTTTCATTACGTTTGGATAGTTAAATCGCGAGAAAAGTCTATTTAAATGTCTCAAATTCGCTTGGCCGCCATGTTGGTTTTGTAGTCACGAGATTTTTTAAAGCCTCATAGGTGAACTTCTAGTAGTGCCCTTTATCATCGTACACAATTTCAGGGCGATATCGGTGATAGTTTCGGAAATATTGAATACTAGTGAAATAATTCGCACAGCCGCCATGTTGGATTGGTGAGACGTAACAAAATTTGAAGGGCACGGTCGAGGTCGCCAGGAATAGTGCTATGACATTTCCGAGTTTCACTGAAATAGCTCTAGCCGTTTAGATTTTATTAGGGGGGACACACACACACACCTCACACACACACACACACGCACACGCACACACACACGGACAAAAGGTGATCTCATAAGCCTATTTTTTCAAAAATGAAAATAGGCTAAAAATAAATGAGCTTATAAAATTAGAAATAAAAAATTAAGATCATACAAATTATAGAAACTAAAATTATAACAAGTAGTTCCGTGAAGAACTATAGCCTTTTTTCATATATCCTACTTATGTTAACTGCCACTATCAACATACACAATTCCAGTTTGATTGCAAAAATAGATTCGTAGATATTGAGAACCGACTAAATATTTCGGATGGTCGCCATGTTGGATTTTATATATGTAGGTCCTAGAGTTATGTACTGTTACATGCAGATTATTGTGAACGTGTAGTATTCAAACTTCAATCGCATAATTAGGACACATGAAAAAACAAGGAGATTTAAAAAATTTTCACAGCTGCCATCTTGAGGTTATGGAAACAATTGAAATAAATTAGATGCCAGTGGATTAACATTCGGATAAAGATTTACTGTACCAAGTTTCACTGCACGCGGATGGCTAAATTGCGAGAAACGTCCATGTGAATATTTATAATTCGCGTCACCGCCATGTTGGATTTGTGATCACCAGGTTATTTAAAGTCCTATAGGTGAACTTAAGTTCATAGCCCCTATGAACATTAAAAAATGCAGTTTGATTGCTAAAATAGATTCGTAGATATTCAGTATCGTCTAAATATTTCGGATGGTCGCCATGTTGGATTGTTAAATGTATTGGCCATAGAGTCATGTACCATTAAAGGAAAATTATTGCCTAGGTTCATTATTCAAACTTTCACTTCGATCGCATGACTACATCACAAGAAATAAAAACTTAATTTTAAAATTCGCACTGCCACCATCTTGTGGTTATGTAAACAATTGAACTAAATTAGATACCAGTGGATTACAATGTGTATAAATATTTCCTGTACCAGGTTTCAGTGCGCTTGGAACATTAAATCGCGAGAAAGGTCTATTTAAAATGTTCAAATTCGCTTGGCCGCCATGTTCGTTTTGTAGTTAACCGGTTTTTGAAAATCTTATAGATGGACTTCCAGTAGTGCCCTTTATCTCCGTACACAATTTTAGGGAGATACCGCTAATAGTTACAGAGATATAGAATGCCGGTGAAATATTTCGCACATCCGCCATCTTGTGATTATGTAAACAATTGGACGAAGTTAGATGTCGGTGCATTACAATGTATATAAACATATTCTGTACCAAGTTTCATTGCGTTTGGTTGGTCAAATCGCGAGAAACGTCTATTTAAAAGTCGCGAATTCGCTTGGCCGCCATGTTGGTTTTGTAGTTACCAGTTTTTCAAAAGTCACATGAGTGAACTTTTAGTAGTTCCCTGTATCAACGCAATAAATTCCAGTGTGATATCGGTAATAGTTTCGGAGATATTGAATGCTGGTGAAATATTGCGCACAGCCGCCATGTTGGATTGGTAAGTCGTAACAAAATTTGAAGGGCACGGTCGAGGTCGCCGGGAATAGTGCTATGAACTTTCCGAGTTTCATTGAAATCGCTCCTGCCGTTTAGATTTTATTAGGGGGGGACACACACACGAATCACACACACACACACACGCACTCACACACGGACAAAAGGTGATCTCATAAGCCTATTTTTTCAAAATTGAAAATAGGCTAAAAATATATAATCTTAAAAATTAAAATTATTATACAAAAAATTAATGTATTAAAATTAGGATAAAATAATGAAATAAATACAATTAAAATATATTAATAATAGTTCTGCCCTATAAAGGGTTAACTTAAATCAATAAATATTTCAGCCTTTAACTTTAATCAGCAAATATTTCAGAACTCAGCAATTCTTCTAAGTTTGTGCCGTGTCTTGTGTGGGGTTTCACCTAGGACACCAAGCTGGCTTATCGGCGGGCTCTTGGTGTCCTCGCCCGGACCCCCACAGGAGTAACGAACTGCGTGTTACCTCCCTTTATATTAGGTGCAACTGCACCACTTGACTGCGAGAACTAAAAGCTCAAGCAGCCTTAACCTCCCTATGAAGGCTTCCAAAAAGATGGTCCTGTGGGGGTCCGGGCGGGGACACCAAGAGCCCGCCGATGAGCCAGCTTGGTGTCCTAGGCGAAACCCCACACAAGTCACGGCACAAACCTAGAAGAATTGCTGAGTTTTAATTCACTGGCCGTGAAAGCCAATATACCAAATATTTCAGCCTTTAACTTTAATCAATAAACATTTTCAGCCATTAACTTTAACTTAAATATGTGATAGACTCTGTGGGTGAGTGGTTATCGTGTCGGTCTACTATCCCAAGCTTGCAGGTTCACTCCTGACTGTAGTAAATGATTTTTGAAAGACAGCAAAAATTTACGACATGCATGTCATACGATGATGGCATGTAAACGAACCCATTTGAATTCAGTAGGCCGTCTTCATAGTGGCAAAATTAATCTCGGGAGTTTCCGCCAACACAAAGTTCCTCATTTCTCTACTAGAAAGCTTAGATATCTAACCTCCTTGACTTTCATAGTGCTTCCAAAGAACAACGAAATTCGACATGCAAGCTACCCTCTGGGTGTCAAATAACAAAGCTTGCACGCGAGGCCATACGATATTATTCATTCATTCAATTTCGCTAATCGGCCAACTAGAGACCACGATAAGACTCATTTTACATTCTGGCATTTGTTCATTTTTCGCTTGATCCACATTGTCTTCATGAGCTCACTGTGTTTAGCACGACGTTCTTCTGTCCATTTCGCATCAGCTGTCCGTTTTTCATCCCGGAAAGTCCCAAACGTTTTGATGGCTGCTCTATAATGATTTTGGTCTTGTACATATTCTGCTCGTATCCCCATTTCTTTCAGATCTTTCTGGAAGTTAACATACCATGGCATTGTAGTTTTTGGTTTGGAGTCGAATATACTGAATATACTGACTCCATCGGGAGTCGATCATCCGTCGTATATGACCGTAGAAGCAAACTCTGGGATTTCGCATAGTGTCTGTGATCTTCTCTATCCTCGAGTATATTTCTTGCCTGGATTTTCTGATCTAGATGCCATTTTTGTAGTCCGGGCCAAGTATGATGTGTAGCATCTTTCTTTCTTTCTTTCTTTCTTTCTTTCTTTCTTTCTTTCTTTCTTTTCTCTCTAACTTCGCGAGCAAACATTTCTCGGATAGGATAAGGCATTCAGATGCAAATAGCGGTACTGGTTTGATGACAGTGTTGTAGTGACGAATTTTGTGTTCATAGAAAAGCAATTTTTGTTATATATTATGTTGCGGGTGGTTTGAAAAGCGACTTCCATTTTCTTGATTCTTTCTTCTATAGCTTCCTTGTCAAGGCCATTTTGCTGGATCCATTCCACAAGATATTTAAATATATTAAGACGGTTTATCGTTCCATATTTGGTGTTTAGTTGTGCTGTATCATCCTTAATTTACGATATTACTTCTGTCTTTTGAAAGGAAATTTGTAATCCTGTTTGTTCTGCTACTTTGTTCAATATATTGACCGGTTCTGTTGCACTTTCGAAATCATATTATTATTATTATATTATTATTATTATTATTTAGCCTTTAACATTAATCAGTAAATATTTCAGCCTTTAACTTTAACCAGCAAATATTTGAGCCTTTAACTTTAATCAGTAAATATTTCAGCCTTTAACAATAATTAGTACATATTTCAGCCTTTAACTTTAATCAGTAAATATTTTAGCCTTCAACTTTAATCAGTGAATATTTCAGCCTTTAACATTAATTTTATTCAGTAAATATGTTCAACTTTAATTTTAATCATTAAATATTTTCAGTCTTCAACATTAATTACCAATATTTTCGAAATTAATTAATCTCATCTAAGTCTGAGCATTACATTTAGTTCAATAAGGTAACACTGCAAAATGCAATGCAGCAGGATAACATTAATTTAAACTTCAATTAGTTTTAAATTTTAACCATTACTTTAACCAAATAATAAACAGCATATCCATCAACGTTCACTTTAATCAAATAATATTGTTACGGCTGTGAGTTTGTGTCATCACTCGCCGCATGAGACACAACTGCCCCAGGGCTGGGCTGTGGCCTGCCTCCTGTATTGCGCGCGCCTTATGCAACAGGGCTACTACAGACAAAGGGATAGTCCAGAAGATTCGTGACTGGACCAGCGATGGAAACCTCGAGAAGCCGTGGACCCTGGATGGATCTAGAACTATTTATTGAGTCACCGGCCTGCTATATAAGAGTGACCCGTGAAGCAGTTGTTGTTGTTGTGTTTTACGAGCTAGTACGAGCGATTATCTTGTGCGACAGAAGTGTGGTGACGAAGTGCTGTGCGAGTTACGAAATCCAGCTTGTGGACAGCGAAATAGCCTGCAGCAAGTGATCGTAAGTAATTTTGGTCGGTGAACATAAAGGAGAGGAGCAGGTAGTTTCTGTCAAGGCCACCGTACTCATTAGGACGGATTAACTTCTGTGATCTGTTGACAAGTGGAAGGGCCAAGAGCGCTCAAGGTAGAGACTTGAGGAAACTGGAATAAGGCTCCTAATTGCTTGTATTTGCTGACTAGTGTAATTTTCTGGCCACAATAAAGTTAATTATTTCTTTAAGCAGTAATTGGTGTTGTGCTTTGTACCCCCACCGTAATCCAGTTAACAAAAGAGCCACTAGGGGGTGGCACGGAACAACTGGTGTCAGAAGCCGGATTACGAACTCAAGCACAACACCTGACGGTCCTGGTTTCAAAACCCGAGCAGGTCATTTTCTCTAATTTTCCTGTGAGTGCATGCCCTTTACAAGGCAAACAACTAAAATGGAGGCACAATTGGCAGCATTGCTAGAAAAGTTAAATGGCATAGAAGACGGCCAGAAGAATTTAACCAAGGACCTAACTGCCAAATTAGAAGACGGCCAGAAGAAGATGGAAGACAGCCAGAAAAGTTTAGCCGAGGACCTAGCTTCCAAATTAGAAGAAGGTCAGAATAAGCTAGCAGAGGACCTGAAGGACGGCCAGAATAAGTTAGCAGAGGACCTAACCGCCAAATTTCTGGATGGCCAGAAAAATCTGGAAGAGTGTCTGCTGACGAAATTAGAGGAGAGCCAAAGGAAATTAGAACAGGGCCTACGTGAGGAAGTCGCAGCAGTGGAAAAGAAGTTCGACGCCTTACAAGTGGATGTTGCCGAGCTGCGTCAACGCCCGCTGATGGGGGTGGAGGAGAAGTTCAACGCCTTGCAAGTGGAAGTTGCCGAGCTGTGCCAACGACCGCTGATGGGGGTGGAGGAGAAATTCAACGCCTTACAAGTGGAAGCTGCCGAGCTGCGCCAACGCCCACTGACGGGGGTGGAAGAGAAATTCAACGCTCTACGAGAGGAAGTTGCCGAGCTGCGCCAACGCCCGCCCACCGTTACACCGGGAATATCAGGAACGGGACATAGCAGAGTGACGCCCCCAACCTTTGACGGAAAGGTCCCGTGGAGCACCTACTTACGTCAGTTCGAGGCGGCCTGTTCCATAAATAACTGGAACAACACTGAAAAGGCTACAGCTCTCATTGTAGCGCTGAGAGGTGACGCCCTTAACGTCCTTCAGGCCATCCCGACTGGATCCCAGGACTACGCTTCACTGATCGCCCATATGGAGTCCCGATATGGAGATAGCCATCTTCAGCAGGCCTACCAGATGCAGCTCCGGACCCGGGTACAAAAGAACGCGGAAACCCTGCTGGAGTTCGAGATGGACATCGCACGTCTCGTAAGGCTCGCCTACCCAACAGCGCCGGCCGACTTTCTGGAGCAGATAGCGACGCAGACTTTCACCGACGGGCTACGGGACTCGGACACTCAACAGGCGCTGCGACTCGCGCGCAATAAGACCCTGACAGATGCGCTGAGCCACGCACTTGAGTTCGAGACGGCAAAACAGGCATCCAGAATACACGCGCGGGTGCGTCAAGTGGACGTCGACGAACCAGTAAAAACCAACGAGACCAAGCCCCTGGCCGACGAATTAATGGAGGCGCTAAGCCGTTTCTTCGATAGTCGCGGTACCACCAGCAACGACACAGCCGGAAGACAACCGGAGAGGCGGCCCGGAAGAGGACTACCGACCTGCTGGACCTGCCGTAAGAGAGGCCACCTGAGCAAGGACTGCGGTGATCGCCGCCGCCAAGGGTTTCCGTCGGGACAGGCAGTCGTAGGGAAACCGCGCGGCCCAGGAAAGCAAGTATCAGCCAGCCTAGGGGGGGCAAAGGTTGGCTTGTGACAGTCGTCAAGCCCCGGCAGTCCAAGTTCGTGTGACGCAGTTACGGAGGGACAATAGCAGCCTGATGGTCGACGGAGTCATCAACGGAGTGAGCTGGCCCATGCTGATCGACACGGGAGCATCAAGGACCATCGTCAATCCCACTGAGATCCCGAAGTGGAGAGTGCAACCCACACAAAGGAACCTCCAGCTAATAACCGCGACCGGAGAGACCGCACCGGTACATGGCGAAGCATCACTGGAGTTCGTCATTGGTCGACGGGTGATAAACCATCCAGTGCTTGTGGCAGACGTATCGAACGAAGTGATCATCGGACTGGACTTCCTGGACCAGAACAACATCATCTTGGACCTGAGTACCAACACTCTGCACTTCGGAGGTGAGGAACTTGCTTTGCAACCAGCACACGAGGCCGTCACCGCACGACGAGTAAGGCTGAGAGAGGACGTCATCGTTCCTGCCAGGACGGAGGTCAGCGCCGCCGTAATTGTCGACGGAACTGCTGAGGGAGTGGCGGCTGTCATCGAGCCAAAATATGAGGACATCCAGACAAAAGGATTGCTAGTTGCCAAGACCCTCATCAACACGACGTCTCGGCCGTACGTCCGCCTGTCCAACCTGAACGACTACGACATTACGGTTCACCGGGACACCAACCTAGGAGTCTGTGAGCCCGTTACCAGGATTGTCCGCATCACCGACACGACGGACGGACACCTGCAGACGGACAACCGAAGAAGACGCACACTGCCAGAAGAACTACAGAAGCTGTACCAAGGATCCCAGGACCATTTAGACGAGGAACAATCACGCCAACTTCGGGACCTGCTACACGAATTCCAGGATGTCTTCTCCGTGGGAAGCAAAGACTTCGGCAGGACAAGCTTGGTCCAGCACAGAATCGACGTTGGGGACAGCGCACCGATTAGGGCCCCATTCCGACGTGTCCCACTCGCCAAGCAAGCCGAAGTCGACCGGATGGTTGAAGAGATGAAGGATCAAGGGGTGATCGAGCCATCACATAGTCCTTGGAGTTCTCCGGTCGTGCTTGTGAAGAAGAAGGACGGTTCCACCAGGTTCTGCGTGGACTACAGGCGGGTGAACGATGTCACGAAGAAGGACAGCTACCCTCTACCCCGGATCGACGACACGCTGGACACCATATCAGGGTCAAGATGGTTCTCCACCTTGGATTTGAAGAGTGGCTACTGGCAGGTGGAGGTCCATCCTAAGGACCGCGAGAAAACGGCGTTCTCTGTGGGCAGCGGGCTCTGGCAGTTCACCGTCATGCCATTCGGTCTGTGCAACGCCCCTGCGACCTTCGAAAGGCTAATGGAGTCCATTCTGAGGGGACTACACTGGAAGACCTGCCTGGTCTACCTAGACGACGTCATCGTTCTGGGGAGAAGCTTCAAGGAGCACTACAGCAACCTGAAGGAGATCTTGTTGAAGCTGCGGGCTGCCCAGCTGAAGTTGAGCCCCAAGAAGTGTCAGCTCTTACAGAAGCGGGTCCAGTACCTTGGGCATATCGTCTCCGAGGAAGGGGTGCGCACCGACCCAGAGAAGACCGCAGCTGTGAGGGAGTGGCCAGTTCCGAAGGACAAGTCCCAACTACGAAGCTTCCTGGGACTCTGCACTTATTACCGTCGCTTCGTGAGAGGATTCGCCGACATCGCCAAACCTTTACATCGACTGACTGAGAAGGACCAACTCTTCACGTGGACAGCAGAATGCCACAATGCCTTCGAGCAACTCAAGCAGGCTCTGTGCACCGCGCCTATTCTGGCCTACCCCAGACATGGAACAAGGTTCATCGTCGATACCGATGCCAGCGACTTTGGCATAGGGGGGATCCTGTCGCAAGTAGTGGACGGCGAGGAGAGAGTAGTGTCCTACTTCAGCAAGGCCTTGTCAAAGCCAGAAAGGAACTACTGCGTCACCAGGAAGGAGCTGCTCGCCATCGTGAAGACCATTGAACACTTCCACAAGTACCTGTACGGGCAAGAATTTCTCATCAGGACCGACCATGCATCCCTGCGGTGGCTCCTGAACTTCAAGCAGCCCGAGGGCCAACTCGCGCGGTGGTTAGAGAGGCTTCAACAGTACAACTTTGAGATTCAGCACAGGAAAGGCCAACTGCATTCTAACGCCGACGCCCTGTCACGAAGACCGTGCCCCGAAGACTGCACTTTCTGTACTAGGAGGGAGGAGAACACCGGGATACAGTGCCGGAGGACTACTGTGGAACTTCAAGGGAACTGGAGCCGCGAATATTTCACGCGGGCACAAGCAGAAGATGATGACCTGGGACTGATAGCCGAATGGAAGCGGGCCTGTGTCCCCAGACCCGGGTGGAACATTGTGAGTGACTGCAGCCCGAAGTTTAAGTCCTACTGGGCGCAGTGGGACTCGCTGATTGTAAGGGATGGCCTCATCTGCCGCGCCTGGGAGAGCACCGACGGGAAGACATCTCGGGAACAAGTCGTCGTTCCAAAGGCTATGACGGAGGAAGTCCTGAAGGAAGTCCATGGAGGATCATCTGGTGGACACCTAGGGATAAAGAAGACCCTGGAGAAGCTGAGAGAGCGGTTCTACTGGATCGGATGCCGAACAGACGTGGAGAACCACTGCGCGAGGTGCCACGATTGCGCAGCCAGCAAGGGCCCAGGACGAAGACGACGGGGTCCACTGAAGACCTACAACGTGGGCGGCCCCATGCAGAGAGTGGCCATCGATGTTGCTGGGCCATTCCCGTTAAGCGAGGCAGGGAACCGCTACATATTAGTCGTCAGCGACTACTTTACCAAATGGCCGGAGGCGTATGCGCTCCCTAACCAAGAAGCCGCGACGATCGCAGAGACCCTGGTGAAGGAATTCGTCAGCCGGTACGGAGTACCCCTGGAGCTGCTCTCCGACCAAGGGAGGAACTTCGAGTCGCAGGTGTTCCAGAACCTATGCCAGCTGCTGGGAATCCGGAAGACAAGGACAACGCCGCTACACCCTCAGTCCGACGGGATGGTAGAGCGATTCAATCGCACCATCGAGAACCATCTCCGAATAGTTGTCAGCGAGCACCAGAGGGATTGGGACAAGCATCTTCCACTATTTCTCCTGGCCTACCGCGCCGCCGTGCATGAAGCCACCGGGTGCACACCAGCCCGGGCCATGTTTGGGAGGGAGCTCCGTCTACCTGTCGATCTTGCCTTCGGCCGAACTGGGAATGATCCGATCCCGGTAAGCCAGTATTGTCAAGAACTGGTCGACCAACTGGAGGACGTGCACGCGTTCGCGAGGAGGAAACTGCGGATCGAGACCGACCGAATGAAGACCCGATACGACCAGCAGACGGATGCCGGAGGATTCCACGAGGACGACCTGGTCTGGCTCTTCAACCCATTACGGAAGAAAGGCCTGTCACCCAAACTGCAGAAGTCCTGGGAGGGCCCGTACCGAGTCGTGAAACGGATCAACGATGTCGTCTACAGGATCCAGCGGAGCCCGAGGGCGAGGATGAAGATCGTGCATCGAGATCGCCTGGCAGCCTACGGAGGGACACAGATGGACCAATGATTGATCGGGACGATCAGCCTTTTTAGGAAGGGGGTGGTGTTACGGCTGTGAGTTTGTGTCATCACTCGCCGCATGAGTCACAACTGCCCCAGGGCTGGGCTGTGGCCTGCCTCCTGTATTGCGCGCGCCTTATGCAACAGGGCTACTACAGACAAAGGGATAGTCCAGAAGATTCGTGACTGGACCAGCGATGGAAACCTCGAGAAGCCGTGGACCCTGGATGGAACTAGAACTATTTATTGAGTCACCGGCCTGCTATATAAGAGTGACCCGTGAAGCAGTTGTTGTTGTTGTGTTTTACGAGCTAGTGCGAGCGATTATCTTGTGCGACAGAAGTGTGGTGACGAAGTGCTGTGCGAGTTACGAAATCCAGTGACATTGTTTCTCCAGCTTGTGGACAGCGAAATAGCCTGCAGCAAGTGATCGTAAGTAATTTTGGTCGGTGAACATAAAGGAGAGGAGCAGGTAGTTTCTGTCAAGGCCACCGTACTCATTAGGACGGATTAACTTCTGTGATCTGTTGACAAGTGGAAGGGCCAAGAGCGCTCAAGGAAGAGACTTGAGGAAACTGGAATAAGGCTCCTAATTGCTTGTATTTGCTGACTAGTGTAATTTTCTGGCCACAATAAAGTTAATTATTTCTTTAAGCAGTAATTGGTGTTGTGCTTTGTACCCCCACCGTAATCCAGTTAACAAAAGAGCCACTAGGGGGTGGCACGGAACAATATTTTTAACCATTAACTGTAGTTTTAGTCTTCATCCAATAACTTTAATATTAATCCTTTAATAATTTTGGTTAAATTTCCTATCTACGCTGATAGGAGTATGAAGGTCGTGGCCATACTGAGTAATAGTCTGGAACAGCACCCTCTGGGAAGAGGCACATTCCTCATTAGACACCAGGACGTTGTGCCTGCCTACTTCTCGTTATATCTCCGCAACAATGGCCCTCAGTTAGATAATATCAAAGTCACCAGTTTTCTCATTACTGAAGAAAGTCACAAAAGGGAAGAATGGCGGCAAACATTCAATCAAAGGTATTTTGAAAAGGACTCGAATAATATTTTCAGCGGTCCCGATTCTCTGTTGTTCTTCCTCATGGTCGATAGTGTGCGGTGACGTCAGCAGCGGGCGGCCGCGTGAGTTACGACTCCCGCTACTGCTAATCACACATGGCAAGTGTTGCCAACTTCATTTAGGGCCCATATCACCACAGTGGCGGGATGATGCACTTTTTTAAAGGACAACACTTTCAGCTTTCTGCACGGCCTGTTTCCCGTCTCGTAATTGGGGAATGTTCACCTGACTATGTAGGCGGCACATTAAGTGAGGTAACAAGACATGTTGCGAGTGTAATTCATTCTGATTTCCCGCCAGAACAGAGAAAGTCGACCACTGTTGTACCGCACTGTTTCATAAGTCATCAATTTGGAACGTTTTCAACATTCACTGCTTTTGGCGTGACAGCGTCAAATATATTGTTGGCATACACAGACGTTCATGAAAAAGTGAAACAGTTTTCATTTATTTTTTATTTTTTTAGCGTATGACGTTTAGTGCCGGGAGTGTCCGAGGACATGTTCGGCTCTTCAGAGTTTAGTAGCTGCTTCTATACGGACACCCATTGGGTGAGCTACAAGTACCGTCGCGTGTGGAGTGTTGTCTGGGGAGGAAAGTGTTAAAATGTAAGGACGAAGAATTGGAAGGTAGCGGCTGTGGCCTATAGTTAGGGACCAACCCCGGCATTTGCCTGGAAGGAAGATGGGAAAGTGTTATAGTGAAAGGTGATGATATCGTTTTATCTCTCTTTTCTGCAACGCTCTCTCTCTCTCAGTTCTGTTGCTGTGCCCTAGTGTCGCTACTGTCATTTTGGATGTCACGGGAAAACCTCTGGATGGATTTTGATGCGGTTTTCACCATTCTGTAAAGGATATCTCGAGGACGATTTCTGTAGAAAATAATTTATTTATGACGAAAGTAAATCGAGCAGTAACGATTTCAGTGAAAAAGTCGAACAAAACACATGGCGTCAGTGTGCTATTTTTAGCCTATTTTCAATTTTGAAAAAATAGGCTTATGAGATCACCTTTTGTCCGTGTGTGTGTGCGTGTGCGTGTGTGTGTGTGTGCGTGTGTGTGATTCGTGTGTGTGCCCCCCCCCTAATAAAATCTAAACGGCAGGAGCGATTTCAATGAAACTCGGAAAGTTCATAGCACTATTCCCGGCGACCTCGACCGTGCCCTTCAAATTTTGTTACGACTCACCAATCCAACATGGCGGCTGTGCGAAATATTTCACCAGCATTCAATATCTCCGAAACTATTACCGATATTACCCTGACATTTTCTATGGTGATAGAGGGTACTACTATAAGTTCACTTATGTGACTTTTGAAAACCTGGTAACTACAAAACCAACATGGCGGCCAAGCGAATTTGCGACTTTTAAATAGACGTTTCTCGCGATTTGACCAACCAAACGCAATGAAACTTGGTACAGTATATGTTTATATACATTGTAATGCACCGACATCTAACTTCGTTCAATTGTTTACATAATCACAAGATGGCGGATGTGCGAAATATTTCACCGGCATTCTATATCTCTGAAACTATTAGCGGTATCTCCCTAAAAATTTGTACGGAGTCAAAGGGCACTACTGGAAGTCCATCTATAAGATTTTCAAAAACCGGTTAACTACAAAACGAACATGGCGGCCAAGCGAATTTGAACATTTTAAATAGACCTTTCTCGTGATTTAATGTTCCAAGCGCACTGAAACCTGGTACAGGAAATATTTATACACATTGTAATCCACTGGTATCTAATTTTGTTCAATTGTTTACATAACCTCAAGATGGCAGCAGTGCGAATTTTAAAATTAAGTTTTTATTTCTTGTGATGTAGTCATGCGATCGAAGTGAAAGTTTGAATAATGAACCTAGGCAATAATTTTCCTTTAATGGTACATGACTCTATGGCCTATACATTTAACAATCCAACATGGCGACCATCCGAAATATTTAGACGATACGGAATATATACGAATCTATTTTAGCAATCAAACTAAATTTTTTAATGTTCATAGGGGCTATGAACTTAAGTTCACCTATAGGACTTTAAATAACCTGGTGATCACAAATCCAACATGGCGGTGACGCGAATTATAATTATTCACATGGACGTTTCTCGCAATTAAACCATCCGCGTGCAGTGAAACTTGGTACAGTAAATCTTTATCCGAATGTTAATCAACTGGCATCTAATTTATTTCAATTGTTTCCATAACCTCAAGATGGCAGCTGTGAAAATTTTTTAAATCTCCTTGTTTTTTCTTGTGTCCTAATTATGCGATTGAAGTTTGAATACTACACTTTCACAATAATCTGCATGTAACAGTACATAACTCTAGGACCTACATATATAAAATCTAACATGGCGACCATCCGAAATATTTAGTCGGTTCTCAATATCTACGAATCTATTACAGCAATCAAACTGAAATTGTGTATGTTGATAGTGGCAATTAACATAAGTAGGATATATGAAAATAGTCTGTATAGTTCTTCACGGAACTACTTGTTAAGCTTACGCTGGGCAAAACGTTAATATATATATATATATATATACAATGAGTATAAGAATTGTTCAGCATATAAAGTCGAACAAAGAAGTCCGCGAGAGCATATCTCTTTCTTCAATACATCACCCATTATAGTTGTTTTTACGTTTTAATTTCTTCCAACAATCTCCATTCAAATACTGAGGCGACAGTTTAAGAGCTGGCTAGGGGCGAGTCTATCACCCCAGTTACAACCTAGTTAGCGGGCGAACATGTTAAGTTAAGACTTCAGCCAAGAGTGGTTGTGTTTGGAGTTTCGCTGGAAGTGTAAATCGGCTTTTGTTCATTTCACCTGAGAACTTTCCGTTTCGCAAAATACACAATCAAGTTAGGATTGAACGGAAGGGGGATTTGTGTTTCATGTACCTCGCCATTCTTAAATTACGTCTGACAAGAATTCGTTGCTCATGCATCTCCATGTTTCTGCACCATATAGTATTACTGGCCTAATCTCCGTGTTTCTGCACCATATAGTAATACTAGCCTAATCTCCATGTTTCTGCACCATATAGTAATACTGCCCTAATCTCCGTGTTTCTGCACCATATAGTAATACTGGCCTAATTTCCATGTTTCTGTACCATATAGTAATACTGACCTAATCTCCATGTTTCTGCACCATACAGTAATACTGGCCTAATCTCCGTGTTTCTGCACCTTATAGTAATACGGGCCTAATATCCATGTTTCTGCACCATATAGTAATACTGGCCTAATCTCCATGTTTCTGCACCATATAGTAATACTGGCCTACTCTCCGTGTTTCTGCACGATATATTAATACTGGCCTACTCTCCGTGTTTCTGCACGATATATTAATACTGGCCTAATCTCCATGTTTCTGCACCATATAGTAATACTGGCCTAATCTCCATGTTTCTGCACCATATAGTAATGCTGGCCTAATCCCCGTGTTTCTGCACCATATAGTAATACTGGCCTAATCTCCGTGTTTCTGCACCATATAGTAATACTGACCTAATCTCCGTGTTTCTGCACCATATAGTAATGCTGGCCTAATCCCCGTGTTTCTGCACCATATAGTAATACTGGCCTAATCTCCGTGTTTCTGCACCATATAGTAATACTGGCCTACTCTCCGTGTTTCTGCACCATATAGTAATACTGGCCTAATCCCCGTGTTTCTGCACCATATAGTAATACTGGCCTAATCCCCGTGTTTCTGCACCATATAGTAATACTGGCCTAATCCCCGTGTTTCTGCACCATATAGTAATACTGGCCTAATCCCCATGTTTCTGCACCATATAGTAATACTGGCCTAATCCCCGTGTTTCTGCACCATATAGTAATACTGGCCTAATCCCCGTGTTTCTGCACCATATAGTAATACTGGCCTAATCCCCGTGTTTCTGCACCATATAGTAATACTGGCCTAATCCCCATGTTTCTGCACCATATAGTAATACTGGCCTAATCCCCGTGTTTCTGCACCATATAGTAATACTGACCTAATCTCCGTGTTTCTGCACCATATAGTAATACTGGCCTAATCCCCGTGTTTCTGCACCATATAGTAATACTGGCCTAATCCCCATGTTTCTGCACCATATAGTAATACTGGCCTAATCCCCATGTTTCTGCACCATATAGTAATACTGGCCTAATCCCCGTGTTTCTGCACCATATAGTAATACTGGCCTAATCCCCATGTTTCTGCACCATATAGTAATACTGGCCTAATCCCCATGTTTCTGCACCATATAGTAATACTGGCCTAATCCCCATGTTTCTGCACCATATAGTAATACTGACCTAATACCCGTGTTTCTGCACCATATAGTAATACTGGCCTAATCCCCGTGTTTCTGCACCATACAGCAGCCTAATGCTGGCCTAATCCCCGTGTTTCTGCACCATATAGTAATACTGGCCTAATCCCCGTGTTTCTGCACCATATAGTAATACTGGCCTAATCCCTGTGTTTCTGCACCATATAGTAATACTGGCCTAATCCCCGTGTTTCTGCACCATATAGTAATACTGGCCTAATCCCCATGTTTCTGCACCATATAGTAATACTGGCCTAATCTCCATGTTTCTGCACCATATAGTAATACTGGCCTAATCTCCATGTTTCTGCACCATATAGTAATACTGGCCTAATCCCTGTGTTTCTGCACC
The DNA here is from genome assembly GCA_946902985.2 of Meconema thalassinum. Lineage (NCBI taxonomy): Eukaryota > Metazoa > Arthropoda > Insecta > Orthoptera > Tettigoniidae > Meconema > Meconema thalassinum. Next base: position 2,123,027,222 of record OX336388.2, read on the forward strand.
ATACGGCAGCCTAATACTGGCCTAATTATAGTTTTTATATTTGTATTTTGGTCCCTCTTGATAGCAATTTTGATGTGAGTAGTTTGTTAACTGAATATGATGCTCTGACAATGGCTTAAGAAAAATTTATTGCCGATGAAATGTTTCGCGTGGCGGCCATGATACACGTAATGATATTTGAAAGACATGGTTGCGGTCAGACTGGGTAGGCTAGTAGGAAGTTCTTGTCAAGTTCCAGTGAATTCGCTCCAGACGTTTATATTTTATTATAACACACACACAAACACACAAACAAAAGGTTATCACAAGATAACAATTAGTTGAAACTTAATTAAAATACACACATCAAAAAAAGTTTTGCATCACCTCGGTTCCCAGATCTCCGGCATATAGACGTTGACTGTGTATATTGTATCCAAGATACAGTCCCTTTGACTGTTCATAGATGTCACTAAAACTGCTCAAAGATGTAAACAACCATGCATGAGCAGGGCCTATTAGACGGAGGGGGTACGACAGCCGATCAGTTCCAGTCATTCCACCAGGACGAAGGTACGCTGCTCATGTTGTCTGTAGGTCTACCATGCCTAGAAGGTCAATACCGCAGTTCGATCGCGTCCGCATTGTTACTTTGTGTCAAGAAGGGCTCTCAACAAGGGAAGTTTCCAGGCGTCTCAGAGTGAACCAAAGCGATGTTGTTCGGACATGGAGGAGGTACAGAGATACAGGAACTGTCGATGACAGGCCTCGCTCAGGCCGCCCAAGGGCTACTACTGTAGTGGATGACCGCTACTTACGGATTGCCGCTCGGAGGAACCCTGACAGCAATGCCACCATGTTGAATAATGCGTTTCGTTCAGCCACAGGACGTCGTGTTTCAACTCAAACTGTGCGCAATAGGCTGCATGATGCGCAACTTCACTCCCGACGTCCATGGCGAGGTCCAGCTTTGCAACCCCGACACCATGCAGCGCGGTACAGATGGGCCCAACAACATGCTGAATGGACCCCACAGAATTGGCATCACGTTCTCTTCACCGATGAGTGTCGCATATGCCTTCAACCAGACAATCGTCGGAGACGTGTTTGGAGGCACCCTGGTCAGGCTGAACGTCTTAGACACACTGTCCAGCGAGTGCAGCAAGGTGGTGGTTCCCTGATATTTTGGGGTGGCATTATGTGGGGCCGACGTACGCCACTGGTGGTCATGGAAGGCTCCGAAACGGCTTTACGATACCTGAATGACATCCTCCGACCCATAGTGCAACCATATCGGCAGAATATTGGAGAGGCATTTGTCTTCATGGACGACAATTCTCGACCTCATCGTGCACATCTTGTGAATGCGTTCCTTCAAGATAACGACATCGCTCGACTACAGTGGCCAGCATGTTCGCCAGACATGAACCCTATCGAACATGCCTGGGATATGTTGAAAAGGGCTGTTTATGGACGTCTTGACCCACCAACCACTCTGAGAGATTTACGTCGAATTGTCGTTGAGGAGTGGGACAATTTGGACCAACAGTGTCTTGATGAACTTGTGGATAGTATGCCACGGCGAATACAGGCATGCATCAATGCAAGAGGACGTGCTACTGGGTATTAGAGGTAGTGGTGTGTACTGCAATCTGGACCACAAATGCTGAAAGTCTAGCTGTATGATGGTACAACATGCAATGTGTGGGTCTCATGAGCAATAAAACGAGCTGAAATGTTGTTTGTGTTGATCTCTATTCCCTTTGTATTTAACGGTTCCGGAACTCTTGGAACCGAGGTGATGCAAAACTTTTTTTGATGTGTGTATATTCATAAACTCGGAAGATATTGCAGCTGACTCCTCTTAGTCAATACAAAAGGTGACAGCTGTATGATGGAAAAAGGTCAGCTATAATAATAATAATAATAATAATAATAATAATAATAATAATAATAATAATAATAATAATAATAATAATAATAATAATAATGTATGGCCTCGGGTGCCGGTTGCAAGCTTTGTAATTTGACACCCAGAGGGTAGCTTGCATGTCGAATTTCGTTGTTCCTTGAATCACTATGAAAGTGAAGGAGGTTACATATCTAAGCTCCTTGAACACCATAGCGCTTTCTAGTAGGGAAATGAGGAACTTTGTGTTGGCGGAAACTCCCGATATTAATTTTGCCATTATGAACATGGCCTACTGAATTCAAATGGGTTCTTTGACATGCCAACATCGTATGACATGCGTGTCGTATTTTTGCCGCCTTTCAAAAATCACTTACCACGGCCAGGAGCGAACCTGCAATCTTGGGGTTAGTAGACCGACACGCTATCCACTCACCCACCGTGGCAAGCTATGGTCAGCTTAATTACTGTATCTTATGATAGTGAAATCATTTCAACTCTGAGATTTGCTGATGACATGGTCATCTTGGCCGACACGCAAGACGATTTGAATGAGTTTTTGAATGGTATGGACTCCGTCTTGAGGAACGAATTCATGATGAAAATTAAAAAATATAAAACAAAAATATTGGAATGCAGCCGAAATAAATCAGAAACCTCTATGGACATTAGTTTGCCAGGTGAAAAGCTAAAGGAAGTAGGAGACTTCTGTTACTTAGGAAGCAAAATAACCAGTGATGGACAAAGCAAAGAGGATATAAAAAGTAGGTTGGCTCAGGCAAAGAAAACAATTCTACAGAAAATGAATATGTTGACATCGAATATTGATTTAGGTATTAGGAAGTCATTTATGAAAGCCTTTGTCTGGACCGTGGCGCTCTATGGAAGTGAAACTTGGACTGTTGTAGCAGCGGAAAAGAAGAGAATTGAAGCGTTTGAAATGTGGTGATACAGGATAATTATGAAGATCAGATGGGTAGATAGGGTTACAAATGAAGAGGTATTAAGCCGAGTGGGAGAGGAGAGATGTTTCTGGCGACTGATAATGAAGAGAAGAGAAAGGTTGGTAGGACACATACTAAGACACCCAGGAATAGCAAGCTTAGTTATGGAAGGAAGGGTCGAGTACAAGAACTGTAGGGGTAGACCAAGGATAGAATATGTTAATCAGATTGCCTCGGATGTAGGGTGTGGTTGCTATGAAGAGATAAAACGATTAGCTCAGGATAGGGAAGTATGGAGTGCTGCATCAAACCAGTCAAAAGACTGAAGACTCAAACAACAGTGACTGAGAACGAGTTTCCTTATGAAGCCTCTCTATTACACTGAGCATGCTGTGTAAAAGGATCTATTATAATAGTCGTTTAACTCATGGGCTTCTTGGAGTTGAAGCGTCAAATAAGCGCTATTCAGATTGTTTAATCTCATTTGAAGTTGGTGAGTGGTTGTGAAGGAATCGCGGTTTGGACACCTTAGAGAATTAGGGGGCATTAAACGCGTACGCCCCGTAATCGCATTTGGGCGGCTTACCTGTCCTTGTTCTTCATAGGAGAATGAACTCAAGAAGCAAGTCTGGAGAAGTGGTTCTCAAACTGTGATATGCGTACCATACGTGGGTAGGGTGGCAATCTCTCTGGGGATCCTAGTGGTTCTTAATAAGTACGAAGTAAGACACATGAAATGACTAATAGTACAGGACAGCTGCACAGAAAACAAAACATTTTGTTCCAAAAACTGTGCTATGGTTGGCTTTTTGTATATCGTTAGAAAAGCACAAAAAAAGCTTAACTCTGAATTTTAGAATAATTTCACGATCATTTAGTCGGAAAACTCAAAAAAAATTGAAAAGCGTTTTTCTCTGAATCAACGTATTTTAAAGAAAAGTTTTTTAAACAAAAATGTAGAGGATATTATCACCTACAATTCGTCTCATTGAGGTCATGTTATATGTTTTGAAATGCAGAAGCTAGGTGGCGCCAAAGTTTCCAAAAAAGAGTTTTTTCACTTTTTGTCCTAGAAAAAATGTTTTGTTCACAAAAGAGTGAATCAGAAATCTGTTCCTCTCAAAATTGTCTACATCATTTATTGAAACATTTTTTTCTTCCGCCTTACCGTTCCAAAGTTATAGTCTGCCGAAGTGTGAAAATTGTACTATTCAGATGGCACAAAGGTTAATATGTGTACAGTTATGATTGAATACCAAGATTAACGGCCGAGGGGACCCGACGCGCTGATCACGCGTCACCCCAATATCTGCAGGCCAAATGGCTGGGCAGCGGTCGCTTGGTCGGCCTTAGCCCGTCGTGGGCAGTATAGTGCCAGGGGTTGTTGTTGTTTTTTTGTTGTTTTTTTGTGTTGTTGACAGTTATGATTGATACGTTGCGATTGAAATAGATATGATTGTTTGAGCTAATTAACAAACACAGCCCGCGTCCTGTTTGACCGAGCCTTATGCAGCTATCCGACACCGGTCCCTGTCTAAATTATGCCCACCGCTCTCTTCGCAGTAACAATAGTAGCCTTGACTAAGCAGCGTTGCATTTGCTGCGCTATAACTTTGGAACGGTAAGTCGGAGGAAACTAACGCTTAAATAAATGTTGCAGACAATTTTGAAAGGAACAAATTTCTGATTCACTCTTTTGTGAAAAAAAAAACTATTTTTTCTAGGACAAAAAGTGAAAGAACACTTTTTTGGAAACTTTGGTGCCACCTAGCTTCTGCATTTCAAAACGTATGACATGACCTCAATGAAACGAATTGTAGGTGACAATGTCCTCTACATTTTTTGTTTAAACATTTTCTTTAAAATACGTCGATTCAGAGAAAAACGCATTCAATGTTTTTTTTGAGTTTTCCGACAAAATGATCGTGCAAATTATTCTAAAATTCAGAGTTAAGCTTTTTTGTGCTTTTCTAACGATTTACAAAAAGCCAACCATATCACAGTTTTTGGAACAAAACCATTCCAGCTGTACTGTACTATAAGGGAAGTCAGCTCGGGGTAGGGGGTCAGACATATGTTTTTTTTTAAGTTTCTGTTTTTGAAACATCTGGGAACAGTAATAATCTCTCATCTGGTCGCTTCAAATGTATAGCATTTAGATTGTGCCGTATATTTATTTATTTATTTAGCGTATGGCATTACACATGAAACAAGAGAATAATAACAAAAAATGATAAACAGTACCTACAAGCACGGATATCGACCTTATTATAACCTTATGTTCAGCCTATTTATCCAGTCCAGGCTCGATGGTGTTAGGGTCACCTAGGTAGCCTACCCTACGGTCTAATTTTGCAATCATCCATACCGTATAGACTATGCTTTCATACGGAATTTTTAAATCAAGATTCCTTACCACAGTTTATATAAATTAAATCACGAGCAGCTATCCGTGCTTTTAGCACTCTAAATTCAAAACGTTAATTTAAGTACCGAAATTACATTTCATGACCATTTGGCTCACTAAACCTAGCCTAATTACTATGAAGTACATTGTGAAAATCTCAAGTACTCGTGTTACAAGCTCATCAACAGCAGAAGAATCTTCAACGATTACGGCCGTTGTAAGCGCTTATATCTCTCAGCAGTTAGTCCAGTCTGCAATCCTCTGTGACTTAATGAGGTCACTCGTCAACCGCTCTTTGCATTTGACCCTATATTTTCCAGTGCTGGAGATATGTTGATGGGAGATATCTTGGGCAACTGTGGTAACTTTGTTTAAGGGGAGTCAGCTCTCCCTATACCTCCCATCTTAAAGCATGAACCATGAATTCCCTTTTATAGTTTTCAAACCATTCTTTCAGTGTTGCCTGTAAAAACTGTTATTTGTAACTCTTCAGTCGATCCGGAGGAGAGAGTTATGGTAACAGCCAACTGAGATAAGTAACAATTGGGTACATGGAGAGTTCACGTGCATGCTCTAATGAGGGAAATTAGAGACAAATTAAAGTGGGAGAAATAAATTCATCTCTGAGATTTGCTGATGAAATCATCATCTTGGCTGACACGCCAGAGGATTTGAACGAATTATTGAATGGTATGGACTCCATCTTGAGGAAATAATTCATGATGCAAATTAATACATGAAGAACAAATATATTGGAATGCAGCCGAAATAAATCAGAAACCTCTATGGACATCAAATTGGCAGACAATTTAAAAGAAGTAGGAGAATTCTGTTACTTAGGAAGCAAAATAACCAGTGATGGACGAAGCAAAGAGGATATAAAAAGAAGGTTTGCTCAGGCAGGTAAAACATTTCTACAGAAAAGGAATCTCTTAACATCGAGTATAGATTTAGGTAATAGGAAAGCTTTTGTCTGGAACGTGGCACTCTATGAAAGTGAAACTTGTTCTATTGGTGCAGCAGAAAAGAGGAGAATTGAAGCGTTTGAAATGTGGTGTTACAGGAAAATGATTAAGATCGAAAGGGTAGATAGGGTTACAAATGAAGAGGTATTGAGATGAGTGGGTGAGGAGAGATGTTTCTGGCGACTGCTAATGAAGAGAAGAGATAGGTTGGTAAGACACATACTAAGACACCCAGGAATAGCAAGCTTAGTTATGGGAGGAAGGGTCGAGGACAAGAAATGTACGGGTAGAACAAGGTTAGAATACTTTAAACAGATTGCCTCGGATGTAGGGTGTGATAGCTATGTAGAGATGAAACGATTAGCTCAGGAGGGGAAGCATGGAGAGCTGCATAAAGCCAGTCAAAAGACTGAAGACTCAAACAACAAGAACAAAATTTATTATATTTTGATGTTGTAAATTGTATACACGTGCATGATGCTAATATTCATACGTAATTCACAAACCATTAAAACAAAGCCCTTTTAACGTCCCTTTTAACAACTGCAAATTTTAGAGGGTGCTGGTATTTTGCCCCGAAGGGGAACTTTAACGTGCCATTAAATCTACTGGCACGGCTCCCTCGCATTTTCGCACCCTCAAATGGTGGCTGATTTCTCCAGGATTTGATCCTACAACCTTGGTATCAGCAGGTGAGGACATTTCCCCTGAGCCACGCAGACAGGCCTTAGAACAAAACGAACTAACTTTATAACGAGATTCAAATTGCGTATTATAAACAACGATTGAAAGCACTGCAATTTGCAGTTAGATAATATATTTGTGTACAGTTGTTTGTTGTTGTTGTTGAGTATTTTAGGGGTTTTGCGACATCGTGGTCATGTAGCCCCGTGGATATAGCCTAGATCACCCGCTCAGTTGTAATGTTATGCGGCCTCAGCGCTACACAATTCTATCAGGGGCTATTGTCTTGTTTGTTTGTTTAAACGCATTTTATAAAGAAAGAAGTACATTTTCGTTGACTTTTCAAGAAATGCAAGATTTCTCTTGAACTGAACTATTGAGACGATTTAGAAGATTTTATTTTGGGAGGGAAGGAAGGATGGAAGTTTTAGCTCAACGTGACCGTTAATCTCGTGGTCATGAGCCACGGGACCTCCTTTTTTACTTGGAATCCGAACCACGGGAACCGGCATTTCACTTTGAAAATCTCACATGCATTGGCATATGACCTCGTAGTTCCGCCCTTTAAAACAGCAATAAAACCTCATTTACATTGACTGGGTATTGAACCCGGTCCGCCGTGGTGAGAGGCCAACAGCTTGACCGCTACGCCACCACGCTCCTTGATTGTATTTTGCAATATCAAAATAAATTAAGTTATAAAAATATGGAATTACAAAAATGTATTTTTTTTAGTTACAGTTAGTTTTGTGACTTAGTTATTGTTGTTTTAACGGATAGAAAAGCGAGGTCATCTGCCCCTAATATGAAGTTATAAAACTATGAAATTATAAAATTATGAAAATAAAGAAACTGTGAAACCATTAAATTAATAAATTATTGGACACAACCCACTTCCTGTGGCATTATTTGATATACAGGCACCCTGTTGAAAATGACACATCTACCCTCTAGCAAACGGGCGATCGAATAGCTGTCATGAGATCCTTCAAACAGACATCGTAATTCGAGGAACAACCTCCACAGCCATCATTATCGTTCCTTCATTATCACGGAAGGCTGTTTTCACATCATGAATCAATATTGTGTATGGCACGAGTCCACGCCTCATTTAACTACGAGTGTTTCAGTCAATATTATTCTGCTACCTTATGTTCCTTTACTTAAATAAGTGATCATATTTTGGGCTTAACTTTGTCGTAAAATATTGATACATGGTTCAACGTCCGTCCATCCATCCATCCGTCCACCTGCTAAATATTTAATTGTCTCGTGTGAATGGTAAATGCCTTCTTTCATTTAACACTTTAGCTGCCAACGTCCGATTATTCGGACATTTTTCCTGGTGATTGAATCGTTTTAATAGTTCATAATGTTTTGGTCTAATATTCGTTTATATAAGACTATGCCATTGTAGTAGCAGATTTAATTGCAGTAGTTGGCGGGAGTTATTGACAGATGGCAGCTGATGAGCTAATGCAGTAGACTAAAAAAATATTGTAACTCTAATTTATATATGTGCTGTTAGAAACAATACTTGAATGTAGTTTCAGAATTATAACTACAAGTATATATCTTCCTCAACGAGCTTTGATAATGAAAATCTTTCTTCAAACAAAGTAAATTTTTATTTAACGCTTTATTTAAATCTACAAACTTACATTTATACCATGCCTCAAACATTACCTTCATGACAAAAAGGCCCATCCAAATAACATAAATAAAATGTAAGTATTCATAATGTTGAATTTTGGGCTTATGCCGTGTTTTATTATACTAATATTCGACGCCCTGAACGTTACAAAGGTATAAGATTTGAGAATAAATGAGGATGTATTTTACTAACAGTACCGTGTTCTTAAACACGCACAGCCTGTCTACTTCTGCAACACGGTCCATTTCTCCTTACATTTCGTAACTTTTAGCATGAGATGTTGCATGATGTCTCTGAATTCCCCGTACCTGCTTAGGCCTATTCTTCTCTTCATTCGTGATAAAGGAATACTGCGGAAGAAGACGCCCTTCTTGCCACGGAACTCCATTTCGCTTTTTTGGTATTAATACAATGTCACACTTAGTATTACCGGTACTCTAGAATTCTATAAAAGGGAAATAGATTTTCAAATGTGTTCAAATAATTGTGGCATTAAATAGTTTTTGTTATTCCAAGCAAGCCTCCAACATGATTCAAATATGAATACTCCCTCTGTATCTTATCTCGAGAAAGAAAGAAAGAAAGAAAGAAAGAAAGAAAGAAAGAAAGAATGAAACAAACAAAAATGAACTTAAAATAGAGATGAAGTATTACAGATATTAGGTAGATTTCATTAGAAAGCTAACTATTGCAATGGGTACCATGTTTCGACTTCCGGAAAATTTCGACATATCTTCACGTTTCACATCCCCTAGACCCCAAAACCACCGTCAGTTAAAAAGTTTATATATAATTTATGTATATATACATATATCACTTTCTTGTGGACACGATAACTACCGCAATTTTGCACCAATCAATTTGAATTTTTTACATAATATGTATCCCTATAAAATCTCAGTCGAGTTCGTTAATGGGCACAATAGGTCGACGGGGGTGAAAATGGGGGGCTTTTTTCGAAAAAGTGAAATATCGCTATAACTCTCTTAATATTTGAAATATCGTATCCATTCAAAGTTCATACTATGTGTCGAATATGGCCCAAAAATTCATGTTTGAAGAGTTTTTTGATAGCACCAACCATTGACCAAAGGGGTGGGAAAAAGTGGGTTTTTCGGGAAACATTAATCATATCTCTCTTAATAGGCACAATATCAAAACCGTACAAAATGGACAGTATTCCCCTAATGATTACCTAAAACTTTTGTCTGAAAGAATTTTTGATATGACCCACCATTACGCCAAGGAATGAGCAAAATGATTTCGGAATTATAAGAAAATGCCAAGAGCTATCAGAGGTTGCCATGACAACACTACTAAATTGATGAGGGATGAGCCATCAGACGTTGCCATGACAATGCACCTGCACGCGATCACATTCAGTTTTCCATCTGACTAAGTGAGAAGCGGCCACGGTGACGTAACTGGTAGTATGCTGAACTTCTATGCCAAAGTTCGCGGGTTCAAAGCCAGCCGAAGTCGTCGGATGTTCTAAGAGCGCTAAAAATCCCTCAGTATGCTTTCCTTTGGAGGGGAAGATCCAACGTTCGTTGCGAGTTGCTGGTTGCGGTGGCATCTCATAGTCAAGTTCAGAGCTAGGTGTCTTTGACGGTAGTATCTGGTAGCAACATTAGGAACTACTGCGTGAAATTGACCGTCTGCAGTCCTTACCTGAATTACAGACTAATACAGCCATCACAATTCACACTGTTTATCAGACAGATTCTACACTCACCCAAAGTACACGGGGTTACTTGACCGCGTTGTCGCAGCCCCTAAACTGAGGAACCAACCAAAATCTCTGCGGGAGATATAATTTTGCGTGAAAACGTAACAGACCGTTAGATAGTTACACATCAGTGTCGAAACCTTGCATAAGGACAGTGTGACCACAAGTACAAAAATGTACCCCAAATGACAAGAAGGTTACCGTCCCCATAAGACAATAAAATGTTTAAAATATGCATAAAATGACGAAAAACAAAGTTAATTAAGCTCCAAATATAAAATACTTTCTCGCAATAAATGAGGTCTGACCCTTCTACGAAAACGTGCATATTCTGCCTATTTCCGCCTATCCCCAAGTTTGCCCGATGAAATCTACCTCCGCCTTCCGGCTTGCCGAGAGGACTTTTTTGTTAGAAATTAAAATCTCCAGTATCCGATGTAAATATTCTTGGATGAAAATAGAAAAATGCCTTGGTAGCTAAATTTTTAACTGACTGAAATTATACGGATTTGATCCTTATTTTTGAACAATACTACGCCAATCAAAGCCACCGTGGCTTAGGCGGCAGCACGCCGGCCTCTCACCGCTGGGTCCGTGGTTCAAATCCCAGTCACTCCATGTGAGATTTATGCTGGACAAAGCGGAGGCAGACAGGCTTTTCTCCGGGTACTCTGGTTTTCCCTGTCACAAATGTTATTCCATCAACACTCTCCACTATCATATCATTTCATCTGTCATTCATTTAATCATTGACCCAGGGTAGTGCGACAGGCTTCGGCAGCCGGCACAGTTCATATCCTCGCCACTAGATGGGGGCTTCATTCATTCCATTCCCTTACCCGGTCGGTGGACTGGAGGCAGGCTGTGGATTTTCATTTTCACTACGCCAATCATTACTAATTAAGAAAAAACTATTCAATTAAAACTCGGCAATTTTTCTACGTTTATACCGTGTCTTGTGTGGGGCTTCGGCTAGGAACATCAAGCAGGCTCATCAGCGGTCTCTTGGTGTTTGTGCCCGGAGCCCCACAGGAGTAGCGAACCTCCCTTCTTAATGAAGCACTCCTGCGCTTTTCAACTGCGAGAGTTAAGTGCTGAAGCAACCTTTCACTGGTGAAAGGTGAGAAGGGAGGGTTTAGGGCGAAACCCTGGTGCCTTAAACCGAGGTGTCTCGACTAAGGTATGATAACTCTGACAGAAGAGTCACTGGTCCTCCAGATTAGGGTTGGGCGTGGGGCCAACAACCCAACCCTAGAAAACATAAAAACGTTACTGAAACACATGCAAGAGAAAATCGGACGGATACCTCATTGACGACCTTTGGCTTGAAAACACGGACACGAGTGGGAAGGGAACAGCAGCGAACAGGGTCAGATGGAGAAATCTAGTGTGTGTTCTATGCTCCACAGGGAAGTAACAGGAATTAAGTCAAGTAAGCCAAGTCAGTCGAAGTGTACAATATGCGGTTCTATCTATTGAAATTCAGTACAGTCAATCATAAATCTCAGACATGCTGTTAGCCAACATTGAATGTTTGAAACTATTGGTGATTACAAAGCTCATAATTGGTCTTGGCTAACCAATATATCGTGAATTTGTTGCATTGCGTGAAAAAATTAATACTGCAATATTGTATATGTCATTGTTTGACATTTTGAAAACAATTGGAATAAAGTACAGGGATAGGAGGGTGATCTACAATCTATACAGAAACCAGACAGTAGTCTTTCGAGCTGAAGAGCACGAGAGAGAAGCTGGTATTCAGAAGAGTGTAAGGCAAGGCTGAAACTTATCACCCATACTTTTCAATCTTTACATTGAAGAAGCAATGCAGGAAATTCGAGAAAAATAAATAAAGTGGGAGTGAAGATTCAAGGAGAAATAGTTTCAACTCTGAGATTTGCTGATGACATCGTCATCTTGGCCGACACGCCTGAGGAATTGAATGAGTTTTTGAATGGTATGGACTGCGTCTTGAGGAAATAATTCATGATGGAAATTAAAATATGTAAAACAAAAATATTGGAATGCAGCCAAAATAAATCAGAAACCCCTATGGACATCAAATTGGCAAGTGAAAATCTGAAGGAAGTAGGAGACTTCTATTAATTAGGAAGCAAAATAACCAGTGATGGACGAAGCAAAGAGGACATAAAATGTAGGTTGGCTCAGGCAAGGAAAGCATTTCTACAAAAGAGGAATCTGTTGACTTCGAATATAGATTTAGGTATTAGGAAGTCATTTTTGAAAGCCTTTGACTGGAGCGTGGCGCTCTATGGAAGTGAAACTTGGACTATTGGTGCAGCAGAAAAGAGGAGAATTGAAGCGTTTGATATGTGGTGTTAAAGGAGACTGATTAAGAACAGATGGGTAGATAGGGTTACAAATGAAGAGGTATTAAGACAAGTGGGAGAGGAGGGATGTTTCTGGCGACTGCTAATGAAGAGAAGAGATAGCTTGGTAGGACACATACCAAGACACCCAGGAATAGAAAGCTTAGTTATGGAAGGAAGGGTCCAGGACAAGAACTGTAGGGGTAGACCAAGGTTAGAATATGTTAAACAGATTGCCTCGTATGTAGGGTGTGGTAGCTATGTAGAGATGAAACGATTAGCTCAGGACAGGGAGTAATGGAGGGCTGCATCGGACCAGTCAAAAGACTGAAGACTCAAACAACAACAACAACAACATTTTCACATATAAAATCCCTCTCGGAGGTAGATTTCACTGGGCAAAGAAATATGCTTCGAATTCACTAAATTGGCCAAAACCTACAAATGTGTGACATGCTTATCAAACGAGAAGCCTTCCGTATTATAATTCCGAAAATATTTCGCTCACTCCTTGGCGTAAGGGTGGGTTATATCAAGAATACTTTCGGACGAAAGTTTTAGGAAATTTGCAGAAGATGATTTGCCATTCCAAAGGGTTTTGATAAGGTACAGTTCAGTTCTTGTCCACAATCCTTCCTTCCATAACTAATTTTTCTATTCCTGGGTGTCTTAGTATGTGTCCTACCAACCTATCTCTTCTCTTTATTATCAGTCGCCAAACATCTCTACTCTCCAACTCGACTTAATACCTCTGCATTTGTTACTCTATCTACCTACCTGATCTTAATAATTATCTTGTAACACCACATTTCAAATGTTTCTATTCTCCTCTTTTGTGCTGCACCAACAGTCCAAGTTTCACTTCCATAGAGCGCCACTCTCCGGTAACAATTATCGAGGGATTTCTCTCCTGGATGTTACCTATAAACATTTTCTCGAATTCTTCTCAATAGAATTAAAGTACAACTTGAAAATGAGTTCGAAGAATATCAAGGAGGTTTCAGACCCTGGAGAATTTGCCCAGATCAATTCACGAGCCTAAAACAAATAATGGATTATAGTAGGAAAAGGAATATAGATATGGCGATAACATTTATCGATGTGATTTTATTCTAAGACACATGGGATTACACCCCGAATTGACAAATCTCATAAAACTAAATCTTACAGGCACCAAATCAAAACTTAAATTCAGACGTGATTTCTCTGACCCATTTGAGGTAACAACCGGTTTACGACAAGTTGATGGCTTATCACCATTACTATTTAATTGTGCATTAGAAATGGTAATGCGATAATGGTCTAAGAAATGCCCTCCATATATAAAAATAGGTAGAAGAATTCAAACAAACTGTCTTGGTTTTGCAGACGACATAGCATTATAGGCGAAAGAATTAGAGGAAGCCATAAGACAGATATCAGAGCTTCAGACCATTGCCAATAAATTTGGCCTTAAGATATCATTTGAAAGAACAGAAATCGTGCCACAAAAAACAACACCCATAAAAGAAATACAAATTAATGGCACAAAAATTAAAATTGTTGGTTGGTTGGTTCTTACGTTTAGGGGTTGCGACAATGCGGTCATGTATCCCCGTGTACTTTGGGTGTGTGTAGAGTCTGTCTGATAACCGGTGTTAATTGTAACACGATTCAAATATCTAGGAGAGTTAATAACAAACAACGTAAATGAAAAATCATCGATTCAAATAAGAGCAAACAAGTCATCTAGAGCAAAAAATACATGGGAAACTTACAAAAATAAATGCCTAAAAATTAATGCAAAAATTAAACATTACAATACAGTCATAAAACCGGAACACACATACGCAGCAGGAACATTATTCCATCTAAATGAACATTCTAAAACCGACGGATTAGAGAAGATCGAAAGGCGAATTTGAAGAACTCAATAAGAGTTATAAAGAAGATAGGCAATGGCGAATATTACATAACAATATTGACTATAACGACCTAGAACCCATTACTGATACCATGCGAAAGAAAAGACTAGGATTCTTTGGACACATTATGACAATGCCAGATTCACGTCTTCTAAAACAACTAGTACAGTACAATCTTGCTTCAAAAGGCACAACTGGATGCCGATGGTTAAAATAAATCAGAGAGGACATATAACAAATTGGCCTAACAACAGAAGATGCTATAAATAAGAAAAGTTTAACTACAGCACTTAAAAATATGACTTTTCATTTACCACTCATAAAAAAGAAAATTCCAACAAGAAAACTTTCCGTCCAAGAGAGGACAAGAAGATCAATACGAATGAAGTAGTACTGGGAGGACCGAAAGGCTCGTACAGTTCCTACAAGTCGACGAACTAATGGTTGGTTAAAGTGATCCTTTGTGGTTTGAAAAGGTGAAGAAGAAGAAGAAGAAATATTAATACTTCCAAAAGAAAATTCGTTGACATATGACTGAAAGACGCAACCATGAGCATCATTGACACAGCAGGTGGTTAACCTATAAAGCAGGGCAATCCAGACAGCGCTCCGGCTGCGTTCTAAGCCAGTGGTCCGACCGCTTTGTTGGAAGGTAGTTTCAGAGGTGGGGGGAGGAGCTTGCTTGGCTGAGCGCGCTGAAGTATGCAGCCGATCCATCAGTCGCTAGTCTAGTCCAATGTGCTTTGTTGACATCGTGTAAGTAAATCAGTTTCGCAGTGGTCATGACTGAACAGCATACAAAAAGGGAGTGATGAAGCAGCAGTCTTTAAAGCAGAAGGAAAAATGCAATTTTCCTGTACAGCTTATAAAGGGAATGCCAAATGTTTAGTGTGCAACAGAGATGTAATGTGTTAAAAAGAACACAATTTCTTGTTGAATTTTTTTCTCTAATATGTTCACATTTCAGTTTGGAATGAATCACAATATTCTTTACTTATCACTTGTGTTCGTTTCCTGCACATTCCATACATCGGAGTACCATTCGATTTGTATATGCGGTGTATTTGTTATGGCAAAACAGCCCTATTAATATGTTAACAATCCCACAGGAGCCGTCGGCCGCACGACTGTACGTACCTAACTAGTCAGCGTGGTCCGAATATCATCCGTCTCCTCGCTGCCACATTGTAGCGGTGGTAGGGGAAGGAGCGCTAGTCTGACTGCCCAGTTTTCCCCGAGCACGGCAGCGCTCCCTGAGCGCAATGACTGGATGGCCCTGCTATAAAGGGTTATGGTAGTTCTTCTGTTGGAATTGAAGTAGCTATGGGGGTGTTCAAACGAAAAGGTACGAAACGATTCTGTGGGTACAATTTATTCGTTATTCAAAATTAATCACCACAGGTCTGTGCACAGATGTCCCATTGCTTCACTAGCCACAGGATTCCCTGTTCCCAGAAGTCTTGTGGTTGTGACAGGAGCCAATCCTGTACGGTGTCCTTTAGTTCGTCCGATTGGAGACGTTTTCTTAACGGACCAAACAGATGGAAGTCGCAGGGTGACAAGTCTGGACTGTAGGACGGATGCTCAAGTTGCTCCCACTTGAAAGTGGCCAATACACCTTGTGTGACGTTAGAGACGTGTGGGCGAGCGTTATCATGGAGCAGAATGGGCTGGTTTTGACCCTTCTGCAGCGAGAAATCTGATGACACCTCTTTGCTCCTCACTTGTCGAATTGTGGAATGTGAACGCCATCACTGATGCTGCTTTAACTTCAACTGGACGATACGGAATGTCCAACAGTCAGCTTCTCTTCTGCGTCATGTGTGTGTGTGCGTCGACGCATGCCCAGTACCACGCCGGACACTATATCTCCCAGATGTCGCCCTATGTTATTCCAAAGTGACATATTCAAATATCAACC
Source organism: Meconema thalassinum (assembly GCA_946902985.2). Lineage (NCBI taxonomy): Eukaryota > Metazoa > Arthropoda > Insecta > Orthoptera > Tettigoniidae > Meconema > Meconema thalassinum. The sequence continues at coordinate 2,123,043,651 of OX336388.2, forward strand.
GGTTTCGGTTTTACGACGATTCGTACCTTTTCATTTGAACACTTCGTAAATGTCACGTGTGAATGTGATGCAAATGACAACACAGCAGGGTATAACGTGTTGATTTGAATGAGTGGAGGAAATTGCGTGTCAAATGACGTCTATAGTTATTTCCATTGCGACATTTTCCCTCTATTCTTGGATCAGCTGCAGAGGGGAATATCGTATTCCTTTCACACACAACTACCTTCTTATCCCAGGTCGCTCCCGCGGGATTCCCCAGTACTTCAAAGGCAAGAGTGGCTGCGTGAGGGTCAGTTAAGGGCTATAAAATATTAACATGTTGACGTTACTAGCAACGGCACGGGGTGGATCTGGTGAGATGCAAGGCGAGAATAATCCCTGGAGGAGAGGTTATACTCCATCTGTACAGTGCGATTCAGCAACGATTATGATAATAATAATAACAAGTAGTTCCGTGAAGAACTATACACCCTATTTTCATATACCCTACTCATATTAATTGCCTCTATCAAAATTTCAGTTTGATTGTTGTGATAGATTCGTAGATATTGAGAACCGTCTAAATACTTCAGATGATCGCCAGGTTGGATTTTTATTTATGTACTATTACATGAAGATTATTGTGTACGTGTGGTATTCAGACTTCAATCGCATGATTAGGACACAAGAAGTAAAATTGAGAATTTAAAATTTCGCACAGCTGCCATCTAGTGGTTATGAAAACAATTGAAATAAATTTGATGCCAGTGGATTAACATTAGTATAAGCATTTAACGTGCAAAGTTTCACTGCACTCGGATGGTTAAATCGCGAGAAACGTCCATTGAAATATTTATAATTCGCGTCGCCACCATGTTGGATTTGTGCTCACCAGGTTACTGAAAGACCTATAGGTGAACTTATGTTCATAGCCTCTATGAACATAACAAATTTCAGTTTGATTGCTGTAAAAGATTCGTAGATATTGAGAACCGTCAAAATATTTCGGATGCTCGCCATTTGGATTGTTATATGCATAGGCCTTAGAGTTATGCACTATTAAAGGAAATTTTGCGTAGCTTCATTATTCAAACTTTCACTTCGATCGCTTGATTACGACACAAGAAATAAAAAAAAAAATTTGAAATTTCGCACAGCCACCATCTTGAGGTTATGCAAACAATTGAACTAAATTAGATGCCAGTGTATTACAATATGTATAATAATTTACTGTACCACATTTCACTGCGCTCAGATGGTTAAATCACGAGAAAAGTCTATTAAAATGTTTGAACTTCGCTTGGCCGCCATGATAGTTTTGTACTTTACAGGTTTTTGAAAATTACATAGATAAACTTGTATCAGTGCCTTTTATCACCGTACAAAATTTCAGGGTGATATAAATAGTTTCGGAGATATTGAATGCCAGTGAAATATTTCGCACAGCTGCCATCTTGAGGTTATGTGAACAATTGAACTAACGTAGACGCCAGTGCATTACAATGTGTATAAACATTTTCTGGACCATGTTTCTTTACGTTTGGATGGTTAAATCGCGAGAAAAGTCCCTTTAAAAGTCTCAACTTCGCTTGGCCGCCATGTTGGTTTTGTAGTTACCATTATTTTGAAAGTTTTATAGGTGAACTTATAGTAGTTTCCTTTATCACCGTACAAAATTTCAGGGTGACATCGGTAATAGTTTCGGAGATACTGAATGCTGGTGAATTATTCCGCCAAATGGGATTGGTGAGGCACTATAAAATTTGAAGGGCACGGTCGGAGTCGGCCAGAATGGTGCTATGATCTTACTGAGTTTCATTGAAATCGCTCCAGCCGTTTAGAATTTATTACGGGGGGGGGGGGGACACAGACACATACCAATACACACACACACACAGACAGACACACGGACAGACACACGGACAAAAGGTGATCTCATAAGCCTATTTTCTTTTCATAAAATGAAAATAGGCTAAAAATATGTTATGGCTTCGGCTGTCAGGTGCGAGCTTTGTTATTTGACGCCCAGAGGGCAGCTTGCATGTCGATTTTTGTTGTGTTTTGGAGCTCTATGAAAGTCAAGGAGGTTAAATATCTAAACTCCTTGACACTGTAGCGCTTTCTAGTTGAGAAATGAGGAACTTATTTTTGGCGGAAAATCCCTAGATTAATTTTGCCATTATGAACACGGCCTACTGAATTCAAATGGGCTCTTTAACGTGCCAACAATGTATGACATGCGTGTCGTGAATTTTGTTGCCTTTCAAAGATCACTTACCTTGGCCAGGAGCGAACCTTCAAGCTTCGGGTTGGGACTCCGACACGATAACCACTCACCCACTGTGGCAAGCGGAATACAGGATATTTCATTGAGAAGTCGTCAGACACCTTTTCTGATATGTTTCTGTGGATATTCCGTTCAGTTGTATAATAGTACATTATGCAACGAGCCTATAATGGCTATAATTAAAACACGAGTATTTTTATAAAACGAGCGTATGCGAGTTTTATAATTTCCATACGAGTGTCTTGATTACCATTATAGGCGAGTTGCATACGACTGTTTATGTTCGACGATAATTATAACTTTATTATATGTTTTAACATAAATATTCATAAATATCTGTTGAGAGTCAGCCACAAGAATTTTGTTATCGGAGAGCGAGCGCGAGACATCTCTCTGTCTTTCAAGATCTTTGACGCATGCGCTCTGTGTGCTTGCAATGCCATATTATGCAGGCCATATATTTACATCTGCCGTCCCTCAGTAATATTGCCACCGGAGTCGTTTGAAGGCTGTGTAGAAATTAGTGTTGGTGATATTAAGGTACAGTCCTATTTCTTGTCTCATATTCGCCAGTTTATTTACGCGAACATATGGACGGTGCGTATTCCATGTCGGTAATTTATTATAGTTCCAAGTTGTGTTTATGTCCGACATGTTGTATTTTGAGCACATGCGCGAAGGTATCGTTACCTAATTGGTCAATGAACGAGCTCTGATTGGCTGGAGAAACTGTACCGTAATGAAATACAGTGTTATAATGACCATCATTATGATACAGTTTTCTGACACATAATAGCGAGGTTCGAACATAAATTGATGTTGTTATTTCATATGTGTGTGTGTAGAATTTGTATGATAACCTGTGTTAGTAGGGTGTGACATGTGTGCCGTGATTTTTGTCGCCATTCAAAAATCACTTCACACGGCCAGGATCGAACCTGAAAATTTGGGGTTGGTAGTCCGACACGATAACCACTCACCTACCGTGCCAAGCAAGGCTTATGGTGATTTGACTACAGACAGTCCGAATGAAAATGTTACGAATGCTAGACAGCTTCGTCGCCCGCGCGTGACCCATGCCGCCCCAGGCTATCCCTAACTGACTGTTACCAGCGCCTTGCGCAACGGGGCTGCAAGAACTAGGACATAGTCCAGAAGGTTCTTGGCGCGCCTAGTACTGGAAATCTCGAGAAGGTGTGAACCCTGGTCAACTCTAGAAACATCCATTGAGTCACCAGCCCCGCTATAAAAGAAGCAACCGGACCAGCAAGGGAGGGACTGTGTTTTTGAGGAGTGTGTTTTTGACTGTGCGATAGAAGTATTGAAGCGAGGTGCCGTGCGAGTGTGTTGTTACCAGTGCGATAGAGGTGTTTCGGTGACGTGTGACTTGCAAAACAGTGTGCAGTACGGTATTCAGGAACAGTGAGTGACAGACTGTGGCTGGACACGGCTCTATCTAATTAGTGAAGGATTAACTGAATGAGGAAGTGAGAGGGTGAGTGTCCTCCATAAGGGAGCAAATACGAAGAAAGGCAGCTATATGTTTCCATTTGCTTATTGTGTGATGTAACTTTCTAGACCTGCAATAAAGCTATATTTTTAAAGGACCACTGGTGTTGTGCTTTTACCCATTGTAATCCAATTAACGAACTTGCTAATAGGGGTAACACGTATCAATAATATGATTGAGAGGAACATAATAGTGTTCAGTATCGTTTTCAGGATATGCTTGCAGTGATTTAGTATCAAACGGGATGCAAGCAGAGAAATATCGACCTTACTGACAAAACACGTTGGTTGGGCTGCATATTATTATTACCCCCCAGGGGCTCACAACTTGTGGGACGCGGGTTGGCGACCACAGGACCCCAGCTGAGTCCGGCATTACTTCCACTTACTTGTGCCGGGCTCCTCTCTGTTATTTTTCCTGTCGACCTCCCTTGGTCAACTCTTGTTCGTTTCCGACCCCGACGGCATTAGGGTATCTGAGGCCTAGGGAGTCTTTCACTTCCCCCCCCCCCCTTAATTGGCCCTTATCTCATCTTTCCTGATCCCTCATTCTTCGAGGGGTCAGACCTCTTTTTTTCTTTTCATTGTATCTCCTGCCTTCTCCTCAAGGCCCTCAAGGAGACAGTGTGTGTGTAGCCCCACCATTTATGGTGCACCCTGGATAGTGCTACACCCTCAAGGGCTCACGTCTGGTGAGTTTGTGAGTTGGCGACCCCGAGGGATTTCTGTGCTAGGTCTGGTTGTTCTCCTTCTTCCATTGCCTTTGGGGCGGTCCCTCTCCTTTTTACCTTTCCTGTCTGCCTTTCGTGGCTCTCCTTTTTTCCAAGTTCCTTAATTCTCATTCCTCATGGGTGGAGGGCATTTCCTTTCCTCCTGTCTTTTGTTTCCCTTATTCTTATTTTTGTTCTCCATTTCATCTTCTAGTTTGTAAGATTGTAGTCATTTTAGGTGAAGTTTCATTTCATTTTCACAATCACACAAACCATTAGGGATCGATAACCAAGATGTTAGGCCCCTTAAAACAACAATTATCATCACCACCGACATCATCATAATACGATGGCTGATTATTAAGTAAGGGCCGTTTTTTAAAAAACCCGTAGTTAGTGCGCACGCCGCAGCAAGCGTGCGCGCTATCTCCCGGCATCCTTTGCGAACAAGCAGGCGTCAGTTGCAGCTATGTAGCTGTACAGAAACCGGACAGCAGTCATTCGAGCTGAAGGACATGAGAGATAAGCTGGTATTCACAAAGGTGTAAGACAAGGCTGCAACTTATCACCCATACTTTTCAATCCTTACATTGAACAAGCAATGAAGGAAATTGGAGAAAAATTTAAAGTGTGAGTGAAGATTCAAGGAGAAATAATTTCAACTCTGAGATTTGCCGATGACATAGTCATCTTGGCCGACACGCCTGAGGATTTGAAAGAGTATTTGAATGGTACGGACTCCGTCTTGAGGAAAGAATTCATGATGAAAATAAATAAATAAATAAATAAATAAATGTGAAACAAAAAAATTGGAATGCAGCCGAAAGAAATCAGAAACCTCTATGGAGTTCAAATTGGCAGGTGAAAAGCTGAAGGAAGTAGGAGACTTCTGTTACTTAGGAAGCAAAATAACCAGTGATGCACGAAGCAAGGAGGATATAAAAAGTAGGTTGGCTCAGGCAAGGAAAGCATTTCTACAGAAAAGGAATCTGTTGACATCGAATATAGATTTAGGTATTAGGAAGTCATTTTTGAAAGCCTTTGTCTGGAGCGTGGCGCTCTATGGAAGTGAAACTTGGACGGTTGGTGCAGCAAAAGGAAGAAAATTGAGGCGTTTGAAATGTGGTGTTACAGGAGAATGATGAAGATCAGATGGGTAGATAGGGTGACAAACGAATAGGTATTAAGACGAGTGGGAGAGGAGAGATGTTTCTGGCGACTGCTAATGAAGAGAAGAGATAGGTTGGTAGAACACATGCTAAGACACCCAGGAATAGCAAGCTTAGTTATGAAAGGAAGGGTCGAGGACAAGAACTGTAAGGGTTGACCAAGGATGCAATATGTTAAACAGATTGCCTCGGATGTAGGGTGTGGTAACTATGTTGAGATGAAACGATTAGCTCAGGACAGGGAGGCATGGAGGCTGCATCAAACCAGTCAAAAGACTGAAGACTCGAATAACAACAGCTAACCTGTACGATGAACTGTGCATCTTTACTATGTTCAAGATTATTGATTCGCCCGCCGCGTGTGAGGTACGATCTGTGATACGTTTTTTGACTGCAAGAAACATGTCGGCTGCAGACATTCATCGTCAGCTTTGTGAGATGTATGCTGATAATGCAATGACGGAAGGTTAAGTGCGAAAATGGGTACGCGAGGTCAAAAGTGGCCGCGAAAATGTTCATGACGATGAACGCTCAGGTCTGTGATCACAGAATACTTGGTGACTGCAATTGACACGAAAATTCACGAGGACCGAAGATTCATGATAAACACTCTATCAATGGATTTTCCTCAAGTGTGAATTCTTGGTTGTCAGATCAGGTGGCAAAATTTTATGCAGAGGGATTTCAGAACTTAGTTTTAAGGTATGACAAGTTCCTAAATAAAAAAGGCAACTAGGTAGAAAAATAAATGTGGTTTAAACTAAAATGTTCGGTTAATTTAAAAAAATAAAACGGCCCTTACTTATCAAACAGCGCTCGTATTATTAAGGGCAAGTATATCCAATGACTGAAACCTGTGGTCAAGTGACGACAGTGAACAAAACACTTTCCTTCTTTGATTGTTGGAAACCGTCACAGCATGTGGGTGTGACACAACGTTGCTCCCCCTCTCGCCATATGTTCGTATATATATTTAGTATGACATACAGAGGATGCCACAGTATATACAATATATACAAGTAATAAATATCTAGTAACATCGAAAACGAAACCAAAAGTCACAGTTGGATGTCCAGAGCAGCAATCCACTCCACTGCTTCATCAGTTGCGTTCTGCAGGTCGTCCTATCCTCCCTTGAACGACCGCGAAGGGCATTCCGACACAATATGATGGATTGTCTGCACTGAATCGCCTCAATCACACCTCAGACTAGAATTTTTTTCCCCATTTGTGGAGCCAAAAGTTACATCTTCCATGACCGGTCCGCACTCTGTGCAGTGACGTCCATATCCTTCTTGGAAGATGGAAACCAGGAGGTTTCCTGCAGGAGTCGGTGATCAATCCTAGCTCAACAGGGTTTGATGTAGTCCATTCTTCTCGCCAAGTTTCGTCCATATTGAACTTAGATTCAACAAGCATCTTGCCTAGCTGCCATGACGGATGTCGAGATTTTAATCTCCCTTGCTTCTGTGGATTACAGACCTGTTGTATGGGTAAGAGATCATTTGCAGCGCATTTTGGCCATTCCCTTTTTAGAGCTGTTAGCCTTCACAGGGGAGGGGGGTGAATGTTGGATAATACTGGTAGCCACTTGAGTGGTGTGGATTTGAGAGTGCCCGATATTGTTCTCATTTTATCATTTAACTGGACATCAACTTTTCCTACATATGCACTATTGATCCATACGGGGCTACAATATTCAGCAACCGGGTATACTAAGGCGAGAGCTGCTTTGCGAAGAACAGTCGCATTTGCTCCCCAACTTGTATCACAGAGTTTGTGAAGGATGTTCGTAGATGAGAATGAAACAATTTGTGTATACCCATGTTTTCTTTTCAAACCGAGGTAGAGGTATTTCATTTTTCTCGCATGTTGTCAATAGATGACAGCAGTCAAAGCAGAATTGGGTTCAGTTGAAAGGAAATTGTATTGTTAACGTCCCTTCTAGTTAGGTTTTCTCCATCTTGCCCTTATATCTTTAACGACGTTATAAATAATAATAGGAGCTGTACGCGACGGTCTTTGAACATAAATTGCCGGACGCGCCGCGCCCTTGGAAGCGAGCTGAAACATGGTTACTCAAGTGTCTATCTCCTGCCTTTGACATTACATCGCTATAACTACATTATTGTAACAATAAGCTTCCTCTCGCGTTTCATGGAAGGAAATAACACAATCACGAGAGGAATCGCAGACTCGCAAACTTTATTTTATGCTAGGTGTCTGTTTAAGCCCTAGGTACTACATGTAGATTGATCCTCAATACATTGATGTAAGAAGGGTTTGCTTGATAGCTATGAACTTTGGCATCGGTATGTCAATTTAGCGTCATAATTGACGCAGCCATGCAAGATCATTTACTAATGTTTATTTGTAACAGGAAGGACTGCATACGTTCAATTTTCAAGTAGTTCCTACTTTTATTACCAAATGCTACCGTCCGCGACACCTAGGTGTGAACTTTGCTACTAGATGTCATCGCAACCAGCACCTGGCAGCGAACGTTGGAACTAATAGAGCGTTATCAAATCCAACCTACACATTTTAGCTTCACACAAGTGTAGTTAAGTTAGTGGAAGATTGTTTTACATGCCATAAATCTATGACATGGGCTCTCCGACTTTACTTTCCCTCCGAAGGAAGGCATACTGAGGGATTTTTAACGCTCTTAAATTATCCAACGACTTCGGCAGGGTTTGACCTCACGATCTTGGGCATAGAAGCATATCATGCTACCGACTACTCCACCGAAGCCTCTGGCTGGGTTTTATACCCCAATATATTAGGTTGTCATGGATACGGGAGGGATTATACTTCAATGCATTTTTTTAAAAGAATAATAGGATATCCGCCTTTCAATACTATTTATGATTACTACTTACAGGGACATGTTTCGAGGGCTATCACTCCCCCTTCATCGGCCTGTCCAACAAAAATTCAAAGATAACCTTCCTTATTCACAAGTATAAGGTGCGTTCAAAAAGTAACGAGCCGGAGGCTGGAATGCGCAAACCAGTGACGACATCAGCTAATCGTGGCGTGTGGTTCCGACCAGAGCGTGGAAGGTCACAGCCCGTCGCTAGAGGGCACGCGAGCACGTCGAGTAACGATACAAAGCGAGCAGCAGCATGCATCAATCGTCCAGTCGCATTGCAAACAGTGACATGGAGGCGTCAACCGAAGAGCAAAGAGGTGTTGTTCGGTTTCTGACAGCGGAAGGAGTAGGGAGAACGGACATTCATCGCCGAATGTCACAAGTGTACAGCGAATACTGCATGTCCCTTGCAAGGGTCAAGGCGTGGCACAAGCGCTTCAGGGAAGGACGGGTGTCGTTAGCCGATGATGCTCGGTCTGGGGCACCCCCCTGCATTACCGGTGACAACTTCCAGCTGGTTGATGCACTCATTACCCAGGACCGCTGAGTGACAGTGAACACCATAGCCACCGTTGTCGCTCCACGACAATGCACGACCTCATACGGCCAACACAGTCGCGGCACTCCTGCAGAAATTCAAATGGGAGGTTCTCGATCCTCCATACAGTCCAGACCTCTCTCCCTGTGATTACGCCATGTTTGGTCCTCTGAAAAGGGCTCTGCGGCGCCAATGATTCACGTCGGACGCCGACGTCCAGCTGTACGTGCGGAACTAGTTCGCATCGCAGCCCAGGGAATTTTATGAGACAGCCATTCACCGCCTCGTGTCACAGTGGGACAAGTGTCTCAACAGCCAGGGCCAATACTTCTAACACACAGGTACTGGTTTCTGTAATTATGCCTCCGGCTCGTTACTGTTTGAACGCACCTTCTATTTGAAACGGTTCAATATAGATTTTACTGAAGTGTGAAGACTTGGCAGTTTCTGTCATTGTTCAAGTGCTTAGACAGGGTAAGCTGTGTGTTTAGTGGCAATGGGAAGCTCCCAGATACTGGTTGATGGCTATTATGATTTTCGTAATACTAATGGATATCTGAGGCCTTGATATCGCCAGACTCAATGAACGAATATGTTTCTACAGTATACAACAGATTGTTGTAGCGAATGTTATACCAGCGCAATATAATTTACTTAATCTTTAATCAGCTACACATCTAGATAGAAGGCCCAATCAGAATGAATGACCCCGAATGCTCCTCAGGACTTGCTCACCTGATGAGTTAAAACTGAGCAATTCCCTGCAAAGCAGGAGGCCATAGCCCTTATGGGATTGTAAGGCTATTTATTATTATTATTATTATTATTATTATTATTATTACTATGTGAGGAATCATTGGAGCAGGGACAAAAGGAATGAGCATACTAACGGATGATATGAAATGCTTATAATCCGGTCTCTACTGATGACATTGTAATTTTAACCGATCACAAGAGGATTTGAACGAGGTTTTAATTGGTATGAACTCCTTCTTGAGGAAAGAATTCATGATGAAAATCAATAAATATAAAACAAAAGTAATGTAATGCAGGCGAAAGAAATCATGAAAATCTAAAGGAAGTAGTAGACTTCGGTTACTTAGGAAGCAAAATCAAGAGTGACGGACGAAGCAAAGATGATATGAAAGAAATTAGGTACGCGAAGCAAGGAAAGCGTTTCTACAGAAAAGAAATCTTTTGACATCTAATATAGATTTAGGTTTTATTAAGACATTTTAAAAGCCATTGACTTGGAATACCACTAGCGGTTTTTGGTTTCCATCCGATTTTTAGCCAACTTTTCTCTTTTTGCAAAAATGAGGAAAAAGTAGTCTTATGAGATCGATCCGGGAATATGTGTGTCTATCTGTCCTTCTGTCTGTCTGTCTGTGTGCCTCCCCCTATCAACTCCTAAACGGCTGCAGCTTTCGAAACCAAATTTTGGTATGAGCACAGATCTATACCTCAATATCTCACGCCCATATTTGAAATTGATGTCAGTGCTTCCAACTGCTGAAAAATCGCAATTGAAATTTGAGCTCAATGTTGGATATCTCAGAAGTTATAAATGCAAACTATTCCAATAGTGGCACACATATAGATAGTAACATTCCAGATTAATTTTCAGAAGTCAATACATGCCAGTGTAGCCATCATGATTCTAAGCCTGCCGATAAGTCAACTGGAGTAAGTTACTCTATTATGCTTGACTATTTCAGGCGTATTTCAAACTACAGTACTTAAAAATTTTAGTATTATCAATTTGATTTCGCCATTATTCTAGATAGGTCTATATAGATTGCCATGAATCATAAATTTTAAGAAAAGTAGGCTCTTTAGCTCGTCACGGAACTACTTGTTTCTATTATTTTTGTTTTGCAGTTGATTTTATGTTAATTGGATTGGATATATGTTTTGGATTGGTGTTGGTGTTCTCCCAGCGATAGTGACCTTGAAACACTGTACGCCCTACTACGGTTCAATCATTCTGAGAGACTGCACATCCATTAGATGAGCTCCCTGCTTTGCTCTCGTAACACAGACATCTGGAATGCATTATCTTGGAGAGAGCGGGATCGATTTAAGAGGTACGGAATATTGCTGTGGGGATTATAGAGTGTAAGCAGTTGTTGATGCGCAATATGAGTCCGGGACGAAAGCTGATTACATCGCTCCGCGGAGCGCAAATATGAGCCAAGATAGAAAATTAATTTTCCATTTCTTCTTCGTACCATTAATGTGCTCTTCGACCTTAATTTATGGCTTGACATTTTTAGTAAAGACCGGGAGATGGAAGGAAATGAAATTAAAGCTATTAATTTATTTCCTTCTTTTTTATCATGTTCTTCTTTAAACATCATTCATTTGTTGCTCAGACAGATCTCTCCGTAGTTTTTCAAACTATCCGATCTTGAACAACCACAGTTTCATCTGGCAAGTCTCTTCACGATGACTATTGCACGGCCGGAAGGCGTAGCTCAGGACCAGCGATTGAGGTTCTGGAACTGAGTCCAGTCCAGTCTGAGTTCGAGTCCAATCTAAAGTCTGTTCGCCGAGTCGAGATAGTGGAAGTAAACACAGTTGTACTGTACACGTGATTGCAGGGCTGCCTGCAAGGGGTGCATAGAGCTGTGTCTGTTGAACGTACGCCAACTTCAGTGCTGTGTATAGCCTACATGTGAAGCGAGCTGACTTGCTACAGAGCGGTTTATTATTGTTTATGTATTTAATTAATTAATTAATAGTCGCCTCCGTAGCATAGCGGTCAGCGTGGTTAGCTGCCACCCCGAAGGTCCTGGGTTCGATTCCCGGCTCTGCCACGAAATTTGAAAAGTGGCATGAGGACTGGAACGGGGTCTACTCAGCCTCGGGTGGTCCAAATGAGTAGAGGGGGTTAGATTCCCACCTCAGCCATCCGCGAAGTGGTTTTACGTGGTTTCCCACTTCGTCTTCGGGCAAATGCCAGGATGGTACCTCTTGTGAGCCCACGGCCGCCTCCTTCCCTCTTCCTTGCCTATCCATCCTAACCTTCCATTCCCTTCCCTCCCCTCACGAGGCCCCTGTTCGCTTTGCAGGTGAGGCCGCCTGGGCGAGGTGCTAATCCCACCTCACCCGGTGTATCCACTCCGATTAGATGTTCCCAGCTCTAGGACACTGCCTGAAAAATGGCGGTAGAGGTGAGTTCCCTCGCTGAGTCCGTGGGAGCCACCACCATGGAGGGTAAACTCGATAAAAAATAAAAATTAAAAAATAAAATTAAGTTAATAAGTTCTTAACTGCTTATGACAGGCAACAGTACACAGTTCAGCACAGCACTAAGTGCAGCAAGTCTGACGTGTACTGGGCGTGTTTACCTGTCCAGGCAGACAAGTGACCACGTGAAATTATTTACGCGCACTATCTCGACTCGGCGAACCGACTTTAGTGCTATTCTTAACCCTAAGTTTATTTCTGCAAAGAATTCACAGAAATAATATTAGAAAATGTTTAAATGGTGTAGGTAGGGCTGAAAGCCAAAACATATTAGGTCCTATTAAGGCTTTCACGGCCCGGATTACTATATAAATTTATTTCACACGGCATTAGCCCAAAACACATGAATTATTTATATATTATGTTCTTCTTGTAGTTATAACTTTTTGTGTGTTTGTCACTTTCCCGACATTTATTATTTAATTTTAAAATTATCTACACTCTACTACCTTTTGGCTTGTGGCCTGTGCACAAACAGGAATACCCTTGATAGTCAGAATACATGTGTCCTGAATGCTTCCCCCCAGGGGCTCACATCTAGTGGGACGTGGGTTGGCGGCCACGGGACCCCAGCTGAGTCCGGCATTGCTTCCACTTACTTGTGCCGGGCTCCTCTCCGTCTTCTTTCCTGTCGACCTCCCTTGGTCAACTCTTGTTCTCTTCCGACCCCGACGGTATTAAGGTATCTGAGGCCTAGGGATTCTCTTTCTTTCCCGCCTTAATTGGCTCTTCTCTCATCTTTTCTGATACCCTCCTTCTGCGAGGGGCCAGTCTCCTTTTTCTTTTCATGTTATCTCCTGCCTTCTGCGCAAGGCCCTCTTGGAGGCAGGGCTTATGTAGCCCCACCACTTCTGGTGCACCCTGGATATTGCTACACCCTCAAGGACTCACGGCTGGTGAGCGATTCCTTAGCTGGGCCCTTTTTGTCCCCTTTTTCCTCTGGCATTCGGGCGGGCCCTCTCCTCTATCCCTTTACTATCTGCCTTTTATGGCTCTCCTTCTTTCCAAGTGCCTCAATCCGCATTCATTGATGGTTGAGGGCATTTCTTTTCTTCCTGTCCTTTATTTGCCTTATCCTTTATTTGTTTCCCATTTCTTCTTCTAGTATGTAAGTTTGTAGTTAGTATTCGTTCTAGTTTTCATTCTCATCTGATCTTTCACTATCACCCAAACCACTAGGGACGGATAACCTAGATGTTAGGCCCTTTAAAACAACAATTATCATCATCATCATCATCATCATCATCCTGAATGCTGCTTAACTCATCTTCATGTTTTGGAGGTATTTCTGGTATTTGATTGTTCTTTCCGACTTCATATTTGTAACCAAGATGAGACTTGCGAATATATTCATCTCGTACTGATCCTGCCACAGTCTCGTCTCCCAGGTAGCACATCGGTCGTCATTTGGGGTAAAGCTGCCGCTTGTATACTCAACAAGGTGTGGATCAATTCCCGTCTTTTTTTTTTTTGAAGACCACGTCATAAATTTTACGAACGCTACGCATGGACGATAAAAAAACGTCGTAAAAACTGCCGGTCGCCTTTTATGGTGGGTGAAACGTCCTTTACTGCTGATTTCTTTGTTGATCAGATCATTTGTCCACCAGCAAGCACTTTGCACGAGTAGTGTGTTGTTCACCTCATGTTTAGGAATGACTGCATTTTAATGTTATTGCTGTGAGAGATCAGAGCCAGCGGCACTCTGTTCCAGGTATTCGTTACTTCTGTCATATATCTTACTAGCCGAAGTGCCCAGCTTCGCCCGGTGGATTTATTTGTTTTACGGATGCTAATGAATACTACTACAGAACTGGAGCGCTCAAAGATAAGGAACGGAAAGCACCAACGCGTATTGCTCCTGATAACCTCAGTATACTGCACCAACACCATCGCCCTTATAAAGAGGTATACTAATGTCATGATGATAAATGTTTTAAGGGGCCTAAGATATCTATTTTTCACTAGTTACTCCCCATGACTTCAATTTATAAGCAGCTCACAATTCTGCATCAGAACACTGGTAGGGCGACGTGATGCAGCCCGCATTGCCAGGCAACAATAGACTTAGGTATTATTGAAGCTGTTTGGGGGCACTTGTTCTCCCGACTTACTGAACAAAAATCAATCTTTAAGGTTACCTGAGAGGTGTAGCCTGATGCTACATAGCATAAGCTATTCCTCTTGAATCTGGCTATCGTATAAAAAATGGAATCCGACTGGTAGTTCCAGAGATTATCGCGTTCAAACAAACAAACAAACAAACAAACATACAAACTCTTCAGCTTTATTATATTAGTTATATATATATATATATATATAAAAGAATGTTCGTTTGATCGTCTTTTATGCGTTCATAAACCATTCATCCGATTGCGGTACAATTTTGGTGAGTTGTTGTGCACGCTACCACGACTGTTTCTAAATTATTGAAACCATTTTACGATAGTTTAGAGGCACTTAACGGGAATTGAAAAAGTATTGTGTATCCAAAAGCATTTCAAGGAACGAAATTACAACGCCAACACGTTCTTTGATTGCATTGCAACGCATGCCGGTTACAGCATGACATAAACATTACATAAAATGACATAAACATTAAGGGTTTTGAATTAATTTCATGTACTTTTTTTCAGGACTAGGGTATTAACCAACTCTTTTGGGTACATTCGTGTTGACAGGCTGAAAACCTATGTTTTTAAATGACATAAAGATGATCATGATAGCCCGATTCCTTTTTGACGTATTAATTATAATAAACTATTTAATACCTAAAGTCAATATTCAGTACATTGAAACCGTACCAGATTCGGTCACGTTGCGATCTTCTTCAGCGTGGTATAGGTTAAGTAACTGCGCAGTAACATACAACTTAATAATTTGTTGTCATAATAGAGGATACTATAAATATTTTCGTTCCAAAAGCTCACAGAGTAAAATTTCAAAAATCGGATCCGTTACAAAAACTTTGTTATTAAAGCATAAACAGTCTTGATAAAACAGCGTTGAATTGAAAAGATGTGAATGTGAAAATGGTGTTACGACTGCGCGGTTGCTTCATCACCTCGCTGCGTGATTCACAACCCGCCTCGGGCTACCACCTGCCCCTTTGTTAACCAGCGGTTTGCGCAACAAGAAGACAGGCAGTAACAAAGAGACCGTCTCGAACCTTCGCAGCCCACCAGGTAATGGAATTCTCGAGTAACCGTGAATCCTGGTCTGCTTTGGAAACATCCATTGAGTCACCAGCACCGCTATATAAAGCGACCTGGCCAGCGAGGGACGGACTGTGTGTTTTGGGAGTGTGTTTTCCAGTGCGATAGAGGTGTTACAGTGACGTTCGAATTGCGAAACAGTGTGTATTCAAGAACAGTGAGTGAAAGACTATAGCTTGTGAACTTGAGGAAGTGTTGCAGGTATTTCTACCGAGGACACCGATCTCATTAGCGAGGGATTAACTGCTTGAGCAAGTGAAAGGGGGAGTGTCCTTCATAAGGGAGCAAACACGAAGAATGACAGCTAATTGTTTCTATTTTCTTATTGTGTGGTGTAACTTTCTGACCTGCAATAAAGCTAATATTTCTTTAAAGGACCATTTGTGTTGTGCTTTACCTACTTTGATCCAATTGACGAACTTGCTACTAGGGGTAGCACGTAGCAAGAGATATGCTGAATAAGTTAGGTTATAAATGATGGTTGATGTGTATTTGCCACGTAGAGAGAACTTGGGAAATAGGTGTGACGAAGTTGTTATGAAATGTATTTCCAAAGTTCTATCTACAATATTTCTCTACTTGGCAAAAACACATCAACCATCATTTATAATCTAACTTATTCAGCATACATATTTTCACACACACATCTCTTCAATAGTGTGGTGTTTGAAGCCATATTTTCAGTGTTGCCTTAGTAAACAAGAGTTTAGTGCTTTTCAGTCGGTCAACACGAATGTACCCAAAAGAGATGGGTTATGCCCTAATCCTGAAATAAATTACATGAGATTAATAAAACACTAGGATGACCAGTTTCGATCGTCAAGCGATCATCATCAGATCCATTACACTTAGGCTACAAAATCTATGTTTGAAATACAGGTGAAAATATTTACAATATGTACAATTATTTAGTTGCAGTATTGGTACTGCAACTGTCAGTGTATGCTAAATGCAGTATATATGTTAGGTGAAATGCTAAATGGTGATAGCTATCCGGAGATTGTACTTTAGAGAGATTATATGGTTGTAAACTATGGTTGTTGTTGTTGTTTGAGTCTTCAGTCTTTTGACTGGTTTGATGCAGATCTCCATGCCTCCCTGTCCTGAGCTAATCGTTTCATCTCTACATAGCTACCACACCCCACATCCGAGGCAATCTGTTTAACATATTCTAACCTTGGTCTTCCCCTACAGTTCTTGTCCTCGACCCTTCCTTCCATAACTAAGCTTGCTATTCCTGGGTGTCTTAGTATGTGTCCTACCAACCTATCTCTTCTCTTCATTAGCAGTCGCCAGAAACATCTCTCCTCTCCCACTCGGCTTAATACTTCTTTGTTTGTGACCCTATCTACCCATCTGATCTTCATCATTCTCCTGTAACACCACATTTCAAATGCTTCAATTCTCCTCTTTTCTGCCACACCAATAGTCCAAGTTTCACTTCCATAGAGCGCCACGCTCCAGACAAAGGCTTTCAAAAATGACTTCCTAATACCTAAATCTATATTCGATGTCAGCAGATTCCTTTTTTGTAGAAATGCTTTCTTTGCCTGAGCCAACCTACTTTTTATATCCTCTTTGCTTCGTCCATCACTGGTTATTCTGCTTCCTAAGTAACAGAAGTCTCCTACTTCCTTCAGCTTTTCACCTGCCAATTTGATCTCCATAGAGGTTTCTGATTTATTTCGGCTGCATTCCAGTATTTTTGTTTTACATTTATTAATTTTCATCATGAATTCTTTCCGTAAGACGGAGTCCATACCATTCAAAAACTCATTCAAATCCTCAGGCTTGTCGGCCAAGATGACGATGTCATCAGCAAATCTCAGAGTTGAAATTATTTCTCCTTGAATCTTCACTCCCACTTTACATTTTTCTCTAATTTCCTTCATTGCTTGTTCAATGTAAAGATTGAAAAGTATGGGTGATAAGTTGCAGCCTTGCCTTACACCTTTCTGAATACCAGCTTCTCTCTCATGTCCTTCAACTCGAATGACTGCTGTCTGGTTTCTGTATAGATTGTATATCACCCTCCTATCCCTGTACTGTATTCCAATCGATTTCAAAATGTCAAACAATTTAGTCCAATCAACGTTATCAAAAGCCTTTTCTAAGTCTACAAAAGCCATGAACGTTCTCTTATCTTTCCTTATTCTACCTTCCAAAATCAGCCTAAGACTTAGTACAGCTTCCCTTGTTCCTACATTTCTCCTGAAACCAAACTGGTCTTCACCCAACTCCGTTTCTATCTGGCTTTCAATCCTCTTGTAATTTATTCTAGACAGGATCTTTGAAGCATGAGTAATCAAGCTGATTGTACGGTAATCTTCACATCTGTCAGCTCCCACTTTCTTTGGTATAGGGATGATTACATTCTTCTTGAAATCAGGGGGTACCTCGCCTGTCTCATAAATCCTACACACCAAGTGAAATAACCTGATCAGACCTTCATCTCCTATGCAGCGTAGCAACTCAATCGGTATATCATCTATGCCTGGTGCTTTGTTCCTGCTTAAGTCTTCCAAAACTCTATCAAATTCTGATCTCAATATTAAATCTCCTTTCGCATCCTCATCAATTTCCTCCTCCCTTTCCATTACATGATTCTCAATCTCCTTTCCCTTATACAAACTCTCTATGTAAGCTTTCCATCTCTCAACCTTTTCTTCCCTATCTGTTAGAGGCTTTCCATTTGTGTCCTTAACATTACAGCACTTAGTCTTCTTTTCCCCAAAAGTATTCTTAATCCTTCGATAAGCTGTGTCTACTTTTCCTAATTTCAGACAATTTTCTATACCTGCACATGGTTAAACTATGGTTAAACTATGGTTAAACTATAAAATTTTTGGCTAACTACTTATCTGATTGTCTTCCGTATTACAGCTACTCGCAGTTTTCGTGCTCACTGGAACTCGCTGTGCGGTCGACTGCGGTGGTTATCTTAACGACTGGTTTTTCCCCTGCCTCCTCCCCCCTGTCCCTACGTGCTGTGGGGAGTGATAGCGATGTGTTTATGTGAGGTGTTGCCAACATAGATAAGATGTATGTTATTGAATGAGGTGGGTCCACAACTATTAAAGACCGTGGATTGGCCCTCGCCACGCGTGGAGCATAACCCATTCGAACTATGCGTTGACGGTCTTATGAGGACGTCCCGGCACCTTTAATTCTGCCGCGAATATGGGCCTTGGTTTATTGCAGAAGCAAAGTACATCGTACACCTGATCCAGATAACATTTACCTATTAAAAACCCCTAATTTCCCCCCTTTTTTTATCTAGCTTGGCTGTGTCGCTGAATTGTGTTTTGTTTCCGACAGGGTGTGTTTTTTAGTAGCGTGAAGAGGGGTGAGCTCTCCATGAACGTGTGTTCATTTAGATTGTTGGGATTGTTTCGTTTGGCTAGGTGTATCTCGATTGCTTCCTTTGTGTCAAGAGCTCTGCCTTTCGATTCGTGATGGATTATTTTATGGTCCGACTCTATGTTTGTAAAGCTGTGCCCTGCGTCACACATATGTTCGCACACGGCTGAATGTGTTCCGTATCTTATCGCATTCCTATGTTCATTATAACGTGTGTCTACTCGCCTTCCACTCTGCCCGATGTAATTAGCTTGACAATCGGTGTCTTGGCACGTTATAGAATATACCCCTGACCTTGAATACGGGTCACGTTTATTTAGATTACTATTTAGGAGGTGCCTAACGGTTGTGTTTTTCGTCGTGAAAGCTATCTTTATGCCTTGTTTTTTGAATAGGTTAGTGATTTTATATGTATTCGCATTCACATAGTTGAAACGCGCAAATTTTTTCTCATTACTGTCCGGTTTGGGAATCGTTTTATCTTTATTTTTATGTTTGGCTATAATTTGATTTATTTTGCTTGGCGAGAAGTTGTTTTCCTTTGCTATTTGCATAATAGTTCTTATTTCCTTATTATAGTTGTCTTTTGACATGGGTATGTTTAAAGCTCTGTGCACCATTGAATTGAAACCCGCTAGTTTGTGCGTACTGGGGTGATTAGACTGATTGTCGATTGCATGCGAGGTTTGTGTTGCTTTCCGGAATATGGAATATGAAAGGTCGTTGTCTTTACGTTCAATAGTTATATCGAGATAATTTATTTTCCGGTCTATTTCGGATTCCTTAGTGAATTTGATAGAGTGGCGAAGGCTATTAATGGATTGGAGAATTGTTTCTTCGCTTGTTAGTTCAGTATCGTAGATGCAAATTACATCATCTACGTATCTTTTCCATATTACTATTCCCTTTGTTGAAGTCTTTTCTAAGAACGCATTTTCTAGTGCATTGATGAAAATGTCAGCGATTAAACCACTTAGTGGCGATCCCATTGCTAGGCCTTCTCTCAGTGTGTATATTTTATTGTCGAATTGAAACAAGTTTTGGGTGAGAACGACCCTCAGTAATCTCACAATCTCTTCAATTTCTTTTACCAAATTGTTATATTTTAAGTTGTTTTCGATAGTGTTGATTGCTTCAATAATCGGAATATTGGTGTACATGTTAGTTACGTCGAAGGATACTAGCCTGAAGCTAGGTTTCATTTGTAGGGTGTTCAATGCTGTTACTAGTTCTGTTGTGTTCTTTACAGAGTTGTTTTTGTCGTTGGAAAGACGGCATTTAAAGATTTTTAGTAACTCTTAGCTGATTTTGTAATTAGGGGCATTCCTACAATTGACTATTGGTCTCATTGGGCATTCCTTTTTGTGTATTTTTGGTTGTCCCCTCAATGACGGTATTTTCGGGTTCATGTTTATTAGTTTTGATTTTTCGGCTTTGGTCAGTATGTATTCTGTTTCGATTGGCGCACTTTTTATTTGTTTTTGGAATTTGTTGGTGGGGTCTTTTGTTAATTCCTTGATTTCGTTGTTGTTTAGGAATTCGACTGTTTTTTCAATGTATTCTGTTTTGTTCAAAATTACTGTAGTGTTTCCCTTATCTGCTTTTGTGATGATTAAGTCATGTTCTTTTATTTTTTGTTTCAACGACTTTATTTCTTTGAGCTGTTTGTTGTTTTGAATGTTATTGCTATCGCCCTCTCGTTTGAGGATTTTTTTGGCTTCGTTGGTGGCGAGATTTTTGGTTAATTCCCTGTCTTCTGCTGGGAGCTTGTGACTGGCTATCTCAATATCTGTGATTAACTGTTTTATATTGTGGTTCGTGTGTGCGTCTGTGCAGTTGTATTTCAAACCTTTGTCTAACATATTCATTTCACCTTGAGAAAAGGTTACGTTCGTTCTGTTGTTTACTCTGCTGTGGAAATTGAATTCATTGTTATTCGTGTGTTGTTCGTTAGATTGATGGTTCTGTGTTTCTCCTAGTTTTCTTAATTTATTTTCTAGCGTTTCATGCTTCCTCGTTGCTCTGATTTTGATGTTGTCATGTAGGTGCTCGGTGAAGCTGTCCCATTGGGCCGCGTGCCAGAAATTACTTAGTTGCAATTGAATGTCGTATAATTGTTGGTTAATTTTTTGCTTTCTTATGTATGCAAATCTTAATTCGTTTTTTATCCAAAGCGCTTTGGCTTGTTTGGTTGAAATGATCGTGGCTGGTGTGTTCGGTACGGTTTTAATTGGTACGTATTTAGGGGTGAGGTTTAGTTCTATACATTTTTTGTTGAACCAAATTGACTTGTCTAAATTCATGAGTTTAAGCCTGAGTGATTTGAATTTCTTGGCTTCACGATTTGCCTGACTAGCCGTGAACATTGTGGTGTTTGAAGCCATATTTTCAGTGTTGCCTTAGTAAACAAGAGTTTAGTGCTTTTCAGTCGGTCAACACGAATGTACCCAAAAGAGATGAGTTATGCCCTAATCCTGAAATAAATTACATGAGATTAATAAAACACTAGGATGACCAGTTTCGATCGTCAAGCGATCATCATCAGATCCATTACACTTAGGCTACAAAATCTATGTTTGAAATACAGGTGAAAATATTTACAATATGTACAATTATTTAGTTGCAGTATTGGTACTGCAACTGTCAGTGTATGCTAAATGCAGTATATATGTTAGGTGAAATGCTAAATGGTGATAGCTATCCGGAGATTGTACTTTAGAGAGATTATATGGTTGTAAACTATGGTTAAACTATAAAATTTTTGGCTAACTACTTATCTGATTGTCTTCCGTATTACAGATACTCGCAGTTTTCGTGCTCACTGGAACTCGCTGTGCGGTCGACTGCGGCGGTTATCTTAACGACTGGTTTTTCCCCTGCCTCCTGCTCTTGACATAAAGGAAGCAATCGAGATACACCTAGCCAAACGAAACAATCCCAACAATCTAAATGAACACACGTTCATGGAGAGCTCACCCCTCTTCACGCTACTAAAAACACACCCTGTCGGAAACAAAACACAATTTAGCGACACAGCCAAGCTAGATAAAAAAGGGGGGAAATTAGGGGTTTTTAATAGGTAAATGTTATCTGGATCAGGTGTACGATGTACTTTGCTTCTGCAATAAACCAAGGCCCATATTCGCGGCAGTATTAAAGGTGCCGGGACGTCCTCATAAGACCGTCAACGCTTAGTTCGAATGGGTTATGCTCCACGCGTGGCGAGGGCCAATCCACGGTCTTTAATAGTTGTGGACCCACCTCATTCAATAACATACATCTTATCTATGTTGGCAACACCTCACATAAACACATCGCTATCACTCCCCACAGCACGTAGGGACAGGGGGGAGGAGGCAGGGGAAAAACCAGTCGTTAAGATAACCACCGCAGTCGACCGCACAGCGAGTTCCAGTGAGCACGAAAACTGCGAGTAGCTGTAATACGGAAGACAATCAGATAAGTAGTTAGCCAAAAATTTTATAGTTTAACAATAGTTTACAACCATATAATCTCTCTAAAGTACAATCTCCGGATAGCTATCACCATTTAGCATTTCACCTAACATATATACTGCATTTAGCATACACTGACAGTTGCAGTACCAATACTGCAACTAAATAATTGTACATATTGTAAATATTTTCACCTGTATTTCAAACATAGATTTTGTAGCCTAAGTGTAATGGATCTGATGATGATCGCTTGACGATCGAAACTGGTCATCCTAGTGTTTTATTAATCTCATGTAATTTATTTCAGGATTAGGGCATAACCCATCTCTTTTGGGTACATTCGTGTTGACCGACTGAAAAGCACTAAACTCTTGTCATCTCTTCAATTCTACGCTGTTTTATCAAGATTTTTTTATGCTTTATTAACAAAATTTTGTAACAGATCTGGTTTTTGAAATTTTACTCTGTGAGCTTTTGGAACAAAAATATTTATAGTTTCCTCTATTATGACAAATATTTTATTAAGTTGCATGTTACTGCACAGTTACGTGTCCTATAACACGCTGAAGAAAGTCACAGGTTCGGTTCCAATGTACTTAATATTGACTTAAGGTAATAAACAGTTCATTATAAAATATTTGATTGTCAGGCGTAACACTCGAATAATAGACACGAAGTTCATAGATGGCACTAACCTACCTCCAGGCAGTCCGCTGCTCGTGTTGCAATTAATGAAAGTACTGTTGGAGTATTGTACATTAACTATTGAAGGGCAAACTATTACCACCGTGAAGAAAATGTATTGCCTAAGAGAAACCTGTCAAAGCTTCCGTAACCATTGTAAACAACTGAAACGCTGTAATTACATTTCAATAGATAAATTATAATAGTATATAGGAATCCTGTGCCAATAGCATGTATTACTTAAAAATGCAAACAATTAGCCTCCTCCGTTTAGGGATTAACGTGACACAAAGCGTATTACTTGGTCTTTTTTTTATTAAACCTTACAAAGATTGGACGATACTCTCTTGACGAGCGAAACAAGTCATCCGCTTAATCCTCCTGTTCTAGTAATCTGTGCAAATCACGTGTAACTTTTAATCACATGTAACTTTTAGTTACGTGTAACTTTTAATAACATGCAACTTTTAATCACATATAACTTTTAAACACGTGTAACTTTTAAAAACATGTAACTTTTAGTAACGTGTAACTTTTAATAACATGTAACTTTTAACCACATGTAACTTTTAATCACGTGTAACTTTTAATAACATGTAACTTACAATCACGTGTAACTTTTAATAACATGTAACTTTTAATCACGTGTAACTTTCAATCACGTGTAACTTTTAATAACATATAACTTTTAATAACATGTAACTTTTAAACACGTGTAACTTTTAACCACATGTTACTTTTAGTTACTTGTAACTTTTAACCACATGTAACTTTTAATCACGTGTAACTTTTAATCACGTGTAACTTTTAGTTACGTGTAACTTTTAATCACGTGTAACTTTTAATCATGTGTAACTTTTAACCACATGTAACTTTTAGTTACGTGTAACTTTTAACCACATGTAACTTTTAATCACGTGTAACTTTTAATAACATGTAACTTTTAATAACATGTAACTTTTAATAACATGTAACTTTTAAACACGTGTAACTTTTAACCACATGTTACTTTTAGTTACTTGTAACTTTTAACCACATGTAACTTTTAATCACGTGTAACTTTTAATCACGTGTAACTTTTAATAACATATAACTTTTAATAACATGTAACTTTTAAAAACGTGTAACTTTTAACCACATGTTACTTTTAGTTACTTGTAACTTTTAACCACATGTAACTTTTAATCACGTGTAACTTTTAATCACGTGTAACTTTTAACCACATGTAACTTTTAGTTACGTGTAACTTTTAACCACATGTAACTTTTAATCACGTGTAACTTTTAATAACATGTAACTTTTAATCACGTGTAACATTTAATCACGTGTAACTTTCAATCACGTGTAACTTTCAATCACGTGTAACTTTTAATAACATGTAACTTTTAATCACGTGTAACTTTCAATCATGTTCAACTTTTAATAACATGTAACTTTCAATCACGTGTAACATTTAATCACGTGTAACTTTTAATAACATGTAACTTTTAATCACGTGTAAATTTAAATCACGTGTAACTTTTAATAACATGAAACTTTTAATCACGTGTAACTTTCAATCACGTGTAACTTTTAATAACATGTAACTTTTAATAACATGTAACTTTCAATCACGTGTAACTTTTAATAACATATAACTTTTAATAACATGTAACTTTTAAACACGTGTAACTTTTAACCACATGTAACTTTTAGTTACGTGTAACTTTTAACCACATGTAACTTTTAATCACGTGTAACTTTTAATAACATGTAACTTTCAATCACGTGTAACCTTTAATAACATGTAACTTTTAATCACGTGTAACTTTTAATCACATGTAACTTTCAATCACGTGTAACTTTTAATAACATGTAACTTTTAATCACGCGTAACTTTTAATCACGTGTAACTTTTAATCACTTGTAACTTTTAATCACGTGTAACTTTTAATCACGTGTAACTTTCAATCACGTGTAACTTTTAATAACATGTAACTTTTAATCACGTGTAACTTTTAATCACATGTAACTTTTAATCACGTGTAACTTTTAATCACGTGTAACTTTTAATCACGTGTAACTTTTAATCACGTGTAACTTTTAATCACATGTAACTTTCAATCACGTGTAACTTTTAATCTCGTGTAACTTTTAATCACATGTAACTTTCAATCACGTGTAACTTTTAATAACATGTAACTTTTAATCACGTGTAACTTTTAATCACGTGTAACTTTTAATCACGTGTAACTTTTAATAACATGTAACTTTTAATCACGTGTAACTTTTAATCACGCGTAACTTTTAATCACGTGTAACTTTTAATCACGTGTAACTTATAATCACGTGTAACTTTTAATCACATGTAACTTTTAATCACGTGTAACTTTTAATCACGTGTAACTTTTAATAACATGTAACTTTTAATCACGTGTAACTTTTAATCACATGTAACTTTCAATCACGTGTAACTTTTAATCACATGTAACTTTTAATCACGTGTAACTTTTAATCACGTGTAACTTTTAATAACATGTAACTTTTAATCACGTGTAACTTTTAATAACATGTAACTTTTAATCACGTGTAACTTTTAATCACGTGTAACTTTTAATAACATGTAACTTTTAATCACGTGTAACTTTTAATCACGTGTAACTTTTAATCACGAGTAACTTTCAATCACGTGTAACTTTTAATCACGTGTAACTTTTAATCACGTGTAACTTTTAATAACATGTAACTTTTAATCACGTGTAACTTTTAATCACGTGTAACTTTTAATAACATGTAACTCTTAATCACGTGTTGTTCGCTTTGCGAATGTTTTTTGTTGGCTATGTTTCCCTTACGGTGTGAAACACACGTTCAATTTTTCTGCCCCATTATTTTTAATTTCGTGAATTCCAGTCTGAACGCGGTGTTCTGATTTGTTTAATATTGGTGTTTCAGTTTAATTGCTTTTCTGTAATATTCATGTCAACTCACCTTTTTTCTGTAGTGTCTTTCTAGACGTACCATACCGTCACATTTTCTCACGAGTACTGAGCTCTCTCCAGCGGTAACGCTCGCAATGTGCATGGGGCTGTGCTGTGATTGGCTGCTCTCTCGCCACACCTTCATGCTAGAAGGTTCGGCGCGCTGACGTCACTACCGCTATATAGCCTTAGGTCTACCGGCCTACAGTGTCTACTCTCGTCCACTCTTCTCAACTGATCACACCTGCTCACGACATACCTGCTGGGGTTACTGCCCTCTCGGGGTACCTCTTGCTGCCGGAGTCTCTTCTCCGCCGGCATAATCTCTCTTCTGGACCTGGCTGCCTGCCCGGGCAGTCTAAACTCATCAGCCTTCACTGCAACCAAATCTTCAACACGGATCTACTCTGCCAATCTTGATTCTAAGGACATAACTTCACCAGCCGCGGGAGGTACTACCAAGAGCCTCTCTATGCTGGTTGCTTTTTATAAGGAGAATCTACCATCATCAACTCTGGTTCCGAACCCGGAACCCTGGAGTATGCCTGACTGACCTCGCACAAGCCCGAGCGGGCGCACTAAATTACCGCCAGCTACTGATGACCTCCGGCAGCCGGCCTACCTTCGGAAGATGGTTAAGGAGATCTGATACTTCCTGTATCACACATTATAAGAGGTGGTAACCCTTTCACTTCATACACTCTGCCCGGATTCTTTCCGTCAGAAGAGTATTCTGTTTTAATTCTACTCGGGGATGAATTTAAATTATTGTAGGTTATTTTATTATGCTCCTTTTATTTAGTAATTTTATATTTAATCCTTTAAAGTTAGTTACAGCTCAATTTACGTTTCCTGGAGAAACGAGTAATTTTTAATTGTTACTGTTTTTTATTGTCAATTTTAAAGCAATTTCCTTGAAACTATTCATTCCTTGCAATATATTTGCTTTATATTAAATAAATATCATTTAAATCTAAGTTTTTACATTTTGGTCTTTTCCCGCACTGTCCTTCATTATCACCTCTTGTGCCTGAAACCTCAGTCTATCTAAATCCCTTAGGATGTACCACATCCATTAGGTACACCCTTTTCCATGGTGCCGAAACCCGGGATCGAACCCAGAACCTTCATTCTGAGACCACAAATTCAATTCAAAAAAAACTGGTGCAATCTAATATTTGTTTTATACATTTCAGTATATCGTGGCTAGCGCGGGAGATCTGCGGGAAGGCGGAAACAATCCCAGCATATTATACAACTGGTTTCTTTCCGGAGAGCAGGTCTGTCTGGTGCCACAAGCAGCTTTGGTGAGTGAGTTGTTCCAACTTTTCCAGCCATGCCACCAATAATTGATGATAAACTGTTAAACTCTCGGGCGGCCTACAAAGGTCAACTCACCCGTTTCCAAAAATATTTAGCTACTCTACCGAAAGAGGAACAAAACCTTGACATTATATCTCAGCGTTTAAAAGCTTTTGAACAGGCGTACGAGAAATATGATCTCGTGCAACTTGAAATTGAAATCAAAAGTCCAGAACATCAATCAGATAGGGAAGAAGTAGAGAGTAATTACTTTGATACACATGCTCAGGCTGTGGCATTAGTTAGAACTTTGACCCTGGCGTTGAAGGTAGAGGAAACTCAAGGAAGAATTAGCGACCATGGGAATGGTATCAAACCATTGCTACCTAAAATTGAAATTCCGCATTTTTCAGGAAAGGAAGAGATGTGGCAATCATTCTTTGAATTGTTCAGTTCATTAGTACATAATAATGCCACACTTCCAGAAATTCAGAAATTTCATTACTTAAAATCCATTTTGCAGGGACCACCCCTTCAACTTATAAGAGAACTCCCCTTAACAGGAGAAAACTATAACATTGCTATAGAGCTTCTTAAAGGCCGTTATGGCAATGAAAAATTATGTTTACAAAGGCATATTCAAGCCTTATTTAGCCTACCCACCTTGCGAGCTGAAAGCTTGTCAACACTGCGAGCCTTAAGTGACACGGTCCAACTACATGTCAGAGCATTGGCACGGTTGAATCAACCGGTCGAGCATTGGGATCTATTCTTAATTCACTTGGTTACTTCTAAATTTGATTCATCAACCTTAAAGGCATGGGAGAGGGAACTAACGAATGACACGTCATATACCTATGATTCGTTGCTTACGTTTATGAATAATAGATGTCAGGTTTTGTCAGCTGTAGCCTGTCATATGTCAGGAAGTGCAGATAACAAATCTAATGTTGTGAAACCAGTCGGTGCTAAAATAAACAAATCTGCTGTCTTTACTGTTCAACATAATTCAACGGATTGTATTCTCTGTAAAGCACCTCACAGGTTATACTCCTGCGTTGCCTTTAAAGCCCTTTCTACCGACGAAAGACGCAAATTAATAGCTCAAAAAAAATGTTGCTACAACTGTTTGTCAACTAGGCATATGGTGCCTGATTGTTTATCTAAAAATACTTGCTCCCATTGCAAGGCTCAACATCATACCTTGCTTCATAGGTTTGAAAAGCCACGTCAGGCTCCTTCCCCTGGATGTTCTAAAGATGCATCCCCAGGAGCTAATGCGCAATCTTATACTCAGAGCTCTAGCTCAATTCGTAGTTCCCAGGTGCTACTATCAACCGTGTTATTAAAAGTTCAAGATTCCTCTGGTAGATGGCTTGAAGCACGTGCCTTATTGGACAATGCCGCCACCCATGACTTCATAAGTGAGCGTCTCATTAAGAAACTTGGTCTTCCCAAGCAACCTACATTAATTCAGGTTACCGGTATTAACAATAGCAATGTTAAATCTTTGCATTTTGTTCGTGTTCACATCAAAGATGCTGTGAATTGTAACACAACATTTCAGTTGAATTGCCTTGCCATTGATACTATTGGCAGTAACACCCCTAGTAATTCTTTTGAAATTAGAAATTGGCAATTTCCTCATAACATTCAGTTGGCAGATCCAACATTTAATACGAGCGCTCCGGTAGACATACTTCTCAGTGCCCAAGTATTTTGGCAATGTCTCCTTAGCTCTAAGGTTAAAATATCACCAGGAGTGTTTGTTCATCATACCAAGCTAGGTTGGTTAGTAACGGGTCAAGTCCCTCGTAAGTCATTTCAAAATTTCTCTCAATGTCATTTTGTCAATACAAGTCTCGATTACAACTTAGAAGGATTTTGGAAAATCGAAACTATAGATTCAGTTTCACCTTCCTCGGTTGAAAATGAAATGTGTGAAAAACTGTTTCGCGAAACGACCAAACGCAATTCAGAGGGTAGATTTGTCGTAACAATGCCCCGAGTGGATAATCCACCTCTTTTATTTGAAACACACCCTAGGGCTCTTAGAGCACTCTATGCTGTGGAAAGCAAATTTAAACGTGACCCTGTTGTTAAAACTCAATACTCCACATTTATGGAGGAATATGAGGCACTTGATCACATGGAGGTTGTTACCAAGAAAGATGATGCTTCTTATACCCCATCTGAAGTCATTTACCTCAATCATCATCCAGTTTGGAAGAATGAGATTTTAAAGGAAAACATAAGAGTGGTCTTTAATGGCTCTGCATTGGATGCCAATGGAACTTCTCTGAATGACACATTATTATCAGGCCCTCCTATTCATTCTGACATTTCTTCTGTCTTGATGAATTTTCGCTTGTTCCCTATCGCAGTGATATCTGATATCAAGCAAATGTATAGGCAGATTTTGGTCGATCAACAACAGCGCGACCTTCAGAGAATTCTTTGGCGCGACGAGCCTACTAAACCTGTCAAGATTTTTCGGCTAAAAACATTAACCTATGGACTAAAGCCCTCTGCTTTTTTAGCCATACGTACGTTGAAATTACTTGCTGAACAGGATGGCCCGTTGTATTCTCCTAAGGCTTCTGAAGTGTTAAAATCATCATTTTACGTTGACGATTTTCTTCATTCATTTGAGTCAGTATCTGAAGCACTGCAGGTCTCTAAAGATTTGACAGCTTTGCTTTTGGGAGGCGGATTTTCCTTGTGCAAGTGGAACTCTAATTCGGAAGAATTTCTTTCTAAATTTCCATTAACTTCAGTCTATAACGACTCAGTAGAGCTTCTTCAAGAAAGTAATTCTATCAAAACTCTAGGCATCTATTGGAGTCCTCAAAAGGATTTTTTCTTTTTCAAAATTAATCTCAGTGACATCAAACCGCAAACTAAGCGGCAAATTTTGTCTGAGATTGCAAAGATATTTGATCCTCTCCAATTTTTGGCGCCAATTATTGTCACAGCAAAGCTTTTCATGCAGGACCTTTGGTCCTTGAAAACTGGTTGGGATGAACCAGTTCCTTCAGAGTTGCAAAAAAATTGGATTTCTTATAGAAACAGTTTGGAAGATCTCTCCAATGTTATTATCCCGCGAGTGATTATTCCCTTTCCCTCCTGTGGAGGATATGAACTTCACATCTTTGCCGATAGCTCATTGAAAGCTTATGGGTGTTGTGCGTATATTGTTTGCCGCAATTTTGACCAGTCATATTTCTTTTCCAATTTAATTTGCGCTAAGTCAAAGGTGGCCCCTCTTAAATCTTTATCCTTGCCACGACTGGAACTTTGTGCTGCTCTTCTGGCGGTTGAATTATCGGTCAAAATCCGCCAATCTTTGAAAATCCGATTTATCAAAACTTACTTTTGGAGTGACTCAGCCATCACGTTGGCATGGATTGCCAAACCTCCCTCGCATTGGCAGGTGTTTGTAGCTAATAGAGTGTCCAAAATTCAACAATTGTCTAACTTTGAACAATGGCATCATGTATCTGGCAAGGAGAACCCTGCAGATGTCATTTCTCGGGGATGTTCCCCTCTTATGTTGGCTAACCTGACATTATACTGGCACGGTCCCCCTTGGCTTCTGCAAGAACCTTCCGCTTGGCCAAATTTTCCTCTTCCGGAGTTATCAGACTTGCCGGATGCTGGTAAGATTACTGGATCTTCTCTTCTCGCTTCTGACTCTCCCCTTCTCTTGCAGCGATATTCCTCTTTCCATAAATTGGTGAGGGTTATGGCTTATCTCCTTCGATGGAAATATTTTGTGGTAGAACAACCCCTTTTTCCTAAGCCATATTTAACCCTTTCTGAATTAGGTTTAGCCACTACAAAAATCTTATGGCTTACTCAACAAGAAATATTCTCTGAAGAATGCCAGGTGTTGTCCCAAGGTCAATCCCTTAAGAAATCGAGTAGGCTTTCCTCACTCGCCCCTTTTTTGAATACTGATGGTTTACTAAGAGTTGGAGGACGTTTATCTTTGGCTGATCTTTCCGAGGATAAAAAACACCCAATTATTCTTCCTTCAAAGCATCATGTCACTTCCCTAATCATTCGTCAGTATCATTACCAGCATCTTCATGCTGGAACTCGTACATTACTTTCTGTCATTCGTGAAAGGTATTGGCCCATAAACGGAGTCCATGAAGTTACCTCTGTTATCCGGAAGTGCATTCCATGTTTTAAATCGAACCCTAAAATTACCACTCAGCTCATGGGTGATCTTCCCAACTTTAGATCTGCGCCTGCTAGACCTTTTGCCTTTACGGGGGTGGATTATTCCGGGCCTTTTGTTTACAGAAAAAATTCTCCTGAGGCCAAAAAATGTATTTTTGGAAAACTCTATATTTCGCTGTTTGTATGTATGGTCACCGGAGCAGTTCACTTAGAACTAGTTACCAACGCCTCTACTGCTTATTTTTTGGCAGCTTTTGCCAGATTTTCTGCTCGCCGAGGTCTTCCTTCAGAAGTATTCTCAGACAATGCTAAAAATTTTATCGGAGCTTCTGAGCAAATTAAGAGAGCTCTTACTCAAAATTCAGCGCTGGAAAGGATTACTGATTATGCTCACCAGAGAAATTTCAAGTGGCACTTCATCCCCCCTTATGCACCTCATCAAGGTGGACGGTGGGAGTCTTGTGTGAAACTCACCAAGAAGCACCTTAGACGTGTTTGTGGCCACACCCCCTTTTCTCATGAAGAGTTTAATTCCTTAATTATTTTTATTGAGGGCATAATTAATTCTCGTCCTTTATCACCCTTATCTAATGACCCTTCAGATCTTCTACCATTAACGCCGGGCCATTTTCTTATCGGTGGTCCATTGACTGCCTCCCCACCTTTGTTATATTCTAATTCTCAATCTTCTTTAGCCATTTCTTGGCGCAAAATTGAAAGTTTGCGCAATAATTTTTGGCGCCGCTGGAGGTTGGAATACCTCGGTTTGCTTCAGCAGCGTGGTAAATGGCTTGTTTCCTGCTCTAACCTTCAGGTGGGGGACTTGGTGCTTTTGAAAGACCCTAGTCCTCCTCTTGTTTGGAATTTGGGTAGGGTTGTTGAGTGCTTTCCTGGCAGAGATGGTAGGGTTCACGTGGTAAAACTGCAGACTTCTGCTGGTCATTTTCTTAGGCCCATCACCATGATTGCTCCTTTGCCACGCGAGGCCTAACTTCTGCGCTTTCTTACTGCAATTTTTTCTCGCCCCTCCCAGCATGTTCGCTTTGCGAATGTTTTTTGTTGGCTATGTTTCCCTTACGGTGTGAAACACACGTTCAATTTTTCTGCCCCATTATTTTTAATTTCGTGAATTGCAGTCTGAACGCGGTGTTCTGATTTGTTTAATATTGGTGTTTCAGTTTAATTGCTTTTCTGTAATATTCATGTCAACTCACCTTTTTTCTGTAGTGTCTTTCTAGACGTACCATACCGTCACATTTTCTCACGAGTACTGAGCTCTCTCCAGCGGTAACGCTCGCAATGTGCATGGGGCTGTGCTGTGATTGGCTGCTCTCTCGCCACACCTTCATGCTAGAAGGTTCGGCGCGCTGACGTCACTACCGCTATATAGCCTTAGGTCTACCGGCCTACAGTGTCTACTCTCGTCCACTCTTCTCAACTGATCACACCTGCTCACGACATACCTGCTGGGGTTACTGCCCTCTCGGGGCACCTCTTGCTGCCGGAGTCTCTTCTCCGCCTGCATAATCCCTCTTCTGGACCTGGCTGCCTGCCCGGGCAGTCTAAACTCATCAGCCTTCACTGCAACCAAATCTTCAACACGGATCTACTCTGCCAATCTTGATTCTAAGGACATAACTTCACCAGCCGCGGGAGGTACTACCAAGAGCCTCTCTATGCTGGTTGCTTTCTATAAGGAGAATCTACCATCATCAACTCTGGTTCCGAACCCGGAACCCTGGAGTATGCCTGACTGACCTCGCACAAGCCCGAGCGGGCGCACTAAATTACCGCCAGCTACTGATGACCTCCGGCAGCCGGCCTACCTTCGGAAGATGGTTAAGGAGATCTGATACTTCCTGTATCACACATTATAAGAGGTGGTAACCCTTTCACTTCATACACTCTGCCCGGATTCTTTCCGTCAGAAGAGTATTCTGTTTTAATTCTACTCGGGGATGAATTTAAATTATTGTAGGTTATTTTATTATGCTCCTTTTATTTAGTAATTTTATATTTAATCCTTTAAAGTTAGTTACAGCTCAATTTACGTTTCCTGGAGAAACGAGTAATTTTTAATTGTTACTGTTTTTTATTGTCAATTTTAAAGCAATTTCCTTGAAACTATTCATTCCTTGCAATATATTTGCTTTATATTAAATAAATATCATTTAAATCTAAGTTTTTACATTTTGGTCTTTTCCCGCACTGTCCTTCATTATCACCTCTTGTGCCTGAAACCTCAGTCTATCTAAATCCCTTAGGATGTACCACATCCATTAGGTACACCCTTTTCCACGTGTAACTTTTAATCACGTGTAACTTTTAATCACGAGTAACTTTCAATCACGTGTAACTTTTAATAACATATAACTTTTAATAACATGTAACTTTTAATCACGTGTAACTTTTAATCACATGTAAC
The DNA here is from genome assembly GCA_946902985.2 of Meconema thalassinum. NCBI lineage: Eukaryota > Metazoa > Arthropoda > Insecta > Orthoptera > Tettigoniidae > Meconema > Meconema thalassinum. The sequence continues at coordinate 2,123,077,562 of OX336388.2, forward strand.
TTTTAATCTCGTGTAACTTTTAATAACATGAAACTTTTAATCACATGTAACTTTTAATCACGTGTAACTTTTAATCTCGTGTAACTTTTAATACGTGTAACTTTTAATCACGTGTAACTTTTAATCACATGTAACTTTCAATCACGTGTAACTTTTAATCACGTGTAACTCTTAATCACGTGTAACTTTTAATAACATGTAACTCTTAATCACGTGTAACTTTTAATCACGTGTAACTTTTAATCACGAGTAACTTTTAATAACATGTAACTCTTAATCACGTGTAACTTTTAATCACGTGTAACTTTTAATCACGAGTAACTTTCAATCACGTGTAACTTTTAATAACATATAACTTTTAATAACATGTAACTTTTAATCACGTGTAACTTTTAATCACATGTAACTTTTAATCACGTGTAACTTTTAATCTCGTGTAACTTTTAATAACATGAAACTTTTAATCACATGTAACTTTTAATCACGTGTAACTTTTAATCTCGTGTAACTTTTAATACGTGTAACTTTTAATCACGTGTAACTTTTAATCACATGTAACTTTCAATCACGTGTAACTTTTAATCACGTGTAACTTTTAATCACATGTAACTTTTAATCACGTGTAACTTTTAATCACGTGTAACTTTTAATCACATGTAACTTTTAATCACGTGTAACTTTTAATCTCGTGTAACTTTTAATACGTGTAACTTTTAATCACGTGTAACTTTTAATCACGTGTAACTTTCAATCACGTGTAACTTTTAATCACGAGTAACTTTCAATCACGTGTAACTTTTAATAACATACAACTTTTAATAACATGTAACTTTTAATAACATATAACTTTTAATAACATATAACTCTTAATAACATGTAACTTTTAAACACGTGTAACTTTTAATCACGGGTAACTTTGAATCACGTGTAACTTTTAATCACGGGTAACTTTGAATCACGTGTAATTTTGAATCCCTGCAAGTTGCATTTTGTGACCAGTACATCACAAATTTAGCATTTTCCTACTTATTTTATAACTTGATTTTTCGATAAATCGAATTCATTATGATATCCCCTAACGATTCGGATTAATGTCGAAGTTCGACTATAATGTCTCATATACGGGGCAGATGACCTCGTAGTTCCGCCCCTTAAAACAAAAATAACCTACTATAACTAACTAAAGTCTAATATACTCTAGACCTTGATATTTGATTTTTTTTCAGTCGGTAGATTGTACCCAATTGTAAAAGGTGGTTTCGTAATCCTGAAAAAATTTACATAAGATTAATAAATACACTTGGATGACCAGTTTCGATCGTCAAGTGATCATCATCATATCCTTTATTCTCAGGCTTTTGAATATATGTCTATATATATGTGGGTTACGAGATTTACAATATGTACACTTACTTAGGCACGGAAGTTTATTGCCAACTTGTGCAACTTGTCAAGATTGCTAGTTTTGTGTCAATTTTGTTATGATGTAGTTGGTGGCTATTGACCTGAAAATTCACTTGGTTAATAAATGGTCAGGTTGGTCATCTTGGAATGAATTAAATAACTTAGCTGGCTATTTGAGCGATGTGGTATCCATTCTTGTGCAGCTGCTATCTCTAACACTGTCCACAATGAAGGGGCCATCCATCAGTTGTCATCCAAGTGAACTTATAAATCGCATGTACTTTGTTTTAAGGGCAAAGGTATAACAACCAATAAAATAGGGTACAATCGTGTTGAACGACCGAAAAGTATACATTTCGATTATATATTGTTTCAAAGTTCCCAAGTCATGTTCAAACTTTTGCGAATAGGTGGTTATGTGTGTGTCTTCTGGGCAACCAAGGATAAGTCGACTTTAATCCAGAAGCCACAGCGTCCTAATTTTTATGATAACTAGTGCTACTGTGGTGATTGCAAAAGGAATTATTGTTGTCTATTAGTAGGGAAATGCGTCGGAACATAAAATGAGCAACCGTCTGGATATGTACGTGGACTTAGCGTGTTTAAGCCTGGGGAAATCCAAACTCATGACGATCACTGTCAGTGCCAGGTTTTGAGTCTTGAATATCCGCATGACAGATTCTCGATCCTTCATTCAATCCCCGTCAATCTATCAGTAATATTGGGAGTAAGGTGCGAGAATACAAATCACTTTCTTGTGGTCAATATCGGTTCCAAGATTCAAACCACGGATATCAGGTCGACAGTTTTATACAAAAACATACCAGTACATTGATGTTCCAACGAACCTCGAGTTCTATCAGTCTTAAAGCTCGTTTGTCAAGACGACGTGAGACTTTGAAAGACGGTGACAATGATTAAATGTATTCTTTAGACAAATGACTAGCTGATTAATTTTCATCTCCCTACTTGCTCCATGTTATACTTTATCACATAAATTTACCCTTGATACATCTTCTCAGTGTCATTACATCGTGACACCTGTCCTTCTACAGTGCCAACAGATGTTTTCACGACGCTTCCCTTAACGTCATAAGATCAGTTAAATGGGAATTATCACGTAAGTAGATTCCTCGGAGGGTCGACGATTAGAGTGCCTGCTTCATGATTAGACCTGGGATTTTAAGGCAAATGCCTATTTCGTTCCTTACGAAATAACATGATTTTTTTTAAATATCTTGACGTTTCATGATAAATCCCTTACATTAATAGAGTTTTATAGTGCCCTAAAATGCCTATTTGGACCTTTAGAGCCTATTTTACTATTTTAGTGCCTAAAAATGCCTATTTTCTACATTTAAAATAAAATTCAACTTCTGTAATTTTTACAATCACACAATGGACATCCCTGGAACGAGCAGAACAGCAGAGGATGGGTTTTTCACAGAAATGTGCTCTTCCCAGACAACTGTCACCAAAGGAATGCTGAGTGAAGGGTGGATGTGGAGGATTAGCTCAGAAGAACAACGAGCAGGTAGTCAAGGACGTACTGTGTCGAGTGACGGGGTGAGGGGGAGGATTATCTAGGAAGAACAAGGAGCAGGTAGTAAGAAGCGACATACTGTGTCAAGTCGCCAGTGAAAGAACATCTGTTTAAGTGAATATAGTTCATCATGCCTAAAATGAAATCATCTAAGAGTGCGCTTATACAACAATGGCTTGTACAATTTCGAGGGATGACTTTTGATGGCAAGATTATTTTCTGCCAGTACTGCAATAAACAGGTATGTGCCTATATCTTAAATTTCATATTAATCTAAAATTAAGGTTTTGATATTGGCTTCTCTAATTAATTGTAGAGACCTACTGTCGGTGCAGAAAGTATGTGCAGTCGAGTTTAAACGCTAATACAATTTGAACCAGTCCACCAATCTAAAATATAAATACACCATCGTAAAGCGTGTTTTATTCTGCGTTATCTCCTGTTACATGCATATTTCTATTGTGTTTCTGGTGAAAGATTTATTAGGCGGAATGCAAAAAAATACCTATTTTCTTGTCCGTTTTTTGTAAACAACAAATTTATAGTTTAATTACATGAAAACGGAGAGCCTGTCGCTCGATTTCAAATAAAAATTGGTATAAAATACAGAAATCGTTGTAAGTTTTCGGTATACAACGATTTGAAACAAAAACCTTCAGACCTTTGATGAACTCAGTCTCGATTTCGGAAGACCACCCAGTATCAAACGGACAGTCTTTTACAAAAACAATAACTTTTTTCCAACGTGTGTAGAGTAATTAAACTTCATAAATATATTTATAATAGTGCATTCCATAATCCACCTAAATTTCATGAAAGTCGAACAGTACGTTTTCATGTAACGGTACTACAAAGTTGTTGTTTACAACAAACGGGCAAGAAAATGGGTACTTTTTGCATTCCACCTAACATAACTTTCTCAGGAAACATAATAAAAATAGGCATGTACCAGCAAAGAATGCAGAATAAAACAAGCTTTACGATGGAGTGATTGCATTTTAGATTGTGGACTGGTTCAAATTTTATTAGCGTTTAAACTCGACTGCAGATACTTTCTGCGCCGACAGTAGTCCAGGCGACCTGGGTTCGATTTCCAGTACCGGCAGTAATTTAGAAATCTATGAGGTCTGGAAGGGTGTTGACCCAGCATCGTGAGGACAATTGAGAAACTACGGTGGGCAGGGGTCATGGAGGCAAGGAAATACGGCTGAGGGATGTATCGTGCTGACCACACGCCACCCAATATCTGCAGGCCATGAGCTGGGCCGCAACCGTTATTGAAAGCCAAGGCCCTTCGGGGACTGTGGTGTTCTTGTTCTTAATTAACTTTAGAGTAATAATGGCTTAATTTAAATAGTTCAAAATTACAAATTTTATTCAATAGCTCACCTTTTCTATTCCTCATCTTAGTCTCTAATTGACATCACTTTATTGTGTTTTAGATTTCACATGAGAAAAAATGCCACCTTCAGCTTCATGCAGATAGTGCCAGTCACAAAGCGAAAGCAGCCATGAAAAGTAACATTAGACAGACTCTGCTTACACAAACTATATCTCCTACAACTCATAATGGTTTCTATGCTGATATGTGTAGAGCCCTAGTTGCAGCAAATATCCCCTGGAATGCTGTGCATAATCCGGTTTTCAGAGATTTTTTTACAGAAATACACCAAGCAGCACATCCCATCAGCATCTACATTAAAGAAAAACTACTTAGATATTTGTTACAATGAGGTCATTTTGTCAATCAGGGAGGATATTGGGGAGTCTTGCATATGGTTGTGTGTGGACGAAACCACCGACTCTGTGGGCAGGTACATTGCTAACCTTATAGTAGGAAAACTGGAACCCAATCAGGCATCTACCGCTCACATTCTTTGCTCTAAACAGCTTGAGAAAGTCAATAGTCGAAGCATTGCATACTTCATCAACAAGGGGTTGCAATTGTTGTATCCTGGGGATGTTGATGATTCTAAAGTCCTTCTCCTTGTCTCCGATGCTGCTTCCTACATGATTGCCACTGCACCTCTCCTCAAAACTTTCTATCCTTCTTTAATTCATGTTACTTGCATGGCCCATGCCTTGCATAGACTCGCAGAAACAGTTAGGGCCGAGTTTCCTGCAGTAAATACTCTCATTTCAACAATAAAGAAAGTGTTCTGTAAGGCTCCATCAAGAATAGCCATCTTTCGAGAGAAACTCCCCTCTATTCCCCTTCCACCACAGCCAATCATCACCCGTTGGGGTTCCTGGATGGAAGCTGCCCTGTATTATGCAGAACATCTTGAGGAAATCATGACTGTGATAGACAATGCGCCTTTAAAACGGACAACTCTGCATGTGTGTCGTCTGTCAAAGAACTGTTAAATGATTGTTCCAGTGTTCAGAGAGACATTGCGTATATTCAGGCAAATTTTTCATTTCTTCCAGTCACCATTACAAAAATGGAGGAAAAAGGAAACAGTCTCAAACAGCAATTTTCTGTAATTGAAGAAGGTGAGAATAACATACAAAGTGCTAGGGGCAAGGTAGGAGATAAAATAAGAGACAAGTGGGCTAGTGTACTGCTGAAGAACCCAGGTTATTCAATGCTGAAAAGGGTACATCAGGTAATGGATGGGGAAAAGGTAGACTTACCAAGTGGAATTGAATTGAAAAATGTAGGTAAATTTTCCTATGCCCCTCTAACATCTGTGAGTGTGAAGCGCTCTTTTTCTGCTTTCAAAATGATTTTAACAGACAAAAGACACAGCCTGACTGTGGAAAATTTGGAGAAGATTATTGTTATGTACTGTAAAGCAAACTACGAATGAAAGTACTGTAGGAATGTTCCTCACAAATAAATAAACACATACTCCATTCGCGTTTCCACCGTTATTGGATGCCTACAGTGCTGTAATTGTGTACAGTGATTTTAGTATTAAGGTTTTAGATCAGTACTGATAATGATATATCATATAATCCAAAAACATTTTTTGACACATTACTTTTTATATTGTTTTTCATAAATGTCTTTTTTATTCTGTCTTAATTTTGCAGTTATTTCGGTTAAGAATAGGGATACCACGTTTGTTAAAGAAATAAAGTATCACGTTACAGTTTAAGTGTATATTGTAATATTTTAAAGTCTATTTCCTGCCTATCCACACATTTTGAAAACATATTTTAAGTGCCTAATTTCTCTTTTAAAAGCCTATGTGCTTGTTTTAAAAGCCTATTTACTTGTTTTAAAAGCCTATTTTAGGCGCCTAAAACTAATTTTTTAGAGCCTAAAATTCCAGGTCTATTCATGATACCAATTCACGGGTAAAAAAAAAATTGGGTATTAATACATAATTTTCACTCTTTCTTGTCCTCAAATTTTCTATTTGCTGAACAAAAGATGGGGGAATCCCTAGTGTACTCTTAACGTTTGTTTCCCTTAGCTTAAATAATGTCAAGATTTTAATTTCTTACCAAAGAGAATTGATTAAAATCTTTAAAACAAAAATCTGCCACAAGAAAAGAATAAAATCGTAAACATGTTTTCTAAAAGCTAAAATTCCCTTCTTCATTCATTCATTCATTCATTTACAATTGGGGGTGAGAGTGGTTATTGTGTCAGACTACCAACCCAAAGCATGCAGGTTCGCTCCTTGCCAAGGTAAGTGATTTTTGAAAGGCATGTTGGCATGTTAAAGAACCCATTAGAATTCAGTAGGCCGTGTTCATAATGGCAAAATTAATCTCGGGATTTTCCACCAACACAAAGTTCCTCATTTCTCTACTAGAAAGCGCTGTAGTGTCAAGGAGCTTAGATATCTAACCTCCATGAATTTCATAGCGCTCTAAAGAACGACAAAATGAGACATGCAAGCTGCCCTCTGGGCGTTAAATATCAAAGCTTGCACCTGGCACCCGAGGCCACACGATATTATTATTATTATTATTATTATTATTGTGGGTGTGTTCCCCAGAGGCAAATTTGGTATGCATAACAAATGACAATTATACATAACAATTCAATAAGCCTCCGTGGCTTAGGCGGCAGCACGCCGGCCTCTCACCGCTGGGTCCGTGGTTCAAATCCCGGTCACTCCATGTGAGATCTGTGCTGGACACAACGGAGGCAGACAGGTTTTTCTCCGGGTACTCCGGTTTTCCCTGTCAAAATTTCATTCCAGCAACACTCTCCATTATCATTTCATTTCATCTGTCATTCATTTAATCATTGCCCCAGAGGAGTGGGTCAGGCCTCGGCAGCCGGCACAGTTCATATCCTCGCCGCTAGATGGGGGCTTCATTCATTCCATTCCTGACCCGGTCGGAGACTGGAAGCAGGCTGTGGATTTTCACATAACAATTCAATAATAATTAGACTGGACTATTTACACAAATAGTCAGTCCTTTCTTAAACACACCTATATGTTTGGGGAAAGGCTCTAAGACTGCGGCAGGTAGAGAGTTCCAGTTATCAATCTCACGGTTTACGAAATAATATTTTCCATAATTTGTACGCTGTGCTTGGGCCATAATAATAAAGAACAGGGTGAGTTTGCTGTGGTCGTTATGGTGTGGCTGCAGGCAGTCGCTCACGTCCGGGAGGCGAGAAGATTCAAATCCCCTTACCGGCAACCTTAATGATGGTCTTCAGTGGTTTCCCATCTTCCTTCCAGGCAAATGCCGGGGTTGGTCTCTAACTATAGGCCACAGCCGCTACCTTGCAGTTCCTAGTCCTTACATTCTCACTTTCCTCCCCAGACAACACTCCACACGCTACGGTACTTGTAGCTCACCCCATGGGTGTCCGCACAGAAGCAGCTACAAACTTTGGGTCAATAACATATTGTAAATATTTTTACCCGTACTTTCAGACATAAACATTTTTGTAGCCTAAGTATAATGGATCTGATGATGATCGCTTGACGATCGAAACAGGTCATCCAAGTGTATTTATTAATCTCATGTATTTTTTTCAGGATTAGGTAATAACCCATCTCATGTGGGTACAAACGTGTTGACCGACTGAAAACATCAAACTTTCGTTTACTAAGGCAATGCTCAAATGGCTTCAAAGACCACAATGAAGTGTTCACCACTTCCTTGTAATACCTGCATTAGAAAATGCAGAGATTTGTACGCTTAAGAAACTACACATCCTACATGATTACTCCATTTCATTCCTTTCGTGAAAGCCCAAATATTTGGATGAATCTACTTCCACAAGACTTATTTCCGAGCCTTTTATGAGACTTCATTTCCTTGTATTTTTCATTTTATTTTTAATCGCCCACTTATAGACCAGGTTCAGGTCATCTTGAAGTACTGCGTTGTACCTTTCGATATGTCACACGATCATCGGCAAACAATCGATAGTCACTGCGAATTCCATTTGGGAAATCATTTATGAGCGCCAAAACTAACTCATATATCCTAACAAGATAATAATAAACAGCCCAAATAAATGATTCTTATGTTAGTTGTGTAAAAGCTGTGTTAGAAAGTCTATACCCCTAGATATCTCAACATCTCTACATACGTTGGGATGTGCCAACACCTCACCTAACCACTTAGGTAACTGTAGATCACCGAACTACTAAAGTGTTAAGGAAGATGAACGCACTGAACTAACCTGGTCGTTACGATTATACAAATAAATAGTAATAAAAATTCAATCATTATTCACAATTAATGTAATGGAGAGAACTCTGCGTTACTATTGGACAACCTCGTAGTTTGTAAGTCCAGCAAGATGCAGCCATCGCTGATTAAATATCGTAATGCTAATATCTACCCCCAGGCGGATGCGTTACCTCGTCAGTGGAAGTGTCGCGAGGATGAAGGCGTTGAAACGCGACGAGATAAGCTCTTCCTCCAACAAATGTAATCCTAGGTAACCAGGGTATCAACAACATGTGCGTCATACAGTCTCATCCACCATTGATTGAGCTAGAGCTGGCTTCACTTCATAGCTTCTTTGGTTAATGCACTTCATCAACTTGTAACGATGCAACGGTGTTTCAAGAAGCAACTCTGCAGCCCGTGTTATCAGATGGCACATCAAAGAAAATACTAACGACGCACGATTAAGTTCCTAAGTTTCCCTACCTCTAAAACAACCCAACTTGAGAATTTGAGTAATGAAATAGCATTAAATAATGCATGAAATGCAAGAACAAACTGACACAATTACTGCCTTATTTCCCCCCATCGCAAATAACGAAGATACTGTTGGTGTAGTTGCAATTAAAGTTGTTTCATTCAAAGGTTATGTAGTAATGGAACGAAACAAATTCAGTAGGATATCGTCGCTGAAATTACAATATCGCAAATCTGACAATGGTCTTTTTTAGCCTATTTTCATTTTATGAAAAAATAGGCTTATGAGATCATCTTTTGTCCGTGTGTCTGTGTGTGTGAATGTGTGTGTATGTGTGTGTGTGATTCTTGTGTGTGTGTCCCCCTAATAACTTTTGAACGGCTGGAGCGATTTCCATGAAACTCGGTAAGATCATAGCACCATTCTGGCCAACTCCGACCATTTCCTTCAAATTTTATTTTATTTTGTCTCACCAATCCAACATGGCGGCTGTGCGAAATATTTCACCAGCATTCAGTATCTCCGAAACTATTACCGATATCACCCAGATATTTTGTACGGTGATAAAGGGCACTATTAGAAGTTCACATAAGAGACTTCCAAAACCTGGTAACTACAAAACCAACATGGCGACCAAGAGAAATTGAGACTTTTAAATAGACTTTTCTCGCGATTTATCCATCCAAACGTAATGAAACTTGGTACATCAAATGTTTATACACATTGTAATTCACTGTCGTCTAATTTAGTTCAATTGTTTACATAACCTCAAAATGGCGGCTGTGCGAAATATTTCACTGGCATTCTATATCTCCGAAACTATTACAGATATCACCCTGAAATTTTGTACGGTAATAAAGGGCTCTGCTACAAATTTACCTATGTAACAATAAAACAACCTGTAAAGAACAAAACGAACATGGCGGCCAAGAGAAGTTGAAATATTTTAATATACTTTTCTCGTGATTTAACATCTGAGCGCAGTAAAATGTGGTACAGTAAATGATTATACATATTGTAATGCACTGGCATCTAATTTATTTCAATTGTTTACATAACCTCAAGATGGCGGCTGTGCGAAATTTTAAAATTAAGTTTTTATTTCTTGTGTCGTAACCATGCGATCGAAGTGAAAGTTTGAATAATGAAGCTATGCAATAAATTTCATTTAATGGTACATAACTGTGTGGCCTATAGATATGACAATCCTAAATGGCGAGGATCCGAAATATGTTGATGGCTCTCAATATCTACGAATCTTTTACAGCAATCAAACTGATTTTTTAATGATCATAGAGGCTATGAACATAAGTTCACCTATATGACTCTCAGTAACCTGGTGAGCACAAATCCAAAATGGCGGCGACGCGAATTACAAATATTTAAATGGTCGTTTCTCGTGATTTAACCATCCGAGAGCAGTTGAACTTTGCACGTTAAATGCTTATACAAATGTTAATCCACTGGCATCTAATTTATTTCAATTGTTTTCATAACCACAAGATGGCAGCTGTGCGAAATTTTAAAATCTCGTTTTTACTTCTTGTGTCCTAATCATGCGATTGAAGTTTGAATAGCACACGTACACAATAATCTTCATTTAATCTATATATATAAAAATCAATGTTACGTGATAGTTTGTCTGTCTGTGGGTATGTCTCCTATGCGTTCATATACCATTCATCCGATTGCGATGAAACTTGGGTGAGATGTTGAGTACACTCCAAGGAAGGTTTCTGACTTAGTAAATCCATTTTACAATAGGTAGCGCACGCGTAGATTCAACAAATGAGCGACGATGCGCGAAGCGTTTCAACAAAGTCCCGTATGTGTTCATATACCATTCGTCCGATAGCGATGAAACTTGGGTGAGATGTTGTGTAATCTTACGTGAAGGTTTCAAAATTAGTGAATACATTTCACAGTAGATAGCGCACGAGTAGATTCAACAAATGAGCGACGACACGCAAAGCGTTTCAACAAAGTCCCGTATGCATTCTTATACCATTCGTCCGATAGCTATGAAACTTGGGTGAGATGTTGTGTACACGTCATGGAAGGTTTCTGGCTTAGTAAACCCACTATACAATATGCAGCACACAAGTAGATTCAACAAATGAGGGACGCCGCGCGAAGCGTCTCAACAAAGTCCCGTATAAGGTCATATACCATTCTGCCGTTAGCGGTGAAACTTGGGTGAAATATGGTGGACACTCCAAGGAAGGGTTCTGGATTAGTAAATACATTTCACAGTAGGCAGCACACGAGTAGATTCGACAAATGAACGACGACACGCGGAGCATTTCAATACAGTCCCCTATGTCTTTATATCCCATTAGTCCGATAGAGATGAAACTTGGGTGAGATGTTTTGGACACTTACGTGACGGTTTCTAACTTAGTAAATACATTTTACAGTAGGTAGCGCACGAGTAGATTCAACAAATGAGTGACGGGGCGCGAATCGTTTAAACAAAATCCGGTATGCGTTCATATACTATTCATCCGATTGCGATGAAACATTGATCAGTTATTTTGTACCCGCCAGGGAAGGGGACTCAGTAAATCCATTTCACAATAAGTAGCGCAAGAGTAGATGCAACAAATGGGTGACGACGCGCGAAGCGTTCCAACAAAATCCCCTATTGCGTTCATATAACCTTCTTCAATTGCGATGAAACCTTGATGAGTTATTGTGTACCCGCCAGGGAAGGGCTTTGACTTAGTAATACATTTCTCAATAGGTAGCGCACGAGTAGATTCAACAAATGAGTGACAGCGCACGAATCGTTTAAACAAAACCCCGTATACGTGCATATACCATTCATCCGATTGCGATGAAACATTGATGAGTTATTGTGTACACGCCAGGGAAGGGTTTCGACTTAAAAATCCATTTCACAATAGGTAGCGCACCAGTATATGCAACAAATGGGTGACGACGCGTGAAGCGTTTCAACAAAATCCCATATGCGTTCATATAACCTTCTTCGATTGTGATGAAACCTTGATGAGTTATTGTGTACACGCCAGGGTAGGGTTTCGACTTAGTAAATCCATTCGTCAATAGGTAGCGTACAAGTAGAATCAACAAATGAGTGACAGCGCACGAATCGTTCAAACAAAATCCCGTATACGTTCATATGCCATTCATGCGATTGCGATGGAACTTTTGAAAGTTGTTGTGCACGTTCCCACGAATGGTTCTAAATTAGAAAATCCATTTTACGATAGCTTAGAGGCAGTTAACGGAAATTGAAAAACATGTTGTGTATCCAAAAGCACTTCAAGAAACAGAATTTCAACGCCAACACTTTCTTTGATTGGCATTGCAACGCATGACGGGTACAGCTTGTATAATATAAAAATGAATTGCTGTTCGTTAGTCTCGCTAAAACTCGAGAACGGCTGGACCGATTTGGCTAATTTTGGTCTTGAATAATTTGAGGAAGTCCAGAGAAGGTTTAAAAGGTGAATAAATATGAAAGTTGTAGCGCACGAGTAGATTCAACAAATGAGTGTCGGCACGCGAATCGCTTAAACAAAGTCACGTATGCGTTCATATACCATTCATCCGATTGCTATGTAACTTTGGTTGTATTGTTGTGCACAGTCCAGGAAAAGTTTCTGACTTAGTAAATCCTTTTTACAATAGGTAGCGCACGAGTAGATTCAACAAATGAGTGACGACGGCCGAAGCGTTTCAACAAAGTCCTGTATGAGTTCACATACCATTCGTCCGATAGCGATGAAACTTGGGTGAGAGGTTGTGTATACTACAGGCAAGGTTTCTGGCTTAGTAAATCCATGTTATAATAGGTAGCGCACGAGTATATTCAACAAATGAGCGACGACGAGCGAAGCGTTTCTACTAAGTCCCGTATGCGTTCATATACTATTCGTCTTATAGTGATGAAACTTGGGTGACATGTGGTGTACACTTCATGGAAGGTTTCCGGCTTAGTAAATCCACTTAACAATAGGTAGCGCACGAGTAGATTCAACAAATGTGCGACGACGGGTGAAGCGTTTCAAAAAAGTCCTGTATGCGTTCAATACCATTCGTCCGATAGCGATGAAACTTGGGTGAGAGGTTGTGAACACTACAGGCAAGGTTTCTGTCTTAGTTAATCCATGTTATAATAGGTAGCGCACGAGTAGATTCAACAAATGAGCGACGACGAGCGAAGCTTTTCCACTAAGTCCCGTATGCGTTCATATACAATTCGTCTGATAGTGATGGAACTTGGGTGAGATGTTGTGTACACTTCATGGAAGGTTTCTGGCTTAGTAAATCCATTTAACAATAGGTAGCGCACGAGTAGATTCAACAAATGTGCGACGACGGGCGAAGCGTTTCAACAAAGTCCTGTATGCGTTCACATACCATTCGTCCGATAGCGATGAAACTTGGGCGAGAGGTTGTGTACACTACGGGCAAGGTTTCTCTCTTAGTAAATCCATATTTTATTAGGTAGCGCACGAGTAGATTCAACAAATGAGCGACGACGAGCGAAACGTTTTAACAAAGTCCCGCATGCGTTCATATACTATTCGTCTGATAGTGATTAAACTTGGGTGAGATGTTGTGTACACTTCAGGCAAGGTGTCCGGCTTAGTAAATCCACTTAACAATAGGTAGCGCACGAGTAGATTCAACAAATAGGCGACGGCGGGCGAAGCGTTTCAACTAAGTCCTGTATGCGTTCACATACCATTCGTCCGATAGCGATGAAACGTGGGTGAGATGTTGTGTACACTTCAGGGAAGGTTTCTGGGTTAGTAAATTCACTGTATAATAGGTATCGCACAAATAGATTAAACAAACGAGCTACGACGCGCGAAGTGTTTCAACATAGTCCCGTATACGTTCATATACCATTCGTCTGATAGCGACTAAACTTGGGTGAGTTGTTGTGTACACTCCAGGGAAAGTTTCAGGCTTAGTTAATCCATTTTACAATAGGTAGCGCTCAAGTAGATTCAACATATGAGCGAAGGCGTGCGATGCGTTTCAAGAAAGTCCCGTATGCGTTCATATACCATTTGTCCGAAAGCGATGAAACTTGGGTGAGATGTTGTGTACACTTCAGGGAAAGTTTCAGGCTTAGTTAATCCATTTTACAATAGGTATCGCACAAGTAGATTATCAAACGAGCGACGACGCGCGAATTGTTTCAACATAGTCCCGTATACGTTCATATACCATTCGTCTGATAGCGACTAAACTTGGGTGAGTTGTTGTGTACACTCCAGGGAAAGTTTCAGGCTTAGTTAATCCATTTTACAATAGGTAGCACTTAAGTAGATTCAACATATGAGCGAAGGCGTGCGATGCGTTTCAACAAAGTCCCGTATGCGTTCATATACCATTCGTCCGAAAGCGATGAAACTTTGGTGAGATGTTGTGTACACTTCAGGGAAGGTTTCTGGCTTAGTACATCCACTTTACAATAGGTATCGCACAAGTAGATTCAACAAATGAGTAACGGTGTGCGTATCGTTTTAAAAAATCCGTATGCGTTCATATACCATTCATGCGATTGCAATGACATTTTGAGAAATGTTGTTTCCACTCCCTCAAAGATTTTTTTGATTTAGTAAATTCATTTTACAATTGGTAGCGCAAAATTAGATTAAATTAATGGGCGACAGCGCGTGAATCGTTTCCACCAAGTACCGTATGCGTTCATATAACATTCATCCGATTATCATAAAACTTTGGAGAGTTGAGCCCAGCTCTGCGAAGCTGTATGAATTAGAAAATCCGTTTTCAATGGTTGGCGCACAAATAGAGTGTCGTCGCGCGAATCGTTAAACAAAAACCCGTATGCGTTCATATGCCATTCATCCGATTGCGATGAGTCTTTCATGAGTTGTTGTGTACGCACCAGGGAAGGTTTTCACTTAGTAAATCCATTTTTCAATAGATAGCGTACGAGTATATTCAACAAATGGGTGACAGCGCTCGAATCGTTTCAACAAAGTCCCGTATGCGTTCATATACCATTCATTTCATTGCGATGAAAATTTGGTGAGTTGTTGAGCACGCTCCCATGATTTTTTTGAGATAGTAAATCAATTTTACAATAGTTTAGAGGTGGTTAACGGAAAAAGAAAAACAATATTGGGAATCCAAAAGCACTTCAACATACAAAGTTACAATGCCTACACTCTCTTTGATTGGCATTGCAACGCATGCCGGGTACAGCTAGTAGTACATAAATAAAAATCCAACCTGGCGAGCATCTAAAATATTTAGACGGTTCTCAATATCTACGAATCTATCACTACAATCAAACTGTTTTTTTTATGTTGATAGAGGCAATTAACATGAGTAGGATATATGAAAATAGGCTGTATAGTTTTTCACGGAACTACTTGTTCATTATGCCACGACACATAAAAAAGACTCTAACGTGAGTTGTTCTGTTGGCAGGCGTGACCAATAATAAGGAAAATATTGGAGATGAAGAAGATATTTCTTGGGATTTGCATGATCATGAAAATCACTTCTGTTTTGTTTCTTCATGTCTAATCAGTTACTGTATATGTCTGTCACTATGGAAGAATTGTGTTTACGCCAACATTTGAATATTAGAATATTACTAGCGGACCCGTGCGATAAATCTCGCACTCCATGTGTACAGACTACCCGCCGGCTCTAGTGCTATGCGGGCTGTACGCGACAAATTTCTGCCAGGGGCTATCGTTTTGTTTATTTGTTTAAAAGCACTTTATAGACAAATAAATATACTTACGTTGACTTTTCAAGAAATGAAAGCTTTTTCCTGTACTATTGAGACGCTTTTGGTACAAACCACACCTTCTAACTCCCTCTGGTTTAGGAGCTTGAGTTTTGTGAAACATGCACCTTAGCGAATTATATAATAAGATACTCGTAAGCTAGAGTGCCTACTGTATTACTACGCCTCGTTGCGTAGTGGCTATCATTCTTGGCTGTCACGTAAGAGACTCGGGTTCGATTCCCAGCTCTGCCAAGAAATTTAATTCTGGTTTGAGGGATGGAACAGGATCCACTCTACCTTTTGAGGCAAAACTGAGAAGAGGTTGGTTCGATTCCCACCTCAGCCATCCTGGAAGTGTGGTTTTCAGTGGTTTCCCATTTCTACAGTATTTCAGGCAAATAACGGGATGGTACCACGGCCACGGCCGCTTCCTGCCCTAATACTACCTCAATTACAAATACCCAGACTAGTACAGACATCACAGTGACACAGGTTATCAGACAAATTGTACACACACCTTAGTGCACGGGGTTACATGACTGATATATAGCAAAGCCCTTAACGAACAACAATAGCCTACTGTATTATATTGTTCCAAAAGTGCACAGGATAGAATTACAACATTTCTACTTTGTTATACTCCGAAAAGTAATTAGACAATGTTTCCCATTCATCTAAGAGCTTTATTATTATTATTATTATTATTATTATTATTATTATTATTATTATTATTATATTCATTTGGTCGTCTAGCGACCACGAGCCAATTTCAATGCTTTGTCCTGTGCTGTTCCCTCTTCTTCCTCCAATTATGGGGTTTGAAGCCATTTTTTAATGTTGCCTTAGTAAACAAAAGTTTGGTGCTTCTCAGTTGGTCAACACGAATGTCCCCAAAGAGTTGTATAGGGCTTCCAGTTTAGGGGTGGCGAGGACTGATCCACGGTCTTTAATAGTTGAAGACCTTCCTGAATTCAATAACATACAGCTTATCTTGATTTGGCAACACGCCATAAGTACACATGCACTGAATACAGACAGCACATAGGAATACGAAGCGGGGGAAGGGAAAACCAGTTCAGTGAGATAACATTCCAATTCAGTCGACAGGGACTGGTGCAAGAGTGAAGTTGAAACTGCTAGCAGCTACAACGCGGAAGACACCCAACCAGATAAGTAGTAGCCTGTACTATACATTACAACCATAGTTGACTTTTACAACCATATAGTCACTTCAAACAGACAAATTATTCCAGTTTTCTACCACCATTTTAGCATTTCACCTAACATCATATGTATTTATTAATCTCATGTATTTTTTTCAGGATTAGGGTATAACCCAACACTTTTGAGTATATTCGTGTTTACCGACTGAAAAGCACCAAACTTTTGTTCTTCCTCCAATATTCCTTCATTATCTCACTATGTTTCCTCTTCCTTTCCTCGGACCATTTCGAGCCGGTTTTCTTTCCCTTCCTCCCTTGGAATCCTTGCCATTTTGTGTTGTATCTTTTTCCCTGATATTCATTCTTTCCAAATCCTTTTGACTTGTTGTACCCAGGTTTTTGTTGACTTCTTGTTCCTCAGGAATATGAAGATCTGCTTGGTTAACCTACTGTCATCCATCCTGTACAAATGTCCAAAAAAACAGCAATCTCCTCTACCGTATTGTTTCTGATATGTTTTCTATTTTTCGGTATATTTCATCACTAGCAGAAGTACCCATTCTCCGAACGGTCTTCGGTATTAATAACCAGATGTTATCAATTGAGCAACTGTTGCAATGTTTAGGGGCTTGGAACCTGTTTGTTGGCAAAGAAAAATGATTAGTTAAAATTTGCTCTCAAACTAAATTTACCTAACGTGTTCTTCCAGGCGTGAAAATAAAATTGAAAAACTCGTAGACGAATCGCAATACACGTCACATACGAACTGACCCTAACCATTGTGTCAAGTGCCCATCTTCAGGAAGACCCCTTTTATAAATTATAAAGGCTTGTGGTGCATGAAAGTTCATTTTGTTTAGCCTCCAATGGCCCAAATTCCTAAAATCAGCAAAAACAGTCTACTATTTCAAATCAGGAATTTTTGAAAATAATGTTGCTGTTTGGAGATATAATACACCTTCTGTACGACATATCGCACGTATAAGTCGTGTGAAAAAAATCTAGGTTACTCTGTGAGTCCCTTAAGCGCATTGATGAATTTTACAGTTTTAGTTGGTTCCGTGATAACCTTATATCCATTTGCAACCTTTCACAGAAATGTAATAAATGGAGTGGCATTACTTATTCCAGAAATAGATGGAATGTTCGATGCCACCTCTTGAGATACTGTTGTCATGGTTAGTGGCTTGCATTCCTTCTTTAGTTTATTAAATGAAATTAGTTTTCTGGGAATATCTAAGAAACTGTTGGGTTTAGAGCCTTAAAATATAGTTTTCGGGGACCCTTTACTGCTCTTGAGGGGCCCCAAGTTTTGTTTCTGACACCAAGGGTTTGAAAATGAGCTTTGTCTCGTCATTGTTCGCCATAATAATGATTATAATTAAAAGAATAGTAATAATAATATAACAGTATAGGGATAGGGATATAATAGACCTTCCGTACCATACCCGCACTTGTAAATCGCGTAATTTTTTTTAGAGTACCCCTTGACCCCTTAAGCGCATTATATGTATTGATGAATATTTCAGCTTAATTTGGATCCGTTTTAACCTTATTGCCGTTTGCAAACCTTTACAGTAATGTAATAAATGGAATTGCATTGCGTCTTACAGAAATAGATGGACCTCTGAGAATCTGTTGCCATTGTTACCGGCATGCATTCCTTCATTAATTTATTAAGTAAAATTAGTTTTTTGGGAATATCTCAAAAACTATTGGTTTTAGGGCCTTAAAATGTGGTTTTCGGGGTCCTTTTAGGGCCCCCGAGTTTCGTTTCTCACATTGAGGGGCTGAAAATGAGCTTTGTCTCACCCTTCTACGCTTATTTCAGCATGTATTTTAAGGGGGTAGGGCCCCTTTTATGAGAGATACGGAGAAGAGTTACATCAATGATTAGTGTCGTGCCTCTGAAGGATATCTGTATCAAATTTTACGTTGATCCACTCAGCTGTTCTCGAGTTATAAGGACACAAAAAATTGTCCACAGACAAATAAACAGACATACAGACAGACAGGCAAAAATTTTTTTTTTGCGCGCATCCATCATAAAACAGTCTAAAACGCGCAAATATCGCAAATTTCCGCGGAAATTTAGAAAAAACAGACAAACTTTCACTTTTTTTATATATATAGAGAGAGAGAGATTACTTCTTAATTTCCAGAATTCTGCAGTTTTTAAAGGACAGGGTATTTTGCATATAATTCTTCTTTCTACCACTTCTAATTTATCCAATATGTAATTTAATTAAGAAGGAAATATTTCGACATTTGAAAGCACTTGGGGTGCTAAATCCAAGTAAGATATATTCTAGCTCCCATTCAATAAGTCGACGACAAGTTTGAGACAGAAGTTCTGGCTGGGGCCACATTTCCATACCTTGAGATCGAGCTTGATGAACACCATTGTGCTCTTAGCTCATTTCTGTCACTAATGGGACGGTACCTTGCCAGATCGTCTCCTCCCACGTGGAGGTAATCATACCATGTTTAGGAGCAGTAGGAAAGTGGCCCTACCGCTGTCAAATACTCCAATGAATCTTCATTATAATGGCTGCGTGTTGCAGCGCTAACATTCCCGTCTGATGAGCCCAACTGAGCCCGTGGTTGCAGTATCAAGTTTTGGCGTAATCAGTTTGCTTCTTAGCGAGTGGACCCGTGTCAGTAGATTTCCCCTTCAGGGCGAAACTCCGACACCCCTTTGTCTCTAAAATTCACAATAGTTAACAAGTAGTTCCGTGACGAACTATAGAGCCTACTTTTCTTAAAAGCTAAGATGCCAATGAAAAGTCTATATATACTTATGTAGAATAATGACGAAATTAAGTGGTAATACTAACATTTCTAATTAGTTCTAAATATACCTGCAATGGTGTAGTCTAATAGAGCAATATAGTTGGCAGCCCTGGTGACTCTGAATATATTCTTAGTTCTATCTCGTTAAGTACAGAATACACATACAAAATTTGGTTGAAGTCCAGATCATAGTAATGCCGTTCATACATTTAGACATTGGATCTATCTGCGCGTGTAAAATCATGTTGGCAATGGTATCTTGTATGTGTTCCTCGGAATTAATCCGAAATATTGTTATCTATTATTGCGCCAATTTTGGATTAAATCCATTTGGTTGTATAGAAGTTACATGTATTTAAAAATTGGAACTATCAGCAGGCTTAGAATCATGTTGGCAGCACTGATGTATATCAGTTACTCCAAATTAATCTAAAATGTCATGTACTATACGTGACGCAAAATTTAAAGATGTTGGTTTGTATTTCTGGTTTATAGATATTAAGGTGAAACATAGAGAGATCATTTAATTATATTTGGCAGCCCTGCTGGTTCATAAGAATACGCATAGGCATAACAATTATGATACACAAAGCACAGACGCAATTTCGATAACATCGAATTAACAGTATGGACGTTACATGCAAATAACAATATGATTTATTAGCAGCCGCTGAATCATGTTGGTATTACTGTCATGTATGGCCTCCTGGAATTTAAACTGAAATATTATTATATATACGTCAGTCAGTTTTGGAATAGCTCCCATGTATACGTTCTGAAATATACAACATGGAGTTCAAATTTCAATTGCGATTTTGCAGCAGTTGGTAGCACTGACGACATTTTCAAACCTGACCGTGATATATTCAAGTATAGATCTTTTCTGATAACAAATTTGGTTTCGTTAGGAGTTGATAAAGGGGGACACACACATGGACATACAGACAGACAGACAGACAGACATTTGCCCGGATCGATCTGATAAGTCAAATTTTTCCACATTTTTACAAAATGTGAAAAATAGGCTAAAAGGATGTAAAACCCATATAAAAGAACCTTCCACTAATTAAACTTGTGTGAAGTAAATTTGCTGGTTAGATTTCATTTAAACGCTCTATTAAAATTCCAACGTTCACCACTAGGTGCCAGTGACATCTGGTAGCGAAAGTTGGAACTATTTGACATTGAGCGGAACTTGTAGCTCACACCACAATGAAGCAGCTACAGCCTCTGGCGATCCGAAAATGTCCTCGGACACTCCCGGCACTAAAAGCCACACGCTAAATAATAAATAATATGACGATCATCATCATTTTCTACGGCTTATCCCAATTAATTGGGGTCGCCGGAGCCAACCTGGCTCATTTTGGTTTTGGCCGGGGATTTAAGACCGGATGCCCTTCCTGACGCCACGTGATTTTTCAATTGAAAATTTCGCCCCGCTGTCACCGGGATTCGATCCCCGGCCGTCCGGGTGAAAGACGAGCAGCTAAGCCACTGCACCATCACGCTCCCCAATAAATAATATGACGATAGTGAAGAATAATCCGGGGAATATCACACTCAGGGTTGCCAAAGCCAGCAACCTTAGATATCCGAAATTCCAACTCCTCCTTGGAGTGATGAAGATTGCCTTAACGCTTACTGCTACAGTAAGAATTTGTTTCATTTGAGGGGCACCGGCAGCGGTGGCTACGCTCGCTAAAGCGCAGCGTTAGGTCATGGGGCCAAGCCTGGGTTCGAGCCCCACCGTCGGCCGTCCTTGAAATGGTTTTCCGTGTTTTCCCATTCTCAATGCCAGTCAAATACTGGGACAGTACCTTCTGAAAGGCCACGGCCGCTTACTTCCACATCCTTGTCCAGTTTCATTCATCTTCATCCATTCCATCTCTCATACCGGTCCACAGGTCGCTCATGGGCGTCGAATAGAAATACCTGCACACGGCCTCTCAGGAGGCCACACGACAAAAAAAAATGAGGGGCTCCGATATCGTGGTCAATTAGACCCGTGTGTTTGGATATGTGTGTATAGAACACCTGTGTTTTAGTAGTGCCTGTTGTGGGTAGGAATGGGCAGGGCCGGCGAGAATGAGCTAGTAAGGGCTGAGCCACTTCCCCTCGATACGTGCTGCCAGCCGGTTCAACACTGTGACGTCACGGGGTTGTCACTCGCGCCAACACTGCCATACAACCACCACTGCTTTGCATTAGCCGGCAGTGTGTATTCAGTAGACTACTTAATGACCTCCATGATACCATTCTACCCCTAGTGGCACCCTCTTTGATATTATACACTTTCAACAGTCAATAAATAATGCTTTAATTAAAGGCTAATACACCTAGACAAGGTAAAATGTTCGAAATCACAACACATCAGTTACAGACATGCTTACTTCTTGGATCTTACCCATTTGATGGATGTTTTCATCTGTTTTCTCTCACTAAATTTGTTTCTATTAACTTCTCTAATTCTAATAAATGTTCTAAGTCTTGCATACACGTTAATGGCTTTTTTACATACACTCGGGAATAGCGAATGCAGCCTATTTTTTAACACTCACTATTCCCGGTTGCCGATTAAACCCGAATAGAGGCCCATGTATTTCTAACAACACCTTTTCAAATTCTTTCACTAAACTAAACCACTGGTCACTTGGTTCAGTAAGGCAGCCTTATGATAGAGTTCGTATCCAAGATTGGCTGCCCCCCTTCCGGATTTCGAGCGAATTTTGTAATTCTTCCAAGGCTAGGGTCAATATCCCAAACACGGAAAGCAACGTAGTCAGCGATGTACTTAACTCCTTCGTCCTCAGCCCATGTAATTTCGCCCTCGACATCTTGATGTTCTGTAATAAAACCATACCAATACCCAGCCTAGCTCATCTGATGAAATATCTCAGAGCTACCCTGCTAGCAGGAGGCCTTTGCCCGTTATGGGATTTACCAATGGCTAATAATAATAATAATAATACCCAAATTTGTTTTTATACATAGAACTATATCATAAATAATTACATTGCTTTATAATAGTACATTATGCAACGAGCCTATAATGGCTATAATTAAGACACGAGTATTTTTTATAAAACGAGCGTATGCGAGTTTTATAATTTCCATACGAGTGTCTTAATTACCATTATAGGCGAGTTGCATACGACTGTTTATGTTCGACGATAATTATAACTTTATTATATGTTTTAACATAAATATTCATAAATATCTCTTGAGAGTCAGCTACTGGAATTTTGTGATCGCAGAGCAAGCGTTGGGTGTTATATCTTTGTCTTTCAAGAGCTTTGAACAACCGACGCATGCGCTCTGTGTGGTTGCAATGCCATATGCAACCATATGTTTACATCAGCCGTCCCTCAGTAATATTGTCACCGCAGTCATTTGAAGACAATGCGCTGTGTAGAAATTAGTGTTGGTGATTTTAAGGTACAGTGCTATTTCTTGTCTCATATTCGCCAGTTTATTTACGCGAACATATGGACGGTGGGTATTCCATGTCGGTAATTTATTATAGTTCAATGTTGTGTTTATGTCCGACATGTTGGATTTTGAGCGCATGCGCGAAGTTATCGTTACCTAATTGGTCAATGAACGAGCTCTGATTGGCTGGAGAAACTGTATCATAATGGAAAACAGTGTTATAATGACCATCATTATGATACAGTTATCTGACACATAATAGTGAGGGTCGAACATAATAGTACATTATGCAACGAGCCTATAATGGCTATAATTAAGACACGAGTATTTTTTATAAAACGAGCGTATGCGAGTTTTATAATTTCCATACGAGTGTCTTAATTACCATTATAGGCGAGTTGCATACGACTGTTTATGTTCGACGATAATTATAATGTTATTATATGTTTTAACATAAATATTCATAAATATCTGTTGAGAGTCAGCCACAAGAATGTTATCGGAGAGCGAGCGCGAGACATCTCTTTGTCTTTCAAGATCTTTGAACGACCGACGAATGCCCTCTGTGTGCTTGCAATGACATATGCAAGCCATATGTTTACATCTGCCGTCCCTCAGTAATATTGTCACCGGAGTCGTTTGAATGCGCTGTGCAGAAATTAGTGTTGGTGATTTTAAGGTACAGTGCTATTTCTTGTTTCATATTCGCCAGTTTATTTACGCGAACATATGGACGGTGCGTATTCCATGTCGGTAATTTATTATAGTTCGATGTTGTGTTTATGTCCGACATGTTGGATTTTGAGCGCATGCGCGAAAGTATCGTTACCTAATTGGTCAATGAACGAGCTCTGATTGGCTGGAGAAACTGTATCATAATGAAAATAAGTGTTATAATGACCATCAATATGACACCGTTTTCTGACACATAATAGTGAGGGTCGAACATAAATATTTTAATATCACTATTTAAAATATTAAAAACCAATTCAATATTTTTCATGAAACTATGAATGTACAAATTATGTAAAATGTGTTACAACTGTTTTGTGACGTCACATTCTCTGGAATTGTCAATATCCTCAGTACAAATAGCCTGCTTTTTTAGGACTTAACTGTGCCAACCTTACTATAGCTGAAGCTCTAACGGCTTTGTTTCTGCTCCTGTCTGCCCTAAGTACAGAGGTTTGGTTTAGTGTACTATCATTGGGCAGATTTTGAGAAGGGACTGCAGATTTATTTAGTACTCTTTTCAGTGGAAGTCCTAAAAGGCGGGTTTTCATATCATCTTGATAATCAGTAGGCAAGAAATGCTTACTACAAATACGTGCATTTTTTACGTTAACACTGTCTTTCCTGTGGCACTTGGTAACCCATTGCTTTGAAATATCACTATCATTTGGGAATCGGTGGTAAATGACGCCTACCTCACAGTCCTTGGTGTTGCGGTAGGTATTTCCACAATTAAAATTAGCACAGCTCTTGTTTCATTGCGATTCTAAAATACTAAATCGTTTACGTATATAATTAAAGCTCGAAAACTGTAACGAATTATTACACAATATCCTGCTTAAGCACTGACGATGGACAACGCGCATGCACAACACACACAATGAACTTTTCTGTGACACTGAATCAAACAAACAACAGGTGATTCTTTGGGAAATTCCAAGTGGGCAAGCTCGGCTTACAACCCTGTGACGTCACACGGCCATCGTCCCCCTCCCATCACCGGCAGTAGCGGCTTCGGCCAAACTTCAAAAGAGTGGCTGAGCCCTTACTAGCTTTCGCCGGCCCTGGGAATGGGTAGGAGGCGGCCGTGGCCTTAAGTTAAGAACCATCCCGGCATTTTCACGGAATAAAAGTGTAAAACCTCGTGAAACCACTTCCAGGATGGCTGAGATGGGAGTTGAAATCATCTCTTTTCAGGTTTGCCTCACGAGGCTGAGTGTACCCCATTCCAGGCCTCAAACCAGAACCAAATCTCTTGACCAGTCCAGGAATCGAACCTGGACTTCCAGAGTGACATCCAAAAATACGAGGCGCGTTCAGAAAGTAAGTTTACCTTTGGATTTCTTGTTAAGTAAACGTATTTAGGCGGGACATTTGCACCTGCGTGACAGATACATGACGTAGCCAGCTGGAGGTATTTGCCACGGTGGGCGAGTGGTTATCGTGTCGGATTACCAACCCCAAGCTTGCAGGTTCGCTCCTGGCCATGGTAAGTGATTTTTGAAAGGCGGCAAAAATCACGACACGCATGTCATACGATGTTGGCATGTTAAAGAACCCATTTGAATTCAGTAGGCCGTGTTCATAATGGCAAAATTAATTTCGGGATTTTTCGCCAACACAAAGTTCCTCA
The DNA here is from genome assembly GCA_946902985.2 of Meconema thalassinum. Classification (NCBI taxonomy): domain Eukaryota; kingdom Metazoa; phylum Arthropoda; class Insecta; order Orthoptera; family Tettigoniidae; genus Meconema; species Meconema thalassinum. The sequence continues at coordinate 2,123,103,089 of OX336388.2, forward strand.
TTTCACTACTAGAAAGCGCTTTAGTGTCAAGGAGTTTATATAGCCAACCTCCTTGACATTTATAGTGCTTCAAGGAACAAAATTTGACATGCAAGCTGCACTCTGGGTGTCAATTAACAAAGCTTGCACCCGGCACCTGAGACCATGCGATATTATTATTATTATTATTATTATTATTATTATTATTATTATTATTATTATTATTGCCAGATGTGGCCCAAAATGGCGGCTCTCATTCTCACCACGTGCCATTCAAAACAAGAGGCGTGGAATGTTTACTTCCGGTGTTGTGCTGCTTCATGATAATGCTCGTCCACATACGGCTCGGCACACAACAACTGTTCTGCTGGGAGGTGTTTGATCAACCACTATACAGTCCTGATCTTGCTCCCGGTGATTTCCATCTGTTCCTGCACCTCAAGAAATTCCTGTCCTCCGGGGAGCGTTTTCGCATTGACGAATAGCTAAGACCGACTGTCACATGCTGGTTATATTCTCAGGCGGCAGACTCTATGACACAGGAATACAAAGGTTGACACAGGCTATGACAAGAGTCTCAATTCGTTTGATGCCTATGTCGATAAATTGCTGACACATCGCTGTTGTTGTTTGAGTCTTCAGTCTTTTGATTGGTTTGATGCAGCCCTCCAAGCCTCCCTGTCCTGAGCTAATCGTTTCATATCTACCCAACATCCGAGGCAATCTGTTTAACATATTCTAACCTTGGTCTACCCGTACAGTTCTTGTCCTCAACCCTTCCTTCCATAACTAAGCTTGCTATTCCTGGGTGTCTTAGTAAGCGTCTTACCAACCTACAGTATCTCTTCTCTTCATTAGCAGCCGCCAGACGCATCTCTCCTCTCCCACTAGTCTTAATACCTCTTCGTTTGTAACCCTATCTACCCATCTGATCTTCATCATTCTCCCGTAACACCACATTTCAAACGCTTCAATTCTCCTCCTTTCAGCTGCACCAATAGCCTAAGTTTCACTTCCATAGAGTGCCATGCTCCAGACAAAGGTTTTCAAAAATGACTTCCTAATACCTAAATCTATATTCGATGTCAACAGATTCCTTTTCTGTAGAAATGCTTTCCTTGCTTGAGCTAACTTACTTTTTATATCCTCTTTCCTTCGTCCATCACTGGTTATTGTGCTTCCTAAGCAACAGAAGTCTCCTACTTCCTTAAGTTTTTCACCTGCCAATTTGATGTCCATAGAGGTTTCTGATTTATTTCGTCTGCATTCCAATATTTTTGTTTTACATTTCTTCTTCTTTGTTCGATTTTGGCCTTCTTTGGACCACGGGAAACAATTGACTTGCTGATTAGTCCTTTTCTCTGCTCCCAGAAACTCTTCATCCTTTCACTATGGATTCTCTTCCTTTCTTCCAACCAGATGTTCTTGGCTCTTCTCCTTTGCTTTTCCTGGAACCCCTTGAATGCGTCAATCGTATCTCGAAACACCTCTCTATTCCAAATCTCATTTGGACTGACCCCATCTTCCTCCATATACTTTCTTATTTCATCTACCCATTTTGTAGTCGCTTTTATCTTGTTGATGTTATTAAAGATCTTCTTCGTTAGTCGACTATCGCTCATTCTCGTAAGGTGTCCATAGAACTTCTCTTCCGTATGGTATCTGTGATTTTTTCTGCTTGTCCGTAAAGATCTTTGTTTCGTCTCTTCCTCCATGTACCATCATTTCTATTTTCGGTACTTAAGATGTTCCTCAAGATTTTTCTTTTTTCTTTCTTTCTTTCTTTCTTTCTTTCTTTCTTTCTTCCTTCCTTCTCAAGTTCCTCTAATTCACCTTTCTTGTTCATTATCAAACATTCTGAACTATACATTTATTATTTTTAGCCTACTTTTCACATTTTGCAAAAGTGAGGAAAAAGTAGTCTTATGAGATCGATCCGGGAAAATGTGTGTCTGTCTGTCTGTCCTTCTGTCTGTCTGGCTGTGTGTGTGTCCCCCCCTATCAACTCCTAAACGGCTGGAGCAATCGAAATAAAATTTGGCAGGAGTAAAGATCTATACCTGAATATCTCACGGCCATATTTGAAAATGATGTCAGTGCTACCAACTGCTGAAAAATCGCAATTGAAATTTGAGCTCCATGTTGGATATCATGGAAGGTATGAATGGGAGATATTTCAAAATCGGCACACATATAGATAATAATATTGCAGTTTAATTTCCAGAAGGTCATACATGGCAGTATTGCCAAAATGATTATAAGCATACTGATAGGTCCAATATTTAAATGCATATAACTTCTACACTATCAATTGGAATTCTACCAAATTTCGTATGTTGTATGTGTACATAACCAGATATGACTGAACGTATTCTTATGAACCACCAGTGCTGCCAACTGTTAAAAATGCTCTTAATTTCTTTTATCCAAATACCAATATATATGAGAAAGTATGCAAGCCGACAGCTTTAAACTATGTACACGTATAGTACATGACATTCTATATTAATTTGGAGTAACTTATATACGTCAGTGCTACCAACATGATTCTAAGCCTGCTGAGAGTTCCAACTTTAAATACATGTAACTTCCATACTATCGTTTGGATTTCAACCAAATTTCGTATGTGCTATGTGTACCACAACAGCTATGACTATGCGTATTCTTAAGAGCATCCAGGGCTGCCAACTGTTAATAAATTCTGTCTCTAGTATTGTTACCCTAATATCAATATATCAGAAAGTACGCAAGCCAATAGCTCTAAACTTTGCACACGTATAGTACCTGGCATTCTAGATTACTTTGGAGTAACTAATATACGTCAGTGTTGCCAACATGATTCTAAGCCTGCTGATAGGTCCAATTTTAAAATGCACGTAACTTCTATACTAACTAAAGGATTTCATTCAAAGTTGGCACAACAATTGATCATATTATTTCCGATTATTTCTGACCAATACATGCATGACACTGTTGCCAACATGATTTTACGCGCGCTGTTAGATCCAATGTTTAACTGCATATAACGTCCATGCTATTCATTGGACTCCAACCAAATTTTGTGTTCTGTACCTTAAGAGATGGAACTAAGAATATATTCAGTCACCAGGGCTGCCAAGTGTAGTTCTCTATTAGGCTACATTATGCCAGGTATACAGTATTTCGAACTAATTAGAAATTTCGATATTACCAACTTAATTTCGTCATTATTCTAGATAGATCCATATAGATTAATCATTGGCATGAATCTTAAATTTTACGAAAAGTAGGCTCTTTAGTTCGTCACGGAACTTCTTGTTCATCATGGGTTCTTTCCTCAAGTCGGAGTCCATTCAAAATCTCATTCAAATCCTCAGGCGTGTCGGCCAAGATGACGATGTCATCGGCAAATCTCAGAGTTGAAATTATTTCTCCTTGAATCTTCACTCCCACTTTTAGTTGCTGTACCTGTTGCAAAAAACGGGTACACCGGTTTTCCCTGTCAAAATTTCATTCCAGCAACACTCTCCACTATCATTTCGTTTCATCTGGCATTCTTTTAATCATTGCCCCAGACTTCGGCAGCCGGCACAGTTCATATCCTCGCCGCTAGATGGGGGCTTCATTCATTCCATCCCTGACCTGGTCGGTCGACTGGAAGCAAGCTTTGGCTTTTTTCATGTATAAGTAACTTGGTTGAATAGACTATTGTCCCAGAATGGAGGCTCTTTTCTCAGATGTGAATATTTTACTAGAAGCGACAACAAGCTGACGGAAGAAACAGCTCTCCGTTATGCTCCTAGATGAAATCAACTCCAAGGCAGCCAGATGAATTGAGTCGTCCAGTTGCAAATCTCGTTTAATCCACTTGTGAATAAAGGATCATGTCGCAAAATAATTTATTTAATTATTTTATTTTATTTTATTTCGTTTTATTTTGTTTAAAATATTTTATTAATTTTTTGTTTTGTTTTTGTTTTTTTGTTTCATTTTTTATTTTTTTATTTTTTTATTTTATTTTGTTTTATTTTGATTTTCCAGAAAACAAACACAAAACCAAAAACAAAAAAACACGAAGCAAAAAGCAAAAGCAGAAAACATAAACAAGAAACAGAAAGCAAAAAGCAAAATCCAAATAAAAGCTAAGACAGAAAACAAAAAAACCGAAACAGAAAGCAAAAAGCAAAAAGCAAAATTCTAAAAACCCAAAGCAGAAAACAAACACAAAACCAAAACGAAGAAAGGAAAACAAAATGTAGAATCCAAAAGAAAACACAAAACCAAAAACCATGAACACAAAGCAAAAAGAAAAAAGTAGAAAACAACAAACACAAAATATACGTGAGCCAAAGTCTCGAAAAACGTTTCTCATGGAAATGATTCTTATTCACAAGTGGATTGTAACTTGACGACTCAATTGATGGTCGGAGAGAATCAGCGAGGACAAGCAATATTGTCAGTCTCCAAGTTTAAAGATTGCTCGACAGGAATTACTGGTGTTTAGCGACCAAACAAGTCGATTCTGGACCTATCATACTTTTGGTGTAGCGGCTAGCATTCCTGGCTGTCACCTCTGAGATTCGGGTCCAATTCCAGGATCTTTAAGAAATTTAAATTCTGAACTGAGGACTGGAACGGGATGCACTTAGACTTGTGAGGCAAACCTGATTGTGAGAAGAGATGAGTTCGATTACCAACTCTGCCATCCTGGAAGTGGTTTGCCAATTCTAATCCAGACAAAGGCCACGGCCGCTTCCTACCCATATCCTACCTCAGGTACAAATACACACATCACAGTGACACATACACCTGAGTAAATGAGCCCACATGACCACGATGTCCCAAAGTCCTTAGATATCAACAACAACAACAACAACAACAATAAAATTACAGTCAGTTTGAAAGACTAGACGTTATATCATTTCAAATGACGCATGCTACAAATGCTACACATGTTAGAAAGGCAGGAGGGCTCTTTCAACAGACTCCATTACGAACTTAGAACAAAATATTTCAACAATTAGTTCCATCCAATAAGGGGTTAAAGGTTTCAATCTGACATCTTGCCCACCTCTTTAAGGGTCACCCTGTATTTGAGTCTGATATCTATTACAACTTTTTAAGGGTCACCCATTATTTGAATCTGATATCTTGCAACACTCTATAAGGGTCACCCTGCATTTGAATTGAATCTAACATACTGTACACCTCGTTAAGTGTCACCCTGTATTTTGTTCTGACATCCTGCACACCTCTTTAGGAGGCACCCTGTATTCTTATCTGGCATCTTGTATTTCTCTTTAGAAGTCACCCTGTATTCTTGTGTGGCATCTTGTACACTTCTTTAGGAGTCACCCTGTATTCTTGTCTGACTTCTTGTGTACCTCTTTAGGAGACTCCCTGTATTCTTCTCTGCCATCTTGTACACCTCTTTAAGAGTCACCTTGTATTCTTATCTGGCGTCTTGTATATCTCTTTAGGAGTCACCCAGTATTCTTATCTGGCATCTTGTTCACCTCTTTAAGAGTCACACTGTATTCTTTTTGCTTCGCTCGAAGCCCCCAGGTCGCTCGACGCCCCAGGACTCTTTCAACAGACTCCATTAACCATTAACTTAGGCTTCTCGGGTAGCTGCATTACGTCACGCATTCGCCGTCCTTTACCCATTAACTTAGGCTTCCCGCGCGGCTGCATGACTTCACAGCTTCCGTCTCCGTAACACAACCGTCTCCCTCTCGCGTAACGTTAGACCCAAAGCATAACGATGAAGTCGACAAGATCATTTGAAATGATAAAAACATTAATCGCGAAACCGTGCATTAGCATTGGCAGCGCACTAAGCACGTTATATACATTCGGCTTTGAATACTTTCAATATATATTACTAGCCATTGGTAAATCCCATAAAGGGCAAAGGCCTCCTGCTAGCAGGGTAGCTCTGAAATATTTCATCAGATGAGCTATACTGATGAACATTTCCCTTAATAGTAACTTAAAACTAATTGTCTTGACTATTTACACTCTTATTCATCTTCCTCACAAATGATCGTATTGTGCCCAACTCTAGGAATGGGTATTCCAAGATTCAGACACCTAGATATCAAGGGAAAGGCTACAGCCGCTTTTGAAAGTTGAGATATTTGAATATCGCGCACCATTACTTCCAGAAGGAAATGGAAACTTGATGCAGCCAAGAGCATGTCAAGTGACGTAGCGAGTAGTAGCAGAGGTCGAGACTATTTGTTGATTAAATAGTTAGCCATGGAGTAGAGACTCGAGACTTGGATCAGATTACTGGCACGGCCAAATGAAAGAGAATGCACTTAGTATCAAGTAAATCGGACCAGGGATACCGGAGATATGAGGATTTCCATATTTCAGCGTGATTCAGCGTGGACCTGACCGTTTTGAATAAAAGCCGGCCGGCCCAAGCAACATCAGCTCACTTCGAACCAAGCTCTTGCGTGACAAGGTGCTGCCACGTTGAGCCAAGGCACATGGTTGCCGGATCTACGCAGAAGATATCTTTAAATTGTGATAGTTATAAAAGTGCTGCGATACATGTGGAACTTAGTAAGTTTCCGGCAGAGAGAATCACTAAGGTGATTGTTATTTTTCTACGGACACTGGTGAAATATTTTATTTCTATATGGACATATGCTAGACTTTGTCTAGAAAGTACTTTGTCACAGTCCAGTAATAATCATTCAATACTTGGATATTTTAGTCTAATTTAGTCAGTTTCATAATTGTAACTTGATAACCACTCCGATCTTTCAGTATATTGAAGGCCAGTCTATCACGGTGTTGTTCATTAGCCAACGCAGGGAAACTATATGTTGCTTCGCGCATGATAGATGGTGATAAGCCATGCCCAGGGAACGATCTTCATAACAGCCGTTGATTGATTTAGACTGTCAGTGTTTTCTTGTACTGAAAAGATTACCGTGAGTTATGTTACAACTGACATATTTGAGAATAGATCACTTAGATCTGACCCCATTTAAGCGAAATGCTATGGCTTTAACAGAAGTCAATATTAAAATGGATCAGCAGTTACTTCAAACTTCAAGAAATATTTCCACTATGTCGTGTTAGACAGATTGTGGGTATATAATGGCGGCCGATACAAGGATTAGACGTGCGTGTCCGATAGGACATGTATCTGGATAAATCTGGTACAGACCAGGTTCACTACGCTTCAAGACCAACGAGAAATGTAAGCCACATTTTGACTTTATATTATGCCTAGTTAATTGGAACAAACTCATTTTCTGCAGATGACCAACACATTTGTTTTTCTTCGTATTTAAATCATGTAATGATTTACGCAATACATATTAGAGTTATTCTGAGTATTTTCAGCACTCAGAACAGTTTAGGATCGATGACCGAGCAGAACGAGCATTTATTTGAATGTTTCATATTTTTGGATAATCACGGTAATCAGCCAATGTAACTGTAAAAGTTAATAATTATTTTTGTTGAGAGATGGATATTTTATCCATATTCGAAGAATCGAACATGTGGATTCTCACATAATGAAATAATAATTAAATATATTTAAAATAATATAACTAATAATAATAATAATAATAATCCACTAATAATAATAATAATGATTTTCATAACTTTTCTAAATAATTCTTGGATCTTATATTTTCTAATAATCACATTTATTGAGAGAGAGCCTACGAAGTAGTTTAATCATTTCTAGTTTGGAGCAGGTGATTTTCCGAAGGAGAGTGGTTAGCGCAAGCCCGCATTCAACCAACATTACAGTTCTGGTTGAACAGTTAATGTTTGCAATGAGCAAAGTATATTCTTCAGATAACACGGAGAGGCATGAAACGGGAAGCAAATGATATTTGTATCAATTAGGATATTTTTGTATTTATATAAAATCATGACGTAAATACACATTCGAAAGTGAAATAAAGATTATCATAAGTATGGTAACTTCACGGGTTGAACTGAATGGTAAAATAAAATAAACTTGTAAGTTTATTAATCTTCCAGTGTTGATAACAAGCAGAGGCTTGATTTATTGTATAAATTTTGGGAAGAAAATTTATGTGTGTGGAGTAGTTGAAATGCCATTCCCAGGTGCGCATGTTTAAGTCGCAGGAATGAGGAGGTTTTTATTTGAGCATCAATCAAATAGCAGGTTCGATGACTCAGTGTTAAAGAAGGAGTATTGGAACTACACATTGCGTCGTATGAATGACCCAAAGGTTATTTCTTAAAAACCATCAGTTCTTATTTCAACCTTGTTTACGGATTCCATTAAGACTTTGATTTTGCTAGAACCCGGATTTGTCATGATAGTATTTTATTCTTCTTCAGAGGAAGACCTTTGCCGTTGTTGTTGGAATGTTGTGTTCTTACACAAATAATAGAATGGGCCACTGCCAATTAAAAATAATTCTATAACCACGAATAATTTGAAGGATGTTTTCAACCCTAGTGCCATGAACTAAATGAATTTATTATGAAGCTACAATTCTTATTTCCGCATTCTGTTAAAGAATTGCAAGTTGTGAAAGTTACTAAAATGGCCACAAATATAAACATTTTTCTTAATAATGATTCCAAGTGGAGAGTCGAATAATTGAATGGTCCAACAATTTATTGATCAAGTTAATGATTCAGAAATCATATATTTTGTTAGGAACTTGAAGTTTATAATCGAGTCACTTCTCGAAACGTTTAATGTCAGAAGAACAATTAATTTTGTTGTGCTTCGCACAGTTCTTCGATGCTATGCTCAATGGTCAAATACTTTTCAGAAGTTGTTGTTAATATGTGTACATAATTTGTGTTGATTCAGAGATAATAATATTTTTTTGACAATATTTTTTTTTAAACTGGAAAAATAAGTGAAAGTTAAAAATTCTATGAACAATTATTCTACGAGTGTTAATATTATGTAAAAATTCAACCAGTGAACTACAATATTTCCAGTAAAGACAATTAAATTTGAACTGGATTTAATCATAAATAATGGATGTAATTTTGGAACACAGTCTACAGGACTGATAATCAGACTTGTGTTTCCAAAAAAAAAAATAGCTTCGGAGGGGAAGTAAAGCCGGCGGTCCTATGTCATAGATTTATGGCATGTTAAAAACCTTCCACTAATTACACCTGTGTGAAGCTAAATTATATATAGGTTAAACATTTGAATAACGTTCTTAGGTTCGTACGTTCGTCGTCAAGAGCCGACTGCGGTGGCATCTGGTAACTAAGTTCTGAACTAGTTAACCGTTGACGGTCGCGTTTGACGGCAAAAGTAGGAACTACTTGAAAAAAATTCAATATCTGCAGTCCTTAATTGAATTAAAAATAAATTCCTCTCGGCACGCCGGAAGCAAAGGTAGATTTCACCTGGAAAACTAGAGGATAGGCGAAAATAGGCAGAATATGCAGGTTTTCGTAGAAGGATCAGACCTCTTTTATTCCGAGAAAGTATTTTACAATTGTCGCTTAATTAACTTAGCTTTTCGTTTTTTATGCATATTTTTAACATTTTATTGTCTTATGTGGACGGTAACCTTCTCGTCATTTAGGTCCATTTTCATACTTGTGGTCACACTGTCCTTATGCAAGGTTTCGACACTGATGTGTAACTATCCAGCGGTCTGTTACTTCTTCACGCAAAATTTTATCTCCCTCAGGGATGTTGCTTGGTTCCTCAGTTCAGGGGCTGCGACAACGTGGTCATGTAGCTCCGTGTACTTTGGGTGTGTATATAAGCTGTCTGATAAACGGTGTTAATTTTCATGGCCGTATTAGTCTGTATTTCTGGTAAGGACTGCGGACGGTCAATTTCAAGTAGTAGTTCCTAATTTTGCTACCAAATACTACCGTCAACGACACCTAGTTGTGAACATGGCTACTAGATGCCATCGCAACCATCTACTCGCAACGAACGTTGGAACTTCCCCTCCAGAGGAAGGCATACTGAGGGATTTTTAGCGTTCTTAGAAAATACGACTTCAGCCGGCTTTGAACCCACGACCTTGGGCATAGTTCAGCATTCTACCAGTTATCTCACCGAAGCCGCTTCCCACAGAGTCAGGTGGAAAAATGAATGTGATCTCGTGCAATGGTGTTGTCATGGCAACGTCTGATGGCTCACCCCTCATCAATTCAGTAGTTTTGTCATGGCAACGTCTGATGGCACTTGGCATTTTCTTCTAATTCCGAAATAATTTTGCTCATCCCTTGGCGTAATGGTAGGTCGTATCAAAACTTCTTTCAGACAAAAGCTTTAGGTAATTATTAGGGGAATATTGTCCATTTTGTACGGTTTTGATATTGTGCCTATAAAGAGAGATATGATTAATGTTTCCCGAAAAACCCACTTTTTCTCACCCCTTTGGTCAATGGTTGGTGATGTCAAAAAACTATTCAAACATAACTTTTTGGGCATTATCTGACACATAGTATGAAATTTGAATGGATTTGATATTTCAAATATTAAGAGAGTTATTGCGATATTTCACTTTTTCGAAAAAAGAGACCCCCATTTTCACCCCCTTCGACCGATTGTGTCCATTAACGAACTCGACCGAGATTCGATAGGGATACATATTTTGTAAAAAATTCAAAGTGATTGGTGCAAAATTGCGGTAGTTATCGTGTCCACAAGAAAGTGATATATGTATATATATATATATATATATATATATATATATATACATATATAGGCTATATATACATAAATTATATATAAACCTTTGAACTGACGGTGGTTTTGGGGTCTGGGGGATGTGAAACGCGAAGATATGTCGAAGGTTTTCGGAAGTCGAAACATGGTACCCATTGCAATAGTTAGCTTTCTAATGAAATCTACCTAACAGATACACACACTAATACAGTCATCACAATTAACACCGCTTATCAGACAGATTCAACAAACACCCAAAGTACACGGGGCTACATGCCCGCGTTGTCGCAGCCCCTAAACTGAGGAACCAACCGACCATAGATAAAACCATTGACTATTCATAATGTGTCGATATTAGAATTGTAGCTGTATATTGGGGAAGCAGAGTGCCGTGTAGTGCCGTAATTACATATAGCTGGCTCTACATAACAACGCATTCACGCTTGAACGAATACTGCTTGTGAATCAGTCCACTCGTTCTATCAGCGGTCTTTTTGTTGGCACGCTACATTATTGTCAATTGAGCTGACGATACCGCCCAATACCATTCGATGTACGTATTGAGGAGCATTCATTGACAAAATCAACTCTGCTGAGCCCAACTGGTTGGAAAGGCAAGAATTAAATCTTGCCCATTTCTGATATGAGAGGAATAATATTGTGCTTTTACACTATAAATTCATTTCCATGAAAGGAACATAATATTCTTCCACGTTCTAATGGTAATACTACTAAAATAAATCCCCAATTCGCATGATATTGACATAAATTACCTTGAGGGAGATTCGAACAATGAACACGTTCTACGAAACTCAGCAATTCTTCTAGGTTTGTGCCGTGCCTTGTGTGGCGTTTCGCCTAGGACACCAGGCTGGCTCATCAGCGGGCTCTTGGTGTCCCCACCCGGACCCCCACATGAGTAGCGAACTGCGCGCTACCTAATTTTTATGAAGCGCACCCGTGCCTCTTAACTGCGAGAGCTAAAAGCTTAAGTTCTACGAACCTTATTGCCACAATTAGCCTGTCAAATGTAGCTGGTTGACCGACTGAACATAAGCCGCAGCATCAAGAGCAGGAACGGTAACACAACCTCGTTAGGCAGAACCAGAAGAGATGGCTTCGAGTCCCACCTCAGCCCTCTTCAATGTGGTTTTTCGTGATTTCCTACTTCTAAACAGCTAAATGCCAGAATGCTTCGTAACTTAATGCTACGGCAACCTACTTCCCAACCTTTGTCTCGGCTACAAACGCCACTTAGCTAACAAAATGTCACAATCCTCTAAATGATTCAACATCAAATACGGAATAGAGATTACATGGGCTAAACTAACTAAGAGTGACCTCTTCACTTTGGAAAAAGTCAAGGCAAGGTTTTTAAAGGTCGCCACAGGAGTTTCTCGATATACACGATCACGACTAGTCTATGAGCTTGCTTGGGAACCTTTCCTCATGGAAGATTTGAGGTTCAAGTTTACTCTCCCTTCTACGGATGGCAGGAAGAAATTATTGGAAGAAAAGGAAATAAAACGAACGGATATCTGGCTAAAGTTTTACTCGACTGAAGCCATGATGAGCAGGACATGGTCAGATGCGAACCACGACCTTCGACACTTCGTTAACTCCATGGCCGTGCATGGCTATCATCATAGAGTTTGCAAGTTCAAGTCCTATCACGAGCCTTCAGCTGATTGTGTTTGTCAGCTGTGTGATCACCTTTGTGAACGGTACTGTAACGTAATCTTGATTACGGTACAAATTATTATTATTATTATTATTATTTTTAAAGTCATTGTGTTATTATTATTATTATTATTATTATTATTATTATTATTGTTATTATTATTGAAATATCAAAGTTATATCGTTTTATTCACCCATTAATATCAAGGGAGGGGCCATACCATATTCACGTCATTACCATAGTCATATATAATATTGTCAAGTGCTTAGATTAAGAAACAGGGTTTTTATAGAGGTCTAGGGCTGTTTTATTAGTTAAATTGTAATGACAGGACGGGCATGGTTGGAAGAAGTTACGGACGGTGAAGCAACATATTGCAAGAAAATGTATTTCTGGAACGAAGCCACGCTGACTGGAGACAAGGGCTTGGAGAAAGTTTTCGGCGGAATATATAGATGCGCAACGAGAGGAATAGCGGGTTCTGAGTGGAATATTTGAAGTACGCGGGCCTGTATTCCCGCTCGGAGAAGTTTTAGCGTCGCTTGAGGACTGAGAAATGCTTTGCTATAATTGGTCTGATGGGTCGCGGGCAAATTTATGCCGCGAAACATCGGGACCATTCAGAGTGTATAAAAGCCCAGCGCGACTTCAGCACTGGCTATTCTATAGATTCTATTCTGTCATTCACATATTCGATCACGCACTCACTCATTGACTTTGTGAGTCGTAGACTCTGCCAGTCCCTCAGTAAGATGGGACTTAGTGAATTCAATTAGCCTGGTTTGTTCAAATTTGCTTACCATGGTGATCAAACTCAGAAACAAGCAGCAGCAGCAGCAGCAGCAACAACAACAACAACGAGAAGAAGAAAACATATGTTTTCAAAGGTCAATAAACGTGTGTTGGCGTAAGATCTCAAATTAGACTACAAGCAGACCAACGAGATGGACTTTGAACCACAAGGCACCAGGTATGTGGACCGAGTTATTATCAACACAGAAGATCAGCGCTAGCGAGAAGACAGTCAATATTGCCCCGCAATTAGGGAATATTAATGCACATATTGTACACAGCTCGAAACCTCAGATCAAATGTTAATAATTTTGTTGTAAATAAACCAGTATTAGTTAAAATGTCTTGTTCATCTGGGAGTTGAATATATAGGATAGTTGGAATGCAAAGAGTATCTCATAGAGCAAGTTTATTGCCCTACCGCTCCGATGATAGATCTTGGCTCAAGGAAGGGAGCGGCCGTGGCTAAATAAAATTTTAATGTGTTATCTTTACGATAACTGGCGCCCAGTAAATCTAAATTAATAAAGTGTATGTCGTCTGTCTAGACAGGCCAATGCTAAATAAGAACGATGAGGTGGTTTTAAGGAGTCTTGAGTGTAATATCTGTAGAAACGTTATAAATGATCGCCCAACTTGTAGAGCGATATCCAACGACAAAGGTAGCCGTCACAAATGGCACAACCAATGTGGGGCTACGAAATATCGTACTGAAGTGAATGGATATTATGTATAAATCCAGTTTATTTCAAGTATGTTAAAGTTTAAAGTTGTTTTCATGTACGATATAAACGAGTACTCTTTGCATTCATTCCGAGTTTTTCAATAAAGAGGCATATATCAAGTTAGGGAACTACGGTTATAAATTAGGAGTGTTCTTTTGATGAGTTGTTTTTTGGGTAATGAGTAACAGGGATAATTTGGGGAATATACATTTGAGAAACCGTAGTGATCAGTTAGAAAAAGCAATAGATCTTAAGTTCTCTGAGCAGAGTAAGAAGCTAGATGAACAAGGTAAGAGGTTTGATGAAGCCACAGAGAACTTCAATAGACAAATTAAAGAAGTAGGCCGAGAATTTCACATAAGTTAGAAAGCAGGATTAGTGAGGTGGAAGAATCATGGTCACTTAAGGTTGATGCCAGAATGCAACAAGTGTCGGAGCGAGTTGACAAAATTGACGAGGAAGTGAAAATTAAATGTAGTAAAGTTAGGGTTGACTTAGAAGGCGAAGTCAACAGTATGAAGGTCAAGTGTGATAATAATATTGCTAAAATAGGTAATTTAGAAAATAAACTAGAGAGCGATAATCAAGAAATTAGGGAAGAGGTTAACAGTAAATTTAACAGTATCAGTGAACAAGTAGCGAGTAAAACAGATAAAATGGAGGAGAAATTTCAGAGATGTCAGAAGCAAATAGCAACAAATAGCGGTAATGCACAATTAGGAAATTTAAGTAGATTTCTAACTAAAGAGGCAGATTTGCCAGTATTCACAGGCAAGGCATATAACCCAATGGAATTCTTAAAAACAGTAGAAAAGAAGTTCGCTAAAGATTTAGAAGAGGGGATCGTTCAATGGGAACAAGTACTTGAGATGCTAGATAAATCTTTTGTTAGGGATTCAAGGTCATGGTTCAGTGTGTATAAATACCAGATGACTAGTTTTAGAAAATTTAAAGAGAAGTTCATAGCCAAGTACTGGAATGAAAATGTGCAAGAAAGAGAAAGATGTAACATTATTTTTGGAAAGTACCAAAGGAGAGATGGTGTTTCGTACACAGAGTATTTCTTAGCGCATGTACTTATATGCCAGAATTTAGAAGGTTTAGAGACTGAATCACAGGTAATTAAAACATTATTAAGGCATTTTCCTGATATAATTAAAGAAGCATTCTTCATGCAGAATATTACTACTATTGACGGGTTCGAGAAGCTATTGGAAAACTTTGACTCTCTTGAAAATAGTTGGACCGAACGCAAGCCAATAAGTATAGGAGATAATTTCGGGCAGGGTGAGAGAGAGAGGGGAAGAGAACAAGGCAGGAATGCGAATTACGAAAGACGACTTGACAATGGGGGACGCACAGCAAATACGAGGAACGAGAATTTGAACAGAGTAGGGGAAGGTACTAGGCCAGACAGACGTACAGGTCAACAACAACAATCTACACCAGGGGCAGGTAGGCCTAATTTAAACGAATAACGGGTTGCAGTGAGGTCAACAGACAGCCCGAAGTGATTGCAGTTCAATGTCCTAGGAATATTGAGTATTTAGGAGATTTTAATATAGATGTTAGAGAAGAACTGCTTTATGACCTAAATGGTGGAAATTTAGATAATGTTGAGAATGAGATTATGTCACCAGTAATTAAACTTAATGTGTGGGGTAAAGAAGTTGATGTTTTATTGGACAGTGGAAGCGAAAACTCTTGTATAAATTTAAGATTTTTGGAAGATGTAATGAGAGAAGGTATTCATGTTGATATAATTCCAGTTAAGTCCACTTTCATTGTCACAGCTGTAGGTAGTAGGTCTCAGAAAATATGTAAGCAAGTCGCAGTTCCAATTAACATTAGTGAGTTAGTTAAATTTCAGCCCTGTTTGGCAGTTCCAAATTTATTATATCCGGTGATTCTTGGTGCGGAATGGTTATCATTATATCAAGTTAAATTAGATTTTCATTTTGGCAGGATATGTTTATTTTGGCAGGATAAAGAAGTTCAGGTTACGTATAAGGTGTCTAAGACTGACAAACAGATGAAAGTGTGTATGTTTGAGGAAGAAAGCAACGTGGTTGTGAGTGATGAGTTTCCTGAAGTAAATGAGGTAGACCGCGGAGATGCTAGTGAGAGCAAAGTTTTTAAGGTGTGTCAGGTTGCAATGGAGTCTGAACTTGAGAGTAGGATCCATGATGCATTGTCACAGTGTAAGCTGGATGATGAGCAAGGTCATCAGTTACATGAGGTATTAATAAAATATAAGGAAATTTTCAGCTCATAACCCGGAGCAACACACTTATATGAGCATAGTTTTGTCGTTAAAGACACAAGTAGTTTCGTAGGGCCTAGGTATCCTGTCGCAACTAAATATATGAAAGCCGTCGAAGAACAGATAGAATTAATGTTGGAAAACGACATAATTGAGCCTTCAGCTAGCCATTGTTTAAATCCATTAGTTGTAGTAGCCAAGAAAGACAATTCAGTGAGACTGTGCATAGACGGCAGAATGTTAAATACTAGAGTCGAAAGCGACCAGCTGAGAACTGAAGCAGTGGAGGATTTAGTTCAACGTTTTCAGGGGCGGAAGTGGTTCTCAACAGTAGATTTTAGTAGTAGTTGCTCAACGTTAGTGAGGAAATTAGGTAGGACACTAGGTAGTTATTTCAGGTATGTATTGTTGACTCATGTGATGTTATCGAGACTAGTCAGTGTTTTGTTGAGAGGTAGGAAGTACATGGAAGTTTGTAGCAACGATTGTTACGTAAGCCGTTGCCATCTTGTGCATTGGAAGGGAAAATGTCAAAGCTGTTTTTATTGTTTACTGGACCTTATGTCGTTTCGAAGAGGATAGGAAAGAATGCCTACTTATTGAAAGATCAGGAAAATTGTGTCATTGGTACATATAACATTTACAATCTGAGGAAATATCATAGAAAAGAGCAAGTGCTTCAAGAAGGGCAGACTGCCGTGTGTTTATAATTAGAGTCGTGTCGTGGCTCTAAGGAATTGGTGGAAGTGAGATAAATCACTTGTGTTGCGTGAAACAAGAAGCTATATATTGCGTTCTGTTATTGTAAGGGACTACAAGAACAAATGTAGCATGTAAATCCTGTATGACTGCACAGGACAATCAGAATGTTTATGTAACATTGCAAGAAGAGTGCAGATCAATCAAGGAAAATGAAAAGGGTATAATCATTATGTTTGTAATTTGAAGGGTCATATATGTATATTCAGTGTATTTCCTGTTAAGTTTTAAAGGGAAGATTTGTGATTTCATCATTCATTACATTCTTTATGAAACCATGGGGACGTTTTGTAACGTAATCTTGATTACGGTACAAATTATTATTATTATTATTATTATTATTTTTAAAGTCATTGTGTAATTATTATTATTATTATTATTATTATTATTATTATTATTATTATTATTATTATTGTTATTATTATTGAAATATCAAAGTTATATCGTTTTATTCACCCATTAATATCAAGGGAGGGGCCATACCATATTCACGTCATTACCATAGTCATATATAATATTGTCAAGTGCTTAGATTAAGAAACAGGGTTTTTATAGAGGTCTAGGGCTGTTTTATTAGTTAAATTGTAATGACAGGACGGGCATGGTTGGAAGAAGTTACGGACGGTGAAGCAACATATTGCAAGAAAATGTATTTCTGGAACGAAGCCACGCTGACTGGAGACAAGGGCTTGGAGAAAGTTTTCGGCGGAATATATAGATGCGCAACGAGAGGAATAGCGGGTTCTGAGTGGAATATTTGAAGTACGCGGGCCTGTATTCCCGCTCGGAGAAGTTTTAGCGTCGCTTGAGGACTGAGAAATGCTTTGCTATAATTGGTCTGATGGGTCGCGGGCAAATTTATGCCGCGAAACATCGGGACCATTCAGAGTGTATAAAAGCCCAGCGCGACTTCAGCACTGGCTATTCTATAGATTCTATTCTGTCATTCACATATTCGATCACGCACTCACTCATTGACTTTGTGAGTCGTAGACTCTGCCAGTCCCTCAGTAAGATGGGACTTAGTGAATTCAATTAGCCTGGTTTGTTCAAATTTGCTTACCATGGTGATCAAACTCAGAAACAAGCAGCAGCAGCAGCAGCAGCAACAACAACAACAACGAGAAGAAGAAAACATATGTTTTCAAAGGTCAATAAACGTGTGTTGGCGTAAGATCTCAAATTAGACTACAAGCAGACCAACGAGATGGACTTTGAACCACAAGGCACCAGGTATGTGGACCGAGTTATTATCAACACAGAAGATCAGCGCTAGCGAGAAGACAGTCAATATTGCCCCGCAATTAGGGAATATTAATGCACATATTGTACACAGCTCGAAACCTCAGATCAAATGTTAATAATTTTGTTGTAAATAAACCAGTATTAGTTAAAATGTCTTGTTCATTGGGAGTTGAATATATAGGATAGTTGGAATGCAAAGAGTATCTCATAGAGCAAGTTTATTGCCCTACGCTCCGATGATAGATCTTGGCTCAAGGAAGGGAGCGGCCGTGGCTAAATAAAATTTTAATGTGTTATCTTTACGATAACTGGCGCCCAGTAAATCTAAATTAATAAAGTGTATGTCGTCTGTCTAGACAGGCCAATGCTAAATAAGAACGATGAGGTGGTTTTAAGGAGTCTTGAGTGTAATATCTGTAGAAACGTTATAAATGATCGCCCAACTTGTAGAGCGATATCCAACGACAAAGGTAGCCGTCACAAATGGCACAACCAATGTGGGGCTACGAAATATCGTACTGAAGTGAATGGATATTATGTATAAATCCAGTTTATTTCAAGTATGTTAAAGTTTAAAGTTGTTTTCATGTACGATATAAACGAGTACTCTTTGCATTCATTCCGAGTTTTTCAATAAAGAGGCATATATCAAGTTAGGGAACTACGGTTATAAATTAGGAGTGTTCTTTTGATGAGTTGTTTTTTGGGTAATGAGTAACAGGGATAATTTGGGGAATATACATTTGAGAAACCGTAGTGATCAGTTAGAAAAAGCAATAGATCTTAAGTTCTCTGAGCAGAGTAAGAAGCTAGATGAACAAGGTAAGAGGTTTGATGAAGCCACAGAGAACTTCAATAGACAAATTAAAGAAGTAGGCCGAGAATTTCACAATAAGTTAGAAAGCAGGATTAGTGAGGTGGAAGAATCATGGTCACTTAAGGTTGATGCCAGAATGCAACAAGTGTCGGAGCGAGTTGACAAAATTGACGAGGAAGTGAAAATTAAATGTAGTAAAGTTAGGGTTGACTTAGAAGGCGAAGTCAACAGTATGAAGGTCAAGTGTGATAATAATATTGCTAAAATAGGTAATTTAGAAAATAAACTAGAGAGCGATAATCAAGAAATTAGGGAAGAGGTTAACAGTAAATTTAACAGTATCAGTGAACAAGTAGCGAGTAAAACAGATAAAATGGAGGAGAAATTTCAGAGATGTCAGAAGCAAATAGCAACAAATAGCGGTAATGCACAATTAGGAAATTTAAGTAGATTTCTAACTAAAGAGGCAGATTTGCCAGTATTCACAGGCAAGGCATATAACCCAATGGAATTCTTAAAAACAGTAGAAAAGAAGTTCGCTAAAGATTTAGAAGAGGGGATCGTTCAATGGGAACAAGTACTTGAGATGCTAGATAAATCTTTTGTTAGGGATTCAAGGTCATGGTTCAGTGTGTATAAATACCAGATGACTAGTTTTAGAAAATTTAAAGAGAAGTTCATAGCCAAGTACTGGAATGAAAATGTGCAAGAAAGAGAAAGATGTAACATTATTTTTGGAAAGTACCAAAGGAGAGATGGTGTTTCGTACACAGAGTATTTCTTAGCGCATGTACTTATATGCCAGAATTTAGAAGGTTTAGAGACTGAATCACAGGTAATTAAAACATTATTAAGGCATTTTCCTGATATAATTAAAGAAGCATTCTTCATGCAGAATATTACTACTATTGACGGGTTCGAGAAGCTATTGGAAAACTTTGACTCTCTTGAAAATAGTTGGACCGAACGCAAGCCAATAAGTATAGGAGATAATTTCGGGCAGGGTGAGAGAGAGAGGGGAAGAGAACAAGGCAGGAATGCGAATTACGAAAGACGACTTGACAATGGGGGACGCACAGCAAATACGAGGAACGAGAATTTGAACAGAGTAGGGGAAGGTACTAGGCCAGACAGACGTACAGGTCAACAACAACAATCTACACCAGGGGCAGGTAGGCCTAATTTAAACGAATAACGGGTTGCAGTGAGGTCAACAGACAGCCCGAAGTGATTGCAGTTCAATGTCCTAGGAATATTGAGTATTTAGGAGATTTTAATATAGATGTTAGAGAAGAACTGCTTTATGACCTAAATGGTGGAAATTTAGATAATGTTGAGAATGAGATTATGTCACCAGTAATTAAACTTAATGTGTGGGGTAAAGAAGTTGATGTTTTATTGGACAGTGGAAGCGAAAACTCTTGTATAAATTTAAGATTTTTGGAAGATGTAATGAGAGAAGGTATTCATGTTGATATAATTCCAGTTAAGTCCACTTTCATTGTCACAGCTGTAGGTAGTAGGTCTCAGAAAATATGTAAGCAAGTCGCAGTTCCAATTAACATTAGTGAGTTAGTTAAATTTCAGCCCTGTTTGGCAGTTCCAAATTTATTATATCCGGTGATTCTTGGTGCGGAATGGTTATCATTATATCAAGTTAAATTAGATTTTCATTTTGGCAGGATATGTTTATTTTGGCAGGATAAAGAAGTTCAGGTTACGTATAAGGTGTCTAAGACTGACAAACAGATGAAAGTGTGTATGTTTGAGGAAGAAAGCAACGTGGTTGTGAGTGATGAGTTTCCTGAAGTAAATGAGGTAGACCGCGGAGATGCTAGTGAGAGCAAAGTTTTTAAGGTGTGTCAGGTTGCAATGGAGTCTGAACTTGAGAGTAGGATCCATGATGCATTGTCACAGTGTAAGCTGGATGATGAGCAAGGTCATCAGTTACATGAGGTATTAATAAAATATAAGGAAATTTTCAGCTCATAACCCGGAGCAACACACTTATATGAGCATAGTTTTGTCGTTAAAGACACAAGTAGTTTCGTAGGGCCTAGGTATCCTGTCGCAACTAAATATATGAAAGCCGTCGAAGAACAGATAGAATTAATGTTGGAAAACGACATAATTGAGCCTTCAGCTAGCCATTGTTTAAATCCATTAGTTGTAGTAGCCAAGAAAGACAATTCAGTGAGACTGTGCATAGACGGCAGAATGTTAAATACTAGAGTCGAAAGCGACCAGCTGAGAACTGAAGCAGTGGAGGATTTAGTTCAACGTTTTCAGGGGCGGAAGTGGTTCTCAACAGTAGATTTTAGTAGTAGTTGCTCAACGTTAGTGAGGAAATTAGGTAGGACACTAGGTAGTTATTTCAGGTATGTATTGTTGACTCATGTGATGTTATCGAGACTAGTCAGTGTTTTGTTGAGAGGTAGGAAGTACATGGAAGTTTGTAGCAACGATTGTTACGTAAGCCGTTGCCATCTTGTGCATTGGAAGGGAAAATGTCAAAGCTGTTTTTATTGTTTACTGGACCTTATGTCGTTTCGAAGAGGATAGGAAAGAATGCCTACTTATTGAAAGATCAGGAAAATTGTGTCATTGGTACATATAACATTTACAATCTGAGGAAATATCATAGAAAAGAGCAAGTGCTTCAAGAAGGGCAGACTGCCGTGTGTTTATAATTAGAGTCGTGTCGTGGCTCTAAGGAATTGGTGGAAGTGAGATAAATCACTTGTGTTGCGTGAAACAAGAAGCTATATATTGCGTTCTGTTATTGTAAGGGACTACAAGAACAAATGTAGCATGTAAATCCTGTATGACTGCACAGGACAATCAGAATGTTTATGTAACATTGCAAGAAGAGTGCAGATCAATCAAGGAAAATGAAAAGGGTATAATCATTATGTTTGTAATTTGAAGGGTCATATATGTATATTCAGTGTATTTCCTGTTAAGTTTTAAAGGGAAGATTTGTGATTTCATCATTCATTACATTCTTTATGAAACCATGGGGACGTTTTGTAACGTAATCTTGATTACGGTACAAATTATTATTATTATTATTATTATTATTTTTAAAGTCATTGTGTAATTATTATTATTATTATTATTATTATTATTATTATTATTATTATTATTATTATTGTTATTATTATTGAAATATCAAAGTTATATCGTTTTATTCACCCATTAATATCAAGGGAGGGGCCATACCATATTCACGTCATTACCATAGTCATATATAATATTGTCAAGTGCTTAGATTAAGAAACAGGGTTTTTATAGAGGTCTAGGGCTGTTTTATTAGTTAAATTGTAATGACAGGACGGGCATGGTTGGAAGAAGTTACGGACGGTGAAGCAACATATTGCAAGAAAATGTATTTCTGGAACGAAGCCACGCTGACTGGAGACAAGGGCTTGGAGAAAGTTTTCGGCGGAATATATAGATGCGCAACGAGAGGAATAGCGGGTTCTGAGTGGAATATTTGAAGTACGCGGGCCTGTATTCCCGCTCGGAGAAGTTTTAGCGTCGCTTGAGGACTGAGAAATGCTTTGCTATAATTGGTCTGATGGGTCGCGGGCAAATTTATGCCGCGAAACATCGGGACCATTCAGAGTGTATAAAAGCCCAGCGCGACTTCAGCACTGGCTATTCTATAGATTCTATTCTGTCATTCACATATTCGATCACGCACTCACTCATTGACTTTGTGAGTCGTAGACTCTGCCAGTCCCTCAGTAAGATGGGACTTAGTGAATTCAATTAGCCTGGTTTGTTCAAATTTGCTTACCATGGTGATCAAACTCAGAAACAAGCAGCAGCAGCAGCAGCAGCAACAACAACAACAACGAGAAGAAGAAAACATATGTTTTCAAAGGTCAATAAACGTGTGTTGGCGTAAGATCTCAAATTAGACTACAAGCAGACCAACGAGATGGACTTTGAACCACAAGGCACCAGGTATGTGGACCGAGTTATTATCAACACAGAAGATCAGCGCTAGCGAGAAGACAGTCAATATTGCCCCGCAATTAGGGAATATTAATGCACATATTGTACACAGCTCGAAACCTCAGATCAAATGTTAATAATTTTGTTGTAAATAAACCAGTATTAGTTAAAATGTCTTGTTCATTGGGAGTTGAATATATAGGATAGTTGGAATGCAAAGAGTATCTCATAGAGCAAGTTTATTGCCCTACGCTCCGATGATAGATCTTGGCTCAAGGAAGGGAGCGGCCGTGGCTAAATAAAATTTTAATGTGTTATCTTTACGATAACTGGCGCCCAGTAAATCTAAATTAATAAAGTGTATGTCGTCTGTCTAGACAGGCCAATGCTAAATAAGAACGATGAGGTGGTTTTAAGGAGTCTTGAGTGTAATATCTGTAGAAACGTTATAAATGATCGCCCAACTTGTAGAGCGATATCCAACGACAAAGGTAGCCGTCACAAATGGCACAACCAATGTGGGGCTACGAAATATCGTACTGAAGTGAATGGATATTATGTATAAATCCAGTTTATTTCAAGTATGTTAAAGTTTAAAGTTGTTTTCATGTACGATATAAACGAGTACTCTTTGCATTCATTCCGAGTTTTTCAATAAAGAGGCATATATCAAGTTAGGGAACTACGGTTATAAATTAGGAGTGTTCTTTTGATGAGTTGTTTTTTGGGTAATGAGTAACAGGGATAATTTGGGGAATATACATTTGAGAAACCGTAGTGATCAGTTAGAAAAAGCAATAGATCTTAAGTTCTCTGAGCAGAGTAAGAAGCTAGATGAACAAGGTAAGAGGTTTGATGAAGCCACAGAGAACTTCAATAGACAAATTAAAGAAGTAGGCCGAGAATTTCACAATAAGTTAGAAAGCAGGATTAGTGAGGTGGAAGAATCATGGTCACTTAAGGTTGATGCCAGAATGCAACAAGTGTCGGAGCGAGTTGACAAAATTGACGAGGAAGTGAAAATTAAATGTAGTAAAGTTAGGGTTGACTTAGAAGGCGAAGTCAACAGTATGAAGGTCAAGTGTGATAATAATATTGCTAAAATAGGTAATTTAGAAAATAAACTAGAGAGCGATAATCAAGAAATTAGGGAAGAGGTTAACAGTAAATTTAACAGTATCAGTGAACAAGTAGCGAGTAAAACAGATAAAATGGAGGAGAAATTTCAGAGATGTCAGAAGCAAATAGCAACAAATAGCGGTAATGCACAATTAGGAAATTTAAGTAGATTTCTAACTAAAGAGGCAGATTTGCCAGTATTCACAGGCAAGGCATATAACCCAATGGAATTCTTAAAAACAGTAGAAAAGAAGTTCGCTAAAGATTTAGAAGAGGGGATCGTTCAATGGGAACAAGTACTTGAGATGCTAGATAAATCTTTTGTTAGGGATTCAAGGTCATGGTTCAGTGTGTATAAATACCAGATGACTAGTTTTAGAAAATTTAAAGAGAAGTTCATAGCCAAGTACTGGAATGAAAATGTGCAAGAAAGAGAAAGATGTAACATTATTTTTGGAAAGTACCAAAGGAGAGATGGTGTTTCGTACACAGAGTATTTCTTAGCGCATGTACTTATATGCCAGAATTTAGAAGGTTTAGAGACTGAATCACAGGTAATTAAAACATTATTAAGGCATTTTCCTGATATAATTAAAGAAGCATTCTTCATGCAGAATATTACTACTATTGACGGGTTCGAGAAGCTATTGGAAAACTTTGACTCTCTTGAAAATAGTTGGACCGAACGCAAGCCAATAAGTATAGGAGATAATTTCGGGCAGGGTGAGAGAGAGAGGGGAAGAGAACAAGGCAGGAATGCGAATTACGAAAGACGACTTGACAATGGGGGACGCACAGCAAATACGAGGAACGAGAATTTGAACAGAGTAGGGGAAGGTACTAGGCCAGACAGACGTACAGGTCAACAACAACAATCTACACCAGGGGCAGGTAGGCCTAATTTAAACGAATAACGGGTTGCAGTGAGGTCAACAGACAGCCCGAAGTGATTGCAGTTCAATGTCCTAGGAATATTGAGTATTTAGGAGATTTTAATATAGATGTTAGAGAAGAACTGCTTTATGACCTAAATGGTGGAAATTTAGATAATGTTGAGAATGAGATTATGTCACCAGTAATTAAACTTAATGTGTGGGGTAAAGAAGTTGATGTTTTATTGGACAGTGGAAGCGAAAACTCTTGTATAAATTTAAGATTTTTGGAAGATGTAATGAGAGAAGGTATTCATGTTGATATAATTCCAGTTAAGTCCACTTTCATTGTCACAGCTGTAGGTAGTAGGTCTCAGAAAATATGTAAGCAAGTCGCAGTTCCAATTAACATTAGTGAGTTAGTTAAATTTCAGCCCTGTTTGGCAGTTCCAAATTTATTATATCCGGTGATTCTTGGTGCGGAATGGTTATCATTATATCAAGTTAAATTAGATTTTCATTTTGGCAGGATATGTTTATTTTGGCAGGATAAAGAAGTTCAGGTTACGTATAAGGTGTCTAAGACTGACAAACAGATGAAAGTGTGTATGTTTGAGGAAGAAAGCAACGTGGTTGTGAGTGATGAGTTTCCTGAAGTAAATGAGGTAGACCGCGGAGATGCTAGTGAGAGCAAAGTTTTTAAGGTGTGTCAGGTTGCAATGGAGTCTGAACTTGAGAGTAGGATCCATGATGCATTGTCACAGTGTAAGCTGGATGATGAGCAAGGTCATCAGTTACATGAGGTATTAATAAAATATAAGGAAATTTTCAGCTCATAACCCGGAGCAACACACTTATATGAGCATAGTTTTGTCGTTAAAGACACAAGTAGTTTCGTAGGGCCTAGGTATCCTGTCGCAACTAAATATATGAAAGCCGTCGAAGAACAGATAGAATTAATGTTGGAAAACGACATAATTGAGCCTTCAGCTAGCCATTGTTTAAATCCATTAGTTGTAGTAGCCAAGAAAGACAATTCAGTGAGACTGTGCATAGACGGCAGAATGTTAAATACTAGAGTCGAAAGCGACCAGCTGAGAACTGAAGCAGTGGAGGATTTAGTTCAACGTTTTCAGGGGCGGAAGTGGTTCTCAACAGTAGATTTTAGTAGTAGTTGCTCAACGTTAGTGAGGAAATTAGGTAGGACACTAGGTAGTTATTTCAGGTATGTATTGTTGACTCATGTGATGTTATCGAGACTAGTCAGTGTTTTGTTGAGAGGTAGGAAGTACATGGAAGTTTGTAGCAACGATTGTTACGTAAGCCGTTGCCATCTTGTGCATTGGAAGGGAAAATGTCAAAGCTGTTTTTATTGTTTACTGGACCTTATGTCGTTTCGAAGAGGATAGGAAAGAATGCCTACTTATTGAAAGATCAGGAAAATTGTGTCATTGGTACATATAACATTTACAATCTGAGGAAATATCATAGAAAAGAGCAAGTGCTTCAAGAAGGGCAGACTGCCGTGTGTTTATAATTAGAGTCGTGTCGTGGCTCTAAGGAATTGGTGGAAGTGAGATAAATCACTTGTGTTGCGTGAAACAAGAAGCAATATATTGCGTTCTGTTATTGTAAGGGACTACAAGAACAAATGTAGCATGTAAATCCTGTATGACTGCACAGGACAATCAGAATGTTTATGTAACATTGCAAGAAGAGTGCAGATCAATCAAGGAAAATGAAAAGGGTATAATCATTATGTTTGTAATTTGAAGGGTCATATATGTATATTCAGTGTATTTCCTGTTAAGTTTTAAAGGGAAGATTTGTGATTTCATCATTCATTACATTCTTTATGAAACCATGGGGACGTTTTGTAACGTAATCTTGATTACGGTACAAATTATTATTATTATTATTATTATTATTTTTAAAGTCATTGTGTAATTATTATTATTATTATTATTATTATTATTATTATTATTATTATTATTGTTATTATTATTGAAATATCAAAGTTATATCGTTTTATTCACCCATTAATATCAAGGGAGGGGCCATACCATATTCACGTCATTACCATAGTCATATATAATATTGTCAAGTGCTTAGATTAAGAAACAGGGTTTTTATAGAGGTCTAGGGCTGTTTTATTAGTTAAATTGTAATGACAGGACGGGCATGGTTGGAAGAAGTTACGGACGGTGAAGCAACATATTGCAAGAAAATGTATTTCTGGAACGAAGCCACGCTGACTGGAGACAAGGGCTTGGAGAAAGTTTTCGGCGGAATATATAGATGCGCAACGAGAGGAATAGCGGGTTCTGAGTGGAATATTTGAAGTACGCGGGCCTGTATTCCCGCTCGGAGAAGTTTTAGCGTCGCTTGAGGACTGAGAAATGCTTTGCTATAATTGGTCTGATGGGTCGCGGGCAAATTTATGCCGCGAAACATCGGGACCATTCAGAGTGTATAAAAGCCCAGCGCGACTTCAGCACTGGCTATTCTATAGATTCTATTCTGTCATTCACATATTCGATCACGCACTCACTCATTGACTTTGTGAGTCGTAGACTCTGCCAGTCCCTCAGTAAGATGGGACTTAGTGAATTCAATTAGCCTGGTTTGTTCAAATTTGCTTACCATGGTGATCAAACTCAGAAACAAGCAGCAGCAGCAGCAGCAACAACAACAACAACAACGAGAAGAAGAAAACATATGTTTTCAAAGGTCAATAAACGTGTGTTGGCGTAAGATCTCAAATTAGACTACAAGCAGACCAACGAGATGGACTTTGAACCACAAGGCACCAGGTATGTGGACCGAGTTATTATCAACACAGAAGATCAGCGCTAGCGAGAAGACAGTCAATATTGCCCCGCAATTAGGGAATATTAATGCACATATTGTACACAGCTCGAAACCTCAGATCAAATGTTAATAATTTTGTTGTAAATAAACCAGTATTAGTTAAAATGTCTTGTTCATTGGGAGTTGAATATATAGGATAGTTGGAATGCAAAGAGTATCTCATAGAGCAAGTTTATTGCCCTACGCTCCGATGATAGATCTTGGCTCAAGGAAGGGAGCGGCCGTGGCTAAATAAAATTTTAATGTGTTATCTTTACGATAACTGGCGCCCAGTAAATCTAAATTAATAAAGTGTATGTCGTCTGTCTAGACAGGCCAATGCTAAATAAGAACGATGAGGTGGTTTTAAGGAGTCTTGAGTGTAATATCTGTAGAAACGTTATAAATGATCGCCCAACTTGTAGAGCGATATCCAACGACAAAGGTAGCCGTTACAGTACCATGTTCAAAAATGCACAAAGTGACCATGCTCAATTGTTAATTATTGCACAATTTGTTGAAGTGCACACTTCGTGTTTAATAATAGTACATTATGCCACGAGCCTATAATGGCAATAATTAAAACACGAGTATGTTTATAAAACGGGCGTAAGCGAGTTTTATAATTTCCATGCGAGTGTCTTAGTTACCATTATAGGCGAGTTGCATAGGACTGTTAATGTTCGACGATTATTATAACTTTATTATATGTTTTACCATAAATCTTCATAAATATCTGTGGGTTTCAGTTACTTCAGTTAGTGAAGAGGGTGCGCTGGCTTTGCTGACTGACCAGAGCGCATGCGTGGGTAATGGCACTCCGAAAGCAGAGACCATTCACTTTGCTTGCCAACACAGAACAGCTATTATTTACAGCCAGCTCTATAGCATTCACTAATATTGTCACCGAAGACGTTTGAAAGCAATGCACTGTGTAGAAATTGGAGTTGGGGATATTGAGGTACAGTGCTATTTCTTGTCTCATATTCACCAGTTTATTTACGCGAACATATGGACGGTGCACTTTCCAAGTCGGTAAATTACATAGAAAGATTCTGTGTTCATGTCCGACATGTAGGATTTTGAGTTCGCGAAGGTATCCTTACCTAATTGGTCAATGAATGAGCTCCGATTGGCTGGAGAAACTGTAGCATAATGAAAAAGAGTACTATAATGGCCATCATTATAATGCAGTTTGCTGACGTATAATATTCATATTTCGACATCGTCGAACATAATAGTACATTATGCAACGAGCCTATAATGGCTATAATTAAGACACGAGTATTTTTTATAAAACGAGCGTATGCGAGTTTTATAATTTCCATACGAGTGTCTTAATTACCATTATAGGCGAGTTGCATACGACTGTTTATGTTCGACGATAATTATAACTTTATTATATGTTTTAACATAAATATTCATAAATATCTGTTGAGAGTCAGCTACTGGAATTTTGTGATCGCAGAGCGAGCGTTGGGTGTTATATCTTTGTCTTTCAAGAGCTTTGAACGACCGACGCATGCGCTCTGTGGGCTTGCAATGCCATATTATGCAGGCCATATGTTTACATCTGCCGTCCCTCAGTAATATTGTCACCGCAGTCATTTGAAGACAATGCGCTGTGTAGAAATTATTGTTGGTGATTTTAAGGTACAGTGCTATTTCTTGTCTCATATTCGCCAGTTTATTTACGCGAACATATGGACGGTGGGTATTCCATGTCGGTAATTTATTATAGTTCGATGTTGTGTTTATGTCCGACATGTTGGATTTTGAGCGCATGCGCGAAGTTATCGTTACCTAATTGGTCAATGAACGAGCTCTGATTGGCTGGAGAAACTGTATCATAATGGAAAACAGTGTTATAATGACCATCATTATGATACAGTTATCTGACACATAAAAGTGAGGGTCGAACATAAAGTTATTAAAACGGTTTTCCTTGTCTTGCATGTTCATCTGATTTTTGGTTAGCATCGTCTAAATAATAAAGTTTAAAATCCTTGAGGTCATTCACGGTTTGTTAACTTATGCCGTATATTATGTATATTTTTATGCTCTTCTGAGTGACGGTTCACTTTAATATTCGTTCAGAGGAATAACACTTAGCCCCGTTATGAGCAGCCGTATCAACACTTCTGACAAGCATTTGAGCAATGAACATAACCCTCAACTCCAGTAGGCTTCAGGCAGGGGAGTGGGCTCCCGTTAAGGGTGTAATCTCGCCAACGACTCATTTCTCTGCTCATTCACTGCCATCATTATTTTACGCGCACACCCCACAGTTAAACCCTCCGACATCTGAAGAGAAACTGAGTGGGGGTGGATTTCCTACCCCCCGTTTGCTTCCACCCTTCATTTACACACAAGTCTAGGACAGTTATAGACAGGTAGTTCCCGAATATGTGAGAAGCAATCGCGAAGTGGATGGACACCCCAAAACAAAGTAATAAGGGATGATCCCATGCACATAGGCCTTCCTCTCCTTTCCCTCCCGAACTAGGCAACCCATACTGCTTCATCAGTTCTACGGGTAGTCTGCAGAGGTTGCTAAATTTACCAGCACTCACATTATAGAACCCATGGAAAGAACGCGGTAAGTCCATTTTTTTTTTGAAAATGAGTTTATGGCGCATTCTGGTGGCCAGCCATCGACACTACAGATCTGTTGACGGCGACCGCGTGACGTCATGCAGCCGCGCAAGAAGCCTAAGTTAATGGGTAATGGACGGCGAGTGCGTGACGTCATGCAGCCACGCGGGAAGCTTGAGTCTAACGTTAAGCGTTACGGAGACGGCGACTGCGTGACGTCATGCAGCCGCGCGGGAAGCCTAAGTTATTGGGTAATGGACGGCGATTGCGTGCCATCATGCAGCCACGCGGGAAGCTTGAGTCTAACGTTATGCATTACGGAGACGGCGACCGCGTGACGTCATGCAGCCGCGCAGGAAGCCTAAGTTAATGGGTAATGGACGGCGAGTGCGTGACGTCATGCAGCCACGCGGGAAGCCTAACTTATTGGGTAATGGAGTCTGTTGAAAGAGTCCTGGGGCTTTGAGCGAAGCGAGAAGGCAGTTGTAGCATGCGTCATTATAAATGATATAAAGACTAGTCTTTCAGACTGACTGTAACTTTTTTATTTTTAGTGGAAACGGAAGGAACGTCTCATATCCTCTCAGCTTTTCATAATTTAACTTTAGTTGTTATTTGTTTTACATGTACTTCCTTTATAAGAAATAAATTTGGCAAAAAAGAACTCTTTTGCTTACCCTCAATTGGGGTGTTTTAAATATTTTCTTTTCGTGTTGATAGTTTAAATTCGCTCTCCTGAAAAATGTACAGAATGTGACTTACCCCGCTTTTCCCGTGGAGTCTTCAATTGCTTATTCGCTTAACACGCTGGGTATCCGCTCTCGTTAAATCGTGCACCACGGCTGAGAGGGCAGCTGCAATAAGTCCGGAGATTGCAGGGTTGAACCTCGGCACTGACAGCGACTATCCCGAGTGTGTTTTCCCCCTGGTTGTTCCACTCTCCCCTCAGGCAAATGCCTCATTTGTACAAATTTCAAGTCCTGTAGCACCTACCCCCAACTGTGTCACTTGTAAGACCTATTCTGGAATACGCCTCGGCGGTTTGTGATCCATATCAAGTAGGGCTCATAAATGAGTTGGAAATGGTACAAAGAAAGGCCGCTAGATTTGTGCTCAGTGAATTTAATCCCAGGAGCAGTGTGAGCCGTATGTTAAA
Organism: Meconema thalassinum; assembly: GCA_946902985.2. NCBI lineage: Eukaryota > Metazoa > Arthropoda > Insecta > Orthoptera > Tettigoniidae > Meconema > Meconema thalassinum. Next base: position 2,123,134,556 of record OX336388.2, read on the forward strand.
GAAACTTGGGTGGGAATCACTGGAGGCTAGGAGGATGAAATCTAGACTCTGCGCTATGTACAACACGTATACAAATCAACCAGTATCGGGTGAGCTTAGCAAATGTATGGGAAAGCCCACGTACATGAGTAGGAGTGATCATCTTTTCAAAGTTATAGGCCGACCACAGCGAACAAATTATGGTGAATATTCTTTCGTTAACCGTGCCATTGATAACTGGAACTCTCTACCTGCCGCAGTCTTAGAGTCTTTCCCCAAACATATAGGTGTGTTTAAGAAAAGACTGACTATTTGTGTAAATACTCCAGTTTAATTGTTATTGAATTGTTATGTATAATTATGTATTTGTTATGTTTACCCAATTTGCCAGCGGGGGACACACCCCCAATTGCAAATAAATAAAGGAATGAATGAATGAATGAATGAATGAATGAACGAATAATACTGTTTTACATACTAGAGTCCTCTCATAAATACAGGTAATCTGACAAATTCAACACACAGCCAACTATACGGGTTGATGACCAAAATAATAGGGTTCAGTATCGTTAGCGAGATATGCTTGCAGTGCATTAATATCAAACGGGATGCAAGCAGAGAAATGTCGACCTTCCTTACATCACACGTTAGTTGGGCAGTATAAGTCAATAATATTAGGGACAGCTGATTCATCTGGTATAGTTCATAACGACCTAATCATTCCGTGTTGTTAAATGAATGATTCCTTGTATAGGAAGTTTCACTCGAACTAATGCTATGCTCTCTTGTGCCAAGCAGGTTAGACCTTCAGCATCTGCTGTCTATTTCAAACTGTTCCACTCACTCACTTCAATCTGCTACCATGCCCGAATAACCCGACCGCTTGCAGCATGAACATTTTAATTTCCTTCATAGCGCGACCGAGAGTGCCCGCTCTTGTTCAGGAAGAAGTAGTCTACTTGTAGCAGGATTTGTGGCAATATCGGCCAAACTGTGCTCGTACAGATGAACCGACCCCTCTGATAAAAATAGCTTCAAGCAGACGTCTCTAGTTGCATTGAGTTGACAGTAGAGTTCACTGAATTTCTAATCCACACAACAGAACTACTCAAATTGACTCGTATTGACATAATATACTGGGTGATTCAGCAGCTCCTTTCAATATCATTTGCTGCAACCCAACTAACGCGTGTTGGCAACAAGGTAGACATTTCTCTGCCTGCATCCCGTATAGTAGTAATGCACTGCGAGCATTTCCCGCAGACGATACTGACCACTATTATATTTCCCTCGTATTAGTCTGTAGTCACATCGAGGTAAAACTAATAGGGTTCAGTATCGTTTGCAGGATATGCTTGCAGTGCATTAGTACCATAAGTGATGCAAGCAGAGAATTATCGACCTTCCTGCCCACACGCGTTATTTCGGTTGCAGTAAACGATATTCGAAAGGTTTGCTGAATCACTCAGTAGATGATGATGATGATGATAACAGTTTTAAGGGGCCTAACAACTGCGTTTTCGGCCCCTAATGATCTGGGTGATAGCGAAAATGATAATGAAATGGAAACCAGAACGAAAATTATGTGAGACGGAAAATACGTACAAAAAGGAACTCAGATGGAAACAACTCACAATATGGTCTTACAAAAGGGAATTTAGAACGAAAAGATTCACAAAAAGAATAGATTGAAAAAGACCCACAAAACGTAGGCTAGATTCAAAATACGTACAAAATGCAATGTAGCGTCGAAATACTTACAAAATGCAATCGACATTCAAAATACTAACAAAATGCAAATTAGATAAAAATACGTACAAAATGCAATTGAGGTTCAAAATACTTACAAAATGCAATTTAAATTGAAAATACACAATGCAATTCAGATTGAAATAGGCCTTATCCCAGTTCCAATCCAAATTATTCACAAAGTGCAATTGAAATTCAAAATACTTACAAAATGCAATTGAAATTGAAAATGTTTACAAAATGTAGGGTAGATTCAAACGACTCATGTGGATTGACAATACTTACAAAATGCAATTTAGATTGAAAATACTTGACAAAATGTAATTTAGATTCAAAATACCCACAAAATGCAATTGAGAATCAAAATATGTGCAAAATGCCCACCAAACAAAATGCAATTTAGATTCAAAATTCGTGTGAAATGCGGTTTTGGTTCAACATACTTACAAAATGCAATTGAAATTCAAAATACTCACTAAAAGGCCCGGCCACCTGCATTGAAAGACTTACTAAAAGGCAATTTAGATTGTCAATCTTTACAAAATGCAATTGAGGTTGAAAACATTCGCGAGATGTAATTTAGATCGAAAAAACTTACAAAATGCAACGTAGATTAAAAATGCCTTAAAAATCGCTAAAAGGGAATTTAGATACACGGTGAACCAAGTAACAAAAACAGTGCGGGAATCTTAAAGAGAAAAGGAAATATAAGGAAAAGAGGAGAGGAGAGGAGAGAAGAGGGGAGAGAGGAGAGGGTCCGCCCCAAAGGTAAGGGGCAAAAGGGGAAAACGGACCCAGCTCAGGAATCCCTCGGGGTCGCCAACTCCCGAACTCACCAGCCGTGAGCCCCTGAGGGTGTAGCATTATCTAGGGCGCACCGGAAGTGGTGGGGCTACATACACCCTGCCTCCTTAAGGGCCTTGAGCACAAGGCAGGAGGTAAAAGGAAAAGAAAAAGAAGGCTGACCCCTCACAGAAGGAGGGTATCAGGAAAGATGAGACAAGGGCCAATTAAGGCGGGAAAGTGAAAGACACCCTAGGCCTCGGATAACCTAATACCGTCCGGGTCGGAAGAGAACAAGAGGTGGCCAAGGGAGGTCGACTGGAATGAAGACGGAGAGGAGCCCGGCGCAAGTAAGTGGAAGCAATGCCGGACTCAGCTGGGGTCCCGTGGTCGCCAACCCACGTCCCACTAGATGTGAGCCTCTGGGAGGTCACTCAGTAGAGTGTCAGTAGAGATGGAATAAGCAATTACGACAGGCTGATCATTTATATTACTAGAACTATGAGATTTTTCTGAATATAAAATATTAGAAGTCATTTTAGCCTACTTTCGATTTTTGCAAAAAATGAAAGTAGACTTATGAGATCAACACAGGGCGAAAAAAGTGTGTCTGTCTGTGTGTGTGTATGTGTGTGTGTGAGTCCGTGTGTGTGTGTGTATGTGTGTGTGTGAGTCTGTGTGTGTGTGTGTGTGTGGGTGTGTCTGTGTGTGTGTGAGTGTGTGTACTCTGAATGTCTGTCCCCCCCTATCAATTCGAACACGGTGAATCCGAATTGAACGAAATTTGGTACAAAGGTAGCACTAGCAAAGGACACCTCAGTGCCATGTTTTATACCGCCGCCATCTTGACGGAAACGTAATGGCGGCCACACAAATGTTCAAAGCTTAAATCAAATTACGACTAACCTAATCATCCGATCTCCACTAAATTTTGCAACAACATACCTTTATGGGGGGAGCATCCTTTGACAAAACCAATAGGTCATCAGCGTAATAGTTTGCGGATGGCGGCCATCATTGTGTGAAAATCGATTCCCCCTATTAATTCGAACACGGTGCAACCGAATGGAACGAAATTTGGTACAGAGGTAGTACTAACAAAAGGCACCTCAGTGTCATGTTTTATATCGCCACCATCTTGACGGAAACGTAATGGCGGCCACACAAATGTTCAAAGCTTAAATCAAATTACGATTAACCTAATCATCCGATCTCTACCAAATTTTGCAACAACATACCCTTATGGAGGAAGCATCCTTTGACCAAATGAATAGGTCATTAGCCTAATAGTTTGCGGATGGCGGCCATCTTTGTGTGAAAATCAATTCCCCCTATTAATTCAAACACGGTGAAAACGAATGGAACGAAATTTGGTACAGAGGTAGCACTAGCAGGGGGCATCTGTGTCATGTTTTATATCGCCGCCATCTTGACTGAAACGTAATGGCGGCCACACAAATGTTCAAAGCTTAAATCAAATTACGATTAACCTAATCATCCGATCTCTACCAAATTTTGCAACTACATACCTTTATGGAGGGAGCATCATTTGGCCAATCTAATAGGTCATTAGCCTAATAGGTTGCGGATGGCGGCCATCTTTATGTCAAAATTTAATCCCCCTATTAATTCGAACACGGTGGAACCGAATGAACGAATTTTGGTACAGAGGTAGCACTAGCAAAGGGCACCTCAGTGTCATGTTTTATATCGCCGCCATCTTGAATGAAACGTAATGGCGGACACACGAATGTTCAAAGCTTAAATCAAATTACGATTAACCTAATCATCCGATCTCTACCAAATTTTGCAAGTACATACCTTTATGGAGGGAGCATCCTTTGACCAATCTAATAGGTCATTCGCCTAATAGTTTGCGGATGGCGGCCATCTTTATGTCAAAATGGATTCCCCCTATTAATTCGAACACGGTGGAACCGAATGGAACGAAATTTGGTACAGAGGTAGCACTAGCAAAGGGCACCTCAGTGTCATGTTTTATATCGCCGCCATCTTGACTGAAACGTAATGGCGGCCACACGAATGTTCAAAGCTTAAATCAAATTACGATTAGCCTAATCATCCGATCTCAACCAAATTTTGCAACTACATACCTTTATGGAGGGAGCATCCTTTGACCAATCTAATAGGTCATTCGCCAAATAGTTTGCGGATGGCGGCCATCTTTGTGTCAGAATCGATTCCCCCTATTAATTCAAACACGGTGAAACCGAATGGAACGAAATTTGGTACAGAGATAGCACTAGCAAAGGGCATCTCAATGTCATGATTAATATCGCCGCCATATTGACAGAAACGTAATGGCGGCCACACAAATGTTTAAAGCTTAAATCAAATTATGACTAACATAACCATCCGATCTCTACCAAACGTTGCAACAACATACCTTTATGGAGGGAGCATCCTTTGGCCAATCTAATAGGTCATTAGCCTAATAGGTTGCGGATGGCGGCCATCTTTATGTCAAAATTTAATCCCCCTATTAATTCGAACACGGTGGAACCAAATGAACGAAATTTGGTACAGAGGTAGCACTAGCAAAGGGCACCTCAGTGTCATGTTTTATATCACCGCTATCTTGACGGAAACGTAATCGCGGCCACCCAAATGTTAAAAGCTAAAATGTAATTACGACCAACCTAATAATCTAGTCTCTACCAAATTTTGCAACACCATATCTTTATGTGGGAAACATATTCTGACCAAACTGCAAGAACATCAGCCCAATAGTTTGCTGATGGTGGCCAAGTATGTGGGCAAATCGATTCCCCCTATCAATTCAAACACGGTGGAACCGAATTGAACGAAATTTGGTACAGAGGTAGCACTAGCAAAGGGCACCTCATATTCATGTTTAATATCCCTATAGCATGTTGTATTTCAACAAGCTACTACAATCAACATTCAATCATACTCCTTGAAAAGGACAAAGAGTTATAACAATACCCATGCATTTAGGAGAAAGTAGGCTATATGTTCTTTACTGAACATCTTGTTTCAGTGTTGGCTTCATAATGTATTAAGCGAATTGCTCTTCAATCGGTCAACAAATTAATGTTTCTAATTAAATTGGACGGGTTATTTTTTATTTATTTAGCGTGTGGCGTTTAGTGCCGGGTTTGTCCGAGGACGTGTTCGGCTCGCCAAGGGCTGTAGATGCTTCAAACGGACCCCATGGGGTGACCTACAAGTAACGTTCAATTTCAAGTAGTTTGAACTTTCGCTACTAGATGTCACTGACACCTAATGGTGAACGTTGGAACTATGATAGAGCGTTTCAATGAAATTTAGCTTCACACAAATTCAGTTAGTGGCAGGATCTTTTACATGACATGGGACAGCTGGCTTTATTTCCCCTCCGAAGGAAGGCATACCGACGACTTCGGCTGGGTTAAAACCCGCTATCTTGGGCACATCAAACTACGCCACCGAAGACGGGATATGAAAAGTATCTACTCACAGCTCGACTGCAGAAAATTACAAAATATAAGGAATAATGATACACTCCCCGAAATGACGGAGGGCTGATTAGATGACATGTTTCGTTCGACAGGTGAACATCATCAGATTCTGTTTACTTGCGGCATTTTTATAAATTTGGAGGGTTCCTATAAACACTTTTGTACAACGTATTTAGTTATGAAACAATTTTATCATTTCAAATGATCTTGTCGACTTCGTCGTTATGCTTTGGGTCTAACGTTATGCGAGAGGGAGACGGTTGCGTTACGGAGACGGAAGCTGTGACGTCATGCAGCCGCACGGGAAGCCTAAGTTATTGGTTAGTGGAGTCTGTTGAAAGAGTCCTGGGGCATCCAGCGACATGGGGCTTCGAGCGAAACGAAAAGAATTCAGGGTGACTCCTAAAGAGGTGTACAAGATGCCAGATCAGAATACAGGGTGACTCCTAAAGAGATATACAAGACTCCAGATAAGAATACAAGGTGACTCTTAAAGAGGTGTACAAGATGGCAGAGAAGAATACAAGGTGACTCCTAAAGAGGTATACAAGATGTCACACAAGAATACAGGGTGACTTCTAAAGAGATATACAAGACTCCAGATAAGAATACAAGGTGACTCTTAAAGAAGTGTACAAGATGGCAGAGAAGAATACAAGGTGTCTCCTAAAGCGGTGCACAAGATGTCAGACAAGAATACAGGGTGACTCCTAAAGAGGTGTACAAAATGTCAGACAAGAATACAGGGTAACTTCTAAAGAGATATACAAGATGGCAGAGAAGAATACAGGGTGACTCCTAAAGAGGTGCACAAGATGTCAGACAAGAATACAGGGTGACTCCTAAAGAGGTGCACAAGATGTCAGACAAGAATACAGGGTGACACCTAAAGAGGTATACAAGATGTCACACAAGAATACAGGGTGACTTCTAAAGAGATATACAAGATGCCAGATAAGAATACAGGGTGCCTCTTAAAGAGGTGTGCAGGATGTCAGAGCAAAATACAGTACAAGATGCCAGATACGAATACAGGGTGACTCCTAAAGAGATATACAAGATGCCAGATAAGAATACAAGGTGACTCTTAATGAGGTGTACGAGATGGCAGAGAAGAATACAGGGTGACTCCTAAAGAGGTGCACAAGATGTCAGACAAGAATACAGGGTAACTCCTAAAGAGGTGTACAAAATGTCACACAAGAATACAGGGTAACTTCTAAAGAGATATACAAGATGACAGATAAGAATACAGGGTTCCTCCTAAAGAGGTGTGCAGGATGTCAGAGCAAAATACAGGGTGACACTTAACGAGGTGTACAGTATGTTAGATTCAATCAAATACAGGGTGAACCTTAAAGTGGTTTGCAATCGCTCGAAGCTCTCCTGAGCCTTTCTAACATGTGTAGCATTTGTAGCATGCGTCATTTGAAATGATATAACGTCTAGTCTTTCAGACTGACTGTAATTTGTTTTAACGTGTCAGTCCTTAAACTTGTGTTCCGTTAGTCTTATAGCTCTCCTGTAAATATGTTGCTTGCTCTTTAATGCTAGTTACTGTACAGTATATTAATAAGACCTTGATGAAATTACCTAATGCTGATGTGTAACAATTATCTGATAGCTGCGAAAACATTTCGTCAACATACACTATTCCCTCTCCTTAACTTAGTTATAGTGTAGTGGCTAGCATGCTCTGCTCTTGCCTCGTAGATACCCACCTCAACCTTCCTTGGAGTGGTTTTCCATGGTTTGCTACCTCTACTGCAGGCAAATGCTGGGATGGTTCCTAACTCAAGGCCACGGCCGTCTTCTTCCCAATTCTCATCCGAATTACAAATAAACACACCAATACAACCTTTACAATAATACAGGTTATATTTCAAACTCCACACACACACAAGTACACTGGGCTACAATACCACAATGTCGCAAAGCCTCTAAATTAATCAACAACTTAACGTATTTAATGAGTTATTTTAAATGTGCCTTCAAACACACAAACATACTCCCAATACATTTGAATGGAATACGGTAATGATCCCTGACACTCACCAAAGGATGTGGTCTAACTGTTGGTGTTCATGATTTGTCAGTCAAAACGGAAGTAGACATTTATCAGCCTATTTTCATTTATGAAAAAAATAGGCTTATGAGACCACCTTTTGTCCGTGTGTCTGTCTGTGTGTGTGTGTGTGTGTGTGTGTGTGTGTGTGTGTGTCCCCTCAATAATAAAATCTAAACGGCTCGAGCGATTTTCAATGAAACTTGGTGAGGTCAAAACACTATTCTGGGCGACCCCGACCGTGCCCTTCAAATTTTGTTACGTCTCACCAATCCAACTTGGCGCCTGTGCGAAATATTTAACCAGCATTCAATATCTCCGAAACTATTATCGATATCACCATGGAATTTTGTATAATGATTAAGGGAACTACTAGGAGTTCACTTATGTGACTTTCGAAAACCTGGTAACTACAAAACCAACATGGCGGCCAAGCGAATTTGTGACATTTAAATAGACGTTTCTCGCGATTTAACCGACCAAACGCAATGAAACTTGGTACAGTATATGTATATATTCATTGTAATGCACCGACATCTAACTTCGTTCAATTGTTTACATAACCTCAATATGGCGGCTGTGCGAAATATTTCACCGGCATTCTATATCTCTGAAACTTTTACCGGTATCACCCTGAAATTTTGCACGAAGATAAAAGGCACTACTGGAAGTTCATCTATGGGACCTTAAAAACCGGTTAACTACAAAACGAACATGGCAGCCAAGCGAAATTGAAAGTTTTAAATAAACTTTTCTCTCGATTTAATGATCCAAACGCAATGAAATTTGGTACAGCAAATGTTTATACACAATGTAATGCACTGGTATCTAATTTAGTTCAATTGTTTACATAACCTCAAGATGGTGGCTGTGTGAATTTTTTAAATTAAGTTTTTGTTTCTTGTGTCGTAATCATGCGATCGAAGTGAAAGTTTGAATAATGAACCTACGCAATAATTTTCCTTTAAAGGTATATGACTCTATGGCCTATACATATAACAATCCATCATGGCGACCATCCGGAATATTTAGACGGCTCCCAATATAGGGGCTATGAACATAAGTTCACCTATAGGACTTTCAATAACCTGGTGATCACAAATCCAACATGGCGGCGACGCGATGTATACATATTCACATGGTCGTATCTCGCAATTTAACAATCAAAGTGCAGTGAAACTTGGTACAGTAAATCCTTATACGAATGTTAATCCACTGGCATCTAATTTATTTCAATTGTTTCCATATCCACAAGATGCAGCTGTGCGAAATTTTAAAATCTCCTTGTTACTTCTTGTGTCCTAATCATGTGATTGAAGTTTGAATGCTACACGTACACAATAATCTTTATGTAATAGTACATAACTCTAGGACCTACATATATAAAATCCAACATGGCGACCATCCGAAATATTTAGTCGGTTCTCAATATTTTCGAATCTATTACAGCAATCAAACTGAAATTTGGTATGTTGATAGTGGCAATTAACATAAGTAGGATATATGAAAATAGGCTGTATAGTTCTTCACGGAACTACTTGTTATATATTTGAATGATGTAATATGCTCCATTATCATTAAATATCCTGCTGAAAACACATCATTTACAACATTTAACAAACGTATGTACTGAACCCTTTTTCTTTCAAGGGTACAGTACATAGTAATGTTCTATATGCAAAATAAACACGTTGAACTTTTATCCTCCCGTTGATACAAAATGTATTAAAAACGGCAAAGAATGGTAATGTCAGTAAGAAGAATGATTCCTATGTTGATGTGGAAGTCGCTGGATGAGCTTCCTCGCAGAGGAGTCGCAACCCCAGTGAATAACTTGCTTTAAGCTTCGGTTTGTGGATAGGGAGAGCTAGACTGAACCTGTTGCAGTCAAGAGGGAAAGAGGGTTGAAGCTAATGTGGTTATGGATAGGGATAGAATTGACTCTCATTGACATACCATCGTGTAACAAATAATTGTCATTACAGACCAGGACAGCCCAGTGCGATCTCAAAGGTCACAAGGAACAGCTATGCCTATATAATAGCGCAGGAATCCATCTTTACTGAAGACATAACACACTGCTCCAGACTACCGAAAACGCAAACATACAGATCCGTCATCGAGAAGAGACAGAACAAAATCAGCGACATTCCAAGGAAATAATGGAAATGGAAGCGATGAAAACAGAAACCTGGAACTTTGAGCTTCATTAACTGTACACACAATTCGCCGTCCATGAATTCCTTGGGAAGATATGCCAGAACAAATCATGCCATGAACCCAAGTAGGACTTTCTCTGTAAACAATGCAGCAAACCATGCCCCAATTACTATTTAGTAAAATGTGTTAACAGAACTCTACCATTAAAAACGCTAACAAAAGCCTGGTGATAATCAAAACTCACATTAATGTACACATTGTGTTTAATAAGGTTATTTGTAACGGACAATGCTATAGAGCCAATATATCCTCGCTCGTACTCCAGCAAGTCTTCTAGGTTCTTGCTTGGTCTTTTCGCTTGGGTGCAACAAGCCAGCCTCAAGAGTAAACACTGCCCAAACCACCGCATCTTGCACTACGCCCAATATTTATAGCATAATACTTTGCTGTGAGAACCAAGTGCTCCTACGGCTTATCTATAGAGATTTCCAACGTTCCAAGGTTTAGCGTGAGAATTAATATCACGATCATTAGTCACAGGACTTATTTTACGTGGAATCTGATCCACCAGATGTGCAAGTTCACCTGAAAAATTCCACAAGCATAACCGGAAAGCGAACATGGTAGCCCACTGTGCCATCAAGTTGCAGATTCAAGAGATGAGTGAGTTCAAACCCAACCATCGACTGACCTTGAAACGGGTCTTTGAGGTTTGCCATGTTCAACTCCAAGCAAATGGCAGAATGAAACATTCTAATATGGCTCATCTCCCCTCATCCCCAACTCACTAGAAAACCGACGTAAAATATTAGTAGCAGATGACCTAGAAGTTCAGACTCTTAAAGCAATAACTACCAGTACCAATAAAAATAACTTTATCATCTCTTTTAACGTACATTATTTTCGACTTCGTTCTTCCTCTTTCGTCTAGCATACAAGTTGGATTTATATGTGGGTGAATCGAGACAGATTCCTTCTTATCCTGAGTCTCATTGTGATACTGGAGGTATTTAGCGAGCCAATAACGTATAACGGATAGAACGAATTATTTTCAAGGTAATTTATTATTCCCAGTGCTCTAATTAAGATTTCCGCATATAAAATTTCCCTTAAACCTAGCATTGGCGATAGATATTTCATCTATTTATTTTTTAAGTAATACAAAAGAATAAATGTTTTAATGTTGAAAACAAACGATACTTGTATGGTTTAGTTCAAACAAAGCATGGACATGAAGCCTTAGACCACATCCTTTGTAGTAGGCGCGCTAGTGTTCACCCTTACATGGTTAAATCAAAATCGAAATATCTACTTCCGTTTTAACTGACAAGTCATGAACACCAACAGTTAGACCACATCCTTTGTTGTGTTTGTCACGGTGGGTGTGTTGTTATAGTGTCAGACTACCAACACCAAGATTACAGGTTCGCTCCTGGCCATGGAATGTGAATTTTGAAAGGCGACAAAAATCACGATACTCATGTCATACGTTGTTGGCATGTTAAAGAACCCATTGAATTCAGAAGGCCGAGTTCATAATGGCAAAATTAATCTCGGGATTTTCCACCAACACAAAGTTCCTCATTTGTCTACTAGAAAGCGGTATAGCGCCAAGGAGTTTAGATAGGCTATCTAATCTCCTTGGCATTCATAGCGCTCCAAGGAGCATTAAATTCCACACGCAAGCTGCCCTCTGGGTGTCAATTAACAAATCTTGCACCCGGCCACAGAGGCCACACGATATTATCCTTTGTTGTATACAGTTCACTAAATTGATGTAAATATTATTATTTCTTTTCTTTATTGTTATCCTAAAATCGTAGTTCCCAAGTCAGGTTTTAATATACAGATCGTGAACCACAAACCAGTGTCGACCGAGTTGTGACCTAGAAGGAGGTACTCCATAGTCTAGACCAGGGGTCTCCAAACTTTCCAGCCTTAGGGCCATACTGATTACTCCAGTAAGTTCCGAGGGCCAAAACCATATTATCATTGTTGCCGGTGGTAAAAAGTGAAATAGTCCACTGATGAAAAAAAAAGTCCGAAAAAGTACGCAACGTTGAAAAAAGGCTGCAAATCAGACTAAAGTCCGCAAAACGGCAACACTGCATATTATTAATTTTCCTGTCATTATCTGTAATTTCTAGATTAGTCGTAGAGTACGAGCCATGAGGAGTAACGTGACACGACATCTGGTGGACACAAGCGGAAATAGGTAGTACCTTCTATCGCTAACAGATGGCGCTAATAGCACGCACAGAGTAATCTCGTTGGTTCGAGAGAGTTCTGGTGTCTTCCACTCACTTCTAGATGGCAGTAATTGGAATATATAAGAAGGCTAGTTGCGCAACCACAAGTCAGTTCCTATGACACTGTTGTGAAATAAAATAGTGCGTAGCTCCTTAAAACGTGTTTGTGCATGTTTAAGTTTAAGACATCTTTGTAACAGTATTTTGTTTTGAATTGTTGCTTTTGTGTGTGATTTAGTAGTATGGAAAAGAAGCGAAAAATTGATAGTGAATGCAGAAAATTCAAAGATGAGTGGAACATTCAGTATTTCGTAATTGAGTCCAGTAACAAGGTGCTATGTTTGATTTGCAATAAAAGCATAGCCGTTCTCAAGCAATATAACATTAAACGTCATTATGAAGCAAAACATTTTCAAAATTACTCAAAATATACAGGAAGTTTGCGGACAGAAAAATTCAAAGCTATGAAGCGCGGATTGAAATCGCAGCAATCTTCATTTACAAAACTCAAAACCGAACAAGAGGCTGCAACTCGTGCCAGCTTTCGTGTGGCTCTTGAAATTGCAAAACGTGGAAAACCATTCACCGATGGAGAAATGATCAAAGAATGCATAATGGCAGCAGCCGAAGAAATGTGCCCTGAAAAGGTAAATTTATTAAAAACTGTCAGTATGTCAGCAAACATTGTGGCTCGAAGGGCAGAAAACATCGCTGAAAATATATCCTCTCAACTGTTCGACAAAAATGGAGATGTTGAGTGGTTTTCTTTGGCCTTGGATGAGTCAACGGATGTGTCAGATACTGCTCAGGTGTTGATTTATATTCGAGGAGTAGATAAAAGCTATGAAGTGCATGAAGAACTTCTTGATATGTATAGTATTCATGGCACAACTACTGGTACAGATATTTTTAAAGGAGTTGAAATGGCCATTAATCAAAAGAACCTTCGATGGAAAAACTTGAAATGTATTACAACTGATGGAGGCAAAAACATGAGTGGGAAAGATAAAGGAGTGGTCGCTCTTGTGTCAAAGGCTGTAGAAAATGACGGTGGTTCAAAACCATTAGTCTTACATTGTATCATTCATCAACAGTCTTTGTGCGGAAAATGTTTGGATATGTCTGAAGTTCTGAAACCAGTCATATCAACTGTTAATTTTATGAGATCTTTTGGGCTGAATCACCGACAATTCCAACAATTTATTGAAGAGATTTGAGAAAATGACTTACCTTATCATACTGCCGTACGTTGGCTTAGTTGTGGGAAAGTCCTTCAGCGCTTTTTTGAACTTCGAGCAGTGATCGAAATTTTTTTGATTGAAAAGCATCGCCCTTTTACTGAATTACAAAACAACGCATGGCTGTGGAATTTAGCATTCTATGTTGATTTGACAAAACATGTGAACGAACTGAATTTGAGATTGCAAGGAGAAAACCAGCATCTTCCTGATTTATACACTAATATCAAATCATTCCGGAAGAAATTGATACTGTTTCAATCACAACTACGAAGTAAATGTTTTTCACATTTTAAAACATGTGAAATATTCAGCCACACCACTGAGACTGAGTTTCCTATCGATTTTGCAATCGAAACTTTGAGTGCTTTGAAAATAAATTTTGATACTCGTTTCTCGGACTTCGATGCCTTTGCGAATCAAATTAAGATTTTTCAGGATCCTTTTGATACTGACATTGAAACCCTAGCCCCGGAACTTCAAATGGAAATGATTGAACTACAGTGCAGTGATATAATTAAGAACAAATATCAAAACTCATCTTTGTTGGAATTTTATAAGAGTCTTCCACTGACACAATTTGATAATTTGCATAAATTTGCTCGTGGGCTGTTTTCTGTTTTTGGTACTACTTATTTGTGTGAGAAGACCTTCTCCAAAATGAAGTACACGAAAAATGTTTACAGATCTAAATTAACTGATGAGCATCTTAAATCTCTTTTAATAATTGGTACAAGTAAAATTAGTCCACAACTACAAACTATTGTCAGTGGAAAACCTCAATTACATAAATCTCATTAGTATTTCATATGTCTGCATGTTGTACATGTCTTTACTCATTACAATTCTGTGTTTCTTTATCCAACTTATCACAAAAACAATATCAATAAGCCTACAACAATGTTATGAGTAGTTAGCCCATGACCATATCAATGTAGATGTCATTTTAATAATTATTCAACATAAAATTAGAATACTTCAGTAAACTAAATTTAATTTGCAATAAAAAATATGTTCTCAAAAAGGAGTTTTCAAGTATGCTAACTCTCCGCGGGCCGGACAAAATCTGTCCGCGGGCCGGATGTGGCCCTCGGGCCGTAATTTGGAGACCCCTGGTCTAGACCGAACACGGTGTACAGGTATGTGCTGCCTTCCTCTCAACAGGAGTGTAGGAAGTGTTGCATACACAGTTTACATCAAGGCGAGCCGGTCTTAGCAGGACATTTTAGATTCAACTAGCGCTATTGTTTCAAAAAGAGGTTCAGAGAAGTAATAAAATATCAAAGGCTGAGAGCATCTTTGTGAGGTCATCAGATGAATCCATGAGTACTCCTAAAATTTGTTAACAGTATATTTGCCCCCCAATTACAATTTACGTAAGCATTTTTAGCCTATTTTCAATTTTGAAAAAAATAGGCTTATGAGATCACCTTTTGTCCGCGCGCGTGTGTGTGTGTGTGAGGTGTGTGTGTGTGGGTCCCTAATAAAATCTAAACGGCTGGAGCGATTTCAATGAAACTCGGTAAGTTCATAGCACTATTCCCGGCGACCTCGACCATGCCCTTCAAATTTTGTTACGTCTCACCAATCCAACATGGCGGCTGTGCGAAATATTTCACTAGCATTCAATATCTCCGAAACTATTACCAATATCGCCCTGAAATTGTGTAGGGTGATAAAGGGCACTACTAGAAGCTCACCTATGAGACTTTCAAGAACTTGGCGACTACAAAACCAACATGGCGGTCAAGCGAAATTGAGACTTTTAAATAGACATTTCTCGCGATTTAACTATCCAAACGTAATGAAACTTGGTACAACAAATATTTATACACATTGTAATGCACTGGAGTCTAATTTATTTCAATTGTTTACATAACCTCAAAATGGCGGCTGTGCGAAATATTTCACTGACATTCTATATCTCCGAAACTATTACTGATATCATCATGCAATTTTGTACGGTGATAGAGGGTACTGATATAAGTTTACCTATGTATATTTCATAAACCTGTAAAGTACAAAACGAACATGGTGACCAAGCGAATTTGAAATATTTTAATAGAGTTTTCTCGTGATTTAACTCTCTGAGCGCAGTGAAATGTGGTACAATAAATTATTTTGCAGATTGTAATGCATTGCCATCTAATTTAATTCAATGGTTTACATAACTCCAAGATGGCGGCTGTGCGAAATTTTAAAATTAAGTTTTTATTCTTGTGTCGTAATCATGCGATCGAAGTGAAAGTTTGAATAATGAAGCTAGGCAATAATTGTCCTTGAATGGTACATAACTCTATGGCCTATACATATAACAATCCTAAATGGCGAGCTTCCGAAAAATTTAGACGGTTCTCAATATCTATGAATCTTTTACAACAACCAAACTGATTTTTTTAATGTTCATAGAGACTATGAACATATGTTCTCCTATAGGACTTTCAGTAACCTGGTGATCACAAATCCAACATGGTGGCGACGCGAAGTATAAATATTTAAATGGACGTTTCTCGCGAATTAACTATCCGAGTGCCGTGAAACGTTGCACGTTAAATGCTTATACAAATGTTGATCCACTTGCATGTAATTTATTGTAATTGTTTGCATAATCGCAAGATGGCTGGTGTGCGTACTTTTAAAATCTCGTTTTTACTTCTTGTGTTCTAATCATGCGATTGAAGTTTGAATACCACACGTACACAATAATCTTAATGTAATAGTACAAAAATAAAAATCCATCCTGGCGACCATATGAAATATTTAGACGGTTCTCAATATCTACGAATCTGTTACAGCAATTAAACTGAAATTTTGTATGTTGATAGAGAAAATTAACGTGAGCAGGATATATGAAAATAGGCTGTACAGTTCTTCACGGAACTACTTGTTGTTTTTTTGTATCGGTCCGAATCAAAATGTATCTTGAAGGACAAGAACTGATAGCAGTGTCCCTTTTAGTGGATCTTAGTATTTTTAGCCTATTTTCATTTTATGAACATAATAGGCTTATGAGGTCACCTTTTGTCCGTGTGTGTGTACATGTGTGGTTGGTCCCTAATAACATCTAAACGGCTGGAGCGATTTCAATGAAACTCGGTAAGGTCATAGCACCGTTTTGGTCTACCCCAACCGTGCCCTACATATTTTATTACGTCTCACCAATCTAACATGGCGGCTGTGCGAAATAATTCACCGGCATTCAATATCTCCGGAACTATTACTGTTATCTCCCTGAACTTTTGTACGGTAATAAAAGGCACTACTATAAGTTCATCTATGGAACTTTCAAAACCTGTTAAGTACAAAACGAACATGGCGGCTAATCGAATTTGAAACATTTTAATAGACATTTCTCGCGAATTAACCATCTGAGCGCAGTGAAATATGGTACAGTAAATATCTATACACATTCTAATGCACTGGCTTCTAATTAAGTTCAATTGTTTACATAACCTCAAGATGGCGGCTGTGCAAAATTTTAAAATTAAGTTTCTATTTTTTGTGTCGGTAATCGTGCGATCGAATTGAAAGTTTGAATAATGAAGCTATGCAATAATTTTCCATTTATGGTACATAATTCTATGGCCTATACATAAAACAATCCAACATGACGACCATCTGAAATATTTAGACGGTTCTAAATATCTACGAATCTATTTCAGCAGTCAAACCAAATTTGTGTATGTTGATACAGGCAATTAACATGAGTTGGATATATGAAAATAGGCTGTATAATTCTTCACGGAACTACTTGTTGAAGGTCAAAACCTACACGCTATTTATTTGCAGTATTAGTTGAGATAATACAACTCGTCAATATTTGTTAGTTGTGGTCTATGTGATGTTTTGTTAAAATACTGGAATTCGTCACTAATATCCAAATTTGCCTGTTTGGAGTGAATATGTGGTTGTTGTAAATGGTCAATTCAGATTATATTGCACAAGCTACTTATCTGGTTAAGTCTTGCAAGGTCGCAGTGAGAACAGTTAACTTGGTCACTGTGTGCACTCGACTGAAGGGAAATTCCTGTGTGTGTGATGGTCCCTTATCTCGTTTGGATATTCCCCCTTTTTCATTCCTAAGTGCCATATGATCCTCGTACAAATACTGCTAAACTGCAACTAAATAAGTGTATATATTGTAACTATTTTCACCCATTTTCAGCCATAGATTTTACAGCCTTAGTGTAATGGATCTGATGATGATCGCTTGACGAAACTGAAGTGAATTTATTAATCTTATGTAATTTTTTTCAGGATTTGGGCATAACCCACTGAAAAACATCAAAATTCTGTTTTATTTAAAAATATATACAAAATGTCATTACGATCAGATATGTAACAATAAAATGTAATTATATGATAGCTAAGATTCTAATTCATGGGCATTTATAATATTTAGTTATGTGTAAACAAAGGGAAACAAGTAGTTCCGTGAAGAACTAAATAGCCTATTTTCATATATCCTACTAATATTAATTGCCTCTATCAGCATACAAAATGTCAGTTTGATTGCTGTAATAGATTCCTAGATATTGAGAACCGTCTAAATATTTTGGATGGTCACAATGTTGGATTTGTATATAATAGGCCTTAGATTTTAGATTACATGAAGATTATTGTGTAGATGTTTTATTCAAACTTCAATCGGATGGTTAAAACGCAAGAAATGTTCATTTGAATATTTAAATTTCGCGTCGCCGCCATGTTGGATTTGTGCTCGCCAGCTTATTGAACGCCCCATAGGTGAACTTATACTTATAGCACCTATACGCTTACCAAATTTCAGTTTGATTGCTGTAGTAGATTAATAGATATTGAGAACCGTCTAACTAATTCGGATGGTCGCCATGTTGGATTTTATATATGTAGGCCATAGAGTTATGCATTATTAGATGATGATTATTGTGTACGTTCATTATGCAAATGTTGATTTCGATCACATGATTAGAACACAAGATATAAAACTTAATTTTCGAAATTTGCACAGGCGCCATCTTGAGGTTACGTAAACAATTGAACTAAATTAGATACCAGTGCATAACAATGTGTATAAACATTTGCTCTACGAAGTTTCATTGCGTTTGGATCATGAAATCTCTATAAAAGTATATTTAAAACTTTCAACTTCGTTTGGCCGCCATGTTGGTTTCGTAGTTACCAGGTTTTCAAAAGTCACATAGGTGAACTTCTAGTCGTTCCATTTATCACCGTACAAAATTCCAGGGTGATATCGGTAATAGTTTCGGAGATATTGAAGGCTGGTGAAATATTTCGCACAGCCGCCATGTTGGATTGATGAGGCGTAACAACCCCCCCCCCCCCACACACACACGCGCGCGCACACACAGTCGGACACACGGACAAAAGGTGATCTCATAAGCCTATTTTCTTTATAAATGAAAAAGGCTAAAAATATGTATTTAGTCTACATAAAAATCCTAGCCGTACTGATAATATATCCCACTGGGAGAAGTGAACAAGTCTTCAGGCCACTGACGGAACCATAATCGTACAGTGTGACACACGTCTTATTTCGTAGCAAACCAAAGACGACGTCTTTCCTCAGGCCACCAAACTTAGCAACACTAGGACGATATTTCGTGGCAGGAGAGGTGTATGCTACTACAGTCGAAGAGTCCTGCAATGCTATCGAATAACATTGGAGTCTGAACTTTTTACTCCATGGACACCATGATGAATAGCGAATGGAAACAAGGTTCATACGAATTGCGACATCTAGTAACGAGATTTGTAATCCACGAATTTAATTACAGAATATGTAAAACAGGAATGTCAATGTTCCAATCCTACTGTGCTCTTGAATTAATTGCGGCAGCCATTGTGACAGATACCATGTCAGGTGGTGAAAACGTAGACAGAAGTTCCTAACACAGTTTTGTTGTGAAGTTTAATTACTGTATACGTTTATGTAGTTATACTACGTAGTTCTTTTTATCATTTTAAATGATCTTGTCGACTTCGTCGTTACGCTGGGGTCTGGCGTTACGTTACGGTGACGGGACGAAATGTACCCAGATGCACTGAGGTGTGTGACGTCTTAGTACCGCTTGGTGACCGACAGTAGTGGCTACGCTGGCTAAAGCGCTGCGTTAGGCCATGGGGCCAAGCTCTCTGCTGACTCGGTAGACGTGTGGGTTCGAGCCCCACCGTCGGCTGTCCTTGAAATGGTTTTCCGTGGTTTTCCATTTTCAACACCAGGCAAATGCTGTGACAGTACCTTCTGACAGGCCACGGCCGCTTCCTTCCACATCCTTGCCCAGTTTCATTCATCTTCATCCATTCCATCTCTCATCCCGACGCGCGGGTCGCCCACGGGCGTCGAATAGAAAGACCTGCACTCGGCCTCTCAGGAGGCCACACGACCAAAAAAAACGCTTGGTGCATGTGTTCCCCGACAATCTCTACTTCGTTAGTATAAGACAAAAATCCCCGATTCTTGGATGTCACAATCTCGAGAACCACTGGATGGATTTTGATGCGGTTTTAACCATTCTGTAAAGGTATCGAGGAAAGATTCTATAGAAAAAAATTTATGTATGATCAAAGGAAGCCAAGCAGTAACGACTTAAGTGAAAAAGTCGAAAACAAACTTGGCGTCCGTGCGCTCCTTAAGCTTACGCTGGGCAAACCGTTAAAAATATCAATATACTATAAGCGTAAGAACTGGTCAGCATGAAAAGTTCTACGAAAACGTCCGCGAGAGCATATCTCTATCTTCAATACATCGTCCACTATAAGTGTTTTTAGACTGGATGGAAGGGGCACGTCCCCGCGCGCTCTGAAGAGCGTGACGGCATCTCGCGCGCTTGACCTTGCTTTGCCCTTGGTTTGCACTTGCCGTTCGCGAGTAATTTGAAACATGGTAAAGTATTATAAAGCAAGATAAGTATTATGCAGATAATTTTCTAACATATCAAGAGTCTTTGGCTTCGAGCGAAGCGAAGCCTCCAGCCTTTCTAGCATTTTTCAGCATTTGTAGCAATTAAAATGATACAAAGTCTAGTCTTTCAGACTGACTGTCACTTTTTTAAATTAATATACACTATTACCCGACTCTAAAAAGACCTGCGGTTGAGCCATCTGTTTCCGGAATACTTCAACATATGCTCTGAAGGCGAGAAATTAGTCCAGGAAATCAAAATATTACGGTGAAATATTTGGTGAAATGTAATGAAGAATGGTTGGTTGGATCCTCAGTTTAGGGGCTGCGACAACGCGGTCATGTAGCCCCGTGTACTTTGGGGGTGTGTAGATCCTGTCTGATAACAAGTTTTAATTATGATGGCTGTATTAGTGTGTGATATCTGTAATTCAGGTAAGGACTGCAGACATTCCATTTTCAAGTAGTTCCTAGTTTTGCTACCTTATGCTAACGTCAATAACAACTAGTTGTTAACTTGATCACTAGATGCTACTGCAGTCAGCTCCTGGTGACGAACGTTGGAACTTAAGAGCGTTAGTCAAATCTAACTTATAATTTAGCTTCACACAAGTGTATTTAGTGGAAGGTTCTTTTACATGCCATTAATCTACGATATGGGCCCGCCTGATTTACTTCCCCTCTAAAGGAAGGCGTACTGAGGGATTTTAACGCTCTTAAAATCCCACGACTTCGGCCGGGTTTGAACCCGGTACCTTGGGCATAGAAGCTCAGCATGCTACCAACTACGCCACCGAAGCCGCCGTATTGAAGAATGCAAATCAAAATTAATGGAATGGAGCCGAAAGAAATCTGAAACGCCTATTGACAAGTTAGCAGGTGATAAACTAAAGGAGGTAAGGTACTTTTTGCTACTCAGGAAGCACAATAACCAGTGATGGAAGAAGGAAAGACGATATAAAAAGTAGGTTGGCTCAGGCAAGGAAAGCCATTCTTCAGAAAAAAAAATTTTGACATCAAGTATAGATTTAGCTGACAGGAAGTCATTTTTGAAAGTGATTGTCTGAAGCGTGGCACTCTGAACTGTTAGCGCAGCACAAAATCGGAGAATAGATACGTTTGAAATGTGGTGTTACAGGGGAATGATGATCAGATTAGTAGAGAGAGTACCAAAAGAAGAAGTATTCAGAAAGGTGGGAGATTGAAGTGATAGAAGACATTTTTCAGTGTTGACTTGTTCGTATTAACCGACTGGAACGCACTCTTTAACAGGTGGGAGAGGAAATATTTTCCGGCGGTTGCTACTGAAGAGAAGAGATAGGTTGGTAGGACACATACAAAGATACCTGGGAATACCAAACTTAGTTATAGAAGGAAGGGTCAAGGACAAGAACTGTAGGACCAGACCAATGTTAGAATATGTTAATCAAATTGCCTCGGATATAAGTTGTGGTAACTATGTATAGATGGAACGTTTAGCTCAGGAAAGGGAGGAATGGAGAGCTGCATCAAAGCAGTCAAAAGACTGAAGACCCAAACATCAAAATTGAAGAATGTTTTATGTTGAAGTAGTTTGTTAATTTCTGTAAAGTGCATCAAAAAAATAAATCTCTGAAATCTCATATGGTCAGATAAACAAGGAAATAATATATACTATTAGATTGTACGTGGCTAAAAATAGTACCAAATACCAACCAATTATTTTGCAGGTGTTTTCAAAATTATGATCGCCGATAAAGAAATAAGGAATGCACAATAGTTATTGCATCACATTTTAAAGATAATTGAAATGTTGATTCTGTCTTCAGAATTATTTTGCCAACATTTCTGTCCCGGTGAACCAAAGGGCTCGTTTGACGCTGATTAGTTCATTGGTCAGACGGTCACTGCAGGGTTCTTATGAACCTCAAGCAGTGCTAATGGACTATGGGAACTGTTCCACCTAAAAGCAAACAATAGTCTGCCTTTCATAATGAACATAATTTAATGCAAGTTAGTTAGTCATTGAGGTTTTAAGGGGCGGAAGTTTGATTCAAGTGATGTTTTATTTCCTTTAAAAAGTATTCTTTTGACAGTAACAACATAGCTGGAGAAAACGAATCTATTGTGACATGATAAAATAATGAGAATTTATGAATGGATATGACATTAATCCATTAAACCTGGCACGAGGTATCAGTGTTCGTAGACTTACTACACGCTTTTAATTAGACGACTTATTATTCAGTTGAGCCTCGCTGACACGGTCTCGATGGAAAGAGCTTTCGTTTAATAAGGATCAAAAGAGGAAATGTAGTCTAAATATTAAGCCCATCATTATCGTTGCGTTGCTAAAGCTCTTGATTTATCTCTTTTCATCCTCTCTTGCTTTGTTATTTCATTTACATTCATCCCTTTTTGAAACAATAGTTTAATTCCGTGCTCTTCCCGCTTGAGTGCATTAGGAGTCGGCACGAGATGTTAAGAGATGTTGTTTTCCGCGACACAAAGGACGGTAAGATGTCACACAGCAAGCCTCTATATCTGCATTACCAATACCTCGCAGCTAATGTATATAATACTCTAATAATATCGTATGGCCTTGGGTGCCGGGTGTAAGCTTTGTTATTTGACACCCAAAGGGCAGCTTGCATGTCGAATTTCGTTGTTCCTTGAAGCCCTATGAAAGTCAAGGAAGTTAGATATCTAAGCTCCTTGAACACTATAGCGCTTTCAAATAGAGAAATGAGGAACATTGTCTTGGCGCAAACTCCCGAGATTAATTTTGCCATTATGAACACGGCCTACTGAATTAAAATGGGTGCTTTGACATGCCAACATCGTATGACATGGTGTCGTAATTTTTGCCGCCTTTCAAAAAAAAAACACTTAGCACGGCCAGGAGCGAACCTGCAAGCTTGGGGTTGGTAGTCCGATACGATGACCACTCACCCACCGTGGCAAGCTACCTCGCAGCTTATTAAGCCGAACACCATAACTGTACTGTGAAGGCGGAAGTCCAGAGATACAAGTGGTCATCCTGAGTGGGATTTCGCCCAGATTTTTCCACACTCCCAGCAGGTACATTCAGGTATGATATAATACTTCCAGTCCCGGGACACCTACCCCATTCATACGGCCTACAAATTATCGTTATTTACACGACAACAGTCGCCAAAGAAACCCAAGTTATCAGATAAATGCAACAAACACCCAAGGGCATGAGGTAGATATTCAACATCTCCCAAACCCTTAAGATTTGCTAGTTATATGTGATTTGTTTAGTTAGGATATCTTATTGATTGACCAAGTTTGCTAGCTTAGTGTGATTGTGTGCTATTTATTAAATGGTCAGGTTGGAGTGATTATGAACTTAGCTTCAAGAGTTTAGTGCTTTTCAGTCGGTCAAAGTACCGACTGAAAAGCAATAAACTCTTGTTTACTAAGGCAACACTGAAAATATGGCTTCAAACACCACAATGAACTTAGCTTATTGAGCGATGTGCGATCCGGTCCCGTACCGCTATTCTCACCACCGCCTGCACTGAACTGGGGAACAAATCTTGAATAGTAAGTCTAGTTTAATCACTACTGCAACTAAAACAGCGTATATAATGTAAATACCATCACCCATAAGTTACTTGTAGACATAGATTTAATAGCGTAAGTATAAAGGATCTAATTGTGGTTGCTTGGTGATCGAAACTGGCCATCCAAGTATATTTAAAAATCTCATGTAAATCTTTTTCAGGATTAGGGAAACACCCAGTTAGGTACAATCGTGATGGCTGACTGAAAAACATTCAATTTGAAATAAAAAACCATTAATTAATAAAAAATCATTACATAAATCCAATGAATGAGTAAATTAATAAATACATGCATAACTGAGCACACAAATACATAAATACTGTTACGTGCCACCCCCCTAGTGGCACTTTTGTTAACTGGATTACGGTAGGTTGAAGCACAACACAGATTGTTTCTTTAAAGAAATAATTAACTTTATTGCGGCCAGAAAATTACACTACTCATCAGCAAATACAAGCAATTGGTACCTTCCTCCAGTTTCCTCAAGTCTCTTCCTTGAGCGCTCTTGGCCCTTTCACTTGTCAACAGACCACAGAAGTTAATCCGTCCTAATGAGTACGGTGGCCTTGACAGAAACTACCTGCTCCTCTCCCTTATGTACACCGACTACAGTTACTTACGATCACTTGCTGCAGGCTGTTCACAAGCTGGGAGAAACAATGTCACTGGATTTCGTAACTCGCCCGGCACTTCGTCACCACACTTCTGTCGCTCAGAAAAACACGCACTAGCACAGAAACACACACCCACAGAAAGCTCGCCCCTTACTGCTGAAGCCGCTTAAATAGCTGGGTGGTGACTCAATGAATTCTAGAATCGTCCAGGACACACGGCTTCTCGACATTTCCTTCACTGGCGGGGTCACGAATATTCTGGACCATCCCTTTCACTTCGCAGCCCGTTGCGTAACGCGCACGTAATACACTGAGGCAGAGCACACACAGCCCGGGGGAGCTGTGACTCATGCGGCGAGCGACAAAACAAACTCACAGCCGTAACAATACATAAACTCATAAATACATTAGTATGTAAATATATAAGTAAACACATTAATAAATACACAAATTCATAAATACATTAATTTATGTACTTAAGATATGTATTTATTAATTTATTTATATAATTGTGTTTTTATGTTTTTATGTATTTATGCATTAATTAATAAATACGGAAATACATAAATCACAAAAATAAAGATAAAAACCAAAAAGGAAGTTTGTAGTTTTACGTGACCGTTAATCTCGAGATCATGAGCCACGGGACCTCCATTTTACGTGGAATCCGAACCACAGGACATGGCATATCACTTTGAAAATCTCACATGCATTGAACGGGAATCGAACCCGGTCTGCTGGTGAGAGGCCAACAGCTAGACCGCTGCGCAACCACGCCCCCAAAGATAAAAACAAATAAACAGACAACCAGGTAATATTATCCAGTGTGGCAGTAAACGGTGAAACTGAGACCTTTATAACCGCGATACGAGACCGTGTGTCAGCGAGTGCAAATTATGGGGAGCACGATCTAATGTGAATGTGGCAAAATAATGATACCCTTCATTGCTTCTAACTATCGATCATTCACTGTGTAATATTGAGGTACAAGGATTTTACGAATATTGTGCATTGTGAAATTGTTGCGATGTAAAGATTTCTGAACACATGTATCAGTGACTAGCATTCTTGACTGTCATCCCTGAGCTCTGGGTTCTAATCCCGACTCTGATTAAAAACGTTTGTCTGATCTGACGCCTGGATCGGGATACGCGCACCCTATGAGGCAGAACTGAGAAGAGGTAGGTTCGATTATCTCCTCAGTCATCCTAGAAGTGATATTCCATGCTTTTCTACGTCTACCGAGGTGTTATCATACTTGAGACCACTGCCAAGAACAATACTAGTCGTAATTGAAAATACACAACCTAATAGAGCCATCACAATAAAACAGGTTATAACATAACTTCAACACACACACTCCGAAGTACACGACACTCCAATATCGCAAGGCCCTTAAATGAATCAACAATAACAACTAGGTGTTGTTACAATAAGAGGAAGGACTCCAGATAGCTAAGCTTCATATTTCTCAACTGAGCTGAAAAGGACTAAGGCCCTTTCTTAAAAAAGAAATTCAATTAATAACGAAGTATCTTCCGACATTCATCCTAACAGATTGAGCGGTGCAGGCATGTCCAGGATACTGACTTCCTGACTATCACCACGTACAGGTTCTTGTTGGCAAACGAGTCAGTGTTTACGTGTGCATATCCTTGGCCAGACTAACCCAATAGTTTCCTAGGTGACATCACACTCCGTGTTTTCTGTGTACGTCTACTTGTGAATCCGAACCAAAAACAGAACGAATAGTAGGTGACAGTTTTAATTTATTTTCGTGTGCGTGTTGTTCTTAGTGCCAAGTGTCTGGGGTATAGGGCAATTTTGTACTTGTTGCTGCAAACTAAACTTTACAGACTGTATACTGTGTACTAATTTATATAAAAATACTGCTGTGTTCTATCCCCCTGTTACCTTGGGATCACCATATCATTCATACGTCATAAGGAGTCTTATCATCGCCATAACCATCACGCAGTTGTTGTTATTGTTCATTTATCACATCATCACCCTGTGCACCTTAAATCATAACGGTTTAAATAAAGGAAAATAAAATTTTACAAAACCAAACAACTCTGAGAAAGAAGCATTTACGTCATCAAAGATAAACAAGGTTGAAACTGCCTACCAGCAAACCAGAGATGTTTACAATAAACCATCAGTGTCCATCAATGTCAGGATTAGCCATTATTGTTTAGTTATTCGTCCAGAAGTTCTGCATGCAGCAGAATGCCTTGCAATGAATAAGAAAGGTTTAGTTGAAAAGTTAGAGGCCAAAGAACAAAAATTCCTTAGAATGATCCTAGGACCAGTCAGAGAAAATGGAGAGTACAGGAGGCGACAAAACAACGAACTCCTACGTGTGGAAAGGATAACGGACTTGATGCGAAAAGGGAGAATTATTTTGTATGCCTACATAACACGCTTGAGCTCGCAGAGACTGACCAACCACATATTTTCCTCCTTTGTAGACCAGAAAACCAAGGGACCATGGTTCTCTGACATCGAAAAATATCTTATAGATACAGGGATTTCGCTTGAGGACATTCAAGAACGTCTTCCTCTCCAGAAAGAACTTAGAGCACACCAGCGATTCCAAGAAAAGCCAAAACTGAGAACATGCAATAAGTGGATGGCTGACAGAAAGGAGGCACACAGGAAACGGATGAAGGACTACTGGGAAAAGATTAAAGCTCAAAGACGGAAACAGTTGAAGTAACGTTGTCCATAGCAGGCCGAAACGAAGAAGAAGAAGAAAAAGATGGAGAGAGACAAGCCAACTGTTTTAGATCCCTTATTTGGGGGTGGATCTAAAAGGGAGAGTTGCTGTACTAATTTATGAGTTTGTGCCTAAAGAAGGGTAGCTCCCCTTGACAGGGCAAGCTGACCAGTGTAGTGTGTTGTGATGTGCTAGGAACTAGGGGGCGCTCCTATAAAGACTGTAAATATGGTTTAAGGGATGTAGCCTTAGCACGCGGGTCGGTGTACTAGTCGCCCAGCCGGCTACTTATTATATAATCACCTTGCTAGTGTCAGCGGTTCGGCACGCGCTTCCTTTGAGCACGCGAGCCGCTGTGAGGAATACAAGGACGTCTGAGTTGGCGTTATTACTACGGTGTGTCACGTCTGACCGTGACGGGAGTAAGGAAGGACGTGGGGACGTGAAGAAGAGTGTAGATCAGTAATGCAAGTGTAAGAGACTGACCAAGTGTTTATTGGTCAGCAATGAGTAACTGTTAGTCCCTTTTAAGGGATCTTGTGATGTTATAATGTGAGTACAAACTGTGGGTGTTAGGTTACAAAAATAGGATTCTGAACACTGACTGACTGACTCACCTCGGTTGACACTGTCGTTAGCCTCCGGCTGTCTCGTCGAAGCACTGGTGATGGAGAGATCCTCGTGACCCACTTAAGGCACCTTTTATACCTTTAGCCTCTGTTCTGTCAGCGCGTTGTGGCATAGTTGAACCAGTTTGTAGTATGTCGCTGTGTGTCATAATTACGCAAGGGTTGAGCTGCTTTATGGAGTAGCCAGCTGCCCTTATAGTATTGATGGATATTGGGTAGGCTTTTAAAGGGTTGCCTTTTATGAGATTTAGACAGATGATGGGGGGGATGATCTCTAAGGGGTGCATACCCCTTGGGTATTGTACAAGCCTCTTCCTCCATTTGGTCGCGTCCTCGCGACCGGGAAGGGCACTTGGGGTTGGGATGTTGTCGTAGTAGTTTTTGAATCCCCCTCGTCTCTTCTGGTGGTGGCGTCGTAAGCGTCGTCGTATGGAACGGGTGTCGTCGTGCAGAAATGTAGGTGTGCGGTCAGCCCGTGTTCAGAGGGGAGGGTTATGGGGTGTACATAGATATATATGTATATAAATTTTACATTGCATGGTGAAATGTGCATTAACATTGTTGAATAAAGAAAATAATTGCTATTGAGGCACAATCGCCATTGCCGTTGTCGGCATAAAAAAGAAAAAAACATGGTTATACATGGTTACATAGTTGTGCAGGGAGGAAAAACCCAGGGCCGAACGGATGATTGCGTCGTCCGCCCTATCTTGGGGGAAAAAGTGCTCCCCGCAATAAAGAAGATAGGAGAGAATAGAAAAAAATGGGTGTTCCAGGGTATAATTTAAAGGAAATATTTAAAATGTATTTATTGGTGTGGGATAAAACGGAACACCCTGACAAATGGGGAAGTTAGAAGAGAGAAAAATGAAAGAAAACAATTCACAGACATTGGTTACGTGTTACCTTAGCAAACGAAACAAAACAAAACAAAAATATAGACATCGTGTACACGTGAACTTGATAAACAGACAAAAATATTATGTTGCGATGCTGACATTTAGGAATTTCCATTGGAATAATTGCCCGTGGGCGCATGAATATGTATGTAGTTTACTCTTTAAAATTATGAACTACAATGACCTTATGTCTACTTAAGCGCGCTAAACCCTTATAATTCTAGTTTTTATTTGGATCCTCGCGTGCACGCTACCTGTTTGTACGTACGCTTGCCGTATCACGGCTGATCCTATACGGCCACCTCTTGGCACGGTTGAGTGGTCGTACCGCTTGCAGTGTATTCTTAATACCTAGTCTGTGAAGCATCCTCTGTGGGTGAATGCTTGCACACTTGGCCATGAGGGTCGCCGCCACATGCCGGTTGCGCCCTCATCGCCGTAAGCTGCGTCGCATTTTGACGCTTCAAGTGTTTTTGTTTTATGTAGATCTGCCAGCAAGCTTGATGCCCCACAGGCATCATTCCCGCTGTGCAGATTATTGACGTGTAGCTGTAAAAAAAAATGTAGTGAGTGTGTAAGTGAGAATGAATGTTAAATGGAGGTTAGTATGCACAGGTATAATACTACAATAAGGGGGCATTAAATAGCATGTTGCTGCTATCTGGCAGCAAAATCATAATTACACGTGTCATATTCTAGGTGACAATGCCTGCAAAAAAAAATGGAGAGGTTAACAAAACATTGAAATTCCCTATTCCATATGCCGCTTCCTGTGGCAGCGTTGCCACAGTCTGAAGCCCCTTTTTACCTGTGAAAAGAATGGCATGGTTATTATTACTCGATATATGGCCGGGCTTACCCTATATGGTGCCGTGACGTCATTTCCTAATGTGTTGTAGTATTGGGCTTACCCTGGCAACGAATTTGGGCCGCCAGGCGCCGAAATTTTACCTCAATATATGTATTGAAAAAAATTGTCTTAAATGTAAGACTATGCTACATTATAATAACTTATCATGAATTATCGGACTTACCCTGATGACGGATTTGTGGGTCATCAGGCGCCGAACGGCGTTCTCTTATACCACTTATTCTACTTATGGTATATATATAAAAAAAAACTACATCTAAGCCGAGAGGGTTGCCTTAATCTATTGCCGAAAGATGCTGTGCTGAATTGCAACAGTGTTCATTAAATTTGCTTAATCCTAGGTTGCGTGTCAAATGCAACCGTCTATAACTAAATTTGGCCTAGGACGATCGCCTGGGGCAATTAAATCCCCAGATCACCACCCGCACGAGCCCCAGAAACACCGGTTGTCTCTAGGGTCGCTAGATTCCGTCCCCTTAAGTCTAGTGTCGACGTCTATTACTAGGATTAATCTATCCGCGGGCGGCTTACGGTGCCACTAAGCTAACCGTTCCGCCCGCTGTAACTTCCTTGTCGTGCTCGTTTTGCCGTTCCGATTAGTCGTAGGTGAGCCGCCCACTTGGCTCCTGTGAGGGGCGCGCAATGCCCCATCTCTTAATGCACTCTGACTGCCCGATGCGTCGTCATTTATGTGGGCATTGGACAGTGTGGTCCAATGGCATAATATCCTCCGGGAAGAAAGCGTCCGGGGAGTCCTCTTCGCCTGTTTCGGCCGCAATATTTGTATTCATATGTCCTCCGGGAAGTGAGCGTCCGGGGAGTCCTCTTCGCCTTAATCGGCATTGCTGGGTTGGCCCACTGAACCCTTTTGAGTGCCCGCTATGCTACTCATTTAAGAACTCTGGCGACCCGTTGTCGTCCATTTACGTGGGCGCAGGACCGAATGAGCGCGTACATTCCATATATATATATTCATATTTCATTCTGCATTATTGATTACCGTCGTGGTCTTCACCTTCACCTCGCGGGGTAAGGACTTGTCGGATCTAGGATTGGTCCTGCTGAACCCTTGGATCCTGCTTCACTCCTGACGAATAGGAGTCTGACTCCCCGCCATGGAAGTCCTACTTACGTAGATTTAACTAACAGTCTAGTCATAATATGGTCGTCTCTAGGGATAGCTCCCGAGGCCGACGCGGAGTGAGCTATTTCTCCCGCCATTCTCAGAAAGTCTCCCTGCAGGTCTTGGCTTCGACGACCGTGGCTCAAAGTGGGTTTAGCATCCCTTCCTCCCAGGGGCGGTTTATGCGCACCTAGGATTCCAGAGCTTGCCCGACCAGGCCGCGAATGCTTTGACCTTACGTGGTTCGTCTATTTGGTCTAGTCGTCAGTAATTTGATTTGTCGAGCCAACTGGGGTAAGGGTTGTCATTACCTACCCCAGTTCTGCCCCTAGTGTTGTGCTTTTGACCTTTGGCTAACGCCGGTATCATCAGCCAGGGTGTTTCAGATTCCCTTTTTTTTTTTTTTTTTTTTTTTTTTTTTTTTTTTAAATATAGGTGTAACCTGTGTAAAAAGTGTCAAATGTAAAATACTTCCAGTGTGGTGGGCTGGTAAAACCTCTACATACGTAGACTACTTTAGGCTACCTGTGCTATATCAGCTTCTCCAGCGATAATGCTCTTTTTTAACCTTGATGGAGGTGTTAGTAGGGTCTGTGGCGTCAGGTACCCTGTTATTGTGATCTGGGGGTAGTTATCTGTAGAGTGGGTTAAAGCAGGGTAGGAGGAGGTTGCGCACTTCCGAATTCCGCGTTAGTGGCGGCCTGGAACCGGTTTTTGTGCTGGGATGCTCCTACAGTGAGTGGAACGGGGCAGGTAATTCCCGGGGTTGCAAAAAATAAAATAAAAATCCATGCCGGTCTGATATCAATATCCCCTGGTGAATGGATGGGATGTACATGCATGCGTCTGGATATGAGGCGTTTGCACTCATGTATGGATAGGTGTAGGTTGAGGCATAATACTAATATATTTCCCTCTCATGCGGGATGATTTAAATTTAAAAAAAAATGGTTAGTATTTATTACTTATGGCCTCATCTCTCAGATGGAGATGT
Source organism: Meconema thalassinum (assembly GCA_946902985.2). NCBI lineage: Eukaryota > Metazoa > Arthropoda > Insecta > Orthoptera > Tettigoniidae > Meconema > Meconema thalassinum. The sequence continues at coordinate 2,123,166,584 of OX336388.2, forward strand.
GCATTACGCTTAGTTGTTGTTGGCCGATGCACCCCTCTCATTCAGGTGATAGCGGTGGGGCTCAGGGCGTAGCATGCCCTTTCTGTAAACACATGAAGTTTACCAACCCTTATGTATACTTTGTAGTGTAGTGTAGCTGTTTATGGTCGTGTAGATGTGTTTGCGTTGTTTATGTCTGGACGTGAAAAGGTTATGGGAAGGGAGTAGAGTGGGACGCTGTTAGCATGTTCTCTTGTCATCCTCCCTTGGTCCATGTTGGTTTTCTATCCGCGCTTTGGGATAGCGAAGCTTCACGACCTACTCTGGTCCGTTATAGGGCTAAGTCCTAGTCGCCTGGAATGATTTGTTTCGGGACTAGGGTCGCAAAAAGAAGTTGTTAAGGGGAGGTCCCGTTTCCTCAAAGTCCCTATGTTCGCCCCTGATTGGTGAGCGCGTTTGTGTGTGTGTGTGTGACTACGCTCCGCTACACCACGCGGACGCCTGGTCTGCTGTAGAGCTAAGTCCTACTGTGTATATTGTGTATGGGTAGGAAGCGCCCGTGGCCTGCCAACGTCTTTACGAACGTGCTACTCTGGGCCTGCGACAAGTTTTGGTCTGTGACGTCTGCTTGTTGATAAATGCTTTCGCAGTGTTGAAAAATGTATAGTGTTATGATTGTTCTGCATTTGTTTATTCATGGTCACTGCCACTACACAATTGCGTTTTGTCATCGACAGTGTTGCAAAGTGGCTAAGTCTGCAAGTCATCAGTTCGTGTGTGTAACTTCAGGCCGGGATTTTATGTAGGTTAACCACTGTTGCGTGTTTTTCTGCACGTATGCCAGTGTGGTCATTGTGTTAAATTCCTGGCGGCCCGATGTGGTAATCCGCCCTGCTACTATTGCCGTTGTGTGGCCATTATTCCGTAAGACCGTTGTCTTACGAAATTTATATGTCTCTGTCTGGAAAGTCCATTTTCCCTGTCAAGTGTATTTCTGGAATTTTATGCCTGTCATTTGGCCGCAGGAATGTAGTATTATCTGTCTAAGCCGTTATATGGGCCAATTTTGGTGTGATTGGAAGGCCGTCTGCTTGTTTTTCCCTGGCGTGCAATTTTCTCTGGGGTTCGAACCCGTGTTCTATGTAATTCTCTGTGTTATATGTCTGCGTTGTTCATGTTCTGCGGGCATTCTGTCTGTATTTTGTTTGTGTTTCTCGTACCGAAAATACCGTTGTTTAGTTAGTTTTCGGTACGAGGTTTTTGTGTGTGGACATGGGTTCGAAGCCGGTTGTCTGTAAAGATTTGGTGGCCATTTCTGTGCCGCCTACACTATGGCAAGTGGGCTGTGTGTTTTTCTATGCGCAACCCCTAGTATACCTTCCTGCGAGGAGTTTGCTTATTTTTGCCCTCTCCTCGTAGTGTAAATTTTGAAGATATAGGGTTCTTAGGTTGGCTATGAATGATTCCGTGCAGTGTGCTTTGGGAACTGTCATCTGTAAGGCTCGCAGTTTATCACTGACGTCTGCTTTAATGCTGAGTATGAGGGTGTCGGGTTGCAATGTCTTGCGCGGTCGCTTGTTTACTTGTTTCGATAACGCTGTGTATCCGAACATGTGTTCTTAATCAGCCTGCTTTTCTGTTAGTGCTCTTCGCATTATAAAAAGGCAAGAGGGGAATTTTGTGGTTTAACGTGACCATTTCTAGAGATCGTGTGCCACGGGATTTCCGTTCTACTTGGAATCCAAACCACAGGCCATGGCATTTCACTTCGGAAATCTCATATGCATTGGCCGTCTGCAAAAGAACCTTCCATTGACTATACTTGTGTCCCCGAGTGTTGTGTTATGTATACCTATGTATAAAATATATATATAGTTTATTTGGCCATTTTTCTTTCTTGGGCTAAATGTGTGAAACAAAAAAAAATTATTTATGCCCCGCTCTGCATTAAGAGAGCACATTGAAAGAAAATGATAGTAGGTGGCGTTAGTCTCTAAAAATTATGTCGTGAGCACTATGTTTTTGAAAAAAAAATGGTGATTGGGACCTGAGTGTAGTATTTACCATTTTGGTAACGTGAGTACTACCGTAATCTGGTTACGTCTCAGGGGAATCTACCGACACTGTCTAGTACACCTTAGGAAGGCCATTGCCAGACGTAACTGATACCCTTGTATCCACGTCACGAGCAAAGCCAGTGCACTGTGGGAGTCAAACCTGCCTATCAAAGTAATTGTAACTCACCAAAATGACAGTGTCTCATCCCGGTGTGCAATTGGGCTTTTTAGTTGGTTAAAGCACACCTCCCAAAATTTTTTTTTTTTGAAACTAGTTTGAGATTCTTAATTCTTGCCACACTTACGGCTTTCGCCCGCAACAGGAGAATCTATCAAACTGTGGAACCCTAACATAGAACGTTTAGTCATTTCTACTTAGAAAGACTCACTTAAGCTTTATGCTGTGATTTTATGCTTAAGTTGTGTTCAAAATATCTCTTTTTCGGCCTGAAGCCTGTTTGGCTTCCACTTGGCTTAGCATATTAGAGACTTTACGTTATGGCGTTAATCACTTCGCCCAATAACCATTGATGGCCTGAGAGAAAAATGCCATGGTTCCGAAAAAAAAAAAAAACAAGAAGGATTTAGAATTGTTCCTTCTACTTTGGCTATATTGCACTGTATATACATAAAATAAGAAAGAAAAATATGCGATTTCATGTTGATTATGTACTTGTTGGACCATTTTCCTATCGCCCCCGTGTGAAAGAACTTATGTGGCCTATAATTTTGGTGTTAGCGATGTTAGTTTATTTCTCTGGCCTTGGTGAAAGTCGTTATCGTCTTTCGAGTTTCAGTGCTCAGAAAGGTGAAGGGTTTTGCCCTGTTACGATATTATAGGCCTCTGAAATCCATTGAGGTGTTTCTTTGCTGTTTTCCGGCGGAATTTCTAGCAAAGTAAGCCTTGCCCTACTTCCACCGTAGCGCGTGTTTCTAGGTCTAAGTGTACCTGTATTTAAGGGCGTTATTGCGCTTGGCGCTATCTTAGCAGATTTTGCGGGAGTGTATGTATGTTTGACTGCGAGGTTTTGTGGGGTGGGTAATAATACCTTTCCTAATCCCCGTGTATTGTATGGTAATGCCTGTTTAATCTGTATGTGCGTGTACCGTGCATCCTGAGGGACTAATGCCGGTGTTCGCCTCCGTTCTGGCAAATTTGCCCTTTGAACTGGCGGTGAGGGCCACTTAAGTGCCTGTTTTTGTCCTGCCAATGTGGTGTCGTGTAGCCTGTCCGCTTTCTGGCCCGTGGCCACGGCAGACTCCTGCCACTGTGTTAGCCTATCTGTGTGAGTGTATGTAGGCTTTATATGTGGTAGGTCAGGCTCTACGTCGTCAGCCCATGACGAGGTTACCTCCTGTTGTCCCTCTGTCGTATTATGTGTGATTGAAGGTCCTGGCTTCAACTCCCTCTCGTTCATCCGGTCCGAGGGGATTGTTCTAGGCTCTTCCCCTCGGCTTGGCAAAATTGCCTTCCGATCCGGAGCTGAAGGACGTGTGTCTGTGTAGGATGTATTCTTTAGTATGTTGGAGCCTAACCTGGCCGTCTCCTGGACTGTGGCCACGGCGAACTCCTTCCATTCTGTGGCAGTACGTGGCGAGAGGGACATCCTCGCAAATTGTCGAGTCAGCGTATCCACGCTTATGTCCTCTCTCGGGTGGGCTGATGGCCCTACCATGAACTCAAAAATGGCCTTATTGGCTTGTAGCTCACGGTATTTGTCCCAAATTTGGGTGTACTGCCTTATTGAGGCTCATGGCCTGCTTGCAAATTACTGTACTAATGTATTAATGTTTCTGTGCTCTGTATTGTTTTGTGGCCGCTAGTTGGAGAAGCGCTTGGACGCGAATTAGCTCCCTGTATTGGGCGTGTAAACTTGTGTAGTGCACCCTCATTCTCTCGAGGGTTGCATTATCTATTACGGGACCATGTGTGGTGATTAATTGTCGGTATATTCTGTTTCTTTGTATATGGAACCTATTGAGGTGTTCATGTATGTGATTCAAGAGTGTATGTGCGCATCTTAATCGCGCTGTCCTACCCTCTGACGGGGTGTATGGCTGTTTGCCCTGTATTGCCCCGATTTTTGTTTGGAGTGCCCGTATTTGTGTTTGCCTGATCTGTATGTGCCTTTGGCATCTAAACAATAATGTTAATAATATTGGCGTACCCCTATTGCCTCTATGGCTTGCAATCTCTGCATGAGGTGCCATTCTGACTGCAGTGTATGGGCCTACAATAAGAATAAAAAAAAGTCTGTACGTGTTTGCCAGTGTATTCCTATATCTCTCTGGTTCTGTATGGGGTTAGGGGGTTGGTTTATTAAGAAGTTCCCCTGTGTAGCTAATTTGGAGCACACACAAAAAAAAATGGTGCTTTTTGTCTGGGGAAAAAATTTTCTCACTAATTTGCTTGGCTTTTTGCGGTACGGAAGGGGTCGTTTTACCTACGAGGGCTCGTTGGTTGAGTCCCTTTTCTCTATGCGTAGGACCCCGCCTCCACCAGTGTTTTAGATCCCTTATTTGGGGGTGGATCTAAAAGGGAGAGTTGCTGTACTAATTTATGAGTTTGTGCCTAAAGAAGGGTAGCTCCCCTTGACAGGGCAAGCTGACCAGTGTAGTGTGTTGTGATGTGCTAGGAACTAGGGGGCGCTCCTATAAAGACTGTAAATATGGTTTAAGGGATGTAGCCTTAGCACGCGGGTCGGTGTACTAGTCGCCCAGCCGGCTACTTATTATATAATCACCTTGCTAGTGTCAGCGGTTCGGCACGCGCTTCCTTTGAGCACGCGAGCCGCTGTGAGGAATACAAGGACGTCTGAGTTGGCGTTATTACTACGGTGTGTCACGTCTGACCGTGACGGGAGTAAGGAAGGACGTGGGGACGTGAAGAAGAGTGTAGATCAGTAATGCAAGTGTAAGAGACTGACCAAGTGTTTATTGGTCAGCAATGAGTAACTGTTAGTCCCTTTTAAGGGATCTTGTGATGTTATAATGTGAGTACAAACTGTGGGTGTTAGGTTACAAAAATAGGATTCTGAACACTGACTGACTGACTCACCTCGGTTGACACTGTCGTTAGCCTCCGGCTGTCTCGTCGAAGCACTGGTGATGGAGAGATCCTCGTGACCCACTTAAGGCACCTTTTATACCTTTAGCCTCTGTTCTGTCAGCGCGTTGTGGCATAGTTGAACCAGTTTGTAGTATGTCGCTGTGTGTCATAATTACGCAAGGGTTGAGCTGCTTTATGGAGTAGCCAGCTGCCCTTATAGTATTGATGGATATTGGGTAGGCTTTTAAAGGGTTGCCTTTTATGAGATTTAGACAGATGATGGGGGGGATGATCTCTAAGGGGTGCATACCCCTTGGGTATTGTACACAACCAAGTTGCATGAGCATGATTTCACCACTTGAATGTCTGTTGTGGTTTGGTTTGTACATAACTATATGACCTTTATCTAACACGCGTAACCCTTGACAGCTCGTGTCGACTCACGTAAGAGATGGATCAAAGCATCACCTCATGACAAAACACTTCCCGTAGCTGACGACGTAATCTCGGCTTACAGATCAACTCCGCTCTACAATATATTAGGGGGATGAAACGTTTCCTTCAGAGCCCATTACTGAAATACAATTTGTAATGAACTTAGTGATTCAGGCTAATTCATGAATCTTCTATTTCCTGGAACCAGTTCCACACAGCAACTCAGATAATGAATTATTAACAACATATTTCCGATTTCATGATGAAAATTAATAAATGTAAAACCAAAATATTGGAATGCAGCCGAAAGAAATCAGAAACGTCTATGGACATCAATTTGGCAGGTGAAACAGCTAAAGGATGTACGATACCTCTGTTACTTAGGAAACAAAATAACCAGTGATGGACGAAGCAAAGAGGATATAAAAAGTAAGTTGGCTCAGGCAAGGGAAACATTTCTACAATAAAAGGAATCTGTTGACATCGAATATAGATTTAGGTATTAGGAAAACATTTTTGAAAACTTTTGTTTGGAGCGTCGCAATCCATGGAAGTGAAACTTGGACTTTTGGTGCAGCAGAAAAGAGGAGAATTGAAGCGTTTGAATTGAGGTGTTACAAGAGAATGATGAAGATCAGATGGGTAGATAGGGTTACAAACGAAGAGGTATTAAGACGAGTGGGAGAGGAGAGATGTTTCTGGCGACTGCTAATGAAGGGAAGTTATAGGTTGGGAGGACACATTGTATGACACCCAGGAATAGCAAGCTTAGTTATGGAAGGAAGGGTCGAGGACAAGAACTGTAGGGGTAGACCAAGGTTAGAATATGTCAAGGCTTCATAACGTAACAGAATTGTCAGAAATAACGAATTAATTTTTGTTACGTTACTGCTTCCGTACCCAAAACAAATGGTATATGAATAACGTTTTTAGTGCGGCAACGAAATAAGGGGTTATAATTTTCCCTGGTTTGTGCTATTAACGTTATAACCAGCAGAGGAAAAGATTCCGTTATTTTAAGATGCGCTCCCGTTATTAACGTTATAAGTCTAGTAACGGTATGACCGCGATTTTCACCCGCTGCGCGCCATCAATAACGTTATTCAGGCAGAGTGATCGATTCAGTTATTTCAAAATGCAAACCTACTAATAACGTTATAAGCCCAGTAACGGTATACGAGAGATTTTAACCTGTTATACGCTATCAATAACGTTATTCAGGGCAGAAAAATTAATTCCGTTATTTAGAAATGTGAACCCACCAATAACGTTATAAGCTTTGTAACGGTATACGAGCAATATTTACGAGCTTTGCGCTGTCAATAACGTTATTCATGGCAGAAAAATAATTCCGTGATTTAGAAATGCAAACCCACCAATAACGTTATAAGTCTAGTAACGGTATACAGGCGATTTTTACCAGCTATGCGCTATCAGTAACATTATTCTAAGCGGAGAAATTAATTCCGTTATTTAGAAATGCAAACCCACCAATAACGTTATAAGTCTAGTAACGGTATACGAGCGAATTTTACCAGCCATTCGCTATCAATAACGTTATTCAGGGGAGAAAAATTAATTCAGTTATTTTGAAATGCGAACCCACCAACAACGTTATAAGTCTAATAACGGTATCCATGCGATTTTTACCAGCTATGCGCTATTAGTAACATTATTCTAAGCGGAGAAATTGATTCCGTTATTTCAGAAAAGAATCTCGTCAATAACGTTATGGAAGTGTCTATTTGCCCGCTTCCCGGACAAGCATGGAAGGTGACCGTGAACTGACGATGCTGGGCCATATGTAATTCCAGGCCAATTATTTATTCAAACATAGTATAATTACTTCTTGAAATATCAATAATAATCAACATAATGATTTCAATCTGAGCGCGTGCCCCATCAGACAGGGCAAGGCACCTGGCTCGTTTCGATCGCGGTCATATTGTAGCCTACGTTAGAAACATGTTTCCTAAAATCAATACGATGGATCCCATTGATTCGAAATATTTCTTGTTGCTTCATATAGGGGTTTGGAACATAGCCTATTGTTCATCAGTCCCATGTAGTTGAAGTCTGATAAACTTTGTTATTGTTTGAGTTGGCAATGGCCTTGACTTAGGAACTATCCACGCATTTTCCTGGAGTGGAAGTGGGAAACCCCAGAAAAACACTCTAAGATAGCTAAGATGGGAATCGAACTCACCTTCTCGCAGTGTTGCCATATAAGGCAAAGTGTAACCTACACACCAAACTTTCACTCCTCTGTGACCAATAAGAGTATTTCTTTCCTAAATGAAACCTCCCGTTCTTGCTTTTCGTTTACTTGGTATCCTATTTTCATTTAGTAGTGATAGAAGCCATTTTTCAGTGATGGTTATTTCTAATGAAGAAAGCTATTCAGTCGGTCAACACGAAATTCGCGTCCACCGAATGAAATGCTTTCTTTATTATTTTAATTTATGAAAAAATAGGCTTATGACATCACATTTAGTCCGTGTGTGTGCGTATGTGTGTGTGTCCCCTAATAAAATATAAACGGCTGGAGCGATTTCAATGAAACTCGGTAAAGTCATAGTACTATTTTGTCCGACCCCGACGTGATCTTCAAATTTTATTACAGCTCACCAATCCAACATTGCGACTGTGCGAAATATTTCACTGGCATTCCATATCTCCGAAACTATTACAGATATCACCCTGACATTTTGTACGGTGATAAAATGAACTTCTAGATGGGACTCTCAAAATTCCTGTTAAGTAACAAACGAACATGGGGGCCAAGCGAAGTTGATACATTAAAATAGATCTTTTTTTTCGCGATTAAACCATTCGAGCGCCGTCAAATGGTATAGCAAATGTTACACACCTTGTAATGCACTGATATCTTATTCAACTCAATTGTTTACATAATCGCAAGATGGTGCCTGTGTGAAATTTAAAAATTACGTTTTAATTTCTTGTGTCCTAATCATGCGATCGTAGCCAACGTTTGAAAAATGAACCTACCGTACGCAATAATCGTCATCTAATAGTACATACTGTAGCTCAATGGTCTACACATATTTAGAAATATTTAGACGATTCTCAATGTCAACTAATCAATGACAGCAATCAAACTGAATTGTTTTCATAACCACAAGATGGCGCCTGTGCGAAATTTTAAAATCTCGTATTAAGCCTATTTCCATTTATGAAAAAATAGGCTTATGAGATCACCTTTTGTCCGGGTGTGTGCACCAGGGCCGTGCAATGGGCAAGGTGAAGCAGTGCTAGCAGGTGAAGCGCAGCCCTATTCTGCCTATTTCTGAGCAGTGCAGCACGACATCACACTAGCACTGCAGCGCTTAGTCGCTCAATCACTGTCCATTTGACGGGACGCTGCAGTACGTTTAGTACTGAGCGCAGAGCCTGGACACTAGGCGCACTGGAACCAACATTTTGTCTTATGCTTGTGGTCTGCCGTGCTCATAACGTCTTTTGTGCCTGGGGAGCACAAACATACCATAGTGGGAAAGTCACACCTTAAAGAAACACACCAAAGACGTATAAAACATGATATTTGGACGTACATGAACCAGATCCGCAACAAGGATACAAGAAGTTGCATACGTTTTAGCCTATTTTCATTTATGAAAAAATAAGCTTATGAGATCACCTTTTGTCAGTGTGTCTGTCTGTGTGTGATATGGTGTATGCCCCCCCTAATAACTTCTAAACCGCTGGAACGATTGCAATGAAACTCGGTAAGTTCATAGCACTATTCCACACCACCCGACCGTGCCCTTCAAATTTTGTTACATCCCACCAATCCAACATGGTGGCTGTGCGAAATATTTTACCAGCATTCGATATCTACGAAACTATTACCGATATCACCCTGGAATATTTCACGGTGATAAAGGGAACTATTAGAAGTTCACCAATGTGATTTTTGAAAACTTGATAACTACAGAATTAACATGGCGGCCAAGCAAAGTTGCGACATTTAAATAGACGTTTCTCACGATTTAACCAACCAAACGCAATGCAACTTGGTACAGTATATGTTTATATACATTGTAATGTACAGACATCTAACTTCATTCAATTGTTTACATAACCTCAAGAAGGCTGCTGTGCGAAATATTTCACCGGCATTCTATATCTCTGAAACTATTAGCGATATCACCCTGAAATTTTGTACGGAGATAAAGGGAACTACTGGAATTTCATCTATAAGACTTTAAAAAACCGGTTAACTAAAAAACGAATATGGCAGCCAAGCGAATTTGAAAATTTTAAATAGACCTTTCTCGCGATTTAATTATCCAAACGCAATGAAACTTGGTACAGGAAATGTTTATACACATTGTAATGCACTGGTATCTATATTAGTTCAATTGTTTACATAACCTCAAGATGGCGAATGTGCGAATTTTAAAATTAAGTTTTTATTGCTTGTGTCGTAATCATGCGATCGAAGTGAGAGTTTGAGTAATGAACCCTTGAAATAATTTTCCTTTAATGGTACGTGACTCTATGGCCTGTCATATAACAATCCAACATGGCGACCATCCGAAATATTTAGATGGATCTCAATATCTACGAATCTATTACAGCAATCAAACTAAATTTTTTAATCTTCATTGGGGCTGAGAGCATACGTTCTCCTATAGGGCTTTCAATAACCTGGTGATCACAAATCCAACATGGCGGCGACGCGAAGTATACATATTCACATGGTCGTTTCTCGCAATTTGACCATCCGAGTGCAGTGTCACTTGGTACAGTAAATCCTTCTACAAATGTTGATCCACTGGCATCTAATTTTTTCATTTGTTTCCATAACCACAAGATGGCAGCTGTGCGAAATTTTAAAATCTCGTTTTTACTTCTTGTGTCCTAATCATGCGATTGAAGTTTGAATACTACACGTACACAATACACTTCACGTAACAGTACATAACTCTAAGACCTACAGATAAAATATCCAACATGGCGAACATGCGCAATATTTAGCCGGTTCTCAATATCTGCGAATCTATTACAGCAATCAAACTGAACTTTTGTATGTTGATAGAGGCAATTAACATAAGTAGGATATATGAAAATAGGCTGTATAATTCTTCGCGGAATTACTTGTTGGGTTAGTTATTGTTGTTTTATGGAGCGGAACTACGAGGTCATCTGCCCCTACTTTTTGGGTGATGTAGCAGGTGCAGCGAGATATAATAATCCTAACAAGATGTTCAGTAAAGAACATATAGCCTACTTTCTCCTAAATGTATGAGTATAGTTATAACTCGTTGTTATTATCAAAGAGTATAATAGAACTATTCTTTGTTGAAGACCTTAGAAACGATTTACCTCTACCAAACGCCACGACCTAGATAAAAACTGCTACCATCATTGAAGAAAGAAAGAAAGAAAGAAAGAAAGAAAGATAAGAAGTATATCAAGAATGTTATGGATCTGGAGACATAATCGACCGGACTGGCGGCGTGTCTCAGCGGTAACGTTCTCGCTTGCTGGGCCCTAGGTTGCAGGTTCGTATCCTGGCGCAGTCAGCTGGCATTTGAGGGTGCACAAATGCGAGGGAGCCGTGTCAGTACATTTACTGGCACGTTAAAGATCCCCTTCGGGCCAAAATTCCGGCACCCCGGTGTCTCTAAAAGCAGCAGTAGTTAAAAGGGATGTAAAACCAATAACATTATTATTATTATTATTACGACCTGCCGTGGGCAACATCCAACTTTGAGTTGAGGCATGTCTTTACACGTCTGGTTGTGCATGGCTTTCACAACCCTAATTGAATTAACAAATCTTTCCATGACCCTACAGAGACGTGTGTATACAAACTATGTGGATATTTTCGATAATATAATCCTAACAGAGCGAGTGCATTCTAGCGGCCAGAATAAGAAACTTTTCAATAAAATCTGGAAGTTACCTTTTTGTCAGCTAGATGTCTCGAGTAAATCTGCTGGCGAATTATGTTTTAATTAAATATATATTTTACACCATAATGTGGACAATATAACGCTTAATAACATTTTCAAGTAACGCAAAATAGGCTGTTACAAACCCTTTAAAATAAAAAGTTAAAATGTATCGTAGTATCAACTTGTCATTCTTCAAATTCGATGCGCATAGAATGATAATGGTATAGTAATCAATGGATCCCCACGTAGACTAGTCGGGACATCTAGTGGTGAAATATCGAACAATATAATCCTAACAGAGCGAGTGCATTCTAGCGGCCAGAAGAAGAAACTTTTCAATAAAATCTGGAAGTTACCTTTTTGGCAGCTAGATGTCTCGAGTAAATCTGCTGGCGAATTATGTTTTAATTAAATATATATTTTACACCATAATTTGCACAATATAACGCTTAATTTTAAAACATCTGACTCATTACAAAACAATAAACATATAACATTTCAAGCAAAAAAACTAGCTCTGATCGGGTTTGAACCATAGGAATCTGAGCGACAGGCTATCGCTCTACCACTGAGCTAATTGTGTCAACGAATATCGTTCTATTTAAAATGACTTACATAGAACTTGTTAGCAAATAATGATTTATACTAAACGATTTCATCACTGGAGTATATTATTTATATATAAAGCATTTCATACAAAGTTTATTTATTTTTTATCAGTACGCTATATTGCATTCGATACTCAAATTAGTGAAATATAAGTCAGGCACAAGATATCCGCTGCCATCTTGTCTTATTAATGAATCAGCTGAGCTTTTTAAAATCACGTCTGCACTATAGTATTACAAAATAAACTTTTAATTTCGTACGTGCCTCTTCCTTTAGAACAGTTAAAACGATTCTCGGCTCGATAATCGGAACTGGTGGGTCCCATGATATGGATTATAAAGTTTGCATAATTCGCACGGCCGCCATCCTGAAATGGTATGGCGGACGACCTTGTAGTTTGGTCACAAGACGCATCCTATACGAAGGTATGTTGTTACCAAATTTGGTAGAGATTGGATGATTTGGTTAGTCGTTATTTGATTTTACGTTTTGAACGTTTGAGTGGCCGCCATTCAGTTTTAGTAAAGATGGCGGCGATATAAAACATGACACTGAGGTGTCCTTTGCTAGTGCTACCTTTGTACCAAATTTCGTTCAATTCGCATTCACCGTGTTCGAATTGATAGGGGGGGGACAGACATTCAGAGTACACACACTCACACACACACACACAGACTCACACACACACATACACACACACAGACTCACACACACACATACACACACACAGACAGACACACTTTTTTCGCCCTGTGTTGATCTCATAAGTCTACTTTCATTTTTTGCAAAAATCGAAAGTAGGCTAAAAATAGATTCAAGTATATTGGTAATCATGCATGTGACAGTAACAGGGGCCGGTATGGAATCAGGAGTGGTAAAATATATTTTTTAAATTTGTTGACATACTGTCACAAACCAGCCGACCTAGCTACACACGCTAACGTGCATGGTCAGACTACACCGAACTCGAAATACCACACACAACCATTTCATACCTTGCCTCATTAATTTCATTTGTCATTAAATCCTCTCATTAGATTGATGTCATGAAGGGCATCTATCCGTAATATCATTCCCACAAGGAAACTGTCTCACCATATCCCCTTAGTCATAGCAACCTAAATAATTACGGGTAGAACAAAAAAACTACATTAGGACTATAAAGCTATGGTCTACAGTATTTCAATAACAAGATTCTGAATTCACCAACTGATTAGATTGGTGCTGTTCAGGGATATGTGAATTCAAGAAACGTGCGTTAGTAAATTTATCAGGTTTTTAAACTGAACAATATTCCGTCGCAATCTGAGGTAATTTATGTCTTTTATTCGTATTTTCAACATCGCCTGAAACAATAACTCAAGGAATTTACCTACACATAAGGTATACGGCAAAATAAGCAAGTTGACATGAAATCCTTCTAACTTTTGAAGTTTTAGGACAATTTTCATTATTTCAACAGTATGGAGACCAAGAGTGCTCTTCATCGTAAAACAATTTTGCTCTGAAAATTACAAAATCTGTTGTCTGTCCTTCTGAAACGTTTTGCTAGCTCCTAACTGTTGGGTGAGAAATGTAACTGTTTACCTTTGCCTAAGCTATGTTGTTTTAATGGGCGCCAAGACCTCAACGCAATGTTGAAATCTAAATTTGTATTTAACAACGTCTAGCTCTGGCAGAACACCTTCAAGACTCTATTCACTCAGATCGTGGTATGATTTGATCATTAACCCAACAAACAATTGTATCAGGAGAAGGAATTGGTCTATATCTATTGCTACCTACTGAAAGCAAAGATTGCATTGTAAAAGAAATGAATTTATTATATAAAACAAGTATAGCAAAATTAATAATAATAATAACTATAAAATTTAAATTGGAGCGTTGTGATTTGAATATTAACGATAGAAAATTACGTGAAAACGGAGTCTGATAAATTGATTTTACTCTTATTTCCAAGCTATGAAGTTACTGAAATATGAAATGTAAAACAAAGAAAATGAGAGATTGCGTATTTCTGCGTTATTGGCGCTTACCACTGGAAATTGCCAAAGCATTTCCCTCGTTCTTGATGATGTTGTGAGCTTCCCACAGTCTCCTGGACGTCGTCATCTCCGTCGGAATTTGATGATATTCTGGTAGATTAGATAATTCTATGGTCCGTACCTCGGACCCAAACACTCGTACAACCAAGTTTTACAAAAGTTCGTCGCTAACTCCACTGAACATCGGAGCGACACGCACTTGCGACCGTACACCTCCAGTATTTCACAGATAGTCCTCGTCCCACGGAACATCGGAGCGACTCCCGCGTATATCCACACTCGGCAAGAACTATACAGATTGTCTCCGTTTCACGGCGCGTCGAACGATATATGCACACGTTGGCTCCCCCACCATGGTACCGACATCTAGCTTACGTCGTCCTCACTGATTGGTTGACCCACCACGCGATCTTCTCCTCCTCCGGGTCATTACACTCGGCGGAAGGGTTCCGTTCCAACAATTCGTCTTTTCTAGACCTTACGACCCAAGATTGCGTCATGCTTCTCGACAAGATTAAGCGTGTACTTGAAATCCCAGTGAGTCACGTCTCTCGATATACCCTAACTGACGAAAACTCCGTAAAATTCCGTAATCAGATAATTTTCTATGATATCGTCGTTCGTAATAATTTGCTGGATAGGGTTTTCTAAGACATAGAAAACCTATCTGAATGCTAATAATTTTTATAAAATGCTCCGAAAATACCTAAATAATAATTATAATAAATTAATAATAATAATAATAAATTAACATGAAAAATTCTCTTGGCTGAACAATTTGCCGCGTAAATAAATATAGAATGGCTTCCTACTGACTTATACCAGTTGCATAAAACCCCTCGAAAAACACGTTACATATTCGCCTCGGATCATCGGATGATTTACCGTGACGACGGTCCATTATCCGATTATCCCAGACACGTTAATAAACCCCATCCAAAATACATATTACATAAATGAAATCACCCTAAATTACAGATATATACACTCATATTTTTTCTTCACGCACTTTGCGTCAAAGTTTGTTGTCACAATGGATTGCACTATGCAACCAGTCCAATGTTTTACATATGGAATAGTGTTCCACGGATATTTCCGCCTCTCAAATTTCTCTATGTTGGAGAAATAGACATAATTAATGTGTGAGCACTATGTATTTATGATGTCATATCACACGCATTGAAGGTGTTCTGATATATTTATATCACCCTAGAACTTCCTAATTTCACTGGAGGTCCCCTCCTTATGGTGACATTTAATTCCACTTATCATTCAGCACACGATCACACTATTGTGGCAGCGCCTCGTGACCATAATACTTAATCTCTCTTTGAAGTAGATTAAATTAATATTGACTTCTGAAAAAAAAACAGTAAATGCGCATTACATATAACACCAAATATTTCTGTGCCGTAATCGCCCTGTCTTGTTAAGTTCCCGTTAACCATATTCTACTTAATACTAGTTCTCAACACAGACCATTTCTCCTCACACAAATAATACCATTGTACAGATTATCTTAAATTACACACTTACAAATCTTACATGGCGAGGCCGTAAACAGAAATCACGTGTGCAGATATGTATGAGTTTCATGAAGGACTGTCTCGCATTCTGATGGCCCATCTTTTATCTCGTGGACGCCTTAAGCTAACAAGCCCTATTCAAGCGCTCCCCCATCTCTTGGAGATAAATGGGAACCCATCAGCGCTGCCAAAATGGCCTTGGTGCATCGAGACAATTTAGTGCTCAACAGCATCCGACAATCCCGTCATATTTCCCTGTACCTTAAAAACTCTCATTTACTTACATACTACCCCCCTGTGTGACTTCTGATACGCCTGCCTTAAGACCAGATCTTCCACGCACCAGACACCACACTTACTCATTTGATAGGCTGGCTCGCCAGCTAAACACACTCACTTTATGACACATATTTTCGTAGACTATGTATATTATACGTTCCGTATAATCTGTTTCCCTCACTATTCTCCAGCACATATGCTGTTTTCCCAATACGTTTGGAAACTATAAATGTTTCTGCGTCACCTGCTTCCAGCCTTGCAAGTGGCTCCCTTAAATGAACGTCATCACGTTTCTCTGCCTACCTATTTCTCAGTGTCTGTAACGATGCCCTGTTGCTACTGTCCACACACGCTAACCCTACCTTCCTATGGTGTTACACCTCTACTCGACACTCTATGACCTAAAAATGTCACTTCTGACTGACAGAATGACGACTTAGACAGCTTCAAAGTGAACCCTGCCTGATCTAACTTCTGAAAAACTATATTTAAATGACGTAGATGCTCCTCAAAACTGCGTTAACTAATTACCATATCATCTATGTAAATGGTTACAAACTCTCCTGTGTCATCCCCTAATGCGATGTTTAAAGCCCTAATTAAAGCTGCTGAACTACTCTTTAACCCATAAGGTGTTCTACAAAATTGATAAAGGTTATATTTATGACTAAAAGCTGTAAATGGTCTATCTTCGTACATAAGTGGCACTTGCCAAAAACTGGAACTCAAATCTACACAAGTGAAATACTTCTTCCCCTCAAATGTTTGCATTAATTCCTCTATTGACATAGATTTCAGCTGATCTGAACTAATTCTACTGTTAACCAAACGAGCGTCTAAACAAATACGAACAGTGCCGTCGGTCTTGGGTACCGTGATCAAAGAATTAACATATGGACTGTTAGAGTGCTCAATAATCCCATCTTCAAGCATCTGATTAATTTGTGCCTCAACTGCACTCTGATAAGCGAAAGGTACAGGATATCTATGTCCTGTGAATACTGACCTATCAATAACGTTCAATGAATGTGTATAGCAATTGGCCATACCAATGCGATCCTCAAAAACTCTCCTATTACACAATAACACATCATAGAGCCGAACACATTGTTCCACCTCTATATTACCCTGAAATGCAGCCTCACGTAACGAGTCCTCTAGACTTCCGTTCGTAATCACACTGCCCACAAAACATGGAGAACCCCACTCTACGGCTGGCGATATCTCATTTAAAGTACAAATCACACCTACAATACTACTCCTCTGAATATGGTCATTGAACGCTACTTCTACTTCAGAATCTCCCCATTTAAATTTCAAACTCCCTACATCATAACATAAGTTACCAGACACTCTACTTAGCCACTCTGAACCCAAGATAACACTGAATACTAAATTTGGAATTACAAGGCAAATCTGCTTCTCTATATGATTATTAATTTTAATGTCTACTAAAACTTGCTTAGAAATTACTTTAGACCTCTTCCCAACAGCTGTGATAACAAAAGTGCTTTTAATTGGCATCTCCTCAAAATTTACTCCAGTTCCTTTCATTTTATCATAAAATGCACTACTTATGCATCTCTTCATACAACCACTATCAATTAAAACATCTGTGTACGCCTCGGACACGTTAAATTTAACTATGGGGCTCTTACTAACCACTTCCTGAATAATACCTTCATCATTTAATTCATGTAATAATTCATTTCTTACATTTAGGTCATAGGGTTCCTGTATAATTGTATGGACAGGGCATGCTACAGACTGAGATTCTGACCTTACTTCGCAGCCTGGTTCGCGTTTAAAGAACCGCTACAGCTGGCCGTAGTACTAGTTACTACTGCACTGGTCTGGTTGTTCTGGGCTGTGTTGTCAATGTCTGGCTGTATATTACTACCACTAGGCTGTCCTCTTCCTTGACCCCTATTCTGGTTGTAATTATTGTCATTATAATTTCTCCCTTGATTTCCCCTGAAATCATTGTTTCTCCCTTGATTTCCCCTGTAATCATTGTTCCTCCCTTGATTTCCCCTGAAATCATTATTCCTCCCTTGATACTGATTACCATAGCCATTTCCTCTGTTCTGATTTAGCTGATTATTATTATTTCTATTTTGAGCATTGGCCCCTTCGCCACCGTTCCCTTGAACTTCCTGATGCCTGGCTTCATTAGGTCTATTATTATTATTACCCTGGTTCCTATTGAAATTGTCCTCATAACCCCCTCTCCCTAGTGCATCAAATGTACTTAACAAATTTTCTACTTGTGATATAGTCTTTACATTCTGGATACAAGCAGCCTCCTTGATCCTATAGGGAAAGTGCCTAAGTAGCAACCTTACCACATCACTTTCCTCCTTCAAGCCATCCAGATATTTACACACTAATACCTGCCCTAAAAAGTATTCGGTCATGGTGGAGCTTCCTTTAGGGTTATATTTACCACACACTACTCCCTCACGATGCTGCGACTGAATAACCTCATTCCAGAACTTTTCACAGAATTTCATTTTAAAATCATTCATATCAGTAAACTTGTCTCTGTAGACAGCAAACCAATTCCTCGTTTCCCCCACAAACACTTGTTCTAAAATTTCAACTACCTGGCACCACTCAATACTACCATTTTCCAACCTCTCCCCGAATTTATTTTCTATAGTGTTCATGAACTCCATTGGGCACCCCTGTCGATTGCTGAACTTACCCAGTTCTACCTCCCTGTGTGTGCTATTCACAAAAACTGGTCTATTCTGACTATTTTCTTGCCTGATCCTAGCTTTTAATTTTAATTCTAATTCTGCGATTTTCTCCTCAGCCTTCCTCTCAATACTGTTTACTGTTAATTTAATGTTTCCTTCTGATTCTTCTACTTTATCATATAGCTTTGCTTGTTTCTCCTCAATCTTGCTAATGCTCTCTTTATTACTCTCTCTTAAATCATTTACTTCTGCAACTATTTGTGAGTGGACTTTCTCAATTCTACCCCCCAGCTGTTCCTTAACCTCTTTAGTAGCTACCTGAATTTTGTCAATTTCTCCCCCCAATTGCTTTTTGACCTGCTGGGTTTCCAGTTGCACTAGTTCTTTTAAATTTTCAGCCTGTGTACTGATTCTAATTTCCAACTCCTCCTGTACTTTTCCTAATTTTCTGTCTACATCTGCAATAATCTCTTTAGCCTTTTCTTCCATCACCCCCCTGATCTCACCTCTAATCAGTTCGAATTTGTCACTCATTTCCCTACTGTTTTGTTCTAATTTAGCATTTAAAGTTTCAGTACTCTCTCTATTTTCCTTACTGTTTTGTTCTAATCTGGCGTTTAAACTATCGCTCAATTCCCTATTACTCTCTTTATTTTCCCTACTGTTTTGTTCTAGTTTAGCGTTATTCTGTTCTAACTTTGCATTTAAAGCTTCTGTACTTTCTTTATTTTCCCTACTGTTTTGTTCTAGTTTAGCGTTATTCTGTTCTAACTTTGCATTTAAAGCTTCTGTACTTTCTTTATTTTCCCTACTGTTTTGTTCTAATTTAGCGTTATTCTGTTCTAACTTTGCATTTAAGGCATCACTACTAACTTTGTTCTGATACATAAACTCGAGAAGTAAAGTTTTTAATTCTGGTTGGCCGCCTACACTCCCTGTTTCAGTATCGGGATTTACCTCCGCTACCCCGGTACTACCATCACTCGACATACTGCTCGTATCATCACTCTCCCGTTGATGACCACTACGTAACCTCATCTGTCTTTCTTTCTCATCCCCCATAATGATATACACTGATACAGACAAATAACCCCCAAAATACAGGCACAGAAATATATACCCTTCTCCTTCCACAAATGTTATTAGGTTTTCAGCCCCAAGTTGTCGGCGACAAGTGAAACGTTTTGCTAGCTCCTAACTGTTGGGTGAGAAATGTAACTGTTTACCTTTGCCTAAGCTATGTTGTTTTAATGGGCGCCAAGACCTCAACGCAATGTTGAAATCTAAATTTGTATTTAACAACGTCTAGCTCTGGCAGAACACCTTCAAGACTCTATTCACTCAGATCGTGGTATGATTTGATCATTAACCCAACAAACAATTGTATCAGGAGAAGGAATTGGTCTATATCTAATGCTACCTACTGAAAGCAAAGATTGCATTGTAAAAGAAATGAATTTATTATATAAAACAAGTATAGCAAAATTAATAATAATAATAACTATAAAATTTAAATTGGAGCGTTGTGATTTGAATATTACCGATAGAAAATTACGTGAAAACGGAGTCTGATAAATTGATTTTACTCTTATTTCCAAGCTATGAAGTTACTGAAATATGAAATGTAAAACAAAGAAAATGAGAGATTGCGTATTTCTGCGTTATTGGCGCTTACCACTGGAAATTGCCAAAGCATTTCCCTCGTTCTTGATGATGTTGTGAGCTTCCCACAGTCTCCTGGACGTCGTCATCTCCGTCGGAATTTGATGATATTCTGGTAGATTAGATAATTCTATGGTCCGTACCTCGGACCCAAACACTCGTACAACCAAGTTTTACAAAAGTTCGTCGCTAACTCCACTGAACATCGGAGCGACACGCACTTGCGACCGTACACCTCCAGTATTTCACAGATAGTCCTCGTCCCACGGAACATCGGAGCGACTCCCGCGTATATCCACACTCGGCAAGAACTATACAGATTGTCTCCGTTTCACGGCGCGTCGAACGATATATGCACACGTTGGCTCCCCCACCATGGTACCGACATCTAGCTTACGTCGTCCTCACTGATTGGTTGACCCACCACGCGATCTTCTCCTCCTCCGGGTCATTACACTCGGCGGAAGGGTTCCGTTCCAACAATTCGTCTTTTCTAGACCTTACGACCCAAGATTGCGTCATGCTTCTCGACAAGATTAAGCGTGTACTTGAAATCCCAGTGAGTCACGTCTCTCGATATACCCTAACTGACGAAAACTCCGTAAAATTCCGTAATCAGATAATTTTCTATGATATCGTCGTTCGTAATAATTTGCTGGATAGGGTTTTCTAAGACATAGAAAACCTATCTGAATGCTAATAATTTTTATAAAATGCTCCGAAAAACCTAAATAATAATTATAATAAATTAATAATAATAATAATAAATTAACATGAAAAATTCTCTTGGCTGAACAATTTGCCGCGTAAATAAATATAGAATGGCTTCCTACTGACTTATACCAGTTGCATAAAACCCCTCGAAAAACACGTTACACTTCTACCAGCTTGTCGGTATTTCTTTCGGTTGTTTGTTGGTTTTTGGAACTATTCGGCTCTTTGGTTATGGTGTGCGAACCATCTCTCTAACTTACCAGGGGCAATGTAATGCCAAAAATACGAAGAAAGGTGTACTATTATAGTTCGTGCTGAAATTACATGGCATCGTGCAATAGATTGCGCTGACAATGAAAGAGATCACCTTGTGGTGTAGCGGCTAACAAAGTCAGGGTTTGATTCCCTGGCCTGCCAAGAAATTTAATTTCGGTTTGAGGTACTGAAATGGTATCGATGATACCTAAGTCATCAAAGGGGTGTTCATTTTGAGGACTTGCACCAGGTCAGTGAGCACAAGTTTTCCTTTTTTTTTTCTACATTCTTATTCTGCAATTCGATCATTCATATGGGAACACGGAGAGAAACTCACCTCGTAGAGTTGTTACAATAACTTCCGTAAAATATTCTCAAAGGCCAATGCTACAAGTAGCTGTCGTGAGTTAATCCAATTGCATATTTATATGTAATCCACACATCGTATTTAAGAACATTTGATTTTCAGAGCATTCTATGTTCTGGGCATAGGAAAACCTCGAAGCTAATTTCGCAATTTTCAGTGAATGAACATCCAAAGTATAGTAATCATCATGTAGGGACACCGTGCCACATATATACAGAGAGTGCAAGGATTGCTTGAAGGCAATGTGACTTGGTGCGTAATTTGTGTTTGTACAACGAATGAGGTTTTCATTACGGTGATGATGATGAAGATGGTGGTAACGATGAAGACGGTGATTTACTAGTTAGGAACCAGAGGAATACTTGAGAATTGAGCCTAAAGCGGATGTATGGAAAAAACAAAATGAACTTGCTAGTTGATTGCGAAAGTGTCTAATCAACATATTTTATGAACAACTTATCCAGAAGTACACATGAAAGGGAGTAGTCAAGCACAAATAGGTGGAGTCAAAGGTTGCTCTTGTGTGAGACTGTATGCTGCAACCACTCTAGAGTGTCTGATAACCTAGCTCCGTTCAAACACCAAAATTAAGAAGGGAATCACCGACATAGATTTAAGATGCATCTGTAACATTTCAGAAATGTTACGCGATCCATGTTTTCGTGTCTTCCTCGTGTTAAAAGCAAAAGTACAATAGAATAATAATTGTTATTGGCCGTAAGAAGGATACAAGATTTATGCTGGACCCCACCATCAGATGTGAAGTAACCATCGGCATAACAAGACAGGTCGTTTAGAGCTAACGATAGGCTTCAAAGAGAATTGAAAGCTTGTGGTACGTTTGGAATAAGGGAAAGAAACAACATCAACATTTTTTAATAACTTATCGTGTTTGGGTATGCCTAACTTAAGTGCAAATGGCATAATTTTGCTATCATATGAATCCATTCAATAATAGAGAATTGATCTACAATGTACTCGGGAACAGTATGAGACGTAGTCTATTGGTATCCAATAACATTTTATTGCCAATAATAATAGTCTAATAATAATAATAATAATAATAATAATAATAATAATATGAAGAGAAGAGAAGAACGACTTCGAGAAATCCAGCCGCGACAGGCCGGCCACGCGCCCCTGAACTGAGAGTTCCAGCGTAGACAGTGTGCGCCTGGGTCATATGGCCCTAAAAGCACCAGCCTGGCTTGCAGGGTACCACGACATACTATACAAAGCTCACTCGCACACGTAGCTAGCGGCAGGCGGGGAGAGTCAAGGACACAGATTACCTACTGACATGACATGACATGAAGTCACGCACCTACGCCAGGCCTTGGTGTGCATCCCCACCCCTCCCCCCTCTTCCTCCACACCCCACCTAATAAAATCTAAGCGGCTGGAGCGATTTTAATGAATTTCGGTAAGGTCATAGTAGGCCTACTATTTTGGCCGACCCCGATCGTGCCCTTCAAAGTTTATTAAGTTTCACAAATTCAACATGGTGGCTGTGCGAAATATCTCTGGCATTCTATATCTCCGAAACTGTCACCGATATCACCCTGAAATTTTGTACGGTGATAAAAGTCACTTAAGTGACTTTCATAAACCTGTTAACTACAAAACGAACATGGCGGCCAAGTGAATTTGAACATTTAAATAGACTTTTCTAGCGATTTAACCATCCGAACGCAGTGAAATTTGATACAGCAATTGTTTATATACAGTGTAATGAACTGATATCTAATTTTGTTAAATTGTTTACATACACTCAAGATGGCAGCTGTGCAAAATTTTTAAATTATTTTTTATTTCTTGTGTCCCAATCATGCGATAGAAGTCAACGTTTGAATAATGAACCTACGCAATAATAGTCATCTAATAGTACATATAGGGTCTTTCATATTAAGTAAGAACGACGAGCGGCGGTTTTGTTATTCACTACCGCAGCGGGCTTGGCCGAGTTTCTGGCGCCCCACGGCCCCTGCTGTAGTATTGAAAGCGCGCGCATAGTACAAACTTGACCTTGCAATAAGCGTGCAGGTGTTGTCAGTCGCCAGTCTGAACCTCAGATGGTAACATGTTCAGACAGTTATCATTGCAACATCGTATTTTTGCATGTAAAACTTATTTTAAGTACGAGTCGGCCCGGTGGGTAAGTTCAGCAATTTCCTGATGAAGTGTCACCTTCACTAGCACAGATTCACGTAATTGTAAATAAGTTTTACACTAGGCCTACTGACTCAGTGCTCATTAAAGAACATAAAATACAAAATCAGAAACATTACAGTGGCATAACTCATTCGCGTGAGCCAAAATTAGGTTACCGGATACAATGCCTGTATAACCCAGGAAGGACGACAATTCCAGCATCTTTTATAAGGTAATATTTCATACAGGATTGTACACACGCTTAAAGCAGGCGGCCACGGCGCGCCACAAGCTCGACCAAGGCCACCGCAGCAGCAGGAAAGGGGAGCGAAAGTAAAGTGAGAGAGTGATGACCTTACCCCTTATCTGACGGTATGGGATTCCTGAGCATCTAGTCCGATGTTGCGATTGACTGTGACTGTGATGGCTAGTTCTGAATTATTGTTCAGTTCTGGATATTTCTGAGTGATCCTTTGAAATTTTACCAGTTTGTACTTACGACTTCTAATTTTCCATGTTGTTTTTCCTGTTTTTAGTTCATCGATCCCTTTAATTACTTTTTACTTAGTTTATTTTACCTGAAACACCATTATTTTTAGTGTTCGTTAGGTGTTCTATTTTCGGCAATTTATTTTTGGACAGTATCTCTGGTAGATCATATACATGTACGATGTACATATAGGTACGACTGATGGAGAGCATTACGGTCATCAAGTGCAGTTAGTTTTACATTTTAGGTGAAAAATTGGAGCCACCACCAAAACCGATTCAAGGCAGGACTGGCATGCAAAACGGAATGTATCTTCAATTTAAATTAGCGTCGCGAAATTAAATTGTTCAATGGAATAAAATTTCACTCCTGGCGCAAAATAAAATTGGTAACAGAATTTTAATTTCGCTGCAGAGGCGAAATAAATTAATTAGTCTTTTAATTTCGCTTCCGGCGCGAAATAAAATGCATTACTGACTTTTAATTTCGCTCCCGGTGCGAAATAAAATTCGTACCAGACTTTAAATTTCGCTCCCAGCGTGAAATAAAATCCGTTACTGACTTTTAATTTCGCTCCCGGCTACAAACAGAATTCTTAACAGACTTTTAACATTGCTCCTGACGAGAAATAAAAATCATTAAAGACTTTTCATTTCGCCCTTGGCGTGAAATAAAAACCGTTAGTCTTTTAAATTCGCTTCCGGCGCGAAATAAAAAAAAATACAGACTTTCAATTTCACTCCGAGCACGAAATAAAATTCGTTACAGACTTCCAATTTCGCTCCCGGCTCGAAATAAAATTCATTACAGACTTTTAATTTTGCTCCTGGCCTGAAATAAAATTCGATACAAGACTTTTCATTTCGCTCCTGGCACGAAATGAAAACCGCTTCAGTCTCTTAATTTTGCTCAAGGCGCGAAATAATATTTTTAACGACTGTTAATTTTGCTCCTGGTATGACAAAAATTGCTAGCCCCATGGTGTTGGGGATAGCGTGCCTGCTTCTCACCTGGAGGCCCCGGGTTCGATTCCCGGCTCCGTTAGTGATTTTAGAAACGGACGTGTGGGTTGGAACGGGGTGCACTCAGCCTCGAGAGTAGCTGTCTGAAAGTCGCGAAAACCAAGATTAACGGCCGAGGGAACCCGATGCGCTGACCAATATCTGCAGATGCCTGGGCAGCGGTCGCTTGGTAGGCCTAGGCTTTTCATGGGATGTAGTGCCACGGTTTATTTTAATGACACAAAATTCCCAAACAGCATTTAGTTTCGCCCGCGGCGTGATTTTAAAATGCATGGAATATATCGATGATGATGATAATTGTTGTTTTAAGGGGCCTAACATCTAGGCTATCGGCCCCAATGGAATATATCATTTCATGTCTGAAATTAAATCTGGTCTGGCATGCGAAACAAAATGGTTGTGGACGCGTTAACACTTTAATTTCGCCATGAGCGTGATATTCGGGGGCGAAATGATATTGATTGTAAGCGCGAAAATTAAAATGGAAGCACAATGTAATTCTAAGCACAATAACATAGTGAAAGGCGAAGCAAAACTAATTGCAGTGCGAAACTAAATCCTGTACGTGGCACAGGGGTTTGACTTTCGTGCCATGGTCAGTATAAATGAGCTGAGGGTAAGAAGGAAGTAGTAAGGAATGCCAAGCCCCCCCGAAATTTCCGGAAGTGTAAGAATAAAGAATGTAGAAATGAGAGGAATGACCCCTCAACCCTGTTGTTCGAGTAACCCGCCTCCGAAACAGAACTCCATATACGCTGCGGTACTACCACAGACGATTTTATGTTATTTGTAAATCTTCAGTCAGTCAACATTAATTTACCCGATAACTGGGTGGGTACAACGTATATAAGATGTAAGTAACACTCCTGAAAAAAAAAATACATGAATTAGATTTAAGATCACTAAAATTGCTGCATTATAATCGTGACCATAAACTAATACATATAATGTTATTTACATATTTCTGTATATACATTGTACCCCTCCCAGTTATTGGGCAAATTAGTGTTGACTGACTGAAGAGTTACAACTGACAATTTGTATTGTAATTGGAGTTCGTCACTTATCTTGAATGTCTGTCCACACAGCACATTCGTCTTCTTGTTCGCTATAGAACAAGTAAAGGTACTTGTTGCCCCATTGCGTTATGAACGTCAGGGAGGGCCAGCCACGAGTCCGAGGTGCAGTCAACGACGATGGTGATGTTGATGCCATAGCACTGACTTTCTCCTCTACTGGAGTGATGACCATTGAATGACTCACGTTGCTGTTGCAGCCCTGCAGATTGGGCAGGCGGTGAACGGTAATAAGACTGCTACTGCTGCCAACGTCAGGACTTTGAACATCGCTCCGAACATAATTTCACTCTCGAAACGAATACATTTTAATTTCAACAACGAAATGAAATGTTCCATTCATTTTAAATTCACATCGGGGGGCGAAACTAAATACCATTTGGGAATTTTATTTCACGCCGGGTGCGAAATTAAAAGTCTGTAACGAATTTTATTTCGCGCAGGGAGCGAAATTAAAAGTCTGTAACCGAGTTTTATTTCGCGCCGGGAGCGAAATTAAAAGTCTGTAACGAATTTCATTTCGCACCGGAAGCGAAATTAAAAGTCTGTATTGAATTTTATTTTGCGCCGCGAGTAAAATTAAAAGTCTGTAATGAATTGTATTTCGTGCCGGGAGTGAAATTGAAAGACTGCAACGAATTTTATTTCGCACCGGAAGCGAAATTAAAAGTCTGTATCGAATGTTATTTTGCGTCGCGAGTGAAATTAAAAGTCTGTAATGAATTGTATTTCGCGCCGGGAGCGAAATTAAAAGATTGTAACGATTTTATTTTC
Source organism: Meconema thalassinum (assembly GCA_946902985.2). Classification (NCBI taxonomy): domain Eukaryota; kingdom Metazoa; phylum Arthropoda; class Insecta; order Orthoptera; family Tettigoniidae; genus Meconema; species Meconema thalassinum. The sequence goes on from OX336388.2 coordinate 2,123,193,700, forward strand.
GCGCCGTGAGTGAAATTTTATTCAATTGTACAATGTAATATCGCGTTGCTATTAACTTTCGCGTTGATTTCGCTATGTCATTTCGCTTCTAATTAAGTTTCGCTTTGATTTAATTTCCCGCCGACAATCATTGTCATTTCGCTCCCGAGTATCGCGCTCACGTCGAAATTCAAATATATTCGCCCCCACAGCCATACATTTCGTTTCGCATGCCAGCCCTGATTCAAGGGCATACCACTAAATCCCAGGGGGAATTGCGACTACCATTGACCAAAATATTATGTGTACTCGAGTTTGAAGGTTGTTTGTGAAGTAACCAATAGACCTACATAAAATCCAATAATATCATCATTTTCGTCGTTCTGTTTTACGTTAGTTCATGTTGGTTTGGATTTTTTAAAATATATTTTAATATTTCTTATCGCAGTTGGAACACAAAAAGTGCCCGTTTTTAAGCGTGTTTCAACCATGCGTCACATTTAAAAATTATTATCTCACAAACCCGGCAACAGATCGAATCCAAATTTTAACACAATATACTTTGGAATGTTGTATAATAGGTTCATTAATTTTAAAATTTTGTATGGCCAAGAAACAAAGTTGTTATCATTTTGGTAAGGTAACTTTTTCTCGGCTCGGGTTGGTTTGAAAATGTAGTTCTTGGTCGCGTTGTAATCCTAATACATCAAAAAGGTATGCTGTATGATTGTGAAATACGTAAATTAATTCACTTATTAATAAAATATTTATTGCGGCCAATGGCCATAGATAGGAACAACATTATAACATTGTGAACAATAATGAATCAATCGTATACCTAGGTAACACCAGAGACTTGTGTTCATCGAGTCCGTTCACCCATTCCACTGCACTACACTTTGATCAAGACAACATAATCAGTCCTCGTCTAAACAAAACTGAATGAGTGATACTAGTCTTCTACTGCATTCCATGGCGTGATATATATCGCACTGATTGTTGCATAATCGGCAAACACACTCCTGGCTGGGCTGATGGAAGGACTTCCTAGTGCAGATGCGATGGTGGAAGCCATGGATCGCAAATCTGGTCACTAGGTGCCTCAGCTCATACTCTGGTCGCATTCATTCTTTATATAACATTGCATCTGTTACGAAGAATCTTTCTGGGATGGAGTCTCTCTTCCTGCAAAGTTCGCTTAACAGGTCTACGCATGCGTGTGTGGATGGTAGGTGCATTAGCAGTCGAAGGTCTTCTACCAGAAATATTTCTCTGGCTAAAGCATACACATATCGTGAAAGAGCGAATTTTGATACCCCCAATACCCTTTTCAAATACCTTGATTTCAAACTTTCAATGTCTTTTAATTGTCTGATTGATAGATAAGTCCATATGACCTCTAGCCCGTACGTGAGTGATGGGAGTACTTTGACTCTGAAAAGTTCCATAGCTGAATTCACTGACATTCTTTGTAAATGTCTAATGTCGCTTATATTTCTAAGTGCTGCTGCAAGTCTCTCCTTTATATGAACCATAAAGGAAGTCCCTGTGACTTGCATAGTAATTCCAAGGTAATTAAATTGTTTTTTCGGTGTTAGTATGTGTTCCCCGCAAACAATGTAGTCATCCTTCCTCAGCCTTCCGCCATTTCTGAATATCATTAATTCAGTCTTCCGAGCATTCATCCTTAGTTCATTCTCCTCCGCCCATTTCTCAACAAGATCTATTCCCTTCTGTAGTTCCTCTATATTATCGGAGGCCAGGGCCATGTCATCTGCATAAATATATATATTTACTTTCTGTGTTACCTCCTTTAATTTGAAGACAACATCGTGGGTCATGATATTGAAGAGTAACGGACTTAGCGGGTCTCCTTGCAGTACTCCGATTGTCTGGTCAATCCAGTCCGAGTGTGCGATACCATCATGGATCTGAACTTGATTGTCCGCCAGAATGTTCGATATCAGTCTTGTCATGTCAGAACGTCCTAGTAAGTTTTCTAATTTTATGACAAGTTTCCTTCTATTGACTGTGTCGAAGGCTTTGGTGTAGTCGATAAAAATTACATATTTCTTCCCGTGAGCTTCAAGCGTGTCCTGTATGTCCTTTAAGAAACATTCTGCAGCCAATAGAGTAGATCTGCCCTTCCGAAATCCAAATTGTTCTTCTGGAAGCAGGTGGTCTACACATGCATCTATTCTCCGAGTCAGAAGCTTGGTAAGCAATTTGCATGCAACCGATTCCAATGCCACACCCCTATATGATTCAGGTTTACTGACATCGCCTTTACCCTTGTATAGCAGTTTGATTATGGACTTACGCCAAGTACTGGGGATGGTTCCAATCTCTAAGCACTTATTCACTAACTCTGCCCATACGTTTTCCACGAAGTGTAGCGAAATCTTCAAATGTTCATTACAGAGTCCATCTACACTTATTTTATATCGGTTTGTATTTGTATGGGAAATTAAGACATGGTTCACCAGTTGGCCGCTCTTGTAAAAGCTGTACAGCGTTGCCAAGATGGGCTCCATCACGCGTCTAGGCACGCTTCGCTCGGAAGTAATGGGCTCCATATCATCAATGCTGTACAGAATAACCCGGAGCGTCTAGCTGGTGAACCATGTCTTAGTTCCCCGTATAAATACAAACCGATATAAAATAAGTGAATTAATTTACGTATTTCACAGTCATACAACATAACTGTTTGATGTATAAGGATTACAACGCAACCAAGAACTACATTTTACAACGACCCCGAGCCTAGAAATAGTTACCTTACAAAAATGATAACACAATTCGTTCTTGAATACACAAAATGTTGAAATTAATAAACCTGTTATACAACATTCCACTGTATATTGTGCAAAAATTTGGATTCTATCTGATGACGGGTTTGTGAGATAATAATTATTAAATGTGACGCATGGTTGAAACACGCTTAAAAACGGTCACCTTTTGTGTTTCAACTGCGATAAAAAATTAAAATATAGGCTAAATAAAAAATTCCAAACCTACATGAACTAACGTAAAATAGAACGACGAAAATGATTATGTTAGTGGATTTTATATAGGTATATTGGTTACTTCTCAAACAACCTTCAAACTCGAGTGCACATAATATTTTGGTCGACAGTAAGTACTGTACCAAGAAAAGGAAGCCAGGCCCTAAGAAAAACCTCTACACATAGGCCTACATAAGATTTGTTCCCTAGTTTATATTTGAAATTACGCTTGCATTAGAGAATGTGAAAAGTACTGAGCAGTTTTGATTTCACTTTAAATTTATGTGTACAAGTTGGATGACTAAACGTCACCCCACAATCTGCAAGCTACATGGCTGAGCAGCGGTTGCTTGGTAGAACTAGGCCCTTCAACGGCTGTCGCGCCACGGGTTTAGTCTTTTTTTGAACTTCTAATATATAATTGTAAGAGTACATGACCACGAACTATTCAGTGACAACTTTTTTCAGAGAAGAGAGTTCGTATTCAAACGGAAACAATGCGTTGTGTGGAAAAGTAAGACGTAGCCATTGTGAAAATGGAAAATTGGTCTCCATAGATACTGACGACAGTCAAGCGCAAGTTCTCTAGGTGAAAGCGTCCTGCATAAATACCCACTTCCTTTGTACGCTCACAGAAAACGAAGAAAGGTCCCAGCAGAGCTTGTGTATTGGCGTATTGAACGAAATAAAAGGTAAGGAACTGAAACAATGTTTCTTACAGCAGATGTTTATTGCCATTCAGAAATGCCTTCTTATTTTATGATTTTTTTCCTAGGAAACTGTCATCAGTCCAACATCTCTCATTGACTAGTTCACCTGTCAATCATCCTACCATTGTGGTTGCACCTGAAGTTCAGTTGTGTCTTGTGTTTCGCAGGGTTTTCCACACTCCCTCCAGGTAAATGCCGAGATAGTACCTTACTTGAAGACTCAGGGCACCTGCCCCATCCCTGGCTCTAATACAGTAACACACATAGTCAACTACATGGGACTGATGACCAAGATGTCCCAAGCCCCTACAATGTATTATTATCAACAAGAACAAGAACAAGAATGTTTGAGGAAGTAAGAAAGTATCTGTATAAGCACATTGTGTCAACGTTACATAAGCGTGACATTACTATAATTTTATTGCTCAGATATTGTTCCACGCCTAGGCACTTGTACATGTAACTCGCCGGACTACAATATTCGTCAACTCGGCGTGTTCATCATTTTCCTTGCGCTAGAGATCTTGTATAGCCGCGCCGCTACTCCTACCACCCTTTTCTAAACAATTCCCAAACTAATGCCGACGATTCCATTCACCCGATTTTATTTATGAAAAATGCATTGGAATCAGGAAATAAATCTCCGTTTCCGTATTACCAGTTTTTTTTTCATTTTTAAGCAGAAATATAAAAAACTGCTAGTAACGTCTTTGTTTTTCACATTTTGGAAAATGCATTGAATTGATATCAATTCTATTGCACTCTAGTATACATAGTGGTTTTGACATCACAAATACGAGCTTCCATTCAAGAGAAATTGCCTCACTTTGGTGCTGCTACGTGGTGTCAGAATTACAAACTAAAAATCTGGACATTTAGTCTTAATAGTATCTGGCTGCTGCACAGACTTCTGTGTTGCCTGCTAGTGTGACCCTTTCCCGTGCTGTCCGATCGTGACGTCACAGTTCCCTCTTCATTGCTATGTAAAGTAGTCAGGGATGTTTCAGCTACGTTATCTGATGGTTGAGTTACTTCCGCAATGCTATATGTGTTTGTAGAATAGGGCCTGTTATGAAAGGCCTCTGATATGGCTGGATATTCAGGGGAAGGTACTGCAGTTTCCATGTCGGTAGTGTTGCTTAGCTTACTACTCCCATCTGACTCGCCCAGCACCGTGCTGTAGGTTTGTTGTCTGACATGAATACCGGGCGATTCCTTCTGTTCGGACGGTCTATTTGTAAGTGGGAGGTTTCTTTACAATAAAAGCAATACTTAGCTTGTCCTTCATATGTTAACAGAACTTTACAATCATTGACCGTCAAATATGATGGAATGGGGTATTTAAGTTCAATTGTTACAATACGTATGCCATTACTTACAGCATAAAATTCGTATACTTCATTACAGCACTCGTTCCGTATGTCCTTGAGAACTCCATGCGTAGGAAGCACGGGGGAGAGCCTTTCATTGTTGACTTCGGGAGGAGATTAAACAGACACGCACACGTTTTGTTAAGAGTCTGAAGCAGTGATAGTTATCTTTGTGGTGTTACCGCTAGCTAGCCGGAAGGATTTCACACCTTCATGTCGAGATAATATGTTTTCATAAAGTAAGGTGTACACTAATTTAATGTACACTGAATTTTCCCCGTTGTCTAGTTGATTCGCTAGTACTTGATCTCTATTAAGCTTCAGGTCGTTTGCTATCCACCTAGGCCTATGTATTTCAAGTGGTGTCGGTCTGTTGTTCCTTTCTTCAAAAGCGCATTTAAGAGTGTTTTCCGGACATTCGACACTTTCGCAAGTTCAACAAGCAGTTCCGTGACAAACTAAGGAGCCTATTTTCCTTAAACTTAAAGATTCAAGCCAATGTTTAATCTATATGGAACTATCTAAGTTAATGACGAAATTAAGTTGGTAATATCAAAATTTCTAATTAATTCGAAATATACCTGCACTACAGTTGGAAGCCCTGGTGACTTAATATATTCTTAGTTCCATCTCTTAAGGTACAGAATACAAAATTTGATTGAAGTTCAATGGATAACGTGGACGTTACATGCAGTTAGATATTGGATCTATCAGTGCGCGTAAAATCATGTTGGCAGCAATGTCATGCATGTCTTGGTCAGAAATAATCTGACATATTATGATCTATTGTTGTGCCAATTTTGGACGAAATCCATTTGTATGTATAGAAGTTACATGCATTTTAGAATTAAACTTATCATCAGGCTTAGAATCATGTTAGCGGCATTGGCATAATATTAGTTACTCCAAATTAATCTAGAATGTCAGGTACTATACGTGTGCAAAGTTTAGAGTTGTTGGCTTGCATGCATTCTGATATATTAATATAAGGGTAAAAAAGTAGAGACAGCAATTATCAACAGTTGTCAGCAGCTGGTTGCTCTTAGGAATACGCATAGTGATATCTGGTTATGTACACATAGTAGACTACATACGAAATTTGGTTGAAATCCAATTGATAGTGTAGAAGTTCTATTAATTTAAAAATTTGACCTATCAGCATGCTTAGAATCATTTTGCCAACACTGTCATGTATGGCCTCCTGGAAATTAAACTGAAATATTATTGTCTATATACACTGACCGGCAAAAAAAGTGGAACACTTCAATTTTTTATGTAATTTCTTAATTTATTCCACTAAAATGGATCGGTTTTCCAATATTTGCATTATTCATGTAAATGTTCGATGGTTGGCTACAGAAAATACTGAAACATGTTTTACAACACGCTTTAACTCACAAATTTCGTTACATTTCACAAATCTAACAGTTTTCTATTTTTTACTAATGTTCCTTTGGGCTGTCTTTTATGCCAAACAAAGCAGTGTTAATTTTTGCACTGCACTGTACCGGAACACTGGTCACTAAAAACGAGTGTTTCCACCCTTAGCGTCCATGACAGCTTGTTAGGCTCATCGAAGATTGGGGGTAATTGGTGGTAATAAACCACCCTAAGAAATGTCAATTTCTATTCACGGATGTTTCAGATGTGTGTCCTAATGCGTGAAAAGCTTTTAAAATGTGATTACATCTTTTTCATGGCTAATTTTATACTTTTTAAATTACTGTTCCACTTTATTTGCCGGTCAGTGTAATTATGTGCCAATTTTGGAATAGCTCCCATGCATGCCTTCAAGATATCCAACAGACAGACATTTGCCCAGATCGGTCTCATTAGTCTACTTTTTTTTCATTTTTGCAAAATGTGAAAAGTAGGCCAAAAATACAATACCCTATCACGGTAAGCACTTCTGAGTATTTATTAACCTCGCGGCTAAACTCAGAACCTAACACGACGTAGGTCGCAAAGTGACACTTCCACTCTTTCTACTCTATGGAGTTCTCCAACGCAAAATGCATCAAAATGGTGCCATTCTCAATCGATGATGCCGTTTGTAATATATAAACGATATGCGAATAACGTTATTAGTCCGAATAACGGTATTGAGGGAATATTTTTCGATAGATATATTCAAATAACGTTATTTCTAGTGAGCACTACCATTTCCTTCCTGCGATAACCGGTATCCGAATAACGTTATTAGTCCGAATAACGGTATTGGGGGAATAATGTTCGAGAGATGTATTCAAATAACGTTATTTATAGTGAGCACTACCATTTCGTTCCCGCGATAACCGATATCCGAATAACGTTATTAGTCCGAATAACGGTATTGGGGGATTTTTTTGGAGAGATCTATTCAAATAACGTTATTTCTAGTGAGCACTACCATTTCGTTCCTGAGATAACCAATATCCGAATAACGTATTGGAGGAATGTTTTTCGAGATATGTATTCCGATAACGTTATTTCAGGCGGGCACTACCATTTCGTTCCTTAGTTAACTGATATTCGAATAACGTTATCAGTCCAAATAACGATATTAGGAGATTTTTTTCGAGTAATGTATTCCGATAACGTTATTTCAGGTGGGCACTAGTATTTCGTTTCTACGATAACCGATATCCGAAGAACGTTATTAGTCCGAATAACGGTATTAGGGGATATTTTTCGAGAGACTTATTCATATAACGTTATTTCTGTCAGACAATACTATTTCGTTTCTACGATAACCAATATCAGAATAACTTTATATGGCCCAATAACGTTACCATGCGATACAAATGACTTCCGGATATGAAACGTAACGACCACAATGTGACCAAGACCCATTTTGTTACATAATCTACCCAAACAACCATTTTCGTTATGTTAAGTTATGAAGCCTTGGAATATGTTAAACGAATTGCCTCGGATGTAGGGTATGGTAGTAATGTAGAGATGAAACGATTAGCTCTGGACAGGGAGGCATGGAGAGCTGCATCAAACCAGTCAAGGGACTAAACACTCAAACAAAAACATCAGAAAAAGCGAGAATGAGAAGAATTCAGAGAAGCAAACTAAGTTACATATTGTTCTGAATTACGAACCTGATCAGGGAAGATGATTAATCTAACTAACCAATTACACAATAATGGTGTTTGAAGCCAATTTTCAGTGAACAAAAGTTTGATGGGTTATTCCATAATCCTGAATAAAAAAACATGAGATTAATAAATACACCTCGATGATCAGTTTCGTCATGCGATCATCATCAGATCCATTACACTGCTATACTGTATAATCTATGTCTGAAAATATGGGTGAAAATATTTACAACAAATACACTTATTTAGTTGCAGGGGAGCGTGATGGCGCAGTGGCTTAGCTGCTCGTCTTTCACCTGGGTTCGAATACCGGTGACAGCGGGGTGGAATTTTCACCTGAAAAATCACGTGGCGTCAGGAAGGGCATCCGTCCTTAAATCCCCGGCCAAAACCAAAATTGGCCTGGTTGGCTCCGGAAGAAGAAGACACTTATTTAGTTGCAGTATTAGTTGAGATAATGCAACTCGTCAATATTTGTTAGTTATGGTCTATGTGACGTTTTGTTGAGATACTGGAAGTGGTGATTGACCTCCGGTATTCCCTTGTTTGGAGTGAATCTATGGTTGTTTGTAAATTGTAAATTCAGATTTTATTGTACAGGTTACTTATCTGGTTGAGTCTTGCGCGGTCCAGTTGAGAGCAGTTAACTTAGTCACTTTATGCACGACCATATTTTCAGACATAGATTTTATAGCCTAAGTGTAATGGATCTGATGATGATTGCTTGACGATCGAAACTGGTCATCCAGGTGTATTTATTAATCTCATGTATTTTTTTCAGGATTAGGGAATAACCCATCTCATTTGGGTACACTCGGGTTGACCGACTGAAAAGCAGTAAACTTTTGTCAATTACAAATTCTCACTGTTTAAATAGAAAATTTGAATAGTATCGGATCATTCGGTGGTGCAGCTGTCGTAGTCGGATACTGAAATCCGTAATTTCATGAAAATTCTAGGCACTTCATGAAAAGTCGGCATATGAAGTAAAGAGGAATAGTTGCACTATCTTAGGCGTCGTGGTTTCATGTAATTACTAAATTTTGTCGTCACATAGTGTAGTAAATCTCTTCATGTGCGACGATGTCGAAATGTATATATTATATGTCAGAAAACTGTATCATAATGCGGGTCATTATAAGACTATTTTTAGCCTATTTTCAATTTTGAAAAAAAAAAAAATAAGGCTTATGAGATCACCTTTTGTCTGTGTGTGTGTGTGTGCGTGTGTGTGAGGATGTGTGTATGTGTGTGTCCCCCCTAATAATTTCTAAACGGCTGGAGCGATATCAATGAAACTCGGTAAGTTCACAGCAATATTCCGGACGACCCCGACGGTGCCCTTCAAATTTTGTTACGTCTCACCAATCCAACATGGCGGCTGTGCGAAATATGTCACCAGCATTCAATATCTCCGAAACTATTCCCGATATCACCCTGGATTTTTGACGGTGATAAAGGGAACTACTAGAAGTACACCTATGTGACTTTTGAAAAACTGGTAACTACAAAACCAAACATGGCGGCCACGCGAATTTGCGACATTTATATAGACGTTTCTTGCGATTTAACTAACCAAACGCAATACAATTTGGTACAGTATATGTTTATACACATTGTAATGCACCGACATCTAACTTGGTTCAATTGTTTACATAACCACAAGATGGCGGTTGTGCGAAATATTTCACCGGCATTCTATATCTCTGAAACTATTAGCGGTATCACCCTGAAATTTTGTACGGAGATAAAAGGTACTACTGGAAGTTCATCTATAAGACATTCAAAAACCGGTTAACTACAAAACGAACATAGCGGCCAAGCGAATTTGAAAATTTTAAATAGACCTTTCTCGCGATTTAATGTTTCAACCGCAATGAAATCTGGTACAGGAAATGTTTATACACATTGTAATACACTGGTATCTAATTTAGTTCAATTGTTTACATAACCTCAAGATGGCTGCTTTGTGAATTTTAAAATTAAGTTTTTATACCTTGTGTCGTAATCATGCGATCGATGTGAAAGTTTGAATAATGAACCTACGCAATCATTTTCCTTTAATGGTACATGACTCTTTGGCCTATACATTTAACAAGCCAACATGGCGACCATCTGAAATATTCAGACGGCTCTGAATATCTACGAATCTATTATAGCAATCAAACTGACTTTTTTAATGTTCATAGGGGCTATGAACCTAAGTTCACCTATAGGACTTTCAATAACCTGGTGATCACAAATCCAACATGGCAGCGACGCGAAGTATAAATATCCACATGGACGTTTCTCGCAATTTAACCATCCGAGTGCAGTGAACCTTGGTACAGTAAATCCTTATTTCGAATGTTAATCCACTGGCATCTAATTTATTTCAATTGTTTCCATAACCACAAGATGGTAGATGTGCGAAATTTTAAAATCTCCTTGTTACTTCTTGTATATAAAATGCAACATGGCGACCATCCGAAATATTTTGTCGGTCCTCAATATCTACGAATCTATTACAGCAATCAAACTGAAATGTTGTATGTAGATTGAGGCAATTAACATAAGTAGGATATACGAAAATAGGCTGTTTAGTTCTTTACGGAACTACTTGTTCTCTATGAAATTGTTTCCCCCCACCAATAAAACCTCAAGAAACAGTTGTGTGACCAATTAGGTAAGGGGTAGCATCGCACCTGCGATGACTTCCACGTCCCCGCATTTTAAATGTCATTGCGTGGCTAGTGTCATAGTGGGGTATTCGAGGAGGCCATGGTCGGAAAGAAGGTATTCTCTGCGTCCCATGCTCTCTGTTCGGTACATAAAACTGGCGAAATGTTGACAGATATTTGTCAATATTTATCTTCGAACATAAAATAGTTATAATTATCGCCGAACATAAACAGTCGTATGCAACTCGCCTATAATGCCAATTAAGACACTCGAATGGAAATTATAAAACTCGCGTGTCTTAATTATTGCTATGATAGGCTCGTTGCATAATGTACTATTGCACATTATTGGACGGGAGGTCCAGCCCATCACTGCATGGAGCAGCTGTAGCAGTTTTCTCGTGAGATAACTGCGCTTTATATTTGTGGAAATATATGGAGTTGAAGTTACTGTGAACGTTCAAAGGCTGTTGTGTTTCTTGAGGTGTATTCTTGCCAATTAACGATTTCTGTATTTTTTGCTCAATATAGTATTTTTGTTCTAGTATCGTTATTTTAATGTTGTAAATTCGCTTTAAACCATAATAAAGAACTATTATAAAATTACATAAAAATGACCATTCCTTATTGACGATGTAATTAAAATTAAGTTTATATAACCACTAGCTGTACCCGGCATGCGTTGCAATGCCAATCAAAGAAAGTGTTGGCGTTGTAATTTTGTTTCTTGAAGTGCTTTTGTATACACACTACGTTTTTCAATTTCCGTTAAGGGCCTCTAAACTACCGTAAAATGGTTTAACTAATTTAGGAACATTCGTGGGAATGTACACAACTCACCAATGTTTCTTCGCAATCCGATGAATGGCATATGAACGCATACGGAATTTTGCTTAAACGATTCGTGCGCTGTCACTCATTTGTTGAATCTACTCGCCCGCTACCAACTGTGAAATGGATTTACCAAGTTAGAAACCTTCACGTAAGTGTACACAACAACTCATCAAAGTTTCATCGCAATCGGATGAATGGCATATGAATGCATATAGAATTTTGTTTAAACGATTCGTACGCTGTCACTCATTTGTTGAGTGTTCTCGAGCGCTACCGACTGTGAAATGGATTTACTAAGTCAGGAACCTTAACGGGAGTGTACTCAACAACTCACCAAAGTTTCATCGCAATCGATGAATGGTATATGAACGCATACTGGACTTTGTTGAACGATTCGCGTGCCGTCGCTCATTTGTTGAATCTACTCGTGCGCTACCTATTGTAAAATGGATTTACCAACTCAAAACCTTCCCTGGCGTGTACACAACAACGTATCAAAGTTTCATCGTAATCAGATGAATGGCATATGAACGCATACGGCACTTTGTTGAAACGATTCGCGTGCCGTCACCCATTTGTTGAATCTACTCGTGCGCTACCTATTGTAAAATGTATTTACTAACTCAAAACCTTCCCTGGAGTGTACATAACATCTCACCCAAGTTCCATAGCTATCGGACGAATGGTATATGAACACATACGGGACTTTTTTAAACGCTTTGCCCGTCGTCACTCATTTGTTGAATCTACTCGTGCGCTACCTATGGTAAAGTGGATTTACTAAGCCAGGAATCTTCCCTGAAGTGTACACAACATCTCACCCAAGTTTCATTGCAATGGAATTAATGGTATATGGATGCATACGGGACTCTCTTGTTGAATCTGTTCCAAAGGGCCTAAAGGCAGGGAATGGTGTGGTCTGTCCGAAATTTAAAGTGGACAGTGTTACCCGCTTACAAAGGGTAAGTATACATATTTTGGTTTAGATCGGTGAAGCGGTGTAGATTTGTATAAATAACAGACAAACAGACAAATCAACATATATATATATATATATATATATAGATAGATAGGTCAATATATATTGTACTTTAATATCGTACCAATTTTAGTCACATTGTGACCTTCCTGAGCGTAATTTAGGATATAAAAAGGCGCAAGAACATATGCCTAATATAAATTTGCAATAACAGAAGATGTTATCAACAATTCTAAAAATATTCTTCTTCGTCCAAAAGCACACACATTAAAATTTAAAACAAAATACAGATCTGTTACAAAGTAATAAATGGAAATATAAAGAACTGGTTTGTATTAGCGAAGTAATGGAGAAAGAATGGAATGAAAACGTCGGAATAAGTGGTACGAGATAATGTTTTGAATGGCCAAGCAATGAATTAGCGTTTCAGGGACGTATGTGTGGAGAGTTGTAATAGTACATTATGCAACGAGCCTATAATGTCAATAATATAGACACGAGTATGTTTATAAAACGAGGGTATGTGAATTTTATATTTTCCATACGAGTGTCTTAATTACCATTATAAGCGAGTTGCATACAACTGTTTATGTTCGACGATAATTATAACTTTATAATATGTTTTAACATAAATATTCATTAATATAAGTGGGATTCAGTTTGCTGAACAGAGCGCATGCGAGGGTCAAGGCACTGCGAAAGCAGAGACCATTCACTTTGCTTGCCAACACAGAACACCTATTGTTTATAGCCTGCCGTCCGGCTCTATAGCATTCACTAATATTGTCACCGAAGTCGTTTGAAAGTAATGCGCTGTGTAGAAATTGGATTTGGAGATATTAAGATACAGTGCTATTTCTTGTCTCATATTCGCCAGTTTATTTACGCGAACATATCGACCACTTTCCATGTCGGTAATTTATATAGACATGATGGATTTTGGTATCCTTACCAAATTGGTCACACAGCTGTTTCTTGAGCTCTCATTGGTGGGAGAAACTGTTGCATAATGAAAAATAGTGTTATAATGAGCCTCATTATGATACACTTATCTGACACATAATGTGTACATTTCGAACATAAAGAACTATTAATTTGTTTATTGGAATTATTCGTGTATCTAAGTCAGATAGTGCAAATGTGGTTCCTAACTGAAGGCCATGGCACCCTTCAATATCCTAACCTGAAATACAGGGCGTTTAAAAATAAATATCGCGGTTTTAGGGCTTTGTAATATTTCGTCCATTTAACTTATAACGTAAGCTGAACAAGAGAACTTTATTTGGCAGCAAGTTGGTGCGCTGCCTCATTGGATCAACGACGTTGCACATGATCGCTGGATTGGTCATAAGGGACCAGATGACTGAGGTAGTATCGCAGTGCCTCCACGTCCATGTGATCAGACGCCGTGCGATTTTTAGCCTATTTTCAATTTTTAAAATATAGGCTTAGGAGATCACCTTTTGTCCGTGCGTGTGTGCGTGTGTGTGTGTGTGTGTGTGTGAGAGAGAGAGGAGTGTGTGTGTGTGTGTGTCCCTAATAAAATCTAAACGACTGGAGCGATTTCAATGAAACTCGGTAAGTGCATAGCACTATTCCGGGCGACCCCGACCGTGCCCTTCAAATTTTCTTACGTCTCACAAATTCAACATGGCGGCTGTGCGAAATATTCCACCAGCATTCAATATCTCCGAAACTATTACAGATATTATCCTGGAATTTTGTATGGTGACAGAGGAAACTACTAGAAGTTCACTTATGTGACCTTTGATAACCTGGTAACCACAAAACCAACATGGCGGCCATGCGAATTTGCGACCTTTAAATAAACGTTTCTCGCGAGTTAACCAACCAAACGCAATAAAACTTGGTAGAGTATATGTTTATTCACATTGTAATGCACTGACATCTAACTTCGTTCAATTGTTTACATAACCTCAATATGGCGGCTGTGCGAAATATTTCACCGGCATTCTATATCTCTGAAACTATTACCGGTATCACCCTGAAATTTTTCACAGAGATAAAAGGCGCTACTGGAAGTTCATCTATGAGACTTTCAAAAACCGGTTAACTACAAAACAGACATGGCGGCCAAGCGAATTTGAAAGTTTTAAATAGATTTTTCTCGTGATTTAATGATCCAAACGCAATGAAACTTGGTACAGTAAATGTTTATATACATTGTAATGCACTGGTATGTAATTTATTTCAATTATTTACATAACCTCAAGATGGCGGCTGTGCGAATTTTTAAATTAAATTGTTGTTTCTTGTGTCGTATTCATGCGATCGAAATGAAAGTTTGAATAATGAACCTACGCAATAATTTTCCTTTAAAGCTATATGACTCTAAGGCCTGTACGTATAACAATCCAACATGGCGTCCATACGAAATATTGAGACGGTTCTCAATATCTACGAATCTATTACAGCAATCAAACTGAATTTTTTAATGTTCAGAGGGGCTATGGACTTAAGTTCACCTATAGGACTTTCAATAACCTGGTGATCATAAGTCCAACATGACGGCGGAGCGAAGTATAAATATCACATGGTCGTTTCTCGCAATTTAACCATCCGAGTGCAGTGACACTTGGTACAGTAAATCCTTATACAAATGTTAATCCACTGGCATCTAATGTTTACAATTATTTCCATAGCCACAAGATGGCATTTGTGCGAAGTTTTAAAATCTGTACGTATAACAATCCAACATGGCGACCATCCGAAATATTTAGACGGTTCTCAATATCTACGAATCTATTACAGCAATCAAACTGAATTTTTTTAATGCCATCTTGTGTCCTAATCATGCGATTGAAGTTTGAATACTACACGTACACAATAATCTTCATGTAACAGTACATAACTCTAAGCCCTACATATATAAAAGTCCAACATGTCGACCATCCGAAATATTTAGACGGTTCTCAATATCTACGAATCTATTACAGCAATCAAACTGAAATTTAGTATGTTGATAGTGGCAGTTAACATAAGTAGGATATATGAAATTAGGCTGTATCGTTCTTCACGGAACTACTTGTTTCCCTTTGAGGGTTCGTAAAGGATCATGTGTATGTGCGTCCGCTAACGGCTGAACTAACCGACTTAAGAAACAGGATTGAAGCAGTTGTTGAAACAATTACTCCAGACACACTGAACAATGGTTTAGACGAACTCGACTATCGACTCAATGTGTGCCGTGTGACGCAAACTGTTTGAGTTGCTATTTCATTTGATGTATTATGTATAGTTATCAGTTAAATGGACGAAATACGACAAAGCCTTAAAACCCCGAAGTGCATTTTGAAACGTCCTATTATAGTTAAATGCTTTTAAATATTGAACCTCAGCATGCGTATAATCATGTTGGCAGAACTATCGTATATCGGTGACTCAAAATTAATCTACAATTTAGGTACTATACGTGTGCAAAGTTTAGAACTGTTGGCTTGCATACTTTCTATAATATTAAGATAATGATTTAATAATAAAGAGATAATTTTTCAACAGTTTGCATTCCTGGTAACTCTAAAGAATACGCATAGTTAAATCTGTTATTGTACACAAAGCGCATATATTTGGTTGAAATTCAATGGATAGCATAGACTTTATATGTATTTACAAATTGGATCCATCAGCAGGCGTAGAATCATGTTGGCAACACTGTCATGTATAGGCTCCTGAGAATTAATCTGAAATATTATTATCTACTGTATATGTGTACCAATTTTGAAACAGTACCTTTGCATAACTTTTAAGATATCTAACATAGAGCACAAATTTCAATTGTGTTTTCTTTTGCAGTTGGTAGCACCGCGACTATTATCAATGATTAACATGAGATGTTCTGATATAGATCTTTACTCATAACAAATTTGGTTTTGATAACTCCGATCGTTTAGGAGTTGATAGGGAGACAAACTGACAGAAAGACAGACATACAAACACATCTTCCCGGGCGATCTATTAAGACAATTTTTTCAACATTTTTGCAAAATGATATGTTGTTGATTGAGTCTTCAGTCTTTTGACTGGTTTGATGCAGCCCTCCATGCCTCCCAGTCCTGTGTTAATCGTTTCATCTCTAAATAGCTACCACACCCTACATCCGAGGCAATCTGTTTAACATATTCTAACCTTGGTCTACCCCTACAGTTCTTGTCCTCAACCCTTCCTTCCAGAACTAAGCTTGCTATTCTTGGGTGTCTTAGTATGTGTCCTATTAACCTATCTCTTCTCTTCATTAGCAGTCGCCAGAAACATCTCTTCTCTCCCACTCGTTTTAATACCTCTTCATTTGTAACCCTATCTACCCATCTGATCTTCATCATTCTCCTGTAACACCACATTTCAAATGCTTCAATTCTCCTCTGTTCAGCTGCCCCGATAGTCCATGTTTCACTTCCATAGAGCGCCACGCTCCAGACAATGGCTTTCAAAAATGACTTCCTAATACCTAAATCTATATTCGATGTCAACAGATTCCTATTTTGTAGAAATGCTTTCCTTTCCTGAGCCAACGTACTTTTTATATCATTTTTGCTTCGTCCATCACTGGTTATTTTGCTTCCTAAGTAACAGAAGTCTCCTACTTCCTTCAGCTTTTCACCTGCCAATTTGATGTCCATAGAGGTTTCTGATTTATTTCGTCTGCATTCCAGTATTTTTTTTTTACATTTATTAATTTTCATCCTGTATTATTTCCGTAAGACGGAGTCCATACCATTCAAAATGGTATAAGTAGGCTAAAAACAAAGTGAATTGTTAGTTGTAGTCAATCTAACAAAAACATTTGCTTTATTGCCTTTTTAAACCTAATAGCTTACCATACGATGGATATATTGTACTTTTATATTCGGCGATGTCGATATGTAAACATTATGTGACAGAAAACTGTATCATAATGGGTGTCATTAAAGTACTACTTTTCATTATAACACTTCTTTTCCAACCAATCAGAGCTCAATATTTTCATTCATTGACCAATTAGGTAAGGAGCTCTGACATGCACTGAAAATTCAACATGTCGGACATGAATTACATGATTTGAAAGTTGACAATGTAGCCTAAATTGGACCAACCATTGTGGTTACAATGCATAAACAATCTGGGCAATATTGAAAAAGAAATAGCACTGTACCTTAATATCCGCAACTCCAATTTCTACACATTCGTAGATTTCGCTCACAATTTTAGTCAATGCAGTTCTTGACATAAACACACCATAACGTCATGCAGGAAGCAGGCGTATGGCATTAGTTCCACAGAAATTATAATTCAGCTCCTTGTTCAGTAAATGGATTTCTCATGCGAAGCTTTTCCGCCAGATACCGTTACTGTTCTATTTGGGACTAGATTGATCTGCCTTCCGTTGACATTCTATACGCATCGAATTTGAAGAATAACTAGTTGATAATACGATACATTTTAATTTTAAAGCGTTTTTAACAGCCTTTTTTTTTTGTTATTCGACAAAATAACCAAATGATCATACATAGTACTTGTGCGCTATCTTTTGGTGCAAATTCAGGATAAACAATGTTTCAAAGATTTGGGATCCGTTATTGGGTAGAGTTCAAATGCTGAGCCCACACAATTCCCAAGAAAAGAAGAAGAAGTCAACCGACAGAATCTCGACAGATATTTATGAATATTAATGTTTGAACATACAGGATGTAATTGATATAATGGAAGTCCGCTATACTGGTGATAGAAGAGACTATTCTAAGCTTCCTATGTATAAAATTTGTCACCTATCTTTAAATTGAATGTTATCCATTAAAAAGTCAATGTTTTTAGGTTTTTCGGAAACTCTTCAAGCAGAAGCTGGGGCAACAGTCGGGGCGAGGTGGGATGACGCGCGGAGGGGAAGTTGTTACGTGTTCGGAGCATTGCCATTTCCGGTTGAGGGCTGTTATCAGCTGTTATGAGGACAACGATACCCGTCTCGTAAGAAAATTTGTATAGTTGTTGTTGTTTTGTAGTTGTTGTTGCACGCAATGGCTGGGACGTTAGGACCGGTAGTATTGTGTAGGCTACTTTGTAAGTGTAGAACTCATTGATTGATGTTCATTTAAAGTATACAATAATGTCAATAATTAGCCCTGGTGTGTCATTGGCGTCCGACACGTTAATGAAATTCAGTAGTCTGTTCAGAACTAGCATTTAAGACGGAAGTAAAATACTTGATGTTTTGTTCGAGAGGCTTGGCGATTTTGGTCATTTAGCCCCATGTGGGTAGAATTTGTTTGATAACCATTGTTTTTGTGGTCTCTGTAGTAATGTGGGTATTTATAATTCATGTGAGGATTGGGAAGAAGGCAGCCGTGGCCTTACGTTAGGAACCATCCCGGCATTTTCCTGGGGGTAGAATTGGTAAACCATGGAAAACTACTTCCAATATTTAATACTAATACAGGTCCTACCAAAAGTTTACGGACATATGCCTATTTCATGAATTCCACTTCTGTCCATTTACCTTTATTCTTAGGCATGCGAGACTTAACATGTAGCTAGTACGTGTCTTGAGCGTGGCCTACGTTATAAGACAAGACCTGGAAATGAGGCGCCAGACAACATTGCCAGCGATGGTTCAAAATCGTTCCGTATTTTGCCGCTAGGTTCGCTTTCTGGCGCCCTTAATCGCATCGTTTGTATTACGTACAATGTGGTTTGTAACTCACTATTTGGCAGTAAATAAGGTGTCTTAATGAGTCTGAAAGCTTAAAATTGACTGGTGATGCGTGCCGTATTATAGATGCACTTTCCTTAAGGGCAGTAAACTGCTGTTTGACTGATAATGAGATGGGTGCTAAGTTGTCTTTATGAGCAAGACGTAGTGAAAAGCAAGTTTTATTCCAGTGAACTAAAGTAAATGTGGCATGCATATGGGGTAAACACTTTAGATATAATTCACGGAAATTTTTGTATAGAATAGTAACTTATGAGTAATTACCAGGATACAGCGTGACGTATTGTAAATCTCGTCATGTTAAAGGCAATGGACTTTAGTTTCATAATTTTCCATTGAACGATGACATACGGAGGCAATGGGTTCTATCTATTTCACGTGAGGGGGGAGGGGACCAGGGTCTTAGTGAACTCCAAATCCATCTTCTATAATTTGTAGGAACCATTTCAAGGATTCTGATTATAGTATAAGTTCTGCAAAGAACGCAATTCCGACAGTTCTTGAGGACTACTCCGAACGTAAACATTTACAAATAAATAGTCATACACGCAAAAGCGCAAGTGTTGAGAAAGACAACCATATAAACAACAATAGCAAATGTTCAGGTAATTTAAATATTACTGAAGACTTATATGATGAACGAATTGAGGAAAACTATGAGCAACCACGTGTTAGTGCAGGAACGCAATGTTCTACACGCAAGCCAACTCATGGGAAGTCCAAAAAAATAAAATTAAAACAAGTAATTCCGTGAAGAAATATACAGCCTCTTTTCATGTATCCTACTTATGTTAATTGCCTCTATCAACATACAAAATTTCAGTTTGATTGCTGTAATAGATTCGTAGATATAGAGAACAGACTAAATATTGCGGATGGTCGCCATGTTGGATTTTTATATAAATGTAAGTCTTTGAGTTATGTACTGTTACATGAAGATTATTGTGTAGGCTACGTGTAGTATTCAAACTTCAATCGCATGATTAGGACACAAGAAGTAAAAATGAGATTTTAAAATTTCGCACAGCTGCCATCTTGGGGTTATGGAACCATTGAAAAAAAAAATAGATGCCAGTGGATTAACATTTGTATAAGGATTTACTGTACTAAGTGTCACTGCACTCGGATGGTTAAATTGCAAGAAATGACCATGTGAATATTTATACTTCGCGTCGCCGCCATGTTGGATTTGTGATCACCAAGTTATTGAAAGTCTTATAGGTGAACTTATGTTCATAGCCCCAAAGAACGTAACAAAATTCAGATTGATTGCTGTAATAGGTTCGTAGATATTGTGATCCGTCTAAATATTTCGGATGGTCGCCATGATGGATTGTTATATGTAGAGGCCATAGAGTCATGCACCATTAAAGGAAAATTATTGCGTAGGTTCATTATTCAAACTTTCAATTCTATCGCATGATTACGACACAAGAAATAAAAACTTAATTTTAAAATTCGCACAGCCGCCATCTTGAGGTTATGTGAACAATTGAACTAAATGAGATGCCAGTGCATTAAAATGTGTATAAACATTTCCTGTACCAAGTTTCATTGTGATTGGATCATTGAATCGCGAGAAAGGTCTATTTAAAATTTTCAACTACGCTTGGCCGCCATATTCGTTTTGTAGTTAACCGGTTTTTGAAAGCCTTATAGATGAACTTCCAGTAGTGTCCTTTATCTCCGTACAAATCTCATAAGCCTATTTTTTTTTTCATAAATGAAAATAGGCTAAAAAATAAGGTGGTCACTAAGGAAAATACAGAACTGTAATTAAGTAATTGAATCGGGAGGTAACTTCATTAAATCAAAACTTACATACACTGCAACGTCAGGACAAATCCGATGTCCAAATATCGAAGCTCAAGAGTGTAGCGGATCGTGGGGGACTTGAAAGCCAATTTCTTACTTGAACAAATTAAAACTTTACGAAACGAAGGTGGAAATTCAATGAAACAATAATCAAAATATGTGTATTGCTCTCTAATAAATCACCGTCCACTTACCGCCTACTGCGAGGCAAAACTATTCTAATAAATCACCGTCCACTTACCGCCTACTGCGAGACAAAACTATTCTAATAAATCACCGTCCACTTACCGCCTACTGCGAGACAAAACTAATCTAATAAATCACCGTCCACTTACCGCCTACTGCGAGACAAAACTATTCTAATAAATCACCGTCAGCTTACCACCTACTGCGAGACAAAACTATTCTAATAAATCACCGTCCACTTACCGCCTACTGCGAGACAAAACTATTCTAATAAATCACCGTCCACTTACCGCCTACTGCGAGACAAAACTATTCTAATAAATCACCGTCCACTTACCGCCTACTGCGAGACAAAACTAATCTAATAAATCACCGTTCACTTACCGCCAACTGCGAGGCAAAACTATTCTAATAAATCACCGTTCACTTACCGCCTACTGCGAGACAAAACTATTCTAATAAATCACCGTTCACTTACCGCCCACTGCGAGGCAAAACTATTCTAATAAATCACCGTCCACTTACCGCCTACTGCGAGACAAAACTATTCTAATAAATCACCGTCCACTTACCGCCTACTGCGAAGCAAAACTATTCTAATAAATCACCGTTCACTTACCGCCTACAGCGAGACAAAAATATTCTAATAAATCACCGTTCACTTACCGCCTACTGCGAGGCAAAAATATTCTAATAAATCACCGTTCACTTACCGCCTACTGCGAGATAAGAATATTCTAATAAATCACCGTTCACTTACCGCCTACTGCGAGACAAGAATATTCTAATAAATCACCGTTCACTTACCGCCTACTGCGAGATAAGAATATTCTAATAAATCACCGTCCACTTACCGCCTACAGCGAGGCAAAAATATTCTAATAAATCACCGTTCACTTACCGCCTACTGCGAGGCAAAAATATTCTAATAAATCACCGTTCACTTACCGCCTACTGCGAGATAAGAATATTCTAATAAATCACCATCCACTTACCGCCTACAGCGAGATAAGAATATTTTAATAAATCACCGTCCACTTACCGCCTACTGCGATACAAGAATATTCTAATAAATCACCGTCCACTTACCGCCTACTGCGAGACAAAACTATTCTAATAAATCACCGTTCACTTACCGCCTACTGCGTGGCAAAAATATTCTAATAAATCACCGTCCACTTACCGCCTACTGCGAGACAAAAGTATTCTAATAAATCACCGTCCACTTACCGCCTACTGCGAGACAAAACTATTCTAATAAATCACCGTCCACTTACCGCCTACTGCGAGATAAGAATATTCTAATAAATCACCGTTCACTTACCGCCTATTGCGAGACAAGAATATTATAATAAATCACCGTTCACTTACCGCCCACTGCGAGATAAGAATATTCTAATAAATCACCGTCCACTTACCGCCTACAGCGAGACAAAAATATTCTAATAAATCACCGTTCACTTACCGCCTACTGCGAGGCAAAAATATTCTAATAAATCACCGTTCACTTACCGCCTACTGCGAGGCAAAAATATTCTAATAAATCACCGTCCACTTACCGCCTACTGCGAGACAAAAATATTCTAATAAATCACCGTCCACTTACCGCCTACTGCGAGACAAAACTATGCTATTAAATCACCGTCCACTTACCGCCTACTGCGAGACAAAATTATTCTAATAAATCACCGTCCACTTACCGCCTACTGCGAGACAAAACTATTCTAATAAATCACCGTCCACTTACCGCCTACTGCGAGACAAAACTATTTTAATAAATCACCGTCCACTTACCGCCTACTGCGAGACAAAACTATTCAAATAAATCACCGTCCACTTACCGCCTACAGCGAGACAACAATATTCTAATAAATCACCGTTCACTTACCTCCTACTGCGAGGCAAAAATATTCTAATAAATCACCGTCCACTTACCGCCTACTGCGAGACAAAAATATTCTAATAAATCACCGTCCACTTACCGCCTACTGCGAGACAAAACTATTCTAATAAATCACCGTCCACTTACCGCCTACTACGAGACAAAAATATTCTAATAAATCACCGTCCACTTACCGCCTACTGCGAGATAAGAATATTCTAATAATTCACCGTCCACTTACCGCCTACAGCGAGAAAAAAATATTCTTATAAATCACCGTTCACTTACCGCCTACTGCGAGGCAAAAATATTCTAATAAATCACCGTCCACTTACCGCCTACTGCTAGATAAGAATATATTACAACTTCCTCATCCACGAACCTTGCAAACTTACGTTGGTTACACGAACGGAAAGACGGGTGTCACGTCACTTGCAAATGCTAGGTAGTCAACTGAAAAACAGTCGCTGACTCCCGATAATGAGAAGGTTGGTTCATTAAACACTGATGAAATGGCCTACAAACTATTGTATGACAAGAATTTAGACCCTTTCTCGGCATTAGTACCGGTATTATTGAGAAAAATGGATTTGGAATCGAACATAAATTGGCTAATAAATTATAAATAAACTGTACTGTTCAAGGGCCTGTCATCCTTCTACAGGATACCAGGATACAGATTCAAAGTTATCCCTATAATAAGACGAGACTTACGAAGGAAACGTATCAAGCTTTGGTGCTAACAATTTCATCAACCCTCTGCATACGATTTCCATTATGCGATTACGCGGAATCTCCTAAGTGACGATGTAGAACTGCTCTTCAGTCACCTGAGAAATAAGGGAGGTACCGTGACAATGGCATGACGGACGTGAGACCATGTCTCATACCATCGAGTCAACACTTCGCACAGGAATTGTCGCATATCCTATAAGTACTAATAATTGAAGATGCAGTCGCAGCAGGCGCCTTGACCAAGTTTCTGAAGCCTAAAGGTTCGCGGAAGTTGCTACATAAACACTCCAGCTTCTGTTACATATCTTGCTGATTCTTAAAAGCCGTAGCCTATAAAAACATTATGATTTACATTAACTGTATTTTAGCATTGAAGTCTCTTTGTTTTCAGAAAAAACGATGTCTTTATCTTCCATTTCAAATGCAATAGTAGCGGGGTTTCTTGTAGGAGTGGAAGAAGCGTTGCGCTAGCATGCTTTCAGAGTACACAAAATGTGAAATGCGTATTGACAATTCACTCTCCGGAGTTAATCTGCAACATTTATTAAGGCCACTTCTAAAGATGATGATGATAATTGTTGCTTTAAGGGGCCTAACATCTTGGTTATCGGTCCCCACTTTTAAAAATAGTGGTGTGAACCACAAGAGCAGTAGTGGAACGTCTCTGAATCTAAGAATTAAGCCACTCACCGAAAGATTCTTAAAGTGAAGTGAAATACCGCCAAGAATGAGCCGTATTCTTCATTAGGGGAAACTAGTGAAAAACAGGCAAGAAGTACTAAGAAAACATGTGCTAAGTGTATTTGAGTTTTTCTCGTAATGCATAGTCAACAGCAGACAACTCGGGCGCCAAACCGTGATCCGAGTGGCGTAAAATGGAACTACGAGTTTGGCGCTCCAAGTCTCGACTCTATTTCCAGTCCTTGAATACAACATAGGCCTCGGTCTTGAGCAACTTTCATTAAACCATCACACCTCTATTTGAACTTGGTCTATTATAATTTGGTGGAAGAAAACACGTAGGTTTTTTTATTTGGAATTTTTTGAAGAGGTATGTGCAGTCTAATATTATGAGGATTACAGTCATGAATTTTGTTATGGGAAAACACAGATACTTGTAGAATATTTTAAATGGTAATGCTGCAACATAATAAGTCTCCATTAAAAATGTATCCAGTTTTAAATCTCCAAAGAGAACTGTAGAAAATAACTCCAGCAAACCCTCAAACTGAGTGAGAAATGCAGCGAGAATAAAGGTATACCTGATCCAAAGAGTGCTGGAACCTGTAGTACGGTATTGACACTATAACGTGCCAAATAAGCGATCTCGCTAAGTTGAAGGGTTGCCAGCCCAACCAAGGTCAAACAATGTATGTTTTATGATCTTTTTCTGCGGTTCTCTCTAGAGCTATAAAACTGGGAATTTTTATAATGGAAACATATCACAGTATTACAATTTAAAATATTCCACAGGTATCTGTGTTTCTACATAACAAAAATCATCACTGTAATCCCCATCTTAGACTGCACAGATCTCTTCTAATATTAAAAATAGGGATTTTTAGCCTACTTTTCACATTTTGCAAAAATGAGGAAAAAGTAGTCTTATGAGATCGATCCGGGAAAATGTCTATCTGTCTGTCTGTCCTTCTGTCTGTCTGTCTGTCTGTCTGTGTGTGTGTCCCCCCCCCCCCCTATCAACTCCTAAAAGGATGCAGCAATCGAAACCAAATTTGGTATGAGTAAAGATTTATTCCGGGACATCTCAACGTCATACTTGAAAATGATGTCAGTGCTACCAACTGCTGAAAAATCGCAATTCAAATTTCAGCTCCGTGTTGGATATCTTGGAATATATACCTGGGAACTATTCCAAAATTGGCACATATATAGATAATAATACTTCAGTTTTATTTTCAGGAGGCCATACATGACAGTGTTGCCAAAATGATTCTAAGCCTACTGATAGGTCCAATGTTTAAATGCATATAACTCCTACATTATCAATTGGATTTCAACCAAATTTCGTATGTACTATGTGTACATAAACTGGCATGACTGAGTGTATTCATAAGAGCCACCAGGGCTGCCAACTGTCAATAAATGCTCTCTCTATTTTTTATCCAAATACCAATATATCAGAAAGTATGCGAGCCAACAGCCTTAACCTTCGCACTCGTATAGTGCCAGACATTCTAGATTAATTTGGAGCAAGTAATGTATGTCAGTGCTACCAACATGATTCTAAGCCTGCTGATAGGACCATTCTTTTAATACATGTAACTTCTATACTATAAAATGGATTTCAACAAAATTTCGTATGTGCTTTGTGTACCATAGCATATATGACTATGCGTATTGTTAAGAGCAATCAGGGATGCCAACTGTTAATAAATTCTGTTTATATTTTTAACCCTAATATCAATATAGGCAATCAGAAAGTTTGCAATCCAACAGGTCTAGACTTTGCGCACGTATAGTATCTGCCATTCTAGATTAATTTGGAGCAACTAATGCATGTCAGTGCTACCAACATGATTCGAAGCCTGCTGATAAGTCCTATTTTAAAATACCAGTAACTTATACACTAACAAATGGATTTCATCCAAAATTGGCACAACAAAAGATCAAAATACTTCAAATTATTTCTGACCAACACAGGCATGACATTGTTGCCAACATGATTTTACGCACGCTTATAAGTCCAATGTTTAACTGCATGTAAAGTCCATGATAGCCATTGGACTTCAACCAAATTTTGTATTCTGTACCTTAAGAGATGGAACTAAGAATATATTCAGTCACCAGGGCTGCCAACTGTAGTGCTCTATCAGGCTACGTCATGCCAGGTATTTTTCGAACAAATCAGAAATTTCGATATTACCAACTTTATTTCGTCATTATTCTAGATGGTCTAGGTCCATATAGATTAATCATTGGCATGAATCTTAAATTTTAATAAAAGTAGGCTCTTTAGTTCGTCACGGAACTTCTTGTTCATATTATTTTATAAAAAAAAATATTAATAAGTTCAAGATGAGGCGTGATAGTTCAATGAATATTTCAGCAAATGATCCTCTGAACACTTAATAGTTACCTATAAAGTATCGCATGCCTGAGACCAAAAGTAAATGGACAGGAGTGGAATTCATGAAATAGGCATATGTCCTTAAACTTTTGGTAGGACCTGTACGGTGCCATAAGTATATAATAATAATAATAATAATAATAATAATAACAATAATAATTGACACCCGTGGACGGCCAGCGCGGATGGGCCTACTTACCTTTCTTTAGGGGTCCGCGTCGCTTCCACTGCAAAATCACCTCCAGATGACATGTCCCAACAGGAGAGCTCCAAAAAGGGGTGGAAGGAAAATGGAGAAGGGGAACGCACAGGCTATTCTACAGACACCCCCCAATAACCGACAGAACTGCTGTCGATGAAATAATGTCACAACAGTTGCTTAAAAATATTTAAAATAAAAATTTAATGTTAAAATTTAACAAAAACCCCTCCACCAGAAAACAGAACATGCATCAACTAGCATAATTTACAAGAAGACAAGAGACCGCTTAACATGCTTGCCTGCAAAGCCAACAAAAGAAAAGAATTAAATTAAAATTAAAATGTTAAATAAAGCCCAAAGATTAAAATAAAATTACAGGCATAATTAAATGAGAAAGGGCTTGATAATTTACAAGGGAATGCAACACCGATCCGACATGCGGAGATCCAGGCCACGTTGAAACAAGAAATTAAAAAAATTAAAATTAACCAAATAAAATAGGATCAGAAAATATTTCATTCATTTGCATGACGGAGAAAAACACAGGAACATTTCCCAAAAACACAAAGTTAAACCAATAATATTAAATTTAAAAAAATATTAAGCTAACACCACACGTTTGAGTTTCGCGGTCGACGCCAAGAGACTGACCTCGAGACCAGAATGCATCTGGGCAAAACAAAATACAAACATGGCCACTAGAGCAGACGACCACATGTCAAACCTAAATTATGGCAAACAATTAGCATTAAAATTAATTGTTAAAATCACCAGAAGGGAAGGAATAAAACAATTACTTCCAAACATTATTAACATGAGGTTGGAGTATGTGAACCTAGGTCAGATTAATAAAATTCCAATCCAAGGATTGCCAAAAGAAAATATATAAACTAATTTAAAACTTACATACCTTAAAGGGTCTCAGTGGAGACACAATAAAAACAAATTAATTAACACACCATTTAAAAAAAATATTATTTGGCACTTGATTGCCTTTAAAATGGCTCACACGCCCATGTGCCGTTTTGATGTCACAAGCACTCCTGTTGTATCCAGATGCGAATTACTTTGTATATTTCCTCTTCACGGCGAAACGATGAAATTAAAACCTTATGTAGCACAGGCGTTTCCTTTTGCTTGAATATGTATTCATATTTTGAAAAAGCTAGGGGCCAATGCCCCTAGCGCAACGGATAGATACTCTTCCAACCAGCTGGCTTGTTGTTTCTAGGCGACCACTAATGAACACACAACATGGCGGAGAATTTTCCGCGTCAGATACCGAACTGCATTCATGTAAATATTCAACGTCCAATCAAGGCTTGACACATCAATCAACAATGTCATAATTAAGTAACAAATTTGGCGGTATCATGAAGTATATATATTCTTTTGTTTATGACGTGGAATATAATTGCCATCAATTATGCCACGAAGGAAGAGTATAATAAGGCACAACTAACGCATTCTAGCAGAGAAGAAGGAACCATTTGAAGGAAGCCTGAAGTCCGACAGCAGGTGCCATCTCGTGTACACAAACGGGATCAAGTCACCAGGCGGTCGATTCAAAATGTCAAGAATTCCCTCCAGGGATAGATACATGTTTGAAACGTTGGGACGGGCTCTTGCACGTAACAATAATGATAATAATAATAACAATAAAGCTAATATAGCGAGGTGGTCGGCCTATCAAACGACAATGGCAATGGCATGTACGAACGTAGAACGGGTAAAAACCCTAGGCCTACCTATCGTTGTCTCAAGTGTGGGCGTGATCCCAAGTGCCTTGCTCCAATGCCTTAAAGAACTTGATCTGAATACTCAACTATACAAACTAATGCAGAAGGCAGTAGTTCTCTCAACAACCCGAATCGTCTGGAAGTTCATGGGTAGCGATTTCGACTTTCCAGCTTAGAAGTGGCTGTTTCAGTAACTATACTTTGGTCCACTGAAGCCCGTATAGTTATGTTGTGATGTACCAGCAATGTGTTATACGCACTGCATAAAACAATAATAATTAGATGATAGCGAGGTTGTGTGGCTCAGGTAGTAGAGTCCTATCCTTCTCGAGGGTTCGATCTTGGCTCAGTCATGGTTGTTGTTAATTCATTTTAGGGGCTTGGACATTTGTTTATCAGTCCCGTCTAGTTGGGCGAGTGTTGTATTTGTCTGATAAACTGTGTTTCTCTGGTCACCGTAGTAGTATGTGTAGCTGTAGATATTAGGGTCGTGAATGAGGTTAGTGCCCCGGGGCTCCATGTGCCATACTATTCCGGCATGTGCTTGGAAAGCGCGTGGAAGAATCCGGCGAAATCCAAACTCAGGATAGCCAATGTCGGTGCTGAGTTCGGACCTCCAATCACCGGACTTGCTGCGATCGTGGTGCACGAATTAACGCGCATGCCTACGCCGCAGGGGCAGGAAAGAAACAGACGTGGTCTTATGAAGGAATATCCCAAGTTAGGCGTCGTGGGAAGCCTGGGGTAGAAGTGAGAAACCATGGAAAACTACATCCAAGATTTAATAATAGTACGTTGCCACATGTACATAATAATAATAATAATAATAATAATAATAATAATAATAATAATAATAATAATAATATAAGGCTGTGACTTGGTGAGGCTGATCGGATCGAGGCTCCTCCTATTTATATAGTTTGTTTAGTTATATCATGTCTACTTGAGTTTTTATGGTTTGGAAGATGTTTTTGAGTGACTTACTGACAGTATACAATGTTTAATAGTGATTGTGCGAAGTTTTTATAGTGATATTTGGATATCATATTTCTGTGCATTAAACTTGTTTACGTGGTTGCCTAGGAATTGCTGGTACAGGTTAGGTTAACATTACCTCAAATACTTCGTTTAAAGTAGTTTAATCTATGTCCTGTAGTGTGTGTTTATTGCTCTGTTTACTCAAGTAATCTAATTGGGCCCATATAACAGATATTCCTTGTGTAATGCCGTTTATTTCATTAGAAACGGGGGTTAGGATTGAGTGAACTGATATCAGTTGGATCACATATTGACAAAGAACCTGCGTCGATCAGTCAAGACAACACACTGGCAATCACAGAAATGTTGTAAACCTTGCCATAGGTATAATAGGCAATACCCAGTGTCTTACGACAATGGTGAATTCTGAATTAATTAAACGCCCGCTACCGGAGGATCGTCCGGGCACGTCTAGTTCTGGCGCAGGTAGTGGCAGGTTGTGGATGCAGCGGACAACTGCCCTTTCAGCTGAAGAAACCCCCGCTGCCAACGAAAATTCTGCTGATACCCAACATCAACAGATCAGCACCGCCGAAAGTGCTTTGCAGAATTCATTTTCAACAACCAAGGCTGGCCGCAGTAGACAACGCATGCAATGGACACGTGAAATGAATACAGACGTCATGTGTTTCTACTTCCTAGCTACAGACATGGAAAGAAATCTGACTGGATATATAACTTCTCTGCATTCTAAGTTTATAAGTAATTACTCCCATTTGAATATCACAGAACAGCGAGTAAGTGATCAGCGTAGAACCATAATAAGGAACAGACTCCTAAGCGAATTTGAAATTCATCAGATTAAAGAAAGTGTTCTCTCAGAAATACAACCCATGCAAGAGACCAACAATGAAGATCATCCTGCCGTTAACCTCGACACCACATCACGTCAAGGCATTGCAGATAGTACCGGTAATCAACCTTCCGTAGTCGAAATTGAGGCAATAGGAACACATTGGAGGGTCGTAGAAATGTGATGAACATTTTACAGACAGCGTTAATGAAATGGGAAGATAGTGATCCAAATTCAAGGAGTACTATTGCCAAGCTAAGATTAAAAATTAATAGCAGATATATAATTGAGGGTCTCCCACAAATCCAACCCCTCGTCCTCGTCGTGGGAGATGGGCAACGTAATTAAGTAGGGGATTGCCTGTAGGGGTGAAGTACAGTGGGGACTTTGTGTGCCTCAAGACCGCTACGGTAGTTGTGAAGGCCCTACAGGAACCCTGAAGAAATTACGGCTAACGGGGCCCTGGTGAAACAACTGCTGCCTTGTAGTTTGGAGTTGGTTCTTCAAAGGTTAAGGGAAGAAACCCTGACAGAAAATCAGCCTGGTGCCTCAGGCTTAAGATGGCAGCCCATCCAAGGCACTTGGAGGCTGTGGGTTAATCACTCGCACCTCTTAAATAAACTGATTACGGAAACTGAAGTGAAATTACAAAACCGGACGGATAACCTGATGACGACTTTTGGCATGAAGAGGACTACGAAAATCGGTTTCTGGAATGTGAGCACCTTGATGGAGAAAACCAGACTGAAACAAGTGACACGGGAGATGAAGAACTATGGGCTGGATATCCTAGGATTAAGTGAAGTGAGGTGGCCAGGATTTGGTGAAATACAGACAACAGATGGAATTACATTTCTCTATTCTGGGGGCGATGATGAAGAACACAGGGATGGAGTGGGGTTGCTGCTCAACAGAAATGCAAAGACAAGCCTTATGGAGTGGAAGCCAATTTCTAGTAGGCTCATGTTTGCTAGGTTCAAGACAAATATCAGGAATGTGATCATCATCCAATACTATGCGCCTACAGAACAATCGGAACCAGAGAAGAAGGAAGAATTCTACCAAATGCTGCGAGATGTCACAAGACAAACAAGTAAGAAGGACATTCTCATTGTTATGGGAGACTTCAACGCGAAGGTGGGCTCAAACAATGAGGGGTTGGAGCAGATCATGGGTAAACATGGCCTTGGTGAGATGAATGACAATGGGGATAAATTTACGGAATATTGCGCCAGTCAGGATTTGGTGATGGGTGGCACGGTATTTCCTCATAGGCGGTGCCACAAGGTCACCTGGGTGTCTCCTGATCAAGTCACAGAAATCAAATTGATCACATCGCGGTGAGCAGGAGGTTCAGAAGAAGCTTGGAAGATGTTAGGAACAAGAGAGGAGCGGACGTTGGTAGTGACCATCATCTTGTGGTTGCAAACTTCCGCATGAAGATCGTCGCAGTCCGCCGAAAGTTTAACACTCGGCACAACAAGTTTGATGTGGGCAAGTTTAAGAACCAGCAGAGATTGGACCAATTTAAACTGGAGCTCAGAAATAAATTCCAGGTGTTGGACTCCGAGACAGAGAAGGACGTGGAGACTGTGTGGAGCGAGGTAAAGAATATCTTCGTGGAAACCAGTGAGATGCAGCTCGGGTACAAGAACTACCTGCGGAAAGAATGGGTATCCGATCAGACCTGGGACAAGATAAAATATAGGAAGGAGATTAAGGCCAAGCTCAACACCTGCAAGACTAGGCAGCAGAAGGCTCTCACACAAGCAAAGTATTCAACAGCAAACAGGGAGGTAAAGAGGAGTGTACGGAAGGATCATAGGAGGTGGATTGATGAGCAGGCGGAGAAAGCAGAAGAAGCGGCAAGAAGGGGGGGCGTTAAGGAGCTCTATGGCATCACAAAGATGCTTTCGAAGAAAGGTTTTAATTAATAAAACTAGGCCTGTGAAGAGCAAGACGGGCGAGATCCTCACGACGTGTGAACAGCAGCTGATAAGATGGAGATAACACTTTACGGAGGTTCTTAATATAGATAGAGGACCAGAAAGTAAGCAGCGAGGAGAAGATGAAGAGGAAGCAGAAAGTGACCCAAGCATCAGCCTCAACTCCCCAACTCGGGGCGAAATACGGACAGCGTTGAAGCAGATGAAATGCGGGAAAGCACCGGGTCTGGATAATATCCCAGCGGAAGTACTGAAAGCAGACCTAGATATTACGATCGATCTGCTGCACCCGCTATTGCAGAAGATCTGGAAGGAGGAGAAAATACCAACCGACTGGAAGAAGGGGTTGATAGTCAAGTTGCCGAAGAAAGGGGACACCACAAACTGTAACAACTGGAGGGGTATCACCTTGCTGTCCATTCCAAGTAAAGTGCTGGCGAGAGTCGTCCTGAATCGTATAAAAGACTGCGTAGAAAAAAGGCTTCGGAAGGAACAGGCTGGATTTCGACAACATCGCAGCTGTGTGGATCTCATCAACACCCTCCGAATCATCCTGGAGCAGAGTGTGGAGTGGCGGAATACCCTTTACCTCACATTTGTTGACTTCGAGAAAGCCTTCGACTCCATAAATCAAAGAATCATGTGGAAGACCCTCGAGGAATATAAAATTCCAACAAAGATCATCAGAATCATGGAAGAGATGTACGAAGGGTATGAGTGCCAGGTTCTTCACGAAGGCAAATTAACAGAAAAGATAAAGGTCAGTTCCGGAGTGAGACAGGGGTGTGTCCTTTCCCCCACTCTGTTCCTGTTGGTCCTGGATAGTGTGATGAAGAAGGTAATGGGAGGACGGAAGAGGGGTATTCAATGGGGTATAAGTGACAGGCTTGGAGATCTGGATTTCGCAGACGAAATTTGTCTTATGGCACAACGGTACCGAGACATAGAAGATAAGCTGGGGAGGTTGCAGAGAGAAGCAGAACGTGCAGGACTGATGATCAACACCAACAAGACCAAAGAGATGATGATAAATTCTGACATCACGACTAGTTTGACAGTCAACGGAAAGGAAATTGAGCGAGTTGAGTCCTTCCTATACCTTGGAAGTATAGTCACAAATGATGGGGGAGCAGAGGAAAATGTTCGAAGCCGTATCAGGAAGGCAAATGGTGCCTTTGTCCAGCTCTACCCCATCTGGAGAAATAGAAACATTTCCAGGAAGACCAAGCTCCGCCTTTTCAATAGCAACGTAAAGTCGATTCTTCTCTACGGCTGTGAAACATGGAAAGTCACAAAACCGATCAACAACCAGCTACAGGTGTTCATTAACAGATGTCTGCGTCGCATCATGAATGTGAGGTGGCCGGACATAATCTCAAATGAAGATCTTTGGACAGTCACCAATCAACAACCGATTAGCATCCATATCAAGGAGAGGAAATGGCGCTGGATTGGTCACACACTAAGGAAGCCGGACGGAGCTATTGAGAGGGCGGCGCTAGACTGGAATCCTCAAGGCGCCAGGAAGCGAGGTCGACCTAAGAAGACCTGGAAGAGGACGATCGAAAATGAAATTGCAGAGGTGGACAAGAACTGGAGTCAAGTGAAGAGAATGGTCAGGAACCGTACTGCGTGGAGAAATTTCGCCAAGGCCCTATGCACCGGAAGGAGCGGCAGGAATTAAGTAAGTAAGTAAGTAATATAATTGAGAATGTAAACAATTGCTTGGCAGCATTCTTAGGAACAGTGAATAATCTTACCGACTTCCATTTGCTCATATACTGCGCAGCTGTTACTGTGTTATCACTCCATAACCAGGTGCCCAGCAACCAAAACTTCAGTCCTCGTACAGAAAGAATACCTCCGTGGGAACGACGAATCAGTAATAAAATAATGTCGTTGCGTAATGTAATAGGTCTGCTCACACAATATGCTTCAGAAAATAGAACTTGAAAGTTCACTTCAAAAATCATGACGATAATTCCGAACATAAAAAGAAAAGGGAATCAAGAAATCCTGAATATCATGGACGACTACAAGCAAAAACTGGCAGTACAAGCAGCAAAACTCGAGAGATACAAGGAAAGTTATCAGAGAAGAACACAAAATTATCTCTTCAGAGCTAATGAGAAAACTTTCTACGCGAATCTTGATGGCAGCCGTGAACCAGCAATCTCTAAAACACCGAATGAGAAGGGAATAAGCAACCTTTGACGTAATGTGTGGTCTAACCCGGTACAGCATAAAGAAGATGCAGAATGGATCCATAAAATCAACGAGAAGAACTCACATATTAATCAAACACAAGAGTTAGTCATTACTGAACAGGACATCCAAATAGCCATCAGCAAAACACACAGCTGGAAAACTCAGGGAGCAGACAAAATTCAGAACTATTGGTACAAAATCTTTACCAGCACACACCGAAAATAGGCTGATCTTGTAACTCAGGTGATTTATGATCCCGAAGAATTTCCACACTTTCTCACCGAGGGACGAACCTTCATATTGTCTAAGAATGATGATACCGCTAATCCAGCAAACTACAGACCAATAACCTGTTTGCCGACGCTCTACAAGATCATCACATCGGTCATCACTAATGTCATGTGCCAGCATAGCATCTAGACAGAGGAGCAAAAAGGTTGTAAGAGAGGTGGCCAAGGCTGCAAGGAACAGCTCACCATTGACAGTGTGATTATACACCAAGCACAGAAGCAACAACGTAACCTCTTCTTGGCTTATATAGACTATAGAAAAGCATTCGATACGGTGCTCCACAGCTGGCTCATCCGTACCCTTGAGATATACCGAATAAACAAGACACTCATCAACTTCCTTGCTATCACTATGCAATTTTGGCGTACCAAAATCATCTTGAAATCTAACATCTCTATCACTGAAACAGAGGTCATACCCATCAAACGTGGTATCTTTCAAGGCGAAGCCTTAAGTGCACTGTTGCTTTGTTTATGTCTCAACCCTTTATCAGAGACTCTGAAGATGAACAACTACGGATACTAAATAAAAGAAAATAAAACAAAATCTCCTCAAAGTAAATCATCTCTTTTATATGGATGACATAAAACTGTATGCAGAAAATAGGAACCAACTGGCATCACTCATCAATATAACAGATAATATTTCGAAAGATATTTGCATGGAGTTTGACACTGGCAAATGTAAAATCAACAGCAGCAATAAAGGACAGTGGTGTAGAACAGAGGGAATAACCATAACAGCTGATGAGCGAATAGACAGCATGGGGAATGATGAAACATATAATACCTTGGATTTGATCAAGTAGTTGGAATCGACAGTAAATCTGAGGAGAAACTCTACCAGAAATTTAATCATAGACTTCGACTTCTGTTGAGAACAAAGCTTAGTGTTCATAACATAACAAGAGCTATCAATTCATATGCTATATCTGTCCTGATGTATTCATTTGGTGTTTTAAAATGGTCTCAAACAGACCTAGGGAACATTAATCGCACAATAAGAACTATGCTTACGAAACACAGAATGTTGCATCCCATTCTTGTATAGAGAGAGTAACAATACCCAGAAATGAAGGAGGCAGAGGTATTCCTGATGTTAT
The DNA here is from genome assembly GCA_946902985.2 of Meconema thalassinum. Lineage (NCBI taxonomy): Eukaryota > Metazoa > Arthropoda > Insecta > Orthoptera > Tettigoniidae > Meconema > Meconema thalassinum. The sequence goes on from OX336388.2 coordinate 2,123,230,048, forward strand.
AGCACTGCACAATCAACAAGTTATATATCTAAGGAATTACATTCATTCTCGGAAAGATACCAGTGTTTTACACCGAGCGGTAGCACAAGCTGACTTCAACCACACTCCTCTGAACCTCCATGAAAGAAATTTCGTCATGAAAGATAAGAACACACTGAACAGAGAGAAGGTGGAGAGATGGGCTGGAAAAGAACTTCATGGCAGATTCTACAACCAGTGCAATGACAAGAATATTGTCAAACAGCTTTCGAATACATGGCTGTCAAGGGGAGAGCTGTTTCCAGAAGAGAGGGATTTAACCAGGCGATACAGGACAAAGTTATCGCTACAAGAAGTTATAGGAAACACATCCTGAAAGATCAGACTGTTATAGATGACGAATGCAGCAAGTGCAATACCGGCCCAGAAACTATAGAGCATATTACCAGCAGCTGCAGAATTCTAGCGCCAACATCTTACACTGAGAGGCATAACGATGTTGCCAAAGTCATTCATCAAGAACTCGCCCTAACCCGATCTCTCATACATGACAGGACACCTTATTACAAATACTCTCCAGAAAGTGTGCTGGAAAACGAACATTACAAGCTGTATTTGGATCGCACTATTCAAACTGACAAAACAACTCCTCATAATAGACCAGACATAACTTTAACTGATAAGAAGAACCATCACACGTACTTGATTGACTTATCTGTTCCGATGACCATAATATACACCATAAATACAGAGAGAATAATGATAAATATACTCCTCTAGCTATGGAGGTGGCTAGAATCTGGAGACAAAAAATGTGACGATCCTTCCTTTCCTCCTTTCTCCCACTGGCCTGACACCAAAATCCTTTTCAGTAAATCTAACCGCACTAAATCTCCCCATATACACCCACACTATTGCACAAAAGGCTGCCATTCTGAAGACCTGCAACATTGTTGGAGGATTTTTGAATACTCACTAGGATTTTCTTGGACCCTCTTGTGAAAAAGAGACGTGGTAGTTAACAATAACAAAAATAACCGTCAAACGTCTATGTTATGTACCTAGGTAGTTTGAAAATGTATGCTATAGGCTTTACTCATTTTCTTGCACGTAATGTACCGATATGAGTCATGTTACCAACTGTAAGTTGAGCAAATAAATAATAATAATAATAATAATAATAATAATAACAATAAAGCAAATATAGCGAGTTGGTGGTAGAGTGCTAAACTTCCCTAGGGTACGAACAACGTTGTCATGTAGTAAATAAATGTGATCTAATAATAATAATAATAATAATAATAATAATAATAATAATATCGTATGCCCTCGGATGCCGGGTGCAAGCTTTGTAATTTGACACCCAGAGGGTAACTTGCCTGTCAAATTTCGTTGTTCCTTGAATCACTATGGAAGTCAAGGAGGTTAGATACTGTATCTAAGCTCCTAGAACACTATAGCGCTTTCTAGTAGAGAAATGAGGAACTTTGTGTTGGCGGAAACTCCCGAGTTTAATTTTGCCATTATGAACACGGCCTACTGAATTCAAATGGGTTCTTTGACATGCCAACATCGTATGACATGCGTGTCGTATTTTTGCCGCCTTAAAAAAAAAACATTCACTTACCACGGCCAGGAGCGAACCTGCAATCTTGGGGTCAGTAGACCGACATGCTATCCACTCACCCACCGTGGCAAGCTAATGTGATCTAATACGATCATGTCCAATGATTTCATGGCACATGCAAGAAATCCTGCGTACATTTTGTGGCTGCCGATGGTGGGAAGTAGGAAGCTTATGGTTTTACATGACCATACATATCGTGATCATGAGCTACTGGACCTCCTTTTAATATAGAATATGAACCACAGGACATGGCATTTCACTTCGAAACTATCACATGCATTGACCGTGAATCAAACCCGGTCCGCCGTGGTGAGAGGCCAACAGCTGGATCGCTGTGCCATCACGCCCCGAATTGCACATCGGCCGGTAATGGTAAGCTGTCTCAAAACTAGCACAACATGTAGATTATGAAGATGATGATAATAATAATAATAATAATAATAATAATAATAATAATAATAATCATAATAATAATAACCATAATAATAATAATGGTGATAATGATAGTATGGCCTCCGGAGAGGCCGAGTGCAGGTCTTTCTAGTTGACGCCCGTGGGCGACCTGCGCGTCCTAATGAGGAAGAAGTGATGATGATGACGTCACATACACCCAGTCCTCGAGCCATGGGAATTAACCCCAGGAGATTAAAATCCCAGATGGCTCGGCCGGGAATCGAACCCAGGCCCCTTCAGGTCAAAGCCTAGCGCACTAACCATTTAGCCACGGAGCCGTACAATAATAATAATAATAATAATAATAATAATAGTCTAATAATAATAATAATAATAAGAGTCAGCATGTGTAGCTCTGGTGGCAGAGTGCTAACCTTCCCGAGGTTGCGATCAACGTTCAGTCATGTAGTAAATGAATGTGATCTAATACGATCATATCCATGGATTTCATGGCACATACAAGAAATCCTGCGTACCTAAAAGTCTGGCAACTCGACATACCAAAAAAAGCATAAACGAAGTTAGTGTGTCTAAAAGCCTACTATTACTATTATTACTGGTAGTAGCCTACTATAGTAATAATATTAATTAATATTTTTATTACAGTTGTTGCACTGTCTTCACACAACGATAGACCAACAGTTCCTTAAATTAATTTACCAAATATTTAGGATTTCCATTTCCTATGCATAGGCCAAGAGGCTGACAAAATCCTAAACAGATCCACCATCACTAGTCATGTAGCCACTCCCCTTGAAGGTGTGAAACAGCTGTTCATAGGCTCGGTTTGTGTATTTCAATGTCATTGGCAGACATGACGAGAAGATCAATCAACTTCAGACTCTTGTCAACAGTCCTTAGCTTTGGTGAGGAGGGCGACGGGGAGAAGTAAGCTGTGCTGCTGAGGGGAACGCAGTGTAAGCCCTTTTCCAAGACATTGACCGACGATATTTGTGATTTAATTCCACCTAAACTAATTAAGATACAGTAGACTAAATTTCATGAAGATCTTTGCTTAGATTACCATCTTCTATCACCAGTGTAACGGACTTCCATTATATCAAACACATCCTGTATAGTAAAGTTATAATTATCGTCGAACATAAACGTCGTATGCAACTCGCCAATAATGGTAATTAAGACACTCGTATGGAAATTATAAAACTCGCTTCACTCGTTTTATAAACATAGGCTACTCATGTCTTAATTATTGCCATTATAGGCTCGTTGCATAATGCACTATTAAGCCTCCTACCTGACAAACAAAAATCGATATATTGTGTCTTTAAACGTTCTACCTCAGGAAACGATCTCTATATCGTACCTTTAAGCCTCCTATTTTACAAAATAATCTATGTATTGCGCCTTTAGACCTCCAAAGTGACTACTATACCTAGAAAGTGTATCTCAGGGCTCAGTGTTCTGGAATATTTTATTCATGACAAATATGTCGCTAGACGATTGCGATGGTTGTTCCTACGTCAGGAACGCATCATTTATTCAAAACTTAAGTGCATCATTCGTCTTCGGTGCTCTCACATCACTCACATGTGGATGACTGCGATCCACCTCCTACATCTGATCAGCCCTATGGATTTACAGGAGACACTATGGGACATAACACAGTAATTCAAGAATATATCGAAGATCGGGTACATAGGCCATTCGTTCGTAGATTACAATAAGCTTAATTCGTATTTAGGGGCACAACGGAGCTATCAAGGGAGCACATGGGGCACGATATTTTGTTTTTACCCTAACATAGACAAATGCTTTGATGGTACCTGGCGTGAGGCCACAACTGCCTCTTTCATAATATTAATCTTTAACCCTTTATGGGATATTGGTCTCCGTATTAACCACCTGACATAAGGACAATTTATGCTTTCAAAGAAGCTAATAGTTGAATCTTTCAACCAAATTTCGGAGAATTTCCATGCCAAAGTGCTAGTAATTCTAAAAATCAAATATTATATTGTGACAGATCTTGGATCTGCACAGACACTCCTCATCATTATTTCTTGTCATGTATAGTTGTATTTTATGTAAACTTAATCGGAAAGTTCCCAGTTAAGGAATAGAAATATGTAACCAGACTGTATTCTGATGGCCTTGTGTTCTATATGAAAAAAAACCTACTACAATGTATAGGCCATTAATGAGCGACACGGTATAACATCGAACTAACGCATTGATTAGAAACCGACAGTGATCTAGGTGGCGGTGATTGGCTATATACAAGCTTTGGTAAAAGTTATTTTATTAGATAATTGTTTGGTATTGAATGGATGCTGTTGTTAAAAATTCGACGAGATTCTACATGTCCTGGTGACTGTAATTCTTTAATAGAGAAGATTCGTATCTCCAAATAACGGAGAAGTGTCCATGAAATGATGCTTTATAAGATAAAGTAGATATGTCGCAAGTTTGCGGAATATAAAATACACCTGAATATACCCCAACCACAAGTAAGCCTAGGTATCCAATAGAATATGTAATGCACGGCACTTTCCGTTTAGTAAGATATATATTGATTCATTATATATAACTTTCCTTCCTATTATTATACTCCGTAGTTGTTATTTTGTAATTTCCATATTTATTTTTGGCATAAGCAAGCCACATTTTCCTGCTACCCGCGAGGAGAGATGCCGTGCTCTCTCCAATATATTCTCTTAGTGTTTATGAGTGGCGCCCAATGGAATTTGTCTGCGTGAAAGATCAACCACAATATACGTATCCACTTGAAGTAATATATTGGCTAATTTTTTTAAATATTAACAATAACATATAATTTAGCTTCACACCTGTGTAATTAGTGGAAGGTTCTTTAACATGCCATAAATCTATGACCTGGGACTGCCGGCTTTACTTCCCCTCCAGGAAGGCATACTGAGGGATTTATAATTTGAGATTACTACATTTCTGTTGAAATTCGAACTTATATATAGGAGTAATACAGAATAAATATTCGGTAAATACGTAGATAAACTGCCTGATTGCCTTACGTCAAAAGTAATGAAATGAAAACAAAACAGAAATAGGTGTACGAGGTCGGCCGTTCAAGTATCTATTGTAAAACATAAAGAGCCAAATTTCGAGTTACGGCATGTATACACGAGAACGGTGGCACATGGATTCCATCACACGATTTGTGGACAAGGAGGACACCACCTGACGTCGGAATTATGTACTTGCATTCTCTGTGGACAGTTTTGTGGACAATATCACATACTCATTTGCCAATCAAGGACTCACTCTTTGACTGTTTATAGAAAATACGATCGTATGTAACGATTACCATTGTGTTAACATATGTACACATTGTGATCAATAAACGTATTATTATAAAGAGACCAGGGTCAACACAGGGAAGGTTCCACCGTATCAATATCCCCAGTGCATTCGAATGATCTCAACTGAAAGTTAGAGACGAGGACTTAGTGTGTGACAAGTCGAGGAGCTGCGTGTCTCACAGATTACCACTGCGAGAGGATACAAGACACGTAACTTGTGGGCCAAACGTGAAGAGGGTGGACAAGTAGGAGAGAGCTTGCACGGCTTAGCCACCCGACACTGCTCCACATCAGCTGCCCTTGGGCACACCGGGGATCAACAATATTCCACCAACATTTCAAGGCCTTAACTTACACTAACTGGCAAAAAGAAACGATCACTTGAAAAAGCCAACATTATTTTCGTTCAAATCACAAATATGAACGGTATAGGCCTAGCACACAGTACAGTACATGCTGTTTATAGCATCAATGACTATCACTCGAACAAAGGGGGTTCTACAAGGGGATCCCATGAGTCCGGTCCTCTTCAACGTAATGACCTCAGACATTGGGCAAACAATAGACTCAAGAACAGTCAAATGACATGGTCATCCTCTCAAGATACCGAGAAGACCTACAAAGAGCTATGGGGAACATTAGTGTATGGGCGGAAGAAAACTCTATGGAATTTAATAGCTCCAAAACAAAGGCTATGAAATTAAGAAGGGGAGGAAGGGTATCTAAAATGGACCAACTCAAGTGTGGAGAAGAACCTTTAGAATTCGTACCCAAATTCAAATACCTGGGCGATGTGCTAAAAACTACTGGAACTGCTTTCTCCCTGCATGTACAGGAGCGAGCCACGGCAGCTACGAAAGTCTCATACAACATTTCCTAACTCCAAAGCATATCGCTGTCAACAGCGATAAAGCTATTCAAAATTAAATTTATGCCGACCACCACATATGGCATAGGATTAATTTGGCCCTACTTGTCGGTGAACAACCCCAGGAAGCTAGAGAGCGTCAAAGCAAGATTTGTTAAGAGAGCTATGAAGCTCAAAATTCTCAAGGAACAGATACGCCTATAAAATTGCACAGGAAACCTTGTTTATAGAATACATAAAGCACTCCTTCGATCTACCTGAAACGCAAACGTATAAAACCATCATCGACGAGAGACAGAAAAAGGCCGACGAGATACCCCAAGAAATAATGGAGACTGAAGCAATGAAGACAGACATCTGGAAGGGAGCAAATTTCAAACTTCGACATCTGTATACGCGATTCGCTGTCCATGGGTTCCATGGAAGGATCTGTCAGAATGAGACATTTCATAAGCCCAAGGAGGAATGCGTCTGCAAGAATTGCAATAATCCATGCCCCAAATACCACTTAGTGGAATGTGTAAGCAGGCCTCAATCTCTAATCGCAGAAATGACAGAGTGGTGAAAGAACTTGATTGTACACATTTTGTTTCATAAAATCATATACTGGTTATAGCATGGAAGTAAGGTTAATTGGTTTCCTGGATGCATTACCATTCTTCATGTCATTGTTTCAGTTAACAATAGCGATTCTTTGACCTGAAGCTGTTTCCCGCGGAAAGATATGCGCGCCATCACTATCGTCAACAATGCAATGCTGTATTCCTTTTTGTTTGCCACTTGTTGGCATAGGAAAAGATAGTTATTGCTGTTTTAAGGGGCAGAACTACGAGGTCATATGCCCCTAGGAAAAGATCAATACAGCCATATCCCCAGTTGTTCTTGTACAATTCAGAAACCAATATGCGCTTGAGGCCTGAAGATGTTGCCAGGGCAGTGGCTCTGATCGAAAATGGTGGGGTGCACATCATTCCGCGGGAAACAGGCTTCATGTCAATGTATCGCTATTGTTAAGTGAAACAATGACATGAAGAATGCTAATACATCCAGGAAACCTTACTTCCATGCTATAAACAGTAATTTATGTACGAGGCATAGAGCGTTCATTATTTGATTTAAATGAAAGTAATGTTGAATTCTTCAAGTGATAGTTTTCTTTTTGCCGTTCAGTGTACATTGATGATGATGATGATAATTGTTGTTTTAAGGGGCCTAACATCGAGGTTATCGGCCCCCAGTGTACATTGACCATGACTTCGGAACTACTGAAGTACTTGAACAGAAATTTATCGAATATGACATGAAAATCAGCATTTCAAAACCGTTGATTATGTATGTATGTATGTTTAGCCTACTTTTCACATTTTGTAAAAATGAGGAAGAAGTAGACTTATGAGATCGATCCGGGAAAATGTGTGTCTGTCTGTCAATCCGTCTGTCTGTGTGTGTGTCCCCCCTATCAAGTTCTAAATGGCTGCAGCTATCAAAACAAAATGTAGTATGAGTAAAAATCTATACCTGAATATCCCAAAGCCAAATTTGAAAATGGCGTCAGTGCTACCAAGTGCTGAAAAATAGCAATTGAAATTTGAGTTCCATGTTGGATATCTTGGAAGGTATGGATGAGAGCTATTCCAAAATTAGCACACATATAGATAGTAATTTTTCGGTTTAATTTCCAAGAGGCCATACATGAGAGTGTTGCCAACATGATTCTAAACCAGCTGACAGATCCAATTTTTAAATGCATGTAACTTCTACACTATCAATTGGATTTTAACCAAATTGGATTTCAACAACATTTCGTATGTACTATGTGTACGATAACAGATATGACTACGCGAATTCTAAAGAGCAAACAGGGCTGCCAACATTTAATAAATGCTCTCCCTATTTTTTAAATCCTAATTCAAATATAACCGAAAGTATGCAAACCAAGAGCTCGAAACTTTGCACTCGTATAGTACATGGCCTTCTACATTAATTTGAAGTGCCAAGTATACGTCAGTGCTACCAACAGGATTCTAAGCTTGTTGATGGGTCCAAATTTTAAATTCATGTAACTTCTATACTAAGAAATGGATTTCAATCAAATTTCGTATGAGATTTATGTACCATAACTGATATGAATATCCGTATTCTCAAGGGCCAGCAGGGCTGCCAACTGTAAATAAATGCTCTCGCTATTTTGTAGCCTAATATCTATTAATCATAAAATATGCAAGTCAACAACTCTCAACCTTGCATACTTACGTATCGTACCTAACATGCTAAATTAATTTGGAGTAACTAATATACGTCAGTGTTGCCGACATTATTTAAGCCTTCTGATAAGTCAATTTTTAAATACATGCAACTTCTATACTAACTAATGGATTTCATCCAAAATTGTCACAATAATAGATCATAATATTTTAGATCAATTCTAAAATTTTAAGAAATGTAGGCTCTTAAGATCGTCACGGAAATACTTGTTTATTGTTAGACAGACACACGTGTGGCAAAATAATAATTAACAATAACAAGTATAATCAAAACAAAAGCGACAAACAAGAACATAAATAAAAAGACACAATTATCTATCTACAACCACAACAATACAGACACATTCTCTAGCTTTCTTTCATTGAATCCAAAATGTCCAAAATACATTTTATTAATATTAAACTCTATTAATTTTAGCGCTGAAGATGATATAATTGTATATTGAAACATGTTCGTTTTAATATCAATAAACTAAAGTTTGATGCTTTTCAGTCAGTGAACACGATTTTTCCCAAAATAGATGAGTTATTCCCTAATCCTGAAGAAAAAGATACCGTCAGTCTGAGAGACTAGACTTTATACCATTTCAAATGACGCATGCCACAAATGCTACACATGTTAGAAAGGCTCAGGACTCTTTCAACCGACTCCATTCCCCATTAACTTAGGCTTCCCGTGCGGGGAAATTGAGAGCGGGAGGTGCACTCTGCTGCATGACGTCACGCACTCGCCGTCTCCGTATCGCATAACGCCAGACCCCAGGAGTAAACCCAGGCTCAACAGACTCCATTACCCGTTAAGTTAGGCTTCCCGCGCGGGGAAATTGAGAGCGGGAGGTGCACTCTGCTGCATGACGTCATGCACTCGCCGTCTCCGTATCGCATAACGCCAGACCCCAGGAGTAAACTCAGACTCGGTGCATATGCACTGAACAACATGATGACGTCATACACGCCGTAGCCGTAACGCATAACGGTAGACCCAAGCATAACGATGAAGTCGACAAGACCATTTGAAATGATAACAAGTAGTTCCGTGAAGAACTATTCAGCCTATTTTCATATAACCTGCTCATGTTAACTGCCACTATCAACATACAAAATTTCAGTTTGATTGCTGTAATAGATTCGTAGATATTGAGGACCGACTAAATATTTCGGATGGGTGCCATGTTGGATTTTATATATGTAGGTCCTAGAGTTATGTACTGTTACATGAAGATTATTGTGTACGTGTAGCATTCAAACTTCAATCGCATGATAAGGACACAAGAAGTAACATGGAGATTTCAAAATTTCGCACAGCTGCCATCTTGTGGTTATGGAAACAATTGAAATATATTAGATGCAAATGGATTAACATTCGTATAAGGATTTACTGTACCAAGTTTCACTGCACTCGGATGGTTAAATTGCGAGAAACGTCCATGTGAATATTTATACTTCGCGTCGCCGCCATGTTGGATTTGTGATCACCTGGGTATTTAAAGTCCTATAGGTGAACTTAAGTTCATAGCCCCTAAGAACATAAAAAAAATTCAGTTTGATTGCTATAAGAGATTCGCAGATATTCAGAGCTGTCTAAATATTTCGGATGGTTGCCATGTTGGATTGTTAAATATATAGGCCGTAGAGTCATGTACCATCAAAGGAAAATTATTGCGTAGGTTCATTATTCAAACTTTCACTTCGATCGCATGATTACGACACAAGAAATAAAAACTTAATTTTAAAACTTGCAAAGCCGCCATCTTGAGGTTATATAAACAATTGAACTAAATTAGATACTAGTGTATTACAATGTGTATAAACATTTCCTGTACCAGATTTCATTGCGTTTGGAACATTAAACCGCGAGAAAGGTCTATTTAAAATTTTCAAATTCGCTTGGCCACCATGTTCGTTTTGTAGTTAACCGGTTTTTGAAAGTCTTATAGATGAAATTCCAGTAGTGCCCTTTAACACCGTAAAAGAATTCAGGGTGATACCTCTAATAATTTCAGAGATATAGAATGCCGGTGAAATATTTTGCACATCCGTTGTCTTGTGGTTATGTAAACAATTCAACCAAGTTAGATGTCGGTGCATTACTATGTGTATAAACATATACTGTACCAAGTTTTATTGCGTTTGGTTGGTTAAATCGCGAGAAACGTCTATTTAAAAGTCGCAAATTCGAGTGGCCGCCATGGTGGTTTTGTAGTTACCAGTCTTTCAAAAGTCACATAGGTGAACTTCTAGTCATTCCCTTTATCGCCGTAAAAAAATCCAGGGTGATATCGAGAATAGTTTCGGAGATATTGAATGCTGGTGAAATATTTCACACAGCCGCCATGTTGGATTGGTGAGACGTAACAAAATTTGAAGGCCTCGGTCGGGGTCATCCGGAATAGTGTTATGAGCTAACCGAGTTTCACTGAAATCGCTCCAGCCGTTTAGAATGTATTAGGGACATACACACACACTCCTCACACACACACACACGCACTCGCACACACACACGGACAAAAGGTGATCTCATAAGCCTATTTTTTCAAAATTGAAAATAGGCTAAAAATACATGAGAGTAATATATACACTTGGATAACCACTGACCAAGATACCTGCTCTCACCAGGACAGCGCAAGACTCAATCAGATTAGTAGCCTGTACGATACAACCTGTATTGACCATACAACTATTATCACCGGGGCTCGGATTCGAGCATATTTGCATATTTTTTCCTGAATAGTACACATTGAATGAAGCCTTTCGGTGTTATTTTCACCTCTCTGGGACTAACAGAATTGAAATTTATCGAGCATATAAATGCATAAAACTGCGGTTTTCAGAATAGAAGCATATAGATGCATATTCTTGTGGTTTTAGTCCCAAATAGTTTGCTTTTCTTCGAATTCCCCATCCCAGATTCGGGCCCTGACCTTCCTTAAGGTTCGAAAACAGAAATAATAAAATTATTGAAAAGCCCATCTGGTGCGAATCATAGAACCGCAGGTTTTAGGTAGATATCATTAGAAAGCTAACTATTGCAATGGGTCCCATGTTTCGACTTCCGGAAAATTTTGGCATATCTTCGCGTTTCACATCTCCCAGACCCCAAAACCACCGTCAGTTCAAAAGTTTATATATAATTTATGTATATATATATATGTATATCAGTTTCTTGTGGACACGATAACTGCCGTAATTTTGCACCAATTACTTTGAATTTTTTAACGAATATGTATACCTATAAAATCTCGGTCGAGTTCGTTACTGGGCTAAATCGGTCAAAGGGGGTGAAAATGGGGGGCTTTTTTTTTCGAAAAAGTGAAATATTGCTATAACTCTCTTAATATGTGAAATATCGAATCCGTTCAACGTTCATACTATGTGTCGGATAAAGCCCAAAAATTTATGTTTGAAGAGGATTTTTATAGCACCAACCATTGACCAAAGGGGTGGGAAAAAGTGGGTTTTTCGAGAAACAATCATATCTCTCTTAATAGGCACAATATCAAAACCGTACAAAATGGACAATATTCCCCTAATAATTGCCTAAAACTTTTGTCTGAAAGAATATTTGATATGACCCACCATTACGCCAAGGGATGAGAAAAATGATTTCGGAATTATAAGAAAATGCCAAGAGCTATCAGAGGTTGCCATGGCAACACTACTAAATTGATGAGGGATGAGCCATCAGACGTTGCCAAGATAACGCACTTGCAGGAAATCAGATTCAGATTTCCATCTGACTAAGTGTGAAGCGGCTTCGGTGACGTAACTGGTAGCATGCTGAATGTCTAAGTCCAAGGTCGCGAGTTCAAAGCCGGCCGAAGTCGTCGATTTTCTAGAGCGCTAAAAATCCCTCAGTATGCTTTCCCTTGGAGGGGAAGTTCCAACGTTCGTTGCGAGTTGCTGGTTGCGGTGGCATCTAGTAGCCAAGTTCACAGCTAGGTGTCGTTGACGGTAGTACCTGGAAGCAACATTAGGAACTACTGCTTGGAATTGACCGTCTGCAGTCCTTACCTGAATTACAGACTAATACAGCCATCCCTAAGTACACGGGGTTAAGGAAGGAAGGAAGCTTGTAGTTTAACGTGACCATTAATCTTGAGATCATGAGCCACGGGACCTCCTTTTTACGTGGAATCCGAACCACAGGACATGGCATTTCACTTCGAAAATCTCACATGCATTGACCGGGAATCGAACCCGGACCGCCTTGGTGAGAGGCATACAGCTAGACCGCTGAGCCACCACGCCCCCACACGGGGTTACATGACCGCGTTGTCGCAGGCCCTAAACTGAGGAACCAACCAAAATCTCTGCGGGAGATATAATTTTGCGTGAAGAAGTAACAGACCGATACATTGTTACACATCAGTGTCGAAGACTCGAAACCTTGCATAAGGACAGTGTGACTACAAGTATAAAAATGGACCCCAAAAGACAAGAAGGTTACCGTTCCCATAAGACAATAAAATGTTTAAAATAAGCATAAAATGACGAAAAACAAAGTTAATTAATCCCCAATTATAAAATACCTTCTCGCAATAAATGAGGTCTGATCCTTCTACGAAAACCTGCATATTCTGCCTATTTTCGCCTAGCCCCAAGTTTGTCCGGTGAAATCTACCTCCGCCTTCCGGCGTACCGAGAGGACTTTTTAACCATTAGTGAGGTCGTTTTCGTCATTGAAACTTATATTGACTGATTTAAGAAAATCATTCAAAGCTGAAAACATAGAAAACAATGTAGTTGTACAGACCAATGCAGATCTACTTCATAGACTCGCCTAATTCTGAACATTTTGTAAATGAACTTTTAAACTGTAACTTTTATAAGAAAACTTCTCTTATACATACTTAAAAAATTGGAATGCGAATATATTGCAGTGTATCATACATACAATTAGAAAATAAAGCTCGTATATAAAGGTATGTTATTGGTTTTTTCGTTTCACTTTCCTTTCTATAGTTTTTAACGGTATTTTAGGGCATATTCTGCATATTTAACCGCATATAACGGGGTTTTCGAGCATATCTATCGAGCATATAATGTTTTTTTTCGAGCAAATCTATCGAGCATAAAACACATGGTTTTCGAGCATATCTGGAGATTTTATCGAGCATATCGAACCGAGCCCTAATTATCACATATTCACTCTAAACAAGCAAGTTTGGAGATCAATCACCACTTCCAGTATTTTAACAAAACATCACATAGACCACAACTAATAAATATTGAAGAGTTGAATTATGTCAACTCATACTGCAACCAAAGAAGGGTACATATTGTAAATATTTTCACCCATACTTTCTGACATAAATTTTAGGGCCTAAATGTAATGGATCTGATGAGATCGCTTGACAATCGAAACTGGTCATCCAAGTGTATTTATTAATCTGCTTGTCACAGTGGGTGAGTGGTCAACGTGTCGGTCTTCTAACCCCAAGCTTACAGGTTCGCTCCTAGCCGTGGTAAAATATTTTTGAAAGGCGACAAAAATTACGGCACCATGTCATACGATGTTGGCATGTCAAAGAACCGATTTGAATTCAGTAGGCCGTGTTCATAATGGCAAACTCAATCTTGGGACTTTCCGCTAACACAAAGTTCCTCATTTCTCTACTAGAAAGCGCGCTATAGTGTTCACGGAGAGGGAGTGGAGATAGATCATTGTGACTTACATAGTGCTTCAAGGAACAACGAAATTCGACATGCAAACTACTCTTTGGGTGTCAAATAACAAAGCTTGCACCCGGCATCCGAGGCCATATGATATTATTATTATTATTATTATTATTATTATTATTATTATTATTATTATTATTATTATTATTATTATTATTATTATTTATTAATCTCATGTAATTTTTTCAGGATTAGGGAATAACCCATCTCTTTTGGGAAAAATCGTGTTGACCGATTGAAAAGCATCAAACTTTCGTTTAATATGGCAACACTGGTAATGGCTTCAAACACCATTATATAAGTTGTGTTCAAAAAGTAACGAGCCGGAGGCTGGAATGCGCAAACCGGTGACGACATCGGCTCATCGTGGCATGTGTAATGAGGTATGGTTCCGACCAGAGCGTGGAAGGTCACAGCCCGTCGCTAGATGGCACGCGTGCACGTCACGTGACGATACAAAGTGAGCAGCAGCATGCATCAATCGTCCAACTCTGCCAGTCGCATTGCAAACAGTGACATGGAGGCGTCAACCGAAGAGCAAAGAGGTGTTGTTCGGTTTCTGACAGCGGAAGGAATAGGGGGAACGGACATTCATCGCCGAATGTCACAAGTGTACGGCGAACATTGCATGTCCCTTGCAAGGGTCAAGGCGTGGCACAAGCGCTTCAGGGAAAGACGGGTGTCGTTAGCCGATGATGCTTGGTCTGGGGCACCCCACCCCCCCCCTGCATTACCGATGACAACGTTCAGCTGGTTGGTTCACTCATTACCCGGGACCGCCGAGTGTCAGTGAATGCCATTGTCGCCGTGGACGCTCCACGACAATGAACGACCACTTACGGCCAACACAGTCGCGGCACTCCTGCAGAAATTCAAATGGGGGGTTCTCGGCAGCCCTCCATACAGTCCAGACCTCTCTCCCTGTGGTTACGCCATGTTTGGTCCCCTGAAAAGAACTCTGCGTGGCCAACGATTCACCTCGAACGCCGACGTCCAGCTGTACGTGCGGAACTGGTTCACATCGCAGCCCAGGGAATTTTATGATACAGCCATTCACCGTCTCGTGTCACAGTGGGACAAGTGCCTCAACAGCCAGGGCCAATACTTCTAACATACAGGTACTGGTTTCTGTAATTATGCCTCCGGCTCGTTACTGTTTGAACGCATCTTATATAAATAAACCAGATATCCTAGTATTGTCAAGGCGGATTACATATCACAAATGGGCCGATAACCTAGATGTTAGGCCCCTTAAAACAACAATTATCATCATCATCATACATATCACAAATATTCATAGTAATTGTCTAATACAGCCCATGTGCACGCACAACATAAAGGAAATGTGACGTATGTGCTCATGTCATTGGAATGTGGTCCTTTGATGTCCTTGTCGTGGTTTCTGCCTGCTGGCATGCAAACAACGTGCGTAGAAAGGTCATCATGGAAATAACGCTGTGACGATGGCTTGAACAGCCAGTGCTTGGTAGCTAATATTAGCCACTACCCAGAAACTGTTATGCAAAGTTGTGCCATTTAACACGTATCTCATTAACCTCGTAAGCTGAACAATGACGGTCGTATCATCAGCATATCGCAGCCCTGCATCTCAATGGAGCATCTGAATGGAATCGCAGCGTTAATGGGGAGTAAAATATGAAGGGGATATCTTTAACGTGATGACGAACGCTCTTTTTACATGAATTTATATAGGTTTATAGAAATAATAATAATAATAAATATTAGGAGAAGACGGTTTATCTTCATTACTATCTAACTATAGTCCAGGAAAAAGTGATCCGGGAATTAAATATAAAACTAAAGGGATAAATATTGACAGGAATCTTAAGAACAAAATCCATCCTGACTGCCTAGCGTTAGCTATTATTTCCAAGAAGCAATCCGTTCCACAGAAAAACTTCATTAAATAGCAGCCAGAATAGAACACCAAGTTTCATATGAGGAAACTAAATATATGCAAGGACCTATATCAGGTTTCAACAAACAACCTTTAATCACCAAATTTGTAAATGTCTCTCAAGGAGATAAATTCAAGTTGTTTTTGTTTGAGTCTTCAGTCTTTTGACTGGTTTGATGCAGCAATCCACGCCTCCCTGTCCTGAGCTAATAATTTAATCTCTACATAACTACCACACCCTACATCCGAGGCAATCTGTTTAACATATTCTAACCTTGGTCTACCCCTACAGTTCTTGTCCTCGACCCTTCCTTCCATAACTAAGCTTGCTATTCCATGGTGTCTTAGTATGTGTCCTACCAACCTATCTCTTCTCTTCATTATCAGTTACCAGAAACATCTCTCCTCTCCCACTCGGCTTAATACCTATTCATTTGTAACCCTATGTACCCATCTGATCTTCATCGTTCTCCTGTAACACCACATTTCAAACGCTTCAATTCTTATCTTTTCAAGTATTTAAGAGAAATTATTCAGCCAGCAAGGTTAAATCAGGGATTCAACAAGGCAAGAAATACAAAAAGCATATAAATTTACCTGGAACAAAATAATACAGTCTAAAAATTCAATATCTCAATACGCAAAATTTTCTCAACAATACTCGCGTCCAACCAGAAACATTTGAAACTTGGATAATCGGGGGCAGATTACAAGTTGAAACAGTGAGAAACAGGAACAACTCGTCCATTAGGCATACTTCTTGACACAAAATGCTGTAATTTTAGGGTACTCATCATCTTTGAACATTAATTTGAATAATACAAGCAGACCCGTGCGAAAAATTTCGCATGTTCACAAACCACATTTTCCCCAATAGATTTATAGTGAGACACATAAGGAGAAAGGTTATGTTTTTATTTCAACCAAATGATTATAGGACACTATTTACATTTCAGGATAAAGGAAAGACCTCAGAATGTTAATATGACATGAAACAGGCGACACAGCGGCCCGTGGACAGCGTATTTTCCTACATCAACGGTGTTTGCAAATCGCACACTTCGTACAATTTTTTAAAGTCATTTTTTTAAGAAATTGTAGATATTTATGAAATTATAGTGCAATAAGTCACTATGTCTATTCTCTTTCATTTGGATACTCATTCGTCACGATCGGTTGCAGGAGGGATCTATACTAATGAAATAATATATAAGATGGTATATTGACTTTCACGGACAATGAATTAATACACAGCAGTTTTCCAAGGTTTGTGCCGTGTCTTGTGTGGGGTTTCACCTAGGACACCAAACTGGCTCATCAGCGGGCTCTTGATGTCCCCACCCGGACCCCCAAAGGAGTAGCGAACTGCACGCTAGCTCGCTATTTTATGAAGCACACCTGCGCCTCTTTACTGCGAGAACTAAATGCTCAAGCCATAACCTCCCTCTGATGGCTTTCAAAAGGATGGTATATTATCTTTCACGGCCAGTGAATTAAAACTCAGCTATTTTTCTAGGTTTGTACCGTGTCTTGTGTGGGGTTTGGTCTAGGATGGGGCGGGGACACCAAGAGCCAGCTTGCATTCCTAGGCAAAACCGCACACAAGACACGGCATAAACCTAGAAAAATTGCTGAGTTTAATTTTAATAATCGACTGTTCGAAATACTCGAATGTAAGTATGATTCGTACAGCCGAAGTATTTAGACATCCACACTGCTCGAACATTCGAATCTTTGAACATTGGAATGATTTATTCAATATTTTAATGATATACACAGCCTCACTGAGAGGACCGCGCGAAGAATGCTCTTGTAATCTTCATCTTATCAATTGCATTCGGCGTGGGAGCATTGTCACCGTACTTGTGCACCACTCAGACGGAAGTCCCGTCTCTTGACCAGGAAGTTTTATAATTTTCGTATGTGATTTACTCTTGTAATGATTGGCAAAGGTTGATTTGACAATTTGTTTAAGATTTTAAGTTTAAGAAAAAATAAATTTAAGGAAAACAATGCCCCGTGAACAAGGAATATAAAGCTGGTTGTGTAACTTCACAAGAATACTTCATTGAGGAGCCAACTTTTAAAAATCGAGAAAACGGGAGTTTGTTGAAACTGTTTTCTTTTAGAATGAAATTCAGGAAAATAATTAGTTTATAGAAATAACAAGTTCAATAATTGGGCCTACTCGCCGATAATGTGAACATTGGTTGGTTGGTTCCTCAGTTTAGGGGCTGCGACAACGGTCATGTAGCCCCGTGTACTTTGGGTGTGTGTAGAATCTGTCTGATAACCGGTGTTGTTTGTGATGTTTGCATTAGTGTGTGTTATCTGTTTTTAATTCAAGTAAGGACTACAGACGATAATTTCAAGTAGTTTCTACTTTTGCTACCAAATGCTACCGTTCACGACACCTAGCTTGCGGACTTGCCTACTAGATGCCATCCCATTCAGCACCTGGTGGCAAACCTTGGAATTAATATAGCGTTATCAATTCTAACCTACAAATTTTGGCTCTATTTTGGTTCTTTTTCATGCCATACATCTATGACATGGGACCGCCGGCCTTACTTCCCATCCGAAGGAAGGCATACTGAGGGATTTTTAACGCTCTTAAAATATCCGACGACTTTGGCTGGGTTTGAATCCGCACCCTTGGGCATAGAAGCTCAGCATGCTACCGACTACGCCATCGAAGCCGCCAATGTGAAGATTAAGAAAGGATGAGTTTGCTGAAAAAAAGGGTGAGTTGGATACGAGCGGATTTCTAAGATTTATATTTTTGAATATAATGCACACTATATGCTATATCAAGACACTAGTAAGGGGATTGGTTGTTAACATGCAGTCTATAAAGGTTTAATTCGAATGTCAAAAAAAATCTATTCGTAGTTACTTCGTATATCGTAGTGGTGCATTTCATCGAAAAGTAAAAACTCCATGAACGCAGTGTTCAAACAAAAAGGACTTGAGTATACCTCAGTCCAATATCCAGCCACCAGCTCATGTTTTGCAGGTAATGCTATTTGCAATGATGTCAATATATTGCGAGCACGAGAATAACGCAATGATATGTGTATTTCAATGTAGTGTACCCGTTCGTCCTGGGGATGCGATGACCCATCTGCTATAACATCGCATTCCTGGAGTTCCGGGACAGAGCGGAGTTAAATGAACCTCTAGTCAAATAAGGAATGTGTCGGAAATTCAGTTGAGTTATCGAAAAAGCAGTGGGTATCACGAGACAAAGTATCTCTAGGGTCGTTACGGGCTTAAGTTTAATAGAAATAATGCAAATATAAATGGGCGCCATCCACTGAATTCCTAGCAAACCACTTCCTTTCCGGATAAGCCTTACTCAAGACAAGGAAAGAAAAAGGAACATCACACCATCCACAGATCACAACTAAGATAAAAACAAATTTATTTCACTTTGATAGTCAGACAGACATTTTAAATATAACTCCTACCTAAGAGTATGGTCGAATGCCAAAGTTAAATTGTCATTGTCCAAAATCGAACCATCTCTTTTCTAATCCAAAATTATTTTCATCCACATAGAACAGAAAAATCTCTAAAGTTCTCTTGGGTTCTCAGGATCACTGTAGCACTATGTCTTTCGTCAGTGACATTTGTGAAACCTGAGACCTAATTTCTCTTTAATTTAACATCATCAATGTGGATTTAAAAAATTATTAATCTGTCTAAACATACACATATTATAATCACACATATTAAATATCAAGTATTTTATGGCTTGCATGGCATAATTTAAATGTTGAACATGTTAGTCAAATGCTCCTAAACATTGAATAATTAATTTACACTATTTACATTGTCATTCATAATTACTTATCTGTGAATTACAGAAAATTCATGGCTCGTTGGTCATCGTTATCGTCATCATCAAAATTAAACATTCCTCACATTAATTCTCACTTCAAAATTCTACATATTCCTGTCAGAATCATTAATTCATCACCATTACATCATTTAAATTCTTCAACTCAAGTTGCAATTCCTCAAATTATCTCTCAATTAAATTTATTTAATTCCATATAAATTCATTAATCATCAACTTCTTTAATTAATTATCACCTTCCAATTCAGTTATTCATCATCATTACAATCGTCTATTAATTTATTTCAATCAGTTTAATTATTCAATCTTTAATTCATCCATTTATTTAATTCATCGATTTATTCCAAAAATTTAATTTATCAACTTATTTAAATTTCAATCATCTGGTTATTTAGATTTTCATTATTTCATCTAGTCATTCTGATTTTTATTTCATTAGGTCAGATCGTTAATATGCTTAATTTTCAGATTATTATTTCATTAATTATTATTTTCAGAAAATCTTGTATTATCAACTTTATTTATTTGTTTAATTTCCTAACAAATTGTTTAATATGGTTTATAGAACGTTGTCTTACAGTTTTATCACTTCCAAGTTATATCTCGTATTTAATTTATCATGCCAAAAAAATATTATTGCCTCCACGACATCACGTTGGATCTAACTATCCACAACGACATTACATTTCCTCAATACTTCAAATATCACATTTGAATACAACAATTATTCCACAAAACTCCATAAATATTCAGCACATACAGCATGAATCTCAACAATTACGCTAGACTGGGTACGACGACCTCATGTCTGCCTCAAAATACATTATCAACGTTGCAACTATCACATGGCAACTTCCACAAAATGCCTACCACAAACTCCACTTAACCATGTTGCATGATCTACAAAAAATATATAACTGGCTTCAAATTATCAACGCACACAATCTCCAATAACTGTAATTACTCTGTTCACATCTAGACAACTTCTTAAACAATTGAAAAAAATATTACCTCAGTAATTTAAGATCTGCTTTCAAATAGCATATATTCTCTTACAATTCTTATAACTCACATCACAGAAAAACACCAATGTGCTATAATCTCTCATATCAAAATCTGCAATACTGATCTGCCTTGAAGTAAATCTGACCATTAATGATTAATCTCACAAGATTCAATTACTTTAAATCCTTCTCAAAGGTATCAAACACAATTATAAAAATCATCAAAGCATCAGCTGTAACAGCTGTTAAACTGAAATTACTCTCAAAAGAGTATAGCAACAAAATATTGGATTGGCAAACAAGAATTACTAAATGCAATCCTGTTGACATTTATCGTTACTTTATTTAACAAAATTTCGACTGATATGTGACTAGTAGTTCCTTGTTTGATTCACTTACAATCTCGTGTACACTCGGATGATAAAAATGAGTCCCTCAATGGCGAGTAAGATGTGTAACCACCGTACAGTCGTATAAATACGAAAGACCTCGCCCCGTCGACTTGGATGATAGTGCCCTGAACGATGGGTAAGATGAGTACCACCATACAATCGTATAAATACGAAAGACCCCATCTCGTAGACTATATGAGTGAATGTACCAGATAGGAATCAACAAGTTTCTAGTTGTCATATAAAAGCGATGTTCATTCACTAAAGTGAATAACTTCTTAATATCTCCAAACAATCCAATGGAAAAATCCCTACTGATGAATAATACACACTCGCTAGTATGCAATGAACTGACGAAGTAATTTTAGATAATCAATTGCAGATCACGAGTTCGAAATACTCGTTACACAAAAAAAAAACTATTTATGAAAAATATCCTTGCTGGAAAAATGTCTAAAAGACCAAACATGTGCTTAATAAAGCCAATCAATGGTGAGAATATCGTATAATGATGCCTGCCATATCATATGGTCACTCCGTATTCTAGCAAATTCGAAGTATATAAAGCCAAACCATGTCTATATAATCGTATCACTCCTATTAGAAAAATATACAAGTGTGCCCAGTATTCATGAAAATAATCGTATCAGGTAGTTATAACTCTTACAGTACCTTTCATAATCAGCTGTTATTACATTTCCAAGATCGTCGATTTTCCCTACATAATGAATTTCTCGAAAGATCGGCGTGAATATCATTCCATCCATGAAATGACGATTGCCTTCGAAATCCCAAGTGAATCAGCTGGTGGACTCCTCTCGTCAGGAATCGAATCCATCGCTCTGCGGTGCCATCTTGTCTCTATCTGCGTCTACTCTGACATGTTGAACTTCGGATTACCCATAGCGGATATTGTCCAACTCCTCTCGAAAATGTTCATGGAAACAGCGGACCCCCTATTCCTCTTCTAAGTTACGCCACTGTTCCATTAAATGTTCAGTTTGAGTATTGAAAGACCAATCTCTAATAACTGCTAAGTCTCACTTTCGTAAAATAAAATTTTACATGAGCGTGTCCAAGTTTACGAAACATCCTGTAGTTGTCTGTATTTGGTAATTCATGAAACTGCATAAGAAATAAATTGCATTAATGCACGATCTAATGTTCATCAGTGCCTATGCTAACAACATTCCGCTTGCTTGAAATTGTTAAAGTAACTTTGAATGCGTTATAGAAAAGCATAGTAGTCATATTATTCAAAAGAACTGTGTTCAAACTGCGTTGAAATGTAGCTTGTAATAAAGTCTCCAACTACTTGCAGTGCTGTTCTAACATATCCCGGCCGTCTGTGATTGCTTCCTCGGCAAGTCCGCCTGGATCAATGATCTGCTTGGCGTTCGCTGCTCGGCGATGCTGAAACTGTCGCCTACACTCTGCCGTGACAGTTTCGGTATGCTACGCGACCTTCACCGTGCGTCTCGCTTGCGCTATAGAGCTCGACCCTACTTGCTCGACTGACAGAGCTCCACTGAATGTGCTGGCACTGTCTTCTCTCTTATCTGCCTGGCGCAGACACGTGGTGTAGTCCCCCACCACAGTGCTCTCGCGTCATGATCATAGTCTCGAACCCACATCATCTCGGCTATTCCGTTATAAAATAACTTAAGGGTTATCTAACTTCCTCAGAATTATTTCCACATATAATGCATGTTATATCTCCTCTTCTAAGATGTTTAATTACCATATTCCATACATATCTCAATAAAGCTTCACATCTCTATCCATAATTCCATCTTCTTACAGATGTCAGTGCCTCCTTGATCCTAGACCTCCTACGTCATCTTGACATTCTTCTTGACTCGATCGGTGCGCTATCTTTTCCTAACTCTTCCCAAAACCTCAACTACGGCTTAATGTCTGCTGGCGTAGCCGATAGCCTAAACTAGGTATCGGGTACAGTAGATATTTAGTTACAGCAACATGTTAATACATTTAACTACCCATTAATTGAAACGACTATTTTATTTTAGAAATCCTGAACATTATTAAATAATCGTACAGTAATATTTGGTACCAGTACAGCCGCGGTATCGATTCAGAGGTAACCAGATAACATACAATTAATCGCCAGCGTAAACCACGCATTGTCTCCCATAAGACCAACCACTCGTCCACGTCGTGGGAGATGGGCAAAGGCACAAAGTAGGGGATTGCTGGTAGGGGCGAAGTACAGTGGGAACCTTGTGTGCCCCAGGACTGCTATGGCAGCTGTGAAGGCCCTCCAGGAACCCTAAAAAGCGACGACTAACTGGGCTCTGGGGAAAAGAATGAGTGGAGAACGGCTCGGAAGGCGGATGAGGGTGATGAATATAACTTCTCAACGGCGGAAAATGCCGAAGTACCACCAGCCGACAACTGCAGCTTGCAGTCAGTAGAGGGATCTACAAAGGCTAAGGGAGACAACCTATGCTAACCCGAATAAATCCTATCAATGAAGCCGAAACAAGAAATAGCTGGACTGAACAGAACCAGATGGCGAACCCTTGTTTCGGTCCTATGCTCCTCAACAGGAGTTTAATCCCTTATAGGGAAAAACTATTGTTAATTATTATGTGTTTTCACATTTTAACAAAGATATTTGGATGAAGAGAAAAAATGAAGACCTTTACCGAAATGTGGAAAAAATTACAGACTCAATTAAAAGACGGAGACTACAATTTTATGGTCACCTTCATAGAAAGGATAGCAGCAGGCTAACTAAGAAAATTTTTGACTACATCTCCAAATTAAACAAGATGTTCAGTAAAGAACATATAGCCTACTTTCTCCTAAATGCATGGGTATTGTTATAACTCTTTGTCCTTTTCAAGGAGTATAATTGAATGTTGGTTGTAGTAGCTTGTTGAAATACAACGTGCTATAGGGATATTAAACATGAATATGAGGTGCCCTTTGCTAGTGCTACCTCTGTAAAAAAAATCATTCAATTCGGTTTCACCGTGTCTGAATTGATAGGGGGAATCGATTTGCACACATACTTGGCCACCATATCCAAACTATTGCGCTGATGTTCTAGCAGTTTGGTCAGAATATGTTTCCCACATAAAGATATGGTGTTGCAAAATTTGGTAGAGACTAGATTATTAGGTTGGTCGTAATTACAATTTAGCTTTTAACATTTGGGTGGCTGCGATTACGTTTCCGTCAAGATAGCGGTGATATAAAACATGACACTGAGGTGCCCTTTGCTAGTGCTACCTCTGTACCAAATTTCGTTCCATTCGGTTTCACCGTGTTCGAATTGATAAGGGGAATCGAATTTCACACAAAGATGGCCGCCATCCGCAAAATATTAGGCTAATGACCTATTAGTTTGGTCAAAGGATGCCCCCTCCATAAAGGTATGTTGTTGCTAAATTTGCTAGGGATCGGATGATTAGACTAATCGTAATTTGATTTAAGCTTTGAACATTTGTGTGGCCGCCATTACGTTTCCGTCAAGATGGCGGCAATATAAAACATGACACTGAGGTGCCCTTCGCTAGTACTACCTCTGTACCAAATTTCTTTCATTCGGTTCCACCGTGTTCGAATTAATAGGGGGAATCAATTTTGACATAAAGATGGCCGCCATCCGCAAACTATTAGGCTAATGACCTACTAGATTGGTCAAAGGATGCTCCCTCCATAAAGGTATGTTGTTGCAAAGTTTGGTAGAGATCGGATGGTTATGTTAGTCGTAATTTGATTTAAGCTTTAAACATTTGTGTGGCCGCCATTACGTTTCTGTCAATATGGTGCGGAAATTAATCATGACACTGAGATGCCCTTTGCTAGTGCTATCTCTGTACCAAATTTCGTTCCATTCGGTTTCACCGTGTTTGAATTAATAGGGGGAATCGATTCTGACACAAAGATGGCCGCCATCCGCAAACTATTAGGCGAATGACCTATTAGATTGGTCAAAGGATGCTTCCTCCATAAAGGTATGTAGTTGCAATATTTGGTAGAGATCGGATGATTAGTTTAATCGTAATTTAATTTAAGTTTTGAACATTCGTGTGGCCGCCATTACGTTTCCGTCGAGATGGCGGCGATGTAAAACAAGACACTGCGGTGCCCTTTGCTAGTGCTACCTTTGTACCAAATTTCGTTCATTCGGTTCCACCGTGTTCGAATTAATATGGGGAATCAATTTTGACATAAATATGGCCGCCATCCACAAACTATTAGGCTAATGACCTATTAGATTGGTCAAAGGATGCTCCCTCCATAAAGGTATGTTGTTGCAAAGTTTGGTAGAGATCGGATGGTTAAGTTAGTCGTAATTTAACTTAAGCTTTGAACATTTGTGTGGCCGCCATTACGTTTCTGTCAATATGGCGGCGATATAAAACATGACACTGAGATGCCCTTTGCAAGTGCTACCTCTGTACCAAATTTCTTTCCATTCAGTTTCACCGTGTTTGAATTAATAGGGGGAATTGATTTTCACACAAAGATGGCCGCCATCCGCAAACTATTAGGCTAATGACCTATTCATTTGGTCAAAAGATG
This sequence comes from Meconema thalassinum, assembly GCA_946902985.2. Lineage (NCBI taxonomy): Eukaryota > Metazoa > Arthropoda > Insecta > Orthoptera > Tettigoniidae > Meconema > Meconema thalassinum. The sequence continues at coordinate 2,123,255,947 of OX336388.2, forward strand.
CTCCCTCTATAAAGGTATGTTGTTGCAAAATTTGGTAGAGATCGGATGATTAGGTTAATCGTAATTTGATTTAAGCTTTGAACATTTGTGTGGCCGCCATTACGTTTCCGTCAAGATGGCGGCGATATAAAACATGACACTCAGGTGCCTTTTGTTAGTACTACCTCTGTACCAAATTTCGTTCCATTCGGTTGGACCGTGTTCGAATTAATAGGGGGAATCGATTTTCACACAAAGATGGCCGCCATCCGCAAACTATTACGCTGATGGCCTATTGGTTTGGTCAAAGGATGCTTCCCCCATAAAGGTATGTTGTTGCAAAATTTGGTAGAGATCGGATGATTAGGTTAGTCGTAATTTGATTTAAGCTTTGAACATTTGTGTGGCCGCCATTACGTTTCCGTCAAGATGGCGGCGATATAAAACATGACACTGAAGTGTCCTTTGCTAGTGCTACCTTTGTACCAAATTTCGTTCAATTCGCATTCACCGTGTTCGAATTGATACGGGGGGACAGACATTCAGAGTACACACACTCACACACACACACACACAGACTCACACACATACACACACACAGACAGACACACTTTTTTCGCCCTGTGTTGATCTCATAAGTCTACTTTCATTTTTTGCAAAAATCGAAAGTAGGCTAAAAACACCACTAGATGGATGGAAGAGATACGGTGTGATCTGCAAAAACTGAAGATTTCAATCAACATAATTTCTAATAGGGTGGAATTCCGGCGACTGATCACTACTGCAGATTTTTCGATTCTGCAAGTTCCACATCAACCACGGAGAGTGTTATCAACAGAACAGAGGCAGGCCATCAGCCAACGTATGAAGAAGTTTTGGGAAGAAAAGAAAAAACGATACAATGTACCGTAGTCTTAGGTTCAAAGCGGTCTATAATTGGCCAAATTCTAAATATATATATATATACAAGCTGACCCGGCAGACGTTGTCCTGCCAATCAAAGAAAGTGTTGTAACTTTGTTTCTTGAAGTGCTTTTGGATACACAATATTTTTTTCAATTTCTGTTAACTGCCTCTAAACTATCGTGAATTGAATTAACTAATTTAGAAACATTCGTTGGAGCGTGCACAACAACTCTCCAAAGTTTCATCGCAAACGGATAGATGGCATTTAACGCATACGGGATTTGGTTTAAATGATTCGTGCGCAGTCACTCATTTGTTGCTCTACCAACTGTGAAATGGATTTACTAAGTTAGAAAGCTTCACGTAAGTGTACACAAAAACTCATCAAAGTTTCATTGCAATCGATGAATAGTATATGAACGAATACAGGATTTTGGTGGAACGCTTCGCGCGTCGTCACTCATTTGTTACATCCACTCGTGCGCTACCAATATTGTAATTGGATTTACCAAGTTGAACACCTTCCCTGGTGTGTACACAACAACTCATCAAAGTTTCATCGGAATCGGATGAATGACATATGAACGCATAAGTGATTTTCTTTAAACGATTCGCGTGCCGTCACTCATTTGTAGAATCTACTCATGCGCTACCTATTGTAAAATAGATTTACTAATCCTGAAACCTTCTCTGGCGTGTACTCAATGATTCACCAAGGTTTGATCGCAATCGGATGAATGATATATGACCGCATACGGGACATTGTGGAAACGATTCGCTCGCCGTCGCTCATTTGTTGAATCTACTCGTGCGCTACTTATTAAAAACTGGATTTACCAAGACAGAAACATTTCCTGGAGTGTACACAACAATTCAGCAACGTTTCATCGCAATCGGATAAATGGTATATGGACGCATACGATACTTTGTTGAAATGATTCGCGTGCCGTCACACATTTGTTGAATCTACTCGTGCGCTACCTATTGTAAAATGGTTTTATTCAGCCAGAAACCTTCCGTAGGGTGTTCACAACATCTCACCCAAGTTTCATCGTAATCGGACGAATGGTATTTGAACGCATACGGGACCTTATTGAAACGCTTCGTGCGTCGTCGCTCATTTGTTGAATCTACTCGTGCGGAACCTCCTGTGAAATGGATTTACTGAGTTAGAAACCCTCACGTAAGTGTACACAACATCTCACCCAAGTTTCATTGTAATCGGATGAATGGTATATGAACGCATACGGAACTTTGATTAAAAGTTCGCGCGTCGTTGCTCATTTGTAAAATCTACTCATGAGCTACCTATTGTAAAATGGATTTACTAAGTTAGAAACCCTCACGTAAGTGTACACAACATCTCACGCAAGTTTCATCGCTATCGGACGAATGGTATTTGAACGCATACGGGACTTTGTTGAAACGCTTCGCACGTCACCGCTCATTTGTTGAATCTACTCGTGCGCAACCTCCTGTGAAATGGATTACTAAGTTAGAAGCCTTCACTTAAGTGTACACAACAACTCATTAATGTTTCATCTCAATCTATGAATGGAATATAAACTTATACGGGATTTTGTTGAAACGCTTCGCGCGTCGTTACTCATTTGTTGAATCTAGTCGTGCGCTACCTAATGTGAAATTGATTTACTAAGCCAGAAGCCTTCCCTGGAGTGTACACAACATCTCACCCAAGTTTCATCGCTATCGGACGAATAGTATTTGAACGCATACGGGACCTTTTTGAAACTCTTCGCGCGTCGTCGCTCATTTGTTGAATCTATTCGTGCGCTATCTATTGTAAAATGGATGTACTAAGCCAAACGCCTTCCCTGGAGCTCACTCAACATATCACCCAAGTTTCATGGCAATCGGATGAATGGTATATGAACGCATACGGGACTTTGAAACGCTCTAACGTGCAGAGACAAACAGTAGAATTCGACATCACTGCCACCTTTGGTATAAAACACAACTTTCCGCCACGGGCGGAGTGTATGTAATGGCGGTAGTTGCACAGGTTGCGACCAGGTGGATCTAACGTGCAGAGACAAACCCTCCAAAGACATCAGCTTTCACGAAGGCCAAGGCTAGTGGTTTCCATGACGACTGTTTTTGACTGTATATTGTGGTTCTAAAATTGTGTGTAAATTGTGGTTCTAAAATTGTGTTCATTCCACCTACCGGGTCAGATTGTGAATCTAAACCATACATGGACCCACCCTAATATACATACCAAATTCCATAAAAATCGGTTCAGTCGTTTAGGAGGAGTTAAGTCACATACACACGTGTCGAAGAATTATATATATAAAGATATATATATATATATATATATATACAAGCTGACCCGGCAGACGTTGTCCTGCCAATCAAATAAAGTGTTGTAACTTTGTTTCTTGAAGTGCTTTTGGATACACAATATTTTTTTTGAATTTCTGTTCACTGCCTCTAAACTATCGTGAAATGAATTAACCAATCTAGAAACATTCGTGGGAGCGTGCACAACAACTCTCCAAAGTTTCATCGCATTCGGATAAGTAGCATATATCGCATACGGGATTCAGTTGGAACGCTTCGCACGTCGACATTCTTTTGTTGAATCTACTCGTGCTCTACCAACTGTGAAATGGATTTACTAAGTTGAACACCTTCCCTGGCGTGTAAACAACAACTCATCAATCAGATGAATGCCATATGAACGCTTACGGGATTTTCTTTAAACGATTCGCGTGCCGTCACTCATTTGTTGAATCTACTCATGCGCTACCTATTGTAAAATAGATTTACTAAGCCTGAAACCTTCTCTGGAGTGTACTCAATGATTCACCAAGGTTTCATCGCAATCGGATGAATGATATATGACCGCATACGGGACATTGTGGAAACGATTCGCGCGCCATCGCTCATTTGTTGAATCTACTCGTGCGCTACTTATCAAAACTGGGTTTACTAAGAAAGAAACCTTTCCTGTAGTGTATACAACAATTCACCAACTTTGTTGAAATGATTCGCGTGCCGTCACTCATTTGTTGAATCTACTCGTGCGCTACCAATTGTAAAATGGATTTATTAAGCCAGAAACGTTCCGTAGGGTGTACACAACATCTCACCCAAATTGCATCGTAATCGGACAAATGGTATTTGAACGCATACGGGACCTCTTTGAAACGCTTCGCACGTCGTCGCTCATTTGTTGAATCAACTCGTGCCCAACCTCCTGTGAAATGGATTTACTAAGTTTGAAACCCTCACGTAAGTGTACACAACATCTCACCCAAGTTTCATTGCAATCTGATGAATGGTATATGGACGCATACGCGACTTTGTTTAAACGTTCGCGCGTCGTCGCTCATTTGTTGAATCTATTCGTGCACTACCTATTGTAAAATGGATTTACTAATCCAGAAGCCACCCGTGGAGGGTACACAACATCTCACCTAAGTTTCATCGCTATCGGACGAATGGCATTTGAACGCATACGGGACCTTTTTGAAACGCTTCGCGCTTCGTCGCTCATTTGTTGAATCTATTCGTGCGCTATCTATTGTAAAATGGATTTACTAAGCCAAACACCTTCCCTGGAGCTCACTCGATATATCACCCAAGTTTCATCGCAATCGGATGAATGGTATATGAACGCATACGGGACTTTGAAACGCTCTAACGTGCAGAGACAAACAGTAGAATTCGACATCACTGCCACCTTTGGTATAAAACACAACTTTCCGTCACGGGCGGAGTGTATGTAATGGCAGTAGTTGCACAGGTTGCGACCAGGTGGCTCTAATGTGCAGTGACAAACCGTCCAAAGACATCAGCTTTCACCAAGACCAAAACTAATGGTTTCCATGACGACTGTTTTTGACTGTATATTGTGGTTCTAAAATTGTGTGTAAATTGTGGTTCTAAAATTGTGTTCATTCCACCTACCGGGTCAGATTGTGAATCTAAACCATACATGGACCCACCCTAATATGCATACCAAATGCCATCAAAATCGGTCCAGTCGTTTAGGAGGAGTTCAGTCACATACACACGTGTCGAAGAATTATATATATAAAGATATAACTATTAATAATGTTATTTTTTGTTCTTCTAATTTTAATGTTTTTATATTTATTTTTAGCCTACTTTTCACATTTTGCAAAAATGAGGAAAAAGTAGACTTATGAGATCGATCTGGGAAAATGTGTGTCTGTCTGTCTGTCCTTCTGTCTGTCTGTCTGTCTGTCTGTCTGTCTGTCTGTTTGGCTGTGTGTGTGTCCTCCCTCCCCTATCAACTCCTAAACAGTTACAGCAATCGAAACCAAATTTAGCATTAGTAAAGATGTGTACCGGAATATCTCACGCCCATATTTGAAAATGATGTCAGTGCTACCAACTGCTGAAAAAGCGCACCAGAAATTTGAGCTCCATGTTGGATATCATGGAAGGTATGCATGGGAGCTATTCCAAAATTGGCACACATGTAGATAATACTATTTCAGTTTAAATCCAGGAGGCCATACATGACAGTGTTGCCAAAATAATTTTAAGCCTTCTGATAGGTCCAATTTTTAAATGCATATAACTTCTATACTAACAAATGGATTTCATCCAAAATTGGCACAACAAGATATCATAATATTTCCGATTATTTCTAACTAGCACACGCATGGTATTGTTGCCAACATGCTTTTACGCGTGCTGATAGATCCAATGTCTAACTGCATGTAACGTCCATTGGACTTCAACCAAATTTTGTATTCTGTACCTTAAGATATGGAACAAAGAATATATTCAATCACCAGGTCCGCCAACTGTAGTGCTCTATTAGGCTTCATTATACCAGGTATATTTCGAACAGATTAGAAATTTCGATGTTACCAATTTAATTTCGTCATTATTCTAGATAGGTCTGTATAGATTGGCATGAATGTTAAATTTTAAGAAAAGTAGGCTCTTTAGTTCGTCACGGAACTTCTTGTTTATAGTTATGTTTTTTATTTTAATTTTTATATTCCTTTTATTATTGTAATTTTATTGTTATTACTTTTATTTATATATTTCTATTTTATTTTTACAATTTAATTGTTAATGGTTTTAGTTTTAAACTTTATAAAATTTTATCCAACACATTAGGACGTCAGGTAGATACGTAACTTATATATGATTTTTAGAAATACTAGCACTTCGGCATGAACATTCTCCGAAATTTGGTTTAAAGATTCATCTATCGGCATCTTGAAAGCATAAACTGTCCTTATGACAGGTGGTTAATGTCTGTCTGTTAGGTAGTCAGCCGGAAGGCTGGTTGGATCCTCAAAAGCACCGCCGTTACGTTATGTGAGTAGATACCCACAAAAACCCAAGGCAGCGCTATATTGAGGCGTTCTAGGCAAGAAGAGGAGTGAGGTAGTTTGCCATTGCTTTCCTCACTGAGTCAGAACAATAGTCCTAACCCTATGAGTAGAACCTTTCACAGCATTCACAGGCACTGACTGTGCCCTGAATGCCATTACTAAGCACCACCCATACCTCAGTAGCTTCCATATAATCACAGCCATGAGTGAGACTGAGACATCGGTGAAAAGCCACCTTTTACTCTAGCCTGTGCCAACTGACAAATGCAAATGTACTGTATTCATCAAGAGATGGCAAACAGGCCAAGGTGGTTAATATAAGGAATTAATTCAAGTAAACCTCGCATCAGCTGTCAATATTGTCTGGCTAAAGATTTAAACACGGACATTTATGGAACTTGTGCGGTATAGGCATGGACATATTTCAAAGAGAAGGAAAATACCTAAGAACCACAAGATTGTTTAGTGATGCCCGTAGCACAATTCTAAATTATTCATAGGCATTCACAAACAAATCTGTGTTGCCATCTTAACATAAGGGGAGTTCCAATGGATAAAATATATATGATAACATGTCAATTTCAGATTTGTATACGATGTAAAAGCTGGCGCTTTGAGGTTTAAAATGATGTATAACACTTGATATGTGTTATTTGCAAAACATGTGTAATATTGTTATTGAAATAATGCAGGGCGCGTTAGAAAACATTGAAAATTAGAACATACAAAGGCATTTTCTCAGAACATACTTTTTGCACATAAATGTTCCATATTTTTCAGTTGTTTCTTATCACAGAGGTCGCAAATTTTTACCACCTGTAGCCTGGCATGTAAATGAGATTTTAACACAGGGATTTTGTTCTAGCTCAAATACATTATGAAAAAAATTGATATATCTAGACTTTTTAAACGAAAAATTTTAGATTAAAGAAAAAAATATTATTATGGTCACAATAGTAGATACACAAAACGCACGTGTTAAAGTAATAAGAATTGATAACTAATTACGGCACAAAAAACATTTAAATCTACCCACTAGTTTCTGCGAAATAGGAACACGAATTTATTAAATATTAACATTAAGAAGATATGCCATTGTAACTCCCCATAAAGGTACAGGAAAGACACATGAGCTGTTGAGAGTGTTCCTGTATTCGGGCTCAGTGGGTGTGCGATGTCAGTTGGCATTGGTTTCCTAACTTGGATGGTCGTTAGATAATAACGAGACATGAACATTTAAATTTGAAGAAGTCAGTGATATTGAACTCATTACGCGAAGATGGGATAAAGTTAGCCTACTTTTTATTTTTGTAAAAACTAGAAGTAGACTTATTCGAGATCTACACGGGCCACCTGTCAGTGTGTGTAGTATGTCTGTCCCCACCTATCAATTCCCAAACTGCGGAACCAAATTCTATCTAATTGTAATTAGGTACATAGGTAGTACTTGTAAAAGACACATCAGTGTCATGTATAATATCGCCACCATCTTAACGAAAACAAAATGGTGCCTTTCCATATGAACAAAGGTTAATTGCATTACGACTGAACCAATTATTGATATGCCCAAAGCAAAAGAACAATATCCAAGACGACGGCTAGAAGTACTATTAAAGTATGTAAGTTAGTAACTCAGGAAATAATTGGATAATTAGGATAAAACTTGCTATATAAGAGGTCTCTATTACGTTAGTAATTAATTTATGCCACTAAATACATCGTGCAGCATCGGTGGCGCAGTCGGTAGCATGCTGAGCTTCTATCCCCAAGATCGCGGGTTCAAAACCGGCCGAAATCGTCGGATTTTTAAGAGAGTTAAAATCCTTCAGTATGCCTTGGGAGGGGAAGTAAAGCCGGCGGACCCATGTCATAAATTTATGGCATGAAAAAGAACCTTCCACTAACTAAACTTGTGTGAAGTTAAATTTGCAGGTTAGATTTCGTTGAAACGTTCTAACAAAGTTCCAACGTTCACCAATAGGCGTGCGTGACACCTGGTATTGAAAGTTGGAACTACTTGAAATTGAACCGAATTTGTAGCTCACCCCATGGGTGTCCGCATCGAAGCAGCTACATCCTCTGGCGAGCCGAACATGTCCTCGGACACTCCCAGCACTAAAAGGCATACACTAAATGAATAATAAACAAATAATACCGCACAGCAGCCATCTTGGAATTTAAAAATAAAAAATATAAAAACAAACGATGGCAGCGGCCGTCTTGTAATTAATGAATATAAAAATAAATAACTTCCTATATTTAAGTGATAAAATATCTAAAACTAGTATTAAAGTAGAGCCGTATATGAGCTTTGCCCAAGGCAAAAGAACAGCTTCATCAAATATTCAAGAAGGTAGCTGAGCGTATTATTAAACGTAAAACAAAGATACATTCAGTCTGAGAGGCTAGCCTTTATATCATTTCAAATGCCTCATGCTACAAATGCTACACATGTTAGAAATGCTCAGGAGGGCTTCTCGCGCGAGGAACGGAGAGCAGGAGGTGAATTCTGCTGCATGACGTCACGCACTCGCCGTCTCCGTATCGCAAAACGCCAGACCAAGCTACAAGGTGATCAGTCCAATAGTTTGCATATGGTGTCCATGTACAGGGTCTTCCATATAAAGTAAGAACGCCAAGCGGCGGGTTTGTTATCCGGCAGTGTGGTGGCCTTGACCGAGCTTGAGGCGAGCCGTGGCCCCCTGCTCTAAGCGTGTGTACAATCCTCTATGAAATATTACCTTCTAAAAGTTGCTGGAAGTGTCGTCCTTCCTGGGTTATACAGGCATTGTATCTGGTAACCACACTTTGGCTGACGCGAGTGAGTCATGCCACTGTATTTTTTTCTGATTTTTTATTTTGTGTTTTTATTGAGCACTGAACGAGTAGTGTCAAAGTTATTTTCAATTACGTGAATCTGTGCTAGTGAAGATGGCACTTCATCAGGAAATTGCTGAACAAATGCATCACGTACCCGCCGAGTCGAATCGTAATTAAAATACATTTTACATACAAAGATTCGATGTTGCAATGATAACTGTCTCAACATGTTAGCAGCTGTGGTTAACTGGCGACTGACAACACCTGCACGCTTATTGCAAGGTCAAGTTTATACTATGCGCGCGCTTTCAATACTACAGCAGGGGGCCGTGGCGCGTCACAAGCTCGGCCAAGCCGGCTTCAGCAGCGAATGACAAAACCGCCGCTCGCCGTTCTTACTTCATATGAAAGGCCCTGTATGTGTGCAAATCGATTCCCCATATCAATTCAAAAACGGTAAAACCGAATTGAACGAAATTTGGTACAGAGGTAGCACTGGCAGAGGGCACCTCAGTGTCATGTTTTATATCACCGCCATCTTGATGGAAACGGAATGGTGGCCACCCAAATGTTAAAAGCTTAAATCAAATTACGACCAACCTAATCATTTGATCTCTACCAAATTTTGCAACTACATACCTTTTTGTAGGAAGCATGTTTTGACTGATCTGCAAGGTTATCAGCCCAATAGTTTGCAGATAGCGGCCATGTATGTGTGCAAATCGATTCACCATATCAATTCAAACACGGTGAAACCGAATTGAATGACATTTTGTACAGAGGTAGCACTAGCAAAGGACACCTCATATTCATGTTTAATATCCGTATAACACGTTGTATTTCAACAGGCTACTACAACCAACATTCAGTTATACTCCTTGAAAAGGACAAAGAGTCATAACAATACCCATGCATTTAGGAGAAAGTAGGCTATATGCTCTTTACTGAATATCTTGTTTAATAATGGAAACATTGTGGTTTGTAGCAATGGAGAGGCCATTATCACTGTGGGCAACTAGTTCGAATCTAGCTGTGCATGAGTGACGGGGCTGTGTTGCTAATGCAATAAACCGCCCCGTGTAATGAGATGGGGATAGGAGAGGAGTATCTCTCCAGACATGGGATATTCATACATAGAGAGCAAAGGCATACACATCTGTAGAATGGACATCAAAGAGTTATGAACACGAGACGTGGCAAAAGGTGAGATCAAGAGGATGTGACAGAGATCAAAATTATAAGTTTCACTTATGGATTTGATGATGATGATGATAATTGTTGTTTTAAGGGGCCTAACATCTAGGTCATCGGCCCCTAATGGTTTGGGTGATCTTGAAGATGAAAATGAGATGCAAAGTATAACTAAAAACTAACTACTAACTTATATATTCGAAGAAGAAATGGAAAACAAAAGGAGAATAAGGCAAATAAAGGACAGGAGGAAAAGAAATGCCCTCAACCCTCGAAGAATGCGGATTGAGGGACTTGGAAGGAAGGAGAGCCATGAATGGCAGATAGGAAAGAGAAAGAAGAGAGGGTCCACCCCGCAGGTAAGGGCCAAAAGGGGAAAACCGGACCCAGCTCAGGAATCCCTCGGGGTCGCCAACTCCCGAACTCACCAGCCGTGAGCCCCTGAGGGTGTAGCAATATCCAGGGTGCACCAGAAGTGGTGGGGCGACATACACCCTGCCTCCTTGAGGGCCTTGAACAGAAGGCAGGTGAGAACATGAAAAGAAAAGAAGACTGACCCCTCGCAGAAGGAGGGTATCAGAACAGATGAGACAAGGGCCAATTAAGGCGGAAAAGGAAGAGACTCCCTAGGCCTCGGATACCCTAATACCGTCGGGGTCGGAAGAGAACAAGAGTTGACCAAGTGAGGTCGACAGGAAAGAAGGCAGAGAGGAGCCCGGCACAAGTAAGTGGAAGCAATGCTGGACTCAGCTGGGGTCCCGTGGTCGTTAACTCACGTCCCACTAGATGTGAGCCCCTGGGGGGGACTTACGGATTTACACGATTGGATAGAGTGAGGGATAGGACAGAAAAGTAGACATCGGCATTATTTAGAAATGAATAGAGAAATATCATTCAATCAAATGAGACATTTCCTATTCCATAGAGACCGTAGTTTAAATTTAAAACTAAGGTTGCTAATATGTTGTGTGTTTTCGGTACTCTTCTACGGTATGGATGCTTGGACACTCAAACAAGATTATGATCAGTGCCATGCGCCGATCAGATCGGCTCTCGCTGCTCGCGACAAAAGTGCAAAAGCCAATTCAATCGGCGCGCTGTTTTTCTAATATTTGTTGATTTCTGTAGGCATATGTCCGTGATTATTTCATACTGTTGGAAAGGTGAGGTTTCAAGCTTGCCCGTGCGGTGTTTGCCTTTTTCCTTCGAAGTCCGTTACGCGATTGGTTTGAGTTTGTATTCACGCCCTCCATTTGCGCTCCCCCAATCACGCGCGTTCCCGCCAAAATTGCGGTGCAGTTGTTTTCTTCTTGTTGAAGTTTTCTGCCTACAGATGTATCTAATATCTTTCTACAGCTGGAAACGTAGTGTTTCTTCTATTATGACTCTTAGGTGTCCTTAATTTAGGCCCAAAACTGATTTTTACAAAAACAAATGGAAAAATTGAACAATTATTAGAATAACCTCAATTAAAAATGTTTGGAAGCCGTATTTACTTTTGTGAACATAATGTCTGAAAGAATGAAGGAAGGAAGGAAGCTTGTAATTTAACGTGACCATTAATCTCGCGATCACAAGCCACGGGACTTCCGTTTTACGTGGAATCCGAACCTCGGGACATGAAAGAATGAGGTATTGGTTATAATGCAAAGCAAGAATAATGATTCTATCGTTGGAAATGTGTTATTCATGATTATTTTTTTCGAATAGTCTGCATGACCATTAAAATGGCTTGGCATTCTTGGAAATGGTTTGGCACTAAGAGGGTTAACAGATTAGAGGCGTTTGAGATGTGGACATATCGAAGGATCTTACGAGTAAGCGGGATGGATAGAATCACAAATCTTGAGTTATTGCGTAGGATAGGTAAAGATTAGGAGATCATTACCTGTGTCAAAATTAGCAAGTTACAATACTTGGGGCATATAATGAGAGGAGACAGGTATCGTCTTCTACAAGAAATTATTCAAGGGTAGGTTGAGGGCAGAAGGAGTCGATGAAGAAGAAGGATCTCTTGGTTGGACAATCTCAAAAGATGGTTCAAGTGTAGTTCCAGTGAACTTTTCAGTGTTGCTAGATCCGAAACAGGATTGCTGTGATGTTCGTCAACCTTCTTAGAGGAGGCGGCACATGATAAAGAAGAAGAGAAATATGGTACAAGCATGAATGGCGTGAAGAGAAATATATTATATTGGTAAACATCTATCCACATCGCCACTACCAGGAAAATGAAACCAAAGATAACCAAAGAAACGATAGACTCATATTATACAGGGTCACACTAAACAGAACGGACTGAGCGATGACAATGATTGCAAGTAGGACAAGTTGAATTGGAAGATGTGTAACGCCACCAGAAGAAGTAGAAGAAGACAGCTATGTCTTCAGTCCGTGGGGTTTGTCAGAAGAGCCATAGAACCTGAACACATGGTATATTTTCATTAATTTATTACTTTTCTTGTAACCTAGGCCAGTGGTTGCGAAATATACTGTAGTCATACAACTTGTAGGACCATCTCTGCCATGAGGCGCATCCGGTACAAGATCATTTTTGGGGGAGGTGTACTTTCGTAGAGAACGTTTAGGGACAGCAAAGAGTCACTATTCAAAAATATTAATTTACTGAGCTGCCTGATACGGAATACGTGCAGACATTTCGCACCCTTGGAAAAGGATCGTCGTAAGTTTGATTTTAAGATACTAGTCATTGTCAGTGTTGGCTTAGAAAATGAAATGTAAATGCTTTTACATTGATCTCATGTAATTTCTTTCAAATTGAAAAGATAATTAATCATTTCCTTCAGTTTTAGGGGAAAACGGCCATTACAATTTGGGTACAATCGTATTGACCGACTGAAAAGCATTACAATTGCATACGCTACTCATTGGATACTGCACTGGACGCTCCACATGCTGAAAATTTGCTACAACTTCAAATTCTCCTTTACTCCGTAAATGACAGCCAACAATGAATATCTGCGTCTAAACCGTGCGTTTTGATTGAAACACAACCAGAGCTGCCAGATGAAGTCAACAATGAAACGAAAGTAATTTACGAGCCTACAGTTCCTTTCTACAAAGAACAAGTAGTTCCGTGAAGAACTATACAGCCTATTTTCATATATCCTACTTATGTTAATTGCCACTATCAACATACACAATTTCAGTTTGATTGCTGTAATAGATTCGTAGATATTGAGAACCGACTAAATATTTCGGATGGTCGCCATGTTGGATTTTATATATATAGGTCCTAGAGTTATGTACTGTTACATGCAGATTATTGTGAACGTGTAGTATTCAAACTTCAATCGCATAGTTAGGACACAAGAAAAAACAAGGAGAGTTTAAAATTTTTCACAGCTGCCATCTTGAGGTTATGGAAACAATTGAAATAAACTAGATGCCAGTGGATTAACATTCGTATAAGGATTTACTGTACCAAGTTTCACTGCACGCGGATGGTTAAATTGCGAGAAACGTCCATGTGAATATTTATAATTCGCGTCACCACCATGTTGGATTTGTGATCACCAGGTTATTTAAAGTCCTATAGGTGAACTTAAGTTCATAGCCCCTATGAACATTATAAAATGCAGTTTGATTGCTAAAATAGATTCGTAGATATTCAGTATCGTCTAAATATTTCGGATGGTCGCCATGTTGGATTGTTAAATGTATAGGCCATAGAGTCATGTACCATTAAAGGAAAATTATTGAGTAGGTTCATTATTCAAACTTTCACTTCGATCGAATGACTACATCACAATAAATAAAATCTTAATTTTAAAATTCGCACTGCCGCCATCTTGAGGTTATGTAAACAATTGAACTAAATTAGATACCAGTGGATTACAATGTGTATGAATATTTCCTGTGCCAGGTTTCAGTGCGCTTGGAACATTAAATCGCGAGAAAGGTCTATTTAAAATTTTCAAATTCGCTTGGCCGCCATGTTCGTTTTGTAGTTAACCGGTTTTTGAAAGTCTTATAGATGGACTTCCAGTAGTGCCCTTTATCTCCGTACAAAATTTCAGGGGTTTACCGCTAATAGTTTCAGAGATATAGAATGCCGGTGAAATATTTCGCACATCCGCCATCTTGTGATTATGTAAACAATTGAACGAAGATAGATGTCGGTGCATTACAATGTATATAAACATATACTGTACCAAGTTTCATTGCGTTTGGTTGGTCAAATCGCGAGAAACGTCTATTTAAAAGTCGCAAATTCGCTTGGCCGCCATGTTGGTTTTGTTGTTACCAGGTTTTCAAAAGTCACATAAGTGAACTTATAGTAGTTCCCTCTATCACCATAGAAAATGTCAGGGTAATATCGGTAATAGTTTCGGACATATTGAATGCTGGTGAAATATTTCGCACAGCCGCCATGTTTGGATTGGTGAGTCGTAACAAAATTTGAAGGGCACGGTCGAGGTCGCCGGGAATAGTGCTATGAACTTTCCGAGTTTCATTGAAATCGCTCCAGCCGTTTATATTTTATTAGGGGGGGGGGGGGACGCACACACGAATCACACACACACACACACACACGCACACACACACGGACAAAAGGTGATCTCATAAGCCTATTTTTTCAAAATTGAAAATAGGCTAAAAATACCGCCTCCAAAATATTTAAGTTATTGGATTACTAGCGGGGCCCCGAGTAACAATACTTTCCCTTTTTGCTACAGCATGTAAAACATTTCACATCTCCAATACCACCATGAGCACCATAGCAGTAACAGCCCCTAAAGGATCTGTTGGTATTTTGACATAAAAAATTACCACGATACCCCAATTACTTTTCGACTTATAATAGTACATTATGCAACGAGCCCATAATGGCTATAATTTTATAAAACGAGCGTATGCGAGTTTTATAATTTCCATACGAGTGTCTTAATTACCATTATAGGCGAGTTGCATACGACTGTTTATGTTCGACGATAATTATAACTTTATTATATGTTTTAACATAAATATTCATAAATATCTATTGAGAGTCAGCCACTTGAATTTTGTGATCGGAGAGCGAGCACTGAGTTTGATATCTCTATCTTTCAAGATCTCTGAACGACCGACGCATGCGCTCTGTGTGCTTGCAATGCCATATTATGCAGGCCATATGTTTTCATCTGCCGTCCCTCAGTCGTTTGAAGGCAATGCGCTGTGTAGAAATTATTTTTGGTGATATTAAGGTACAGTGCTATTTCTCGTCTCATATTCGCCAGTTTATTTACGCGAACATATGGACGGTGCGTATACCATGTCGGTAATTTATTATAGTTCGATGTTGTGTTTATGTCCGACATGTTGGATTTTGAGCGCATGCGCGAAGGTTTCGTTACCTAATTGGTCAATGAACGAGCTCTGATTGGCTGGAGAAACTGTATCGTAATGAAAAACAGTGTTATAATGACCATCGTTATGATACAGTTTTCTGACACATAATAGTGAGGGTCGAACATAATAGTACTGTTTATGTTCGACGATAATTATTATAACTATTTTATGTTCGAACATGAGTATTCATAAATATCTGTCGAGATTTCTCCAGTTTTATGTACTGAACAGAGCGTATGGGACGCAGAGAATATCTTGTATTTGACCATGGCCTCCTCGATTACCCCACTATGGCCACGCAGTGACATTTAAATTAGAAGGCATTGGAACTCAGCGCAGATGCGAAGCTATCCTTACCTAATTGGTCAAATAACTGTTTCTTGAGCTCTGATTGTTTGGAGAAACTGTATCATAATGAAAACTTGTACTATAATGAGCCTCATTATAGTACAGTTTTCTGACATATAATATTTCCATTTCGACATCGTCGATGATAAAATATAATAGACTATTTTAAGTCAATATGTAGTACATTGAAACCGTACTGGTTTCGGTCACATTGCGACCTTATTCAGCGTCGTATAGGATGAGCAACTGTGCAGTAACATACAACTTAATACATTTTCTGTCTTAATAGAGGATACTATAGATATATTTATGTTCGACCCCACTATTATGTGTCTGGAAACTGTATCATAATGATGGTCATTATAACACTCTTTTTCATTATGATACAGTTTCTCCAGCCAATCAGAGCTCGTTCATTGACCAATTAGGTAACGATACCTTCACGCGTGCGCTCAAAATCCAACATGTCTATATAAATTACCGAAAGTGCACCGTCCATAATGTTCTCGTAAATAAACTGGTGAATATGAGACACTGTACCTTAATATCCTTAAATCCAATTTCTACACAGCGGGTTGTTTACAAACGATTTCGGTGACATTTTTACTGAATACTGATGCTCAATCTGCACATACGGCATTGAAGCTCACAGAGCGCATGCGTCGGTCGGTCAGTGAGCTTGGACATCAGAGATATCCTGCCCTGCGCAGCACCCGATCACAAAATTCTAGTGACAATCTCAACAGATATTTATGAATATTTATGTTAAAACATATAATAAAGTTGTAATTATCGTCGAACATAAACAGTCGTATACAACTCGCCTATAATGGTAATTAAGACACTCGTATGGAAATTATAAAACTCGCATACGCTCGTTTTATAAAAAATACTCGTGTCTTAATTATAGCCATTATAGGCTCGTTGCATAATGTACTATTTTGTTCCAAACTCTCACATAGTGAAATTTCAAAAAATAGATCTGTTACAAAAATTTTGTTAATAAAGCACAAAAAAAGTCTTGAATTGAAGAGATGTGTGTGTGAAAATATATATGCTGAATAAGTTAGGTTATAAATGATGGCTGATGAGTATTCGCCTGGTAGAGAGAACTTTGGAAATAGGTGTGACGGAGTAAATATGAAATGGTAAGAAATGTATTGAACCAACGCTGTTAAACATTTTGTTAACTTTCTAATTTTTATTGTTTCACACCTTATTATGATGATTGTTAAGCGATTAGCTAAAAGAATCTTTAAATATGTAATTGGATTGAGAAGGACGACGAAATGGGTGGAGAAGGTTAAAGGGATACAGAAGAAAATTAAAATACATCTGAATTGATTCTCAACAGAAAGGAGTTCAGAACTCAAGTATATAATCACAAATTTCACGAAGAGCAACTGAAGAACAGGCTCAAACCCGTAATATCAGAGGAGCAGAAAAAATTAAGGAGTGAGCGAGTGAAGAAGATCCGGGTAGAGAAAAGAAGACTGGCCAGGAAGCATTAAGTTACACGCGGTTCACAGTTGGCCAAATTGGGAAGGAAAAAGAATGAGATGCTAGTTAAACTTTGTATATTAGCAACATTGTAATTTGAGGACGCAAATGAAATTTAATTAATCATTGGTTGGTTTCTCTGTTTAGAGGCTGTGACAACGCGGTCATGTAGCCCCGTGTACTTTGGGTGAGTGTAGAATCTGTCTGATAACCGGTGTTAATTGTGATGACTGTATTAGTGTGTGTTATCTGTAAGGACTGCAGACGATCAATTTCAAGTAGTTCTTACTTTTGCTACCAAATCATACCGTCAACGACACCTAGCTGTCAACTTGACTACTAGATGCCACCGCAACCGGCACCTGGCGACGAACTTTGGAACTAAATAGAGCATTAATCAAATCAAACCTAGAAATTTAGCTTCACATAATTGTAGTTAGTGGAAGGTTCTTTTACATGCTATAAATCCAAGGCATGGGTCCTTCGGCTTTATTTCTCCTCCGAAGGAAAGCATACTGAGGGATTTTTAACGCTCTTAAAAATGCGACAACTTTGGCTGGATTTGAACCCGCGATCTTTGTCATCGGAGCTCAGCATGCTACCAACTACGCCACCGAAGCCGCCCTAATTAATCGTGCATTGTGGTAACACATTATGACAGAGGAATTTTCTTCTACATCAGATATTCAAGCGTCTTTGAGAAAAGTTCGTTACGCAATATTTTATTTACATGCCATTACAAGTCTCCCATAGCCAATAATAGGAATAATAATACATTGACCGGCAAAAGAAACCGACCGCTTGAAAAATTCAACATTACTTTCATTTAAATCATAAATATGAGCGCCCCAGACCTAGTAGAGTACATAAGTTACTGTTTATAGCATGGAAGTAAGGTTTCCTGGATGTATTATCATTCTTCATGTGATTGATTCACATAACAATAGCGATTCATCGACATGATGCTGTTTCCCGCGGAAAGATGTGCGCGCCACCATTTTCGATCAGAGCCACTGCCCTGGCAACATCTTCAGGCCTCAAGCGCATATTGCACAAGAACAACTGAGGATGTGGCTGTATTGATCTTTTCCTATGCCAACAAGTGGCAAAAGAAAGAAAAGAATAAATCATTGCATTGTTGACGACAGCAATGGCGCGCACATCTTTACGCGGGAAACAGCATCATGTCAAAGAATCGCTATTGTTAAGTGAATCAACGACATGAAGATTGGTAATGCATCCAGGAAACCAATAAACCTTACTTCCATGTTATAACTACTGTATGTACTGTTCATATTTATAATTTAAATGAAAGTTATGTTGAATTTTTAAAGTGATCGGTATTTTCTCATTTCAAATGATCTTGGTGACTTCGTCGTTATGCTTAGGTCTACCGTTATGCGTTACGGTTACGGCGTGTATGACGTCATCATGTTGTTCAGTGCATATGCACCGAGTCTGAGTTAACTCCTGGGGTCTGGCGTTATGCGAAACGGAGACGGCGAGTGCGTGACGTCAGACTGGAATACAGGGTGACTCCTAAAGAAGTGTGCAAGATGTCAGACAGGAATACAGGGTGACTCCTAAAGAGATGTACACGATGTCAGATAAGAATACAGGGTGACCCTTAACGAGGTGTACAAGATGTCAGACAAGAATACAGGGTGACCCTTAAAGAGGTATTCGTGCGGGAAGCCTAAGTTAATGGGTAATGGAGTCTGTTGAAACAGTCCTGGGGCTTCGAGCGAAGCAAGAAGCCCTCCTGAGCCTTTTTAACATGTTTAGCATTTGTAGCGTGCGTCATTTGAAATGATATAAAGTCTAGTCTCTGAGACTGACTGTATCTTTATTTGCCGGTTAGTGTACTAATAATGATATCAATTAATAATAATAATAATAATAATAATAATAATAATAATAATAATAATTGATAGCTCTCTGACGATGTTATGGAAGCGTTCGGTTCATCATAATAACTTTGTTAATCACAAAGTGTAACAAACCACGTATATAGGTTGGTTAAATGTACACGGGCACAGAGTGCCATCAATTCCACCACCCTTCAAACGTCCGACCTCATTGGCATAGACTCGAACCAGTGATTTTGCGATCATAAATAGACACATTGTAACTGATCCATTGAAGTAGTTACCATCAAAATAGCACAGGCTGTCAAATGCGTTAGGCACTCAAGGTTGATGGCCACAATATCTCCCGGTCTTAATTATGACTGCATGAAAAAAAATGCCACGGTGGGTGAGTGGATAGCGTGTCGGTCTACTAACCCCAAAATTGCAGGTTCGCTCCTGGCCGTGGTAAGTGATTTTTGAAAGGCGGCAAAAATACGACACACATGTCATACGATGTTGGCATGTCAAAGAACCCATTTGAATTCAGTAGGCTGTGTTCATAATGGCAAAATTAATCTCGGGAGTTTCCGCCAACACAAAGTTCCTCATTTCTCTACTAGAAAGCGCTATAGTGTTCAAAGAGCTTAGATATCTAATCACCTTGACTTTCATAGTGAATCAAGGAACAACGAAATTCGACACGCAGGCTACCCTCTGGGTGTCAAATTACAAAGCTTGCACCCGGCACCCGAGGCTATACGATATTATTATTATTATTATTATTATTATTATTATTATTATTATTATTATTATAACAAAAAATAAATCTCTTTGCTAACAAAGCGGCTTCAGTGGCGTAGTTGGTAGCATGCTGAGCTTCTATGCCCAAGGTCACGGGTTCAAACCCGGCCAAAGTCGTAGGATTTTTAAGAGCGTTAAAATCCCTCAGTATTCCTTCCTTCGGAGGGGAAGTAAAGCCGGCAGGCCCATGTCATAGATTTATGTAAAATAACCTTCCACTAACTAAATTGCATGAAACTAAATTTGTAGGTTAGGTTTGTTAATGCTCTTAAGTCCCAACGTTCATCACCAGGCGCTGGTTGCAATGGCATCTAGTAGTAGCCAAGTTAACAGCTAGGTGACGTGGTAGCGAAAGTAGGAACTACTTGAAATTACCGTCTGCAGTCCTTAGTTGAATTAGAAACAGATAACACACACTAATACAGTCATCACAATTAACACCGGTTATCAGACAGATTCTACACACACCCAAAGTACACGGGGCTACGTGACCGCGTTGTCGCAGCCCTTAAACTTAAGAACCAACCATCTCTGCTAACATACTTTTAGTTGGAACATGTCGTATTTTGATTCATTATGCGATGCACTCTTGTTCAGACCGTATTATTCATATGATCAATGGAATCTGCGATGCAAATGAAGAGGCAGGAGCTATCGGGGTGAGAGAAACGACTGCTTATGTGCTGCCGATAAGGAATCAGTTTGATTTATAGCACCTTGGTCCAAAGTCAAGGGGGTCTATATTCGTAACCTGAATACATAATGCTTTCTATTCTGAGACAATCGTGTGGTTCACTGAATCACTAGTTCTTGTTATTTCATTGTAGCCTCGTGTATTTGGATGTGTGTTGAGTTTGCCTGATAACCCGTAGTCATGTGATGACTGTGGTAGTGTGTGACAGAGATGAGGTTGGTGCCCCGTCATTTGCCTCGGGGGAGTGTGGAAAACCCCACACCGAATAGTCGCTGTCAGCGCTGGGTTTCGAATTTGAGCTGAACAGCACAATGCGTCTTATCACTGGTACAATCAAATCTACTCCCACACATTTTAATAGCTTCATGCATGGTTCCGTATGGTTTGACAAGTAAGTATAATAAAGAGGAGGGGAGATCCCCTTTAAACCCTTATGAGAGTAGAACGCAATAAATCATCAGCAAGCGTATTTTTCAAAGAGAGATTAGATTTCTTTTTATCAAAAAGAACCACATCAATTTTAAATTATACCGTACTCTTTTGGAGGCAGCTAACCTGTCCAACAAGAAAGAATGGGACAAATTTATGCATATTTTGAATAGCATTTTTCATACTAAATTAATCAGAAAAACAACAATTTCGGAGAACAAATTCAAAATTTTACTGAATAAACATACTAAACGAACACTGCGCTCCGATGCAGGCCCACATAATGTTCAGCATCCGGTCAAAAATTTAACCAATGTCCATTTTGCTCCTTCCGAAATGGAAGTTCTCAACAAAGGACCCATGCATAACTGGGATACTGTTACGTGTTGCCCCTAGTGGCAAGTTCGTTAACTGGATTACGGTGGGTGAAAGCACAACACAAGTGTTCCCTTAATGAAATATTAGCTTTATTGCAGGTCAGGAAAATACACCACACAATAAGCACTGAATCTCACTTCATAAGACACTACTAGTCACTATAGCTTCCACACTTAGCCTACTTTCACACCACTGTCCTCGCTATTAATACCTGCAACTCTACCTTGTACACAAACGACAGTTATTTACGATAGCCAGTCACTCACCACTACACACTGCTTCGCTGTCCGCTGGCTATCGTACAGCCCACTGCGTTTCGCAATTCACCACAATCTCTCTGTCGCACTAGGTAAGTGCACACTCGTCAAAACTCAGTCCCTCCGTATGATTCACACTGCATCGCTGTCTAGAGAATCAGCCTCACTTGGGTTTCGTAACTTCGCACGTCACGTCGCCACACTACTGTCGCATAGGTAAAAACACTGTCCCACCCTCGCTGGTGAGGCCGCTTTATATAGGGAGGGTGGTGAGTCAACGGACGTTTCCAGAGTAGGAGAGTTCACGGCTCCTCCCGAGAGTTCCATCACCAGGTACGCCGGGAACATTCCAGACCATGTCTTTCTTCCCGCTGCGCAAGTAGCCGGCCGACAGTGACCAGAGGTAGCCTCAGGCGGCTGTGAGTTACGCGAGAGGGAATGAAGCAACCCCGCTCTCGTAACAATACTATTATCAATAAGAATTCTCTTACTACTACGGTAGGGGAAACTGAAGCTGCTGTTCGCAAACTACCTAAAGATAAACAAAATGCGGCCAGACATACAGCTAACAAGGAAATCAACAAAATCTTAAGCAACAGAAAAAGCAGCTTTTCTAACAACAATCCTAACCTCTCCAGCTTAAAAATGAAGATCACTGACAACAACATCATTGTCACCAAAGCCGATAAAGGACAAGCAGGACTACTACATCAACAAAACCCATGATGAAAAATAAAAATAAAAATAATATATATATATATATACAAGCTGACCCGGCAGACGTTGTTCTGCCAATCAAAGAAAGTGTTGTAACTTTGTTTCTTGAAGTGCTTTTGGATACACAATATTTTTTTCAATTTCTGTTAACTGCCTCTAAACTATCGTGAATTGAATAAACTAATTTAGAAACATTCGTTGGAGCGTGCGCAACAACTCTCCAAAGTTTCATCGCAAACTGATAAATGGCATTTAACGCATACGGGATTTGGTTTAAATGATTCGTGCGCTGTCACTCATTTGTTGAATCTACTCGTGCTCTACCAACTGTGAAATGGATTTACTAAGTTAGAAAGCTTCACGTAAGTGTACACAACAACTCATCAAAGTTTCATCGCAATCGATGAATAGTATATGAACGCACACAGGATTTTGTTGGAACGCTTCGCGCGTCGTCACTCATTTGTTACATCTACTCGTGCGCTACCAATATTGTAAAATGGATTTACCAAGTTGAACACCTTCCCTGGCGTGTACACAACAACTCATCAAAGTTTCATCGGAATCGGATGAATGACATATGAACACATAAGTGATTTTCTTTAAACGATTCCCGTGCCGTCACTCATTTGTTGAATCTACTCATGCGCAACCTATTGTAAAGTAGATTCACTAAGCCTGAAACCTTCTCTGGCGTGTACTCAATGATTCACCAAGGTTTGATCGCAATCGGATGAATGATATATGACCGCATACGGGACATTGTGGAAACGATTCGCGCGCCGTCGCTCATTTGTTGAATCTACTCGCGCGCTACTTATTAAAAACTGGATTTACTAAGACAGAAACATTTCCTGGCGTGTACACAACAACTCATCAAAGTTTCATCGGAATCGGATGAATGACATATGAACACATAAGTGATTTTCTTTAAACGATTCCCGTGCCGTCACTCATTTGTTGAATCTACTCATGCGCAACCTATTGTAAAGTAGATTCACTAAGCCTGAAACCTTCTCTGGCGTGTACTCAATGATTCACCAAGGTTTGATCGCAATCGGATGAATGATATATGACCGCATACGGGACATTGTGGAAACGATTCGCGCGCCGTCGCTCATTTGTTGAATCTACTCGTGCGCTACTTATTAAAAACTGGATTTACTAAGACAGAAACATTTCCTGGCGTGTACACAACAATTCACCAAAGTTTCATTGCAATCTGATAAATGGTGTATGGCCGCATACGGTACTTTGTTGAAATGATTCGCGTGCCGTCACACATTTGTTGAATCTACTCGTGCGCTACCTATTGTAAAATGGATTTATTAAGCCAGAAACCTTCCGTAGGGTGTACACAACATCTCACCCAAGTTTCATCGTAATCGGACGAATGGTATTTGAACGCATACGGGACCTTATTGAAACGCTTCGTACGTCGTCGCTCATTTGTTGAATCTACTCGTGCGAAACCTCTAGTGAAATGTATTTACTAAGTTAGAAACCCTCACGTAAGTGTACACAACATCTCACCCAAGTTTCATTGCAATCGGATGAATAGTATATGAACGCATACGGGACTTTGATTAAATGTTCGCGCGTCGTTGCTCATTTGTTGAATCTACACGTGAGCTACCCATTGTAAAATGGATTTACTAAGTTAGAAACCCTCACGTAAGTGTACGCAACATCTCACCCAAGTTTCATCGCTATCGGACGAATGGTATTTGAACGCATGCGGGACTTTGTTGAAACGCTTCGCACGTCGCCACTCATTTGTTGAATCGACTCGTGCGCAACCTCCTGTGAAATGGATTACCAAGTTAGAAGCCTTCACTTAAGTGTACACAACAACTCATCAAAGTTTCATCTCAATCTATGAATGGAATATAAACTAAACGGGATTTTGTTGAAACGCTTCGCGCGTCGTCACTCATTTGTTGAATCTAGTCATGCGCTACCTAATGTGAAATTGATTTACTAAGCCAGAAGCCTTCCCTGGAGTGTACACAACATCTCACCCAAGTTTCATCGCTATCGGACGAATGGTATTTGAACGCATACGGGACATTTTTGAAACGCTGCGCGCGTCGTCGCTCATTTGTTGAATCTATTCGTGCGCTATCTATTGTAAAATGGATTTACTAAGCCAAACACCTTCCTTGGAGCTCACTCAACATATCACCCAAGTTTCATGGCAATCGGATGAATGGTATATGAACGCATACGGGACTTTGAAACGCTCTAACGTGCAGAGACAAACAGTAGAATTCGACATCACTGCCACCTTTGGTATAAAACACAACTTTTCGCCACGGGCGGAGTGTATGTTATGGCGGTAGTTCCACATGTTGCAACCAGGTGGCTCTAACGTGCAGAGACAAACCGTCCAAAGAAATCAGCTTTCACGAAGGCCAAGGCTAGTGGTTTCCATGACGACTGTATTTGACTGTATATTGTGGTTCTAAAATTGTGTGTAAATTGTGGTTCTAAAATTGTGTTCATTCCCCCTACTGGGTCAGATTGTGAATCTAAACCATACATGGACCCACCCTAATATTTATAACAAATTCCATCAAAATCGGTTCAGTCGTTTAGGAGGGGTTCAGTCACATACACACGTGTCGAAGAATTATATATATAAAGAAGATATATATATATATATATATATATATATATATGTATTGATCAGGCGGATATCCCCTCCTCTTTTTTATTGTACTTACGAGCGCTAAGTCATATTCCCCCTCCAGATATCAGACGTAAAGATGTTCTCCTAAGAGAATTCAATAAAATAATGATCAATCCAAGACTGTCGATACATGATGACATCAGCGATGCAAATACAACCATCAACAAGAGATACCATGAACAGCAACTACCAAACTTTCGTTGAGTGGCAGAAGAGACTCAACAACAATGTTGTCCAATAATGCCTCCTTTGAAGAAGACGCCGCCACCTGGTTTCAACCTCCCTCGTAGACTATGGTCCACAATGAACAGGATACGAACCAACCATGGGAACTGTGCAGCCTCCCACTACAAGTGGAACAGAATTTCAACTCCTGAGTAAGACTGTGGTGCTGCAGAACAGACGATCCTGCACATCATCACCGAGTGCAGCAAAAGAAAGAACAGTGGCAGTGCTCTCATGACCCCAGAGACTATTGACTATATTCAGAATTTGGATATACGTGTATAATTTCTACTGTATCTCTAGCCAAAAGCTAGATAATTAAATAAATTCGAATCTGCAACCTTCGGACTTGCTCCAGCTGCCCACGCGGTCGTGGTGCATGATTTGACGAACACGGCTACGCCACAGGGTGTTAAAATAGAATAAACCACCTCGTGGTGTTGCGGTTTCATTCTTGGCTGTCGCCCCGAAGGTGCAGGTGTGATTCCTGGTTTCTCCAAGGAACTTAATTCTATTCTGAGGGCTGGATTGGGGTATTCTCAATCTTATGAGGCAAGACTGAGAGGAGGTGGGTTCGATTCCATCCCAGTCATCCTCGAATTGTTTCTCCATATTTTGAAACTTCTACTACAGGCAAATGCCGAGATGCTTACTGGCTTAAGGCCACGGCCGCCTCCTTCCCAATCCTCACCTGAATTGTAAAGTAATACACTGACTACGGAGGGTGAGGGCGAGTAACGCACTACCTCCTTCCTCGCTGGCATCGGAAGAGCTTGGGTTCGAATTCCACCTCAGCAGTCCTGAAAGTGGTTTTCGTGGTTTGTCATTTTCACCACCATGCTAATTCCGGAACACTTCCTATCAACATCCAAAAATCCCTTCTCTGATCCTTATTCTCTAATTAGTACACAGGTTATCAGACATAATTACACACACACACATCAAAGTAAACGGAGCTGAATGACTAGCCAAAACTCTCAAATTGAACATGAAGCAACAACAAGAACTACAGTACAATCGATTATCAACTTATACGCTAATAATAATTAAAGAAGAAGAAATCTAGATCTTAGTTCTGTAAGTTTGAATTTTACCCTTTGTTCCAAGTTTGACTGACCATCAGGCTTTTAGTACCGCGCATCTTCATCCATACACGACGAAAATCAAGAAGTCTTTCTGCTGTTCACTATGAAATGTTCACGGAATATACGTCAAGTTCCTTTCTCCTACAGTAATTGTGGGGTTTGAAGCCATTTTTCAGTGTTGCCTAAGTAAACAAAAGTTTGGTGCTTTTCAGTCGGCCACGCGAGGACTAAAAAAGCCATTCGTACTAAGCGCAGCCCGGTCTTTTGAAGACGTCCCGGCACCTTTAATACTGCCGCGAATACCGGCCTTGGTTTATTGCAGAAGAAAGTACATAGTACGCCTGATCCAGATGACATTTACCTATTAACCACCGCTATCTCCCCCCTCTTTTTTATCTAGCTTGGCTGTATCGCTAACTTGTGTCGAAGACAGTTCCACGGTCTTTAATAGCTGTAGACCTTCCTGTATTTAATAACATACAGCTTATCTAGATTTGGCAACGTGACACAAAGGCACATTGCACTGACCTCAGACAGCACATAGGAACAAGGGGGAGAAAGGAAAAACCACTTTCGATCAATTAACACCCTGGTTCAGTCGACCTCAACTGGTGCAAGAGTGAACACGAAACTGCTCGAAGCCCCAGCCAGGAAGAAAACCAGATAAGTAGTAGCCTGTAATATTACATTATAACCATAGTTGACTTTTACAACCTTATAGTCACCCCAAACAGACAAACTCAGGATTTCTATCACCATTTTAGCATTTCACCTAACATCATGTATACTACGTTTAGCATACACTGACAGTTGCATTACCAATACTGCAACTAAATAATTCTACATATTTTAAATATTTTTCAGCT
This sequence comes from Meconema thalassinum, assembly GCA_946902985.2. Taxonomy (NCBI): domain Eukaryota; kingdom Metazoa; phylum Arthropoda; class Insecta; order Orthoptera; family Tettigoniidae; genus Meconema; species Meconema thalassinum. Next base: position 2,123,283,382 of record OX336388.2, read on the forward strand.
GTATCCACAAACATAGATGTTATAGCCTAAGTGTAATAGATCTGATGATGATCGCTTGACGATCGAAACTGGTCATCCTAGTGTATTTATTAATCTCATGTAATTTATTTCAGGATATGGGCATAACCCAGCTCTTTTTGGGTACATTCGTGTTGACCGACTGAAAAGCACCAAACTTTTGTCCTACAGTAATATTATATAGCGAGATGGAAGTGTCCAGACGGTTTTAGTAAGGGCCCGACACACCAGTCTCTGTTGCGACATGCGTGACCCATGTCATGCATTTATGGCACATAAAAGAACCTACCACTGCAATTGGTAGTGTGTAGAAAAATGTTTTGGTTATATATGGCTAGTTAGAAACGCTCTATCAAGTTCCAACGTTCGCCGCTAGGTGTTAGTGACAGTAGCATCTGGTAGCCAAAGTTAGATCTACTTGAAGGTGAACTTGTTGGGAGCCCACGGGCGTTCAAACAAAATGAACAGATGCATTCGGAGCATCTCGTCAGATGTTTCACAATATACAGGGTGATTCAGGAGGAATAGTAAATATTTTAGGAGGTGGTAGTGTGCATGTGTCCCATTTTTATTTCGTCCAGAGATATGTAACCAGGGTAGTTGTTTCGTGTGTTGACACACAGTTTGCTATGGGCACGTTTCTTGGCCACCAAGGTCCCCTTTGGATTTTTGCCTGTGGGGATCGTTGAAAGGCGAAGTCTGCAAGGAAAAGGTTAACACAAGAGCCGAGTTGGTCGTTCGGATTATGCATAGTGCAGTCCTCATCAAAGAACGGCAAGACGCCCTCCGAAGAGCTACACAGGGTGTTATCAAGAGAAGTGCAAAATGCATTGAAGTTGGTGGTGGAATTTTTGAAAATCAACTTTGAACGTCCTCATTTGTCTTGGCTTTACATTTGTTTGGGTTAAATACTACCAGCTGTATCTCTGTACGCAATACGAATGGGACACATATTATATGGAATGTTTTATTGCAATTCATCTATATTACCACCTCCTAAAATATTTACTATTCCTCCTGAAACACCCTGTATACAGTATATCCTTTAATCATACTTCTCCCATTTTAATTTCTTTATTCTCCATGAAATCTCTCATTTCCTTCCGCCGATGAGCCCCATGAGCTGCGTGAGAAGTACTTCCGATAACATCTCTTGGATGAATTACGACCACTCAAGCAGTTGTATGGAGCACGTTTGGCAAAGCTCGTAAACTCACAACCAGTCGTCTGTCATTACTTTACGCTGCCCTTATCACCAGTTTCACAGCTCTTACCTCGCACAGTCAGCGCAACTATTGCCTGCTCTCTATTTTGTTAAGAGGATGAGACATTACTCTTGAAATAAGTTAGTGGAAAAGCATCGTGAGGTACATATGCGACGTTCCGCAGAATGAAGACGTAAAGTAACAAATGCATCAATGTTGTTATAACCAAACTTCAGGTATCTACTCTCTCCCCCTCTCTCAACAATCTTAACTTGATCATATCTAAAACACAACTTATATCAATTGGATATACAAAACTGATCTAAATTCAGTAGATTTTAATTCGCTACCACCCATCTCGATACTAGATAATAATATTAAATATAGCAACACTGTCGTGGGCAGAGCGTACGTCTAATGTGGTAAGGAAGGTTGTATCAACTATGCATCTCCTGAAAAGAACTGTTTCTTACACCCCTCCTAACATACGTAAGCTCTTCGTCCAAACTCTCATTTTTCCAATCATTGATTATGGCTCTGCTGTACACAATGATTTACCAGAAACACAGAACAGCAAATTACAAATAGCCCAGAATGCATGTGTTTGGTACATTCTGGAGGTAGGGCGAGATGAACGTATCACACCTTACTACGTGCAGCTGAAATGTCTGAAACTCCACGAGCGCAGGCAGCTATCAGTTGCCATTCTGACACATAAAATATTACATACCAAGACCCCGTTATATCTCTACAATGCCTTTACACCAATGCATTCTGTTCATAATGGTGAAAATAGATACAAAAAATTAACACTCCAGATTCCTATACACCGAACCATGAAGTTTAATAAATCGTTTGTTTGCACCGCCTCACGCCTCTTCAACACCTTCGATTTATGTAAGTTCGTCAACATTGCAAGCACTGCAGCTCTCAAAAGACGTCTTTCATCCTGCTTCTTGGAGCAGTATACCTCTCACATTTGATTACTGTATTATGTTAAAATACTATGAATAGTTCAATCATAACATCAGGTCAATAGCTGTCAGCCTACCTACGTTAATGTATTTTCTTGTATATAGTGATTGATTTTCAGGCTGATACTGCGTCGGTGTGCACTCTTTTGTATTTATTATTTCCATTATTATTATTATTATTATTATTATTATTATTATTGCTTATAATTACTGTTTTATTGTTACTATCATTGCTAGACTGTTATAATTTATACTGTGAACGTTAATGAAATGTTTAGTGTTTATAAGCCCCAATCGTATCACTTTGTTCGGCAGGCTGTATAACTGGAAGCCGGTACCCATGCGCGACATGTGCTGCTGTCGGTCGAATCACACATGAAATAAGGTTTCTGTTCACGAAAGGACAGGGGTGTGAGCCCAGATTTACACATTTTATAAACCATTTTCGATGTATGACATTTCGTGCGCCACCCTGTATGTAGGGCGCTACTGTAAAGGTGCTCTTAAGCTCTAAGGGTAGCTGTGGAAATAAATAAACCAAATCAAATCTCTCTCTCCCTTCTTGTGTTCCCGGCATAGAAACTCTAGATTGTCATCTCTCAACCTATTATCTACATATAAAATCCTTCGCTTGCACCCTTTACTCTACTTCTCTTCACTGTTATTACCGTTGAGGTGTTTTATTGGTGATTCGAGCTTTACAGCTGCAGTTTGAACACGTTTTCTACTTGAGGAAGCCATGTTGAACTTTGTGCAATCGTAACAATGTTGCCAACCTTGAAATCGTGAAAATACAAACTGTATTCATAGATTTTTACTATGGAAATTCTGAAAACGAGTGGCTCTGTATGAGTCGTCTTGAAAATCAACGATATCGCCACGTCATTCGCCATATGGCCCGAATTGAACGCAAGAGAATGGAAGCAGCCAAACTACGAACTACGACATATAATGATAAGATATGCAACACACATGGTTTTCACCATAAATTATGCCGTAATCAAAGATTCCATCAACCGGAAGAAGACTGCGTGTGCAAACTGTGCGACAAACACTGTGAAAGATATCACGCTAAAAAAAAAAAGACAATCTCAATAATTAGACTAGGACAAGAATACTTTATATGTCAATATGTAATTACCCTCGGTCCTCCAAGGGACCCAAAAATGAGTTCCTCAACTCCGCTGAGGCTTTGGCAAACATATGTCATATGTCATAACTAGGGGGCGTATTTCTATGACAAGTCATATTTTTTCCCTTAACATTATAGTTTATAATCTTGTATTTTCAACACGTTTCCAAGCACGATAATCAAAATTAAACAGGTTTTATTGGGCATATAAATGCATATTTAGGCTTTCTTAAGTTTTATGGCATATTTTGAACAAAATGTCATTATAAACGCCATATTTTGGTAATTTTCATTTAAATTTCGTTTTATAAAAATCAGAATAAGCTCTACAAATTATTTTTCAGGATAGACTAGAATATACTACTGAAGAAACATTCTAAAGAGGTGTATGGAATGTTTCAAACAGGTAAGAGCTATTGTTTGCTATCTGGGTCAATTCCTGGAAACCGGGCTATTGTGTACACGGAAGCAGAGGTAATTCCGCAGTTATTTCTCATCGTTCCTAGCTCTCTCCTTCGCCCTTCCCTCTTCCACCTTCAACACGCCTAATGACCTTGGTCTCTCATTAGGGAGATTGAGTCATTCAGTTCTTTTCAATATGCCTAAAACGAAGGTCTCAATTTGTGGGAAATTACGAAGTTTTGTTCGCGAGTTCGGTGAAAACATATTCAGTATGGATGGAGTGATATTATTTTGTAAATTGTGTGAGGTTAAATTCATATTTTGAATTTTATAGGTCATATTTTTATGTTTTTAGGTCATAAATGCATACATATTTCATACATTTTTAGGTCATAGAAATCCTCCCCGTAGTCATAACCCTCCTGCTCGCATACCAAGGGCCGGGTCAAACACCTTCTGCAGCGCATGAGCGAATTCTTGAATGCAGCTGATTTTTCCGTTCTAGGCTGGAAAACAGTATTTTCAGCATCCGCAGCTGATATCGAAAGTATTTTTTTAGGTACAAATTATACACCTATATTATCTAAATTTTATTTTATAATGTCTGACAAGGTTAAAAACATACAAACATTTAATTATGCACATGTTAAAAACAATGCATAAAATTTGTAAAAAAAAAACCAGATTTCAGGGCGCTTGACCGATGGCGTGGTGGTGTTCGCAAGATATTGTTGTGCCATTGGTCAACCGCTCTGATGTCAAGTCCGCTCATTCGTTAAATCAGGTATGAAGTGTTTGGCCTTTTATAACTTATCTGGCAGAAAATACAAGTGATTTAAAATTAATCATAATATTCTTTTAAATAAATCTGCCAAGTTTACTATTTTGTTCTACAAATTTTATGCATTGTTTTTAAATAGGTGCATAATTAAATGTTTGTATGTTTTTTTACCTAGTCAGACATTATAAAATTAAATTTAGATAGTAATAAGTGTATAATTTGTACCTAAAAAAAATACTTTCGATATCAGCTGCGGATGCTGAAAATACTGTTTTCCAGCCTAGAACGGAAAAATCAGTTGCATTCCCACACAACAAATTAGTTATGACTTCAAACTCTTATAGAGCTAGGCTTGTTTACCGTAATAGCTATTCGGATTTAAGATATCGTCTGCACACCAGTTTTTCTATGCAATCATCTCGTCTGTTCTTATCAGTTTACAAGTGATAAGAAATTGTTAAATGAGGAGTAGACTAAGTAACAAAAAACATTTTCACAATTCTACTCTATGTTTTGAATTTAGCTGTTCCACTTATTTTATATATATACACCCCGGACAGGCCAACAAGGACCACGCAAATATCACTTCTTTATAGGTCTAGTTTCCTTCTTTCTCTTCCAGAAGTCTTTCATCCTGGTCGACTGCGCAGCTCTTCTTTCAGCAGTCCATTCTCCTCTGTTGAGATTCTTCTTCTCCCCGACAAGAATTTTGAGGCCAATTTTTTATCTGTACTCTATTCGATTTAGACAATCTTCTTCCGTAATTTTGAATTTTTGAAGTTCTTCTTACATAGCCTCCTTGCCCTTTATAGTTCCTGATTTTATCAAAAATGTGTTTGTTTAACCTTGAGCAATCCATGCGGACCATATGTCCGTAGAACTGAAGTTGCCGTTTTCTGATCATCACTTCAAGGTTGTCGATTTTACTATACATTTCTGAATTGGATCTCCTTCTTAAAATTCTTCTTTCTATCTTGAGAAAATTCTCCATTCCGGTTATATTTGTAATTTCCATGCCGTACAAGACGACTGGTCTAACAACTGTATTAAAATGTCGTAATTTTGCATTGATAGACAGGTTCTATATTTTTTACACAAAAATTTAATCTTTCCAATTTCCCTTTTTTGTTATCAATTGCCAATTTATCCGTCCCATTGCTACTAATTATTTTTCCAAGATATTTAACTCGGTCAGTGACCCTGACGCTCCCATAATTTGTTTTTATCATTTTCTTAGTGTATTTCTGATCACTTGTCATCATCTCTGTTTTACCGCCCGCTTTTTCCGCCGTTTCTTTTAACTGAAACTTAAAAGTGTAAACACTGAGGCAGTGGTTATTGAACGGCTGAAATATAACTGACCAGTTACACTTAATTTGTTATCATTATTAGAAGTTATATTAGTTATATTAGAAGCATTGGTTATAATCAATGGTATAATTGAGCATGGAAGACTTATGTCGTTCTAAGAATGCATAAGAATAATGATACCGCCACCAAGCGGAGTTGAGGGAATCCTCTGGCGACTACCTGGATTGTCGAGTGGAATTGATGCACATTGCGCTTTCATTAAATATTATTATTCCAGAAACTATCACAACATCGCCTCTCCATCTGATATTTGAAAATTATTCACGGTTGTGGCGTGACAGCTCGGACATTTTCAAGTCTTATTCAACACATGTGACTTTACTAAAGAGACCTATACTCTAAAACCATTTCTATTCAACGCAGAAACTACGAGTAGCTTGTTGAGTTCTTAATTATTCATTTTCCACTCCGTGGATTGAAACTAAACTGTAGTAGTAAAATTGTCATGAATTCCATATAATGTTTCCTTCATTTATAAGATATCTTCTTCTTCCTCCTCGCCTTTTCCCGTTACGAGGGGTCGGCTTTCTTAATCCTGAGGCGTCACTCATTTCTTTGTAAAGCATCATCAGCAGATAGGCCCAATACTCTCAAGTCCCTCTGGACATTCGTCATCCATGTTGTTTGAGGTCTGCCGCTCCCTCCCTTTTGCGTAGTCATGGAAAGGCACTTCTTCACTACATGATTCTCCGGTCTTCGCATAACATGTCCATACCACCTTAGCCTGGTTTCTAAAAGTTTCTCTGTCATAGGCGCTACTTTGAAACTGCCCCGCACATGTTCATTACGGATTTTATATTTGAGAGTAACTCCACCTGCCCAACGTAACATACGCATTTCAGTGGTATGTAGCTTTTGCTCATGTGCCTTTGTAGTAGCCCATGTTTCACTACCATAGAGTAGAAATGGTCTTACGGTAGTTTTATAAACTTTCCCCTTCGTTCTTATGGGTATTTTCGGATCACAAAAAACTCCTGTTAGTTCGCGCCATTTGTTCCACCCAGACGTGGCCCTATGGATTAAATCGGCGGTTATCGTGCCATCTTCAGCAATGACAGAACCTAGATATTTGAATTTTGTTACCCTTCGTAAGATTTCACCATCTAGTTTAAGTTCAATATTTGTCATACTGGGTTTATTGTTGTGGAAGTCGTATACCATATATTCAGTCTTGGTTATAAATTGTAATATCCATATCCAGAAACGTTGGCGGGGAGGAATATTTTAATAGAACAGGTATATGATGTGATGTGAGAGAAACTCACCTCGTTGGAGTACTTGACGCTGGGCAGGGGGATCCAATGGTAGCCCATAGCGCGGTCCCAGAGCATCCCCTTGCTCCATACCTCGATCAGCAACCCCGTGTTGACGTCGTTCGTCTCGCTGTGAAAAACACACTCATTAGTTCAGATCCAAGCAATCATTATTATTATTATTATTATTATTAGCGTATGGTACAACACAAAACAAACAACATAAACAATATTCATACATACAATAGGTAACACATTACAACTGTAACAATCATGCAAGGGAAAGGGTGTTCAAAGATTAATGTCTAAATTTTCTAGCCATCTTATGGCTTCAGTAGAGGCTATTACATAGGCCTGTGTTGATCCAGTGAATGCCCTACTAATACACCCAGTGACAATATGGTTCATAGTCTGTCTAACTTCACCACAATCACAGGTTGGGGAAGATCGCATACCCCACTTAAACATCATTGATCCGCATCTACCGTGGTTAGTGCGGACTCTGTTGAGAGTTACCAATGCCTTGCGGGGCAAATCAAATCAAGCTGGAAGATTTTAAATGTTGAACAATACCTGCCATTGCATTTGAGCTGTGCTGTTCCACTCTTTTTGCCAATCAGCTTTTGGATCATAAACCTCCCTAACCAGTTCCTGTGCTGCTTGAATAGTTGGAGATCTTGCCTTGAGACGGCTATATCTGGTGCTAGCATCTTCATGAATGGGGAGTTCAGGATTGGCCAATATCTTGTTATATTCCCTGATCAAGTTGTTCAGTCTTCTAATTCTAGGCGGTTCTATGTAACTAAGCACAGGCAACCAGAAAAGAGGGGTATTGTGCTACTAATAATGCGCATTGTCTCATTCAGGACTGTGTCCACCTTTTTAACATGAGAGCTGTTGACCCAAACTGAGGAACAGTACTCAGCTGTTGAAAGTACCAGTGTCATCGCCGAAGTACGCAATGTAGTTGCAAACGCTCCCCATGTGGAGCCAGCAAGTTAGTGGATGATATTGTTACGTGTCCTTAATTTGGCTGCTAGGTTGGTGAGATGCTTCCTGTACGATAACGTTCGGTCAAGAGTAACTCCAAGATATTTGCGGTTGGCATTATGAGTGATACTTTCAGGGTAGAGTTCGCTTGCCGATTGTTTAAATGGAAGAAGCAGGTTTCCGTTTTACTAGAGTTGGGCTTCAAGCACCACTTTTCGAAGTATTTGCATAGGACATCCAGGTCTGCATTTAAAGTTCTCTCTATCACATTAGCATCCGCATGTTGAGTAACTATTGCTAGATCATCAGCATAAGCAAACTGACGAGAGCTGGTAGTAGGTATGTCCGCAATATACAGATTAAACAATAATGGAGAAAGATCAGATCCTTGTTGAAGACCATTATTGAGTACCCTTATTTCGCAATCATAATAATAATGACAGTTAGAAGAGACACTACAAGTTTATTAAAATATTAAAATATTAATTCAGGGTCCCTAGCCAGCTTAATACTGGGCGCCAGGAAATGTTCACCGCAGTGCCAACGTGCTGCTGTGAGATATAGGATCAGCAGTTTAGTTGGCAGCACGGTGTCCTTGACAAGGTGAATCCCACATGTGTGGGCTGTAGGCTATCAAAATCGTCAGTGGGTATTGCAGTAAGCGAGCGTGTGTGTCTTCAGTGGGTATTGCAGTAGGCGAGCGTTCAATTCGGTTATTGGAAGAGTGCAACAGTATAGAGGCGGTAATGCTTACTACTGAAGAGAGAGAGAGAGCTGTTTGGTGGAATATGTTCTATCATTTCAAATGATCTTCATCGTTATGCGTTACGGTTACGGAGAGGAAATGTACTAAGGTTGCACTTGAGCGTATGCCGTCATCATGTTGTTCAGTGCAAATGCACCGAGTCTGAGTTTACTCCTGGGCTATGGCGTTATGCGATACGGAGACGGAGAGCGTGTGACGTCATCATGTTGTTCAGTGCATATGCACCGAGTCTGAGTTTACTCCTGGGCTATGGCGTTATGCGATACGGAGACGGAGAGCGCTTGACGTCATGCAGCAGAGTGGACCACCCGCTCTCCGTTCCCCGCGCGGGAAGCCTAAGTTAATGGGTAATGGAGTTTGCCTTTCTAACATGTGTAGCATTTGTAACATGCGTCATTTGAAATGATATAAAGTCTAGTCTTTCAGACTGACTGTATCTCTTTTTTCGCGAAGGCGATTGGTTTAGAGAAAATGTAAAATTAAAATTTCAGGTGCGGTTTCCTAATTCAAAGTTCGGGATTTGATAAGTAAATTTCGTGTGTCCGGCTCAGTTCACGAAGTACCAGGAACATGCAGGCCTACGCTTTTAGCAGACGAAAAACTTGATGAAATCTCCGATATAATGCTGCGTGTTCCAAGTAAATCAACACGCAAATTAGCTCAAACAGGAATCTCTAAGTGGACAGCACATAACGCTGTAAGAGACAAGCTTCAAGGACAATACTTCCAGCATCTCTTACGAATGGCTGTGGTAAGTACAAAGTTTACTGTTTGTTTTAATACAAGCGACAGTCCTGCTGCCAACGTAACTGCTGATGCTACCTCTCACAGCATCATGCAGGCACTGTGGAGAACATTTCCTGGCACACTTTATATGAAGCAAGTTAAGCGAGTTTTACAAAACAACAATAGTCGGCGTGAATATTACAAAGACATGCTAAGAGACACACAGTTCACGGAATAATGAATAGATAGCGCCACAACAACAACTAAATGACGAGGTCATACGATGCTTACCCTACCTAGTCCTTCGAGTGTTGTAAGCAAATACGGACGCCATTCAGGTTTTTCTAAATAACAGCTAAGTTTACATTACCTTATTTAAGGTATGTACTAACGTTGAAAATGTCATTTAATTTTTTTCAACGGAAAGCTTGGTAATATCTTCTTCAAAATGAGACATAATTCATACATATATTCCAACTGTAAGTGCCTGAAAAAAAGATTTATAGCCTCAAGCGCACGTGTCCTGTCTACATCCTACATCTTGTCAGATTTTCATTTTCAAATATCCCTCATGGGCATATAGTCCATAGTTTTGGTTGTGAACAATACATGTATATTCCAAAGACTTCAATGTTGGAATACCCTCTTGGCTATTCGATTCCATTGCTAAGCAACAGACATAAACAAATATGTCAGCTTCCTTGTGTCCATGTGATCTTCCTCATTGTGACTTGGGAGCTTTTTCTCTTTATGAGATTAATATAATATAATATGGGTTCTAAAAGCCGACCTGGTGCGAAGAAAAAGCGGAAATATCAAGGGAACAGAAACAATAAGATGAATGTCAATGTTAATAGTGATGACAATGTAAATAGTGAATCAAAAGGTAGGCCTTATGTAAAGGCTTGTCATTCACAATCTCAATTGTCTTCTGTAAATATTGAACCGAATAGTGTTAGTGACAAGTACAATATCATCATTGATATGGAGGGACCAACCTATGGAGCAGGCAAGTTTAAAGAAGCCCAAGTGAGTGTGTTATGTTCACAACTTGGTTCTAAAACTTCAGTGATGTTTTTCTTGAAATTAAATTCTTGTACACTTTGTATAATTCAAATAAACATAAATAACCTTACAGTTGAGGTACGGAATTCTTTAATACATCAAATTAAAGCTAATAAAGGTGGGAATGTTGTAAACTAGAACTTTTTTCATGTTGTGAAGGAAACTATTTTTATAATTATTTTAATTATTATAATTAATTAATTTTACACGTTTTCTTCAAATATATTCTCTAACACCGTATCTATTAATGATAATTTGAAGATCCTACTTCACAACATTCTATGAAGGGTATACTTCAACTTAGTGAAGTAACAAGATGTTCAGTAAAGAACATATAGCCTACTTTCTCCTAAATGCATGGGTATTGTTATAACTCTTTGTCCTTTTCAAGGAGTATGATCGAATGTTGGTTGTAGTAGCTTGTTGAAATACAACGTGCTATAGGGATATTAAACATGAATAAGAGGTGCCCTTTGCTAGTGCTACCTCTGTACCAAATTTCGTTCAATTCGGTTTCACCGTGTTTGAATTGATAGGGGGAATCGATTTGCACACATACTTGGCCACCATCTGCAAACTATTGGGCTGATGTTCTTGCAGTTTGGTCTGAATATGTTTCCCACATAAAGATATGGTGTTGAAAAATTTGGTAGAGACTAGATTATTAGGTTGGTCGTAATTACATTTTAGCTTTTAACATTTGGGTGGCCACGATTACGTTTCCGTCAAGATAGCGGTGATATCAAACATGACACTGAGGTGCCCTTTGCTAGTGCTACCTCTGTACCAAATGTCGTTCCATTCGGTTTCACCGTGTTCGAATTGATAAGGGGAATCGATTTTCACACAAAGATGGCCGCCATCTGCAAAATATCAGGCTGATGACCTATTAGTTTGGTCAAAGGATGCTCCCTCCACAAAGGTATATTGTTGCAAAGTTTGGTAGAGATCGGATGGTTATGTTAGTCGTAATTTGATTTAAGCTTTAAACATTTGTGTGGCCGCCATTACGTTTCTGTCAATATGGCGGCGATATAAATCATGACACTGAGATGCCCTTTGCTAGTGCTATCTCTGTACCAAATTTCGTTCCATTCGGTTTCACCGTGTTTGAATTAATAGGAGGAATCGATTTTGACACAAAGATGGCCGCCATCCGCAAACTATTAGGCGAATGACCTATTAGATTGGTCAAAGGATGCTCCGTCCATAAAGGTATGTAGTTGCAAAATTTGGTAGAGATCGGATGATTAGGTTAATCGTAATTTGATTTAAGCTTTGAACATTCGTGTGGCCGCCATTACGTTTCAGTCAAGATGGCGGCGATATAAAACATGACACTGAGGTGCCCTTTGCTAGTGCTACCTCTGTACCATATTTCGTTCCATTAGGTTCCACCGTGTTCGAATTAATAGGGGGAATCAATTTTGACATAAAGATGTCCGCCAGCCGCAAACTATTAGGCTAATAACCCATTAGATTGGTCAAAGCATGCTCCCTCCATAAAGGAATGTTCTTGCAAAGTTTCGTAGAGATCGGATGGTTATGTTAGTCGTAATTTAACTTAAACTTTGAACATTTGTGTGGCCGCCATTACGTTTCTGTCAATATGGCGGTGATATGAAACATGACACTGAGATGCCCTTTGCTAGTGCTACCTCTGTACCAAGTTTCGTTCCATTCGGTTTCACCGTGTTTGAATTAATAGGGGGAATTGATTTTCACACAAAGATGGCCGCCATCCGCAAACTATTAGGCTAATGACCTAGTCCTTTGGTCAAAGGATGCTTCCTCTATAAAGGTATGTTGTTGCAAAATTTGGTAGAGATCGGATGATTAGGTTAATCGTAATTTGATTTAAGCTTTGAACATTTATGTGGCCGCCATTACGTTTCCGTCAAAATGGCGGCGATATAAAACATGACACTGAGGTGCCTTTTGTTAGTACTACCTCTGTACCAAATTTCGTTCCATTCGGTTGCACCGTGTTCGAATTAATAGGGAGAATCGATTTTCACACAAAGATGGCCGCCATCCGCAAACTATTACGCTGATGACCTACTAGTTTTGTCAAAGGATGCTCCCCGTATAAAGGTATTTTGTTGCAAAATTTGGTAGAGATCGGATGATTAGGTTAGTCGTAATTTGATTTAAGCTTTGAACATTTGTGTGGCCGCCATTACGTTTCCGTCAAGATGGCGGCGATATAAAATATGACACTGAGGTGTCCTTTGCTAGTGCTACCTTTGTACCAAATTTCGTTCAATTCGCATTCACCGTGTTCGAATTGATAGGGGGGACAGACATTCAGAGTACACACACTCACACACACACAGACACACACACACACACACACACACAGACTCACACACACACATACACACACACAGACAGACACACTTTTTTCGCCCTGTGTTGATCTCATAAGTCTACTTTCATTTTTTGCAAAAATCGAAAGTAGGCTAAAAATACGGGCAATAAAACTTTTGGAAATGTTATCACATTTTGAGAATTGATGTGTTTTTTTATTATTAAACTATTAGCCTACTTTCGATGCCCCCCCCCCTTCCCATTGTCTGTGTGTTAATTAAGTGATAAATAATTCAGGTAATATTTATATCAGATTAGGGTTTAAACTCCGTCTTGAGGAAAGAATTCATGACGTAAAATTAATAAGTAAACAAGATGTTCAGCAAAGAACATTTATAGCCTACTTTCTCCTAAATGTATGGGTATCTTTATGACTCTTTGTCCTCATCCCTAAAACAATCACCCCAACCACAATGTATTGTTTGTTTTCTTTTATATTGATAATAAGCCAGTAAGTGTCAAGATCAATATAATATACTTTATGATGATTGAATAACAAAACTACTAACTTATTGTAATGCATTCACGTCCGTTAATCTCTATATTAAGCCAGCCTGCAAAATTAAGAATCTTCCGCCCCAATCATCTTCCGCCCCAATCACAGTAGGTGGTGCTGCGACCTATCAGTGAATTAATCTTTATCTTGTACGCCTATGCACTGCCATCGTAATGTACTACGATGGCAGTGTTCTATGGGTGTTGAATGAGTAGGCAGTTTAAAGTAGCCAAGAGGGAGGCGATCCAGCTGGCAGTGTTTAAAGGTATTCGGAGCGCGATCGTGGCTAATAGTTGAACTACCAGTATTACAAAATTGCCATACTTCAGGAGGCCAGCTCAGGCATTTACACAGCGTTATGTTTGGAACAATATTACCCACATAACCCACAAGAGGACAGCACCGTACAGAGGCATTAAGAAGGCTGTGGTTAATGACAACGTGTATCTAGTTCTTCTATTCTCCTTTTTCTAATGTCTTCTGTTTATGTGCGATGCTGGGACTGTGATTTTATTAATATACGAGTGTATACTTTATCCTCTCCTTTGAGCTAAATGACATTTTATTCAGTATCTGTGGGAAAAGCTCGTGCACATCATTTGTAAAAGAATTCAAGAAAAAAAAAACCTAACTGTAGCAGTATTCGATCCCCAGTCAACTGCGTGTCAGACTAACATGCTAGCCCAGAGCTAACCGTATCCATGACGTCAGGTGTTCTTAACTGACATATTAGATACAAACTGTTGGCAAATAATGACTTTAAATAAACGATTTCTTCACTGCAGTACATCTTCATTAAAGATCATTTCATACAAAGTTTATATTATTGTATCAGTACGGTATATCACATACAACATACTAAAACTACTGAAATATAAGACAGGCACATGAGGACAGCTGCCATCTTGTCGTGTGACACAAACGGCTCAGCTCTTTTAAGCCACTCATACTGTATAATATTATAATATTAAATTATAATAAATAACGGATCATGACCTTCAGGATAGCTTAAACCCCCCTAGGCTCGATAATCGGAATTGGTGGGCCTTAAGCTATTTATTAAAATGGTTGCATAATTCACACGGCCGCCATCCTGAAATGGCATGGCCGATGACCTTGAATTTTGGGTGAAAGACGCGTCCTATATAAAGGTATGTTGTCACCGAATTTGGTAGAGATCGGATGATTAGTGTAGCCGTAATTTGATTTTACGTTTTGAACATTTGAGTGGCCGCCATTCTGTTTTGGTAAAGATGGCGGCGATATAAAGTATGACACTGAGGTGTCCTTTACTAGTGCTACCTCTGTACCATATTTCGTTCAATTCGGTTTCACCGTGTTCGAATTGATAGGGGGGAACAGACATTCAGAGTACACACACTCACACACACACAGACACACACACACACACACAGACTCACACACACACACATACACACACACACAGACTCACACACACACATACACACACACAGACAGACACACTTTTTTCGCCCTGTGTTGATCTCATAAGTCTACTTTCATTTTTTGCAAAAATCGAAAGTAGGCTAATAACAAAAATATTGGAATGCAGCCGAAATAAATCAGAAACCCCTATGAACGTCGAACTGGCAGGTGAAAAAATAAAGGAAGTAGGAGTCTTCTGTTACTTAGGAAGCAAAATTACCAGTGATGGTCAAGGCAAAGAGGATATAAAAAATTATGAGCCTTACAGTAGTCGCATGTGATGTGTAACATGTGACATGTTATCATACTATGTGTGTCCCGGGAGCGCAAATCCCTTGTTAACAGTGAACTCTGTTGGTCATTGAAATAACTACTTGTAAAAAACCTGTGCCTAATCCTTTCAACAAATATGATATGATGAATATTTTCACACAAATGAACGACAAATTGAAGGTGATTTATTGTAGGAATATCTTTAATGGGGCCTCCAAACCTTGAAGTAAACCGAATGCGATTTACATTCCACATAGCCACACGGCCGACAGTGCATCGTAGTAGCAATCTCCGCCACCGCGCGCGCTCATTGTTTCCGTCCCATTTCCGTCCCTTTTCCAAAATCACCCCCACAAAAAATATAAAGCAAACTAGTGGAAAGATGTTACACATCAAACGTAGTTTAGCACAGGCAGAGGAATGCATTTCTACAGAAAAGGAATCTGTTGACATCGAATATAGATTTAGGTATTAGGAAGTAATTTTTTAAAGCCTTTGTCTGGAGCATGGCGCTATATGGAAGTGAAACTTGTACTGTTGGTGCAGCAGAAAAAGACGGGAATTGAAGCGTTTAAAATGTGGTGTTACAGGAGAATGATGAAGATCAGATGGGTAGGATGGGTTACAAATGAAGAGAGGAGAGATGTTACTGGTTACTGCTAATGAAGAGATGAGATAGGTTGGTAGGACACAACCCAAGACACCCAGAAATAGCAAAGTTTCTTATAGAAGGAAATGTCGAGGATAAGAACTGTACGGGTAGACCAAGGTTAGAATATGTTAAACAGATTGCCTTGGATATTCATTCATTCATTCATTCATTCATTCATTCATTCATTCATTCATTTATTTGCAATGGGGGGTGTGCTCCCCGGTGGCAAATTGTATATACATAACAAATAAATAATTATACATAACAATTCAATAACAATTATACAACAATTAAACTGGACTATTTACACAAATAGTCAGTCTTTTCTTAAACACACCTATATGTTTGGGAAAAGGCTCTAAGACTGCGGCAGGTAGAGAGTTCCAGTTATCAATGGCACGGTTTACAAAAGAATATTTACCATAATTTGTTCGCTGTGGTCGGCCCTACCCATGTAAGTGGGCTTTCCCAATCGTTTGCTAAGCTCACCCCATTCTGGTTGATTTGTATACGTGTTGTACATAGCGCATAGTCTAGATTTCATCCTCCTAGCCTCCAGTGATTCCCACCCAAGTTTCTTTAACATACGGCTCACACTGCTCCTGGGATTAAAGTCACTGAGCACAAATCTAGCGGCCTTTCTTTGTACCATTTCCAACTCATTGATGAGCCCTACTTGATATGGATCCCAAACCGCCGAGGCATATTCCAGAATAGGTCTTACAAGTGACAAATAGCCTAATTCTTTAGCAGAGGTACTACTTCCTTTTAATACCCTCATTAAAAAGTGCAGGGATTTGTAAGCTTTTGAAACTACACATCCTACATGACTACTCCATTTCATATCATTCCTTACGCGAACGCCCAAATATTTGCAAGAATCTTCTTCTACAAGTATTTCCGAGCCAATGTTATATTGAAAATCCTGCCTTCGACTTTCCCTATTTTTAAGAGACTACATTTTCTTGTGTTTATTTTCATTTTATTTACAATCGCCCACTTATAGACCAGGTTCAGGTTCTCTTGAAGCACTGCATTGTCTTGTGTGTTATGTAACTTTCGATATATTACACAATCATCCGCAAAGAATCGACAGTCACTGTGAATTCCATTTGGTAAGTCATTTATAAACGCCAAAAATAACAAAGTTCCGATTACGCTGCCCTGAGGGATACCCGACGTTACGGTAATTTCATCCGAGAATATGCCATCGACTTTCACTTTCTGGGAACGACCCGTCAAAAATTCTTGGATCCATAAAATTACTCTTCTATCAATCTTCGTCGAAGATGTAGAGATGAAACGAATCGCTCTGGACAGGGAAGCATGGAGGGCTGGAACGAACCAGTCAGAAGACTGAAGACTCAATCACACACAGGGTATTTAAGTATTGCACTCACCACTCTGTTGACCGACAGAAGAGCTACCAATGTCAAGTAAAATTAGGTAACGATCGCGTTGTCACAAGTTTCGAGAAACATCTACAACGACAACAGATCAGCGGTAATGACGAACTTGTAAATGAACTTTCGACTGTAATAACAGCGTGTAGCTCGATGAACTATCCAAGTACATCACTGATCTATTCGCATTAGTCATTACTGAATCACGTGATATTCTGCTACCCTTCCCTCAATTTACTGGCATTTCTATCTGATAAATTGTAATTTGTTTCACATTCTGTACGATTGACATTAATCTCTTCATCTGTATTCATCCCTTGCGGGGACGCCCAGTTTGTTATTCCGATCACTTTCAAAAAATTTTTAGTACATTAGCTTTCATAAACCAACACTCCGAACAATACAGGGTTATTCACTTGACAGCTTCTCTGAAATCTTCTTTGACACCGGGAATAACCTCACCAAACGAAAAATTAGTTACCCAATGTAACACCATTTCTAGCTTCGAGTCGGCGAGGAAATAGGCTGTACATGGTTGGTTGGTTGGTTGGTTCTTCAGTTTAGGGGCTGAGACAACGCGGTCATGTAGCCCGTGTACTTTGTGTGTGTGTAGAATCTGTCTGATAACCGGTGTTAATTGTGATGACTGTATTAGTATGTGTATCAGTTTTAATTCAAGTAAGGACTGCAGACGATCAATTTTCAAGTAGTTCCTTCTTATGCCGCCAAACGCCACCGTCAACGACTACTAGTTCAGAACTTAGCTACCAGACGTCACCGCAGTCGGCTCTTGGCAACGAACGTAGAAACCTAAGAGCGTTGTTTACATTCTTAACCTATACAATTTAGCTTCACACAGGTGTAATTAGTGGAAGGTTCTTTAACATTCCATAAATCTATAACATGGGACCGTCGGCTTTACTTCCCCTCCGAAGGAAGGCATACTGAGGGATTTTTAACGCTCTTAAAAAATCCGACGACTTCAGCCGGATTTGAACCCGCGATCTTGGGCATAGAAGCTCAGCATGCTACCGACTACGCCAACGGTGGACATGATTTTGCAGATTCATCGTTCATGGTCGAGAGATTGACGGTCACATAAAACTATAAGCTTAACAATTTATTTATTGATTTAGCGCATGGCTTTTAGTTCCGGGAGTGTCCGAGGACATGTTCGGCTCCCCAGAGGCTGTAGCTGCTTCAAGCGGACACCCATAGGGTGCGCTACAAGTTCCGTTCAATATCAAGTAGTTGCAACTCTCGCTACCAGATGTCTCAGACGCCTAGTGGTGAACGTTGGAATATTGATTGAGCGTTTCAACGAAATCTAACCTAGAAATTTAGCTTCACACAAGTTTAGTTAGCAATAAAAATAATAATATCGTATGGCCTGGGGTGCCGGGTGCAAGCTTTATTAATTTACACCCAGAGGGCAGCTTGCGTGTCAAATTTATTGCTCCTTGGAGCCTATGAATGTCAAGGAGGTTAGATATCTGAGCTCCTTGACACTATATCGCTTTCTATTAGAGAAATTAGGAACTTTGTGTTGGCGGAAAAACCCGAAATTAATTTTGCCATTATGAACACGGCGTACTGAATTCAAATGGGTTCTTTAACATGCCAATAACGTATGACATGAGTATCGTGATTTTTGTCGCCTTTCAAAAATCACTTACCTTGGCCAGGAGCGAACCTGCGATCTTAGGGTTGGTAATCCGACACTATAACCACACACCCACCGTGGCAAAGCAATTTAGTTAGTGAAAGATCTTACATGCCATAAATCTATGACATGGGACCGGCGGCTTTACCTCCCTTCCGAAGGGAGGCATACTTGAGGATTTTAACGCTCTTAAAAAATCTGACGACTTCGGCCGGGTTTGAACCCGCGATCTTGGGCATAGAAATTCAGCATGCTACCAACTAAGCCACCGAAGCCGCTAGCTTTACAATTACAGCCACTGAAAAAAACAAAACACAAGCTATCAGATAAATTCAACCCCGCCAATTAAACGGGACTGATGACCAAAATATCTAACACGAGTTAACAGCAATAGGATCAAGATTATTGGGTCTCACTTAGCCTTCAGTATCTACAGTGGAAAGGGTGCTCTTCATGCTTCAGTAACAGGATTCGAAATAGTTTCATTTATTGAACTCGTATTGAATCAAACGTTCCCTTCCCCCCACTGTAATTTGTGACAATACCATTTGCTTGACTTAATTAGGTTTGTAACAAGCCTCGGCCTCTGTGATTGGCTCCGTGCGGCACACGTACAGCTCTTCTTGTTGGTAACACAATCAAACTGTAAAAGTTTCTACACTACTGAAATTATCCGAAACAACATTTGGTTGGTTGGTTCGTTAGTTTAGGGGCAGAGACAACGCGGTCATGTAGCCCCGTGTACTTTGGGTGTGTGTAGAATTTTTCTGATAACCGGTGTTAATTGTGATGGCTGTATTAGTGTGTGTTATCTGTGATTCGGGTAGAAGGATTGCAGACGATTAATTTTTTCAAGTAGTTCCTACTTTTGCTACCATATGCTACCGTCCACGACATCTAGCAGCTGACTTGGCTACTAAATGCTATAGCAGTCAGTACCTGGAGGCGAACGTTGGAACTAATAAAGCGTTATCAAACTAACCTACAAATTTTAGCTTCCACCAGTGTAGTTAGTGGAAGGTTCTTTTTCATGCCAAAGCTCTGTGACATGGGACCACCGCCTTTACTTCCTCTCCGAAGGAAGGCATTCTGAGGTATTTTTAACGCTCTTAAAAAATCTGACGACTTCGGCCGGGTTTGAACACGCGATCTAGTGCATAGAAGCTCAGCATGTTACCAACTACGCAACCGAAGCCGCTTAAACACCTTTTGTAAAAAAGAATAATAAGTCTGTGAATGATGTAGCAAAAGATGTATTCTCCACTGTCTACTTTTTAGATCACAACTTATAATTATAATAGAATTTCATCTGTCCGCGATGTTCCTGGAGTATTATGGGACAAATAGAATATTGCCCACCCCACGCATGTGGTACTCCAGTACCCGTCTTTCAACAAGAGAACGAGGGGTTTGCCCAGACCAATAATTAGAGTCGTACCTCGATATCTCGAATCGTTAGGGGATGTCAAAATAAATTCAACTTATCGAAAGTTCTATTTATGGAGATAAGAAGAAAGAATAATAAAATTTATGGTATATTCGCTACAAAATACTGTGTGTAAGCTTACAACGTGGAGTTGTCTAAATTTCTATCATAAGATGTATGTTCGTAATGATGACAGAAATTGGACCTATCAGCAGGCTTAGAATCATATTGGCAGCCCTGACGTATATTAGTTACTCCAAATTAATCTAGATTGCCAGGAACTATACGTTTGCAACGTTTAGAGACGCATAGTCACATCTGTTGTAGTACACATAGCACATACGAAATTGGTTGAAATACAAATGATAGTATAGAAGTTACAAGGAATTAAATTTGGACCTATCAGCAGGCTTAGAATCATGTTGGTAACACTGAGGTATATTAGTTACTCCAAACTAATATAGAACGTCAGGTACTATACGTGTGCATAGTTTAAAGCTGTCGGCTGCATACTTTCTGATATATTGGTATTTTTTTAAAATAAATTGAGAGCATTCATTAACTGTTGGCAACCCTGGTGACTCTTAAGAATACGCTCAGTTATATCTGGTATGTACACATAGTACATACGAAGTATGGTTGAATTCCAATTGATAGTGTAGTGTAGAAGTTATATGCATTTAAAAATTGGACCTATCAGCAGACTTTGAATCATTTTGGTAACACTGTCATATTTGGTCTCCTGGAAATTAAACTGAAATATTTTTATCTATACGTGTGCCAATTTTGAAATAGCTCCCATGTATACCTTCGAAGATATCCAACATGGAGCTCAACTTGCAATTGCGATTTTTCAGCAATTGGTAGCACGGACATCATTTTCAAATACGGCATTGAGATATTCAGGTATAGATCTTTACTCATACCAAATTTTGTTTCGATAGCTGCAGCCGTTTAGGAGTTGATAGGGGGGTACACACAGACAGACAGACTGACACACATTTGCCCAGATCGATCTCATGTCTACTTTTTCCTCATTTTTAGCCTACTTTTCACATTTTGCAAAAATGAGGAAAAAGTAGACTTATGAGATCGATCCGGGAAAATGTGTGTCTGTCTGTCTGTCTGTCTGGCTGTGTGTGTGTGTCCCCCCCCCCCCCCTATCAACTCCTAAACGGCTGCAGCAATCAATACCAAATTTAGTATGAGTAAAGATGTGAACCGGAATATCTCACGTCCATATTTGAAAATGATGTCAGTGCTACCAACTGCTGAAAAACGCACTAGCAATTTGAGCTCCATGTTGGATATCTTGCAAGGTATGCATGGGAGCTATTCCAAAATTGGCACACATGTAGATATGACTATTTCAGTTTACTTTCCAGGAGGCCAGCCATGACAGTGTTGCCAAAATAATTTTAAGCCTTCTGATAGGTCCAATGTTTAAATGCATATAACTTCTACACTATCAATTAGATTTCAACCAAATTTTGTATGTAATATCTGTACATAAACAGATATGACTGAGCGTATTCTTAAGAGCCACCAGGGCTGCGAACTGTTAATAATTGCTCTCTCTATTTTTTTATCCAAATACCAATATATCAGAAAGTATGCAAGCCAATAGCTTTAAACTATGCACACGTATATTCTGACATTTTAGATTAATTTGGAGTAACTTATATACGTCAGTTCTACCAACATGATTATTAGCCTGCTGATAGAACCAATTTTTAAATACATGTAACTTCTATACTATCAGTTGGATTTCAACCAAATTTCGTATGTGCTATGTGTACCATAACAGATATGACTATAAGTATTGTTAAGAGCAATCAGGGCTTTCAACTGTAAATAAATGCTGTCTATATTTTTTTACCCTAATATCAATATATCAGAAAGTATGCAAGCCAACAGCTCTATACTTTGCACACGTATAGCACCTGACATTCTAGATTAATTTGGAGTAATTAATACAAGGCAGTGCTGCCAACATGATTCTATGCCTGCTGATATGTCCAATTTTAAAATACATGTAACTTCTATACTAACAAATGGATTTCATCCAAAATTGGCACAACAAGATATCATAATATTTCAGATTATTTCTGACCAGCACACGCATGACATTGTTGGCAACATGCTTTTACGCGTGCTGATAGATCCAGTGTCTAACTGCATGTAACGTCCATTGGACTTCAACCAAATTTTGTATTCTGTACCTTAAGAGATGGAACTAAGAATATATTCAGTCACCAGGGCTGCCAACTGTAGTGCTCTATCAGGCAACATGATACCAGGTATATTTTGAACTAATTAGATATTTCGATATTACAACTTAATTTCGTCATTATTCTAGATAGGTTCATATTCTGTAGAATAATCATTGGCATGAAATGTAGGCTGTATAGTTCTTAACGGAACTTCTTGTTGCAAAATGTGAAATGTTGGCTAAAACAAGTAGTTCCGTGAAGAACTATACCGCCTATTTTCATATACCCTACTTATGATAATTGCCTCTATCAACATACAAAATTTCAATTTGAATGCTGTAATAGATTCGTAGATATTGACAACCGACTAAATATTTCGGATGGTCGCCATGTTGGATTTTATAAATGTAGGTCCTAGAGTTATGTACTGTTACATGAAGATTATTGTGTACGTGTAGCATTCAAACTTCAATCGGCATGATTAGGACACAAGACGTAATAAGGAGATTTTAAAATTTCGCACAACTGCCATCTTGTGGTTATGGAAACAATTGAAATAAATTAGATGCCAGTGGATTAACATTCGTATAAGGATTTACTGTACCAAGTTTCACTGCACTCGGAAACTAAAATTGCGAGAAACGTCCATGTGAATATTTATATTTCTCGTCGCCGCCATGTTGGATTTGTGATCACCAGGTTATTTAAAGTCATATAGGTGAACTTAACTTCATAGCCCCTATGAACATAAAAAATTCAGTTTGATTGCTATAATAGATTCGTAGATATTCATAGCCATCTAAATATTTCGGATGGTCGCCATGTTGGATTGTTAAATGTATAGGCCATAGAGTCATGTACCAGTAAAGGAAAATTATTGCGTAGGTTCATTATTCAAACTTTCACATCGATCGCATGGTTACGACACAAGAAATAAAAACTTAATTTTCAAATTCGCAAAGCCGCCATCTTGAGGTTATGTAAACAATTGAACTAAATTAGATACCAGTGTATTACAATGTGTATAAACATTTCCTGTGCCAGATTTCATTGCGTTTGGAACATTAAATCGCGAGAAAGATTTATTTAAAATTTTCAAATTCGCTTGGCCGCCATGTTCGTTTTGTAGAACCTGTTTTTTGAAAGTCTTATGGATGAACTTCCAGTAGTGCCCTTTATCTCCGTACGAAATTTCAGGTAGATACCGCTAATAGTTTCAGAGATATAGAATGCTGGTGAATTACGAGTATTTCGCACATCCACATCTTGTGGTTATGCAAACAATTGAACCAAGTTAGGTGTCGGTGCATTACAGTGTGTATAAACATATACTGTACCAAGTTTTATTGCGTTTGGTTGTTTAAATCGCGAGAAACGTCTATTTAAATGTCGCAAATTCGCGTGGCCGCCATGTTGGTTTTGTAGTTACCAGTTTTTCAAACGTCACATAGGTGAACTTGTATTAGTTCCCTTTATCACTGTAGAAAATTCCAGGGTGATATCGGGAATAGTTTCGGAGATACTGAATGCTGGTGAAATATTTCGCACAGCCGCCATGTTGGGTTGGTGAGACGTAACAAAATTTGAAAGGCACGGTCGGGGTCGTCCGGAATATTGCTATGAACTTACCGGGTTTCATTGAAATCGCTCCAGCCGTTTAGAAGTTATTAGGGGACACACACACATTCTTCACACACACACACACACACATACACAAACGCCCACACACACACGGACAAAAGGTGATCTCGTAAGGCTATTTTTTTCAAAATTGAAAATAGGCTAAAAATAGGCTTATGAGATAACCTTTTGTCTGTGTGTGTGTCCTTGTGTGTCCCCACCCTAATTACTTCTAAATGGCTGGAGTGATTTCAGTGAAACTTGGTAAGGTCATATTACTATTTAGGCCGACCCTGACTGTGCCGTGCATATTTTATTACGTCTCACCAATCCAACATGGCGGCGGTGCGAAATATTTCACCAGCATTAAATATCCCCGATACTATTACTTATATTACCCTGACATTTTCTACAGTGATAATGGGCACTACTAGACGTTCAGCTATGTAACATTCGAAAAACTTTTACCTACAAAAGGAACATGGCGGCAAAGCGAAGTTGTAACATTTAAATAGATTTTTCTTGCCATAACCCATCCAAACGTAGTGCTACTTGGCACAACAAATGACTATACAAATTGCAATACAATGACATCTAATTTAGTTCAGTTGTTTGCATAACCTCAAGATGGTGGCTGTGCGAAATTTTAAAATTAAGTTTCTACTTCTTGTGTTCTAATCATATCATAGAAATCAATGTTTGAATAACGAACATACACAATAATCCTAATCTAATAGTACATAACTCTATGGCCTACATAAGTAGGTAATATAAGCCGAAGCTGGCGCAGGGGCTAATGGGCAAGATGGCCGCCGCGCGCAACCAGCCCTATGTTATTCTTATGGAGGGGTCAGTCAGAGCTGGCGCAGTGGCTAATGGGCAACATGGCCGACACGCCCTGAGACCGTGCATGACGTCACAGAGAGAGGTCCGCCGTGTAGTTGCTAAATGGAATATTTATTATTATTATTATTATTATTATTATTATTATTATTAGGTAATTATTGATTGATCGTGTACAATCAAGACCAGCCTTATATTTTCCACTTCGTAGTGTAGTGGCAAGCATTCTTGGCGGTCATTCCTGAGGTTCGAATCCCGGCTCTGCCAAGAAATTTAATTTCTGGTCTCAGGAGTGGAACGGGGTACACTCAGCCTTGTGAGGCAAAACTGACAGGAGCTGGCTTTTGATTCATACCTCAACGATTCTGCCTAACCCAACTTCACCTAACCTAACCTAACCTAACTTCAAAGTCAGAGCAAATATGATAGCAAATGTGAGAGCACACATAAAAAACTAAGTTATAACCTAACCTAACCTAACTGAACCTAACTTAACCTAACTTCAAAGTCAGAGCAAATGTGAGAGCACACATGATAAACTAAGTTATAACCTAATCTAACCTAACCTAACTTAACCTAACCTAACCTAACTTAAAAGTTCGAGCAAGAAAAAAGTGAGACCAAAATGTGTGAGCAAAAAAGTGAGAGCAAATGTGAGAGCACAAATAATAAACTTAGTTATAACCTAACCACACCTAACCTAACCTAACTTCACCTAACCTAACCTAACATAACCTAACTTCAAAGTGAGAGCAAATATGGGAGCAAAAAGTAAGAGCAAAAAGTGTGAGCAAAAGGTGGGAGCCAAAAAGTGGGAGCAAAAAAGTGAGAGCAAAAAAGTGGGAGCAAAAAGTGGGAGCAAAAAAGTGGGAGCAAAATGGTGGGAGCAAAAAGGTGGGAGCATAAAAGTGGGAGCAAAAAAGTGGGAGCAAAAAGGTGTGAGCAAAAAAGTGGGAGCTAAATGAGGTAGCAAAAAGTGGGGGCAGAAAACTGAGAGCAAAAAAGTGAGAGCAAAAAAGTGAGAGCAAAAAGTGGGAGCAAAAAGTGGGAGCAAAAAAGGTGAGAGCAAAAAGTGAGAGCATAAAAGTGGGGAGAAAAATAGTGGAGAGCAAAAAAGACAAACGTTTTTGTAAAATTCCTAATTTTGGAATTATAAGCCCATTTTGAAAATTTTTATTTTTTGTCCTAGAGACCTGGGACTTAGTACGGCGTTAGAGGGGGGTAAAGGCCATTCATTTATGTCAAACAAACTTTTTTGTAAACTTTTTAATTTTGGAAATATAACCCATTTCGGAAATATGTTTTGGAAAATTTGAAAAATACACTATTTTTGGACTGAGAGTGGTATAGTGGTAGGTGATGGAGTTAA
Source organism: Meconema thalassinum (assembly GCA_946902985.2). NCBI lineage: Eukaryota > Metazoa > Arthropoda > Insecta > Orthoptera > Tettigoniidae > Meconema > Meconema thalassinum. The sequence goes on from OX336388.2 coordinate 2,123,309,839, forward strand.
CATGTCTTTTTTAGGATTTTTAGATTAATGACATAGCCTACTTTCCAAATATGTATTGAATAATTTGAAAAATACACAATTTTTTTGACTAGGCATGGGATAGACGTAAGGGTAAGAGTTGAGAGTCATTGATAAACCTTAGAGTACTTTGGATTTTTTAGGAATGTTGTGTGTTGTTGTTGTTGTTGCTTACAATCGTGGCTGTAAGCATTATTCAGCCATAAAAAAGGACTGACATACTTTCCAAGACCAAATAAGCCCCCAACAAACAAGAGGAAATATGAAAGAGAAAAGCCAAAAAAAGCCAACAAAAAAGCCAACAAAAGCCAACAAACGCCAACAAAAAAGGCAACAAAAAACTGACAAAAAGGCCATGTAGCATGCTGGTAGTTGAGTGAGTTATTATATTGACCGATAGGTAGCAGGCTGGTAGTTGAGTGAGTATTGATATCGACCGCTAGATAGCATGCTGGTCGTTCAGTGAGCGAGTGTTGAAATGGAGCGCTAGGTAGCATGCTGGTCGTTCAAGTAGTTCTCATAGTCACCGCTAGGTAGCGGAAACATACTTTGCGTGTCGCATTTAACTATTTGGTAAAGTTTTACCGAGTGAAAACGTGCTCGTATATGCTGTGTATTTCAATTTATTATACAATTAACCACTAAGTAATTAGAACTAAAATGCATAGCCTTGTGTAGGGAATATTGGGGTCCTTAGCAAGAAAGACTGTCTAACACATGAGTGTACAGCCTTTTGATATGCAGTAAGTACCTGATAATCTTGAGTAGGCTATAAGAATATTTTCAGTTGACTACTACCTGTCACAGTGTTTACATTGTGAAACACCGTTGAAACAACCAGTCTTTAGTCTTGTCGTATGCAGTGAGCAGCTGTTACCCTTAACTAGGGGTATATTAGAGGACCCTTAACAAGAATATCACCAGTTGACTACTACCACTCACAGTGACCACTTCGTGAAAGACTTTCAAAACAACTATTGTACAGCCTTGTACTACACAGTAAGTAGCTGTTGGTCTTGATTATGATATATTAGAGAACCCTTAGCAAGTATATAATCAGTTGACTACTACTTGTTACAGTGTTCACATCGTGAAAGACCGTCTCACTGTCCAGTCTACAGCCTTGTCATACACTGTAAAGAGCTGTAGGTCTAGACTAAAGGTATATTAGAGGACCCTTAACAAGAATATCACCAATTGACTACTACCTCTCACGGTGTTCACATCGTGAAAGACCGTCTCACTGACCAACCTCTAGCCCTGTGATACGCAGTAAGCAGCTGTTTGCAGAAATCAACATTCATAATGGAAGAACCCATTCCTAGCTATATGTGTAAAGAGTGTGGAAAAACTTTTCTTCGAGACTATCATAGGAAGCGACATGAAGTATCGTGTGGTGAATTCCATGAGTGCAAGACATGTGGTAGTACATTCAACAATGTGTACAACGGACGTCAGCATGAAGAATGTTGTAATGTTGTGTCGGCAGCTAAAAGACAAAAAACTGAGCCTATAAAACATTACCTGCTTTCAATGGTTCCTGACAAAAATGGACTTACTGAATATGAAACGTCTTTTCAAGGTCGACTTAAATCCTATTTCATTCGTTGCGATACGTGCAAGGATTTAAATTCATACCTTAAAGAGTCCAAACAGCAAATAATACAAGCTATGGAGAAAGAACTAGCAATGCACAAGTCGATCAAAGTTAATATTGTGGCTGAATGTAGATTCATTCATACGTCTACGAATGAAATTACAGATCGTGCTTTTAAAACACGAAATCAGGCCCTATTTTTGGAAACAGACTTAAGTAGTTTCTAGGAAACACAATTTACAAAGTTAACTACGGAAATGGAAGAATCTGAGCTAAAAGGCAGTAATTGGGCTTTGTTAGCAGTGGAAGGAGTGCGATTGAAAATAAATAAGTACAATCCCTTGCGTGGTAGCACATATATTCCATTACCAGCAGCTATACAAGCAAGAAAAGCCTGCATTAATCCTGAAAATGTGAAAGATGAAAAGTGTTTTATGTATGCCATTTTAGCAAAACTGTTTAAAAAGGATGCTCAACGCATTAGTAAATACAAGGATCTGGAAAACAAGTATGATTTTTCAGTAATATCATTTCCTACATTACTAGCTGACATTCCCAAATTCGAGAAAGCCAACGACATATCCATCAATGTATGTGGACTGGAAGAAGACAACAAACTGTTTCCTCTAAAGGTTGTGGATCAAGAGTTACAAGACCATCGTGACCTCCTTCTGCTAAGTTCTTTATCCGGCCAGAACCACTACGTCTTTATCAAAGATTTTGATAAACTAGTAGGACATCAGATTACCCGCCATGGACATAAGATATATATGTGTAAACGGTGTTTTACTCACTTTGATAATTGATACGTGCAAGTGCACGTCTCTTCGTTTTCAATCATGTATATTCCGGTGGATCATACTTCATGACATTTGAACCGACCGCCTGTTGTCGTGGTTCCGTTGGTCAACGCGAGATGGCTCCTGCTCTCGGACTTCGGCTTCCTCCAAGTAGTTCCTGCTTATTCACCAATAGAGTGCGTTGGTGTTTCCTTTAAAACTCTACCAATTCGTGACATAAGTGAAAAACAATTATGATTCTACGTCATAAAACAAAGAACGGTGTGTATTCATGATACCGCCAAATTATGAACTTATTTATGACATTGTTGTATTGAGGTGTCACTCCGTGATTGGACAATTTATTTACATGTATACAGTTCGAAAATGACACGCAAAAATAATTCTCCGCCATTTTGGGAGTCGCTATTAGTGGTCGCCAAGAGAAATAAGAAGGACTGCTCGTGAAAGGTGTCTCCGCTGATGGGGGGGGGGGCGGTTGCCTCCCCCATCCTCTTCGAAATATAAATATATTCAAGAGAAGATATGAATGCAAATTCTACTTGGAAATTGCCTGTGGTCTTCAGGTTGTGAATTTCATCGTTTAGACGTGTGAAATGTGATTGCATCTCGATGCGTACCTTCGCTTGTGACCTAAACGAAGCATGTGCTGGGCGGGCTTCTTCAGGGCAATCTAGTGCCATATTTTATTTTATTTAAAACATGTTAGTTTTTTTTTGGTTTTCATTGCGTCTCCACTGAGAAGGATGTAAGGTACGTTTTTTTTATTTAATTTATCTAATTATTTTATTTTGGGAGCTCCAAGTGTGGCCGTGTACGAATGTTGATCTTCTGTTGTGTTCTCGTTTGTAGGCTTAAAATTTCTTTTTCGTTTTAATTACGTTTCCTTATATATATTAAGTTTCTTATTTATTTTTTTGTTTACCTTCTGGAGACACATTTATTAGTTTATTTCACGTTTAAATTATTATTTATTTTCGTTTGCCAATCTTATGATTGATATTGTATTCAAATTAATTTATTCATGATCCGTGCCCTTTACACTTGTAATAGTTTTTAAATGTAATTGTTTTCCGCCGTACATTTCCTTACGCTGATGATAAAATTTATTTTATTAATTGTTTGCCGTAATTTCGATCTGGCATGTTTTTGTGTCGCCATGTCTGCTGTTTGCCGTGATGCATTATGGTCTCGTTGTCAGTCGATTGGCGCGGGTCTAAAAAGCAGACGTGTTGTGAATTAACTTAATCCTTTTTTTTAATGTAATCTTGTTAGTGTTAATTTTGTGATTTTTGGTAATGTCCTTGTGTTTTTCGCCGGCGTGCATATCATTTATTTATTTATTTTCTATCCCATTTAATTTTTTTTTAAATTTAATTTAATTTCTATCCTTATTTTTTGGCATGGCCTCAACATCTGCATGTCGGATCGTGATTGCTTTTCCTTGCAATTTATCAAGCCCTTTCTCATTGTGTTGTACATGTAATTTCTATTTTAACCTTTGGGCTGTTTAATATTTTTTTTTTATTTTATTTTAAATTAAGTCTTTCTTCTTCTTGGCTTTGCAAGCAAGCATGTTAGGCGCTATCTGGCCTTCTTGGAAATTTGTGTTGGTTGATGCATGTTCAGTTTATGGTGTAGGTTCTTTAAATTTTTAATATTAAACCTTATATTTTTTTTTCCTTTTTTAAATCTTTTGTTGTGGCATTATTTCACCGACGGGTGTTCTGTTGGTTTTTGGGGGGTGTTTGTACGATAGCCTGTGTGTGTTGTCTCCTTCTCCATATTCCTTCCACCCCTTTTGGAGCTCTTCTATTGGGACTTGTCTTCTGGAGGTGATTTTGCTGCGGAGGTGACCCGGACCTCTGAATACAGGTAAGTTGGCCCATCCACGCTCCCGTACTCGTCTCATTCTGGTAAGCAAAGCGTTGGTTATCGAGTTACCAACGTGCTGCTGGCCAGTGCCGTTAATGTGGGGTAGCATTTTGGTAGCAGATCCTGCTCATGTTCACTTCCGTAACTATCCCCTCCCCAGTACCCACAGGCTGTTTTATGGACCCCTCTAATGCCGATGGGTCAGTTGTTGGTGTGATTTTGTCAGGAAAGTGCACGTAATGTTGTGTAAAGCTAATCCTTGTCGTTTGTTTTGTTTCATGGTTGCCTCTGAATGTACATGTGGAATGCTGTAAGTGTCCTGTTATAAGCGAGGTGTTTCCTGCTGTAGTTTTATCCTGTTTGTGTGCAACATCCCCACTGAAGATGAAGCCCGGTGAGTGTCTGACATGTGTTCATGGCATGGGAAATGGGATTTCTTAATGTTCTGATAGCCTATATGCTGCGTGTGAAGGCATCCTGGAGCCCCGTCGGAAGCTGGTAGCCTGATGTTTTGTGCCTACTTTTGTAAATTAGCTCCCTGTTCTCGAGCCAAGCTGGTGGTGACGTGTGCAGTTCTGGACAGCATGGTGCATGATTTTGTGTAGTAGGGTGGCTGTGTTCGAGTGTCAGCCTAATCTTTGGTGATGGTAATTACTGGTTGTGGTACTGTTGTGAAAGTGTAAACTGTCCTTGAAAGTCCTGAAATTTTGTTTCCTTCTATATTGGCTGTCTGCATTCTGTGTTTTCCAAAATGGCCGACAACAATAGTGTTTTCAATTTAATTGACTTAAGCGATAACCTTGTGAATTTGGAGAGTTCTTCTGGGGTTGAACGTGAATCACCTCTGTTTACTAGGTCTGAGGTTTCGGGATCAATTACCAGTAGTAGTTTGCCTGCCCCTCTATTGCCTGGCGCTGGCTCGTCCATACCACTTAATCCTGCATACGGTCATTCTTCTCATGTTAGGTCACCTAATGATTTCCTGGGTCCTGCCGGCCCATTGCATCCCAGTTCTTTCACTAGTAATATAAATGTTTTGTCGCCTGTAGAGGGTGTGCGAGCGGGCTACCCTGGTAACAATGTCTCTATTCCTAATGCTACATTCTCGCCTACCGTTAATTATGGGTCGATTCCTCATCCTATTTCTGGTTTCTTAACTAAATTAAAGCATTTCAACCTTGATGACGTTACCCAAGTGGTACAATTTTTAAAGCAAGTGGTCGAGTTGGGCAACCATGCCTCGATTTTTGGGATGTCGGAAGTTCAGATTTTCCAACTTTTGTATCCAGTTGCATCCGGTATGCTGCGCGATAAGCTTGTTGAAGCTATCCACCTCCGCATGTCCTTAGCCATGTTTATTAGGGAAGTGTTGTGGTTTTTTGTCCCTGCGAGCGCCCTAAGTGCTCTCGAGCATAAGTTCCTTTATCGTGTCCAAAGGCTGGACGAGTCCCTTAGCGACTATGTCAGCGACATTAAGGTGTATGCCCAGGTTTTTGCATCCCCTTTAACAGAGCGACAGTTGGTGTCATCAATTGTGAATGGGTTTTCGCCTCAATATAGGTCATACATGACTATGTGTACCAGGCCTTCGTCATTCGTCGAGCTGAAACAGGTCATTATAGAGGCTATGGCTGTGAAGCATGCAGATTCCCTTCGTGTAGCTAATGTTCCTCCTCCTTCCTTGATGTCTTGTCCCCCTCCTTCCTTGATGTCTCGTCCCCCACCTAAGGTTATGTTTTATCCTCGACCTAATATTAAGTGCCACTCGTGCGGTGGAGTGGGACATGACAAGAAGGTGTGTCCGAGTAACCAGGCTGTGTATCGCCAATGACGGAACGTTGAGGAGACCAATTCGGGTGTTACTTCCAAGGATATTTCTGTGTGTACGAATTTGGGAAAACCCTGTGAAGTTTCTGGTCGCCCTACCAATGATAGTCTTGATAGCTCGTTGAAAGCTAAATCTTTATGTGCTAATTCTGCTTATGTCGCTGGCCTACCTAACCTGTCGGTGAGCAATGGCGTGGCAAGTCGGCCTAATTCTGAACGTTGTGTGAAACCTGTGGTGCGGGTGTCCTCGTCACCTACTTGTAATCGTGTTAGAGTGAGTAATGATTTTGGAATTTCTCCTGTGGCTAAAGGAATATCCCCGTTTATTGAAATTTGTGTTAATGACGAGCCCGTTTCTGCGTTGCTTGATTCTGGTAGTGTCGCATCCTTTATAAGCGAGGACTGGTTTTTATCTGTGAAGAGTGTTTGCAAATTTCCTGAGTTAGAGCCTAACAATGAATCTTTTATTTCGGCAAATTGTTCAAATTTAAATATTTTGGGTAGTATGACAGTCAAAATTCATATTCTAAAATTTTCTTGGAAATTTAAATTTTTGGTTGCCAGAAATCTTTCTTGTGCTGTGGTCATTGGAGCTAATTTCATGTCACACGTTGGTATGCTTCTTGATTTTGGTGCTCGCAACTTATGGTTTAAGTTTAATCCACAGAGTAAATTATCATTCAACCCGGTTTTATCTTCTCCTGCTGTCAATTCTGTTACTGAACCTATGACTATTGAGGATCTCGATCTGGAAAATTTAACGAGTCTTCAAAAGGATGCCATTAAGAGGTTATGTCAGGAGTATGGCGATGTATTTACTGACAAGCTGGGTGTAACCCATTTGATGGAGTACAAGATTGAGCTAACCGATTCTGTGCCGGTGCGTTCCAGCCCGTATCGCCTTGCCCCGCCCAAGATGGCTGAACTTCGTAAGATTATCGATAAGATGTTAGAAGAAGGTGTAATCCAACCCTCTATCTCTGCCTACTCATCCCCTGTATTTCTTGTGCCAAAGCCTAACGGTGGTTTTCGGCCGGTGGTCGACTATAGGGCTCTTAATCAAAAGGTTGTTTTGCAGTCCATTCCTTTGCCGGACCTTCACACATGTTTTAGTTGGTTTCGCAACGCGAAGGTGTTCACGATCCTCGATTTTAATTCTTCCTACTTCCAAATTCCCCTCTCTCCTGAATCCAGGCATGTTACTGCTTTTTCCACTGACTGGAACCTGTTTGAATATGCCCGTGTCCCGTTTGGCCTATCCACCGGAGCCGCTGTGTTGAGTAGACTTCTGGACAAGGTATTTTCTGAAATTAAATTCAAGTTTGTGTACCACTACCTTGACGATGTGGTGATCTATTCCGAGTCCTTCGAGGAACACGTTGATCATCTGAAAATTGTTCTTGATCGGTTGCGTGACGCTGGACTTACCGTCAAATTGTCCAAGGTTTCCTTTGCCAAGCCCAAAATTTCCTTCTTGGGACATATTGTTTCTGAATCTGGTATCTCAGTGGACCAGTCTCGTACGCATGCCATCAGAGATTTTAAACCACCCAAGAACGCCAAGGGTGTTGCTCGCTACATTGGAATGGTCAACTTCTTCCGTAAGTTTATCAGTAACTTTGCCGACCGTGCTGCTCCTCTAAATCAATTACGCAAAAAGGCTGTGAAGTTCGAGTAGGGTCCCTCGCAGCAAGCAGCCTTCGAAGATCTTAAGCTTGCGCTCTCTAACGCCCCTGTGTTAGCCATTCCGGATTTTGGGAAGCAGTTCATTGTGCAGACGGATGCGTCTGGTCGTGGTGTTGGTTGTGTTCTACTGCAGGAATCTGATCTGGGTAGGCAACCCATTGCATACGCTTCTCGTACCTTAACGGACGCAGAGAGGAAGTATTCCATTTACGAACTTGAGGGTTTAGCTGTGTTGTTCGCTCTAGAAAAATTCCGTATGTATCTTGAGCACACCAAGTTTCTCCTTGAGACCGATAACCAAGCCTTGAGCTGGGTCTTAGGGAAACCCCGCAAAACTGGGAGAATTGCTAGGTGGGCAACTAGGATTCTGTCGTTCCAGTTCACTGTCCAACATATTCGTGGGTCCGAAAATGCGGTAGCTGATTCTTTAAGCCGCATGTACGAGGAAACAGCTGAGGAGGATGTTCGGGAATGTGAACCCGTAAACCTTATATCTGCTGTAAATTGTGTCAATGCCGTTCTTAGCAATTCCCCTTTGCTTTTTGAGGATGTGAGACGATTCCAGAAGGAAGACCCCTCCTTATCTAGCCTTATTGACCGAATCAATTCTGGTGAAGTGATCAAGCCCTACTCTCTGAAGGACGGTGTATTGTGTTGTTCGTCTCGTCATGACCGCCTACCTAAAATTGTGCTCCCGTCGGTCCTCATTCCGGAAATCTTTCGTTACTATCATGAATCCCCTATTGGTGGTCACCTAGGAGTATTCAAGACCCGAGCTAAAATCAGACAGTTTTTCATTTGGCAAGGTATGGATGGCGACATCAGGAGGCTCATTAGGAATTGTGCTGCTTGCAGTATTAGCAAACCTCCGGTTTCTACTAAGGTTGGCCTGTTGTCATCTGAACCGGCATCTAGACCCATGGAGAGGCTTTTTATCGACCATGTTGGACCGTTCCCTCGCTCTGGTCGGGGAAACCAATTTGCGCTTGTTTGACTTGACGGTTTCTCCCGGTTTAGTTGGATTTTCCCCACCAGACAGGCTACGACCAGTTCCGTCATAAAGTGTCTTAATTCCATCTTCTCGTCTTTTGGGCCGTGTCAGTATCTGGTGTCAGATAATGCCAAGTGCTTTGTATCTCATCAGTTCCGTCAATTCTTGTTTGATTATGCTATTTCGCATGTAAACACCACTCCCTATTTTCCTAACCCGTCTCTCGCTGAGCGAGTCAATCGTAATCTCCGTTCTGCTCTGATTGCTTTCCACCACGACGACCATTCCAAGTGGGATTCTAATTTGCATTGGCTCAATTTTGCTTTCAACACCGCCGTGCATGAGAGCACGCAAGCTACCCCTTTTTCGCTAATGTTTTCCTTTATGGCTAATTCTCCGTTGTCCAACCTGTGGAACCTGCACGATCTCCTTCCTGACAGTTTCACGCCCGAGGATATGAGGGCGAAATTCGACAAGGATAGAGAGAATATTAAGGTATCCCATGACCAACTTGCCAGGCGACACAATGTCTGTCGCAAGCCAGCTGATTTGGAAATTGGTGATGTTGTGTACGTCCGCAATTTCGAGCCCAAGGGCGTCAGTAATCTTGTCTCAAGCAAGTTAACCCCTCGTTTTAAAGGCCCGTGTTATGTAGAGGCATTCTTGACTCCTGTTACTCTTCTTGTTCGAAACCCTAAAGCCAACAAAATTTCTAGAGTGCATCTATCACACATTAAGCGAGGTGGAGAGGTGTCTAATGAGGAAATGCTACCGTAAATTTTGTAAAACAAATTTTGTATAATGTAGAGTGTCCCTAAAATTCATTGAAGCCTTCTGGTATCTGTTCCTTGTGGAATTTTGAATTTAATTGGGTTTGCAAACTCTGATGGGATACAAAATGTAAATGTTGGGAAGTTCCCATTGTAATGGTAAATTGTAAAAGTGTACCTAATTTTGATGTTTCATAGGAGTTGCTAATATGTAAGTTGGGCTCGGTGGGAGACCTAACTCGTGGTAACCTTGTATTCCTGTTCCCTTTGGGAATTTTAGTGGTCATTCCTCTACCGTAGTTCCTTCGAAATGTATAGTCGTCTAACTCATGTAATCTTGAAATGTACTTCGAATCTGTAAAAAGGTAAACTTGTTAATGAAATTTTGTAAGCACGGATCTAGGGCATGGTCAGAAATATTTTCTTCATTTAAATTCAACTTTGTTTCTCCTTGTAAAATGTAGTAAGAAATTGTAAATTCTGTAAACATTTTTGAAATTAGATTAACTTTTATTTTTGTAAATGGCTGCCCACGCGTCGAATCTTATCTTGCACATTGCTTCCACCTACTGCGTCTAAAACGACCTACATTGGACTTGTTGAAAATGTATCTAACGTGTCTCGGACTCTGAAAGCACTGCTGGTGCTGGTGTACTGCGTTTCTGAGGATTTTTGGACACAGTGATGCTGTTGACTAAGTGGTTTGCGAGGTGATCAATTATCCCATCACTGATAATCTGACCCTGCATTCTTCCTAACCAAAACGATGCGGTTTCGCCCATCTATTGGAGTTAACTGGTGAACATTTTCTTCAGCAAACATGCTTGGTGAATCGACTAGTTAAGGAGTACTGTCTATGCCTAGGCATATTCGTGAACGGTGTTCACGCTTAAGGGAGGGAGACTGATACGTGCAAGTGCACGTCTCTTCGTTTTCAATCATGTATATTCCGGTGGATCATACTTCATGACATTTGAACCGACCGCCTGTTGTCGTGGTTCCGTTGGTCAACGCGAGATGGCTCCTGCTCTCGGACTTCGGCTTCCTCCAAGTAGTTCCTGCTTATTCACCAATAGAGTGCGTTGGTGTTTCCTTTAAAACTCTACCAATTCGTGACATAAGTGAAAAACAATTATGATTCTACGTCATAAAACAAAGAACGGTGTGTATTCATGATACCGCCAAATTATGAACTTATTTATGACATTGTTGTATTGAGGTGTCACTCCGTGATTGGACAATTTATTTACATGTATACAGTTCGAAAATGACACGCAAAAATAATTCTCCGCCATTTTGGGAGTCGCTATTAGTGGTCGCCAAGAGAAATAAGAAGGACTGCTCGTGAAAGGTGTCTCCGCTGATGGGGGGGGGGGGGCGGTTGCCTCCCCCATCCTCTTCGAAATATAAATATATTCAAGAGAAGATATGAATGCAAATTCTACTTGGAAATTGCCTGTGGTCTTCAGGTTGTGAATTTCATCGTTTAGACGTGTGAAATGTGATTGCATCTCGATGCGTACCTTCGCTTGTGACCTAAACGAAGCATGTGCTGGGCGGGCTTCTTCAGGGCAATCTAGTGCCATATTTTATTTTATTTAAAACATGTTAGTTTTTTTTTTTGGTTTTCATTGTGTCTCCACTGAGAAGGATGTAAGGTACGTTTTTTAAAATTTAATTTATCTAATTATTTTATTTTGGGAGCTCCAAGTTTGGCCGTGTACGAATGTTGATCTTCTGTTGTGTTCTCGTTTGTAGGCTTAAAATTTCTTTTTCGTTTTAATTACGTTTCCTTATATATATTAAGTTTCTTATTTATTTTTTTGTTTACCTTCTGGAGACACATTTATTAGTTTATTTCACGTTTAAATTATTATTTATTTTCGTTTGCCAATCTTATGATTGATATTGTATTCAAATTAATTTATTCATGATCCGTGCCCTTTACACTTGTAATAGTTTTTAAATGTAATTGTTTTCCGCCATACATTTCCTTACGCTGATGATAAAATTTATTTTATTAATTGTTTGCCGTAATTTCGATCTGGCATGTTTTTGTGTCGCCATGTCTGCTGTTTGCCGTGATGCATTATGGTCTCGTTGTCAGTCGATTGGCGCGGGTCTAAAAAGCAGACGTGTTGTGAATTAACTTAATCCTTTTTATTAATGTAATCTTGTTAGTGTTAATTTTGTGATTTTTGGTAATGTCCTTGTGTTTTTCGCCGGCGTGCATATCATTTATTTATTTATTTTCTATCCCATTTAATTTTTTTTTTAATTTAATTTAATTTCTATCCTTATTTTTTGGCATGGCCTCAACATCTGCATGTCGGATCGTGATTGCTTTTCCTTGCAATTTATCAAGCCCTTTCTCATTGTCTTGTACATGTAATTTCTATTTTAACCTTTGGGCTGTTTAATATTTTTTTTTTTTATTTTATTTTAAATTAAGTCTTTCTTCTTCTTGGCTTTGCAAGCAAGCATGTTAGGCGCTATCTGGCCTTCTTGGAAATTTGTGTTGGTTGATGCATGTTCAGTTTATGGTGTAGGTTCTTTAAATTTTTAATATTAAACCTTATATTTTTTTTCCTTTTTTAAATCTTTTGTTGTGGCATTATTTCACCGACGGGTGTTCTGTTGGTTTTTGGGGGGTGTTTGTACGATAGCCTGTGTGTGTTGTCTCCTTCTCCATATTCCTTCCACCCCTTTTGGAGCTCTTCTATTGGGACTTGTCTTCTGGAGGTGATTTTGCTGCGGAGGTGACCCGGACCTCTGAATACAGGTAAGTTGGCCCATCCACGCTCCCGTACTCGTCTCATTCTGGTAAGCAAAGCGTTGGTTATCGAGTTACCAACGTGCTGCTGGCCAGTGCCGTTAATGTGGGGTAGCAATAATCAATATTGGCAACAAGGAATGGAAAAATTAAAAGAACATAGAGCTTTGTGTGTCCAGCATGACATTGCTAGGGTTGAAATGCCCATTAAAAACCCAATTGTGAAATTCGTAAATGTGGAAAAAATGCTTAGAATACCTTACGTTATCTATGCAGATTTTGAAAGTATACTGTTACCCTATCAAACATACCTACCTAATCCTGAGGCAAGTTATACAGTGCCATACCAGAGTCATGTTCCTATGAGCTTTGGTATATATGTTAAACCCTCACCAGCTGTGGAACACATAAAGACAAACCTTCCGAGCCAACCTATTATTTATCGTGGACCTGACGCTGCAGAAAAGTTTATGGACTGTTTGATCTCAATAGCTAATGAAATTGATCGTCTTTACAGCTTAAATGTTCCAAGAGCGTTAACTGAGCATCAAGAAGCAGAGTTCCAATCTTCTGAAACCTGCTATTTGTGTCATAAACCATTTATCAAAGAGGACTGGAAAGTTCGAGACCATTGTCATATTACAGGGGAATACTGTGGAAGTGCTCACAATAACTGTAATTTGAGGTGTAAAACACGTAACCCCGTTCCTGTATTTCTACATAATATGAGTGGTTACGACGCAAATTTCATTGTAAAGCAATTGGGGTGTACTACTGAAAGAGTGGACGTTATCCATAACTCCAAAGAAAAGTACATCTCTTTCACCAAATATGTTGGAAATGTTAAGCTTCGATTTGTGGACACGTTTCGGTTAATGCCAAGTAGTTTGGAAAACTTAGTTTCCAACTTAACATTATACCCTGAAACAGACAAGTACTTTGGAAAAGAAAATGCAATGCCATGACTCGTAAAGGGGTATTTTGTTATGACTACATTGACTCATGGGAAAAGTTAAGTGAAACGTGTTTACCTCCAAGAGAGGTATTCTTTAACAAATTAAGTCAAAAAGATGTTAGTCAAGAAGACTATGAACATGCCAAAAATGTGTGGAATCAGTTCAACATTAAAACTCTAGGGGAATATAGTGACCTCTACCTAACTTCAGATGTACTCCTTCTTGCAGACAGCTTTGAAACGTTTAGAAACAAAACACTAGAAACACACCGAGTGGATGCTGCACACTTTTTCACTTCGCCTGGTTTAAGTTTCGAGGCAATGCTCCTTTACACAGGCATTGAACTGGAATTGCTACAGGATTACGATCAGATTCTTTTAATCGAGTCTGGAATACGTGGCGGCATATGCCAGGTGTCTCATCGGTATGCTGAAGCTAACAATAAATACATGGAAACCTATGATTCTGAGAAACCATCGCAGTTTATTACCTATGATGATGCCAACAACCTATGCTATGTGTCACTCTCTTCCTTATGGCGGATTTCAGTGGGTTTCTCCAGATACCGTTGATCTAGAAAAACTGAAGAAAGACGATCCTGTGGGATACATTCTAGACGTTGATGTTGATTACCCATCTGACCTTCATGATCTACACAACGATTTACCTTTCCTACCAGAGTGTACACAACCTAAGGATTCGTCTCTGAAAAAACTAATTCCTCATCTTGGAAATCGAAGGCGATATGATGTTCACTACATGGCATTAAAGCAGGCTTTAGATCATGGAATAAAATTGATAAAAATTCATCGTGTGTTTAAGTTTAAGCAAAGACCTTGGTTAAAGGCCTACGTTGATTTTAATAACAACCTTAGAAAACAAGCCAAAAATTATTTTGAGAAAAATCTGTACAAATTATTCAACAATGCCATTTTTGGAAAAACAATGGAAAATATCCGTAAAAGAATAGACATACGTCTTGTGACTGACAGCAAAAAGGCAGAAAAGCTAATAGCAAAGCCGACATTTATTGACAGAACCATTTATGGTCCTAACCTAGCTGCTTTCCACATGGCTAAACGTAACATTGTATTCAATAAGCCTATATATATTGGAATGTGTATACTGGATATTTCAAAAACTCTCATGTATTTCCACCACTATGATGTCCTGCTACCCTATTATGGAATGAACAATCTTAAACTCATGTATATGGATACCGACTCGTTCATTTATTTGGTTAACACCCAAGATGTATATCAAGACAAGTTGGATTTCCTAGAACACCTGGCCACATCAGATTATCCTAATAATCACAAATGTTACTCTACATCAAACAAGAAAACGTTGGGGAAATTTAAAGACGAGGCTTGTGGACAAATTATAAAAGCATTTGTTGGACTTAGAGCTAAAATGTACGCTTTAGACATAAATGGTAAAGAAATCAAAAAGATTAAGGGTATTAACAGAGGTGTTGTCAAAAATTGTATAAGCTTTCAAGATTATAAGGATTGTGTCATGAACAACAATGTAAAAAGAATACCAATGAACATTATCGCTTCTAAACAACATGACATATCATCTATAAGACTAAACAAAATTGCTTTGTGTCCTGGTGATGATAAAAGAGTGATTGATGCTGATGGTATAGGTACACATGCCTATGGTCATTACTCAATCATTGACTATGCTTAAAGAGTTAAGTTATGAATATCAAAATCTTCTGCCTGCAACTAGCAAATACAAAAAACAAAGCAATTTAGGAAATAATACAATAGCACTTTAAAAATTAAAAAAATTAGTATTCATAATCAAACAAGATGTTCAGTAAAGAACATATAGCCTACTTTCTCCTAAATGCATGGGTATTGTTATAACTCTTTGTCCTTTTCAAGGAGTATGATTGAATGTTGGTTGTAGTAGCTTGTTGAAATACAACGTGCTATAGGGATATTAAACATGAATATGAGGTGCCCTTTGCTAGTGCTACCTCTGTACCAAATTTCGTTCAATTCGGTTTCACCGTGTTTGAATTGATAGGGGGAATCGATTTGCACACATACTTGGCCACCATCTGCAAACTATTGGGCTGATGTTCTTGCAGTTTGGTCTGAATATGATTCCCACATAAAGATATGGTGTTGCAAAATTTGGTAGAGACTAGATTATTAGGTTGGTCGTAATTACATTTTAGCTTTTAACATTTGGGTGGCCACGATTACGTTTCCGTCAAGATAGCGGTGATATAAAACATGACACTGAGGTGGCCTCTGCTAGTGCTACCTCTGTACCAAATGTCGTTCCATTCGGTTTCACCGTGTTCAAATTGATAAGGGGAATCGATTTTCACACAAAGATGGCCGCCATCCGCAAAATATCAGGCTGATGACCTATTAGTTTGGTCAAAGGATGCTCCCTCCATAAAGGTATGTTGTTGCTAAATTTGCTAGAGATCGGATGATTAGGCTAATCGTAATTTGATTTAAGCTTTGAACATTTGTGTGGCCGCCATTACGTTTCCGTCAAGATGGCGGCGGAATAAAACATGACACTGAGGTGCTCTTTGCTAGTGCTACCTCTGTACCAAATTTCGTTCATTCGGTTCCACAGTGTTCGAATTAATAGGGGGAATCAATTTTGACATAAAGATGGCCGCCATCCGCAAACTATTAGGCTAATGGCCAATTAGATTGGTCAAAGGATGCTCCCTCCATAAAGGTATATTGTTGCAAAGTTTGGTAGAGATCGGATGGTTATGTTAGTCGTAATTTGATTTAAGCTTTAAACATTTGTGTGGCCGCCATTACGTTTCTGTCAATATGGCGGCGATATAAATCATGCCACTGAGATGCCCTTTGTTAGTGCTACCTCTGTACCAAATTTCGTTCCATTCGGTTCCACCGTGTTCGAATTAATAGGGGGAATCGATTTTCACACAAAGATGGCCGCCATCCGTAAACTATTACGCTGATGACCTATTAGTTTGGTCAAAGGATGCTCCCCCTATAAAGGTATGTTGTTGCAAAATTTGGTAGAGATCGGATGATTAGGTTAGTCGTAATTTGATTTAAGCTTTGAACATTTGTGTGGCCGCCATTACGTTTCCGTCAAGATGGCGGCGATATAAAACATGACACTGAGGTGACTTCTGTTAGTACTACCTCTGTACCAAATTTCGTTCCATTCGGTTGCACCGTGTTCGAATTAATAGGGGGAATCGATTTTCACACAAAGATGGCCGCCATCCGCAAACTATTACGCTTATGGCCTATTGGTTTGGTCAAAGGATGCTCCCCCCACAAAGGTATGTTGTTGCAAAATTTGGTAGAGATCGGATGATTAGGCTAATCGTAATTTGATTTAAGCTTTGAACATTTGTGTGGCCGCCATTACGTTTCCGTCAAGATGGCGGCGATATAAAACATGACACTGAGGTGCCCTTTGCTAGTGCTACCTCTGTACCAAATTTCGTTCATTCGGTTCCACAGTGTTCGAATTAATAGGGGGAATCAATTTTGACATAAAGATGGCCGCCATCCGCAAACTATTAGGCTAATGGCCCATTAGATTGGTCAAAGGATGCTCCCTCCATAAAGGTATATTGTTGCAAAGTTTGGTAGAGATCGGATGGTTATGTTAGTCGTAATTTGATTTAAGCTTTAAACATTTGTGTGGCCGCCATTACGTTTCTGTCAATATGGCGGCGATATAAATCATGACACTGAGATGCCCTTTGTTAGTGCTATCTCTGTACCAAATTTCGTTCCATTCTGTTTCACCGTGTTTGAATTAATAGGGGGAATCGATTTTGACACAAAGATGGCCGCCATCCGCAAACTATTAGGCGAATGACCCATTAGATTGGTCAAAGGATGCTCCCTCCATAAAGGTATGTAGTTGCAAAATTTGGTAGAGATCGGATGATTAGGTTAATCGTAATTTGATTTAAGCTTTGAACATTCGTGTGGCCGCCATTACGTTTCAGTCAAGATGGCGGCGATATAAAACATGACACTGAGGTGCCCTTTGCTAGTGCTACCTCTGTACCAAATTTCGTTCCATTCGGTTCCACCGTGTTCGAATTAATAGGGGGAATCGATTTTCACACAAAGATGGCCGCCATCCGTAAACTATTAGCTGATGACCTATTAGTTTGGTCAAAGGATGCTCCCCCAACAAAGGTATGTTGTTGCAAAATTTGGTAGAGATCGGATGATTAGGTTAGTCGTAATTTGATTTAAGCTTTGAACATTTGTGTGGCCGCCATTACGTTTCCGTCAAGATGGCGGCGATATAGAACATGACACTGAGGTGCCTTTTGTTAGTACTACCTCTGTACCAAATTTCGTTCCATTCGGTTGCACCGTGTTCGAATTAATAGGGGGAATCGATTTTCACACAAAGATGGCCGCCATCCGCAAACTATTACGCTTATGGCCTATTGGTTTGGTCAAAGGATGCTCCCCCCATAAAGGTATGTTGTTGCAAAATTTAGTAGAGATCGGATGATTAGGTTAGTCGTAATTTGATTTAAGCTTTGAACATTTGTGTGGCCGCCATTACGTTTCCGTCAAGATGGCGGCGATATAAAATATGACACTGAGGTGTCCTTTGCTAGTGCTACCTTTGTACCAAATTTCGTTCAATTCGCATTCACCGTGTTCGAATTGATAGGGGGGGACAGACATTCAGAGTACACACACTCACACACACACACACACACACACAGACACACACACACACACAGACTCACACACACACATACACACACACAGACAGACACACTTTTTTCGCCCTGTGTTGATCTCATAAGTCTACTTTCATTTTTTGCAAAAATCGAAAGTAGGCTAAAAATAAATAAAATAGAAAACAAAATAAAAACAACTGTACAATTTATAACAAAAAAGAATATATATAAAATGTATTATGTGTAAATAGTGTACATGTATTTAAAATAAAAAATATTGTATGGACACTGCTTGTACATTTTTAATTACTACCCACCTCTCTCCACTCCTAATGCAAAATGAACATGTAAAACACAAATTGGAAAATCCATGTTTCCATATTGACAAAATAGAAAAAACATTAAACTGAAATTTTAAAAACTGTAAATGGGAATTTGGTAAATTGACAAATGTGTAAACAACAAATTGGGAAATCCATGTTTCTATATCATGAAATTGAAAAACTTTATGCTGACATTTTAAAAACTGTAAATGGGAAATTGTGAATTGGCAAATGTGTAAACAACAAAATGCAAAATCCATGTTTCCATGTTATGAAATTGAAATACTTAAAACTGACATTAAAAAAAACTGAAAATGGGAAATTGGAAAATTGACAAATGTGTAAACAACAAAATGAAAAAAAAAACCGGTTTGGGTAGTGATCATGTTGTACAGTAGCCTATAATACTAGCATAAGGATAGTTGCATGTGTCCTTATATACTTTGTGTATGTGCATTAGCCTTTGGATTAGCTTAAGTTAGGTTTGGTAAAGTTAGGTTTGGTGAGGTTAGGTATGTGACCTTGTTGTTTACTCTTTTCGGAAAATGTAAAATGTGAAATCTAAAAACAAAAAATCTTGAATTTAAAATGTAAAATCTAAAAAAACAAAAATTTAAAATACAGAAAAATCAAAAATGTAAAATGATAAAATCAAAAATCTAAAATGTTAAAATGTAAAATGTTAAAATGTAAAATCTTATTTCTTTAAATGAGGTTTCTGTGGATTAGGTTAGGTTATAACTAAGTTTATTATTTGTGCTCTCCCATTTACTCTTACTTTTTTGCTCTCCACTATTTTTCTCCCCACTTTTTTGCTCTCACTTTTTGCTCTCACTTTTTTGCTCCCACTTTTTCTCTCACTTTTTTGCTCTCACTTTTTTGCTCTCACTTTTCTGCCCCCACTTTTTGCTCCCACATTTAGCTCCCACTTTTTTGCTCCCACCTTTTTGCTCCCACTTTTTTGCTCCCACTTTTATGCTCCCACCTTTTTGCTCCCAACTTTTTGCAACCTCTTTTTTGCTCCCACTTTTTGCTCCCACATTTTTGCTCTCACTTTTTGCTCCCACTTTTTTGCTCCCACCTTTTGCTCACACTTTTTGCTCTTACTTTTTGCTCCCATATTTGCTCTCACTTTGAAGTTAGGTTATGTTAGGTTAGGTTAGGTGAAGTTAGGTTAGGTTAGGTGTGGTTAGGTTATAACTAAGTTTATTATTTGTGCTCTCACATTTGCTCTCACTTTTTTGCTCACACATTTTGGCCTCACTTTTTTTTTTTTTTTTTGCTCGCACCTTTAAGTTAGGTTAGGTTAGGTTAGATTAGGTTATAACTTAGTTTATTATGTGTGCTCTCACATTTGCTCTGACTTTGAAGTTAGGTTAGGTTAGGTTAAGTTAGGTTAGGTTAGGTTATAACTTAGTTTTTTATGTGTGCTCTCACATTTGCTCTCATATTTGCTCTGACTTTGAAGTTAGGTTAGGTTAGGTGAAGTTGGGTTAGGCAGAATCGTTGAGGTATGAATCAAAAGCCAGCTCCTGTCAGTTTTGCCTCACAAGGCTGAGTGTACCCCGTTTCACTCCTGAGACCAGAAATTAAATTCCTTGGCAGAGCCGGATTCGAACCTCAGGAATGACCGCCAAGAATGCTTGCCACTACACTACGAAGTGGACAATATAAGGCTGGTCTTGATTGTACACGATCAATCAATAATTACCTAATAATAATAATAATAATAAATATTCCATTTAGCAACTACACGGCGGACCTCTCTCTGTGACGTCATGCACGGTCTCAGGGCGTGTCGGCCATGTTGCCCATTAGCCACTGCGCCAGCTCTGACTGACCCCTCCATAAGAATAACATAGGGCTGGTTGCGCGCGGCGGCCATCTTGCCCATTAGCCCCTGCGCCAGCTTCGGCTTATATTACCTACTTACATATATTAAAATCCATCCGAAATATTTAGACGGTTCTCATTATCTATTAATCTATGACAGCAATCAAAGTGAAATGTTGTATGTGTATAGAGGCTATAAGCCTAAGTTCACCTATGGGACGTTCAATAACCGGGTGAGCACAAATCCAATATGGGGGCGACGCGAAATTTAAATATTTAAATGAACGTTTCTCGCGATTTAGCAATCCGAGCGCAGTGAAACTTGGTACGGTAAATGCTCGTATGAATGTTAATCCACTGGCAACTAATTCATTTGAATTATTTTCATAACCACAAGATGGCGGCTGAGCGAAATCTTAAAAGCTCGCTTTTATTTCTTGTGTCCTGGTCATGCGATTGAAGTTTGAATAAAACACCTACACGATAATCATCATGTAATAGTAAATAACTCTAAGGCCTATGTATAAGAATCCAGTATGGGGACCATCCGAAATATTTAGACGGTTCTCAATATCTACGAACCTATTACAGCATTGATAGAGGTAGTTAAAATAAATAGTATATATGAAAATGGCTATTTAGTTCTTCACAGAACTATTTGTTGTTATTGGATTTGAGTAGACTACGTGAATATATTTCTGAATGTACGTATGTACACACATCAAAAAAAGTTTTGCATCACCTCGGTTCCAAGAGTTCCGGAACCTTTAAATACAAAGGGAATAGAGATCAACACAAACAACATTTCAGCTCGTTTTATTGCTCATGAGACCCACACATTGCATGTTGTACCATCATACAGCTAGACTTTCAGTATTTGTGGTCCAGATTGCAGTACACACCACTACCTCTAATACCCAGTAGCACGTCCTCTTGCATTGATGCATGCCTGTATTCGTCGTGGCATACTATCCACAAGTTCATCAAGACACTGTTGGTCCAAATTGTCCCACTCCTCAACGACAATTCGGCGTAAATCTCTCAGAGTGGTTGGTGGGTCAAGACGTCCATAAACAGCCCTTTTCAACATATCCCAGGCATGTTCGATAGGGTTCATGTCTGGAGAACTTGCTGGCCACTGTAGTCGAGCGATGTCGTTATCTTGAAGGAACGCATTCACAAGATGTGCACGATGAGGTCGAGAATTGTCGTCCATGAAGACAAATGCCTCTCCAATATTCTGCCGATATGGGTGCACTATGGGTCGGAGGATGTCATTCAGGTATCGTAAAGCCGTTTCGGAGCCTTCCATGACCACCAGTGGCGTACGTCGGCCCCACATAATGCCACCCCAAAACATCAGGGAACCACCACCTTGCTGCACTCGCTGGACAGTGTGTCTAAGACGTTCAGCCTGACCAGGGTGCCTCCAAACACGTCTCCGACGATTGTCTGGTTGAAGGCATATGCGACACTCATCGGTGAAGAGAACGTGATGCCAATTCTGTGGGGTCCATTCAGCATGTTGTTGGGCCCATCTGTACCGCGCTGCATGGTGTCGGGGTTGCAAAGCTGGACCTCGCCATGGACGTCGGGAGTGAAGTTGCGCATCATGCAGCCTATTGCGCACAGTTTGAGTTGAAACACGACGTCCTGTGGCTGAACGAAACGCATTATTCAACATGGTGGCATTGCTGTCAGGGTTCCTCCGAGCGGCAATCCGTAAGTAGCGGTCATCCACTACAGTAGTAGCCCTTGGGCGGCCTGAGCGAGGCCTGTCATCGACAGTTCCTGTATCTCTGTACCTCCTCCATGTCCGAACAACATCGCTTTGGTTCACTCTGAGACGCCTGGAAACTTCCCTTGTTGAGAGCCCTTCTTGACACAAAGTAACAATGCGGACGCGATCGAACTGCGGTATTGACCTTCTAGGCATGGTAGAACTACAGACAACATGAGCAGCGTACCTTCGTCCTGGTGGAATGACTGGAACTGATCGGCTGTCGTACCCCCTCCGTCTAATAGGCCCTGCTCATGCATGGTTGTTTACATCTTTGAGCAGTTTTAGTGACATCTATGAACAGTCAAAGGGACTGTATCTTTGATACAATATACACAGTCAACGTCTATATGCCGGAGATCTGGGAACCGAGGTGATGCAAAACTTTTTTTGATGTGTGTATTTTGGTGATGTCCATAGAACATCGTTTCATCACAATTTAGAGTCTAGATCGTAGGCTTTCGTTGCCGGTATCTAGTTTATCAACTAGGCTTACAGTACGGACACCTACTCGTACCTACCCATAATTAAGGCTGTTGCAATGACAGCCGAAACGTCGGGAAACAATCACCGATACACGACATGGCTCAATCCTGTAAGCCTAGATCAGGGCCATCCAGCGCTCCGACCGCGCTCTAAGCCAGTGCTCCGAGCGCTTTGTTGGAAGGTAGTTTCAGAAATGGTGGGAGGAGCTTCGCTGGCTGAGCGAGCTGAAGTGTGCAGCCGATCCATCAGTCGCTGGTCTAGTTCAATGCGCTTTGTTGACAGTGTGTAAGTAAATCAGTTTAGCAGTGGTCATGACTGAACAGCATAAAAAAAGGAGTAATGAAGCAGCAGCCTTTAAAGCAGAATAGGAAATTTCATTTTTCTGTACTGCTTATAAAGGGCATGCCAAATGTTTAGTGTGCAACAGAGATGTAATGTGTTAAAAAGAACACAATTTGTTGTTGAAGTTTCCTCTCTAATATGTTCAAATTTCAGTTTCGAATAAATCACAATATTCTTTAATTAACACTTTTGTTCGTTTCCTGCACATTCCATACATCGGAGTACCATTCGATTTGTATATGCGGTATATTTGTTATGGCAACGTCAGCGTGGTCCGAACATCGCCCGTCTCCTCGCTGCCACAGTGTAGTGGTGGTAGGGGAAGGAGCGCTAGTCTGACTGCCCAGTGCTCTCCTCGCTGCCACAGTGTAGTGGTGGTAGGGGAAGGAGCGCTAGTCTGACTGCCACAGTGTAGTGGTGGTAGGGGAAGGAGCGCTAGTCTGACTGCCACAGTGTAGTGGTGGTAGGGGAAGGAGCGCTAGTCTGACTGCCCAGTGCTCTCCTCGCTGCCACAGTGTAGTGGTGGTAGGGGAAGGAGCGCTAGTCTGACTGCCACAGTGTAGTGGTGGTAGGGGAAGGAGCGCTAGTCTGACTGCCACAGTGTAGTGGTGGTAGGGGAAGGAGCGCTAGTCTGACTGCCCAGTGCTCTCCTCGCTGCCACAGTGTAGTGGTGGTAGGGGAAGGAGCGCTAGTCTGACTGCCACAGTGTAGTGGTGGTAGGGGAAGGAGCGCTAGTCTGACTGCCACAGTGTAGTGGTGGTAGGGGAAGGAGCGCTAGTCTGACTGCCCAGTGCTCTCCTCGCTGCCACAGTGTAGTGGTGGTAGGGGAAGGAGCGCTAGTCTGACTGCCACAGTGTAGTGGTGGTAGGGGAAGGAGCGCTAGTCTGACTGCCACAGTGTAGTGGTGGTAGGGGAAGGAGCGCTAGTCTGACTGCCCAGTGCTCTCCTCGCTGCCACAGTGTAGTGGTGGTAGGGGAAGGAGCGCTAGTCTGACTGCCCAGTGCTCTGCTCGCTGCCACAGTGTAGTGGTGGTAGGGGAAGGAGCGCTAGTCTGACTGCCACAGTGTAGTGGTGGTAGGGGAAGGTGCGCTAGTCTGACTGCCCAGTGCTCTGCTCGCTGCCACAGTGTAGTGGTGGTAGGGGAAGGAGCGCTAGTCTGACTGCCACAGTGTAGTGGTGGTAGGGGAAGGAGCGCTAGTCTGACTGCCCAGTGCTCTGCTCGCTGCCACAGTGTAGTGGTGGTAGGGGAAGGAGCGCTAGTCTGACTGCCACAGTGTAGTGGTGGTAGGGGAAGGAGCGCTAGTCTGACTGCCCAGTGTTCCCGGAGCGCGGCTGTGTTACCCGAGCGCAATGACTGGATGTCCTGGCCTAGATGATAATTTAGAATCTTTATGGTGTGACGAAGATAACTGCTCTTACCACGACAGCGCAAGACAACATCAGATAAGTAGCCTGTACAATATAACCTCTACTGACTATTCAACTACAATCACATTCACTCTAAACAAGCAATGTTGGAGATCAATCACCACTTCCACATAGACTATAACTAACAAATATTGACGAGTTGAATTATCTCAACTAATACTGCAACTAAAGAAGTGCACATATTGTAAATATTTTCACCCATACTTTCTGACATATATTTTAGGGCCTAAGTGTAATGGATCTGATGATGATCGCTTGACGATCGAAACTGGTCATTCAAGTGTATTTATTAATCTCATGTAAATCTTATCAGGATTAGGGAATAACCCATCTCTTTTGGGAAAAACTCGTGTTGAGCGACTCAATACTAACAAACATTCGTTTAATTTATAGTCTACTAGCAACCCGACCCGGCTTCGCCCGGGAACAGTTAAGGATGCATTACGTAATAGGGCCAACATCCGTTTAACGTCTCGGCATGATGGGTTAAAATTACTGAATGGACTATTAATTATATTATCATGGAGATGCATGTGCAACAAATTCTTGTCAGACGTAATTTAAGAATGGCGAGGTCCATGAAACACAAATCCCCCTTCCATCCAATCTTAACTTGACTGTGAATTTTGCGGAACGAAAAGTTTACAGGCGAAATGAAGAAAAGCCGAGTTGCACTTCCAGGGAAACTCCAAACACAACCAATCTTCTCTAAAGTTTTTAACTCAACACGACTCGACAGTTTGCTGCTGGCCGTATCTGGGGCAATACGCTCGTCCGCTAGCTAAGCTGTAACTGGGGTGATAGACTCGCCCCTAGCTAGCTCGTAAACTGTAGCCTCAGTAACTGAATGGAGATTGTTGGAAGAAATGAAAACGTTAATACACTTATAGTAGGCGATGGATTGAAGATAGATATATGCTCTCCCAGGCTTTTTTTTGTAGAACTTTACATGCTGAACAATTCTTACACTCATAGTATATAGATATTTTTTACGGTTTTCCCAGCGTAAGCTTACAAAGCACTCGGACGCCAGGTTTTTTTTTTTCGATTTTTCCACTGAAATCGTTACTGCTCGGCTTCCTTTTATCATAAATAAATTATTTTCTACATAAATCATCCTCGAGATATCCTTTACAGAAAGGTGATCACCGCATCAAAATCCATCCAGTGCTTCTCGAGTTTACCCGTAACATCCAAGAATCGGGGACTTTGTTTTATACTAAGTAGAGATTAATCAAAATATCTCCAGCCCTTAAATGAAGAAACATTAATCCCATTGTCCAAACCACAAGCTGATATTGGGAAGTTACGTTGTACATAGAAAGCCAAGGTTTCACTAGATATGAGTCTTGGAAGCAGTGCTCAGAAAGTGACAGCGCCTCATTTTGTTTTCTGCGAGGAGGTGTTCTTAACTGCGTGACTGCGTAATCCAGGGGGCTTAGTTCCACAGCCTGCTAAAGCGTGTCTCTAGCCGTGTACAGCGCATGAGACCTGTTTACACAAACTGGTATTTGGGCGGAAGGCAAGTCAATAGGGAGTAAATGATTGTACTGTTCTGATCCTACATAGCCGTTATCCTGTTCAGACACAAGCAAGCTGTTGTGGGTTCGCGCCATACAGGAGCTGGTATTATTAGAGAGTTTGAGTGAAAGTTATCCACAGAAATAATAGGTAAATAACTTCTAGTGTGCCCTATGGATGAAAGCTGAAGATCATATCAAGAGCACTGAATAAACTGCTGAGGAAGAGGAAAGAATGTAAACAAGCAGTTCGTAAATAACTAAATAGATGATGATGATGATGATGATAATTGTTGTTTTAAGGGGCCTAACATCTAGGTTATCGGCCCCTGATAATAATAACTAAATAGGCAATTGTCATATACGAGGGATGATTCGAAACTAAAAAAGATGGTATATTGGATTTCACGGCCAGTGAATTAAAACTCGGCAATTTTTCTAGGTGTGTGCCGTGTCTTGTGTGGGGTTTCGCCTAGGACACCAAGCTGACTCATCAGCGGGCTCTTGGTGTCCTCGCACGGACTCCCGCAGGAGTAGCGAACTGCGCGCTACCTCCCTTCATATGAAACGGACCTGCGCCTCTTTACTGCGAAAACTAAAAGCTCAAGCAGGCGTAACATCTCTATGAAGGCTTCCAAAAAGATGAGCCAGCTTGGTATCCTAGGCGAAGACACGGCACAAACCCAGAAAAATACTACTGTATATTAGAAGCTAAGGTCACAAAGCCTGCAGTGAAACATGCACATTTTATTTCACACAACCAGAACAGCCGACTGATAGTATATGCATTAGAGTATTTTATGTTCGACCATGGTGAAATGTAAAAATTATATGTCAGAAAGCTGTACTATTATAGTACAAGTTATCATTATGATACAGTTTCTCCCACCAATCAGAGCCCAAGAAACAGTTGTGTGACCTGCGTTGACTTACACGGCCTCCTATTTTAAATTTCACTGCGTGGCTAGTGTCATAGTGAGGTATTCGAGGAGGCCATGGTCGAATACAAGGTATTCTCTGCGTCCCATGCACTCTGTTCAGTACATAAAACAGGCATAATCTCGACAGATATTTATGAATATTTATGGTCAAACATAAAACAGTCATAATTATCGTCGAACATAAACAGTCGTATGCAACTCGCCTATAATGATAATTAAGACACTCGTATGGAAATTATAAAACTCACTTCGCCCGTTTTATAAACATACTCGTGTCTTAATTATTGCCATCATAGGCTCGTTGCATAATGTGCTATTTATACACAGTCTCTATATCGGTTTAGGCACTTGACTCTTCGCGGGATGAGTGTGAAACTTCCCTCATGGTAACAATCATGTCATTGCGTTTTCAGCTACGTTGTCGCAAAGTATTTCACCTGCTCGTCTGAAGCGAATCGTTGACCTCATAGGTGCTCCTTCAAGTGAGTAAACAGGTGAAAGTCGCTTGGAGCGAGGTCTGGGTTGTATGGAGGCTGGCTAATAATTCCCAGCGAAATCCGCTTCAACAATGTGGTGGTCGCGCTTTGTAATGAAGAAAGATGACGCCCTCAGTGAAAAGTCCTGGCCACGGTTACATGTTTCGCCCACAGAAATCGAACATCTGAGCAGATCTCTTCGCGAGACCAGTCTTCCAAACGAGTCAGCATTAATTGTTTACCTACAACTAGCCCTGTAGGTGGTGGGTCGCTGAAACGGTACACAGTTTGTCTTTGATGGTTTTCAGTCGGTCAACGCGATTGTACCCAATGCATTGGGCGGGGTAAAAAATTAAAATATGTAAACACACTCCTGAAAAAAAATACATATATAAGTTAAGATTCACACTTAAATGGGCAATTTAGGATTCACACTTAAATGGGCAATTTAGAATTCACACTTAAATGGGCAATTTAGGATTCACACTTAATAAGGCTATTTTGGATTCACACTTAAATGGGCAATTTAGGATTCACACTTAATAAGGCTATTTTGGATTCACACTTAAATGGGCAATTTAGAATTCACACTTAAATGGGCAATTTAGGATTCACACTTAATAAGGCTATTTTGGATTCACACTTAAATGGGCAATTTAGGATTCACACTTAATAGGACTATTTTGGATTCACACTTGAATGGGCAATTTAAAATTCACACTTAAATGGGCAATTTAGGATTCACACTTAAATGGACAATTTAGGATTCACACATAAATGGGCAATTTAGGATTCACACTTAAATGGGCAATTTAGGATTCACACTTAAATGGACAATTTAGGATTCACACTTAAATGGACAATTTAGGATTCACACTTAAATGGGCAATTTAGGATTCACACTTAAATGTGCAATTTAGGATTCACACTTAATAAGGCTATTTTGGATTCACACTTAAATGGGCAATTTAGGATTCACACTTAATAGGACTATTTTGGATTCACACTTGAATGGGCAATTTAAAATTCACACTTAAATGGGCAATTTAGGATTCACACTTAAATGGACAATTTAGGATTCACACATAAATGGGCAATTTAGGATTCACACTTAAATGGGCAATTTAGGATTCACACTTAAATGGACAATTTAGGATTCACACTTAAATGGACAATTTAGGATTCACACTTAAATGTGCAATTTAGGATTCGCACTTAAATGGACAATTTAGGATTCATACTTAAATGGGCAATTTAGGATTCAATCTTAAATGTACAATTTAGGATTCACACTTAAATGGACAATTTAGGATTCATACTTAAATGGGCAATTTAGGATTCAATCTTAAATGGGCAATTTAGGATTCACACTTAAATGGACAATTTAGGATTCACACTTAAATGGGTAGTTAAGAATTCGCACTTAAATGGGCAATTTAGGATTCACGCTTAAATGGACAATTTAGGATTCACACTTAAATAGACAATTTAGGATTCACACTTAAATGGACAATTTAGGATTCGCACTTAAATGTGCAATTTAGGATTCGCACTTAAATGGACAATTTAGGATTCACACTTAAATGGACAATTTAGGATTCACACTTAAATGTGCAATTTAGGATTCGCACTTAAATGGACAATTTAGGATTCATACTTAAATGGGCAATTTAGGATTCAATCTTAAATGTACAATTTAGGATTCACACTTAAATGGACAATTTAGGATTCATACTTAAATGGGCAATTTAGGATTCAATCTTAAATGGGCAATTTAGGATTCACACTTAAATGGACAATTTAGGATTCACACTTAAATGGGTAGTTAAGAATTCGCACTTAAATGGGCAATTTAGGATTCACGCTTAAATGGACAATTTAGGATTCACACTTAAATAGACAATTTAGGATTCACACTTAAATGGACAATTTAGGATTCGCACTTAAATGTGCAATTTAGGATTCGCACTTAAATGGACAATTTAGGATTCACACTTAAATGGACAATTTAGGATTCACACTTAAATGTGCAATTTAGGATTCGCACTTAAATGGACAATTTAGGATTCATACTTAAATGGGCAATTTAGGATTCAATCTTAAATGGGTAGTTAAGAATTCGCACTTAAATGGGCAATTTAGGATTCACACTTAAATGGACAATTTAGGATTCACACTTAAATGGGTAGTTAAGAATTCGCACTTAAATGTACAATTTAGGATTCACACTTAAATGGACAATTTAGGATTCACACTTAAATGGGTAGTTAAGAATTCGCACTTAAATGGGCAATTTAGGATTCACGCTTAAATGGACAATTTAGGATTCACATTTAAATAGACAATTTAGGATTCACACTTAAATGGGCAATTAAGGATTCACACTTCATAATCTCTGCGTCCAGGTCATGGCATTTGCTACCTGCGAACTTTCGAGACAATCCCTCTCATCGCAAGTTTAACGTGGATTGCTGCGAGTATTTGCTGGGTGGATCCCGCTGAGTTCCTGGATAAATGTTGGATGAGCTAATGAATGATTGAGATGAATGATTGGATTACTGTAGTTACTTCATTTAAAGGTACTTTACTTTGTATATTTTTGAAATTAATGTTTCTACCATTATTCATATTATCACTATTCTTATTGTTATTAATAGTATTTGTGCTATTGGTATTTGTAATTATAAGTCATGTAGATGTATACTCTTCTAGTGGTTAAGTGTAAGAGAGGGCCTTGAGCCCTAACTTCGCCACCAATAAAGGCATTATCTATCTATCTATCTATCTATCTATCTATCTATCCACATTTTGTTTTGGGCGGTCGGCAAAAAAAATGTATTTCCGGTCGCGCGCGATGGTAGTCTACTGCTCTACTGTGCCCTTGGCACTTTGATGAACAACTGAGCGAAACTGTCGCCGTCAAGAACCGCTTCTCCTGTCATCTAGCGAAGGATATCGTACCTTGAGAATACATGTGCCTTCGCGAACTTCGTAACGATCAGAGGAGCTCTACGCGCGTTCTTTTCAATAGGACGATAATCTACCGCGGGCGCGACCGGATGAAGGTTAAGTCAACAATAACTATTAGTTTCAGATCACCCCTCTTATATCCCACTGGTCTTTTACGTTAAAACTCTTCTGCCAATTAAAAGGATGGTCTATATGATATGTTCCTTAATAGCTTTTGGTTCACGACACATGTCTTCACATACACCATTACAATAAGAAGTTATATGCTAGAATATGGGTATAGCATTCAATATCGGTGACCCCCCCCCCCCCCCCCAGGGAATCACAACTTGTGAGACGGGGATTGGCGACCACGGGACTCCAGCAGAGTCCGGCATTGCTTCCACTTACTTGTGTCGGGCTCCTCTCTGTTACGTTTCCTCTTAACCTCCCTCGGTCAACTCTTGTTCTTTACCGACCCCGACGTATTCGGGTATCCCAAATCATGTGGCGAATCTCTCATATAAATCAATTGGAGGTAGCGAGTACCGTACATGTTGGAAATGACAGCCCTGACCGCCCAACCACTCAAGGCCGGTGGGAAGGAGCCGTACGCTCCACTCAGCATATACGCTCCACCTCGCTACTATTCCGAGTGCCACAAGGATGTCCAGCTCCTCCAGCCGCCATGCCTGCGTACTAGGATGTCAGGTACGATATCGGAGCCTTACAGTTCAATCTGGCGGCTTATTTTCCGCGCATTGTCCTCTTATAGTACAACGATTGCGTCCACAAAGTTTTAAGATAGGTTTCGACCTGTCTTACCTGATACTTTCTTTGTAAGCTCTGAATAAAGATTTGCTTTGCAAAGTTTCATTGCACTCGGGTGATTAGATCGCTAGGAAAGTTGTTTTAAATCTTGGAAATCACTTGGCCGCCATGTTGGTATTGTTCTTAACATGTTTTAAGCATTACAGAGATGAACGTACCCTAGTACTCTCTATCTCCATAAATAATTTCCGGTTGATATCAGTAATAGTTCCGGAGATATAGAATATTTTGGCAATGTTGGATTGGTGAAATGTATTTAAATTTGAGGGGCACGGTCGGAGTCGGACAAATTAATACTATGTGCTTGCCGAGTTTCATTGAAATCGCTCCAGCCGTTTCTATTTTATTATGGACACACACAATTACGCCCACGCACCCGCACGGTAAAAAGGTGATCTCATTAGCCTATTTTTCATGTGGTGAAACTAGGCTAAAGATTGACTTGATGAACGATTCTTCCGTATAAACTGAGGAAATAACCTTGGAAAGCAGATGGAAGAAAAAAATCCACAACTTCTGTAACAAGTGTTTCTCATGCACATCTGAGCATTTTCGCTACCACCACACTGATTTCATCGCAAATCTACAGTTTTCTTCCTTGTTGCCAGGAAAAGTATAACTTCTTCGAAAAGGTGAGAGAACCCAACTCCCTTCAAATTCCTGTACTGTCATCTGTTTAAACACTCTCTATAAGATATTTTACATCTTGCATTGTACATAGTGAACCCTTATTATACAGGTCGTATAATAATGATTCATGATTTTAATTCATTAATTGTATTGAGGTACAAGTATGGTACGGTTGAGGTAGGCCAGTGGGCCGGGTGATGTTGCAAGTTGTCACAGTCAAGGAAGCAGTTGGGACAAGGGAGATATTAATAGCCAGTTCTTGGAAGACGGGCGAATGACCGTGGATCGTTGCTTGGGCTCTTTGTTGAGGAAGATCAAGACAGAGCTTTAATGAGTAGAGATGGGAGATGTTTGTGACGTCAGAGGGGCGTGGTGATGGACTGTAACCCAACGTCCGATGCTTGAATTAACGAATCACCGAGAGGACGCCTTCAAATGGCGCGAAAGATGCATCATATCAAAATTGGAGGGAACTACGTTTTGATTGATTGAGTTAACGGATTGAGATCCGCTGACCATGAATGTGACCTGCGCGAAAAATGATGGTGATTGATACCACACGCAAGTCTGTAGCTCAACTGCTTCGATTTAAAATATTTTATTATTCCCCGCCCCTGAAGTTTGTGCCATTTTCATATAAATGAGACCTCGGTGCTAGCCTGAATATTCGTTTTTGAAGTCTCTGAGGAGACGGGTTGCTGTCCGAGAGTACGCTGATTTTCAAGTCTCATTGGAGACAAAGTACTGTTTGTTTGAGTCTCAGTGGAGGCAATTTAAATACGTTGTGTGAACTTTTAAATTTCAAGTTAGATTTTGGGTCTGGACAGCATTAACATTGTAACATTTAAAAGATTTGTAACTATGAATTTTGCGTGAGCAAGTGCGTGTGAAGCTGTTATAAATTGCACAGGTCTGTGAGTGAAACTAGTAGCTTATGTGACAATTTTAGAAGGTTAATTAGTTTATATTTGTATATTTGAACAATTTTTCATCTTTATGAAGTCTGCAAGATGACGACTACATGGTAAGAAACCGGGATGATGTCCGAGCAACCTACATAACCTACATTGAAGATGGTTATGGCTGAGTAGGGAGATCCTGCTGGGGCCATGTCTTGTGACGTATGCTGATTTGAGACGCAGTAATGGATAAGTACTAACAATTGAATTATTTCAATAATGTAGATAGATTTTGGTCTGGGAACTGTATATAATTTAATTTAGATTTTGCTCGTGTTGTTTTTCGATTTCTGTTGATAGGGTTTGTTCCGACACTCATATGTAAAAGTAGAATGACGCGTGACTATTTGTTGTTTTTCTTTGTAAATATTTCAATGTAATGTTAATCCAAGTGCCGCGTGTACTTGAATGTAATAATTTGTTTTTGCGAAACATGAGTTACGGATCGTGTGACAAGTGAGGCGTTGTTAGGATGATATAACAATAGGTATGGGAGGAAATTAGATATCTTGGTAGCTGTTTAAATTAAACAGGCTTTATCAATTTGAGTTTGCCTATTGCAATCAATTTTGAGGAGAACCATCTCTTCCCTAGTTTAGTAAATTAATTCTTGTGTTGAAGCTTTTGTCGAGTCTATGATCTGGTGCGCTGCGTGGGTGGAATTTATTATGTATTATTTTCAGTTATGTCAAACCCTGATGTATGGTCTGTGTGTCAATATGTGTGTTGTGTCAAATGTGTGTATATTTGCATGGAGGAAACGGCTATGACCTTCCTTGACTGCAGCAGTATGGGTGTCAGATGTTGCTCTATGGACACTCTGTACCGACCCTGACGAGGTTCTTTAATTTTGTGTGAATTAATGGAACTAATTTGTATTTGGTGACACACTTGGTATTCTTTGGATCTTGGGGCTATACGGTAGGCTGGCCTAAGATATTTTATGACACACACATCATTTTACTGGGGTACAGTAGAAAGTCTTCGTTCTTGGTGTCATGCCATAGTTGCAGCACTGAGATATTTGTTTACGCATCGGGTTGTTTACATGTGACAGGAGAGATACTCACCGAGCACAGATCTTTAGATAAGGCGCGCTAATGATTAGTGAGGGTTGGCTTGTCCTGACCTAGTACAATTTTAGAATGCCTGTTTAGTTGAAACTTTGCATATTTAAAGGGTCAGATCCTCACGCACGGACGGTAGTCTCGTGTCTCGTTAAAAATAAACTTTTTATTGTTGTATAAAATTGCCACTGGGCAGTGTGATTTGTTATTTTCATTTAATGTTTGATTTTTATTTTGATACCATGTTTGTGTGTTTGTATAATGTGACGGCAGTCATCAGTTTATGTCAGTGAGCGTAGTCACGTGCGTTCATACTTGTTTTGATTCTGTGAAGTCCTGTTTAGGCATTTATTCGTGTCTCTGACACTTGATACATATTTCAACCAGAAATCTCAGCTGTAGTTTAGTAAGTCTAGCGAGTGTCGGGTATTTGTAATATTTGTGTAGATGTAGTTTGTGTGCCCATGACAATGTCTATCTTCTCATATATGGATCCGCAGCTTGTCTGCTGGTGCTTATGGTCGCGGATCACGTATAGCATAGTACTTTTCCATTTTCTGTTTGCTCGTCACATCGCCACACATGGGTTGAAGGAAATGACAGGACCATTGATGGACTGATATAGTGCAATCTCATCAGAGAGTTTTTTGTTTTGATAAGTGTCATTAATTAATTTGAGGGTGTAAATTTGAAAATTGTTTCATTTTGTTTTTATTTGTTATTGGTCTGAAATTAAATTTGTTTACTTAAATCTTGGCTTAACTTTCCTTTCTTTAGTGATATTTTTACCTATGTTACCGTGTTACAATAAGAAGCAAATATTTATAACAGCAATGGTATGGACAGAAATACTTCCCCGAAACAGAGTCTCATTACGCTACTTTACAAGGGTTCAATAGTGATGTAAAAGCTGAGGAGCAGAGGGGATGCGTGAAGGAGTTGTACCCGTTCGTCCTGGGGATGCGATGACCCATCTGCTATAACATCGCATTCCTGGAGTTCCGGGACAGAGCGGAGTTAAATGAACCTCTAGTCAAATAAGGAATGTGTCGGAAATTCAGCTGAGTTATCGAAAAAGCAGTGGGTATCACGAGACAAAGTATCTCTAGGGTCGTTACGGGCTTAAGTTTAATAGAAATAATGCAAATATAAATGGGCGCCATCAACTGAATTCCTAGCAAACCACTTCCTTTCCGGATAAGCCTTACTCAAGACAAGGAAAGAAAAAGGAACATCACACCATCATCAGATCACAACTAAGATAAAAACAAATTTATTTTACTTTGATAGTCAGACAGACATTTTAAATATAACTCCTACCTGAGAGTATGGTCGAATGCCAAAGTTAAATTGTCATTGTCCAAAAATCGAACCATCTCTTTTCTAATCCAAAAATATTTCATCCACATAACAAGAAAAATCTCTAAAGTTCTCTTGGGTTCTCAGGATCACTGTAGCACTATGTCTTTCGTCACTGACATTTGTGAAACCTGAGACCTAATTTCTCTTTAATTTAACATATGTGGATTTAAAAAAGTTATTAATCTGTCTAAACATACACATATTATAATAACATATATTAAACATCACGTAATTTATGGTTTGCATGGCATAATTTAAATGTTGAACATGTTAGTCAAATGCTCCTAAACATCGAATAATTAATTT
Organism: Meconema thalassinum; assembly: GCA_946902985.2. Taxonomy (NCBI): domain Eukaryota; kingdom Metazoa; phylum Arthropoda; class Insecta; order Orthoptera; family Tettigoniidae; genus Meconema; species Meconema thalassinum. The sequence continues at coordinate 2,123,345,052 of OX336388.2, forward strand.
ACACTATTTACATTGTCATTAACAATCTCTTATCTGTGAATTACCGAAAATTCATGGCTCATTGGTCATCGTTATCGTCATCATCAAAATTAAATATTTCTCACATTCATTCTCACTTCAAAATTCTACATATTCCTGTCAGAATCCTTAATTCATCACCATTACATCATTTAAATTCTCAACTCAAGTTGCAATTCCTCATATTATTTCTCAATTAAATTTATTTAATTCCATATAAATTCATTAATCATCAGCTTCTTTAATTAATTATAACCTTCTAATTCAGTTATTCATCATCATTACAATCGTCTATTAGTTTATTTCAATCAGTTTAATTTATCCAATCTTTAATTCATCCATCTATTTAATTCATTGATTCATTTCAAAATTTAATTTATCAACTTATTTAAATTTCAATCATCTGGTTATTTAGTTTTTCATTATTTCATCTAGTCATTCTGATTTTTATTTCATTAGGTCAGATCGTTAATATGCTTAATTTTCAGATTATTATTTCATTAATTATTATTTTCAGAAAATCTTGTATTATCAACTTCATTTATTTGTTTAATTTCCTAACAAATTGTTTAATATGGTTTATAGAACGTTGTCTTACAGTTTTATTACTTCCAAGTTATATCTCGTATTTAATTTATCATGCCAAAAAATATTATTGCCTCCACGACATCACGTTGGATCAAACTATCCACAACGACATTACATTTCCTCAATACTTCAAATATCACATTTGAATACAACAATTATTCCACAAAACTCCATAAATATTCAGCACATACAGCATGAATCTCAACAATTACGCTAGACTGGGTACGACGACCTCATGTCTGCTTCAAAATACATTAGCAACATTGCTACTATCACTTGGCAACTTCCACAAAATGCCTACCACAAACTCCACTTAACCATGTTGCATGATCTACAAAAAATATATAACTGGCTTCAAATTATCAACGCACACAATCTCCAATAACTGTAATTAATCTGATCACATCTAGACAACTTCTTAAACAATTGGAAAAATATATTACCTCAGTAATTTAAGATCTGCTTTCAAATAGCATAAATTCTCTTACAATTCTTATAATTGACATCACAGAAAAACACCAATGTGCTATAATCTCTCATATCAAAATCTGCAATACTGATCTGCCTTATAATAAATCTGACCATTAATGATTAATCTTACAAGATTCAATTACTTTAAATCCTTCTCAAAGGTATCAAACACAATTATAAATATCATCAAAGCATCAGCTGCAACAGCTGTTAAACTGAAATTACTCTCAAAAGAGTATAGCAACAAAATATTGGATTGGCAAACAAGAATTACTAAATGCAATCCTGCTGACATTTATCGTTACTTTATTTAATAAAATCTCGACTGATATGTGACTAGTAGTTCCTTGTTTGATTCACTTACAATCTCATATACACTCGGATGATAAAAATGAGTCCCTCAATGGCGAGTAAGATGTGTAACCACCGTACAGTCGTATAAATACGAAAGACCTCGCCCCGTCGACTTGGATGATATTGCCCTGAACGATGGGTAAGATGAGTACCAACATACAATCGTATAAATACGAAAGACCCCATCTCGTAGATTATATGAGTGAATGTACCAGATAGGAATCAACAAGTTTCTAGTTGTCATATAAAAGCGATGTTCATTCACTAAAGTGAATAACTTCTTAATATCTCCAAACAATCCAATGGAAAAAATCCCTACTGATGAATAATACACACTCGCTATTATGCAATGAACTGACGAAGTAATTTTTGATAATCAATTGCAGATCACGAGTTCGAAATACTCGTTACACAAAAAAAAACTATTTATGAAAAATATCCTAGCTGGAAAAATGTCTAAAAGACCAAACATCTGCTTAATAAAGCCAACCAATGGTGAGAATTTCGTTTAATGATGCCTGCCATATCATATGGTCACTCCATATTCTAGCAAATTCGAAGTATATAAAGTCAAACCATGTCTAAATAATCGTATCACTCCTATTAGAAAAATATACATGTGTGCCCAGTATTCATGAAAATAATCGTATCAGGTAGTTATGACTCTTACAGTACCTTTCATAATCAGCTGTTATTAAATTTCCAAGATCGTCGATTTTCCCTACATAATGAATTTCTCGAAAGATCGGCGTGAATATCATTCCATCCATGAAATGACGATTGCCTTCGAAATCCCAAGTGAATCAGCTGGTGGACCTCCTCTCATCAGGAATCGAATCCATCGCTCTGCGGTGCCATCTTGTCTCCATCTGCGTCTACTCTGACATGTTGAACTTCGGATTACCCATAGCGGATATTGTCCAACTCCTCTCGAAAAAGTTCATGGAAACAGCGGACCCCCTACTCCTCTTCTAAGTTACGCCACTGTTCCATTAAATGTTCAGTTTGAGTATTGAAAGATCAATCTCCAATAACTGTTAAGTCTCACTTTTGTAAAATTAAATTTTACATGAGAGTGTCCAAGTTTCCGAAACACCCTGTAGTTGTCTGTATTTGGTAATTCATGAAACTGCATAAGAAATAAATTTCATTAATGCACGATCTAATGTTCATCAGTGCCTATGCTCACGACATTCCGTTTGCTTGAAATTGTTAAAGTAACTTTGAATGCGTTATGGAAAAGCATAGTCATAAAGTTATTCATAAGAACTATGTTCAAACTGCGTTGAAATGTAGCTTGTGATAAAGTCTCCAACTACTTGCAGTGCTGTTCTAACATATCCCGGCCGTCTGTGATAGCTTCCTCGGCAAGTCCACCTGGATCAATGACCTGCTTGGCGTTCGCTGCCCGGCGATGCTGAAACTGTCGCCTACACTCTGCCGTGACAGTTTCGGTATGCTACGCGACCTTCACCGTGCGTCTCGCTTGCGCTACAGAGCTCGACCCTACTTGCTCGACTGACAGAGCTCCACTGAATGTGCTGGCACTGTCTTCACTCTTATCTGCCTGGCGCAGACACGTGGTGTAGTCCCCCACCACTGTGCTCTCGCGTCACGATCATAGTCTCGAACCCACATCATCTCGGCTATTCCGTTATAAAATAACTTAAGGGTTATCTAACTTCCTTACAATTATTTCCACATATAATGCATGTTATATCTTCTCTTATAAGATGTTTAAATACCATATTCCATACATATCTCAATAAAACTTCACATCTCTATCCATAATTCCATCTTCTTACAGATGTCAGTGCCTCCTTGATCCTAGACCTCCTACGTCATCTTGACATTCTTCTTGACTCGATCGGTGCGCTATCTTTTCCTAACTCTTCTCAAACCTCAACTACGGCTTAATGTCTGCTGGCATAGCCGATAGCCTAAACTAGGTATCGGGTACATCTCTCCCGTACATCTCCTTTTTTTAAATCAGGATTGAGAAAAAAAATACACTCTCAGGCATTCTATATATAATACATGTACACGATAGCTCTATAATTCCCTTACTCAGCATGATGGTTCTTTCTGACTCTCAATAATGATGATTGACTTCCAATGATTAGCATCTTGATTCCGTGTTATTCTGACGTTTGTTTCTTCCTTGGCCACTCGTGCTTGCTCGATTGACATCTCTCACTGTCTCCTCGAGTGGTGCACTAGGCTGTCTATCTTCTTGCCTCGACCTCTCATGTCCACGATTATCTCGTCTGTCGTTAGGATCGTTTCTTCGGCCATCCTGTCTGTCGTTCCCATTATACTGTTGACCTTGGCTCCAGTTATTTCTGCCCCGATATCTATTGTTATATCGATTCCTGTCTTGATATCTGGAATTCTGGTTATAATTTCTATATCGGCTATCTCTTGCTTCTTGATCGTATGGCCTCTCATATGGTCCTCTATATCGATCATTTCCTCGAGCGTTACGGATGTTTCCTCGATTCCCTTCGTTCCGTCGGTTTTCCCAGGAATCCCTTCTGTCCGTTTGAGCTGCATTGTCTACGACTACCGCATTCACTTCTTGCGTGTTTCTATTGTCGTTTCTGGTATTTCTAGGCGTAACCTGTGCGCTTGTATAGTCCAATCGCCGTAAAATGTCGTCATAATGCTCAAGTGTATTGGCTCCCGACGCTATTAGTGATCGCTGTACCTCAATCGGTAACTGTCTCGCTATATCATGCAAAAGCTCTTCTTCTGGCAATGGAGGAATCAAAAATTGTAATTTAGCCAGCTGTGACGTGAAATAGTTGGCATAATGCGTCGGATGTGACGTAGAATAGCGCTTTGAGTACATTTCCGCTCTTACGTTAAGTTGATCCTCGGCACTCCAAAATCTCCTCAAGAAAGCTATGGCAAATTGCTCCATGTTCGCAAAATTGCTTCTGAACGCTCTAAACCAAGTAAGCGCAGACCCATCTAAGGCACGTTCGACTATCCTTAGCTCTCTTTCTTTGGCTACCCTATGTTCCGCCATGTAGTCTCGAATATCTCGCAGAAATTCGACTGGTGTGACTCCTGTATTTCCCGAAAACTTTCTCGGCTTGTCATCCAGATTCCTAATAATGGTGACTGGACCTGAGTATCGTTCGCTTGGACCCAACGTACTCCTATTCGAACTTGGATTATCCTGAGGGGTTGAACTGGCCCTTTCGAATGTCACATTCGGTTGCATTTGACGGTCTTCTCCCATGCTAGCTTCCTGATTAGTCATACTGCGGTCTATCGCTGTCTGATTTATCAATGTTTCCCCTGATGTTATATTCTGACTGGTGAAACTGTTAAACATGGATTCTAATTTAGTTATCCTGTCTTCTGCTAATTCCTTGACCTGCGTCTTCAACTCATCTAATGATGTAACATCCTGCGTTTTGTTACTCTCGTCTAAGTCGTTTTTTAACTTGTCAATTTTGCCTTCGCACGTGTTCTTTACTAACGCGACTTGTTCCTTTAACAGATCAACGTCTGTTCTAAATAGAGTTGAATCTATCTTCATCGCTTCCTTGTTCTCCGTAAACCTCGCTTCTAAGTTTGCCATACCTGCGATTAATTTTTCATCTAACCCTTCACGTTTCTCTTTTGCTTCGGCATCGACCTCACTATACCGTTCTTCCACAATTGCACCGACTCTATTTTTGAATAAAGCTAAGTTTTCATTAACCTTTTGCTCTATATCGTCGTCTATCTTCCTAATATCTTTCTGCAATTGATTTTCTAATGATTTTAAATTAGAATTTACCTCTCCTAAGACTTCCTCTTTAATGGTCCCAATTACTGTCTTTAAATCTTTAATCTCATTACCTAGATTCATTTCTAGACCTTTAATTTTAGTCTCGAAAGATACTTCGGTAGACCACTCTTGAATTTTGCCTACATCTGCCACTAAACCATCGATGTCGAATCTCAACTTCGATACATCTGATTTAATGTCTTTCTGTATGGACATAACGTCAGTTCTTAAAGTAAAAATATTTTCTTCTCCTCTACTTTCTAATTCAATAATATTTTTTTCTTAATATTTGAACATTTTCCTCTCCTTTCATATTTACTGCAATTATGTCTAATTGTAAAGTCTTCAGCATTTCATTATTCTTTAAAGTTAAACTATTCTCTAATCTAGTTAACTTGTTTTCTAATTCAGTGTTAGTTTCTTCACTACGAGCTTGTAATTTCTCTTCCAATAATTTAAAGTTAGCTTCACTAGCTTTTAAATGACTTTCAGTACTAGTCTGTAATCTAGTTTCTAATGACTTCAACTCATCTTTACTATTTGACTGTAATAATTTTAAATTTTCTTCACTAGTTGACTGTAACCTTTCTTCTAATGATTTAAAATTGTCCTTCAAGTTAGCTTCACTATTTGACTGTAGCCTAGTCTCTAATGACTTTAAATTATCTTCATTGCTAGTTTGTAATGCTTGCACATTTTCTTTACATCTAGCTTCTAATCTAGCTTCTGAATTATTAATCTGTTCTTTAACTTCCGTTTCCATTTTAGAAATAGTTTCTGCAATACCAGAAATACCCGTCTGTAACTCTCCTAACACCTTAGCTAAATCTTCTGGCAACATAATTATATTTTCAATATACGTTTTATATAGAGACGTTAGACAACAACACATCACAATGTCTCAATTCCTGCATTCACTTGGGTATAGGAAAAATGTCTTATAACTAACATGATATTACTAATACGATTAACATGAACACTGGAATGGGCACACAAGTACATTGTCTGACTAAGTTTAATAAATTTTGTAACACACTTAAATGAACTTGAGATCAATCTCTCAGTAATCTAAATCTGATGTGATTCCATAGAATAAACAAAATCGAAGCCCCACAAGTTGGATAAAGCCAATTCTCCCTCTCTCTCTCTGTACCCGTTCGTCCTGGGGATGCGATGACCCATCTGCTATAACATCGCATTCCTGGAGTTCCGGGACAGAGCGGAGTTAAATGAACCTCTAGTCAAATAAGGAATGTGTCGGAAATTCAGCTGAGTTATCGAAAAAGCAGTGGGTATCACGAGACAAAGTATCTCTAGGGTCGTTACGGGCTTAAGTTTAATAGAAATAATGCAAATATAAATGGGCGCCATCAACTGAATTCCTAGCAAACCACTTCCTTTCCGGATAAGCCTTACTCAAGACAAGGAAAGAAAAAGGAACATCACACCATCATCAGATCACAACTAAGTTAAAAACAAATTTATTTTACTTTGATAGTCAGACAGACATTTTAAATATAACTCCTACCTGAGAGTATGGTCGAATGCCAAAGTTAAATTGTCATTGTCCAAAAATCGAACCATCTCTTTTCTAATCCAAAAATATTTCATCCACATAACAAGAAAAATCTCTAAAGTTCTCTTGGGTTCTCAGGATCACTGTAGCACTATGTCTTTCGTCACTGACATTTGTGAAACCTGAGACCTAATTTCTCTTTAATTTAACATATGTGGATTTAAAAAAGTTATTAATCTGTCTAAACATACACATATTATAATAACATATATTAAACATCACGTAATTTATGGTTTGCATGGCATAATTTAAATGTTGAACATGTTAGTCAAATGCTCCTAAACATCGAATAATTAATTTACACTATTTACATTGTCATTAACAATCTCTTATCTGTGAATTACCGAAAATTCATGGCTCATTGGTCATCGTTATCGTCATCATCAAAATTAAATATTTCTCACATTAATTCTCACTTTAAAATTCTACATATTCCTGTCAGAATCCTTAATTCATCACCATTACATCATTTAAATTCTCAACTCAAGTTGCAATTCCTCATATTATTTCTCAATTAAATTTATTTAATTCCATATAAATTCATTAATCATCAGCTTCTTTAATTAATTATAACCTTCTAATTCAGTTATTCATCATCATTACAATCGTCTATTAGTTTATTTCAATCAGTTTAATTTATCCAATCTTTAATTCATCCATCTATTTAATTCATTGATTCATTTCAAAATTTAATTTATCAACTTATTTAAATTTCAATCATCTGGTTATTTAGTTTTTCATTATTTCATCTAGTCATTCTGATTTTTATTTCATTAGGTCAGATCGTTAATATGCTTAATTTTCAGATTATTATTTCATTAATTATTATTTTCAGAAAATCTTGTATTATCAACTTCATTTATTTGTTTAATTTCCTAACAAATTGTTTAATATGGTTTATAGAACGTTGTCTTACAGTTTTATTACTTCCAAGTTATATCTCGTATTTAATTTATCATGCCAAAAAATATTATTGCCTCCACGACATCACGTTGGATCAAACTATCCACAACGACATTACATTTCCTCAATACTTCAAATATCACATTTGAATACAACAATTATTCCACAAAACTCCATAAATATTCAGCACATACAGCATGAATCTCAACAATTACGCTAGACTGGGTACGACGACCTCATGTCTGCTTCAAAATACATTAGCAACATTGCTACTATCACTTGGCAACTTCCACAAAATGCCTACCACAAACTCCACTTAACCATGTTGCATGATCTACAAAAAATATATAACTGGCTTCAAATTATCAACGCACACAATCTCCAATAACTGTAATTAATCTGATCACATCTAGACAACTTCTTAAACAATTGGAAAAATATATTACCTCAGTAATTTAAGATCTGCTTTCAAATAGCATAAATTCTCTTACAATTCTTATAATTGACATCACAGAAAAACACCAATGTGCTATAATCTCTCATATCAAAATCTGCAATACTGATCTGCCTTATAATAAATCTGACCATTAATGATTAATCTTACAAGATTCAATTACTTTAAATCCTTCTCAAAGGTATCAAACACAATTATAAATATCATCAAAGCATCAGCTGCAACAGCTGTTAAACTGAAATTACTCTCAAAAGAGTATAGCAACAAAATATTGGATTGGCAAACAAGAATTACTAAATGCAATCCTGCTGACATTTATCGTTACTTTATTTAATAAAATCTCGACTGATATGTGACTAGTAGTTCCTTGTTTGATTCACTTACAATCTCATATACACTCGGATGATAAAAATGAGTCCCTCAATGGCGAGTAAGATGTGTAACCACCGTACAGTCGTATAAATACGAAAGACCTCGCCCCGTCGACTTGGATGATATTGCCCTGAACGATGGGTAAGATGAGTACCAACATACAATCGTATAAATACGAAAGACCCCATCTCGTAGATTATATGAGTGAATGTACCAGATAGGAATCAACAAGTTTCTAGTTGTCATATAAAAGCGATGTTCATTCACTAAAGTGAATAACTTCTTAATATCTCCAAACAATCCAATGGAAAAAATCCCTACTGATGAATAATACACACTCGCTATTATGCAATGAACTGACGAAGTAATTTTTGATAATCAATTGCAGATCACGAGTTCGAAATACTCGTTACACAAAAAAAAACTATTTATGAAAAATATCCTAGCTGGAAAAATGTCTAAAAGACCAAACATCTGCTTAATAAAGCCAACCAATGGTGAGAATTTCGTTTAATGATGCCTGCCATATCATATGGACACTCCATATTCTAGCAAATTCGAAGTATATAAAGTCAAACCATGTCTAAATAATCGTATCACTCCTATTAGAAAAATATACATGTGTGCCCAGTATTCATGAAAATAATCGTATCAGGTAGTTATGACTCTTACAGTACCTTTCATAATCAGCTGTTATTAAATTTCCAAGATCGTCGATTTTCCCTACATAATGAATTTCTCGAAAGATCGGCGTGAATATCATTCCATCCATGAAATGACGATTGCCTTCGAAATCCCAAGTGAATCAGCTGGTGGACCTCCTCTCATCAGGAATCGAATCCATCGCTCTGCGGTGCCATCTTGTCTCCATCTGCGTCTACTCTGACATGTTGAACTTCGGATTACCCATAGCGGATATTGTCCAACTCCTCTCGAAAAAGTTCATGGAAACAGCGGACCCCCTACTCCTCTTCTAAGTTACGCCACTGTTCCATTAAATGTTCAGTTTGAGTATTGAAAGATCAATCTCCAATAACTGTTAAGTCTCACTTTTGTAAAATTAAATTTTACATGAGAGTGTCCAAGTTTCCGAAACACCCTGTAGTTGTCTGTATTTGGTAATTCATGAAACTGCATAAGAAATAAATTTCATTAATGCACGATCTAATGTTCATCAGTGCCTATGCTCACGACATTCCGTTTGCTTGAAATTGTTAAAGTAACTTTGAATGCGTTATGGAAAAGCATAGTCATAAAGTTATTCATAAGAACTATGTTCAAACTGCGTTGAAATGTAGCTTGTGATAAAGTCTCCAACTACTTGCAGTGCTGTTCTAACATATCCCGGCCGTCTGTGATAGCTTCCTCGGCAAGTCCACCTGGATCAATGACCTGCTTGGCGTTCGCTGCCCGGCGATGCTGAAACTGTCGCCTACACTCTGCCGTGACAGTTTCGGTATGCTACGCGACCTTCACCGTGCGTCTCGCTTGCGCTACAGAGCTCGACCCTACTTGCTCGACTGACAGAGCTCCACTGAATGTGCTGGCACTGTCTTCACTCTTATCTGCCTGGCGCAGACACGTGGTGTAGTCCCCCACCACTGTGCTCTCGCGTCACGATCATAGTCTCGAACCCACATCATCTCGGCTATTCCGTTATAAAATAACTTAAGGGTTATCTAACTTCCTTACAATTATTTCCACATATAATGCATGTTATATCTTCTCTTATAAGATGTTTAAATACCATATTCCATACATATCTCAATAAAACTTCACATCTCTATCCATAATTCCATCTTCTTACAGATGTCAGTGCCTCCTTGATCCTAGACCTCCTACGTCATCTTGACATTCTTCTTGACTCGATCGGTGCGCTATCTTTTCCTAACTCTTCTCAAACCTCAACTACGGCTTAATGTCTGCTGGCATAGCCGATAGCCTAAACTAGGTATCGGGTACATCTCTCCCGTACATCTCCTTTTTTTAAATCAGGATTGAGAAAAAAAATACACTCTCAGGCATTCTATATATAATACATGTACACGATAGCTCTATAATTCCCTTACTCAGCATGATGGTTCTTTCTGACTCTCAATAATGATGATTGACTTCCAATGATTAGCATCTTGATTCCGTGTTATTCTGACGTTTGTTTCTTCCTTGGCCACTCGTGCTTGCTCGATTGACATCTCTCACTGTCTCCTCGAGTGGTGCACTAGGCTGTCTATCTTCTTGCCTCGACCTCTCATGTCCACGATTATCTCGTCTGTCGTTAGGATCGTTTCTTCGGCCATCCTGTCTGTCGTTCCCATTATACTGTTGACCTTGGCTCCAGTTATTTCTGCCCCGATATCTATTGTTATATCGATTCCTGTCTTGATATCTGGAATTCTGGTTATAATTTCTATATCGGCTATCTCTTGCTTCTTGATCGTATGGCCTCTCATATGGTCCTCTATATCGATCATTTCCTCGAGCGTTACGGATGTTTCCTCGATTCCCTTCGTTCCGTCGGTTTTCCCAGGAATCCCTTCTGTCCGTTTGAGCTGCATTGTCTACGACTACCGCATTCACTTCTTGCGTGTTTCTATTGTCGTTTCTGGTATTTCTAGGCGTAACCTGTGCGCTTGTATAGTCCAATCGCCGTAAAATGTCGTCATAATGCTCAAGTGTATTGGCTCCCGACGCTATTAGTGATCGCTGTACCTCAATCGGTAACTGTCTCGCTATATCATGCAAAAGCTCTTCTTCTGGCAATGGAGGAATCAAAAATTGTAATTTAGCCAGCTGTGACGTGAAATAGTTGGCATAATGCGTCGGATGTGACGTAGAATAGCGCTTTGAGTACATTTCCGCTCTTACGTTAAGTTGATCCTCGGCACTCCAAAATCTCCTCAAGAAAGCTATGGCAAATTGCTCCATGTTCGCAAAATTGCTTCTGAACGCTCTAAACCAAGTAAGCGCAGACCCATCTAAGGCACGTTCGACTATCCTTAGCTCTCTTTCTTTGGCTACCCTATGTTCCGCCATGTAGTCTCGAATATCTCGCAGAAATTCGACTGGTGTGACTCCTGTATTTCCCGAAAACTTTCTCGGCTTGTCATCCAGATTCCTAATAATGGTGACTGGACCTGAGTATCGTTCGCTTGGACCCAACGTACTCCTATTCGAACTTGGATTATCCTGAGGGGTTGAACTGGCCCTTTCGAATGTCACATTCGGTTGCATTTGACGGTCTTCTCCCATGCTAGCTTCCTGATTAGTCATACTGCGGTCTATCGCTGTCTGATTTATCAATGTTTCCCCTGATGTTATATTCTGACTGGTGAAACTGTTAAACATGGATTCTAATTTAGTTATCCTGTCTTCTGCTAATTCCTTGACCTGCGTCTTCAACTCATCTAATGATGTAACATCCTGCGTTTTGTTACTCTCGTCTAAGTCGTTTTTTAACTTGTCAATTTTGCCTTCGCACGTGTTCTTTACTAACGCGACTTGTTCCTTTAACAGATCAACGTCTGTTCTAAATAGAGTTGAATCTATCTTCATCGCTTCCTTGTTCTCCGTAAACCTCGCTTCTAAGTTTGCCATACCTGCGATTAATTTTTCATCTAACCCTTCACGTTTCTCTTTTGCTTCGGCATCGACCTCACTATACCGTTCTTCCACAATTGCACCGACTCTATTTTTGAATAAAGCTAAGTTTTCATTAACCTTTTGCTCTATATCGTCGTCTATCTTCCTAATATCTTTCTGCAATTGATTTTCTAATGATTTTAAATTAGAATTTACCTCTCCTAAGACTTCCTCTTTAATGGTCCCAATTACTGTCTTTAAATCTTTAATCTCATTACCTAGATTCATTTCTAGACCTTTAATTTTAGTCTCGAAAGATACTTCGGTAGACCACTCTTGAATTTTGCCTACATCTGCCACTAAACCATCGATGTCGAATCTCAACTTCGATACATCTGATTTAATGTCTTTCTGTATGGACATAACGTCAGTTCTTAAAGTAAAAATATTTTCTTCTCCTCTACTTTCTAATTCAATAATATTTTTTTCTTAATATTTGAACATTTTCCTCTCCTTTCATATTTACTGCAATTATGTCTAATTGTAAAGTCTTCAGCATTTCATTATTCTTTAAAGTTAAACTATTCTCTAATCTAGTTAACTTGTTTTCTAATTCAGTGTTAGTTTCTTCACTACGAGCTTGTAATTTCTCTTCCAATAATTTAAAGTTAGCTTCACTAGCTTTTAAATGACTTTCAGTACTAGTCTGTAATCTAGTTTCTAATGACTTCAACTCATCTTTACTATTTGACTGTAATAATTTTAAATTTTCTTCACTAGTTGACTGTAACCTTTCTTCTAATGATTTAAAATTGTCCTTCAAGTTAGCTTCACTATTTGACTGTAGCCTAGTCTCTAATGACTTTAAATTATCTTCATTGCTAGTTTGTAATGCTTGCACATTTTCTTTACATCTAGCTTCTAATCTAGCTTCTGAATTATTAATCTGTTCTTTAACTTCCGTTTCCATTTTAGAAATAGTTTCTGCAATACCAGAAATACCCGTCTGTAACTCTCCTAACACCTTAGCTAAATCTTCTGGCAACATAATTATATTTTCAATATACGTTTTATATAGAGACGTTAGACAACAACACATCACAATGTCTCAATTCCTGCATTCACTTGGGTATAGGAAAAATGTCTTATAACTAACATGATATTACTAATACGATTAACATGAACACTGGAATGGGCACACAAGTACATTGTCTGACTAAGTTTAATAAATTTTGTAACACACTTAAATGAACTTGAGATCAATCTCTCAGTAATCTAAATCTGATGTGATTCCATAGAATAAACAAAATCGAAGCCCCACAAGTTGGATAAAGCCAATTCTCCCTCTCTCTCTCTGTACCCGTTCGTCCTGGGGATGCGATGACCCATCTGCTATAACATCGCATTCCTGGAGTTCCGGGACAGAGCGGAGTTAAATGAACCTCTAGTCAAATAAGGAATGTGTCGGAAATTCAGCTGAGTTATCGAAAAAGCAGTGGGTATCACGAGACAAAGTATCTCTAGGGTCGTTACGGGCTTAAGTTTAATAGAAATAATGCAAATATAAATGGGCGCCATCAACTGAATTCCTAGCAAACCACTTCCTTTCCGGATAAGCCTTACTCAAGACAAGGAAAGAAAAAGGAACATCACACCATCATCAGATCACAACTAAGTTAAAAACAAATTTATTTTACTTTGATAGTCAGACAGACATTTTAAATATAACTCCTACCTGAGAGTATGGTCGAATGCCAAAGTTAAATTGTCATTGTCCAAAAATCGAACCATCTCTTTTCTAATCCAAAAATATTTCATCCACATAACAAGAAAAATCTCTAAAGTTCTCTTGGGTTCTCAGGATCACTGTAGCACTATGTCTTTCGTCACTGACATTTGTGAAACCTGAGACCTAATTTCTCTTTAATTTAACATATGTGGATTTAAAAAAGTTATTAATCTGTCTAAACATACACATATTATAATAACATATATTAAACATCACGTAATTTATGGTTTGCATGGCATAATTTAAATGTTGAACATGTTAGTCAAATGCTCCTAAACATCGAATAATTAATTTACACTATTTACATTGTCATTAACAATCTCTTATCTGTGAATTACCGAAAATTCATGGCTCATTGGTCATCGTTATCGTCATCATCAAAATTAAATATTTCTCACATTAATTCTCACTTTAAAATTCTACATATTCCTGTCAGAATCCTTAATTCATCACCATTACATCATTTAAATTCTCAACTCAAGTTGCAATTCCTCATATTATTTCTCAATTAAATTTATTTAATTCCATATAAATTCATTAATCATCAGCTTCTTTAATTAATTATCACCTTCTAATTCAGTTATTCATCATCATTACAATCGTCTATTAATTTATTTCAATCAGTTTAATTTATCCAATCTTTAATTCATCCATCTATTTAATTCATTGATTCATTTCAAAATTTAATTTATCAACTTATTTAAATTTCAATCATCTGGTTATTTAGTTTTTCATTATTTCATCTAGTCATTCTGATTTTTATTTCATTAGGTCAGATCGTTAATATGCTTAATTTTCAGATTATTATTTCATTAATTATTATTTTCAGAAAATCTTGTATTATCAACTTCATTTATTTGTTTAATTTCCTAACAAATTGTTTAATATGGTTTATAGAACGTTGTCTTACAGTTTTATTACTTCCAAGTTATATCTCGTATTTAATTTATCATGCCAAAAAATATTATTGCCTCCACGACATCACGTTGGATCAAACTATCCACAACGACATTACATTTCCTCAATACTTCAAATATCACATTTGAATACAACAATCCACAAAACTCCATAAATATTCAGCACATACAGCATGAATCTCAACAATTACGCTAGACTGGGTACGACGACCTCATGTCTGCTTCAAAATACATTAGCAACATTGCTACTATCACTTGGCAACTTCCACAAAATGCCTACCACAAACTCCACTTAACCATGTTGCATGATCTACAAAAAATATATAACTGGCTTCAAATTATCAACGCACACAATCTCCAATAACTGTAATTAATCTGATCACATCTAGACAACTTCTTAAACAATTGGAAAAATATATTACCTCAGTAATTTAAGATCTGCTTTCAAATAGCATAAATTCTCTTACAATTCTTATAATTCACATCACAGAAAAACACCAATGTGCTATAATCTCTCATATCAAAATCTGCAATACTGATCTGCCTTATAATAAATCTGACCATTAATGATTAATCTTACAAGATTCAATTACTTTAAATCCTTCTCAAAGGTATCAAACACAATTATAAAAATCATGGAGGACAGCGTTGCTCAACGTCCGTAGGATTTAACCTTAAAATACCCTACACGTGTCCTCCGGGTGGAGCTAATCGAGCAACAACAGCAAGATGCCGCCGTACTGCCCTACAAGGCCTCACGGCTATGACAATCGTGCAAAGAATTTAAATAATAGTCCTTCTGAGGACTCACATTCACATTCACACACCCGAACATTCGGCTCTGTATTAACCATCTGCCAACTTAACATAGAAGGTATCAGTAAGGCAAAAAGTGAATATTTATCCAAGATCCTTCATGAACTATCCGTGGATGTGGTAGTACTCCAGGAAACTCACACAGAAGATGACCAGCAACTGAAACATAGGGGTAAAATTCCAGGATACCAACTAGCTGCAGCAGTGAATGATCCTAAGTATGGCATAGCCACCTTTGTCAAGAACGATATAGCAAACTGTGAAGTAATGGAACATGTTACAAACGAAGCATTCTTCTCCTCATCTATAAAGGTAGATAATGTCGTGATTACTAACGTATATAAACCACCTAGCGTCAACTGGCCGGATCACAGAATGTTCGTACCATCAGAAAACAGCATCATTCTTGGAGACTTCAACAGCCACCACACGCTATGGGGATACGATGAGTGCGATGAAAATGGAGACAGACTATTTGAATGGATGGATGCAAGAGATCTTAAGCTAGTGTACGATGCCAAGGACAAAGGAACTTTCCACTCTGGTCGTTGGAAGAAAGACTATTCGCCAGATCTTTGTTTTGCCTCCCATAACGTCATGTCAACTACCTCAATACACAGACAAGTACTGAACAATTTCCCTCGGAGCCAACACAGGCCCATAATCTATAGAGTTGGTCTTCAGATCCCTGTTATTAGGTCTGTACCCATACCTAGATGGAACTTCCAGAAAGCTGACTGGAAGACATATGCTTTGTACACAGATGCCAACATTAGGTGGATAGCTCCAACGGCAGAAAATTACTGGAGGTTTGTTGGGCTAATAAAATCAGCTGCAAAAAGAACCATCCCTCGTGGCTATCGGAGGGATTACATACCTGGTTGGAATGAGGAAACAAGTCGCTTATCTGCTGAATACTTAGAAGAAAACAGTCAGGAGAAAGCAACTGAACTTCTGAAATCTCTAGATAACGCTAGAAGAGAGAAGTGGATAACAGCAGTACAAGATCTCAACTTCACACACTCGAGCAGAAAAGCATGGTCACTCATCCGTAAACTAGATCCAACTTCCACACCACCGAGGATGCAGACCTCCATTAATGTGGAAACTATAGCAAACCACCTGGTCTCTGTATCTCGGGCTCCGGGGAATAAGAAATTCACAAAGCAAGTTAAGTCGGAACTAAGACAGAGAAAACAAGTAATCCAACCAAATGACCAATATTCAAGTCCATTTTCCTCAGAAGAAATACAAAATGGTCTCGACTCCCTTCGTGGTGGTAAAGCTGCCGGATTTGATGGCATATTTCCAGAACTTTTAAAGAATTGTGGTCCAGCAACCAAGCGCTGGCTTGCTTCTTTCTTTAGTAATGTTCTGCAGTCAGGCCGACTGCCTCCCTTGTTTAAGAAAACTAAAATTATTGCTATCTTGAAACCAGGCAAGGATCCCAATTTACCCCAAAGCTACAGACCAATAGCCCTACTAAGCGTAACTTACAAGCTTCTGGAAAGACTGATTCTTAACAGGATAGCTCCTACGATTGATTGCCTCATTCCGATTGAGCAAGCTGGTTTTCGTCATGGTCGTGACTGTAGCGATCAGTTGCTCGCTTTGACTTCCTATATAGAAAGTGGATTTGAGAGGAAGAAGAAAAGTGTCTCTGTGTTCCTCGATCTTACCGCTGCCTATGACACAGTCTGGAAAGAAGGTCTCCTCCTGAAACTCAGTAGAGCAATACCATGTCTCAAGATCTTCACTCTGATAAAAAATATGTT
Source organism: Meconema thalassinum (assembly GCA_946902985.2). Lineage (NCBI taxonomy): Eukaryota > Metazoa > Arthropoda > Insecta > Orthoptera > Tettigoniidae > Meconema > Meconema thalassinum. Next base: position 2,123,362,448 of record OX336388.2, read on the forward strand.
GGGAAACAGATTTTTCCAGGTTCATACAGAACATGTCCGCAGTCGTTTTCACAAACTCAACAACGGTTTGCCACAGGGTTCAGTGCTGTCTCCCATTCTCTTCAATTTATACATACACGACCTTCCAGAAACCACATCTCGCAAGTTCATCTATGCAGATGACATCAACCTCACCTTACAAAGAGCAGACTTCAGTGAAGCTGAAGAAATCCTATCCCAGGATCTTGAGAAGATGGACGATTATTTCACAAAGTGGCGATTGACACCTAGCCCCCTGAAAACAGAAGTAGCTACGTTTCACCTCAGTAACAGGAATGCAAACTACCAACCGACAGTCAGGTTCAGAAATCACACACTGCGATGTAATGCTACCCCCAAAAGCCTTGGCGTAACTTTAGATAGATCTCTAACCTATCGCAATCACCTTCAGAAACTGGCAGCTAAACTGAAAAGTCGTAACAACCTTCTGGGAAGACTAGCTGGAACATCATGGGGTGCAGATGCAAATTCACTGCGAACAACTGCTTTAGCACTAGTATATTCTTCAGCTGAATACTGTTCTGCTGTATGGCTGAATAGTTCCCATACTCGTCTGGTCGACGTCCAGCTACACCACACAATGAGAATCATATCTGGCACCCTGCACCCTACTCCTGTACAGTGGTTACCCGTACTGAGCCACATTCAACCTCCTCACATCAGACGACAAAATGCCCTTGTCAGATTATGGACTAAGGTGATGATGAACAGCTCTCTTCCCATCCACCAGGATGCAGATGAAAACGACGTAGCAAGACTGAAATCCCGGAAACCTGCCTGGAAGACGGCCAGGAATCTAGCTGACATACCATTTAGACCTGACGAAGCATGGAAGCAAGAATGGGCCAGATTACACCCACATGGTCTAATCAACATCGATGACCCAACAGCAAAACCTCCTGGGTTCAACCTCCCGCGCACCATCTGGACCAGACTAAACAGGATACGCTGCGGCGTTGGAAGAACTGCTTCTGCACTACACCAATGGGGGTGGTTGGAGTCTACTTCCTGCAACTGTGGTGCTGAAATGCAAACCATCAGCCACATCGTGAAAGAATGTCCTCTGCGGGCATTCACTGGGCCTGTGGAGGAGCTACATCAAGTAACCCCTACGGCACTCACTTGGTTGGAAGGACTAGACATCAGCTTGTTATGAAATATCAGAATCTGCAGCAGTGTGTGTGTGTGTGTGTGTGTGTGTTTGTGTGTATGCGTGCATCCCAGTTATTAAGTCTGTAATACTTTACATCCATGTATATAAATATGTATATATTAATTTTTATTTTGTAATAGCAATTATATGTAATACATTACAACGATTGTCAAATGAAGCATCATACGCTAAATAAATAAAATAAAAATCATCAAAGCATCAGCTGCAACAGCTGTTAAACTGAAATTACTCTCAAAAGAGTATAGCAACAAAATATTGGATTGGCAAACAAGAATTACTAAATGCAATCCTGCTGACATTTATCGTTACTTTATTTAATAAAATCTCGACTGATATGTGACTAGTAGTTCCTTGTTTGATTCACTTACAATCTCATATACACTCGGATGATAAAAATGAGTCCCTCAATGGCGAGTAAGATGTGTAACCACCGTACAGTCGTATAAATACGAAAGACCTCGCCCCGTCGACTTGGATGATATTGCCCTGAACGATGGGTAAGATGAGTACCAACATACAATCGTATAAATACGAAAGACCCCATCTCGTAGATTATATGAGTGAATGTACCAGATAGGAATCAACAAGTTTCTAGTTGTCATATAAAAGCGATGTTCATTCACTAAAGTGAATAACTTCTTAATATCTCCAAACAATCCAATGGAAAAAATCCCTACTGATGAATAATACACACTCGCTAGTATGCAATGAACTGACGAAGTAATTTTTGATAATCAATTGCAGATCACGAGTTCGAAATACTCGTTACACAAAAAAAAAACTATTTATGAAAAATATCCTAGCTGGAAAAATGTCTAAAAGACCAAACATCTGCTTAATAAAGCCAACCAATGGTGAGAATTTCGTATAATGATGCCTGCCATATCATATGGTCACTCCATATTCTAGCAAATTCGAAGTATATAAAGTCAAACCATGTCTAAATAATCGTATCACTCCTATTAGAAAAATATACATGTGTGCCCAGTATTCATGAAAATAATCGTATCAGGTAGTTATGACTCTTACAGTACCTTTCATAATCAGCTGTTATTAAATTTCCAAGATCGTCGATTTTCCCTACATAATGAATTTCTCGAAAGATCGGCGTGAATAACATTCCATCCATGAAATGACGATTGCCTTCGAAATCCCAAGTGAATCAGCTGGTGGACCTCCTCTCGTCAGGAATCGAATCCATCGCTCTGCGGTGCCATCTTATCTCTATCTGCGTCTACTCTGACATGTTGAACTTCGGATTACCCATAGCGGATATTGTCCAACTCCTCTCGAAAAAGTTCATGGAAACAGCGGACCCCCCTACTCCTCTTCTAAGTTACGCCACTGTTCCATTAAATGTTCAGTTTGAGTATTGAAAGATCAATCTCCAATAACTGTTAAGTCTCACTTTCATAAAATTAAATTTTACATGAGAGTGTCCAAGTTTCCGAAACACCCTGTAGTTGTCTGTATTTGGTAATTCATGAAACTGCATAAGAAATAAATTTCATTAATGCACGATCTAATGTTCATCAGTGCCTATGCTCACGACATTCCGTTTGCTTGAAATTGTTAAAGTAACTTTGAATGCGTTATGGAAAAGCATAGTCATAAAGTTATTCATAAGAACTATGTTCAAACTGCGTTGAAATGTAGCTTGTGATAAAGTCTCCAACTACTTGCAGTGCTGTTCTAACATATCCCGGCCGTCTGTGATAGCTTCCTCGGCAAGTCCACCTGGATCAATGACCTGCTTGGCGTTCGCTGCCCGGCGATGCTGAAACTGTCGCCTACACTCTGCCGTGACAGTTTCGGTATGCTACGCGACCTTCACCGTGCGTCTCGCTTGCGCTACAGAGCTCGACCCTACTTGCTCGACTGACAGAGCTCCACTGAATGTGCTGGCACTGTCTTCACTCTTATCTGCCTGGCGCAGACACGTGGTGTAGTCCCCCACCACTGTGCTCTCGCGTCACGATCATAGTCTCGAACCCACATCATCTCGGCTATTCCGTTATAAAATAACTTAAGGGTTATCTAACTTCCTTACAATTATTTCCACATATAATGCATGTTATATCTTCTCTTATAAGATGTTTAAATACCATATTCCATACATATCTCAATAAAACTTCACATCTCTATCCATAATTCCATCTTCTTACAGATGTCAGTGCCTCCTTGATCCTAGACCTCCTACGTCATCTTGACATTCTTCTTGACTCGATCGGTGCGCTATCTTTTCCTAACTCTTCTCAAAACCTCAACTACGGCTTAATGTCTGCTGGCATAGCCGATAGCCTAAACTAGGTATCGGGTACAGAGTCACAAGGAAGCAAAGGGCATTAATGATAATGTGAAGCCTCTACATAACCTTTCTTGAATACAAGGAAATATAATTCAGTGCTACATTCCTGGTTGGTTGGTTGGTTACTCAGTTTACGGGCTGAGACAACGCGGTCATGTAGCCCTGTGTACCTAGGGTGTGTGTAAAATCTGTCTGATAACCGGTGTCAATTGTGATGGCTGTATTAGTGTGTGTTATCTGTTGCTTAATTCAAGTAAGGACTGCTGTCATTGAATTTTCAAGTAGTTCTTACTTTTGCTACCAAACACCACCATCAACGACAACTAGTTCCGAACTTGGTTACTTGATGCCACCACAATTGGCTCCTGGCGACGAACTTTGGAACCTAAGAGCGTTAGTCAAATCTAACCTATAATTTAGCTTCACACAAGTCTAGTTAACGGAAGGTTCTTTTACATGCCACAAATCTATGACATAGGACCGCAGTCTTTACTTCCCCTCCGAAGGAAGATATACTGAGGGATTTATAACGTTCTTAAAATATCCGACGACTTCGGCAGGGTTTGAACCCGCGACCTTGGGTATAGAAATTCAGCATGCTACCAACTACGCCACCGAAGCCACCAACACATTCCTGGTGAATCCACACTCTGAAGACATATAAATTACATCCTGTCAGGATTATAAACCTGTAACGTATGATTACCTGTTGGGGGGTACATTTGTTTATATCCCACGTGTAGCTACAGGACCCTCTGAACCCCAGTTTCTGTCACTGAATGAAACGCTATATTTCCCTTTGCTCTAAGCGTTGTTGGTACTTGTTCTTCTTCTTCTTCTTCTGTCGATTTTGGCCTACTGTGGACCGCGATGAACAATCGGCCAACTTGCCAATCTCTTCTTCTCCTCCCAGAATTTCTTCATGCGTTCGCTGAGTCTCCTCCTTCTTTTTTCAGACCAGATGACCTTGGTTTTGAGCTAGTTTTTTCCTGAATCTCTTTAAATTTATCAACCTTCCTTCCATCCTACGCAAATTGTCAGGAACCAGTTGGGGAACACAACCACAAACAATCAGAACATTAGCTCGAGTCTATGCTACTCTGCAGGCGAATATGCCTCTACGGTTTGGTACAGATCAGCCTATGCGAAGCATATCGACATCGCTCTCAACGAAAGCAGCAGGATCATTACAGGATGCTTAAAGCCTAGACCTATTGGGAATATCCAACTTCTAGCCGGTATTGCTCCTGGTGAGATTCGTAGGGAGGTAGCAGCTAACAAAGAGAGGCTCCAGTCATCCACTTCAGAAGCACATCCCCTCTGCCACACGGAGGCTGAAATCTAGAAAGTGTTTTCTCCGCACATCAGTTAAGCTTCAAGGGAAAGCAGAGAATGCTAGGATCAAGATGTGGAAAGAAAGAACTAACCACCTTTCCAACTGGATGGATCCGAAGGAAAGTCTTCCATGTGGACAACAGGAGAAGTGGACAACTTGGAAAGCCCTTAACAGACTCCGTTCAGGAGTCGGCAGAACAAGAGTAAATCTGCGGAAGTGGGGTTTCTCAAGCTACTCATCACTCTGTGACTGTGGAGAGCTGCAGACAATCCAACATCTATGTCAGTGTGAGTTATGTCCTTCAAAGTGCACTATGAAAGATTTGATTGCAGCCTCCTCCAGCGCTGTTGACGTCGCCCAATACTGGGCAAAAATCATCTAGCTCAAATTTGTTGCTTCAATATTTGATTGTTTTGTATAATAGACGTGTATATATGTAAGGTAGTTACGTAGATATTCAATATTCAAAATTCATATTGATACTTCTGACACGAATAAAGAAAGAATCTCCCTTCGAAACATTGATTTGTTGAGAATATCTTCTTGAGATCTTCTTTGACATCTGCTCGTGTTTCCTCAACCCATTTTGTGGTGGACTTTAATTTTCTAATGCAAGTGAATATCCTTTTGGTTAACCTGTTGTTTCTCATTCGTGTGAGGTGGCCATAAAATGTAATCCTTCTCTTACGCATCGTGTCCGTAAGTTTCTCCACCTGGTTGTACAAGTCACTATTCCACCGTCTCCTCCATAAGCCACCTGCTCTCTGTACTGGCCCGAATATTTTCCTTATGATTCTTCGTTCTATCTTTTCCAACTCCTCTGTCTCTCGTTTTTTTAAAATAAGTCATTCAGAACTATAATTAACTTCCGGTTTAATCACAGCGGCAGAATGTCGTAATTATGCTCAGACGGATATGGCTTTCTTGTTATACCTATTCTGCGTTAATCGATATGGAGTTTCCATCTTACGAGCTCTGACCTTATTGGCTTGCTTATCAAGGCCATGAGGTTGAATAACATTGATATTTTAATTTCCTGATTATCACAGCGTGAACTTTGCATGTGGTTTAATATCAGAGCACACGTAATAGAAACACTAGTGTGATCAGTGATAAGATCACCTGCCTGTAATGAAAGTGTCCACTTGCTGTCATCAAGGTACCGAGTGTCATAAAAGCTACATAGGTGGCCAAATTATTACGGTAAAACAGAATAGAGTCATATTCTTTATTGTTAAATGGCTCACAGAATCTATAACAATGTATAGATTTCCTGTATTTTTGTGGCATCCTAACCAGATCAGTCTTTGCCGCCAATTGAGCTAACGTGGTTGGTAGCTCATCATCATCATCATCAGTTGTTGGCAACGGGTGCTGACGTCAATGTCAATGTAAGATGGCGCCGACCTTGAAATGAACACTAACAAAAATGCTTTATTTACGTTATAAAAGAAATATTTCCGATGCTGCAGTGACAATTCAAATTGAAATCCACTTCTATTGACTCCCAGAAAGGTTTGTCAATCATAAGTAATATAATGTCAATAATCTGCCTTGTGAAATTTATGAAAAGGGAGGAGTAACTACTGTCAACACTAAATAATGTCTATTTTTAGCCTACTTTCGATTTTTGCAAAAATTGTGTGTCTGTCTGTGTGTGTGTGTACTCTGAATGTCTGCCCGCCTATCAATTCGAACACGGTGAAACCGAATTGAACAACATTTGGTACAGAGGTAGTACTAGCAAAGGGCACCTCAGTGTCATGTTTTATATTGCCGCCATATGGACGGAAACGTAATGGCGGCCTCCCAAATGTTCAAAGCTTAAATCAAATTACGACTAACTTAATCATCCGATCTCTACCAAATTTTGCGACAACATATATTCATATAGCGAGCGTCTTGTGACTAAACCACAAGGTCATTAGCCCAATAGTTTGCAAATGGCGGCCATGTATGTTTACAAATCGATTCCCCATATCAATTCAAACACGGTGAAACCGAATTGAATGAAAATTTTTACAGAGGTAGCACGAGCACAGGGCACCTCATATTAATGTTTAATATCAGTCTAGCATGTTGTATTTCAACAAGCTACTACAACCAACATTCAATTATACTCCTTGAAAAGGACAAAGTGTTATAACTATACCCATGCATTTAGGAGAAAGTAGGCTATATGTTCTTTACTGAACATCTTGTTTATTTTTGCGATATCTGCAGTAGTGTATGTAATTGTGATCTTGTGATTGAGATTAGGATTGTGAAGGAGGCGACCGTGGCCGTAAGTTAAGAACCATCTCGGAATTTAAAGTGAGAAGAATTGGGAAACCATGAAGACACTTTAAAGACGACTGAAGTGGGAATCGAACCTATCTCTTCTCAGTTCTTAGCGAAGGCAGGAATGGAGCCTGGACTTCAGGAGTGACAGCCGTTACACCACGAGGTGGTCCTTGTGCTAGTGGAAAGTTCCTGTGTAGTGCCTGTTACCATCTGCAGGAAGCAGCTTTGGCCAGCTCAACAGAGAGGATCGCTTCATAACTCCCAAGTGGCATCAGACTGGTTCTTATACAAAACACTTTACAGCCGCACAATCTTTCACCTTATTCTATCCATATGAATATTCCTGCATTTTTCACGACAGCCAACTCCTCCAGAGTTAGTATATACCACAGATGTAGCTGGTGTGATTGGTTGTTGTAATTCATTACTTTTGGAACTTTGTGACATCATGGTTTTTTTTGTTCACAAAGACAGCTAAAAACACTGATCACTGAATACAATTTCCTCCTCAATGTAATGTTCAAAGAACACCGCGGTCGGTGAAATAAAGGAAGAAACAAGAAACACACGAACAAAAAGAAAACAACAAGAATCATAATAACACAATTATGACCACACGTATTTTAGAATTTATGTAAGAAGTTGCCAAAAGCACTGTTGATACACTTCCGCAGTACGAGTTTCCATCGTCTTTCCGGAGGTGAACTAGAAAAACAGGCAGGGAAGTCACCAGGGGTGTTCGGTAACCATTAAGTTTGTAAGCAATTAAGGCGAAACGTCTGGGAAAACTGGGGCAATGAGTGTTGTTCATTCATGATAACGCACGTCCCCATATCGCAAAGGTCGTAACGCAGAAGGTACGCCAACTCAAGTGGAAGACACTTGAAACCGCCCTATAGTCCTGGTCTCTCCCCATGCGATTATTATTACTTCGGTCCCTTAAAAAAGGCCCTGAAGTGTCGAAGATTCCTGTTGTGCAGCAGGTGGTTTCGGACTTCTTCACGCAGCAGGACGCAGTGTTTTACCACACGGAGATCTTCAACCTGGAGCGTGACGCAATGCCTGATTGTCATACCAATTCTGGGCTATGCGGTCGTCAAACGGAAGCGTTTTGATCACGCCTTGCAACCATATTCATGACTTTGTAAATAAAAATAGAAATTCTGCGCGGAAGTTTTGTTTTCTCATTCTGTCGCACACGCCTAGCTCGGCCAACTAATTTATCCAGATGTTGAGGCTAAGCGGGTACGCACAGGCCATAAAATATACATGCACACACTTCCGGGCGCTGATCCAACATGTAGAATGAATTTTACATGACTTCCCCGCAGCAAAGGTTAGCACGTCTCGATGTTCGAATATAACTTCATTAAGAACAAGTAGTTCCGTAAAGAACTATATAGACTATTTTCATATATCCTACTTATGTTAGTTGCCTCTATCAACATACAACATTTCAGTTTGATTGCTGTAATCGATTCGTAGATATTGAGAACCGTCTAAATATTTTGGATGGTCCCCATGTTGGATTTCTATATTTAGGCCTTATAGTTAAGTACTATTACATGAATATTAATATATAGGAGTTTATTCAAACTTCAATCACATGATTAGGACACAAGAAATAAAAACTAGATTTTAAAATTTCGCACAGCCGCCATCTTGAGGTTATGTAAACAATTCAACTAAATAAGATGTCAGTGTATTGCAATTTGTAGAGTCATTTGGTGCACCAAGTTTTACTGCGTTCGGATGGTTAAATCGCGAGAAAAGTCTATTTAAATATTTCAACTTTGCTTGGCCGCCATGTTCGTTTTGTTTTAACAGATTTTTTAAAGTTATATTGGTGAAAGTCTAGTAGTGCTCTTTATCACCGTACAAAATTTCAGGGTGATATGAGTAATAGTTTTGTGTGCTTGCGCGACGCTATCCTTACCTAATTATTGGTCAATGAATGACCTCTGATTGGCTGGAGAAACTGTTTCATAATAAAGAATAGTGTTATAATGACCCGCATTATGATACAGTTTTCTGACATATAATATTTACATTTCGACATCGTCGAACATATAATTAAGACTCTTGGTTAAACATTTGAGGTAATTTCAGCGCCTTCCAAACATATTTAGTGCATTGAGCCATGAGAAGTATAAATGGAATTTTCGGAAACTGGCGTCGAGTCTAATGATTTGCACGCCTCTGTAATGTCAATGCTCCAATACTGAAGTTGGCAACTTGCGCTAGTAACCTAGGGCCTTCTAAAAGCATCCCTCGCCTCATTATCCTGCGTGTTTTTTTTAGTCAATTTACCCTCTAGGTTGGTGGTTCCCACGGACTCAGCGAGGGAACTCACCACTACCGCCTCTATGGGCAGTGTCCTGGAGCTTGGAACATCTGGTCGGGATGGATACAACTGGGGAGGTGTGATCAGCACTTCGCCCAGGCGGCCTCACCTGCAAAGCGAACAGGGGCCTCATGAGGGATGGGAAGGGATGGAAGATTGGGATGGATAGGCTAGGAATGGGGAAGGAGGCGGCCGTGGCCTTACAGTAGGTACCATCCCGGCATTTGCCCGAAGACGAAGTGGGAAACCACGGAAAACCACTTCGAGGATGGCTGAGGTGGGAATCGAACCCCCTCTACTCATTTGGACCACCCGAGGCTGAGTAGACCCCGTTCCAGTCCACATACCACTTTTCAAATTTCGTGGCAGAGCCGAGAATCGAACCCAGGACCTCCGGGGCGGCAGCTAACCATGCTGACCGCTACGCTACGGAGGCGACTCCTGCGTGGTTTTGTGGTTTGAAATTCCAGCAATGATTATAAATGTACACATTATTGGCTTGCTCCCCTCATTGGACTCTGTAACCTTGCAGCGCACTACAGTGGCAGCACTGTTACAAGCCGACGTTTTGTTTAGATTCTCCCGCGATGTACTTCACTTAACAGCGTGAATTGATGTGTATTCCCTGTACGCCTACATAAATTGCTCGATATCGATATCACGGCATGGTGGCACAGCGGTCAAGCTGTTGGCCTCTCACCACGGTGGACTGGGTTCGATTCCCGGTTATATTTATTTATCGTATGGCTTTTAGTGCCGAGAGTGCCCGAGGACATGTTCGGCTCGCCTGAGTCTGTAGCTGCTTCTAGCGGACACCCTAAAGGGTGAGCTACAAGTTCCGTTCAAATTCAAGTAGTTCCAACTTTCGCCACCAGATATCAATGATACCTAGTGGTGAACGTTGGAACTATGATAGAGCGTTCTGACGAAATCTAACCTAACAATTTTGCTTTACACAAGTTTAGTCTGTGAAAGGATCTTTTACATGCCATAAATCTATGACATGGGACCGCCGGATTTACTTCCCCTCCGAAGGAAGGCATACTGAAGGATTTTTAACGCTCTTAAAAAATCCGACGACTTCGGACGGGTTTGAACCCGCTATCTTGGGCATAGCAGTTCAGCATGCTACTGACTACGCCACCGAAGCCGGTCAATGCATGTGAGATTTTCAAAGTGAAATGCCATACCCTGTGGTTCGGATTCAACGTAAAAAGGAGATCCCGTGATATTAACAGTCACGTAAAACTACAAACTTACTTACTTACTTACTTACTTATGGGCATTCCAGCAATTCGATTTTAAGGCGAATCATGTTCAAAGTCTGGCATCACTTTTACGATTGCACAAAGTTCTGCCTGGTTTCTTTAAGTAGACAGCGTGTTCAAACTGCAGCTACAAAGTTTCAATCACCAATAAAATGGTTCAAAGGTAATAATGTGTAGAGAAGTTGTGTAACAGGTGCAAACAAATGATTTTAAATGTAGGTAGTAGGTTGAGGGATGACAATCTAGAGTTTACATGCTGGAAACACAAGAATGGACAGAGAGAGAAGATGCGTGGAGGTACATTTACCTCAATACTTGATTCGACGTTTGATACAGCGTCAGAAGCATGCTGAAGAAGAAGGTGATGATGAAATTGAAGGTGATAATCTTATCTTATATCTTATCTTATATTCTTATATATATATAGGCTATATAGGATAATTTAAGAACGTGGTTTGGGCTGTCTTCCACAGAACTCTTCAGGATTGCACAGGATAAGAAGGTGATAGCCATGGTGGTAGCCAACGTTCGTATCGGATAAGGTAGAAGAAGAAGATGAAGATATATATATATATACTGTATATATAAAGGAATGTCTATGTGTTCGTCTTTTATGCGTTCATAAACCATTCATCCGATTGCTATCAAATTTTGGTGAGTTGTTGTAAACACTTCCGGGATGATCATAGGCATAGTTAATCCATTTCACAATAGATAGCGCGCGAGTAGTTCAAACAAATGCGTAATGGCAATGCGTTCATATACAATTCGTCCGATTGCGATCAAATTTTGGTGAGTTGTTGTGCACAGTCCCGGAAAAGTAATAGGCGTAGTAAAACCAATTTACAATAGATGGCGCGCGAGTAGCTTCAACAAAATTGCGTGCGTTTGTTTCAAGAAAGTCCCACATGTGTTCATATACCATTCATCCAATTGCATTGAAACTTGGGTGAGAAGTTCTGTACACTTCAGGTAAGGTTTCTGGCTTAGTGAAACCACTTAACAATATGTAGCGCACGAGTAGATTCAACAAATGAGCGACGACGGGCGAAGCGATTCAACAAAGTCCTGTATGCGTTCACATACCATTCGTCCGATTGCGATGAAACTTGGGTGAGAGGTTGTTTACACTACAGGCAAGGTTTCTGACTTAGTAAATCCATGTTATAATAGGTAGCGCACGAGTAGATTCAGCAAATGAGCGACGACGCGCGAAGCGTTTCAACAAAGTCCCGTATGCGTTCATATACTATTCGTCTGATAGTGATGAAACTTGTCTGAGATGTTGTGTACACTTCAGGGAGGGTATCTGGGTTAGTAAATCCACTTAACAATAGGTATCGCACAAGTAGATTAAACAAATGAGCGACGACGCGCGAAGTGTTTCAACATAGTCCCGTATGCGTTCATATACCATTCGTCCGATAGCGATTAAACTTGGGTGAGTTGCTGTGTACACTCCAGGGAAAGTTATAGGCATAGTAGATCCATTTTTCAATAGGTAGCGCACAAGTAGATTCAACAAATGAGCGAAGTCGCGCGAAGCGTTTCAAGAAAGTCCCGTATGCGTTCATATACCATTCGTCCGATAGCGATGAAACTTGGGTAAGATGTTGTGTACTCATCAGGGAAGGTTTCTCGCTTAGTACATCCACTTTACAATAGGTATCGCACAAGTAGATTCAACAAATGAGCGACGGCACGCGAATCGTTTCAACCAAGTCTCGTATGTGTTCATATACCATTCATCCGATTGCAATGAAACTTTGGTGAGTTGTTGGAAACACTTCCGAAATCATTATAGGCATAGTCAATCCAATTTACAATGGGCAGCGCGCGAGTATTTTAAACAAATGAGTGCTGGCGATGTGTTCATATAGCCTACAATTCATCCGATTGCGACCACATTTTGGTGGGTTGTTTGGCACACTTCCGGGATGGTTATAGGCATAGTTAATCCAATAAATAATAGATAGCGCACCAGTAGTTTAAACAAATGAGTGTTGGCGATGGGTTCATATACAATTCATCCGATTGCAATCAAATTTTTGTGAGTTGTTGTGCATACGCCAGGAAAAGTTATAGGCATAGTAGATCCAATTAACAATAGATGGCGCGCGAGTAACTTCAACAAAATTACGGGCGTTTGTTTCAATAAAGTCCCACATGAGTGCATATACCATTCACCCCAATGCGATGAAACTTGGGTGAGGTTTCTGGCTTAGTAAATCCACTTAACAATAGGTAGCGCGAGAGTAGATTCAACAAATGAGCGACGACACGCAAAGCGTTTCAACAATGTCCCGTATGCGTTCGTATACTATTCGTCCGATAGCGATGAAATTTGGATGAGATGTTGTGTACTCTCCAGGGAAGATTTCTGGCTTAGTAAATCCATGATAAATAGGTAGCGCACAAGTAGATTAAATAAATGAGCGACGACGCGCGAAGTGTTTCCACAAAGTCCCGTATGCGTTCATATACCATTTGTCCGATAGCGATGAAACGTGGGTGAGATGTTGTGTACACTTCAGGGAAGATTTGTAGCTTAGTAAATCCATGTTACAATGGATAGCGCACGAATGGATTCAACAAATGAGCGACGACGCGCGTAGTGTTGCAACAAAGACCCGTGTGCGTTCATATACAATCGTCCGATAGAGATGAAATTTTGGTGAGTTGTTGTGTACACTCCAGGGAAGGTTTCAGGCTTAGTAAATCCATTTTACAATAGGCAGCGCACGAGTAGATTCAACAAATGAGCGAAGATGCGCGAAGCGTCTCAACAAAGTCCCGTATGCGTTCATATACCATTTGTCCGATAGCGATGAAACTTGGGTGTGATGTTGTGTACACTTCCGGGAAGGTTTCTGGCATAGTAAATCCACTTTACAATAGGTAGCGCACGAGTAGATTCAACAAATGAGCGACGGCACGTGAATTGTTATATCAAAGTCCCGTATGCGATCATATGCTATTCATCCGATTGCGATGAAACTTTAGTGAATCGTTGTGTACACGCTAGGAAAGGTTTCTGACTTAGTAAATCCATTTTACAATAGGTAGCGCACAAGTAGATTCAAAAAATGGGTAACGGCACGAGTATCGTTTAAACGAAATTCCGTAGGCGTTCATATACCATTCATGCGATTGCAATGAAATTTGGTGAAATGTTGTTTGCACTCCCGCGAAGGTTTCTGATTTAGTAAATCCATTTTACAATTGGTAGCAAACGGGTAGATTTAACTAAAAAGCGACAGCGCGTGAATCGTTCCAATAAAGTCCCGTATGCGATCGTATACCATTCATCCGAGTGTGGTAACACTTTGGAGAGCTGAGTACAGTCCTGCGAAAGTTCATGAATTAGTAAGTCAGTTTTTCAATGGGTGGCGCACAAGAAGATTCAACAAATGAGTGACGGCGCGAATCGTTCAAACAAAATCCCTTATGCGTTCATATGCCTTTCATCCGATTGCGATGAGACTTTGATGAGTTGTTGTGTACACGCCAGGAAAGGTTTTCGAGTTAGTAAATCCATTTTACAATAGGTAGCGTACGAGTATATTCAACAAATTTGTGACGGCGCTCTAATCGTTTCAGCAGTCCCGTATGCGTTCATATACCATTCATTTCATTGCGATGTAACTTTCGTGACTTGTTGATCACGCTCCCGTGAATGTTTCTGAGATAGTAAATTATTTTTTATAATAGTTTAGAGGTGGTTAACGGATAAAGAAGAAAATATTGGGAATCCAAAAGCACTGCAACTAACAAAGTCAAAACCCCAACACTTTCTTTAATAGGCATTGCAACGCATGCCGGGTACAGCTAGTTCTTTTTATAAGGAACGTAACATCTAGATTATCGAATCTGATGAAGGAAAGGTACAGCTTTAGCACTACAACATCCCGGCATGGTTCCTAGTGAATTTATAAGCGTACTTCTATCATTTTGCAAAAATGAGGAAAAAGTAGACTTATGAGATCGATCCGGGAAAATGTCTGTCTGTCTGTATGTCAGTGTGTCCCCCCCCCCTATCAACTCCCAAACGACTGCAGCTATCAAAACCAAATTTGGTAAGAGTAAAGATATATATATATCTGAATATCTCAAGGCCATACTTGAAATTGACGTCCGTGCTACCAACTGGTGAAAAATCGCAATTGAAATTTGAGCTCTATGTTGGATATCGCAGAAGGTATGCATGCGAACTACTCCAAAATTGGCACACATATAGATAATAGCATTCCAGATTAATTTTCAGAAGTCCATACATGTCAGTGTTGCCAACATGATTCCAATCCTGCCAATAAGTCCAATTTCTAATTGCGGGTAATTTCTATACTATCGATTGGATTTCAACCAAATTTCGTATGTACTGTACAACAGTAGAATATATGTACTACAACAGATATGACTGTGCGTATTCTAAAGAGCCACCAGGGCTGCCAACTGTAGTAAGTTCCTCTATTACTTGATTTCGTCATTATTCTAGATAAGTCTGTATAGATTGGCATGAATCTTAAATTTTAAGAAAAGAAGGCTCTGTAGTTCTTCACGGAACTACTTGTCATTAATGCGTAGGTCGTACCCCTAAACAATCACGGTCACCCTCCAGGTAACCACTAATCCATGTACTCTTGTACAGCACTGATGTGGTGTAAAGTTTACCAAGATAACAGTCAGGGGTGAAAGGTCTAAAGTGTCTTGAAACGCCATAAATCTCTCGACATAATTTGCCTGGTAAGTCAGATGAGTAAGAGGTTCCGGAAGTTAGGGATACTTACAACAGGAAGTCTTGCTCCCAGCAGGGGTTGGGGCCCTTCACCGTCACCGTCGTCGACTTGACATTCTGTAGCTTGAGCGTGACGTAGGTGTTGTATTGTGCGGCTGGAACAAAAGACGAACACTACATTAGCATCAAATATATCTCACATTATTTAGTGGGCTTTCAACCAAAATTGAATTTAGGTGGGATCTACACCTAAAAGGATCCAAAAATCATGTATATTTCACTTTTTTTTTAATTCCTCAGCAACAGAAAGTAGTAAAGAATTATAATTTGTTCTGCCAATCACACTACGCATTGCCAATATGTTAGTGTATTCACAAGTCATATGGCGAATGCATTTCAGGAAATTAGGTATTTAAAAAGGCGGCTGTATATTGTGCACTGTTCCACCGTTTCCCTAATATTTTACACAAATATCATTGTTTTTCAAAAATTATTTTTTCATTGGATTTACAAATGCCGCAGCTAGAGATTGACCTAGAATCATTGGAATCTATAATTAAAAAGATTTTTTTAAAGCTTATATTAAAGTGTAACTTTTTACTAGTTTTTTCACTTGATATATTTTTAACCGAAACTATCACATGTACAGCAACAGTTCTAGGTCATATTGTTAACCTACTTTCGATCTACCGGGTGAGTTAGCCGTGGTGGTTACGGCATGACTGATGGCAGTCGCTCACATCCGGGAGGCGAGGAGGTTCGAATCCCCCCGCCGGCAACCTTGAAGATGGTCTTCTGTGGTTTCCCATCTTCCTTCCAGGCAAATGCCGGGGTTGGTCCCTAACTATAGGCCACAGCCGCTACCTTCCAACTCCTCGTCCTTACATTCCAACTTCCCTCCTTCCCTCCCCAACGGTACTTGTAGCTCACCCATTGGGTGTCCGTCTTGAAGCAGCTACAAAACTGGCGAGCCGAACATGTCCTCGGACACTCCCGGCACTAAAAGCCATACGCTTAAAAAAAAAAACTTTCGATCTTTGCAAAAAATGAAAGTAGACTTATGAGATCACTACAGGGCGAAAAAAAGTGTGTCTGTCTGTGTGTGTGTATGTGTGTGCGTGTGTGTGAGTCTGTGTGTGTGTGTGTGTGTGTGTGTGTGTGTGTGTGTGTACTCTGAATGTCTGTCCCCCCCTATCAATTCGAACACGGTGAGCGCAAATTGAACGAAATTTGGTACAAAGGTAGCACTAGCAAAGGACACCTCAGTGTCATGTTTTATATCGCCGCCATCTTGACGGAAACGTAATGGCGGCCACACAAATGTTCAAAGCTTAAATCAAATTACGACTAACCTAATCATTCGATCTCTACCAAATTTTTCAACAACATACCCTTATGGGGACAGCATCCTTTGACCAAACTAATAGGTCATCAGCCCAATAGTTTGCGGATGGCGGCCATCTTTGTGTGAAAATCGATTGCCCCTATTAATTCGAACACGGTGAAACCGAATGGAACGAAATTTGGTACAGAGGTAGTACTAGCAAAGGGCACGCCGGTGTCATGTTTTATATCGCCGCCATCTTGACGGAAACGTAATGGCGGCCACACAAATGTTCAAAGCTTAAATCAAATTACGACTAACCTAATCATCCGATCTCTACCAAATTCTGCAACAACATACCTTTATGGAGGGAGCATCCTTTGACCAAATAAATAGGTCATTAGCCTAATAGTTTGCGGATGGCGGCCATCTTTGTGTCAAAATCGATTACCCCTATTAATTCCAACACGGTGAAACCGAATGGAATGAAATTTGGTACAGAAGTAGCACTAGCAAAGAGCACCCACGTGTCATGTTTTATATCGCCGCCATCTTGACGGAAACGTAATGGCGGCCACCCAAATGTTCAAAGCTTAAATCAAATTACGACTAACCTAATCATCCGATCTCTACCAAATTTTGCAAAAACATACCTTTATGGAGGGAACATCTTTTGACAAATATAATAGGTCATTAGCCTAATAGTTTGCGGATGGCGGCCATCTTTGTGTCAAAATAGATTACCCCTATTAATTCGAACACGGTGAAACCGAATGGAATGAAATTTGGTACAGAAGTAGCACTACCAAAGGGCACCCCATTCTCATGTTTTATATCGCCGCCATCTTGACGGAAACGTAATGGCGGCCACCCAAATGTTCAGAGCTTAAATCAAATTACGACTAACCTAATCATCCGATCTCTACCAAATTTTGCAACAACATACCTTTATGAAGGGAGCATCCTTTGACAAATCTAATAGGTCATTAGTCTAATAGTTTGCGGATGGCGGCCATCTTTGTGTCAAAATTGATTACCCCTATTAATTCGAACACGGTGAAACCGAATGGAATGAAATTTGGTACAGAGGTAGCACTAGCAAAGGGCACCTCAGTGTCGTGTTTTATATCGCTGCCATCTTGACGGAAACGTAATGGCGGCCACACAAATATTCAAAGCTTAAATCAAATTACGATTAACATAATCATCCGATCTCTACCAAATTTTGCATCAACATACCATTATGGAGGGAGCATCTTTTGACCAAACTAATAGGTCATTAGCCTAATAGTTTGCGGATGGCGGCCATCTTTGTGTCAAAATTGATTACCCCTATTAATTCGAACACGGTGAAACCGAATGGAATGAAATTTGGTACAGAGGTAGCACTAGCAAAGGGCACCTCAGTGTCGTGTTTTATATCGCCGCCATCTTGACGGAAACGGAATGACGGCCACCCAAATGTTAAAAGCTTAAATCAAATTTCGACCATCCTAATAATTTGATCTCTACCGGATTTTGCAACAACATGCCTTTTTGTGTAATGCATCTTATGACTGACTACAAAGTCATCAGCCCAATGGTTTGCAAATAGCGGCCATGTATGAGTGCAAATCCATTCCCCAGATCAATTCAAACACGGTGAAACCGAATTGAATGTTTTTTTTACAGAGGTAGCACTAGCAAAGGGCACCTCATATTCATGTTTAATATCCCTATAGCACGTTGTATTTCAACAAGCTACTACAACCAACATTCAATTATACTCCTTGAAAAGGACAAAGAGTTATAACAATACCCATGCATTTAGGAGAAAGTAGGCTATATGTTCTTTACTGAACATCTTGTTTTTCCCTATAAGATACACATGTAGTCTATACTAAATTCCACTTCATTATCTTGAAGCCTCTGGCAGTTACTAAGGAAACGGGTTTGAAAATCCAAAGTTTCGGGAAACGAGCAACAAAGTTACCAATATGTAGGAAAACTTCTAAAACTCCCCTGCAAGTTTTTGGAAATAACTTCAAAAGTATTTTACATATCAAAGAAATTGTTGCAGTTATTTGAAGAAGAAGGAAGATAAACGTAGAAAAAAAAATGAAAAATGATTTTTTTTTATCTTTATAAGTGTATGTCCCCCTTTAAATCCAAAAAGTTGGTGTTTAGGTACACGGATATGAAAGTTAAAATGTTTCTGAATAATCTGGTTTTTCTTTAAGGCCAATTGTCTTACATTCATTTTTTACTACCGTGCCAAGTTTCACGGAGATTGGAGGAGTAGTCGCGTGTAAAATCAATTTAAATATTTAAATTTTGCGTCGCCACCATGTTGGGTTTATGCTCAGTAAATTATTGAATGATCCATAGGTGAACCTAAGTTCATAGCCTCTATCAACATACAAGATTTCAGTTTGATTGCTGTAATTGATACGTAGATATTTAGAACCCCCTATATATTTTGGATGGTCGCCATGTTGGATTCTTATATGTGTAGGCCATGTAGTTATTTAACATTATATGAAGATTATTTCGTAGATTCATTATTCAAACTTTCACTTTGATCCTTTGATTAGGAAGCAAGAAATAAAAATTTATTTTTAAAATTTCGCACAGCCGCCATCTGGAGGTTATGGAGTTGTATGCACTTACTGAGTTTCATTGAAATCACCTTGGCCGTTTAGATTTTATTAGCGATCATACACGGACAAAAGGTAATCGCATAAGCCTTGTCTTTTCATAAATGAATATAAGCTAAAAATGGCTTCGAACATGGTAATTTCAATACAGTTTCAATATAACATATTGTAACGTAATCTTGATTACGGTACAAATTATTATTATTATTATTAAAGTCATTGTGTAATTATTATTATTATTATTGAAATATCAAAGTTATATCGTTTTATTCACCCATTAATATCTAGGGAGGGGCCATACCATATTCACGTCATTACCATAATCATATATAATATTGTCAAGTGTTTAGATTAAGAAACAGGGTTTTTATAGAGGTCTAGGGCTGTTTTATTAGTTAAATTGTAAAGACAGGACGGGCATGGTTGGAAGAAGTTACGGACGGTGAAGCAACATATTGCAAGAAAATGTATTTCTGGAACGAAGCCAAGCTGACAGGAGACAAGGGCTTGGAGAAAGATTTGGGTGGAAAATATACATGCACAACGAGAGGAATAGCGGGTTCTGAGTGGAATATTTGAAGTACGCGGGCCTGTATTCCCGCTCGGAGAAGTAACGCGACGTTTGAGGACTGAGAAATGCTTTGCTATAATTGGTCTGATGGGTCGCGGGCAAATTTATGCCGCGAAACATTGGGACCATTCAGAGTGTATAAAAGCCCAGCGCGACTTCAGCACTGGCTATTCAATTCTATTGATTCTATTCTGTCATTCACTTATTCGATCACGCACTCACTCATTGACTTTGTGAGTCGTAGACTCTGTCAGTCCCTCAGTAAGATGGGACTTAGTGAATTCAATTAGCCTGGTTTGTTCAAATTTGCTTACCATGGTGATCAAACTCAGAAACAAGCAGCAGCAGCAACAACAACAACAACCATAACAACTAGACGAAGTACAGTTAGCAAAGTGAAAACATATGTTTCCAAAGGTCAGTAAACGCGTGTTGGCGTAAGATCTCAAATTAGCCTACAAGCAGACCAACGAGACGGACTTTGAACCACAAGGCACCAGGTATGTGGACCGAGTTATTATCAACACAGAAGATCACCGAGAAGACAGTCAATATTGCCCAGCAATTAGGGAATATTAATGCACATATTGTACACAGCTCGAAACCTCAGATCAAATGTTATTAATAATTTTGTTGTAAATAAACCAGTATTAATTAAAATGTCTTGTTCATTGAGAGTTGAATATATAGGATAGTTGAAATGCAAAGAGTATCTCATAGAGCAAGTTTATTGCCCTACGCTCCGATGATAGATCTTGGCTCAAGGAAGGGAGCGGCCGTGGCAAAATAAAATTTTAATGTGTTATCTTTACGATAACTGGCGCCCAGTAAAACTAAATTAATAAAGTGTATGTCGTCTGTCTTAACAGGCCAATGCTAAATAAGGGCGATGAGGTGGTTTTAGGGAGTCTTGAGTGTAATAGCTGGATAAACGTTATAAATGATCACCCAACTTGTAGAGCGATATCCAACGACAAATTTAGCCGTTAAAAATGACGCCCAACAATGGGACGATATTCCTAAAGCCCTTGTAGCCGTTACAAAATTAATGTATATATTAACAAGTAGTTCCGTGAAGAACTATACAGCCTATTTTCATATATCCTACTCATGTTAATTGCCTCTATCAACATGCCGCATGCCCGCCATCATATCTCTGTCTCCTTCTATCACACTCCCTTCCCTTGCCTGAAGCACAGCAGTGGCCAGCGGCTTGCTGCCTAGTTCAGCAAATAAGGCGAGTTCGTAGATTTGAATCGCGCGCCCGGAAGTAACAAAGTAACCTCATTTTCTCGGAGGAAAAAAAATTCTCCGCCAATCCGATTGCGGTATCGTCTTTTACATAACACGCAGAGCGTCCCTGATATTTTTGTCGGTATAATTAAATAAAATATTTATTCCAGCTAATAGCCAAATGAATGATACAGACAAAATGAAACAAACATAGGAATAAACTATTCATTACAACAGAAGGACGTCAGAGATTCAAGTCTATATGCACAGTACATCGCATGATATCTTTCGCAACATTTGCCGCAACGTTCACATACACAGTTTGCGTCTGGCTGGTGAAACTTTTTTAACTTGCACAGCTTATGGTGAAAGCCATGTATGGCAAAGCGTGTAACAGTATGTCTTAGTTCGTAGCCTCCCCGTTTCCAATCATTGCAGGTCACTGCGTCAGTGATGTAGAAATCCCACCATATGTCTCTCTTCTTCGATTTCAGGTTCTCCATGAGTTGCACGTATGCTGGTGTAGACGGTAGCGACAGTTGGAGGCGGAGCTCTTCCACATAATATAATTCACGTGTTAATTCATAGACTAGTCTTGAAGGCGTGTATTTTGAAACACACAGAACCTTCTTTAGGAAAGTCGCTTTTAGTTTTTCTAACTTTTCCAGGTGTTTCAATTTGAGGTGTGTCCAGATATTCTCTAATCCATATGTTACAACGGGTGTAACCTTGAGCTGAAAGAGTTTCAAGGCTGTTTTGACGGAGAGTTTTCTCAACTGTCTGATATCATTTATGGCCCTCGTAGCCGCACAGATCCTATCGTTAACGTGAAGCGTAAAGACGTTGCCTGTTGTCTGAAGTGTCACGCCTAGATATTTAAAGTTAGAAACGCTCTCCAGGGGTTTTCTATGTGTGTGAAAAACTGCTGGTTTTCCCCCTTTGCGGAAAGTCATTGATACAGTCTTGTTTTAGTTTAGGCTGAGTTCATTCTCTTCCGCCCATTCCAACAGCAGATCAAATGCAGATTGTAGATCATCTTGAGATCTCGAGGCCAGCACAATATCGTCAGCGTACATATACAGAATTACTTTCTCCGAGACTACCTGTGTGATATCCGCCGTCGCGATGATGAACAGTAATGGGCTTAGAGGGTCCCCTTGCAATACACCGGTTGTTTGATCTATTGGGTTTGATGTTGTGATTCCATCGCTTATCTCTATGTAATTTGAGGCCAGGATGCTTGTGATAAGCCGTTTTGTATAGCTGTTACTTCTCATTTGATTTCCTAGCTTCTCTATGATGATCTTCCTATTGACCATGTCGAAAGCTTTGGAGAAGTCTATAAATATGGCATTTAGCTTTCCTTTTGGGACTGTCAGAGCTGTCTCAATATCATTTAGAAGGCATTGGATAGCCTGTGTTGTAGATCTTCCTTTTCCTTTTCGGTATAATTAAGATACACCCTGTATACCGCAGTGTGAACTGATGTAACAGTGTTCTCATTTTAGCCATTTAGTAATCAGCTGAAGATTAAACTAAATCCTTGGTAAGATTGATATCATCAAATGTGGCAATGGAATGTTAAATAGTTAGCCCAGTATTGCTGGTAGGTTATGTCACCATGGCAATACAGGTTACATGGTTGGTTCCTTAGTTTAAGGGCTGCGACAACGCTGTCTTGTAGCCACTAATACTAGTACTTTGAGTGTGTGTAGAATCTGTCTGATTTTATTATTATTATTATTATTATTATTAGCCATTGGTAAATCCCATAAAGGGCAGAGGCCTCCTGCTAGCAGGGTAGCTCTGAGATATTTCATCAGATGAGCAAGGCTGATGAACATTTACCTTAATATTATAGTAACTTAAATTAATTGTCCTGACTATTTACACTCTTATTCATCTTCCTCACAAATGATCGTATTATGTTAAAACATTTTCACTCGTAAAACTTGGACCTAGTTCATATTATCCTGAAGATTTATCAAAGCTGACGATGAGTCTAGGGATGTTTCAAACGAACGGTTTCGACGGCAGTCCTCCACGAATTCCGTTGACCAGCCGCTCTCATCCACTACTTCCCGATCGTCGACTGGAACTCGTATGACCATCTGGTCTACGGACGGCCGGGGTTTCTTCTTCCATCTCTGGGCTCCCACACTGTAGTTGAATAGGCCCACCTTTCGTGATCCATTCTCAGTACATGGCCTGCCCATGTCCATTTCAGTTTCTTGGCCCTCGTGATGGCATTCTCTAGTCCTGTCCTCTTCCTGATTTCCTAGTTTCTAATTCTGTTCCTTAATGTAATGTTTAGAAGTTTTCTCTCCATTTTCCTCTGGCACACTTCCAACTTCAAAGCTTGCTTCTTAGTTATTAACCACGTTTGTGCTCCATAGAGGAGAACGGGAAGTATACACGAGTCCATCACTCGCCTTTTTGTCTTGAGGCAATGCTCTCTGCTGTTCAATATGAAGGACAGGCTCCAGAAATTTTGCCATGCTAACGATATCCGCCTGTTGATTATCTGTCTGATAACCGGTGTTAATTGTGATGACTGTATCTGTTTTAATTCAAGCAAGGACTGCAGACATTAATTTCAAGTAGTTCCGACATTGCTACCAAATGCTACCGACCACGACACCTAGCTGGCGGACTTTGGGTACTGGATGGCATCGCAGTCAGCACCTGGCGGCAAACGTTGGAACTAATAGAGCCTTATGAATTCTAACCAACAAATTTTGGCTTCACACAAGTGTAGTTAGTGGAAGGTTCTCTTTCATGCCATAAATCTATGACATGGGACCGCCGGCTTTACTTCCCCTCCGAAGGAGATTTAATGAAGGATTTTTAATTCTCTTAAAAAAACCGACGACTTCGGCCGGGTTTGAACCTGCGATCATTAATACAATGTTGAACTGGATTCTTCTAAAATAATTTTAGTTTTTACGTCTTTCACGTTTCTTGTTATTTCGCTATTTGCTATCTCTTGGATTGTATGAGAATACTAGAGAAGTGAGAGAAGCCAGTCATGGGAATATCCTCAATATGTGTTGACTTATGCCAAAAGAGGAAATCCTTTGTACCTGCGCTTGCCTGCGTGCGTATATCCAATGACTAAGTAAGTACTATAATTAATCACCTGCTGTTTCACTTGCGTTACACAGAGGGTCGAACATCAATTCCGCCCGATTTTCCTTAATTCCACTCGGTCATCCAAGGGACCCAAATATAAGTTCCTCAACTCCGCTCAGGCTTTGACAAGAGGTCGGCAAAGGGGTTAGCCCCAATGACGTAAACAAATGTCATAACCCTCCTGCTCGCATACCAAGGGTCGGGTCTAACATCTTGAATGCAGCTGATTTTTCCTTTCTAGGCTGGAAAACTGTATTTTCAGCATCCGCAGCTGATATCGAAAGTACTGTTTTAGGTACAAATTATACACCTATTATTATCTAAATTTAATTTAATAATGTCTGACTAAGTTAAAAAATATACAAACATTTAATTATGCACATGTTAAAAACAATGTATGAAATTTGTAGAAAAAATAGAAAACTTGGCAGATTTATTTAAAAGAATATTTTGATTAATTTTAAATCACTTGTATTTTCTGCCATATAAGTTATAATGTGCCAAACTCTTTATATCTGATTTAACGAATGAGCGGACTTAACATCAGAGCGGTTGACCAATGACACAACAATGTCTTGCGAACACCAACACGCCATCGGTCAAACGCTCTGAAGTCAAGTCCGCTCATTCGTTAAATCAGATATAAACATAATACATAAAGAGCTAGACATTAATTACAGTTGTTAAATAAGAATATGGACAGGAAATTTAATAAAATAAGAACAATCAGCATCTTAAAATCACATAAATCTTTACTTCATTTCAATTCAAACTATAACCCCGGCCCTTGGTATGCGAGCAGGACTGTTATGACATTTGTATACGTCATTGGGGAAAAGCCTGCGCGGAGTTGAGGAACTCAATTCTGGGTCCCTTGGAGGACGGGGTGGAATTGATGCCCACCCACTCAGAGGGACGAAACTCAGTCAATATTATCTTGCGATTCACACACAGCCTACGGGAACGAATTTTTCAACAAATGTTCAAATGTATTGCTTTAATACTTTACAATTATATTTTTAGCCTATTTTCAATTTTGAAAAAATAGGCTTAGGAGATCACCTTTTGTCCGTGTGTGTGTCCCCCCCCCCCCACCTAATAAAATCTAAACGGCTGGAGCGATTTCAATGAAACTCAGTAAGTTCATAGCACTATTCCGGGCGACCCCGACCGTGTCCTTCAAATTTTGTTCCGACTCACCAATCCAACATGGCGGCTGTGCGAATTATATCGCCAGCATTCAATATCTCCGAAACTATTCCCGATATCAACCTGGAAATTTTTACGGTGATAAAGGGAACTACTAGAAGTTCAGCTATGTGACTTTTGAGAAACTGGTATCTACAAAACCAACATGGCGGCCACGCGAATATTCAACATTTAAATAGACGTTTCCCGCGATTTAACCAACCAAACGCAATAAAACTTGGTACAGGTTATGTTTATACACATTGTAATGCACCAACATCTATCTTGGTTCAATTGATTACATAACCACAAGATGTGCGAAATATTTCACCGGCGTTCTTTATCTCTGAAACTATTAGCGGCATCACCCTGAAATATTGTACGGAGATAAAGGGCGCTACTGGAAGTCGATCTTTAAGACTTTCAAGAACCGGTTAACTACAAAACGAACATGGCGGCCAAGCGAATTTGAAAATTTTAAATAGACCTTTCTCGCGATTTAATGTTCCAAACGCAATCAAATCTGGTACAGGAAATGTTTATACACATTGTAATGCACTGGTATCTAATTTAGTTCAATTGTTTACATAACCTCAAATTGGCGGCTGTGCGAATTTCTAAAATTAAATTTTTATTTCTTGTGTCGTAATCATGCGATCGAAGTGAAAGTTTGAATAATGAACCTACGCAATAATTTTCCTTTAATGGTACATGAATCTATGGCCCTTACATTTAACAATCCAACATGGCGACCATCCGATATATTTAGACGGCTCTGAATATCTACGAATCTATTATAGCAAACAAACTGATTTTTTTAATGTTCATAGGGGCTATGAACTTAAGTTCGCCTATATGACTTTATATAACCAGGTGATCAAAAATCCAACATGGCGGCGACGCGAAGTATAAATATTCATATGGACGTTTCTCTCAATTTAACCATCCGAGTGCAGTGAAACTTGGTACAGTAAATCCTTATACGAATGTTAATCCACTGGCATCTAATTTATTTCAATTGTTTCCATAACCACAAGATGGCAGCAGTGCGAAATTTTAAAATCTCGTTGTTACTTCTTGTGTCCTAATCAGGCGATTGAAGTTTGAATGCTACACGTACACAATAATCTTCATGTAACAGTAGGCCTACATAACTTTAGGACCTACATATATAAAATCCAACATGGCGACCATCCGAAATATTTAGTCGGTTCTCAATATCTACGAATCTATTACAGCAATCAAACTGAAATTTTGTATGTTGATAGTGGCAGTTAACATAAGTAGGGTATATGAAAATAGGCTGTATAGTTCGTCACGGAACTACTTGTTAATTTATTAGCCTACTTTTCACATTTTGCAAAAATGAGGAAAAAATAGACTTATGAGATCAGGCAAATGTCTGTCTGTCTGTCTGTCTGTCTGTCTGTCTGTCTGTCCTTCTGTCTGTCCTTCTGTCTGTCAGTCTGTCTGGCTGTGTGTGTGTCCCCCCATATCATCTCCTAAACGGCTGCAGCAATCGAAACAAAATTTGGTAGGAGTAAAGATCTATACCTGAATATCTCACGGCCATATTTGAAAATGATGTCAGTGCTACCAACTGCAGAAAAATCACAATTGAAATTTGAGCTCCATGTTGGATATCTTGGAAGGTATGAATGGGAGCTATTTCAAAATTGGCACACGTATAGGTAATAATATTGCAGTTGAATTTACAGGAGGATATTCATGGCAGTGTTGCCAAAATGATTATAAGCCTGTTGATAAATCCAAAATGTAAATGCATATAACTTCTACACTATTAATTGGATTTCAACCAAATTTCGTATGTGCCATGTGTACATAAACAGATATGACAGAGCGCATTCTTAAGAGCCACCAGGGCTGCCAACTGTTAATAAATGCTCTCAATTTTTTAAAATCCAAATACCCATATATCAGAAAGTGTGCAAGCCGTCAGCTTTAAACTATGCACACGTATTAATTTGGAGTAACATATATACGTCAGTGCTACGAACATGATTCTAAGCCTGCTGATTAGTCTAATTTTAAAATGCATGTAACTTCTATACTTACTAATGGATTTCATTCAAAATTGACACAACAATTGATCATACTATTTCAGATTATTTCTGACCAATACATGCATGACATTGTTGCCAACACGATTTTACGCGCGCTGTTAGATCCAATGTTTAACTGCATGTAACGTTCACGCTATCCATTGGACTTCAACCAAATTTTGTGTTCTGTACCTTAAGAGATGGAACTAACAATATATTTAGTCACCAGGGCTGCCAACTGTAGTTCTCTATTAGGCTACATTATGCCAGGTATACAGTATTTCGAACTAATTAGAAATTTCGATATTACCAACTTTATTTCGTCATTATTCTAGATAGATCCATGTAGATTAATCATTGATATGAATCTTAAATTTTAAGAAAAGTAGGCTGTTTAGTTCGTCACGGAACTTCTTGTTAATTTATTAGATAATGTCAGTGGATTTGGACAACACACGTGTGGATACGGATACAAGTCGTGTGGTTGCGGAGCGTATGCGGATAACGTTTTGTTTATACGCGCAAGGCTCTACCTATCGGGGATACGATGAACATACCTCACACCGCCTACCGGGGACTAAGAGAACCTCTACAAGACGCCCCACAGGCACAGGACATAATGAGTACATTTTCAAAATACATTTCAAGCAAATAATATGTAAGTATACACAAGGAAATTAAAATTCTTCGCCGTACAAAAATATTCTATGTTGGAAAAATATGTTCGATAATGTCATATTGCAAAATTCCGGTTTTTATTGAAAAAGTAAATTGAAACACTGCAATGTGCGAAATACCTCACGTGCAATAAATATTTATGACATTGCATTTTCCGTTGAAAAAATAAACTAACAATACTTCTTCACCCGTGTAGACCACGGCTGTATTAGACATACAGTTGTTGACATTCGTCGGAGAGAGAAATTCTCTATAGCCCAGTCTCAAAAGAAAACATAGCCTACTTTCTCCTAAATCAGTGGATATTGTTATACCTCTTTGTCCTTTTCAAGGAGTATAATTCAATGTTGGGCATAGTAGTTTGGTCAAAAGATGCTTACCACATAAAGGTACATTGTTGCAAGATTTAGTAGAGATTAGGTTGGTCGTAATTTGATTTAAGCTTTTAAAATTTGGTTAGCTGCCATTACGTTCGAGTCAAGATAGCGGCGATATAAAACATGACACTGAGGTGCCCTTTGCTAGTGATACCTCTGTACCAAATTTCGTTCAATTCGGTTTCACCGTGATTGAATAGATAGAGGGAATCGATTTGCACACACACATGGCCGCCATCCTCAAATTATTGGGCTGAGACCTAGTAGTATGATCAAAAGATTCTTCAAACATAAAAGTATAATGTTGCAAAAATTGGTAGAGATCAGATTGATTAGGTTGGTCGTAATTTGATTTAAGCTTTTAACATTTGGGTGGCCGCCATTACTTTTCCGTCAAGATGGCGGCGATATAAAACATGACATTGAGGTGCCCTTTGCTAGTGCTACCACTGTACCAAATTTCGTTCAATTCGATTTCACCGTGTTCGAATTGATAGGGGGGGGACTGACATTCAGAGTACACACACTCACACACACAGACAGACACACATTTTTTCGTCCTGTATTGATCTCATAAATCTACTTTCATTTTTTGCAAAAACCGAAAGTAGGCTAAAAAGGGGTCAACCAGGGAATGAGAAATAACAAGCTGTAAATTATTATACACCTTCATTTCGGTGTTGTTAACTTTGTCTCAAAAGTCTCATAAAATCTCCTGTCTGCGCCGAAAGTTATTCAAGGTCACAAAAATCAGTTTTTCGCGATTATCTCGATTTCTATAGCTCCAATGATGTTATCACTTATTATAGAAATTTTAGACCAAAACATTTGTGAAAAAGTTTGTTTTAATGTTATTTTTCTTTTCGCCCAACCGTTTTTGAGATAGAGGGCATAGAGCCCTCAGCGCTCAGCCATACTCACTGCAATGCAAGGTCAACCGTGAATCTCAGTGAATAACACCTTGTATAAAGTTATAAAATCATTGAAATATCATTCAAATAAACAATTTGTATTATTTATTAGTGAATAGCCGGCCCCGTGGTGTTGGTGATGATTATGATAATTGTTGTTTTAAGGGGCCTAACATCTAGGTTATCGGACCCTAATGGTTTGGGTGATCGTGAAGATGATAACGAAATGTAAACTTTAACTATAACTAACTACTAACTTATATACTAGAAGAGGAAATGGCAAACAAAATGGAGAATGAGGCAAAATAAAGTACAGGAGGAAAAAGAAATGCCCTCAACCCTCGAAGAATGCGGAGTG
Source organism: Meconema thalassinum (assembly GCA_946902985.2). Taxonomy (NCBI): domain Eukaryota; kingdom Metazoa; phylum Arthropoda; class Insecta; order Orthoptera; family Tettigoniidae; genus Meconema; species Meconema thalassinum. The sequence goes on from OX336388.2 coordinate 2,123,392,406, forward strand.
AGGGACTTGGAAGAAAGGAGAGCCATAAAAGGCAGATATGAAAGTGAAAGAGGAGAGGGTCCGCCCCACATGTAATGGACCAAAGGGGGGAAAACCAAACCCAGCTCAGGAATCCCTCGGGGTCGTCAACTCCCGAACTCACCAGCTGTGAGCCCCTAAGGGTGTAGCAATATATAGGGTGAACCAGAAGTGGTGGGGCTACATACACCCTGCCTCCTTGAGGGCCTTGAGCAGAAGGCAGGATGTAACCGGAAAAGAACAAGTAGTTCCGTGAAGAACAATACGGCCTATTTTCATGTATCCTACTCATGTTAATTGCCTCTATCAACATACAAAATTTCAGTTTGAAGGTTGTGATAGATTCGTAGATATTGAGAACCGTCAAAATATTTCAGATGGTTCGCAGGTTGGATTTTTATTTATGTGCTAATTCATGAAGATTATTGTGTACGTGTGGTATTCAAACATCAATCGCATGATTAGAACACAAGAAGTAAAAACGAGATTTTAAAATTTCGCACTGCTGCCATCTTGTGGTTATGAATACAATAGAAATAAATTAGATGCCAGTGGATTAACATTTGTATACGTATTTTACGTGCAATATTTCACTGCACTCGGATGGCTAAATCGCGAGAAACGTTCATTTATATATGCATACTTCGCGTCGCCGCCATGTTGGATACTGCTCACCAGGTTACTGAAAGTCCTAGACTATAGGTGAACTTATGTTCATAGCATCTACAAAATTAAAAAAAACAGTTTGATTGCTGTAAAAGATTCGTAGATATTAAGAACCGTCTAAATATTTCGGATGCTCGCCATTTTGGATTGTTATATGTACAAGCCATAGAATTATGTACCATTAAAGGAAAATTATTGCGTAAGTTCATTATTCAAACTTTCACTTCGATCGCATGATTACGACACAAGATATAAAAACTTTATTTTAAAATTTCGCACAACCGCCATCTTGAGGTTATGTAAACAATTGAACTAAATTTGATGCCACTGGATTACAATATGTATTATCATTTACTGTACCACATTTCACTGCACTCAACGCGTTAAATCACGAGAAAAGTCTATTAAAATATTTCACCTTCGCTTGGCCGCCATGTACGTTTTGTACTTTACAGGTTTATGAAAACTACATAGATAAACTTGTAGCAATGCCCTTTATCACCGTACAAAATTTCAGGGTGATATATGTTATAGTTTCGGAGATATAGATTGCCGGTGAAATATTTGGCACAGCCGCCGTTTTAAGGTTATGTAAACAATTGAACTAAATTAAAAGCCAGTGCATTACAATGTGTATAAACATTTGCTGTACCAAGTTTCATTACGTTTGCATGGTTAAATCGCGAGAAAAGTCTGGCCGCCATGTTCGTTTTGTAGTTACCAGGATTTTGAAAGTCTCATAGGTGAACTTCTAGTAGTACTCTTTAACACCGTACACAATTTCAGGGTGATATCGGTAAGAGATCGGAGATACTGAATGCTGGTGAAATATTTCGCACAGCCGCCATGTTGGATTGGTGAGACACAATAAAATTTGAAGGGCACGGTCTGGGTCGGCCGCAATGGTGCTATGTTCTTACCCAGAATCATTGAAATCGCTCCAGCCATTTAGAAGTTATTAGGGGGACACACTCACACACAAGGACAAAAGGCGATCTCATAAGCCTATTTATAGCCTACTTTCGATTTTTGAAAAAAATGAAAGTAGACTTATGAGATCAACACAGGACGAAAAAAAATGTGTGTCTGTCTGTATGTGTGAGTGTGTGTGTGTCTGTGTGTGTACTCTGAATGTCTGTCCCCCCCTATCAATTCGAACACGGTGAACGCGAATTGAACGAAATTTGGTACAAAGGTAGCACTAGCAAAGGAACCCTCAGTGTCATGTTTTATATCGCCACCATCTTGACGGAAACGTAATGGCGGCCACACAAATGTTCAAAGCTTAAATCAAACTATGACTAACCTAATTATCCGATCTCTACCAAATTTTGCAACAACATACCTTTATGGGGGAGCATCCTTTGACCAAACTAATAGGTCATCAGCCTAATAGTTTGCGGATGGCGGCCATCTTTGTGTGAAAATAGATTCCCCCTATTAATTCGAACACGGTAAAACCGAATGGAACGAAATTTGGTACAGAGGTAGCACTATCGAGGGGCACCTCATTGTCATGTTTTATATCGCCGCCATCTTGACAGAAACGTAATGGCGGCCACACAAATGTTCAAAGCTTAAATCAAATTACGACTAACATAATCATCCGATCTCTACCTAATTTTGCAACTACATACCTTTATGGAGGGAGCATCCGTTGACCAATCTAATAGGTCATTAGCCTAATGGTTTGCGGATGGCGGCCATCTTTGTGTCAAAATCGATTACCCCTATTAATTCGAACACGGTGAAACCAAATGGAACGAAATTTGGTACAGAGGTAGCACTAGCAAAGGGCACCTCACTGTCATGTTTTATATTGCCAACATCTTGACGGAAACGTAATGGCGGCCACACAAATGTTCAAAGCTTAACTCAAATTACGATTAACCTAATCATCCGATCTCTACCAAATTTTGTAACAACATACCTTTATGGAGGGAGCATCCTTTGACCAAACTAACAGGTCATTAGCCTAATATTTTGCGGATGGCGGCCATCTTTGTGTGAAAATCGATTCCCCCTATCAATTCGCAACACTGTGAAACCGAATGGAACGACCTTTGGTACAGAGGTAGCACTAGCAAAGGGCACCTCAGTGTCATGTTTTATATCACCGCCATCTTGACGGAAACGTAATCGCGGCAACCCAAATGTTAAAAGCTAAAATGTAATTACGACCAACCTAATAATCTAGTCTCTACCAAATTTTGCAACAACATATCTTTACGTGGGAAGCATATTCTGACCAAACTGCAAGATCATCAGCCCAATAGTTTTCAGATGGTGGCCAAGTATGTGTGCAACTCGATTCCCCCTATCAATTCAAACACGGTGAAACCGAATTGAACGAAATTTGTTACAGAGGTAGCACTAGCAAAGGGCACCTCAGTGTCATGTTTTATATCGCCGCCATCTTGACGGAAACGGAATGACGGCCACCCAAATGTTAAAAATTTAAATCAAATTACGACCGTCCTAATAATTTGATCTCTATCAGATTTTGCAACAACATGCCTATTTGTGGAATGCATCTTATGACTGACTACAAGGTCATCAGCCCAATAGTTTGCAAATAGCGGCCATGTATGTGTGCAAATCCATTCCCCATATCAATTCAAACACGGTGAAACCGAATTGAATGTTTTTTTTTTACAGAGGTAGCACTAGTTAAGGGCACCTCATATTCATGTTTAATATCCGTATAGCACGTTGTATTTCAACAAGCTACTACAACCAACATTCAATTATACTCCTTGAAAAGGACAAAGAGTTATAACAATGCCCATGCATTTAGGAGAAAGTAGGCTATATGTTCTTTACTGAACATCTTGTTTTTCATAAAATTAAATTAGGGTAAAAATTGATGAAGTCTAACACAGTCATTCCGGACGTTCAATTGTTGGGTGAATATGTCCAGATATGTCAACGGGCATATAAAACCACCTAGGCCTATCTCTCCCCTTACTTGAGTAACTGTATAAGAAAATATGATTCTTCATGATTTTTAGCCTACTTTTCACATTTTGCAAAAATGAGGAAAAAGTAGACTTATGAGATCGATCTGGGAAAATGTGTGTCTCTCTGTCGGTCTGTCTGTCTGTCCTTCTGTCTGTCTGGCTGTGTGTGTGTCACCCCCTATCAACTCCTAAACGGCTGCAGCAATCAAAACCAAATTTAGTATGAGTAAGGATGTGCACCGGAATAGCTCACGTCCATATTTGAAAATGATGTCAGTGCTACCAACTGCTGAAAAAACGCACTAGAAATTTGAGCTCCATGTTGGATATCTTGCAAGGTATGCATGGGAGCTATACCAAAATTGGCACACATGTAGATAATACTATTTCAGTTTAATTTCCAGGAGGCCAACCATGACAGTGTTGCCAAAATAATTTTAAGCCTTCTGATAGTTCCAATGTTTAAATGCATATAACTTCTACACTATCAATTGGATTTCAACCAAATTTTGTATGTAATATCTGTACATAGACAGATACGACTGAGCGTATTCTTAATAGCCACCAGGGCTGCCAACTGTTAATAATTGCTCTCTCTATTTTTTAAATCCAAATACCAATATATCAGAAAGTATGCAAGCCAACAGCTTTAAACTATGCACACATATATTCTGACATTTTAGATTAATTTGGAGTAACTTATATACGTCAGTTCTACCAACATGATTATAAGCCTGCTGATAGTACCAATTTTTAAATACATGTAATTTCTATACTATCAGTTGGATTTCAACCAAATTTCGTATGTGATATGTGTACCATAACAGATATGACTATAAGTATTGTTAAGAGCAATCAGGGTTGCCAACTGTTAATAAATGCTGTCTATATTCTTTTTACCCTAATATCAATATATCAGAAAGTATGCAAGCCAACAGCTCTATACTTTGCACACGTATAGCACCTGCCATTCTAGATTAATTTGGAGTAATTAATACAAGGCAGTGCTGCCAAATGATTCTATGCCTGCTGATATGTCCAATTTTAAAATACATGTAACTTCGATACTAACAAATGGATTTCATCCAAATTTGGCACAACAAGATATCATAATAATTCAGATTATTTCTGACCAGCACACGCATGGTATTGTTGGCAACATGCTTTTACGCGTGCTGATAGATCCAGTGTCTAACTGCATGTAACGTCCATTGGACTTCAACCAAATTTTGTATTCTGAACCTTAAGAGGTGGAACTAAGAATATATTCAGTCACCAGGGCTGCCAACTGTAGTACTCTATGAGGCTACATTATACCAGGTATATTTTGAACTAATTAGATATTTCGATATTACCAACTTAATGTCGTCATTATTCTAGATAGGTTCATATACTGTAGAATAATCATTGGCATGAAAAGAAGGCTGTAGAGTTCTTCACGGAACTTCTTGTTATTTTTCGTTTAAGCGTCCATACCTGAGACTTTAATTGATAAATGCTGTTGGTTTGTATCTTAAAACACTCCATGCTTCAAGATTTCTCTCTTGCGCTGTTCATCACTCAAATCGATTGTGTCTGAGGAAAGTTCTGAGGTACCATTCAACTCAACTCTAACTATGTATCCATTCTTCTGTCAGTTACCACTACGTAATGCTAGCGCTCCGCCACAATTCTTAGTAATAATAGGCTATCGCTCCTTTTCGAGTAAGATTGTCTTGTAAAGGTGAGTTCTTAGATGACTATATAGCTCAATCCTGGAAACACAAACTGCTTGGTGGGTTGGTTACTCAGTTTAGGGGCTGCGACAACGCGGTCATGTAGCCCCGTGTACTTTGGGTGTGTATAGAATTTCTCTGATAACCGGTGATAATTGTGATGGCTGTATTAGTGTATGTATCTGTTTTTAATTCAAGTAATAATAATAATAATAATAATATCGTTTGGCCTCGGGTGCCAGGTGCAAGCTTTGTTATGACACCCAGTGGGTAGCTTGCATGTCGAATTTCGTTGTTCATTGAAGCAATATGAAAGTCGAGGAGGTTAGATATCTAAGCTTCTTGAACACTATAGCGCTTTCTAGTAGAGAAATGAGGAACTTTGTGTTGGCGGAAACCGCCGAGATTAATTTTGCCATTATGAACACGGCCTACTGAATTCAAATGGGTTCTTTGACATGCCAACATCGTATGACATGGTGTCGTATTTTTTCAAAAATCACTTACCGCGGCCAGGAGCGAACCTGCAAGCTTGGGGTTAATAGACCGACACGTTGACCACTCACCCACCGTGGCAAGCTAATTCAAGTAAGGACTGCAGACTTTGATTTTTTTCAAGTAGTCACTACTTTTGCCGCCAAACGCCACCATCAACGACAATATAGTTCAGAACTTATTTACCAGATGCCACTGCAGTCGGCTCTTGACGACGAACGTAGGAACTTAAGAACGTTAGTCAAATGTTTAACCTATATATAATTTAGCTTCATACATGTGTAATTAGTGGAAGTTTTTTTTACATGCCATAAATCTATGACATAGGACCGCCGGCTTTACTTCCCCTCCGAAGGAAGACATACTGAGGGATTTTAAACGTTCTAAAAAAATCCGACGACTTCGGCCGGGTTTAAACCCGCGATCTTGGGCATGCTACCAATTACGCCTCCGAAGCCGCCTGAAACCCAAACTCTCCCACAGTAGCGACACACTTGTTCGGAGCAGCCACTGGCTCTTGTGGGTTGATCCTCCTGTAAACCTCACGCTCTTTCCTCGCATTGTACTTCTCAGTCTCACGGCTTCACCGTTGTTGTTGGAAACACAGTGGACCTTGGTGGACGATGCGAGGCCATACCTGACGATTTGATGCCGTAGTCTCCCATTTATCCGTGTCGATTTGACATTTGGTTAAATTGTATTTTAGGACGTCTTTGAAGCGTTTCCGTTGCCCTCCTTGCTTTCTTTGTCCAATCTGCTATCCTTTGTAGGCGACTGATATACGGACAGAGCGAGTACAGTAATGTCAACGTTGCTGGAATATGTATGGACGAAGAGAGAGTTTCTACGTCGTAGGAAAAAGTAAAAAGGAAGGCGTGAATGGCGCTAGGTATTGTTATTTAAGAAAGTTAAGACGAGTGTGAAAAATAGATACTGGGGTGTTGACGGGAAAACCAAACTTGCTCAGCTTGAAAGTAACAAACAACAACAAATTTTGTCTGGAAGGAAGTATTATGAAATGTGTATTTAGATTGTCTTTGTATCTCGAGTATCAGTTCACTACGTGCAGGTAACCATTATTATTTTAGTGGAAAATTCTAAACTAGAGTAGACAAGTAATAATAATGGTATTGGTTTTACGTCCATTTTAACTACCCTGGCTGTTAGAGACGTAAACTAGAGTAGTAACAGAGTTAGGTTATGTATTACTCATAATAAAATTGGTATTCTTCGAATCCCAATATCGAAGTATAAAGATTCTTATACAGGATGGGGAGCGCAATGGCGCAGTGTTTTAGCTTCTCGTCTTTCACCCGGACGGCCGAGGTTCGAATCCCGGTGACAGCGGGTTGGAATTTTCAACTGATAAATAACGTGGTGTCAGGAAGGGCATCCGGCCTTAAATCCCCAGCTAAAACCAAACTGAGCCTGGTTGTCTCGGGCGACTCCAATTAATTGGGAAAAGCGGAAGAAAGAAAGAAAAATTCTTACACAGAATATCGGAGTGGCACGTGAAGCAATGTCTAGTGTTGTAGGGTAAAGTTGAGCCACTAAAGCGGGCCTGTCCAGGGAAAATGCTACGGGGGTAGATTTCCTTAGTGAATGGGGGGTTGTGTGGGGTCAAGGCATGGCTGTAAACGAGCAAGATGTTGCGGTAGCGAGGTGGTGGAAGGACGGGCAACGTTGTGCGTGGAATCAGTAGCTATAAAAAGCCTTTGAATCATACTGCCTACTTTTTATTTTGTACTCTTAAAAAAGTGACATATCAAACACATCCACTCGCGTCCGCTGGCGATGGTTGTTGTTTGAGTCTTCAGTCTTTTGACTGGTTTGATGCAGCTCTCCATACCTCCGTGTCCTGAGCTAATCGTTACATCTCTACATAGCTACCACACCCTACATCCGAGGTAATCTGTTTAAGATATTTATTCTAACCTTGGTCTACCCCTACAGTTCTTATCCTCCACCCTTCCTTCCATAATTAAGCTTGCTATTCCTGAGTGTCTTAGTATGTGTCCTACCAACCTATCTCTTCTCTTCATTAGCAGTCGCCAGAAACATGTCTCCTCTCCCACCTCTTCGTTTCTAACCCTGTCTGCCCATCTGATCTTCATCATACTTCTGTAACACCACATTTCAAACGCTTCCATTCTCCTCTTTTTTGCTGCACCAATAGTCCAAGTATCACTTCACTAGATCGCCACGCTCCAGACAAAGGCCTTCCAAAAAAGACTTAATAATAATTCCAAAATCTATATTCGATGTCAACAGATTCCTTTTCTGTAGAAATGCTTTCCTTGCCTGAGCTAACCTACTTTTTATATCCTCTTTGCTGGCGCTGGTAATACTAAATAATTAAATTCCCTGGAAGGGTCGCTTCGACACTCACCTCTGGCGTAGTTGGTAGCAAGTTGAACTGCTGTGCCCATGGTCACGGGTTCAAACCCGGCCGAAGTCGTCGGATTTTTTTAAGAGCGTTTAAATCCTTCAGTATGCCTTCCTTTGGAGGGGAAGTAAAGCCGGCGGTCCCATATCATAGATTTATGGCATATAAAAGATCCTTCCACTAACTAAACTTTTGTGAAGCTAAATTTCTAGGTTAGTTTTCGTTGAAACGCTCTATCAAAGTTCCAACGTTCACCACTAGGTGTCATTGATATCTCGTGGCGAAAGTTGGAACTACTTGAAATTGTACGGAATTTGTAGCTCACCCCATGGGTGTCCGCTTGAACAGCCTCTGGCAAGCCAAACAGGTCCTCCGACACTCCCGGCACTAAAAGCCATACGATAAATAAATAAATAAATAAATAAGACGAGGAAATCTGAATCGCTTTCTTGCCTTGCTTGACACTTGGTTTATGAACCATTCCACTACAGCGCAGCGTGTTTAGAACAGGGGAGTGGTGACGGACGGATGGGAGGAGGGGGTGGGGGGTGGGGGCAAGTCCGTCTTCTCCTCTCTAGCAAAATAAGGTACTGCTCGGGTCTAAGCTCTATGAACTTGCGGGGTGAAGAGCAGAGGCAGAGAAGGAGCAGGCGAGAAGAGAGAAGCTTGTCAACAGCCCGCCGGTTTACCTGGTATTTCCATACTGTTAACATAGGATCTTTGCTCAAACCACTGTCGTGTGGCGAACAAGTGAGTTAGTCACCGACCTATGTATTTGGTTCTGTTACTACGCAAGGACCGGACGGGAAAGCCGGCTCATAAACGTCAATGCTCCACATTTCTGTCAGATCCACGGAGGTTAGAACCGAGCAGTATTGAGAGGAGAAGCTCTCGTGGCAAGCCGTGACGCCCCAGCCTCAATTGGTATGGCTGGACAGGCCTGTACTAGGGGCTGGAAAACCGTAGCGTCAAACCAATTATTCTCAGTAGTAATACACAATATACCCCGTGGCACGACCAATTGAAAGTTACCTGATTTTACGCAATCATTTGGTTCTGGTAATCTTCCTTCAGGGCCATTTCCTCAGAATATGCTCGGCAAAGAGCGCTCTCCTCCTCTCATGTCATAAAACTAAGTGGCGTATGATGGAGGTAATTGGTATAAACTGAATATTAAACGTGCAACCCTTGAGGGTGCTGCGTCACTGTGCAGGAGCATCAAAAGAGATGACAGTAGTTACACTTTTAAGAGCTGTGGTAGGAAGGGTAAGGCCTCTGCAGTAAACAGGTCTGTGGCACAAATTTTATGGTAATGTCAGGTATGTAGAAATAATAATAAGAACTTTATTGCAGCCAATGGCCAAATTAATAAATTAACATTAAAAGACAAAAAAACAAAACAAAGATTGCCTTAGTCTTCACTAGAAGTAAGTGTGACCCGTCTTTGATTGCACAACATCACGTGATACCTATCACACTGCTCTCCACATAGCAAACAGATGCACTGCTGGTCCGGCTGATGAACTTTCTTCTTGGTGCATACTTTATAGTGAAAACCGTGCACCGAAAATCTTGTGACTATATGACGCAAATCGTACAATGCATTTGTCCATTCAGTTGAAAGCATCGTGTCAGTGCCGTAAAAGTCGTTCCATATGTCTTCTCTCTTCCTTTTCAATTCTGTCAGTAGAGTCTCATATCAAGGTGTAACGGGCAGAAGTAGGTTCAGTCTCAGGTCTTCAACAAAATATGGCTCTCTAGCTAGCAGGTAAACCAAACGGGATGGCGTGTACTTTGAAAGGCACAAAGCTCTCTTGAGATAGATGGATTTTACTCTTTCCAGATCTGCCAGGTGTTTTTTCTTGAGGTGCATCCATATATTTTCCAATCCATGAGATGCAATTGGTGCTATTTTTACATGAAACAGTTGGATTGCAGTCTTTAGGGACAATTTATGAATCTGTTTTATGTCACTCATCGCTTTCACTGCAGCGGTCAGCTTGTCTCTCATATGGATTGTAAAAACGTTTCCCAGAGTCTGCAAAGTTATCCCGAGATACTTAACATGAGTCACCGATGGAAGAAGTCTGTCTTTATAGCTTATCTTTCCCCGCTTCCCTCCTTTCCTGAATGTCATCATAACTGTCTTGTCCTCGTTTAAGCGTAATTCATTGTAGAAATATGTTTGTCTCTATTCAAACTAACGCTTGCCACTGTAGAAGGTTCTTCTGCTGCGATTGTCTGAGCATTTCGGAGGTTCGGCCAGTAACTAGTGTCAGCCTGGGCGTTAGCGAGTAAGTTAGGGTACCCTTCTTTCTAGCATGAACAAGGGGCGTTTTGAATATCGATGGTCTAGTTCTAATACCACAGAGAAAAGCAAACCTTATGAATGCCCATTCAGTGAATGTTATGTCCAATAATTACAAGTGTCCATTGAAAATTTGTGGAGTGAACCACGTGAAACACGATGACCCACCCATTACCAATGAACATTGGTTGAAATATACTCCATACACTCTGATAATGCGTGCTGCCCAACACTTAGAATCCCATCGCAGGAAATATTTTCGTCACTATGTGTCCGAAAATACGTACGAAATTCCATCTGATTTCTTACTTTTAATGTAGGGACAGAAGGCTTTCTTTCGTCTCTCAACCAAAGAGACTTACGTGGTATTAGAACTAGAACATCGATAAGCTACCGTCAGTCGTGCCTACGCTCGCCAAAGCGCAGCGTTAGGTCATGGGGCCAAGCTCTCTGCTGACTCGGTAGACGCCAGGGTTCGAGTCCCACCGTCGGCCGTCCTTGAAATGGTTGTCCGAGGTTTCCCCATTTTCAACACCAGGAAAATGCTGGGACGGTTGCTTCTGACAGGCCACGGCCGCTTCCTTCCACATCCTTGCCCAGTTTCATATTCCATCTGAGATCCTGGTGCGCAGGTCGCCCGCAGGCGTCGCATAGAAAGACCTGGCTTCGGTGGCGTAGTAGGTAGCATGCTGAACTGCTGTGCCCAAGATAGCGGGTTCAAAACCGGCCGAAGTCGTCGGATTTTTTAAGAGCGTTAAAAATCCTTCAGTATACCTTCCTTCGGAGGGGAAGTAAAGCCGGCGGTCCCATGTCATAGATTTATGGCATGTAAAAGATCCTTTCACAGACTAAACTTGTGTAAAGCAAAATTGTTAGGTTAGATTTCGTCAGAACGCTCTATCAAAGTTCCAACGTTCACCACTAGGTATCATTGATATCTGGTAGGTTCGTATCCTGGCGCAGTCAGCTGGTATTTGAGGGTGCGCAAATGCGAGGGAACGTGTCCGTAGATTTACTGGCACGTTAAAGATCCCCTTCGGGGCAAAATTCCGGCACCCCGGTGTCTCTAAAAGCCAGTGTAGTTAAAAGGGACGTAAAACCAATAACATTACTATTTATTATTATTATGATATTTGGTGGCGAAAGTTGGAACTACTTGAAATTGAACGGAACTTGTAGCTCACACTTTAGGGTGTCCGCTGGAAGCAGCTACAGACTCAGGCGAGCCGAACATGTCCTCGGACACTCCCGGCACTAAAAGCCATACGATAAATAAATAAATAAATAAATAAATAAATAAATAAATAAATAATAACCTGCAATTGGCCTCTCAGGAAGCCTCACGACAAAATAAATCGATATGTTTCATCAATTTGTTTCACAGATAATTTACAAGTATATCACAAGTCAGGAAATATATTATCATAACAAAGGCAAAAACTTTGGCAATTTTCTCTTATAGCTGCCACTGATATTCTGAAATCATTTTTTATAAACCATCCTGGTAACGTTCAGTGCCCAGATATTTCAGGTCGTTTTTCACTCAAAGGCTGTACCTGAAAATCCACAGCCTGCTTCCAGTCGACCGACCGAGTCAGGGAATGGAATGAATGAAGCCCTCATCTAGCGGCAAGGAAATGAACTGTGCTGGCTGCCGAGGCCTGTGGCACTCCCCGGGGGAAATGATTAAATGAATGACAGATGAAATAAAATGACAGTGGAGAGTGTTGCTGGAATGAAATTGTGACAGGGAAAACCAGAGTACCCGGAGAAAAACCTGTCTGCCTCCGCTTTGTCCAGCAAAAATCTCACATATAGTGACCGGGATTTGAACCACGGACCCAGCGGTGAGACGCCCGCGTGCTGCCGCCTAAACCACGGAGGCTTCTCTCTAGTGCTGTACATATACATTATTCGATTAATTCGACTAGGCCTACTTCTAAATTTGAATACATTATTCCAATGATTGAAAAATTCAAATGTTCGAACAATTCGGGTGTCCGAACACTTCGATTGTTCAAATCAGTCGATCATTCGAAGTACCGGTACACGAGTATTTCGAACAGTCGATTATTAAAATTAATCGAACAGTTCAAATATTTGAATTATTTGAAGATGATAAGTACCAGAAAATTACAGCATTTTGTGTAAAGAAATATGTCCGGTAGATGAGTTGTTCAAAGCAGAGGCGAATCCAAGAGGTTAACCCCTTCCCCGTTCAGCCTGATTAATCATTATATAAGGTGCGTTCAAAAAGTAACGAGCTGGAGGCTGGAATGCGCAAACAGGTGACTACAACGGCTAATCCTGGCGTGTGTAACGAGGTGTGGTTCCGGCCAGAGCGTGGAAGGTCACAGCCCGTCGCCAGAGGGCACGCGTGCACGTCACGTGAAGATACAAAGTGAGCAGCATCATGCATCAATCGTCGAACGCTGCCAGTCACATTGCAAACAGTGACATGGAGGCGTTAACCGAAGAGCAAAGAGGTGTTGTTCTGTTTCTGACAGCGGAAGGAGTAGGAGAAACGGACATTCATCGCCGAATGTCACAAGTGTACGGCGAACACTGCATGTCCCTTGCAAGGGTCAAGGCGTGGCACAAGCGCTTCAGGGAAGGACGGGTGTCGTTAGCCGATGATGCCCGGTCTGGGCCCCCTCTGCATTACCGATTACAACGTCCAGCTGGTTGGTACACTCATTACCCAGGACCGCCGAGTGACAGAGAACATCATAGCCGCCGTGGTCGCTCATGCGGCCAACAAAATCGAGGCACTCCTGCAGAAATGCAAATGGGAGGTTCTCGGCCACCCTCCATACAGTCCAGACCTCTCTTCCTGTGATTACGCCATGTTTGGTCCCCTGAAAAGGGCTCTGCGGGGCCAACGATTCACCTCGGACGCCGACGTCCAGCTGTACGTGCGGAACTGGTTCACATCGCAGCCCAGGGAATTTTATGAGACAGCCATTCACCGCCTCGTGTCACAGTGGGACAAGTGCCTCAACAGTCAGGGCCAATACTTGTAACATACAGGTACTGGTTTCTGTAATTATGCCTCCGGCTCGTTACTTTTTGAACGCACCTTATAAATAAAATAATACCATTCGAGACAAGCATTACATGTTATCTCTTTCTTTCTTTCTTTCTTTCTTTCTTCCTCTCTATCTTTCGTTATTGGTTTAATTTGCTGTTTATGTTATTTTCCTCTCTATTTCTATATTAATTATAATTATTCTAACATTCGATTATTGACTGAATTGTCGGGTTATTTTACTAATGCGAAAGTTGGAAATTCCAATAATTTCAACATTCCCGACTCGGGAGTAGACACGCGACAGCGAAACAACTTTACAACAAACGCTTCCTCTCAGGTAAGTAACCATATACAGCAAGTAATAGAATTCAAGTACATGCTGTAGATTTTAGCCTATTTTCTTTTATGAAGAAAATAAGCATATGAGATCATTTTTATCCGCGTGTGTGTGTGTGTCCATAATAAAATCTAAATGGTTGGAGCGATTTCAATGAGACTCGGTAAGGACGTTGTACTATTTCGGCCGACTCCGATCGTGTCCTTCAAATTTTACACGTCTCACCAATCTAACATGGCAACTGTGCGAAATATTTCACCGGCATTCTATATCTCCGAAATTACTCCTGATATCACACTGAAATTTTGTACGGTACTCTACTGAAAGTTCACTTATGTAAATTTCAGAAACCTGGTAAGTACAAAACGAACATGACCGCCACGCAAACTTGAAACATATAAATAGACTTTTCTTGCGATTAAACCATCCCAGAGCAGTGAAATATGGTACAGCAAATGTTTATACACATTGTAATATACGGACATCTAATTTAGTTCAATTGTTTACATAATCTCACGATGGCGGCTGTGCGAAATTTTATTTCCCTTGTCCTAATAATGAAACTCGTTAAGTTCATAGCAATATTCCGGGCGACTCCGACCGTGTCCTTCAAATTTTGTTACGTCACACCAATCCAACATGGCGGCTCTGCGAAATATTTCACCAGCATTCAATATCTCCGAAACTATTACCGATATCACCCTGGATTTTTTTACGGTTATAAAGGGAACTACTAGAAGTACACCTATGTAACTCTTGAAAAACTGGTAACTACAAAACTAACATGGCGGCCAAGCGAAGTTGCGACGTTTAAATAGATGTTTCTAGCGTTTTAACCAACCAAACGCAATATAACTTGGTACAGTATATGTTTATACACATTGTAATGCACCGACATCTAACTTCGTTCAATTGTTTACATAACCACAAAATGGCGGCTGTGCGAAATATTTCACCGGCATTCTATATCTCTGAAACTATTAGCGGTATCATCCTGAAATTATGCACAGAGATAAAGAGCACTACTGGAAGTTCATCTATAATATTTTCAAAAACCGGTTAACTACAAAACGAACATGGCGAATTTGAAAGTTTTAAATAGACTTTTCTCGCGATTTAATTATCCAAACGCAATGAAACTTCGTACACCAATTTTTATACACATTGTAATGCACTGGTATCTAATTTAGTTCAATTGTTTACGTAACCTCGAGATGGCGGCTGTGCGAATTTTAAAAATTAGGTTTTATTTCTTGCGTTTTATTTCTTGTCTCGTAATCATGCGATCGTAGTGAAAGTTTGAATAATGAACCTACGCAATAATTTTCCTTTAATGGTACATGACTCTATGGCCTATACATTTAACAATCCAACATGGCGACCATCCGAAATATTTAGACGGCTCTGAATATCTACGAATCTATTATAGCAATCAAACTGAATATTTTTATGTTGATAGGGGCTATGAACATAAGTTCACCTATAGGACTTTCAATAACCTGCTGATCACAAATCCAACATGGCGGCGACGCGAAGTATAAATATTAACATGGACGTTTCTCGCAATTTAACCATCGGAGTGCAGCGAAACTTGGTACAGTAAATCCTTATACGTATGTTAATCCAGTGGAATCTAATTTTTTCAACTGTTTCCTTAACCAAAAGATGGCAGCTGTGCGAAATTTTAAAATCTCCTTGTTACTTCTTGTGTCCTAATCATGCGATTGAAGTTTGAATGCTACACGTACACAATAATCTTGATGTAACAATACATAACTCTAGGACCTACATATATAAAGTCCAACATGGCGCCCATCCGAAATATTTAGTCGGTTCTCAATATCTACGAATCTATTACAGCAATCAAACTGAAATTTTGTATGTTGATAGTGGCAATTAACATAAGTAGGATATAAGAAAATAGGCTGTATAGTTCTTCACGGAACTACTTGTTTTCCTATAGTGTTAATTACATATTATTCATAATTCATAATGCTATTGGTTTTATATCCCTTTAACTACTGAGGCTTCAGAGATGCCGGGGTGCCAGAATTATGCCCCGAAGGGGATCTTTAACGTGGCAGTAATTCTACTGACACGGCTCCCTCGCATTTGCGCACCCTCAAATGCCAGCTGACTGCACCAGGATTCGATCCTGCAACCTTGAGGACAGCAAGCGAGAACGTTACCGCTCAGCCACGCAGCATACATTGTGCCCCGCCCGCTCACTAGGCAAATTAGTGTTGACCGACTGAGGAGCTACAAATAACAATATTATTATTATTATTATTATTATTATTATTATTATTATTATTATTATTATTATTATTACCGACAGTAGTGGCTATGCTGGCTATAGCGCAGCATTAGGTCATGGGGCCAAGCTCTCTGCTGACTCGGTAGACGCGTGGGTTCGAGCACCACCGTCGGCCGTCCTTGAAATGGTTTTCCGTGGTTTCCCATTTTCAACACCAGGCAAATGCTGGGACGGTGCCTTCTGACAGGCCACGGCCGCTTCCTTCCACATCCTTGCCCAGTTTCATTCACCATCATTCATTTCATCTCTCATTAACTCCTCTCATGAGGTTGGCGTCAGGAAGGGCATCCGGCCGTAAAAACCATCGCCACAAAGACTTTCATCGCATCTCATCCCCGACCCCGTTGGAAAACGGGAATAATCAGGGGTAGACATACATACATTATTATTATTATTATTATTTCTACATTCATTTCACCACATAAGTGGGACATATCAACATATCGTCGGCTTGTTTGCAAGATGGTATGGCTAATTCTCTTAAGGTGGCACATTGAGAAACGAGCGAACAATGGAACAGGTCTCCAAGATGACGGCCTTCTGCATGGTGATACGTAGACCAGGATGTATTCCCAATATTTGTAGATTACGAGCCAATAATTTGGGGATGATGCCGGTAGAAGAAATTACTATGGGCAGAACCACTACACTTTCCTGTCTCCACATTTGCCGTATTTCCTCAGCCAAAGGCAGATATTTGGTGATCTTATCACAGCAGGTTTGTTGCAGATTATGGGAATTATTATTATTATTATTATTAGTAGTAGTAGTAGTAGTAGTAGCATTTGTATTATTTTTGAAGCTAGGGGAGAAAGAATTCCATATTATTTTTCTGAAATTTAATCAAGGTGGAAAAAAAATCAATTTTCTTTTAAAAAATGAGCTTTGATGTCTATTTTAATAAAATCTGTTTTATATGTAATACGCAGTTAATAAATGCTGCTCACTTTGTGTTGTACAGCGTTTCATAATCCCATCGGGTATTTACAGATCTAATCCAGCTGATCCTTTTTTTTTACATGTAATCTATATAATCCTCTCCTCTGACTGCCAATGTATCAGCTAAGGATATACTTTCAATGCACTTGTTTTTATCCCAACCATGGTTTCCAATGGCGGATATGCCTTTCCCCGTGATTGGTTAACGAGAATGATTGCGCAGAGGGAGATTAATTCGCTAGCTCCACCCATCATAGACATTACCACGTCAACTAATGTGCGTGTTTGGTAGCCAGATTACAAAATAATCCTCTATTATGAAGGATTACACAATTACTAAATCAGGGATAAGTGATTCAAATCAGCTAATTTGAACTGCAATACGTTAGAAAAACGACAGTTATGGTACATCTTAGAATACCAACTGTTTTTTGCATTATAATTAAAATGGACAGTAAAACTAGACTTAAGTCTGCGCCCATATTTTACATGTGGAGCCATACATTATTAAAACGCCCCGCCAATCAATACGAATTCTGGTATATTCACGTTCACAGCCAGTGAATTAAAACTCAGCACATCAGTCTTCTTGATTAATTAAAATTAAATTAAATAAATGGTTACATCAATTTTAACAAGAAATAGAGACAGCATCTATTGACAGTTGACAGCCCTGGTTGCTCTTAAGAAGATGCATAGTCATATTTGTTAAGGTACACATAGCACACACGGAATTTGGTTGATATCCAAATGATAGTACAGAAGTTACATGTATTTAAAATTGGACTTATCAGCAGGCTTAGGATCATATTGGTAGCACTGACGTATATTAGTTCCTCCAAATTAATATAGAATGTCAGGTACTATACGTGTGCATAGTTTAAAGCTGTCGGCTTGCATACTTTCTGATATATTGGTATTTTGATATAAGGAATTGAGAGTATTCATTAGCAGTTGGCAGCCCTGGTGGCTCTTAAGAATACGGTCAGTCATATATGTTTATGTACACATGATACATACGAAGTATGGTTGAATTTCAATTGATAGTGTGGAAGTTATAAACGTTTAAAATCGGACCTATCAGCAGACTTAGAATCATTTTGGCAACACTGTCATATATGGCCTCCTGAAAATTAAACTGAAACATTCATATCTATACGTGTACACATTTTGAAATAGCTCCCATGCATAGCTTCCATGATATCGAACATGGAGCTCAAATTTCAATTGCAATTTTTAAGGAGATGGTAGCACTGACATCATTTTCAAATACCGCATTAAGATATTCAGGTATATATCTTTACTCATACCAAATTTTGTTTTGATAGCTGCAGCCGTTTATGAGTTGATAGTGGGGGGACACACAGCCAGCCGGCCAGCCAGACAGACAGCCAGACAGACAGACAGACAGAAGGACAGACAGACACGCATTTGCCCAGATCGATCTCATAAGTCATCTTTTTCCTCATATTTGCAAAATGTGAAAAGTAGGCTAAAAGTAAAATTATGAAAATGCTCATTCTAATCAATAGAGATATTTAAATTATTGAAACAATAAAATTATACAATTTAAGTAAAAAATTAAAATGAAATATAATTTAAATGAAACAATGAAAACTATAATAATTGTTTTCTTTTAATATTTGAAGAAATCGTTCCGTTCTATTAAGGATGAACAACAACAACTTACCTCACGTTTCTCCAGAAACTACATTCTGTCCTTGATCTACCGAGAAATGTCTTCACTACCGCCCGGTCTCCAAACCCTTCCATGATTCTTATCTTTATATTCATGTGTTTGAAATCTCCATCCAGTAGTACGTATTGCATAGCGGGTTTCAAACTCCATTCCAAACTACTTAGATTTAGAAACTAGAAAAGAAATTCTCCTATGATGCTCTCTCGCTGCAAACTAGGTCAACTGCTTTAAGAAGTTGGACCGATTCTATTGGCAACACTCCTGTATTGTAAGTCTACAGTTTACTCTGGCCATACTTCCGTTGAGAATATAATCAAAGAAAATAAAACGATCTGCTCTCAATCTATACATGCTTGCCAGCACTCTTAATGGAGAACTGAAATGCATAACTAGCCCTTATATTTCCTATTTCTTATGGTCGGCGATGAGTTGAGGTGGTCTATATGTGGTGGAGGGAATTTATGATAACTCACATCAATCCCGTTACACTCTTAACATGTCAACAGGTAAAGTGCCTTAAGCTATGAAACATCCCATCATTTGTCTGGGGGTAGAAGTGGGTAAACCCACAGAAAATCACTTCCATGATGGCTGAGGTGGGAATAAAACCCAGACCTCCGGGGTAACAACTACACCAGGAATTGGGCCCGTGGCTTAATTGAAAGGGGGTGACTATTTGTGTTTGGCACTGTGAGTTTTAATAATGTTTGGCAGAGCAAAATTTTGTACCCTTGTACATGCGATTGATTTGATTGACGTTGATCTGATGGAGTTCCATTAACGATCGAAACCTGTCATCATACTGCTCGGGTCTAAGCTGCGTGGAATGTGCATCGCGGATTATGAGTAGCGGTGTTGATGAGTGATGAGGTTTCTTGGTCCGTGCATAGTACAGAACCAAATACATTGGTCGGTGACTCACTCACTCATTCCTAACACCACAGTGGTTTGAGCAACGGCCCATTGTTAGCAGTATTGGAATAGAAAGGAATACCATATATCACCGTGGGCTGTTGACAGATCCTTCTCTTCTCGCCCGACCCTTCTTTCTACTCACCCCACAAGTTCATTGAGCTTGGACCCGAGCAGAACTTGCTCCGTTGTAGTCTTGACGAAGTATTAACCATATGTAATTTTTTCAAGAAGAATCACATACTTCTTTCCTAATACTGTATAATTGGGCATAAATTCATATTGGCTGACAGAAAGTTGTCAATCAAAGAATCAATCAGCAGAGGAGTTAATAGGAGATGATATTGTACAAAGTGTAGAAAGAAAGTGGTCTTTGTCTATTAGCATGTAATATCTCAGCATTTTTATAGGTTGGTAGAGCCTACTTTTCTCATTTTGCAAATATGAGGAAAAAGTAGTCTTATGAGATCGATCCGGGCAAATGTGTGTCTGTCTGTCTGTCTGTGTGCGTGTGTCCCCCTATCAACTTCTAAACGGCTGCAGCTATGTAAACCAAATTTGGTATGAGTAAAGATCCATACCTGAATATCACACGGCCATATTCCAAAATGATGACAGTGTACCAACTGCTGAACAATCGCAATTGAAATTTGAGCTCTATGTTGGATATCTCGGAAGGCATGAATGGGAGCTATTCCAAAATTGGCACAAACATAGACAATAATATTGTAGTTTAATTTGCAGGAGTTCATACATGACAGTGTTGCCAACATAATTCTATGGCTGCTAATATGTCATATAGTTATGTGCATGTACCTTCCATAATATCAAATCGATTTCAACCAAATTGCGTATGTACTATGTATACCATAACAGGTATGACTATGCATATTCTTAAGAGCAACCAGGGGTGACAACTGTAAATAAATGCTCTCTTAATTTTTCATCCCTATACCAATATATCAGAAAGTATGCAAGCCAATAGCTCGAAACTTTGGACACGTATAGTACCTGACCTTCAACTTTATTTTGGAGGGACTAATATACGTCAGTGCTGCCAACATGATTCTAAGCCTGCTGATAAGTACAATTTGTGAATGCATGTAACTTCTATACTAACAAATAGATTTCAACCAAATTTCGTATGTACTTTATGCACCATAACTGACATGTCTAAGGGTATTCTTAGGAGCCAGCCGTGCTGCCAACTGTCAATAAATGCTCTCTATATTTGTTTACCCTAATATTTCTAAATATGAAAATAGGCAAGCCAACTGCTCTAAACTTCGCATAAGTGTAGTACACGACTTTCTAAATCAATTTGCTGTAACTAATATACGTGTGCTGCCAACAATATTTAAGGCTGCTGATAGGTCCAATTTTTTAAAACATCTATCTTCTATGCTATTAAATGGATTTCATCCAAGATGGGGACAATAATAGATCATAATATTTCAGATTAATTCTGAGTAACACACACATGACACTGTTGCCAAAATAATTTTATGCGCGCTAAAAGATCAAATGTAACGTTTTATTACTGATATATAGAATAATCATTGGCATGAATCATAAATTTTAAGAAAAGTAGGCTCTTTGGTTCGTCACGTAACTACTTATTAGCCTATTTTTCACATAAAAAATTAGTGTAGAGTAGGCTTATAAGATCGATCCGGGCAAATGTGTGTCTGTCTGTCCTTCTGTCTGTCTGTCTGTGTATGTCCCCACCTGGCAACTTCTAAACGGCCGCAGCTATCAAAACCAAATTTGATATGAGTAAAGATCTATACCTGAATAACTGACGGTCGTATTTGAAAATGATATCAGTGCTACCAACTGCTGAAAAATCACAATTGGATATCTCAGAAGTTATGCATGCGAGCTCTTCCACAATTTGCACACACAGAGATAATGACATACCAGATTAAGTTTTCAGGAGACCATACATGACAGTGTTGGTAACATGATTCTAAACCTGCTGATAAGTCCAACATTCAAATGCATGTAACTTCTATACTATCAATTGGATTTCAACCAAATTTCGTATGTACTTTGTGTACCATAAGGGATATGACTACGCATATTCTTGAGATCCATCAGGGCTGCAAACTGTTAATAAATGCTCTCCCTATTTATTTATTCATTCTGACTCCAATATATCAGAAAGTATGCAAGCCAATAGCTCTAAACTCTACACACGTATAGTACGTGACATTCTAGATTAATTTGGAGTAACAGATATACGTCGATGCTGCCAACATGATTCTAAGTCTGCTGATAGGTTAAATTTTAAATGCCTGTATCATCTATACTTACAAATCGATTTCAACAAAATTTCGTATGGGCAATGTGTACCATAACTTCTATATTAACAAATGCATTTTATCCAAAATTGGCACAATAATGGATCATAATATTTCAGAATAATTCTAAGCAACACATACATGGCACTGTTTCCAACATGATTTTACGTGCGCAGATAGATCCAATGTAATATTCTATTTCTGATATATGGGTTATTCATTGCCATGGATCTTAAATTTTAAGAAAAGTAGGCTCTGTAGTTCGTTACGGAACTAGTTGCTGCAATAAACATATACATAATATTAAAACAAGTAGTTCCGTGAAGAACTATTCAGCCTATTTTCATATATCCTAATCATTTTAATTGCCTCTCTCAACATATTAAATTTCAGTATGAAGGTTGTGATAGATTCGTAGATATTGAGAACCGTCTAAATATTTCAGATGGTCGCCATGTTGGATTTTTGAATGTATAGGCCATAGAGGCATGTACCATTAAAGGAAAATAATTGCGTAGGTTCATTATTCAAACTTTCACTTCGATCGCATGATTACGACACAAGAAATAAAAACTTAATTTTAAAATTTGCACAGCCGCCATCTTGAGGTTATGTAAACAATTGAACTAAATTAGAGACCTGTGTGTTACAATGTGTATAAACATTTCCTGTACCAAGTTTCATTGCGTTTGGATCATTAAATCGCGAGAAAGTTCTATTTAAAAATTTCAAATTCGCTTGGCCGCCATGTTCGTTTTTTAGTTAACCGGGTTTTGAAAGTTTTATAGATGAATTTCCAGTAGTGACCTTTATCTCCGTACAAAATTTCAGGGTTATACCGCTAATAGTTTCAGAGATATAGAATGCCGGTGATATATTTCGCACAGCCGCCATATTGTGGTTATGTAAACAATTGAACGAAGTTAGATGTCGGTGCATTACAATGTGTATACACATATCCTGTACCAAGTTTTATTGCGTTTGGTTGGTTAAATCGCGAGAAACGTCTATTTAAATTCGCAACTTCGCTTGGCCGCCATGTTGGTTTTGTAGTTACCAGTTTTTCAAAACGTGTAGTAGTTCCCTTTATCACCGTAAAAAATCCAGGATGATATCGGTAATAGTTTCGGAGATATTGAATGCTGCTGAAATATTTCGCACAGCCGCCATGTTAGATTGGTGACACGTAATGAAATTTGAAGGGCACGGTCGAGGTCACCCGGAATATTGCTATGAACTTACCGAGTTTCATTGAAATCGCTCCAGCCGTTTAGAAGTTATTAGGGGAACACACACACACACCTCACACACACAGACGCGCACACACACGGACAGAAGGTGATCTCATAAGCCTATTTTTCCAAAATTTCAAAATTGAAAATAGGAAAATAGGATAAAAACAAATGATCTTCTTATGACCCTAGTGCTTCTGTTACGTTGACTACTGGAATGGTGAGGAAACATCTGCTAGAGGACATCATGTAGATGGAATTAAATTGACAGACCCCAGCGGGGCTTGATCTCCTCTTCTCAGATTTCGAACTCCGGTGCTCGGGCCTCTGCGTTGTAAGATAACATTTGGAGTCTCACTATCTATCATTAAGGAGCCGATAACCTCGATGTTAGGTCCCTTAAAACAACAATTATCATCATCATATCTATCATTATTTGATTGTTGCCTCCTGTGGGCTACATGTAGAATACAAGAATTAGATTTTCCTGTGAATTCCATGAATTGGATTTAGGCCTACATGCCGACAGCAGGCCGGCCCCGTGGTATTGGGGTAGCGCGCCTGCCTCTCACCCGGAGGCCCCGGCTCCGTCAGAAATTTTAGAAACTGACGTGAGGGTTGGAACGGGGTGCACTCAGCATCGTGAGGACAATGGAGTAGCAGTCTAACAGTGAGGCAGCGCCCCGATCACGAAACCCAAGATTAACGGCCGAGGGGACCCGACGCGCTGATCACGCGTCACCCCAATATCTGCAGGCCAAATGGCTGGGCAGCGGTCGCTTGGTCGGCCTTACCCCGTCATGGGCTGTATAGTGCCAGGGGTTGTTTTTTTTATGCCGACAATCACATTATTAGCGGCTCCGGTGGCGTAGTTGTTAGCATGCTGAGCTTCTATGCCCAAGATCGCGGGTTCAAAGTCGTCGGATTTTAAGAGCATTAAAAATCCCTCAGTATGCCTTCCTTCGGAGGGGAAGTAAAGCCGGCGGTCCCAGGTCATAGATTTATGGCATGAAAAAGAACCTTCCACTAACTACACTTGTGGAAGTTAAATTTTTTAGGTTAGTTTGATAACGCTCTATTAGTTCCATCGTTCGCTACCAGGTGCTGACTGAGATGCCATTTAGTAGCCACGTCCGCATCTAGGTGTCGTGGACGGTAGCATTTGGTAGCAAAAGTAGGAACTACTTGAATAAATGTATAGTCTGCAGTCCATCTATCTGAATCACAGATAACACACACACTAATACAGCCATCACAATTAACACCGGCTATCAGACAAATTCTTCACACCCAAAGTACACGGGGCTACATAACAGCGTTGTCGCAGCCCCTAAACCAAGGAACCAACCATAGATGTATCATTGCCATGTGATATTAATTAACGTGTTCCTCTCTAGCGCAGTAGTTAGAGGTTTAATTTTTAGCCTACTTTTCACATTTTGCAAAAATGAGGAAAAATAGTCTTATGAGATCGATCCGGAAAAATGTATGTCTGTCTGTCCTTCTGTCTGTCAGCCTGTGTGTGTGTGTGTGCCCCCCCCCCCCCCTATCAACTCCTAATCGGCTGTAGCAATCGAAACCAAATTTCGTATGAGTAAGGATCTATACCGTGACATCTCAACGTCATACTTGAAAATGATGTCAGTGCTACCAACTGCTGAAAAATCATAATTAAAATTTCAGCTCCATGTTGGATATCTTGGAATACATACATGGGAGCTATTCCAAAATTGGCACATGTATAGATAATAATACTTCAGTTTAATTTTCAGGAGGCCATACATGACAGTGTTGCCAAAATGATTCTAAGCCTGCTCATAGGTCCAATGTTTAAATGCATTTAACGTCTACACTATCAATTGAATTTCAACCAAATTTCGTATGAACTATGTGTATATAAACTGATATGACTGAGCGTATTCTTAAGAGCCACCAGGGCTGCCAACTGTCAATAAATGCTCTCTCTATTTTTATCCAAATAACAATATATCAGAAAGTATGTGAGCCAACAGCCTTAACCTTCGCACACGTATAGTGCCTGATATTCTAGATTAATTTGGAGCAACTACTGTATGTCAGTGCTACCAACATGATTCTAAGCCTGCTGATAAAACCAATTTTTAAATACATGTTACTTCTATACTATCAATTGGATTTCAACCAAATTTCGTATGTGGTATGTGTACCATAACATATATGACTATGCGTATTGTTAAGAGCAATCAGTGCTTCCAACTGTTAATAAATGCTGTTTATATTTTTTACCTAATATCAATATAGGCTATCAGAAAGTCTTCAAGCCAACTGCTCGAAACTTTGCGCACGTATAGTACCTGCCATTCTAGATTAATTTGGAGCAACTAATGTACGTCAGTACTACCAACATCATTCTAAGCCTGCTGATAGGTCCAATTTTAAAATACCAGTAACTACTATACTAACAAATGGATTTCATCGAAAATTGGCACAACAATAATGATAATATTTCAAATTATTTCTGACCAACACATGCATGACATTGTTGCCAACATCATTTTACGCACGCTGCATAAAGTCCAATGTTTAACTGCATGTAAAGTCCATGCTATCCATTGGACTTCAACCAAATTTTGTATTCTGTACCTTAAGAGATGGAACTATGAATATATTCAGTCACCAGGGCTGCCAATTGTAGTGCTCTATCAGGCTGCATAATGCCAGGTATATTTCAAACTAATTAGAAATTTCTCTATTACCAACTTTATTTCGTCATTATTCTAGATAGCCTAGGTCCGTACAGATTAATCATTGGCATGAATTTTAAATTTTAAGAAAAGTAGGCTCTCTACTTCGTCACGGAACTTCTTGTTCAAATTGCTTTCAATTTTCTGAGTATTACGTTTTTAAGCAATGTTCATCGTTTTGCGTATTCTTTGTGTTCATGCAGCCTCTAGGTGGTGAAAGATATTAAAGTAATACACGGCTGTTCAACGTGAGATTATTCATCAGTTTGTCCCAGAAATGTTTCTGTGCAAGAGTTGAAAGACCTGGGTTTGATTCTCGTGACGGGGAGTACTGGAGCCGACCCGGGAGATCATATCGCACATCCAGGAACTCTGTATGACGTCACCTGTCGATACTGTGGAGTCGCACGTGCTCCGCGATACAGAGAGCGGGCCGGCGCGGCGCGCCGATAAGCGGTGTTCGCTCGACACGCACTCTGCCCTACTCAAAGTACTTCCAACACCTTCTCTGAGGAGAGCGCAGGAGCTTGGTGGTTCTTAAGGTGGATAAACTCGACTACATGCTGCGCTGGTCAGACGTAAATTATAGTGTATGAGGATAAGCCAAGAAATGGGTGTAAGATACGTCGGCAAACGGAGCTGTTTTTTTCCTAATTACGTTTAAAAACAAGACGTTCAGTAGAGAACATATAGACTACTTTCTTCTAAATGAAAGGATATTGTTATAACTCTGTCCTTTTCAAGGTTGTAGTAGCTTGTTGAATTACGTGTTATACGGATATTAAACATGAATATGAGTTGTCCTTTGCTAGTGCTTGCTACCTTTATATAAATAATAAATAATTTCATTCAATTCGGGTTCACCGTGTTTGAATTGATATGGTGAATCGCTTTACACACATACATGGCCGCTTTCTGCAAACTATTTGGCTGAAGACCTTGTAGGTCAGTCAAAAGATTCTTCATACATAAAGGTATAACGTTGAAAAATTTGGTAGAGATCAGATTATTAGGTTGGTCGTAATATGATTTAAGTTTATAACATTCGGATGGCCACCATTAAATTTTCGTCAAAATGGCGGAGTTATAAGACATGACACTGAGGTGTCCTTTGCCAGCGCTACCTCTGTACCAAATTTCGTTCAATTAGGTTCCACTGGGTTTGAATTGATAGGGAGAATCGATTTCCACATATACATGGCCGCTATCTGCAACCTATTAATCTGATGACCTTGTAGTTTGGTCAAAGGATTCTTCATACATAAAGGTATAACATTGCAAAATTTGGTAGAGATTGGATTATTAGGTTAGTCGTAAGTTGATTTATGCTTTGAACATTTGGCTGGCCGCCGTTACGTTTCCGTCAAGATGGCGGCGATATAAAACATGACATTGAGGTGCCATTTGCTAGTGTTACTTCTGTACCAAATTTCGTTTAATTCGGTTTCACAGTGTTCGAATTGAAAGGGTGGGGGAGACATTAAGAGTACGCATACTCACACACACACACACACAGACACTCAGACAGACACTCAATTTTCGGCCCAGTGTTGATCTCATAAGTCTAGTTTCATTTTTTTTGCAAAAAAATCGAAAGTAGGCTGGTAATAATAATAATAATGGTAATAAAAATTAAAATCCCTAAATGCCAAGCTAAGACACAACCACACAGTCATCCGCTCGGAGGCATTATATGCTGCGGAATGCCTTGATATTCATAGGAAAGGACTTATGGAGAAACTGGAAGTAACAGAAGGAAATAAAGAAAGAAAGAAAGAAAGAAAGAAAGAAAGAAAGAAAGAATGAAGGATCCTGAGTAGAATCTTGGGCCTAGTGAAAGAAAATGTGAATATAGGAGAGGCCACAACCACGAGCTCTTGATAGGGCACTACTACAAGTTCATCTTTGTAACTTTCAAAAACCTGTAAAGTACAAAACGTACATGGCGGCCAAGCGATGTTGAAACATTATAATAGACATTTCTCGCGATTTAACCATCTGAGCGCAGTGAAATTTGGTTCAGTAAATGTTTATACTCATCGTAATGCACTGGCATCTAATTTAGTTCAATTATTTACATCAACTCAAGATGGCGGCATTGCGAAATTTAAAAACTAAGTTTTCATTTCTTGTGTCGTAATCTTGCGATCGAAGTGAAGGATTGAATAATGAATCTTTGCAAAAATGTTCATTTAATGGTAGATAACTATATGGCCCATACATAAAACAATCCAACATGGCGACCATCCGAAATATTTAGCGGTTCTCAATATGGACGTATCTATTAAAGCAATCAATCTGGTTTTTTTATGTTCATAGAGGCTATGAACATAAGTTCACCTACTTTCAATAACCTGCTGAACACGAATACAACATGGCGGTGACGCGAAATATAAATATTTAAATGGACGTTTCTCGCGATTTGACCATCCGTATGCAGTGAAACTTGGTACAGTAAATGCTTATATAAGTTGTAATCTCTTGGCATCTAATTTATTTCAATTGTTTTCATTACCACAAGATGACAGCTGTGCGAAATATTAAAATTCGTTTTTATTTCGTGTGTCCTAATCATCCGATTGAAGTTTGAATACTACACGTGCACAATAAACTTCATGTAACAAAACATAACTCTAAGACCTACATACGGTATATAAAAATCCAACATGGCGACCATCCAAAATATTTAGTCGGTTCTCAATATCTACGAACCTACTACAGCAACCTAACTGAAATGTTGTATGTTGATAGAGGAAATTAGCATAAGTAGGATGTCTGAAAATAGACCTTAGTTCTTCACGGAACTATTTGTTGTGATTTAATATCACCTACTCTAATTAAGATACAGTAGACTAAATTTCATGAAGATATTTGCTTAGAATACCTTCTTCTATCGCTAGTGTAACGGACTTCACGTATATACTATTTACAGTGGTTCTGAATATTTCTCTGTTTGTCATCATGTTATTATTATTATTAATATTGAAATTTTAACGAGTTTCAAACGGTTATCATGTTTGTACCCAAATTGTAATGGGTGTTACTCCGTACACCTAAAACAATGACATCAGATTAATTGACACACTTGTAGGGGCAGATGACCATGCTGTTCCCCTTCTTAAGACAACAATTAACTATCGCTTGGAGGACTAGTTTCGATGGTCATGCGATCTTGATCGGAATCCTTGACGATCGCCTGTCGAAACTAGTCATCCAACTGTATCAATCAATCTCATCTATTTTTTCATGAGTGGGGAATAACACCATTTAGGTACAATCCTGATGACCGACTGAAAATAATTTAAATTTCATTTACTAAGGCAACACTGGAAAATGGCTTTCATGGCGATATTATTATTGTTTCCATTTTAGCCTACTTTCGATTTTTGCAAAAAATGAAACTAGATTTATGAGATCTACGCAGGGCCAAAATTGTGTGTCTGTCTGTGTGTGTGTGAGAGAGCGAGTGTGTACTCTGAATGTCTGTCCCCCCCCCTATCAGTTCGAACACGGTGAAACCGAATTGAACGAAATTTGGCACGGAGGTAGAACTAGCAAAGGGCACCTCAGTGTCATGTTTTATATCGCCGCCACCTTGACGGATACGTAATGGCGGCCACTCAAATGTTCAAAGCTTAAATCAAATTACGACTGACATAATCATCCCATCTCTACCAAATTTTGCAACAACATACCCTTATGTGGAACGCATATTTTTTTTACCAAACTTCAAGATTATTAGTCCAATACTTTACGGATGGCGGCCAAGTATGTGTGCAAATCGATTCCCCCTATCAATTCAAACACGGCGAATTGAACGAAATTTGGTACAGAGGTGGCACTAGCAAAGGACACCTCAGTGTCATGTTTTATGTCGCCGCCATCTTGACGAATACGTAATGGTGGCCACCCAAATGTTAAAAGCTTAAATCAAATTATGATCAACCTAATAATCTGATATCTACCAAATTTTGCAACATTATACCTTTATGTATGGCGAATATTTTGACCAAATTACAAGGTCATCAGCGCAATACTTTGCGGACGGCAAATTGAATGTTTTTTTTTACAGAGGTAGCACTAGCAAAGGGCACCTCATATTCATGTTTAATATCCGTATAGCACGTTGTATTTCAACAAGCTACAACAACCAACATTCAATTATACTCCTTGAAAAGGACAAAGAGTTATAACAATACCCATGCGTTTAGGAGAAAGTAGGCTATATGTTCTTTACTGAACATCTTATTTCAAAATCTGTTATAGGCTTACACAAGTTGACTCTTACCACAAGCTACTTTAAAACGATTAATTAGGCTCTGCCTCCAATCAATCAATAAATAAAGGCATTTTAAAGCAAATGACAGAAGAAATGAATTTATTTCTGTCAGATAATTTAAGAAACGAGAATGCTTCACTGTGCCCTCTTTAATTGGGTTCAATGACAGCAAGCTTAAGTCCAACGGGTTGAATAAATGCAATAACTGCCATCTGTAATGGACTCGCTCGTTCCTAAATCAGGCAATTAGTTAGGGCATTCTGAGAGAAAAATCCTGGTACCGTCCTCATCGCTTTGTAAAGCTCCGAGTTAATTGCAATGCTTACGACACAGTTAATGTTGTTACTCCGTTTTCTGACAAAACGGAACACTATCGCGAGATTTTATAAGACCAGTATGAGTAAACTAGCACAACATTGCAGTAAGCTACTTCCTCGCCTTGCCTCTCACACGAACATAGTCTTGGTACACGGTCAAAAAATGATTCACTCATGCTCATACCTATACACCGCAACAGACTGTTCCAAATCCATGAGTTTGAGTATGCGTACACGCGAGTACTCAGCAGTGATGCTCGGAGCATGGTTGGAGAGGGACTGGGGGTGATAGCCAATACGTCACTGGGCGAAGGTCATAACACAAGTCCATGCACTTCCAGCCAGTCTTGATGTATCCACCACGAAGTGACGGCATGTTGCAGGTTTACTCACGCAAGGCGGCGAGTACTCCTTTGCTCACGGGTGAGCTGCTCGTCAGGAACAGCCTTCACCGCACGGTACGCTACACAACTCCTTCGTAGTTTCTACTGCACGACTGTGGAACAACCTGCCGCGCTCTGTGAGAGGAGCAACCCCGTCTAGCTTCAGGCAGCAATGCCAGCTGTACATATCACAAAAGAAATGAAAGCTGAACTCAACACGTCAAATATTTGAATCCTTATGCTGAGTTAAATTCGTGTTTCTAATTTACATTTTATTTATTTTCTGTTTAGTTACCTAAATGTTTTCTTACATCCTTTTAAATGCGCATCGCAAAATCAATATTAGGCTATAGTAATAACTCACATCATCATCACATCATCATTAGGTTCTGTTTTATTAGTGTTTGTGTTTCCCTATTATTTTCTTACTTTAGCAATAATTAACTAATTACAATAATTTTTCCTACGCCATGCTTACCTGCCATTATATGTATTGTGATCGGATCTGAAATGTATTCCTGTTAGATTTAAGTACCATTGTTAAGTTCTGCAAACAATGTAATAATGCATTAATTGTAAAATCTGGTTAGATGGAAGAGAGGGCCCAATGGCCCTAATCTTACCAGACAAAATAAAGCTATCTATCTATACTTTACTCTCACAAGCACAAAGCTAATTTTGGTTCGTGAAGTTTGGATTGTAA
This sequence comes from Meconema thalassinum, assembly GCA_946902985.2. Classification (NCBI taxonomy): domain Eukaryota; kingdom Metazoa; phylum Arthropoda; class Insecta; order Orthoptera; family Tettigoniidae; genus Meconema; species Meconema thalassinum. The sequence continues at coordinate 2,123,424,129 of OX336388.2, forward strand.
ATTGTAAATTGGCATTGTAGGATGTGCGCAACACAGAGTCACGAGTGTGTTTCAAACAGTTCATTTTAATTGTTCTCTCTAGTTGTCATAGGTCGTACAAACATTGCTGGTTGAAAACCTCACAACGAACGCAAGCAATACTGGCTCTCTAAATGCGTAACCTAACTCAGCTCCTATTGTCTACTCTCACGCTGTTGTTGTTGTTGTTGTTGTTTGAGTCTTCAGTCTTTTGACTGGTTTGATGCAGCACTCCACGCCTCCCTGTCCTGAGCTAATCGTTTCATCTGTACATAGCTACCACACCCTACATCCGAGGCAATCTGTTTAACATATTCCAACCTTGGTCTACCTCTACAGTTATGGTTCTCGACCCTTCCTTCCATAACTAAGCTTGCTATTCCTGGTTGTCTTAGTATGTGTCCTACCAACCTATCTCTTCTCGTCGTTAGCAGTCGCCAGAAACATCTCTCCTCTCCCACTCGTCATAATACCTCTTCGTTTGTAACCCTATCCACCCATCTGATCTTCATCATTCTCCTGTGAAACCACATTTCAAACGCTTCAATTTTCCTCTTTCCTGCTGCACCAATAGTCCAGGGTATCTTGGTGTGTTGATTATTTCATATGTTAAAAGGAAGAAGAAAGCAAACGACGTACAGTCCATTGACGCCCATGGAACAGTGGAAGGTAGAGTCTTAGTGAGATTGGCACTAGATGGAATGGAGTTGTCAGCTCCATGCTCGGCCGCCTTTGCTCCCAGTAATTAACCTGGTACTCATATCTGTTGTTGGTTAAGAGAACAGAGGGTCATTTGCGTTTCTGAAAGTGGTAGTTTTGTTCTTAAAATCCACTACCAGGGTGGAAATCAAACCCACTCCCTTTCAGTTAAAAGCTCAGCACCTCTACCGCGTAGCCTATTTTCATGTTGTTGTTTGAGTCTTCAGTCATTCGACTGGTTTGATGCAGCTTTCCATGCCTCCCTGTCCTGAGCTAATCGTTTCATCTCTACATAGCTACCACACCCTACATCCAAGGCAATCTGTTTAACATATTCTAACCTTGTTCTACCCCTACAGTTCTTGTGCTCGCCCCATCCTTCCATAACTAAGCTTGCTATTCCATGGTGTCTTAGTATGTGTCCTACCGACTGTAATGGCTACGCGCGCTAAAGCGCTGCGTTAGGTCAAGGGGCCAAGCTCTCTGCTGACTCGGTAGACGCGTGGGTTCGAGCCCCACCGTCGGCTGTCCTTGAAATGGTTTTCCGTGGTTTCCCATTTTCAACACCAGGCAAATGCTGGGACAGCACCTTCTGACAGGCCACGGCCGCTTCCTTCCCCGTCTTTGCCCAGTTTCATTCATCTTCATCCATTCCATCTCTCATCCCGACGCGCAGGTCGCCCACGGGCGTCGACTAGATAGACCTGCCCTCGGCCTCTCAAAGGGCTACACGACAAAAAAAAAAAAGTATGTGTCCTACTAACCTATCTCTTCTCTTCATTAGCAGTCGCCAGAAACATCTCTCCTCTCCCACTCGTCTTAATACCTCTTCGTTTGTAACCCTATCTACCCATCTGATCTTCATTATTCTCCTGTAACACCACATTTCAAATGCTTCAATTCCCCTCTTTTCTGCTGCACCATTAGTCCAAGTTTCACTTCCACAGAGCGCCACGCTCCAGACATAGGCTTTCAAAAATGACTTCCTAAGAAGTCTCCTACTTCCTTCAGCTTTTCACCTGCCAATTTGATCTCCATTGAGGTTTCTGATTTAATTCGGCTGCATTCCAGTATTTTTGTTTTACATTTATTAATTTTCATCGTCATATTTTCATATGATCATTCATTAACTAATAATGATTTGGTCAATTTTGATTCATTTACCGGTCATATAGCCCTGTATACCTGGGCGTGTGTAGAATCCTTTTGATAACGTTTGCCATTGGGAATACTAGTGTGTGTATTGAAACTTGGACTGTTGGAGCAGCAGAAAAGATGATATTTGAAGCGTTTGAAATGTGGTGTTACAGGTGAATGATGAAGATCAGATGGGTAGATAGGGTTACGAATGAAGAGGTATTAAGGCGATTGGGAGAGGAGAGATGTGTCTCGAGACTGCTAATGAAGAGGTTGGTAGGACACATATTAAGACATCCGGGAATAGCAAACTTAGTTATAGAAGGAAGGGTCGAGGATAAGAACTGTTAAACAGATAGTCTCGGATGTAGGTTGTGGTAGCTATGTAGAGATGAAACGATTAGCTCAGGACAGGGAAGCATCGAAATCTGCATCAGAACAGTCGAAAGACTGAAGACTCAAAAAACAAGATTTAGGTAGAAGCTGCGCTATTAAGGATCAGCTCATCCCAGTTTCAACCAGATTATGAAAAAAATAATTAGAAGCAAAGTCACAGTTTCTCTTGTCACATACTCCTCCCTCTTCTAACAAATAATGAAGGTGTGTGTTTTTAGCCTACTTTTCACATTTTGCAAAAATGATGAAAAAGTAGACTTATGAGATCAATCCAGGGAAATGTCTGTCTGTCTAACTGTCTGTCTGCGTGTGTGTCGCTACACCCCCCCCCCCCCCCACCCTCTATCAACTCCTAAACGGCTGCAGCAATCGAAACCAAATTTGGTATGAGTAAATATCTATACCGGAACATCTAATGCTTTACTTGAAAATGACGTAAGTGCTACCAACTGCTGAAAAATCGCAATTGAAATTTGAGCTCCATGTTGAATATCTTGGAAGGTATACATGGGAACTATTCCAAAATTGCCACACATATAGATAATAATACTTCAGTTTAATATTTAGGAGGCCACATATGACACTGTTAGCAAAATGATTCTAAGCCTACTGATAGGTCGAACATTTAAATATATATAACTTCTGCACTATCAATTGGATTTCAACCAAATTTTGTATGTACTATCTGTACATAAACAGATATGACTGAGCGTAAGTTGAAGAGCCACCAGGGCTGCCAACTGTTAATAAATTCTATCTCTATTTCTTTATCTAAATACCAATATATCAGAAAGTATGCGAGCCAACAGGTTTAAACTTTGCACACGTATAGTATCTGATATTCTAGATTAATTTGGAGTAACTAATGTATGTCAGTGCTACCAACATGACTCTAAGCCTGCTGATGGGACCAATATTTAAATACATGTAACTTATATACTATCATTTGGATTTCAACTAAATTTCGTATGTGCTATGAGTACCATAATATATATGACCATGCGTATTCTTAAGAGCAATCAGGGCTGCCAACTGTTAATAAATGCTGTCTCTATCTTTTACCCTAATATCAATATATCAGAAAGTATGTATGACAGCTTTAAAATTTGCACACGTATAGTACCTGCCATTCTATATTAATTTGGAGTAACTAATATGCGTCAGTGCTGCCAACTTGATTCCAAACCTGCTGATATGTCCAAATTTAAAATACCAGTATCTTCCATACTAACAAATGGATTTCATCCAAAATTGGCACAACAACATATCATAATATTTCAGAGTACATCTGACCAACACATGCATGACATTGTTGCCAACATGATTTTACGTGCGCTGGTAGATCCAATGTTTAACAGCATGTAACGTCCATGCCATTCATTGGACTTCAACCAAATTTTGTATTGTGTTCCTCAAGAGATGGAACTAAGAATATATTCAGTCACCAGGGCTGCCAACTGTAGTGCTCTATTAGGCTACATTATGTCAGCCGTATTTCGAACTAATTAGAAATTTCGATATTACCAACTTAATTTCGTCATTATTCTAGATATGTCGGTATATATTTATAATTAGCATGAATCTTAAATATCAAGAAAACTAGGCTCTTTAGTTCGTCACGGAACTTCTTCCTAAGTTTTCTACCATTTGTAGCCTATAAGTTTTGTTTGATTTAAAATGCAGATATAACAAGTTTATAATCTATCTGTAAACATGTGTTGTTCTTTATCTCGGCCCGCCTAGATTATTTTGTATTGCTCTGCCCCTAAAACGTTTGCCCATGTCTGCTTTAGAGGCTCCTTCTCCCGAGCCCATAGACTAGAGCCACACTTGCACACAATGTGACCAGTATCGATCCAAGGACCTCAGTAGCGATATTAAATCCAGGCTCTTTTACTTTATCTCGCAATCGATCACTGTCAATAGCCGTCACTCTCATCGACCTTGGTCGGCACGGCTCCATTCACTACGAGGTGCAACGTCAACTTGTTAAAAGCTACACGAAGAGCAGTTGAGATAGATCCATCACTTAATGAGGTGTCTTTGTTCGAATAAAAACTGAGATGAGGTGAGACCAAATTCAGGGCGTCTCGGTGACGTAGTTGGTAGCATGATGAGCTTCTACTCCCAAGATCACGGGTTCAAAACCGGCCTTTAACAGCATTAAAAAACCTCTGTATGCCTTCCCTCGGAGGGGAAGTAAAGCTGGTGGTCCCATGCCATAGATTTATGGCACGAAAAGGAACCTTCCCCTAACTACACTTGTGTGAAGCCAACATTTGTAGGTTAGAATAGATAACGCACTATTTGTTCCAACGTTCGCCACCAGTTGATGACTGGGTTACCATCTAGCAGCCAAGTCCACAAGCTAGGTGTTGTAAACGGTAGCATTTGGTAGCAAAAGTAGGAATTACTTGAAATTTTTGTCTGAAATACTTACTTGAATTGAAACAGATGACACACACTAATACAGCCAATACAAGTAACACCGGTTATCAGACAGATTCTACACACACCCAATGTACACGTGGCTACATAACCGCGTTATCGCAGCCCCTGTACTAAGAAACCAACCAACCAGACCAAATTCAAACACAAACATCACTATGTGCCAAGGTATAACATTACGTGTCCCAGGTGGAGGGACAAATGGCCAGGGACCATTTGAGCAGCACAGTAGTCTCATTCCATTCGATTACTTATAATAAGATAATATGCCGTTTATATGATACTCTCAGCTTCAGGGAGTCAAACATCTGCTCAATATATTTAATAAAATTCGTACCTTCACTGGTACACTGCAGTCACTACTCCCCCCCCCCCCTCCCCCTCCCAGGGGCTCACATCTTGTGGGACGTGGGTTGGCGACCACGCAATCCCAGCTGAGCCAGGCTCCTCTCCCTCTTCTTTCCTGTCGACCTCACTTGGTCAACTCTTGTTCTCTTCCGACCCCGACGGTATTAGGGTATCCAAGGCCTAGGGAGTCTCTTCCTTTCCCGCCTTAATTGGCCATTGTCTCATCTTTTCTGATACTCTCCTTCTGCGAGGGGTCAGCCTTCTTTTTCTTTTCATGTTATCTCCTGCCTTCTGCTCAAGGCCCTCAAGGAGGCAGGGTGTACGTAGCCCCACCACTTCTGGTGCACCCTGGATATTGCTACACCCTCAGGGGCTCACGGCTTGTTAGTTCGGGAGTTGGCGACCCCGAGGGATTCCTCAGCTGGGTCCGGTTTCCCCCTTTTATCCATTACCTCTGGGGCGGCCCCTCTCCTCTATCACTTTCTTATCTGCCTTTCATGGCTCTCCTTCCTTCTAAGTCCCCAATCTGCATTCTTCGAGAGTTGAGGGCATTTCTTTTCCTCCTGTCCTTTATTTGCCTTATTCTCCTTTTGTTTTCCATTTCTTCTTCTAGTTTATATGTTAGTAGTTAGTTTTCGTTATAGTTTACATTTCATTATCATCTTCACGATCACCCAAACCATTAAAGGCCGATAACCTAGATGTTAGGCCCCTTAAAACAACAATTATCATCATCATCATCATCACTTCTCTCATAACAGTCCCCTCACTTAGCGCACCCCGTGTTAAAGAGCTCTACTCGGTGGCGACTGAGAGCTGCAGTAAGTCCTGATATCAGAGATTCGAATCCTGGCACTGGCAGTGACTATTCTGAGTGTGGATTTCCCAGGGAATTTTCCTCTGCCCCTCCAGGTAAATGCTGTGTTATCACCTTATTTTAAAGTCACAGGGTGCATACCACATCCTCGATTCTAATAATTAATAGGTACAAGCTGTACCCGGCATGCGTAGCAATGCCAATCAAAGAAAGTGTTGGCGTTGAAATTCTGTTTTTTGAAGTGCTTTTGGATACACAACATGTTTTCAATTTCCGTTAACTGCCCCTATGCTATCGTAAAATGGATTTTCTAATTTAGAATCAATCGTGGGAGCGTGCACAACAACTTTCAAAAGTTTCATCGCAATCGGATGAATGGTATATGAACGTATACGGGATTTTGTTTGAACGATTCGTGCGCTGTCACTCATTTGTTGATTCTACTCGCACGCTACCTATTGAGAAATGAATTTGCTAAGTCGAAACCCTACCCTGGCGTGTACACAATAACTCATCAAGGTTTCATCACAATCGAAGAAGGTTATATGAACCCAATATGGGATTTTGTTGAAACGCTTCGCGCGTCGGCACCCATTTGTTGCATCTACTCTTGCGCTACTTAGTGTGAAATGGATTTACTAAGTTGAAACCCTTCCCTGGCGTGTACACAATAACTGATCAATGTTTCATCGCAATCGGATGAATAGTATATGAACGCATACCGGATTTTGTTTAAACGATTCACGCTCCGTCACTCATGTGTTGAATCTACTCGTGCGCTACCTGCTGTAAAATGTATTTACCAAGTTAGAAACCGTCACGTAAGTGTCCACAACATCTCACCCAAGTTTCATCGCTATCGGACTAATGGGATATGAAGACATAGGGGAGTGTATTGAAACGCTCCGCGTGTCGTCGTTCATTTGTCGAATCTACTCGTGTGCTACCTACTGTGAAATATATTTACTAAGCCAGAAACCTTCCTTGGAGTGTCCACCATATTTCACCCAAGTTTCACCGCTAACGGCAGAATGGTATATGACCTTATACGGGACTTTGTTGAAACGCTTCGCGCGTCGTCCCTCATTTGTTGAATCTACTTGTGCGCTGCCTATTGTATAGTGGATTTACTAAGCCAGAAACCTTCCATGAAGTGTACACAACATCTCACCCAAGTTTCATAGCTATCGGACGAATGGTATATGAATGCAGACGGGACATGTTTGAAACGCTTCGCGTGTCGTCGGTCATTTGTTGATTCTACTTGCGCTACTTATTGTAATATGGATGTACTCAGCCAGAAACCTTCCCTGGAGTGTACACAACATCTCACCCAAGTTTCATCGCAATCGGATGAATGGTATGTGAACGTATACGGGACGTTGTCGAAACGCTTCGCGCGTAGTCAGTCACTCATTTGTTGAATCTAAACGTGCGCTTCGTATTGTAAAATGGATTAACTAAGCCAGAAACCTTTCCTGTAGTGTACACAACAATTCACCAAACATTTATCACTGTCAGACGAATAGTATATGACCTTATACGGGACTTTGTTGAAACGCTTCGCGTGTCATCGCTCATTTGTTGAATCTACTGCTGCGCTACCTATTGTAAAATGGATGTACTAAGCCAGAAACCTTCCCTGGAGTGTACACAACAGCTCACCCAAGTTTCATCGCTATCGGATGAATGGTATATGACCTTATATGGGACTTTGATGAAAAACTTCGCGCGTCGTCGCTCATTTGTTGATACTGCTCCTGTTCTTCCTATTTTTAAAGGGATTTACTAAGCCAGAAACCTTCCCTGGAGTGCACACATCTCAGCCTAGTTTCATCGCTATCGGACGAATGGTATATGAACGCATATGTGACTTTGTTGAAATGCTTCACGCGTCGTAGCTCATTTGTTGATTCTACTTGCGCTACTTATTGTAATATGGATTTACTAAGCCAGAAAATTTCCCTGAAGTGTACACAACATTTTACGCAAGTTTCATAGCTATCGGACGAATGGTATATGAATGCATACGGGACTTTTTTGAAACTGACTTTGTTGAAATGCTTCGCGCGTCGTAGCTCATTTGTTGAATCTACTCGTGCGCTGCCTATTGTAAAGTGGATTTACTAAGCCAGAAAATTTCCCTGAAGTGTACACAACATTTTACGCAAGTTTCATAGCTATCGGACGAATGGTATATGAATGCATACGGGACATTTTTGAAACACTTTGCGTGTCGTCGCTCATTTGTTGAATCTACTCGTGCGCTATCTACTGTGAAATGTACTCACTAATTTGGAAACCTTCACGTAAGTGTATACAACATCTCACCCAAGTTTCAGCGCTATCGGACGAATGGTATATGAACACATACGGGACTTGTTTGAAACGCTTCGCGCATCGTCACTCATTTGTTGAATCTACGCGTGCGCTACCTATTGTAAAATGGATTTACTAAGTCAGAAACCTTCCTTAGAGTGTACTCAACATCTCACCCAAGTTTCATCGCAATCGGTTGAGTGGTATATGAATGCATAGGAGACATACACACACACCCACAGACAAACTATCACGTAAGATTGATTTTTATATATACAGGGTGAGTCACCTAAAACTTGCACCGCAAATATTTCGGAAATGGAAAGTGCTATTGATGTGCGGTTTGCACAGACTGGCTTGGTAGTTGGGGGCTCGTATTTTTGTCATATGAACATATTTAAATAATACTTCGAACGTGTATTGTTTGAACAAACATACACTTTTTAAATGGAACAATGCCTATTGACATTAACAAAATAAAAGAAGGGTAAATTGGAATGCCAATGGCGTTTGTTTTCAGGATTCTAGTGCAAGTGGTTGGCGAGATATCGTATGTTGAAAAGGTTCCACATCGACACTTGTTCATACCCGTAGTAGCACAAACTAAAGAAAAACAAACGTGAATACGCTACTTATGTGGGTTCTGACAACTAAAGAGAATACTGACGTGCAAAGGTTGGCCATCCCGTACACCGGATTTGACTCCTTTAGGTTTGTGAATATTGACATATTTCCTTTCGTATTTGAATCCTAAAATATCTGCTACAAAGCTAATACTTAACCAATACATAAATTGCCTTACAAAAAGTCAAACTCACCTATTTTTTATAGATTTAAATAATCCTCCGTTCCTTAAGGTTGGCATACTTATCTAAGATGTCCTTGTAGAAGGGCTGGTCTTCAATTAGTTTCAGCAACAATTCACGATGTATGGAGATGACAGCCTATATAAGCCGGGACTGAGATATTGTATTTCTTGTAAAAACAAGATGTTCAGTAAAGAACATATAGCCTACTTTCTCCTAAAAGCATGGGTATTGTTATAACTCTTTGTCCTTTTCAAGGAGTATGATTGAATGTTGGTTGTAGGAGCTTGTTGAAATACAACGTGCTATAGGGATATTAAACATGAATATGAGGTGCCCTTTGCTAGTGCTACCTCTGTACCAAATTTCGTTCAATTCGGTTTCACCGTGTTTGAATTGATAGGGGGAATCGATTTGCACACATACTTGGCCACCATCTGCAAACTATTGGGCTGATGTTCTTGCAGTTTGGTCAGAATATGTTTCCCACATAAAGATATGGTGTTGCAAAATTAGGTAGAGACTAGATTATTAGGTTGGTCGTAATTACATTTTAGCTTTTAACATTTGGGTGGCCGCGATTACGTTTCCATCAAGATAGCGGTGATATAAAACATGACACTGAGGAGCCCTTTGCTAGTGCTACCTCTATACCAAATTTCGTTCCATTTGGTTTCAGCGTGTTTGAATTAATAGGGGGAATCGATTCTGACACAAAGATGGCCGCCATCCGCAAACTATTAGGCGAATGACCTATTAGATTGGTCAAAGGATGCTCCCTCCATAAAGGTATGTAGTTGCAAAATTTGGTAGAGATCGGATGATTAGGTTAATCGTAATTTGATTTAAGTTTTGAACATTCGTGTGGCCGCCATTACGTTTCAGTCAAGATGGCGGCGATATAAAACATGACACTGAGGTGCCCTTTGCTAGTACTACCTCTGTACCAAATTTCGTTCCATTCGGTTCCACCGTGTTCGAATTAATAGGGGGAATCAATTTTGACATAAAGATGGCCTACATCCGCAAACTATTAGGTGAATGACCTATTAGATTGGTCAAAGGATGCTCCCTCCATAAAGGTATGTAGTTGCAAAATTTGGTAGAGATCGGATGATAAGGTTAATCGTAATTTGATTTAAGCTTTGAACATTCGTGTGGCCGCCATTACGTTTCAGTCAAGATGGCGGCGATATAAAACATGATACTGAGGTGCCCTTTGCTAGTGCTACCTCTGTACCAAATTTCGTTCCATTCGGTTCCACCGTGTTCGAATTAATAGGGGGAATCAATTTTGACATAAAGATGGCCGCCATCCGCAAACTATCAGGTGAATGACCTATTAGATTGGTCAAAGGATGCTCCCTCCATAAAGGTATGTAGTTGCAAAATTTGGTAGAGATCGGATGATTAGGTTAATCGTAATTTGATTTAAGCTTTGAACATTTGTGTGGCCGCCATTACGTTTCCGTCAAGATGGCGGCGATATAAAACATGACACTGAGGTGCCTTTTGTTAGTACTACCTCCGTACCAAATTTCGTTCCATTCGGTTGCACCGTGTTCGAATTAATAGGGGGAATCGATTTTCACACAAAGATGGCCGCCATCCGGAAACTATTACGCTGATGACCTATTGGTTTGGTCAAAGGATGCTCCCCCCATAAAGGTATGTTGTTGCAAAATTTGGTAGAGATCGGATGATTAGGTTAATCGTAATTTGATTTAAGCTTTGAACATCTGTGTGGCCGCCATTACGTTTCCGTCAAGATGGCGGCGATATAAAACATGACACTGAGGTGCCTTTTGTTATTACTACCTCTGTACCAAATTTTGTTCCATTCGGTTGCACCGTGTTCGAATTAATAGGGGGAATCGATTTTCACACAAAGATGGCCGCCATCCGCAAACTATTACGCTGATGACCTATTGGTTTGGTCAAAGGATGCTCCCCCCATAAAGGCATGTCGTTGCAAAATTTGGTAGAGATCGGATGATTACGTTAGTCGTAATTTGATTTAAGCTTTGAACATTTGTGTGGCCGCCGTTACGTTTCCGTCAAGATGGCGGCGATATAAAACATGACACTGAGGTGTCCTTTGCTAGTGCTACCTTTGTACCAAATTTCGTTCAATTCGCATTCACCGTGTTCGAATTGATAGGGGGGGACAGACATTCAGAGTACACACACTCACACACACACACACACACACAGACACACACACACACACAGACTCACACACACACATACACACACACAGACAGACACACTTTTTTTCGCCCTGTGTTGATCTCATAAGTCTACTTTCATTTTTTGCAAAAATCGAAAGTAGGCTAAAAAATAGTCTTTACAAAGAAAACTGCGTTCCACTGATGCACTTGTGGAAGGAATTGCCAGTTCTAAAGAAAAAGTTTGTTAGGTCTCTTATGAATACACTCGTATAAAACACTGTTACAAACGTCAAAAACCCAATTCCCGACTTCACAATCCTCCTTATTTACCTTAATACAGCCGAAATGAAACCATTTCTAACTTAGTGCAATTTTGCATACGTCCCCCTTAAATTGCATTTTGTGACAATTTTGAATCTAAATTACATTTTGTAAGTATTTTCTATCTAAATTGCATTTTGTAAATATTGTCAATTCAAATAAAAGTACAGTAAGTATGTAGTTAGTTTTAGTTGTAAGTAGGGAGTTAGTTTGTCTATTAGATATGTCATTGTTCTATTAGACTGAGGTGTGTGAGTGTGTCTGGTAGCAGTTGCATTGTTTATTAGTTATAGTTCATTGTTTCAGTAGACTGTGATGTGTGAGGGTGCATGTGAGTGTGCCTGTTGATAGACTGTTTTAGTGGTAGTATTTGTTGTTGGTGGAACTTAAGTTTTTTGTTAGTAGAGTTTTGGTATTTAATTGTTATTACGGTAGAAGGTTAGTATTTTTGTTAGTAGAATTGCTCTTTACTTATTCTGAAAGGGAGTAGCAGCCTTTCAGAATAAATCAATTCTTTACTAGTCTTATAGACGGTTAAGATATTGATAATATACGCCAATAATGGCTACACTGCGTCCTGCTGCACGGCTGAAAGCAACGGGAAACTACAGCCGTATGCTATTCCCGAGGATATGCACCTCTCTATGCATAATTACATGTGATGATGGCCTCCTCCCTTGTAAAATTCCAATCCGAAGGTAAACTAGTCCCCCGTTCGGATCTCCGGGTGGGGACTACTCGAGAGGGGGTTAACATCACAGAAGTGACAAAGAGGAAATCTGACATTCTACGGATCGGAGCGTGGAATGTTAGAAGTCTGCTAGTAAGTGGAAGGTTAGAAAACTTAGAAAGGGAAATCGATAGGTTGAGGTCGGATTTGGTTGGGATTAGTGAAATGCGCTGGCAGGAAGAACAGGACTTTTGGTCAGGAGACTATAGGGTCATTAGCACTAAATCAAACAATGGCCAAGCAGGGGTTGGCCTCATATTGAGTAGGAAACTTGGACAGCGGGTGGAATATTATGAGCAATATAGTGAACGGATTATTGTAGCAAAAATCAATACAAAACCTACCTGCACTACAGTGGTACAAGTCTATATGCCTACCAGTCAAGCTGATGATGAGGATGTTGAAAAGGTCTACGAAGAAATAGACGAAATTCTGAGGTATATCAAGGGTGATGAAAATGTTATAGTAATGGGAGATTGGAATGCTGTGGTAGGAAAAGGGAGAGAAGGGAAGATAGTAGGAGATTTCGGATTAGGTGAAAGGAATGATCGAGGAAGCAGGCTGGTAGAATTCTGCACCGAGCATGAATTGGTCATAGCTAACACCTTATTCAATAACCACAATAGAAGAATATACACATGGATGAGACCAGGAGATACAGGGCGTTACAAAATCGACTTCATTATGGTCAAGCAGAGGTTTCGAAACCAGATTTTGGATTGTAAAACATATCCTGGTGCTGACATAAACTCTGATCACAATCTGGTTGTAATGAAATGCAGATTAAAGTTGAAGAAACTGAAGAAAAGTCAAAAGCCAAAAAGGTGGGCAATAGACAGACTGAAAGAGAAGGATGTAAACGAAAGATTCAAGAAGAGTATAAAGGAAGGACTAATGAAAAACCCTAAACAAACTTCAATTGCAGACGAATGGGCACTTTTGAAGAATGAAATAACAAAATCCGCAGAAGAAAACATTGGCAGGAAAGAAAGAATAGGTAGAAAACCGTGGATCACTCAGGATATACTAGAATTGATGGATGAAAGGCGGAAACACAAGAATCTAAGAGATGAAAAGGGGAAAGCAGAATACAGACGTCTGAGAAATGAGGTTAACAAGAAGTGCAAGGAAGCGAAAGAAGAATGGTTGAAAGAGAAATGTGCAGGTATAGAAAATTGTCTGAAATTAGGAAAAGTAGACACAGCTTATCGAAGGATTAAGAATACTTTTGGGGAAAAGAAGACTAAGTGCTGTAATATTAAGGACACAAATGGAAAGCCTCTAACAGATAGGGAAGAAAAGGTTGACAGATGGAAAGCTTACATAGAGAGTTTGTATAAGGGAAAGGAGATTGAGAATCATGTAATGGAAAGGGAGGAGGAAATTGATGAGGATGCGAAAGGAGATTTAATATTGAGATCAGAATTTGATAGAGCTTTGGAAGACTTAAGCAGGAACAAAGCACCAGGCATAGATGATATACCGATTGAGTTGCTACGCTGCATAGGAGATGAAGGTCTGATCAGGTTATTTCACTTGGTGTGTAGGATTTATGAGACAGGTGAGGTACCCCCTGATTTCAAGAAGAATGTAATCATCCCTATACCAAAGAAAGTGGGAGCTGACAGATGTGAAGATTACCGTACAATCAGCTTGATTACTCATGCTTCAAAGATCCTGTCTAGAATAATTTACAAGAGGATTGAAAGCCAGATAGAAACGGAGTTGGGTGAAGACCAGTTTGGTTTCAGGAGAAATGTAGGAACAAGGGAAGCTGTACTAAGTCTTAGGCTGATTTTAGAAGGTAGAATAAGGAAAGATAAGAGAACGTTCATGGCTTTTGTAGACTTAGAAAAGGCTTTTGATAACGTTGATTGGACTAAATTGTTTGACATTTTGAAATCAATTGGAATAAAGTACAGGGATAGGAGGGTGATATACAATCTGTACAGAAACCAGACAGCAGTCATTCGAGTTGAAGGACATGAGAGAGAAGCTGGTATTCAGAAAGGTGTAAGGCAAGGCTGCAACTTATCACCCATACTTTTCAATCTTTACATTGAACAAGCAATGAAGGAAATTAGAGAAAAATTTAAAGTGGGAGTGAAGATTCAAGGAGAAATAATTTCAACTCTGAGATTTGCTGATGACATCGTCATCTTGGCCGACAAGCCTGAGGATTTGAATGAGTTTTTGAATGGTATGGACTCCGTCTTACGGAAAGAATTCATGATGAAAATAAATAAATGTAAAACAAAAATACTGGAATGCAGCCGAAATAAATCAGAAACCTCTATGGAGATCAAATTGGCAGGTGAAAAGCTGAAGGAAGTAGTAGACTTCTGTTACTTAGGAAGCAGAATAACCAGTGATGGACGAAGCAAAGAGGATATTAAAAGTAGGTTGGCTCAGGCAAAGAAAGCATTTCTACAAAAAAGGAATCTGCTGACATCGAATATAGATTTAGGTATTAGGAAGTCATTTTTGAAAGCCTTTGTCTGGAGCGTGGCGCTCTATGGAAGTGAAACTTGGACTATTGGTGCAGCAGAAAAGAGGAGAATTGAAGCATTTGAAATGTGGTGTTACAGGAGAATGATGAAGATCAGATGGGTAGATAGGGTTACAAACAAAGAGGTATTAAGACGAGTGGGAGAGGAGAGATGTTTCTGGCGACTGCTAATGAAGAGAAGAGATAGGTTGGTAGGACACATACTAAGACACCCAGGAATAGCAAGCTTAGTTATGGAAGGAAGGGTCGAGGACAAAAACTGTAGGGGTAGACCAAGGTTAGAATATATTAAACAGATTGCCTCCGATGTAGGGTGTCGGAGCTATGTAGAGATGAAACGATTAGCTCAGGACAGGGAAGCATGGAGAGCTGCATCAAACCAGTCAAAAGACTGAAGACTCAAACAACAGACTTTTTTCTGTGGGGAAAGCTGAAAGACACTGTCTACAAGGACATTCCAACTACACCGAATGATATGAAACGACGCATTACTGCTGCCTGCTCTGATATTTCCACTGAAATGCTAGAACGTGTGCAGCGGTCTCTCCACGGCAGACTGGAAGCGTGTATTCACACCACTGGTGATCATTTTGAACACAATCTTTGAAGGTCAACGAGCTATTTACATGTCAGAACCCACATAAGTAGCGTATTCACGTTTGTTTTTCTTTAGTTTGTGCTACTACGGGTATGTAAATGTGTCGATGTGGAACCTTTTCAACATACGATATCTCGCAAACCACTTGCACTAGAATCCTAAAACAAATGCCATTGGCATTCTAATTTACCCTACTTTTATTTTGTTAATGTCAATAGGCATTGTTTCATTTAAAAAAGCGTGTGTTTGCTCAAACAATACACGTTCCAAGTATTATTAAGATATGTTTATAGGCAAAAAATACGAGCCCCCAACTACCAAGCCAGTCTGTGAAAACCGCACATCAATAGCACTTTCCATTTCCGAAATATTTGCGGTGCAAGTTTTAGGTGACTCACCCTGTATAGACTAGGGGATCTGTGCGAGAAATCTCGTATGTGCATAAACCACCCGCCCGACTTAACTGTCATACGAGCTCCTTGCGTATTTTTGTATATGATAGCCTGATTCAAGAGGAACAGTTTTAGGCTATGTAGCATTAGGCTACACCTCTCAGATAACCTTAGAGATTGATTTTTGTTCAGCAAGTCGGAAGAACAAGCGCTTCAGAACGGCTTCAATAATACCGAAATATATTGTTGCCATATAATGCGGGCCGCATCACATCGCCCCTACCAATGTTCTGGTGCAGAATTGCTAGCTGCTTATAAATTGCAGTCACGGGGAGTAATTAGTGCAAAAAGATTTCTTAGGCCCCTTAAAACGGTTATCATCATGACAATAGCATGTCTCTGTGTAAGGGCGATGGTGTTGGTGCAGTATACTGAGGTTATCAGCTGCAATAAGCGTTGGTGCTTTCAAATTTACTTTCATTCATTCCGATCCTTATCCTTGAGCGCTCCAGTTCTGTAAAACAAATAAATCCACCGGGCGAAGCCGGGCACTACTGCTAGTTGTTGATATTTATGAAATTGGAGTGTAAACCGTCACTTCTGCAGGAAATTCTTTTAAATGAAAATCGGTTACTTGTGTGCACCCCATGTACATAGATCACCCACCCAGCATTAACGCCTACTGTTATGCGGGCTGGACGCGATACAATTCTGCCAGGGACTATCTTCTTGTTTATTTGTTTAAACGCATTTTTTAAACAAATAAATATATTTCCGCTCGCGTTTCAAGAAATGCAATAATTTTCCTGTTTTGTTGAGACAATTTGGAAGATTTTGGTGCAAACCCCACCTTTATACTCTCTCTGCTAGAGCTTCATTTTTGTGAAACACACGCCTTAGCGTGTTACATACTGTATATAGTTCCTGTTACGTGCAAAGCCCGTCCCAACGTTATTAATATGCATCTCCTCTACGTACATGTATCCCCCTTCCATTTGAAGCGCCCGCTAAGATGCCTTGGTTTGGCTAATGAACTTGAGATGGCAGCATCTCTCGGCTCCTCGGGCTGGAGTTGTGTCTTCTGCCGCTAGAGTGAGACTTTGGTGCCTTCTGATCCCGTCTCATCGTGACATATTTGAGAAAAAGTATATTATTCTACGTCATTAAACAAAAGACTATATATGCATCATGCCGCCAAAACATTTTAATGGTGTCGTGTGAATATTATTTGGTAAGCACATTGTCGTAGTGTGTGGCAAATTAGGATTGGTCCAATTTAAATAAACCTGGTGCATGTTGGGTGGCTGTCTTCGCGATTGTCCTCCATCTTGTGAATTATGACTTGTGTCCCCGCTAACTTGGGGATATATTCCAGTATTTTGATGATACATGAAGAATTTGTGTGCAACTATCATCTGTGTTAATCGTGAAAATATTTTCTTGGGCCTTAATATGGAAATGCGATGTTTGGTGTGCTTCTCTTCGACGGCGGTTGGCAGCCATCTCATATTTTATTTTATTTTTGGTGATAATAATCTTTTACGGATGTCTAAGTAGTGTTGTAAAAATTAGTGTCTCCCCAAAAGGCTTTATTAAAGTATGTTTTGGCATTTTATTTATTTTAAATTTTTGGAGCTCCATATTTTTCATTATGTACTGTTTTATTTTTAGCCTACTTTTCACATATTGCAAAAATGAGGAAAAAGTAGTCTTATGAGATCGGGCAAATGTGTGTCTGTCTGTCTGTCTGTCTGCCTGTCTGTCTGTCTGTCCTTCTGTCTGTCTGTCTGGCTGTGTGTGTGTGTCCCCTATCAACTCCTAAACGGCTGCAGCAATCAAAACCAAATTCAGTATGAGTAAAGATGTGCACCGGAATAGCTCACGTCCATATTTGAAAATGATGTCAGTGCTACCAACTGCTGAAAAAACGCACTAGAAATTTGAGCTCCATGTTGGATATCCTGCAAGGTATGCATAGGAGCTATTCCAAAATTGGCACACATGTAGATAATACTATTTCAGTTTAATTTCCAGGAGGCCAACCATGACAGTGTTGCCAAAATAATTTTAAGCCTTCTGATAGGTCCAATGTTTAAATGCATATAACTTCTACACTATCAACTGGATTTCAACCAAATTTTGTATGTAATATCTGTACATAAACAGATATGACTGAGCGTATTCTTAAGAGCCACCAGGGCTGCCAACTGTTAATAATTGCTCTCTCTATTTTTTTTATCCAAATACCAATATATCAGAATGTGTGCAAGCCGACAGCTTTAAACTATGCACACGTATAGTACCTGACATGTTTGATTAATTTTGGAGTAACTTATATACGTCAGTTCTACCAACATGATTCTAAGCCTGCTGATAGGGCCAATTTTTAAATACATGTAACTTCTATACTATCAGTAGGATTTCATCCAAATTTCGCATGTGCTATGTGTAACATATCAGATATGACTATAAGTATTCTTCACTGCAATCAGGGCTGCCAACTGTTAATAAATGCTGTCTATATTTTTTACCCTAATATCAATATATCAGAAAGTATGCAAGCCAACAGCTCTATACTTTGCACACGTATAGTACCTGACATTCTAGATTAATTTGGAGTAATTAATACAAGGCAGTGCTGACAACATGATTCTATGCCTGCTGATATGTCCAATTTTAAAATACATGTAACTTCTATACTAACAAATGGATTTCATCCAAAATTGGCACAACAAGATATCATAATATTTCAGATTATTTCTGACCAGCACACGCATGGTATTGTTGGCAACATGCTTTTACGCGTGCTGATAGATCCAGAGTCTAACTGCAAGTAACGTCCATTGGACTTCAACAAAATTTTGTATTCTGTACCTTAAGAGATGGAACTAAGAATATATTCAGTCACCAGGGCTGCCAACTGTAGTGCTCTATTAGGCTACATTATACCAGGTATATTTTGAACTAATTAGATATTTCAATATTACCAACTTAATTTCGTCATTATTCTAGATAGGTTCATATTCTGTAGAATAATCATTGGCATGAAAAGTAGGCTGTATAGTTCTTAACGGAACTTCTTGTTTGTTCTAAAGGTTGACTTTGGCCTAGATATGTCACCTCTGAATATGTAAAATTTGGTTAAACAATTTTAGTCCGGGGAACACTACTGTTTTTCTTCTAATTTTATTATTTGGCGTCTGGCTAAGGCATTTTCTTCTTATTATATTCTTGTACTGACCAGACGAATCTATTAACACTAGGCCTAATTTTGATCATTCGTCGGTCGGTTTTTAGTTTGATTTGTGCCTTTTAAAAACTATTTGATCTCGTAATGTCTAGAGTTTGTTTATATCTTGCTGTTTTCTCACTGGAGAAGATTTTTTTTAGCCTATTTTCAATTTTGAAAAAAAAAAAAAAGGCTTATTAGATCACCTTTTGTCCGTGTGTGTGTGCGTGTATGTGTGTGTGTGTGTGTGAGGTGTGTGTGTGTGTGTCCCCCCTAATAAAATCTAAACGGCTGGAGCGATGTCAATGAACCTCGGTAAGTTCATAGCACTATTCCGGGCGACCCCGACCGTGCCCTTCAAATTTTGTTACGTCTCACCAATCCAACATGGCGGCTGTGCGAATTATTACACCAGCATTCAATATCTCCGAAACTATTACCGATATCACCCTGAATTTTTTTACGGTGATAAAGGGAAATACTAGACGTTCACCTATGTGACTCTTGAAAAAAAGGTAACTACAAAACCAACATGGCGGCCAAGCGAAGTTGCGACGTTTAAATAGAAGTTTCTAGCGATTTAACCAACCAATCGCAATAAAACTTGGTACAGTATGTGTTCAATTGTTTACTTCGTTCAATTGTTTACATACCCACAAGATGGCGGCTGTGCGAAATATTTCACCTGCATTCTATATCTCTGAAACTATTAGCGGTATCACCCTGAAATTCTGTACGGAGATGAAGGGCACTACTGGAAGTTCATCTATAAGATTTTCAAAAACCGGTTAACTACAAAACGAACATGGCGGCCAAGGGTATTTGAAAGTTTTAAATAGACTTTTCTCGCGATTTAATGTTCCAAACGCAATGAAACTCGGTACAGGAAATGTTTATACACATTTTAATGCAATGGTATCTAATTTATTTCAATTGTATACATAACCTCAAGATGGCGGCTGTGCGAATTTTAAAATTAAGTTTTTATTTCTTGTGTCGTTATCATGCGATCGAAGTGAAAGTTTGAATAATGAACCTACGCAATAATTTTCCTTTAATGGTACATGACTCTATGGCCTATACATTTAACAATCCAACATGGCGACCATCCGATTTATTTAGACGGCTCTGAATATCTACGAATCTATTATAGAAAACAAACTGAATATTTTTATGTTCATAGGGGCTATGAACATAAGTTCACCTATAGGATTTTCAATAACCTGGTGATCACAAATCCAACATGGCGGCGACGCGAAGTATACATATTCACATGGACGTTTGTTACAATTTAACCATCCGAGTGCAGTGTAACTTGGTACAGTAAATCCTTATACGAATGTTAATCCACTGGCATCTAATTTTTTTCAATTGTTTCCATAACCAAAATATGGCAGCTGTGCGAAATTTTAAAATCTCGTTTTTTACTTCTTGTGTAATAATCATGCGATTTAAGTTTGAATGCTACACGTACACAATAATCTTCATGTAACAGTACTCTAGGACCTACATATATAAAGTCCAACATGGCGACCATCCGAAATAATTAGTCGGTTCTCAATATCTACGAATCTATTACAGCAATCAAACTGAAATTTTGTATGTTGATAGTGGCAATTAACATAAGTAGGGTATATGAAAATAGGCTCTATAGTTCTTCACGGAACTTCTTGTTTTAAATGTAAAATTAGGCGTTTGACATAAATACGTGCTGATATACCTTCAACTGTTCTTGGTCGCCATGGTAACTTGTTGACAGAAGTGCATTGTGGGGTTTTGTATCTGGCGTGTGTTTGAAGTGCACGTTCATGGTTTTTGTGATGTTGTTTAACTTATTTTGGTTTTAAATTATCCTTTGGGTTTCCTTTTTTGGAGTTTTCTTTTTGTACTCATGCGTTATTCTTTCGGTACATTGTTTATGGTAAAATTTTGCACTATTTACTTTTTTTTGATTCTCCAAGGCCCTCATGGTTCAGTTGGGAGTATGTCAGGTACATTTTAAGTGTTTAATTTCTTTTGTGGCTTGTCATTCTCTGAGCTCAGGTATTTGTTAATTGATATAGACCTTTAACTTTTTTAAAATCTACAGTGAGAATTCTAGCTGAGGTTTTATTTTATTTTTGTAATTTAATGCTGGCTGATGCATGTTCTGTTCTCTGGCGGAGGTGTTCTTTTAAATTTAACATTAAATTTTCTTTTAAAGCAAGCTACTGTTGTTGCATCATTTCGTCGGTGGCAGTTCTGTTGGTTATCGGGGGTTTTTCTGTGGACGAACATGTGGGTCTTCTCCTTCTCCACCTTCTTCCACCTATAGGTGTTCTTCAGTTGGGGCATGTCAACTGGCGGTGAGTTTGCAGTTGCGATGCGGACCTCTGAAGAAAGGTAAGTTGGCCCATCCACCCCACCATCCCGTGTCAGTTCCAAACACCACTGGAGTTAAAACTCAGCTGGGTTTTAATTCACTGGCCGTGAAAGCCAATATACCATCTTTTTGGAAGCCTTGATAGCTTTTAGCTCTCGTAGTAAAGAGGCGCAGGTGCATTTCATAAAAATGGAGGTAGTGCCTAGTTCGCTACTCGAGGGGGGGATCCGGGCACGGACACCAAGAACCCGCTGATGAGCCAGCTTGGTGTTCCTAGGCGAAACCCTACACAAGACACGGCATAAACCTAGAAATATTGCTGAGTTTTATTTCACTGGCCGTGAAAGCTAATTTACCACCACTACAGGCATTACAGAAACGCAGGCTATCAGAGGAATTGAATACACACCCTCGTACACGGTGCTGATTGGCAAGTGTGTCCCTAGCCCTCAATACAAATTAATAAAACAGATATGAAACAATAATATTCCGGGCTGCAAAAGCCCTAATGTACGTAACAAACAGCCTACTAGTTCTACAGTTTGAATATTGCCTCCTTGTCTGCTTAAGCTTTA
The DNA here is from genome assembly GCA_946902985.2 of Meconema thalassinum. Lineage (NCBI taxonomy): Eukaryota > Metazoa > Arthropoda > Insecta > Orthoptera > Tettigoniidae > Meconema > Meconema thalassinum. The sequence goes on from OX336388.2 coordinate 2,123,446,004, forward strand.
GTTCCGCCCCCACGATTCACTGCCCCCACCCTTTACCCCCTAGAACAAAAACTAACCACAAAATGAATTCTACGTCCCAAAATACATTGAAAATGATATGCATCAACCAAGTTTTACGGTTTTTGTTCCCCGCCACCTGTAGCGCCGCCCCCTTGCCCCCGACAAGAAAAATGAATTCCTTGCCCTCGAAAACATCGGAAATGATACTAACTTTAATAATTTTGGCCATAAATAATAATTACGAATTTTTAACCCATAAAATAAGGGTACACGCCTCATCACATGTTTGGGGGGCTGTAAAAAAATAACCAGGGGGTGTACAGAACGCCTCCGTGGCTGAAAACGTTCCTTATGGACCCCTTAACGTAACTAAGAAATAAAATAGCTTTTACCTCGATTTGCACAATTGCTTGAATATATGGCGTTAAGCCACCGGACTAATGCAGATGAAAAGTTGTCAGCCTTGTAGGCTTAGTATGCATGCTGAACTGCTATGCCAAAGATCGCGGGTTCAAACGCGGTCGAAGTCGTTGGATTCTTTTATGAGCGTTAAAATCCTTCAGTATGCCTCCCTTCAGAGGGGAAGTAAAGCTGGCAGGCCCATGTCATAGATTTATGGCATGATAAAGGAACCTAACAGTGTGTAGCTAAATTTGTAGGTTGTTTGGTGAGAAACGCTCTATCAAGTTCCAACTTTCGCCGCTGCGGCGACAGTGTCAGTGACAGTAGCGTCTGGTAGCCAAAGTTGGAACTACTTGAAATTGAACTTTCATTTATCTTCATTAATTTCCTGTCTCAATAACTCCTCTCGTGAGGTTGGCGTCAGGAAGGGCATCCAGCTGTAGAAACTATCAGCTACATGGAATTTCGTAGTATCTCATACCGGACCCCGTTGGAAACGGGATTAATTAGGGGTAGACATACTGCAGAATATATAGAACAAAAAGTTCTCATTTCGTCTATTCTTTAAGTGAAGAGTGCCTACTGACCTGTGCGAAGACCGGCCTGATTTGGAATTCTCAGAAAGATAAGTAAACATAGTAGAAGTTAGCGTGTATGTTATACAGTAATATACTGTCTTGTTCATTGTCATTTGGGCCTACTGAGGACCACGGGGCACGTATATTCTCGTCGCTTGGGCCTTCTGCCTATGAGCCAGCTATCTTTACTCCGTCCATAAAGGTCAGCTGTTCCCCGTGTTCTTCCTACTAGTAAGTGATGTGGGAAAACTTTCCAGCCAAATGGTTTAACGGAACTGTGAGCGGTCCTGAATGAACTCATGTGGGATCTCCAGTTGTTCCTGATCCGTAGAAATTCACTTGTTCCTGGAGGCTTTCCCTCTACTTGCTACTGTGCAGATCCTGCGGAGAATACTGGGACCCGTACGAGAAGAGGGAGGTACCTACAGAGGTGTGCAAATTAGTAGACTTGACGGCAGTTTTCCAAAGTTACAATAATACTTTTGACGGATCAGTGCACTGCAATGCAATGCTCAGATGGTATGGCCAAGTTAAGAGAAGAGATCAAGATTATGTGAAGAATAGGATGATGTAAATGCTTCCATCAGGGAAACGGAGTCGAGGACGACCCAGAAGACGATGGATGGACAGCATTCAAGAAAGCATGAAACAGCGGGGGCTTGTGGAGGAAATGGTGCGGGATAGAAAAACGTGGAGGAGGAATATCCGCATCAGCGACCCCACGTAATTGGGATTAATCAGGCTGGAAGAAGAAGAATGCACTAAAATATGTGTGCAAGGCGTTGAATTTATTTCAAACGTTTAACCAAGAGTCTGAACTATATTTTCTTTTAGAAACTTAACGTTAAGTGATTTTTTAGAATTTCCATTAACAGAGTAGCCTTGCTACTGCAAAATGCCACACGTTTTGTTTTGATTACTTCACTCTACTTTTCGTGTGAATTTAGAGCAGAGAGATTTGGAGTCCAATTTACTGATGACCCGTTCTTGAACTATTCAATCATTCATGAACCATGGATTGAAATCACCTGACTTAGAGGGTAGGCTACATTCCAAAGTCAATGAAAAATAGAAAACGGACCCAGATCAGGCAATCCTCGAAACCTTCTGTTCTAAGAGTCTCCAGATGCAATTCATTATGGAAAATGGTGTAAGTCAAAGGGGAAGAAAACATTACTAACAAGGGAAGTACCCCAGCTCAAAAACTGTGAAACGGCGAAAACCGACTGGAAGTGGGTTTAAAGTATACAGTTTTACCTATGTCAATAGCAATCAATGCCATTCATCTGTAAAAGTCCGTGTTCGGTCGCCAGCACCATCTGAGTATGTGATAATGTGATCACTGTGGCTTTTGAGTTTGGATTATTGCAATGCGGGAACATCGTAAATAATGGAGTATGTCTACATGTTGCCCTTGTTAAGTGTGCGTACTGTTCCATTCCGCTGTGTTTAATCACTTCACTGCAACTCCACATTTACATTTCGACGTCGAATGAAGGACAACACAGTATCTTCTATTGTGGGAAAGATGACTATGTCAACACGGTACTGCATGTGTTAAGATTTCTTGTTGCAAGCAAGTGTTCAACCTTTTGCCAGATGATACTGCACCACATCTGTTTCTTGTTAATATAATGGTCCGAATTGCCTGTTGCACGGTAGTTTCTGCTGCGAAACTTGTTTCCGCATTCTTTGGACGCTGTAACTTCCAAACATTGATTGTACTGTACACTAATGCGGGGTTTTACAGATAAATGCCCGTGATGGGCAGTAGAACAGATATCTTCGTATGTTAGGCGCACTGCCAGTCGGTTTTAGCCGTTCCAGCTGGGGTACTTGCCTTGTAAGTAGGGTAACAAAATATGACAGCTGATGATCAATAAAATGATTTTGAATAAAAAATTGAGACTAGTTTAAATTCTTTATTTGATTCTAATAGTTTGCACACCTCTGTGCAGGATTCGGCACACTGATAAACTCTACGCACATCGTCACGAGTATGAGGAAACTATGCCTGGCCTTCTATAGGGAGTTAACCCACAAGAGCCCCTGCAGAATCACCCGCAGAATCTTCACAGTAGCAGGTAGAGGGAAAGCCTCCTGGAACGAGTAGATTTCAACGGTCAAGTAGGATCTGGAACAACTGGGGATTCCACATGAGTTCATACATGACCACTTAAAGTTCCAGCCAGCCATTCATCGGGAAGTTTTTCCCACATCACTTACTAGTAGAAATGACACAGACAACACCAGACCTTGATGGACGGAGGAAAGAAAGCTGGCTCAAGGTCAGAAGATGAAGGAGTACTTAAAGAGGAGACAGGAGAAGGCCCCGTAGTCCTCCGTAGGCCAGAACGTCAAAGAAGAGTATTAATATTTGTTTGTTCGTCCCTTATGCGTACATAGGCCTATACCATTCATCCGATTGCGATCAAATTTCGGTGAGTTGTTGTGCACACTCCCGGGATGGTTTTAGTCATAGTAAATCCAATTTACAATAGATAGCTCGCGAGTAGCTTCAACAAAATGGCGCGCAATTCGTTTCATCGAAGCCCCACATGCGTTCATACGCCATTCATCCGATTGCAAAGACATTTTGGTGAGTTGTAGTGTATACTCCTGCGAAGGTTTCTGACTTAGTAAATCCATTTTACAATAAGTGCACGAGTAGATTCAATTACTGAGTGACTGCACGCTCATCGTTCCAACAAAATCCCGTATGCTTTCATGAACCATTCATACGATTGCGATAAAACTTTGCTGAGTTGTTGTGTACACTCCTGTGAAGGTTTCTGACTTGGTAAGTCCATTTTACAGTAGGTAGCGCACGAGTAGATTCATTAAATGAGTGACTGCGCGCGATGCGATGCTCATATACCATTCATCCGATTGCGATTAAACTTTGGTGAGTTATTGAGCATGCTCCCACGAATGTTTATTAGATAGTAAATCCATTTTACAATAGTTTAGAGGCATAATTAACTACAAGTTTTTCGGGCTTGTAGGCCGTGGTCCAGACAGGATATCTCCCGATGTTTCACCGGAAACTGCGTCCGGCATTATCAAGGGTTCCGCTCCTTTCCTTGGTCAGCAGTGGAATGAGGAAGAGGCTTGAAATAATGGGTAACGGTTGTAGTGGGGATACTGTTGTTTGAATATGAGTGTTGGCCGGGTGGATCTTGGCGATGAACTAACGGCTGGAAGGTAGTTTTGGATCTTCAAATTAGCATGGTGAGCCGAGCGTTCTCTTCGCATTCCGGCTGGATCATCTGGTCTCGCGTACATGTTGCGGGGTGCGGTGCGTGCTCCGGCTTCGGCGACCGAGCTTGTGAGGGTCAGGTGTTCCCTGGGCGACTGCCGGGCTGTAGCGAGAAGGTTCTTCAGGTTGACGTGTGCGTGATATCTTGGCCTTGGTATTCCTAAGGGCCGGGAACGATGTATTACGCACACGTTCAATTTCTTCCTTTCGATTGAAATTGTCGGGGTGTTTGAATATTTCTATGGCTTCCCGTTGCAGCCTGGCGTGGTAGTGTGTGGTCGTGGAGAGTATCTCCGTGTCCCCGTACTGTACATCGTGACGGGCAAGAGAGAATGCTCAGCGACTGACGATTTCTCAGATTGACCCAGGCGGCTGTGTCTGTTATGTTCCTTGAGTCTGGTGGTCACGCTCCTCTTCGTCGTTCCTATGTACACCTGCCCACAGGAACACGGTATTCTGTAGGCACCTGGCCATTTTATTGAGAAATTGCAGAACATACGTCTGGAACCTGAAGACCGCCTAGTCAGCTTTGACGTAGTATCCCTCTTCACGAAGATGCCTGTTAAAGAATCCATAAACCAGATTGCCGAGCTCTTCACAGAAGACATCACTGACTTGTTTCGCTACTGCCTCACCGCGATCTACTTCCTATGGCGCGAGAACTTCTACGAGCAAATAGAGGGAGTTGCCATGGGTAGCCCACTAAGTCCTGTGATTGCGAACTTCTACATGGAATAGTTCGAGCAGTTGGCGATCGAGACTGCACCCCTCAAACCGAAAGTATGGCTACGTTATGTTGACGATACCTTCGTAGTCTGGAGCCACGGAGAGGTAGAGCTGGAACGTTTCCTGGACCACCTCAACAGCCTCAACACCAGCATAAAATTTACAATGGAGAAGGAGAAAGACAACTGCCTGTCCTTTCTTGACGTGCTAATCACCAGGACTAATGACCTGCACTTGGGGCACACCGTATACCGGAAACCCACACAAACCGACTGGTATCTACACAAGACATCCAATCACCACCCCCGACAGAAACAAGGAGTTATTAAAACATTGGTAGACCGTACTAGGAGAATCTGTGAGCCATCCAACCTCAACCAAGGGCTGCAACATATAAAGAGGGCCCTATGCGCCAACGGATACAGCAATAAGGAGATTGAGCGAGCCTTTCATCCCAGAAGCCGGATTACGAGTAAAGAATCTGAGGAAACTCCGGTGGCCAGCGCATTCCTGCCGTACGTGAAGAAGGTGACGGACAAATTACTCAAGACCTATGGGGTGAAGACAGTTTATAAACCCACCAACAAAATCCGGGACTTGCTGCGATCCGTTAAAGACAAGCGCCACCCACACTCCTCTGCAGGTGTCTACAGAATCCCGTGTTCCTGTTGGCAGGTGTACATATGAACGACGAAGAGGAGCGTGACCACCAGACTCAAGGAACATAACAGACACAGCCGCCTGGGTCAAACTGAGAAATCGTCACTCGCAGAGCATTCTCTCTTGCCCGGTCACGATGTACAGTACTGGGACACGGAGATACTCTCCACGACCACACACTACCATGCCAGGCTGCAACGGGAAGCCATAGAAATATTCGAACACCCCGACAATTTCAATCGAAAGGAAGAAATTGAACGTGTGCGTAATACATGGATCCCGGCCCTTAGGAACACCAAGGCCAAGATATCACACACACTTCAACCTGAAGAACCTTCCCGCTACAGCCCGGCAGTCGCCCAGGGAACACCTGACCCTCACAAGCTCGGTCGGCGAAGCCGGAGCACTCACCGTACCCCGCAACATGTACGCGAGACCAGACGATCCAGCCGAAATGCGAAGAGAACGCTCGGCTCACCATGCTAATTTGAAGATCCAAAACTACCTTCAAGCCATTAGGTTATCGCCAAGATCCACCCAGTCAACAGTCATATTCAAACAACAATACCCCCACTACAACCGTTACCCATTATTTCAAGCCTCTTCCTCATTCCACTGCTGACCAAGGAAAGGAGCGGAACCCTAGATAATGCCGGACGCAGTTTCCGGTGAAACGTCGGGAGATATCCTGTCTGGACCACGGCCTACAAGCCCGAAAAACTTGTATTTAATTATTAACGCCGGCCGTGAAAGCCCAAGCAATTTAGAGGCAGTTAACGGAAAATGAAAAAAAAATATTTTGTGTCCAAAAGCACTTCAACAAATAAAGTTACGACGCCTACACTATCTTTGATTGGTACAGCTACAAGTTGTATAAGAAGTCATTCACAAGGACTGTTAAGAGGGTGAGATGTTGTTCCAGGTTAAATAGTATAATTTAGCTAATGGATGTTGCCGTAAGCACGTGACGTATTGTCAGCTGACGTACGATGTCACGCCAAGTCTACCGAGAAGTTAAAGCGAGGACTCAATAACTAAAAGAATACAACAGGTAGCAAAATACACATTTAAACAGGAAATGTTCTCATAACAAACATACAGTGTTATGTTATTTTATTTCTGTAGACACGGGTTACCAGCCTGACCTAGGGAAGCCATTTATGATCCATAAAGTGTGTACGGTCCATAAGACAGTTACAGAATGTTATTGCAATGCAAGATTAATTTAACAAGAGGAACAAGTAGTTCCGTGATGAACTAAAGAGCCTATCTTTCTTAAAATTTATGACATAATCTAAAATATCATGATCTATTATTGTGCCAATTTTGTATGAAATCCATTTGTTAGTATAGAAGTTACATGCATTTAAAAATTGGACTTACCAGCAGGCTTAAATAATGTTGGCAGCACTGACGTATATTAGTTACTCCAAATTAATTTAGAATGTTTGGTACTATACGTATGCAAAATTTAGAGCTGTTGGCTTGCATATATTCTGATTTATAGATATTAGGGTAAAAACATAGAGAGAGATTTACAGTAGGCAGCCCTTCCGGCTCTTAATAATATGCATATTCATATCAGTTATGGAACACTCATCCCAGGAGCCGGATTACGAGTAAAGAATCTGAGGAAACTCCGGTGGCCACTCACTTACGAAATTTGGTTGAAATCTATTTGTTAGTATGGAAGTTACATGCATATAGAAGTTGGACCTATCAAGAAGCTTAAAATAATGTTGGCAGCACTGAAGTATACTACGTACTCCAAATTAATGTAGAAGGTCATGTACTATACGTGTACAACGTTTCGAGTTCTTGTTTTGCATACTTTCTGATATATTGGTATTAGGAAAAAAATAGAGAGAGCATATATTAACAGTTGGCAGCCCTAGTTGCTCTTAAGAATACGCATAGTGATATCGGTCATCGTACTCATAGTACATACGAAATTTGGTTGAAATCCAATTGATAGTGCAGAAGTTACATGCATTAAAATATTAGACCTATCAGCAGGCTTAGAATCATGTTGGAAACACTGTCATGTATGGCCTCCTGGAAATTAAGTTGTAATGTTATTATCTATATGTGTGGAATTTTGGAATAGCTCCCATGCATACCTTCCATGATATCCAACGTGGAGTTCAAATTTCAATTGCCACTTTTCAGCAGTTGGTAGCACTGACGTCATTTCCAAATATGGCATTGAGATATTCCTGTATAGATCTTTACTCAAACCAAATTTGGTTTTGATAGCTGCAGCCGTTTAGGAGTTGATAGGGGGGGGGGAGACACACACACAGACAGATAGAAGGACAGACAAAAGGACAGACAGACATACATTTTCCCGGATCGATCTCATAAGTCTACTTTTTCCTAATTTTTTACGAAATGTGAAAAGTAGGCTAAAAATGCAGGAATGCAATATTTGATCGTGGGTGACCACGATGTGTAAATGTGTAACAAGAAGTTCCGTGACGAACTAAAGAGCCTACTTTTCATGCCATTGATTATTCTACAGTGTATGAACATATCTAGAATAATGACGAAATTATGTTGCCAATATCGAAATTTCTAATTAGTTCGAAATACTGTATACCTGGCATAGCCTAATGTAGTCTAATAGAGCACTACAGTTGGCAGCCCTGATGACTGAATATATTCTTAGTTCCATATCTTAAGGTACAGAATACAAAATTTGGTTGAAGTCCAATGAATAGCATGGACGTTACATGCAGTTAAACATTGGATCTAACAGCGCGCTCAAAATCATGTTGGAAACAATGTCATGCATGTATTGGTCAGACATAATCTGAAATAATATGATCTATTGTTGTGCCAATTTTGAATGAAATCCAGTAGTTAGTATAGAAGTTACATGCATTTTAAAATTGGACCTATCAGCAGGCTTAGAGTCATGTTGGCACCACTGACGTATATTAGTTACTCCAAATTCATCTAGAATGCCAGGTACTATACGTGTGCAAAGTTAAGAGCTATTGGCTTGCATACTTTCTGATATATTGATATTAGGGTAACAAAAATAGCGACAGCACATATTAACAATTGGCAGCCCTGGTTGCTTTTAAAAATACGCATTGTCATATATGTTATGGTACACATAGCACATACGAAATTTGGTTGAAATCCAAATGATAGTATGGAAGTTACATGTATTTAAAGTTGAACCTGTCATCAGGCTTAGAATCATGTTGGTAGCACTGACGTATATAAGTTACTCAAAATTAATATAGAATGTCAGGTACTATACGTGTGCATAGCTTAAAGCTGTCGGCTTGCATAATTTCTGATATATTGGTATTTGGATAAAATAAATTAGGAGCTTTTATTAACAGTTGGCAGCCCTGGTGGGTCTTAAGAATACGCTCAGTCATATCTGGTTATGTACACATACAACATACGAAATGTGGTTGAATTCCAATTGATAGTGTAGAAGTTATATGCATTTCAAAATTGGACTTATCAGCAGGCTTATAATCATTTTGGCAACACTGCCATGTATGGCCTCCTGGAAATTAAACTGCAATATTATTGTTTATACGTGTGCCAATTTTGAAATAGCTCCCATTCATACCTTCCGAGATATCCAACATGGAGCTCAAATTTCAATTGCGATTTTTTAGCAGTTGGTAGCACTGACATCATTTTCAAATATGGCCGTGAAATATTGAGGTATAGATCTTTACTCCCACCAAATTTTGTTTCGATTGCTTCAGCCGTTTAGGAGTTGATAGGGGGACACACACACACAGCCAGCTAGACAGACAGACAGACAGACAGAAGGACAGACAGACAGACAGACAGACAGACAAACATTTGCCCGATCTCATAAGTCTACTTTTCCACATTTTTGCAAAATGTGAAAAGTAGGCTAAAATCTCGTGTGGATGCAGTGTTCTGCGGTTGTTTGCGAGGTAAAAGTTAGATCCTTGCAGACATGAATAGTCTCGATTATTCCTCAACATTTCCCTACTATATTAGGCAACCTGCACTGCGGTATAAGTTCTGCGGGTAGTCTCCCCACGAGTATCAGGGATTCTCAGGACGATTGTTGTTGATTATTTTTAGTGGCTTTGCGACATCGTGGCGATGTGGCCAATGAGTGTATGTAAAATTTGTCTGATAACCTGTGTCACTGTGATGTCTGTACTAGTATGGAAATTTGTAATTGAAGTAGGATTTGGGGAGGAAGCGGCCGTGGCCTTAAGTTAGGTACCATCCCGGCATTGCCTGGAGTAGAAGTGGAAAACCATGGAAATGGCTGGGGTAGGAATCGAACCCCTCCTCCTCAGAGTTTTGCCACACGAGATTGAGTGTAGCCCATTCCAGCCCTCTCACTGGAATTAAATTTCTTGGCACAGCCAGGACCCCGGGCCTCCACGGTGACTACAAAGAATGCTAGCCACTACGAGACCCCCAGGGGTTCGTACTTCTACATATTGTATGTTTCTCCGCTAGATAATTGCTGCAAGATGTTATCTTTGTTAACTAGTTTTATTTATCTATGCATCAATCGTCCAACCAAGACCAAAACAGTGGGCCATTCAACATGCTTCCTGGTGTGGTTGAAGACTGTGGGGCACCCATTGGGCACACACTTGGCGCAAGTGCAGTCGTTCCTTCATGATGGTGTGCACACTTCCGACGCTCATTCCGACCACGGTGGCTATGGCGTTCACTGTCACTCGGCGGTCCTGGGTAATGAGTGCATCAACCAAGTGCATCAACACTTGTGACATTCGGCGATGAATAATGTCCGTTCCCCGTACTCCTTCCGCTGTCAGAAACCGAACAACACCTCTTTGCTCTTCGTTTGACGCCTCCATGTCTCTGTTTGCAATGCGACTGGCAGCGTTGGAAGATTGATGCATGCTTCTGCTCGCTTTTTTTTATCGTTACGTGACGTACACGCGACGGGCTGTGACCTTCAACGCTCTGGTCGGAACCACACCTCGTTGCACACGACATGATTAGCCAATGTCATCACCGGTTTGGACATTACAGCCTCCGGCTCGTTACTTTTTGAACGCACCGTATAATTCAACAACTATCTTGCATAAAGACTGCATATTTTCCTCAATTTTCTTACTTGCTGCAATCTTTTTTTTATAATTATTAAACGTGAATAATTACGATTTACATCACTCTGCGTCGTAAGAAAAGAACTTACATTCCAAGGACTGCATTGTACCGTTGAAACTCTTCAGTTAATAATGAAAGATATTGCAGGACTCTCTGGCTAGGTTCACCTTGTTGATTGGTCCTACCGCATTCTACTCAGTCTGGGATGTAAGACGGGGACATTTCTCTAGTAAGTTGTGCTGGATTTTTACCCATCGCCACAACGCGACTTATTGTTGTTTGCGGCTGGGAATGTTTCCTTAATTCTCCTCGTGTTGAAAACTAACTTTATGTTCGACTCTGGCGAAATGTAAATATTTTATGTCAGAAAATTCTACGATAATGGGGCTCATTATAGTACAAGTTTCCATTATGATACAGTTTCTCACACCAATCAGAGCTCATGAAACAGTTGTTTGACCAATTAGGTAAGGATAGCATCGGACCTGCGCTGACTTCTATGGCCTCCTATTTAAAATTTCACTGCGTGGCTGGTGTCATAGTGGGGTATTCGAGGAGGCCATGGTCGAATACAAGGTATTCTCTGCGTCCCATGCGCTCTGTTCAGTACATAAAGCTGGCGAAATCTCGACTGATAATTACGAATATTTATGTTCGAACATAAAATAGTAATAATTATTATCGTCGAACATAAACAGTCGTATGCAACTCGCCTATAATGGTAATTAAGACACTCGTATGGAAATTATGAAACTCACTTCGCTCGTTTTATAAACACACTCGTGTCTTAATTAGTGCCATTATGGGCTTGTTGCATAATGTACTATTAATTGCTGTGGGCGTGCGCCCATCCTGTGAGAGAGTAAGTTAGTTTTATATGTTTATATTGTTCATAATATTGCCTGTTTACCGTCTCTAGATGAGTGCAGTACATTCGCATTTGTCTGTTGGCCCAGGCTAGAGTAAGATGTGGCTCTCCACCGATCTCTCAGCCTCAAGCATGGATGCGATTATTTATATATAAGGTGCGTTCAAAAAGTAACGAGCCGTAGGCTGAAATGCGCAAACCAGTGACGGCATCGAATAATCGTGGCGTGTGTAACGAGGTGTGTTTCCGACCAGAGCGTGGAAGGTCACAGCCCGTCGCTAGAGGGCACGTGTGCACCTCACGTGCGATGCAAAGTGAGCAGGATCATGCATCAATCGTCCAACGCTGCCAGTCGCATTGCAAACAGTGACATGGAGGTGTCAAACGAAGAGCAAAGAGGTGTTGTTCGGTTTCTGACAGCGGAAGGAGTTGGGGAACGGACATTCATCTCCGAATGCCACAAGTGTACGGCGAACACTGCATGTCCCTTGCAAGGGTCAAGGCGTGGCACTCGCGCTTCAGGGAAGGACGGGTGTCGTTAGCCGATGATGTCCGGCCTGGGGCACCCCACTGCATTACCGATGACAACGTCCAGCAGGTTAATGCACTCATTACCCAAGACCGCCATAGCCGCCGTGGTCGCTCCACGACAATGCACGACCTCATACGGCCAACACAGTCGCGGCACTCCTGCAGAAATTCAAATGGGAGGTTCTCGGCCACCCTCCATACAGTCCAGACTTCTCTCTCTGTGATTACGCCATGTTTGGTCCCCTGAAAAGGGCTCTGCGGGGCCAACGATTCACCTCGGACGCCGACGTCCAGCTGTACGTACGGAACTGGTTCACATCGCAGCCCAGGGAATTTTATGAGACAGCCAATATCCGCCTCGTGTCACAGTTGGACAAGTGCCTCAACAGCCAGGGCCAATACTTCCAACATACAGGTACTGGTTTCTGTAATTATGCCTCCGGCTCGTTACTTTTTGAACGCACCTTATAGAAGCAACAGAGGGCACAACTAATTCTACTCTTAGGGTCAGTGCTATTGTTCTGACTCAGTGAGGAAAGAAATGACAAACTACCTCACTCCTCATCTTGCCGAGTACGCCTCATTAGAGTAGTGTTTTGAAGTTTTGTGAGTATCTACCGACCCAACCTGTGGTTGTACTTTTTGAGGATCTACCCAGCCTCTGGGCTGGCTATCTAACCGACAGATTGTTTATTAGTGCTATCCTTGTATTTCATTGTATTTTTGGGATCCTCCCTTCCTAACTAAGTAACTAGAATGGAAGCATGGATCGCTGCATCAAACCAGTCGAAAGACTGAAGACTCAAACAACAACAACACAATATATTATACATTATCAAAGTGAGTGTTAGGTGGAAATCATATAAGCAAATTTTCTTAACAGGATTTGGAAGAGAATCTAAGGAAATTAGAGGAATACGGGGCAGAGATTGGATTGACGATTAATCAGTCAAAAAAGAAGTTTATGCTAACATCTAGGAGAAAATATAATGAATTAGAGAAAAATGTGAAACTGAATGAGAAAGAATATGAACGCTGTAAAATTTTTAAATATTTCGAGTTAATGATAGCTGAAAACAATGACATGAGAGAATAAATACTTGCAAGGATAGCAGCTGGAAAAAGGAGTTACTATGCTTTAAGCAAAGTTTTTAAATCAAGAAGTCTTAGTAGAAATCTGAAGCAGACTGTGTATCGTACGGTAGTGAGACCTGTGGTGATGTATGGTTCGGAGACTTGGACCATGACTCAAGGTGATGAGGAATTGTTAAGGAGATGGGAAAGGAAAAGTATTTGGACGAGTAAAAGAGGGTGAATTCTGGCGAGTCAGAAATAATATGGAGATAAGAGAGTTGTATGGTAAGCCAGGTATAGTAGTGGAAATAAAGAGTAGTAAACTGCGTTGGTTGGGACATGTAGAAAGAATGACAGAGAACATGCTAGTAAGGAAGGTCTTCAATGGGAAGCCAGGAGGACGGCGTGTGAGGGGAAGACCTAGGACCAGATGGCTGGACAACGTGGAGGAGAAGGATGGGAGTCAGAAGATGGAGAACCAAAGCAGTCAACAGGGAAGAATGGGTGGAGATTGTCCGTGAGGCTGTAGCGCCAAGGAGTAAGTAAGTAAGTATTTGCAATCACACATTGTTGACAGTTGCAACTCACTATAAAGAGAAATGTGTAATGTGGGGTATGAATATTAGCGTTTCATTCAAAACGCTGCACAAGAATAAACGTAGGAAACACAATATTGGATCAGACTGGCCATTCAACGTACCCGGCTTGAGTAGTCTTCCAATATAATGTGATAATTGGAATCACAAAGCTAATGAAGCCCTGTAGGTTTTAGCTAGGTTGTTACACTGAACCCTGAAACGTGCCAAGATAAAAAGCTGGATTTTCCTAGGCGCGGACTTGTCCTCTGGCGGAGAGTGGAACGGTTGCTCATTGTATACTAGGAGTGATAAGGTTAGGTCGATATGGACGTGGAATCTAGACTTTCTATTTTATTACACTTGGAAGAGGAGGAGGAGGAAGAAATGGAAGAGAGTTACTACTGCATTTAGTGAAGGATCGAAAATGTGCAAGTGACATATTTAAAACGCGTGAAAATGAGGGAGTGTTTAAAATTCTTATAAATAACCATTATTGATGACGAAATTAGTATGCCGACACACACTCATGGTGCACACACTTTATACTAAACACATAAGGGGCACAATTGAATAAAACTACACACAACTTGTACAGACATCCAGCCACTCCGCCAGCAGACAGTGGACTCGTCTGCTCTCGGAGCAGAGGAATGCGGAGGAGCGAGTTCCGCTCGTCCAGCGGCGGTCCGCTCCGCTCCTAGGAAAACCCAGCTTATTAAAGGACATGGAGTATCGTGCATTGCCTACCCTTCAAATTGACAACAATATTGGCAGATAATCGAGCCAGTCATCTGAGATCAGAAGGCGAGCCCAGCAGAGATGAAATCATATCGTCCAACTGATTGTGGAACTATTGAAGCACGGTCGCGCGAGGCTATATTCATCACCTGAGCTGCCAGCAGCGGAGAAACTGCGACAGGAAATTGCATATCCGTAATTAAAAAGAGGATGTTATTATTTAACATGGAACTTTCGTCTGCAAAACAGGACGCAGCAAAAAGGTTAAAATAATACCAGTAAAGACAACGTCATAGAACACAGAACACACTGACTTCGCTCCGCCTATAACTTACTAGCAGTAGTGCCCGGCTTCGCCCGGTGGATTTATTTATTTTATGGATGATTATGAATACTACTACAGAACTGGAGCGCTCAAGCATAAGGATCGGAAAGCACCAACGCTTATTGCAGCTGATAACCTCAGTATTCTGCACCAACACCATCGCCCTTATACAGAGGCATACTATTGTCATGATGATAACTGTTTTAAGGAGCCTAAGAAATCTTTTTGCACTAATTACTCACCTTGACTGCAATTTATAAGCAGCTCGCAAATCTGCACCAGAACACTGGTAGGGGTGACGTTATGCAGCCCGCATTACCAGGCAACAATTGACTGAGGTATATTGAAGTTGTCCGGAAGCGCTTGTTCTTCCGACTTACTGAACAAAAATCAATCTGAGAGGTGTAGCATAATGCTACATAGCCTAAACCATTCCTCTTGAATCTGGCTATCATATACAAAAATATTTTTTTGAACCCGACTGGTAGTTACAGACTTTAGCGCGTTTAAACACATAAACAAACTCTTCAGCTTTATAATATTAGTATAGGTATCCGCTAGTACGCTCCGAGAACCTTCTCGCGATGCCACGATAAAACTCGTTAGATCGAATCGGGGAAACCTCGAATTCCCCTGAATGTTCACTCGCGGACCTGAGGTGGATCATCTAACTCTTTCTTTTGCGTCCCCCAAGGGACTCATATATAGTGGGAAGTGAGTTGGAGACCACGGAACCCCAGCTGAGTCCGGCATTGCTTCCACTTACTAGTGCTGGGCTCCTCTCTGTCTTCTTTCCTGTCGACCTCCCTTGGTCAACTCTTGTTCTCTTCCCACCCCGACGGAATTAGGGTATCCAAGGCCTAGGGAGTCTTTCATTTTCCCGCCTTAATTGGCCCTTGTTTCATCCTTCCTGATACCCTCATTCTTTGTGGGATCCGCCTTCTTTTTCTTTTCGTGTTATCTCCTGCCTTCTGCACAAGGCTCTCAAGGAGGCAGGGTGTAGGCTATGCATCCCAACTACTTCTGGTTAACCCTGGATAGTGTTACACCCTCAAGGGCTCACGGCTGGTGAGTTTGGGAGTTAGCGACCCCGATGGATTCCTGAGCTGGGTCCGTTTTGTCCCCTTTCTCCTCTGTCCTTGGGGCTGGCCCTCTCCTCTTTTCCTTTAATATCTGCCTTTCACGGCTCTCCTTCCTTCCAAGTCCCTCAATCCTCATTTTTCGAGGGTTGCGAGCATTTCTTTTCTTCCTGTCCTTTGTCTGCCTTATCCTTTATTTGTTTACCATTTCTTCTTCCAGTATGTAAGTTTGTAGTTAGTATTAGTTATAGTTTTCATTCTCATCTCATTTTCACAATCACCCAAACCATTAGGGGCCGATAACCTAGATGTTAGGCCCCTTAAATCAACAATTTTCATCATCATCATCTTTCTTTCGCAGTTAACTTCACTCGCCGATGATGTCACCGAAACAGTTTCGTTCACTCCACCCAGCGACCATTGAGCTTCGTAGCTCCAGGCGGGGTATGACAACATGTCACAGTAAATTTGAAAAAGGGGAACCCTGGAGAAGTGGAAGCAATGTGAGGTTCAGGAGTAATAGCGTGGTCTCCAATATATGTCCGACTAGCTTTAGGAGGGAGAATATTCTTCACTACACTGGTGATGAGAAAATAAATAATTGCTCTCATATCAATACAGTGAGTATGCGCAAAACTACCAATCTATGCGAACTAAAATCAAGAGGATCTTTGCTGAGCAGTGTGTGTTACCCAATTCTTTTGTGCAGGGGCGTACACATCCTCACAAACGAGGGGGGTGGGGTTAAATTTAGAAACTACGGTTGCCTCTCTACCATAGATTTTCATCTTTTCTTAGTTTAAGGCTTTAAAGCTCGAAATAACACGGTATTGTAGGCCTAACGCTACATTTCAAAAATAGAAGAGTTGTATTCATTATTTCTAATTTAAATACAAAACAAGATGTTCAGTAAAGAACATATAGCCTACTTTCTCCTAAATGCATGGGTATTGTTATAACTCTTTGTCCTTTTCAAGGAGTATAATTGAATGTTGGTTCTAGCAGCTTGTTGAAATACAACGTGCTATAGGGATATTAAACATGAATATGAGGTGCCCTTTGCTAGTGCTACCTCTGTAAAAAAATTCATTCAATTCGGTTTCACCGTGTTTGAATTGATCTGGGGAATGGATTTGCACACATACATGGCCGCTATTTGCAAACTATTGGGCTGATGACCTTGTAGTCAGTCATAAGATGCATTCCACAAAAAGGCATGTTGTTGCAAAATCCGGTACAGATCAAATTATTAGGATGGTCGAAATTTGATTTAAGCTTTTAACATTTGGGTGGCCGTCATTCCGTTTCCGTCAAAATGGCGGCGATATAAAACATGACACTGAGGAGCCTTTTGCTAGTGCTACCTCTGTACCAAATTTCGTTCAATTCGGTTTCACCGTATTTGAATTGATAGGGGGAATTGATTTGCACACATACTTGGCCACCATCTTCAAACTATTGGGCTGATGATCTAGCAGTTTGGTCAGAATATGCTTCCCACATAAAGATTTGTTGTTGCAAAATTTGGTAGAGAATAGATTATTAGGTTGGTCGTAATTACATTTTAGCCTTTAACATTTGGGTGGCCGCGATTACGTTTCCGTCAAGATGGCGGTGATATAAAACATGACACTGAGGTGGCCTTTTCTAGTGCTACCTCTGTACCAAATTTCGTTCCATTCGGTTTCACCGTGTTCGAATTAATAGGGGGAATCGATTTTCACACAAAGATGGCCGCCATCCGCAAAATATTAGGCTAATGACCTATTAGTTTGGTCAAAGGATGCTCCCTCCATAATGGTATGCTGATGCAAAATTTGGTAGAGATCGGATGATTAGGTTAATCGTAATTTGATTTAAGCTTTGAATATTTGTGTGGCCGCCATTACGTTTCCGTCAAGATGGCGGCGATATAAAACATGAAACTGAGGTGCCCTTTGCTAGTGCTACCTCTGTACCAAATTTCATTCCATTCGGTTTCACCGTGTTCGAATTAATAGGGGTAATCGATTTTGATACAAAGATGGCCGCCATCCGCAAACTATTAGGATAATGACCTATTAGATTTGTCAAAGGATGCTTCCTCCATAAAGGTAATGTTGTTGCAAAATTTGGTAGAGATCGGATGATTAGGTTAGTCGTAATTTGATTTAAGATTTGAACATTGGGTGGCCGCCATTACGTTTCCGTCAAGATGGCGGCGATATAAAACATGACACTGGGGTGCCCTTTGCTAGTGCTACCTCTGCACCAAATTTCATTCCATTCGGTTTCACCGTGTTTGAATTAATAGGGGTATTCGATTTTGACACAAAGATGGCCGCCATCCGCAAACTATTAGGCTAATGACCTATTATATTTATCAAAGGATGCTCCCTCCATAAAGGTATTTTGTTGCAAAATTTGGTAGAGATCGGATGATTAGGTTAGTCGTAATTTGATTTAAGATGTGAACATTTGGGTGGCCGCCATTACGTTTCCGTCAAGATGGCGGCGATATAAAACATGACACTGGGGTGCCCTTTGCTAGTGCTACCTCTGCACAAAATTTCATTCCATTCGGTTTCACCGTGTTTGAATTAATAGGGGTAATCGATTTTGACACAAAGATAGCCGCCATCCGCAAACTATTAGGCTAATGACCTATTAGATTTGACAAAGGATGCTCCCTCCATAAAGGTATGTTGTTGCAAAATTTGGTAGAGATCGGTTGATTAGGTTAGTCGTAATTTGATTTAAGCTTTGAACATTTGTGTGGCCGCCATTACGTTTCCGTCAAGATGGCGGCGATATAAAACATGACACTGAGGTGTCCTTTGCTAGTGCTACCTTTCTACCAAATTTCGTTCAATTTGCGCTCACCGTGTTCGAATTGATAGGGGGGGGACAGACATTCAGAGTCCACACACTCACTCACACACACACACACACACAGACTCACACACATACACACACACAGACAGACACACTTTTTTTTCGCCCTGTAGTGATCTCATAAGTCTACTTACATTTTTTGCAAAAATCGAAAGTAGGCTAAAAATACAATCAGAATATGAATACAAAACATAAAATGATGAAATGGTGCAGCTCCATCGATTTGGGTAAACACGACACAAGCGTAGCACCAATTGTCAAGCTCAATAAAAACAAGTAGTTCCGTGAAGAACTATACAGCCTATTTTCATATATCCTACTTATGTTAATTGCCTCCAACAACATACAAAACTTCCGTTTGATTGCTGTAATAGATTCGTAGATATTGAGAACCGACTAAATATTTCGTCTGGTCGCCATGTTGGATTTTATATATGTAGGTCCTAGAGTTATGTACTGTTACATGAATATTATTGTTTACGTGTAGCATTCAAACTTCAAACGGATGATTAGGACACAAGAAGTAACGAGGAGATTTTAAAATTTCGCACAGCTGCAATTTTGTGGTTATGGAAACAATTGAAATAAATTAGATGCCAGTGGATTAACATTCGTATAAGGATTTACTGTACCAAGTTTCACTGCACTCGGATGGTTAAATTGCGAGAAACGTCCATGTGAATATTTATAATTCGCGTCGCCGCCATGTTAGATTTGTGATCACCAGGTTATTAAAAGTCATTTAGGGGAACTTAAGTTCATAGCCCCTATGAACATAAAAATATCAGTTTGATTGCTATAATAGATTCGTAGATATTCAGAGCCGTCTAAATATTTCGGATGGTCGCCATGTGGGATTGTTTAATGTATAGGCCACAGAGTCATGTACCATTAAAGGAAAATTATTGCGTAGGTTCATTATTCAAACTTTCACATCGAACGCATGATTACGACACAAGAAATAAAAACTTAATTTTAAAATTCGCAAAGCCGCCATCTTGAGGTTATGAAAACAATTGAACTAAATTAAATACCAGTGTATTACAATGTGTATAATCATTTCCTGTACCAGATTTCATTGCGTTTGAAACATTAAATCGCGAGAAAGGTCTATTTAAAATTTTCAAATTCGCTTGGTCGCCATATTCGTTTTATAGTTAACCGGTTGTTGAATGTCTTATAGATGAACTTCCAATAGTGCCCTTTATCTCCGTACCAAATTTCAGGGTGATACCCCCAATAGTTTCAGAGATATAGAAGGCTGATGAAATATTTCGCACATCCGCCATCTTGTGGTTATGTAAACAATTGTATCAAGTTAGATGTCGGTGCATTACAATTTGTATAAACATATACTGTTCCAAGTTTTATTGCGTTTGGTTGGTTACATCGCGAGAAACGTCGATTTAAAAGTCGCAAATTCGCTTGGCCGCCATGTTGGTTATGTAGTTAACAGATTTTCAAAGGTCACGTGGGTAAATTTCTAGTAGTTCCCTTTATCACCGTAAAAATATACAGGGTGATATCGGGAATAGTTTCGGAGATAATGAATGCTGATGAAATATTTCGCACAGTCGCCATGTTGGATTGGTGAGACGTAACAAAATTTGAAGGGCACGGTCGGGGTCGTCCGGAATAGTGCTGTGAACTTTCCGAGTTTCATTGAAATCGCTCCAGCCGTTTAGAAGTTATTAGGGACACACACACACTCCTCACACACACACACGCGCACACACACACGGACAAAAGGTGATCTCATGAGCCTATTTTTTCAAAATTGAAAATAGGCTAAAAAGGCACGCGCACTGTTTTTCCTGGCTTGACTAATGATTCTGTGTGTTGTGCTTTAATCCGGGGTTGTAAGGGGACAAATTCAAAGCACCTCACCTCTCGGCGCAGTAGGCACCTCGGCGGGAAACGGGGTCTGGGGAAGAGCAGACTGTTTATTCGGTAGAATATAGAAATTACGACCAAGCAAGGCAAGATGGCTTTTCCGATTTTCCGCCTAACGTAGTATTACATCATTTTGAGGAGAGTTTTGGGTTATTTTACTGTATTTTTAAGGGTACTTAAACGTTTTGCCCTGCACCTAAAACTTGAGGGGATCAATGCACTCCCTGTCCTCCCGGTGTTTTACGCTCCTGTGGTTGTGGGCCAGTGCTGTTTGAAAGCCCCGCTGTACTTTTTCATTGGCTAGTAAAATACACCAGCTCTTGATAAACATCCGTGTCTTGATGGATGCGTAATGGACAATAATTACCCAACATGCATCACTCTATTGGAGAAATGTAGTGGAAGCACGATAACAATAAGCGAGAGTTATTGCTGATCGATGCATCTGCAAAAATGTTTGACTGACTGGAAAATCAACATAATTCCATTGGAAAATTATTGTACACGATACTCCCTAAGTGATACTGATAACTGTACTCATCAACCCAACATGCATCCATGTCATTTCTCAAAACAATCTTTTTTAATGAAATACATGGAAATACAGAGAGAAAGTATGGGAAACCATGGTTAAGAAGAGACTGGGAAGAGAAATGTTGGAAATGGTGGAAGCAATGTACAGCAACTGTGTTAGCAGGGTACTGACCCCAGTTGGAGAGACAGATTGGTTTAGGAACAAGACTGGACTAAGACAGGGGAGTGGGCTGTCACCTCTTTTGTTCATAATGGTAATGGATGAAATTGTAAAGGAAACAAAGGAAGCCTATGGATATAAGGAATTGCAGTCACTGTTATATGCAGATGATATTGTGGTCTGGAGAAGGTACACCGAAGAAGTGCAAGAACAACTAGATGCACTGAACGAAAATATTCAGCATTACGGCATGAGAATCAGTTTAGAGAAAATAAGCGAGAGTTATTGCTTATCGATGCATCTGTAAAAATGTTTGACTGACTGGAAAATCAACATAATTCCAGTGGAAAATTATTGTACACGATACTCCATAAGTGATACTGATAACTGTACTCATCAACCCAACATGCATCCATGTCATTTCTCAAAACAATCCTTTTTATTGAAATAGATGGAAATTAATTGATCGTAAACCAGAAGATCCATGCGAAATTTTCGCTTGTTGGATAGGTTTGTTATGTATAAGGTGCATTCAAAAAGTAAAGAGCCGGAGGCTGTAATGCGCAAACCGGCGACGACATCGTCTAACCGTGGCGTGTGTAACGAGGTGTGGTTCCGACCAGAGCGTGGAAGGTCACAGCCCGTCGCTAGAGGGCACGCGTGCACGTCACGTGACGATACAACAACGAGCAAAGCGAGCAACAGCATGCATCAATCGTCCAACGCTGCCACTCGCATTGCAAACAGTGATATGGAGGCGTCAAACGAAGAGCAAAGAGGTGTTGTTCGGTTTCTGACAGCGAAAGGAGTAGGGGGATCGGATATTCATCGCCGAACGTCAAAGGTGTACGGCGAACACTGCATGTCCTTTGCAAGGGTCAAGGCGTGGCTCGAGCACTTCATGGAAGGACGGGTGTCATTAGCCGATGATGCCCGGTCTAGGGCACTCCCTGCATTACCAATGACAACGTCCAGCTGGTTGATGCACTCATTACCCAGGACCGCCGAGTGACAGTGAACGCCATAGCCACCGTTGTCGGATTGAGCGTCGGAAGTGTGCACACCATCATGAAGGAACGACTGCACTTGCGGAAAGTGTGTGCCCAATGGGTGCCCCACAGTCTTCAACCGCACCAGGAAGCATGTCGAATGGCCCACTGTCTTGGTCTTGGTTGGACGATTGATGCATGCTGCTGCTCACTTTGTATCGTCACGTAACGTGCACGTGTGCCCTCTAGCGACGGGCTGTGACCTTCCACGCTCTGGTTGGAACCACGCCTCGTTACACACGCCACGATTAGCCGATGTCGTCACCGGTTTACGCATTCCAGCCTCTGGCTCGTTACTTTTTGAATGCACCTTATATATGAAAGTGCACCTTTATCGAACTATGTTGAATAATGCGTTAGTTGCATTTGCACTGTTTGCCCTCGATGTGACTTCAGACCGTTCGAATATTATGATTGAGGGAAAAATAAGAGTGTTTAGTATCGTTTGCAGGAAATACTTGCACTGAATTAGAGCCATACGGGATGCAAGCAGAGAAATATCGACCTTCTTGACAAATCGCGTTAGTTGGGCTGCATAATACAAAATTATTAAGGGCAGCTGATTCACCTGGTATAGACTGCGCATGCGCATACGTATTCGTATTTTGACATTCGCTTTGTTTCCTTGTATTCTCTTTGTCATTTCCCCCCCAGGGGTTCGCATCTAGTGGGACGTAGGTTGGCGACCACGGGGCGCCAGCTGAGTCCGGCATTGCTTCCACTTACTTGTGCCGGGTTCCTCTCCGTCTTCTTTCCTGTCGACCTCACTTGGTCAACTCTTGTTCTCTTCCGATCCCTGCGGTATTAGGGTATCCGAGGCCTAGGGAGTCTCTTCCTTTCCCGCCTTAATTGGCCCTTGTCTCATCTTTCCTGATACCCTCCTTCTGCGAGGGGTCAGCCTTCTTTTTCTTTTAATGTTCTCTCCTGCCTTCTGCACAAGGCCCTCAAGGAGGCAGGGTGTATATAGCCCCACCACTTCTAGTGCACCCAGGATATTGGTACACCCTCAAGGGCTCACGGCTGGTGAGTTCGGAAGTTGGCGACCCCGGGGGATTCCTGAGCTGGGTCCGGTTTATCTCTTTTGTCCATTACCTGTGGGGAGTACCCTCTCCTCTTTCACTTTCCTATCTGCCTTTCATGGCTCTACTTCCTTCCAAGTCCCTCAATCCGCATTCTTCGAGGGTTGAGGGCATTTCTTTTCCTCCTGTCCTTTATTTTGCCTTATTCTCCTTTTCTATACCATTTCTTCTTCTAGTATATAAGTTAATAGTTAGTTTAACTTATAGTTTACATTTCATTTTCATCTTCACGATTATCCCAACCATTAGGGGCCGATAACCTAGGTGTTAGGCCCCTTAAAACAACAATTATCATCATCATCATCATCATTATCATCATCATCTTTCCTATTTTGTAACATTGACGTAATCGAGTCTTATTGCGCGTTTCGGTGCACGATACTATGTTCCTAATTAAATTCTCCAAATCCTTGACGAACTGGAGGAAGAGGAAACGAATGAAGGAGTAGATTTTTGAGACAATTCTATAGATGCTGGTTTCGAACCCAAGTTATCAAAACGGACCGTCACAGTAGTGACTCGGAAGTTGAATGGACAGGGCTGATGATATAGGCGATAATTACTGTTATGACAAAACTCTGTGTGCCTTAATTGGAATATAAGGTGACACTTTATAGGCGAATAAACCAATGGAGAGGAGTTTTAAAACAAAAGGAAAAAGAACAAGTAGTTCCGTGACGAACTAAAGAGCCTACTTTTCTTAAAATGTAAAATTCATAGCAATGGTTGATCAACATGTAGCCTATAAGGGCTGCCTAGGAGAAGAAATTTAAGTAGATAATGAAGGTCACTGTAGGTTTCGTAGTGTTTTGTAGAACTAGTTGTCTTGTAAGTTTAAATCTGATGTCACTGGCGTGACGAGCGTGATTTCTCCTTCTTCAATAGTCCATAAAAATCTTTCTTCGTCTTTTCCCAATTAGTTGGGGTCGACGGAGCCAACCAGGCCCATTATTTGTTCTGGCCGGGGACATTAGGTGGTTGCCCTTCCTGACACCACGTGATCTTTCAGGTGAAATGTCACCCCGCTCTCACTGGGATTCGAACTCCGGCCGTCCGGGTGAAGGACGAGCAGTTAAGCCACTGCACCATCACGCTCCCCATTCTTCAACAGTCCATAACAATATACATATCTTAATCACATGTTTACTCGCCGGCTATTCCCAAGGTTGCAGGATCGAATCCTGGCACAGTCAGATGTCATTTGAGGGTGCGCAAATGTGAGGGAGCCGTGTCAGTAGATTTTCTGGCACGTTGAAGATCCCCTTCGGGGCAAAATTCTGGCACCCCGGCGTCTCTAACAGCCGCAGATGTTAAAAGGGGCGTTAACATTTTTTGCCTACATCTCACATTTTGCAAAAATGAGGAAAAGTAGACTTATGAGATCGATCTGGGAAAATGTGTGTGTGTCTGTCTGTCCTTCTGTTTGTCTCTATGTCTGTCCTTCTGTCTGTCTGTCTGTCTGTCTGGCTGGCTGTGTGTGTGTGTGTGTCCCTTATCAACTCCTAAACGGCTACAGCAATCGAAACCAAATTTAATATGAGTAAAGACGTATACCGGAATATCTCAAGCCCATATTTGAAAATGATGCCAGTGCTACGAACTGCTGAAAAAAGCATTAGATATTTCAGCTCCATGTTGGATATCATGGAAGGTATGCATGGGAGCTATTCCAAAATTGACACACATGTAGATACTACTATTTCAGTTTAATTTCCAGGAGGCCATACATGACAGTGTTGCCAAAATAATTTTAAGCATACTGATAGGTCCAATTTTAAATGCTTATAACGTCTACAATATCAATTGGATTTCAACCAAATTTTGTATGTAATATGTGTACGTAAACATATATGACTGAGCGTATTCTTAAGAGCCACCAGGGCTGCCAACTGTTAATAGTTGCTCTCTCTCTCTCTTTTTAAAATCCTATTACCAATATATCTGAAAGTATGCAAGCCGACAGCTTTAAAATATGCACACGTATAGTACCTGACATTTTAGATTAATTTGGAGTAACTTATATACGTCAGTTCTACCAATATGATTCTAAGCCTGCTGACAGGACCAATTTTTAAATACATGTAACTTCTATACTATCAGTTGGATTTCAACCAAATTTCGTATGTGCTATGTGTAATATAACAGATATGACTATAAGTATTCATAAGAGCAATCAGGGCTGCCAACTGTTAATAAATGTTGTGTATATTTTTTACCCTAATATAAATATATCAGAAAGTATGCAAGCCAACAGCTCTATATTTTGCACACGTATAGCACCTGCCATTCTAGATTCATTTAGAGTAATTAATATAAGTCAGTGCTGCCAACATGATTCTATGCCTGTGATAGGTACAATTTTAAAATGCATGTAACTTCTATACTAACAAATGGATTTCATCCAAAATCGGCACAACAATGTATCATAATATTTCAGATTATATCTGACCAGCCAACATGCTTTTACGCGTGCTGATAGATCCAGTGTCAAACTGCATGTAACGTCCATTGGACATCAACCAAATTTTGTATTCTGTACCTTAAGAGATGGAACTAAGAATATATTCAGTCACCAGGGCTGTCAACTGTAGTGCTCTATTAAGCTACATTATACCAGGTATATTTTGAACTAATTTGGCATTTCGATATTACCAACTTAATTTCGTCATTATTCTAGATAGGTTCATATACTGTAGATTAATCATTGGCATGAATCTCAATTTTAGGAAAAGTAGGCTCATTAGTTTATCTCGGAACTTCTTGTTATTTATTTATTTATTTATTCCGCGTATGGCTTTTATTTCTGGGAGTGTCCGAGGACATGCTCGGCTCGCCAGAGGCTGTAGCTGTTTCAAGCGGACACCCATGGGGTGAGCTACAATTTCCATTCTATTTCAAGTGGTTCCAAATATCGCAAACCAGATGTCACTGACACCTAGTGGTGAACGTTGGAACGTTGATAGAGCGTTACAACGAAATCTAACCTATACATTTAGCTTCACACAAGTTTAGTTGGTGGAAGGATCTTTTACATGCCATAAATCTATGACATGGGAACGCTGGCTTTACTTCCCCTCCGAAGGAAGGCCGAGGGATTTTTAATGCTCTTAAAAATTCCGACAACTTCGGCGGGGTTTGAGTCCGCGATCTTGGGCACAGCAGTTATATTTTCGAAGATTCAAGTTATTGCAATTATTCGTAGTTGACCTACTAAAAGTTTTAATATCAATTATTTGCGTTAATAAAATGATCTATAAGGGAATCCTTAAAAAACCTATTTTAAGATTACAGAAAACCTAAAACTGAGACTAACAGGAGCTTAAGTTCCGGTCCCTAATAGTTCATTATGCAACAAGCCTATAATGGCAATAATTAAGACACGAGTATGTTTATAAAACGAGCGTATGCGAGTTTTATAGTTTCCATACGAGTGTCTTAATTACCATTAGAGGCTAGTTGCATACGACTGTTTATGTTCGACGATAATTATTAGACTATAACTATTCTACGTTCGGACATAAATATTCATAAATATCTGTCGAGATTTAGCCAGTTTTATGTACTGAACAGAGCGCATGTGACGCAGAGAATGCCTTGTATTTGACTATAGCCTCCTCGATTACCCCACTATGACACTAGGCAACGCAGTGAAATTTAAATTAAAAGGCCTTGTAACTCAATGCAGGTGCGATGATATCCTTATCTAATTGGTCAAACAACTGTTTCTTGAGCTGTGATTTGTGGGAGAAACTGTTTCATAATGAAAAATAGTGTTGTAATGACCATCATTATGATACAGTTTTCTGACATGAAATAGTCAGGGTCGAACATAAATAATCATAATGGTTCGCTTTTCAAGTGTTAGAAAGTGAGATCTGACACCATAGTGTTAACATTCTCATGTAGTGGAGAGAGAGAGAGAGAGAACCAAATTCAGTCGCTAGAAGGAGAGAGATGTCGCAGGTGAAGCTGCTCTGTAATTAACTGGTAACACATCAATGATTAGTTGGTAGAATTCCCTTTGAGGGCGCACGTGTATTCACTACGGTTGACCATGGCAATTAGCCCTCAATGAGGCTCTACAAGCGGAGATGAGACCGGAAGTTAAGAGATTACAGCACTGTCAACTCGTTATCCCGCCGGAAGTGATGCTACGTCAAGATTGAATTCAAGACATTCTATAGCATTACTACCCTCCATTATAAACTTGACATTAACAGACAAGGCAGTAGGAAAAATGTTCACTGTTAATAGTACATTATGCAACGAACCTATAATGGAAATAATTAAGACAAGAGTATGTTTATAAAACGAGCATAGTGAGTTTTATACTTTCCATACGAACGAGTGTCTTAATTACCATTACAGGCGAGTTGCATACGACTGTTTATGATCGACGATAATTATCATGTTCGACGATAATTATCACTATTTTATGTTCGTAAATATCTGTCGAGATTTCACCAGTTTTATGTACTGAACAGAGGGCATGGGACGCAGAGAACACCTTGTATTTGACCACGGCCTCCTGGAATACCTCACTATGACACTCGCCACGCAGTGAGATTTAAAATAGGGGGCATGGAAGTGAGCGCAGGTGCGATGCTATCCTCACCCAATTGGTCACACAACTGTTTCTTGAGCTCTGATTGGTGGGAGAAACTGTATCACAATGAAAACTTGCACTATATTGAGTCTCATTATAGTACAATTTTCTTACATATAATATTTACATTTCGCCAGGGTCGAACATAAAGTTCATATTTGAGTATTCTGGCAGTGTGTATATGACTTTTGTTTGTCTACTGTGGATCATTCTGTTATTACTGACAGCAGTGGATACGCTGGCTAAAGCGCAGCGTGGATCAAGGGGCCAAGCTCTCTGCTGAGTCGGTAGACACGTGGGTTCGATCCCTACCGTTCGCTGTCATTAAAATGTTTTTCCGTGGTTTCTCATTCTCAACAAGAGGTAAATGCTGCGACGGTACCTTCTGACAGTCCACGGCCGCTTCCTTTCACATCCTTGCCCAGTTTCATTCATCTTCACCCATTCCAGCTCTCATCCCGACGTGCAGGTCACCCACGAGCGTCGACTAGAAAGACCTGCAGTCGGCCTCTCAGGAGGCCACACAACAAAAGAAAAAATCTGGTATTGAACTTGATTGAATCTATAGAAGCAATATTTTCATTGATGCCTAGTATCTATTAAGGTGCGCTAACTAAGGTTTCGGTTGAAAACTGCAATTTTCTCCTTTCTGATGTTCTTGGGTTATTTTGCATATTGAAATATCATAGGAAGTTAGTTTGGAGGAACATGTTAATTTGCTTCCCAGATAAGGGTTATTGAAGTTTGTCAACATTAGAAAAAATCTTCCAAATCTTTATTTATTTACCTTTGCAGACAATTATGTGGCTGCCATTTCTTACAACATTCATTTTTATGCAAATAAGGTGCATTATTTCAGAAATTGGTACACCGACCCACATTCAATTTTACAAGTGTATTTATGTGAATAATGGCTACAGTGTTTATGCAACTTAAGAAAAAAATTGCATTGTTTCAAAGCTTTTTAAAATTATCAAAGAAACATTTTCATATAAAACGTATGAAGGACTAGAATCATGATTCCAATTTGTATTCCAAGCCATGAAATCTTCTTCAATTGTATTAAGTTTCAACACTTTAACTTTAAACGTTAGGTCATAAATGAACCGTTTGCTTAATATTTTGTTTTCAAGAAATCATTAATTGTAATGTTGGTATCAGTAACGTTTTTATCTTATGAAGGTAAATTTTGATAAATGTTCATTACATTGATTCAGTAGCTTGTTTAGCAGGAGCAATTTAAGTAACTGAACTGATTTGTTTTCAACTATTTAGTTAGCGACGCCTTAATAAAATAGCTTTTCAATCGGTCATCACGAGTGTACCCAATTAGATTGTGCGGAGATTAACAACATGTCTACTACCTGAAATAAATACATAATTTATTCATACACTTAATTAAATAGTGTTGCTTTTGTTGTTGATGTGTAGGGATGGTTCGGTTGGTTCCTTGGTTTAGGGGCTGTGACAACGCTGACATGTAGCCCCGTGTACTTCAGGTGTGTGTAGAATTTGCCTGATAACCTGTGTTATTGTGATGGTTGTATTAGTGTGTGTTATCTGTGATTCAGTTAAGGACTACAACGATGAATTTTTCAAGTACTTCCTACTTTTGCTACCAAATGCTACCACCCACGACACCTAGCTGCGGACTTGGCTATTAGATGCCATCGCAGCTACCACCTGACGGCGAACGTTGGAACTAATATAACGTTATCAAATAATCTAACCTACAAATGTTGACTTCACACAAGTTTAGTTCGTGGAAGGTTCTTTCTCATGCCTTAAATATATGACATGGGACCGCTGTCTTTACTTCCCCTCCGAAGGAAGGCATACTGAGGGATTTATAACGCTCCGAAAATCCGACGACTTCGGTTGGGTTTGAACCCACGATCTTGGGCATAGAAGGTCAGGCATGCTACCAACTACGCCACCGAAGCCGCCATTGCGACAGTGTGGGTGTGTGCTGAATTTTTCTGATAACCTGTGTTATTGTGATGGCTGTATTTGTATGTGTATTTGCAATTCAGATGAGTATTGGGAAGGAAGCGGTCGTGGCCTTATGTTAGGAATCATCCCAGCATTTTCCTGGAGTATAAGTGGGACACCGCGGAAAATCAGTTCCAAGATTGCTGAGATTGGAATCGAACCCTCCTCTTTTCAGTTATGCCTCACCAGGCTAAGTGTTCTCCGGTACAACCCTCAGACCAGAATTGAAATTACTTGGCAAAGCCGGGAATCGAACCCGGACCTCCGGGTTGACGGCAAAGAAAGCCAGCTGCCACACCACACAGAAGTAGTTTATAAAACACTTCTCAAACAAAAGGAAGTTCCGTTAATTCGATGACTAGTTTTGTTCGTCAAGGGACCATCATCAGAATGTTCACTTAGGGTTAATTTAGGTTCAGTGGATACGAAAATAACACTTATTATATACAACAGTACAGTGAAACCTCTATTAAGAGACCAGCGACGGTTCCATGGAAAGCTGGCCTTTTAGAGAGGTGGTCTCTTAAGAGGGGTAGGCATTAAAAATAATTGTATACTGCATTATTAATAAAGTGCAGTTGGAACACATACTTGATTAAAATTTATCTGCATTGGTTCACATTTAGTACAAATTAATTACAATTAGTTATTTTCTGAGCTCTGTCATTTAAAAAAGTCACGAATTCAACTGTTTCAGATTAGCACACCTTTTGTTTTTACAATTTTACTTTCTAGAATATCTCTGAGTGAGTTCGAAATTCCATTAATTTGTTCTGGGTTCGAACAATCTTCAAGGAGAGCCATTTTTTTTTGTATTTTTATGCGTTACATAACACTTTTTCTAATGACATTGTATCCTGATGCAGTTCTGTAGCAACAGAACCATTGTTTACATCATCACCCTCATCACCATCTCCAATGGTAAGGCAGACGAGAAGTGGTCTTTTGAAAGACGTCAGACTGAGAAAATGCCTGGTCTTTGGTCGGGGAGAGGGATGGCCCTTAAATAGAGGTAACAAATACATTAACCTTATGAGGTTTTAAATCGGTTCCAAGAAAAATCTGTCTTTAAGAGGGGTGGTCTTTTAATAGGGGTGGTCTATTAGAGAGGTTTCACTGTATTTGCAATTATGAATTTAAATTTCAACCCCGCCTGCTTGGGTGAGTGCTCAATTTGTCTGATAACCTGTGTTTCTGTTGTTACTGTGGTAGTGTTAACTTGCAAATATATAATCTCTGTAACTACGAGGTCACCTGTCCCTTTAATAATTTTTGCCGGCCCCGTGACGTTGGGGTAGTGCACATGGCCAGCCAATTAAATCCTCCATCTGTATGAGAAGTGTTTTATTAAGTGTATAAATCATCATCATCATCATCATCATTTATTGCATGTGACAGGCCATTAAGACCCATAGCAGAAAAACAAGGGTATACAATTCTTGATTACAATATAAATAGCAAGCATAACATAATATAGGCTATAACATTGTACTTCATAACAGGAAGAATGATTTCAGCTTCTCAAATAATGGTGGCATATATTAGACCAACGATTTCTATCCCTGGCATCTTCCATACTTGCATCTGGATCTACCTGGTTCAGTGCCAACATAACTCGATCTTTCCATCTCGTTCTTGGTCGACCTCTTGGACGTTTTCCCGTTGGCTGAAAATTGAACACACGGTACGGGAGAGTACCTTCTGCTCTGATAATGTGTCCTAACCATTGTAATCGTCTTCTCTCTATCTCTCTACTGATGTCTGCCTTTTTACAACGTCGATATAACTCCTCTTTACTCCGTCTTTCCCAACTGTCAGTTTCTGGGCAGTATTTTGGGCCATAGATTTTCCGCAGCATTTTTCTTTCAAATGCACATATACGTTCTTCAAAAGTTCTTGGAGTCGCCCACGTTTCACAACCATACATTAAAACAGGTCGTACTAGGGTCATGTATAGGTGGATCTTGTTTTCCTGAGATATTAGACGTGAAGTGAAAATTCTATTCATGCTATAGGAAACATGAGTAGCGTTGGTGATTCTTTGTCTAATTTCCTTTCCTATTTCACTTTTGTTTGACAATATTGATCCTAAATATTTGAATGATTCAACTGTTTCAAATTTGTGCATTCCAACGTCGATAGCGATCGGAATATTCTGTCGACGTGATATAATCATGTATTTTGTTTTCGATTCATTAACCACCAACCCCATTTTCTTTGCTTCCAGTAGGAATCTTGATGTATCAGTCGTTACCTGATCCAAAGTGTTCCCCATGAACACCACATCATCAGCAAATGCAAGAATTATGTCGGATCCGACCATCTCCATTTCCCTATTCCAAACAGTTCCACGTTTAATCTTTTCCAATGCTATATTGAAAAGGACTGGGGCTAGAGGATCTCCTTGTCTTAGTCCACTTTGAACGCTAAAGGATTCTGATTCTTGATTTGCAAACCGCACCTGGCATCTAGAGTCAGAGTAACAGGTCTTGATCAACCTTATGTATTAAGTGTATAAATAATTCAATTATTTATTTATTTATTTATTTTAGATACTAAAACAGTGGTTGGTTGGTTCCTCAGTTTGGGGCCGCGACAACGCGGTCATGTAGCCCGGTGTACTTTGGGTGTGTGTAGAATCTGTCTGATAACCGGTGTTAATTGTGGTGACTGTATTAGTGAGTGTATCTGTTTTAATTCAAGTAAGGACTGCAGACATTCAATTTTTCCAAGTAGTTACCACTTTTCCCGCAAACGCCACCGTCAGCGACCAACTAGTTCAGAACGTAGTTACCAGATGCCACCGCAGTCGGCTCCTGACGACGAACGTAGGAACCTAAGAACGTTAGTTTAATGGTTAACCTAT
Organism: Meconema thalassinum; assembly: GCA_946902985.2. Taxonomy (NCBI): domain Eukaryota; kingdom Metazoa; phylum Arthropoda; class Insecta; order Orthoptera; family Tettigoniidae; genus Meconema; species Meconema thalassinum. The sequence continues at coordinate 2,123,478,978 of OX336388.2, forward strand.
ATATAATTTAATTTCACACATGTGCAATTAGTGGGAGGTTCTTTAACATGTCTATTAGTTATATGTCATTGTTCTATTAGACTGTGGTGTGTGAGTGTGTCTGGTAGCAGTTGCATTGTTTATTAGTTATAGTTCATTGTTTCAGTAGACTGTGATGAGTGAGGGTGCATGTGAGTGTGTCTGTTGACAGACTGTTTTAGTGGTAGTATTTGTTGTTGGTGGAACTTAAGTTTTTGTTAGTAGAGTTTTGATATTTAATTGTTAGTACGGTAGAAGGTTAGTATTTTTAGCCTACTTTCGATTTTTGCAAAAAATGAAAGTAGACTTATGTGATCAACACAGGGCGAAAAAAGTGTGTCTGTCTGTGTGTGTATGTGTGTGTGTGAGTCTGTGTGTGTGTGTGTATGTGTGTGTGTGAGTCTCTGTGTGTGTGTGTGTGTCTGTGTGTGTGTGAGTGTGTGTACTCTGAATGTCTGTCCCCCCCTATCAATTCGAATACGGTGAAACCGAATTGAACGAAATTTGGTACAGAGGTAGCACTAGTAAAGGACATCTCAATGTCATACTTTATATCGCCGCCATCTTTACCAAAACAGAATGGCGGCCACTCAAATGTTCAAAACGTAAAATCAAATTACGGCTACACTAATCATCCGATCTCTACCAAATTCGGTGACAACATACCTTTATATAGGACGCGTCTTTCACCCAAAATTCAAGGTCATCGGCCATGCCATTTCAGGATGGCGGCCGTGTGAATTATGCAACCATTTTAATAAATAGCTTAAGACCCACCAATTCCGATTATCGAGCCTAGGGGGGTTTAAGCTATCCTGAAGGTCGTGATCCGTTATTTATTATAATTTAATATTATAATATTATACAGTATGAGTGGCTTAAAAGAGCTGAGCCGTTTGTGTCACACGACAAGATGGCAGCTGTCCTCATGTGCCTGTCTTATATTTCAGTAGTTTTAGTATGTTGTATGTGATATACCGTACTGATACAATAATATAAACTTTGTACGAAATGATCTTTAATGAAGATGTACTGCAGTGAAGAAATCGTTTATTTAAAGTCATTATTTGCCAACAGTTTGTATCTAATATGTCAGTTAAGAACACCTGACATCATGGATACGGTTAGCTCTGGGCTAGCATGTTAGTCTGACACGCAGTTGACTGGGGATCGAGTACTGCTACAGTTAGGTTTTTTTTTTTCTTGAATTCTTTTACAAATGATGTGCACGAGCTTTTTCCACAGATACTGAATAAAATGTCATTTAGCTCAAAGGAGAGGATAAAGTATACACTCGTATATTAATAAAATCACAGTCCCAGCATCGCACATAAACAGAAGCCATTAGGAAAAGGAGAATAGAAGAACTAGATACACGTTGTCATTAACCACAGCCTTCTTAATGCCTCTGTACGGTGCTGTCCTCTTGTGGGTTATGTGGGTAATATTGTTCCAAACATAACGCTGTGTAAATGCCTGAGCTGGCCTCCTGAAGTATGGCAATTTTGTAATACTGGTAGTTCAACTATTAGCCACGATCGCGCTCCGAATACCTTTAAACACTGCCAGCTGGATCGCCTCCCTCTTGGCTACTTTAAACTGCCTACTCATTCAACACCCATAGAACACTGCCATAGTAGTACATTACGATGGCAGTGCATAGGCGTACAAGATAAAGATTAATTCACTGATAGGTCGCAGCACCACCTACTGTGATTGGGGCGGAAGATTCTTAATTTTGCAGGCTGGCTTAATATAGAGATTAACGGACGTGAATGCATTACAATAAGTTAGTAGTTTTGTTATTCAATCATCATAATGTATATAATATTGATTTTGACACTTACTGGTTTATTATCAATATAAAAGAAAACAAACAATACATTGTGGTAGGGGTGATTGTGTTAGGGATGAGGACAAAGAGTCATAAAGATACCCATACATTTAGGAGAAAGTAGGCTATATGTTCTTTGCTGAACATCTTGTTGTTAGTAGAATTGCTCTTTACTCATTCTGAAAGGGAGTAGCAGCCTTTCAGAATAAATCAATTCTTTACTAGTCTTATAGACGGTTAAGATATTGATAATATAAGCCATTAATGGCTACACTGCGTCCTGCTGCACGGCTGAAAGCAACGGGAAACTACAGCCGTATGCTATTCCCGAGGATATGCACCTCTCTATGCATAATTACATGTGATGATGGCCTCCTCCCTTGTAAAATTTCAATCCGGAGGTAAACTAGTCCCCCGTTCGGATCTCCGGGTGGGGACTACTCGAGAGGGGGTTAACATCACAGAAGTGACAAAGAGGAAATCTGACATTCTACGGATCGGAGCGTGGAATGTTAGAAGTCTGCTAGGAAGTGGAAGGTTAGAAAACTTAGAAAGGGAAATGGATAGGTTGAGGTTGGATTTGGTTGGGATTAGTGAAATGCGCTGGCAGGAAGAACAGGACTTTTGGTCAGGAGACTATAGGGTCATTAGCACTAAATCAAACAATGGCCAAGCTGGGGTTGGCCTCATATTGAGTAGGAAACTTGGACAGCGGGTGGAATATTATGAGCAATATAGTGAACGGATTATTGTAGCAAAAATCAATACAAAACCTACCTGCACTACAGTGGTACAAGTCTATATGCCTACCAGTCAAGCTGATGATGAGGATGTTGAAAAGGTCTACGAAGAAATAGACGAAATTCTGAGGTATATCAAGGGTGATGAAAATGTTATAGTAATGGGAGATTGGAATGCTGTGGTAGGAAAAGGGAGAGAAGGGAAGATAGTAGGAGATTTCGGATTAGGTGAAAGGAATGATCGAGGAAGCAGGCTGGTAGAATTCTGCACCGAGCATGAATTGGTCATAGCTAACACCTTATTCAATAACCACAATAGAAGAATATACACATGGATGAGACCAGGAGATACAGGGCGTTACCAAATCGACTTCATTATGGTCAAGCAGAGGTTTCGAAACCAGATTTTGGATTGTAAAACATATCCTGGTGCTGACATAAACTCTGATCACAATCTTGTTGTAATGAAATGCAGATTAAAGTTGAAGAAACTGAAGAAAAGTCAAAAGCCAAAAAGGTGGGCAATAGACAGACTGAAAGAGAAGGATGTAAACGAAAGATTCAAGAAGAGTATAAAGGAAGGACTAATGAAAAACCCTAAACAAACTTTAATTGCAGACGAATGGGCACTTTTGAAGAATGAAATAACAAAATCCGCAGAAGAAAACATTGGTAGGAAAGAAAGAATAGGTAGAAAACCGTGGATCACTCAGGATATACTAGAATTGATGGATGAAAGGCGGAAACACAAGAATCTAAGAGATGAAAAGGGGAAAGCAGAATACAGACGTCTGAGAAATGAGGTTAACAAGAAGTGCAAGGAAGCGAAAGAAGAATGGTTGAAAGAGAAATGTGCAGGTATAGAAAATTGTCTGAAATTAGGAAAAGTAGACACAGCTTATCGAAGGATTAAGAATACTTTTGGGGAAAAGAAGACTAAGTGCTGTAATATTAAGGACACAAATGGAAAGCCTCTAACAGATAGGGAAGAAAAGGTTGACAGATGGAAAGCTTACATAGAGAGTTTGTATAAGGGAAAGGAGATTGAGAATCATGTAATGGAAAGGGAGGAGGAAATTGATGAGGATGCGAAAGGAGATTTAATATTGAGATCAGAATTTGATAGAGCTTTGGAAGACTTAAGCAGGAACAAAGCACCAGGCATAGATGATATACCGATTGAGTTGCTACGCTGCATAGGAGAAGAAGGTCTGATCAGGTTATTTCACTTGGTGTGTAGGATTTATGAGACAGGTGAGGTACCCCCTGATTTCAAGAAGAATGTAATCGTCCCTATACCAAAGAAAGTGGGAGCTGACAGATGTGAAGATTACCGTACAATCAGCTTGATTACTCATGCTTCAAAGATCCTGTCTAGAATAATTTACAAGAGGATTGAAAGCCAGATAGAAACGGAGTTGGGTGAAGACCAGTTTGGTTTCAGGAGAAATGTAGGAACAAGGGAAGCTGTACTAAGTCTTAGGCTGATTTTAGAAGGTAGAATAAGGAAAGATAAGAGAACGTTCATGGCTTTTGTAGACTTAGAAAAGGCTTTTGATAACGTTGATTGGACTAAATTGTTTGACATTTTGAAATCAATTGGAATAAAGTACATGGATATGAGGGTGATATACAATCTGTACAGAAACCAGACAGCAGTCATTCGAGTTGAAGGACATGAGAGAGAAGCTGGTATTCAGAAAGGTGTAAGGCAAGGCTGCAACTTATCACCCATACTTTTCAATCTTTACATTGAACAAGCAATGAAGGAAATTAGAGAAAAATTTAAAGTGGGAGTGAAGATTCAAGGAGAAATAATTTCAACTCTGAGATTTGCTGATGACATCGTCATCTTGGCCGACAAGCCTGAGGATTTGAATGAGTTTTTGAATGGTATGGACTCCGTCTTGCGGAAGGAATTCATGATGAAAATAAATAAATGTAAAACAAAAATACTGGAATGCAGCCGAAATATATCAGAAACCTCTATGGAGATCAAATTGGCAGGTGAAAAGCTGAAGGTAGTAGGAGACTTCTGTTACTTAGGAAGCAGAATAACCAGTGATGGACGAAGCAAAGAGGATATAAAAAGTAGGTTGGCTCAGGCAAGGAAAGCATTTCTACAGAAAGGAATCTGCTGACATCGAATATAGATTTAGGTATTAGGATGTCATTTTTGAAAGCCTTTGTCTGGAGCGTGGCGCTCTATGGAAGTGAAACTTGGACTATTGGTGCAGCAGAAAAGAGGAGAATTGAAGCATTTGAAATGTGGTGTTACAGGAGAATGATGAAGATCAGATGGGTAGATAGGGTTACAAACAAAGAGGTATTAAGACGAGTGGGAGAGGAGAGATGTTTCTGGCGACTGCTAATGAAGAGAAGAGATAGGTTGGTAGGACACATACTAAGACACCCAGGAATAGCAAGCTTAGTTATGGAAGGAAGGGTCGAGGACAAAAACTGTAGGGGTAGACCAAGGTTAGAATATGTTAAACAGATTGCCTCCGATGTAGGGTGTCGGAGCTATGTAGAGATGAAACGATTAGCTCAGGACAGGGAGGCATGGAGAGCTGCATCAAACCAGTCAAAAGACTGAAGACTCAAACAACAACAACAAATATATGACATGAGACCGCCGACTTTACTTCCCCTCCGAAGGAAGGCTCACTGAGGAATTTTTAACGTTCTTAAAAAATCCGATGACTTCGACCGGGTTTGAACCCGCGATCTTGGGCATAGAAGCTCAGCATGCTACCAACTACGCCACCGAAGCCGCTAAAATAGTGGTGTTGGAAGTACAGAAGGGTGACAATGAGCCATAAATCATGCTAAATGGCTCAAAGTTGGACAGTGTCTCAGACTTTCAATACTTGGGTAGTATAGTATCCAAAGATAACCTAGCCACATGTGAAGTGAACAATCGAATCAGCAAAGCAATGCACTTTCACCACCAAGTAAGACAACTCCTCGGGGATAAACAAGTGCCACTCAAAAACAAGGTGACATTGTATAAATCACACTACACACCAATCCTCACATACAGCCTGGAAACCGCCACACTAACCAGGAAAGACAATTCGAAACTCCAAGTAGCAGAAATGAAGTTCCTTCGTACTATGATCCAGAAGACCAGGAAAGACAACATCAGGAATGATAAAATCAGAGAAGAGGTGAGAATAGAAGACTCTATATACTACAAATGATCCAGAAGGCTAGAATGAAGTGGTTCGGCCTCGTGAAGAGAATGAGTGCCAATAAAACTGCAAGAAGGGAGTATGAAAGAGACCTAGGAGGGAGGAGACCAGCTGGCACATTTAGAAAACACCGACAGTAGTGGGTACGCGGGCTAAAGCGCTGCGTTAGGTCTAGGGGCCAAGCTCTCTGCTGACTCGGTAGACGCGTGGGTTCGAGCCCCACCGTCGGCTGTCCTTGAAACTGTTTTCCGTGGTTTCCCCATTTTCAACACCAGGCAAATGCTGGGACAGTACCTTCTGACAGGCCACGGCCGCTTCCTTCCACATCCTTGCCCAGTTGCATTCATCTTCATCCATTCCATCTCTCATCCCGACGTGCAGGTCGCCCACGGGCATCGACTAGAAAGACCTACACTCGGCCTCTCAAGAGGCTACACGAAAAAAAAAATATCTAGAAAACAATGGACAGATCTGGTGAAGAAGGATGTCCAGGAGAGAGACCAGGATTGGGAGAGGATTGTGAACGAAGAATGGTTCATGGATCGACAGAGATGGAGAAGGCTCGTATACCACACACGGGAAACTGGAGTTGGTCAACGATGATGATGATGATGATGACTAGGATAATTGATTCTTTATCTCCGTTTAATCTACGAAAAGGTACACTCGTGCTGACCGAATGGAAGGCGATTCTACTCATATAATTGACCATTAGTCAGGTTCTGCATTATTCAAGCTTCTTACCGCAATCCATTTGTGTAATTTACATTGTGGTTGTTGGTTCGTCTTATGGGCTTTGAACATCTTGGAAATCAGACCCACGTACTTTGGCATGTGATCAATTTGTCTGATAGCCTGTGTTTCTCTGGTGACTGTGGTGGTGTATCTAACTATATTTCTTACGGTCGGGAACAGGGTAGTTGTCTCTAGACTAAAAACAGGTACTATCCCGGCATTTTTTGCCTGGAAGGACTGTGCGAAAAATCGGGGAAACACACACTCAGGATTGCCACTGACAGCTCTAAGATTCGAACCTTTGAAATCAATATTCCATCTCACCCGTGCAATGATGATGTGTGATTTAACAAGAAAAATTAAACGTAGGAGTATTGAAACAGAAGGTGCAGTGTTTTACAGGGCGGCTTCGGTTACGTAGTTGGTAGGATGCTGAGCCTCTATGCCCAAGGTCGTGGGTTCAAACCTGGCCAAAGTCGTCGGATTTTTAAGAACGTTAATAATCCCTCAGCATGCCTTCCTTTGGAGGGGATGTAAAGTTAGCGGGCCCATGTCATAGATTTATGGCATGTAAAATAACCATCCACTAACTAAACTTGTGTGAAGCAAAATTTGTACTATAGGTTTGATTAATGCTCTTAAGTTTCAAAGTTCATCACCAGGCGTTGGTTGTGACGGCATCTAGTAATAGGCAAGTTCACAACTAGGTGTCGTGGACGGAACCATTTGGTAGCGAAAGTAGCAACAACTTGAAATTATCGTCTGAAGTCCTTCCTAGAATTTAAAACAGATAACACACACTAATACAGTCATCATGATTAACACCGGTTATCAGACAAATTCTACACACACCCAAAGTACACGGGGCTACAAGGCCGCGTTGTCGCAGCCCCTAAACTAAGGAACCAACCAACCTACTGTTTCACAGCATGAGAAAATGAAGTAGAAACAGCTCTTGACTCGGAAAACTGGAGATTACAGAGGAAGCTGTTTAAACATAATTTAATCTTCTCAAAGTCAAACGAGAGAAGCTTTGATCTCTTTCAGCTGCAAGTGAATGATTTATATTCCATTCCTGTAACACTTTTGTTCAACACAGAACTTTATCTCAGGCTCTGGTCAAGTGTTGCGGTGGCGTCGCACTCTTTATCTGGCGGGAGAGATGCGGGGCTAGAATCGACGCGTGAAGGAAAGCACTTTTCTTACGATGTTCCTCATCAGGCTAGTTTTCGCCGCTATCGAGTACAGCATGTGGAGTTGTGTGGTGGCTTCTTGCATCTTCTTGCCCATTCTTAATACTGTGTCGACTTGTTGGGTTCTGGCCCACTCCTTGACATTTATTTTCTAGGACACAGTTAAATAATATGCAAGATATACCATCTCTTTGCCACGGTGGGTGAGTGGGTAGCGTGTCGGTCTACTAACCCCAAGATTGCAGGTTCGCTCCTGGCCGTGGTTAGTGATTTTTTTGAAAGGCGGCAAAAATACGATACGCATGTCATACGATGTTGGCATGTCAAAGAACCCATTTGAATTCAATAGGCCGTGTTCATAATGGAAAAATTAATCTCGGGAGTTTCTGCCAACAAAAAGTTCCCTATTTCTCTACTAGAAAGCGCTATAGTGTTCAAGGAGCTTAAATATCTAACCTCCTTGACTTCCATAGTGATTCAAGGAACAACGAAATTCGACATGCAAGCTACCCTCTGGGTGTCAAATTACAAAGCATGCACCCGGCACCCGAGGCCATACGATATTATTATTACTATCCCTGTCTTGATTGGGAAATTCTCCGAGAGCTGCCCTCTAAACCTTACTCTGGAGGTCATAACGAATAGAATATAAAGTGTGATTTCTTCTCCCTCAATAGCATGTAATGAATACGGATCGGGTTGGCACTCACCGCTACGCAGCGCTACAGTCGATTTGAGATTGTTGATTTCCACATATGTTTACGTGTTTATGTGCGATATATTAAGAATTTAATCGATCGGAGTGTTTTGGTGGTGTTCTGGGCAAACATTTTTTGATATACAAGTGCTTACACTATTACTTCATAGTATTAATACCTGAAATGCTATTGTAGGAAGCATTAACTGAAATGGAATTTAATTTCTTGTCGTGTGTTGACGTTATCTTCGTGTGTTAATTTTATTGTTATTTAATGTAAGTAAACAGCAGTTTAGCCCTTACATTTTCATGAGTGCTTAATGTGAGTAGTGAAGATGCCTTGCTCTATTGTACCAGGATGCAGATCTAGCTGTGGGGACTGTAAAGAGGTCCGATGGTTTTTCAAACCTCCTAAAGATTAGGAACATTTTATCAAGTGCAAAGGGGCCATACCAGGGAAGGATAGGGAACTTACTGAAAAGTCCTACATCTGTGATGCTCACTTTTCAGAAGATTTAATTGTTAAATTAGACAAATTTGTGATAGAAGGGAAGGAAGTAGTACTTCTCCCAAGAACCAACTGGCGATTGAAAGACTATTCTGTTCCACATATATTTCCTAATTTGCCTAAGTATTTGTCTGGTATGGTGTAAATAAAAATGCTCTTGATGCCATTAAAAACTACTTCTGTGAAGAAAGGGATGAGAATAAAAAGGCAATGAGTTAAAAAACATATATCTACCGTAATGCTGAAGGAGGCGTGATCAGTTTTAGGCAATAGCCTATTCTATGAAGGCGTCATAACTATGCCTTCTATGTCTGTTTAATGTTAAGTTCTTCTGAAATGATGGTAGTTTACTGATTTTGGTGTTTATGGAGTGAAATTTATGGTTATTATTGAATTGTATAATAATCTACGGTAAAGTTGAAAGTTGCGTTCGTACGGCTTTTTTTTCTGTGTTGCAAGTCTGTTAAGGGAATGTAAAATGTGTAACAATGTGAAGAAATCCTTTCTGATAGCGAGGTTAATTTTTCCGTTCTTTTTTAAATTTACCGATAGCTGGCAAAACTAATTGCATTTTGAACTTGCTCTCTGTCTTCGCTTATTGTCGAAACTGGACTATTACAGGACACGACATATTAAATTATAATTGGGCACAGTACAGTACGTGGAGATGTCTAACTTATTAGCGCCTATGAGGATATCTGGCGGTGTTTTAACATGTAAAACAGGTCGCAAGGTTTTAGAAGTCTCGTAAGCGCCAATGCTAACTTACATCACAGATCGGAGCCAGCGCTGCGCTGCGGCGGACCGGGCGTACTAGGCCAGTGATATCACTTCTTATTCTATTCGTTATGCTGGAGGTTTTACTGTAAAGCGTGGATTGTACCATCCTAATGATTTTGTCTTCCTCTATATTTAATAATAATGATACTATTAATAATAATTTTAATGTGATAATAATAATAATAATCGTATATCCTCAGCCAGAAAATTTAGAGGCCAGGCGATTTATTTATGCGGATGACACCGCTATTGCTGTACAGGGTAGGAGCTTTGAGGAGGTGGAGGGAAAACTGTCCAATGCTCTTGAGAGATTAGACAATTATTACACCCAGAATCACCTGAAACCTAACCCTGGAAAGACACAAGTATGCGCATTTCATCTTCGCAACAAAGAGGCCCGGAGAAAGTTGAATGTTGTCTGGAAAGGAGTGACACTCGAAAGCTGTGAAACGCCTCGATATTTGGGAATCAAGCTTGATCGTACCCTCAGCTTCAGGAAACATTGTAGAGAATTGAAGTGCAAGATCAGCTCAAGAAATAGCATAATGTGGAAGTTAATAGGTTCTACATGGGGAGCGAACCCTCATGTTCTACGTTCAACAGCATTGGGACTTTGCTTTGCAGTAGGAGAGTACGGATCATCAGTGTGGGGAGTATCTGCCCATACCAAGCAAGTGGACATAGCTCTTAACGAGTCCACACGTATTGTCACTGGATGTCTAAGACCTACTCCAGTGCAGAAGATCTACCCTCTCGCTGGCATTGCACCTCCAGTTATTCGACGCAGGGTGGCAGCAGAGAAAGAGAGATAAAAGCTTGAAACAGATCCCAGACATTCTATGTTCAACCACAAGGTGACCACTCCTCGCCTAAGATCCAGGAAGAGTTTTATTAAGAGAACAGTACCCCTCCATACCAAGCCAGACGTCCGGCGTGTGTCACTCTGGAAACAAATAGTACCAGAGGGGTTTACCCCTAAAGAAGAACTGAGCAGTGGTAGTCATTTGCCTTTTACCACCTGGAGGTCCTTAAACCGGATGAGAACAGGAGTGCCTAAGGGTCGTAGCAACCTTGTGAAGTGGGGTTATGCAGAAGATCCACGATGTGCCTGTGGAGAAATCCAGACTCCACAACACCTGCTCACGTGCAAAGATCTTAATGAAACCTGCAGCCAGGAAGACCTTATGTTGGCCACAGACCGAGGGATAAGAGCTGCAGAGTTCTGGAAAGGAAGAATTTAGTGTGTCTCCCGGACACGGAAAGTAAAGTAAGTAAGCTACCTCGTAGATGTGCCGTTCCGCCCTCTGCGGTCATCTGGTGAATAAATAAAAACTTAACGAGGACGGGGATTTTTGGCTGGGATTTTAGTCTTGTAATTACCAAATGTTCTGTGCTGTGGGGATAGCAAGCTTGTCTCTTACTCCGGAGGTCCCAGATTATATTTCCGGTTCCGTCTGAGATTTTTTCACATACGCCTATTTGAGGACTGGAAGGGGTTGCACTTAGCCTCGTGAAGACAAGTGAGTAGACATCTGATCCGACAGGCAACGATCATGGTAAAGGAAGGAAGTATCAATATTCAAGACGCCCCTAAAACCATGAGTCAATGATACTAACCATATCATTAATGAAGGAGCCAGCCAGTCTTATAAGACTCTTGATAGATTTAGTCAGTTAAGAATTATTTATTTAATTGAACATTGTTTATCAAATATTTGTTATTAGACTAAAATAAGTATAAAATTAGTATTTTATGAAAAGCCAAGAATATGACCTTGGCTGCCCTTGTCGTAATTGGCGAAGTTAAAATATTCAGTAAATGACAACCTTGAGTCAATATCTAGTTGTACCTTATTAGTGGCAAGGAAATATACCAGACGTACCCCCCCCCCCCCCAGTGGTTGAAAGAAAGAAATTTTGCCGAGGGCATTGGAAAGCCGGTGTAACGATACGACAAATGCTTGAATCGCTTTGACCATTACGTTGAGACATAAGAATAAAACAAGCAAACATTTAGTAGTAAAATCAGTTTGGTTTGTCAATCTGTTATTTCTATACAGTCCATTGGAACTTGAAAAAAAAAGCCCTCGTATTATTATTATTAGAAATAAGATAGCGGTACTACAACCTGTGACTATAAAGTTCGGTGAATAGTCCTGTACTACCAACATAGATGAACAATGCACGACAGTGACCCTACTGTACTTCGAAATAGTCCCCTCCCGTAACTATGCAATGCTGAGATCGGCGATACTTGTCCTGGAAACTTTGCAAGAAGGCGTGCTTTGGGATGGTGTTCAAAAGGCTCGTCACCTTGCGTTCGGTGAATAAAGTCAGAACGGTCGACCTGGCAACATTGGCGACTCTCAACGTAACGTGTAAGACCTGTTCGACACATTGCGTGTTTAGGATGATATTATGCAATCTACCATGCACACCTGTTCGGCGGGTTGCAGTAAGAAGGATGAATTTATGCAACCTACCATGCACACCTGTTCGGCGGGTCGCAGTGAGAAGGGTGAATGTTTTGTGGAATGGAAAGGCTCTGAAAACCATTGTCACGGGCGATGAGACTTGGTATCTGAGGTACGACCCCGAATTCAAGCGTCAAAGTATGGAGTGGCGAGGGCCAGGTCCAGGGTCACCGAAAAGCCCTGAAGGGCCAGAGGTTTTCGAACATTTCGGACATCCAACGTAATGTGACGATCGGACTGAAGGCTATCCCTAAAGTGTTTCCAGGACTTGTACAGACATTCTCAGAAGTGCATAACCATCCACGGGGATTACTTCGAAGGACAGTAACTGCTGTTTCAGGTAAGCCAACAATCTGTTCGAAATATAGACCCATTCACCGAACTTTATTGTGACAGGTTGTATTTCAATATATGCCAAGCCTGAACATAGAAACGCCCCTAAATACCAGCATCAGAATATCCGATGTCAATGGCAAGTTTTGAAATGGAGCATCTTAATGCAGCCATGGACAATGATTCGATGTTCTCGGCTACGCTTCTGGGGCTTATATCTAAAGATTCGCATTAACCACCACAAGCATGTAATTACGTGCTAACGAGCTTAATGAATGATTTGAGATCTACGGCATGGCTGCCACTCTAGCAATAGGACACGCCCAAAAATTAAAATTAAATTTGATGTAGGCCTACGCCACCGTATCTCTGAATTTAGAACATGCGTGATTAAGTATATTCGCTACGACGCGACGCCCTCCAAGTTTCATAATTGGCTCCTTGAGAACACGCCACCTGTTAATCATGGCCATTGTTCTCCAAACGATGCTCATAAATATCATTTGCAGAGGGAACTTTTGTCGTGCGGTGCAAGTAAGATCTAAAATACACAGTTCCACAATCTCTCGGAGCAACCAGCGGCCACGGCCGTATTTGAAGCTCTACGTCACGTAATTACAAAATAACAGAACAGGGTGTCTGAAAATGAGTTGCGGGAATAAGGAGCAAAATGGACGGACTATGCAAAGAATATACAGGGTGTCATTTATGTACTTGAGTAACCTTAAGGGGCGTGTAGGGGATGGGTATAGGATCAATTTGAGATAGGGAACCTGGGGTCGTTACGTCCTCCTAACCCCTGAAAAAAGGTTTATTTCGGGACCTCCGCCCCTGTAAAGTAGGCAAGCTCGCTGTGCAAATTGAAATTGACACAATATTCAAACCCTGCTGTCGGCCCTCTCCGTGGCCCGTCGGGAGCCCTCATGTCCTGTCGGCCGGCGTCGTATTTCGTATAAAAACTTCGTTGCTTACCTCAAGATTTAAAATTTCTAACCCCGTATTAGGAAAAGAAGAAATAAAGAACAATTAGCTTCCCCTTAAATGAATTTAAAATGCATGCCAGTAGACTAGTGCTACTGCATGAGACTGAACATATTTGGAAATGTAATTGTGCATGTCAATACCTGGAATGTTGCATGTAATTGAAAATTATTGTATATTTACTGTGATGGTGCTGTACCAGTTCTGTTGCATGTTTTATGTGTCTTGTACTTCTAATTGTGCATTGTAGTCGAAGAACCAATGGGCATGTAACATCTCATAATGTCATGAAATTGCCAACTTAAATTTCTGTATCTGGAGTGGAAGCTCTTTAGGTAAGGTGCTTGTGTGTTTTTGCAACGGTTGGCAACGCGTAATTCGCGCATGGCTTTTCATTTGTTTCTGCTAAAGCTTCTGTTCACTGCGCATGGGCAAGGAGCAACAGAGGTGCTGGTGGAAAACAAAAGGAGAGTCAGAAGCATTCAACTATGGGGACCTGAATTGGTCGGAAGTGTTCCGTAGGCCGGGCCTCGGTGGCCATTAACGCATCGTTGGATAAGCAAAGGTAATGAAGAATATTATGATTAATCTATTCGCAGCGGTTTCGGAGTGTTTCCAGATCATATTATAATTTTATTTATTTTTTGATTTATTGAATTCATAGTCAGGTGTCGTCTGGCCAGTATGTTTTAACGAAGTTACGGCATTATGTTTTTACTACGAGGCTAGTATAGCCAGAATTCCTTTCTTCTTGTGGCGATTTGTTTTATTTTAATCTGAGCCCATTATTCTATATTTGACCTAAGTTTTGGTTATATCTTCACTATTTTCTCGCCGTCAAAATGATTATGTTATCTATGGCTGATCGTCATTTGTTTGGATTGGTCAGAATTGAAATATTTTCTGCCCGTCTGAATACTGCTGTTTTCTGGCGTCATCTATAACCCGAGTTTAAAACAACTATGAAATGATTAATTTTTGGTGAAATGTTTTTATCTCGCGATTCCTGAAGGTTCAGCTTCCCATTTTAGTGCTTGGATGCAGGATTGCCAAACGGCATGTCATTGTTAACCGCCATTGGAGAATATTATTTGCCTAGAGCATATTTTTAATGATTGGTTCCTTCCTCTAGTCTGTCTGACATTTGTATTTGTTCTGCTTTAAAGAATATATTTTGGCGGTTGTTGTTTTTATGAAATCGTCTTTCATTTAATTAAATTATATACGACACCTTGTGAGCAACGTGAACCCATTGAGAAGCAGCATCGTAGTACCAATGCTTGGTAACAAGCAAGAATATACATTTACATTTCTTCACGAATACCACTACAGGGACGTAGGATTGGTTGGTCAGTACTCAACAGAGCAGAAATACTCCCCTAAGGAAATACAGGTTATGTTAACCTCAAAATATACGTAGCAGAGTAAACAGGGTCTGTCAGGTTGTAGACCACTTCGGCCGATGAGTTCCAAACCCAGCCCTCCACACAACGGGTAATCCGGCAATTGTCTTAAGTATGGGGCACTCGCCATGTGTTAATCTGAGGTCAGGCACTATTTCGCTGTCAACGGTCTTGGCAAGACCACCGCTCAACGCTGCATTAGCCGAGAGAATAGCGGCGAGGCGCAATGCCCCGGTGATCCCGGGTTCGTTTCTCCTGGGGTGTCATACCTCCATATTTTTACTTTTTCTTTATTTTTAGAGGGGAAGGAGGGGGCGTAGTCACAGTGCGTGTTTATCCTGTGTTGATTTTTTTATAACTATCGTTGATTCTGTAAATTAATTGCATTTCGATTATTAGTATCAATAAGTTGTACGCCTCCGTGGCCTAGACGGCAGCACGCCGGTCTCTCACCGCTGGATCCGTGGTTCAAATCCCGATCACTCCATGTGAGATTTGTGCTGGACAAAGCGGAGGCAGACGGGTTTTTCTCCTGGTACTCCGGTTTTCCCTGTCACAATTCCATTCCAGCAACACTCTCCCCTATCATTTCATTTCATCTGTCATGCATTTAATCATTTCCCCAGGGGAGTGAGACAGGCTTCGGCAGCCAGCACAATTCATATCCTCGCCGCTAGATGGGGGCTTCATTCATTCCATTCCCTGACCCGGTCGGAGACTGGAAGCAGGCTGTGGATTTTCATTTTCAGTATCAATAAGTTACGTGTGTTTCTGTAATAGTTACATACGACGGAACTATCCATTGGCAAGAGGAATGCAGCTTTATTTAGTACGATTTAGTACGAACTTCGTAAGATAACCTATAACTCATGAGACCAATGCAATTCAGTCACGAAATTTTCTTCTATTGTCATCAAAATGTAACGAAAAACAAATTAAAGCTCAACAACCAAATTTACTCCCTCCGAAAAAGTATTTCAGGAAAATTGAAAACAGGAAATTAGAGGTTAACAACAAACAGAGACAAATAATTAGTCTTTATTGGCCATCACAAACGAAAACATGACTAAAAGTCAAACCTGTTTTCTGGGGTTAGGAGGCCGCTACGACCCCAGGTTCCCCATCTCAAATTGATCCTATACCCACCCCCTTCACGCCCCTTAAGGGTACTCTAGTACATAAATGACACCCTGTATATTAAATTTTATGGAG
This sequence comes from Meconema thalassinum, assembly GCA_946902985.2. Classification (NCBI taxonomy): domain Eukaryota; kingdom Metazoa; phylum Arthropoda; class Insecta; order Orthoptera; family Tettigoniidae; genus Meconema; species Meconema thalassinum. Next base: position 2,123,495,080 of record OX336388.2, read on the forward strand.
TAGAAATATTTTAAACAAAACTAAGAAACTTATATACAGTACATTGGTACGAAGTATTTTGTTATATGGAGCAGAAACTTGGCGTTAAACAGACAGCAAGCAAACAAATTATTAGTAACAGAGATGGATTATTGGAGGAGGGTGGCAAGAAAATCAAGATTGGATAAAATTAGAAATACTAGAAATTATGCAGGTAAAACAAAATGTACTAGAAGTGGTTGAAGAAAGAATATTATAACAGTTTGGACATGTGAAATGGGTGGAGAATAGTAGAATTCCAAATGTAATGTTACATTGGCAAGTTGAAGGCAAACGGAAACGGGGTAAACCTAGATGGATGGTACAAAGAGAAGCACGGCTACCAGCGGCTACCAGATGCTGAAAGACCGAAATTTGTGGAGGAGTGGAGTATTCTTGCGTTGAAGGAAAACTACTGTATTGTAGAATATTCCTAATAAAGAAGAAGAAGTTAACACCAGCAAGAAAATACTTCCCTATGTAAAATCTTGCTTAAAGCTAAAGGAAGTAGGATACTTAGAAAGAAAAAGAAGCCATTGATGGACGAATCAAAGAGGATATATAAAGTATTTGAAAGTAATTTATGAAAGCCTTTGCGTTGCGTGTAATGAAAGTGAAACTTTGATTTTGGTGCAGAACAGAGGAGAATAGAAACAGTTGATAAAATGGTGTTATAGCAGAAAGATGATTACATTGGTAGACAGAGTAACAAATGAAGTGCTACCAAGAGACGATTGGGGGATTAGATAAGTTTCTAGTGACGTCTAATGGAATAGAAGGGCAGCAGACATAGTTTTGGAAGGAACACTCGAGGACGAGAATAAGACAAGGTTATAATATCCAGAGAGTAAATCCTCGACCTCCGTGATGGCAGTCAATACTTCTAGTCGCTATACCTGTGTTGTGATTTCAGTGCTATTGTACGAATGTATTGTTGTTGTTGATTATTTAGGGGCTTAACGACACCGTGGTCATGTATCCCTGTGTACCTGGATGTGTATCAAATTTGTCTGATAACCTGTGTCACTGTGATGTTTGTACTACTGTCGACCCAAGTATTAAGTGCACTCGAGTTTGAAGATTGTTTGTGAAGTAACCAATAGATCTACATAAAATACAATAACATCATCGTTTTCGTCGGTCTACTCTACGTTAGTTCATGAAGGTTTGGAATGACAAAGCAGACTGCGGAAATTACAGAGGAATAGCACTGCTTAGTATTGTCTATAAAGTATTAGCAAAGATCATTGCAGGAAGGCTGAGAACCTACGTGGAAGCATATTTAGGGGATTACCAGAGTGGTTTCAGAAATAACAGGTCCACTACTGACCAGATCTTTACTATCAGGCAGATTCTGGAGAAATGCTATGAGTACAATATTGATGTACATCAGCTGTTCATAGATTTCAAACAAGCATATGACAACATCAGGAAAGATCAGTTATGGAAGGCAATGCAAGAGGCAGGAGTACCTTATAAGTCTGGTACAAATGACATTAACCAAAACCAGGTGTAAAGTGAAGGTGGAAGGTATATTATCAAAGACCTTTGAGGTTAATCAGGGATTGCGTCAGGGTGATGTAATCTCTACACTCTTACTCAATATTGCCTTAGAGGAAGTCATGCGAATGACACATGATTGCAACCCTGGAGGAACATTATTGGACCGAGTGACACAAGATCTCGCATATGCAGATGATATTGACATATTGGCTAGGAGGACGCGGGATCTTGAAAGAAAACTGGGAAAGTTAGAAAAGTATGGCGCTGAGATGGGGCTAAAGGTATACCGTCAAAGACCAAGTACATGCTGGCATCCAGGAGTAAATACAGTGAAACGACAAAAGTGCATTTAAATGGAAATGAATATGAACAATGCAAGGAATTCAAATATCTTGGGTCAATAGTAACAGAAAATAACAACATAAGACAAGAAATATATACCAGGATTGCAGCTGGTAACAGGAGATACTATGCGTTAGGCAAGGTATTCCAGACGAGAAGCCTAAGTAGGAATCTGAAATTAACTATCTATCGCACAGTAGTGAGACCGGTGGTGACCTGTGGTTCAGAGGCTTGGACTATGACGCAAGGAGATGAGGAGTTATTACGAAGATGGGAAAGGAAGATACTAAGGAAAATATATGGGTCAGTGAATGATAGTGGATTTTGGCGAATCAGAAACAATAGAGAGATCAGAGAACTATATGGTAAACCAAATATAGTAGCAGAAATAAAAAGCAATAGACTGAGATGGCTAGGGCATGTTGAAAGAATGACAGAGAACAGGATGGCAAAGAAAGTCTTTGAAGGTAAACCTGGAGGGCGTCGTATGAGGGGTAATAAGACGGTTGTATGACGTAGAGGATGACCTGAGGAGATTGGGAGAACCAAGGCCGTGATCCGAGAGGAGTGGGTGAAGATTGTCCAGGAGGCCAAGGCCGTGATCCGAGAGGAGAGGGTGAAGATTGTCCAGGAGGCCAAGGCCGAGATCCGAGAGGAGTGGGTGAAGATTGTCCAGGAGGCCAAGGCCGTGATCCGAGAGGAGTGGGTGAAGATTGTCCAGGAGAACCAAGGCCGTGATCCGAGAGGAGTGGGTGAAGATTGTCCAGGAGGCCAAGGCCGTGATCCGAGAGGAGTGGGTGAAGATTGTCCAGGAGAACCAAGTCCGTGATCCGAGAGGAGTGGGTGAAGATTGTCCAGGAGTCCAAGGCCGTGATCTGAGAGGAGTGGGTGAAGATTGTCCAGGAGGCCAAGGCCATGATCCGAGAGGAGTGGGTGAAGATTGTCCAGGAGGCCAAGGCCGTGATCCGAGAGGAGTGGGTGAAGATTGTCCAGGAGGCCAAGGCCGTGATCCGAGAGGAATGGGTGAAGATTGTCCAGGAGGCCAAGGCCGTGATCCGAGAGGAGTGGGTGAAGATTGTCCAGGAGGCCAAGGCCGTGATCCGAGAGGAATGGGTGAAGATTGTCCAGGAGGCCAAGGCCGTGATCCGAGAGGAGTGGATGAAGATTGTCCAGGAGAACCAAGGCCGTGATCCGAGAGGAGTGGGTGAAGATTGTCCAGGAGAACCAAGGCCGTGATCCGAGAGGAGTGAGTGAAGATTGTCCAGGAGGCCAAGGCCGTGATCCGAGAGGAGTGGGTGAAGATTGTCCAGGAGTCCAAGGCCGTGATCCGAGAGGAGTGGGTGAAGATTGTCCAGGAGGCCAAGGCCGTGATCCGAGAGGAGTGGGTAAAGATTGTCCAGGAGGCCAAGGCCGTGATCCGAGAGGAGTGGGTGAAGATTGTCCAGGAGGCCAAGGCCGTGATCCGAGAGGAGTGGGTGAAGATTGTCCAGGAGGCCAAGGCCGTGATCCGAGAGGAGTGGGTGAAGATTGTCCAGGAGGCCAAGGCCGTGATCCGAGAGGAGTGGGTGAAGATTGTCCAGGAGGCCAAGGCCGTGATCCGAGAGGAGTGGGTGAAGATTGTCCAGGAGGCCAAGGCCGTGATCCGAGAGGAGTGGGTGAAGATTGTCCAGGAGGTCAAGGCCGTGATCCGAGAGGAGTGGGTGAAGATTGTCCAGGAGAACCAAGGCCGTGATCCGAGAGGAGTGGGTGAAGATTGTCCAGGAGAACCAAGGCCGTGATCCGAGAGGAGTGGGTGAAGATTGTCCAGGAGGCCAAGGCCGTGATCCGAGAGGAGTGGGTGAAGATTGTCCAGGAGGCCAAGGCCGTGATCCGAGAGGAGTGGGTGAAGATTGTCCAGGAGAACCAAGGCCGTGATCCGAGAGGAGTGGGTGAAGATTGTCCAGGAGAACCAAGGCCGTGATCCGAGAGGAGTGGGTGAAGATTGTCCAGGAGGCCAAGGCCATGATCCGAGAGGAGTGGGTGAAGATTGTCCAGGAGGCCAAGGCCGTGATCCGAGAGGAGTGGGTGAAGATTGTCCAGGAGGCCAAGGCCGTGATCCGAGAGGAGTGGGTGAAGATTGTCCAGGAGGAGGTCAAGGCCCTACCCGGGCTGTAGCGCCAAGGAGTAAGTAAGTTGAAACACAAAATGTGCCCGTTTTTAAGCGTGTTTCAACCATGCGTTAGATTTAAGAATTATTATCTCGAACACCCGTCATCAGATCGAACCCAAATTTCAACACAATATACATTGGAATGTTGTAAAATTGGTTTATTAATTGAAAAATTTTGTGTGTCCAAGAAACAAAGTTGTTATAACTTTTGTAAGGTAACTTTTTATCGGCTTGGGGTGGTTGGAAAATGTAGTTCTTGGTCGCGTTGTAATCCTAATACATCAGAAAGTTATGCTCCATGACTGTGAAATACGAAAATTAATTCACTTATTTTATATCGGTTTGTATTTGTACGGGGAAATAAGATATTGTTCACCAGCTAGCTGCTCCGGGGAAAGCTGTACAGCGTTGCTGAGATGGAGCCCATCACTTCCGAGCGAGGCGCGCCATGACGCGGCTAGCTGGTGAACCATGTCTTATATCCCCGTACAAAAACAAAGCGATATAAAATAAGTGAATTAATTTACGTATTTCACAGTCATACAGCATAACGTTTTGATGTATAAGGATTACAACGCGACCAAGAACTTCATTTTCCAACCACCCCGAGCCGAGAAAAAGTTACCTTACAAAAGTTATAACAACTTTGTTTCTTGGATATACAAAATTTTGAAATTAATAAATGAGTTATACAACATTCCAATGCATATTGTGTTAAAATTTGGATTCGATTTGATGACGGGTTGGTGAGATAATTATTCTTAAATGTGACGCATGGTTGAAACACGCTTAAGAACGGGCAATTTTTGTGTTCCAACTGCGATAAAAATTTATAAATATAAATTAAACATTTCAAACCTACATGAACTAACGTAGAATCGAACGACAAAAATTATGGTGTTATTGGATTGTATGTAGATCTATTAGTTACTTCACAAACAACCTTCAAACTCGAGTGCACATAATATTTTGGTCGACAGAAGTGTGTGTATTAGTAATTGAGGTAAGATATTGGTAGGAAGCGGCTGTACCCTTGAGTTAGGTACCATCCCGGCATTTGCCTGGAGTAGAAGTGAGAAACCACGGAAAACCACTTCCAGGATGGCCGAGGCTGGCATTGAACCCACCTCTTCTCAGTTTCGCTTCATGAGACCGTGTGTGTACCGTTCCAGCCCGGAGACCAGGATTAAATTTCTTGGCGGAGTCACAAAACGAACCCGTGCCTTCGCAGTGAGGCGCACCTGACGATGAATGCATTGTAACTGAGCACGATATAGTCTTGTCTTAACGTTATGTGGAGTAGGTGGTTGCAAGAGAAGTGAGAAACTCCGAAAGACCTCTCCTAGGGTAGCTCAGGTTTCAATGTAGCTTCTTATCAATAGGTGGTGGTAGTTGCTGCTTTAAAGGGCTTCGGAATGCCGATATCGTCAAAAGTTTCAAAATTTGAATTAATGTCACATTATGTAACGGACCATTAACTTTTTAACGGCACATTTATTTTCTTAATGGCTCATTTTCAAGACTATTTTTCTTATATATTCCCAACACCCAACTGTGGGGGTCCGGGCGGGGACACGAAGAGCCCGCCGATGAACCAGCTTGGTGTCCTAGGTGAAACCCCACACAAGACACGGCACAAACCTACAAGAATTGCTGAGTTTTACCGTTCGTCCTATTAGAAAATCTACAATGTTGTCTCTATTTTCCATTGATTTCAATAGACTAAAACAAATAATTTTAAGAAAGTAGTGGAGAGGGAGGGGCAGGGGCGGTTGTAGACGCTACGAGAGTTCCCTTGTCAGATGGCACTTTCTCGATTATCAAGTACAGTACTATCGTAAATATGAAGTTATAACGACATAAGTGAATAAATGGCTAATGCGGCTGCGTTATAAATGTATGTATGGTATTGTTTAGAATTCATTCGAACGCTAAAAATGAACCACTACGACTTGTTCTGTTGGTATACCACCCAGATATGGAGAAAAGCACAGTTGCCAATGTCTCATGTTTATAACCTCAGGTCACGAAACTTTCTTAATACAATATTGATTCGTACCCCCTCCCCTCCACCCATTCCCCTACCCCCTCCACACGCAAAGTATTCTAAGACGCCAGATTAATTGAGAATTAAAGAATGCTTGGGACAGGAAAGTTATAAGAAAGGAACCTTGAGCAGAAATAACCCTGGCTGAAAAAGTTGTGATGTGAAGAGCGATAGGAGCAGCTGACATGCGTTGTGTTCAACCATTAGAGTGATTTATGGGAGCTTGGTTTGAAGTGAATTACTGCCTTAAATTAGTTTTTTTAATGTGTAGGCCTACGCTCCTTATGACAAAAGTTTTAGTTTAAATTATCAATCAACTTTAAAAATGCGGGGGTTATCATTGTCTTCAAAAAGCAAAGCCAACTCCGTACAGGCGCTGGAGACCCTAGGAGCAGTGGAAGGTAGAGACTAGATGTGATGGAGTTCTCAGCTACACGTTCGGCTGCCTTTTCTCCCAGAAATTACCCTGGTACTCATTTCTTGAGTAGGCTGAATGAACCTCAGGACTATTTGCGTTTCCAAAAGTGGAGGTTTTATTTTTAACCTACTCCCTTTCAGTTAGAAGCTCAGCGCCTCTACTAACTGCGTCACGCAGTCCCCTATCTTCATATTCAGGAGAGAAAAATCTAGTTCATCCGCCCCTAATGAGAAGGATGATAATGAAAATGCTGTGCGTATTCAGTGGCATTTGAGGGTGCTTGCATGTGAGGTACCTATAGTCATGTCAGTAGATTTATCGGCACGATAAATATCCCCTTAGGGACAAAATTCCGGCACCCGGGCGTCTCTAAAAGCCATAGTAGTTAAAAAGAACGTAAAACAAATACTATTATCATTCTGAAAATTATTTTATTTAGCGTATGGCAATAACAAAACTGAATTACAACATAATAAATATACAAAATTAATTTAACTAAGTCATTACATTTATAATTTAATATCTAAATTCTCTATCTATTGAAGGGCTGTCTCTGTCACTTCATAGAAATCGTTAAGATTTCCAGGGTACGCTCGACGGCTGCAACTTGATATTATGTGTTGGATGGTCTGATGTACACTGCCACAATTACATTGGGGAGATGGGACCTTTCACCAGCGATGTAGACTCTCTGCGCAGATGCCATGGCCTGTTCGAATCCTGTTAATTGTCTTCCATGCATGTCGCGGGAGTTCCATGCCTGGTGGCTTTGTGGCGGTTCTTATTAGAGTCTGATGTTCGACGTTATTAGTTCTACTCCACATTTCCGACCACTTCTTGTTCATGTTAAAGACCATTTCTTGTAACGATTCTGCCAATATTATGGATGGCCGCCTGGATTTTAATCTACTCCTTTTAAGCATAGGAATGTCACAGTGAATTGGGAGCTGTGGATTTTTAATCAATTTTTCATATTCCTTGAGAAGGGCATTCTGTCTTCGCAAATCTGGTGGAGCAATATGACTTAAAGGCGGTAGCCATTGTAGAGGTGTAGATCTAATGCATCCTGTTATTGTCCTCATTGCTGTATGTAGTTGAACATCAATTTTCCTCACATGAGGGCTATTAAGCCATACTAGGGCGCAATATTTAGCAGCAGAGTAGACAAGACCTAAGGAAGAGCATCTTAAAGTTGTAGCTGTTGCACCCCATGAACTTCCACTCAACTTCTGTATGATGTTATTACGTGAGCTCAACTTTGCAGCGATGTTTTCAATGTGTTTCTTGTTGGACAAAGTTCTATGAAGAGTAACACCTAAATATTTTGGGTAGACTTGATGGTGAAGAACTTGACCGTTGAAGGTTACGTTGAGCTTTGCATTAGCCAGTCTATTGCTAAGATGAAAACAGCTAACTTCGGTCTTCGTTGGATTTGGTGTCAATTTTCATTCTGAAAATGAACGAATACTACAGCTAATATTAATTACTGTATCATAACTACCTTATATACTTCATTTGAATTCCAAAACATTATCTCACTGACAAACAAATGCAATGCAGGCGTATTGGCCACTCACTCTTTCGATTTGCACCACCAAGGAAGCGTAAGATTTTGATTAAAATCAGACAATTCAATAACTAGACACCAGCCACCATGGATGTTAGCATGATTTTCCGCTTACCGTCGTTCTTTTGTACGCAAATGGTTGATAGGGTTATGCTCCAAATTACTTATTTTTTCAAATATAGTGGAATACCCTTTTTAGCCTACTTTCGATTTTCACAAAAAATGAAAGTAGACTTATGAGATCTACACAGGGCCAAAAATTGTGTGTCTGTCTGTGTGTGTGAGTCTGTGTGTGTGTGAGTGTGAGTACTCTGAATGTCTGTCCCCCCTATCAATTCGAACACGGTCTAACCGTATTGAACGAAATTTGGTACAGAGGTAGAACGAGCAAAGGGCATCTCAGTGACATGTTTTATATCGCATCCATCTTGACGGAAACGTAATGGCGGCCAGCCAAATGTTCAAAACTTAAATCAGATTACGACTAACCTAATCATCTGATCTCTACCGAAATTTGCAACAACATATATTCATATGGCGAGCGTCTTTTGACTAAACTACATGGTCATCAGCCCAATAGTTTGCAGATGATGGCCATGTATGTGTGCAAATGGATTCCCCCTATCAATTCAAACACGGTGACACCAAATTGAATGAAATTTGGTACAGAGGTAGCACTAGCAAAGAAAATCTCAGTGTCATGTTTTATATTGTCGCCGTCTTGACGAAAACGTAATGGTGGCCACCCAAATGTTAAAAGCTTAAATCAAATTACGACCAACCTAATCATCAGATCTCTACCAAATTTTGCAACATTATACCTTTATGTATGAGGAATCTTTTGACCAAACTACAAGGTCATCAGCCGAATACTATCCGGATGGCGGCCAGGTATGTGTGCAAATCAATTCCCCCTATCAATTCAAACACTGTGAAACCGAATTGAACGAAATTGGGTACAGAGGTAGCACTAGTATAGTGAACCTCAATGTCGTGTTTTATATCGCCGCCATCTTGACGGAAACGTGATGGCAGCCACCCAAATATTAAAAGCTTAAATCAAATTACGACTAATCTAATCATCAGATCTCTACGAAATTTTGCAACATTATACCTTTATGTATAGAAAATTCTTTGACCAAACTACAAGGTCATCAGCCCAGTAATTTGCGGATGGCGGCCATATATGTGTGCAAATCGATTCCCCCTTTCTTTTCAAACACGGTGAAACCGAATTGAACCAAATTGGGTACAGAGGTAGCACTAGCAAAGAGAACCTCAGTGTCATGATTTATATCGCCACCATCTTGACGGAAACGTAATGGCATCCACCCAAATGTTAAAAGCATCAATCAAATTACGACCAACCTAATCATCTGATATCTACCAAATTTTGCAACTTTACTGAACATCTTGTTGTTATTGTTGCTTCTTACTTTGGGGGCTGCGATATCGTGGTAATATATCCCCATGTATTAGGTTGTGTGTGGAATTCGTGTCATAACTAGTGTTATTGTGAAGGCTGTACTGACATGTGTATTTGTAAACTTGGCATTGGATTGGGAAGGAGGCGGCAGTGGCCTTAAGTTAGGAACCATCTCGGCATTTGCCTGGAGTAGAAGCGGGAAACCACGGAAAACCACTTCCAGGATGGCTGAGGTGGGAATCCAAAAAATATCCTCTTCACAGGTTGAGTGTACCTCACTCCAGTCCTCACACCAGAATTAAAATTTCTGGGCAGACCCGGGATTCGAACCCGGACCTACAAGTATGGCAGCCAAGAACGCTAGCCACTACACTACGAGATGGTACTACTGGAGGTACATACTCATAAGTGACGATGTACATAACTGATTACTGCTAACATAAGGGGTTAAAAGTGGTTTGAGACCCTAAGCTGTTGCTCATATTGATGCTTGTAATGGGTATTGCACATTTAAGATTTGATTGCCGCTGAGCGTGGCTGCGCTAGTGTTTGTTGTTTATTGTAGCATGAGACCCGTGGGGCGAAGCGGGGAACACAGCGTGCATTCTGCACTAAGTCACGCAGCATTGAGCGTCACACGAGCTCATCTCACCACGGACAGTTAGATGACAACTTGAGCTGAGTCATATCCTATTCAGGCAACTCTACCTGTCAACGAAGCAGGCTGACGAGTGACACAAGAAATCAATAGTTCCCATCTCGACCACCGGCAATCATTTCGTAAATGGGTAATAATACAACTTATTTGACTCGCTGTCTGATTATTGACTTGACGTCGTTCGGGATGTAAACTGTATGAAGAGAGGTTGGAAAACTGTTACTACACAGTTGATTGTCACGTTGATATCACAATTGAAACCATGGGAGAGTAAGCTAATCAAGATCTTTGGGAAGTTTAACCTGTGATCTGATGGTTGGTACCTTAGTTTAGGGGCTGCGACAACGTGGTCAAGTAGCCCCGTGTACTTTGGGTGTGTGTAGAATCTGTCTGATAACCAGTGTTAATTGTGATGGTTGTGTTAGTGTGTGTTATCTGTAATTCAGGTAAGGACTGCAGACGATCAATTTCAAGTACTTCCTACTTTTGCTATCAAATTCTACTGTCAAAGACACTTAGCTGCGAAATTGGCTACTATATGCCACCACAACCGGCACCTGGCAACGAACGTTAGAACTTAATAGAGCATTAATCAAATCTAACCTACAAATTTAGCTTCACACAATTGTAGTTAGTGGAAGGTACTTTTACATGCCATTAATCTATGACATGGTCCAGCCGGCTTTACTTCCCCTCCAAAGGAAGGCATACGCTCTTAAAAATCCTACGACGTCGGCTGGATTTGAACCCGCGATCTTGTGCATAGAAGCTCAGCTTGCTACCAACTACACCACCGAAGCCGCCTTAGACCAATATAATCCTCTATATTCGTCATCATGTTGGAAGCCATTTTCAGTGTTGCCAAAGTGACGAAATTTATGATTTTTAGTCGGTCATACGATTGTATCCAAGCCCTAACCCTGAAAAAATCTCATGTTTTTTTCAGGGTTAGAGCAAAACTCGCCATTCAATAGGGTACAATCAGGTTAACAGACTGAACATCATATTTTTCGCTCCTACAGTATATTCTATTTACATGAAACGCATAGCATATTTTGTTCTGAGAAATGTTCACACCAAACGTATATTTTATTAATAAAGTTATCAGGGATGTAGCTTATCACCTGCACTTTTCAACATATACAGGATCCTTCATATAAAGTAAGAACAGCGAGCGGCGGATTAGTTATCCGTCGATGCAGTGGCCTTGGCTGAGCTTGTGGCGCGCCACGGCCCCCTGCTGTAGTATTGAAAGCGCGCGCATAGTACATACTTGACCCTGCAATAAGCGTGCAGGTGTTCAGTCACCAGTCTGAATCTTAGATGCTAACATAATGCGACAGTTATCATTACAACATCGTATTTTTGTAAGTAAACCTTATTTTAAGTACGAGTCGGCTCGGCGGGTATGTGATGCGTTTGTTCAGCAATTTCCCGATGAAGTGCCACCTTCACTAGCACAGATTCACGTAATTGAAAATAAGTTTGCCACTACTGGCTCGGTGATCAATAAAATACATAATATAAGAGATCAGAAACATTACATTGGCAGAACTCACTCACGTCAGCCAGAATGTGGTTACCAGATACAATGCCTGCATTACCCAGGAATGACGACACATCCAACATCGTTTATAAGGTAATATTTCATATATGATTGTACACACCCTTAAAGACGGGGGTTACGGCGCGCCAAAAGCTCGGCCAAGGCCAACACAGTAGCGGATAACAAACCCGCCGCTTGGCGTTCTTACTTTATATGAAAGACCCTGTATATTGAGAAAGTCATTGAGGAATATAAGATAATTTTGAGAGGAGTTAAGATCAACGGAATAGCAGTCAAGTCAATAAGGTTTGCAGACGGCAAGGCAGACCTGGAAACCAGTGAAGAGAAACTGCAAAATGCACTCCTGGAAATGAACAGGATTCTACATGAAAACTATAATATGAAAATCAATATTAACAAGAAGTTCCGTGAAGAACTATACAGCCTACTTTTCATGCCAATGATTATTCTACAGAATATGAACCTATCTAGAATAATGACGAAATTAAGTTGCTAATATCGAAATTTCCAATTAGTTCGAAATACTGTATACCTGGCATAATGTATCCTAATAGAGCACTACAGTTGGCAGCCCTGATGACTGAATATATTCTTAGTTCCGTCTCTTAAGGTACAAAATACAAAATTTGGTTGAAGTCCAATGAATAGCATGGATGTTACATGCAGTTAAACATTGGATCTAACAGCGCGCGTAAAATCATGTTGGCAACAATGTCATGCATGTATTGGTCAGAAATAATCTGAAATAATCTGATCTATTGTTGTGCCAATTTTGAATGAAATCCATTAGTTAGTATAGAAGTTACATGCATTTTAAAATTGGACCTATCAGCAGGCTTAGAATCATGTTGGCAGCACTGACGTATATTTGTTACTCCAAATTCGTCTAGAATGCCAGGTACTATACGTGTGCAAAGTTTATAGCTATTGGCTTGCATACTTTCTGATATATTGATATTAGGGTAACAAAAATAGGGACAGCACATATTAACAGTTGGCAGCACTGGTTGCTCCTTAGAATACGCATAGTCATATCTGTTATGGTACACATAGCACATACGAAATTTGGTTGAAATCCAAATGATAGTATGGAAGTTACATGTATTTAAAGTTGGACCTGTCAGCAGAATTAGAATCATGTTGGTAGCACTGACGTATATAAGTTACTACAAATTAATATAGAATGTCAGGGACTATACGTGTGCATAGTTTAAAGCTGTCGGCTTGCATACTTTCTGATATATTGGTATTTGGATAAAATAAATTAGGAGCATTTATTAACAGTTGGCAGCCCTGGTAGGTCTGAAGAATACGCTCAGTCATATCTGGTTATGTACACATACAACATACGAAATGTGGTTGAATTCCAATTGATAGTATAGAAGTTATATGCATTTAAAAATTGGACCTATCAGGAGGCTTATAATCATTTTGGCAACACTGCCATGTTTAGCCTCCTGGAAATTAAACTGAAATTATATGATCTGTACGTGTGCCAATTTTGAAATAGCTCCCATTCATACTTTCCATGATATCCAACATGGAGCTCAAATTTGAATTGCGATTTTTTAGCAGTTGGTAGCACTGACATCATTTTCAAATATGGCCGTGAGATATTCAGGTATAGATCTTTACTCCTACCAAATTTTGTTTCGATTGCTGCAGCCGTTTAGGAGTTGATAGGGGGACACACACACACAGCCAGACAGACAGACAGACAGAAGGACAGACAGACAGACAGACAGACTGACTGACAGACAGACAGACAGACAGACAGAGAGACAGACACACATTTGCCCGATCTCATAAGTCTACTTTTTCCTAATTTTTGCAAAATGTGAAAAGTAGGCTAAAAATATGGAAATAATGGCATGCGCCAGAGAACAACTTAATGCAGCTATTCACATAGCTAGTGCTCCACTTAAGCATGTTATTAACACTTTCACCTATCTGGGGAGTAAGATTACTTCCACTGGAAAAAGTTCAACTGATATTCAAGCCAGAAATGCCCAAGCCAAAATCACATTTAACAGCAAATAATCCCTTCTGACTTCAAAGAATATACATGCATCTATTGAGACCAGGATGAAATGTATAAAATGTTATGTGTGGAGTGTAACCTAGTATGGCTCAGAAGCCTGGACAATGGGATGTGCTGATAAAGGAAGACTTGAAGCTTTTGAAATGTGGTGTATGCGGCGGATGGGAAAAAAATCCATGGACCGCAAGAGTGACGAATGACGAAGTGCTCAAAACCATTAATAATAATAATAATAATAATATCGTATGGCGTCGAGTGCCGGGTGCAAGCTTTGTAATTTGACACCCAGAGGGTAGCTTGCATGTCGAATTTCGTTGTTCCTTGAATCACTATGAAAGCCAAGGAGGTTAGATATCTAAGCTCCTTTTTAGTAGAGAAATGAGGAACTTTGTGTTGGCGAAAACTCCGAGATTAATTTTGCCATTATGAACACGGCCTACTGAATTGAAATGGGTTCTTTGACATGACAACATCGTATGACATGCGTGTCGTATTTTTGCCGCCTTTCAAAAACCACTTACCACGGCCAGGAGCGAACCTGCAATCTTGGGGTTAGTAGACCGACACGCTATCCACTCACCCACCGTAAAACCATTAATAATAATAATAATAATAATAATAATAATAATAATATCGTATGGCCTCGGGTGCCTGGTGCAAGCTTTGTTAATTGACACCCAGAGGGTAGCTTGCATGTCGAATTTCGTCGTTCCTTTGAACGCTATGAAAGTCAAGGAGGTTAGATATCTAAACTCCTTGACACTACAGCGCTTTCAAGTAGAGAATGGAGGAACTTTGTGTTGGCGGAAAATCCCGAGATTAATTTTGCCATTGAACACGGCCTACTGAATTCAAATGGGTTCTTTAACATGCCAACAACGTATGACATGAGTATCATGAGTTTTGTCGCTTTCAAAAATCACTTACCTTGGCCAGGGGCGAACCAGCAATCTTGGGGTTGGTAGTCCGACACTATAACCACTTACCCACCGTGGCAAGCAAACCATTAATGAAAAGATGATGATGATGATAATTGCTGTTTTAAGGGGCCTAACATCTAGGTTATCGGCCCCTGATTAATGAAAAGAGAGGATTTCTCAAAACAATACGGAAACGACGAGACCAACTGATAGGACATGTCTATCGCCACAATAACTTTATGGTAACTGTGTTAGATGGCATAATTCGCGGCAAGCGAGGAAGACGGCGACCGAGACTGCAATACATCAAACAGATCATAGCGGATATTAATGTCCATTCATACAGAGACATGAAGAGGCTGACTGGCGACAGGGAAGAACGGAAGAGGAGGATTGCTGCCGGCCAATCTACGGATTGAGAACATGAATGAATGAAGCAGGTGCAGAAAACATAACGTAGCTATAACGATATGTTGTTAATAAACTACAGACAGAGTGCATAAATATTCACCCACGTTAAATTCCTTAGCTTGTGACGATTAAAAACGATGGCAGTGAATCTTGTTTTAATCCGCCTATCTTGTGAGCTTACCACGCTGATCCATAACTTCTCTGTTATGTACAGCTTAATAGTTCAGTTGGCCCAGTGGCTGATCATAAAGATTGCATAAACTCGTAACTTTTTGAACAAGATCCTTGAGAGCTTCGGTGCAATGAACCGATATGCGATAAATTAAGGAGAGAGCTATTATGAACCTCCTTGTGCTGCGACCTCTGAGGTCGATAATTTGACAGTCTGAACGGAAATCACTCAGCATGTTAAAACGATCTGAATAATTACTGTATGGTGTTTGAAGCCATTATCAGTGTCGCCTTAGTACACGAAAGTCTGATGCTTTTCAGTCGGTCAACACGATTCTACCCAAATGAGATGAGTTATTCCCTAATCCGGGGGAAAACATGAGATTAATCTTATGTAAATATTTTTCAGGATTATAGTACAGTACAGCTGCACAGAAGAATCCCCTTTTGTTCAAAAAAACATGCTATGGTTGGCTTTTAGTCAATCGTTAGAAAAGCACAAGAAATCCTTAATTCAAAATTTCAGAATAATTTGCACGATCATTTTGTCGGAAAACTCCAAAAAAAAGCGTTTTTCTCTGAATCAATGTATTTTAAAGAAACGTTTTTAAACAAAAAATGTAGAGGACATTTTCACCTACAATTTGTCTCATTGAGGTCATGTCATACATTTTGAAATGCAGAAGCTAGGTGGCGCCAATGTTTCCAAAAAAGAGTTTTTTCACTTTTTGTCCTAGAAAAAAATGTTTGTTCACAAAAGAGCTAAACAGAAATTTGTTCCTCTCAAAATTGTCTACAACATTTATTGAAACATTTTTTTCCTCCGTCTTACCGTTCCAAATTTATAGTCTGCCGAAGTGTGAAAATTGTCCGACACCGGTCCCGGTCTAAACTATGCCCACCGCTCTCTCCGCTGTAACAATAGTAGCCTTGACTACGCAGCGTTGCATTTGCTACGCTATAATTTTGGAACGGTAAGTCGAAGGAAACAAACGATTAAATAAATGTTGCAGACAATTTTTAAAGGAACAAAAATCTGATTCACTCTTTTGTGAAAATACCATTTTTTTCTAGGACAAAAAGTGAAAAAACACTTTTTTGGAAACTTTGGCCCCACCTAGCTTCGGCATTTCAAAACGTATGGCATGACCTCAATGAGACAAATTGTAGGTGACAATGTCCTCTACATTTTATGTTAAAAAAACTTTTCTTTAAAGTACGTAGATTCAGAGAAAAACGCTTTCAATTTTTTTTGGTTTCCGACAACATGATATTACAAATTATACCGAAATTTAGAGTTAAGCTTTTTTTGTGCTTTTCTAACGATTTACAAAAAGCCAACCATAGCACGGTTCTTGGAACGAAACCATTCCAGCTGCACTGTACTATTAGGGAATAACCCATCTCATTTGGGTACACTCGTGTTAAGCGGCATCGGTGGGTAGCATGCTGAGCTTCTATGCCCAAGATCGCGGGTTCAAACCCAGCTGAAGTCGTCGGATTTTTTAAGAACCTTCAAATCCTTCAATATGCCTTCCTTCGGAGGGGAAGTAAAGCCGATGGTCCCATGTCATAGATTATGGCATGTAAAAGAACCTTCCACTAATTAAACTTATGTGAAGCTAGATTTGCAGGTTAGATTTCGTTGAAACGCTCTATCAATGTTCCAACGTTCACCACTATGTGTCAGTGACATCTGGTAGCGAAAGTTGGAGCTACTTGAAATTGAATTGAACTTGTAGCTCACCCGATGGGTGACCGCATTGAAGCAGCTACAGCCTCTGGCGACCCGAACATGTCCTAGGACACTCCTGGCACTAAAAGCCACACGCTAAAAAAAAACCTCACAAAACAGAGAATAAATATGAACACTTCATTGATACGAGAATGAGGACCTAATGAGTTATTCGGAACGCAAGAAGACAATTCCACAAAACTGAACTGACCAACATCGAGTTGAATTTCCAGAAGCATAACACCAGAAATTTCTACCAAACGTTCAAGAGGAATCTAACAAAATACAATCCTCCTAATTTGTGCTTCCGTTACCCGACCACCAAACAGATCGCTCAAAGTGACAAGGGTAATTGTCAAATTTTAGCTACATACTTTAAAAACCTTCTCATATGTGATCCACCGGAGTCGACTTTCACTCCAATTTCGAACCAGTTTCAACTAATCCAGACTCTTCTCCGCCAGACATCTCTGTGCTGCGAACGATCATCACTTCACTAATGAATAGAGCCCGGATGTTGATGACATGTCATCTTTTTACTGAGCTATCTAAAACAATGCTGAAGTACATAGAAACTCCGGACGGGTCACCCCGTCAAACATATCATTTTTATTTTGCATCTTTTTGCATTCTTTGCTATTTTTCAATTTTAAGAGCATTTTTTTAAGTTTGGTAGATTTTTTTGGGTCATATTTTAGAGAAATCAGTCTGTTAAGGTCATTTATTTTTCAACTTAGTCATGTAACACCTTTATATGAGGGAGTCACGTCTCTCAGAGGTAAAAAATAAACTAGTAGCTATGAACATAAACCTTTTGTTAAGCGCTAGAAATCTATTTTGATTGACTTTTCAGTTTGAGCTTCAGATGTCATTTTTGAAAAATTAGTGAGTTTATTATTATAAGATCATTTTCTCCATTTTATAGTGCATTTTTAGCCTATTTTCATTTATGAAAAAGTAGGCTTATGAGATCACCTTTTGTCCGTGTGTCTGTCTGTCTGTGTGTGTGTGTGTGTGTGTGTGATGGTGTGTGCCTCCCTAATAACTTCTAAACGGTTGGAGCTATTTCAATGTAACTCAGCAAGTTCATAGCACTATTCCGGACAACCCGAACCGTGCCCTTCAAATTTTGTTACATCTCACCTATCCAACATGGCGGCTGTGCGAAATATTTCACCAGCATTCAATATCTCTGAAACTATTACCAATATAACCCTGGAATATTTTATGGTCATAAAGGGAACTACTAGAAGTTCACCTATGTTACGTTTGAAAACCTGATAACTACAAAACCAACATGGCGGCCAAGCGAATTTGCGGCTTTAAAATATACGTTTTTTGCGCTTTAACCAACCAAACGCAATAAAACTTGGTACAGAACATGTTTATACACATTGTAATGCACCGACATCTAACTTCGTTCAATTATTTACATAACCTCAAGATGGCGGCTGTGTGAAATATTTCACCGGCATTCTATATCTCTGAAACTATTACCGGTATCACCCTGAAATGTTATACGGAGATAAAGGGCACTACTGGAAGTTCATTTAAAAGACTTTCAAAAACCGGTTAACTACAAAACGAATAAGGCGGCCAAGCGAAGTTGAAAATTTTAAATAGACCTTTCTCGCGATTTAATGATCCAAACGCAATGAAACTTGATACAGGAAATGTTTATACACATTGTAATGCATTGTTGTCAAATTTAGTTCAATTGTTTACATAACCTCAATATGGCGGTTGTGCGAATTTAAAAATTACGTTTTTATTTTTTGTGTCGTAATCATGCGAATGAAGTGAAAGTTTGACTAATGAACCTACGCAATAATTTTCCTTTAATGGTACATGACTCTATGGCCAATACATATAACAATCCAACATGGCGACCATCCGAAATATTTAGTTGGATCTCAATATCTACGAATCTATTACAGCAATCAAACTGAATTTTTTAATGTTCATAGGGGCCATGAACATAAGTTCAGCTATAGAACTTTCAATAACCTGGTGATCACAAATCCAACATGGCGGCGACGCGAAATATAAATATTCATATGGGCGTTTCTCGCAATTGAACCATCTGAGTGCAGTGAAACTTGGTACAGTAAATCATTATACAAATGTTATTACACTGGCATCTAATTTATTTCAATTGCTTCCATAACCACAAGATGACAGCTGTGCGAAATTTTAAAATCTCGTCTTTACTTCTTGTGTACTAATCATGCGATTGAAGTTAAATACTACACGTACACAATAATCTTCATGTAACAGTACATAACTCTAAGACCTACATATATAAAAATCCAACATGGCGACCATCCGCAATATTTAGTCGGTTCTCAATAACTACGAATCTATTACAGCAATCAAACTGAAATTTATTATGTTGATAGAGGCAATTAATATGAGTAGGATGTATGAAAATAGGCTGTATAGTTCTTCACGGAACTACTTGTTCGATTTTTAGGTCATTTATTACAGTCATTTTTGAAACTTTTAAGTGCATTTTTAAAACGTTTGTGCGGCATCAACATCCTGGCCCTAAATAACAAATCCCCGGGTGAGGACTCAGTAATCACAGAACACTGGAGCCTCTCTTACTAACTCTCCAACAGATTTGGAAAACTACCGAGATACCATCTAAATGGACCACAACTCTTATTCATGGGCTTCATAAAAAAGGTGAAAAATCAGACGTCAATAACTATCGGGACATTTCTCTCCTTCCTATCACCTACAAGATCCTCTCTAAAGCCTTACTCACCGTGTCCTCACATGAGTTCCGATTCCCACCAGTTCCAAATTCTTTAGCGGATTAGCTATCTGCCAATTACACTACCTGAGCGAGTTCCAGCTTAGTTTTCTACAGCAAAATTGTATTAATTTGTTTATTACTGAAACAAATAAGGTCCATTTTTAGCGCCAGCTTGGAGTGCGTGCCCTGTTTAATGAATTGGCTCCTCTAACAGAGGGGGGCGGACGCCGTGGACCGGTAGCTCCCATAAGCAGTATCTGTATCAGCCTGTGCCTTCGTCAAAATATTCTATTAACTGAATTATTCTTCTCGTTATACTCTAATCAATAAGTAAAGCCAAAGAAACATTTCTTAAAAATACTGTTAAATCACCGGTCTCTTCAAACTGTTGAGTTGCTCTTTGGATTCTGTCATCCATTGCAATATATTTTCTTTTCCTTTTCGTAGCTTGCAAATTCAACTCTGCCCACATAATTAAATTTTCCTAGTCATGGAAGCTGCTTTGAACACTTCAACGCTGGCCACATCAGGAACACAATCATGGTCCACTTCCTTAATCAATTCCCGATTTTTTTAAAACACTTTCCCGACACATGGTTTTGCTCCACTAAAAGACACAAAAACAAATGACATACCTGGTGATAAGGCCATTAGGGCCTAACTCTTCTAGGTCGCGTCGTACTATTATTAGTCTGTCAAACCTCAGAACTTACAGCTAGGTTTTCCAGGGATATTCGGAACTAGTGGGATTCATTAGCTCATTTACTCAGGCGTGAATACACGTTCGGAACTCATGGGACGTTTTTCCTAAGAAATTTGTTTTCGAAGCTCATGGGAATGGAACTCGTGGGGCGGAACCCTTACTCACTAGGGCCGAGGAACAACTAGACTCACAAGTAGCGAGTACCAGGCCGGCTTTAGTAAATCTAGATCATGTGCTGAACAGATCCTGAATCTGAAAATGACCATCGCTTATTAGAAACTGAGAACTAGACCATTCGTCATCGTCTTCGTAGACTTTCAGAAAGCTTACGCCTCCATTGATCGAGTAACACTTCTCAACGCTTCTACTCCAGGCCAATGCTTCGTAAATTAATACCACGGCCACCTCCTTCCCAATCCTCATCTGAACCACACAGTACTACTGACACCACAGTAACACAGGTAATCAGATACACTCTACACCTACCCAAGCACGCGGGGCTATATGAGCTCGATGACCAAGATCCTCAAATTAATCTACAGCAGAACAAGTAGTTCCGTGAAGAACAATACAGCCTATTTTCATATATCCTACTCATGTTAATTGCCTCTTTCAACATACAAAATTTCAGTTTGAAGGTTGTGATAGATTCGTAGATATTGAGAACCGTCTAAATATTTCAGATGGTTCGCAGGTTGGATTTTTAGCCTATTTTCACTTTATGAAAAAATTGGCTTATGAGATCACCTTTTGTCCGTGTGTGTGTGTGTGTGGTGTGTGTGTACCCCCCCCCCCCCATAACATTTAAACGGCTGAAGTGATTACAATGAAACTCGGTAAGATCATAACACTATTCTGGCCGACCCCGACCGTGCCCTTCAAATTTTATTGTCTCTCACCAATCCAACATGGCGTCTGTGCGAAACATTTCACCAGGATTCATTATCTCCGAAACTATTACCGATATCACCCTGAAATTGTGTACGGTGATAAAGGGCACTACTAGAAGTTCACCTATGGGACTTTCAAAAACCTGGTGACTACAAAACCAACATGGCGGCCAAGCGAAGTTGAGACTTAAAATAGACTTTTCTTGCGATTTAACGATCCAAACGTAATGAAACTTGGTACAGCAAATGTTTATACATATCTTAATTTTAATGTAATAGTACAAAAATAAAAAATAAAAAATAAAAATCCATCCTGGCGACCATCTGAAATATTTAGACGGTTCTCAATATCTACGAATCTATCACAACCTTCAAACTGAAATTTTGTATGTTGATAGAGGCATTTAACATGAGTAGGATATATGAAAATTGGCTGTATAGTTCTTCACGGAACTACTTGTTATTTATGTAGTAATATGTGAAGTTTATTGTGTACGTGTGGTATTCAAACTTCAATCGCATGATTAGGACACAAGAAGTAAAAACGAGATTTTAAAATTTCGCACAGCTGCCATCTTGTGGTTATGGAAACAATTAAAATAAATTAGTTGCCAGTGGATTAACATTTGTATAAGCATTTAACCTGCAAAGTTTCACTGCACTCGGAAGTTTAATTCGCGAGGAACAACTTTTTAAATATGTCGCCGCCATGTTGGATTTGTGCTCACCAGGTTACTGAAAGTCCTATAGGTGAACGTATGTTAATAGCCTCTATGAACATAAAACAATTCAGTTTGATTGCTGTAAAAGATTCGTAGATATTGAGAACCGTCAAAATATTTCGGATGCTCGCCATTTTGGATTGTTATATGTATAGGCAATAGAGTTATGTACCATTAAAGGAGCGAGCATTATTGCGTAGGTTCATTATTCAAAATTTCACTTCGATCGCATGATTACGACACAAGAAATAAAAACTTAATTTTAAAATTTCGCACAGCCGCCATCTTGAGGTTATGTAAATAATTGAACGAAGTTAGATGTCGGTGCATTACAATGTGTATAAACATGTTCTGTACCAAGTTTTATTGCGTTTGGTTGGTTAAAGCGCAAAAAACGTATATTTTAAAGCCGCAAATTCGCTTGGCCGCCATGTTGGTTTTGTAGTTAGCAGGTTTTCAAACGTAACATAGGTGAACTTCTAGTAGTTCCCTGAAATCTTGTACGGTGAGAAATGGTACTGCTAGATGTTTATCTATGTAACTTTCAAACACCTGTAAAGTAAAAAACGAACATGGCTGCCAAGCGAAGTTGAAACATTTTAATAGACGTTTCTCTTGATTTAACTCTCTGTGCGCAGTGAAATATGGTACAGTAAATGATAATACATATCGTAATGCACTGTCATCTAATTTAGTTCAATTGTTTACATAATCTCAAGATGGCGGCTGTGCGAAATTTTAAATATTAATTTTTTATTTCTAGGGTCGTAATCATGCAATCGAAGTGAAAGTTTGAATAATGAACCTACTCAATAATTTTCCTATAATGGTACATAACTCTATGGCCTATACATATAACAATCCAACATGGCGAGCTACCGAAATATTTAGACGGTTCTCAATATTTACGAATCTTTTACAGCAATCAAACTGATATGAACATAAGTTCACATATAGGACTTTCAGTAATTTGGTGAGCACAAACCAAAATGGCTGCGACGCGAAGTATAAATATTTAAATGGACATTTCTCGTGATTTAACCATACGAGTGCAGTGAAACTTTGCACGGCCTCCTAGTCTCTACTCTGTAGCCAGGTGCTCAGTCTCCTACACATTGCTTTCTAGCGGGGAGGCGAGCGTCACACGCCGGTTGTTGCCTAGAAACGACCAAGACACTGCTGAGGTGTAAATGAGGTCTCAGAGTAACCACAGAGGTTTAATGGTCTTAGCGCGCCCACACATTCAGTAATCGCTGCTAATTCTAACCAGACAGTTGTTCCCGGCTTGGTGAACCCAAGCTGAATTATTACACTGCAGTGTCAAGCGGCAGTAGGGGAGGGGGTGAAGGTGAACTACTCCAATATTACGCAAATTAGTACCTGCCGTCAAGAGCGGAGAGTGCTCTGTACAGGAGGGTACAGGTTTTATGATTAATAAACTGTAGCATGTACTGGGATACGAACTTCAGCCACTTGATGGGAAGGTAGATTATCTGCCACTGTAGGTAATTTATTATTTACTTCTCTTGTTTCGAATGGTATACTTCCAGCAATTGAGCTTACCTTACATCAGAGTTTCCAAAGGGCAAGTCAAAAGGGTACATATAGCCTGAAAGCACAAATTTAAGTGTTGTTCTCTTGAACTGTACAAAATTAAAAATCTGCCGCTTGTGAATTTTCTCCGGGTTAGTATTTCCCTCATAACATTTGATCAGTGGGTGAGTGGTTATCGTGACGAACCACCAACCCCAAGCTTGCAGGTTTGCTCCTGGCCAGGGTAAGTAATTTTTGAGAGGTGACAAAAATCACGACACGCATATCATACGTTGTTGGCATGTTAAAGCTCCCATTTAAATTATGTAGGCCAAGTTCATAATGGCAAAATTAATCTCGGGATTTTCCGCCAACACAAAGTTCCTCCATTCTCTACTAGAAAGCGCTATAGTGTCAATGAGCTTAGATATCTAACCTCATTGTGAGGTTTGAAGCCATTTTTCAGTGTTGCCTAAGTAAACAAAAGTTTGGTGCTTTTCAGTCGGTCCACACGAATGTACCCAAATAGAGCTGGGTTATGCCCTAATCCTGAAATAAATTACATGAGATTAATACATTAATAAATAAATAAAATTCGTGTTGACCGACTGAAAAGCACCAAACTTTTGTTTTTTTATAACTAACCTCCTTGACTTTCATAGCACTCCAAGGAACAACAGAAATCGACATGCAAGCTGTCCTTTGGGCGTCAAATAACAAAGCTTGCATCCGGCACCGAGGCCATACGAGATTATTATTATTATTATTATTAATGAAGTATCAGTAACTCTATTAATCTAGCACGACTGTTGATAGTAAAAACTGGGGCCCGGATGTTGATGACATGTCATCTTTTTACTGAGCTGTCTAATACAATGCTGAAGTTCATAGAAACTACGGACGGGCCATCCTGTCTTCAAATATATCATTTTTATTTTGCATCTTTTTTGCATTTTTTTGCTAATTTTTCAATTTAAGAGCTTTTTTTTTCAATTTAGTGATGTCACAGCTTATATGAGGGAGTTACGTCTCTCAGAGTTAAGACGAAGCTAGCAGCTGATACAAGATAACTTAAAATAGTGAAATAAAATATTTCAGTATTGCTTTTAGTGTTAAGCCTCCGTGGCTTAGGCGGCAGCACGCCGGCCTCTCACCGCTGGGTCCGTGGTTCAAATCCCGGTCACTCCATGTGAGATCTGTGCTGGACAAAACGGAGGCAGACAGGTTTTTCTCCGGGTACTCCGGTTTTCCCTGTCAAAATTTCATTCCAGCTACACTCTCCACTATCATTTCATTTCATCTGTCATTCATTTAATCATTGCCCCAGAGGAGTGCGTCAGGCCTCGGCAGCCGGCACAGTTCACATCCTCGCCGCTAGATGGGGGCTTCATTCATTCCATTCCTGACCCGGTCGGAGACTGGAAGCAGGCTGTGGATTTTCATTTTCATTGCTATTAGTAGAAAAATATATATCTTGGACGCAGAAGAAGGGTACCGTAGGTATACAGATGCTCTTGTTTACGTAGCAAACCAGTTATTAGCGGAGTGGAATGTTACCTGCTCTGTTGATCAAGGTCAGCTGTGGCGGGGTAGAAAGGGGAAGGGGTTAGTCTCAGTTCCGGATAGTTCACGACGAGAGATATATTTTATTGCCGCTTTCAAAATGCATAAAATAAAACCGAGTGTGTCAGTGCATTTTAAACAACTAGTATCTCGAGTTTATTATTTTAAGATCATTTTCTCCATTTTATAGAGCATTTTTCGAATTTTTAGGTCATTAATTATTGTCATTTTTGAAAATTGTAAATGCTCTTTTCGAACTCTTTTACGGCATCAACATTCGAGACTTAAAATAATAATAATAATAATAATAATAATAATAATAATAATGTCTGCGGTGGTTTCACTAGCTGATCGTAGTAGTATTCATCAAAGTATTGTGAATAACAAATCTGAAATCAGGTACTGCGAATGAGTTGGAGTACCACCTGGTTGAAAGAGGATAGGATGAATCTTTGCAGTAAACACCGGGTAAGTTATCTTCTCGCTTACAGGTTGAGCCTAAGTTAAACAACACTAACACAACTACATCTTCCAGACCTCCTGTAACTACGCTTAAATACGATCCTGATAATTTAGTGTGCAATGCCATACTGCTCCACACTGACAAATATCCCCACCGATTTTACGTTCTCTGAAGTGTCTTCAGGGTCTTTCATATAAAGTAAGAATGGCAAGCGGCAGTTTTGTTATTCGCTTGTGGCGCGCCATGGCCCCCTGCTGTACTATTGAAAGCGCGCGCATAGTCCATATGAGGGCTGTTTCTTTTTCAAGTTCCGATGGACTGTATAAAAATAACAGATTGACATACCAAACTGATTTTACTACTAAATGTTTGCTTTTTTTATTCTTATGTCTCAAAATAATCGCCAAAACGATTGAAACATTTGTCGTATCGTTACACCAGTTTTCCAATGCCCTCGGCAAAATATTCTGCTGCCACTGAGGTGTGTACGTCTGGAGAGTCTCCTGAAAATTTTCCTTTTTGACGAGGCGTTGCCGCCCAACCATACCTTCAATTCTGGAAAAAGGTGAAAATCATTCAGTGCTGGTTTGGACTAAACGGCAGATGGTCCAAAACTTCACACTTGAATTCTTTGTAAAAGTCTATCGTAACGTTGGTACAGTGCGGTCGTGGATGATTTTCACTTTTTTCGAGAATTGAAGGTATGGCTGGGCGGCAACGCCTCGTCAAAAGGGAAAACTTCAGGAGACTCTCCAGACGTATCCACCTCAGTGGTGGCAGAATATTTTGCCGAGGGCATTGCAAAGCTGGTGTAACGATACGACAAATGTTTCAATCGTTTTGGCGATTATGTTGAGACATAAGAATAAATCAAGCAAACATTTAGTAGTAAAATCTGTTATTTTTATACAGTCCATCGGAACTTGAAAAAAAAAACAGCCCTCGTATGTACTATGCGCGCGCTTTCAATAGTACAGCAGGGGGCCATGGCGCGCCACAAGCTCGGCCAAGGCCACCGCATCAGCGAATAACAAAACTGCCGCTTGCCGTTCTTACTTTATATGAAAGACCCTGTATTACCCTTTCACGAATTGATTGCCGGCGGTCGAGATGGGAACTATTCTTTCTTTA
The DNA here is from genome assembly GCA_946902985.2 of Meconema thalassinum. Lineage (NCBI taxonomy): Eukaryota > Metazoa > Arthropoda > Insecta > Orthoptera > Tettigoniidae > Meconema > Meconema thalassinum. The sequence goes on from OX336388.2 coordinate 2,123,521,819, forward strand.
CTTGTGTCACACGTCAGCCTGCTTCATTGACAGGTACAGTTGCGCGAGTAGGATATGACTCAGCTCCAGTAGCCTCAGTCATCGTTTAACTGCCCGTGGTGACATGAGCTCCTGTGACGATTATCTGATGCAATGCTGCTTGACTTATGTGCAGACTGCACTCTGTCATCTCTGTGTCCTCCACTTCGCCCCGCTGGTTTCATGCTACAATAATCAACAAACGCGGGTGCAGCCACACTCAGCGGCAATCACATTTTGATTGGGAAATACCATAGGACATCCCTTCATCACTCCCTCTACCATTACCATAACACTTTGGTTTTTAACTCAATATTCAATCGTTTAATCTGATCCTGGCTTTTGACGTAACGCAGAATATGTGTCCACATGGCATTAACATTCAACAGAGTAAATAATTTATAAACCGCACGCTCTCTAATGCTGTCATGTTTAAAAGCCGATAATGAATTTACTGATTAAGTTGAACCATAATGATTTATCTGCATTAATAATGCAGTTTATGTAAATTGGGTTTTCTACACACATTAGGGGTTCAGTATAGCTTAACTCATCAAAAAAATCGGTCTCCTATATACTTTTTCAGCCTATTTTCAATTATGAAAAAATAGGCTTATGAAATCACCTTCTGTCCGTGTGTATATGTGTATGTGTATGTGTGTGTGAGTGTGAGTGTCCATGTGTGTGACCACCCACGCCCCCCCCCCCCCTCCTAATACAATCAAAACGGCCGAAGCGATTTCAATGAAAGCCAATAAGGTCATAGTAATATTCCGACTGTGCCCTTCAAATTATTTTGTGTCGGCGGCTTCGTAGTCGGTAGCATGCTGAACTGCTGTTCCCAAATAGCGGGTTCAAACCCGGCCGAAGTCGTCGGATTTCGTAAGAGAGTTGAAAGTCCTTCAGTATGCCTTCCTTCGGAGGGGAAGTAAAGCCGGCGGTCCCATGTCATAGAGTTATGCCATGTAAAAGATCCTTCCACAGACTAAACTTCTGTGAAGCTAAATTGTTAGGTTAGATTTCGTCGGAACGCTCTATCAAAGATCCATTGTTCACCACTAGGTATCATGGATATCTGGTAGCGAAAGTTGGAACTACTTGAAATTGAAATTGAAATTTAGTTGCTTTCAATTTTATTCATGTTGTTTTGTTTAGGTTAATATTTGTAATATTGTAGTGGGTTAGCCATGCGGTTAGGGGGGCCGCAGCTGAGAGCTTGCTTTCGGTAGATAGTGGGTTCGAATCTTTTTCAACGCTGGATGCTCTATAGATACTTAAGTTGAGATAATTAAGACTTACTGCGAAATTCTGTAGCCTACCTCGTATCCCGTAAACATGGTTAGGTATAGAACAAAACATCGAATTTTCCCAGTGGAAACTTATCTTCTCAAGAAGATGTTTGCAGTAAATTTGTTCCTAAGTCATTGGCGGTGAGTCATTGCGACCTGTCCGTGACACGGCCTTTGCAAACCTCCGTTCTATAGCTAGCGCCCTCACTGTAGAACTTAATGAGAACTGAGTTTTTGCCGGAAAAAGAACGTTTAATTTGTTCAACGCCATGCGATTATTACTAGAGGGGGATCCTCAAACTAGGCTTCAGTGGCGTAGTTGATAGCTTGCTGAGCTTCTATGCCCAAGATCGTGGGTTCAAACCCGGCCAAAGTCGTCAGATTTTTTAAGAGCGATAAGAATCCCTCAGTATGCCTTCCTTTGGAGAGGAAGTAAATCCGGCGATCCCATGTCATAGATTTATGGCATGTAAAAGAACCTTCCACTAACTAAACTCGTGTGAAGCGAAATTGTGTAGGTTAGAACTGATAACGCTCTATTAGTTCCAACGTTCGCTGCCAGGTGCTGACTGAGATGCCATTTAGTAGCCAAGTACGCAAGCTAGGTGTCGTGGACGGTAGCATTTGGTAGCAAAAGTAGGAACTACTGGAAATTATTGTCTGCAGTCCTTACTTCAATTAAAATAGATAACACATACTAATACAGTCATCACAATTAAAACCGGTTATCAGACAGATTCTTCACACGCCCAAAGTACACGGGGCTACATGACCACGTTGTCACAGTCCCTAAACAAAGGAACCAACCAACCGTCCTCAAACTAAAAGTATACTCTCGAGAACGAAATGAAATACTAGTGAGGATTTATTTACTTATTCGTATTAGAAGTATACATTTTACATTTAAAAAAATGGTTTTAATTGGCCTGTTTGCCATCTTTTGATGAATGCAGTACATTTGCATTTGTCTGTTGGCACAGGCTAGAGTAAAATGTGGCTTTTCATCGATGTCTCAGTCTGACTCATGGCTGTGATTATATGGAAGCTACTGAGGTGGTGCTTAGTAATGATATTCAGGGCACAGTCAGTGCCTGAGAATGCTGTGAAAGGTTCTACTCATAGGATTAGTACTGCTGTTCTGACTCAGTGAGGAAAGCAATGGCAAACTACCTCACTCCTCATCTTGCCTGGTACGCCTCAATATAGATCTGCCTTGGGCTTTTGTGGGTATCTACCCACATAACCTAACGGTGGTACTTTTTGAGGATCCAACCAGTCTTTGGGCTGACTACCTAACAGACAGACATATCAAATAGTGTCTGTCCAAAATTTTGCCAAGTCACGGGGATTATGTGTCGCAGCCATCAAGTCCTCCTTTGTGCAACTTAAAGGACACTTACTGTAATTCATAAAATGGACTGTGGTTTGGACTTCATCACAATCACATAAACTGGATGTGACAGGAAACCCTCACTTGATCATATTGGTTCTTGATATACCAACACCAGTGCGAAGCCTGTTCAATAACTTCCACGTTGACCAGTGTTCCTCAAGTCTAGTGAGGATGAACTACAGCGACTGTATCAAAACTTCCTACGTCGGTGCAACGTGTGTCTAGAATACGAAGGACATCATTTACAGCAACTACAGTACTCATTAGTATTCCTGTTCGCTGTTTCTATTTACTAGAGTATGTCAAAGTTTCTGTTTGCTCTGAACATTATTCATCCATAAGCCAGAGACTACCACTGGTGTTGCGAAAGTGCGGATAATGAGGCCCATCCTGAATGGTAAGTGCAGGAAGCTCGACGATAGAATTTTAATTATACCATCTACACCGCAAACAAGAAGAGTACCGTAACTTTTACTCCATAATGATGACAGAAGGCACAATACAGATACTACAAGATATAAATGGACGGCAGCAGCTCTCAGCGAGCTGAGATAGGCAAAGGTCAACTCACATTATATTATTCATTTTATGCAGTTTGGTCGCGAAGGCCGACAGACACATAGTAGGATATAGTACAGTACAGCTGGAATGGTTTTGTTCCAAAAACTGTGCTATGGTTGGCTTTTTGTAAAGCGTTAGAAAATCACAAAAAGAGCTACTCTGAATTTTAGAATAATTTGCAGGATCATTTTGTCGGAAAACTCAAAAAAACATTGAAAAGACTCTTTCTCTGAATCGACGTATTTTAAAGAAAAGTTTTTTAAACAAAAAATGTAGTGGACATTGTCACCTACAATTCGTCTCATTAAGGTCATGTCATACGTTTTGAAATGCAGAAGCTAGGTGGCGCCAAAGTTTCCAAAAATGTGTTTTTCTCTTTTTGTCCTAGAAAAAATAGTTTTTTCACAAAAGAGGAAATCAGAAATTTGTTCCTCTCAAAATTGTCTGCAACATTTATTTAAACGTTCCAAAGTTATAGCGTAGCAAATGCAACGCTGCGTCGTCAAGGCTACCAATGTTACTGCGGAGAGAGCGGTGGGCATAATTTAGACTGGGACCGGTGTCGGACAGCTGCTTAAGGCTCAGTCAAACAGGACGCGGGCTGTGTTTGTTAATTAGCTCAAACAACCATATATATTTCAATCGCAACGTATCAATCATAACTGTACACAAACAGTATTAACCTTTGTGCCATCTGAATAGTACAATTTTCACAATTCGGCAGACTATAACTTCGGAACGGTAAGGCGGAGGAAAAAAATGTTCCAATAAATGTTGTAGACAATTTTGAGAGGAACAAATTTCTGATTCGCTCGTTTGTGAACAAAACATTTATCCTAGGACAAAAGTGAAAAAACACTTTTTTTGAAATTTTGGCGCCACCTAGCTTCTGCATTTCAAAACGTATGACATGACCTCAATGAGACGAATTCTAGGTGGCAATGTCCTCTACATATTTTGTTTAAAAAACTTTTCATTAAATTACGTCGATTCAGAGACAAACGCTTTTCAATGTTTTTTTTTTTTTTTTTTTTTTTTAGTTTTCCGACAAAATGATCGTGCAAATAATTCTAAAATTCAGAGTTAAGCATGTTTTGTGCTTTTCTAACGATGCACAAAAAGCCAACCATAGCACAGTTTTTGGAACAAAAGGTTATTTTTTTCTTTCTGTGCAGCTGTCCTGTACTAATAACATGTCACATGTTACACATCATATGCGACTACTGTAAGGCTCGTATTTTGACGCGAAGCCTGGTTTTCAAGATCTACAAATATTCCTGTAACATCATTTCACTCGGTTGCTGGATATTTTTGTGGTAGTGATTTTGGATAAGTGACGGAAATGGGGCGGAAGATATGAGCGCGCGTGGTGGCGGAGATTGGTAGTCTACCACGACGTACGTTCACCATGTGGCTATGTGGAATGTATATCGCATACGGTTTACTTCAGGGTTTGGAGGCCCCATTAAAGATATTCCTACAATAAAGCATCTTCAAGTTGTCGTTCTTAGGTGTGAAAATATTCATTATATCATATTGGTTGAAAACAATTATGATTTATTAAATCTTCATACTTTTGCTGTATTCTTATTTAATGTAAGCATTAGAGGTACTGTCAAGGTTTGGAGGCCCCATTAAAGACATTCCAACAATAAATCATATTCAAGTTGTCGTACTTTGGTGTGAAAATATTCATTATATCATATTTGCTGAAAACAATTATGATTTATTAAATCTTCATACCTCGCGCAAGCGCACCGGTCAGGATTTGGCACTGGAGTTTTACAAGTAGTTATTTAAATGACCAACAGAGTTCACTGTTAACAAGGGAAATGCGCTCCCGGCAGCCACAAAGTAGGATAACATGCCACATGTTACACATCACATGCGACTGCTGTAAGGCTCGTAATTCTTTTAAATTATTCAATTGCTTCATTCCATTTTATTTGAGATTGGTTTTTTAGCGTCTAATCTAGTCTGCAAGCCTCTGTTACAAGTGACTGAGATAATTTACACATATACTAGCAACCCACCGCGGCTTCACCCGGGAACAGTTGTAAATGCATTACGTGATAAGCGCTTTTTCTTTTTCGATGTCAATGAACTACGACCTATATCCGTTTTACTTCTCGGCATGATGGGTTAAAACCACTGACTGAACTATTAAATATATTTTCATTGAGATGGATGTGCAACAAATTCTTTTCAGACGAAATTTAAGAATGACGAGGTGCAAGAAACACAAATCCGCCTTCCGTCCAATCATAAACTGACTGTGTAATTTGTGGAACGAAAAGTTCACAGGTGAAATGAAGAAAAGCCGAGTTGCACTTCCAGGGAAACTCCAAACACAACCACTCTTCTCTGAAGTCTTAACTTAACACGATTCGACAGTTTGCTGCCGGCTGTATTGTAGCGTTTTTTAATGCCCCATGTTGGTAGCGACAAATGTAACAGTTTGGCTAGCCCACACTGTTGGGTGATAAATGTAACTGTTTACCTTTGCCTAAGCTATGTTGTTTTAATGGGCGCCAAGACCTCAATGCAATGTTGAAATCTAAATTTGTATTTAACAACGTCTAGCTCTGGCAGAACACCTTCAAGACACTATTCACTCAGATCGTGGTATGATTTGATCATTAACCCAACAAACAATTGTATCAGGAGAAGGAATTGGTCTATATCTAATGCTACCTACTGAAAGCAAAGATTGCATTGTAAAAGAAATGAATTTATTATATAAAACCAGTATAGCAAAATTAATAATAATAATAAGTACAAAATTTAAATTGGAGCGTTGTGATTTGAATATTACCGATAGAAAATTACGTGAAAACGGAGTCTGATAAATTGATTTTACTCTTATTTCCAAGCTATGAAGTTACTGAAATATGAAATGTAAAACAAAGAAAAATGAGAGATTGCGTATTTCTGCGTCATTTGCGCTTACCATTGGAAATTGCCAAGGCATTTCCCTCGTACTTGCTGATGCTGTGAGCTTCCCACAGTCTCCTGGACGTCGTCATCTCCGTCGGAATTTGATGATATTCTGGTAGCTTAGATAATTCTATGGTCCGTACCTCGGACCCAAACACTCGTACAACCGGACTGGTTACGTTTTGCAAAAGTTAGTCTTCAACTCCACTGAACATCGGAGCGACACGCACTTGCAACCGTACTCCGCAAGTTCTACACAGATAGTCCTCGTTTCACGGCGCGTCGAACGATATATGCACACGTTGGCTCCCCCACTCTTCAGCCGGCTTCAGCTTGCGTGGTCCTCACTGATTGGTTGACCCACCGCTAGTTCCCCTCCTCTGGTTTCTTTACACTCGGCGCGCGAGAGGGAGAAGTCGTTTTCCGTTCCAACAATTCGCCTTTTCTAGACCTTGCGACCCAAGATTGCGTCATGCTTCTCGACAAGATTAAGCGTGTACTTGAAATCCCAGTGAGTCACGTCTCTCGATATACCCTAACTGACGAAAACTCCGTAAAATTCCGTAATCAGATAATTTTCTATGGTAACGTCGTTCGTAATAATTTGCTGGATAGCGTTTTCTAAGACATAGAAAACCTATCTGAATGCTAATAATTTTTATAAAATGCTCCGAAAATACCTTAATAATAATTATAATAAATTAATAATAATAATAAATTACCATGAAAAATTCTCTTGGCTGAACAATTTGCCGCGTAAATAAATATAGAATGGCTTCCTACTGACTTATGCCAGTTGCATAAAACCCCTCGAAAAACACGTTACATATTCGCCTCGGATCATCGGATGATTTACCGTGACGACGGTCCATTATCCGATTATCCCAGACACGTTAATAATCCCCATCCAAAATACATATTACATAAATGAAATCACCCTAAATTACAGATATATACACTCATAATTTTTTCTTCACGCACTTTGCGTCAAAGTTTGTTGTCACTATGGATCGCACTTTGCAACCAGTTCAATGTTTTACATAGGGAATAGTGTTCCACGGATATTTCCGCCTCTCAAATTTCTCTATGTTGGAGAAATAGACATAATTAATGTGTGAGCACTATGTATTTATGATGTCATATCACACGCATTGAAGGTGTTCTGATATATTTATATCACCATAGAACTTCCTAATTTCACTGGAGGTCCCCTCCTTATGGTGACATTTAATTCCACTTATCACTCAGCACACGATCACACTATTGTGGCAGCGCCTCGTGACCATAATACTTAATCTCTCTTTAAAGTAGATTAAATTAATATTGACTTCTGAAAAAAAAACAGTAAATGCGCATTACATATAACACCAAATATTTCTGTGCCGTAAGCGCCCTGTCTTGTTAAGTTCCCGTTAACCATATTCTACTTAATACTAGCTCTCAACACAGACCATTTCTCCTCACACAAATAATACCATTGTACAGATTATCTTAAATTACACACTTACAAATCTTACATGGCGAGGCCGTAAACAGAAATCACGTGTGCTGATATGTATGAGTTTCATGAAGGACTGTCTCGCATTCTGATGGCCCATCTTTTATCTCGTGGACGCCTTAAGCTAACAAGCCCTATACAAGCGCTCCCCCATCTCTTGGAGATAAATGGGAACCCATCAGCGCTGCCAAAAATGGCCTTGGTGCATCGAGACAATTTAGTGCTCAACAGCATCCGACAATCCCGTCATATTTCCCTGTACCTTAAAAACTCTCATTTACTTACATACTACCCCCCTGTGCGACTTCTGATACGCCTGCCTTGAAGACCAGATCTTCCACGCACCAGACACCACACTTACTCATTTGATAGGCTGGCTCGCCAGCTAAACACACAACACACTCACTTTATGACACATATTTTCGTAGACTATGTATATTATACGTCCCGTATAATCTGTTTCCCTCACTATTCTCCAGCACATATGCTGTTTTTCCAATACGTTTGGAAACTATAAATGTTTCTGCGTCACCTGCTTCCAACCTTGCAAGTGGCTCCCTTAAATGAACGTCATCACGTTGCTCTACCTAGCATATTACTCAGTGTCTGTAACGATGCCCTGTTGCTACTGTCCACACATGCTAACCCTACTTTCCTCTGGTGTCACACCACTACTCGACACTCTATGACCTAAAAATGTCACTTCTGACTGACAGAATGACGACTTAGACAGCTTCAAAGTGAACCCTGCCTGATCTAACTTCTGAAAAACTATATTTAAATGACGTAGATGCTCCTCAAAACTGCGTGAACTAATTACCATATCATCAATGTAAATGGTTACAAACTCTCCTGTGTCATCCCCTAATGCGATGTTTAAAGCCCTAATTAAAGCTGCTGAACTACTCTTTAACCCATAAGGTGTTCTACAAAATTGATAAAGGTTATATTTATGACTAAAAGCTGTAAATGGTCTATCTTCGTACATAAGTGGCACTTGCCAAAAACTGGAACTCAAATCTACACAAGTGAAATACTTCTTCCCCTCAAATGTTTGCATTAATTCCTCTATTGACATAGATTTCAGCTGATCTGAACTAATTCTACTGTTAACCAAACGAGCGTCTAAACAAATACGAACAGTGCCGTCGGTCTTGGGTACTGTGATCACAGAATTAACATATGGACTGTTAGAGTGCTCAATAATCCCATCTTCAAGCATCTGGTTAATTTGTGCCTCAACTGCACTCTGATAAGCGAAAGGTACAGGATATCTATGTCCTGTGAATACTGACCTATCAATAACGTTCAATGAATGTGTATAGCAATTGGCCATGCCAATGCGATCCTCAAAAACTCTCCTATTACACAATAACACATCATAGAGCCGAACACATTGTTCCACCTCTGTATTACCCTGAAAAGCAGCATCACGTAACGAGTCCTCTAGACTTCCGTTCGTAATCACACTGCCCACAAAACATGGAGAACCCCGCTCGACGGCTGGCGATATCTCATTTAAAGTACAAATCACACCTACAATACTACTCCTCTGAATATGGTCATTGAACGCTACTTCTACTTCAGAATCTCCCCATTTAAATTTCAAACTCCCTACATCATAACATAAGTTACCAGACACTCTACTTAGCCACTCTGAACCCAAGATAACACTGAATACTAAATTTGGAATTACAAGGCAAATCTGCTTCTCTACATGATTATTAATTTTAATGTCTACTAAAACTTGCTTAGAAATTACTTTAGACCTCTTCCCAACAGCTGTGATAACAAAAGTGCTTTTAATTGGCATCTCCTCAAAATTTACTCCAGTTCCTTTCATTTTATCATAAAATGCACTACTTATGCAACTCTTCATACAACCACTATCAATTAAAACATCTGTGTACGCCTCGGACACGTTAAATTTAACTATGGGGCTCTTACTAACCACTTCCTGAATAATACCTTCATCATTTAGTTCATGTAATAATTCATTTCTTACATTTAGGTCATAGGGTTCCTGTATAATTGTATGGACAGGGCATGCTACAGACTGAGATTCTGACCTTACTTCGCAGCCTGGTTCGCGTTTAAAGAACCGCTACAGCTGGCCGTAGTACTAGTTACTACTGCACTGGTCTGGTTGTTCTGAGTTGTGTTGTCATTGTTTGGCTGTATATTACTACCACTAGGCTGTCCTCTTCCTTGACCCCTATTCTGGTTGTAATTATTGTCGTTATAATTCCTCCCTTGATTTCCCCTGAAATCATTGTTTCTCCCTTGATTTCCCCTGAAATCATTGTTTCTCCCTTGATTTCCCCTGAAATCATTGTTCCTCCCTTGATACTGATTACCATAGCCATTTCCTCTGTTCTGATTTAGCTGATTATTGTTATTTCTATTTTGAGCATTGGCCCCTTCGCCACCGTTCCCTTGAACTTCTTGATGCCTGGCTTCATTAGGCCTATTATTATTATTACCCTGGTTCCGATTGAAATTGTCCTCATAACCCCCTCTCCCTAGTGCATCAAATGTGCTTAACAAATTTTCTACTTGTGATATTGTCTTTACATTCTGGATACAAGCAGCCTCCTTGATCCTATAGGGAAAGTGCCTAAGTAGCAACCTCACCACATCACTTTCCTCCTTCAAGCCATCCAGATATTTACACACTAATACCTGCCCTAAAAAGTATTCGGTCATGGTGGAGCTTCCTTTAGGGTTATATTTACCACACACTACTCCCTCACGATGCTGCGACTGAATAACCTCATTCCAGAACTTTTCACAGAATTTCATTTTAAAATCATTGATATCAGTAAACTTGTCTCTGTAGACAGCAAACCAATTCCTCGTTTCCCCCACAAACACTTGTTCTAAAATTTCAACTACCTGGCACCACTCAATACTACCATTTTCCAACCTCTCCCCGAATTTATTTTCTATAGTGTTCATGAACTCCATTGGGCACCCCTGTCGATTGCTGAACTTACCCAGTTCTACCTCCCTGTGTGTGCTATTCACAAAAACTGGCCTATTCTGACTATTTTCTTGCCTGATCCTAGCTTTTAATTTTAATTCTAATTCTGCGATTTTCTCCTCAGCCTTCCTCTCAATACTGTTTACTGTTAATTTAATGTTTCCTTCTGATTCTTCTACTTTATCATATAGCTTTGCTTGTTTCTCCTCAATCTTGCTAATGCTCTCTCTATTACTCTCTCTTAAATCATTTACTTCTGCAACTATTTGTGAGTGGACTTTCTCAATTCTACCCCCCAGCTGTTCCTTAACCTCTTTAGTAGCTTCCTGAATTTTGTCAATTTCTCCCCCCAATTGCTTTTTGACCTGCTGTGTTTCCAGTTGCACTAGTTCTTTTAAATTTTCAGCCTGTGTACTGATTCTAATTTCCAACTCCTCCTGTACTTTTCCTAATTTTCTGTCTACATCTGCAATAATCTCTTTAGCCTTTTCTTCCATCACCCCCCTGATCTCACCTCTAATCAGTTCGAATTTGTCACTCATTTCCCTGCTGTTTTGTTCTAATTTAGCATTTAAAGTTTCAGTACTCTCTCTATATTCCTTACTGTTTTGTTCTAATCTGGCGTTGTTTTGTTCCAGTTTAGCATTTAAAGTTTCAGTACTCTCTCTATTTTCCTTACTGTTTTGTTCTAATCTGGCGTTTAAAGTTTCATTACTCTCTCTATTTTCCCTACTGTTTTGTTCTAATTTAGCATTTAAGGCATCTGTACTTTCTTTATTTTCCCTACTGTTTTGTTCTAATTTAGCATTATTTTGTTCCAGTTTTGCATTGTTTTGTTCTAATTTAGCATTTAAGGCATCACTACTAACTTTGTTCTGATACATAAACTCGAGAAGTAAAGTTTTTAATTCTGGTTGGCCGCCTACACTCCCTGTTTCAGTATCGGGATTTACCTCCGCTACCCCGGTACTACCATCACTCGACATACTGCTCGTATCATCACTCTCCCGTTGATGACCACTACGTAACCTCATCTGTCTTTCTTTCTCATCCCCCATAATGATATACACTGATACAGACAAATAACCCCCAAAATACAGGCACAGAAATATATACCCTTCTCCTTCCACAAATGTTATTAGGTTTTCATCCCCAAGTTGTCGGCGCCAAATGTAGCGTTTTTAATGCCCCATGTAGGTAGCGACAAATGTAACAGTTTGGCTAGCCCACACTGTTGGGTGATAAATGTAACTGTTTACCTTTGCCTAAGCTATGTTGTTTTAATGGGCGCCAAGACCTCAATGCAATGTTGAAATCTAAATTTGTATTTAACAACGTCTAGCTCTGGCAGAACACCTTCAAGACACTATTCACTCAGATCGTGGTATGATTTGATCATTAACCCAACAAACAATTGTATCAGGAGAAGGAATTGGTCTATATCTAATGCTACCTACTGAAAGCAAAGATTGCATTGTAAAAGAAATGAATTTATTATATAAAACCAGTATAGCAAAATTAATAATAATAATAAGTACAAAATTTAAATTGGAGCGTTGTGATTTGAATATTACCGATAGAAAATTACGTGAAAACGGAGTCTGATAAATTGATTTTACTCTTATTTCCAAGCTATGAAGTTACTGAAATATGAAATGTAAAACAAAGAAAAATGAGAGATTGCGTATTTCTGCGTCATTTGCGCTTACCATTGGAAATTGCCAAGGCATTTCCCTCGTACTTGCTGATGCTGTGAGCTTCCCACAGTCTCCTGGACGTCGTCATCTCCGTCGGAATTTGATGATATTCTGGTAGCTTAGATAATTCTATGGTCCGTACCTCGGACCCAAACACTCGTACAACCGGACTGGTTAAGTTTTGCAAAAGTTAGTCTTCAACTCCACTGAACATCGGAGCGACACGCACTTGCAACCGTACTCCGCAAGTTCTACACAAATAGTCCTCGTTTCACGGCGCGTCGAACGATATATGCACACGTTGGCTCCCCCACTCTTCAGCCGGCTTCAGCTTGCGTGGTCCTCACTGATTGGTTGACCCACCGCTAGTTCCCCTCCTCTGGTTTCTTTACACTCGGCGCGCGAGAGGGAGAAGTCGTTTTCCGTTCCAACAATTCGCCTTTTCTAGACCTTGCGACCCAAGATTGCGTCATGCTTCTCGACAAGATTAAGCGTGTACTTGAAATCCCAGTGAGTCACGTCTCTCGATATACCCTAACTGACGAAAACTCCGTAAAATTCCGTAATCAGATAATTTTCTATGATAACGTCGTTCGTAATAATTTGCTGGATAGCGTTTTCTAAGACATAGAAAACCTATCTGAATGCTAATCATTTTTATAAAATGCTCCGAAAATACCTTAATAATAATTATAATAAATTAATAATAATAATAAATTACCATGAAAAATTCTCTTGGCTGAACAATTTGCCGCGTAAATAAATATAGAATGGCTTCCTACTGACTTATGCCAGTTGCATAAAACCCCTCGAAAAACACGTTACAGTATCTGGGGGAATAGGCTCGCCCGTTATCTATGCTGTAACTGGTGTTATAGGCTCGCCCCTAGCTAGCTCGTAAACTGTCGCCTCAGTAATTGAATAGAGATTGTTTGAAGAAATGAAAACGTAAAAACACTTGTAGTGGGCGATGTATTGAAGATAAAGATATGCTCTCCCGGACTTTTTTGTAGAACGTTTCATGCTGAACAATTCTTACACTCATGGTATATTGCTTTTTTAACGGTTTGCCCAGCGTAAACATAAAAAAGCGCACGGATGCCAGATTTTTTGACTTTTTCACTGAAATCGTTACTGCTTGGCTTCCTTTGATCATAAATAAATTATTTTCTACAGAAACCTTCCTCGAGATATACCTTACAGAATGGTGAAAACCGCATCAAAATCCATCCAGCGGTTCTCGAGATTACCCGTGACATCCAAGAATCGGGGAGTTAGTTTTATACTAAGGAGATATTTATTGTTATGGGCTATTGAAAAAGGATAAAACTAAGGGATGGCATGTTTCACTCGTAGAATTGTAAACTAATATGCAGGAATGACCTACAGGTAATCTGCCAGGTGATGGTAAAATGATATAACTACAACATACGAAAGAGTGTTTGCTTCCTTTTAATATGTTGAAAGATCAGATGTGGATACTTATCTGATATTGTAGAATGTCAACAGGCTGTTCAGACAACCACCTTTTGACTTCAACTATAACTCTGAATTCTTTGAATTTCACTTCCTTTCATGAAAGCAGTAATCTCTTGAGATGGTCAGTTCTTCTTCTACTTTAGAATTTGGCCAATTATGGACCGCGTGGACTTAAGGCTTCTTGGCCTTCCTCCTCTTTTCTTCCCAGAACCTCTTCATTCATCCGCCCCTTATCTTTCTCTCGTCCTCGGAAATGATCCGCACGGGTCTCTTTGTAATTGGTTTCTCTTCAAATGATTTTAAACTGTCTATCTTTCTTCTAAACTCACTTCTATCGTGGATCAACTCTGGAGTAATTCCAACTTCGGCTGCATCCCTCTTGACCTGTTCTACCCACTTAGAGGTGGCCTTTAATCCCATGATGTACTTGAAGATCTTTTTGGTCAGTCGGTTATCGTCCAATCTTACCAGGTGTCCATTGAATTTCAGCCTTCTTTTCCACAAAGTGTCCGTGATCTTTTGAGAACACTTGTAGATCTCCTTGTTTTTCCTCTTCTTCCAAGTCGCATCAGATCAGAAGTCTTCTGAGGTCCCAGAATTTTCCTCAGAATCTTCCTTTCATTTTTCTCGAGTTCTTGCAGCTCCCATTTGTATTTAAAATTAGACACTCTGAAGCGTACAATCCTTCTGGTTTTATGACTGAGTTATAGTGTCGGATTTTGGCCTTGTATGATATTTCCCGTTTGTTATACCTGTTTTGTGTTATCTTGTAGACCAGGTCTAATTTTCTGGCTCTCCCCTTGTTTATAATATCATTAAATCTTCAGCATAGCAAAAATACATCTACGCATGTGAAGATAGACATACTTGACTGAAAGCATTCGTCTATTTTTTGTTTTGATATTGTGTTAATTTGTGACCAATATCAGCTTTGGCACAGTTGTTTTATTACAGCGAAGTAATAATTTCAACTTGTTGGCAGTGGCGTGAGGGGTAGGGGTTTGAGGAGCACAGCATTGTTTACCAGTAGGATTGGTTCTATTGTTATACCAGAGACCTCTTGGATAAATGTTGCTCAGTTATTCTGCTTGTATCATAGAGTGCTCTGATTGCTATGGTTACCAGTAGGATTGGTTCTATTGTTAAACCCAGAGACCTCTTAGATAAATGGTGCCCAGTTGTCCTGCATGTATCATAGAGTGCTCTGATTGCTATGGTTACCAGTAGGATTGGTTCTATTGTTATTCCCAGAGACCTCTTGGATAAAAGGTACCCAGTTGTCCTGCTCGTATCGTAGAGTGCTCTGATTGCTATGGTTGCTATGGTTACCAGTAGGATTGGTTCTATTGTTATACCCAGAGACCTCTTGGATAAAAGGTTTGTTTTTGTCCTAGGGACATGGGACTTCTTTTAGGGTCTAAAGGGGGTAAAGGCCTTTCGTTTATGTCAAACATACAACTTTCTTCAATAAATAGTTTAGGAAATATAGCCTACTTTCCAAAATCAACTTTAAAAAAATAATCTAAAATAGATATTGTTTCATTCTAATGATAAAGAGTATAGAGATCTTTCGTTTTAGCCATTGTACAACTTTCTAGGATTTCTAGTTTTAAAGCATATAGCCTACTTTCCAAAAATTGTTTTTCAAAAGAGAATTTAAAAATATAACTAATAGCCCATCGAAAATGAGGCGTCACTCTGAGTTATTTGACACCTCACATGTTCATCTACGATTATTGGTTCGTGAGATATCGGAAATATTACTTGGCTGAGGATGTATAGTCGGTGGGAGTGGTATAGGATTCCCACATCTCCTCTACTTGAAGGGCTATAACATTGTTTTACAAACGGTGCTTCACTGAATAAAACTTACTGTATTGTGGTTGCCTCCTTAGCACTGAACAAGCAACATGTGATGTCATTACTTAACGATAAGTGTACATGAAAGAAACCAGTGGGGGAATAACATCAAAGTTGTCTGGTTTATCATGAAATTATATTATGCTCATCCGCCTCACGTACTGGCTGACATGACCAACTCCGCCTGTGATCTTCATATAACTGTTAGGACTTGTTACACACAAGTAATTAAATAACTTTCCCATTAAAACGTAACAGTAATTTTGTAGTTACAAAGGGAAGAGAGGAAATATATTATACAACTCCACATTAATTAGACTTGAACTTCAAATGTACAGCTACTCTCCTTGGGATATCCGAGTGCACCGTGTTTGTAAATGATACTTTGGTCTGCTTGATACGAATACTTATACGTATATAGCCACTACCCTTTTCGATGCCACTTATTGTACGTTATCCTATCATTGGTACTGTATTAAGGGCGATTGAATATCAATGCCCAAAACTGAGGTCATCAGACGAGACCAAGTGTACATTTTACATTTCTACGCTCTGTAAAGCTTTGAGGGGGGACCTACACCTTTAAGGATCCCAAAATCATGTATATTTCACTTTTTAATTCCTCAGCAACAGAAAGTAGTAAAGAATTGTAATTTGTTCTGCCAATCACACTATGCTTTGCCAATATGTTTGTGTATTTACAAGTCATATGGCGAATGCATTTCCGCAAATTAGGCATTTAAAATGGCGGCTGCATATTGTGCACTGATCCACCGTTTCCCTAATATTTTTTCAAAAATTCTTTTTTCACTGTACATAAGTTGGTTTTTTAGTTTTGGCACCTTAGTTATAACTGGATTAATAACTCACTTAGATGGTTCCAAGTTTCACAGGCCCTCGATGAGAGCGCTCGGCAGCCTGCTTAACGTCATTGTCATCTTCATCTTCGGAATGAGATCATAGTCGCAGGGACTGATGTCGGGAGAATATGGGGGGTGATCGAGGACCTCCCAGCCCCAGCGATCCAACAATGCCGACACAACGCCTGCTGTGTGTGCCCTAGCATTATCATGCAGAACGATGGGCGGTGTAACCATGTGGTGGCGCCGTTTCCTTCTAAGAGCTCCTCGGAGATGGTCTAGCAGAAACGAACAATAGTACGCCGCATTAACGGTTTGCCCTCGGGGTACAGTATGGCAGCGCTTCCGTACCATTGGAGACGTTAAGCAGGTTGCCAAGCGCTCTCTTCGTACAATCAATAGATCGGGCAGTGCCAACGGGATCCATCGACTTCCGCATCGCTGGGAACACGTTGTACGCAACGGTGGGGACTACATCGAGGGTCTGTGAAACTTGGAACCATCTAAGTGAGTTATTAATCCAGTTATAACTAAGGTGCACAAACTAAAAAACCAACCCATGTATTTACTAATACCGTAGCTAGAGATTGACCTAGAATCATTGGAATCTATAAGGAAAAAATATATTTTTAAAGCTTAAATTAAAGTGTACCTTTTTTTTGCAATTTTTTTTCACTGAATATATATTCTTTTAAACCGAAACTATGACATGTACAACAACAGTTGTAGGTCATATTGTTCTTCCCTATAAGATGCACATGTATACTAAATTTCACTTAATTATCTTGAAAACTCTGGCAGTTACTGAGGAAACGGATTTGAAAATCCAAGTTTCGGGAAACGAGCAACAAAGTTACCCATGTTTAGGCAAACTTCCTAATCTCCCCTGCACGTTTTTGGTCTTAACTTCAAAAGTATTATACATATCAAAGAAATTGTTGCAGTGATTTGAAGAGGAAGAATCAGTAACGTAGAAACAAATGACAAATTTTGATTCTTAAAGGTGTAGGTCCCCCCTTAAAGTGATCTAGTCTCCTTAAATTAGACAACCCTTTATACAATTGTAAAATGGACATTTGAAAACTTTGTAATTTTTGTTGTCGAATTTCAAGTAGAAATTCAAATGACAATATTCCAGTCTATGTTGGACTTAATGTGCCCTTGTGAGACCTGGCAACATGGCGCAAGTAAATTTTTGAACTCAGCTCGAGGAAGCTTGACGGCAGCTGAACGCTGCTTGCTGTGTGAACTCGAACGGAGTGCTCGGACTCAGAGCCAATGTCGATACGAGCATTATTAAAATGTCATATCTGGGAAACGAGACATTAAGTAAGGAATTTATGGAATACTGAGAAAGTCTATATGTTCGAGCTGCTCTACATAACTCTCTGAGAAGATTGATAATACAGGAAAAGGGCTATTTAATTTCTAAGGTGAAAGCCAATGATATGTCCCGCATGCCATTACGTGATGCCGAGTATGGCCCTTCAGGGGCTATATAAACTGAAGGGGCGAAAGAAGAGATCGTACTACTATTACTTCACTCGGGTGGCTTCGGTGCAGTACTTGGTAGCATGCTGAGCTTCTATGCCCAAGGTAGCGGGTTCCAACCCGGCCGAAGTCGTCGGATTTTTAAGAGCGTTGAAATCCCTCAGTATGCCTTCCTTCTGAGGGAAAGTAATGCCGGCGGGCCCATGTCATAGATTTATGGCATGTAAAATAACCTTCTACTAACTAAACTTGTGTGAAGCAAAATGTGTAGGTTAGGTATGATTAATGCTCTTAAGTTCCAAAGTTCGTCACCAGGCACTGGTTGCGATGCTATCTAGTAGTAGCCAAGTTCACAGCTGGGTGTCGTGGACGGTAGCATTTGGTAGCCTAAATAGGAAATACTTGAAATTATCGTCTGTAGTCCTTACTTGAATTAAAAATAGATAACACACACTAATACAGTCATCACAATTAACACCGGTTATCAGACAGATTCTACACACACCCTAAGTACACGGGGCTACATGACCATGTTGTTGCATCCCTTAAACTACGGAACCAACCTACCAACTTGTCTCGTGCTTGTGGAGCTTACGCTTCGACTGGGTTAGTGTCAAGTGACTATTATCGACAAAAGTGCCGCGATTTTTAAAACTGTGATAGTCCACGTTACTGTGGTGCCAAGAGTGATAGTACGCTGAACATGTGGATCATATTCGAACTTTGCTAAGTTGACTGCAAAATTTCTTGCAAGTGAAAGGTATGTAAAAAAAAATTGTTGCTTTTCAGTTCAGAGATAACATTCCAATTCAGTCGACCGTCACTGCTCCAAGAGGGAAGTAGATACTACTCGCATCTACAGCATGGAAGACATCTAACTATACAGTACAACCATATTTGACTTTTACAACCATGTAGTCACTCCAAACACACAAT
This sequence comes from Meconema thalassinum, assembly GCA_946902985.2. Classification (NCBI taxonomy): domain Eukaryota; kingdom Metazoa; phylum Arthropoda; class Insecta; order Orthoptera; family Tettigoniidae; genus Meconema; species Meconema thalassinum. Next base: position 2,123,540,821 of record OX336388.2, read on the forward strand.
TTCCGGATTTCTATCACCATTTTAGCTTTTCACCTAACATCATATATACTACAACTAGCTTACACTGACAAGTTGCATTACCAATACAGCAACTAAATAATTGTACATATTGTAAATATTTTCACCTGTATTTTCAAACAGATTTTAAATCCTAAGTGCAATGGATCTGATGATGATCGCTTGACGATCGAAACTGGTCATCCTAGTGTATTTATTAATCTCATGTAATTTTTTTTCAGGATTAGGGCATAACCCAGCTATTTTCAGTACATTCGTGTTGACCGACTGAAAAGCACCAAACTTTTGTTTACTAAGGCAACGCTGAAAAATGGCTTCAAACCCCACAATGAAAGGTCCGTTATAACATCACCTTGATGATGCGTCAGAGGACGCAGAAACCAGTATTTTTAGCCTATTTTCAATTTTGAAAAAATAGGCTTATGAGATCACCTTTTGTCCGTGTGTGTGTGCGTGTGTGTGAGGTGTGTGTGTGTCCCCCCCCCTAATAAAATCTAAACGGCTGGAACGATTTCAATGAAACTCGGTACGTTCATAGCACTATTCCCGGCGACCTCGACCGTGCCCTTCAAATTTTGTTACGTCTCACCAATCCAACATGGCGGCTCTGCGAAATATTTCACTAGCATTCAATATCTCCGAAGCTATCACGGATATCGCCCTGAAATTGTGTACGGTGATAAAGGGCACTACTAGAAGTTCACCTATGGGACTTTCAAAAACCTGGTGTCTACGAAACCAACATGGCGGCCAAGCGAAGTTGAGACATTTAAATAGACTTTTCTCGCGATTTAACTATCCAAACGTAATGAAACTTGGTACAGCAAATGTTTATACACATTGTAATGCACTGGAGTCTAATTTAGTTCAATTGTTTACATAACCTCAAAATGGCGGTTGTGCGAAATATTTCACTGATATTCTATATCTTTGAAACTATTACAGATATCACCCTGCAATTTTGTACTGTGATAAAGGGTACTGATACAATTTTTACCTAGGTATATTTCAAAAACCTGTAAAGTACAAAACGAACATGGCGACCAAGCGAATTTGAAATGTTTTAATAGACTTTTCTCGTGATTGAACTCTCTGAGCGCAGTGAAATGAGGTACAGTAAATGATTTTGTAGATTTTAATGCACTGCCATCTAATTTAATTCAATTGTTTACATAACCTCAAGATGGCGGCTGTGCGAAATTTTAAAATTAAGTTTTTATTTCTTGTGTCGTAATCATGCGATCGAGGTGAAACTTTGAATAATGAACCTAAGCAATAATTGTCCTTGATTGGTACATAACTCTATGGCCTGTACATATAACAATCCTAAATGGCGAGCTTCCGAAATCTTTAGACAGTTCTCAATATCTATGAATTTTTACAGCAACCTAACTGATTTTTTTATGTTCATAGAGACTATGAACATATGTTCACCAAAAGGACTTTCAGTAACCTGGTGAGCACAAATCCAACATGGCGGCGACGCGAAGTATAAATATTTAAATGGACGTTTCTCGCGAATTAACTATCCGAGTGCCGTGAAACGTTGCGCGTTAAATGCTTATACAAATGTTGATCCACTGGCATCTAATTTATTTCAATTGTTTGCATAATCACAAGATGGCTGCTGTGCGTAATTTTAAAATCTCGTTTTTACTTCTTGTGTTCTAATCATGCGATTGAAGTTTGAATACCACACATACACAATAATCTTAATGTAATAGTAAAAAAATAAAAATTCAACCGTGCGACCATCTGAAATATTTAGACGGTTCTCAATATCTACGAATCTGTTACAGCAATTAAACTGAAATTTTGTATGTTGATAGAGGCAATTAACATTAGCAGGATATATGAAAATAGGCTGTATTGTTTTTCACGGAACTACTTGTTGACACTTGTAACCAATCGAGTGAATATTTGTGTAGTCCGACTGAAACAGAGATCGTGAACATTGAATATTATATCAGAGATATTTAATCTGACCATATTTCGATGTTGCGGGCTTATGAATAGGTCAGTGCTTTAAACTTGACATACTGGAATATTACGGACTCCGCACAATTTAAACTGACTGAAGTGAATGTTTGTCAACTCAATCAAATGCCAGTGGACTTTAAGATTATGATTTCAAGTAATTATTGTATCGTAATATTTTCTAACCCTTCAAAATAGTGGACTTCGTCATCATCATCATCATCATGTTTTTCAGTCAAGCGACTGGTCTGCCCCTACAATGAGTCTTTTCCACGTTGTTCGGTCTTGTGCTGTCCTTTTGACCACTTCAAAACTTTGTAGGCCAGAGCTATTTAGGAAGGATCTCATGAAAGTGCTCCGTGGCCTCCCGCGAGGGCGTTTTCCAGGTATTTTGCCTTCTAGTATGTCGATCATCAGGCCACCATGTCGTAACTGTGGCCAAGCCAGGTGGATCTCCTTCTATTGATCTGGCGGATGATTTGCCGTTTTTCCTTTATTCGATCCAGTACAGTTATGTTGGTCATTTTCTCTACCCAGCTGATCTTTTCCATTCGGCGCCAAGACAACATCTCAAACGCTTCAAGTCGTTTAATGTCACCTCTATGCATTGTCCAGGTCTCACTGCAGTACATTGCAACTGGCCATATGTAGGTCTTAACCGGTTGTTTTCTAAGGCTGAGGGACTTAGAAAACCATATTTCGACTAGTCGTTCATAATGAAAATGAAAATCCACAGCCTGCTTCCAGTCTCCAACCGGGTCAGGAATGGAATGAATGAAGCCCCAATCTAGCGACGAGGATATGGACTGTGCCGGCTGCCGAGGCCTGACGCACTCCTCTGCGGCAATGATTAAATGGATGACAGGTGAAATGAAATGATAGTGGAGAGTGTTGCTGGAATGAAATTTTGACAGGGAAAACCGGAGTACCGGGAGAAAAACCTGTCTGCCTCAGTTTTGTCCAGCACAGATCTCACATGGAGTGACCGGGATTTGAACCACGGACCCAGCGGTGAGAGGCCGGCGTGCTGCCGCCTAAGCCACGGAGTCTTTTTTTAATAGTCGTTCATAATGAATATTATTGATTGCCTAGTGGACATAAAAATATTGGACAATAATGGGGCCCGTAAAATGGAACACCATGACGATGACCAACATTAAGATGAAGAAGATGATGGGCTAGATACCGAGGTGCAGACCTGTCAGATGTTGATGGAATAATAGGAACGACGCTATCCTAGGCACACCACCATGCCTGTGTCCCTAATGCCAAGGGTATGCTTGGAGAGGACCTTCCTGAAGTCGACGTTCCATGAGCAGTCATGGTTCGTGACCACATTCAACATTCATGGACATCGAGGTGACCAACCATCGATAAAAGATTTTCTTATGCAGTTGAAAGTCATTAATTTCCTAACTCCATATATTTCCATAATATTCGCACTTCGATATTAGTTCGAATTGTCGTCATCATCGCATACTTGAATTTTTATTTCAACTAGAAGGTGAGGTGGATCCTCATATTACGTTATTTACGTCCTTAATTGAATTAAATAAATAGGAAGTGTTTCTCTATTTTACGAGGCAGCAGAATTAAATGACACTCTAAGAGCACAGGTTAACACTTTATCCAATGTAAATTAATTTATTTTTCATCTTGAAAAATAACAATAATAATAATAATTCTAGATTTTGAAAACACTGTAATATTTTGAAAGTGACCACATCAAATGTTATTCAGTAGAAATGATTATTATAATTTCATAACCTATTATTAGGGAGTGAGGGATTGGATTCAATAATTAAACTGTTAGTGAGAGTCTAGTTTCATGAAGCATAATATTCTAATTCAGATTAGAAAGTAAATGACACCGAAAGGGGTCTAGTGTTGACCCTATTTTCTAAGTATTATGGGTGTTTCCTGAGAGTGAACTCAGATGATCCAGTGGTGAACCCACTTATATAATGGTCAGATTGCAATAGTGGCAATCCTGTGAATTGTGATGAAAATGCCTCAAATATGTTAAATGTATTTCTACTCAAGTTATTAGACAACCACGTCTGATAACATTTTGTTATTTTGATACAACTTTTTCATACATGGTAAAGTGACGTATCGTCAAATGTTATAGCAAGTTAGTTATATGACTTGGTCAATGTCAGTGTTTTGAATGACTTAGATAAAAGTCATAGTGTTTAGAATGAGATATTTATGCAGTATAATGATCGTGTGTCCTCCGGAGAGGCCGAGGGCAGGTCTCTCTAGTAGACGCCCGTGGGCGACCTGCGCGTCGTAATGAGGATGAAGTGATGATGACGTCCATAGACCCAGTTTCCGAGCCACGGGAATTAACCCCAGGAGATTAAAATCCCTGATGACTCGGCCGGGAACCGAACCCGGAGCACTTCGGGCCAAAGCCTAGCGCTCTAACCATTTAGTCACGGAGTCAGACATTGATCCAGTGAATGGTTAGATTCCTTCCTCACCTCAAAAAGATGTCCAAGTCCCTCAATTGAACTAACAACTCATTTGGTGCAAGTATCTGAATACTTCTTATCAGCACGTCAGGTAGGGGATGAATCCGATTCCGTAGAATTCAAGGACAAAATGATTGTGTAGGCCTTCGGTCTCTTTGTTCAAGAATAAGTGTCTTGGAGCTGGACACAATTTGTCTGAAGATAGGTTAAACTGGGGACGGTGATAGGCCAATCTTTCTTCTGGAGGAACAAATCAATTGTTTCGCCAGATTCCACACACATACAATATTCGTGGCTAATTGGCCATGATGTCGCATATACACGAAATGAATCTACAACACCAACAACGCTGAGGTATATTCTTTAAGAGAATGTATTTACGAATTGTGGAGCGTACGAGTTTTAGAATAATATACTTCCGAGGTTGATACGGTGGCTTCCCTGCTCCTGCTGTAAACATTTGTAGGGACGTGACATGCCGCAGGGCCTGTGTGGCTGTAGTAGAGTGAGAGTACTATCAATATCGATTGTATAATCCGTGTCGAGCAGCCCAGCTCGCTCCGGGCACACAGTCTGGTGCTGACCAGACAGCGGGGCGCAGCTTCCTGCCGGCCGAGGCCTGGCATGGCAATCAACCACTCCTCTCACAACCTGGTGAGTTAGCCGTGGTCTTTAAGGCGTGGCTGCAGGCAGTCGCTCTCATCCGGGAGGTGAGGAGGTTCGCATCCCCCCGCCGGCAACCTTGAGGATGGTCATCTGTGGTTTCCCATCTTCCTTCCAGGCAAATGCTGAGGTTGGTCCCTAACTTTAGGCCACAGCCGCTAACTTCCATTCCTCGTCCTTACATGCAAATAGTTTCCTCCACAGACAATACTCCACACGTGACGGTACTTGTAGCTTACCCAATGGGTGTCCACCTAGAATCAGCTACAACCTCTGGTGAGCCGAACATGTCCTCATACACTACCGGTACCAAAAGACATACGCTAAAAAAAAAAAACTCCTCTCACAACACAAACATCCTAGTGAAGATTCCTACCGGCCGGGGCCTGGCAAGGCCATCAACATCTCCTCTCACATCACAAACCTTCTAGTGAAGCTTCCTACCGGTCGGGGACTGGCAAGGCCATCAACATCTCTCACAACACAAACCTTCTAGTGAAGCTTCCTACCGGCCTGGGTCTGTCAAGGCCATCAACATCTCCTCTCACAACACAAGCCTTCTAGTGAAGCTTCCTACCAGCCGGGGACTGGCAAGGCCATCAACATCTCCTCTGACAGCACAAACCTTCTAGTGAAGCTTCCTACCGGCCGGGGACTGGCAAGGCCATCAACATCTCCTCTCACATCACAAACCTTCTAGTGAAGCTTCCTACCAGCCGGGGACTGGCAAGACCATCAACATCATCTCTCACAACACAAACCTTCTAGTGAAGCTTCCTACCGGCCGGGGACTGGCAAGGCCATCAACATCTCCTCTCACAACACAAACCTTCTAGTGAAGCTTCCTACCAGCCGGGGACTGGCAAGGCCATCAACATCTCCTCTCACATCACAAACCTTCTAGTGAAGCTTCCTACCGGCCGGGGACTGGCAAGGCTATCAACATCTCCTCTGACAACACAAACCTTCTAGTGAAGCTTAATACCGGCCGGGGTTTGGCAAGGCCATCAACATCTCCTCTCACAACACGAACCTTCTAGTGAAGCTTCCTACCGGCCGGGGACTGGCAAGGCCATCAACATCTCCTCTGACAACACAAACCTTCTAGTGAAGCTTCCTATCGGCCGGGGTCTGTCATGGCCATCAACATCTCCTCTGACAACACAAACCTTCTAGTGAAGCTTCCTTCCGGCTGGGGACTGGCAAGGCCATCAACACCTCCTCTGACAACACAAACCTTCTAGTGAAGCTTCCTACCGGCCGGGGTCTGGCAAGGCCATCAACATCTCCTCTGACAACACAAACCTTCTAGTGAAGCTTCCTACCGGCCGGGGTCTGGCAAGGCTATCAACATCTCCTCTGACAACACAAACCTTCTAGTGAAGCTTCCTACCAGCCAGGGTCTGGCATGGCCATCAACATCTCCTCTGACAACACAAACCTTCTAGTGAAGCTTCCTTCCGGCTGGGGACTGGCAAGGCCATCAACACCTCCTCTGACAACACAAACCTTCTAGTGAAGCTTCCTACCGGCCGGGGTCTGGCAAGGCCATCAACATCTCCTCTGACAACACAAACCTTCTAGTGAAGCTTCCTACCGGCCGGGGTCTGGCAAGGCTATCAACATCTCCTCTGACAACACAAACCTTCTAGTGAAGCTTCCTACCGGCCGTGGACTGGCAAGGCCATCAACATCTCCTCTCACAACACAAACCTTCTAGTGAAGCTTCCTACCGGCCGGGGTCTGGCAAGGCCATCAACATCTCCTCTGACAACACAAACCTTCTAGTGAAGCTTCCTTCCGGCTGGGGACTGGCAAGGCCATCAACACCTCCTCTGACAACACAAACCTTCTAGTGAAGCTTCCTACCGGCCGGGGTCTGGCAAGGCCATCAACATCTCCTCTGACAACACAAACCTTCTAGTGAAGCTTCCTACCGGCCGGGGTCTGGCAAGGCTATCAACATCTCCTCTGACAACACAAACCTTCTAGTGAAGCTTCCTACCGGCCGGGGACTGGCAAGGCCATCAACATCTCCTCTGACAACACAAACCTTCTAGTGAAGCTTCCTACCGGCCGGGGTCTGGCAAGGCCATCAACATCTCCTCTCACATCACAAACCTTCCAGTGAAGCTTCCTATCGGCCGGGGACTGGCAAGGCCATCAACATCTCCTCTGACAACACAAACCTTCTAGTGAAGCTTCCTACCGGCCGGGGTCTGGCAAGGCCATCAACATCTCCTCTGACAACACAAACCTTCTAGTGAAGCTTCCTACCGGCCGGGGACTGGCAAGGCCATCAACATCTCCTCTGACAACACAAACCTTCTAGTGAAGCTTCCTACCGGCCGGAGACTGGCAAGGCCATCAACATCTCCTCTGACAACACAAACCTTCTAGTGAAGCTTCCTACCGGCCGGAGACTGGCAAGGCCATCAACATCTCCTCTGACAACACAAACCTTCTAGTGAAGCTTCCTACCGGCCGGAGACTGGCAAGGCCATCAACATCTCCTCTGACAACACAAACCTTCTAGTGAAGCTTCCTACCGGCCGGGGACTGGCAAGGCCATCAACATCTCCTCTGACAACACAAACCTTCTAGTGAAGCTTCCTACCGGCCGGAGACTGGCAAGGCCATCAACATCTCCTCTGACAACACAAACCTTCTAGTGAAGCTTCCTACCGGCCGGAGACTGGCAAGGCCATCAACATCTCCTCTGACAACACAAACCTTCTAGTGAAGCTTCCTACCAGCCGGGGACTGGCAAGGCCATCAACATCTCCTCTGACAACACAAACCTTCTAGTGAAGCTTCCTACCGGCCGGAGACTGGCAAGGCCATCAACATCATCTCTGACAACACAAACCTTCTAGTGAAGCTTCCTACCGGCCGGAGACTGGCAAGGCCATCAACATCTCCTCTGACAACACAAACCTTCTAGTGAAGCTTCCTACCGGCCGGAGACTGGCAAGGCCATCAACATCTCCTCTGACAACACAAACCTTCTAGTGAAGCTTCCTACCAGCCGTGGACTGGCAAGGCCATCAACATCTCCTCTCACAACACAAACCTTCTAGTGAAGCTTCCTACCGGCCGGAGACTGGCAAGGCCATCAACATCTCCTCTGACAACACAAACCTTCTAGTGAAGCTTCCTACCGGCCGGAGACTGGCAAGGCCATCAACATCTCCTCTGACAACACAAACCTTCTAGTGAAGCTTCCTACCGGCCGGAGACTGGCAAGGCCATCAACATCTCCTCTGACAACACAAACCTTCTAGTGAAGCTTCCTACCGGCCGGGGACTGGCAAGGCCATCAACATCTCCTCTCACAACACAAACCTTCTAGTGAAGCTTCCTACCGGCCGGAGACTGGCAAGGCCATCAACATCTCCTCTGACAACACAAACCTTCTAGTGAAGCTTCCTACCGGCCGGAGACTGGCAAGGCCATCAACATCTCCTCTGACAACACAAACCTTCTAGTGAAGCTTCCTACCGGCCGGAGACTGGCAAGGCCATCAACATCTCCTCTGACAACACAAACCTTCTAGTGAAGCTTCCTACCGGCCGGGGACTGGCAAGGCCATCAACATCTCCTCTGACAACACAAACCTTCTAGTGAAGCTTCCTACCGGCCGGGGACTGGCAAGGCCATCAACATCTCCTCTCACAACACAAACCTTCTAGTGAAGCTTCCTACCGGCCGGGGACTGGCAAGGCCATCAACATCTCCTCTCACAACACAAACCTTCTAGTGAAGCTTCCTACCGGCCGGAGACTGGCAAGGCCATCAACATCTCCTCTCACAACACAAACCTTCTAGTGAAGCTTCCTACCGGCCGGGGACTGGCAAGGCCATCAACATCTCCTCTCACAACACAAACCTTCTAGTGAAGCTTCCTACCGGCCGGGGACTGGCAAGGCCATCAACATCTCCTCTCACAACACAAACCTTCTAGTGAAGCTTCCTACCGGCCGGGGACTGGCAAGGCCATCAACATCTCCTCTCACAACACAAACCTTCTAGTGAAGCTTCCTACCGGCCGGAGACTGGCAAGGCCATTGCCCATTTCTCAGGAAACACAGAGCTCACAATACCGATAAGTATTTACTTTATTTGTAATTTTTATATTTTATTAATATATTACTTAACTAGCAGAAGTACCCGGTGTTCGTTGTTAACACCAGACATTATCAATTGTGCTACTGTTGCAATGGTTAGCGGTTTGTCATTCCTTCAAGTTAATCAGAACGAAGTTAGTTTTCTGGGAATATCACACACACGGTTAATTTAAGGTCCTTAAATGTAGTTTTCGGAGACTTTTTATAGATTCCCGAATTCTGTGTCTCACATTGAGAAGCGAAACATATGCTTTGGTCGTCCTTCTAGGATAATTTTTATATTTCGCCTATTTTAGCATGTATTGAGAAGTTTTTCTCTATATCCACCCTTCTACTATATGAAAAGTGCGGTGAAGAGTTTTATAAATGATTGGTGTATTGACTCTCATGGTTACCATACCTAATTTTACGATGCTCCAAGCATCCGAACACGAGTTCTAGGCGTGGGCTACATAAAGATACAAAGAAAGACAGACAGACAATTCTATTGTCTACAACATATTACCGAGATATCCAAATATGGGTATATCTACCACACAGTATCAAACAAAATCATTCTTACGATGAACCCGTTTGTCGACAAAAAAAATTAGTTAAAATTTGCTCTCAGACTAAATTCACCTAACGTGTACTTCCTGACGTGAAATAGAATTGAAAGCCTTGTAGACGAAACGCAATACACGTCACAAAAAAACTCACCCTCTACGTTGTGCTAGGTGCCCATACACAGGAAGACCCCTTTCATAAATTATAAAGGCGTGTGGTGCATGAAAATTCAGGTTCTCTAGTCTCAAATTGCCCAAATTCCTAAAAGCCGCAAAAACATGCTGGTTCAATTCAAGAATTTTTGAAAATAATATTGCTGTTTGGAGATATAATAGACCTTCTGTACTATATGTCGAACGTGAAAATTGCATGAAAAATTCTAGGTTACCCCTTGACCCCCTTAATTGCATTGATGAATTGTACAGTCTACGTTAGTTCCGTGATAACCATATAGCCATTTGCAAACTTTCACAGAAATGTAATAAATGGAGTGACATTGCTTCTTACCGAAATAAAAGGAAAGTTGTATGCCACCCCTTGATATAATGTTCTCATGGTTACCGATTTGCATTCCTTCATTAGTTTGTTAAATTAAATTAAATTAGTTTTCTGGGAATATTTCAGAAACTGTTGGATTTAGAGCCTTATAATGTAGTTTTCGAGGACCCTTTAGGGCCCCCGAGTTTTGTTTCTGGCACCGAGAGGATTTGTCTCGTCGTTGTACGCCATAATATAATACTAATCCCTATATCCCTATATATATATATTATAATTGTGAAAGTCTGTGTGTGTGTGTGTTAGTTTGTTACCTCTTGACACTAAAACGGCTGGACGGATTTGGATGAAATTTGAAATGGAGATAGCTTATACCCTGGGATAACATATAGGCATCCTTTCATCCGGAAATAAATCATTGTTCCCGTGGAACAGGCAACATAACTGAAAAGTCACCAAAAATACTCAACCGGGAGAAAATATCGAAGTTGTCGCAAAAAGACCGGACAAAGCTCATTTTACGCCCCTCGATGCAAGGAATAATACTCGGTAGGTCCCTACGGGACACCGAAAACCACATTTTAAGGCCCTAAAACCAACCGTTTCAAAGATATTCGCAGAAAACTATCTTTACTCTGATAAACTGATGAAATAATGGCAAGTCCGTTTCCATGGCAACTGAACCTCACGGTATGACATCCGATTTTATATACATATCCCTGTAGGAGGCAAAGCCAATCAATTTGTTATCTTTTTCAAGATATATATGAACACAATAAGAACAGGGTAACGCGCCTGCCTCTCATCCGGAGGCCCCGGGTTCGATTCTTGGCTCCATCAGAGATTTTAGACACTGACGTGAGGACTGCAACGGAGTGCACTCAGCTTCGTGAGGACAATTGAGTAGCTGTCTGATAGCGAGGCAGCGCCCTGGTCACGAAGAACAAGACTAATGGCCGAGGGGACACGGTACACTGACCACGCGTCACCACAATATCTGCAGGCCAAATGGCTGGGAAGCGGTCGCATGATAGGCCTAGGCCCTTCATGGGCTGTAGTGCCAGGGGTAAAAAAATAGGGAAAGCGCCTTCTAATACCACCTTTAATTTGTAAACACTACAGTAGCGGCTTCTAGGGAAGCGTGATGGCGCAGTGGCTTAGCTTCTCGCCTTTCACCAGGACGGCCGGGGTTCGAATCCCGGTGACAGCGGGGTGGAATTTTCACCTGGAAAATCACGTGGCGTCAGGAAGAGCATCCGGCCTTAAATCCCCGGCCAAAACCGAAATGAGCCTGGCTGGCTACGGCGACCCCAATTAATTGGGAATAGCTTAAGAAAGTTTTACAGTAGCAGCTACTAAATAAAGGTAGCGATATAGCTACGTTCAATTTCATAAACACTGGGCTCACAAATCCCGTATAGTTAAGTAAAAATAACAGTCTGGTCGTTATTTCAGTAGCAACGAAGCTCTGTGGTGGCTATTGCCGTGTCCGTAACACTTAAGGCATCCCGCCGTCACATACCTCAATGTGCACTTACAAAATTGTGAACCAGTCTATTTTACTGAAAAGAATTTCTACGAGCGAGTATCCACTCCGGCAAAAACCACACTCACTACCTTTTCCAAAATTTACACAAGACATGATTTTTAAAGCACTCTTCTGTGTGTTGAGGTACAGAGATATACCACATGGAAAGATACAATAAAATGTTGGCAAATCTGAGTTCAAGGAACTGCTGTTCAGAATAGGCTTTCGGTGCAGGTTATGCGGCCCATGTTCGTAACATGGAATGTTTTCCTTTGACAATGCATCTACACCATGTGCGAGGGCAACGCATTTCAAAGATCTCTAAAAACAAAATAAACAGGTAGTTGGAGAAAAATTTTAAGTGGGAGCGAAGATTCAAAGAGAAATAATTTCATCTTAGAGATTTGCTGATGAGATCGTCATCTTGACCGATACGCCAAAGGAATTGAATGAGTTTTTGAATGGTATGGACTCCGTCTTGAGGAAATAATTCATGATGGAAATCAATAAATGTAAAGCAAAATTACTGGAATGCAGCCAAAATAAATCAGAAACCTCTATGCACATCAAATTGGCAGGTGAAACGCTACGGGAAGTAGGAGACTTCTGTTACTTAGGAAGAAAAATAGCCAGTGATGGACGAAGCAAAGAGGTTGGCTCAGGCAAGGACATCATTTCTACAGAAAAGGAATCTGTTGACATCGAATATACATTTAGATATTAGGAAGTAATTTTTGAAAGCTTTTGTCTGGAGCGTGACACTATACGGAAGTGAAACTTGGTCTAATGGTGCAGCAGAAAAGAGGAGAATTGAAGCGTTTGTAATGTGGTGTTACAGGAGAATGATGATGATCAGATGGGTAGATGGGGTAACAAATAAAGAGCTATTAAGACGAGTGGGAGTGGAGAGATGTTTCTGGCGACTGCTATTGAAGAGAAGATATAGGTTGGTACGACACATATTAAGACACCCAGAAATAGCAAGCTTAGTTATGGATGGGAGGGTTAAGGACAAGAACTGTAGGGTAGACCAGGGTAAAACAGATTGCCTCGGATGTAGGGTGTGGTAGCGATATAGAGATGAAACGATTAGCTCAGGAGAGGGAGTCATGGAGGGCTGCATCAGTCCAGTCAAGAAACTGAAGACTCAAACAACAACAGTTGGGAATTTTAATTACTTAGAGAGGCATGTGAGGCAAAAGGGTTGTTGGAGAATTTCAATCCCTGGGATGTAACACTGGAAGAGAGTGCATAATGTACATCAACGGCCAAGGTCAGAGATATTTTACTATAGGTAAGGAAAAATACTTTTGATTCCCCATATTCCGATAGATTTGCCATTCCAGTGTGCAAGAGTGCAGTTCCCTCTTCAAACAATATTCGCAATTTCTATTAACAAAGCGCAATCGCACACACTTAACAGCAGGTGTACAATTGCATCGTTCCCATTGACTTGATCGCGAGCGAAGCCGCGGGTACCTGCTAGTATATTATAATTGTGAAAGTCTGTGTGTGTGTGTGTTAGTTTGTTACCTCTTGACACTAAAACGGCTGGACGGATTTGGATGAAATTTGAAATGGAGACAGCTTATACCCTGGGATAACATATAGGATGCCTTTCACCCAGAAATAAATCATTGTTCCCGTGGAACGAGCAACATAACTGAAAAGTCACTAAAAATACTCAACTAGGACAAAATATCGAAGTTGTCGCATAAAGACCGGACACAGCTCATTTTACGCCCCTCGATGCGAGAAACAATACTCGGTAAAAACCACATTTTAAGGCCCTAAAACCAATAGTTTCAAAGATATTTGCAGAAAACTATCTTCGGTCTGATAAACTGAACTAATGGCAAGTCCGTTTCCATGGCAACACTACCTCAAGGTATGACATCCGATTTTCTATATATACCTGTAGGAGGCAATGCCAATCCATTTGTTATCTTTTTCAAGATATATATAAACACAATAAGAACAGGGTAGCGCGCCTGCCTCTCAACCGGAGGCCCTGGGTTCGATTCCCGGCTCCGTCAGAGATTTTTGACACTGACGTGAGGTTTGCAACGATGTGCATTCAGATTCGTGAGGACAATTGAGTAGCTGTCTGATAGTGAGGCAGCGCCCCGGTCACGAAGAACAACATTAACGCCGAGGGACACGATGCACTGACCACGCGTCACCACAATATCTGCAGGCCAAATGGCTGGGAAGCGGTCGCATTATAGGCCTAGGCCCTTAATGGGCTGTAGTGCCAGGGTTAAAAAAATTAGAGGAAGCGCCTTCTAATGCCACCTTTAATTTTTAAACACTACAGTAGCGGCTGGCCGGCCCCGTGGTGTTGGGGTAGCGCGCCTGCCTCTCACCCGGAGGCCCCGGGTTCGATCCCCGGCTCCGTCAGGGATTTTAAAACTGAGTGAGGGTTGGAACGTGGTGCACTCTGCCTCGTGAGGACAATTGAGTAGCTGTCTGACAGTGAGACAGCGCCCCGATCACGAATACCAAGATTAACGACCGAGGGGACCCGACGCGCTGATCACGCGTCACCCCAATATCTGCAGGCCAAATGCCTGGGCAGCGGTCGCTTGGTCGGCCTTAGCCCGTCATGGGCTGGATAGTGCCAGTGGTTGACAGTAGCGGCTACTAAATAAAGTTAGCGATCAAGCTACGTTCAATTTCATAAACACTAGGCTCACAAATCCCGTATAGTTAAGTACAAATATCAGTCTGGTGGTTATGTCAGTAGCAACGAAGCTCTGTGGCGGCTATTGCCGTTTATGGAAATATACAATAAAATGTTGGCATATCTGAGTTCAAGGAACTGCTGTTCAGAATAGGCTTTCGGTGCAGGTTATGCGGCCCATGTTCGTAACATGGAATGTTTTCTTTTGACAATGCATCTACACCATGTGCGAGGGCAACGCATTTCAAATATCTCTAAAAACACAATAAACAGGAAGTTGGAGAAAATTTTTAAGTGGGAGCAAAGATTCAAGGAGAAATAATTTCATCTTTGAGATTTGCTGATGACATCGTCATCTTGACCGATACGCCAGAGGAATTGAATGAGTTTTTGAATGGTATGGACTCCGTCTTGAGGAAATAATTCATGATGGAAATCAATAAATGTAAAACAAAATTATTGGAATGCAGCCAAAATAAATCAGAAACCTCTATGCACATCAAATTGGCAGGTGAAATGCTACGGGAAGTAGGAGACTTCTGTTACTTAGGAAGAAAAATAGCCAGTGATGGACGAAGCAAAGAGGTTGGCTCAGGCAAGGACATCATTTCTACAGAAAAGGAATTTGTTGACATCGAATATACATTTAGATATTAGGAAGTAATTTTTGAAAGCTTTTGTCTGGAGCGTGACACTATAAGGAAGTGAAACTTGGACTAATGGTGCAGCAGAAAAGAGGAGAATTGAAGCGTTTGAAATGTGGTGTTACAGGAGAATGATGATGATCAGATGGGTAGATGGGGTAACAAATAAAGAGCTATTAAGACGAGTGGGAGTGGAGAGATGTTTCTGGCGACTGCTATTGAAGAGAAGATATAGGTTGGTACGACACATATTAAGACACCCAGGAATAGCAAGCATAGTTATGGATGGGAGGGTTAAGGACAAGAACTGTAGGGTAGACCAGGGTAAAACAGATTGCCTCGGATGTAGGGTGTGGTAGCGATATAGAGATGAAACGATTAGCTCAGGAGAGGGAGCCATGGAATGCCGCATCAGTCCAGTCAAGAAACTGAAGACTCAAACAACAACAGTTGGGAATTTTAATTACTTAGAGAGGCATGTGAGGCAAAAGGGTTGTTGCAGAATTTCAATCCCTGGGATGTAACACTGGAAGAGAGTGCATAATGTACATCAACGGCCAATGTCAGAGATATTTTACTATAGGTAAGGAAAAATACTTTTGATTCCCCATATTCCGATAGATTTGCCATTCCAGTGTGCAAGAGTACAGTTCCCTCTTCAAACAATATTCGCAATTTCTATTAACAAATCGCAATCGCACACACTTAACAGCAGGTGTACAATTGCATCGTCCCCATTGACTTGATCGCGAGCGAAGCCGCGGGTACCTGCTACTAATAATATAATAGGCTATAGGGAGAAATTATAACACCTATTTTTTAAAATTATTAATGCAGCCAATGGCCATGTACTTTTCTTTTCAGGACGGGTCAGGGAAGGGATATTATTAGAGAAAGAAGCATTCAATCACGCATGAGCAAAATGGAAATGGCCTACCATTTAACTAAGGACATCTATAAGAAAAGGTCAATATCATTCAACGCAAAACTAAAACATTACTGCAATGTCATCCGTCCGGAGGTCTTGCATGCTTCTGAATGCCTCACGATGAACAAAATAGGCTTGGTCGAGAAACTGGAGGCCAAAGAAAGAAAACTTTTGAGAAAGATATTGGGTTCCATCAAATACAATGGGGAATACAGAAGACGGCATAACCATGAACTATATATTCATGTGGAGAAGATAAGTAACGTCATCCGGAAGAGGATACCATTTTTGGGCATGTGAAACGAATGAGCCCAGCGAGACTGACCAACCGCAACATAACTTACTTTCAGGAGAGGAAAACAAAATGGGCCTGGTTCATTGAACTGGATAAAGATCTGAAAGAAGTGGGGATTACACCAACAGACATTCAGGAGTGTGTCCCACTCAAAGGGAAACTTCAAGCTTGTAAAAGTTTCCAAGAATAACCGAAGCTGAAAACGGGAAAGATTTGGACCCAGGAACGGAAGGAAGTCCACCGAGAACGAATGCGGGCGTACAGGGCAAACATCAAAGCCAGTAGGAGACGGTTGGAATGACGCGGTCCATAGATGGCCTATACGAAATGAATGAATGAATGAATGAATGAATAATACGGGGATAGGAATATAATAGACCTGCCGTACCACACCCGCAGGTGTAAATCGCGTGAAAAATTCTAGAGTACCCCTTGATTCCGTTAAGCGCGTTAAACGTATTGATGAATTTTACGGCTTTGGTTCCGTGATATCCTTCTAGCCGTTTGCAAACTTTCACACTAATGTAATTAATGGAATTACATTGCGTCTTACAGCAATAGATGGGACCTCTGAGAATCCGTTGGCATGGTTACTGGCTTGCATTCGTTCATTAGTTTATTAAATTAAATTAATTTTCGGGGAATATCTAAAAAACGGTGGGTCATCGGTCCTTAAAATGTGATTTTCGGGGACCCGAGTTTTGTCTCTCACATTGAGGGGCTGAAATGAGCTTTGTCTCGTCCTTCTACGCCTATTTCAGCATGTACTTTAAGGGGGTAGGCCCCCTTTTATGAGGAGTACGGAGAAGAGTTATATCCATGATGGATATCTGTACCAAATTTTACGTTGATACACCCAGCCGTTCTCGTGTTATAAGGGAACAAAGTTGTCCATAGACGAACAAACAAACAAACAAACAGACATACAGACAGACAGACAGACGAAAAAAAATCGCGCGCATCCATCAAAAACAGTCTGAAACGCGTAAACAACTCAATTGTCCGTAGAAATTCAGAGAAAAACAGACAAACTTTCATTTTTATATAGAGAGAGATAAACTGCACCGGTCGGTGTTGACCGTGTTTTATTGCACAAATTTAGATTTCACTCGCTAACCGTTGGAGATATACGAAAAGAGATAAGGACCTTTCGGATAGAAAATTAAATGTTAAAGCTCATGTATGCCATCAAAAGTTTGCTATTTCTTAGCGTTCTCTTTTTATTTGAAATGGAATTATGAAATTTTGAAACCAAAGGGTGTAGTGACGTCACAAATGTCAGTTTTACTCGCTAACCGTTGGAGATACACAAAACGTGATAAGGACCTTTTGTATAGGAAATTAAATTTTAAAGCTCACATGTGCCATCAAAAGTTTGCTATTTCCTACCGTTCTCTTTTTATTTGACATGGAAATATGAAATTTTGAAACCAAAGGGTGTAGTGACGTCACTAAAATGGTCGCCATTTTTTAACATTGCAAAATTTCGAAATTAAAAGTACCCTATATGCAAACCTGGTAAATCAGCTACATCCATGAAAAATTTCATTTAAATCGGACCAGTGGTTCTTGCGTTATTGAGTAACACACAGACAGACAGACAGACAGACAGACAGAAAGACAGACACACACCATCACACTTTAATATATTAGTATGATTGGTGTATGAGTTTATTTATGTATTTATTTATTGATTCATTTATTATTCATTTATTTATGGTATATTTATTTAGTGGCGAAGTTAGTTCTCTTGACTTTCTCTTACACTTAACCTCTGGCGTGAATAGTGATATGATCCAAACTCAACATCCCCGCTCTCTGCCCCCACCCCCAATACTTTAGTTGCCCCCTTACTCGCGATTAACTTTCTCAGAGACTATGGTACCCTTCATAAGACTATGACATATCTTATCGCGATAGACTATGGCATCTTCCAAGTTTGACATCACGGCACTCCCGCCGGTTCCACACGCACGCGACGGAACTCACAGAACATCAATTATTGAGACCGTTCCAGATTTTTATGACCGTGCGTGCTACCTGCTATGTGTATCCGGGGAGTTAGAAGTCTCTGAGGATACTCCTAAATGTAGAGGAGGTAATAAATCACAATATGGGCCACGTGTTCTAATACATTACAGCATATTTCCAAGATAGTTAAGCACTCACAGTTTCACTTCCTCCTGTCAACCATGTCTCTCAGTATTCTCGTTTCAATGGAGTCGGGAGTGAGATGCTATGAATTTTAATGGAGCGAGTAAATTCTTTACGGCTGCATACTCTTCCTGACACTAATCCTCTCTGAGGTATTAACGAGAGTTGAATTGAAATTAATTAACACGAATGAAACCATTAACAGAGAGAGGAAAAGTTAAAATATATATTTGGAGGGAGCAAAACTAGAATCCGTTTCTCACT
The DNA here is from genome assembly GCA_946902985.2 of Meconema thalassinum. Classification (NCBI taxonomy): domain Eukaryota; kingdom Metazoa; phylum Arthropoda; class Insecta; order Orthoptera; family Tettigoniidae; genus Meconema; species Meconema thalassinum. Next base: position 2,123,559,620 of record OX336388.2, read on the forward strand.
TCCAGTATCTTGGAAGTATGGTCTCCAAGGATAACACCCTCTAACAAGAAATTCTAAATAGGGCACAGAAAGCATCACATTTCTATAACCAAGTTCGGCACTTACTTTGGGACAAAAATATACCCTTGGCAGCAAAGGCAACGTTGTATCACACCTACTTTGTTCCAATCCTTACTTATGGTATGGAAACATGTTCATTGCTAAGTAAGGATTACAGTCGAATTCAAGCCACAAAAATGAGATTTATTAGCACTATGAACCAAAGTACCAGGAGAGACAAGATCAGAAATGCGGTACACAGAGCAACAGCTGGCATCAGGGTCCCTGGTATCACCTTTCTGTTGAAACACAGACTTCAGTGGTATGGCCATGTAATGAGGAAGGATAGCTCTAAAACAGCTAAGAAGTACTTCAACCTGGATGTCAGAGGGAAGGGACCAAGAGGAAGACCAAGGAGACGATGGATACAGACAGTTTGATCAGAGGTGGAGAAGAATGGTTTTAACTGGGACGATGTCCAAGAACAAATGGTCTACCGAGATCGGGCAAGATGGAGAGCGCTTGTTTGCCACACCCGGGAAACTGGAGGTGGGAAATGATGATGATGATGAAACCTGTTAGAAGGAAGCAATCTTTGCCTAACTGCCCACAGGGTGAGTGTTTTTCTAGAGCATGGCTGCTGTTAGCCAAGTCAGATCGGGCCACTGCTTGTGCAATAGCAAGCAAGTGTAAAGCAGCGGGCTGAGCTGGCTTGGCTATCGGTGGTGAAGCGACGTGAACTCCTGGCTAGCCGGTAGCCACGCTCTAGATTAACACGCACCCTGTACTAAACCATAATTAGAAAATTGTATTAGAAGACATAATGTTACATCAAATGATCTAGCTGTTCCGTCCCTTAAAACATCAACTAACCTATAGACAGAGGACATCGAATCAGCTGTAATGCAAGTTCACACATTGGAAGAAATAGCGGGGAAAACCGCCCTCAGATATCGTTTGAAAATACCCATTTCATGACCAACATTAAAGAAGCCCCGAGGTAGACCTACATAATGACAACAAATGAGGATACGATAAGTAAAGTTGTACTTTTGAAGTACCTTGGTGAGATAATCCAATCGTCAAAGAATTAAATCATGAGAGAGTAAGTAAAATGGAGCTTGCTTTCCACCTTACGAAAAACACGTAAAACAAGAAGGCGATTTCTATTACGACTAAACTACGACACTATCAAACAGTAATTCAAGCAGTGTGCCTTTATACTTTGGAATGCCTAGGACTAACAACTAAAAAAGACATTGAAGAAATTGAAAAGAAGGAACGAAAACATCTTGGACCATAGAAATGTACTGACACATACCGATTACGCAGGAACACAGATGGATATATAACAGGCAGCAGAACATCAGATCATCATCATCATAATCATCATGTTTTTCAGTCAAGCGACTGGTCTGCCCCTACAATGAGTCTTTTCCACGTTGTTCGGTCTTGTGCTGTCCTTTTGACCACTTCATTACTTCGTACGCCAGAGCTATTTAGGAAGGATCTCATGAATGTGATCCGTGGCCTCCCGCGAGGGCGTTTTCCAGGTATTTTGCCTTCTAGTATGTCGATCATCAGGCCACCATGTCGTAACCTGTGGCCAAGCCAGGTGGATCTCCTTCTATTGATCTGGCGGATCATTTGCTGTTTTTCCTTTATTCGATCCAGCACAGTTATGTTGGTCATTTTCTCTACTCATGCGAGAGTCAGATGCTATCACTTTTTCAAGACATTAGCGAATCGTTAGACCATGGAGTTTCAGTCGACGCCGTGGTTATAGATTTTGCGAAGGCATTTGATGTCGTTGCGCATGACATGCTACTCCATAAATTAGCTTCGACGAAGATTGATAGAAGAGTAATTTTATGGATCCAAGAATTTTTGACGGGTCGTTCGCAGAAAGTGAAAGTCGAAGGCATATTCTCGGATGAAATTACCGTAACGTCGGGTATCCCTCAGGGCAGCGTAATCGGAATTTTGTTATTTTTGGCGTTTATAAATGACTTACTAAATGGGATTCGCAGTGACTGTCGATTGTTTGCGGATGATTGTGTAATATATCGAAAGATACATGACTCACAAGACAATGCAGTGCTTCAAGAGGACCTGAACCTGGTCTATAAGTGGGCGATTGTAAATAAAATGAAAATAAACACAAGAAAATGTAGTCTCTTTAAAATAGGGAAAGTGCGAAGGCAGGATTTTCAATATAACATTGGCTCGGAAATACTTGTAGAAGAAGATTCTTGCAAATATTTGGGCGTTCACGTAAGGAATGATATGACATGGAGTAGTCATGTAGGATGTGTAGTTTCAAAAGCTTACAAATCCCTGCACTTTGTAATGAGGGTATTAAAAGGAAGTAGTACCTCTGCTAAAGAATTAGGCTATTTGTCACTTGTAAGACCTATTCTGGAATATGCCTCGGCGGTTTGGGATCCATATCAAGTAGGGCTCATCAATGAGTTGGAAATGGTACAAAGAAAGGCCGCTAGATTTGTGCTCAGTGACTTTAATCCCAGGAGCAGTGTGAGCCGTATGTTAAAGAAACTTGGGTGGGAATCACTGGAGGCTAGGAGGACGAAATCTAGACTCTGCGCTATGTACAACACGTATACAAATCAACCAGCATGGGGTGAGCTTAGCAAACGATTGGGAAAGCCCACTTACATGGGTAGGAGCGATCATCCTTTCAAAGTTAAGGGCCGACCACAGCGAAGAAATTATGGTAAATATTCTTTTGTAAACCGTGCCATTGATAACTGGAACTCTCTACCTGCCGCAGTCTTAGAGCCTTTTCCCAAACATATAGGTGTGTTTAAGAAAAGACTGACTATTTGTGTAAATAGTCCAGTTTAATTGTTGTATAATTGTTATTGAATTGTTATGTATAATTATTTATTTGTTATGTATATACAATTTGCCACCGGGGGACACACCCCTCATTGCAAATAAATGAATAAATGAATGAATGAATGAATGAATATTTTCCATTCGGCGCCAACACCACATCTCAAGCGCTTCTAGTCGTTTAATGTCAACTCTATTCATTGTCCAGGTCTCACTGCAGTGCATTGCAACTGGCCATATGTAGGTCTTAACCAGTTGTTTTCTACGGCTGAGGGTCATCAAGCGTTGACAAATTAGAGAATGCTTTTCACGGCATACCTGCTTGGCCATGGCTATACGGCTCCTGATTTCAATTTCACATCGTAGGTCTTCTGTGAAGATCTGACCAAGGTATTTAAATCGACTGACCTGTTGTACTGGTTCTTGTTTTATGTTTATATTTAGTTGGTGTTGATGCTTACTTATCACTAGAATCTTGGTCTTCTTAAAATTGATTTTCATTCCGTATTCTGTAGCTGTATCATTTAAACATTGCAACATGTTTGTTAATGTATGCGGATTTATTGCAAGTAATGCCAGATAATCAGCAAATTTAATATTCTGTATGTCTTCCACCAACTTTCACTCCCATATTACAACCTTTAAAAAACCACTTTGTTATAACTTCAGCGAAGGCATTGAACAGTCCAGGGGACAGCAAACAACCTTGTTGCACACCTTTACGGATCTTAGCGGGTTCTTATACGTCATTTCGAGGCCGAACAACAGCAGTTTGATTTATATATCAGATACCATACGAAATGGAAGGGTTAAATTCTTTGAACATGTTTCAAGAATGCCTGACAACTTACTCACTAAGAACATTTTAACCACTTCAACAAACCCAATAGAAAAGTTAACTGTTATGAAAAATGGTTTGCTAACACCAAGAAGGATCTACAAGAAATGAACATCACTGATCAAGACATCCCCAACAGAACCACTTTCAGAAATAAGATACACACATTTGAGGGGTTCCTAGAGCCTGAAACAGCGACCAAGAAGAAACAGCGTTGGACAGCTGAATAGAAAGAAGCTGTGAGCAAGAGAATGAAGGAATACTGGCGCCAAAGGAAACTGAAATCATGAAGAGTTATTTACGTGGTCCTTGTTGTTGTTGTTTTTGTTGTTGTTGTTGTTGTTGTTGTTGTTGTTCTTGTTCGAGTCTTCAGTCTTTTGACTGGTTTGATGCAGCAATCCATGCCTCCCTGTCCTGAGCTAATCGTTTCATCTCTACATAGCTACCACACCCTACATCTCAGGCAATCTGTTTAACATATTCTAACCTTGGTCTACCCCTACAGTTCTGCCCTCGACCCTTCCTTCCATAACTAAGCTTGCTATTCCTGGGTGTCTTACTATGTATCCTACCAACCTATCTCTTCTCTTCATTAGCAGTCGCCAGAAACATCTCTCCTCTCCCACTAATCTTAATACCTCTTTGTTTGTAACCCCATCCACCCATCTGATCTTCATCATTCTCCTGTAACACCACATTTCAAATGCTTCAATTCTCCTCTTTTCTGCTGCACCAATAGTCCAAGTTTCACTTCCATAAAATGCCATGCTCCAGACAAAGGTTTCAAAAATGACTTCATAATACCTAAATCTACATTCGATGTCAACAGATTCCTTTTCTGTAGAAATGCTTTCCTTCCCTGAGCTCACCTACTTTTCATATCCTCTTTGCTTCGTCCATCACTGGTTACGTTACTTCCTAAGTAACAGAAGTATCCTACTTCCTTTAGTTTTTCACTTTTTCACCTGTCAATTTGATTTCCATAGAGGTTTCTGATTTATTTCGGCTGCATTCCAGTATTTTTGTTTTACATTTATTAATTTTCATCATGAATTCTTTTCTGAAGACGGAGTCCACACCATTCAAATACTCATTCAAATCGTCTGGCGTGTCGGCCAAGATGGCGATGTCATCAGCAAATCTCAGAGTTGAAATTATTTTCCCTTGAATCTTCACTCCCACTTTAAACTTTTCTCCAATTTCCTTCATTCCTTACTTGGCCAAAATCGCTTATAATGAAAAATAATAATCAGTTTCAGTACCAGGAAACTATGGACTGAAGAACGGAAGAAACTCTTCAGTGCCCAGATGAAGAGATTATGGAGGAAGAAAATATCAACATCATTTGCTAAACGAGTTCTCTCGCTCTCCTTAGATGGGCATAACGATGTTTTCGTTTAGCTTCCTGCCAAAGATTTTTCAGCCACTGGCTCCTTCTCAATCGTTCTTCTGCTGAAAGTGTGGGTCTTTCATTGGGGGGATCCTTCACACCTGCAATTTTGGTTCTGCATCCGGTCCAATGTTTGCCCATTTTAAGTCCTGATGGACTCCCTGAAGCCATGGAAGTTGCACCTTCCATTTCTCCTGAAAGTTGAGAATTTTGTTAGTTAACCTCTCGGTCCCCAATCGTTTCGTATGTCCATAGAGCATCAATCTCCTCTTCCTTATGCTGACAGAAATACCTTCAAATTTGCCATATAGTTCTTGGTTTGACCTCAGTTGAAATTTGTATCCATCTCCAGGTAGCTTCTTGGGTCCTAGAATTTTCCGGATATCTTCCTTTCCCTTTTCTCAATGTCAAGAGTTTTCATGCTTGATAAGCTTTCTGCCGCATAGAGGCACTCTGGCTTTACTACTGTGCAATAATGCCTGTACTTGGCCTGATATGTGAGGTATTTGGACTTATATGTGTTGGTTGTTTTTCTTTAGCGTATGGCTTTTATTGCCGGGAGTGTCCTAGGACATGTTTGCCTCACCAGTTTTGTAGCTGCTTCGAGACGGACAACCAATGGGTGAGCTACAAGTACCATTGGGCAGGAAAGTGTGAATGCACAAGGACGAGGAGTTGGAAGGTAGCGGCTGTGGCCTTTAGTTAGGGACCACCCCAACATTTGCCTGGAAGGAAGATGGGAAACCACAGAAAACCATCTTCAAGGTTGCCGGCGGGGGGATTCGAACCTCCTCGCCTCCCGGATGTGAGCGACAGCCAGCAGTCATGCCGTAACGACCACGGCTAACTCACCCGGTATATGTGTTGATGATAAGTCTGAATGCCAAATCCATTTTCCTAGCCCTTGTATCAATAGCTGCTTTCTCGTTACCATTTGGAGTCAATATTTCTCCCAAATACTTGAATTTATAACTCCTCAAAATGGTCCCATGCTTTGTATTCATTTCTTGAATTAGATTATTATATAATTTTAGTGCCACCATATGCATTGCATATGAAACATTATATTGTGATATAAAAATAAAATTGTTGGTCAACACAATGTTCTAGCTGCTGGGTTATTATAAAGTTGTCCAGTGTTATTGGCAACGATAATTTCAGTTTATCGCTCATCTGATTGTCCGTACAGAATCATCTGAATACTGGATGTCCCCCTCACTAATGGGCCCCGTGTCAACGGTGTCGCCGACAATCAATCGCTTTATGGTGACTTCCTTATACATTAGAACCGGGTGCGACCAATAGCCCTGCAGTGCGTCGCTTTAATATAAGGAAAATCAAACTTCGTTCTGTCTTTAACTTCCAAAGGTTGTCATGCTGTGAAGGTGTGTAATGAAAACTTCTTTCAGACTCTAACTTATATTGGCTTTCACGGCCAGTGAATTAAAACTCAGCACTCTTTCTAGGTTTGTGCCGTGTCTTGTGTGGGGTTTCACCCAGGACACCAAGCTGGCTCATCAGCGGGCACTTGGTGTCCCCGCCAAGACCCACACAGGAGTAGCGAACTGCGCGCTACCTCTCTTTCAATGAACTGCTCCAGCACCTCTTCACAGCGAGAACTAAAAACCCAAGCAGCCACAACCTCCCTATGGAGTCTTCCAAAATGATGGTATATTGGCTTTCACGTCCAGTGACCTAAAACTCAGCAATCTTTCTAGGTTTGTGTCGTGCCTTGTGTGGGATTTTGCTTAGGACACCAAGCTGGCTCATCAGCCGGCTCTTGGTGTCGCCACCCGTATCCCTACAGGAGTAGTAAACTGTGCTCAACCTCCCATTTTAAGAAGCGCTCCTGTGCCTCTTCACTACGAGAATTGAAAGCTCAAGCAGCCACATCCTCCCTATGAAGGCTTCTCAGAGCCTGCTGATGAGCCAGCTTAGTGTCCTAGGCGAAACCCCACACAAGACACGGCAAAAACCTAGAAAGATTGATGAGTTTTAATTCAGACTATCTGCCAGCCGTTTTTAGTATCCTATAGTTCGCTATACTGTAAAGTGCTAAATCAGGCACCTACGCCACCTGCTATTAACTTACGTGGTTTATATTTGATCCCTGGCTCTGCCATAACATTTCATTCTGACTTGAATACAGATATGGGATAAACTGAGCCTCTTGAGACGGATCTGAGAAGGTATTGGGTTCGTGCCTTACCTCATCAATTCTAGATGTGGTTCTCCATTGTTTCCCTTTACTAATACGGGTAATTTCTGGGATGCCTCTTAGCTGAAGACCACGGCCACCTCCTTCCCAATCCTAACCTTAATTGTAAATACAGAAATTGATTTGAGAGCGTTGCGACATGATGGTTATGTAGCCCCGAGTATTTGGGTGTTAGTGGAATCCTGTAACATTGTGGTGGATGTAGTAGTGTGTGTTTTTAGCCTACTTTCGATTTTTGCAAAAAATGAAAGTAGACTTATGAGATCAACACAGGGCGAAAAAAGTGTGTCTGTCTGTGTGTGTGTATGTGTGTGTGTGAGTCTGTGTGTGTGTCTGTGTGTGTGTGTGTGTGTGTGTCTCTGTGTGTGTGAGTGTGTGTACTCTGAATGTCTGTCCCCCCCTATCAATTCGAACACGGTGAATGCGAATTGAACGAAATTTGGTACAAAGGTAGCACTAGCAAAGGACACCTCAGTATCATGTTTTATATCGCCGCCATCTTGACGGAAACGTAATGGCGGCCACACAAATTTTCAAAGCTTAAATCAAATTACGACTAACCTTTTCATCCGATCTCTACCAAATTTTGCAACAACATACCTTTATGGAGGAAGCATCCTTTGACCAAACCAATAGGCCATCAGCGTAATAGTTTGAGGATGGCGGCCATCTTTGTGTGAAAATCGATTCCCCCTATTAATTCGAACACGGTGCAACCGAATGGAACGAAATTTGGTACAGAAGTAGTAGTAACAAAAGGCACCTCAGTGTCATGTTTTATATCGCCGCCATCTTGACGGAAACGTAATGGCGGCCACACAAATGTTCAAAGCTTAAATCAAATTACGACTAACCTAATCATCCGATCTCTACCAAATTTTGCAACAACATACCTATATAGGGGGAGCATCCTTTGACCAAACTAATAGGTCATCAGCGTAACGGTTTGCGGATGGCGGCCATCTTTGTGTGAAAATCAATTCCCCCTATTAATTCAAACACGGTGAAACCGAATGGAACGAAATTTGGTACAGAGGTAGCACTAGCAAAGGGCATCTCAGTGTCATGTTTTATATTGCCACCATATTGACAGAAACGTAATGGCGGCCACACAAATGTTCAAAGCTTAAGTTAAATTACGACTAACATAACCATCCGATCTCTACCAAACTTCGCAACAACATTCCTTTATGGAGGGAGCATCCTTTGACCAATCTAATAGGATATTAGCCTAATAGTTTGCGGACGGCGGCCATCTTTATGTCAAAATTGATTTCCCCTATTAATTCGAACACGGTGGAACCGAATGAACGAAATTTGGTACAGAGATAGCACTAGCAAAAGGCACCTCAGGGTCATGTTTTATATCGCCGCCATATTGACAGAAACGTAATGGCGGCCACACAAATGTTCAAAGCTTAAATCAAATTACTATTAGCCTAATCATCCGATCTCTAGCAAATTTAGCTACAACATACCTTTATGGAGGGAGCATCCTTTGACCAATCTAATAGGTCATTCGCCTAATAGTTTGCGGATGGCGGTCATCTTTGTGTCAAAGTGGATTCCCGCTATTAATTCAAACACGGGGAAACCGAACGGAACGAAATTTGGTACAGAGATAACACTAGCAAAGGGCATGTCAGTGTCATGATTTATATCGCCGCCATATTGACAGAAACGCAATGGCGGCCGCACAAATGTTCAAAGCTTAAATCAAATTACGATTAGCCTAATCATCCGATCTCTAGCAAATTTAGCAACAACATACCTTTATGGAGGGAGCATCCTTTGACCAAACTAATAGGTCATCAGCCTAATATTTTGCGGATGGCGGCCATCTTTATGTGAAAATCGATTCCCCTTATCAATTCGAACACGGTGAAACTGAATGGAACGAAATTTGGTACAGAGGTAGCACTAGCAAAGGGCACCTCAGTGTCATGTTTTATATCACCGCTATCTTGACGGAAATGTAATCGCGGCCACCCAAATGTTAAAAGCTAAAATGTAATTACGACCAACCTAATAATCTAGTCTCTACCAAATTTTGCAACACCATATCTTTATGTGGGAATCATATTCAGACCAAACTGCAAGAATATCATCCCAATAGTTTGCAGATGGTGGCCAAGTATGTGAGCAAATCGATTCTCCCTGTCAATTCAAACACGGTGATACCGAATTGAACGAAATATGGTACAGAGGTAGCACTAGCAAAGGGCCCCTCATATTCAAGTTTAATATCCCTATAGCACGTTGTATTTCAACAAGCTACTGCAACCAACATTCAATCATACTCCTTGAAAGGGACAAAGAGTTATAACAATACCCATGCATTTAGGAGAAAGTAGGCTATATGTTATTTACTGAACATCTTGTTTGGAAATGAGGCTAGGATTTGAATGGAGAAAACCGTAGCCTTCAGTTAGGAAGCAAAAAAAAAGGAAGATTGTAGTTTTACGTGACCGTGAATCGTGTGATTATGAGCCACGGGACCTCCTTTTTACGTGGAAGCATCCCGGGATTCGCCATGAGTAGAAATACATTTATATACGGAGATATTTAATATGTAAGGAGAAATAATTTCAACTCTGAGATTTGCTGATGACATCGTCATCTTGGCCGACACGCCAGAGGATTTGAATGAGTTTTTGAATGGTATGGACTCCGACTTGAGGAAAAAATTCAGGATGAAAGTCAAGAAATGTAAAACAAAAATATTGGAATGCAGCTGAAATAAATCAGAAACCCCTATGGACATCACATTGGCAGATGAGAAACTAACGGAAGTAGGAGACTTCTGTTACTTAGGAAGCAAAATAACCAGTGATGGACGAAGCAAAGAGGATATAAAAATTAGGTTGACTTTGGCAAGGAAAGCATTTCTACAGAAGGAGTAATCTGTTGACATCGAATATAGATGTAGGTATTAGGAAGTCATTTTTGAAAGCCTTGTCTGGAGCTTGGCGATATATGGACATGAAACTTTGACTATTGGTGCAACAGAAAAGAGGAGAATTGAAGCGTTTGAAATGTGGTGTTGCAGGAAAGGAAGGAAGCTTGTAGTTTTACGTGACCGTTAATCATGAGATCATGAGCCACGGCACCTCCTTTTTACGTGGAATCCGAACCACAGGACATGGCATTTCACTTCGAAAATCTCACATGCATTGACCGGGAAACGAACCCGGACCGCCTTGGTGAGAGGCATATAGCTAGACCGCTGAGCCACCACGCCCTTCCCTAGTGTTACAGGAGAATGATGAAGATCAGATGGGTAGATAGTGTAACAAATGAAGAGGTATTAGGACGAGTGGGAGACGAGAGATGTTTCTGGCGACTGGTAATGAAGAGAAGAGATAGGTTAGTAGGACACATTCTAAGACACCCAGGAATAGCTAGTTTAGTTATAGAAGGAAGGGTCGAGGACTAGAACTGTAGGGGTAGACCAAGGTTAGAATATGTTAAACAGATTGCCATGGATGTAGGGTGTGGTAGAGATGAAATGATTAGCTCAAGACAGGGGCTTGGAGGCTGCATCAAACCAGTCAAAGGACTGAAGACTCAAACAACAAGGCTACCCGTGCGAAGCCGTGGCGGGTCAGTTAGTATTTGTATAAAACATGAATGTTTGGTAGAGGAAGGTAACTGGGTGCATTGTCGTTGCTACGTATTTTACCATCTCACTGCCTGTGTATACATGCATTGGCTTATGCTAAGGGGACCTTTTAGGTAACGAAAATCCTATTTAACCCTTCCAGTGTTGCTGAAATATGTTGTACTATTTTTGAGTGATATTTTTTTATCACATCTTATACCAGGTGAGTCTTCCACCCTTTATTTTTATTTTACTGCCACATTTCCAACGTCTGATGCCAGCATGGTCGACAGTTTCCAGTCCGTAGCCAAGCAACAATGACCCTAAACGACTTAACAAGATTTATGACGATATGAAAGCAAGACCTTTACAAAAACATGTGTGCAAAGGTTCATTCACGTTTTTTATCAGTAAGCCACCGTACCCAGCGTTAATTTCGTATCCAACTGAAACCGTATAATCGGCATGTTCTTTGTACATGCCCGTATGGCTGTTTGATGCAAGGAATAATCACTCGTCGCACAAATGTTTTTGTAAAGGTCTTGCTTCCATGTCGTCATAAATCTTGTTAAGTCGTTTAGGGTCATTGTGTGTTGGCTATATACGGGGAACTGTCGACCATGCTGTCATTAGACGTTGGAACTGTGGCCGAAAACTTAAAAAATAAGGGGCGGAAGACTCAACCAATATAATGACTCGTCTGAATATCGCATTTAATCAAAGCCAGAATTCAACATTCCCGTATTTGATGTAGCAGAAGGACATTTTAAATTAGTTCTATGTGGTGGAATACCAGAGATAAAGTTTGAGTAGCATAGATAAAGCTACATAGAACAGACTTAATTGTATTTTAACAAATTCCTCCGCTATACTGAAGCTTCCGTAGGAGGCCACGGGAAAGTTAAAACTTCTTCAAGGTCTCGGCGTAATTTTAATTGTAAGAGGCTTCACAAGGAATGCTAAGTGAGACTTTAAAGGTGCTAGTAACTTTTCTAATGAAGTTTAGGAAAGACTTCCGCATAACAAGTGGCTTCCCTTATCTAGAGTTTATGACGTGTATATTAAACTCCTGAGGTACGGCTTCAAAGTTACAATCTATTATTATCTTACGGAGGTTTAACTCGATGAGATGGAGATAGCCAAGTCCACTGAAGCACTGTTCATGGTTATTAGTTACGATTACATCACTTGAAACTCTGCATTCATAGCTGAATAGGCTGCTGGCTAAATTAGAGGATCACTTAACCTTTAACATGCTATTGACGAAATAGTTCGTCGTTACGTGCGCGCCTTTTTAGTTCCATGTTCCAATTATTCGAGGAGATGTCGTTTGAAACTGAGACTCATGTAGGCCTACTCTTTTGTGAATGCCCATAGAAGCATTTACTTCACGTTTCTATGATCATGCGAATTACGCTACTAGTTTGTTCAAAGAGATTTCAATGTTTGACTTCTGGCCACTGTAATGGCTGACAACTGACCAAATAGTGTAGTAGTTTAACTAGTGGTGCTTCTAAGCGACCATCGTACCCAGGAAGGGATAAATATTTCCCTAAAAGTCAGATTATTCATCCCTATTCTTATATGCAAATCCACTACACCCCATCCCCTCCAAATTATCTTCTGGGTACGCCCCTGAAGGAAACTTAATTGAGTAAATTGTAATACAATATAATATGTAATATTAGAACCAATAGGAGTAGGGAGAATAAGCTAAACTGATTTACGGCCTTCATGTAGAATGGGGCTAAGATATGGAAAGCTCAGCAAGGGATGCTTATTCATCTGGAGCAGTTAAAATGTTAATAGCGAAACTTCACAACCTCGACTGACCCCTATTAGAATATTTCACGATTACTATGAATAATATAACATAGCGAATACTGTAACTAGGTTAGGAATAGATATATCAATAGCTATAAGAACAATTCAAGAACAGAGACTAACATGCCAGAAAAGTGCACCACTAGGTGCCTCACTACTCTTTAGTACTGCTCACCTAATGAGTGTAATGGAGCAATATCCCTGCCTAGGCAGGAGGCCATTGCCCTTAGGGGATTAAGGGGCTGTATTTATTTATTTATTTATTATTTATTTATATGAAAAGGGAAAATATTAGCACAGTAAATAAATAAATATTAATATGAAATCCTCAAGCGATACAATAACAACGACAACACAATAATAATAATAACAATAATAATAATAATAATAATAATAATAATAATAATAATAATAATAATAATAATAATAATATAGTATATTAATTTTAATTTCTATTCCCGTTGTTTTGAGGTTGACAAATTGACAAAGCTTAACATACAGTATAACATTACAAAAGTTTGGTGCTTTTCAGTCGGTCAACACGAATGTACCCAAATAGAGCTGGGTTATGCCCTAATCCTGAAATAAATTAATTTATTAATCTCATGTAATTTATTTCAGGATTAGGGCATTACCCAGCGCTATTTAGGTACATTCGTGTTGACCGACTGAAAAGCACCAAACTTTTGTTTACTTAGGCAACACTGAAAAATGGCTTCAAACCTCACAACAGTATAACATTTATAATATGTACTTAAATAAATCGATTTAAACATAAAAACAACTTTGGAATGTTATACATAAACATCATTCATTGCACGATGGTCCACTAGGGATTTTTCCCAGAGGGAGTATTTAGTGTGCTAGTAAAACTACTGGCATACTGTAGACTACCGTTTGGATATTTACCTAGAGTTGAAATTTGTGAAAGCGTAGAGGAATTCCAAGAGTGATTGACGGTAGGACTGATGCCACTCACTTTCCTAATCCGGGGATAGCCTGGCCCCATGGGCCTTGCTCGCTAACAAGCTGATCTATCCCTCTTGATATTATTTCTGTCAGACCAAGTTCACTTGCTTGTTGTTGTTGTTGTTGTTGTTGAATAATAACGGGCGACATCACGGTCATGTAGTCCTGAGTATATGGGTATGCGTAGAATTTGTCTGATAACGTGAAGTCGTCGGATTTTTAACAGCGTTAAAATCCTTTAGTATGCCTTCCTTCCGAGGGGAAGTTAAACCAGCGGGCCCATGTCAAAGATTTATGGCATCAACCACTAGGCCTACATACAATAGGTAGTGTGCAGCCAAACATTGTAAGTTATATTTGGCTGGTTAGGAACGCTCTATCAAGTTCCATTGTTCGCCACTGGGTGTCAGTGACAGTGGTGTCTGGTAGCCAATGTTGGGTCTACTTGGAACTGAACTTGTTGGGGAACCTACGGGCGTGCAATTGAAATGTCCTGCTATGGCCATTGGCTGCAATTCAATTGTTAATAGAAAGTAAACTGTCACTACTGGAAGAATCATCCAATCTCAAGTAGTGCACCATAATGCCCAACAGATAGCAGAACATGCCAGGGATCTACTTGGCACTTAAGAGTGAAAGGCGACTATGAAAAGAAACAAAACCTCTCGTGCGCGTCTACTGACGGGCGTAGCAATCAACGGGTTAATTGGTTCGCCGTCGAAAGCGTATTCGGACCCTGAAAAGCAACCTAGTATTAATATAGGCTATCATGTACATGTATTTAATAGGGCAGACCATCAAGTTCATTTAATTGGGCCCGGTCCCCTTCCGAACAAACACACGACACTGGTTCTTTCATCGTCAGTGTCTTCAATTGAATAACATTTCGGCTGAAGTTGGCTTGTGTTTTAACCCTTTTAATGTTCTGCGCTGGATTACAAATAGACAGCTATCGTGGAAGTTTCAAAGGAACCCATTTTACAGCATTTAAAAACATGTTTTGTTTTCATCAACTGTAGACAGCTCGTTTGAAAGTCCTCCCCATGCTAGGCACCACAGCTCTTATCCAGTACACGCTTTATAAATACTCCAACCGCAGTAATAGCAGAAGGGTTGCCTATAAACCAGGCTCTACATGTGGCACAAACACGCGACACTAAAATATGCACAATGATAATATCATGAGCCCAACAAATATATTTTACAGTATTTTGTAGCATGATTATGCATTAGATATACTCAACTTCTCAGTGTTACGAGTTTATGTATGAATCCAAAAAGATTCACCATTGATACGGCGCGCGTACATTATAGTATATATTAATTTTCAAATGTCATAATACGGAGATACCATCAACTGCTATCGATAGCACCTTATTCCAAGTCCCCGGGCACCTACCCCATCCTTTTCTCTGATACAGCGACTCACTCTATTACAGTCATCACATGAATACAGGTTATCAGACAAATCCAACACACACCCATCTACACGGGGCTGATAACCAACATGTCCCAAGTCTCAAAAAAAATTATCAACAACATCACATCGTCAAAAAGACTGGATTACTATTCGTCTCAATATTAAGCAAATCGTGTATGCACATATAAGCATCAATGAGATACGGGTAGTACAGAGATGTGCAAATTATTTGACTCGATGCCAGTTTTCCAACATTTGCTTTGTACAGCCTGTTCCGATTCAACACGGAACTGTAATATGGGTTGCCTACAACCCGCCACCGGCTTGAAATCTGCTCGCTGCGCGCTAGCGACGGGGTGAGTTCGAATTCACTGATTGCCGCCTTCTTATGCAGCATTAAAAAGTATTTTGCTCTTTCAAAATATATTTACACAGGCTTAACAATACGTTTGAATGATTTCTGTTTCAGAACATGTTATTTTACGCTTCTGTTAATGTCTTTTGCAGAGCATTTTATATATATACATATATTAAAGCCTCCGTGGCTTAGGCGGCAGCACGCCAGCCTCTCACCGCTGGGTCCGTGGTTCAAATCCCGGTCACTCCATGTGAGATCTGTGCTGGACAAAACGGAGGCCGACAGGTTTTTCTCCGGGTACTCCGGTTTTCCCTGTCAAAATTTCATTCCAGCAACACTCTCCACTATCATTTCATTTCATCTGTCATTCATTTAATCATTGCCCCAGAGGAGTGCGTCAGGCCTCGGCAGCCGGCACAGTTCATATCCTCTCCGCTAGATGGGGGCTTCATTCATTCCATTCCTGACCCGGTCGGAGACTGGAAGCAGGCTGTGGATTTTCATTTTCATATACATATATTATATATATTTATATACTGTATACTCTGTGTGTAAGAATTGTTCAGCATGAAAAGTTCTACAAAAAAGTCCGGGAGGGCATATCTCTATCTTCAATACATCGCCTACTATAAGTGCTTTTACGTTTTCATTTCTTCCAACAATCTCCATTCAAATACTAAGGCGGCAGTTTACGAGCTCGCTAGGGGCTAGTCTATCACCCCAGCTGCCTCCTACTTAGCGGGTGAACATATTACCTCAGATACAGCCAGAGCAAACTGTCGAGTCGTGTTGAGTTAAAACTTCAGAGAAGAGAGGTTGTGTTTGGAGTTTCCCTGGAAGTGCAACTCGGCTTTACTTCATTTCTCCTGTGAACTTTCCATTCCGAAAAATGCATAAATAAAATATATGCGAAGCTGAAATTTCGCAAGAGCGACAGTTTAAAGAAATCAGACGTTGTCACGCTCAAATATCGTAGCTCATCGTAGTTGCACACACCCAATATATGTTTAGAGTAAATCAATATAAATGTGAGCTCTAATGACTATCAACGTTTTCATCGTCATTTTACCCCCGCGAGCATAGGTAATCCAACTGGAGTAGGATTATTCAATATTCGTCTGCAAACCAGTAGAGTATAATAAAATATTTTACTGTACCTAATATTTATACCAGGAGAATGAGCTGCCCCTAATAATATTGTTGTACGCATCCCAACTAACGTTGTTATCAGGAAGGTCGATATTTCTCTGCTTGAATCCCTTTCGTCCCCTTTCCTCCCCGTTTCAGACCACAACCCCTAAAATGAACCAATAACAACGACAGCTACACAGTGCCTAGCCAGCCAACTTACCTACATATGGTAACAATTGCCACACTTAAAACAAACACCCAGCACCTGCTATGTGGAGCAGGAATCTGATGACTGCATTACACAAACACTGGCAATTTTCTTAATACCAGCCACACCAAGGACTAGTCATCTTACGCCTACCGTCTCGCTACCCGACAGCTACTCGACACCGTTCTGCAGTTCTGGTTAGTGCAGCTCAAGGTTTTCCTAAGTAATTCCTTTCAATTCCAAACCTAGTTTACAGTATTTGTAACCATCTCATTCATTCTTGTACACTTCACGTCGCTGAGATTAACTAGGGACTCATTTCACATCACACTTGTGAGAATTAAGCCATTCACACCCTCTTAAATTGCCTCCTTGTATTTATTGAGCACTCTTGCTCGAACCCTAGCTCGCTACCAGCAAGCCTCTGCTCAGCTGCGCCACACAGGCTTTGACCGCTTGCCTGGTGTCTAGCGCGTGTAAACACTTATTCAGCATTTGTTACCCGCTCCGATGACAAGGACACCATTCAACCTTCCTGACTCTTTCATTCGTCACTTCACAATCAAGGCACACACTCGTTCTCACCCTGCATACAAGTTTTAACTTCTTTCAATAAACACCGCCTTAATTTGAGCTACCACTTCCAGGGCGACAAAATATCCTGCAAGCGATACATAACACTTTTACTTTTCCCTAGATGTGACTACAGACTAATCCGTGGGGAAAATAATAGAGTTCAGTATCGTTTGCTGGATATGCTTACACTGCATTAGTACCATATGAGATGCAAGCAGAGAAATATTGACCTTCCTGACAACAAGCGTTAGTTGGGCTGCATAAGCCAATATTATTAGGGGCAGTTGATTCACGTGGTATAAGCCGGACGTTTGTTTTAGACGATTGCCCTTGACCTTGAAGCTAGAGGGTGAGACAGTACTTAGTCACTTTCTCGCCCTCTCGCTTTGCATTTGTTACCACCGGTCTGATGTAATGGAATTCCAGACTTGAGCACGTGACAAAACCACCGTGCAGACAGTACAGCCCACGTCGAAGTATTGTGTGACGCGGAAGTACATGTTACATAGTTACGAATAAAACGCCGTTATATTTGCCAATGACTGTACTTCAGCAGTAGCGGGAGATAGCTTTGTCAATCATCTGACCGCATGGGGCAACTGAGAACAACACAGGTACTATAGTAACTCGCCTCCAGGATTCCATTAAGATATTTCACTCGTCTACAACAAACGCCCGCCTGAATGTGTATGTGTTCTTTATTGCCAGACAGACACGGTCCATGTGTGACAATATATTACAATTGAATCGGTCAATACTGAAAGGGCCTCAGACCAGTTGAGTCAGTTTTGAGTAAAATAAAATAAATAAAAAGTTTAATTTTCTCAAGTTGTATCTTTAGTTTTGAAAAGCCATCCAGTATCATAGCCACCATTATTCTGAATATAATTTCATAACAATACTTGACATTCAAATGTTTACCTATTGTGGGTGATGAAATAAAGGCGACGGACTGAGGCCCTTTTGGCTCGATATGATATACTGTATTTTGAGCCATGTTTAACATCTCTCATTTCTTTATTTTCTTTGGCGGCCGTCCCGGTAGACTCAGACGCCATGTGAGATACTTTCTGTCCGGACGTGCCTTGAGGCTCTCCGCCTTATTATTTAAAATGTAATGTTTTCCTTTTTATTTAACATTGTTATTGTGCCGAAGCCTTCCATTTACTCATGTAAGTAATACATCTAACCTTGTGTCCACTATGCTCATTTCCTAAATTTAACCTTTCTTTTTGATCTTCGTCGTGTGCTTGGATTTGCTGTGGAACCAATCGAAATGGCGGTCTCATGTTTTATTTTGTTTGAGTCTTCGCTTAACCTTTTATTTGTGCCGTGAAATATGTCTGAGAGTGATTTTGTGAGTGCATGTTTTTCTTGCTGCCAGGTGCATTGATGCTGTTTTGATTGGGCATATCTTCGAATGGGTCTCCCGTGGTTTGTGGACGTTGGCGTTTCGACCATTCTCCCAACACGAGGCATGACACCATATATTTTAGCCTTTATGTTTTCCCTTCATTCCATGCTTCGGGCAACTGGATCACGGCGGTAACTTTAAGTAGGCCTTACCGTATTCAGCTCGAACTCGGAACGTAAGTTGGGGACTATATAGGTCTAGCATATTTTGCTAGACTACCTACAAGCACGAGTTGCTTTGAGTTTTATTTCTGCATCGTCGGCTGGCATTTTGTGTGTTTGACTGCGTGTATGTATCTTGATATATTTCACGGACACCTGACGTCATTTGTTTCTTCTTATAGTATCTTTGGTTTTGTTTTTCTTTTCTCTGGGGACTGCCAGCTCGATCGCATCCCCATTGCTCGCCACAGCCTCTGCGACACGCACACAGCCTCTTGTTTTATCTTTGCTATGCTTGTTATTTGTGGTCGTCATGACAACCATCCATCTCTAGGCAGAGAAGTGATTGTTGTTGACCAGCGACCGGCTCGATTGCCTTTTTGGTCAATTACCTCCTCCCTTTTTACATCATTTTTATTGGAAGTGGCACAGGTATTTATTTTATTTGTTTCCGTTATTTATTATTGTAAGTTATTTATTGTTTATAATCATCCTTCCCCGTTTGAAAGTGACTGTATTTGACCCCTAGGGTACTCTTTTCTTTGTGTTATTCTGGCCGGGTTTCTTTGTGTGTTCGATTTCACTATCATTAAATTTCCATTTCTTTATCCATGTGTCTTATTTAGTAGTGTTTGACGATCGGGCTGCTCGCTCTCTCTCTCTCTCTCTCTCTTCAAACCTAGGCCTAACTTAAAGTGGCACCAGGAGGGTATTCCTACCACTCGTCGTGGGACCACCTTCACGGAGTCTGGAGTCGCTCGGCACATCTGGCCTGCAAGTACGGGCCCAGCACAGGTCAGAAATTAACATCCATTTCCACTGCGTACTCCTTTCTTTTCTAGTTGGTTCCAGTGATGCAGCTAGGAGGCACGCCAAGAATATGTTTATTTTAATACGGCGGTGCAGATGGTATCAGTTGCGAGGTTAAGTCTCCTGGTCGCTTAGCCATATCCATTGGATTTTAATATTTCGCTGCATATTTTTCAATGTTGTTTTTATTCTGTTTCATGTTCCCTATTGCATACTATGCAAACAAATATTGAGAGTCAATGTGAACTTTCAAGGAGTATTGGACCATAAAAATAACAAACTGTAAGGAGAGTGCAATGAGTTGGACCCTATCAACGAACCCCAGCATTGGTAATGTACTAACCAACCCTACTTCTTGTTTCGTACTCATTTCAGGCGCAGGACGGAGGCAAGACATTTGTAGTTATTGTTTTGAATTGTAGCTAGCAGTACTTCTGTAGTTTAGCCATGTATTCTCTCCCAGGTTGTAACGTGAAGAAGGAGCTCATCCAGTCTGACGATGATCTGCTATCGTTTGAAAGTGTCTGTGGGAAAGACACTAATCCATTGACTGAGGTGAAAGGCCATCGCACGGGAGGCGTAGCCAATATAGTGTCCAAGTGGGGAATTTCATTTTCTGGTGAACTGGGAGTTTCGTCTGTATTTGAGTTCTTAGACAGGGTCAGTGAACTCTGCCATTGTTATGACCTCGAACCAGACGACATTGTTGTCTGCCTACCGTTATTGTTGAGTGGCTTAGCTTTAAAATGGTATCGACTTACCAACAGATCTTTCATCTCGTGGGTTGATTTCTGTAAGTCAATAAAGGAGCGGTTTACGACTTATGATTTTGAATATGACATGAAGGCTGAAATTCATCGCCGTACCCAGGGTTTGGAAGAGCCTGTAGACGATTTTGTTACAGGGCTAATGACTTTAATAAGTAGGTTGTCGCAGCCCCTTCCCCTTATTGAAACTGTTGATATTGTGTATAGAAATCTAGCACCTGAGTACAAGTCTTTCATACGCCGGTCCAGTGTGTATAGTGTGGCTGACATTGTTGATCAAGGACATGAATGCGAGTTCAATCGGCGCCTGCGCAAGTCATATGTACCCCCACCCCTCCCCTCTGACAGTTTGTTTCCAGAGACTGCATGCGCGCAATCCCAGATTCAGAGGACTGCGCACCCATCTTCAATATCTCGTCAGGAGGACCGGGCAGTTAACCGTCCCCACTCGCATATTGTCGGGAGTATTCCCAATGCTACTTCTTCTGCGAATCCCGCTCCTCAGGATCAACAGTTACCTCGAAACCCGAACATGTATAACCGTATAAAATGTTGGAATTGTGATCGTTTGGGACATCATTTTAATTCCTGCCGTGCGCCCTCTCGTGTGTTTTGTCACACATGTGGTCTTCGTGACGTGACGCACATAGCCTGTCCTAGATGTGCTTCGCGTCAGGGAAACGAGCATGGGTCCCCGGTTTAGACCCGCCGGAGTGGCCATGCAATGAAGTTCGCCGGGAAATGAACATTTCCACGACTGGAAACTTCTGTCCTTGGGTCCCTGTAAGTGTTAAGAAATTGTCGATACCCGCTTTACTGGATTCTGGTGCTTCACGTTCATTTATTCAGCGCTCCATCGCGGAACAGCTTCCTGTTACTCAGATTTGTCCACAAGATGGGGGTTTGAAATTTTATTCTGCGGTGAAGTCATCTATTTCTGTTTCTAGCGTTGTAACATGTCATATTAAGATATGTGGTTATTCTTGGGATTGGAACTTCCATGTGGTGGATGACTTATCTACGCCTATGATCTTAGGTTCTGATTTTATGCACAAAGCAGGGTTGAGGCTTGATTTTTCGGATCATTCCTTCAGTTTTTTGTTTAAATCCAAGGAGCGGTTTCATTTTAATACTTGTGAAGCGAGTGTTCCATGTAGTTTTTCTGGTATCTCTGCTGTTCTAATCCCTCCTACTTTATTCACGAGTCAACGTGACGCTTTATCTGATTTGGTGAATGAATTTCCTGATTTGGTGAATGAATTTCCTGATGTTCTCACGTCGGAACTGGGTTCCGCTATCGGCTACGAGTGTCATATTGATTTAACTGATGAGGTTCCAGTTAGGTCGGCGCCATTTTCTTGCTCTCCACCCAAACTCATTGCCATGAGAGAATATATTGATGATCTTAAGGCACGCGGTGTTGTGAGTTCTTCTAAGTCTTCTTATGGTAGTCCAGCATTCCTGGTGCCTAAGAAAGAGGGTACTTTTCGTTTAGTAGTTGATTATCGTCGACTCAATTCTAAGGTGGTGTTCGACAACTTTCCCCTTCCAACTCTGGAGAGCGCTTTTCAGCATTTTCACGGGGCGAAGTACTATTCCGTCCTAGATTTGAATTGTGCATATTATCAAATTCCTCTCGATCCCGAGAGCCGTAAGGTAACTGCGTTCTCCACTCCGTTCGGCCTTTTTGAGTTCAATAAGTTACCCATGGGCATTTCTATCGGCGGACAAGTATTGAGTAGGGTTTTGGACGAGTTATTTGGAGATTTAAAGTATTCATCTGTGTTTAACTATCTAGATGACCTCGTGATTTACAGTCAGTCTTTTGAGGATCACCTGATCCATTTACGTGAAGTCCTATGTCGTCTTCGCAGAGCCGGACTCACTGTTAACCCGGACAAAATCTCTTTGGCTTCGAAGCAAATCAAATTTTTAGGTCACATTCTTTCGGATGTGGGCATAGAAGTGAACCCTGAGCGTGTGCAATGTATCCAAGAGTTCCATACTCCCACGAATGTGAAAGCAGTCCGACGTTTTTTGGGAATGGCAGGCTTTTACAGTAGGTTCATTAAGGGCTTTTCGGACATTTCAGCGCCCCTGAATTATTTGAAGAAGAAGAATGTACGATTCGTGTGGGGCCCCGACCAGTGTCTCGCCTTTGAGAAATTGAAAGAATGTCTTTCTTCTGCTCCCCTCCTTCGAACTCCGGATTTTGGGAAAGATTTTATGTTACATTGTGATGCGAGTGATGTCGCAGTTTCTTGTGTGCTTAGTCAGCAGGTGAATGGTAATTTGGCACCCATCGCTTTTGCCAGTCGGATGCTTAATGATTGCGAACGCCGGTATTCCACTTTCGAGAAAGAAAGTCTGGCTGTCGTATTCGGCTGTGAACGTTTCAGATCTTTTCTAGAACATCGGCATTTCATAGTGTATACCGACAATGAAGCTCTGTCCTGGATGCGCTCGCATGTCAAAAAATTGGGACGTATAAATCGTTGGATTCTTCGTCTATCCTCTTTCAGCTTTGACATCATTCACGTCAGAGGCAGTGAAAATGTTGTTGCGGATTGTTTGTCACGCATGTTTGAGGAACCTCCTCCCATTGTTGAGATCCCCGAGCCAGTGAATCTTCTCCAACACATTCCATGGTCTTTTACTGACATCCGTACGTACCAAGCAGATGACCCATTTTGTGTCACATTGCGTGAAAAAATTCTCGGGAAAGATCCTGGTGTATCTGAGTTTTCATTGCGCAATGATGTTATAGTGCATACCGCTCCTCGATCTTCGAAATGTAGGATTTTCGTGCCAGAGAATATACGAAGTATGCTCTTGGCGTATTTCCATGAATCCTGTTTTGGATTACATTTAGGTATGACGAAGACTTTCCATAAAATCTCTCAGGAATTCTTCTGGCCTCATTTGAAAGCGGATGCTTTTGCTTTCGTCCGAAAATGTGTTACGTGTCAACGTTCTAAGCCAGCAAAGAATTCTCGCATTGGACTTCACCACGCCGACACGATGTCATATCCTAATGAGCGCCTGTTTATAGATTATTTTGGTCCCCTAGTTAGGTCATCTTCTGGTCATCAAGCTATACTTACTGTCGTTGATGGATTTTCAAAATTTGTATGGTTATTTCCTGTCAGGGAAATCACGACACGTACCACTGTTAGGCTTTTGACCAATCATATTTTTGGTGTTTTTGGTCCTCCAAAGTTTTTAGTGTCCGATAACGCGAGCGTTTTCCGGTCCAAGTCTTTTAGATCAATGTGTTTTTCTTGGGGAATTGATCATGTCTTTTTGGCACCCTACCACCCTCAGCCAAATCACGTTGAAAGGTTTCATCGTAACTTGAAGGCTTGCTTGAGTGCGTTCCACAACGCAGATCAGTCACGTTGGGACGCAAATCTTCAGTTTTTCTCCTTAGGATTTAACACTGCTCTTCATGAATCGACGAATTCTACCCCTTCGGAATTGTTTTTAGGGAGGCGTATTGTTGATCCACTTCAGCTTCAGTGGAAAATAGATTATCTGGCTGCGCCATCCCGCCGTACCTCAGTCAAAGAAAAATGGGAAGTTGCTGTACGGCATCTGAAAAGGGCACGAGATCGCGTGGCATCTCGCTATAACAAGGGTATGCAACCTGTTTGTTTTCAGGTGAATGACGACGTGCTAGTGCGCCTGCACCCACAGAGTTCGGCCAAGAATAAGGAGTCAGCTAAGCTAATGCTTCGCTGGAGCACGCCCAAAACTATCACTAGATTTTTAACACCTGTCACTGTTGAATTGATCTCCAAGGAGAATCCCACCGACGTATCCAGAGCTCACATATCTCAATTGAAACCATTTATTGTGTAACCTTCTTATTTGCTGTGATTAATGTTGTCCTTTTTCTGCGTAGGTTAGCCAATCATAATTTGCTTATGTTATCCAAGGAAGCTAGTATTCATATGGCGTCTCCTTGACCTGCCTATTATTGAACCAATTTTGACCGAGGCAGAGTCAAGTACAAATTTACGAGCTCAAGAAAGAAAATAATACAAGAAGAAATAGGCCTACATACTCTGTGTTGTTGTTGTTTGAGTCTTCAGTCTTTTGACTGGTTTGATGCAGCTCTCCATGCCTCCCTGTCCTGAGCTAATCGTTTCATTTCTACATAGCTACCACACCCTACATCCGAGGCAATCTGTTTAACATATTCTAACCTTGGTCTACCCCTACAGTTCTTATCCTCGACCCTTCCTTCCATAACTAAGCTTGCTATTCCTGGGTGTCTTAGTATGTGTCCTACCAACCTATCTCTTCTCTTCATTAGCAGTCGCCAGAAACATCTCTCCTCTCCCACTCGCCTTAATACCTCTTCGTTTGTAACCCTATCTACCCATCTGATCTTCATCATTCTCCTGTAACACCACATTTCAAATGCTTCAATTCTCCTCTTTTCTGCTGCACCAATAGTCCAAGTTTCACTTCCATAGAGCGCCACGCTCCAGACAAAGGCTTTCAAAAATGACTTCCTAATACCTAAATCTATATTCGATGTCAACAGATTCCTTTTTTGTAGAAAGGCTTTCCTTGCCTGAGCCAACCTACCTTTTATATCCTCTATGCTTCGTCCATCACTGGTTATTCTGCTTCCTAAGTAACAGAAGTCTCCTACTTCCTTCAGCTTTTCACCGGCCAATTTGATCTCCATAGAGGTTTCTGATTTATTTCGGCTGCATTCCAGTATTTTTGTTTTACATTTATTAATTTTCATCATGAATTCCTTCCGTAAGGCGGAATCCATACCATTCAAAAACTCATTCAAATCCTCAGGCTTGTCGGCCAAGATGACGATGTCATCAGCAAATCGCAGAGTAGAAATTATTTCTCCTTGAATCTTCACTCCCACTTTAAATTTTTCTCCAATTTCCTTCATTGCTTGTTCAATGTAAAGATTGAAAAGTATGGGTGATAAGTTGCAGCCTTGCCTTACACCTTTCTGAATACCAGCTTCTCTCTCATGTCCTTCAGCTCGAATGACTGCTGTCTGGTTTCTGTATAGATTGTATATCACCCTCCTATCCCTGTACTTTATTCCAATAGATTTCAAAATGTCAAACAATTTAGTCCAATCAACGTTATCAAAAGCCTTTTCTAAGTCTACAAATGCCATGAACGTTTTCTTATCTTTCCTTATTCTACCTTCCAAAATCAGCCTAAGACTTAGTACAGCTTCCCTTGTTCCTACATTTCTCCTGAAACCAAACTGGTCTTCACCCAACTCCGTTTCTATCTGGCTTTCAATCCTCTTGTAAATTATTCTAGACAGGATCTTTGAAGCATGAGTAATCAAGCTGATTGTACGGTAATCTTCACATCTGTCAGCTCCCACTTTCTTTGGTATAGGGATGATAACATTCTTCTTGAAATCAGGGGGTACCTCACCTTTCTCATAAATCCTACACACCAAGTGAAATAACCTGATCAGACCTTCATCTCCTATGCAGCGTAGCAACTCAATCGGTATATCATCTATGCCTGGTGCTTTGTTCCTGCCTAAGTCCTCTAATGCTCTGTCAAATTCTGATCTCAATATTAAATCTCCTTTTGCATCCTCATCAATTTCCTCCTCCCTTTCCATTACATGATTCTCGATCTCCTTTCCCTTATACAAGCACTCTATGTAAGCTTTCCATCTCTCAACCTTTTCTTCCCTATCTGTTAGAGGCTTTCCATTTGTGTCCCTAATATTACAGCACTTAGTCTTCTTTTCCCCAAAAGTATTCTTAATCCTTCGATAAGCTGTGTCTACTCTTCCTAATTTCAGACAATTTTCTATACCTGCACATTTCTCTTTCAACCATTCTTCTTTCGCTTCCTTGCACTTCTTGTTAACCTCATTTCTCAGACGTCTGTATTCTGCTTTCCCCTTTTCATCTCTTAGATTCTTGTGTTTCCGCCTTTCATCCATCAATTCTAGTATATCCTGAGTGATCCACGGTTTTCTACCTATTCTTTCTTTCCTACCAATGTTTTCTTCTGCGGATTTTGTTATTTCATTCTTCAAAAGTGCCCATTCGTCTGCAATTGAAGTTTGTTTAGGGGTTTTGATTAGTCCTTCCTTTATACTCTTCTTGAATCTTTCGTTTACATCCTTTACTTTCAGTCTGTCTATTGCCCACCTTTTTGGCTTTTGACTTTTCTTCAGTTTCTTCAACTTTAATCTGCATTTCATTACAACCAGATTGTGGTCAGAGTTTATGTCAGCACCAGGATATGTTTTACAATCCAAAATCTGGTTTCGAAACCTCTGCTTGACCATAATGAAGTCGATTTGGTAACGCCCTGTATCTCCTGGTCTCATCCATGTGTATATTCTTCTATTGTGGTTATTGAATAAGGTGTTAGCTATGACCAGCTCATGTTCGGTGCAGAATTCCATCAGCCTGCTTCCTCGATCATTTCTTTCACCTAATCCGAAATCTCCTACTATCTTCCCTTCTCTCCCTTTTCCTACCACAGCATTCCAATCTCCCATTACTATAACATTTTCATCACCTTTGATATACCTCAGAATGTCATCTATTTCTTCGTAGACCTTTTCAACATCCTCATCATCAGCTTGACTGGTAGGCATATAGACTTGTACCACTGTGGTGCACGTAGGTTTAGTATTGATTTTTGCTACAATAATCCGTTCACTGTATTGCTCATAATATTCCACCCGCTGTCCAAGTTTCCTACTCAATATGAGACCAACCCCTGCTTGGCCATTGTTTGATTTAGTGCTAAGGACCCTATAGTCTCCTGACCAAAAGTCCTGCTCTTCCTGCCAGCGCATTTCACTAATCCCAACCAAATCCAACCTCAACCTATCCATTTCCCTTTCTAAGTTTTCTAACTTTCCACTTCCTAGCAGACTTCTAACATTCCACGCTCCGATCCGTAGAATGTCAGATTTCCTCTTTGTCACTTCTGTGATGTTAACCCCCTCTCGAGTAGTCCCCACCCGGAGATCCGAACGGGGGACTAGTTTACCTCCGGATTGGAATTTTACAAGGGAGGAGGCCATCATCACATGTAATTATGCATAGAGAGGTGCATATCCTCGGGAATAGCATTACGGCTGTAGTTTCCCGTTGCTTTCAGCCGTGCAGCAGAACGCAGTGTAGCCATTAGTTGGCTTATAATATCAATATCTTAACCGTCTATTAGACTAGTAAAGAATTGATTTATTCTGGAAGGCTGCTACTCCCTTTCAGAATAAGTAAAGAGCAATTCTACTACAAAATACTAACCTTCTACTAACAATTAAATACCAAAATTCTACTAACGAAAAAAATACTAAAGTTTCACCAACAAACAAATACTACCACTAAAACAGTCTGTCACCAGGCCCACTCACATGCACCCTCACCAGACACACACACACACCACAGTCTAATAGAACAATGACATATAGCTAATAAACAAATTAACTTCATACTTACAACTAAACTTGTATTAATATTTGATTTTGGAATTTCAAGCAGGTTTATTATGACAATTTGTGTGCAACAATTAATAATTTGTGAATGGTTGAAAACAAGTGCGCATGTTGAATAAATGATCCATGTGAGTAATAAATCAGAGAATTGTCAGATTGTGCATGGACACGATTGAACACTTTTTTTTTCTTAATAAGACATTGTGCATGGCTAAACCTTATTTTGGCCCTGGTTTTTATCGCGCTCCGGTTATGCAACTTTGGAAACGTAATAACAGTAGCGATAAGTTGTTTTAAAAAATCTTCAATTCTAATCTCAGCATGTGTAGGCCTACCCTATATACCAAAAAAAATAAAAATCATTCCTCTGGAAATCCCAAATTATCACACGGCTGTCGGTCAATAATTACGGTAGGCCTACGTGATTAATCAATTCGAGGCTAATCGTCAACTTTCTACCCCCCACTGAGAAAATACCGTACGGTACCGAAACGTATAGGCTATACCGTATTTTTGTGCAAATATGCGTCCTTTTTTAATTGTTCTGTTTATTAATTTTGAAGTTCGTATACTTGAATATCAAAATGTGTACGACCAATGAGTGAAAGTGGCTGTGCTCGAAATTAGGCCTAAAAACTGATGAATGCCTCAACACCAAAAGAACATAAAACTCAATTTGGTGTAAATAGCCTACCGCGACTGAAACAATGCCTGCCCATACGAGAAGAATTCTGCCACGTGTTTTGTGTATTTTGTAGCCACATGTTGGTGACGGGTGTTTGATAGTAAAATGTCGAGAGCTGTGAGATATTGTTTGTAGTTTTTGAAATTTATGCATGTGTGACGCATTTGGATTGAGTGTTTGCACGGACTTGAAAACAATTTGGTAGGCTATGTGCATCTTCCCTGCGAAAGAAGATCATGGAAAGGCTAAAAACCGTAACATTCCACACGCGACATGCCGCGAATACTTTTTAATTCAGATTTATTTTATCAAAGTAGATAATAGAAAATAAAATAATGCAAAACGAAATTAAATAAGTCACTTTGACAAATACAAGATTGTTACTAGGAACTTCAGTTATACACAGCACAAAATTAAGTTCTTTTGACAGTACTATTTTTTTCCTCCAATTCCTGGAGATCTTTCGTGGCTTTTCTTTCGACTGCCACCTTAGCCGTCGATTTGCACCTGTTTTGCTTCCTTGAACACGGCGTAGGAGTTTCGGGCAGTATGGACTCTTGCTCACGGTATCTTTTCTACTCCACCAGCTGCCATCACAGCGTCCTGAACAGTATACGCATGCCAATCAGACTTGATTCTCTGTGATTGACGATCATGCACTCCTTGTTCAGGGAGAAACCTCTGTCTAGAGCTGCATTGTTGTGATACAAAATCAGTATCATTTTAACGAAGCTTGAGAGATCGTTTTTTTTTGGCAGGAACTGCTGAAGCCACTATTTCAGACCACAGCACGTCGAGCCGTGGCTCTTTTCCGTCGAACTGCTTCAAACGCGCAGTGACGGAGGGCAGTCTCAGAAGTGCGGAGTAGCTGCTCTTGAAGCGGTCAGCCATTGCGCCAGAAAGCAACTTCTTCTGATTACAAAGAATTTCCAGGGCAATGACGATCCTAACTTCTTCCAACTTAAGAGTCTCAGCGACCCCTATACGGTCCAGGCAGGAAATAGTACGGGTCCCTTGTGAGCAAGAGTTGACCTCTCTGATTTTTTCAGCCATAGGATACCAATGTACAATTTTCGGCAGTTGGTGCGAAATTGCAGCACATACGCGTTTGGAATTTTCTGAGATCTTAAGCTGTAACTTCTTTAAGGGCTGCTCTTGTCGAGAAACCCAGGTCTCCTCTGAATAACAATGCGGACTAACTCCTGCATGTCATTGTCAGCAACCAGCGCGGCGCGCGGAGAGGGTACGGCCGGCGATCGGCCAGGCAAAGCATGCATTCGACGTTGGCTGGGTTCTCATCCCGCTTAGTGCTCTATCGGTGACGCAAATTGCGGGTGGCAGCGCAGTCTGCTGGCGAAATAGAAGACTGAGCAGGAGAACTCTACCGAGCGTTCGGGGGCTAAGAAGTCAGGCATTATGAGACTTTTGAAGATTTCCCGTATCAAGTGCGAATTTCCAGTATAATTCCCGTATTTTTCCCGGGTCACTAAAATTCCCGTATAATTCCCGTATTTCCCGTATCGCTCGACACCCTGATAAACTCTAAAGGAGATATCGAAATATGTACTAACTACGCCTTATTAATCCCGCTTCCAACGGGGTCGGGGATGAGATGTGATGAAATTCCACATGGCTGATAGTTTCTACGGCCGGATGCTCTTCCCTACGCCAACCTCACGAGAGGAGTTAACGAGAGAAGAAATGAATGAAAGTTCAATTTCAAGTAGTTCTAACATTGGCTACTAAATGTCAGGGGCGAATTTTGGAACTTGATACGAGCGTTTCTCACCAAATAACCTACAAATTTAGCTACAAAATACCAATTCGACTAGTATTCCTAGCTTCCATCTCCTTCATACTTTCATTCATGCTAGCTTTCAAATTAGCAGACATATTACTAGCATTTATACTTTCCCTCCGAAGGAAGGCGTACTGAGGGATTTTTTAGCGTTCTTAAGGATCCGACGACTTCGACCGGGTTTGAACCCGCGATCTTGGGCATAGAGGCTCAGCATGCTACCAACTGCGCCACCGAAGCCGCTAGTTAATATCATTGGGGGTAATAAAGTTGTCGTCAGAGCAATTGAACTGGATGTTTTGAATTTTGATAATGTTAGCCTAATAATGTTTGCTTAGGCCCCGGAAGAGATGGGCAGATACAGTGTGGGAGTGTGTAGAAAAGAAGGGAGGAAAACCCGAGGATGTACTAAAATCAGGAGAGGAGTGGTGGAGAGATAGGCAACGATGGAGGTCCTTAATTCACAACCCGACCCAGGAAGCTGGAAACGGGAAATGAAGATGATGATGATGGTGGAGCTCACACTAAAATATCTGCTATTGTGCCCAACTTTATTACATTGCAATATAGTTCATGTCTATACATAGTAATCAGGAACTGTGCAGTATGTGTAAGAAAAACCACAGACAATGGCTCACAGCACTTGAAAGACATTAAGATAATTAATCAATCCTTCGATAAATGCCAATATTGTGTAGGGTGGGTATTTTGTAAGTATTTTTATTCTCAATTGCATTTTGTGACTGTTTTGAATCTAAATTACATTTTGTAAGTATTTTCTAACTAAATTGCATTTTGTAAATATTGTCAATTCAAATAACAGTACAGTAAGTATGTAGTTAGTTTTAGTTGTAAGTAGGTAGTTAGTTTGTCTATTAGATATATGTCATTGTTCTATTAGACTGTGGTGTGTGAGTGTGTCTGGTAGCAGTTGCATTGTTTATTAGTTATAGTTCATTGTTTCAGTAGACTGTGATGTGTGAGGGTGCATGTGAGTGTGCCTGGTGACAGACTGTTTTAGTGGTAGTATTTGTTGTTGGTGGAACTTTAGTATTTTTTTCGTTAGTAGAATTTTGGTATTTAATTGTTAGTACGGTAGACGGTTAGTATTTTTGTTAGTAGAATTGCTCTTTACTTATTCTGAAAGGGAGTAGCAGCCTTTCAGAATAAATCAATTCTTTACTAGTCTTATTGACGGTTAAGATATTGATAATATAAGCCAAATAATGGCTACACTGCGTCCTGCTGCACGGCTGAAAGCAACGGGAAACTACAGCCGTATGCTATTCCCGAGGATATGCACCTCTCTATGCATAATTACATGTGATGATGGCCTCCTCCCTTGTAAAATTTCAATCCGGAGGTAAACTAGTCCCCCGTTCGGATCTCCGGGTGGGGACTACTCGAGAGGGGGTTAACATCACAGAAGTGACAAAGAGGAAATCTGACATTCTACGGATCGGAGCGTGGAATGTTAGAAGTCTGCTAGGAAGTGGAAGGTTAGAAAACTTAGAAAGGGAAATGGATAGGTTGAGGTTGGATTTGGTTGGGATTAGTGAAATGCGCTGGCAGGAAGAACAGGACTTTTGGTCAGGAGACTATAGGGTCATTAGCACTAAATCAAACAATGGCCAAGCAGGGGTTGGCCTCATATTGAGTAGGAAACTTGGACAGCGGGTGGAATATTATGAGCAATATAGTGAACGGATTATTGTAGCAAAAATCAATACTAAACCTACCTGCACCACAGTGGTACAAGTCTATATGCCTACCAGTCAAGCTGATGATGAGGATGTTGAAAAGGTCTACGAAGAAATAGACGAAATTCTGAGGTATATCAAGGGTGATGAGAATGTTATAGTAATGGGAGATTGGAATGCTGTGGTAGGAAAAGGGAGAGAAGGGAAGATAGTAGGAGGTTTCGGATTAGGTGAAAGGAATGATCGAGGAAGCAGGCTGGTAGAATTCTGCACCGAGCATGAGTTGGTCATAGCTAACACCTTATTCAATAACCACAATAGAAGAATATACACATGGATGAGACCAGGAGATACAGGGCGTTACCAAATCGACTTCATTATGGTCAAGCAGAGGTTTCGAAACCAGATTTTGGATTGTAAAACATATCCTGGTGCTGACATAAACTCTGACCACAATCTGGTTGTAATGAAATGCAGATTAAAGTTGAAGAAACTGAAGAAAAGTCAAAAGCCAAAAAGGTGGGCAATAGACAGACTGAAAGAGAAGGATGTAAACGAAAGATTCAAGAAGAGTATAAAGGAAGGACTAATGAAAAACCCTAAACAAACTTCAATTGCAGACGAATGGGCACTTTTGAAGAATGAAATAACAAAATCCGCAGAAGAAAACATTGGTAGGAAAGAAAGAATAGGTAGAAAACCGTGGATCACTCAGGATATACTAGAATTGATGGATGAAAGGCGGAAACACAAGAATGTAAGAGATGAAAAGGGGAAAGCAGAATACAGACGTCTGAGAAATGAGGTTAACAAGAAGTGCAAGGAAGCAAGAGAAGAATGGTTGAAAGAGAAATGTGCAGGTATAGAAAATTGTCTGAAATTAGGAAAAGTAGACACAGCTTATCGAAGGATTAAGAATACTTTTGGGGAAAAGAAGACTAAGTGCTGTAATATTAAGGACAAAAATGGAAATCCTCTAACAGATAGGGAAGAAAAGGTTGAGAGATGGAAAGCTTACATAGAGAGTTTGTATAAGGGAAAGGAGATTGAGAATCATGTAATGGAAAGGGAGGAGGAAATTGATGAGGATGCGAAAGGAGATTTAATATTGAGATCAGAATTTGATAGAGCTTTGGAAGACTTAAGCAGGAACAAAGCACCAGGCATAGATGATATACCGATTGAGTTGCTACGCTGCATAGGAGATGAAGGTCTGATCAGGTTATTTCACTTGGTGTGTAGGATTTATGAGACAGGTGAGGTACCCCCTGATTTCAAGAAGAATGTAATCATCCCTATACCAAAGAAAGTGGGAGCTGACAGATGTGAAGATTACCGTACAATCAGCTTGATTACTCATGCTTCAAAGATCCTGTCTAGAATAATTTACAAGAGGATTGAAAGCCAGATAGAAACGGAGTTGGGTGAAGACCAATTTGGTTTCAGGAGAAATGTAGGAACAAGGGAAGCTGTACTAAGTCTTAGGCTGATTTTGGAAGGTAGAATAAGGAAAGATAAGAGAACGTTCATGGCTTTTGTAGACTTAGAAAAGGCTTTTGATAACGTTGATTGGACTAAATTGTTTGACATTTTGAAATCCATTGGAATAAAGTACAGGGATAGGAGGGTGATATACAATCTATACAGAAACCAGACAGCAGTCATTCGAGTTGAAGGACATGAGAGAGAAGCTGGTATTCAGAAAGGTGTAAGGCAAGGCTGCAACTTATCACCCATACTTTTCAATCTTTACATTGAACAAGCAATGAAGGAAATTAGAGAAAAATGTAAAGTGGGAGTGAAGATTCAAGGAGAAATAATTTCAACTCTGAGATTTGCTGATGACATCGTCATCTTGGCCGACAAGCCTGAGGATTTGAATGAGTTTTTGAATGGTATGGACTCAGTCTTACGGAAAGAATTCATGATGAAAATTAATAAATGTAAAACAAAAATACTGGAATGCAGCCGAAATAAATCAGAAACCTCTATGGAGATCAAATTGGCAGGTGAAAAGCTGAAGGAAGTAGGAGACTTCTGTTACTTAGGAAGCAGAATAACCAGTGATGGACGAAGCAAAGAGGATATAAAAAGTAGGTTGGCTCAGGCAAAGAAAGCATTTCTACAAAAAAGGAATCTGCTGACATCGAATATAGATTTAGGTATTAGGAAGTCATTTTTGAAAGCCTTTGTCTGGAGTGTGGCGCTCTATGGAAGTGAAACTTGGACTATTGGTGCAGCAGAAAAGAGGAGAATTGAAGCATTTGAAATGTGGTGTTACAGGAGAATGATGAAGATCAGATGGGTAGATAGGGTTACAAACGAAGAGGTATTAAGACGAGTGGGAGAGGAGAGATGTTTCTGGCGACTGCTAATGAAGAGAAGAGATAGGTTGGTAGGACACATACTAAGACATCCAGGAATAGCAAGCTTAGTTATGGAAGGAAGGGTCGAGGACAAGAACTGTAGGGGTAGACCAAGGTTAGAATATGTTAAACAGATTGCCTTGGATGTAGGGTGTGGTAGCTATGTAGAGATGAAACGTTTAGCTCAGGACAGGGAGGCATGGAGAGCTGCATCAAACCAGTCAAAAGGCTGAAGACTCAAACAACAACAAGACACATTTAATTAAAGTGAAGGTTCACCAATTTATTTCGGTTAGGAATCTCAGGGTCAAGGACTTTATTATTACAACCCTGTGATTTAGACAGGAATGTCATAATTTTTGTGTGGTATTTTTATTAAATAAAAGTGGAGCGTTTTTCTTTAGAATTTTGTGTTCATCCTTTCCTATCCACGCGTGGAACTCTAATTCGGTTTGGCACCATTTATATTGATTCTCATGAGTGACAATCTAATACGTGTGTCTTTATTTTTGTCAACTCCTTTATTGCGTACCATACAACTGAAGTTATTTTTAACGTAGGATGTTGCTCATGCTTCACTCTTTCCAAATAGACCACTGGGTGTTAGTTTTAAGATTGAAGTTGTACAAAAAAGAAAGGATTTTATAACAGTGTCACTCTTGAGGTTTTAAATATGGAGACAAAAAATTGTATTTTTTTAAAATAATTTTTATTATTCTTTTATAGAATGTTACTTAAAAAGTTAACATACTTCATTTCATGACTGCAGTCTCAACCAACAATAAATTACTATTCTTAACTTAGGTTGCACAATGCACAGATTTTAAATCTTTGAACTTAAGTTTTCCTTTTACTTTAGGAGGTAATTTGACCTCACATGTCGATTCCAGTTCTTGAATTATAAGTTGAACAGCTTTCCTACTGGGAGTTTGAAGTTGGTTTTGATTGGTAGCCTTAGATAATTCACGTGTCATTGTTAGATTCTTTTGTCACTGAAATTGCTTTTGTAATTTCCAACAATGTCGTCTTATAGCTTGGTTTTCACGCTCAAGTACTTTTATCTTTATTTTGAGTGCGCCAATTTCCAACTTGGTTCTCTTTCTGTTCCGTCGTACTTGCTTCAGTTTGCTACTTTTTTTGAAAGAGGGACTCTTGTGGGTGGTGTAAAAAAGTTGACAGCATTGTTGTTGCCTGGAATTTCAGTCTAATCAATCAAAACTGGAACATTGGACTGCTGGTGCTGACTGACGATCCACTTCTGGTCATTTCCGATAGGTCTGATCGTTGCATCTTTGGTAAATTATGAGATTGTTGGCCGACATTGTGTCTGATTGGCGTCGCTGGAGCCACAGTGGGCCGTCTCAAATCCTGAGAAGTCTATGGACTAGGGATGGCTGCTGGTATGTGTTTTGTACCTCCTATTGTTATCCCACACACTCCAATTTCACCGCACATTTCTTTGTTTCGTTGGACTCGTGTCTGAGTTTTTTCGTCGTTGGAAATTCCTAAATTTGAAGATACAGTACTAGAAAATAAATAATATAAAACAGAAAATGTATATATATAGTGTGTAAGTTTATGAAACTATAAAATAGGTGTTCTGGTATGTATAGTTTGTATTCCCCTACCCATTGTAAGTCTTCTTTTCTCTTCTCCCTGTACTTTTCACGGTGTTCCTGAACTCCCCGAAACAAATGACTGCAGTGCTGCTATTTAAACACAATGTCACTCCTGAAGATGTCTTTTGTGAAAACTGGGGGACAAATTCATTTTGAGCAAAAACCTTTTAAAAAATAAGTTTAAAAATCCAGCAAAGACACAGCATAATCTAGATATTGTGCTGAATGAAAGGCACATTTTATATTTCTATTATCTTAACCATAGTAATAAACATAGGTGTTCAAATGCAGAACATATAGGTGGGGACAGTGTCATGAGGTTATGCCAACTTAGAATTATCGTAAAAAATTAAGTTTTCGACCAAAATAGTTCTGAAGTGCTCTTCAGCAACCTAACTTTGACCGGAAAAATTGATACACAAAAAAATGCATTTCTTTTGGGTGAAATATACACTGGCCGGCAAATAAAACCGATCACTTGAAAAATTCAACATCACCCTCATTCAAATCATAAATATAAACGCTCTAAGCCCAGTATATAACTTACTGTTCATAGCATGGCAGCAAGGCTAATTGTTTTCCTGGATGCATCATCACTCTTCACATCACTGTTTCACTCAACAATAGCGATTCATTGACATGATGCTGTTTCACGCGGAAAGATGTGCACGCCACCATTTTCGATCAGAACCACTGCCCTGGCAACATCTTCAGGCCACAAGCGCATATTCGTTTCTGAATTGCACAAGAACCGAGGATATGGCTGTATTGATCTTTTCCTATGCCAACAAGTGGCAAAAGAAAAAAGAATAAAACATTCTATTGTTGACGATAGAGATGGCGCGG
Source organism: Meconema thalassinum (assembly GCA_946902985.2). Lineage (NCBI taxonomy): Eukaryota > Metazoa > Arthropoda > Insecta > Orthoptera > Tettigoniidae > Meconema > Meconema thalassinum. The sequence continues at coordinate 2,123,596,688 of OX336388.2, forward strand.
GAAACAGCATCATTTCAAAGAATCACCATTGTTAAGTAAAACAATGACAATGAAGAATGGCAATGCATCCAGGAAACCAACCAACCCTACCTCCATGCTATAACTACAGTATGTACTTCACTAGGCCTATACCGTTCATATTTATGATTTGAAAGAAAGCAATGTTGAATTTGTCAGGTGATCATTTTTTTTTTTTTTTTTTGCCCAGTCAGTGTAGGCCTAGTTTAGAGACCTGAGGACATGAAAATGCCCCATTTAACAACATTTCGAGGAATTCCTGCCAGTGCTTCCTTGGTATCTACAATGAGTTTCCCTGAATTATCCAGAACACTGCTCATTTCTCTTTCTTCTCCATTTCTAGATTTCACACCACAGGGTTGACAAAACTTGCTTCCCTCTATGTTCTACTCAACAAGAATACCCAGGATACCTTGCCCGTTCAATGCGGAGCAACGTTTGTGTTATTCCAAACTTTTCCATAGCCCTCACATTTTCCTCCGGATCATTGAGACAAAGGTTTTTTTTAACATGCTCCCCAATTAAATTTTGAACTTTATAGGCCTACTCTCAAAAGATTGAATTAAGCAGTGAAAAATTTATTTCTATTCTTACCTCGAATAACTTTATTTTCGGATTACATACATATTCAAGACCACTGAAAAGTTCTATTATGACAAATATTTCTAGTGGGTGCACATACACAGCAAAAAAAGCAAAACAAAAATGAAAAAGTGGAAGATTCTTTTTATGTATAAGGGGCGTTCACAAAAGTAACGAGCCGGAGGCTGGAATGCGCAAACCGGTGACTACATCGGCTAATCGCAGGGTGTAACGAGGTGTGGTTCTGACCAGAGCGTGGAAGGTCACAGCCCGTAGCTAGAGGGCACGCGTACACGTCACGTGAGATACAAAGCGAGCCGCAGCATGCATCAATCGTCCAATGCTGCCAGTCGCATTCCAAACAGTGACATAGGGTGTCAACCGAAGAGCATAGAGGTGTTGTTCGGTTTCTGACAGCGGAAGGAGTAGAGGGAACGGACATTACATTTTGCATGAACTTGATAGGAACACTTTAATAATCTAACTTATCTATGTATAAAATTTCTCATTCAATTAACACACTTCTCTATTAGCTATCAAAATAATACTTGGTATGTAACTAAGTACTAGAAGGTACTAATGAAACAATGTAAAAAATAAATAATGGCCTTAGATAAGAAGCAATCCGCGGATCAGGGATATCCATATTACTTTTCACGTGGCATGAACTAACGATTTATTTTAAAACATGGTGAAGCTCTAGACGAATTTAATATTACTCTTTATCGTTTTGAACAATAAAAATAATGATTCATTCTTCCCTTGACCAGAACATGGCTTTAACAAAACGTGGGATATTATTGAAAATATATAGTAATATATGATTCACATACTTTTTTGGGAGCCATTAGCAATTGAAAATACTGTCAATTGTCACTGCTGCACTGGAAATATTTGTAATATTACCTAAATAAAGGTTTTTATTTCTTGCTCATTCAATGACAGCAACCATGTTCGAGGCGCACACATTGACGTCATATCACGCCCCAGAAATACACCATACGACACACGTAACGTTTTAATTATGTGAAAAAAGAAATAATTGGCAATACCATTGGCCTGGATAAACGTTATTGATCATACCTGCCAACCTCTCAAAATGAAAAATCGGGAGATTCGACGCGGCGGCGATTGGGGGGGGGGGGGGGGGGGGAGAGATTCAACATAATACATACACAGGCTAAGACATTTCAGCATATATATAAGTTACACTATTAAACTGTACATGACTAACATATGACATCCCAGTTTACAAATGTACTTAAGACTGAGTAATTTTAAATTCCAACTAGTCTATGAAACAAGAATACCATTCTTTCGACCACACTCAGGCATACAAAACTAGTGACGTATCGAAGATATTATTGGTCGTTGTTGCAGGTGACTGTGGCTGATTTTACCCTCTTCAAAAAGGTCTTGCTATATTCTTGCTCAAAACACTTCCCTTTCTGAATCGACTTCAGAGTTATAAGTAACTGAACTGCGTTCTTGGTTTTCTGACAAGACTGAACATCCTCTCACACTCTGCATTATTATGTGGAATGGTCAGAATGGAAAGCATAACTTTAGACAATTTGTCATACTTGAGTTCTGGCTGAGCCATATCTCCCGGCAATTTTTGAATTTGCGAACATCATCCTAAATAAAGGACCAGCGTGATCGGAACAATTGACAGGGAGGTTATGTTCAATAATAAACGATGTGAACAATACTTCTGCACATATTATACTGTCAGTGTCTTCCTCCTTACGCTTGAAATAATCAAGTTTCTTGTTTTTCCCAACATATTGTACATTGTCTTTATGTTTCTTTGAGAGCACATGTTTTGAAATGTCTCCCTTTCCACCATGTGAGATACTGAAATCACACCTACAGACACTACAAAATGCAAATGTTGCGCCTCTTCTCGACTCGGTTATATGCGGTAAGTTATCTGTGTGGACTCTGTGTAACTTAATATTTATTGTAAAAATATGTATTTTTGCGAACTCGGCCAGTAGAGAATTTATATTCTATAAATAATGGACACATTATATCGCTTCTTTGTTATTTTAATACGTCACTTTCATGATGGGTATAAGGAGAATGGCAGACTTCGGCGTCAAAGGGCGAAAGTCTTTTGTTTATGATTTTCGTCCGTGTCTCTATCTACTTTTCTTGTCATTGTAACGCTCAGGCGAACCGTAATACCATTATGACAAGCCCAGGGATCGTCAAAGGAACGCGCGCCTTTGGGGACCCCGAAGGAGTTCTGTCCTGATATTGCGATCGCCGAAGCGATCTGATTATTTTTATATATTACTTCATTTTATAACTGTATTCTTTCTGATATGGCTCAATTACTTAAGTGATTGTTATATCGATCACCCTCCCCCCTCATATTTTGTGTACTGTTATTGTTGTTGACAAACCACCTGTGTGATAAGGATGTTGTGTATTTTGGAACACTTGGGACATGATTGATTTCAAAGCGGTGGTGCTTAGTGATGTAAAAAGAAAAATATTTTATTATTATAAATAATTTTTCTTTTGGGGGGTGGTGTGGATCCTGAGCCATGTTTAACATCTCTCATTTCTTTATTTTCTTTGGCGGCCGTCCCGGTAGACTCAGACGCCATGTGAGATACTTTCTGTCCGGACGTGCCTTGAGGCTCTCCGCCTTATTATTTAAAATGTAATGTTTTCCTTTTTATTTAACATTGTTATTGTGCCGAAGCCTTCCATTTACTCATGTAAGTAATACATCTAACCTTGTGTCCACTATGCTCATTACCGGGTGAGTTAGTCGTGGTGGTTACGGCATGACTGATGGCAGTCGCTCACATCCGGGAGGCGAGGAGGTTCGAATCCCCCCGCCGGCAACCTTGAAGATGGTCTTCTGTGGTTTCCCATCTTCCTTCCAGGCAAATGCCGGGGTTGGTCCCTAACTATAGGCCACAGCCGCTACCTTCCAACTCCTCATCCTTACATTCCAACTTCCCTCCTTCCCTCCCCAACGGTACTTGTAGCTCACCCATTGGGTGTCCGTCTCGAAGCAGCTACAAAACTGGCGAGCCGAACATGTCCTCGGACACTCCCGGCACTTAAAACCATACGCAAAAAAAAAAAAAAAAAAAAAAAAAAATTTCCTAAATTTAACCTTTCTTTTTGATCTTCGTCGTGTGCTTGGATTTGCTGTGGAACCAATCGAAATGGCGGTCTCCTGTTTTATTTTGTTTGAGTCTTCGCTTAACCTTTTATTTGTGCCGTGAAATATGTCTGCGAGTGATTTTGTGAGTGCATGTTTTTCTTGCTGCCAGGTGCATTGATGCTGTTTTGATTGGGCATATCTTCGAATGGGTCTCCCGTGGTTTGTGGACGTTGGCGTTTCGACCATTCTCCCAACACGAGGCATGACACCATATATTTTAGCCTTTATGTTTTCCCTTCATTCCATGCTTCGGGCAACTGGATCACGGCGGTAACTTTAAGTAGGCCTTACCGTATTCAGCTCGAACTCGGAACGTAAGTTGGGGACTATATAGGTCTAGCATATTTTGCTAGACTACCTACAAGCACGAGTTGCTTTGAGTTTTATTTCTGCATCGTCGGCTGGCATTTTGTGTGTTTGACTGCGTGTATGTATCTTGATATATTTCACGGACACCTGACGTCATTTGTTTCTTCTTATAGTATCTTTGGTTTTGTTTTTCTTTTCTCTGGGGACTGCCAGCTCGATCGCATCCCCATTGCTCGCCACAGCCTCTGCGACACGCACACAGCCTCTTGTTTTATCTTTGCTATGCTTGTTATTTGTGGTCGTCATGACAACCATCCATCTCTAGGCAGAGAAGTGATTGTTGTTGACCAGCGACCGGCTCGATTGCCTTTTTGGTCAATTACCTCCTCCCTTTTTACATCATTTTTATTGGAAGTGGCACAGGTATTTATTTTATTTGTTTCCGTTATTTATTATTGTAAGTTATTTATTGTTTATAATCATCCTTCCCCGTTTGAAAGTGACTGTATTTGACCCCTAGGGTACTCTTTTCTTTGTGTTATTCTGGCCGGGTTTCTTTGTGTGTTCGATTTCACTATCATTAAATTTCCATTTCTTTATCCATGTGTCTTATTTAGTAGTGTTTGACGATCGGGCTGCTCGCTCTCTCTCTCTCTCTTCAAACCTAGGCCTAACTTAATGTGGCACCAGGAGGGTATTCCTACCACTCGTCGTGGGACCACCTTCACGGAGTCTGGAGTCGCTCGGCACATCTGGCCTGCAAGTACGGGCCCAGCACAGGTCAGAAATTAACATCCATTTCCACTGCGTACTCCTTTCTTTTCTAGTTGGTTCCAGTGATGCAGCTAGGAGGCACGCCAAGAATATGTTTATTTCAATACGGCGGTGCAATTTTGATACCATTTTGCTTTTATTCTATGCCAGAATACAGAGAAAGTCCACCGAGATCCAGAGGACAATTAGTACTAAATAATAATAATAATAATAATAATACCAATGAGATGGATCTCTCAGCCTCCTTTTAGACTATATACTACTTTCCTCCATTGCTAAACAGTATGCAAATGTCACTTCCAAAGAATGCACGACAAACAGCAACAATCCGCTCAGTTAGAAAAGGAACCGCGGGACGAAAGGAAGTAAATTTGCGTGGCAACGGTCTTCAGTGTTGCCCGTGATATACAGTATACAGAGAGAGCCTCAGCCATGGACCGAGACCCTTTCTCTCTGTGGAATTATGAAATACATGCATCGATTTCTCTGCTTTCTGAGCACGGGCTGATGTCCCCTTGTTAAAGCATGTAAGGTTAGTCCCAAGTAATATGTTTCTAGCAATAACTCATTTTCACCAAAATTGTTACTGAGGCCCTTTCAGTAGGCTATGGGCCGATTCAACTAACAATAAAAGTTACAAATATAATCAAAACAACAAACACGAAGACAAATAGAAAGACACTATTAATATCAACAACCACAACCATACAGGCACATCATGAAGCTTTTATTCATTCATTCAATCCTAAATGTCCAAGAAACACGAAAATAATTATTTACAGAAAATTAAACAATGTCTGCAGTAATCGGAAAAAGGCAAAGGAAGAAAACGTTGAGAAACTTGGAGGTGCACAAGTAGTTCCGTAAAGAACTAATTAGCATATTTTCATATATCCTACTTACGTCAATATCCTCTATCAACATAGAAATTTCTGTTTGATTGCTGTAATAGATTCGTATATAATGAGAACCATCTAAATATTTAGGACGGTCGACATGTTGGATTCCTATATATGTAGACTTTAGAGTTATATACTATTACTTGAAGATTATTCTGTAGGTATGATATTCAAACGCTGACTTCGTTCGCATGATTAGTACACAAGATATAAAAACTTAATTTGAAAATTTCGCACAGCCGCCATATTGAGGTAATGTAAACATTTGAACTAAATTAAATATCAATGCATTACAATCTGTATGAGCATTTGCTGTACCACGTTTTACTGCGTTAGGACGGTTAAATCGCGAGAAAAGTCTATTTTAACGTTTCAACTCCGCTTGGCCACCATGTCCGTACAAAATTTGTGATATCAGAAATATTTTAGGATATATTGAATGCCGGTGAAATATTTCGCACAGCCGCCATGTTGAATTGGTGATACGTAATGAAATTTGAAGGCCATGGTGTGGGTCGGACGAGATATTAGTAAGTTATGTCCTTACAGAGTTTCATTAAAATCGCTCCAGCCGTTTAGATTTTATTAGCGGGATACGCACACACACACACACACACACACACACGCACGGACAAAAGGTTATCTCATAAGCCTATTTTCATTTTATGAAACAATAGGCTTATGAGATCACTTTCTGTATGTGTGTCTGTATGTGTGTTTGGTGTGTGTGCCACCCCCCCCCCCTTCCCCCTAATAAATTCTAAACGGCTGGAGCGATTTCACTGAAACTCGGTAAGGTCATAGCAATATTTTGGCCCTTCAAATGTTATTACGTCTCACCAATCCAACATGGCAGCTGTGCGAAATATTTCACCAGCATTCAATATCTCCGAAAATATTACCGATATTTTTTTTTTCGGTCATAAAGGGCACTACTAGAAGTTCACCTTTGACACTTTCAAACACCAGGTAACTAAAAAAACAACAGGGCAGGCAAGCGAAGTTGAGACCTTTAAATAGCCTTTTCTCGCGATTTAACCATCCAAACGTAATGAAACTTGGAACAGCAAATGTTTATATAAATTGTAATGGACTGGCGTCTAATTTAGTTCAATTTTTTCATAACCTCAAAATGGCGGCTGTGCTAAATATTCCACTGTCTTTCTACATCTCCGAAACCATTACTGATGTCACCCTAAAATTTTGTACGGTGATAAAGGGCACTGCTATACGTTTATCTTTGTAACATTCAAAAACCTGTCAAGTAAAAATCGAACATGGTGGCCAAGCGAATTTGAAACATTTTAACATACTTTTCTCGCGATTTAACCATCTGAGCGCAATGAAATGTGGTACAGGAAATGATTATACATATTGTAATGCACTTGCACCTAATTTAGTTCAGTTGTTTACATAACCTCATGATGGCGGCTGTCCGAAATTTTGAAATTAAGTTTTTATTTATTGTGTCGTAATCATGCGATTGAAGTGAAAGTTTGAAAAATGAAGCTATGAAATAATTTTCCTTTAATGGTACATAACCCTATGGGCTATACGTATAACAATCCAAAATGGCGACCACCTGAAATATTTAGACGGTTCTCAATATCTACGAATCTATTACAACTATCAAACTGAAACTTTGCATGTTGATAGAGGCAATTAACATGAGTAGGGTATGTGAAAATAGGCTGTATAGTTCTTCACGGAACTACTTGTTTCACAAATGAAAATAGACTTAAAACAACATAATACTAAAGTGGCATACGAGGATAAAGAAAATAACAAAAGATTACATTACTTCAGTCACTCCTACATTCAATCAAAAATCAATCAACCATTCATTCAACTGCATATTAAATAAATCTATCAATCAACCAATCAAATACAAATAGAAATGAATACAATATGCATTACAATATTTTACAGCCCACTTGAGATGTATCTCATAACAATTGACAGAAAGCCAATACGTAGCAGTCTCACTCTCCATCAAGATGTATGTTGACTCAACCGGATAAGACATGCATTTTTGTGTACTTTAATTCTCGATCTGACCACATCGAACGTGTACTTCCGTCTGGTGATTCTATGAGGCACGTGAAAATCCAAGTTAGCTACCAACTGATGTTTGAAGGAACCAACCAAACGGCGAGGAAGCTACAATCATCACTTATAAACTTCTAGACGGATCATAAGGTTAATATAGTTCTCTGCAGCAGCTCGTATCGACGTTTCACTTCTCTGAGCCACACATCAAAGGTTTCAGATGACAGTGGTGCTTGTGTCAATGATGGACATTGTCCCCACCTGTTCTACCCTCCCATTTGTCGCTTGATCGATTCTATCGATTCATTCTAGGCTACATGCGGGTCTAAATGTGTTTCACTTTCAGATATTTGCTACTCGCGATTTAGCATCGATCAAGGTATCCTCCAGGTTGAGGGTTTTGTGCAGAGTATTGTGGCAATAGTTATTAACAAGAAATGAACATCTTCCTGAATCAATACTATACAGATAAAATTAATTATTGAACTTGTTTACAGTACATGTTTCGGGGATTAATTATAGTTTATCCCTTTCATCAGCTGTTGAAAAAACAAAAAAACAAAGCGTAGCACAGTAATAATACACGTGTTTAAAACCTAATGTGGTGCACCATAAAATTTAGGGTATAGGAATAGAATAAAATGAAGAGAAACAGACGGTGACGGTGATCAGCTGCTCATGACAAATAGTAGTTCCTTGAAATGGTAAATATGTAACACCAATACTTCACCAATCCGTGTAGCTTTATAACCAATGAAGAGCCTGTATGCTTATATACAAATAAAGCCCTTCAAAACAAAGCGGCTTTAAGAAACCCGACGTGATGGAAAGTGATCATAGGTTAGTTTAAAGCATATGGTGTATGTGGTTAGGACAACGTTACATTTAGAAAGGCGGGCGCCTTCAGATACTACCCGCTTCAAGTTTTACAGTATCATAAAATGCTCCGATACTTCATTGTGCAGGGAAAACAGTCATTCATTCATGTCCGTGTCCGGTCAACATTTCCAAAAAATTGCAGCTGCGATGGCCTTGTTACTTCCTCTAAAAACATCTTCCATTGTGCATGGGTTGTCCAGGAGGGGGCAGATAAGCAGATTAGTTGGGTTTTGTTCAGTTCCACATTCACAAGAGGTGTCTGCGTCTGCTGGAAGGATCCCCCGTTTTTGCAGGTTGGTCTTGCATTGAGGGACACCCACTCTTAAACGGTTGAGGGACCTCCACACAGGATAAGGTAGGTCGGCGCCAGGAGCCAGTTCTTCCTTTGGTGTCATGTCTGTGGGCAGTGAGCTCCTCCATCTGTTGAGACGAGTTGTCTCTGGTGTTCTCTCCAGCGGCAGAGTCCTAGCAAGGAAACTCTTGCGGGATCTGAGGCGAGACCTTGCTGCCTGGTGACCATATAGTGGATGTCGATGGTCATTCTCCTGCTTTGTTCTCTCGGCGTCCGCAGCAGTGGCCTTCCGGATGTTGGGTGGGGCTATTCCAACAATAGGGTAGAGTTTGTGCACTGGTGTTGGTTTCAGGCATCCCGAGATTATCCTTGCAGTGTCGTTGACGGCAGTATAAACCTGCTGAAGCGTTCCACACAGGAGCGGCATACTCAGCAGCTGACACACACAGTGCAAGTCCGGAAGTCCTCAGGATGTGCGGGATGGCTCCCCAGGTGCTGCCGATCAGCTTCTTGAGTATGCCATTGCGATCACTGACCTTCTGTTTCGTGTTCAGACATTGCTGTCTGTACGTTAGAGCACGGTCTAATGTGACACCTAGGTAAACTGGTGTTGGGCAATGATTCAGTCGCTCACCTCGCCATGTGATGTCCAGCTGTCGCCGTGCTTCCCTGTTTCGTAGATGGAACACACACGCTTGTGATTCGGTGTTCCTCAGCGTAGCGGAGAAATTTTCTTCTTTTAAAAAATTTTAATCGCTTATCCTTCCAACTCGGCTTCACCCACGGACTCTGCGAGAGATCGTTAACAGTATGACATTTCTTATGAAATCATCCACTCATTAAGGGGCAGTCAAAAAGCCCTACATTGTCAATGTTAAAATGACAATATTAATGCCCCATTTCCTCAGCATCTATTAGATACATGAATTATTTCTTTTTACAGACTGTTTATTGGTTCTTCCTCAGTGTACTGATCCTAATACATATGGAAAATTAAATAGAATTTTTCATTTTTTTTTCATTGAAACTCAATTTTTTTAATTAAATATTTGGAGATATTTTCTTTTTAACGATCTACTTGAACAAATTGACTCTTCGAGGATCCACATTATCGGTGTGCAATATAGACGTCATTATATGGCGAAATAATTAAGGAGATAGGCTACCACGAGTAGTTCCAGAGAAAAAAAGGGCTGTTATTTTGAAAATAGTAATTTTTGCGAAAATGTATGTTTAAGTAAGTCCATTTGGTTTTGAAGCATTTTCACACAGTTTCACTTTCACCCTACAAATATTACAACTAAGTGTCCCTCAAAACTGAATCCAATATAACTAATTAATATGTTAATATTTTTTGGCTATTTTCAATTTTGAAAAAATAGGCTCATCAGATCACTTTTTGTCCTTGTGTGTGTGTCCCCAAATAACTTCTAAACGGATGGAGCGATTTCAATGAAACTCAGTAAGATTATAGCACTATTCCGAACGACCCCGACCGTGCCCTTATTTTTTTATGTCTCACCAATCCAACATGGCGGCTGTGCGAAATATTTCACCAGCATTCAATATCTCCGAAACGATTAACGATATCACCCTGAAATTCGGAACGAAGATAAAGGGAACTACTAGAAGTTCACCTATGTGACATTTGAAAAACTGGTAACTACTAACCCAACATGGCGACCAAGCGAAGTTGCAACTTTTAAATAGACGTTCCTCGCGATTTAACCAACCAAACGCAATAAAACTTGGTACAGTATATGTTTATACACATTGTAATGCACCGACATCTAACTTCGTTCAATTGTTTACATAACCACAAGATGGCGGCTGTGCGAAATATATCACCGCCATTTTATATCTCTGAAACTATTACCGGTATCGCCCTGAAATTTTGTGCGAAGATCAAGGGCACTACTGGAAGTTCATCTATGGGACTTTCAAAAACCGGTTAGCTACAAAACGAACATGGCGGCCAAGTGAATTTGAAAATTTTAAATAGACCTTCCTCGCGATTTAATGTTCCAAACGCAATGAAACTTGGTACAGGAAATGTTTATACACACTGTAATGCACTGTTATCTATTTTTTTCAACTGTTTGCATAACCTCAAGATGGCGGCTGTGCGAATTTTAAAATTAAGTTTTTATTTCTTGTGTCGTAATCATGCGATCGAAGTGAAAGTTTGAATAATGAACCTACGCAATAATTTTCCTTTAATGGTACATGACTCAATGGCCAATACATTTAACAATCCAACATGCCGACCATCTGAAATATTTAGACGGATATGAATATCTACGAATCTATTATAGCAATCAAACTGAATCGTTTAATATTCTAAGCGCTATGAACATAAGTTCACCTATAGGACTTTCAATAAACTGGTGATCACAAATCCAACATGGCGGTGACGCGAAGCATAAATATTCACATGGACGTTTCTCGCAATTTAACCATCCGAGTGCAGTGAAACTTGGTACAGTAAATCCTTTTAGAAATTTCATCCACTGGCATCTAATTTATTTCAATTGTTTCCATAACCACAAGATGGCAGCTGTGCGAAATTTTAATATCTCGTTTTAACTTCTTGTGTCCTAATCATGCGATTGAAGTTTGAATGCTACACGTACACAATAATCTTCATATAACAGTACATAACTCTGGGACCTATATATATATATAAATCCAACATGGCGACCAGCCGAAATATTTAGACGGTTCTCAATATCTACAAATCTATTACAGCAATCAATCTGACAATTTGTATGTTGATAGTGGCAATTAAAGTAAGTAGGATATATGAAAATAGGCTGAATAGTTCTTCACGGAACTACTTGTTTACAATTGTGATGGGTTATTCCCGAATCAAGAAACAAAATACACGAGATTAATAAATAAATTAATAAATGCACTTGGATGACCAGTTTCGATCGTCAAGCGATCATCATCATATCCATTACCCTTAGGCTATAAAGTCTATGTCTAAAGGTTTGGGTGAAAGTATTTAGTTGCAGTAGTAGTAGCAACTATATAAGTGTATTGTGCCCGTTAGGCAGGGATGTCGGGGGACCATCGTCCGCTGACACTATTCTCGACAGAATAGCCAAATGATGATTTGCTTTGAAATATAAGCCTAACCAGAGCCTTCTAGACCTTATAGTTTGTGAATAAAACCTTGCAAGACCTCTTAAAGGAAAATTAGGATTACAGTAATGTAAAAAAAAATTGTAAATATAGGACTATTATAATAAAACACATACCAAATTAATCAGAATGAATCATATTCATCATCATCATCATCATCTTGTACAGTTTCCAGCCCCAGGCTGGGTCTGTTTGGAACATAAGCCTCGCCACTTAGTCCTTTCTTCCCACCACCTCTCCGCTGTCACTCTAGTCCAGTCCTCGCCTCTCTTCTTGACACATTCCTCCACTCCTTTCAGCCTTCTATCTCTTGGTCTTCCCCTTGGTCGTTTCTTCTGCATCTGCATCTCATGTATCCTCTTGGGAATCTTCTTCTCTTCCATTCTCCTTAAGTGTGCATACCACCTCAGTCTTGATGTCTCAATCCAACCCTGCAAGGGCTCCTCTTTCACTATTTCCCTTACCTTTTCATTCCTCACCCTGTCTCTTCTTGTTACTCCGATCCTACTTCGTAGGAACTTCATTTCACCTGCCTGTATTCTGTTTATGTCTCTTTTCTTCATTGTCCACGTTTCTGATGCATAGGTCAGTATCGGGATATAGTAGCTTCTGTATAACACTTCCTTGCTTTTTTGAGGTACATCTTTATTTCACACTAAGCCCCTAATACTTCTCTGAAATGCTTCTGCCTGTCTGCCACGTTCCGTAATCTCTTTGTCATTTCCCCCATTTTCCTCCACTATACTTCCCAAGTACTTGAGACTTTCCACCTTCTTCAGCTGTCCACCTCCAAGTGTTATCCCACTCATTGGTCTGTCCCTTTTCCTTGTCGTTAACAGGATCTCACATTTACTGATGTTGAACTTCCATCCGTACTCTCCCACTGTTTCTTCCCAAGCCTTCAGTTGCTCCTGAAGTTCCTCCTCCTTATTATTAATGTGTAAAAAGTGAAAAAGTAAAAATTAACCGATTTGGACTTTTACGACTTCCCTTAAAGTAGCCCATACAATAAAACAACTACACGTGTTGTGAATCTGTTATCTCTGCTGAGTGGTTGGAGAGGAAGGGACGTAGGATGTAGTTCCTCAGTCAGTGCTATCGTCTGAGTCCCAAGTACCTGTGTTTATCTTGCGAATTACTATTCCGTATCTTGCTCGTCCACAATGGTCAATGGTGTCCCCGTGTTTCATTTCCGACGCGCGTCGCCACTATTGTCTTATCCTGACGTCTGACAGCTGTGGTTGTTATCAACAAGCCTACGTACACAACAGCCACCCACGCCCTCCATCTGTGTCGAGAGAGAGAGCGAGAACTTTAATTCACAATCGAGAGTGATCGATACACGACTTACAGACGGCTATCTCTAGACGACAAAAAGAATATAGCCAAGATTTGAAAAATAACAGCTGGGTGTGAAATTACAGTATACTTTGAAAAATAAAAATGAATTATATAGTAGATGATATTTTTAGCCTACTTTTCACATTTTGCAAAAATGAGGAAAAAGTAGACTTATGAGATCGATCCGGGAAAAGGTGTGTCCTTCTGTCTGTCTGTCTGTCTCTCTGGCTGGCTGTGTGTGTGTGTGCCCCCCCCCCCCTATCAACTCCTTAACGGCTGCAGCAATCGAAACCAAATTTGGTAAGAGTAAAGATGTATACCGGAATATCTCAAGCCCATATTTGAAAATGATGTCGGTGCTACCGATGCTGATAAAACGCACTAGAAATTTGACCTCCGTGTTGGATATCTTGGAAGGTATGCATAAGAGCTATTCCAAAATGGGCACACATGCAGATAATGCTATTTCAGTTTAATTTCCAGGGGGCTAAACATGACAGTGTTGCCAAAATAATGTTAAGCCTTCTGATAGGTCCAATTTTCAAATGCATATAACTTCTACACTATCAATTGGATTTCTACCAAACTTTGTATGTAATATGCGTACATAAACAAATATGACTGAGCGTATTCTTAAGAGCCACCTGGGCTGCCAACTGTTAATAATTGCTCTCTATATATTTTTATCCAAATACCAATATATCAGAAAGTCTGCAAGCCGACAGCTTTAAACTATGCACACGTATAGTACTTGACATTTTAGATTAATTTGGAGTAACTTATATACATCACTGCTACCAACATGATTCTAAGCCTGCTGATAGGACCAATTTTTAAATAGCCTATATGTAACTTCTATACTATCATTTGGATTTCAACCAAATTACGTATCTGCAATGTGTAACATAACAGATAGGCTATGACTACCGTATAAGTATTCTCAAGAGCAATCAGGGCTGCCAACTGTTATTAAATGCTGTCTATATTTTTATACCCTAATATCAATATATCAGAACGTATGCAGGCCAACAGCTCTATACTTTGCACACGAATAGTACCTGCCATTCTAGATTAATTTGGAGTTATTAATATAAGTCAGTGCTGCCAACATGATTCTATGCCTGCTGATAGCTCCAATTTTAAAATACTTGTAACTTCTATACTTACAAATGGATTTCATCCAAAATTGGCACAACAGGATATCATAATATTTCAGATTATTTCTGACCAGCACACACATGGCATTGTTGCCAACATGCTTTTACGCGTGCTGATAGATCCAGTGTCTAACTGCATGTAACGTCCATTGGATTTCTACCAAATTTTGTATTACCAAATTAATTTCGTCATTATTCTAGATAGTTTCATATTCTCTAGATTAATCATTGGCATGAATCTTAATTTTAAGAAAAGTAGGCTCCCTAGTTCGTCACGGAACTTCTTGTTTTTAATGATATTGGCTTTACTTCCCTTTAAACTCCTGAGGGTTATAGAGACGCCGGATGCCAGAGATTTCCCCAAAGGGGATCTTAAACTTGCCAGTAAATCTACTGTCACGGCTCCCTCGAACTTGCTCACCCTCAAATGCCAGTTGACTGAACCAGGATTCGATCCTGCAGCCAGTCGAAAAGACCACAATCTAAGGTTGGATGAAGCTTGATATTGAATACCGTCCCAACTGAAGAAGAATTATTGGTCAACTATTTCAGAGATGGCAAGAAAACTCCACGAAGTGGAGGTAAGTATATTGAATATTTTGTAATATGTATGATAGCTAGTGTACGAAACCTCTTATCATGCCCGGCTATGCAGCGGGGTGAAAATATTTTAATGGGCAACGTCAGTAACACTGCAACGAACGTTGGACCTGTACTACTGTATTTCAGATAGACTAACGAGAGTTCTGTGCAGGGTTGGTACTTCATGAGTGCAATATGTGTTCATCAACTCCAACATACAGCACAGGACTGACGTAGGTAACTGAATAATATATACATCATGACGACAGCTTGGTGGAGTTTGGCACAGCCACCGCGACGCACGGCAACGCCAGAACAGTCATCCGTGAGTCGGGTCAGCCAGGACGCCACCTGGGGTCGAGCCGAGATCATACAATAAACAACACAGGATGGTAGGGTAATAAAATACTCACGGTTTCGTAAACATCCTCGACTATTTTTATCCATAACTAGTAGTAGTACCAGGATTCACCCGATGGTCTTATTTACAGTAGAGTCTCGCAAACTCGACACTCGGTAAACAGGCACTCCGGATTTCTCGGCCCCCCAGACAGGAGAAAAAAGTCATTATTAGCCTACTTTTCACATTTTGCAAAAATGAGGAAAAAGTAGTCTTATGAGATCGGGCAAATGTGTGTCTGTCTGTATGTCTGTCTGTCTGTCTGTCTGTCTGGCTGTGTGTCCCCCCCCCTATCAACTCCTAAACGGCTGGAGCAATCGAAACAAAATTTGGTAGGGGTAAAGATATATACCTGAATATCTCACGGCCATATTTGAAAATGATGTCAGTGCTACCAACTGCTGAAAAATCGCAATTGAAATTTGAGCTCCATGTTGGATATCTTGGAAGGTATGAATTGGATCTATTTCAAAATTGGCACACGTATAGATACTAATATTGCAGTTTAATTTCCAGGTGGCCATATATGGCAGTGTTGCCAAAATGATTATAAGCCTGCTCATAAGTCCAATTTTTAAATGCATATAACTTCTACACTATCAATTGGAATTCAACCAAATTTCGTATGTGCAATGTGTACATAAACAGATAAGAATGAGCGTATTATTAAGAGCAAGCAGGGCTGCCAACTGTTAATAAATGCTGTCTCTATTTTTTTACCCTAATATCAATATATCAGGAAGTATGCAAGCCAATAGCTCTAAACTTTGTACACGTATAATACCTGGCATTCTTGATTAATTTGGAGTAACTAATATGCGTCAGTGCTGCCAACATCATTCTAAGCCTGCTGATAAGTCCAATTTTTAAATGCATGTAACTTCTATACTAACTAATGGATTTCATTCAAAATTGTCACAACAATAGACAATATTATTTCAGATTATTTCTGACCAATACGTGCATGACATTGTTGCCAACATGATTTTACGCGCGCTGTTATATCCAATGTTTAATTGCATGTAACGTCCATGCTATCCATTGGACTTCAACCAAATTTTGTATTCTGTATCTTAAGAGATGGAACTAAGAATATATTCGGTCACCAGGGCTGCCAACTGTAGTGCTATATTAGGCTACATTATGCCAGGTAAATTTCGAACTAATTAGAAATTTCGATATTAGCAACTTAATTTCGTCATTATTCTAGATAGGTTCATATACTGTAGAATAATCATTGGCATGAAAAGTAGGCTGTATTGTTCTTCACGGAACTTCTTGTTTTTGTTTGTTTTTGTGTTTCCGCATAGAGCGTTATTATGTTTTCTTTTGTCTTCTCCGCTATGGACATTCAGTTTCTTCGTGGCGAGGCTTCAAGAAACAGGTTTCAAAGCGAAAAGCAAAAGAGCATAACTTACATTTTAGAAAAAAGTAAATGGTTATTTTCATTAAGTGAAAAACTATTTGCGTACAGGAATTATTTTGTACATATACTGTACAGTGTACATATTATAAATATAATGTGTAGGCCTAGTTTTTACAAGTTTTCTTTTATAATTTAATTGTTTCCCTTAATTTTTGTGCAGTATAGTAGTAGGCTACAGTACTGAACTATAAATTGAAGTACCAGTACTGTAATTGCAGTGGCTTAATCGTTTCAAAACTTGCGTTTCTGTTAAAAACAAATAAATGTACTGCATTGCATTACTTTTATACCAAACCAAACAGCTTATTTCTTTCTTTTAACACATTTCCCGATAACCCGGCATTTTCGGAAACTCGGCCACCCTTCGGTCCACATTAGGTCGAGTTTGCAAGACTCGACTGTATTTGTTTTATGGATGATAATTAACACTACTACAGAACTGACACAAACTAATAGAAAAGAGTATTTTAAAAAAGACAGTTGAGGAGAAAGAGGAATAGTGACTTGTACAGACAGGCGGAGAAACTTACGGACACGATTACATTTTATGGCCATCTCACACGAATGAGCAACAATAGGTTAACCAAAGGGATATACACTTACATTAGCAAATTAAAGTCCTCGCAGGTTCAAACCCGAAGTCGTTGGATTTTTAAGAGCGTTAAAAATCCCTCAGTATGCCTTCCTTCGTAGGGGAAGTAAAGCCGGTGGTCCCATGTCATATATTTATGGCATGTTAAATAACCTTCCACTAATTACACCTGTGTGAAGCTAAATTATATAGGTTAAGAAATGTTCCTACGTTCGTTGCCAGGAGCCTACTGTGGTGACGTCTAGTAGCTATGTTCTAAACTAGTATTCATTGATGATGGAGTTTGGCGACAAAAGTAGGAACTATTTGAAAAATTCAAAGTCAGCAGTCCTTACTTGAATTAAAAAAGCAGATAACACACACAAATACAGTCATCACAATTAACACCAGTTATCAGACAGATTCTATACACACTCAAAGTACACGGGGCTACATGCCCGCTTTGTCGCAGTCCCTAACTGAGGAACCAACCAACCAACCAAATTAATGTCCACCACAAAATGGGTTGAGGAAACACGAGTAGATCTCAAAGAAGTTGGCATCACTCCAGAAGATATCCTCAACAAATCACTGCTTCGAAGGAAGGTTGATAAAGTTAAAGGGGTTCAGGAGAAACCTAGCTCAAAAACCAAGTTCATCTGGTCTGAAGAAAGAAGAAAGAGACTAAGCAAACACATGAAGAAATTCTTGGAGAAGAAGAGGAGATTGGCAAGTTGGCCGATTGTTCATAGCGGTCCACAGTAGGCCAATATCGACAGAAGAAGAAGTTGAGGAAGGTTCTTTGTGGTGGTGATAAGCCGGCTGCGGGGTTTTAGTGCGTGTTCAATGAAGTTAGAACGCACCATACTATAGGGCACGTGGAAGCTCTTCCTGTAACCATCGGGACGTACAGCGGATAGATGGACATTATTTATTTATTGTATGACTATTAGTGCCGGGAGTGTCCGAGGACATGTTCGGCTTGCCAGAGGCTGTAGCTGCTACAAGCGGACACCCACAGGGTGAGCTACAATTTCCGTTCAATTTCAAGTAGTTCCAACTTTCGCTACCAGATGTCAATGAAACCTACTGGTGATCGTTGGAACTTTGATAGAGCGTTCCAACGAAATCTAACCTAGAAATTTACCTTTAGACAAGTTCAGTTTGTGGAAGGATCTTTCACATGCCATAAAACTATGACATGGAACCGCCGGCTTTACTTCCCCTCCGAAGGAAGGCATACTGAAGGATTTTAACGCTCTTAAAAATCCGACGACTTCGGCCGGGTTTGAACCCGCTATCTTGGGCACAGCAGTTTAGCATGCTACCAACAACGCCACCGAAGCCTCATGGTTCGTTGTGATCGGGCTGGCAGTTCGTAGGGCGTGCGTCAACTCAACTTTGTGCTGTACTAATCTGATAGCACTGTTTACGTACTAAGACCCCGCGGCCTGGAGATAAATAGTAAAGCGGACGCAACGTCCAGGTCATTTTCCCATAATTATAATGATAATAATGAACATGTAACTAATAGTAAAATTGATTAGAAAGAGGAGTAAGTGAGTTAAAAGACATTGCCTATATCTCATTGGTTGTAGGGAAAATAGCGACCAATCGTATTTTGCCGCTTAGCACTGTATGAAAATCGGAGAAAATCTGAAAAATTTAGCTGTCCCGAGCTCCTGAGGGTGCAATAATGTCATTTTTCGCCACACAGCGCTGTTTGATATTTTGTTCGTGTGCCAAACAGCCTAAATCTAGGGAATGGATAGGGCTGTCCAAATGCTCTTTAAGCAGCGTAAGATGTAAATATTTTTGCAATTCCATACTAGAACGGTGGTAGGGGTGGCGTGAGGATGTTATTGTAGAACTTTTCATGCTGAATAATTCTTACACTCATAGTATTCTATATAGATATATTTAAGGGTTTACCCAGCATAAGCTTAAAAGACCCACGGACAGCAAGTTATTCGTTGATTCCATTCACTGAAATCTATGACTTGGGACCGCCGGCTTTACTTCCCCTCCGAAGGAAGGCATACTGAGGGATTTTAACGCTCTTAAAAATCCGACGGCTTCGGCCGGGTTTGAACCCGCTATCTTTGGCATAGAAGCTCAGCATGCTACCGACTACCCCCCGAAGCCACCAAATTCAAAAACTCATTCAAATCCTCAGGCGTGTCGGCCAAGATGTCATCGGCAAATGGTGTAACGTTAGAGCTAATTATCGGTGTGTGTCATGACGCCATGTTGTCATGAAGGTAAATAAGAAATGGACATGGTGCTCGTATATTTTTGGAAGACGAAGAGCCATCTGAAGACGGTAGGGAACGTTCGGGAGGTAGTGACATTTTAAAAATGCGTCATACAGAAGGTGCATATGAAATTTTAGAGCGTCGTCACCTGCATTGCACTGAAGATAAATAAGAATATTTTCGGATGACACCAGCGTTATTTGATTATGCTCTGAATTACATAATGGATGACAAACATCAGTGGCGTAGTCGGTAGCATCCTGAGCTTCTACGCCCAAGATCGCGGGTTCAAACCCGGACGAAGTCGTTGGGTTTGTTATGAGCGTTAAAAATCCCTCAGTATGCCTTCCTTCGGACGGGAAGTAAAGCCGGCGGTAGGTTAGTTTGATAACGCTCTATTAGCACCAACGTTCGCGACCGGGTACTGACTGCGATGGCATTTAGTAGCCGCGTCCTCAGCTAGGTGTCATGGATGGTAGCAGTTGGTGGTAAAAGTAAGAACTACTTGAAAAAAAATATCGTCTGCAGTCCTTCTACCTGAATCACAGATAACACACACTAATACAGTCATCACAATTAACACCGGTTATCAGACAGATTCTACACACACCCAATGTACCCGAAGCTGCATGACCGCGTTGTCGCAGCCCCTACACTAAGGAACCAACAAGTAGTTCCGTGAAGAACTATACAGCCTATTTTCATATATCCCACTTATGACAATTGCCTCTATCAACATACAAAATTTCAGTTTGATTGCTTTAATAGATTCGTAGTTATTGAGAACCGACTAAATATTGCAGATGGTCGCCATGTTGGATTTTTATATACGTAGGTCTTAGAGTTATGTACTGTTACATAAAGATTATTGTGTACGTGTAGTATTGAAACTTCAATCGCATGATTAGGACATAAGAACTAAAAACGAGATTTTAAAATTTCGCACAGCTGCCATCTTGTGGTTATGGAAACAATTGAAAAAATGAAATGCTAGTGGATTAACATTTGTATAAGGATTTACTGTACCAAGTGCCACTGCACTCGGAAGGTTAAATTGCGAGAAATGACCATGTGAATATTTATATTTCGCGTCACCGCCATGTTGGATTTGTGGTCACCAGGTTATTTAAAGTACTATAGGTGAACTTATGTTTATAGCCCCTATGGTCATTACAAATTTCAGTTTGGTGGCTGCAATAGATTCGTAGATATTGAGATCCATCTAAATATTTCGGATGGTCGCCATTTTGGATTGTTATATGTACTGTATAGGCCATAGAGTCATGTACCATTAAAGGAAAATTATTGCGTAGGTTCAGTATTCAAACTTTCACTTCGATCGCATGATTACGCAACAAGAAATAAAAACTAATTTTAAAATTTGCACAGCCGCCATCTTGAGATTATGTAAATAATTGAACCAAATTAGATACCAGTGCATTACAATGTGTAAAAAACCTTTCCTGTTCAGAGTTTCATTGCGTTTGGACCATTAAATCGCGAGAAAGGTCTATTTAAAATTTTCAACTATGCTTGGCCGCCATATTTGTTTTGTAGTTAACCGGATTTCGAAAGTCTTATAGATGAACTTCCAGTAGTACCCTTTGTCTCCGTACAAACTTTCAGGGTGATACCGCTAATAGTTTCAGAGATATGGAATGCTGGTGAAATAGTTCGCACAGCCAACATCTTGACGATATGTAAATAATTGAACGAAGTTAGATGTCGGTGCGTTATAATGTGTATAAACATACACTGTGCGAAGTTTTATTGCGTTTGGTTGGTTAAATCGCGAGAAACGTCTCATTAAAACTCGCAAATTCGCTTGGCCGCCATGATTATTTTGTAGTTACCAGGTTAACAAAAGTCACATAGGCGAACTTCTAGTAGTTCCCTTTATCACCGTAAAATATTCCAGGGCGATATGGGTAATAGTTTCGGAGATATTGAATGCTGGTGAAATATTTCGCACAGCCGCCGTGTTGGATTGGTGAGACGTAACACTATTTGAAGGGCACGGTCGGGGTCGTCCGAATAGTGCCATGAAATTACCGAGTTTCATTGAAATCGCTCCAGCCGTTTAGAAGTTATTAGGGGGGACACACACCATCACACACAGACAGACACACGGAGAAAAGGTGATCTCATAAGCCTATTTTTTTTTTCATAAATGGAAATAGGCTAAACAAGCACTCACAATCTGACTGAACGTGAATTGCGAAATGCCTATCAGCCTTACGTTAGTGATATCCCGGGGTTACTGAGTATTCCTCCAACGTATCGTCAGGTGCTACAGAGTGACCTCAGTACGTGGCCAGTCACATAGCCTAGACAAAATGTTGACGATATATATTTTAAACACTTTTCTCTCATTACTGTGAGCTGTTGCAGTATAATCATGACAGCTAAATCGATGAGGTTTGCCAGCCAATCCCTTGTCAATTATTGTAATGCGCGCTTTATTTTAAGATACTTCCTCCGTGGTATTGCCAACCAAAAACACACAGTTTATTAGCGAAGCGAGTTTCAGTGATAATGTTGACCTAACAGTAGTTTAATAAAGCGTGCTAACCTATCAAATCAGTTAGAAAATCGTGCCATAAATTATGGTGGTTCTTCATCTTTCATTATGCCCAAATAGGAACCACAACATTTCAACTCCTTCCTTTGAGCAGTACTCTTTCAATTGTAAACGGCTTTGTGCCTTTCTCTGTTTCATTCACGTCATTCTGGTTTTCAACGTTGGCTTTGGTTGGAAACTCTGTTTGAGATTCTCCTTAACAGGTCACGCTCCTGAATGTCTTCACACATAATCCCAATCTCTTACAGATATATCTGTACCTCACTGAACAAGGCTTCCTGTGTCCTTTTTTTCTCTCGGAGGACAGTTGAATTGTGGCTGGTTAATCGTGTTGACATCATTCGGGTCACATGCGCATAAATAGTAATCCTTATTTTAGCTTGCCACGGTGGGTGAGTGGATAGGGTGTCAGTCTACTAACCCCAAGATTCCAGGTTCGCTCCTGACCGTGGTAAGTGATTTTCGAAAGGCGGCAAAAATACGACACGCATGTCATACGATGTTGGCATGTCAAAGCACCCATTTGAATTCAGTAGGCCGTGTTCATAATGGCAAAATTAATCTTTGGAGTTTCCGCCAACACAAAGTTCCTCATTTCGCTACTAGAAAGCGTTATAGTGTTCAAGGAGCTTAGATATCTAACCTTCTTGAGTTTGATAGTGATTCAAGGAACAACGAAATTCGACATGCAAGCTACCCTGTGAGTGTCAAATTACAAAGTTTGCACCCGGCACCCGAGGCTACGATATTATTATTATTATTATTATTTTTATTATTATTACTATCCTTATTTTCAGCATCGCTTCAGTAATTTTCTCCACAACTGTGTACATCTCCTGGTTATGCCATGTCCTAAACTTTCCATTGTATTTGCCGGAACCTAGTATCTTCTTTCCTTGTTCTTAAATTTCTCCGTCATCACTTTCTTGTTCATGACCAGGGAACGGATTTCTAAGTAAATAGATATCAATTTAGAAAGATACACTTAACTATAATTTGTATTATCTTTACGAATCATGGCATGTGGACATTATGTTGTTTGAAACCATTTTTCAGTGTTGCCTTAGTAAACAAAACGTCGATGCTTTTCAGTCGGTCAACACGATTGTACCCAAATGAGATGGGTTATTCCCTAATTCTGAAATAAGTTAAATGAGATTAATAAATACACTTGGATGACCAGTTTTGATCGTCAAGCGATCATCATCTGATCCATTACACTTAGGCTATAATATCTATGTCTGAAAATAAAGGTGAAAATATTTACAATATATATATATACTTATTTAGTTGCAGTATTAGTTAAGATAATGCAACTCGTCAATATTTGTTAGCTGCAGTCTATGTGATGTTTTGTTAAGTTACTGGAAGTAGTGATTGACCTCCGGAATTTGCTTGTTTGGAGTGAATATGTGGTTGTTATAAATGGTCAATTTAGATTGTATTGTACAGGCTACTTATCTGGTAGAGTCTTGCGCGGTCCTGTTGAGAGCAGTTAACTTGGCCGTGTGTGAGTGTGCCGTCGAACAGAGGAATTCACGCTAGGTTCGTTTTCCTGTGTTTATGGCCACAGGAAAATGAACCTTAAATATACGGTACTTTAGGAATGCATAACTACATGGAAATATACTTTTCTACAGTCTGCCTCGTTGCGTTGTGGCCAGCACACTTGGCTGTCACCGTGGAGGCCCGGGTATGATTCCCGGCTCTGCCAAGAAATTTCATTCTGGTCTGAGGGCTGGAAGAGTTTACAGTAGGCCTCGTGAGGCAAAACGAAGAAGAGGCGGGCATTGCACCTCCAGCAATTCGACGCCAGGTGGCAGCAGAGAAAAAGAGACACAAGCTGGAGACAGATCCCAGACATTTTATGTTCAACCACAAGGTGGTCACTCCTCGCCTAAGATCCAGGAAGAGTATTATTAAGAGAATAGTACTCCTCCATACCAAACCAGACGTCCGGCGTATGTCACTCTGGAAACAAATAGTACCAGAGGGGTTTATCCCTAAAGAAGAACTGAGCTATGTTAGTCATTTGCCTTATACCACCTGGAAGTCATCCATCCTGGAAGTGGTTGGTTGGTTCTTTGTTTAGAGGCTGCAACAACGCGGTCATGTAGGCCCGTGTATTTTGGGTGTGTGTAGTATCGTGGTTTTCCGTGGTTTACCTCATCTACTCCAGACAAATGCCGGGATGGCTCGTAACTGAAAAAAATGTCTTGTTAGGGATTTTTGAACGGTAGTGGTGCTCCTATCAAGCCAGTGGCCACAGGACACTACTGTCGACCAAAGTATTATGTGCACTCGAGTTTGAAGGTTGTTTGTGAAGTGACCAATTGACCTACATAAAATCCAATAACATCATCATTTTCGCCGTTCTATTTTACGTTAGTTCATGTAGGTTTGGAATTTTTAATTTATATTTTAATATTTTTTATCGCAGTTGGAACACAAAATGTGCCCGTTTTTAAGCGTGTTTCAACCATGCGTCACATTTAAAAATTATTATCTCGAAACCCCGCCATCAGATCGAATGCAAATTTTAACACAATATACATTGGAATGTTGTATAACTAGTTTATTAATTTCAAAAGTTTGTGTGTCCAAGAAACAAAGTTGTTATCATTTTTGTAAGGTAACTTTTCGGCTCGGGGTGGTTGGAAAATATAGCTCTTGGTCGCGTTGTAATCCTTATACATCAAGAAGTTATGCTGTATGACTGTGAAATAAGTAAATTAATTCACTTATCTTATATCGGTTTGTATTTGTTCGTGGAAATAAGGCATTATTCACCTGCCAGCCACTCCGGGGTAGGCTGTGCAGCGTTGCTGAGATGGAGCCCAACACTGCCGAGCGGGGCGAGGTCGTATTTCCCCGTTCAAATATAAACCGATATAAAATAAGTGAATTAATTTACGTATTTTAAAGTCATACAGCATAACTTTTTGATGTGTAAGGAATATAACGCGACCAAGAACTACATATTCCAACCACCCCAAGCCGAGAAAACGTTACCTTAGACAAATAATAACAACATTGTTTCTTGGACACGCAAAATTTTGAAATTAATAAACCAGTTATACAACATTCCAATGTATATTGTGTTAAAATTTGGATTCGATACAATGAAGGGTTTGTGAGATATTACTTCTTAAATGTGACGCATGGTTGAAACACGCCTAAAAACGGGCACTTTTTGTGTTCCAACTGCGATAAAAAATATTAAAATATAAACTAAAAATTCCAAACCTACATGAACTCACGTAAAATAGAACGGCGAAAATAATGATGTTATTGGATTTTATGTATGTCTATTGGTTACGTCACAAACAACCTTCAAACTCGAGTACACATAATACTTAGGTCGACAGTAGTCTATTTTGTTAAGGACCCCGACTTAGATTTTCAGATGGGAAATGGATTTTCAATTTCAGAACTTAAACTCCTCTGGCTTGGTGACTGATTGGTTGGTTCCTCAGTTTAGGGGCTGCGACAACGCGGTCATGTAGCCCCGTGTACTTTGGGTGTGTGTAGAATCTGTCTGATAACCGGTGTTATTTGTGATGGCTGTATTAGTGTGTGCTATTTGATTTCAATTCAAGCAAGGACTGCAGACATTGAGTTATTTCAAGTAGTTCCTACTTTCGCTGCCAAACGCCACCATCAACGACTACTAGTTCAGAACTTGGTTACCAGATACCACCGCAGTCGGCTCCTGGTGACGAAGGTAGGAACCTATGAGCGTTTCACATGTTTAACCTATAATTTAGCTTCACATAGTTGTAATTAGTGGAAGTTTCTTTAACATGCCATAAATCTATGACATGGGACCGCCACCTTTACTTCCCCTCCAAAAGAAGGCTTACTGAGGGATTTTAACGCTCTTAAAAAAATCCGACAACTTCGGGCGGGTTTGAACCCACGATCTTGGGCATAGAAGCTCAGCTTTCTACCAACTACGCCACCGAAGCCGTCTTGGTGACTGAGCATTTGTGACATCTTCATAATTAATTTATTCCTCAACATGTCGCGCTGGTATTTGGCACAAGAACTCTCCTCGGGCCACACACCATTCATTTAATAGTGAGCCAGCTAACTCAGGGAAGTGGGCACAGCTATGTTGATGAGTTTGAGTGTGGGTAAGTGAGTATCCCAATGTCCAATTTAAGTTTTCCTTTCAAACATTTCGCACTGATGGCCTCGCATAATGCGAACCACTCTGCCTAATGATTGACCAGTGTCCGCTGGGGACAGCTGTATCCTCTGCGTCGCTTCCTCCGTCCAATTACAAGTCCCGTGGAGTCAGGAAATGGGGCTAATTCAACCTTCCTGCTTCGACGTTTCCTAACAGCTTTTTCCTTGCCCCCATCTCCTGTCAACGCGCCAGGGAAATCAAGTGTGCGACTGTGTACAACGCTATCTGCTGTGTCGATACAGAACATGCAACATGAGATGCCTATTAGTAACTCTGGTAGTTAAGATTAAATGTGAAATTCCATATCCATTAAATTATATATCTGATGGTACATCCACAATATTGTTATTAAACAATTTCTCATAAAGAAGGAAAAATGACTCATAGTGGTATATCTAATTCTGACCGGGTGAGTTAGCCGTGGTCGTTACGGCATGGCTGCAGGCAGCCGCTCACATCCGGGGGGCGAGGAGGTTCGAATCCCCCCGCCGGCAACCTTGAAGATGGTCTTCTTTGGTTTCCCATCTTTCTTCCAGGCAAATGCCGGGGTTGGTCCCTAACTGTAGTTCACAGCCACTAACTTCCAATTCCTCATCCTTACATTCAAACTTTCCTCCCCAGACAACACTCCACACACGACGGTACTGTACTTGTAGCTCACCTCATGGGTGTCCGTCTAGAAGCAGCTACAAACTCTGGCGAGCCAAACATGTCCACGGACACTCCCGGCACTAAAAGCCATAAACGATAAAAAATAAAAAATAAAAATAATCTCATTTTGAAAAAAGTTTAGAACAATTAACTTGTTAACACTCACAATTCTTCTAGGTTTGTGCCGTGTCTTGTGTGGGGTTTCGCCTAGGACACCAAGCTGGCTCATCAGCGGGCTCTTGGTGTCCCCACACAGACCCCCACAGGAGTAGCGAACTGCGCGCTACCTCCCTTTATATGCAGTGCAACTGCACCACTTGACTGCGAAAACTAAAAGCCCAAGCAGCCTTATCCTCCCTAGGGAGGTGCTTGAGCAGTTCGCTACTCGTGTGGGGTCCGGGCGGGGACACCAAGAGCCCGCTGATGAGCCAGCTTGGTGTCCTAAGCGAAACCCCACACAAGACACAGCACACACCTAGAAGAATAACTGAGTTTTAATTCACTGGCCGAGAAAGCCAATATAACAATTAATTTGTTGTTCATTCATTTAAGGAGCATAATTTAGCCCCGTGTACTTAGGTGTGTGTAGAATTTGTCTGATAGCCTATATTGTTGTATATTTGTCAAATAATATGGAAAATACATAATAGTAGACAGGGTTCCATTTCCGGTCAATGCATGTAATATTCTCCAAGTGAAATTCTCCAGTGACCTGTGGTCAAATTCTACGTAAAATGTAGAGCTCCCTATTGAACGTTTAAACGTTTTGTTAATAACCGCTTTTCAAACGTTTATTAAAATAAAAGATTTTTAGAAACGTTTCCACGTTTTTTAATAAATAAACAACCAAACACTTTTAACAAATCCTTTCTTAATTAAGCGTTTTATGAAAACCTTTTTATGATTATAATGATAAACCTGTTTACGTTTGTTTGTTTGTTTGTTTGTTTGTTTCTTTAGCCTTTTATGTGTTCCATTTTTGTTCCCTTGATTTAATAAACTCACCTTAATGATATGTACGTATTTGACCGGTGTTATTGTCTGTAAATAAACAACTTTCCTCCCATCAGCTTTTAAGCCAAAGCAATGTTTCTCATACCGGATTGAGGTATTAAATACTCGTAACTACCAGTAAGGCGTCTTCGGTGGCATAGTTGGTAGCATTCTGAGCTTCTATGCCCAATATCATGGGTTCAAACCCGGCTGAAGTCCCTCCTTCGGACGGGAAGTAATGCCAGTGGTCTTATTTCATACATTTATGGCATGAAAATGAACCTTCCACTAAGTAGGCAACACCTTGGAAGGTAAAATGTGTAGGTTAATTTGATAACGCTATATTAGTTCCAACGTTTGGCGCCAGGTGCTGGATGAGATGGCATCTAGTAGCCAAGACCGCAGATAGGTGTCGTGGACGGTAGCATTTGGTAGCAAAAGTAGGAACTATTTCAAAATTTGATCGTCTGCAGTCCTTCTACGTGCATCACAGATAACACACACTAATACAGCCGTCACAATTAACACCGGTTATCAGACGAATTCTACTCTCACACAAAGTACACGGGGCTACATGACCGCGTTGTTGCAGTCCCTAAACTGAGGAACCAACCAATTGCGCATTTAATCCTCGCACTATACCTTCGTAACACTTCCATAAGAATCAGTGAAAACATGCTTCATATTCAAGTCAATAAGTACACTGTATCAGCAATCAATTTATTACAGCCTGAAATACATCAATCCGCTACACTAAAGTGTTATGTGTGTAGCCTGCACTAGGGCTCTCGTTTCTCCAAGCCTTCCAAAATACGGCGGCAAGTCAATCAATCAATCAATCAATCAATTCTTTATTTGCAAATAGGGTTTTTTCCATGTGGCAAAAACCTAGAACATTTGTACAAGTACTCGTACTATCAGACAATATTCGCATGGAAACAAGTGTAAGGTGGTGGATGACTTTCAGCACAGTAGGGGCAATGTTTTGCTTGGGGAGAGTATGGAGGATCCTGGGGAAACCCCACACTCAGAATGGCCACTGTCCGTGATAAGGTGCTGGATAACTGTCAGCACGATAGGGGGGCAATGTTTTGTTTGGATAGAGTATGGAGGAACCCGGGGAAACCCCACACTCAGGATGGCCACTGTCCATGATAAGGTGCTGGATAACTGTCAGCACGATAGGGGGACAATGTTTTGTTTGGAGAGAGTATGGGGGAACCTGGGGAAACCCCACACTCAGGGTGGCCACTGTCCGTGATAAGGTGCTGGATAACTGTCAGCACGATAGGGGGACAATGTTTTGTTTGGAGAGAGTATGGAGGAATCCGGGGAAACCCCACACTCAGAATGGCCACTGTCCGTGATAAGGCACTGGATAACTTTCATCACAATGTGGGAACAATGTTTTGCTTGGGGAGAGTATGGGGGAACCCGGGGAAACCCCACACTCAGGATGGTCACTGTCCGTGATAAGGTGCTGGATAACTTTCAGCACAACACGGGGACAATGTTTTGCTTGGAGAGAGTATGGAGGAACCCGGGGAAACCCCACACTATGGATGGCCACTGTCCGTGATAAGGTGCTGGATATATTTCAGCACAATACGGGGACAATGTTTTGCTTGGAGAGAGTATGGAGGAACCCGGGGAAACCCCACACTCAGGATGGCCACTGTCCGTGATAAGGTGCTGGATAACTCTCAGCACAACACTGGGACAATGTTTTGCTTGGAGAGAGTATGGAGGAACCTGGGGAAACCCCACACTCGGGATGGCCACTCTCCATGCCAGGATTCAAAGCTCCATATCCGCACTTTATGCAGGTCCAAATTGCAATCTTGTAGCATGACTGAATGCAAATTTGCAATTCCTTTTAAACGTCGTCTATGAATTTCCGCTCCTTGAACGCTCTCAGACCACATAAAAAAAACGGATTACGGAACGGTGTACTTCCTTGGTGCAAACAGAGAGTGGCGCGGCCATCTTAACGTCACAACAGCGCACGCTGTTCTCATCTGATAACGCTGAAACCTACCACATACGTGGACTGCGGTACCATCTAGCGGCTGGTGATCACACAACGCCATGCAGCTAATCTAACGACACTTAGAGCACAATTGCAGATACTTATTGACTTGCCCTCGTATATCCGAAGTAGTCCATTATAGAATGCTTTTCAATAAGTCAATGCGATTGTGCCCAATTATATATGGCGAGGAGTACAAATAGTTAAACCCTCTAACTTGAAAGGATGCTGATGACATCACCATCTTAGCCGACTCGCTAGAGACTTTGAATGAGTCTTTAATTTTTTATTTCTTTTTAGCGTATGGCTTTTAGTGCCGGGAGTGTCCGAGGACATGTTCGGCTCGCCAGTTTTATAGCTGCTTCGAGACGGACACCCAATGGGTGAGCTACAAGTACCGTTGGGGAGGAATGTTGGATGGGAGGGTCGAGGAGTTGCAAGGTAGCGGCTGTGGCCTATAGTTAGGGACCAACCCCGGCATTTGCCTGGAAGGAAGATGGGAAACCACAGAAGACAATCTTCAAGGTTGCCGGCGGGGTATTCGAACCTCCTCGCCTCCCGGATGTGAGCGACTGCCAACAGTCATGCCGCAACGACCTCGGCAAACTCACCCGGTAGTCTTTAAATGGTATGGACGTTGTCTAGAGGAAAGAATTCACGATGAAAATCAATAAATATAAAACAAAATATTGGAACGAAGCCGAAAGAAATAAGAAAACCCTATGGCGTCAAATGGGCAGGTGAAAAGCTAAAGGAAGTATGATACTTCCGTTACAAAATAACCAGAGATGAACGAAGCAAAGAGGATATAAAATGCGGGTTGGCTCCGACAAGGAAAGCATTTCTACAGAAGAGAAATATGTTATCATTAAAATATAGCCTAGATTTGGGTAGGTATTAGGATAGTACATTATGCAACGAGCCTATAATGGCAATAATTAAGACACGAGTATGTTTATAAAACGAGCGTAAGCAAGTTTTATAATTTTTATACGAGTGTTTTAATTACCATTATAGACGACTTGCATACAACTGTTTATGTTCGACGATAATTATAACTATTTTATGTTCTAACATAAATATTCATATTATATATCTGTCCAGATTTCACCAGTTGTATGTACTGAACAGAGCGCATGGGACGCAGAGAATACCTTGTATTTGACCATGGCCTGCTGGAATACCTCACTATGACACTCGCCACGCAGTGAAATTTAAAATAGGGGGCCATGGAAGTGAGCGCAGGTGCGATGCTATCCTCACCTAATTGGTCACACAACTGTTTCTTGAGCTCTGATTGGTGGGAGAAACTGTATCATAATGAAAACTTTAATGAGCCTCATTATAGCACAGTTTTCAGACATATAATATTTACATTTCGCCAGGGTCGAACATAAAGTCATTTTTGAAAGCCCTTGTCTGGAGCGTGTCAATCTATGGAAGTGAAACTTGAACTGTTGGCCTTGGAGAAAAGAGGAGAATAGTAGCATTTGTAATGTGGTGATACCGGGAATGATGAAGATCAGATGGGTTGATAGAGTAACAATTTAAGAAGTATTAAGTCAAGTGTGAGAGGAGAGATGTTTCTGTCGACTGATAATGAATAGAAGACATAGCTTGGTAGGTCACATACTGTCACCCGGGAGTAGCAAGCTGCATCAAACCAGTCAAAAGACTGAAGACTAAAACAACAACCTATGGTGGTCTTCTTAATATCGTCACATGTTACGTATTAGTTTTCAATTGTAGTCTTCTTATTCTTCATCTTATCCCTTTTCAAACGGGGTAAATGTTTCTGGACGTTCTTTTCCACTTTTTCCTGTCCCACACATCTTTTTCCTCTAAATTTTTCTCCTTCAGATGTTCTCGGGTATTGTCAGCCCATCTTCTTCTGGGTGTGCCCCTATTTCTTGTTTCAACTACAACCAGATCCATTACTCTCCTCCCTACATAGCGTTCGTCCCTTCGCACAATATGCCCATACCACAAGAGAATTTTCTCATGGATTTTCTTTGATGCTTCTGTCACTTTAACAGTTACTCTGATTTTCTCATTTTTGATGTGGTCCTTCATAGTGACACCATTCATC
The DNA here is from genome assembly GCA_946902985.2 of Meconema thalassinum. Classification (NCBI taxonomy): domain Eukaryota; kingdom Metazoa; phylum Arthropoda; class Insecta; order Orthoptera; family Tettigoniidae; genus Meconema; species Meconema thalassinum. Next base: position 2,123,629,094 of record OX336388.2, read on the forward strand.
TATCCAAGCATCTTCATCTCCATCTCATCCAGTTTATTACATTGTGGCTTTGTTTTAGTACACGTCTCTGCTCCGTATAACTACTGTATTGTAGCACTCTTGGATATGGGCAGATGACCTCGTAGTTCCGCACCTTAAAACAACAATAACTAACTAACTAACTAACTAACTAACTAACTCTTGGATAATAATGTAAAATGTGTATTTTGGATCACTTCAAATTTTCCGTTGGAGCAAGAAAATAAATTCATATTGTAACCTGTATGACGAGTTTATTAATTAAAGACACGTAACAATATCATCCACAAACTTGCTGACTCCACATGGGGAGCGTTTGCAATTGCATTGCGTATTTCGGCGAAGGCACTGATACTTTCAACAGCTGAGTACTGTTCCTCAGTTTGGGTCAACAGCTCTCATGTTAAAAGTGGACACAGTCCTGAATGAGACAATGCGTATTATTAGTGGCACAATAAAATACACCCCTCTTTTCTGGTTGCCTGTGATTAGTCACATAGAACCGCCTAGAATTAGAAGACTGAACAAATTGGTCAAGGAATACAACAAGATATTGGCCAGTCCTGAACTCCCCATTCATGAAGATGCTAGGATCAGATGTAGCTGTCTCAAGTCAAGATCTCCACCTATTCAAACAGCACAGGAACTGGTCAGGAAGTTTTATGGTCCAAAAGCTGCTTGGCAACAAGAGCGGAACAGCGTAGCTCCGACGCAATGGCAGGCATTGTTCAACATTCAAAATCTGCCAGCTGGCTTTGATTTGCCCCGCAAAACATGGGTAACTCTCAACAGAGTCCGCACTAACCACGGGAGATGCGGATCAGTGATGTTTAAGTGGGGTATGTGATCTTCCCCAGCCTGTGATTGTGGTGCAGTTAGACAGACTATGAACCATATTGTCACTGAGTGTATTAGTAGGGCATTCACTGGATCAACACAGGACTTTGTAATAGCCTCTACTGAAGCCATAAGATGGCTAGAAAATGTAGGCATTAATCTTTGAACACCCTTTCCCTTGCATGATTGTTACAGTTGTAATGTGTTACCTATTGTTTGTATGTATATTGTTTATGTTGATTGTTTTGTGTTGTAACATACGCTAAAAATAATCATAATAATTAATTAAATTATAATAATTTAATTAGTATTGAATAAAGCATAATGAATTCATTAATACCAATATTATTGCTATCCATTAAGAAGATCTGTTATGTAAATTATCTCAGGAACTAGTTTCCTTTTCCCCTTATATCTCAGTGAAGTGCTTTATTATCCTGTTGTACTGTTTGTTTCGACATCACAGGGGTAATATGATTGGTTCTCTTGTCTTTCCCAAGGAAATTGCCTCAAAGCAACGTGCAACGCTTGATGTGTGCTCCAATAATACATTCTCCATACAATTGAAATGAAATGTCAGAGTTGAGCAAAACCGCACCAACTGCAAATGTCAACATGTAGGATCAGAGAGGCTTATAAAATAGAATTACAGTCGCATTCAGAGGAGAAAGGAAACCTGTATCCCACAAATCGAAAAGCAAAATGAAATATACCTAACCTATTCTCCTGACTTGTTCGTTCATTTTAAATGTTATTTGTGTTGTATTCGACTGTTGTTTGAAAGGACGTAACATCACGGTTATTATCCCTCAACATGTCCGCGTTGACGCAGCCCCTAAACTGAGGAACCAGCCAACCAACCACAGAATTAGAATATCTGAGCTATGTTGAATTTGAATCCATGACTTCCGACTTTCTACACCGTTGCTCCTGAGGAACACTTTAATTCTTACATGGCAATGCTACATCGATGACGCCGGCCTGGCCACACCAAGAGCCAATGTTTGAACCTCGGATCTCCAAACATTAGCTATCCGATCTCGTCGTGGAGTTCTTAGCTTTGCTGGTGGCTATATAATTAATTTTCTTGCGTAATCTGAGCTCAGTTGACCATGATTTCAGTCCAGCCGCTGTTGATAGGATGGACCGGACATCATTGTGTATTCCAGGGCTGCGGCGATACGTCAAAATCGTAGAGGATAATCCGGCCTGGCCGGCAGTTCATTTGCAATGCAGTAGCCGAGCGATGTTTACACGAATAATTTAAATATTCAATCATGTCGCGCCGATAAAAGTTACACGGTCGCCATACAATCTACAAAGGATTCCGGGTGTGTACCAAGCACACAATAGTGGCACAGGGCTGATTGGTGTAGCTCATTTACCGCAGCAAACAGTGTGCGAGAGAATGCACCACAGCACTCCCAACAAAGAGCTACCAAAATGTTTATTTTCCGTCATTAATATGATATAAATAAATAAACCTTCATGTCGTAAATGGTAGGTGTTGCTTGCCACGGTGGGAGAGTGGTTATAGTGTCGGACTACCAACCCCCAAGATTGCAGGTTCGCTCCTGGCCATGGTAAATGATTTTTTTTGAAAGGCGACAAAAATCACGACACGCATGTCATACGTTGTTGGCATGTTAAAGAACAAATTTAAATTCAGTAGGCCGTGTTCATAATGGCAAAATTAATCTCGGGATTTTCCGCCAACCCAATAGTTCCTCCTTTCTCTACTAGAAAGCGCTATAGTGTCAAGGAGCTTGGATATCTAATCTGGTTGAATTTCATAGCGCTCTTAAGAACAACAAAATTCGCCATGCAAGCTGCCCTCTGGGTGTTAATTAACAAAGTGCACCCGGCATCCAAGGCCATACGATATTAATCTTATGGTAGGTGTTGGGTTATGATTATACAAGTCAAAACAAATTTTGAGTCTGGGTTCTGTATGTTTTGATCCCGACGGTATTAGGGTATCCAAGGCCTGGGGAGTCTTTCTCTTTCCCCCCTTAATAGATCCTTCTCTCATCTTTCTGATTCCTCATTATTCGAGGGTTCAGACCTCTTGTTTCTCTTTTTCTTATATCTCCTGCCTTCTGCTGAAGGCCCTAATGGAGACAGACTGTGTGTAGCACTTCTAGTGCACCCTCCCTCAAGGGCTCACGACCGGTCAGCACGGGATTTGGCGACCCCGAAGGATTCCTGAGCTGGGTCAAGTTTCCTCCCCTCCTTTTTCCATTACCTTTGGGGACGGGCCCTCTCCTCTTTCCCTTTCCTCACAGCCTTTCTTGGTTCTCCTTCTTTCCAAGTCCCCCAATTCTCCATCTTCGAGGGTTGAGGGCATTTCCTTTCCACCTGTCTTTTATTTACATTCTTCGCCTTTCTGTTTCCCATTCCCTCTTCTAGTTTGTAAGTCAGTAGTTAGATATAGTTGTACGTTTCATTTGATCTTTCTTTTTCACTATCACCCAAACCATTAGGGGCCGATAACATAGATGGTAGGCCCCTTAAAACAACAATTATCATCATCATCATCTATCTCGAGTATATGCTGGGATGGTTGCTGACTTTAGGTCACTTAATAAAGCATTCATTCTGAAGTTGTTGGTCCACATTGTCACTGTTCATTTTCCTTTTACGTTGGGAGCATGGCTACCTTTTGCTGGTGGGCCATTGTATTGCAGGCCTTAGCGCCTGAGCTAAAGGGATTCCTTGTGATGGTCCAGCAGTAAGGTAGGAGGGGGCCATGTTCATTTAGTGGCATATCTGTATATATTTTCTATTTTTTGATTTTGTTTTTGTTCTGATTTGGATTAGCAAGAATTAAGTTGGTTATGTGGGATATTGTAGAGGATCTCATGTGGAAATGAATGAGATGTTATGTTCTTTGAAGAATAGAGATTGTTTTTAAGTAAAGAATTGGTTATTGTCATATGAAGAAAAGGTCAAAGAAAGTAGGTTCTTTTATGTTTGAAATTGGTGGTGAAAAGAATAATGAACGACTAACAAAGGAATGCCCATCACATATGGAATATCAGGTATATGAATGACCTGTCTGATCTGCACTGAAAATAAAGCTATCCCCTTTTTGTGAATAAAACAACCACAACCCCGAAATAAGTACAGTTACACATCTCAATGAGCGCGGTGCGCGTAAAATCGCTAAGTGACCTCGACGGGGAGCTGCAGAAAATGTTTTAAGGGACCTAACATCTAGGTTATCAGCCCCTAATGGTTTGGGTGATAGTGAAAAAGAAAGACGATCAAATAAAACCTACAACTATATCTAACTACTGACTTACAAACTTGAAGAGGGAATGGTAAATAAAGAGGAGAACAATGAAAATAAAAGACAGGAGGAAAGGAAATACCCTCAACCCTCGATGAGAACAAGAGTTGGCCAAAGGGGCCAAAAGAAATGCCGGATTCAGCTGGTGTCCCGGGGTCGCCAATTCACGTCCCACTAGTCGTAAGCCCCTGGAGTGTGTTTGATTTTGAATAGTCATGTCTAGGGGCCGTATTTTTAGCCTATTTTCAATTTTGAAAAAATAGGCTTATGAGATCACCTTTTGTCCGTGAGTGTGTGCGTGTGTGTGTGTGTGTGTGTGTGTGAGGTGTGTGTGTCCCCCCCCTAATAAAATCTAAACGGCTGGAGCGATTTCAATGAAACTCGGTACGTTCATAGCACTATTCCCGGCGACCTTGACCGTGCCCTACACATTTTCTTACGTCTCACCAGTCCAACATGGCGGCTGTGCGAAATATTTCACTAGCATTCAATATCTCCGAAACTATTAGCGATATCGCCCTGAAATTGTGTATGGTGATAAAGGGCACTACTAGAAGTTCACCTATGAGACTTTCAAAAACCTGGTGACTACAAAACCAAAATGGTGGCCAAGCGATTTAACCATCCAAACGTAATGAAACTTCGTACAGAAAATGTTTATACACATTGTAATGCACTGGAGTCTAATTTAGTCCAATTGTTTACATAACCTCAAAATGGCGGCTGTGCGAAATATTTCACTGACAATCGATATCTCCGAAACTATTACAGATATCACCCTGCAATTTTGTACGGTGATAAAGGGCACTGATACAAGTTTATCTATGTATATTTCATAAACCTGTAAAGTACAAAACGAACATGGCGACCAAGCGAATTTGAAATATTTTAATAGACAATTCTCGTGATTTAACTCTCTGAGCGCAGTGAAATGTGGTACAGTAAATGATTTTGCAGATTGTAATGCACTGCCATCTAATTTAATTCAATTGTTTACATGACCTCAAGATGGCGGCTGTGCGAAATTTTAAAATTAAGTTTTTATTTCTTGTGTCGTAATCATGCGATCGAAGTGAAAGATTGAATAATGAACCTAGGCAATAATTGTCCTTGAATGGTACATAACTCTACGGCCTATACATATAACAATCCTAAATGGCGAGCTTCTGAAATATTTAGACGGTTCTCAATATCTATGAATCTTTTACAGCATCCAAACTGAATTTTTGTTTATGTTCATTGAGACTATGAACATATGTTCACCTATAGGACTTTCAGTAACCTGGTGAGCACAAATCCAACATGGCGGCAACAGGAAGTATAAATATTTAAGTGGACGTTTCTCGCGAATTAACTATCCGAGTGCCGTGAAACGTTGCACGTTAAATGCTTTTACAAATGTTGATCCACTGGCACCTAATTTATTTCAATTGTTTGCATAATCACAAGATGGCTGCTGTGCGTAATTTTAAAATATCGTTTTTACTTCTTGTGTTCTAATCATGCGATTGAAGTTTGAATACCACACGTACACATTAATCTTAATGTAATACTACAAAAATAAAAATCCAGAATGGCGACCATCTGAAATATTTAGACGGTTCTCAATATATTCGAATCTGTTACAGCAATTAAACTGAAATTTTGTAGTATGTTGATAGAGGCAATTAACATGAGCAGGATATATGAAAATAGGCTGTATAGTTCTTCACGGAATTACTTGTTTTGGTAATAGCGATACGCGCGAACGTTTTTCCATATCTTCTTTCTTGCCTATATATGACCTTCTAGGTACTTAAAAGTACCGTACATGAGCAAAATGAACTCGCGAATAATCACGAAATCTGATTTATTGCGCGAATTGCATAAATAGTCACGAAATATACTCCACTTGGTACGAAAAATGCTAAATATTATCGAAAAAGCTCTCGTAAATACGTTTAAATGCTTCTGAGGAATTGATCGTCGTGGTTTCCTTCTCATTTGATTGATAGTCCTGCATATTCTCAACACAAGAGACCACAAAGCCGGAAGTATGTGTATTCAGTTCGGCGATCTCTAAGGCTATCGATGAAAATCGATATCTGCTATTGATTACATCAAATGGCTTTGTGGTCGTAGATACAGCAGTGCGAGTTCACGACTGATAAAACTTTATCGGCAAACATCCAGCATTTAAGTTTAAAAACGCCGAAAACTAAAGTCACAACAGTTTTCTCTAAGCTCGAGGAATACAACAGTGAGAATAATAATAAACAATATCAGAGAATAATATACACCACAGCACAGCCTATATGACGCTGCAAGAAAGATTCTAATGTGTAAATACTGCAATTATCACACAATTTGTTAGATTTACCCCATATTATAAGGAAGATTTCAGAAGAAACATCGATCATTATGACAATATATTTCGCGTATATTTCTCCGTACAACATTTCAGGGTGATACCACTAATAGTTTCAGAGATATAGAATGCCGGTGAAATATTTCGCACATCCGCCATCTTGTGATTATGTAAACAATTGAACGAAGTTAGATGTCGGTGCATTACAATGTATATAAACATATACTGTACCAAGTTTCATTGCGTTTGGTTGGTCAAATCGCGAGAAACGTCTATTTAAAAGTCGCAAATTCGCTTGGCCGCCATGTTGGTTTTGTAGTTACCAGGTTTTCAAATGTCTCATAAGTGAACTTATAGTAGTTCCCTCTATCACCATAGAAAATGTCAGGGTAATATCGGTAATAGTTTCGGAGATATTGAATGCTGGTGAAATATTTCGCACAGCCGCCATGTTGGATTGGTGTGTCGTAACAAAATTTGAAGGGCACGGTCGAGGTCGCCGGGAATAGTGCTATGAACTTTCCGAGTTTCATTGAAATCGCTCCTGCCGTTTAGATTTTATTAGGGGGGGACACACACACGAATCACACACACACACACACGGACAAAAGGTGATCTCATAAGCCTATTTTTTGAAAATTGAAAATAGGTTAATAAGGCCCTTAGTCATGTCTAACTAAAGAAGGAGGCATACTTTAAGTAAATAAATATTGTTTTTGTTGCAACCACAACGGAAGTTCAAATTTGAAGGAAATTCTCTATTTTTTTTAGATCAAACGAAAACAAACGTTAATTTATATATTTGTATCACGTTTATTTACAAACCATAGTTAACATTAATCGAAAAATCAAAAAAACAATACAAACAAGCTTTAAAAATGTATATTTTGGTACTTCTTCTGTGTGAGTGCGAACTTTCTCATATTACCCCCAAATGTAATCAGAATCACCAATCATGTTCTCATTGATAACGTTGCTCAAAATCCACCACGTCTTGGTGAAGACGTTCCCCTTGCTCTTCTGAATATCCCCCGAAGTTATCTTTAAATTGGTCCAATTGAGCATGTAACATGTGTACTTTAAGGGTCGTTTTGCAACCCATGAGTTTAAAGTTCTCAAGCACAGTGGAAATAAGCTCTTTGTAAATCTCAGTTTTTTTTTAATTTCCAAGGAAGCCATGGATCACTGCTTTAAGGCCTTCTTTTCGTGGGTGTTGAGTAATTGTCGATTATTTATTTATTTATTTATTTATTTATTTATTTATGTACCATATGGCTTTTAGTGCCGGGAGTGTCCGTGGACATGTCCGGCTCGCCTGTGTCTGTAGCTCCTTCCAGCGGACACACATAGGGTGAACTACAAGTTCCGTTCAATTTCAAGTAGTTCCAACTCTCGCTACCAGATATCAATGATACCTAGTGGTGAACGTTGGAACTTTCATAGAGCGTTCTGACGAAATCTAACCTAACATTCTAGCTTCACACAAGTTTTTTATATGCCATAAATCTATGACATGGGACCGCCGGCTTTACTTCCTCTCCGAAGGAAGGCATACTGAAGGATTTTTAACGCTCTTAAAAATCCGACGACTTCGGCCGGGTTTGAACCCGCTATCTTGGGCACAGCAGTTCAGCATGCTACCAACTACGCCACCGAAGCCACATAGTAATGGTGGAAATTCTTCAATGGCCAGCTTTAATTTTAGCTTCTAGGTGAAAATCATTCACGACCGCACTGTGCCAACGTTACGATAGACTTTTTCAAAGGATTCATGTGTGAAGTTTTGGATCATCTGCCGTTTAGTCCAAACCAGCACTGAATGATATTCACCTTTTTCGAGAATTGAAGGTCTGTTTGGGCGGCAACGCCTCGCCAAAATGGAAACACTTCAGGAGACTCTCCAGACGTACCCGCCTCAGTGGTGGCAGAATTCTTTGCCGAGGGCATTGGGAAGCTGATGTAACGATACGACAAATGTTTTAATCGTTTTGGCGATTATGTTGAGACATAAGAATAAATCACGCAACCAGTAAAATCAGTTTGGTATGTCAATCTGTTATTTTTATACAGTCCATCGGAACTGGAAAGAAAACAGCTCTCGTGCTTGGATATTATGCGAGATAGGGATTGCGATATCGATTAGAAGGCTTCTCTCCTGCACTGTATCAATGAGAATAATGCCCGACCTGACCCAGAGTAGCTTGTGTGCATCGTTCGTCATACAGCATCAGGATTACATCGGTAGCAAGGTAGTCTACTTAAGCAGTGCTCCCTTGCCAGGTTCAGCTGGAATATTATCATTACTGATGTGTAACATCTTTCCACTCGGTTGCTGGATATTTTTGTGGGAGTGATTTTGAAAAATGGGACGGAAGTGGATCGAAGCGAACGACGTGGCACCAGCTGGCACACTTCCGTTCCATCGAACGGAAGTGTAAGACGCACTGCCAACTCGATCGAGCGATCCAGATGGCAGTGGTAAGATCCAGCTGGCAGTAGTAAGATCCAGCTGGCAGTGGTAAGAGAAACAATGAGCGCTCGGTGTCGGAAATTGATACCATGACGTACTCTCGGCCATGTGGAATGTATATGACATACTGAAAGGTAAACGCTCATGAGAACTCTAGTGTCAATTGATTGAAACAAAGCACATGGTACATGTTCGAAGTCTTCGTACCAGTATTTAAATGGTAAAATGCCTTAATATCAAACATTTTAAGTAGTCGGCTATTCAAATATTAACCCACATAACGGTAATGCAGTCATCAATATAATATAATCGTTGTGGTTATACGACAATTGAGCAAGCCTTCATGAACAATTGCTGAATACATTCTCTTGCTCACAAGAGGGCCTATTCATAAGGCATTTTAAACTCAATTTCACGCAGGAACATTATCAAAACAAGCAAAATGTAAATGAAACTCAATTCCGTAATGCAGTATTATTGGAACGTGGAAATAAGTCACCATCTTGTGCACAAAATTTGCGTAGTGGAAATAGCCGTGGGGTTAGTGCCTATGACTGAGAATCTAGAGATCTCGGGTTCGAATCCCGGACGGGGTAGATATTTTTGCTACCAAATTATCATTTTAAACGATATTTATCATATCAATATTACTCATTTTAACAGAATCCATATGAAATTACGTGTTGGTCTGTGAATCAAGAGGACCTGTTTATAAGGAATTTAAGGTAATGAGCGGTGTCGCGTCTATTAATCTAGTTGATCCATATCGTATTCTTTATTTAGGCTAGTGTTGGTGGAAGCTACAAATCATCTAATAAAATGAGTTCGTATTATAAACTACAATATCTGTAAAACACTCCCTTTTACAATAGATTAATATATGTGCCAATAATAGTATAAAATACCGGTGTGTCAACAATTACACGGGAGGTTTCTTCTATGTCAGATGTTACACATCATATGCGACTACTGTAAGGCTCGTAATTTATTATTATTATTATTATTATTGGCGTCGAAGACATCCGGAAAAGGGAAAGGAAAATGCTCCGAAAAATCCTAAGCCCATATACCAAGGATGGAGAGAGGGGACCCAAACCTAACAAAGAACTATACCTGAAGACAGAAGGAGTCGTAGGCCTAATGAGAAAAAGGAGAATACAGTTTTATGGACACTTGGTGAGGATGAACAATGCCAGATTGACAAAGAGGATTTTTCAATTCTTCAGGAAGAGGAAGACGGATCCGAAATGGTTTCGGGAAGTGAGAATGGACTCGGATCGGATGGGAGTCATCTAGGAGTCACCCTGGACAGAACTTTAAGCTACAAAGAACATCTCACCAAGCTCTCTCACAAAATCACTACAAGGAATAACATCCTACACAAGCTTTGTGTTAGGTCATGGGGAGCCTCGGCTGACTGCTTACGATTAACGGGTATTAGTCTTGTCTACTCTGCAGTGGAATACTGTGGCCCTGAATGGCTGGAAAGTGCACATGTGCATAAAGTGGATACTAAGTTGAATGAAACCATGCGCTGCATAACTGGTACTGTCAAGTCTACACCTCGCCACTGGCTACCCGTTCTTAGCCATATCCCACCACGCCACCTGAGGAGAAAGAAAGCTATGCTGAGAGAAGCAAATAAGATCCGGTCATCTTCCTCTTTACCAGTTCACCAGGAATTTTGTTACCCTTCGCCACAAAGACTTCGATCTAGGAGACCAGCAAGTGTATTGGCCGGCCGACTCTTGAGGGACAATTTTAACCTAAATTGGAGCTGGCAGGATAAGTGGTCAAATTCAACATCTGGTACTAATGCTCGTGAGATAAATCCAACTCGGGGAATGAGTGGATTTGACCTCCCAAGAAAACTATGGTGTCGCCTGAACAGACTGAGAACTGGGCATGGGCGCTGTAATTTCTTGCGCCATAAGTGGGGCTGGATGGATTCTACAATGTGTGAATGCCGTGAAGAGGAGCAGACCATGGACCATGTCATCCTGCGCTGCCCTCTTCATGCCTACTCCGGAAGGCCCAGTGACCTGTTTCATCTATCAGAAAGTGCTGTGCTGTGGTTGAAGAACTTGTTGTACTCACCATACGATTAAATAAATAAACGGACAGAGAGCGATTTGGACGACTAGTTAAGGAGTTTGCAGGTTTCCAGGAGACAGGGGAGTTGTCAGTGAGGAAAGGAAGATCTTACATGGAGGAACAGAAGAAGGAAGTGGGAGAGAGGATGAAGAGATATTGGCAGAGAGTGAAGACAACAAATAATGTAATTACTGTCAAACATGGTCCATTGGCCGTAACGAATAAATAGAATTATTATTATTATTATTATTATTATTATTATTATTATCATTATTATTATTATTATTATTATTATTATTATTATTATTATTATTATTATTATTATTATTATCAGTGTTATTATTATTATTATTGTGCCCCACATGATCTGAGTGGCGTGAAAGGATTAATAACAGCAGAGATAACACTCCCATTGAGCGGAGATCTAATTCAGGCTCAACACGACCGCGTTTGGCATCCAACCAAGTGACCCAGTAAATGAAACAGGACGCTTCTATGTCTGGGCAACTTCGGTTTCTTTCAACAAGGTCACGGTAGAGTCAGAATAGAATGGAAGGGAGAAAGTGCACTAACTGATTGTGACTTTCTGTGAATACGAGGGCAGTTCAACAAGTAAGTGCATTCTACGATATCAACAAAATAACATTGCTACTTATTTTCAAGGGCCGTAATGGTTCAGCTGTCAAGCTACTTGTTTGTGGCCTACGTGGATCAGAATCAATTCCCGGTTAATGCATGTGATAACTTTGGGGTGAAATGTGACGGTCGGGGATTTGGAGGCCCCAAGGCTGATGAGCGCTACGTTAGTGGTCGCGTAGAACAACAAGCTTCCATACTCATTCATCTATTTATTAATTTTATTTATTTCTTCATTCATTTATTTGTTTATTCGTTTATTTGTTTAATTACTTGTTTATTTATTTATTTGTTTATTTGTTTCTTTATTTGCATATTAATTAATTTATTTATTTGTTTATTTATTTATTTGTTTAATTACTTGTTAATTTATTTACTTATTTGTTTATTTGTTTATTTATTTATTTGTTTTTATTTATTTGTTTATTTATTTATTTGTTCACATATTCGTTTATTTATTTGTTTATATATTTGTTTATTTATTTCTTTATTTATTTGTTTTTATTTACTTGTTTATTTATTTATTTGTTTATATATTCGTTTATTTATTTGTTTATATATTTGTTTATTTATTTGTTTATTTATTTGCATATTAATTTATTTATTTATTTGTTTATTTATTTATATTTATTTGTTTATTTATTTTATTATTTATTCGTTTATTTATTTATTTTATTATTTATTCGTTTATTTATTTGTTTATATATTTGTTTATTTATTTGTTTATTTATTTGTTTATATATTTGCTTATTTATTTGTTTATATTTTTGTTTATTTATTTGTTTATTTATTTGTTTATATATTGCTTATTTATTTGTTTATATATGTTTATTTATTTGTTTATATATGTTTATTTATTTGTTTATTTATTTGTTTATTTATTTGTTTATATATTTGTTTATATATTTGCTTATTTATTTGTTTATATATGTTTATTTATTTGTTTATTTATTTGTTTATTTATTTGTTTATTTATTTGTTTATATATTTGCTTATTTATTTGTTTATATTTTTGTTTATTTATTTGTTTATTTATTTGTTTATATATTTGCTTATTTATTTGTTTATATATGTTTATTTATTTGTTTATTTATTTGTTTATTTATTTGTTTATTTATTTGTTTATATATTTGCTTATTTATTTGTTTATATTTTTGTTTATTTATTTGTTTATTTATTTGTTTATATATTTGCTTATTTATTTGTTTATATATGTTTATTTATTTGTTTATTTATTTGTTTATTTATTTGTTTATATATTTGTTTATATATTTGCTTATTTATTTGTTTATATATGTTTATTTATTTGTTTATTTATTTGTTTATTTATTTGTTTATTTATTTGTTTATTTATTTGTTTATATATTTGTTTATATATTTGCTTATTTATTTGTTTATATATGTTTATTTATTTGTTTATATATTTGCTTATTTATTTGTTTATATATGTTTATTTATTTGTTTATTTATTTTATTATTTATTCGTTTATTTATTTTATGTTTATATATTTGTTTATTATTATTATTACATCGAGCCTCCGTGGCTTAGGCGGCAGCACGCCGGCCTCTCACCGCTGAGTCCGTGGTTCAAATCCCGGTCACTCCATGTGAGATCTGTGCTGGACAGAACGGAGGCAGACAGGTTTTTCTCCGGGTACTCCGGTTTTCCCTGTCAAAATTTCATTCCAGCAACACTCTCCACTATCATTTCATTTCATCTCTCATTCATTTAATCATTGCCCCAGAGGAGTGCGTCAGGCCTCGGCAGCCGGCACAGTTCATATCCTCGCCGCTAGATGGGGGCTTCATTCATTCCATCCCTGACCCGGTCGGAGACTGGAAACAGGCTGTGGATTTTCATTTTTCATTATTATTACATCATTTTTGCCCTTATGGACAGTGTTTGAACTTAAATATCTCATGATGTCACAATTTTCACTTCTCTCCCTTCTTCTTCATCTCTTCCTAAACTCTCATCATCCTTTGACTGTGCTCCTGTTTCCTTTGTTCTGTCCACAATGTTCCTATCTTCTTCCTTTCACTTACTAATAATTTGGCGTTCTTAATTTTGTTTCTGAATTTTTCTCTGTCTTCTATCATTTGCTTGTTGATCCCTAATTGCTTTAAGTCGTCTTCTATTTCATGATACCAATTTGTTTTCCTTTTTGAACTGTTTACTACATCAAAGATTGTTCATTCTCTGTTAGTGCCCGTAGAAAGTTAGTCTGCGTTTTCTAATGATACCTGTTAGTCTGTCTGTGTGTTCATTTAGCTCTTTGGTAGGTCTTTTCATCCATATCCCATCTCTGTGTACTGCTCCAAATATTTTTCTCAGAATTTTACGTTCAATTTTTTCTGTTTCTATGATGCCAGATGCTCCAATTGTGGTCGTTTCTGACGCATACAATGCTTCTGGTAATACAACTGTTTTGTAGTGTCTAAGTTTGGCCTGTCTTGATAAGCTTTTCTTATTATAATGTGACCATGTAAGTTTGTATGCTTTCTGGAGTTTTTCCGTTCGTTCTATGTTAGACACCTTGTTTGATCCTTATATATTTGTTTTATTTATTTGTTCATTTATTTGTTAATTTCTTGGTTTGTTTATTTACATGTTTATTTATATATTTGTTTAATTATTTGTTAATTTATTTGTTTGTTTATTTGTATATTTGTTTATTTGTTTATTTGTTTATTTGTTTATTTGTTTTTATTGATATCGAACAGTAATTAACTTCCATAACACATTACAAATATCATAAATTTATATCGATAATTGATTTTTTTTTCAATTAATAAGTTTATTGCAGTCGAATGGCCAGGAAAAGGTCTACAATATCTATTCACAATCAAATTTGCACTCAAAAAGTATTCAATAACTGCCTATTTGTTTGTTTTTATACGTTTATTTAAAGAGCATGTCCTGTTTTTGCACTGATCGAAGTCATAATGTTCGCTTTTCTTGCCACATATTTTGCACATACATTGTTCATTTGCTCGATGATATTTTGTATCCCCACTTTTTATGGTGGAATCCGTGAATCGCGGGTAATATGATTGTGTCTGATTACTGTTGGTTCATTGTCTATTTATCATGGCGTCTGTTCTGAAAAAGTCGTTATCTATCACTTTCTCCTTCTGTTTCCTTGTTTCTTTACTTCTTTGTAAGAGTCTGTATTTGGTAGTGATTCCTTGAACCTTATGTCTTCCAGGAGGAAAGTTTCACTTGCTAGGATATATGCCATTCTGTTTGGTGCATGCTTGCTCCTATGGCCCTTTTAATATATCTTGCTTTCACGTTTTCTAGTTTTTCCAGGTCACTGAATTTTAGTTTGTCCCTTATGAGTTATGTAGCGATGGGGGCGAACAGTCTTACTGGTGGTATATTGGCTTTCACGGCCGATGAATTAAAACTCAGCAATTCTTCTTGGTTTGTGTCTTGTGTGGGGTTTCGCCTAGGACACCAAGCTGGCTCATCGGCGGGCTCTTTGTGTCCCCGCCCGGAACCCCACAGGAGTAACGAACTGCGCGCTACCTCCCTTTATGTAAAGTGCAACTGCACTCCTTGACTGCGAGAACTAAAAGCTCAAGCAGACTCAACCTCCCTATGAAGGCTTCCAAAAAGAAGAATTGCTGAGTTTTAATTCACCGGCCGTGAAATGCAATATACCATCTTTTAGGAAGCTCTCATAGGGAGGTTGAGGCTGCTTGAACTTTAAGTTCTCGCAGTCAAGTAGTGCAGTTGCATTTTATATAAAGGGAGGTAGCGCGCAGTACATTACTCCTGTGGGGGTCCGGGCGGGGACACCAAGAGCCCGCCGATAAGCCAGCTTGGTGTCCTAGGTGAAACGCCACACAAGACACGGCACAAACCTAGAAGAATTGCTGAGTTTTAGTCTTACTGGGTTTGTTAGTTTTAATGATGAGATGTTGCACATTGCTCCTACAGCTGCTGCAGTTCTCTCCTGTACGTGGATGCTGAAAGATGATGTGGTTGTCTTCATTGTAATACCAAGGTACTTAATTTTTTTGAGCATTTCTAGTGGATCATTTCTGATCTTCATGATGTCGGTCCTCGAAATTCTCTCCTCTCCTAAATTCCATTTGAATTGTATTATTTTTGTTAATGTGGAAATTAATGACATACCGATCGCCCTAAGTTTTTGTGCTGACCCGCATGTTCAGCCAATATTCTCATTATTTAAATGCGAAAGTAGAATTGTGAAATAGAGTTATTGATTGTTATAATGGTGATCTACAAGATCAGTCTAAGGATATTAAATCATATTGATATGCAAGTCGAATGAAGCTGTTCTAGCAGAGCAAACAACGTTACCTCGCCGGAACAGGATGGGCTTCTTACCTGTAAACAAGGAAGTTCATAATTAGCAATTTGGTTAGTTAACTTCATCACAGTACACAAGCTGTTATTGATATACAAGAAGTTCCTTAAAATTATGATCAGTACGTCATTGTAATTAAATCATATAATTTTGGTATGACTTATATTTATAATTCAAGAATAAACTCCTTCATGTACTGTATATCACCACGGTCGTGAAAGTCTAATTCCTGGCACCTATTGGTAGCTCACAGAAGCCAACAATCACAATATGATAAGCTGAATCAGGATCGTGGGTTCGAATCCCGCTGAGGTAAGACATTTTAATGTACCATCCACATGGCTTGCCCTATTCATGCATTACACGACCTAACAGTTGAAAGCCTTTATTTGTTGTCCATCTCCTTGCCCAGTGCGTAGCATTCTTGGCAGTCACTGCGTAAGCCGGGGTTCGATTCCCGGCTCTGCCAAGAAATTTAATTCTTGTATGAGGGCTGGAACAGAGTAGGCTACACCCAACCTCGTACGGTAAAACTGAGAAGAGGAGGGTTCGATTCCCACCTCCGTCATTCTGGAAGTAGTTTTGCATAGGTTCATACTTACTTCTACTCAAGGCAAATACCGGGATGGGTCCTAACTGAAGGCCACGGCCATCTCCTTCTCAATCCTCATCTAAATTACAACTACACACACTAATACAGCCATCACAATAACACATGTTATCAGAAAATTTCCGCGCACACCGAAGTACACGGGGCTGCTGACCAAGATGGTCCAACCTCCTCGAATGAATTAACTGTGCCTGTCAGTGATAGCAACTCCTCCCGTTACTCTACTCAGACAAAGCGCCCGCTTTGTACTCACCTCCGGAACCGGGACGAGTGATAGGATCAAAAATGTCATTTTTCATGTTTTACCTTAAAACGATCTCCCATCTTTCCTGAAATAAATTGGTGTATCAATTATTGTGCTGAAGTGATATTTAATGCAATAAAATTAGGTTTAAACATAATGTTACGGCTGTGAGTTTGTGTCATCGCTCGCCGCATGAGTCACAACTGCCCCAGGGCTGGGCTGTGCCCTGCCTCGTGTATTGCGTGCGCCTTATGCAACAGGGCTACTAGGACAAAGGGATGGTCCAGAATATTCGTGACTGAGCCAGCGATGGAAATCTCGAGAAGCCGTGAACCCTGGATGGATCTAGAAGCATTTATTGAGTCACCGGCCTGCCATATAAGTGCGACCTGTCAAGCAGTGGTTGTTGTTGTGTTTTACGAGCAAGTGCGAGCGCTTATCCTGAGCGACAGAAGTGTGGAGACTTGCGAAACCCCTAGTGAAGCCGATTCTCGTGACAGCGAAGGGAGTGAGGAGCTTAGAGGGGCTGCCTGTGTTTTGAGCGAGTGTGCTTACCTAGTGCGAGAGAGGTCATTGTGGTGAGTTGCAAAACAGTGAGTAACAGACCTAGTGCAGCTATTTCCAGCCAGCGTACCGGACCAGACTCATTAGCGAGAGGATTAACTGTGGTCTGTTGACAAGTGAAAGGGGAAGTATTCTCGACGTGAAGAAACTGGAGTATGGTAATAATTGCTTGTATTTGCTGTTGAGTAGTGTATCTTCCTGGCCACAATAAAGTCAATTATTTCTTTAAGCAGTAATTGGTGTTGTGCTTTCTACCCACCGTAATCCAGTTAACAAAAGCGCCACTAGGGGGGTGGCACGAAACAATAATGTTTTAAGGCTATACTGTAGCTACTGGTCAAACATTCTTTTTGTGTTTTCCGTAAATCATAATTTTGGAACTCTATGTACCATTTTCTCAGAAACTATCTTATCAATGTATTTGAAACTTGGTAGTCTCCAAGACACTATATATATCTACTAATGTTTATGCAGGTATCTTGATTAGTTCATGGAGCCCAGCATGAAAAGCACCGACAATTTTACAGAAAATTTCAATTTTCAACCAGGATGTAAACAAAAAAAAAGGTAAAACTCAACTTCTGTAAAAAATAGGTCAATACTTTTACTTGAGTAGCTCAAAAATTATTTTAAATATTATGCATGCAAAGTTTGTTGGGTCTGGTTTGAGTATTTGCTCAGAAAAAAGGACATGAGTTAAGGGATTTTTAACAACATCTTTTTTAATATTGTATTTGTAATTTTCTCTCTGTCACAAAATATTCAACATAGAAGCTTCAAATTCTACCCAAATAATGATGAATGTAGTCTGAATACACCAAAAGAACATTCAAGGAAATATCTATTGTAGTTTCTGAGATATATAACTAAACCTCGGATGCTACATTTTTCTATCAATTCACACGTCCCTGTTCCCTTAAGAAACGTCAACACTTTCCACAGCTAAACTACTTATATCTTCGAAACGTGGCTCTTCCGAGACATGCCATTTGCACAATCCACCTTCTATTCCAGAGGTGTCAATACAGACGCCAGCGTGCTTCAGGCGTGTACGACGTTGCAGCAATAGTGGGGGAAAACTATGTCTGTCTCTCTCGTTCGCTTTCCCATCTCACTTCCTCCCGTACTGCCTTCGCTCTGTTGTGGAGTATCGGTCGAACGTCAAACGGCATTCAGTATATTGTACATGAAAATGAAAATCCACAGCCTGCTTCCAGTCTCCGACCGGGTCAGGAATGGAATGAATGAAGCCCCCATCTAGCGGCGAGGATAGGAACTGTGCCGGCTGCCGAGGCCTGACGCACTCCTCTGGGGCAATGATTAAATGAATGACAGATGAAATGAAATGATAGTGGAGAGTGTTGCTGGAATGAAATTTTGACAGGGAAAACCGGAGTACCCGGAGAAAAAACCTGTCTGCTCCCGTTTTGTCCAGCACAGATCTCACATGGAGTGACCGGGATTTGAACCACGGACTCAGCGGTGAGAGGCCGGCGTGCTGCCGCCTAAGCCACGGAGGCTTCATATTGTAAATAAGGAAACAAATTGTAACAGACCGAAAACAAAGATTTAAAAAATCAATATTGTGACCGAAATTGCAAAGCCTTAAAAGAGTTCCATGATTACCTTATCAGTATGTTTTAATGCTAAGGACGTAATCTTCAAGTACCAATAAACGGAGAATCACATGAAACACAATGTAGATGTGGCGGACAACCAACGCATTGGACGAACAGTTTGTTTATTTACGATACGTCAGGTGTGCTAGCGATCCCAAGTTGACTCGGTCAGACACGGCGAAGAGCTGTCGCAGCGCTGGCAGGCAGCCCAGCCAAGAGAGGCAGGAGCCAGCTTGGCGGCGTGCGGCGCAACTTAGCTAGCACGCCGAGCATGCAAAGGCTGGACGCCCATCTTCGACGTGATGATCGTTAAATATATTTTAGATACACCTGTACAGATGTATATTTGCAACTAAACCGGAAATAATAATATCGTAAGGCCTTGTGTGCCGGGAGTAAGCTTTGTTATTTGACGCCCAGAGGGGAGCTTGCATATAGATTTTTTTGTTCCCTGGAGCGCTATGAAAGTCAAGGAGGTTAGATATATAAGCTCCTTGACAGTATAGGGCAGTCTAGTAGAGAAAGGACCTTTTTGTGTTGGCGGAAAATCCCGAGATTAATTTTGCCAATATGAACACGGCCTTCTGAATTCAAATGGGTTATTTAACATCCAACAACGTATGACATGCGTGCCGTGATTTTTGTCACCTTTCAAAAATCACTTACCATGGCCAGGGGTGAACCTGCAAGCTTGGGGATAGTAGTACAATACGATAACCACTCACTCACTAAACCAGTCAGAAGACTTTTGACTCAAAGTAAAGGAATCCTAACCAAACCGCAAGAATAACAATGTGGTCAGTAGAACAGAAGACTCGTTATAGTTTCCACAATCAGCCCCTGCAGAGAATAAAGCATCCCCCTTCCCCTCGCCTTTCTCCGGCCTTTCTCCTGCTTGGCTGGCGGTTCCAGGCACTGTGCCAACAGAATGCTCTGAGTTACAGCGAGCTAAACCGAGTGAAGAAAGTTCCATTATAAGAGAGTGATATTGCAGACAGCGAATTATACATACAAATATCGTGAAATCTCAGCAACACAACTGCAGTAGGTTAGGCTCGGTTTCACAGTTCACAAACATGACGGGTAATCTGTTGGTCTACGATAGCCAGCGAGATTCCACGGCTTAAGCTTGGCTTTAAATTCCTGAGAATTGAGTTCAGAGGCCTGTCAGCGGTATATAAATTATGAATCATGATGATGATGATAATTGTTGTTTTAAGGGGCCAACATCTAGGTTATCGGCTCCTAATGGTCCGGGTGATAGCGAAAATATCAATGAAGTGGCAACCAGAACGAAAATTAAGTGAGAAGGAAAATACTTACAAAAAGGAACTCGGATGGAAACTACTCATAAACTGGAGAGCGGTAATACTTACAAAAGGAAATTTAGAACGAAAATACTCACAAAAGGAATAGATTGAAAAATACGCACAAAATGTAGGTTAAGTAAAAAATACGTACAAAATGCAATTGAGGTTCGAAATACTTACAAAATGCTAATGAGATTGAAAATACGTACAAAATGCAATTGAGGTTCAAAATACTTAAAAAAATGCAATTGAAATTGAAAAGTCTTAGATAATGTACGGTAGATTCGAACTACTCAATTGGATGGACAATACTTACAAAATGTAATTTAGATTGAAAATACTTACAAAATGTAATTTAGATTCAAAATACCCACAAAATGCAATTGAGAATCAAAATACTTGCAAAATGCACACCCTACAAAATGCAATTTAGATTGAAAATACTTGCAAAAAGCAGCTTACTGTCGACCAAAGTATTATGTGCACTCGAGTTTGAAGGTTGTTTGTGAAGTAACCAATAGACCTACATAAAATCCAATAACATCATCATTTTCGCCGTTCTATTTTACGTTAGTTCATGTAGGTTTGGAATTTTTAATTTATATTTTAATATTTTTTATCGCAGTTGGAACACAAAATGTGCCCGTTTCTAAGCGTGTTTCAACCATGCGTCACATTTAAGAATTATTATCTCAAAACCCCGTCATCAGATAGAATGCAAATTTTAACACAATATACATTGGAATGTTGTAAAACTGGTTTATTAATTTCAACATTTTATGAGTCCAAGAAACAAAGTTGTTATCATTTTTGTAAGGTAACTTTTTCTCGGCTCGGGGTGGTTGGAAAATATAGCTCTTGTTCGCGTTGTAATCCTTATACATCAAGAGGTTATGCTGTATGACTGAGAAATACGTAAATTAATTCACTTATTTTATATCGGTTTGTATTTGTTCGTGGAAATAAGGCATGATTCACCTGCCAGCCGCTCCGGGGTAGGCTGTACAGCGTTGCTGAGATGGAGCCCATCACTGCCGAGCTAGGCGAGGTCGTATTTCCCCGTTCAAATATAAACCAATATAAAATAAGTGAATTAATTTACGTATTTTAAAGTCATACAGCATAACTTTTTGATGTATAAGGAATATAACGCGACCAAGAACTACATATTCCAACCATCCCAAGCCGAGAAAACGTTACCTTAGACAAATTATAGCAACATTGTTTCTTGGACACGCAAAATTTTGAAATTAATAAACCAGTTATACAACATTCCAATGTATCTTGTGTTAAAATTTGGATTCGATACAATGAAGGGTTTGTGAGATAATAATTCTTAAATGTGACGCATGGTTGAAACACGCTTAAAAACGGGCACTTTTTGTGTTCCAACTGCGATAAAAAATATTAAAATATAAACTAAAAATTCCAAACCTACATGAACTCACTTAAAATAGAACGACGAAAATAATGATGTTATTGGATTTTATGTATGTCTATTGGTTACGTCACAAACAACCTTCAAACTCGAGTACACATAATACTTTGGTCGACAGTAGGTTGAAAATACAAAATTCAATTGAAATTCAAAATACTCACAAAAGTTCCGCCCCCTATATTGAAGGACTTACTAAAAAACAATTTAGATTGTCAATCCTTACAAAATGCAATTGAGGTTGAAAACACTCGCAAAAGGCAATTTAGATCGAAAAAAAAAACTACAAAATATAACGTAGATGGAAAATACCTACAAAATGGAGTGTAAAAAAATGACCGCTAAAGGGAATTTAGATACACGGGGAGCCAATTAACAATATCAGTGTGGGAAACTTAAAGAGAAAAGTATGTATAATGAAAAGAAAAGAAGAGAACTGACCCTTCGAAGAAAAATTATGAATCACTTACTTCCTTACTGACTTCCTTCTCTTTTCCTTCCTTCCTTGCTTCCATCTTTCCTTCGTTCCTTGCCTCCGTCCTTCCTTCTTCACTTTTTTCCTTACTTGATTCCATCTTTTCTTCCATCTTTCCTTCCTTGCTTCTGTCCTTCCTTCTTCACTTACTTCCTTCCTTACTTCCTTCTCTTATCCTTCCTTCCTTCTTTCCTCCCTTGCTTTCATCCTTCCCTCTTCCTTCCTTGCTTTCATCTTTTCATCCATCTTTACTCCCACATTTTCTCTCATCTTTTCTCCCATCTTTACTTCCACATTTTCTCTCATCTTTTTCTTCCATCCTTACTTCCTTACTTCTTTCCTTCCTTCTTTGCTCCCTTCCTTCCTTTCCTCCTTGATGTCTTCCTTCCTTCCTTCCTAACTCCCTTCCTTCCGTGCTTCCGTATTTCCTTCCTTACGTTAGTATACACTTCCTTTCTTCCTTCCCTCCTTCATTTGTTCCTTCCTCCTTTGTTTCCTTCGTTCCTTGCTTCCTTTTTCCTTCCTTTCTTCTTACCTTGCTTCTTATTTCTTTACTTTTTTCTTTCCTTGCTTTCTTATTTCCATGATTCCTTCCTTCCTTCTTTATTTCCTAGCTTCCTTATTTCCTTCTTTCATTCCTTTTTGCTTCCTTATTTCCTTCCTTCCTTCATTTCTTCTTCCTTCTAAACTCCCTCCCTTCCTTGCTTCCTTATTTCCATCCTTCCTTCATTCTTTATTTCCTAGCTTCCTTATTTCCTTCATTATTTATTTCCTAGCTTCCTTATTTCCTTCATTCTTTATTTCCTAGCTTCCTTATTTCCTTCATTCTTTATTTCCTAGTTTCCTTATTTCCTTCATTCTTTATTTCCTAGCTTCCTTATTTCCTTCATTCTTTATTTCCTAGCTTCCTTATTTCCTTCATTCTTTATTTCCTAGCTTCCTTATTTCCTTCATTCTTTATTTCCTAGTTTCCTTATTTCCTTCTTTCATTCCTTTTTGCTTCCTTTCTTCCTTCCCTCCTTCATTTGTCCCTTTCTCCTTTATTTCCATCGTTCCTTCCTTCCTTCCTTCCCTCCTTTATTTCTTTCTTCCTTCCTTCATTTCTTCCTTCCTTCCTTGCTTCCTTATTTCCTTCCTTCTTCACTTCCTTCACTCCATCCTTCCCTCGTTGTCCCCCTATATGTGACACGTGCCTCTGTCATCTCGAGCCGAAGGGTATTATAATGAACATTGTTGTGTCCCCGGAGCATATCAAAGCGCTTGTGGCGGACGTAAAGAGGTTAAGTTGGTGCTGCGGTCTGCATTCCACGTGGCCCTCTCAGGCAGATTAAATCTGCGTGGGCGGCGACCCACGGGACGGGACAGGACCGAACCAACAAAGAGAAGGGAATCAACGTTTTAATTTTAGCTCCCATTTAATATTTCAAGCTTTCATTTTTGTGAACTACCCCGAGGTTAGCAGGCAGTGATTCTTCGTTACATGACGTGCAAAATGTACCTCTTGTCAAGGGTGACCTTATAGAGGGTGTCCATTGAGTCCTCGATCCCTCCATTGATCCCTCTTTTTTCCGATTTATGAATTAGTCCGTGTACATATAGCCTTGGCCTGTTTGCCATCTCTTGATGAATACAGTACATTTGCATTTGTCAGTTGGCACAGGCTAGAGTAAAAGGTGGCTTTTCACCGATGTCCCAGTCTCACTCTTGGCTGTGATTTTATGGAAGCTACTGTGGTATGGGTGGTGCTTAGTAATGGTATTCGGGGCGCAGTCAGTGCCTGTGAATGCTGTGAATGGTTCTACTCATAGGGTTAGGACTACTGTTCTGACTCAGTGAGGAAAACAATGGCAAACTACCTCACTCCTCTTCTTGCCTAGAACGCATCAATATAGCGCTGCCTTGGGTTTTTGTGGGTATCTACTCACCTAACGTAACAGCGGTGCTTTTTGAGGATCCAACCAGCCTTCGGGCTGACTACCTAACAGACAGACATATAGCCTATCTACAAGATCTCAACATATCAATCCATGAGCTAAAATTCCCTGGATACTAATCGCGCGTATGTTGCACAGCCGTGTTGAGCTCCCGTCACTACACCCCGTGGCACAAAGAGGCAAAGAAAACAGTATAAGGATTGAGGAACAAGAAATAATCGTCTGAATGATTAGGAGATGTTGAACATCCACTGAAATATTAGCGCATCTCCTTAAAACAGGAAGAAGAATGTGAAGTAAAAACAAAGCTAGAGATGATTGATTGATTGATTTTATTTTCACGGCCACACTTAGAGCTTAAGAGCTCCTTTACAGTAGCGCCCTACATAAAATAAGATTAGGGCTTATAAAAATAAAACATTTCACTTACATTCACAATATAAACAAGTAGTTCCGTGAAGAACTATACAGCCTATTTTTATATATCCTAATTATGTTAATTGCCACTATCAACATACACAATTTCAGTTTGATTGCTGTAATAGATTCGTAGATATTAAGAACCGACTAAATATTTCGGATGGTCGCCATGTTGGATTTTATATATGTAGCTCCTAAAGTTATGTACTGTTACATGCAGATTATTGTGTACGTGTAGTATTCAAACTTCAATCGCATGATTAGGACACAAGAAGTAACAAGGAGATTTAAAAATTTCGCACAGCTGCCATCTTGAGGTTATGGAAACAATTGAAATAAAGTAGATGCCAGTGGATTAACATTCGTATAAGGATTTACTGTACCAAGTTTCACTGCACTCGGATGGTTAAATTGCGAGAAACGTCCATGTGAATTTATAATTCGCCTCACCGCCATGTTGGATTAGTGATCACCAGGTTATTTAAAGTGCTATAGGTGAACTTAGGTTCATAGCCCCTATGAACATAAAAAATTCAGTTTGATTGCTATAATAGATTCGTAGATATTCAGAGCCATCTATATATTTCGGATGGTCCCCATGTTAGCTTGTTAAATGTATAGGCCATAGAGTCATGTACCATTAAAGAAAAATTATTGCGTATGTTCATTATTCCAACTTTCACTTCGATCGCATGATTACGACACAAGAAATAAATACTGAATTTTAAAATTTGCACAGCCGCCATCTTGAGGTTATGTAAACAATTGAACTAAATTAGATACCAGTGTATTACAATGTGTATAAACATTTCCTGTACCAGATTCAGTGCGTTTGGAACATTAAATCGCGAGAAAGGTCTATTTAAACTTTTCAAATTCGCTTGGCCGCTATGTTCGTTTTGTAGTTAAGCGGTTTTTGAAAGTCTTATAGATGAACTTCCAGTAGTGCCTTTTATCTCCGTACAAAATTTCAGGGTGATACCGCTAATAGTTTCAGAGATATAGAATGCCGGGGAAATAATTCGCACATCTGCCATATTGTGGTTATGTAAACAATTGAATGAAGTTAGATGTCGGTGCATTACAATGTGTATAAACATATACTGTACCAAGTTTTATTGGAGTGGGGGATTCACACACACACCTCACACACACGCGCACACACACACGCGGACAAAAGGTGATCTCATAAGCCTATTTTTTCAAAATTGAAAATAGGCTAAAAATGACTTCCAACACGCTAGCAATAGGAAATCATTTCTCCCTCCAGAGAGTTCAGTAATGCTATGTATAACTGAGAAGGTGCCAGGGTTCATTCAGTTTAGAAAGATCTGGTCAAAATTAAATAGAATCCGAACCAATCACGGTGTATGCGGGGATCTCCTGTACATATGGAGGAAAAGATCTTCATCATGTTGCAAGTGCGGTGCTGAAAGACAGACTGTTCGGCACCTAGTTCAAGAATGCCCACAATCATCTTACAGTGGTGAATTAGCGACTTCTTCCAAGGGACACCACAGGTACTTCATTATATGAGATTCTTTTGCTGGAGCGGGACTGGCGACCGACTGCCGGGCGCGCGCGCCTTCCGCCAGCCAACTAAGCTCGGGCCGCGGGGTTTGCTCGAGGCGGAGGTGAGCTAACCAGGGTCATTAAAGTCCATTAAGTCACTAAACATTCATCAACGAGGTTGTGAAGTGTCAGCGCACAGATAAGAAGGTAGCATAAACAACAGCTGCAAAATTTAATTAAAGGTAAAGAGATGTTTCTTTATTTCTTGGGAATCTGGATTACCTCACGTCACCAGTTAAAGGTTAGAACATCTTTTCACAGAAGATACTAAAACTTTTCTCCCACAGCTGACAGACAGTCATCGTTATATTATGTTACTACTCCTGCCCACCTCACCCCCCCCCCCCCCTCGCGTTTTTACTGTAATTAATCGAAGCACGGACCTAAGCACGTTTGTTATTCAATTGTGGGTTAATTTAAAATACAAAGTGTACAGATCAATTACCCGTACTCTAGTGGAGCTAGAGAACAATATACGGCAGCAGATATCCCTCACAACAGAAGAGAATTACAACGTGTAAACGCTAATTTAACACACGGTACAACGCCTGTCTGTCAATTGAAGGAAAACATTTTCAGCATCTTCTGTTAAAAGGTAAGTTCTTTAGTCATGATTTTCTGGTGAATTTACCATGAATTAATGTACTTTGTTACGGTTTCCACCTGCGCACAATCCGCGGCGCGAGCTCGGTTGGCTGGCAGAAGGTGCGCGCGCCCGGCAGTCGGCTGCCCGTCCCGCTCCAGCAAAAGAATCACCCTGATTTCTAACCTTGATGTCAAATTATAAATAATTTTCATGTATGCCATAAAATAAATAAATAAATAAATAAATATCAATAAGAATGCCTCTAGGCACGGACTGGCTCATGTGTCTGTATTCTCTTAGACAATGTACATGGAAACTTTTATTATGGCACCCTCCAGGATGTAGATTTGAAATTCTTCATTAAGCGGAATAGAAAAGTCCATTCCTTTATTCCTATGAAAATGTAACGTTCAGTCCTGAGAGATTGTCTTCAGCGATCGCCTTTCCAAAACATTTGCTCCCCAATCATCTATCTGCGAGTGGATTTCTCGAAGCACTTACTCCTAAATCCCTTTAATAGATGCATTATTCAGTCGTAAGATCGCGAGCGGAAAACAATAAACCAAGCCATTTCAATAAACGTTGTTGCCAAGTTTATTGTCGGATTAGCTTACATTTGACAGTTTTAGAAGTTGCGCAAACACATTTGATTCTAAAGGAGCGTACAATGAATGGGCCAGCAGCAGTATTGACTTGGGCGATTGCTCATAACATGAATGAAAGGTCACAGCCTTCAGAATCCACCATCTGACGTCACGGCAATCAATACAACAATGACTATTCACAAAGTGGCCCCTTCACCTAACTCTGAAGTAGACAGTCAACAAACTAATATTTCCCAGTACCAAATACAGGGTGGAAACCAAATTATGCATGACATTTTAAAGTGACTATTCCACAAGACGATTGCTATTCAAACTTGTTTCGTTGTTGTTGTTGTTGTTGTTGTTGTTTCAATTAGGAACTATTCGACATCGTGTTCACGCAGTCCCGTGAACTTGGATGTGTTGGAATTTGCCTGATAACCTGTACTATTGAGATGGCTCTATTAGTGTGTGTAATAGTAATTCAGATGAGGATTGGAAAGGAGGTGGCCTTGGCCTTCAGATGGGAAGCATCATGGCATTCACCTGGAGTATAAGTGCAAAACCACGGAAAACGACTTCCAGGTTGACTGAGGTGGGAATCGAATCCACCTTCTCTCAGTTTTGCCTCACGAGGAACGAGGTCTCAGACCAGAATTAAATTGCTTGGCAGAGCCGGGAATGGAACCCGGGCTCCGCTTGATAGCCACTACGCACCGAGGCAGACGCTATTCAACTTCTCCATGGGTTTAGCAATACTACACATCCACATAAAGGATAGTTTATAATGACAAGATTCACTTAATACCTAACTTGTGCTATTTTATAAGGTGCGTTCAAAAAATAACGACCCGGAGGCATAATTAGAGAATCCAGTACCTGTATGTTAGAAGTATTGGCCCTGGCTGTTGAGGCACTTGTCCCACTGTGACACGAGGCGGTGAATGGCTGTCTCATAAAATTCCCTGGGCTGCGATGTGAACCAGTTACGCACGTACAGCTGGACGTCGGCGTCCGAGGTGAATCGTTGCCCTCGCAGAGTCCTTTTCAGGGGACCAAACATGGCGTAATCACAGGGAGAGAGGTCTGGACTGTATGGAGGGTAGCCGAGAACCTTCCATTTGAATTTCTGCAGGAGTGCCGTGACAGTGTTGGCCGTATGAGTTCGTGCATTGTCGTGGAGCGACCACGGCGGCTATGGCGTTCACTGTCATTCGGCGGTCCTGGGTAATGAGTGCATCAACCAGCTGGACGTTGTCATCAGTTATGCAGGGGGGTGCCCCAGACCGGGCAACATCGGCTAACGACACCCGTCCTTCCCTGAAGCGCTTGTGCCTCGCCTTGACCCTTGCAAGGGACATGCAGAGTTCGCCGTACACTTGGGACATTCGGCGATGAATGTCCGTTCCCCTACTCCTTCCACTGTCAGAAACCGAACAACACCTCTTTGCTCATCGGTTGACGCCTCCATGTCACTGTTTGGAATGCGACTGGCAGCGTTGGACGATTGATGCATGCTGCTGCTCGCTTTGTATCGTCACGTGACGTGCACGCGTGCCCTCTAGCAACGGGATTTGACCTTCCACGCTCTGGTCGGAACCACACCTCGTTACACACGCCACGATTAGCCGATGTAGTCACCGGTTTCCACATTCCAGCCTCCGGCTCGTTACTTTTTGAACCCGCCTTATATTTTTGTATAAATTGCAGCCAATGGCCTTAGCTGGGTATTATTTTGATTGAACGCCCGAAGGCTCCCAACAAGTTCAATATCAAGGAGTTTCAACTTGGGCTACCTGATGCTACTGCCACTAACACTGAATTTTGTAACTTGATAGAGCGTTTCTAACTAGCTAAATATAACCTACAAAACTTTGCTACACACTACCAATTGCAGTGGTAGGTTCTTTTACATGCCATAAATCTATATAATGGGTCCGCCGGCTTTACTTCCCCTCCTAAGGAAGGCATATTGAAGGATTTTAACGCTCTTAAAAATTCAAGACTTCGGTCGGGTTTGAACCCGCAATCATGGGCGTGGCAGTTCAGCATGCTACCAACTACGCCACAGAAGCCAACTCGTGCTATTATAAAACCCCTGCTTGCCACAGTGCGTGAGTGGTTAACGTATAGGACTACCAACCAACCACAAGCTGGAAGGTTCGCTCCTGGCCGTGGTAAGCGATTTTTGAAAGGCGGCAAAAATCACGATACGCATGCCATATGATGTTGGGGCATGTTAAAGAACCCATTTGAATTCAGTAGGCCGTGTTCATAATGGCAAACGTAATCTCGGGATTTTCCGCCAACACAAAGTTCCTCTTTTCTCTTCTAGAAAGCGCTATAGTGTCAAGGTGCTTAGATATCTAACCTCCTTGACTTTCATAGCGCTCCACGGAACAACAAAATTTGACATGCAAGCTGCCCTCTGGCGTCAAATAACAAAGCTTGCACCCGGTAGTCGAGGCCATACGATATTATTATTATTATTACAATCTTTTCGGCCGTCTAAGGACCACGTTATTTCAACTGCCTTTTCCCTCGTTCTTTCACATTGGCCCAGTATTGGCACTTTCTTCTTCGGTGAGCTTCCTTTCGTTCTTTGGTCCACTTCTTGCCGGTTTTCAATATAGGTTTTTGCTGAAAACTCTGTATCTAACCAAGTTTCTTCTTCAAAGAGTCACGTTCCAAGATATCCTCATTCTTCCACCTCTGTAATCCAGATCCCTTTGGTCTTCTTTCCCACAAAGTAGACACAGATTCGTTTGGACAATCTTCCAGAGTTCATTCGTGTTAAATGGCCATAAAAGGAGAGTCTTCTTTTGCGAATGGTGTCCGTTATTTTCTCCACATGTAGATAAAGTTCATCGTTGTGTCGTCTTCTATACTGTTCCTCGTTCCTTGACCAAGCCCAAGATCTTTCTCAGAATCTTCCTCTCTTTGGCTTCGAGTTGTTCTGCCAGGCCTTTCTTATTCATCGCCAGGCATTCTGATGCATATAACGCCTCCGGGCGAATAACGGTAACGTAGTGCCTCAGATTGGCCTTGAAGGACATTGATCGTGTTTTGTAAATGTCTTTGGTTAAATGGTAAGCCATTTCTATTTTGTTAATCCGTGCCATGAATGCTTCCTTTTCACGAATGTTGGGCTCAATCAATTCACCCAGGTATTTGAATTTCTCTACCTGTGTTATTTGTCCTCCATTCACCATAAGTTATCTGGGTTCTTACTTGATGTTCGTTATAAACTGCTTTTTCTCAAACGAAATATGAAGACCTGCCTTTGCTGCTTGTACCTGTAATTGATTGATTTGATGTGTGGCCGTGTTAAGAGAATTAGAGAAAATTGCAACATCATCTGCGAAAGCTAAACAGTCGATTGCCAGGTTTTTGTTCTTACAACCTAGTCTGACCCCATTCTCTACACCATCCTTACACAATTCTCGAATAACATTCTTAAGAATACAGTTGAATAACAGAGGCGAGAGCCCATCTCCCTGTCTCACCCCTGTCCGTATTGCCAAGGATTCAGAAATCTCTCCCCTAAGTTTCACTTTGGAAGCTGTATCCATCAGGGATTTGTGAATGATTGCTCTTGTCTTATTATCTAAACCAAATTCTCTGAAAACATGGATCAGGGTACTTCGATCCAGCGAGGCGTAAGCCTTCTTAAAATCAACAAACGTCACAACAAATTTATTACTTCTCAGATTCATGTACGATAGAATTGATTTTAGATTCATGATTTGCTCAACACAAGAGCGCCTCTTTCGAAATCCCCCTTGGTATTCGCCCAGTAGTTGATCGAGCTGTACTTCTGCTCTTGTTTGAAGCCCTTTCGCGAGAATCTTGTATGTTATCGAGAGGAGTGATATGCCACGATAGTTGTTTACGTCCGCTTTATCACCTTTCTTGTGCAAGGGGTGAATCAGGGCCGATGTCCAATCACTGGGCAGTTTCTCTGTATCCCAAATCACCCGGATGATATCCGTTAGCATGTCGAGTGGATTTTCACCTGCGTATTTCCAGAGTTCGGGAACTATTGAATCCTCACCTGGTGCTTTATTGTTCTTAAGTGAGTGGATGGTCTGCTTGATTTCTTCCCTAGTTGGTGGCCTTGAGTCTGGATTGACGAGGATATTTTTGTGAAAGGAAAATTTCGATGTATGAGCCTCACAATTGAGAAGGGATTCAAAATATTTCCCCAGGATCTGACAGTTGTCTTTGTCATTTTCCCATCGGGATTTCTAAAGTGAAGAAGCCTCCGTGGCTTAGGCGGCAGCACGCCGGCCTCTCACCGCTGAGTCCGTGGTTCAAATCCCGGTCACTCCATGTGAGATCTGTGCTGGACAAAACGGAGGCAGACAGGTTTTTCTCCGGGTACTCCGGTTTTCCCTGTCACAATTTCATTCCAGCAACACTCTCCACTATCATTTCATTTCATCTGTCATTCATTTCATCATTTCCCCAGAGGAGTGCGTCAGGCCTCGGCAGTCGGCACAGCTCATATCCTCGCCACTAGATGGGGGCTTCATTCATTCCATTCCTGACCCGGTCGGAGACTGGAAGCAGGCTGTGGATTTTCATTTCATTTCTAAAGTGAAGACTAGATGGTGCGTATTTACTGAGATTTTGCTTGAAGGTTTTATAGAAATCACGGGTGTTGTTCTTTTTGAAATCTTGGTCTATCTGTACCAACTGATTTTTGTGGAATGCTCGTTTTATCCAGCGTATAGTTTTATCAGTCTGCTTTCTCACGACCAGGAATCTCTCTCTGTTTTCTTCATTCTTCTGTTTTTTCCATCGCAGCCTGGCAAGCTGCCTTTGGTGAATGGCATCGTCACATTCATTAGTCCACCAAGGATGCCTCCTTGACTTTGTCAGTGGAATGGTTTCCTGTGTCGTTTCAAGTATTGCTTCTTTGAGTTGTTCCCAATTCTGTGGCTAAAGTGCTTCAAGTTTCTGACTGAATTCGCTTTGTGTTCTCAATTTTTCCACAACAAACCTGTTGATCTTTCTCCCCTGAAATATCTTGGTGGATCTTGGAAGAAGTTGTAATTTTATCTTTGAAAGATAGTGATCAGAGTCAAGATTCGCGCTTCTTAAGACCTTTACATTCTGGATTTCTCTAAAAGATTTACGAGAAATAGCAACGTGGTCAATTTTGAATTCGCCGAGTTGAGGATTTGGGGATGTCCATGTTTTCTGTTTTGCAGGAAGTCGTTTGAAAGCGGTTGACTTCATCACTAGGTTGAACGCCTTGCACAACTCCACTAACCTTTCTCCATTGCGGTTTGTTCTTCTGTGGGCCGAGTATTCTCCGATAATATTCTTGAATTTCTTTTCCTTACCAAGCTGAGCATTGAAGTCCCCGTGAAGGACGATGATGTGTTCCTTGGGAATCTTGGATAGAATATCTTCAAGCTCTTCCTCGAAGATTTCCGTCCCTTGTGGATCAGTTCTGTTAGCTTGATTAATTTTGCAAACACTTTGTTTTTGGGATCAGATGTCGGTGGTCTGCGAACCAGCACTAACTCTTGTTCTTGTAATTCCCGGTGAAACTTCTTCCCTCTGTACCTTCTCAGTCTTCGGTCCGCTTGGTTCCTCATGTGCTCTCTCGTTCGCTGAATTCGCAACTCATGCGCTAATAGTGGATCCCTTGGGCATGGAATAATCTTGTCCCAAGATCTCTCCGGCAACCTGTTGTGGTGTACAATTAGTGGGACTTGACCCGTCGACTCGTGCTTAGTGGTGTTCATGCACATCTCAATATCTCCTACTTTGTCAACCCATTTATTATGATCGTTAGGAATCATTACTCTGTAGTACTTGGCAACAGAGCGAATCGTTCTCTCGCTGGGATTCCCACAAGGATGACGAATGCTTGAAAATATATGTTTTATTCCTAGGCTCTCCAGACCTTGCCTAAAAACATTGCTCGTGAAATAAGTACCATGGTCTGATAAAATGGATTCCGGCTTCCCAAGCATCGGAATAACTTTGTTCTGAATTCTACTGAGGACTTGTTTTGATGTCGTCTTCTGGATTGGACATAACACTACCATCTTTGAAAATACATCGACACACACCAGAAGGTGTCCGCATCCACGCTTCTCTTTAACCAGAGAGCCAAAACAGTCGATAGGGAGCATCTCGCATGGTTTTTGAGGTAATAGTGGTCTTGGAGGTTGTTTCATAATGAAGCGTGGAAGGTCACAGCCCGTTGCTAGTGGGCACGCGTGCACGTCACGTGACGATACAAAGCGAGCAGCAGCATGCATCAATCGTCCAACGCTGCCAGTCGCATTCCAAACAGTGACATGGAGGCGTCAACCGATGAGCAAAGAGGTGTTGGTCGGTTTCTGACAGTGGAAGGAGTAGGGGAACGGACATTCATCGCCGAATGTCCCAAGTGTACGGCGAACTCTGCAGTTGTTCGGTTTAGTGCGCTGGCATGCGTCACAAGTTCTTATTACTTCCACAATGGTGAATCGCATCTTAGGCCAAGTAAAAGTCTCCCCTATCGTAGCTTCAGTCTTATCCGTGCCGATATGTGCTAGACTCTCGTGGACATGCCACGTCAATCCTCTCTGTAGTGATGCTGGAACTAGGATTCGCAGTTTGGTATGATGCTCATCCACGTACTTATGCAACAGGTTATTTAAGTAG
This sequence comes from Meconema thalassinum, assembly GCA_946902985.2. NCBI lineage: Eukaryota > Metazoa > Arthropoda > Insecta > Orthoptera > Tettigoniidae > Meconema > Meconema thalassinum. The sequence goes on from OX336388.2 coordinate 2,123,663,150, forward strand.
TGAAATCTCACTTCTTTAGCACGGGCTTCTCGGTATTCAGGTGAATCTGGTTGTAATTCCTTCCTGTAGAACTTGATCATCATCATCATCCATGGGTCTGCTTCTTGCTCCTTCCGAATTTTTAAGAGCGTTAAAATCCTTCAATACGCCTTCCTTAGGAGGGGAAGTAAAACCGGCGGACCCATGTCATAGATTTATGGCATGTAAACGAACCTACCACTGCAATTGGTAGTGTGTAGCAAAGTTTTGTAGGTTATATTTAGCTAGTTAGAAACGCTCTATCAAGTTACAAAATTCAGTGTTAGTGGCAGTAGCATCAGGTAGCCCAAGTTGAAACTCCTTGATATTGAACTTGTTGGGAGCCTTCGGGCGTTGATTAATCAACACACCTCGTTACACACGCCACGATTAGCCGATGTAGTCACCGGTTTCCACATTCCAGCCTCCGGCTCGTTACTTTTTGAACCCGCCTTATATTTTTGTATAAATTGCAGCCAATGGCCTTAGCTGGGTATTATTTTGATTGATTAATGTGACGGTCACCATGGTGTAGATTTTATTTGTGCTTCGAAACGAAAGGATCGAGACTCGACTGTTGGGGGACGTGAAGTTGGTGATGGACTCTAAAATCTTCTTACTGACCACAAATCCTGTACCAAGGTGGGGGATGGATTTTACTACACGTTTCCCGACTTTACCATTGAAGATTCTATACCCTTGGGAGTCAAAAGTTTCTGCATCAACAAACCTATTATTATTATTATTATTATTCCTATTGTAAGGTTGTTTGTGGGCTACTGTTTGAGTAAATGGCACAGGCACGTCGTGTCTTATTAAAATAACCAATACAGCGGATAAGAAATGAATCAATCACCTAGTGTTCTATAAGAATATCCTCTGTGCTCACAAGTCACAGAGTAAGCAAAAGAAAAACTCGCGGCGTAGTCGTGCTAGTTAAATAGCACCATGACCGTGAGGGCAGTTACAGAAAGTCCGCAAATTGCAGGTTCGATTCCAGGCGCTGACTGTGGCCATCCTGAGAGTGTTTTCCCCCGTGTTTTTCTACACTCCTTGCAGGCAAATGCCGGGATGGTTCCTTTCAACAGCTCCACGGCAAACATCCTTCCAAAAATTCCTTCCCTGACTCTTCCTTAATTAGACCCAGGTTATTGGTCACCTGTCACCATCCCCAGTTGTATCTGTTTACAAAGTGTGTTTAGGTCCCAGGCACCGTCCTTGCGACGGTAGAGGAATGATCCCTCGCAGAGTCCGTAGGTGAAGTCGAGATGGGAGTATAAGCGATTAAATTAATACTGGTGTTCATAATAAGTAAAAGAACCTACCACTGTACTTGGTAGTGTGTAGCAAAATATGTAGGTTATATTTGGCTAGTTGGAAACGCTCCATCAAGTTCCAACGTTCGCGTTCAATCAATGGCCTTTTGGCTGCAATTCATATAGCCTATACATTAATAATAATAATAATAATAATAATAATAATAATAATAATAATAACAAGTATATAATAAATTTAGAGATCAATTCACACTACCAGTTCTGTCTAGCGGCTTCGGTGGCGTAGTTGGTAGTATGCTGAGCTTCTATGCCTAAGACCGCGGGTTCATACCCGGCCGAAGTCGTCCGATTTTTAAGAGCGTTAAAAATCCCTTCGGAGGGGAAGTAAAGCCTGTGGTCCCATGTCATAGATTTATGGCATGATAAAGAACCTTCCACTAATTACACATGTGTGAAGCTAAATTATAGGTTAAAAGTTTGAATAACGCTCTTAGGTTCGTCACCAGGAGCCGACTGCGGTAGCGTCTAGTAACCAAGGTCTGAACTAGTAGTCGGTAATGGTGGCGTTTGGCGGCAAGAGTAGGAACAACTTGAAAATTCAATGTCGGCAGTCTTTACTTGTATTAAAAACAGATAACACACAGTCTGTACTAGTAGTCGGTAATGGTGGCGTTTGGCGGCAAGAGTAGGAACAACTTGAAAATTCAATGTCGGCAGTCTTCACTTGTATTAAAACAGATAACACACTAATACAGCCATCACAATTAACACCGGTTATAAGACAGATTCTACACACACCCAAAGTACATGGGGCTACACGACCGCGTTGTCACAGCGCCTAAACTGAGGAATCAACCAACCGTTCTGTCTATTTAGTCACAAGGGAACCCTGCAATTTAACACAGGGCAGATGGTGAGGAAAACGGCCTTTCCAGGTTTCTGATGACAAGCTACCAGATGTCACCGTCATGGCTTATACAATTGGGGTTCGAACGAAATCACACAGCCTCTCATTTATTTGACAAGCCATAGATTAATATCATAACTAGCGGAAAGTAGTTGAATGCAGTTGCAATGCATGCAATACTTTTGTGCAAGGCTGTTGATGGCACAACTGCATATACATGACTAAGAGAGGAATATTTACGACCGATTTGATGCCCAAGAAGGCTTTTAATAGTTAGGTCGTGAATCATACAAATACCCACCATATGAAGCAATTGGATTGTAAATTGTCTGACGTATATAGGATACGAAACCATGAATTTTGACTTGTTACATATTGAAAGTCTTGTCCGGAAAGACTGAGTTGGAATTCCCTAATCGGTAAGAATTGTATACCATGTCTGAGGGCTTGAATGTATCGTGAGGATGATCGAGTGACCCGATTCCTTTCACAGCCATTCTGGAAGAGGTTTTCTATCGTTTCCTTTTTCCACTCCAGGAGAGTGATAATAATAATGATCGTGTGGCCTCCGTAGAGACCGAGTGTAGGTCTTTATAGTTGACGCCCATGGGTGACCTGTGCTTCGTAATGAGGATGATGTGATGATGAAGACGGCACATACACCCACTCCCCGAGCCACGGGAAATATCCCCAGGAGGTTAAAATCCCAGGTGGCTCGGCCGGGAATCGAACGCGGGGCACTTTGGGCCAAAGCCTAGCGCACAAACCGTTTACCCACGGAGCCGGACAGGAGAGTGATAAGATGCCACGAGAGGCAAAGGCCTCCAATAAGAAGCACACACTAGTTCAGACACTGCAATTACGCAAGATGTCAGACACATTCCAATAACACCCAAATACACGGAGCTGATGATCACGAAATCACAAGACCTAAAATGATAAACACTGAAAATATAAACAATTTTACTTCGCACATGTCTCGTTCAATCCACATTAATCTTAAAACTATGGAGTCAAATCCAATGTGTGCTCTTCTCAGTACACCCGCCCTCCAGGGACTCACGACTAGTGGGACGTGGGTTGGCGACCACGGGGCTCCAGCTGAGTCTGGCATTGCTTCCACTTACTTGTGCCGGGCTCCTCTCTATTATCTTTCATCTCGACCTCCCTTGGTCAACTCTAGCCCTTTTCCGACCCTGATGGTATTTGGGTATCCGAGGCCTTGGGAGTCTTTCACTTTCTCGCATTAATTGGCCATTATCTCATCTTTCCTGATCCCTCATTCTTCGAGGGGTCAGACCTCTTGTTTTCTTTTCATTGTATCTCCTGCCTTCTGCTCAAGGCCCTCAAGGAGGCAGGGTGTGTGTAGCCCCACCACTTATGGTGCACCCTGGATAGTGCTACACCCTCATGAGCTCACGTCTGGTGAGTTCGGGAGTTGGTGACCCCCAGGGCTTCCTGAGCTGGGTCCGGATTTACTCCTTATTCCATTGCCTTTGGGGCGGTCCCTCTCCTCTTTACCTTCCCTATCTGCCTTTCCTGGCTCTCCTTTCATCCAAGCCCCTTAATTCTCATTCTTCGAGGGTTTAGGGCATTTCCTTTCCTCCTGTCTTTTGTTTCCCTTATTCTTACTTTTGTTTTCATTTAATGTATATTTTCACTGTCATACAAACCTAGGGGCCGATAACTTAGATGTTGTTGCTTGAGTCTTCAGTCTTTTGACTGGCTTGATGCAGCCCTCCATGCCTCCCTGTCCTGAGCTAATGGTTTCATCTCTACATATCTACCACACCCTACAGCCGAGGCAATCTGTTTAACATATTCTAACCTTGGTCTACCCCTACAGTTCTAGTCCTCGACCCTTCCTTCCATAACCAAGCTTGCTATTCCTGGGTGTCTTAGTATGTGTCCTACTAACCTATCTCTTCTCTTCATTAGCAGTCGCCAGTAACATCTCTCCTCTCCCACTCGTCTTAATACCTCTTTGTTTGTAACCCTATCTACCCATCTGATCATCATTCTCCTGTAACACCACATTTCAAATGCTTCAATTCTCCTCTTTTCTGCAGCACCAATAGTCCAAGTTTCACTTCCATAGAGCGCCACGCTCCAGACAAAGGCTTTCAAAAATGACTTCCTAATACCTAAATCTATATTCGATGTCAACAGATTCCCTTTCTGTAGAAATGCTCTCCTTGCCTGAGCCAACCTACTTTTTGTATCATCACTGGTTATTTTGCTTCCTAAGTAACAGAAGTCTCCTACGTCCTTCAGCTTTTCACCTGCCAAGTTGATGCCCATAGAGGTTTCTGATTTATTTTGGCTGCATTCCAGTATTTTTGTTTTACATATATACATTTTCATCATGAATTCTTAGATATTAGGCCCCTTAAAACAACATCATCTTCATCATCTTCTCAGCACGAATGGGTATAACTTCCGTGTCCAAACAATATTGTTCTGTTCAATGATCCTCGTATCCTTCTCCTCCCGGCTAAGCTTGCTTAAAGGACGTTTTGAAAGTTTATGCCCAAAATTAAACATCATAGACGGGACTAAATCTATTACTATGACATAGCTTTTAGATTTAGAGACTAGGCTAATCTTCTAAACAAAGATCCAGTGATAGTCAAAGTAATGATGTTTAATTGGTTACCAATACAAAATAGTTGATGCTACAATCATGCAGTACGGCAATTTTCTTTTAAAATTGATTGTTTTCTGTCTGTGAAACGTTCCGTTCCTATGACTAGTAGGTCGACTGCTCGGGAAACGCCAGACAATTGCGTGTGCCACGCCAAAGGACAATGACAGACCGCCCCTGCACTCTCATGGGAAAAGCACGTGCCTCACGCTCAGAATTACTGCTGAAACTATAACATGAGGTGGTGGACGTTAGAAGACAGTTAAATGGATCATCAGTGAAAAGGTACTAATTGACAATTTTGCCTAATGTGAGATTCCAGTATAAATGGTGCCACTTAGGGATATCAGGTCTACACACTAGAAGTAGACAGTTTATAACAAGATGTTCAGTAAAAAACATATAGCCTCCTTTCTCCTAAATGCATGGGTAAAGCTCTTTGTCCTTTTCAAGGAGTATAATTGGATATTGGTTGTAGTAGCTTGTTGAAATACAACGTGTTATACGGATATTAAACAAGAATATGATGTGCCCTTTGCTAGTGCTACCTCTGTACAAAATTTCATTCAATTCCGTTTCACGGTGTTTAAATTGATATGATGAGTCGATTTGCACACATACATGGCTGCTATCTGCAAACTATTGGGCTGATGACCTTGTAGTTCAGTCAATAGATGCTTCCCACAAAAAGGTATGTGGTTGCAAATTTTGGTAGAGATCAAAAGATTAGTTTGGTCGTAATTTTATTTAAGCTTTTAACATGTGAGTGACCACCATTCCGTTTCCGTCAAGATGACGGCAATATAAAACATGACACTGAGGTGCCCTTTGATAGTGCTACCTTTGTGCCAAATGTCGTTCAATTCGGTTTAACCGTGTTTGAAATGATAGGGGGAATCTATTTGCACACATACATGGCCGCCATATACAAACTATAGGACTGATGACCTTAGTAGAGAAAGGAGGAACGTTTTTGTGTTGGCGGAAAATTCCGAGTTTAATTTTGCCGTTATGAACACGGCCTACTGAATTCGAATGGGTTCTTTAACATGCCAACAACGTATGACATGCGTGCCGAAATGTTGTCGCCTTTCAAAAATCACATACCACGGCCAGGAGCGAACCTGCAAGCTTGGTGATATTGGACTGACAGCATGAGCACCGTTCGGTTATTGTTGTTTATGTTGTAGTTTCTTTCAGAGGGGCAGATGACCTCGTACTTCCTCCCCTTAAAACAACAATAACCAACTAAGTTTCTTTCAGGGTCTTGTCATTTCGTGAATGCCATTTCCACGTATTTTTGTGTATGTCTGAATGTTGTTGAGTCTTTAGTCTCTTGAATGGTTTGATGCAGCCCTCCATGCTTCCCTGTCCTGAGGTAATCATTCCAGTAGTGGGGTAAGGAGAGAGCTGCTCCACTTTCTATTGAGCCACCCTCGTATCGGCCCCGAACCTGATATCTCGCTAACCAAACATGGGATTAGAACATACAGGGTGTCCTAGCACTCGTAGTGACGTCCCCTACTTTCCTATAGCCTCTTTATTTGATTAAAAGACCAAAACTAAAAGGTCATTCGCGAGTAGTGGGGTAGTGTTGGTTTTCTCAAGTTGCGCTCGTGCTTGAATATGTATGCCTATGTTGGGAAAGGGTTAGGTGGTGGGGGAGGAGTAGGGGTCGAGTGAGGGGTCGTTTAGATGGTATTTTTTCCGCTCTAGATGATGGTGAGGTTATTTTTTAAAAATGGATGGAATTGGGAAAGGCCATTTGGGGTAAACATGTTGTTTTTTTGACATTTTGGCGATGAATGCTTTTTTTATACGCCTGCGCACTTGAGGAGTTTTGTAAGAGGGCGGGCTTTTTAAATGATGATTTATAAATGAGTGTTTTTTTAATATGTATTGAAATAAGCCCCCCAAAAAACTAATAGGTCATCGGCTTTTTACTATCTCGCTAACCAATAATCGGATTTAAACCTATGAGGTGTCGTAGGACTCGTGGTGAACTCTCCTTTTCTATCGAAGGGGTATATCCACCCCAAAATAAAAAACTACCCTTACCCGGGGGATGAAATTGTAATTTATTTTTGTATACCTACGAACTTGGCGGTTTTTGTAAAAGAGCGGGCTTTTTAAATGATGATTTATAAATGAGTGTTTTTAATATGTATTGAAATAAACCAAAAAAAAAACTAATAGGTCATCGGCTTTTTACTATTTCGCTAACCAATAATCGGATTTAAACGTATGAGGTGTCGTAGGACTCGTGGTGAACTCTCTTTTTCTATGGACGGGGTATATTCACTCTAAAATAAAAACTACCCTTACCCGGGGGTTGAAATAGTAATATTTTTTGTATGTGCGCGCACGGACGGCTTTTGTCAAAAGGACCTAACTACACGTTTGTTAATATTTTCTGAACCCCTCATGGGATTTTGCCATAGGCAGTATTCTAACCCTGGGGGTGACGCTCCGTTTTTGAATGTAGGATTCATTTTTGTTAAAAGGACCTAACGACACTTTTGTTCATATCTCGCGAACCAATTATGCTAGGGACTTGTATGAGGGGTCCTAGCACTTGGGGCAATATTCCCTGTTTGGGGGTGAAACTACCCCCCAAAATTGAAAAATCCATATCTCGGAAACGAAGAAGCCTAAAATTAGGTGTGATAGCTTAAAAAATAGGGGATGATATGGGCTTTTACCTCGATTGATCATTTCACCCCTAAAACAGTAAATAGTCATGTTATGGGGAAAAAACGTGTTAAACACCTAAAAATGATAAATGAACCTAAGATATTTTGTTTTTGATGAAAAATAGCAGGGGGGTGAAACTACCCCCCAAAATTGAAAAATCCATATCTCGGAAACGAAGAAGCCTAAAATTAGGTGTGATAGCTCAAAAAATAGGGGATGATATGGGCTTTTACCTCGATTGATCATTTCACCCCTAAAACAGTAAATAGTTATGTTATGGGGGAAAAACGTGTTAAACACCTAAAAATGATAAATGAACCTAAGATCTTTTGTTTTTGATGAAAAATAGCAGGGGGGTGAAACTACCCCCCAAAATTGAAAAATCCCTATCTCGGAAACGAAGAATCCTAAAATTAGGTGTGATAGCTTAAAAATAGGGGATGATTAGGGCTTTTACCTCGATTGATCATTTCACCCCTAAAACAGTAAATAGTCATGTTATGGAAAAAAAACGTGTTAAACACCTAAAAATGATAAATGAACCTAAGATCTTTTGTTTTTGATGAAAAATAGCAGGGGGATGCAAACAACCCCCAAATTGAAAAATCCATATCTAGGAAACGAAGAGTCCTAAAATAAGGTGTAATGGCTTAAAAAATAGGTCATGATATACGCTTTTACCTGGATAGGTCATTTCACCCCTAAAACAGTAAATAGTCATGTTATGAGGAAAAATGTGTTATACACCTAAAAGCATAAGCATCTTTGTGAAACCATGCTTTAATGGACATGTGTATGGAGGATGATTGTTATTATTATTATTATTATTAGGTAATTATGGATTAATGTGTGTATAGATAACTAACCTGTGGGGAGCGTGATGGCGCAGGTGCTTAGCTGCTCGTCTTTACCCGGACGGCTGGGGTTCAAATCCCGGTGCCAGCGGGGGTTGGAATTTTCACTTGAAAAATCACGTGGCGTCAGGAAGAGCATTCGGCCTTAAATTCCCGGCCAAAATCAAAATGAGCCTGGTTGGCTCCGGCGACTTAAAATAAAAGGGAAAAGCCGAAGAAAGAAAAAAAAATAGAAGACGAAAGAAAGGTAACTGACTAGTATTAGTAAACATTGGTTGGAGGTGTTGAAGAAGTCAGGATGGCCAACCCTTTGCCATGGTTCACGAATGGACCCCAAAAAGTTTTACCTGTCAAGACTCAGTATATCCTGTTGCAGCCTTTAGAAAAAAAAATCGAATCGGGGCCTCTGTGGTGACAGTGGACTTATATTCATGATGCTTTTTAAACAAACATACGCTTGCATACTACCACTGGGTTGAATCTGCACAGAGACACTGGCTTTGGTGATAACAGCACAGCGATCTTGTCAGGAAGTTTCATATTACTCATCTGCTTGATAGCGGACGTGCTCTGCACATGACTAGATCGTTGTTAGGTTTGACAAAGGCTTAGTGAAGCTTATTGCAATCTTGAAATGAATGTCATGGTATAGCCGGGGTTGGAAGCCAAGACCTTAGGGATGACAACCAAGTAGGTTAACCACTACATGGTGAGATGGTCAAATAATAATGTAACAGAACATATAGAAACGTTTTCTATAGTTTAACGAATTGCCATACCATGAGAGGTGTAGGTAATGGAAATTGAATCCTTAGCTGATGATTATACTACTTTCCATGCCCACGTATAAGCTATCATGTTAGAAAAAGAATGGTATGGCTTGTTTTAAACGGAGAATAATAATTGTGTTTACTATGAAACACAAATCTGAATTTAAAATTAATTTAAAATAATTAATTTAAAATAATTAATTTAAAATTAACTAATTTAAAATTAGTTTAGTACGCTGAAGTTAAAATGAATAATGATCACGTTACAGACAGCCAGTTTCAAAGCCATGAGAACTAAGTGAACAAAGTATAAAATTCATGAGCCAGTGAGGAATTCAACATGCTGTCCTTTGGACAAGAGAGAAGCGTTCTACAGCGACCCTCAATGGTTTGAGTCATCGTAAAGATGAAAATTAAATCTAAGCTACTACACTCTTATATACTAGAAGAAGAAATGGAAAACAATTGGTCAAATAAAGGACAGACGGAATAAAAAATGGCCCTCAACCCTCAAGCATAAGGATTGAGGGAGTTGGAAGGAAGGAGAGCCATGAAAGGCATATAAAAAGTATACTAGGAGTGGCTTTGCCCCAGAGGTAATGGATAAAGAGGAGGAAAACTGGACTCAGCTCAGAAATCCCTTGGGGTCGCCAACTTCCAAATTGATCAGCCCTTGAGGGTGTAGCCATATGCAGAGTGCACCGCAAGTGGTGGGGCTAAATACACCCTACCTTCTTGAGGGGGCTTGGGCAAAAGACAGGGAATAACATGAAAATAAAAAAGCAAGGCTGCCTCCTCAGCATATCAGAAAAAATAAATAAACCAGGGCCAATGAAGTTGCAAAAGGAAGAGACTCCCTAGGGCTCGGATACCCTAATCATGTTGAGGTCGGTAGAGAACAAGAGTTGAGCAAGTGTGGTCGACAGGAAATAAGACAGAGAGGAGCCTAGCACAAGTTAGTGGAAGCAATGACGGTCTCAGCTGGGACTCCGTGATCGTCAACCTACATGACACTAGATATAACGCCCAGGGGGGGGGGGAATTAAAGACCTCTATTGTTTTATATCACATGGCATGCCTTATAATGCAATACTGGTCCTAGGGTGTGCAAAATTGTATTAGAAACTCAGCTAATAATAGTGTGCTTGCCCATGATTATTTTCCCAAGGACTGATAACCATGATTTCCAAGCCCCTAAGTAAGACAAAAAAACCAAATGATTTTCATTTTCCAATGAGTTGGGGTGAGGTGAGGTGAGTTTTCTATACACCAAACTGATGTGGTTTCCCACTTCTACTCCAGGCAAATGCTCATTTGATGTTAAGAATAGTCAAATGGTTTGCAACTGCCCAATGCTAGGACCTGATTAGTGGCTTTTAAAAAAATGGAATGGAATGGAGTACACTTCCCCCAAAACCAACAAGAGGAGTGTTCGATCCCCCACAACAACCATCCTTAAAGTCAATATAAAAGACTATGCACTTCAGCTCATAACGGTCTCCTCTCTCCAATCCTACCCCTTGCTGGTGAAAGACACACTCTAATACAACCATCATAGTGACAGGTTATCTGTTAAATACCTAACTATCCCCAGACTTACCTTAAATTTTCCTAAAATCCACTACATTTTCCGAAAATTGACCAAATGACACAACATTCCAGCAAAATTCAACAAATGACTACCAGATTTATTGAAATTCCATTGATTTACCTAAACATGGTTTAAACTACCTCAAATTCATATAAAATTAGACGAATATAGATTAAAATTCACTAAAATTTATCAAACTTACCCAAAGCGGGCTACAAACCACTAAATGTATTCATTTTTTTTGTAAATTGACTACATGTACTCGGAAATTCCATAATATTCCCTTTACATGTATGCTTTTTGTTGTTGTTGTTGTTGTTTCGTTCACCACACTCTCTGTAGACAATCACCTCAACATGACTTTCTCCTAGACTAGGAGCTTCACATTCGACATGATAGCTGAGTTTCATTTCCCATAAACTTGTCTCTGAGGTGGGTGTCAGGAAAAGGCATTCAGCTGTAAAAACCACACTCTCACGTAGACTTTCATAACCTCTTACGTTGAGGTTCCTTACACTAACGACATTAAATGATTGAACGGTTTCCTTTTCACAATTCCTGTCTATACTTTCCTCTTTAAGGTTGCAAGATGTTTGCAAGATTCCTAAAATGCAATTAAATGTAATAAATACCTTAAGATGGTTTCATTGGTTTAATGACATGGTGTTGATGATGGATATATACGTGAAGACTAATTTTTGTTAGGTCTTGACTGGCCTTGCAATTAGAAATTGACAAACCAAACATGGGTTATCTACCAGGGAAACACTTTGGCCACTATGTTGGTTATTGACCAGTAAGTACAGTTCTAGTAATGAGACAGAAATCCAACACAAACAATGAGCGCGCAATGCGGCGGAGATTGGTACCACGATGTACTGTCGGTTATGTAGCTATGTGGAATGTACATTAAATATGGTTTACTTGAAGGTTTGGAGATTCCATTAAAGATATTTCTACAATAAACCATTTTCAAATGGTCATTCGTTGGTGTGAAAATATTTATTATATGGTATTTTATGAAAACAATTATGATTTATAAAAAAATTATACGTTTACTGTATTCTTATTTAATGTAAGCACTGGAGGCACTATCGACCAAAATACAGCACTATCTGGAATGTATATTGCATACTTGAAGGTTTGGTGATCCCATTAAAAGGTATTCCTACAATAAATGATTTTTACGTTCTCGTTTTATGGCATGATTATTTAATATATGCTATTTGCTAATAGGATTTGACACTGGAATTATTTTACAAGTAGTTATTTTAATGACCAACAGAGTTTAATGTTTACAAGGCACAGCTCTATTTGAAATTTTGAATAACATGTTGCATGTTATACATTATATGCAACTACTGTAAGGCTTGTGATTTATTTAATGCCTTTAACCCTATATTAAACACTCAGTTTGCAATACTGATAACTGCAATGTTACTGAAAAAAATAAAATTGAAACAAAACAAAAACCAGCATTGAAAAACCAAAAAGTGGTTGAGCATATATATAGTGGGGAAAAGAAAAGTTTTGTAAACACTAATGTCCAACAAGACTAATTAAATCAGTAACTGTCAGGGTGGCCGAGTGGTTAAGGCGTTTGACTTAAGATCAAATTTCCAAATATATAAGGAAGCAAGGGTTCGAATCCCTTCCCTGACATAACTATTGCTTTAACATGCAAGAAAACAAGAAATATACACAAACTATGTTTATCAATTTAATCATTTTTTTTACAAGAGATAGACACACAGAATACAGCTCTTTTTGTTTATCATTTCTTTTAAACATAACACTTGTTGAAAATTATTTTTTTAGGGGATGGGGGTGTTGCTACGTTGACCCATCACACAATAATAGCAGCTTTACGAAGTTCATTTTCTATATTTAATAGCTCTTTCTCATAACCAATATGACCAAGCTGTTTACAGGCATGCAAGAGCTGTAGACGTTCGACTAATATATTAGGATCGTTCCATTTGCTATTTTTTATGAATGGTTTCAGAATCTCGGGAAGCAGTTCATCATTATCACCATCATTATGATTATCATTCTCATTATTATAATCATTTTCATAATGATGATCATTATCATCGTTATCATTACCATCATAATTTCCACCTGTGTCCACAGTCTGTTCAATGGTTTGAGTTGTCTTTGATAGTGTTGAAAGCTTATTTTTAGATGTGCTAGAATGCTTTAACATTGTTATGTTATTATTATCACTATTACCTTTCCCCACTAACTTTTTGATGGGGTATATTGTCTCTGATAGGGTTGAGGGCTTTTGAGATGTGGGTGCATGTCCGAACATGGGTTTCACAGGAGGTGTTAAAGGTTTCTCATTAAACAACTCGCTAACAGCATGAGTGCGTTGTAGTGTATTAAACTTGAGGTTAATATTATCTTGAGCAGTACTATCTTTCTCTTGGACTTGGTTTCTTGCTTTGGTTTGGGTTTTCCTTACATTTAGACTAGCGTGATTATTAAGTTTACATTCATGATTGCTTGAAGAAAGTACGTCCAATTCTTTTGTTTTAAGCATTCCTCGACACTGTTTCGATCGTTGCTTTGAACAGCGCCAAATTACAGTTCCATTTTTATTGCTTCGTTTCACAATATATGAATATCCTTTATAGTATGCATAAGGCTTACCATACCTAGTCACTGATACTTCCATATCAACTGTCAAGCACAAACTAATCTCTAGCAAAGACAACTTGGTAATAACAACAATAGTTTAATGTGGGAGCATATATACATGCAAAAAGTAGGAGCAAAGGTGGGGGGTAAAAAGTGGGAGCAAAAGTGGTAGCAAATGTGGGAGAAAAAAATAACTGTGAGCAAAAAGTGGGAGCAAATATGGGATCAAATGTGGGAGCAAAGCAAATATAAAAAGTGGGTGCAAATATGCTAATAAATATGTCAACAAATATACCAGCAAAAGTAAATACACAAGTCAAGATAGATTAAAGTGCAAAGAAAATATGAAAGCAAATATGAGAGCAAAAAGGGTGATTTTCTAAAACAACTAGACATAACAAACTTAGTCATAACCTAACCTCACCTAACCTAACCTCACCTCACCTAACCTCACCTAACCTAACCTAACCTCACCTAACCTAACTTCACCTAACCTAACCTAACCTATCCTAACCTAACCTAACCTAAACTAACCTCACCTAACCTAACCTCACCTCACCTAACTTCACCTAACCTAACCTAACCTAACCTAACTTCACCTAACCTAACTTGACTGAACTTTACCTAACCTAACCCATCATAACTTCACCTAACCTAACTTTACCTAATCTAACTTCACCTAACCTAACTTTCAACTCTCAGATCAAAATTAAATTCTAGGCATAGTTGAGTTGGAAGCCAAGACTTCAGGGATAACACACAAGTATACTAGCCACTACACCGCAAAATAGGCAAATTATCATGCAACACAACATAAAGTGAAAGTTTCCTGTAGTGTAACTCATTGGCTGTCAACCATAGTTTGGGAATTCAAACCCAAGACCTCAGGACTTTTGTTTTGAACATTATCAGAAATATTATTCCATTTACATTTTCCTGCTGCTGCTTATAGTTATAAGAGTTGGCATTAATATGGAAAGCAAAAAAATGTGAGAGCAAAAAGGGGAGGAAAACGTGTAAGCAGAAGTGGGAGCAAACAAGTGTGAGCAAATATGGGAGCAGAAAGTGGGAGCAAATGTGAAAGCAAAAGTGGGAGCAAAAAGAGCGAGCAAAAGTGAGTGCACAAAGTAGGAGCAAAATGTGTGAGTAAAAATTGGGGGCAAGTGTGGTGTTTTACTAAAACAATCTCCCTAACCTAACCTAAACTATCTTCATCCAACCTAATTTCACCTAACCTAACTTCACCTAACCTAACCTTCCAACTCTCAGATCAAAAATTAAATTCTGGCCATAGTCGAGTTGGAACCCAAAACCTCTGGGATAACACCCAAGTATACTAGCCACTACATCGCGAAATGGGCAAATTATCATGCAACACAACACAAAAATAAAAAGTTTTCTGTAGTGTAACTCATTGGCTGACAATCATAGTTGAGAATTCAAACCCAAGACCACAGGACTTTTGTTTTGAACATTATCAGAAATATTATTCCATTTACATTTTGCTGTTGCTTATAGTTATAAGAGTTGGCATTAATATGGGAGCAAAAGTGAAAGCAAAAAGTGGGTGCAAGCATGGCTGGTTGTAGAGACTTTCATATCAACTAATACACATCAATTAAATTTTAGTAAAGTGACTTGGCTAATAATAATAATAATATTAACAGTTAAAAAAAAATTCAAGGGGATTGATATTTTTCAGGGTGTAATTTCCAAAGTACTGTCAAGAATAATAATTACATGAACAGATTTCCAAGAACTCTAGAGTGCTTTTAAGGTTAATGATTGGCTAGGAGTGAGATAGAGCTAGCTAACCTAAGTTAACCTCAGCTCAGTAAACCTAACCTTGTCACATGGCATGTTCTACAAGTATAGACTTGCTTTGAGACTGGCTATGACGTCACAGATGAATGGCGGTGGGAGGCTGGCAAAAAGGAAAACGTTTTTGGGTAATAAAAAAGTCATGTCCAGCCTCCCACCGCCATTCATCTGTGACGTCATAGCCAGTCTCAAAGCAAGTCTATACTTGTAGAACATGCCATGTGACAAGGTTAGGTTTACTGAGCTGAGGTTAACTTAGGTTAGCTAGCTCTATCTCACTCCTAGCCAATCATTAACCTTAAAAGCACTCTAGAGTTCTTGGAAATCTGTTCATGTAATTATTATTCTTGACAGTACTTTGGAAATTACACCCTGAAAAATATCAATCCCCTTGAATTTTTTTTAAACTGTTAATATTATTATTATTAGCCAAGTCACTTTACTAAAATTTAATTGATGTGTATTAGTTGATATGAAAGTCTCTACAACCAGCCATGCTTGCACCCACGTTTTGCTTTCACTTTTGCTCCCATATTAATGCCAACTCTTATAACTATAAGCAACAGCAAAATGTAAATGGAATAATATTTCTGATAATGTTCAAAACAAAAGTCCTGTGGTCTTGGGTATGAATTCTCAACTATGATTGTCAGCCAATGAGTTACACTACAGAAAACTTTTTATTTTTGTGTTGTGTTGCATGATAATTTGCCCATTTCGCGATGTAGTGGCTAGTATACTTGGGTGTTATCCCAGAGGTTTTGGGTTCCAACTCGACTATGGCCAGAATTTAATTTTTGATCTGAGAGTTGGAAGGTTAGGTTAGGTGAAGTTAGGTTAGGTGAAATTAGGTTGGGTGAAGATAGTTTAGGTTAGGTTAGGGAGATTGTTTTAGTAAAACACCACATTTGCCCCCACCTTTTACTCACACATTTTGCTCCTACTTTGTGCACTCACTTTTGCTCGCTCTTTTTGCTCCCACTTTTGCTTTCACATTTGCTCCCACTTTCTGCTCCCATATTTGCTCACACTTGTTTGCTCCCACTTCTGCTTACACGTTTTCCTCCCCTTTTTGCTCTCACATTTTTTTGCTTTCCATATTAATGCCAACTCTTATAACTATAAGCAGCAGCAGGAAAATGTAAATGGAATAATATTTCTGATAATGTTCAAAACAAAAGTCCTGAGGTCTTGGGTTTGAATTCCCAAACTATGGTTGACAGCCAATGAGTTACACTACAGGAAACTTTCACTTTATGTTGTGTTGCATGATAATTTGCCTATTTTGCGGTGTAGTGGCTAGTATACTTGTGTGTTATCCCTGAAGTCTTGGCTTCCAACTCAACTATGCCTAGAATTTAATTTTGATCTGAGAGTTGAAAGTTAGGTTAGGTGAAGTTAGATTAGGTAAAGTTAGGTTAGGTGAAGTTATGATGGGTTAGGTTAGGTAAAGTTCAGTCAAGTTAGGTTAGGTGAAGTTAGGTTAGGTTAGGTTAGGTTAGGTGAAGTTAGGTGAGGTGAGGTTAGGTTAGGTGAGGTTAGTTTAGGTTAGGTTAGGTTAGGATAGGTTAGGTTAGGTTAAGTGAAGTTAGGTTAGGTGAGGTTAGGTTAGGTTAGGTGAGGTTAGGTGAGGTGAGGTTAGGTTAGGTGAGGTTAGGTTATGACTAAGTTTGTTATGTCTAGTTGTTTTAGAAAATCACCCTTTTTGCTCTCATATTTGCTTTCATATTTTCTTTGCACTTTAATCTATCTTGACTTGTGTATTTACTTTTGCTGGTATATTTGTTGACATATTTGTTAGCATATTTGCTCCCACTTTTTATATTTGCTTTGCTCCCACATTTGATCCCATATTTGCTCCCACTTTTTGCTCACAGTTATTTTTTTCTCCCACATTTGCTACCACTTTTGCTCCCACTTTTTACCCCCCACCTTTGCTCCTACTTTTTGCATGTATATATGCTCCCACATTAAACTATTGTTGTTATTACCAAGTTGTCTTTGCTAGAGATTAGTTTGTGCTTGACAGTTGATATGGAAGTATCAGTGACTAGGTATGGTAAGCCTTATGCATACTATAAAGGATATTCATATATTGTGAAACGAAGCAATAAAAATGGAACTGTAATTTGGCGCTGTTCAAAGCAACGATCGAAACAGTGTCGAGGAATGCTTAAAACAAAAGAATTGGACGTACTTTCTTCAAGCAATCATGAATGTAAACTTAATAATCACGCTAGTCTAAATGTAAGGAAAACCCAAACCAAAGCAAGAAACCAAGTCCAAGAGAAAGATAGTACTGCTCAAGATAATATTAACCTCAAGTTTAATACACTACAACGCACTCATGCTGTTAGCGAGTTGTTTAATGAGAAACCTTTAACACCTCCTGTGAAACCCATGTTCGGACATGCACCCACATCTCAAAAGCCCTCAACCCTATCAGAGACAATATACCCCATCAAAAAGTTAGTGGGGAAAGGTAATAGTGATAATAATAACATAACAATGTTAAAGCATTCTAGCACATCTAAAAATAAGCTTTCAACACTATCAAAGACAACTCAAACCATTGAACAGACTGTGGACACAGGTGGAAATTATGATGGTAATGATAACGATGATAATGATCATCATTATGAAAATGATTATAATAATGAGAATGATAATCATAATGATGGTGATAATGATGAACTGCTTCCCGAGATTCTGAAACCATTCATAAAAAATAGCAAATGGAACGATCCTAATATATTAGTCGAACGTCTACAGCTCTTGCATGCCTGTAAACAGCTTGGTCATATTGGTTATGAGAAAGAGCTATTAAATATAGAAAATGAACTTCGTAAAGCTGCTATTATTGTGTGATGGGTCAACGTAGCAACACCCCCATCCCCTAAAAAAATAATTTTCAACAAGTGTTATGTTTAAAAGAAATGATAAACAAAAAGAGCTGTATTCTGTGTGTCTATCTCTTGTAAAAAAAAAAAAGATTAAATTGATAAACATAGTTTGTGTATATTTCTTGTTTTCTTGCATGTTCAAGCAATAGTTATGTCAGGGAAGGGATTCGAACCCTTGCTTCCTTATATATTTGGAAATTTGATCTTAAGTCAAACGCCTTAACCACTCGGCCACCCTGACAGTTACTGATTTAATTAGTCTTGTTGGACATTAGTGTTTACAAAACTTTTCTTTTCCCCACTATATATATGCTCAACCACTTTTTGGTTTTTCAATGCTGGTTTTTGTTTTGTTTCAATTTTATTTTTTTCAGTAACATTGCAGTTATCAGTATTGCAAACTGAGTGTTTAATATAGGGTTAAAGGCATTAAATAAATCACAAGCCTTACAGTAGTTGCATATAATGTATAACATGCAACATGTTATTCAAAATTTCAAATAGAGCTGTGCCTTGTTAACATTAAACTCTGTTGGTCATTAAAATAACTACTTGTAAAATAATTCCAGTGTCAAATCCTATTAGCAAATAGCATATATTAAATAATCATGCCATAAAACGAGAACGTAAAAATCATTTATTGTAGGAATACCTTTTAATGGGATCACCAAACCTTCAAGTATGCAATATACATTCCAGATAGTGCTGTATTTTGGTCGATAGTGCATCCAGTGCTTACATTAAATAAGAATACAGTAAACGTATAATTTTTTTATAAATCATAATTGTTTTCATAAAATACCATATAATAAATATTTTCACACCAACGAATGACCATTTGAAAATGGTTTATTGTAGAAATATCTTTAATGGAATCTCCAAACCTTCAAGTAAACCATATTTAATGTACATTCCACATAGCTACATAACCGACAGTACATCGTGGTACCAATCTCCGCCGCATTGCGCGCTCATTGTTTGTGTTGGATTTCTGTCTCATTACTAGAACTGTACTTACTGGTCAATAACCAACATAGTGGCCAAAGTGTTCCCCTGGTAGATAACCCATGTTTGGTTTGTCAATTTCTAATTGCAAGGCCAGTCAAGACCTAACAAAAATTAGTCTTCACGTATATATCCATCATCAACACCATGTCATTAAACCAATGAAACCATCTTAAGGTATTTATTACATTTAATTGCATTTTAGGAATCTTGCAAACATCTTGCAACCTTAAAGAGGAAAGTATAGACAGGAATTGTGAAAAGGAAACCGTTCAATCATTTAATGTCGTTAGTGTAAGGAACCTCAACGTAAGAGGTTATGAAAGTCTACGTGAGAGTGTGGTTTTTACAGCTGAATGCCTTTTCCTGACACCCACCTCAGAGACAAGTTTATGGGAAATGAAACTCAGCTATCATGTCGAATGTGAAGCTCCTAGTCTAGGAGAAAGTCATGTTGAGGTGATTGTCTACAGAGAGTGTGGTAAACGAAACAACAACAACAACAACAAAAAGCATACATGTAAAGGGAATATTATGGAATTTCCGAGTACATGTAGTCAATTTACAAAAAAAATGAATACATTTAGTGGTTTGTAGCCCGCTTTGGGTAAGTTTGATAAATTTTAGTGAATTTTCATCTATATTCGTCTAATTTTATATGAATTTGAGGTAGTTTAAACCATGCTTAGGTAAATCAATGGAATTTCAATAAATCTGGTAGTCATTTGTTGAATTTTGCTGGAATGTTGTGTCATTTGGTCAATTTTCGGAAAATGTAGTGGATTTTAGGAAAATTTAAGGTAAGTCTGGGGATAGTTAGGTATTTAACAGATAACCTGTCACTATGATGGTTGTATTAGAGTGTGTCTTTCACCAGCAAGGGGTAGGATTGGAGAGAGGAGACCGTTATGAGCTGAAGTGCATAGTCTTTTATATTGACTTTAAGGATGGTTGTTGTGGGGGATCGAACACTCCTCTTGTTGGTTTTGGGGGAAGTGTACTCCATTCCATTCCATTTTTTTAAAAGCCACTAATCAGGTCCTAGCATTGGGCAGTTGCAAACCATTTGACTATTCTTAACATCAAATGAGCATTTGCCTGGAGTAGAAGTGGGAAACCACATCAGTTTGGTGTATAGAAAACTCACCTCACCTCACCCCAACTCATTGGAAAATGAAAATCATTTGTTTTTTTTTGTCTTACTTAGGGGCTTGGAAATCATGGTTATCAGTCCTTGGGAAAATAATCATGGGCAAGCACACTATTATTAGCTGAGTTTCTAATACAATTTTGCACACCCTAGGACCAGTATTGCATTATAAGGCATGCCATGTGATATAAAACAATAGAGGTCTTTAATTCCCCCCCCCCCCCTGGGCGTTATATCTAGTGTCATGTAGGTTGACGATCACGGAGTCCCAGCTGAGACCGTCATTGCTTCCACTAACTTGTGCTAGGCTCCTCTCTGTCTTATTTCCTGTCGACCACACTTGCTCAACTCTTGTTCTCTACCGACCTCAACATGATTAGGGTATCCGAGCCCTAGGGAGTCTCTTCCTTTTGCAACTTCATTGGCCCTGGTTTATTTATTTTTTCTGATATGCTGAGGAGGCAGCCTTGCTTTTTTATTTTCATGTTATTCCCTGTCTTTTGCCCAAGCCCCCTCAAGAAGGTAGGGTGTATTTAGCCCCACCACTTGCGGTGCACTCTGCATATGGCTACACCCTCAAGGGCTGATCAATTTGGAAGTTGGCGACCCCAAGGGATTTCTGAGCTGAGTCCAGTTTTCCTCCTCTTTATCCATTACCTCTGGGGCAAAGCCACTCCTAGTATACTTTTTATATGCCTTTCATGGCTCTCCTTCCTTCCAACTCCCTCAATCCTTATGCTTGAGGGTTGAGGGCCATTTTTTATTCCGTCTGTCCTTTATTTGACCAATTGTTTTCCATTTCTTCTTCTAGTATATAAGAGTGTAGTAGCTTAGATTTAATTTTCATCTTTACGATGACTCAAACCATTGAGGGTCGCTGTAGAACGCTTCTCTCTTGTCCAAAGGACAGCATGTTGAATTCCTCACTGGCTCATGAATTTTATACTTTGTTCACTTAGTTCTCATGGCTTTGAAACTGGCTGTCTGTAACGTGATCATTATTCATTTTAACTTCAGCGTACTAAACTAATTTTAAATTAGTTAATTTTAAATTAATTATTTTAAATTAATTATTTTAAATTAATTTTAAATTCAGATTTGTGTTTCATAGTAAACACAATTATTATTCTCCGTTTAAAACAAGCCATACCATTCTTTTTCTAACATGATAGCTTATACGTGGGCATGGAAAGTAGTATAATCATCAGCTAAGGATTCAATTTCCATTACCTACACCTCTCATGGTATGGCAATTCGTTAAACTATAGAAAACGTTTCTATATGTTCTGTTACATTATTATTTGACCATCTCACCATGTAGTGGTTAACCTACTTGGTTGTCATCCCTAAGGTCTTGGCTTCCAACCCCGGCTATACCATGACATTCATTTCAAGATTGCAATAAGCTTCACTAAGCCTTTGTCAAACCTAACAACGATCTAGTCATGTGCAGAGCACGTCCGCTATCAAGCAGATGAGTAATATGAAACTTCCTGACAAGATCGCTGTGCTGTTATCACCAAAGCCAGTGTCTCTGTGCAGATTCAACCCAGTGGTAGTATGCAAGCGTATGTTTGTTTAAAAAGCATCATGAATATAAGTCCACTGTCACCACAGAGGCCCCGATTCGATTTTTTTTTCTAAAGGCTGCAACAGGATATACTGAGTCTTGACAGGTAAAACTTTTTGGGGTCCATTCGTGAACCATGGCAAAGGGTTGGCCATCCTGACTTCTTCAACACCTCCAACCAATGTTTACTAATACTAGTCAGTTACCTTTCTTTCGTCTTCTATTTTTTTTCTTTCTTCGGCTTTTCCCTTTTATTTTAAGTCGCCGGAGCCAACCAGGCTCATTTTGATTTTGGCCGGGAATTTAAGGCCGAATGCTCTTCCTGACGCCACGTGATTTTTCAAGTGAAAATTCCAACCCCCGCTGGCACCGGGATTTGAACCCCAGCCGTCCGGGTAAAGACGAGCAGCTAAGCACCTGCGCCATCACGCTCCCCACAGGTTAGTTATCTATACACACATTAATCCATAATTACCTAATAATAATAATAATAATAACAATCATCCTCCATACACATGTCCATTAAAGCATGGTTTCACAAAGATGCTTATGCTTTTAGGTGTATAACACATTTTTCCTCATAACATGACTATTTACTGTTTTAGGGGTGAAATGACCTATCCAGGTAAAAGCGTATATCATGACCTATTTTTTAAGCCATTACACCTAATTTTAGGATTCTTCGTTTCCTAGATATGGATTTTTCAATTTGGGGGTTGTTTGCATCCCCCTGCTATTTTTCATCGAAAACAAAAGATCTTAGGTTCATTTATCATTTTTAGGTGTTTAACACGTTTTTTCCCCATAACATGACTATTTACTGTTTTAGGGGTGAAATGATCAATCGAGGTAAAAGCCCTAATCATCCCCTATTTTTTAAGCTATCACACCTAATTTTAGGATTCTTCGTTTCCGAGATAGGGATTTTTCAATTTTGAGGGGTAGTTTCACCCCCCTGCTATTTTTCATCAAAAACAAAAGATCTTAGGTTCATTTATCATTTTTAGGTGTTTAACACGTTTTTCCCCCATAACATAACTATTTACTGTTTTAGGGGTGAAATGATCAATCGAGGTAAAAGCCCATATCATCCCCTATTTTTTGAGCTATCACACCTAATTTTAGGCTTCTTCGTTTCCGAGATATGGATTTTTCAATTTTGGGGGGTAGTTTCACCCCCCCTGCTATTTTTCATCAAAAACAAAATATCTTAGGTTCATTTATCATTTTTAGGTGTTTAACACGTTTTTCCCCATAACATGACTATTTACTGTTTTAGGGGTGAAATGATCAATCGAGGTAAAAGCCCATATCATCCCCTATTTTTTAAGCTATCACACCTAATTTTAGGCTTCTTCGTTTCCGAGATATGGATTTTTCAATTTTGGGGGGTAGTTTCACCCCCAAACAGGGAATATTGCCCCAAGTGCTAGGACCGCTCATACAAGTCCCTAGCATAATTGGTTCGCGAGATATGAACAAAAGTGTCGTTAGGTCCTTTTAACAAAAATGAATCCTACATTCAAAAACGGGGCGTCACCCCCAGGGTTAGAATACTGCCTATGGCAAAATCCCATGAGGGGTTCAGAAAATATTAACAAACGTGTAGTTAGGTCCTTTTGACAAAAGCCGTCCGTGCGCGCACATACAAAAATATTACTATTTCAACCCCCGGGTAAGGGTAGTTTTTATTTTAGAGTGAATATACCCCGTCCATAGAAAAAGAGAGTTCACCACGAGTCCTACGACACCTCATACGTTTAAATCCGATTATTGGTTAGCGAAATAGTAAAAAGCCGATGACCTATTAGTTTTTTTTTTGGTTTATTTCAATACATATTAAAAACACTCATTTATAAATCATCATTTAAAAAGCCCGCTCTTTTACAAAAACCGCCAAGTTCGTAGGTATACAAAAATAAATTACTATTTCATCCCCCGGGTAAGGGTAGTTTTTTATTTTGGGGTGGATATACCCCTTCGATAGAAAAGGAGAGTTCACCACGAGTCCTACGACACCTCATAGGTTTAAATCCGATTATTGGTTAGCGAGATAGTTAAAAGCCGATGACCTATTAGTTTTTTGGGGTTTATTTCAATACATATTAAAAAACTCATTTATAAATCATCATTTAAAAAGCCCGCCCTTTTACAACATCCCCAAGTGCGCAGGCGTACAAAAAAACATTCATCGCCATAATGTCAAAAAACACATGTTTACCCCAAATGGCGTTTCCCAATTCCATCCATTTTTAAAAAATAACCTCACCATCATCTAGAGCGGAAAAAATACCATCTAAACGACCACTCACTCGACCCTACTCCTCCCCCACCACCTAACCCTTTCCCAACATAGGCATACATATTCAAGCACGAGCGCGACTTCAGGAAACCAACACTACCCCACTACTCGCGAATGACCTTTTAGTTTTGGTCTTTTAATCAAATAAAGAGGCTATAGGAAAGTAGGGGGCATTACTAGCAGTGCTAGGACACCCTGTATGTTCTAATCCCATGTTTGGTTAGCGAGATATCAGGTTCGGGGCCGCTACGAGGGTGGCTCAATAAAAAGTGGAGCAGCACTCTCCTTACCCCACTACTCATTCCATCTCTACATAGCAACCAGACCCTACATCCGACGCAATCTGTTAACCCTTGAGAGGGCGCGTCTTTATTTATTACCCGAGGAGGCGCGCACGATGGTTTAAACCGGGTTTAAGAAAGAACAAATATATGCCATACCCGCCACAAAACTTTATTTTTAACATGGATTTTATAACTAGTACGTTTCTATAATCACTAAAACGTACCACTGTTTCCAGAAGTCGCACACAGGAGAAACAATCAACAAAATAAAACTGTCGTCCATTTTTCCACAATAGTTGTCGTTCACTTACATTTACTAGGCTCCTAGTCATCGTCACTGCCAATATCTGAGACGTGGTTTGCACAACTGAAGCATTGTGTATTTGACCGGGTCAACAAAACTGGAGGAGACGCGCACAGTATCAAATACTAGTTCGACAAACAACAATGGCTGGCGGTAAACCTAATATAACTTGATCACCCGACCCAAGCGTAACCGACAAAGGACGATTCCATGCAATGGTATACTGAGGGAAGGGAGGTAAGCTTAGTAGTCATCATGATACCGAGTGATAATGAATGAACCCGGTGCTATCGACCGTGCGCGCCCTCTGAAGGGTTAAACATATTCAAACCTCGGTCTACCCCTACAGTTCTTCCGGCATCCCGGAGTCTTTAAAAGCCACAGTAGTTAAAAGGGACTTAAAACACATAACAATATTATTATTGAATTAGAAATGCACACCCTACTACAGACACCCTAATCACACAGGTTATCATACAAATTCTCTCTCTCTCTCTCTCTCTCTCTCTCTCTCTCTCTCACACACACACACACACACACATAAAAATACGGGGCTAAATGACCATGATATCCATGCCCCTCATATGAAATAACAACTACATCAATGTATACAACTGAAAGGACAGAAACATATCCGAAATGGTGTCAAACGAAATCTCGATGAAATATCCTGCATTCCGCTTCCCACAGTGGGTGAGTGGTTATCGTTTCGAACTCCCAACCCCAAGCCTTCAGGTTCGCTCCTGGCCATGGTAAGTGATTATTGAAAGGCGACAAAAATCATGACACGAATGTCATACGTTGTTGGCATGTTAAAGAACCCATTGGAATTCAGTAGGCCGTGTTCCTAACGGCAAAATTACTCGGAATTTTCCACCAACACAAAAACGTTCCTCCTTTCTCTACTAGAAAGCGCTATAGTCTCAAGGAGCTCAGATATCTAACATCCTTGACTTTTATAGTGCTCCATGGAACAACAAAATATGACATGCAAGCTGCCCTCTGGGCGTCAAATAACAAAGCTTGCACCTGGCACCCGAGGCAATAAATATTATTATTTATTTATTTACAACGTATTTTCCCAATATTGGAAAGCGTTAAGCACTTTGACTCAATTCATGACGTTCTTCTTATTTTGCCAGTATTGTTGCATTCTGTTGGAGAATGCCACTTTTCTTTCGTCAGACCATTGAGGTCTGTAAGGTGTAGGTTTTGCTTGCTCTGGTTGGACTTCCAGTTGTTCACTTTGTTACGGAAGGAGTCTCTGTCTGATGTGTCGGTTATGTTAGCAGTCCGCATGTTTTTAGCCTACTTTTCACATTTTGCAAAAATGAGGAAAAAGTAGACTTATGAGATCGATCCGGGAAAATGTGTCTCAGTCTGTCTGTCTGGCTGTGTGTGTGTGTGTCCCCCCCCCCCCCCCCCTATCAACTCCTAAACGGCTGCAGCAATCAAAACCAAATTTAGTTTGAGTAAAGATGTGCACCGGAATAGCTCACGTCCATATTTGAAAATGATGTCAGTGCTACCAACTGCTGGAAAAACGCACTAGAAATTTGAGCTCCATGTTGGATATCTCGCAAGGTATGCATGGGAGCTATTCCAAAATTGGTACACATGCAGATAATACTATTTCAGTTTAATTTCCAGGAAGCCAACAATGACAGTGTTGCCAAAATAATTTTAAGCCTTCTGATAGGTCCAATGTTTAAATGCATATAACTTCTACACTATCAATTGGATTTCAACCAAATTTTGTATGTAATATCTGTACATAAACAGATATGATTGAGCGTATTCTTAAGAGCCACCAGGGCTTCCAACTGTTAATAATTGCTCTCTCTATTTGTTTTATCCAAATACCAATATATCAGAAAGTATGCAAGCCAACAGCTTTAAACTATGCACACGTACATTCTGACATTTTAGATTAATTTGGAGTAACTTATATACGTCAGTTCTACCAACATGATTATAAGCCTGCTGATAGTACCAATTTTTAAATACATGTAACTTATATACTATCAGCTGGATTTCAACCAAATTTCGTATGTGCTATGTGTACCATAACAGATATGACTATAAGTATTGTTAAGAGCAATCAGGGCTGCCAACTGTTAATAAATGCTGTCTATATTCTTTTTACCCTAATATCAATTTATCAGAAAGTATGCAAGCCAACAGCTCTATACTTTGCACACGTATAGCACCTGACATTCTAGATTAATTTGGAGTAATTAATACAAGGCAGTGCTGCCAACATGATTCTATGCCTGCTGATATGTCCAATTTTAAAATACATGTAACTTCTATACTAACAAATGGATTTCATCCAAAATTGGCACAACAAGATATCATAATAATTCAGATTATTTCTGACCAGCACACGCATGGTATTGTTGGCAACATGCTTTTACGCGTGCTGATAGATCCAGTGTTTAACTGCATGTAACGTCCATTGGACTTCAACCAAATTTTGTATTCTGTACCTTAAGAGGTGGAACTAAGAATATATTCAGTCACCAGGGCTGCCAACTGTAGTGCTCTATTAGGCTACATTATACCAGGTATATTTTGAACTAATTAGATATTTCGATATTACCAACTTAATTTCGTCATTATTCTAGATAGGTTCATATACTGTAGAATAATCATTGGCATGAAAAGTAGGCTGTATAGTTCTTCACGGAACTTCTTGTTTTGTACTTCTTTCATCCATGGTGTTGTACTTTTGAGTGATAATATGTAATCTGGTATTCTTTTGGTTAGTCGGGTATTCGGCAGTCTACTTATGTGCTCGAAAATTTTCAATATTTTTTTTCTGATGTCGACGTCGATGTTTGAGTATTTTTCAGTTGTCTTGATTGACTGTAGTCGGTACCCGTCAGGAGTGAGTCTTGCTCCCAGTATTTTCCAAATGATTTTTAGCCTACTTTTCTCATTTTGCAAAAATTAGGAAAAAGTAGACTTATGAGATCGCTCGGGGAAACGTGTGTCTGCCTGTCTGTATGTCCTTCTGTCTGTCTGGCTGTGTGTGTATCCCCCCCTATCAACTCCGAAACGGCTGCAGCTATCCAAACCAAATTTGGTAAGAGTAAAGATCTATACCTGAATATCTCATGGCCATATTTGAAATTGACATCAGTGCTACCAACTGCTGAAAAATCGCAATTTAAATTTGAGCTCTATGTTGGATATCTCAGAAGTCATGCATGCGAACTATTCCAAAATTGGCACACATATAGAAAATATCATTCCAGATTAATTTTCTAAAGTCCTTTTATGCCAGAGTTGCCAACATGATTCTAAGCCTGCTGTTAGGTCCAATTTCTAAATGCATGTAACTTCTATATTATCGATTGGATTTCAACCAAATTTCGTATGTACTATGTGTACTACAACACATATGACTGTGCGTATTCTAAAGAGCCACCAGGGCTGCCAACCGTTAATAAATGCTCTCACTATGTTTTAACCCTGTTGTCAATATATCAGAAAATATGCAATCCAACAGCTTTAAACTTTGCACACGTATCGTATCTGACATTCTACCTTAGTTCGGTGTAACTTATATATCAGAGCTACCAACACGATTCTAAGCCTGCTGATAAGTCAAGTTATAAATGCATATAACTTCTATACTAAGAAATGGATTTCAACCAAATTTCGTTTGTGCTTTGTGTACCATAACAGTTACGACTATGCGTATTCTTGCCAACTGTTAATAAATGCTCTCTCTATTTGTTTAATCCTAATATCAATTTATCAGAAATGTATGCAAGCCATCAGCTCTAAACTTTGCACCCGTATGGTACCTGACTTTCTAGATAAATTTGGAGTATCTAATATACCTCAGTGCTGCCAACATGATTCTAAGCTTTCTGATAGTTTCAATTGTTAATTACATGTAACTTCCATACTAACAATTATTACCAATTGGCGCTATAATAGATCGTAATATTTCATATTAATTCTTAGCATCACATACATGACAATGTTCCCAACATGGTTTTACGAGAACTTATAAATCCAATATCGAACAGCATGTAACGTCCATACTATCCATTAGACTTCAACCAAATTTTGTATGTGCATTCTATACCTTAAGAGATGGAACTAAGAATATATTCAGAGTCACCAGGGCTGCCAACTGTAGTAAGTTACTGTATTAGGCTATACTATTTTAGGTGTATTCAAACCGCAGTACTTATAAATGTTGGTATTACCAACCATATATCGTCATTATTGTAGATAGGTCTATATAGTTTGGCACGAATCTCAAATTTTAAGGAAAGTAGGCTCTTTAGTTCGTCACGGAACTACTTGTTCTTTCTTCTTTCTTGATGTCTTCAAGTTCATATTTCTTATTGAGTGTAAGTGTTTCGCTTGCGTAGAGACTTTCCGGTTTGATGGCAGTGTTGTAATGTCGAAATTTGGTTTGTCTTGACGTGCATTTTATGTTATAGAGGTTATAATAATAATTATTATTATTAGTATTATTATTATTATTATCCTGTATTCCAAGACTAGTGTGGGGATTGACCGGTCTCAGCCCGGTGGACTGGGAGATACGATGCGATGTGTGCGTACTCATTCCTTCACGCGAGAGATGAAGCCAGACGCTCAAGTTGTCTCACCTAGCCTGTTGTATGAATGAGGGGGTAAACACCACCACTGCGCAGCGCATATTTGCATACAGTTAGTGAAGCGTAAAGTTTTCCACGTCAACTGAGTTTAGAACCTTAATTTTGTCGACAGTTACAAACAAACGACCAGAAAGTTACAACTTCTATAATAATTATTAAATTAATCAACTGCTTACCAAGAAATTCTGCGTCTCTAATTTCACAATTCTCCGTGAAGTACGAGTGGATGGAAAAGAGCAAATTCATTCATTCATTCATTCATTCATTCATTACCTCATTTGAAGAGGGGGGTAATTCGCCAGTATCGGCTTCGGATATTTTAAGAGCCGAAGAGCGTTTAAAATTCCTCAGTATGCCTTCCTTCGAAGGGGAAGTAAAGCTGGGGGTCCCATGTCATAGAATTATGGCATGAAAAAGAACCTTCCACTAACTACACTTGTGGAAGCTAAATTTTGTAGGTTAGTTTGATAACGCTATATTAGTTCCGACATTCGCCGCCAGGTGTAGACTGCGATGGCATTTAGTAGCCACGTCCGCAGCTAGGTGTCATGGACGGTAGCATTTGGTAGTAAAAGTAGTAATTACACAACATTTCAATCTTCTCTTAGACACATCAATATGTTTGGGAAAAGGCGCTAAGACTGTGGCAGGTAATGAGTCCTAATTATCATGATGATGATGATGATGATAATTGCTGTTTTAAGGGGCCTAACATCTAGGTTATCGGCCCCTCATTTTTCGGGTGATAGTGAGAGATGAGATGTAATGTTAACTATAACCAAAACCACACTTACAACTAAAACTTACACTGTAGAAGAAGAAATTGAAAACAAAAGGTGAAAAAGGCAAATAAACGACAGGAGGAAAAAAAATGCCCTCAACCCTCGAAGATTGAGGATTGAGGGACTTGGAAGGAAGGAGAGCCATGAAAGGCATTTAGGAAATGGAAAGAGGAGAGGGCCCGCCCCAAAGGCAATGGGAACAAGAAGTTCCGTGAAGAACTATACAGCCTACTTTTCATGCCAATGATTATTCTACAGTATATGAACCTATCTAGAATAATGAAGAAATTAAGTTGGTAATATCGAAATATCTAATTAGTTCAAAATATACCTGGTATAATGTAGCCTAATAGAGCACTACAGTTGGCAGCCCTGGTGACTGAATATATTCTTAGTTCCACCTCTTAAGGTACAGAATACAAAATTTGGTTGAAGTCCAATGGACATTACATGCAGTTAGACACTGGATCTATCAGCACGCGTAAAAGCATGTTGCCAACAATGTCATGCGTGTGCTGGTCAGAAATAATCTGAATTATTATGATATCTTGTTGTGCTAATTTTGGATGAAATCCATTTGTTAGTATAGAAGTTACATGTATTTTAAAATTGGACATATCAGCAGGCATAGAATCATGTTGGCAGCACCGCCTTGTATTAATTACTCCAAATTAATCTAGAATGTCAGGTGCTATACGTGTGCAAAGTATAGAGCTGTTAGCTTGCATACTTTCTGATATATTGATATTAGGGTAAAAAGAATATAGACAGCATTTATTAACAGTTGGCAACCCTGATTGCTCTTAACAATACGTATAGTCATATCTGTTATGGTACACATTGCACATACGAAATTTGGTTGAAATCCAACTGATAGTATAGAAGTTACATGTATTTAAAAATTGGTACTATCAGCAGGCTTATAATCATGTCGGTAGAACTGACGTATATAAGTTACTCCAAATTAATCTAAAACGTCATAATATACGTGTGCATAGTTTAAAGCTGTTGGCTTGCATACTTTCTGATATATTGGTATTTAGATTTAAAAAAATAGAGTGAGCAATTATTAACAGTTGGCAGCCCTGGTGGCTCTTAGGAATACGCTCAGTCATATCTGTTTATGTACAGATATATTCATACAGAATTTGGTTGAAATCCAGTTGATAGTGTAGAAGTTATATGCATTTAAACATTGGACCTATCAGAAGGCTTAAAATTATTTTGGCAACACTGTCATGGTTGGCCTCCTGGAAATTAAACTGAAATAGTATTATCTACATGTGTGCCAATTTTGGAATAGCTCCCATGCATACCTGGCAAGATATTCAACATGGAGCTCAAATTTCTAGTGCGTTTTTTCAGCAGTTGGTAGCACTGACATCATTTTCAAATATGGACGTGAGCTATTCCGGTGCACATCTTTACTCATACTAAATTTGGTTTTGATTGCTGCAGCCGTTTAGGAGTTGATGGGGGGGGGGGGGGGGGACAGACACACAGCCAGACAGACAGACAGACCCACATTTTCCCGGATCGATCTCATAAGACTACTTTTTCCTCATTTTTGCAAAATGTGAAAAGTAGGCTAAAAACGGGGAAAACCCGGTCCCAACTCAGGAATTCCTCGGGGTCGCCAGCTCCTGAACCCACCAGCCGTGAGCCCTTTAGGGTGTAGCACTATCCAGGGTACACCAGAAGTGGTGAGGCTACATACACCTAGCCTCCGTAAGGACCTTGAGCAGAAGGCAGGAGATATGAAGAGAACAAAAGAGGTCTGACCCCTCGAAGAATGAGGGATCAGAAAATTAAATCAAGGGCCCATTAAGGCGGGAAAGTGAAAGACTTCCTAGGCCTCGGATACGCTAATAACTTACCGTCGAGGTCGGAAAAGAACAAGAGTTGACCAACGGAGGTCGATAGGAAATATGACAGAGAGAAGCCCGGCACAAGTAAGTGTAAGTATTGCTGAACTCAGCTGGAGCCCCGTGGTCGCCAACCCACGTCCCACTAGTCGTGAGCTCCTGGGGGAGTTCCGATTATCAATACCACGATTAATGGAAGAATATTTCCCATAATTTGTATCCCGCAATCGGCCCTTAACTTTATTCGGAAGGTCTGCCCTGCACAGGTACTGTAGGTGGGATTTGCTTAGTTCTCGCCATGCTGTCCGATTAGTGTAAGTGTTAAACAAAGCGTATAGTCTGGATTTCGTCCTTCCATCTGCTTTTGGGAGATTCGCACCCACCCTAGTTGATGTAGACATTTGTGTGGGAGTGATTTTTGAAAAGGGACAGAAGTGGATGGGACGGAAATGGATGGTACAAAAGTGCATAGGACGGAAACAATGAGCGCGCGTGGTGGCGGAGATCGGTACTACGACGTACTTCAGGCCATGTGGCTATGGGGAATGTATATTGCATACAGTTCAGTTCAAAGTTTGGAGACCCTATTTAAGATATTCCTACAATAAATAAAAAAAAGGAAGATTGTAGTTTTACGTGACCGTGAATCTTGTGATTATGAGCCACGGGACCTCCTTTTTACGTGGAATCCGAACCACAGGACATGGCATTTCACTTCGAAAATCTCACATGCATTGACCGGGAATCGAACCCGGACTGCCTTGGTGAGAGGCACACAGCTACAATAAATCAACTTCAAGTTGTCGTTCTTTGGTGTGAAAATATTCATTATATTATATTTGCTGAAAACGATTACGATTTATTAAATCTTCATACTTTTGCTGTATTCTTATTTAATGTAAGCACTCGATATACTGTCGGCCATGTGGCTATGTGGAATCTATATCGCATCAACAAACACTCCAAACAACGTAGGAATTCTGTATATTAATACCGACTGCTAACAATAATTGAAACTTTGTTGGTCTAAACTTTTCACTGGGAGAAACACATTATTAATATACCTTCTGCACACCTAATTCTTAATCGCGCCTATACTTGGCAGTGCACTCTATCGGCAAAAAAGGGCCATTTTCAATAACATCGCTGGCATGGGTTCACTAACTGGCCGGTATAGAGTGCAGCTCGCATCAAGTAGGCAGTGGATTGCTTCCGCTCAGCGCAGCTCGCATCAAGTAGGCAGTGGATTGCTTCCGCTCAGCGCAGCTCGCATCCAGTCCCATTGCAAAACGCACAATATAACGCTCAATTGTATAACGCCTCAGTACTCAAAAAACAATAAATATAAAAAATCAAGCAAAAATACAATTCTATTAGGATTAGAACCCCAGTCGGCTGGTTGAGAGACCAACGCTGTAACCACAGACCTAATTATGTACTCCCAAAACTTATGTTATCAATCGATTAAGATACAACGTCTTAGCCAATAATGACATGTTACACATCGTATGCGAATGCTGTAAGGCTCGTATATATTTTTTTCTATCATTCGAGTTACACTACTTCTAGGATTAAAATCGTTGAGCACAAACCTAGCAGCCTTCCTTTGTACCACCTCCAGCTCACTGATGAGCCCTATTAGATATGGGTGGATATCAGGAGATTTTAATTGCACGGGGCTTCTGCAAATCTTCAAAAGTTTCGTATTAAATCTTTTTGGTTACATTAAATCACACACCACTTAGTTTTTCTTAGTCGGTTTTACCCTCCATGATGTTTTTCCCACTGACTGAGTGAGGGATCCCACTATTACCGCCACTACGGGCAGTGTCCTGGAGCTAGGAACATCTGGTTGGGAAGAGGATACAACTGGAGAGGTGAGATCAGCAGCTCGCCCAGGTGGCCTCACCTGCAAAGAAAACAGGGAGGGGAAGATTGGGAGGGATAGGCAAGGAAGAGCGAAAGAGGTGGCCGTGGCCTTACAGTAGGTACCATCCCGGCATTTGCCCGAAGACGAAGTAGGAAACCACGGAAAACCACTTCGAGGATGGCTGAGGTGGAAATTGTACCCCCTCTACTCATTTTTACCACCCGCAGAGCCATGAATCAAACGTAGGACCTCCTGGGTGGCAGCTAATCACGCTGACCACTACACAACGGAGGGGACAGTTTCTAACGGTATTTTTTCCTTCACAGTTCATTCCTAAGGCTACTTTCCCACAACTGTATTCGAACCGCCCGCAGGTGCACCGAGTCAGGCTCATCAGGGTTAGTGAACCATCCTTTACGTCCCGTTAGTGCATTTGCGATCCCTAACTGGGAGAGCTGAGAGATCATGGAGCTCTCCACCTCCCTATAGATGAGCAAGGCAATGTGCCATATTTTTGGGTTAATCCCAGTACCTGAGTAGCTCATAATTATTTTCTGTGTTTTAGGTTGCTCATCAATACTAGAAAAATAGCACTTGAAGTTACAACATTCATAGACTTCATTATGGTAAAGCAGAGATTTTGAAACCAGACTTAGAATTGTATAACATATACCGGTTCTGACATAAACAATGACCACAATCTGGTTGTTATGGAATGCAGGCTTAAATTGAAGAAATTAAAGAAAAGTCAAAAGCCAAAAAGGTGGGCAATAGACAGACTGAAAGAGACGGACGTGAACAAACGATTCAAGACGAATATAAAGGAAGTAATAATGTAAAACCGTGAACAAATTTCAATTGCATAAGAATGGGCCCTTTTGATGAATGAAATAACGAAATCTGCAGATGACAACATTCGTAAGAAAGAAAGAAAAGCTAGAGAACCTTGGATCACGCAGCTTATACCAGAATTATTAATGTACGAAAGTTTAAAAGCACAAGAATGTAAGAGATGAAAGCGAAAAATCACAATACAGACGTCCGAGAAATCAGGTTAACAAGAACTGCAAGGAAGTAAAAGAAAAATGCTTGAAAGAGAAATGTGCAGATATAGACAATTGTATGAACTTAGGAAAGTAGATACAGCTTATTGAAGGATTAAGAGTACTTTGGGGAAAGGAAGACTAATAGCTGTAATATTAAGGACTCACATGGAAAACCTCTAACAGGGAAGAAATGGTTGAAAGGGGAGAGGAACTTGATGAGGATGAGAAAGATGATTTAATATTGATATCAGAATTTGAAAGAGCATTGGAAGACTCAAGCAGGAAACAAGCATCAGGCATAGATGATATACCGATTGAGGTGCGACGTTGAATAGGTGATGAAGGTATGGATTAGGTCCGATCAGGTTATTTCACTTGGTGTGGAAGATGAGACAGGTGAGGTATCCTCTGATTTCAAAAAGAATGTTATCATCCCTATACCAAAGAAAACATTACCGTTCAACCAGCTTGATCACTCATGCTTCAAAAATTCTGACTAGAATGATTTACAAGAGGATGGAAAGACAGATAGACACAGAGTTGGGTCAAGACCAGTTTGGCTTAAGGAAAAACGTAGGAACAAAGCAAGCTGGACTAAGTCTTACGCTGATTTTGGAAGGTAGAATATAGAAGGATAAGATATCGTTCATGGCATTTGTAGGCTTAGAAAAGGCTGTTGATAACGTTGATTGGACTAAATTGTTTGACATTTTGAAAACGATTGGAATAAAGTACAGGGATGGGAGGGTGCTCAACAATATATGCAGAAACCTGAAAGTATTTATTCGAGTCAAAGGACATGAGAGAGAATCTGGTATTCAGAAAGGTGTAAGGCAAGGATGCAACTTATCACCCATACTTTTCAATCTATACATTGAACAAGCAATTCAGGAAATTGGGGAAAATTCAAAGTAGGAGTAAAGGTTCAAGGAAAAATAATTTCAACTCTGATGACATCGGCATCTTAGCCAAGATACCAGAGGATTTGAATGAGTTTTAGATGGTAAGGATACTCCTGCCTTGAGGAAAGAATTCATGATGTTGTTTGAGTCTTCAGTCTTTTGACTGGTTTGATGCAGCTCTCCATGCCTCCCTGTCCTGAGCTAATCGTTTCATCTCTACATAACTACCACACCCTACATCTGAGGCAATCTGTTTAACATATTCTAACCTTGGTCTACCCCTACAGTTCTTGTCCTCGACCCTTCCTTCCATAACTAAGCTTGCTATTCCTGGGTGTCTTAGTATGTGTCCTACCACCCTATCTCTTCTCTTCATTAGCAGTCGCCAGAAACATCTCTCCTCTCCCACTCGTCTTAATACCTCTATGTTTGTAACCCTATCTACCCATCTGATCTTCAACATTCTTCTGTAACACCACATTTCAAATGCTTCTATTCTCCTCTTTTCTGCTGCACCAATAGTCCAAGTTTCACTTCCATAGAGCGCCACGCTCCAGACCAAGGCTTTCAAAAATGACTTCCTAATACCTAAATCTATATTCGATGTCAGCAGATTCCTTTTTTGTAGAAAAGCTTTCTTTGCCTGAGCCAACCTACTTTTTATATCCTCTTTGCTTCGTCCATCACTGGTTATTCTACTTCCTAAGTAACAGAAGTTTTCTACTTCCTTCAGCTTTTCACCTGTCAATTTGATCTCCATAGAGGTTTCTGATTTATTTCGGCTGCATTCCAGTATTTTTGTTTTACATTTATTAATTTTCATCATGAATTCTTTCTGTAAGACGGAGTCCATACCATTCAAAAACTCATTCAAATCCTCAGGCTTGTCGGCCAAGATGACGATGTCATCAGCAAATCTCAGAGTTGAAATTATTTCTCCTTGAATCTTCACTCCCACTTTAAATTTTTCTCTAATTTCCTTCATTGCTTGTTCAATGTAAAGATTGAAAAGTATGGGTGATAAGTTGCAGCCTTGCCTTACACCTTTCTGATGAAAAATAATAAATGTAAAACAATAATATTTGAATTCAGACGAAATAAATCAATAACGCCCATGGAAGTCAAATTGGCAAGTGAAAAGCTAAAGGAAATAGGAATCAAAATAGCCAGTGATGGACGAAGCAACGAGGATATAAAAAGTAGGTTAGCACAGCCAAGGAAAGCATTTCTACAGAAAAAGAATCTGATGAAATCGAATACCTAGGTAAAGATTTAGGTATTACGTAGTTATTTTTGAAAGTCTTAGTCTGGAGCGTGGCACTCTATGGAAGTGAAACTTGGACTATTCGAGCAACAAAATAGAGGAGAATTGAAACATTTGAAATGTGGCGTTGACGAGAATGATGGCGATCAGATGGGTAGATAGGGTTACAAATGAAGAGGTATTAAGACGATTGGGAGAGGATAGATGTTTCTGGTGAAAGCTAATGAAGAGAAGAGATAGGTTGGTAGGACACGTACTAAGACACCCAGGAATAGCAAAGTTAGTTATGGACGGAAGGGTCGATGACAAGAACTGTAGGGGTAGACCAAGGTCAGAATATGTTAAACAGATTGCGTCCAATGTAGGGTGTAGTATCATTGTAGAGCTGAAACGATTAGCTCAGGACAGGGAAGCTGGAGAGCTGCATCAAACCAGTCAAAATACTGAAGACTCAAATATACACAATAATTGAAAATGCTTGATTTCTCGTATTCACTCTCAAACTTACTCTTTAGTTTCATTCTAAGTTTAGCATAGCGTAAGTAGACTGGCAAACGAATGACAGAAAACGTTTTGACTGGAATATACCCGTCATAGAAGTTGTTATTGTTGTTGTTGTTGTTGCTAGTTCATTATAGAGACTTGGGGCATATTGGTCACCATCCTGTGTGTTCAATGTTGTATGATAACCTGTGTTTCTCTGGTGACTGTGTAACTGTATTTGTTAAGGTCGAGATAGGTGTCCTGAGATTTGAAATGCTTTTTATCCCGGCATTTTCATGGAGGGAGTACAGAAAACCACACTCAGGATAGCAGCTGCAGCAACAGGGTTCGAACCTCTGTGCTCCGGAATTG
The DNA here is from genome assembly GCA_946902985.2 of Meconema thalassinum. Taxonomy (NCBI): domain Eukaryota; kingdom Metazoa; phylum Arthropoda; class Insecta; order Orthoptera; family Tettigoniidae; genus Meconema; species Meconema thalassinum. The sequence continues at coordinate 2,123,701,117 of OX336388.2, forward strand.
CTGCAGCTCCCGATGGTGAGTGACGTAACAAATTAACATTCCATTGTTTTGTTTAGTACGTGTTTGTACTGATTTCAGTAAATAAACCATGAGATAAAATAATAAATACCTGTCTACTCCACTTTTACCGAGGTACGGGATCGGATTCTGGGAGAGTCAGTGGGCATTCGAGCGTGCGTAAGCTGTGTCACTAGATATATTGGCATGCTAAAAGTTCCCTTCCAGGCATAATTCCGTAAACTTGGCGTTTCTTACAGCTGGAGTAGTTAAAAGGGACATATAACCCATATTATTATTATCATAATTCTTCTTTAATCGTATCGGTCTACTAAGGGTCGCTTTGATCTTTGCCCAGTGTTCCTTCATACGTTTCCTGTGTTGCTCTTTTCTTTCCTTCGTCCACATCTTTCCCGTCTTCAACTTTGTTTTTTCTTGAAAACCCTGATGGTCGTTTAGTTTCTTCCTGAGGGGATTGCGTTCTTGAATATCTCCACAGGTAATCTCCATCTCTCTCAGGGGCAGATGACCTCGTAGTTCCGCCCCTTAAAACAACAATAACTAACTAACCTACTAATCTCCACTTTCCACCCCTTCCAACCAGGCTGGCTTGGTCTTCTTATTTTTATTATTAACAGAATCGCGGACGAATGTGCATAACATAGATTTACACTAGTTTAGCACAGTGATTTCTGTTTTTTTTTTTTTTAATGTTTAAAATAGGTTAAGATCCGATTTGTCAATCGTGTTCGTTTCATTCTAAGCAAGTGGCCATAACATGCAATTCTCCTTTTCCTCATAAAATCAGAGATCTTTTGGACATGAATATACAGCTCATGGTTATGCCGTCGTCTTAATTCACCTTTTTCTTTATTCGGGCCGAGAATTTTCCTCCAGATCTTTCTTTCTTTCTTTCTTTCTTTCTTTCTTTCTTTCTTTCTTTGATCTCCAATTTTTCTACCAGGCCTTTCTTGTTCATAGTGAGGCGTTCGCTGCATACAGATCATCTGGCCGTATGACAATGCAATAATGCCTGAGATTTGCGTTCAAGGATATTGACTTTTGGTTGTAAACGTCCTTGGTGAGTTGGTACGCTATTTCCATTTTATTCATGCGCGAAGTGAAGGTTTCTTTCTCACAGACATAGATATTTAAACTTTTCTGTCCATTTGATTTTCCCCTGGTTTACTTTTAGCTCTCTTGGTGCTGGCTTGATGTTAGTTATGAACTGTGTTTTCTCCAAAGAGATCTGAAGAACAAATTGTATTGCTGTGCCTGTAGCTGGTCATTTGGTTTGTGGCTATGCCAATAGAATCTGAGAGAATTGCAAGAAAGTACGTGACAAGGAATCCAAGGCCTATGTCACACCTCCTGCGCTGCCATTTCTCGTTTATTTATCATTCTGCAGGTAATAGTATTAACTCGACGCATATAGTGCGCACTTTATTAACGTCCCTAATGAACCGCCGTCTCTAGCTATGCAATATTTCCTTTTATCACCGTCATCAGTCATTCTTTGGCTCAACATCCCATCGAACGGAAAATGAGATGGTAATTTTTAATTCCCGTCTGAAGGTCTAATTTGCCAGGCTCATATGGAACAACTGACGTTCCACATGGGCAGAGTTGCCGCCTGCCAGGAAATTAACTCTGTACTTAGAAATTAAAACTCGCCGGCCAGACCATTAGCGGGCGCGCTCCTCATCAAAGGGAAGCAATGAAAGGCTTGTGGTCTAATGAAATCCGGTTCGAGTATTATCACAGATATAGAATGAGCACTATTTACTGTGAGCCGTGCCGCATGAGCAGAAAGAGGGATATATGACATGTTTTTAATACGAACATCACCACGTCGATTTTGGGACAGTATAGTGAAGCAGGTAGATCATTTGTAGTACCAGGAGATGTTGTTTGAGTCTTCGGACATTCGACTTGTTTGATGCAGTGCTCCATGTTACCCTGACCTGAGCTAATCGTTTCGGAATACAGAATGAGACGTCATTCTACGATAAAATATTCTAATGTACAGAAATTAGTGAAAATACCTTTCCTAATGATGAAAAAAAGTGACAGTCAGTCTGAAAGTCTAGACATTGTATCAATTTAAATGCTACAAATGCTCGAAAGGCTGGAAACATCTCGCTTCACTCGAAGCCAAAGACTCTTGACATGTTAGAACATTATCTGCATAATACTTATATTGCTTATCTTGTTTCAAATTACTCGCGAACGGCAAGTGCAAACCAAGTGAAAAGCAAGGTCAAGCGCGCGGGATGCCGTCACGCTCACAAGAGCGCGCGGGGACGTGGCCCTTCCATCCAGTCTAAAAACACTTATACTGGGCGATGTATTGAAGATAGAGATATGCTCTCGGGGACTTTTTTGTAGAAGTTTTCATCCTGACCTATTCTTACGCTCATAGTATATTGATATGTTAACGGTTTGCCCAGCGTAAGCTTAAGAAGCGCACGGACGCCAAGTTTGTTTTCGACCTTTTCACTGAAATCGTTACTGCTTGGCTTCCTTTGATCATACATAAATGATTTACTACAGAATCTTTCCTCGAGATATCCTTTACAGAACGGTGAAAACCGCTTCAAAATCCATCCAGTGGTTCTCGAGGTTACCCGTGTCATCCAAGAATCAGGGATTTTTGTCTTATACTATCGAAGTAGAAATTGTCGGGGAACACATGCACCAAGCAGTACTATGACGTCACACACCTCAGTGCATCTGGGTGCATTTCGTCCTGTCACCGTAACGTAACGCCAGACCCCAGCGTAACGACGAAGTCGACAAGATCACGTAAAATGATAAAATAAGAAAATTATGTAGGAATACGAGTAAGCCTCCGTGGCTCAGGCGGCAGCACGCCGGCCTCTCACCGCTGGGTCTGTGGTTCAAATCCCGGTCTCTCCATGTGAGATCTGTGCTGGACAAAACGGAGGCAGACAGGTTTTTCTCCGGGTACTCCGGGTTTCCCTGTCAAAATTTCATTCCAGCAACACTCTCCACTATCATTTCATTTCATCTGTCATTTATTAATCATTGCCCCAGAGGAGTGCGTCAGGCCTCGGCAGCCGGCACAGTCCATATCCTCGCCGCTAGATAGGGGCTTCATTCATTCCATTCCCTGACCCGGTCGGAGACTGGAAGGCTGTGGATTTTCATTTCATGTAGGAATACGTGGGCTGTTTTTTTTTTCAAGTTCCGGTGGACTGTATAGAAAAACAGATTGACATTCCAAACTGATTTTACTACTAAATGCTTGCTTGTTTTATTCTTATGTCTCAACATAATCGCTAAAACGATTAAAACATTTGTCGTATCGTTACACCAGCTTTCCAATGCCCTCAGCAAAGAATTCTGCCGCCACTGAGGAGGGTACGTCTGGAGAGTCTCCTGAAGATTTCCTTTTTGGCGAGGCGTTGCCGCCCAACCATACCTTCAATTCTCGGAAAATGTGAACATCATCCACGACCGCACTGTGCCAACGTTACGATAGACTTTTTCAAAGAATTCTAGTGTGAAGTTTTGAACCATCTGCCGTTTAGTCGAAACCAGCACTGAATGATTTTCACCTTTTTCGTTTTTGCGATTATGTTGAAGCATAAGAATAAAACAAGCAAACATTTAGTAGTAAAATCAGTTTGGTGTGTCAATCTGTTATTTTTATACAGTTCATCTGAACTTGAACAAGTAGTTCCGTGACGAACTAAAGAGCCTACTTTTCTTAAAATTTCAGTTTGAAGCCAATCTATATAGACCTACTAGCTGAAGTACCCGTGCTTCGCTACGCGTCATAAATAAATTAAAATGTGAAGGTGACAGTTAAAACAGGGGATAGGCGAGATGCTGCGCAGAGGGAGATTAAGGATGGAACATTTTGTCCAACTACACCGCTCGGCGTTGACCGTGTTCTATAGCACAAATTTAGGTTTTTCTCACTAACCGTTGGAGATACCTTTCGGATAGAAAATGTAATTTTAAACCTCGTATATGCCATCAAAAGTTTGCTATTTCTTAGCGTTCTCTTTTTATTTGAAATGGAAATATGAAAGTTTGAAACCAAAGGGTGTAGTGACGTCACTAAAATGGTCGCCATCCTTAAATAGTGCAAATTATTGAAATCAAAAGTAACCTATATGTTAACCAGGTAAATCAGTTACTTCCATGTAAAATTCAGGTAAATCGGACCAGTGGTACTTGCGTGATGAGTAATACACACACACCATCTCATTTTTAGCCTCGCTTCGCTCGCGTCATAGTCGTGTCATATTGTTATTGAATGAAATGCAGGTTTAACCCCGTTAACACCCCTTTAGAACCTGAATATCCAAAAATCCCTCCTTAGTTGACATTTTCGACACACAACAAACATATCCCCAAAATATCATTCTTCTAACTTTAATAGTTTTGGTTGGTCGATGAGAGTGAACATCCAAAAATCCTTCCTTAGTGGACGTTCTTCTTCCAGAATTTCACCCCTCCCCATAGGCCCCTTAAATTGTATTTATGATAAAACGGTCGAACACCTATTTATTTATTTATTTATTTATTTATTTATTTATTTATTTATTTATTTATTTATTTATTTATTTATTTATTTATTTATTTATTTATTTATTTATTTATTTATTTATTTATTTATTTATTTATTTATTTATTTATTTATTTATTTATTTATTTATTTATTTATTTATTTATTTATTTATTTATTTATTTATTTATTTATTTATTTATTTATTTATTTATTTATTTTTAAGCTGATTGATTTCCTCCGAGTTTCAAACACCTCGCTTATGTCGTTTAAGAGATACACGCTCTGTTAGGAATCTTTCAAACCCCACTTTTCATCCCTTTCACCTTATAATATACACTACATCGAAAAACCATTAGACATGTGTCAGCTTATTTTAATGATTAGAATATATGCCAAGTATCACATCCCCAAATGAAACCACTCGTGAGATATTGTTATTCAATGAAATGCACATTTGCCCCTTAACACCTCTTTAGAACCTGAATATCCAAAACTCTTTCCTTAGTGAACGTTTTCGACATACAACGAACATATCCCCAAAATTTCATGTTTCTAACATCAATAATTTTGGCTGGGCTATGATGAGTGAGTGAGTCAGTCAGGACATTTTCTTTCAATTATTTTTGATAATTTCACCCCTCCCCATGAACCCCTTAAATTGGATTTATGAAACAAACGGTCGAACACCTATTTACTTATTTAAAGCTGTTTTCCCCCTGAGTTTGATGAGTGAGTAAGTGAGTCAATCAGTTAGGACACTTTCTTTCCTGTTTCTTTTTTCCCCAGAATTTCACCCCTCTCCAAGGGCCCCTTAAATTGGATTTATGACAAAACGGTCGAACACCTCTTTACTTGTATTTAAAGCTGTTTTTCCCGTCGAATTTCAAACTTCTCGCCATTGTCGTTTAAGAGATACACGATCCGTTAAGAATCCTTCAACACCCAATTTTCACCCCTTTCACCTCATAATATACACCACATCTATAAACCCTTAGACATATGTCTGATTATTAGCCTATTTTCAATTTTGAAAAAATAGGCTTATGAGATCACCTTTTGTCCGTGTGTGTGTGCGTGTGTGTGTGTGTGTGTGTGTGTGTGTCCCCCCCTAATAAAATCTAAACGGCTGGAGCGATTTCAATGAAACTCGGTATACTCATAGCACTATTCCCGGCGACCTCGACCGTGCCCTTCAAATTTTGTTACGTCTCACCAATGCAAAATGGCGGCTGTGCAAAATATTTCACTAGCATTCAATATCTCCGAAACTATTACCGATATCGCCCTGAATTTGTGTACGGTGATAAAGGGTACTACTAGAAGTTCACCTATGAGACTTTCAAAAACCTGGTGACTACAAAACCAACATGGCGGTCAAGCGAAGTTGAGACTTTTAAATAGACTTTTCTCGCGATTTAACTATCCACACGTAATGAAACTTGGTACAGCAAATGTTTATACACATTGTAATGCACTGGAGTCTAATTTAGTTCAATTGTTTACATAACTTCAAAATGGTGGCTGTGCGAAATATTTCACTGACATTCTATATCTCCGAAACTATTACAGATATCACCCTGCAATTTAGTACGGTGATAAAGGGTACTGATACAAGTTTACCTATGTATATTTCATAAACTTGTAAAGTAGAAAACGAACATGGCGACCAAGCGAAGTTGAGACTTTTAAATAGACTTTTCTCACGATTTAACCATCCAAACGTAATGAAACTAGGTACAGCAAGTGTTTATACTGATAGTAATGCACTGAAGTCTAATTTAGTTCAATTGTTTACATAACCTCAAAATGGCGGCTGTGCGAAATATTTCACTGACATTCTATATCTCCGAAACTATTACAGATATTACCCTGCAATTTTGTACGGTGATAAAGGGTACTGGTACAAGTTTATCTATGTATACTTCATAAAATTGTAAAGTAAAAAACGAACATGGCGACCAAGCGAATTTGAAATATTTTAATAGACTTTTCTCGTGATTTAACTCTCTGAGCGCAGTGAAATGTGGTACAGTAAATGATTTTGAAGATTGTAATGCACTGCCATCTAATTTAAATCAATTGTTTACAAAACCTCAATATGGCGGCTGTGCGAAATTTTTAAATTAAGTTTTTATTTCTTGTGTCGTAATCATGCGATCGAAGTGAAAGTTTGAATAATGAACCTAGGCAATAATTGTCCTTGAATGGTACATAATTCTATGGCCTATACATATAACAATCCTAAATGGCGAGCTTCGGAAATATTTAGACGGTTCTCAATATCTATGAATCTTTTACAGCAACCAAACTGAATTTTTGTATGTTCATAGAGACTATGAACATATGTTCACCTATAGGACTTTCATTAACGTGGTGAGCACAAATCCAACATGGCGGCGACGCGAAGTATAAATATTTAAATGGACGATTCTCGCGAATTAACTATCCGAGTGCTGTGAAACGATGCACGTTAAATGCTTATACAAATGTTGATCCACTGGCATCTAATTTATTTCAATTGTTTGCATAATCACAAGATGGCTGCTGTGCGTAATTTTAAAATCTCGTTTTTACTTCTTGTATTCTAATCATGCGATTGAAGTTTGAATACCACACGTACACAATAATCTTAATGTAATAGTACAAAAATAAAAATCCAACCTGGCGAGAATCTGAAATATTTAGACGGTTCTCAATATCTACGAATCTGTTACAGCAATTAAACTGAAATTTTGTATGTTGTTAGAAAAAATTAACATGAGCAGGATATATGAAAATAGGCTGTATAGTTCTTTACGGAACTACTTGTTTTTAATGATAAGTTTACATACCGAATATCACATCCCCAAAGAAACAACTCATTAGATATCGTTATTCAATGAAATGCACGTTTACCCCCTTAACACCTCTTTAAAACCCAAATAAACAAAAATCATTCCTTAGTTGACGTTTTCGACATACAGCGAACATATTCCCAAAATTTCATGTATCCAACTTGAATAGTTTTCGTTGAGCGTGATGAGTGAGTGAGTCAGACAGGACATTTTCTTTCAATTATTTTTACCAGAATTTCACCCCTCCCCACGGGCCTCTTAAATTGGATTGATGAAAAAACGCTTGAACACCTATTAACTTGTTTCTTAAGCTGTCTTTTTTTCCCTGAGTTTGATGAGTGAGTGAGTTAGTCAGTCAGTTAGGACATTTTCTCTCCTTTTTCCCCCCAGAATTTCACACCACCCCATTGGCCCCTTAAATTAATATATGAAAAAACGGTCGAACACCGATTTACTTACTTTTTAAGGTGATTTTTTCGCTGAGTTTAAAATTTATCGCCTATGCCGTTTAAGAGATAGGCCTACACGCTCCGTTAGGAATCCTTCAACCCCCACTTTTCACCCCTTTCACCTCATAATAATACACCACATCGAAAAACCCTTAGACACATGTCTGCTTATTTTTAATGATTAGTTTATATGCCGAGTATCACATCCACAAATGAAACCACTCGTGAGATATTGTTATTCAATGAAATGCAGGCTTAACACCCTTAAGACCCCTTTAGAACCTGAATATCCAAAAATTCTCCCTTAGTGTACGTTTTTGACATACAACGAACATATCCACAAACTGCCATGTTTCCAACTTCAATATTTTTGGCTGGGCGATGATGAGTGTGAGAATGAGTCAGGACATTTTATTTATTTATTTTTTCTTCAGAATTTCACCCCTTCCGATGAACCTCTTATATTTGATTGTTCAAAAAACTGTCGAAAAGCTATTTACTTACTTTAAAGCAGTTTTTCCCCCTAAGTTTGATGAGTGAGTGAGTCAGTCAATCAGTTAGGACACTTTCTTTTCTGCCCCCCCCCTCCTCCCAGAATTTCACCCCTCCCCATGGGACCCATAAATTGGATTTATGAAAAAACTGTCAAACACATATTTACTTATTTTTAGCCTGATTCTTTTTCCGCTGAGTTTCAAACTCCTCACCTATGTCGTTTAAGAGATACACGCTCCGTTAGGAATCTTTCAATCCCCACTTTTCACCCCCTTTCACCTCATAATATACACCACATCGAAAAACCCTCAGACAGGTGTCTTCTTACTTTTTAATGATGAGTTTATATGCCGTGTATCACATCCCCCAATGAAACCAATCGGGAGATATTGTTATTCAATGAAATGCAGGTTTAACCCCCTTAAGACCCCCTTTAGAACCTGATTATCCGAAAATCCTCCCTTAGTAGACGGTTTTGACAAACAATGAATATATCCCCAAACTGTCATGTTTCTAACTTCAATAATTTTGGCTGGGCGATGATGAGTGAGTGAGTGAGTCAGGACATTTTCTTTCAATTTTCTTTTTTCAGAAATTCACCCCTCCCCATGAACCCCTTAAATTTACTTACTTATTTACTTACTTACTTACTTAATTTTCCCCTGAGTTTGATGAGTAAGTCAGTCAGTCAATCAGTTAGGTCACTTTCTTTCCTGTTCCCCCCCCCCCAGAATTTCACCCCTCCCCGTGGGCCCCATAAATTGGATTTATGAAAAACCGGTCAAACACATATTTACTTCTTTGTTATGTTGATTTTTTTCGCTGAGTTTCAAACTCCTCGCCTATGTCGTTTAAGAGATACACGCTCCGTTAGGAATCTTTTAATCCCCACTTTTCAACCCTTTCACCTCATAATATACACCACATCGAAAAACCCTCAGACACATGTATTCTTATTAGCCTACTTTCGATTTTTGCAAAAAATGAAAGTAGACTTATGAGATCAACACAGGGCGAAAAAAAGTGTGTCTGTCTGTGTGTGTGTATGTGTGTGAGTCTGTGTGTGTGTGTGTGAGTGTGTAGTCTCTGAATGTCTGTCCCCCCCCCTATCAATTCGAACACGGTAAATGCGAATTGAACGAAATTTGGTACAAAGGTAGCACTAGCAAACGACACCTCAGTGTCATGTGTTATATCGCCGCCATCTTGACTGAAACGTAATGGCGGCCACACAATTGTTCAAAGCTTAAATCAAATTGCGACTAACCTAATCATCCGATCTCTACCAAATTTTGCAACAACATACCATTATGGGGGGAGCATCCTTTCATTATACTAATAAGTCATCAGCCTAATAGTTCGCGGATGGCGACCATCTTTGTGTGAAAAACGATTCCACCTATTAATTTGAACACGGTGAAACCGAATGGAACGAAATTTGGTACAGAGGTAGTACTAGCAGAGGGCTCCTCAGTGCCATATGTTATATCGCCGCCATCTTGACGGAAACGTAATGGCGGCCACACAAATGTTCAAAGCTTAAATCAAATTGCGACTAATCTAATCATCCGATCTCTACTAAATTTTGCAACAACATACCCTTATGGAGGAAGCATTCTTTGACCAAATTAATAGGTCATTAGCCTAACAGTTTGCGGATGGCGGCCATCTTTGTGTGAAAATCGATTCCCCCTAATAATTCGAACACGGTGAAACCGAATGGAACGAAATTTGGTACAGAGGTAGTACTAGCAGAGGGCTCCTCAGTGTCATATTTTATATCGCCGCCATCTTGACAGAAACGTAATGGCGGCCACCCAAATGTTCAAAACTTGAATCAAATTACGACTATCCTAATCATCCGATCTCTACCAAATTTTGCAACAACATACCTTTATGGAGGAAGCATCCTTTGACCATATTAATAGGTGATTAGAGTAATAGTTTGCGGATGGCGGCCATCTTTGTGTCAAAATCGATTCCCCCTATTAATTCAAACACGGTGAAACCGAATAGAACGAAATTTGGTACATAGGTATCTCTAGCAAAGGGCACCTCAGTGTCATTTTTTATATTGCCGCCATATTGACAGAAACGTAATGGCGGCCACACAAATGTTCAAAGCTTAAATCAAATTACGACTAACCTAATCATCCGATCTCTACCAAATTTTGCAGCAATATACCTTTATGGAGGGAGCATCATTTGACCAATCTAATAGGTCATTAGACTAATAGTTTGCGGATGGCGGCCATCCTTGTGTCAAAATCGATTCCCCCTATTAATTCGAACACGGTTAAACCGAATGGAACGAAATTTGGTACATAGGTAGCACTAGCAAAGGGCACCTCAAATTCATGTTTTTTATCGCCGCCATCTTGACGGAAACGTAATGGCGGCCACACAAATGTTCAAAGCTTAAATCAAATTACGATTAACCTAATCATCCGATCTCTAACAAATTTTGCAACAACATACCTTTATGGAGGGAGCATCCTTTGACCAAAATAATAGGTCATTAGCCTAATATTTTGCGTATGGCGGCCATCTTTGTTTGAAAATCGATTCCCCCTATCAATTCGAACACGGTGAAACCGAATGGAACGAAATTTGGTACAGAGGTAGCACTAGCAAAGGGCACCTCAGTGTCATGTTTTATATCACCGCCATCTTGACGGAAACGTAATCGCGGCCACCCAAATGTTAAAAGCCAAAATGTAAATACGACCAACCTAATAATCTAGTCTCTAATAAATTTTGCAACAACATATCTTTATGTGGAAAGCATATCCTGACCAAACTGCAAGATCATCTGCCCAATAGTTTGCAGATGGTGGCCAAGTATGTGTAAATCCATTCCCCATATCAATTCAAACATGGTGAACCCGAATTGAATGAATTTTTTTACAGAGGTAGCACTAGCAAAGGGCTCCTCATATTCATGTTTAATATCCCTATAGCACGTTGTATTTCAACAAGCTACTACAACCAACATTCAATTATACTCCTTGAAAAGGACAAAGAGTTATAACAATACCCATGCATTTAGGAGAAAGTAGGCTATATGTTCTTTACTGAACATCTTGTTTTTAATGATTAGTTTATATGCCGAGTATCACATCCCCCAATGAAACCAATCGGGAGATATTGCTATTCAATGAAATGCAGGTCTACCCCCTTAACACCCCTTTAGAACCTGAATATGCCAAAATCCTCTCTTAGTGAGCATTTGCGTCCCTTGAGGAAGCTGCATACCAAATTTGATTCCAATCCGTTCGGTGGTTTCTGAGATTTCGTGATGAATGAATGAGTGAGTGAGTGAGTGGTATTTGAGAAATATATAGTAGAAGACTAGCTGACCCGGCAGACGTTGTCCGGCCAATGAAAGAAAGTGTTGTAACTTTGTTTCTTGAAGTGCTTTTGGATACACAATATTTATTTCAATTTCTGTTAACTGCCTCTAAACTATCGTGAAATGAATTAACTAATCTAGAAACATTCGTGGGAGCGTGCACAACAACTCTCCAAAGTTTCATCGCAATCGGATAAATGGCATATAACGCATACGGGATTTTGTTTAAATGATTCGTGCGCTGTCACTCATTTGTTGAATCTACTCGTGCTCCACCAACTGTGAAATGGATTTACTAAGTTAGAAAGCTTCACGTAAGTGTACACAACAACTCATCAAAGTTTCATCGGAATCGGATGAATGACATATGAACGCATATGGGATTTTCTTTAAATGATTTGCGTGCCGTCACTCATTTGTTGAATCTACTCATGCGCTACCTATTTTAAAATAGATTTACTAAGCCTGAAACCTTCTCTGGAGTGTACTCAATGATTCACCAAGGTTTCATCGCAATCGGATGAATATATATGACCGCATACGGGACATTGTGGAAACGATAAGCGCGCAATCGCTCATTTGTTGAATCTACTCGTGCGCTACTTATTAAAAACTGGATTTACTGAGCCAGAAACCTTTCCTGGAGTGTACACAACAATTCACCAAAGTTTCATCGCAATCGGATAAATGCTATATGAATGCATACAGGACTTTGTTGAAACGATTCGCGCGCCTTCGCACATTTGTTGAATCTACTCCGGCGCTACCTATTGTAAAATAAATTTACTAAGCCAGAAACCTTTACTGGAGTGTACACAACAATTCACCAAAGTTTCATCGCAATCGGATAAATGGTATATGGACGCATACGGTGCTTTGTTCAAATGATTCGCGTGCCGTCACTAATATGTTGAATCTACTCGTGCGCTACCTATTGTAAAATGGATTTATTAAGCCAGAAACCTTCCGTAGGGTGTACTTATCATCTCACCCAAGTTTCATCGTCATCGGACGAATGGTATTTGAACGCATACGGGACCTTATTGAAACGCTTCGCGCGCCGTCGCCCATTTGTTGAATCTACTCGTGCGCAACCCCTTCTGAAATGGATTTACTAACTTAGAAACCCTCACGTGAGTGTACACAATATCTCACCCAAGTTTCATTGCAATCGGATGAATGGTATATGAACGCATACGGGACTTTGTTTAAACGTTCGTGCGTCGTTGCTCATTTGTTGAATCTACTTGTGCTCTACCTATTGTAAAATGGGTTTATAAATCCAGAAGCCTCCCCTGGAGTGTACACAACATCTCACCCAAGTTTCATCGCTATCGGACGAATGGTATTTGAACGCATACGGGACCTTGCTGAAACGCTTCGCGCGTCGTCGTTCATTTGTTGAATCTACACTTGCTTAACCTCCTGTGAAATGGATTTACTAAGTTAGAAACCTTCAAGTAAGTGTACATAACAGCTCATCAAAGTTTCATCGCAATCGATGAATGGTATATAAACTTATACGGGATTTTGTTGAAACGTTTCGCGCGTCGTCGCTCATTTGTTGAATCTTCTCGTGCGCTACCAATTGTAAAATGAATTGACTAAGCCTGAAGCCTTCCCTGGAGTGTACACAACATCTCACCCAAGTTTCATCGCTATCGGACGAATGGTATTTGAACGCATACGGGACCTTTTTGAAACGCTTCGCGCGTTGTCGTTCATTTGTTGAATCTTGTCGTGTGCTATCTATTGTAAAATGGATTTACTAAGCCAAACACCTTCCCTGGAGTGCACTCAACATCTCACCCAAGATTCATAACTATCGGATGAATGGTATATGAACGCACACGGGACTTCGAAACGCTCTAACGTGCAGGGACAAAAAGTAGAATTCGATATCACTGCCACCTTTGGTATAAAACACAACATTCCGCCACGGGCGGAGTGTATGTTATGGCGGTAGTTGCACAGGTTGCAACCAGGTGGCTCTACGTGCAGAGACAAACAGTCCAAAAGCATCTCTTTTTACTAAAGCTAGCGGTTTCCATGACGACTGTTTATGACTGTATATTATGGTTCTAAAATTGTGTGTAAATTGTGGTTCTAAAATTCTAAAATTCCAACTACCTGGTCAAATTGTGAATCCAAACCATACATGGACCCACCCTAACATACATACAAAATTTCATCAAAATCGGTTCAGTCGTTTAGGAGGAGTTCAGTCACATACACACGTGTCGAAGAATTATATATATAAAGATGGTGTCAAGTCTTTGTTAAGCTAAACTCTGTTGACAGTGCTGTGTGAGTAGTTGAGTAACTAACGGGATTTCAAGTAAAGATCCTCATTTTCTATACCGGTAGTGCAGAGCGCGAATGGCATCCAGTCGGCCGTGTCTCGACTTGAGCTATGTTGCCATGGAAACTATCTGCCTTGCCATTCCTTCATGAGTATATTTTATGATTTGATTTGCCTGTGCTTGATTGCAAAAGGGCCGAAATCAGGAGAATGAGAAAGACTATCGAAAATTCATGTAGCCAGCGGTTCGTTCTGGGTCCTAAACTATGTGTATGCAAAATTTGGTTGAGATTGGTGGAACGGTGTAGATTTGTATACGGAACAGACCCACCCACATACCCACATACATACATACAGACTTTCACTTTTATATATAAGAAGATGTAGAATAATGACGAAACCAAGTAATAGAGTAATAGAGTAAATTACTAAAGTAGGCATCCCTGGTGACTCTGAATAGTCTGACTTAGTTCCATCTCTTAAGGTATAGAATGCACATAAAAAATTTGGCTGAAGTCTAATGGATAGTATGGACGTTACATGCTGTTTGATATTGGATTTATCAGTGCGCGTAAAATCATGTTGGTAACCATGGCATGTATGTGATGCTCAGAATTAATCTGAATTATTACGATCTATTATAGTGCCAATTTTGGATAAAATCCGTTTGGTAGTATAGAAGTTACATGTAAATAAAAATTGAAACTATCAGAAAGCTTTGAATCATGTTGGCAGCACTGAGGTATATTAGTTACTCCAAATGTGTCTAGAATTTCAGGTACTATACGTTTGCAAAGTTTAGAGATGGTGACTTGCATACTTTCTGATATATTGATATTAGGATTTAAAAAATTGTGAGAGCATTTATTAACGGTTGTCAGCTCGGCTGATTCTTACGAATGTGCTTAGTCATAATTGTTATGGTACACAAAGCACATACGAATTTTGGTTGAAATCCATTTGTAAGTATAGACGTTATATGCATTTAAAAACTGGACCTATCAGTAGGCTTACTATCGTGTTGGCAGCACTGATGTATCTAAGTTACACCAATCTAAGGTAGAATTTTAGGTACTATTCGTGTAAAACGTTAAGAGCTGTTGGGTTGCATACTTTCTTATATATTGATATTAAGGTTAAAACATAGAGAGAGCATTTATTAACAGCTGGCAGCCTTGGCGGCTCTTTAGAATACGCACAGTCGTATTTGTTGTAGTACACATAGTACATACGAAATCTGGTTGAAATCCAATCGATAGTATAGATGTTACTTGCATTTAGAAATTGGACCTATCGGCAGGCTTAGAATCATGTTGGCAATACTGGCACGTGTGGTCTTCTGAAAATTAAACTGGAATGCTCTTGTCTATGTGTGTGCCAATTTTGGAATAGTTAGCTTGCATAACTTCTGAGATATCCAACATAGAGCTCAAATTACAATTGCGATTTTTCAGCAGTTGGTAGCACAGACGTCAATTTAAAATAGGGCCGTGATATAATCATGTATATATCTTTGCTCTTACCAAATTTGGTTTCGAAAGCTGCAGCCGTTATGGAGTTGATAGGGGGGACACTCACACAGCCAGATAGACAGACAGAAGGACAGACAGACATACACACATTTTGCCGGATCGATCTCATAAGTCTACTTTTTCCTCATTTTTGTAAAATGTGAAAAGTAGGCTAAAAATAACACCCCTCTTAGATGTTGACTCCTCCGCTGTCCATAACCCATCCGCCGTTCCAGCTGTGCCCGCCAATATGCACGTGAATTATTGTCAAATATGGTAACTTAATGCCGACCCCACGTTTACGGTAATACTGAAAATTTTGTTTAATCGAGACCAGCGGTTCCCAACCCAGGGTACGCCTACCCCTTGGTGGTACGCCAAAAATAAACGGTAATGCCGGGCGCCATGTTCCCATCGTACGTATCCAGTTGATATTGTAAGACTCAGGTGAAGCTTATTGGAAGGTACAGTCCCGGTTAATAATAATATTTATTATTATTATTATTATTATTATTATTATAACAATAATAATAATATTTAGCAATAATAATAATCCCAGCTCCATGGTATTGGGGTACCACGCCTGACTCTCACCTGGAGTCCCCGGGTTCGATTCCCGTCGGGATTTTAGAAACTGCCATGAGGGCTGGAACGGGCTGCACTCAGACTCGTGAGGATTTTTTTTAACTGTATGAATGTGTGGCAGCGTCTCGGTCAATAAAACCAAGATTAACAGCCGGGAGATTCCTATGCACTGACAACGCGTCATCTTGAAATCTGCGAGCAAATGGCTGGGCAGCGGTCGCTTTATAGGCCAAGGTCCTTTATGGGATGTAGTGTCAAGGGGTAATAATAATGATGATAATTATAATAAAAATAATAATTAATAGTCGCCTCCTTAGCGTAGCGGTC
Organism: Meconema thalassinum; assembly: GCA_946902985.2. Classification (NCBI taxonomy): domain Eukaryota; kingdom Metazoa; phylum Arthropoda; class Insecta; order Orthoptera; family Tettigoniidae; genus Meconema; species Meconema thalassinum. The sequence goes on from OX336388.2 coordinate 2,123,717,512, forward strand.
AGCATGGTTAGCAGCCGCCACGGAGATCCTGGGTTCGATTCCCGGCTCTGCCACGAATTTTAAAAATGGTATGATGACTGGAACGGGGTCTGCTCAGCCTCGGGTGGCCCAAATGAGTAGAGGGGGTTCGATTCCCCCTCAGCCATCCTCGAAGTGGTTTTCCGTGGTTTCCCACTTCGTCTTCGGGAAAATGCCGGGATGGTACCTTCTTCAAGGCCACGGCCGCCTCCTTCCCTCTTCCTTGCCTATCCATCCTAACCATCCCTTACCTTCCCTCATGAGGCCCCTGTTCGCTTTGCAGGTGAGGCCGCCTGGGCGAGGTGCCAATCCCACCTGACCAGTTGTATCCCTTCCGATTCAATGTTCCCCACTCTAGGACACTGCCCGTAGAGGCGGTACTGGTGAGTTCCCTCGCTGAGTCCGTGGGTTCCACCAACCTGGAGGGTAAACGACTAAAAATAAATAATAATAAAAAAAAAATGAAATGAAAATCCACAGCCTGCTTCCAGTCTCCGACCGGGTCAGGAATGGAATGAATGAAGCCCCCATCTAGCGGCGAGGATATGAACTGTGCCGGCTGCCGAGGCCTGACGCACTCCTCTGGGGCAATGATTAAATGAATGACAGATGAAATGAAATGATAGTGGAGAGTGTTGCTGGAATGAAATTATGACAGGGAAAACCGGAGTACCCGGAGAAAAACCTGTCTGCCTCCGTTTTGTCCAGCACAGATCTCACATGGAGTGACCGGGATTTGAACCACGGACTCAGCGGTGAGAGGCCGGCGTGCTGCCGCATAAGCCACGGAGGCTTAATAATAATAATAATAAAAGATATAATAGAATTATTGCTGGTTTCAGTCATAATAATAATAATAATAATAATAATAATAATAATAATAATAATAATAATAATAATAATAATAAAGAAATAGACCAATTTTCTTCTTTAAGAAGGTTCGTAAGTAATAACGATGTTCCGGGGCAGATTTAAAAAGACCGTACCGTACATATTTTTCGATTTCATACTGAATATGTTGTTGAACCCGTCGTTGACGGGTTGGTTGTGGTATATTTGCTGAGAATAGTTTAACAACCCGTTCAGTCAAGTGTTTCCTTGTACACAACACTGGCGGTCTTTCTCTAGGCCAATTTTACTCTATGGCAGGCTACATTCAGATGTTTAAGGGATAATCACCCTTCACTACTGCGCCCGATAGCCCATGTTCGATTCAACGATCGACTGCCTGGATGATCGACAAGTTGTTAGATGTACTGGAACAGTGCTTATTTTCATGGAAATAGCGCGAAGTGCCATCTTATTTAGGCACGTCAAGGTCAATGCTCCCCATCGACAACCTACCTACCCCAACCCCAGTCCCGTTCACCGCTGCACTGATATGGTCTTGATTTGTCTATTACTGCGTAACTAATCGCTAGAATTAAAATTAATGGTTTTCAATAAAATCAAAATAATCAAAATTAAAATATCTTATGTAGTATCTTATTATAAAACAAGATGTTCAGTAAAGAACATATAGCCTACTTTCTCCTAAATGCATGGGTTTAGTTATAACTCTTTGTTCTCTTCAGGGAGTATAATTGAATGTTGGTTGTAGTGAAATGAAAATGAAAATCCACAGCCTGCTTCCAGTCTCCGACCGGGTCAGGAATGGAATGAATGAAGCCCCCCATCTAGCGGCGAGGATATGAACTGTGCCAGCTGCCGAAGCCTGACGCACTCCTCTGGGGCAATGATTAAATGAATGACAGATGAAATTAAATGATAGTGGAGAGTGTTGCTGGAATGAAATTTTGACAGGGAGAACCGGAGTACCCGGAGAAAATCCTGGCTGCCTCCGTTTTGTCCAGCACAGATTTCACATGGAGTGACCGGGATTTGATCCACGGGCCCAGCGGTGAGAGGCCGGCGTGCTGCCGCATAAGCCACGGATGCATCGTTGGTTGTAGTAGCTTGTTGAAATACAATGTGCTATACGGATATTATACGTTGATTGATTGAATCCTCACCTGAATGATATATACACACACTAATACTGCCATAACAATAACACGGGTTATGAGACAAAATTCAACACTCACCCAAGTACACGGGACTAAATGACCATGATGTCCATGCATCTCAAATGAAACAACAGCTTCTTACCCAAATCCTTCCTCGTATAAAAGTGCACACGCTAGTAAGCCTACAGACCTCCGAGTGACACAGGTGATCAGACAAATTCTATACACACCCAAGTACACGGGGCTACAAGACCATGATGCCGCAAAACCCCTAAAGAATCAACAACAAAATAAACAACAATAGACTCTGCCGCGGATCAAGGACAAAGAATTTAAATAGCTCTAGTCGAGTGTTGAAATTTGCGGTGTTATGAGTACAACATATTATATAATCTTTTCGATTACAAATACACACAATATATGCTTAACATTATAACGTGTGAGTAGTTATGAATCAATAAATACAAAAAAATTAAGTAAATTTAACCGTTAACACGGGGATTCGAACCACGGAACCCTTAACCATGAAGCTAGATCGATTCCACTGCGCCACGGATGCTGTACAAGGTTGTTACGTAAATAACTCCTTTAGTACGAATGTATCATATTTTGTGTTGTAATCAACGATTTCATTAGCGTATTTTGGCACTTCTATAAACCATTTGATACTAAATATGTATTATTTTGTTCAGTACATTCCTAAATGATATAACCTTACGCAGTTACGAATATAATGGATTTACGAGCACAAATAGCGGCCATTTTGTCTACGACCCACAACCATATGGCATGGTCAATCAGACCTATTAAGTTACTTCTACGTTTACATAGTCTATTATAATAGGCTAATATCCGACCGGTCACATCTTTGAGGACAGTTTAAACCTCCATATGTACGATAAGCTGAATTGTTGAGATCAGGCCTTGTTGAATCGTAAGTTATGGTTGGGCTATAATACTTGCATGATTCATACATCCACCATCCTGAAACTATTAAGCGGATGACCTTTTAGTTTGGATAAAAGACGTTTCCCACATTAAGGTATAATGTTGCAAAATTTAGTAGAGATCGGATGATTAGGTTAGTCGTAATTTGATTTAAGCTTTGAACATTTGGGTGGCCGCCATTACGTTTTCGTCAAGATGGCGGCGATATAAAACATGATACTGAAGTGCTCTTTGCTAGCGCTACCTCTGTACCAATTTTTTTTCAATTCGGTTTCACCGTTTTTGAATTGATAGAGGGAATCGATTTTCACGCATACATGGCCACCATCCACAAATTATTGGTTTGATGACCTTGTAGTTTGGTCAAATGATCCTTCCTACATAAAGGTATAATGTTGCAAAATTTGGTAGAGATAAGATGATTAGGTTAGTCGTAATTTGATTTAAGATTTGAACATTTGGGTGGCCACCATTACCTTTCCGTCAAGATGGCGGCGATATAAAACATGACACTGAGGTGCCCTTTGCTAGTGCTACCTCTGTACCATATTTCGTTCTATTCGGTTTCAGCTTGTTCGAATTTATAGGGGGGGGGGGGGGGCAGACATTCAGAGTACACACACTCACACACAAAACACAAACAGACACACAGACAGACACATAATTCTTGGCCCTTTGTTGATCTCATGTCTACTTTCATTTTTTGGAAAAATCGAAAGTAGGCTAATAAAATACGCTACCTTACCACGGTGGGTGAGTGGTCAACGTGTCGGTCTACTAACCCCAAGCTTGCAGGTGACCGTGGTAAGTGATTTTTGAAAGGCGGAAAAAAATGATGATACGCATGTCATACGATGTTGGCATGTCAAAGAACCCATTTGAATTCAGTAGGCCGTGTTCATAATGGCAAAATTAATCTCGGGGGTTTCTGCCAACACAAAGTTCCTAATTTCTCTACCAGAAAGCGCTATAGTGTTCAAGGAGCTTAGATATCTAACCTCCTTGAATTTCATAGTGCTTCAAGGAAGAATACAATTCGACATGCAAGCTGCCCTCTGTGTGTCAAATACTCGTAACAAAGCTTGCACCTGGCACCCGAGGCCATATGATATTATTATCTTATTATATAATACGCTATGGTGTATTTTTCACAAAACTCAAGCTCATGAACCAGTGTGAGTTAGAAGGTTTGTGCCAATATCTTCCAAATCGTCTCAAGAGTAGACTACAGGAAAAAAATCTTCCATTTCTTGAAAAGTCAACGGAAATATATTTATTTGTTTAAGAAGTGTGTTTAAACAAATAAAAAAGATGATAGTCCCTGGCAGAAATGTGTCGCATACAGCCCGCATAGCACTACAACCGAGCGGGTAGTCTGTCCACATGGGGCGCACGAAACCCATTATGCGAGAGTTCTCGCACGGGTCCACTAGTTATTGTTTATTTTCCTCAGATAATGTTTACACATGATCATTTACACAAATGTAAATTGAAAATTATAATGAGCATTCTATTGAAATTAAATGCATACTAACAGCAAACAAATAATAAATTACTAAAAATATTAGTTATACTGTATTCAAGAAATAAGTTATAAATAGTTGTAAGTCATTTTTTATTATTAATGTTTTTATTAAGTTGTGTACATATTGCCCGTAAATTATTAAACATTTTAAACGTTTACTTTCTAGGGGGTACAATTTTAACTGACCAACAGACTAATAATAATTAGGTTGCGTGTTCCTGTGGGCCATATATACACCCTTCGTTCCTGTCACGCACAGTGGGATATTCACACATCATTAATCTTTATCCAGACCAAACTGTGCTGTGTATTTTGTGTCCCACATGTTGGCAACTGGAGTTACATCAATGTGTGTGACTTGTTGAGTGCACCTTGTGAACAGTTGAAGAGACCTCATGCGCTGTCGAACATGGCTTACTTCGTTAAATGAGCAATGCATGAAAACATAGTATATTTATGTAATTTAGCACTTATTTCCGGTGCAGTAAAGACCAAGGTTAGTAATTTGAATTGGTAATGTCCATCAGAAGGTGAAACAAGGTATTTATTTAATAGCCGTGATGACGTCTGATGCAAGTGTAAAATCGACGATGACGTCTAATTCAAAATTAATCTCGTTTCATCTCCACATAGCTACCACATCCTACATCCAGGACGATCTTTTTTACAAATCCTAACCTTGTTCTACCCCTACAGTTCTTATCCTCGACCCTTTCTTCCATAACTAAGCTTGCTATTCCTGGGTGTCTTAGTATGTGTCCTACCAACCTATCTCTTTTCTTCATTATCACCAAATTTTGATGTTGTGGTTAAGATATTCATGTACGTTTCAAATAAAATCCATAATATTGAACCAAAAATTTTGAACTTTTTAGTTCTTTTCTAGAATTCAAATAAATCAGTTATGCCATCAGAATGGTTTAATTTCAATTTAAGGCGTGACCAAATATATTTTTGCAAAACAACTAACATTTTTTGCGATCAACTACCACAAGGAATTTATTTCAACTCATCATCATCATCATCATCTTGTACAGTTTCCAGCCCCAGGCTGGGTCTGTTTGGAACATAAGCCTCGCCACTTAGTCCTTTCTTCCCACCACCTCTCCGCTGTCACTCTGGTCCAGTCCTCGCCTCTCTTCTTGACACATTCCTCCACTCCTTTCAGCCATCTATCTCTTGGTCTTCCCCTTGGTCGTTTCTTCTGCATCTGCATCTCATGTAACCTCTTGGGAATCCTCTTCTCATCCATTCTCTTTAAGTGTCCATACCACCTCAGTCTTGACGTCTCAATCCTACCTTGCAAGGGCTCCTCTTTCACCATTTCCCTGACCTTTTTATTCCTCAACCTGTCTCTTCTTGTTACTCCGATCCTACTTCGCAGGAACTTCATTTCACCTGCCTGTATTCTGCTTACGTCTCTTTTCTTCATTGTCCACGTTTCTGAAGCATAGGTCAGTATCGGGATATAGTAGCTTCTGTATAACACTTCCTTGCTTTTTTGTGGGACATCTTTATTCCACACTAAGCTCCTAATGCTTCTCAGAAATGCTTCTGCCTGTCTGCCACGTTCCGTAATCTCTTTGTCATTTCTCCCATTTTCCTCCACTAGACTTCCCAAGTACTTGAGACTTTCCACCTTCTTCAGCTGTCCACCTCCAAGTGTTATTCCACTCATTGGTCTGTCCTTTTTCCTGGTCGTTAACAGGATCTCACATTTACTGATGTTGAACTTCCATCCGTACTCTCCCACTGTTTCTTCCCAAGCCTTCAGTTGCTCCTGAATTTCCTCCTCCTTGTTTCCCCAGACCATGAGATCATCTGCAAACACCATTGCTTTCATCTTATCTTCTCCTATCTTTCCTGCTATCCGTGTCATTACCTCGTCCATAACCACAATAAAGAGAAGGGGTGACAGCGCACTACCCTGTTTCAGACCACTCATTTGTCTGAACCATTCTGTTCTTTCCCCTCCAACTTTCACACAACTCACACTTCCACAATACATCTCCTTCACTCTGCCTACAGTCCATTTTTCCACTCCCATGTTTTCCATTGCTTCCCAAACCGTCTCCCTACACACACTATCATAGGCCTTTTCGATGTCCAGGAAGGCCATCAACAGATCCTCTCCAAATTCATAGTGGTGTTCCTGGAGCTGTCTCACTGAAAATATGAGATCCACTGTTGATCTCCCAGGTCTGAATCCATACTGCTCCTCTCTCAATTTTCTCTCCACTTTGGCTCGTATTCTACTTTCTAATATCTTTTCATATATCTTGGCACAGTGAGATATGAGTGTGACTCCCCTGTAATTTCTGCACTCCTTTCTGCTTCCTTTCTCAAATATTGGGACAATTAATCCTTTCTTCCAATCTTCTGGGGTCTTTTTCTCCTTCCATATCACCCTCATCACACGGTACAGCCACTGTTTCCCAACCTCCCCTGCTGCCTTCACCATTTCAACACTCACTTCATCCACACCCGGTGCCCTTCCTCCTTTCATCTTGTCTATAGCCATCTCCAGTTCTCTCCAAGTCAGGTCCTTTCCCATTCCTGTGTTGTCTTCTCCATCTTCCAATGCATTGTCTTTCTCCCTATGACCATTTGGATTCAGCAAATCCTCAAAGTACTCTTTCCAGACTGTCTTGAGTGTCTCTTTGTTGTGTACCTCATTTCCGTTTTTGTCCATCATTACCACATCCTCTCGCAGACCTCTTCTCTTACTTTTGACCATTAGTGTTTTTGATATTCCCTACTCAATTCATTACTTTATCACTATTCTTCTTCTCCCTCTGCTTTTACGGCCTCATTGGACCACTTCAGTCAATCATTTCTTGGGCCTCTTCTTCAGTAAGTTTTCTTTCGGAGTTGCCCAGTAGCTTTTCATTTGCTCAGATCTTCTCAGGCGTTCCTCATCTGTAAATACCCTTTTTATTGTATGACGTCTGTCTATTTTTGGTAGGAATCTTATTTTTATGTCTTTCAATTTCTTTTAATGTTTTGTTTTGTTTTGAAAGTCATCCAAGGTTATTTCTAATTCTTTCCTGTCTTCTCTAATTATCTTAATCCATCCTACTAGTTGTCTCATATTCCAAAGTTTCTCAACAATTTTTCTAGATAATATGGTTTCCGGTGTCCTCATGATGTGACAAAAAAAGAAAAGAAATCTGTTTCTTCCGAATAGTATCAGTGATCCACTCCATTTGGTACTATCCGCTATTATCTATCTCTCTAATATTTATTTTTTATTTTTGCATGTTCGAGCTATTCTTCTTTCTAATTTTAGAATTTTGTCGATTCTGTTTTTCTGAGTAACTTTAAAAGGAATTTATGTTCGACGATGTCGAAATGTGAATATTATACGTCAGAAAACTGTATGGTAATGATGGTCATTAAAGTACTGTTTTCCATTATGATACAGTTTATCCGGCCAATCAGAGCTCATTTATTGATCAATTAGGTAAGAATGCCTTCGCGCATGCACTCAAAATCCAACCTGTCGGACATGAACACAGCATCCTTCTATTAAATCACTGATATGGAAAGGTACCATCCATATGTTCGCGTAAATAAACTGGCGAATATGAGACGAGAAATCGCACTGTACCTTAATATCCCCAACTCCAATTTCTACACAGCGCATTGCTTTCGAACTATTTCGGTGACAGTTTGACTGAATGCTGTTGCTCATCGGTGTTCGGCAGCCTGTAATCATATTCCCAAGCAGACAGAGTGCATGCGTCGGTAGGTCAGAGAACTTGGAAAACAGAGATATCAAACACAGCGCTTGCACGCCGATCACAAAATTCAAGTGACTGAATATCAACATATATTTATGAATATTTATGTTAAAACATATAAAAAAGTTATAATTATCGTCGAACATAAACAGTCGTATGCAACTCGCCTATAATGGTAATTAAGACACTCATATGGAAATACTCGTGTCTTAATTATTGCCATTATAGGCTCGTTGCATAACGTACTATTATCACTATTATAACAATAAATATAACGTGTCAAAAGTGCAAAATTTTAAAATTATTAATTTTCTTTCTTCAGTTTTTGAATGGGGACATTTTTTTTCTCAGCTTGAATACAGGACATTTCTAATTTAATGATCTATAATTTTAGACCTTATTGAGGTGACTTAGAATTTGAATTATTGATGTTTGAACCTGCACAAAGCCAATTCTTAGTTATTGAGTAAATTAAGATTTAAGTATTGCATCATGATAAACACGTGCGGAACGATCCACTTAAATCGATTTGCGACATTTAAAAACCATACAATTCCTTAATGTAAGCGGCTTCGGTGGCGTAGTTGGTAGCATGCTGAACTGCTGTATCCAAGATAGTGGGTTCAAACCCGGCCGAAGTCGTTCCTTCGTAGGGGAAGTAAAGCCGGAAGTCCTATGACATAGATTTATGGTATGTAAAAGATCTTTCCACAGACTAAACTTATGTGAAGCTAAATTTCTAGGTTAGATTTCGTTGGAATGCTATATCAAAGTTCCGACGTTCACCACTAGGTATCAGTGATATCTGGTATGAAAGTTGGAACTACTTGAAATTGAACTGAACTTGTATCTCACCCTATGGGTGTCCGCTTGAAGCAGCTACGGCCTCGGACACTCCCGGCACTAAACGCCATACGATAAATAAATAATAAATAAATAAATAAATAAAGTATGTGTATTTTCAAAAGCTTACAAATCCCTGCACATTGTAATGAGGGTATTAAAAGGAAGTAGTATCTCAGCTAAAGAATTAGGCTATTTGTCACTTGTAAGACCTATTCTGGAATATGCCTCGGCGGTTTGGGATCCATATCAAGTAGGGCTCATCAATGAGTTGGAAATGGTACAAAGAAAGGCCGCTAGATTTGTGCTCAGTGACTTTAATCCCAGGAGCAGTGTGAGCCGTATGTTAAAGAAACTTGGGTGGGAATCACTGGAGGCTAGGAGGATGAAATGTAGACTCTGCGCTATGTACAACACGTATACAAATCAACCAGCATGGGGTGAGCTTAGCAAACGATTGGGAAAGCCCACTTACATGGGTAGGAGCGATCATCCTTTCAAAGTTAAGGCCCGACCACAGCGAACAAATTATGGTAAATATTCTTTTGTAAACCGTGCCATTGATAACTGGAACTCTCTACCTGCCGCAGTCTTAGAGCCTTTTCCCAAACATATAGGTGTGTTTAAGAAAAGACTGACTATTTGTGTAAATACTCCAGTTTAATTGTTGTATAATTGTTATTGAATTGTTATGTATAATTATTTATTTGTTATGTATATACAATTTGCCACCGGGGGACACACCCCCCATTGCAAATAAATGAATGAATGAATGAATGAATGAAATAAATAGGTATTCCTTAAGGTACAGTAGACGAATTAAGCTTTCACCTGGAAAAAGAGTGAAGAATCCATTGAAATACGCCATTTCAAACTTTTTTTCGAAACACTGCCAACTGGAAGTGAAAATGCGATGTGAGAGATATTTTTGAGCCAATATCGCACGACGCCCTTCGAAAATCCGAATTCCTCGGCCAGAGATCAAAGTCACGATGTTGGGATCATGAAGCGGGCACTGTACTACTCAGAGAAAAGGACGAAGATGAAGTTATTTTGTAGCGAAGCCAATAGAGTGAGTGCTAAGTTGTGAGCTAGTAGCCATTTCATGGTGTCAAGTTTTATTCATAAAATGTAAACATGACTGTATATTCCTAGGATGCTTCCTGTTCGAACTTCAACTCTCCCGAGGATTCCGTACCACATAGGAATAAATAATAATCTGTATCGCAATATTTTATAACAGTATATCTATCTATAAACCTGCACCTTAATTTCATATTTATATTCCCACTGCTTGTAGAAAGCGAAATCAGATCATCATGGATTATTAATGAAACAATGAAGGTACAGAAGTGTACAAATTATTATATTAATTATGGGGTTTGAAGCCATTTTTAAGTGTTGCCTTAGTAAACAAAATTGTGTTGCTTTTCATGAGATTTATTTATTAATCTCATGTAATATTTTTCATGATTAGGGTATAACCCAACTCGTTTGGGTACATTCGTGTAGACCGACTGGAAAGCACCAAACTTTTTTTATTAGATTAACTTAATGGATTCAAATCAGTCACAATTTTTCATTCAAAATCATTTTATTTTATTTTTCTTATCGTACTTAGTGTTATTTTCTCCCCTAAGGATTTACAACTTGTCCCATAAGGAATTGCATGCAGAAATTTTCAAAATTGGAGATTCTGAGAGACTCCTCAGCTGGATCAGTTTTCTCTTTTTTCATTGACTTTTGAATTCATCCCTCTAAATCAGGTGATTTCATTCCATGGCCCACAAATATTTGAATAGTTCGAGAGCAGACCATGAGTAATAAAAGACTTCCAATCCTTCTGCACTAAATTCGCTAGAAAACTAGAATTCGCTAGAAATCTAGAATAACGTACTCATAAGAAAGCAAAACGTGTGACATTCTGCATGAGCAAAGTTGCTCAATCAGTGGAAATTCTAAAAAAAAAAAACATTTTACTGTCAGTTCTCTAAGATAAAATGTAATTAAGACTATTGGTAAATCATTTGATAAGAATGCCTCGCAAACATTTTTACTGTAGAAAATGTTGTAAAACTAGCATCGAGTCTAATAATTTACACGCCTCTGTAATTAGAGAAAAATTTAAAGTAGGGGTAAATTTCAAGTTGAAGTATTATTAATTTTGAAAGTGTCATCTTAGCAAATTCAGCAAATGAGTTGAATACGTTTATAAATGGCATGAACACACTTGGGGAATCTAATTCATCAATTAATTTAATCAAAAATAATGAAATAAAAAATGACATGAAAACGGCTATGTCTGCCCAAATCCTCATTCACAGAGTTTAATTGGAATTCGAGAAGATAGTGTGGCAAAAACTGCAGCACACCATGCACAATCTACGACCTGTATTCACATCTCAACATGGTCTACATACATTTTAAACCACAGAGACCTGACAACATGCACTCACGTTTTTGTACGTCACGACGGCATTAGAGCCCCATTCATAGATAAATTGAATTCACTCTATGCCAGTGTAAGCATTCTCATTAAATCAAGCACCACGGCCGCAAGGGCAACTGCTCATAGTCCGGAAATCGTAGGTTCAAATCCCGGCACTAGACATGGAATTCCTGAGAGTGGGTTTTCCCCGGGTTTTTCCACACTCCCAATATTTAAATGCCAACATAGTACCTTACATCTAGTCCCAGGGCACCAACCCCATCGCTGTCCCTGATACAGTTGCACACACTAATGCAGTCAACACAGCAATACAGGATATCAGACAAGTTCAACACATACCCAACTACGCAGGACTGATGACCAAATTATCCCCAGCCCCTCAAATGAAATAACAATCAAGTAAAGGAAGAGAGCTCGGAGTCAGAGGTCGTGTTTGTGAGCTGGATGCAATAATAGTGCAGTAAAACTCTTCCAACAAACAAGTCTCTAAAACGAGAGATCGATACTGGTGACGTCAGAGTTATCGATAATACATTGGAGTGCAAAAAATTGCGTGTCAGCTTTCCTAGGGTGGTGTGCAATCCAAGACTTGAACTCAGACACTCCCAACTCACATAACATGACAGTCAGTTTCTTTTATAAGGGTTGTTCAAATAAGACATTGATAATAATAATAATAATGTTATTGGGTTTACGCCCCTGTGGCGTTAAAAATCCCTCAGTATGCCTTCCTTCGGAGGGGAAGTAAAGCCAGCGGTCACATGTCATAGATTTGTGAAAAGGAACCTTCCAGTAACTAAATTTATGGGGAGGAAAATTTGTAGCTTAGGTTTGATTAATGCTGTTAAGTTCCAACGTTCGTCACCAGGCGCTGGTTGCGATGGCATCTAGTAGTAGCCAATTTCATAGCTAGGTGTCGTGGACGGTAGCATTTGGTAGCGAAAGTAGGAACTACTTGAAATTATCGTCAGTATTTCTTACTTGAATTAAAAACAGATACACACTAATACAGTCATCACAATTAGCACAGGTTATCAGACAGATTCTAAGTGCACACACCCAAAGTAAACGGGGCTACATGACCACGTTGTCGCAGTCCCTAAACTGAGGATCCTACCAAACATTTACTGTAGCTTTTAGAGACGCGGGCGTGCCGGTGTTTTGCCCTGAAAGGGATCTTAAACGTGCCGGTAAATCTATTGATACGGCTGCCTCGCATTTGCGCACTCTCAAATGCCAACTGACTTCGGCAAGATTCCATTCCACTATCTTAGGATCAATGAAAAAACATAGACTTTGTCGAATTGTTGTTTCGTTTGAGTGATTTGCATAATATGGTGATCATTTAGCCCCGGGTAAGTATATAATTTTGACTGATAGCCCGTGTTATTGTGGTGTCTGTAGTAGTGTGTGATTTGTAATTCAGATGAGGATTGCGAGAGAGGTGGCCGTCACTTTATGTAAGGAACCATCCCAGCATTTACTGTATCTAGCGGAGAAGTGAGAATAAATGTAAAACAAAAATATTGGAATGCAGCCGAAATAAATCAGAAACCTCTATGGACCTCAAATTGGCAGGTGAAAAGCGTGAGGAAGTAGGAGACTGCTGTTACTTAGGTAACAAAGTAACCAGTGATGGACGAAGCAAAGAGGATATAAAAAGTAGGTTGGCTCAGGCAAGGAAAGCATTTCTAAAGAAAAGGAATCTGTTGACATCGAATTTAGATTTAGCTATTAGCAAGTCAGTTTTGAAAGCCTTTGTCTGGAGCGTGGCGCTCACTGGAAGTGAAACTCGGACTATTGGTGCAGCAGAAAAGATGAGAATTCAAGCATTTGAAATGTGGTGTTACAGGAGAATGATGAAGATCAGATGGGTAGAAAGGGTAGCAAATGAAGATGTTTTACGACGAGTGGGAGAGGAGAGATGTTTCTTGTGACTGCTAACGAAGAGAAGATATAGGTTGGTAGGACACATAGGCCTACTAAGACACCCAGGAGTAGCAAGCTTAGTTATGGATGGAAGGGTCAAGGATAAGAACTGTAGGGGTAGACCAAGGTTAGAATATTGTTACGTGCCACCCCCCCCCCCCTAATGGCACTTTTGTTAACTGGATTACGGTGGGTAGAAAGCACAACACCAATTACTGCTTTAAAGAAATAATTAACTTTATTGTGGCCAGAAAGATACACTACTCAACAGCAAATACAAGCAATTATTACCTTACTCCAGTTTCCTCACGTCGAGAATACTTCCCCTTTCACTTGTCAACAGACCACAGTTAATCCTCTCGCTAATGAGTCCGGCCCCGTACGCTGGCTGGAAATAGCTGCACTAGGTCTGTCACTCACTGTTTTGCAACTCACCACAATGACCTCTCTCGCACTAGGTAAGCACACTCGCTCAAAACACAGGCAGTCCCTGTAAGTTCCTCACTCCCTTCGCTGTCAAGAGAATCGGCTTCACTAGGGGTTTCGCAAGTCTCCACACATCTGTCGCTCAGGATAAGCGCTCGCACTCGCTCGTAAAACACAACAACCACAGAAAAACTCGGTCCCCTCACTGTTGAAGCCACTTATATAGCAGGCTGGTGACTCACTGGATTCTAGAATCGACCAGGACACACGGCTTCTAGAGATTTCCTTCACTGGCTGGGTCACGAATATTCTGGACCATCCCTTTCGTTTCGCAGCCCGTTGCGTAACGCGCACGTAATACACTGAGGCAGAGCACACACAGCCTGGGGGCAGCTGTGACTCAACGCGGCGAGGCGACAAAACAAACTCATAGCCGTAACACCACCCCCTTCCTAAAAGGCTGATCGTCCCGATCAATCATTGGTCCGTCTGTGTCCCTCCGTAGGCTGCCAGGCGATCTCGATGCACGATCTTCATCTTCGCCCTCGGGCTCCGCTGGATCCTGTAGACGACATCGTTGATCCGTTTCACGACTCGGTACGGGCCCTCCCAGGACTTCTGCAGTTTGGGTGACAGGCCTTTCTTCCGTAATGGGTTGAAGAGCCAGACCAGGTCGTCCTCGTGGAACCCGCCAGCATCCGTCTGTTGGTCGTATCGGGTCTTCATTCGGTCGGTCTCGATCCGCAGCTTCCTCCTCGCGAACGTGTGCACGTCCTCCAGTTGTTCGACCAGTTCTTGACAATACTGGCTTACCGGAACCGGACCATTTCCAGGTCGTCCGAAGGCAAGGTCGACAGGTAGATGGAGCTCCCTCCCAAACATAGCCCGGGCTGGTGTGCACCCGGTGGCTTCATGCACGGTGGCGCGGTAGGCCAGGATAAATAGTGGAAGATGTTTGTCCCAATCCCTCTGGTGCTCGCTGTCGACTATTCGGAGATGGTTCTCGATGGTGCGAATGAATCGCTCTACCATCCCGTCGGACTGAGGGTGTAGCGGCGTTGTCCTTGTCCTCCGGATTCCCAGCAGCTGGCATAGATTCTGGAACACCTGCGACTCGAAGTTCCTCCCTTGGTCGGAGTGCAGCTCCAGGGGTACTCCGTACCGGCTGCCGAATTCCTTCACCAGGGTCTCTGCGATCGTCGCGGCTTCCTGGTTAGGGAGCGCATACGCCTCCGGCCATTTGGTGAAGTAGTCGCTGACGACCAATATGTAGCGGTTCCCTGCCTCGCTTAACGGGAATGGCCCAGCGACATCGATGGCCACTCTCTCCATGGGGCCGCCCCCGTTGTAGGTCTTCAGTGGACCCCGTCGCCTTCGTCCTGGGCCCTTGCTGGCTGCGCAATCGTGGCATCTCGCGCAGTGGTTCTCCACGTCAGTTCGGCATCCGATCCAGTAGAACCGCTCTCTCAGCTTCTCCAGGGTTTTCTTTATCCCTAGGTGTCCACCAGATGATCCTCCATGGATTTCCGTCAGGACTTCCTCCGTCATAGCCTTTGGAACGACGACTTGTTCCCGAGATGTCTTCCCGTCGGTGCTCTCCCAGGTACGGCAGATGAGGCCATCCCTCACAACCAGCGAGTCCTACTGCGCCCAGTAGGACTTAAACTTTGGGCTGCAGTCACTCACAATGTTCCACCCGAATCTGGGGACACAGGCCCTCTTCCATTCGGCTATCAGTCCCAGGTCATCACCATCTGCTTGTGCCCGCGTGAAAGATTCGCGGCTCCAGTTCCCTTGAAGTTCCACAGTAGTCCGTCGGCACTGTATCCCGGTGTTCTCCTCCCTCCTAGTACAGAAGGTGCAGTCTTCGGGGCACGGTCATCGTGATAGGGCGTCGGCATTAGAATGCAGTTGGCCTTTCCTGTGCTGAATCTCGAAGTTGTACTGTTGAAGCCTCTCTAACCACCGCGCGAGTTGACCCTCGGGCTGCTTGAAGTTCAGGAGCCACCGCAGGGATGCATGGTCGGTCCTGATGAGAAATTCTTGTCCGTACAGGTACTTGTGGAAGTGTTCAATGGTCTTCACGATGGCGAGCAGCTCCTTCCTGGCTTTGACAAGGCTTTGCTGAAGTAGGCCACTACTCTCTCCTCGCCGTCCACTATTTGCGACAGGATTCCCCCTATGCCAAAATCACTGGCATCGGTATCGACGATGAACCTTGTTCCAAGTCTGGGGTAGGCCAGAATAGGCGCGGTGCACAGAGCCTGCTTGAGTTGTTCGAAGGCACTATGGCATACTGCTGTCCACGTGAAGAGTTGGTCCTTCTCAGTCAGTCGATGTAAAGGTTTGGCGATGTCGGCGATTCCTCTCACGAAGCGACGGTAATAAGTGCAGAGTCCTAGGAAGCTTCGTAGTTGGGACTTGTCCTTCGTAACTGGCCACTCCCTCACAGCTGCGGTCTTTTCTGGGTCAGTGCGCACCCCTTTCCTCGGAGACAATATGCCCAAGGTACTGGACCCGCTTCTGGAAGAGCTGACACTTCTTGGGGCTCAACTTCAGCTGGGCAGCCCGTAGCTTCATCAAGATCTAATTCAGGTTGCTGTAGTGCTCTTCAAAGCTTCATCCCAGAACGATGACATCGTCTAGGTAGACCAGGCAGGTCTTCCAGTGTAGTCCCCTCAGAATGGACTCCATTAGCCTTTCGAAGGTCGCAGGGGCGTTTCACAGACCGAATGGCATGACGGTGAACTGCCAGAGCCCGCTGCCTACAGAGAAAGTCGTTTTCTCGCGGTCCTTAGGGTGGACCTTCACCTGCCAGTAGCCACTCTTCAAATCCAAGGTGTAGAACCATCTTGATCCTGATATGGAGTCCAGCGTGTCGTCGATCCGGGGTAGAGGGTAGCTGTCCTTCTACGTGACGTCGTTCACCCGCCAGTAATCCACGCAGAACCTGGTGGAACCGTCCTTCTTCTTCACTAGCACGACCGGAAACTCCAAGGACTATGTGATGGCTCGATCACCCCTTGCTCCTTCATCTCTTCTACCATCCGGTCGACTTTGGCTTGCTTGGCTAACGGGACACGTCGGAATGGGGCCCTAATCGGTGCGCTGTCCCCAACGTCGATTCTGTGCTGGACCAAGCTTGTCCTGCCGAAGTCTTTGCTCCCCACGGAGAAGACGTCCTGGAATTCGCGTAGCAGGTCCTGAAGTTGGCGTGATTGTTCCTCGTCTAAATGGTCCTGGGATCCTTGGTACAGCTTCTGTAGTTCTTCTGGCAGTGTGCGTCTTCTTCGGTTGTCCGTCTGCAGGTGTCCGTCGGTCGTATCTGTGATGCGGGCAATCCAGGTAACGGGCTCGCAGGCTCCTTGGTTGGTGTCCCGGTGAACCGTAATGTCGTAGTCGTTCAGGTTGGACAGGCGGACGTACGGCCGAGACGTCGTGTTGATGAGAGTCTTGGCAACTAGCAATCCTTTTGTCTGGATGTCCTCATATTTTGGCTCGACGACAGCCGCCACTCCCTCAGCAGTTCCGTCGACAATTACGGCAGCGCTGACCTCCGTCCTGGCGGGAACGATGACGTCTTCTCTCAGCCTTACTCGTCGTGCCGTGATGGACTCATGCGCAGGTTGCAAAGCAAGTTCCTCACCTCCGAAGTGCAGAGTGTTGGTACTCAGATCCAAGATGATGTTGTTCTGGTCCAGGAAGTCCAGTCCGATGATCACTTCATTTGATACGTCAGCCACAAGCACTGGATGCTTTATCGCCCGTCGACCAATGACGAACTCCAGTGATGCTTCGCCATGTACCGGAGCGGTCTCTCGGGTCGCGGTTATTAGCTGGATGTTCCTTTGTGTGGGTTGCACTCTCCACTTCGGGATCACGGTGGGACTGACGATGGTCCTCGATGCTCCCGTGTCGATTAGCATGGGCCAGCTCTCTCCGTTGACGACTCCGTCGACCATCAGGCTGCTATTGTCCCTCCGTAACTTCGTCACACGAACCTGGACTGCCGGGGCTTGACGACTGTCACAAGCCAACCTTTGCCCCCCAAGGCTGGCTAATACTTTTTTTCCCTGGGTCGCGCGGTTTTCAGACGACTGATTTCCCGTCGGATACCCTCGGCGGCGGCGATCACCGCAGTCCTTGCTCAGGTGGCCTTTCTTACCGCAGGTCCAGCAGGTCGGTAGTCCTCTTCCGGGCCGCCTCTCCGGTTGCCTTCAGGCTGTGTCGTTACTGATGGTGCTGCGACTAACGAAGAAACGGCTTAGCGCCTCCGTTAATTCGTCGGCCAGGGGCTTGGTCTCGTTGGTTTTTACTGGTTCGTCGACGTCCACATGACGCACCCGCGCGTGCATTCTGGATGCCTGTTTTGCCGTCTCGAACTCAAGTGCGTGGCTCAGCGCATCTGCAAGGATCTTATTGCGCGCGAGTCGCAGCGCCTGTTGAGTGTCCGAGTCCCGTAGCCCGTCGGTGAAGGTCTGTGTCGCAATCTGTTCCAGAAAGTCGGCCGGCGCTGTTGGATAGGCGAGCCTTACGAGGCGTGCGATGTCCGTCTCGAACTCCTGCAGGGTTTCCGCGTTCTTCTGTACCCGGGTCCGGAGCTGCATCTGGTAGGCCTGCTGACGGTGGCTATCTCCATATCGGGACTACATATGGGCGATCAGTGAAGCGTAGTCCTGGGATCCTGTCGGGATGGGCTGAAGGACGTTAAGGGCGTCACCTCTCAGCGCTACAATGAGAGCTGTAGCCTTTTCTGTGTTGTTCCAGTTATTTATGGAACAGGCTGTCTCGAACTGACTTAAGTAGGTGCTCCACGGGACCTTTCCGTCGAAGGTTGGGGGCGTCACTCTGCTATGTCCCGTTCCTGATATTCCCGGTGTAACGGTGGGCGGGCGTTGGCGCAGCTCGGCAACTTCCTCTCGTAGAGCGTTGAATTTCTCTTCCACCCCCGTCAGTGGGCGTTGGCGCAGCTCGGCAACTTCATTTTGTATGGCGTTGAATTTCTCCTCCACCCGCATCAGCGGGCGACGGCACAGCTCGGCAACTTCCACTTGCAAGGCGTTGAATTTCTCATCCTCCCCCATCAGCGGGCGTTGGCGCAGCTCGGCAACTTCCACTTGTAAGGCGTTGAACTTCTTTTCCACTGCTGAGTAGTGGTTTTGTAGGGGTTCTATATCCTCCTCCTCCTCACCCTCCTCACAAGATGGCGGCAGCCCGATATCTCTCGAACGCATGGTCGGATTTTAAAAAATGAGGTGTCATTGAACTCGGGCTGACACCCCCTTTCCAATGGACAACATATTTCAACCCCAAAATAAAACCTACCCCTACTAGGGTGTGAAATTTTAATTTTTTAGAGAATCTCTCTTTCCAACTGCAACATGTGAGAGTTTGAATACCGATATGGAATAAAACGTTGTTCCACATAAAGTGCCTGTGTTCGGTGGACAGCCACTATGAATTAACATGCTTGTTTTTGATTTTTACGCATGCCCACTCATGGCTTTTGTAAGAGGGTGGGGGAGAGGATCCCTGTGGACGGGTTATTGTTGACAGGTCATTGATGACAGGTGCTTGTGGACGAGTCCTTGTGGACGAGTCCTTGTGGACAGGTCCTTGTAGACAGGTCCTTGTGGACGAGTCCTTGTTGATGAGTCCCTTTGGACTTATCCCTTTAGACCGGTTCCTTTGGACTGGTCCCTATGGACTGACCCATGTTCTCTAATGCTATGATGAAATTAAACGTTGTTCCACATGAAACGCATGTGAAGAGCCGATTGCTACTATGAATTAACATGTTTGTTTTCTGTTTTTACGCATGCGCACTTGGGGTTTTCGTAAGAGGGCGGACTTTTTAAATAATGATTTATAGATGAGTTATTTAAAAAAAATAACCAAAAGATCCAAAACTAATAGGTCATTGGCTTTTTAATATCTCATGAACCAATAAAGCTAGGGATTTGTATGGGGGGTCGTTGGACTTGGTATGACGCCCCGTTTTTCAGTGTATTTTTGATTTTTGTCAAAAGGGCCTAAGTACACTTTTGTTAATATCTCGTGAACCAATAAGGCTAGGGACTTGTATGAGGGGTCGTAGCACATGGGATGACATTCCCTTTTTAAATGTATTTTTTGAAATTTTGACAAGGGGCCTAACTACACTTTTGTAATATTTCATGAACCCATGATGGGATTTTGACCTGTGAGGTGTCGTTGGACTTGGGCAGACACTCTCTTTTTGAATGTATTTTTGACATTTTAACAAAAGGCCTAACTACACTTTTGTTAATATCTCGCGAACCAATAAGGCTAGGGACTTGTATGTGGGGTCTTAGCACTCGGGGTGACGCTCTGTTTTTAAATATATATTTAATGTTTGTCAAAAGGGCCTAACTGCACTTTTGTTAAAATCTCGATAACTAATAATGGGAGAGAGTCAAGTGAGGTGTTATAATACTAAGGATGGCCAACCCTTTCTCATGACCAACGAATTTACCCCAAATATTCAAAACAACAAGGACAATGACCTGAGATTATATAAACTAATACTTGGATATCGACATGTGAGGTGTCATAGGACTTAGAATGGTCAACTCTTTCCCATGACCAATGAATTTACCTAAAATATCCAAAATATTAAGGTCATTGACCTGAGATTTTATAAATTAATAATTGGATACGGACATGTGAGTTGTTTACCGTGAGTGATGAAACATAGCTAGGTAGAGAAAGAACTAGTGTAGGCTACATGTATGGTGACTGACAAGTCTTTCACTATTGGAACTTGTTTTCAGATCAGACTGTTGTACAGAGAGAGTATAGGTTGCAGGCATGGGTTAATAAATGACAAACGGTGTATACAAAATCGGATTTATTGATTCATGAATTAAGAGTAGACTATCTTTAATTGATTGGTTAAAGAGGATAGCTAATGAAACAAAATGGTGACTACATTGAACTAAACTGAACCAAGCTGAATCAAACCCAACCAAACCGAACCAAACCTAATCGAAAACAAGCCAAGGGTTTAAGTGTAAAACTTGTGGGTGGATGTGGTCATTGGTAATGTCAAAAAGGAAAGGGATAACGCTCTACCTATAGAGGGTAAGGTAAAGCTAGTGCATGGTGCTAATGCACACACCCAAGTCCATGAACCTCACACAACTATCCTATGCAGTTTTTATGGGTTGACTGTTAAAACTTGCTCAGTGGTTACTGGGATAAGATGGTCGCGACACACAACAAGCTTTAAATATCTGAGGCTAATAATCTATACACACACTCACACACACTTGTTCTAAACTAAACTGTCTTGCTGGCAGAGCTCACACAGTAGGCAAATGACAGAAATGCTTGGCTAACATAAATA
This sequence comes from Meconema thalassinum, assembly GCA_946902985.2. NCBI lineage: Eukaryota > Metazoa > Arthropoda > Insecta > Orthoptera > Tettigoniidae > Meconema > Meconema thalassinum. Next base: position 2,123,738,768 of record OX336388.2, read on the forward strand.
CAATCATTTTCGGTTGTCTAATGTTACCAGCTAAACATTACGTGCTATAGTGGTGAGCACATGTGCCTCTTTCACTGGAGATCTTAATTCGATTTCTAGCTCTAAGACCTAGAACGAATCAAACTAAGAAAAAAGGGTATGGTAACGCAGTGGTTAAACTGTTAACCTTTCACTAAGGTAGACTAGGGTTTGATTTTAGGTTAATATGCATGTCATAAACAAACAAATAAAAGCAGAGATAATGTTTATAACTGATTACACTTGTCTCTTTTCAAATTATTACTTAGATTACAAATACAAACGTGGACTGGGTTTGACATACAGTTAATGCTTCCTATCACATACTAGACTGTAAGAAAGCCAAACAAACAAAAGGCGTAGGTAAGGCAGTGGTAAAATCGTTATGTGTAGAGAAATACCTAACGGTTTTATGAACTGGCAAAGGTATGTCGCATAAACAGTGCAGGATACAATCCAGCAACCATAATTTTTATCTTGTGGACAAGAGAAAACATATATATATAGAGAGATATATAGAAAGCTTGTGTATGTGTGGGTAGCATTGGTTGTTTGACCAGAGAAAATACGGTGAGGTAGGGTGGGGAGAGAGAGAATTAGCACTTATATATGAATGGAAAATAGATTTTTTCAATCGTTTTGTTTTTCAGATGCAGTGGTAGATAGTCGTTATTTTGTAAAACATTCTTACTTGCAGTAGTATAAGCCTCTATGGTTCCGCTAACACATACATAGACTGTATTATTGCCATGGTCAAGCACTCACATTAAGATTATTTACAAAATCATAAAATGAAAAATAAAAAATCATGTTTTGGAAATATCGTTTTTCAACATACACAAAATAAATATATAAAAAATTTGTAAACAGCAAATTGGAAAATTCATGTTTCCATATAGACAAAATTTAAAAACCTTAAACGGACATTTAAGAAAATATATGCAAATGGGAAATTGACAAATGTGTAAATATGAAAATGGAAAAATCCATGTTTCCATATCATGAAATTGAAAAAAATCAAACTGTCATTTTAAAAAAAATGCAAAATGGATAATTGACAAATAGCAATGTGTGAAATGTGAAATTGAACAAATGGTTATCATTTTTTTTAAGAACATGGTGCTCTATGGTTGAGGTGTGAATCAAACCCTCTCTACTTATTTAGACCACTCGAGACTGACTCGACTAGTTTTAGTTGTCATACCACTTTTAAAAGTTTGTGTTAAATCTAGGAATTTAACCTAAGAGCTTGTAGGGGAGATCCAAGGTTATAATATGTTAAACAGATAGCCTTGAATGTAGGGTGTGGTAGCTATATAGAGATGAGACGTTTCGCTCGGGGCAGGGAGGCATGGAGATCTGCATCAAACCAGTCAAAAGACTGACGACTCAAACAACAACATGTAGAACTCACCAAAATATTGTTGTGTAACGGTAAATGTTAGTCATCGAACAGTAATGCATTACTAAACCCATGACACGATACCTAAGAGCTTTTCTAAAATTATTTTAAAATGCCTTTAACCCTATATTAAACACCCAGTTCACAAGACTCATAACTGCAATGTTATGGTCAAACAAAACAAAATCTATATTTCAAAACAAACAAGTGGTTTAGTCAATGTATACTGGAAAAAGTTTTATAAACACTCAAGTCCACAAAAATAATTAAATTAGTAACTGTCAGGTTGACCGAGTGGTTATGGTGTTTGACTTAAGTTCAAATTTTCTGTACAAGAAAGCAAGGGTTCGAATCCCTTACCTGATATAACTATTGCCTCAACATGGCTTGACCACACTGTATTATTGTGTACTCGGTACACAAACCATAGATAGAGTGTATTGTTTATGGTCACTCTCTTTGCGAACATAGTCAGAGACTGTTGATGGTTAACAATTGCATTAATAGTGGGATATAGGGTTAGCAATTAAGAAAAACAGACAATACCCATTCATTATTTTTATTTATTTAATGTAAGTACTTGTACAATTGTTATATACAAACTACAACTCTCTTCTGTCTATTACTATCTAGTCCTTTTCGATCCACTTGCATATCAAGGGCAGATGACTTTGTAGTTCAGCCCCTTAAAACAACAACAACACTACCTCTTGCATAGTCTGTGATGTTGATGATGCTTGAGGCGTGGAAGATGGATACAACATAACTTTTACAACAGGGGTTAAACGTTGCTCAACAAACAATACACTATTTTGAGTAGCAACATCTTTCTCTTGTACTAACTTTTTAACATTCTGATGATTTTTTGTCAACACCATTAGTGTTTTGTCTGGAGCACTACATTGATGATCACTCACACTTAAAACCACACCATTTCTACTTTTAATTTTGCCTCGACATTTTGTTGACCTCTGTTTTGAGCATAGCCAGAATAGTAATCCTTTTACATTTTGTCGTCTATAGTTATAAGAGTAGCCTTTATAGAGTACAGGCTTAGAATCATTTGGCAACACTGCTATGTATGGCCTCTTGGAAATTTAACTGCAATATTATTGTCTATACGTGTGCCAAATTTGAAACAGCTCCCATTCATACTTTCCAGGATATCCAACATGGAGCTCAAATTTCAATTGCAATTTTTCAGCAGTTGGTAGCACTGACATAATTTTCAAATATGGTCATGAGATAATCAGGTATAGATCTTTACTCCTACCAAATTTTGTTTCGATTGCTGCAGCCGTTTAGGAGTTGATAGGGACACACACACACACACACACAGCCAGACATACAGACAGACAGACAGACACACATTTGCCCAATCTCATAAGTCTACTTTTTCCTCATTTTTGCAAAATGTGAAAAGTAGGCTAAAAATTCTTCAGTGATGTTAATGACAAATGGATATACTTGAAGGGACTACTCCAGCATACAAGTCAAGAGATGCTGAAAGATGGTAAAACAGTACATAAAAAGACTTGGATGACTGATGAAATAATACAATTGATGGAAAAGAGGAGGCTCTGTAAAAAAACGAAATGAAAATCTTTACAGGACTACACATGCAGAAATAAGAAAGAATATACGGTTAGCAAAGGAGATATGGTACACAGAAAGATGCACAGAGATTGAAGACTTAATTTCAAAAAGCGACAATTTCAATATCCATAAGAAAGTCAAAGAACTAACTGGTAACAATAAGATACGGAAAGGCAGTATATTGCTTGACAAAAATGGTGACATAATTATTGGTAATAAAGAAAAACTTGAGAGATGGAAGGAATATATAGAAGATTTGTTTGAAGATGATAGGAAAGAACCTTATGCTAGTGAAGATATAGATGTCGAAAATGGACCAGACATAACAAAAGAAGAAGTAATACGTGCTATAAAGTTGTCAAAAAAAATAAAGTCCCTGGTCCTGAACTCACAACAGCTGACATACTGAAACTATTTAATGAAGAATATTTAGATGTCTTAGTAGATTAGTATAATTCAATCTACAACACAGGAGCCATTCCTCATGAATGGCTACAGTCTATATTTGTTACATTGCCGAATGAGGCGAATGCCCGTCAAGGCAGCGATCATAGAACAATCAGTCTCATGAGTCATACTCTAAAAATATTCCTAAAAGTTATCCATCGGAGGATCTTCAAAAAATTGGAACAGGATATCAGTGAAACACAATTTGGTTTCAGAAATGCACTAGGAACAAGAGAAACCCTGTTTACCTTCAATGTGCTGGCACGGAGATGATTAGATGTGAATCAATCTATGTATGTCTGCTTTTTGGATTATAATAAAGCTTTCGGCAAAGTTCGCCATGATTGCCTCATCCAAATGCTCCAGAAGAGGAACTTGGATGTGAAGGACATTAGAATCATCAGCAATATTTATTACAAACAGACCGCGGTCATAAAGGAAGGTGGGGAGGTATCTGAAGAGGTGGAAGTAAAACGTGGTGTTAGACAAGGTTGTGTCTTGTCTCCTATGCTGTTTAATCAATACTCTGAAGAAATATTACAAGCAGCTTTAGAGGTGAATCAAAAGGTGGATCAAAGCAGGAATTAAAGTTAATGGAAAAATAATAAACAACTTAAGATTTGCAAATGACACGTTGTTATTCGCGGAAGGTCTACAAGATTTACAGCGACTGACTAACAAAGTCGTGGAGGCAAGTGAACAATGGGGATTAACACTTAATGTCAGTAAGACACGTTTTATGGTAGTATCACGAACTCAACATCATGAGAGCTTGATAATCAATGGGGAGGCAGTACAGCAAGTGACAAAGTACAAGTATTTAGGAACAAATGTGAACTGTTAAATTGACTGTACTGAGGAGATAAAGTCCAGGATCGGTCAAGCCAGAAATGCATTCAATAACATGAGCAGAGTGTTCTGTAGCAGAGACCTTAATTTACATCTAAAAATTATACTTCTGATATGTTATATCTTCTCCACCTTGTTCTATGGAGTTGAGACCTGGACCATAAAGAAACGAGAAATGGACAGATTGGAGGCATTTGAGCTATGGACGTACATAAGGATACTGAGGCTGAGTTGGAAAGAAAAGGTCACCAACGATGAGGTGACGAGGTGAATGGGAAAGAGAAAGGAAATATTAAATACTGTCAAAATTAGAAAACTGTAGTATCTGGGTCATGGGATGAGAGGAGAGAAATATCATCTTCTGCAGCTGGTCATTCAAGGGAAGCTACAAGATAAAAGACGACCAGGAAGAAGACGCATTTCTTGGATCGATAATCTGAAAACTTGGTTCAATTGTTCCACTATTGAGCTGTTTCGTGCTGCATCATCTAAAGCAAGAGTCTCTAAGATGGTTGCCAACCTCCTGAGAGGAGATGGCACATAAAGAAGAAGGTTATAAATATGTCCTGGAAAAAAAAATACACGTAGGCTTATTAGTATTGCAGTAAATTGCCCATTTAAGTGTGATAACTACCTAACACATGGTTTTTTTTTTCAGGAGTGTATTTACATATTAGCCTACTTTCTATTTTAAAAAAATGAACGTAGACTTAAGAGATCAGCACTGGGCCAAAAGTTGTGTGTCTGTGTATGTGTGTGTACTCTGCATGTCCCCCCCCCCGAATTGAACGAAATTTGGTACAACGGTAGCACTAGCAATGGGCACCTCAGTGTCATGTTTTATATAGCCGCCATCTTGACAGAAACGTTATGGCGGCCATCCAAATGTTCAAAGCTTAAATCAAATTACGAACCTAATCATCTGATCTCTACCAAATTTTGTAACAACATACCTTTATGTGGGAAGCGTCTTTTATCCACACTACAAGATCGTCAGCCATATAGTTTCAAGATGATGGATGCATGAATCATGCAAGTACTATAGCCAAACCATAACTTACGATTCAACAAGGCCTGGCCTCAACAATTCAGCTTATCGTACATAGGGAGGTTTAAATCTGTCCTCAAAGAGGTGACCGGTAGGAATTAGCATATTATAATAGAATATATAACCGTAGAAGTGACTAGCATGTCTCTTACCATGCCATATCGTTGTGGGCCCGTGCCGTCCCGTTGTCAAAATGGCCGCTATCATTGCTCGTAAATACATATATTTCCGTAACATCTTAAGTTTATGTCCTTTTAAGAATGTACTGAACAAAATCATACATATATAGTATCAATTGGTTTGTAGAAACGCCAGAAAACTCTAATGAAATCGTTGATTTCAACACATACGCGATAAGAGCTTTTTTTTCCAATGTCAATGAACAACGACCAATATCCGTTTTACGTCTCGGCATGATGGGTTAAAATCACTGACTGGACTATTAATTAAAATTATTATCATGGAGATGCATGTGCAACAAATTTTTGTCAGACGTAATTTAAGAATGGCGAGGTGCATGAAACACAAATCCCCTTTCCGTCCAATCTTAACTTGACTGTGAATTTTGTGGAACAAAAAGTTCACAGGCGAAATGAAGAAAAGCCGAGTTGCACTTCCAGGGAAACTCCAAACACAACCACTCTTCTCTAAAGTTTTTAACTCAACATGACTCGACAGTTTGCTGCTGGCTCTATCTAGGGCAATAAGCTCGTCCGCTAGCTAAGCTGTAACTGGGGTGATAGACTCACCCCTAGCTAGCTCGTAAACTGTCGCCTCAGTAACTGAATGGAGATTGTTGGAAGAAATGAAAACGTAAAAGCATTTATAGTAGGCGATGTATTGAAGATAGAGATATGCTCTCCCGGGCATTTTTGTAGAACTTTTCAAGCTGAACAAATCTTACACTCATAGTATATAGATATTTTTAACGGTTTGCCCAGCGTAGGCTTAAAAAGCACACGGACGCCAGGTTTTTTTCGACTTTTTCACTGAAATCGTTAGTGCTTGACTTCCTTTGCTCATAAATAAATAATGTTCTACAGAAACCTTCCCCGAGATATCCTTTACAGAATGGTGAACACCGCATCAAAATCCATTCGGTGGTTCTCGAGACTACCCGTGACATCCAAGAATCGGGGACTTTGTTTTATACTAAGTAGAGATTATAGACTACGCCAATCAGTACAATTTAATATAATAAAATCCCCCTTCCGTCCAATCTTTAATTGACTGTGTTTCACAGGCGAAATAAAGAAAACCCGAGTTGCACTTCCAGGGAAACTCCAAACACAACCACCCTTCTCAGAAGTCTTAACTCAACACGACTCAACGGTTTGCTGCTGGCTGTATCTGGGGCAATAGGTTCGCCCGCTAGCTAGGCTGTAACAGGGATGATAGACTCGCCCTTAACTAGCTCGTAATCTGTCACCTCAGTAGTTGAATGGACATGGTTGGAAGAAATGAAAACGTAAAAACACTTAGAGTGGGCGATGTATTGAAGATAGACATATGCTCTCGCAGACTTTTTGTAGAACTTTTCATGCTGAACAATTCTTACACTCTTAGTATTTTGATATTTTTAACGGTTTGCCCAGCGTAAGCTTACAAAGCGCTCGGACGCCAGGTTTTTTTCGACTTTTCCACTGAAATGTTACTGCTTGGCTTCCTTTGATCATAAACATATTATTGTCTACATAAATCATCCTCGAGATATCCTTCACAGAATCTTGAAAATCGCATCAAAATCCATCCAGTGGTTCTCGAGTTTACCCGTAACATCCAAGAATCGGGGACTTTTTTTTATACGCAGTAGAGATTATCGTAGCGCATCCGTGGCGTAATGGTAGCGAGTTGGGCTCATAGTCTGGGGGTTCGTGTATCAAATCCCTGGAGGTTAAAATATCTTTACATAGTTTTTTGTATTTATTGATTTATAACTACTCACACGGTATAATGTTAAGCATATATAGTGTGTATTTGCAATCGAAAATATTATATATACGGTATATTTATAACACCACATATTTCAACACTCGGATACTGCGATTAATATTCGTTGACCTTGATGTCTTTGTTGTTGATTAATTTGGGGTTTTGCGGCTTCATGGTCTTGTAGTCCCGTTTACTTGGGTGTGTGTAGAAGTTGTCTTGTAACCTGTGTCACTGTGATGTCTGTAGGGTTACTACTGTTGTGTGTGTACTTTTATACGAGGATGGATTTGGGTAGGAAGCTGTTGTCGTTGTTGTTTCATTTGAGAAACATGGACATCATGGCCATTTAGCCCCGTGTACTTAGGTGAGTGTTGAATAACCTGTGCTATTGTGATGGCTGTATTAGTGTGTGTGTGTGTATATATAATTCAGGTGAGGATTCAATCAATCAACGTTGAAAAGGACAAAGTGTTATAAATATAGGCTACCCATGCAGTTAGGAGAAAGTAGGCTATATAATCTTTACAGAATATCTAATTTTTAACTTGTACCCTGCCTAACTCATTGGGCAAACTCGTGTTGATCGACTGAAAAGCAGCAAAAGACAATGGGACTAGTGTGTCAGTCGTCCATGAAGGTGAAGCGGTCATGTCTCGTCAAATGGTCAGTCGGTGGTGTTGCATATTCAGTGAAGGACGTCAGAGTGTGAAGTATGAAGATCGAAGTATGCGTCCCTCTACATCCACGAATCAAAATATTGCTCGAGTACAGGACATACCTTGCATCGCAGGGCAGCAAGATTTACCAGAATTGTTCCTTAGAATGATTGCACGCTACAACAAGTGTCTCAAAGTCGGTGGCGACTATGTCGAAAAATATTGTAACGTGTTTTTCGAGGGGTTTTTATGCCACTGGCATAAGTCAGTAGGAAGCCATTCTCTTTTATTTACGCGGCAAATTGTTCAGCCAAGAGAATTTTTCATGTTAATTTATTATTATTATTAAATTATTATAATTATTATTAAGATATTTTCGGAGCATTTTATAAAAATTATAAGCATACAGATAGGTTTTCTATGTCTTAGAAAACGCTATCAAGCAAATTATTACGAACGACAATATCATAGAAAATTATGTGACTGCGGAATTTTACGGAGTTTTCGTCAGTTAGGTTATATCGAGAGACGTGACTCACTGGGAATTCAAGTACACGCTTAATCTTGTCGGAAAGCATGACGCAATCCTGGGTCGCAGCGTCAAGGAAAGGCGAATGTATGGAACGGAAAACGACTTCTCCCTCCCGCCGAGTGTAATGAGCCAGAGTGGGGATCTAGCGCGTAGGGTGCAGCCAATCAGTGGAGACCACGCAAGCTAGAAGTCGGATGAAGAGTGGGGATGCGACGGGTGGATATATCGTTCAGTGTTCCGTGGAACGAGGACTATCTGTATAGAACTTACTGAGTATGGTTCACGCGGGAGTCGCTCCAATGTTCCGTGGAGTGGAGGACTAAGTTTTGTAAAATTTAACCAGTGTGGTTGTACGAGTGTTTGGGTCCGATGTACGGACCATAGAATTATCTAATCTACCAGAATATCATCAAATATCGACGGAGATGGAGACGTCCAGGAGACTGTGGGAAGCTCACAGCATCATCCAGTACGAGGGAAATGCTTTGGCAATTTCCAGTGGTAAGCGCGAATGACGCAGAAATACGCAATCTCTCATTTATCTTGGTTTTATATTTCATATTTCAGTAACTTCATAGATTGGGAATAAGAGTAAAATCAATAATTTATCAGACTCCGTCTTCACGTAATTTTCTATCGGTAATATTAAAATCACAACGCTCCTATTTAAATTTTAAACTTATTATTATTATTAATTTTGCTATTCTTGTTTTATATAATAAATTCATTTCTTTTACAATGCAATCTTTGCTTTCAGTAGGTAGCATTAGATATAGACCAATTCCTTCTCCTGATACAATTGTTTGTTGGGTTAATGATCAAATCATACCACGATCTGAGTGAATAGAGTCTTGAAGGTGTTCTGCCAGAGCTAGACGTTGTTAAATAAAAATTTAGATTTCAACATTGCATTGAGGTCTTGGCGCCCATTAAAACAACATAGCTTAGGCAAAGGGAGGGCTAGCAAAACTGCTACATTTGTCACTACCAACATGGAGCAAAGCAAAACGTTACAATTGTCGCCGACAACTTGGGGCAGAAAACCTAATAACATTTGTGGAAGGAGAAGGGTATATATTTCTGTGCCTGTATTTTGGGGGTTATTTGTCTTTATCAGTGTATATCATTATGGGGGATGAGAAAGAAAGACAGATGAGGTTACGTAGTGGTCATCAACTGGAGAGTGATGATACGAGCAGTATGTCGAGTGATGGGGTAGCGGAGGTAAATCCCGATACTGAAACAGGGAGTGTAGGCGGCCAACCAGAATTAAAAACTTTACTTCTCGAGTTCATGTATCAGAACAAAGTTAGTAGTGATGCCTTAAATGCAAAATTAGAACAGAATAATGCAAAATTAGAACAGAATAATGCAAAATTAGAACAAAACAGTAGGGAAAATAAAGAAAGTACAGAAGCTTTAAATGCAAAATTAGAACAGAATAATGCAAAATTAGAACAAAACAGTAGGGAAAATAAAGAAAGTACAGAAGCTTTAAATAAAAAATTAGAACAGAATAATGCAAAATTAGATAAGAACAACAAGGAAATTAGTGTGAAAATGGAGCAGATTAGAGGAGAAATCAGAGGAGTAATGAAAGAGAAGGTTAAAGAGATCATTGCAGATGTAGACAAGAAATTAGGAAAAGTACAGGAGGAGTTAGAAATTAGAATCAGTACACAGGCTGAAAATTTAAAAGAACTAGTGCAACTTGAAACACAGCAGGTCAAAAAGCAATTGGGGGGAGAAATTGACAAAATTCAGGTAGCAACTAAAGAGGTTAAGGAACAGATGGGGGGTAGAATTGAAAAAGTCCACTCGCAAATAGTTGCAGAAGTAAATGATTTAAGAGAGAGTAATAGAGAGAGCATTAGCAAGATTGAGGAGAAACAAGCAAAGCTATATAATAAAGTAGAAGAATCAGGAGGAAACATTAAATTAACAGTAAACAGTATTGAGAGGAAGGCTGAGGAGAAAATCGCAGAATTAGAATTAAAATTAAAAGCTAGGATCAGGCAAGAAAATAGTCAGAATAGGCCAGTTTTTGTGAATAGCACACACAGGGAGGTAGAACTGGGTAAGTTCAGCAATCGACAGGGGTGCCCAATGGAGTTCATGAACACTATAGAAAATAAATTCGGGGAGAGGTTGGAAAATGGTAGTATTGAGTGGTGCCAGGTAGTTGAAATTTTAGAACAAGTGTTTGTGGGGGAAACGAGGAATTGGTTTGCTGTCCACAGAGACAAGTTAACTGATATGAATGATTTTAAAATGAAATTCTGTGAAAAGTTCTGGAATGAGGTTATTCAGTCGCAGCATCGTGAGGGAGTAGTGTGTGGTAAATATAACCCTAAAGGAAGCTCCACCATGACCGAATACTTTTTAGGGCAGGTATTAATGTGTAAATATCTGGATGGCTTGAAGGAGGAAAGTGATGTGGTAAGGTTGCTACTTAGGCACTTTCCCTATAGGATCAAGGAGGCTGCTTTTATCCAGAATGTAAAGACAATATCACAAGTAGAAAATTTGTTAAGCACATTTGATGCACTAGGGAGAGGGGGTTATGAGGACAATTTCAATCGGAACCAGAGTAATAGTAATAATAGACCTAATGAAGCCAGGCATCAAGAAGTTCAATGGAACGGTGGCGAAGGAGCCAACGCTCAAAATAGAAATAATAATAATCAGCTAAATCAGAACAGAGGAAATGGCTATGGTAATCAGTATCAAGGGAGGAACAATGATTTCAGGGGAAATCAAGGGAGGAACAATGATGACAGGGGAAATCAAGGGAGAAACAATGATTACAGGGGAAATCAAGGGAGAAATTATAATGACAATAATTACAACCAGAATAGGGGTCAAGGAAGAGGACAGCCTAGTGGTAGTAATATACAGCCAAACAATGACAACACAGCCCAGAACAACCAGACCAGTTCAGTAGTTAGTAGTACTACGGCCAGCTGTAGCGGTTCTTTAAACGCGAACCAGGCTGCGAAGTAAGGTCAGAATCTCAGTCTGTAGCATGCCCTGTCCATACAATTATACAGGAACCCTATGACCTAAATGTAAGAAATGAATTATTACATGAACTAAATGATGAAGGTATTATTCAGGAAGTGGTTAGTAAGAGCCCCATAGTTAAATTTAACGTGTCCGAGGCGTACACAGATGTTTTAATTGATAGTGGTTGTATGAAGAGTTGCATAAGTAGTGCATTTTATGATAAAATGAAAGGAACTGGAGTAAATTTTGAGGAGATGCCAATTAAAAGCACTTTTGTTATTACAGCTGTTGGGAAGAGGTCTAAAGTAATTTCTAAGCAAGTTTTAGTAGACATTAAAATTAATAATCATGTAGAGAAGCAGATTTGCCTTGTAATTCCAAATTTAGTATTCAGTGTTATCTTGGGTTCAGAGTGGCTAAGTAGAGTGTCTGGTAACTTATGTTATGATGTAGGGAGTTAGGTAGATTTCTTTAGAAAGCTAACTATTGCAATGGGTCCCATGTTTCGACTTCCGGAAAATTTCGACATATCTTCGCGTTTCACATCCCCCACACCCCAAAACCACCGTCAGTTCAAAAGTTTATATATAATTTATGTATATATGTATCTATCTATATATATATATATCAGTTTTTTGTGGACACGATAACTGCCGTAATTTTGCACCAATCACTTTGAATTTTTTACATAATATGTATCCCTATAAAATCTCGGTCGAGTTCGTTAATGGGCAAAATCGGTCAAAGTGGGTAAAAATGGGGGGCTTTTTTCGAAAAAGTGAAATATCGCTATAACTCTCTTAATACATGAAATATCGAATCCCTTCAAAGTTCATAATATGTGTCGGATAAGTGCCAAAAATTTATGTCAAAAAAGTTTTTTGATAGCACCAACCATTGACCAAAGGGGTGGGAAAAAGTGTTTTTTTCGGGAAACATTAATCATATCTCTGTTAATAGGCACAATATCAATACCGCACAAAATGGACAATATTCCTCCAATAATTACCTAAAGCTTTTGTCTGAAAGAATTTTTGATATGACCCACCATTACGCCACGGGGTGAACAAAATGATTTAAATTATAAGAAAATGCCAAGTGCCAAGAGAGGTTGCCATGACAACTTTACTTTTAATTGATAAGGGATGACCATCAGCAGTTGCTATGACAACGCCACTGCACGAGATCACATTCAGTTTTCATATGTCAGTGGGAAGCGACTTCGGTATCGGAACTGGTAGCATGCCGAACTTCTATGCCCAAGGTCGCGGGTTCAAACCCGGCTGAAGTCGTCGGATTTACTAAGAGCGCTAAAAAACCTGAGTTTGCTTTCCTTCGGAGGGGAAGTTCCAACGTTCGTTGCGAGTTGCTGATTGAGGTGGCATCTAGTAGCCAAGTTCACAGCTAGGTGTCGTTGACGGCAGTATTTTAGGTAGATTTCATTAGAAAGCCAACTATTGCAATGGGTACCATGTTTCGATTTCCGGAAAATTTCGACATATCTTCGCGTTTCACATCCCCCAGACCCCAAAACCACCGTCAGTTCAAAAGTTTATATATAATTTATGTATATATATGTATATCAGTTTCTTGTGGACACGATAACTGCCGTAATTTTGCACCAATCACTTTGAATTTTTTACCGAATATGTATACCCATAAAATCTCGGACGAGTTCGTTACTGGGCTAAATCGGTCGAAGGGGATGAAAATGGGGGACTTTTTTTTCGAAAAAATGAAATATTGCTATAACTCTCTTAATATGTGAAATATCGAATCCGTTCAAAGTTCATACTATGTGTCGGATAAAGCTCAGAAATTTATGTTTGAAACGTTTTTTTTTTGATAGCACCAACCATTGACCAAAGGGGTGGGAAAAAGTGTTTTTTTTTTCGGGAAACATTAATCATATCTCTGTTAATAGGCACAATATCAAAACCGTACAAAATGGACAATATTCCCCTAATAATTACCTAAAACTTTTGTCTGAAAGAATTTTTGATATGAGCCACCATTACGCCAAGGGATGAGAAAAATGATTTCGGAATTGTAAGAAAATGCCAAGAGCTATCAGTGGTTGACATGGCAACACTACTAAATTGATGAGGGATGAGCCATCAGACGTTGCCATGACAACGCACTTGCGCGAGATCAGATTCAGATTTCCATCTGACTAAGTGTGATGCGGCTTCGGTGACTTAACTGGTAGCATGCTGAACTCCTATGCCCAAGGTCGCGGGTTCAAAGCCGGCCAAAGTCGTCAGATTTTCTAAGAGCGCTAAAAATCCCTCAGTATGCTTTCCTTTGGAGGGGAAGTTCCAACTTTCGTTGCGAGTTGCTGATTGCGGTGGCATCTAGTAGCCAAGTTCACAGCTAGGTGTCGTTGACGGTAGTATCTGGTAGCAACATTAGGAACTACTGCTTGAAATTGAGCGTCTGCATTCCTTACCTGAATTACAGACTAATACAGCTATCACAATTCACACCGTTTATCAGACAGATTCTACACTCACCCAAAGTACACGGGGTTACATGACCACGTTGTCGCAGCCCCTAAACTGAGGAACCAACCAACATCTCTGCGGGAGATATAATTTTGCGTGAAGAAGTAACAGACCGTTACATAGTTACACATCAGTGTCGAAACTTTGCATAAGGACAGTGTGACCACAAGTATAAAAATGGACTCCAAATGACAAGAAGGTTACCGTCATCATAAGACAATAGAATGTTTAAAACATGCATAAAATGACGAAAAACAAAGTTAATTAATCTCCAATTATAAAATACTTTCACGCAATAAATGTGGTCTGATCCGTCTACGAAAACCTGCATATTCTGCCTATTTTCGACTATCCCCAAGTTTGTCCGGTGAAATCTACCTCCGCCTTCCGGCGTGCCGAGAGGACTTTTTTGAAATTTAAATGGGGTGATTCTGAAGTAGAAGTAGCGTTCAATGACCATATTCAGAGGAGTAGTATTGTAGGTGTGATTTGTACTTTAAATGAGATATCGCCAGCCGTAGAGCGGGGTTCTCCATGTTTTGTGGGCAGTGTGATTACGAACGGAAGTCTAGAGGACTCGTTACGTGATGCTGCATTTCAGGGTAATATAGAGGTGGAACAATGTGTTCGGCTCTATGATGTGTTATTGTGTAATAGGAGAGTTTTTGAGGATCGCATTGGTATGGCCAATTGCTATACCCATTCATTGAACGTTATTGATAGGTCAGTATTCACAGGACATAGATATCCTGTACCTTTCGCTTATCAGAGTGCAGTTGAGGCACAAATTAACCAGATGCTTGAAGATGGGATTATTGAGCACTCTAACAGTCCGTATGTTAATTCTTTGATCACGGTACCCAAAACCGACGGCACGGTTCGTATTTGTTTAGACGCTCGTTTGGTTAACAGTAGAATTAGTTCAGATCAGCTGAAATCTATGTCAATAGAGGAATTAATGCAAACATTTGAGGGGAAGAAGTATTTCACTTGTGTAGATTTGAGTTCCAGTTTTTGGCAAGTGCCACTTATGTACGAAGATAGACCATTTACAGCTTTTAGTCATAAATATAACCTTTATCAATTTTGTAGAACACCTTATGGGTTAAAGAGTAGTTCAGCAGCTTTAATTAGGGCTTTAAACATAGCATTAGGGGATGACACAGGAGAGTTTGTAACCATTTACATAGATGATATGGTAATTAGTTCACGCAGTTTTGAGGAGCATCTACGTCATTTAGATATAGTTTTTCAGAAGTTAGATCAGGCAGGGTTCACTTTGAAGCTGTCGAAGTCGTCATTCTGTCAGTCACAAGTGACATTTTTAGGTCATAGAGTGTCGAGTAGAGGTGTAACACCAGAAGAAAGTAGGGTTAATAAGATACTTAACGCAGAGGTGCCACAGAATGTTAAACAGTTAAAAACTTACCTGGGAATTTGCAACTTTTTCAGGAGTTTCGTTCTTAAATACTCAGGGTTGGTAGAACCATTCAGGGAATTGCTTAAAAGTGGGACTCGGTGGAGATGGGAGTCCAAGCATGATCAGGCTTTTAGAGCGCTGAAGGAAGGTTTTGAGAAAGCTGTAGTGCTGAAATATCCGTTAAAAGATAAGGAATATGTGGTTATGACAGATGCTTCACATATAGGCAATGCTGGAGTATTATGTCAGAGAGATGATGAGGGTAATCTGTGCATTGTATCTTTAGCCTCGCGAGGACTGACTGCAGCAGAGAAAAGATACACGATTACTGAGTTAGAGCTTTTATGTATTGTTTTCAGTTTAGGGAAATTTAGAATGTATTTAGTAGGGGGGAAAATTGAGATCCACACAGATCACCATGCATTACTGTATATGAGAACTTGTAAACTCAGTTCTAACAGAGTTAGTAGGTGGATTCTTGCTCTGCAGGAATACGAATTCACAGTAAAATATATTAAAGGTAAAGATAACATTCTTGCAGACATGTTATCGAGGGACACTAATTTATGTAGGGATTATCCTGTGGTTAAAGCAGAGGACGGTATTTTAATATGTGCATGTGTGGACAGTAGCAACAGGGCATCGTTACAGACACTGAGAAATAGGTAGGTAGAGCAACGTGAGGACGTCCATTAAAGGGAGCCACTGGCAAGGTTGGAAGCAGGTGACGCAGAAACATTTATAGTTTCCAAACCTATTGGGAAAACAGCATATGTGCTGGAGAATAGTAAGGGAAACAGATTATACGGGACGTATAATATACATAGTCTACGAAAATATGTGTCATAAAGTGAGTGTGTTTAGCAGGCGAGCCAGCCTATCAAATGAGTAAGTGTGGTATTTGGTGCGTGGAAGATCTGGTCTTCAAGGCAGGCGTATCAGAAGTCACACAGGGGGGTAGTATGTAAGTAAATGAGAGTTTTTAAGGTACAGGGAAATATGACGGGATTGTCGGATGCTCTTGAGCACTAAAATGTCTCGATACACCAAGGCCAGAATTTGGTAGCGCTGGTGAATTCCCATTTATCTCCAAGAGGAGGGGGCAGCGCTTGTATAGGGCTTGTTAGCTTAAGGCGTCCACGAGATAAAAGATGGGCCATCAGAAGGCGAGACAGTCCTTCATGAAACTCATACATATCAGCACACGTGATTTCTGTTTACGGCCTCGCCATGTAAGATTTGTAGTGTGTAATTTAAGGTAATTTGTACAAAGGTATTATTCGTGTGAGGAGAACTGGTCTGTGTTGAGAACTAGTATTAAGTAGAATATGGTCTACGGGAACTTAACAAGACAGGGCGATTACGGCACAGAAATATTTGGTGTTATATGTAATGCGCATTTACTGTTTTTTTTTTCAGAAGTCAATATTAATTTAATCTACTTTAAAGAGAGATCATGTATTATGGTCACGAGGCGCTGCCACAATAGTGTGATCGTGTGCTCAGTGATAAGTGAGATTAAATTTCACCATAAGGAAGGGACCTCCCGTGAAATTAGGAAGTTCTATGGTGATATAAATATATCCGAACACCTTCAATGCGTGTGATATGACATCATAAATACATAGTGCTCACACATTAATTATGTCTATTTTTCCAACATAGAGACATTTGAGAGGCGGAAATATCCGTGGAACACTATTCTATAGGTAAAACATTGGACTGGTTGCAAAGTGCAATCCATAGTGACAACAAACTTTGACGCAAAGTGCGTAAAGAAAAATTATGAGTGTATATATCTGTAATTTAGGGTGATTTAATTTATGTAATATGTATTTTGGATGGGGTTTATTAACGTGTCTGGGATATTCGGATAATGGACCGTCGTCACGGTAAATCATCCGATGATCCGAGGCGAATATGTAACGTGTTTTTCGAGGGATTTTTATGCAACTGGCATAAGTCAGTAGGAAGCCATTCTGTTTTATTTACGCGGCAAATTGTTCAGCCAAGAGAATTTTTCATGTTAATTTATTATTATTATTATTATTAATTTATTATAATTATTATTAAGATATTTTCGGAGCATTTTATAAAAATTATAAGCATACAGATAGGTTTTCTATGTCTTAGAAAACGCTATCAAGCAAATTATTACGAACGACAATATCATAGAAAATTATGTGATTGCGGAATTTTACGGAGTTTTCGTCAGTTAGGGTATATCGAGAGACGTGACTCACTGGGAATTCAAGTACACGCTTAATCTTGTCGGAAAGCATGACGCAATCCTGGGTCGCAGCGTCAAGGAAAGGCGAATGTATGGAACGGAAAACGACTTCTCCCTCCCGCCGAGTGTAATGAGCCAGAGTGGGGATCTAGCGCGTAGGGTGCAGCCAATCAGTGGAGACCACGCAAGCTAGAAGTCGGATGAAGAGTGGGGATGCGACGGGTGGATATATCGTTCAGTGTTCCGTGGAACGAGGACTATCTGTATAGAACTTACCGAGTTTGGTTCACGCGGGAGTCGCTCCGATGTTCCGTGGAGTGGAGGACTAACTTTTGTAAAACTTAACCAGTGTGGTTGTACGAGTGTTTGGGTCCGATGTACGGACCATAGAATTATCTAATCTACCAGAATATCATCAAATATCGACGGAGATGGAGACGTCCAGGAGACTGTGGGAAGCTCACAGCATCATCCAGTACGAGGGAAATGCTTTGGCAATTTCCAGTGGTAAGCGCGAATAACGCAGAAATACGCAATCTCTCATTTCTCTTGGTTTTATATTTCATATTTCAGTAACTTCATAGATTGGGAATAAGAGTAAAATCAATAATTTATCAGACTCCGTTTTCACGTAATTTTCTATCGGTAATATTAAAATCACAACGCTCCTATTTAAATTTTAAACTTATTATTATTATTAATTTTGCTATTCTTGTTTTATATAATAAATTCATTTCTTTTACAATGCAATCTTTGCTTTCAGTAGGTAGCATTAGATATAGACCAATTCCTTCTCCTGATACAATTGTTTGTTGGGTTAATGATCAAATCATACCACGATCTGAGTGAATAGAGTCTTGAAGGTGTTCTGCCAGAGCTATACGTTGTTAAATACAAATTTAGATTTCAACATTGCGTTGAGGTCTTGGCGCCCATTAAAACAACATAGCTTAGGCAAAGGGAGGGCTAGCAAAACTGCTACATTTGTCGCTACCAACATGGAGCAAAGCAAAACGTTACAATAGTGCAAGGTTTATAGTTCATGATGCCATGGTGTGTGTGAGTTTGGTAATAAAGGGTCTCTGGGAAACAAATGACGAAATTTATTTTGAAAACTTCCCTCGTAGTTTTGAAACAATCCGCTCATCGCTGTGCCATCTAGTCTAGTTTGTTCACATCAATCACGGAGTTGCATTGCAGTTCTCTTTAATGTGACTTTTGAACACACATATCCTATACTTTGTAACCACAAATATTTTTCTGAAGCACTTATGATATAGAATGTAGTCCGCAACTTCGATCATAACTCTGACAGAAGAGACACATATTTCAGTTCACTTCGCAGTGAACTAATAATATTCCAAAGTTTCTAGTGCTCCCGAAGGAAAGTTTCACTTCATGAGTTGTCAAATACTGTACATGACATGACTAAATTGTCTGTAAACTGTGAATGCCGGTTACTACTTTCTGGTCAACAGTGTTACCAGTTTTTTTTATCACTTATCCACCCTGCTCTGCTTCATTCACGGTCTCTGCGAGGGATCATTCATCTACCGTAGCAAGGAAAGTGTCTTAGAGCTGAACACATTTTGTCAGCAGATACAACTGAGGATGGTAACAGGAAACTACTAACCTGCGTTAGCAATCGCGGATCTGTTGAAAGGAAGCTTCCTGGCATTTACCTGGTGGTAGAAATGAGAAATCACGAAAATCATTTTCAGGACGGCCAAGGTGAGATTCAAAGCCATGGTCTCCCGATACCAGGGAAGCAAGAGCCATTGCTTTAGCTCTTTAGGCCACCGGTTATAAGTCAATAAATCCAGAGGATTTAAGACGCCATTTTAAAAACACAATTTAAGAGGTGAACCTTGTGACTTACACTACTGTAGCCTATGTAGATTTCTTTACTCGACGGCAAATATAAGTGACATTAATTGTTTAGTGATTCACTGAATACATCCAGTTAATTTAGTAATATAATGTTATTGGTTTTACGTCCCTTTTAACTACTCTGGCTTTTAGAGACGCCGGGGTGCAGAGTTTGCCCCGAAGGGGATCGTTAACGTGCTAGTAAATATACTGGCACGGCTCCGTCGCATTTGCGCACCCTCAAATGCCAGCTGACTGAGCCAGGATACAAACCTGCAACCTTGGGCCCAGCAAGCGAGAACGTTACCGCTGAGCCACGCAGCCAGTCAGTTAATTTAGTGATTTGGGGCAGGTGACATCGATATTCCACTCCTTAAAACTACAAACAGTAATATGTGAAATAGATTGTCTTCATCTGCGTTCAAATACTGTAAGTAATATTGGAAATCAACGGCGAGGATTTATTATAATTATAATTGAAATATTGGAAGACATTTTGCAGTGTTGCCTAATACCTATCAGGATTGCTTTTCTGTTGGTCAACACGAATATACATCGTTAAATTGGGTTTGAATTAACAGTTTCCTGAAATAAATACATGAATTATTTATACATATAATACACCACCCCGCCCCCATATGTGTCTGAAGTGTATATTAATTCAGGTATTTATTTCACGAACTAGGAAACTACTTGTAACTCCCCTAACAATCTAATTAGACACACTCGTGTTGACCGACTGTAAAGCGAGTCTAAGGAAGAAAAGGAAGAAACCATGTAGTTTTATGTGACCTTTAATCTCATGAACCAAGGAACTTCCCTTTTCACACAGGACATGGCATTTCACTTCGAATATCTCACAAGAATCAAACTTGGTCTACATTGATGAAAGGCAAACCACTGCGCCACCATGCCTCTAAAGCGATTCTACTTGTAGAATTATTGTAACCAGTGATACGAGGGCAGATCAAAAAATAAGTTGCACTTCCCAGTTATGGCCATTTATTACACCACCTATACAACAGCAACACGCCTATAACGACATACAATGTAACGTCACTTTTCCACATAGTTTCCAAGAGACTCCAAACATTTCTGCGAACGCACAACCAACTAGTCGATGCCGGATGCATAGAAAGTTCCTCCAGCGTTCAGCAACCACACGGAGACAGCGGCCTTCACCTCCTCATCGGTCTGGAAACGTCGACCACCGAGCTCCATTTTGAGCTTACTGAACAGATGAAAGTCACATGGCGCTAGGTCGGGACTGTAGGGTGGATTTTGCCAGACCTCCCACTTGAAACGCTGCAGCAGTTCGGTCCTTTGGCGGGCCTTGCGATGTGTTGCGTTATCATGCAACAAAATCACACCGGCGCTCAATTCCCCCCTGGTGCTTCTTTTTATTCGTGCAATTCTTCATTTTGGCCCGCAGGAATCGGATTTTCGCACGCACCTCATATTTGGAGTGAACGTCCGGTCGACGCGCCATAGCATTTGGCCGCTAGTCACACCATACAAGACGAGACACCACAGCGACCTGCCTAACAGATGTGTGGGCAGTGTCTGTCCCTTTCTCCGCTGTACCCACGTGTGCGACACACAGCGCGCTGCTGCAGCGCGTTAGTGAAGCTAACTTTTTGATCCACCTTCGTATTAGAATTTCATTTTGAGGCGTAGGAGTAGATTGTTTGTGGAATTAATTCAATTTAGGTCTGAAAGGATAAATATTGTCATGTCGTACTTCATGACCAGCTACGTAAGGTTCTCCCTTGCTGTGCCCGACTTTGTGGGATTAAGTCACAGTTAGTTGATACTGAGGGTTGTTAAATATCTTTTGGTGTTAGAAAATGAAAATGAAATGCCGAAGCACTCAAAACCCTTTTAAGATATTGACATTGTTGTTTATTTAATTTAGTGGCTTGGGACACTTTCATCATCAGTCCCGTGTAGTTGAGTAGGCTATGCGTTAGATTTGTTTGATAACCTGTGTTTCTGATGCGACTGCAGTAGTGCGTGTAACTGTATTAAGGCCAGAGATTGGGGTAGGTCCTACGAAATTTGATATTACGCATCATTCAAGAATTTTCATGAAGAGATTGTGGAAAAGCCTGTATAAAACCACAATCAGGATGGCCGATGGTCACGTCAAGATACTAGCAACAGATCTATGGACTTACTGCAGTTTCTACATCGCATTCGTGGTACGCAATTTAATGTCCATCACGGATACAATTTTGGCATGTAAAGCAGAATTATATGTGCAGGAAGTGTGCTTCCAGATGTAAATTGGTTCACTGTACGTATAAAGAACAAGTAGTTCCGTGAAGAACTATACAGCCTATTTTCATATATCCTACTCATGTCAATTGCCACTATCAACATACAAAATTTCAGTTTAATTGCTGTAACAGATTCGTAGATATTGAGAACCGTCTGAATATTTCAGATTGTCGCCAGGTTGGATTTTTATTTTTGTACTATTACATTAAGATTATTGTGTACGTGTGGTATTCAAACTTCAATCGCATGATTAGAACACAAGAAGTTAAAACGAGATTTTAAAATTACGCACAGCAGCCATCTTGTGATTATGCAAACAATTGAAATATATTAGATGCCAGTGGATCAACATTTGTATAAGCATTTAACGCGCAACGTTTCACGGCACTCGGATAGTTATTTCGCGAGAAACGCCCATTTAAATATTTATACTTCGCACCGCCGCCATGTTGGATTTGTGCTCACCAGGTTACTGAAGTCCTTTAGGTGAACATATGTTCATAGTCTCTATGAACATAAAAAAATTCAGTTTGGTTGATGTAAAAGATTCATAGATATTGAGAACCGTCTAAATATTTCGGAAGCTCGCCATTTAGGATTGTTATATGTATAGGCCATAGAGTTATGTACCATTCAAGGACAATTATTGCCTAGGTTCATTATTCAAACTTTCACTTCGATCGCATGATTACGACACAAGAAATAAAAACTTAATTTTAAAATTTCGCACAGCCGCCATCTTAAGGTTATGTAAACAATTGAATTAAATTAGATGGCAGTGCATTACAATCTGCAAAATCATTTACTGTACCACATTTCACTGCGCTCAGAGAGTTAAAACACGAGAAAAGTCTATTAAAATATTTCAAATTCGCTTGGTCGCCATGTTCGTTTTTTACTTTACAGGTTTATGAAATATACATAGGTAAACTTGTATCTGTACCTTTTATCACCGTACGAAATTGCATGGTGATATCTGTAATAGTTTCGGAGATATAGAATGTCAGTGAAATATTTCGCACCGCCACCATTTTGAGGTTATGTAAATAATTGAACTAAATTAGACTCCAGTGCATTACAACGTGTATGAACATTTGCTGTACCAAGTTTCATTACGTTTGGATATTTAAATCGCGAAAAAAGTCAATTTAAAAGCCTCAATTTCGCTTGACCTCCATGTTGGTTTTGTAGTCACCAGGTTTTTGAAAGTCTCATAGGTGAACTTCTAGTAATGCCCTTTATCACCGTACACAATTTCAGGGCGATATCGGTAATAGTTTCGGAGATATTGAATGCTAGTGAAATATTTCGCACAGCCGCCATGTTGGATTGGTGAGACGTAACAAAATTTGAAGGGCACGGTCGAGGTCGCCGGGAATAGTGCTATGAACTTACCGAGTTCCATTGAAATCGCTCCAGCCGTTTAGATTTTATTAGAGGGGGACACACACACACCCCTCACACACACACACACACACACACACACACACGCACGCACACACACACGGACAAAAGGTGATCTCATAAGCCTAATTTTTTTTTTTTCAAATTTGAAAATAGGCTAAAAATACTGTCCAATGGACAAGATTCTATTTAACCTGATGACTACTGCGCCTGTCTGTAGATGGTGCATGAGAACTTAAATTATTTTGTTTTTCTCGTTCGCACTCGAGTGCCAAATCAATATCTGTCGTGTTCTGCCGTCTGTTGTGGATTATGTAGTACTACATGAGTTTTGATTGTTGCTTCCGGAACTAATTATCAGAATATTTTGTAGACGTCTATCCTCTACAGATGATGTAATCAAGCATGGCAGAACCATATTTTCCTTCTCGCTGTGCTGAGATTTCAGAAAAGAATCCTTCAGTTATCAACCTCTAGAAAGTAACAACATGTGTTAACTTTATTTTGGGCCGTTTACCTCTTATGAAGATGGTGCAAGTGTGGGGATAAACATGTTAATTTTGAATTTTCTGAAAATGGCAATCAATACTAGCGTAACATTCCAATTTTGATTAATAAAATCCAAAAGCCTATCTGCATTTTAAGCCAGCACCTCCTTGGTAAGTTAAAAATTACGGCTTCTACATTTTCTTAACATGCGAATGAAGAAAGTCGGTACTAAGGTAAGGCTCGGACCCAAGTTCTGTGAATTTGCGGGGTGAGGGGAAGGAGTAGGGAAGGGGCTAGGCGAGAAGAGAAGGATCTGTCTACAGCCCGCCGTGTTATCCGGTATCCTTTCTATTCCAATACTGCTAACATAGGGCCGTTGCTCAAACCACTGTAGTGTTTTGAATGAGTGAGTGATTCACCGACTAATGTACTTGGTTCTGTTACTACGCACGTACCGAGAAACCTCGTCACTCGTCACCATCACTTCTCATAGCCGGCGATCCACATTCCTCTCAGGTTCACGCAGCTTGGACCCGAGCAGTAGCAAACATCTGACTGATAACTCGGCACTTAAAAGGTTAATGGCATTTTCGGAACATTTTACTTCGATTTAGTGCCTTGTAATAACAACTGTTGGCAGCACTGCTGCTCAATAGACTTTATAAGTGTTAAAACAACTATTTCATGCTGGTAACTAGTGAATCATGCGAGTAAATTTATTATGCTGCTGAAACTCAAATATAAAATCCCCTTACATCACGACACGACACCTTTCCTGTTCTTTAACGTCGTCACGCCAGGGAAACTTTATTACGCACTCGTTAGACGATGTCACGCAAGCAACGAACACGAGAAGTAATATTATTACAAGCCTTTTTCTCCCCCGTAAGAGAAATGTATGTTGATGGCTGAGCATATGAACAGCTCACGAGGGTTGCTGGAGATCCTAGTTAGAGTCCTGTGTGGATAAACAGAACGTTATCCGCATCCGCCCCGCATCCACACGACTGTTATCCACATCCGCCCCCATCCACACGACTGTTATCCGCATCCACCCCACATCCACACGACTGTTATCCACATCCGCCCCCATCCACACGACTGTTATCCGCATCCACCCCACATCCACACGACTGTTATCCGCATCAGCCCCGCATCCACACGACTGTTATCCACATCCGCCCCGCATCCACACGACTGTTATCCTCATCCTCCCCCATCCACACGACCGTTATCCGCATCCTCCCCCATCCACACGACTGTTATCCACATCCGTCCCGCATCCACACGACTGTTATCCGCATCCTCCCCCATCCACACGACTGTTATCCTCATCCTCCCCCATCCACACGACTGTTATCCGCATCCTCCCCCATCCACACGACTGTTATCCGCATCCACCCCACATCCACACGACTGTTATCCACATCCGCCCCCATCCACACGACTGTTATCCGCATCCACCCCACATCCACACGACTGTTATCCGCATCAGCCCCGCATCCACACGACTGTTATCCACATCCGCCCCGCATCCACACGACTGTTATCCTCATCCTCCCCCATCCACACGACCGTTATCCGCATCCTCCCCCATCCACACGACTGTTATCCACATCCGTCCCGCATCCACACGACTGTTATCCGCATCCTCCCCCATCCACACGACTGTTATCCTCATCCTCCCCCATCCACACGACTGTTATCCGCATCCTCCCCCATCCACACGACTGTTATTCGCATCCGCCCCCATCCACACGACTGTTATCCGCATCCGCCCCGCATCCGCATGACTTCTTCCGCATTCCCACGTTTGTTATCCGAATCTACTGGCGTTACAATATTATTTTTAAGTAGATAGAGGATAAATTACTAAAGCGCTTACCACGGTGGGTGAGTGGTTAACGTATCGGTCTACTAACACCAAGCTTGCAGGTTCGCTCCTGACCGTGGTAATTGATTTTTGAAAGGCGGCAAAAATTACGACAGGCATGTCATACGATGTTGTCATGTCAAGGAACCCATTTGAATTTAGTAGGCCGTGTTCATAACAGCAAAATTAATCTCGGAAGTTTCTGCCAACACTTAATTCCTCATTTATGTACTAGAAAGCGCTATAGTGTTAAAGGAGCTTAGATATCTAACGTCCTTGACTATCATAGTGCATCAAGGAACAACGAAATTCGACATGCAAGCTACCCTCTGGGTGTCAAATAACAAAGCTTGCACCCGGCATCCGAGGCCATACGATATTATTATTAATTACTGAAGTAACACATTCAGACAATTGAGGGATATGTCGTTTTCAGGTTGGTTGGTCGGTTCCTCAGTATAGGGGCTGCGATAACGCGGTCATGTAGCCCCGTGTACTTTGGGTGTGTGTAGGATCTGTCTGATAACCGGTGTTAATTGTGATGGCTGTATTACTGTGTGTATCTGTTTTTTATTTATTTAAGTACAGACTGCAACTTAGAATTTTTCAAATAGTTCCTACTTTGCCGCCAAACGCCACCGTCAACGACTACTAGGCCTAGTTCAGAACTTAGCTACTAGACGCCACTACAGTCGACTCTTGGCAACGAACCTAGAAACTTAAGAGCGTTGTTTGCATTCTTAACCTATCCAATTTAGCTTCACACAGGTGTAATTAGTGGAAGGTTCTTTAACATGCCATAAATCTATGACATGGGACCGCCGGCTTTACTTCCCCTCCGAAGGAAGGCAAGCTGAGGGATTTTCAACGTTCTTAAAAAATCCGACAGTTTCGGCCGGGTTTGAACCCGCTATCTTGGGCATAGATGCTCAGCATGCTACCAACAACGCCACCGAAGCCGCTGAAGGTCATTTACTAAGGCTTTGCATGTCAAGTGCTATGTTTAAAATGAATGTTACACAGCCAGAATTGCAACCCTTTCCTGTTCGGAGTGTTAATTATGCTTAATGACATAATTTGAATTTGAATTTGAACATCCGGGTCCTAATGATATTAAACAAAATTCGGATTGCATTCTGTAAACTTTTTTTTTAATTTTATTTAGTCGATTTACCCTCTAGGTTGGTGGTTCCCACGGACACAGCGAGGGAACTCACCACTACCGCCTCTATGGGCAGTGTCCTGGAGCTTGGAACATCTGGTCGGAGGGGCTACAACTGGGGAGGTGTGATCAGCACCTCGCCCAGGCGGCCTCGCCTGCAAAGCGAACAGGGCCTCATGAGGGAAGGGAGGAGGGGAAGATTAGGATGGATAGGCAAGGAAGGGGGAAGGAGGCGGCCGTGGCCTTGAAGTAGGAACCATCCCGGCATTTTCCCGAAGACGAAGTGGGAAACCACGGAAAACCACTACGAGGATGGCTGAGGTGGGAATGAAACACCCTCTACTCATTTGGGCCACCCGAGGCTGAGTAGACCCCGTTCCAGTCCTCATACCACTTTTCAAATTTCGTGGCAGAGCCGGGAATCGAACCCAGGACCTCCGGGGCGGCAGCTAACCATGCTGACCGCTACGCTACGGAGGCGACATTCTGTAAACTATCCGCAAATTTTCTCCGAGCATTATCCGCAGCTTATCCGCTATCCGCAGAGTGATGCAAACTATATCCGCGTCCGTGCAGGGCTCTAATTATAGTCACAACCATTTGTTCGCTTGCTGTAGCGCACAAGGCAGCCAATACTCCGCTTTTCCTGTCATTGGACAGCGACAGATTTTTTAATTTATTTATTTATGTAACTATTTCTTTCTTTCTTTCTTTCTTTCTTTCTTTCTTTCTTCCTTCTTCTTCTTATTCTTATTCTTCTTCTTTTCTTCTTATTATTCCTCTTCTCCTTCTTCTTTTTCTTCTTGACGTTTCGGCCAGCTATGGATCACGTTAACTCTTCCTCGAGCTGTAACGCCTCGTATGTTCTCGATGCTGCTGTCTCCTGGCTTCGGTTCACGTCTTGCCTGTTGTTAGTTGAGGATTTTCCTGGAAACTCTGCTGTTGTTTTAGTTTCATCTTAAGGGGCGTACGTATCTCAATATCGTTGTATGTAATTCCAACTTCTTTTAAATCCTTTTCTACCTCTGTGAGCCACACCCCCTTGATTTTTTTTACCCAGAAAGTAATTAAAGATCTTGTTTGACAATCGCATTGGGCTCAGTCTTGTTAAATGCCCATAGAACACAATCCTCCTCTCTCTCATCACGTCAGTGACTTTGGTAACGTGTGTGTAGAGTTCATGGTTGTGTCTATTTATTTATTTATTTACGTATTTATTTATTTATTTATTTACGTATTTATTCATTTAATCATTCCTTTATTTATTCATTTTTTAGTTCCGTTTGGGCTGGCTGTGGACCACGTGGTTCTTATCTCTGGCAGCTTTCCTCCTAGCCCAGTATTCCTTCATTCTGGCACTGTGAATGTCCTGAGTCCACTTCACACCTACTCCTGGACGCACTGCTTTTGCCGTTAGTGACTGGAGAGAGTCTGATGTTCTGACTAAAGTCCTGTATTTATTCCTGTCATAGATGTTACTGGGGTCAATATCCAATTGTTCAAGGTCTTTCCTGACTAGTTTCGACCACTTGGCGTTAGTTGCTTTCCCTCTAGAGACAGTGTTTAAAATTCTGGAGGTGAGCCTCTGATTATCCATTCTCACAATATGACCATAGAAGATCAGCCTCCTCTTCCTCATGGCTGTTGTAATGCTCTCAACTTGTTCATAGATTTCATTGTTGTGCCTGATTCTATACTTGCCTTCCTCTTTAATAGGGCCCATGATTTTTGCAGTATCTTCCGCTCCTTCAGCTCCAATTTCCGGAGTTGTCCTTTTCTGACCATATTTAGGCATTCTGAGGCATATAGTACTGATGGTCTCACTACTGTACTGTAGTGTCTGAGTTTGAAATTCATTGAGAGGGATTTTGATTTGTACATATTCTAGCATAGGTGGTAGCCTACCAGTTTGATGCATCTGTCGTTCATGGCCAGGTCTTCATTGATGTTTGGGGTTATCCATTCTCCTAGGTATTTGAAGGAGTTAGTCCTTTGCACTACTTTGTCCCCCAGTGGGATTGACTCGGGCGCATCTCTAATGTTGCTGATTAACTGTGTTTTGTTGATGGCGATCTTTAAGCCTACTTTAGCTGCTATATAGTTCAGAGAGGATAGTTGATGGATAGCTTCCTCCACACTGGACGCTAGGAGTGCAAGGTTGTCTGCAAAGGCTAAACAGGGGACTGTTAACTTGTTTTTCTTGTAGCCTATTCTCAATCCAGAATCATCCTTCAGAGATTTCGTCCACTCACGAATTACTTTTCCTAGTAGGCAATTGAAGAGGATCGGAGACAAGCCATCCCCTTGTCTAACACCAGTTCTGACCTCGAAGCTCTTGGACAGTTCCCCTCTAAATTTGACTTTGACTGTGGTGTTGGTGAGAGTCGCTTTCACTAGATTCAGGGTCTTCTTTATCTAGCCCCAATTCAGCCAGCGTCTCAAAGAGTGACTCTCTATCTACTGAGTCGTAGGCCTTTTGGAAGTCAACGAAAATTGCAACATAAGGTGAGGCACTTAAATTTTTGTAAGTGAGAATGGTTTTGAGATTCAGAATCTGTTCGGTGTATGACCTTGACTTTCGAAACCCAGCTTGGTACTCTCCATTCATTTATTCATTTATTCATTTATTCACTTATTTATTTATTTATTCATTCATTTAATTATTTATTCATTTATTTGTTTATTTACTTAATCATTTATTTATTTAGTTATTTTTTTAATTAATTTATTTCTTCGTCTTTTCGAATCACCCACTTTGGTACG
Source organism: Meconema thalassinum (assembly GCA_946902985.2). NCBI lineage: Eukaryota > Metazoa > Arthropoda > Insecta > Orthoptera > Tettigoniidae > Meconema > Meconema thalassinum. The sequence continues at coordinate 2,123,768,248 of OX336388.2, forward strand.
TCAGATCAATCACATCTTAGATGATCGTGCTCTCCTTTTCTCCCAATACTTCTTCATTCTATCTGATCTTTTCTTTCTTTCCTCTTGTGATATCTATTTATTTATTTATTATTTAATTATTTAATTATTTATATTTTTATTATTTATTTATTTATATTTTATTATTTATTTATTTGTTTATTTATTTATTTGATTATTTATTTATTTATTTTTTAATTTTTTATTCATTCAATTTTTCAAAAATTGTACCTACAAGTTACGGGCTCAAGATGGAGGAAGGGTAGGCCTCACATGTACAGCAGGCTCTCCATATCATTATAGAATATAGCCTATAATGAGCACGTGATACATTATAATTAGCGGAAGTACCCGTTCTTCGAACGGTGTTCGGTGTTAACACCAGACATTATCAATTGAGCTACTGTTGCAATGGTTAGCGGTTTGTCATTCCTTCATACGTTTATCAGAACGAAGTTAGTTTTCTGGGAATATCACACACACTGTTAATTTAAGGGCCTTAAAATGTGGCTTTCGGAGACCCTTTATAGACTCCCGAATTTTGTGTCTCACATTGAGAGGTTCAACATATGCTTTGATCGCCCTTCTGGGATAATTTTTATATTTCGCCTATTTTAGCATGTATTTTGAGAAGTTTTTCCCTATATCCACCCTTCTACTGTTTGAAAAGTACGGTGAAGAGTTTTATAAATGATTGGTGTATTGACTCACATGGTTACCATACCTAATTTTACGATGCTCCAAGCATCCGAACACGAGTTATAGGCGTACATAAAGATACACAGAAAGACAGATAGACAATTCTATTGTCTACAACATATCACCCAGATATACAAATATGGGTATATCTACCACACAGTATCACACAAGATCATCCTTACGACGAACCCGTATGTCGACAAAAATAAATAAATAAATAAATAAATAAATAAATAATTAAATGATGGGTTAAATGTGCTCTCAAACTAAATTCACTTAACGTGTACTTCCTGCATGCAATAGATTTGAAAGCCTTGTAGACGAAACGCAATACACGTCACATAAAAACTGACCCTCTACGTTGTGTTAGGTCCCCATACACAGAAAGACCTCTTTCATAAATTATAAAGGCTTGTGGTGCATGAAAATTCAGGTTCATTAGCCTCAAATGGCCCAAATTCCTAATAGCCGCAAAAAATGCTGATTCAATTCAGGAATTTTTGAGAATAATGTTGCTGTTTGAAGATATGATAGACCTTCTGTACTATATGTCGCACGTGAAAATTGCATGAAAAAAATCTAGGTTATCCCTTGACCCCCTTAATTGCATTGGTGAATTATACAGTCTACGTTGGTTCCGTAAAGACATTATAGCCATTTGCAAACTTTCACAGAAATGTAATAAATGGAGTGACATTGCTTCTTACAGAAATAGATGGAAAGTTGGATGCCACCCCTTGAGATAATGTTGTCTTGGTTACCGATTTGCATTCCTTCATTAGTTTGTTAAATTAAATTAAATTAGTTTTCTGGGAATATTTCAGAAACTGTTGGTTTTAGAGCCTTATAATGTAGTTTTGTTTCTAGTACCGCGGGGCTTTGTCTCGTCGTTGTACTCCATAATATAATACTAATAATAATAATAATAATATAATAAAGGGATAGGAATATAACAGACCTGCCGTATCACACCCACAGGTGTAAATCGTGTGAAAAAATTCCAGAGAACCCCTTGACCTCCTTAAGAACATTATACGTATTCATTAATTTTATAGCTTAATTTTGTTCCGTGATAACCTTCTAGCCGTTTGCAAACTTTCACATTAATGTAATTAATGGAATTGCATTGCGTCTTATAGCAATAGATGGACCTCTGAGAATCTGTTGCCATGGTTACCGGCTTGCATTCGTTCATTAGTTTATTAAATGAAATTAGTTTTCTGGGAATATCTAAAAATGGTTGGTTTTAGGGCCTTAAAATGTGGTTTTCGGTGACCCTTTAGGGCCCCCGAGTTCTGTCTCTCATATTGAGGGGCTGAAAATTACCTATGTCTTGTACATCTACGCCTATTTCAGCATGTATTTTAAGGGGGTAGGCCCCCTTTTATGAGAGGTACGGAGAAGAGTTACATCATTGATTAGTGTCGTGCCTCTGATGGATATCTGTACCAAATTTTACGTTGATACACCCAGCCGTTCTCGAGTTATACAAACAAAGTTGTCCACAGACAAACAAACAGACAGACTGACAAAAAACGCGCGCATCAATCATAAAACAGTCTGGAACGCGTAAATAACTCAAATTTCCGTAGAAATTCAGAAAAAAATCAGACAAACTTTAATTTTTATATATGTAGAGATATACTGCACTGCTCGGTGTTGACCGTGTTTTATTGCACAAATTTAGGTTTTACTCGCTAACCGTTGGAGACACATGAAAAGTGATAAGGACCTATTGGATAGAAAATTAAATGCTAAAGCTCGTATATGCCATCAAAAGTTTGCTATTTCTTAGCGTTCTCTTTTTATTTGAAATGGAAATATGAAATTTTGAAACCAAAGGGTGTAGTGACGTCACTAAAATAGTCGCCAGTTCTTAATAGTGCAAAATAACGGAATCAAAAGTATCCTATATGTAAACCTGGTAAATCAGCTACATCCATGCAAAATTTAATTTAAATCGGACCAGTGGTTCTTGAGTTATTGAGTAACACACAGACAGGCAGACTGACAAATATCATCTCATTTTTAGCCTAATTTCGATTTTTGCAAAAAATTAAAGTAGACTTATGAGATCACTACAGGGCGAAAAAAAGTGTGTCTGTCTGTGTGTGTGTATGTGTGTGTGTGAGTCTGTGTGTGTGTGTGTGTGTGTGTGTGTGAGTGTGTGTACTCTGAATGTCTGCCCCCCCCCCCTATCAATTCGAACACGGTGAGCGCAAATTGAACGAAATTTGGTACAAAGGTAGCACTAGCAAAGGACACCTCAGTGTCATGTTTTATATCGCCGCCATCTTGACGGAAACGTAATGGCGGCCACACAAATGTTCAAAGCTTAAATCAAATTACGACTAACCTAATCATCCGATCTCTACTAAGTTTTGCAACGACATACCTTTATGGAGGGAGCATCCTTTGACAAATCTAATAGGTCATCAGCCTAATAATTTGCGGATGGCGGTCATCTTTGTGTGAACATCGATTGCTCCTATTAATTCGAACACGGTGAAACCAAATGGAACGAAATTTGGTACAGAGGTAGTACTATCAACGGGCACCCCAGTGTCATGTTTTATATCGCCGCCATCTTGACGGAAACGTAATGGCGGCCACACAAATGTTCAAAGCTTAAATCAAATTACGACTAACCTAATCATCCGATCTCTACCAAATTTTGCAACAACATACCTTTATGGAGGGAGCATCCTTTGACAAATCTAATAGGTCTTTAGCCTAATAGTTTGCGGATGGCGGCCATCTTTGTGTCAAAATCGATTACCGCTATTAATTCGAACACGGTGAAACCGAATGGAATGAAATTTCGTACAGAGGTAGCACTAGCAAAGGGCACCCCAGTGCCATGTTTCATATCGCCACCATCTTGACGGAAACGTAATGGCGGCCACCCAAATGTTCAAAACATAAATCAAATTACGACTAACGTAATCATCCGATCTCTACCAAATTTTGCAACAACATACCTTTATGAAGGGAGCATCCGCTGACAAATCTAATAGGTCATTAGCCTAATATTTTGCGGATGGCGGCCATCTTTGTGTCAAAATCGATTACCCCTATTAATTCGAACACGATGAAACCGAATGGAATGAAATTTCGTACAGAGGTAGCGCTAGTAAAGGGCACCTCAGTGTCATGTTTTATATCACCGCCATCTTGACGGAAACGTAATCGCGGCCACCCAAATGTTAAAGGCTAAAATGTAATTACGACCAACCTAATAATCTAGTCTCTACCAAATTTTGCAACAACAAATCTTTATGTGGGAAGCATATTCTGACCAAACTGCTAGATCATCAGCCCAATAGTTTGCAGATGGTGGCCAAGTATGTGTGCAAATCGATTCCCCCTATCAATTCAAACACGGTGAAACAGAATTGAACGAAATTTGGTACAGAGGTAGCACTAGCAAAAGGCACCTCAGTGTCATGTTTTATATCGCCACCATCTTGACGGAAACGGAATGACGGCCACCCAAATGTTAAAAGCTTAAATCAAATTTCGACCATCCTAATAATTTGACCTCTACCGGATTTTGCAACAACATGCCTTTTTGTGGAATGCATCTTATGACTGACTACAAGGTCATTAGCCCAATAGTTTGCAAATAGCGGCCATGTATGTGTGCAAATCCATTCCCCAGATCAATTCCAACACGGTGAAACCGAATTGAATGATTTTTTTTACAGAGGTAGCACTAGCAAAGGGCACCTCATATTCATGTTTAATATCCCTATAGCACGTTGTATTTCAACAAGCTACTACAACCAACATTCAATTATACTCCTTGAAAAGGACAAAGAGTTTTAACAATACCCATGCATTTAGGAGAAAGTAGGCTATATGTTCTTTACTGAACATCTTGTGATATATTAGTATGATTTACAAGCTTGTAAGACCACCTCATAGCACAGTGACTAACATTCTTGGCTGTCACCCCAAAGGTCCGGGTTTGATTCCTGGCTCTGCCAGTGAATTTATTCTGATCTGAGAACTCGAATGGGGTACACTAGGGCTAGAAAAGTAAATCTGGGGACTGGTGGGTTCGATTCCCACGTCAGCCCTCCTGGAAGTTTACCATTCCTACTCCACGCAAATAGCAGGATGGGTCGTAACTATAGACCACGGCCGCCTCCTTCCCAATTATCACCTGAATTACAAATGCACACACTAATATAGTCACCACAATAACACAGGTAATTTGATAAAACTCTCTCTTTCTCTCTCACTCTCCCCCACCTCCACACTCACACACATACACACCCAAGTACATGGAGCTAATTGACCACGCGATGTCTAAGCCCTTGAAATGAAACAAGTCTCTACTGATAGAGCGATACGATAGCTCGAGGTGTAGAAATGGGGAGAGTTTAGCAATGTCCACCAGTGCTTTTCCAAGATAGGTTGGATCTCGTGACGGTGGAGAAGACGGCCACTCAGTGATCTTGGAAGAAAGGTTGGATTCCGGGAGGGCGGAGAAGACAGTCACTTTCGAACAAAGATTAGACCTCGAGAGGGTGGAGAAGACAGTGATTTTCGAACAAAGGTTAAATCTCGGGAGGGCGGAGAAGACAGTGATTTTCGAACAAAGGTTGAATCTCGGGAGGGCGGAAAAAACAGTGATTTTCGAACAAAGGTTAGATCTCGGGAGGGAGTAGTAGACAGTGATTTTTGAACAAAGTTTAGATCTCGGGAGGGTGTAGTAGACAGTGATTTTTGAACAAAGCATAAATCTCGGGAGGGTGTAGAAGACAGTGATTTTCGAACAATGTTTAGACCTCGGGAGGGCGGAAAAGACAGTGGTTTTCGAACAACGGTTGAATCTCGGGAGGGGGGTAGAAGACAGTGATTTTCGAACAAAGGTTAGATCTCAGGAGGGTGGAGAAGACAGTGGTTTTCGAACAAAGGTTGGATCTCGGGAGGGTGTAGAAGACAGTGATTTTCGAACAAAGGTTAGATATCGGGAGGGTGGAGAAGACAGTGGTTTTCGAACAAAGGTTAGATCTCGGGAGGGTGGAGAAGACAGTGATTTTCGAACAAAGGTTGGATCTCGGGAGTGTGGAGAAGACAGTGGTTTTCGAACAAAGGTTAAATCTCGGGAGGGCGGAGAAGACAGTGATTTTCGAACAAAGGTTGAATCTCTGGAGAGTGGAGAAGACAGTGGTTTTCGAAGGAAAGTTAGAACTCGGGAGGGTGGAGAAGACAGTCATTTTCGAACAAACGTTGAATCTCGGGAGGGTGTAGAAGACAGTGATTTTCGAACAAAGGTTAGATCTCGGGAGGGTGTAGTAGACAGTGGTTTTCGAAGAAAAGTTAGAACTCGGGAGGGTGGAGAAGACAGTGATTTTCGAACGAAGGTTGAATCTTGGGAGGGTGTAGAATACAGTGATTTTCAAAAAAAGGTTAGATCTCGGGAGGGCGGAGAAGACAGTGATTTCTGAACAAAGGTTGAATCTCGGGAAGGTGTAGAAGACAGTGATTTTCGAACAAAGGTTAGATCTCGGGAGGGAGGAGAAGACAGTGATGTTCTATCAAACGTTAGATCACCTGAGGGCGGAGAGGACATTCTATGGACAGTCGAGGCTGTCACAAATGTGCATGTTTTGATTTCACCCGAATATACACAATTTCGCTATATATACGCATAGGGCTCCTTTGTAAAATGTATCCACCTTGTTGCATAGTGACCATCATTCATGTCTGTCATCATGGCGTTTTTGGTTCGGTACCCTGCTCAGTCAGGAAATTTATTTCCTGTCTGATGGGTTGAATTAGATTACTCAATCTCATATTGCAGAACTGGGAAGAGAAGGTTTTTCGTGGTTCATCCATTCTACTCCAGGCAAAATGCTAGGATGGTACCTAAATTAAGTCTGTGGCCGCCTCCTTCTCAAATGCTGTCCCCAAATACAAATACGCCTCCAAAATCATAACAATGGCACATGTTATTAGAGATCTACATGACCTGGATGTCGCAAAGCTCTTAAATGAGTTAATAATTCCAACAACAACTAAATGTTGGTACCTGGCTCGAAGACGTTACATGTTGTACTGCAATGGACCATTAATATAAAATTTTCTGTACATCCATATTTTAGCCTGTCATGACCATTATCGATATTAAGTTCATTCTGGGGCAGATGACCTCGTAGTTCCGCGCCTTAAAACAACAATGACTAACTAACTAAGTTCATTCTTTGGGATTTCTTGTCGACTAAATATTAATTACTAAATCAACGTTCTGCGTTCTGCTGTGGAAGGCATTTTCAGCTGAGCTATTTATCAACTTGTAATTTCTACCTTGAAAATTCTCTCCCTTATCAAAGTAAAACTACTGTGAAACCAACTTTAAAATTGTAAACCATTTTCTTGTCATCTAAAAATTATCACATACTTAATTCGCCGAAATATTAGTTGTAATAAGAATCTTAACACACCGAAACTTAGTTGTAATTTTTTTAGGCTTTAAGTAATTTGTCTTTGAGTGCCCTGAGACATCACAAACTTACAAATTGGCTCTTTATAAGGTGTGAGCTTGACGCAAATGATTTAGACATTCTCCATTTCAAGTTTGAAACTCTGCTATGAAGTGCGACTATTCACTGACCCGGTAACATTTAATTGGAGTCCCCGAGCGTCGATCACTCCATTAAATCACAGCTCAAGATGGAGTCAGTGTTGCGTATAAACTAATTCATTTAATGGATGCAAATTCATGGTAAATAACAGAGTCTGGGGAGGAGAACTAGAGGTAGGTAATTTCCGGTTCATACGATAACACTGGAAACATGTTATTTTGTCATTACGATAATGTTGGATATCACAATCGACAGCAGGCGTATTAGCATAGCAAATGTAGTCGCTACCATAAGACACGCGGCCGATGTGGTGTAAAGAATCGCTACCGTACCAGCTATAGTGTTTTAATCCACTATTTAAATGCCCTAAGAAAACCTCAATACATTTTAAATGAATTGTTTAAGTTGTCAACCTGGAGGATGCTTAGGTCCTCATAAAATACACAATAGTTTATATTGCCTTCACAGCTAAATTCACTAAAGGAACTGAATTACACAGTTTTGTGAAACGTATTCTTTATTAAAATGTAAAAACCAAAATAATCAAATGCAGCTGGAAGAAGTTTAAAAAAAATCTCCTGACATCTAATCATCAGATCAAATGCAAAAATAGGCAGGATAATTCTGCTACTTATGAAACAAAATAGGTAGTGAAGAGTTTAGCACTATTACGCTTTTTAACTCATAAACATAGATTTACGTATTAGAAGGTCATATAAGTTCGACCATGGCGAAATGTAAATAACTTATGTCAGAAAACTGTAGTATAATGAGGCTCATTATAGTACACATTTTCATTATGATACAGTTTCTCCAACCAATCAGAGCTCAAGACACAGTATTGTGACCAATTAGGTAAAGATAGCATCGCACCTGCGCTGACTTGCACGGCCTCCTATTTTAAATTTCACTGCGTGACTAGTGTCATAATGGGGTATTCGAGGTGGCCAAGGTCGAATACAAGGTATTTTCTGCCCCTCAAGCGCTCGGTTCAGTACATAAAACAGGCGAAATCTCGACAGATATTTATGAATATTTATGTTCGAACATAAAATAGTTATAATTATCGTCCAACATAAACAGTCGTATGCACTCGCCTATAATGGTAATTAAGACACTCGTATGGAAATTATAAACGCGCTTCGCCCGTTTTATAAACATACTCGTGTCTAATTTATTGCCATTATAGGCTTGTTGCCTAATGTTCTATTTTGAAAGCCATTGCTAAAAGATTGATGCTATATGGAAGTGAAACTAGGACTTTTGTGCAGCAGAAAAGAGAAGAATAGAATAATTAAAATGTGCAGCTACGAGAAACTCGTGCAGATTAGACGGGCATGTAGAGTAACTAATTAAGAGTGATGGAGGGGACGATTCTGGCGAGAGCTAATGTAAAGAAGAGATGGGTTGGTTGAGGACATATTACCCGTTTAACATTTGATTGCCGCTGCGCCAGTGTTTGTTGTTGATTGTAGCAGCTGCCCCGCGGGACGAAGCGGGTAACACAGCGATGGCAAGAGTTCGTTCTGCACATAAGACAAGCAGCATTGCGCGTCACAGGAGCTCATGTCACCACGGACTGTCAAACGATGACTGAGGCTACTGGAGCTGAGTCATATCCTACTCGCGCAACTGTACCTGTCAATGAAGCAGGCTGACGTGTGACACAAGTAAACTAGGAATAGTTCCCATCTCGACCGCCGGCAATCAATTCGTGAAAGGGTAATACCAAGGCACCCAGGAGAAGCAACCTTGGTTATGGAAGGAAAGGTCGAGGTAAGGAATAGCGAGCTAGGCCAAGGTTGGATAGCCTCATCTCCATGTTGTGGTAGCTTAAACCACGGAGGGGTGCGACAAGCCAACCTGAACACTGAAGACTCAAGCACGACACAGGTTAGAAGCCTATAAATCCCAGGGCGAGGTGTGAGGTATTTTGCTATTACTTTCTTCAGAGAACCTGTGCAGAGGTACTGACCTTTATCTCACTACTTTTCATCGGAGCACTGTGAAACGTGGCACGTGTAAAACTTAAAAACAACACATTATAATTTAAAGAAGAAACAGATCTGTTACTTCAAGCTGGTTTTGTATCAAGACTTACATCTTTCTTACATACATTTTTGTAACATATCTGTTTTTGATGTGTAACATCTTACCTCTCGGTTGCTGGATATTTTTTGTGGGAGTGATTTTCTAAAAGGGACGGAAATGTGTAACAGGGAACAATGAGCGCACGCGGTGGCGGAGATTGGTACCACGACGTACTGTCGGCCAACATAGTGTTGCCTCTCGGTAGCGCGCGCTATTTGATTTGACCAATGAACGCGCGTGGTGGTGGAGAGATGGCTGTGCGATGGTGCCAACCCAGTTTGCGTGCGGTGACGCCCCCTCTTTTTCTTTAGCCCCATTAGTTTAACCAAAGGTCCCAAAAGTAATAGCTCATCGGCTTTTTAATATCTCGCGAACCAATAATGCTAGAGACTTGTATGTGGTGTCCTAGGATTCGGGTTGACGTCCCCTGTTTGCCTATAGCCCCCTTAAATTAACCAAAGGACCCAAAACTAGGTCATCGGATTTTCAATATCTGGCGAACCAATAATGCTAGGGACTTGTATGAGGTATCCTAGGAGTCGGGGCGACGCCCCCAGATTTTAGACCCTCCTCTTAATTCAACCAAGGGACCTAAAACTAAAGGGTCATCGGCTTTTTATATTTCGCTGACCAATAATGCTAGCGACTTGTATGAGGTGTTGTAGGACGAGGACGCCCATTCTTTTTCATGATTTTGTGATTTGCAGAGATGGGTGAAACCAGAGCAGAATAAATGCGAAAGTATCGACAAAAGAAACACGAGAAAAAATTTCAAACTGGAGGAGTACAGCCGAAAATAATTGACCTCACATATATTTCATCTCAATTTCATAGTAGGATAACATGTCAGATGTTACACATCATATGCGACTACTGTAAGGCTCATTTTTAGCCGACTTTCGATTTTTGCAAAAAATGAAAGTAGACTTATGAGATCTACACAGGGCGAGAAAGTGTCTGTCTGTGTGTCTGTGTGTCTCTGTGTGTGTGAGTGTGTGTACTCTGAACGTCTGCCCCCCCTATCAATTCGAACACGGTGAAACCGAATGGAACGAAATTTGGTACAGAACTAGCAAAGGGCACCTCAGTGCCATGTTTTATATCACCACCATCTTGACGGAAACGTAATGGCGGCCACCCAAATGTTCAAAGCTTAAATCAAATTACGACTGTCCTAATCATCCGATCTCTACCAAATTTTGCAACAACATATCTATACGGCGAGAGTTTTTGACTATACTACAAGGTTATCAGCCCAATATTTTACATATGTCGGCCATGTATGTGTGCAAATCGATTCCCCCTATCAATTCAAAGACGGTAACACCGAATCGGAAGAAATTTGGTACAGAGGTAGCACTAGCAAAGGGCACCTCATATTCATGTTTAATAACCATATAGCACGTTGTATTTCAATAAGCTACTACAACGAATATTCAATTATACTCCTTGAAAAGGACAAAGAGTTATAACAATACCCATGCATTTAGGAGAAAGTAGGCTATATGTTATTTGCTTAACATCTTGTTATTTTTATTTAAATGTGTTGTTTTTAACTTTTAGACGATTAATATTTTTAGACTTTTTCTTTGATAACAACTTCTGTTGCAGTAAATTTGGTTCAATGTAAGTTCTTGCACCTTTTATTATTATAATTTGCGCTGAGGAAGATCACAATGTGTTCGAAACCGATACAACATTAAATCTTACGATTTTTATCTTCTTATTATATTATTCAGAGCTTTGTATAGATACATCTCATGTTCAATTTATCGTTTTCAAGAATTCAGTTCGAAATTTAAAAGTCTTATTTTTTTCCTCATGTACTCTTTGCATGCGATTGAAGAGAGGATTCGTATGATAGGTTATTATAATTATCATAAATAAATGGCATTAAATTCTGTAGCTTACTGTCCGTTTATCATAGAAGCCACTTTTCTTAAATTTAACTCCCGTGACGCGTTAGAGAAAGATGCCATCTTGCGGGAGGAGTTGTGTTCATTGATACTGAAAGTTACATATTCTAGCACATACTTTTTAATGCTTTAGGGTTGGTGGAGACCTGGGTCGTGTACCAAAATCAAAATTTCACATGGAAAATTATTTTAATAGCCGGAGAGTTCCTAATGGAAAAGACTAGGAGGATATATGGAAATAGGCTATCTTCACGGAGCTAATTGTTCAGTGGTGCCCTAGTTATCGTAATGCAGTGTTTTATCAGTCGGTCAACACGATTGTACCCAATTGTAATGGGTGGTTCCCTAATCTTGAAAAAAAAAAGAATCATGAAATTTCTAAAGAAAAAGCCCAAAGCTTGTGCCCATTATTCCAAGAATTGATTGTGCGTGCGGGGAGAAGTGGAGAGCGGGGAACAGGGCTTCTCCGCACAGAGCCTTGCTGTGGTTGTCATGGCAACCTCCTTACTACGGGGTAGTGAACGATACTGACCCGCTCGCTCCACATACACTCAATATACACTGTCAGAGTGATATCTTCGTTGTTTCTATCTGGGCTCGTTGTTTCTATCTGGGCTATTATTTTCTTATGAAGTCATAATTGACAATCGCTGTTTTATTTTATTTTATTCTGTGCGTTCGCAAGTAATAGCGCAATATTTTTGCAAAAGCCGTTAAAACTAGGTTCCAGTCAATACTACGAGGTGCTTCTTTCTCAGTGGCTACATTTGTCAGCCTAGCACTCAAAGTCAGCTCACAACACTACTGTCGACCAAAATAGTATGTGCACTCGAGTTTCAAGGTTGTTTGTGAAGTAACCAATAGGCATTCATCAAATCCAATAACATCATCATTTTCATCGTTCTATTTTACGTTAGTTCATGTAAGTTTGGAATTTTAATTTATATTTTAAATTTTTATCGCAGTTGGAACACCAAAAGAGCCCGTTTATAAGCGTGTTTCAACCATGCGTGACATTTATGAATTATTATCTCAAAAACCCGTCTTCATATCGAATCCAAATTTTAACACAATATACACTGGAATGTTGTATAACTGGTTTATTAATTTGAAAATTTTGTATGTCCAAGAAACAAAGTTGTTATCATTTTTGTAAGGTAACTATTGCTCGGGGTCGTTGGAAAATGTAGTTCTTGGTTGCGTTGTAATTCTTATACATCAATAGGTTATGCTGTATGACTGTGAAATATGTAAATTAATTCACTTATTTATATTGGTTTGTATTAGTACGGGGAATTAAGACATGGTTCACCAGCTAGCCGCTCCAGGACCTGCTGTACAGCGTTGCTGATATGGAGCCCATCACTTCCGAGCAAGGCGCGCCATGACGCGTGATGGAGCCCATCTTGGCAACGTTGTACAGCTTTCACCGGAGCGGCTAACTGGTGATACATGTCTTAATTCCCCGTACAAATACAAACCTATATAAAATAGGTGAATTCATTTTCGTATTTCACAATCATACAACATACCTTTTTGATGTATAAGGATTGCAACGCAACCAAGAACTACATTTTCCAACCACCCCGAGCAATAGTTACTTTACAAAAATGGTAACAACTTTGTTTCTTGGACATACAAAATTTTCAAATTAATAAACCAGTTATACAACATTCCAATGTATATTGTGTTAAAATTTGGATTCGATATGAAGACGGGTTTTTGAGATAATAATTCATAAATGTCACGCATGGTTGAAACACGCTTAAAAACGGGCTCTATTGGTGTTCCAAATGCGATAAAAATATTAAAATATAAATTAACAAGATGTTCAGTAAAGAACATATAGCCTACTTTCTCCTAAATGTATGAGTATAGTTATAACTCGTTGCTATTATCAAAGAGTATAATAGAATCATTTCTTGGTTGAAGACCTTAGAAACTATTTACCTCTACCAAACGCCACAACCTAGAAAAAAACTACTACCATCATTGAAGAAAGATAGATAAGAAGTATCTCAAGAATGTTATGGATTTGGAGACATAATCGACCGGACTGGCTGCGTGACTCAGCGGTAACGTTCTCGCTAGCTGGGCCCTAGGTAGCAGGTTCGTATCCTGGCGCAGTCAGCTGGCATTTGAGGGTGCACAAATGCGAGGGAGCCGTGTCAGTAGATTTACTGGCACGTTAAAGATCCCCTTCGGGCCAAAATTCCGGTACCCCGGCGTATCTAAATGCAGCAGTAGTTAAAAGGGACGTAAAACAAATAACATTATTATTATTGTTATTATTACATAATCGACCTGCCGTGGGCAACATCCAACTTTGAGTTGAGGCATGTCTTTACACGTCTGGTTGTGCATGGCTTTCACAACCCTAATTGAATTAACAAATCTTTCCATGACCCTACAGAGACGTGTGTATACAAACAATGTGGATATTTTCGATTGCTATTTGCCTGAAATAAAATTATTAATTAATAACCTGAACTAGCACCAACGGCTAGAATTCAGTTACTATGTGAAATCGTTTTGTTCTTTACTTCAAATAACATTTTCAAATAACGCACAATAGGCTGTTACAAACCCTTTAAAATAAAAAGTAAAAATTTATCGTAGTATCATCTTGCCATTCTTCAAGTTCGATGCGCATAGAATGCCAATGGTATACGGTACTAACCAATGGAGTCCCACGTAGACCAATCGTGACATCTAGTGGAGAAGTATCGAAAAATATAACCCTAACAGGGGGAGTGCATTCTAGTGGCCATAAGAAGAAACTTTTCAATAAAATCTTTAAGTTAATAAGTAGGCCGGCGTGCAGTTACCCTTTTAGCTGCTAGATGTCTCGAGAAAATCTGCTGGTGAATTATGTTCTAATCAAATATATATTTTCCACCGTAAAATGCACAATATAACGCTTAATTTTAAAACGTCGGAATCATTACAAAACAATAAATATATATAATTTCAAGAAAAAAAATTACTCTGATGGGGTTTGAACCATAGGCATATGAGTGATAGGCCAACGCTTTACCACGGAGCCATTTGGGCCAACGAACATCGTTCTACATAAAATGACTTAGATATAACTTGTTAGCAAATAATGATTTCGACTAAACGATTTCATCAGTGGAGTATATTATTTATTTATAAAGCATTTCATACAAAGTTTATTTATTTTGTATCAGTACGCTATATTGCATGCAATACTCAAATTAGTGAAATATAAGTCAGGCACAAGATATCCGCTGCCATCTTGTCTTCTTACCGAGATGGCTCAGCTTTTTAAAATCACTTCTGCACTATAGTATTACAAAATAAACTTTTAATTTCAAACGTGCCTCTTCCTTTAGAACAGTTAAATCGATTCTCGGCTCGATAATCGGAACTGGTGGGTCCCATGATATGGATTATAAAGTTTGCAAAATTCGCACGGCCGCCATCCTGAAATGGTACGGCGGATGACCTTGTAGTTTGGTCACAAGACGCGTCCTATATGAAGGTATGTTGTTACCAAATTTGGTAGAGATCAGATAATTTGGTTAGTCGCTATTTGATTTTACGTTTTGAAAGTTTGAGTGGCCACCATTCAGTTTTGGTAAAGATGGCGGCGATATAAAACATGACACTGAGGTGCCCTTTGCTTGTTCTACCTCTGTACCAAATTTCGTTCAATTCGGTTTCACCGTGTTCGAATTGATAGCGGGGGGGGGGACAGACATTCAGAGTACACACACTCACACACACACACAGACTCACACACACACATACACACACACAGACAGACACACAATTTTTGGCCCTGTAGTGATCTCATAAGTCTACTTTCATTTTTTGCAAAAATCGAAAGTAGGCTAAAAATTATAAACCTACATGAACTAACGTAGAATAGAACATCGAAAATGATGTTATTGGATTTTATGTAGGTCTATTGGTTACTTCACAAACAACTTTCAAACTCGAGTGCACATAATATTTTCGTCGAGAGTAGTTGACTTGGTACTGTCCCCGTATATTCTGGAGGCGTTCTGTTGGATATCCGAAGCACTGCTGGATTCGTAGACCCTGACAGCTCCGGCGCAAATACTAGTCAAGGATCCACTCCAACTAGACCCTCGTGAATATACGTGGCGGAAATTACGACACAACTGTGAATTACATAAAATGCACTTAGCTCGAAGTAGAACACCTACCTTTCATTCTTGGGGATCTCGTGGTCAGCCTCTGGACCTATAATGGGTTTCACAGTTGCATCTCCTTATATCTAAAATAAATCAAAACGACGCGGCTTCGAATAAACTAAACAAATTAATACTAACGGTGTAAACTAAATCTAAACATTCATACAGTAAATAAAAACACACTCCCTTTCTTTCTTCTTCACAATTACGCCACTGATAATACTGCATTCCATGAACGCTGTTACACATTTTGGGGTAGCTTGTGTCATTACAACAAGCTATACATCAAATAGTAACCCCTGTGTATTTTACATTCCTCTGGCGCGCTTCACAATGAACATCTGGGTGCTAAGAGCACGCGACCTTCGCCACGTGTCGGATGACATAACAAACTCCGTTACATTCCCAGAGCTGGCTGGTTTAAAAGCTGCTTGCCTGTCGGGCCGCAACAACTCTCCACATTTGTGCGCGGCCGAGCACTGGCCTTGGATGGAAACGAGTTTTAAACAAACCCTCGCTATTCCAACCTTGCCCACAAATACACCTCTCCATCGAATCACAAGCTATGTTAAAATGGAACAGATTCACGTCAGACAAATACGCGAATCTTACACACATCCTACACGCTAATGAAATAAAACTTCTATACACTATTACTTTCATACTCTCGCACTGTGACGTCCCAATGGAGTTCATTTCATTCACACTGAAAAAGAAACAAACCACATCCAGTCACATCAACATTCATACGCTAACCACTATGCTAAACAATCACTAAACTTCCTATACCTAACATAGCATACACTCGATTGGCAAATAAAGAAAGTTAATACTGAATGACTTTACGATGACACTAATAGCATAGGGTACAATCCTTTAAAATAAGTAGTGTCTATATACACGTGAGCCTGAGCTCCGATCTCACAGTTATGTCAAATACAATTAACTGGGATCATCATAAGCTTCTATAGCTTCAGAAATACTACCACCATTCTCTCCTTTCTGATCTGGTGTCATAATAGATTAAATACGTTCGACCACTCCAGGTGAAACATATGTCGTTACATACTTGGGTTTAATAATCTTAATAAGAGTACAACATAACAGATGTCAATATCCATTTCCCGTTTCAATTTCAATCGTGACCCTCCTGTCTTCTCTAATCCAAAGCCATGTATAAAATAAGGAGTACTGTCAACTCACACCTTCATGCCTTGCCAAACCTAGTCATGCCCACGAAATGACTGTAATATAAAATGCGGAAACACCTTCGCAACACCCTCATATGCCAACTACATACGGAATTACATACATATATATATAACCACTATCAAAGGGTTATCACCGTCACTCCTTTCAAACTGGCATTCCTCAAAAAGGGCATAATTCCTCAGCGTTGTCACACCAATCGCTGGTCTAATGAATGATAACATCAATTGTTAAACCATTAATCTATACATGTTAACGACCTTTGGACTAATCGATACAGACCTCCTCACTATTACTTTTAAAACGTTACTCAGATAAATTTAAACTGTTGTGTATACATTTAATAAAAATACTGAATCTTAACTTCACACTTCTGGGTTCAACTTTTACCGATGAAGGAATATGAAGTCTACAACGTGACATTATCTTACTCCTCGTAAATACGTAATCACAAAATTATATATGTTTGTCCAACAAGAATCGATCACGACGAGGATGTCAAACAAGAACTTCCCTAACGTCGGATGATAATAAATCTTCCAAGAAGATTCTAACTTGAAATTATTTTAAATGACTGAAAGTTCATGGCTTTCTTCAATAAAACATACAATTAGTCATATTCGTATTATCTCCATTCTGAACGAATGTCTATGAGTTCTGACGATAATAATCGTTTCCACGTTAAATGTTTCTCTTCCAAATGATGCCATGATATTTCACAATATATCACTACCAATATCTTCTGTCTTGATGTCTCTTCTCGACGGATAAAATGCCCAAATTAAACTAATAAAAATTAATTTAATCGGTAACATAGACGAAAATGTTTAACACCTGAATTCAAAATGAATTCATAAACGTCAAAAATGAATTACTATTCCTTAAAGAAAATGACAAAATGCTTGTTCCTCGAACAAGAAAAATACTCAGTTCAAAAACTGGATTTCAAACAAACAATGCTAAAAGCGTCGAAAGACGATCACTACAAATAATCTTGAAGAATAAAATGACTATGCATGGAAATACATCAATATTGTGTCGAAATATGGATAAAGGATTTGCTCAAAAATGTCACTACAAAGCCCTAACCACTAGGTTAGTGAACACTGCTACCTGGTCTGGAAGCCTAGAAGCTCAAGATAGAGTATTACAAAATACTCAGTTGTTACATCTTCCAAAGATTCGGGTTGGATCCTAGCTCGTCTCCAAGAACTCGTGACCTCAGGAAAGGAACGAATTCCCCTACTGGAAAACAGCAAGCTCCGACCGGGATCGAACTGCGGGCCTCCAATCATCATCTTCATTGTGACCGGATTTACCCTGGACCTCTTGATAATCTTCATGTATCTTCTTACTCCGTCACAGTACAGTTTCATCGAAACAACGAGCAGTGTCAAAAGTTCAGCTTCCCATTTCGAAAGACATTCGAAAAGAAAGTCGTAGACCTTACTCGCAACACGAACATTCATGTAGATGGAATATGAACATCGTTCTGTAGTCACTGGTGTTGATGTCGAGCTCATGTCTGACAATAATGCACTAGAATACAGTTGTACATCAAGTCTCATGTTCGCTCATCAAGTAGACATTCATGAACAAACTCCTCTAACGAAGCTCCATCGTTGATTATATCGCTTCTATCTGCTTATATCCCTGGCGCACATACTAATTTAGTCCATAATTAACTTCATATTAGCAGACTTAATAATGTTCTTCAACATAGAATACATCTTCATCTTATGGGTGATGGTATACAGTTCCACAAAGGCAATGCTAACATTCACTCTTACTCACTTGTGTCTGGTGCATGCGCTGTAGTCGCTCGAACAAAAGTGTCTTATCGCGCTGGAAACAAACATTTTTCTCACGCTTCACAAAAACGTTTATATCTTCTGAAATATTCTTCTCAATTTTCTCAGAGATCGTAATATACTAAATACGATAGCAAGCTTCAATCTGTAGTCGAAATAAAGTATCTGAAGTGGATCAGACCGAAGTAATTGCGGCATATAAGTTCATCGCAACTTCACTTAATTTCAAGGCGCGGTAATCTCCTAACTCTTGCCTCGCTTATGCCTTGTCTCCACGAGTCAACCTTCTACAAGCTCAGTGAAACACTCGGAACTCCTCTCTCTTCCGGCAAAACAGGTCTGACCTCTCGAACATTCAGATAATAAAGAGCCTCGATGCTTGGCGTCTCCCCTCCAAGGCCATCGATCCTGGCCGCTTTTTTTTGCGTTCCCTCTCAAATTCGCGTGGGCTCTAGCAAATCGCTTATTCCTTCCAATAGCGACCTGCTATCGACTTATAAAATATTTCCAATATTTTATTATCATATTCTTCTCTTTACCATTATATAAATTCACTCTCAAGGGGCTTAAATGTGTTAAATATCCATAAAAATTTAGTTGCTGGAACTCCCGTCTTCTCTATAACTTCTTCTTATTGGCTGTAAGCTCATATCCAATCGGAAAATTTATAACAATATTTAAACAATTCTTGGGAATATTCGCTGTTGCTAGGTCGATTCTAAGCTTCTGGAAACTTCCATTGCGCAATACAATCACGTGACGGAATTTCCCTCCTGCTCATCGTCGCCTCTAGACTGGTTTCTGCCAACATCCAGCCTCAATATTGCTTGGTTAAATTTTATCATGGGCTTCGAAAAAATATTCCCATTTTCATCCCAAATAATTCATTTTACGGGGGCAGTACTTCTCGGAATTTTATAATTAGACGTTTGCAAACCTAGTTAGTATATCTCTTTTCCAACTTCACTCACCTTAACTTGGCCCTCATTCCCTGGACTGGAATTAGGGTATTCCAATCAGTACGATTTCCAATGTCCTATTACTCCTGGAATTCATCCTCCATTCTGCATCTTCCTGGGTTTCATTCCATGGTAATCATGTCTCCCGTAATGTAATATTCGTTCTCTTCCCTCTCTACCCTTCCTTTACTAGGTTAATTTTACGTTTTAATTACGAATGTTGTCCATCCTGAATTAGTTCATAGTATTTACCAAGCGTCCCTCACGTAGTACTAGGTCTAATAATTTCCTTGCATGGCTCATCAGCCAGTCCAATACATATTTGTATACAAAATCCGCCCTATCCAGATTTTCAACCAATTCCACTCCAACACGTAGATATGCAAATAACCAAATAATGGATTTCGTTCCCATGTCACTCGTCGGATACAATACCACAAAATTGTCAATGAATAATGACTTCCGTTACACGTGGCTAACTTCACCATGCAACTCACGTACTATGTTTCAACAGTTCGACACCCGTTCATTACAGCTTCGAACAACTTCCAGTTATTCTACAACCGTGAACATTAAATAATCTGCACACTCGCGTAGGAAAGAGTCGCGTATTCATCAGCTAAATACGATGCGCAGTTGCAGGACAATACCAATTGATTAGCCCAGACACAAAGGCCGCTAAGTGCACTTTTTCAATTTTGAGTTGAGCACACCAAGTTCGTCTTTTAAGTAGCTAAACGATGGAATAAGTTTCAGGGTGTAAATTCCGCTCAAAGCCATTGGAAATGGCCAACAAAAGTCGCGTTTATTTGCATAAGACGCTAAATGCATGTTGATTAAGCCAGTTTAATGCTCCACGTCTGCAAATACCACTAAATTCCATGCGTATGGCGTCTGCCTAGCCAGATCGCGCTGCGATACACGCTAACTGGTACTTGAACTAGCAATGTTCCACCAAAAGACGTCTTCTACAGTTTATCACGTTTCGGAGGGATATTTTTCATTTTCGGATTTGAATTCGCTGCGCTGTCGAAGAAGCGTAATACGTAACAATGACACGCTGCCAAGCTGCCTTGTCGAAACACGCTGTTTAAAGTTCCAGCTGATCGGTAGATTGTTTCTTGTTTGTGGGCATTTCATGCCAGGAATCTCTTCGATTTAAGTGAAGCAGTTATTGCATTTGTGGAAGTTCCAAATAGACCTACATGACAAAATACAACCAGGAAATGTCCTGCAACGGAGAGTCGGACTCAAATAAAACCTTCCATTTTAATGCGTTGTACCTTAACTTGCAATAATGAATTAGGTTCTATTCTAAAGCAAAGCAAAGCCAACTCCATTCAGGTCCTGGGAGTAGAGGAAGGTAGAGGCTTCCACCGTTTGTGACATCGGTGCTAGATGGGATGGAGTTGTCACTTGTCAGCTCCACGACCGACCGTCTTTGCTCCCAAGAATTACCCTGGTACTCATTTCTGGTGTAGGCTGAGTGAACCCCAGGGCTATTTGCGTTTCCGAAAGTGATAGTTTTGCTTTTAAAATCCACTACCTGGGTGGGGATCGAACCCACTCCCTTTCAATTATAAGCTCAGCGCCCCTACCGACTGTGCTACGCAGACCCCTTAGGTTCTATTCTACTTCACCATAATAATTTGGCCACCTCTGAACATTAGAGGGTGTGGGCAATGGGCTCAACTTGACAGCGTTATGGAAGATTGCGAACTGTTCCAGCAAAGAGATACAGGACTTCCATAAATTATCCGTCAACGAAGGGTACATTGAGATCAAAGAGAGCGGAGATGTCGAGCTCGCCAAGTGCCGGAGAGTTTCGTGCTGCTGGATGGAAATGGGGGACAGATCGACGGTAAGAGCTTATTAGGCGCCTGCTACATGACGCTCGTGCATGCAAGTGATCTCAATCACTACCGTAATTCCCAGGACACTATAATTTAGGCTCCAGCAATGCAAATCCTACATCTCGCTACCAGTGGAGGTAAATAATACAAAGGAAGAGCGGGAAACAGCTGATGAAGATAGAAGATCCACAGCCTGCTTCCAGTCTCCGACCGGGTCAGGAATGGAATGAATGAAGCCCCCATCTAGCGGCGAGGATATGAACTGTGCCGGCTGCCGAGGCCTGACGCACTCCTCTGGGGCAATGACTAAATGAATGACAGATGAAATGAAATGATAGTGGAGAGTGTTGCTGGAATGAAATGTTGACAGGGAAAACCGGAGTACCCGGAGAAAAACCTGTCTGCCTCCGTTCTGTCCAGCACAGATCGCACATGGAGTGACCGGGATTTGAACCACGGACCCAGCGGTGAGAGGCCGGCGTGCTGCCGCCTAAGTCACGGAGGCTTGAGCTGATGAGAGGTGTGTAAATTATTAGACTTGACGGCAGTTTCCCAAAATTCTTTTTACACTTTTCACGACTTAATGCACTAAAATACGAGGGCTGTTTTTAAGTAATACCCGTTGTGATATTACGCCGTCGCATTGCTGCGGTCGGCATTCCGTGCAGGTGCGCTGTGAACCTGCATCTATTGGCAAGGCTGAGACGCCATTACGGCAACAGTCGCCCATGTGTAGGTGTGTTGACTAGCTTTTGAAATGGCATCGCTGATCACGAGTCCCGCTGACCCTTAAACGAGAGGGAAAACTCCCCTGTAAGATATCCTGACATTTGGCCACCACTGTCATGCAAATTGCGTGCTAACCAGGAGAACTTTGTATGTTTAGAAGTTCTCCTGACCACATACGCAATTTGCCTGACAGTGGTGGCCAAACCGCAGGATATCTAGTAGCCAAGTTCACAGCTAGGTGTCGTTGACGGTAGCATTTGGTAGCAAAAATAATGAACTGCTTGAAATTGATTGCCTGCAGTCCTTACCCGAGTTACAGATAGCACACACTAATACAGCCATGACAATTAACACCGGTTATTAGACAGATTCTTCACACACCCAAAGTACACGAGGCTACATGACCGCGTTGCCTTAGCCCCTAAACTGAGGAACCAACCAACCACTTCACATGAACCCACCATCTGAGTCGGCTCATACGAACATCTTCATCCTGCGAGTTCATTTATAAGGTGCGTTCAAAAAGTAACGAGCCGGAGGCTGTAATGCGCAAACCGGTGACGACATCGGCTAATCGTGGCGTGTGTAACGATGTGTGGTTACGACCAGAGCGCGGAAGGTCACAGCCCGTCGCTAGAGGGCACGCGTGCACGTCACGTGACGATACAAAGCGAGCAGCAGCATGCATCAATCGTCCAACGCTGCCAGTTGCATTGCAAACAGTGACATGGAGGCGTCAAACAAAGAACAAAGAGGTGTTGTTCGGTTTCTGACAGCGAAAGGAGTAGGTGGAACGGACATTCATCGCCGAATGTCACAAGTGTACGGCGAACACTGCATGTCCCTTGCAAGGGTCAAGGCGTGGCACAAGCGCTTCAGGGAAGGACGGGTGTCGTTAGCCGATGATGCCCGGTCTGGGGCACCCCCCTGCATTACCGATGACAACGTCCAGCTGGTTGATGCACTCATTACCCAGGGCCGCCAAGTGACAGTGAACGCCATAGCCACCGTGGTCGGATTGTGCGTCCGAAGTGTGCACACCATCATGAAGGAACGACTGCACTTGCGCAAAGTGTGTGCCCCACAGTCTTCTACCACATCAGGAGGCATGTCGAATGGCCTACTGTCTTGGTCTTGGTTGGACGATTGAAGCATGCTGCTGCTCGCTTTGTACCGTCACGTGACGTGTACGCGTGCCCTTTAGGGACAGGCTGTGACCTTCCACGCTCTGGTTGGGACCACACCTCGTTACACACGCCACGTTTAGCCGATGTCGTTACCGGTTTGCGCACCCCAGCCTCCGGCTCGTTACTTTTTGAACGCACCTTATATAACTTAGCCATCTAGTTCTTCAGAAATCAGTTAACTCCAACTTCTGTATCAGATATCCTGAATCTACCCAGCTCTCACTTCCATACAGCAAGGTTGGTATATATACTGAGCAATTAAAAACCCACACACTAGTGCAGACATCACAATGACACGGGTTACCAGACAAATTCTACACTCACTCAAGTACACGGGATTACATGGCCACGATGTCACAAATGCTCTAACAAGTAGTTCCGTGAAGAACTATACAGCCTATTTTCATATATCCTACTTATGTTAATTGCCACTATCAACATACACAATTTCAGTTTGATTGCTGTAATAGATTCGTAGATATTGAGAACCGACTAAATATTTCGGATGGTCGCCATGTTGGATTTTATATATGTAGGTCCTAGAGTTATGTACTGTTACATGCAGATTATTGTGAACGTGTAGTATTCAAACTTCAATCGCATAGTTAGGACACAAGAAAAAACAAGGAGATTTTAAAATGTTTCACAGCTGCCATCTTGAGGTTATGGAAACAATTGAAATAAATTAGATGCCAGTGGATTAACATTCGTATAAGGATTTACTGTACCAAGTTTCACTGCACGCGGATGGTTAAATTGCGAGAAACGTCCATGTGAATATTTATAATTCGCGTCACCGCCATGTTGGATTTGTGATCACCAGGTTATTTAAAGTCCTATAGGTGAACTTAAGTTCATAGCCCCTATGAACATAAAAAAATGCAGTTTGATTGCTAAAATAGATTCGTAGATATTCAGTATCGTCTAAATATTTCGGATGGTCACCATGTTGGATTGTTAAATGTTTAGGCCATAGAGTCATGTACCATTAAAGGAAAATTATTGCGTAGGTTCATTATTCAAACTTTCACTTCGATCGCATGACTACATCACAATAAATAAAATCTTAATTTTAACATTCGCACTGCCGCCATCTTGAGGTTATGTAAACAATTGAACTAAATTAGATACCAGTGGATTACAATGTGTATAAATATTTCCTGTGCCAGGTTTCAGTGCGCTTGGAACATTAAATCGCGAGAAAGGTCTATTTAAAATTTTCAAATTCGCTTGGCCGCCATGTTCGTTTTGTAGTTAACCGGTTTTTGAAAGTCTTATAGATGGACTTCCAGTAGTGCCCTTTATCTCCGTACAAAATTTCAGGGTTTTACCGCTAATAGTTTCAGAGATATAGAATGCCGGTGAAATATTTCGCACATCCGCCATCTTGTGATTATGTAAACAATTGAACGAAGTTAGATGTCGGTGCATTACAATGTATATAAACATATACTGTACCAAGTTTCATTGCGTTTGGTTGGTCAAATCGCGAGAAACGTCTATTTAAAAGTCGCAAATTCGCTTGGCCACCATGTTGATTTTGTAGTTACCAGGTTTTCAAAAGTCACATAAGTGAACTTATAGTAGTTCCCTCTATCACCATAGAAAATGTCAGGGTAATATCGATAATAGTTTCGGGATATTGAATGCTGGTGAAATATTTCGCACAGCCGCCATGTTGGATTGGTGAGTCGTAACAAAATTTGAAGGGCACGGTCGAGGTCGCCGGGAATAGTACTATGAACTTTCCGAGTTTCATTGACATCGCTCCAGCCGTTTAGATTTTATCAGGGGGGGGGGACACACACACGAATCACACACACACACACACACACGCACACACACACGGACAAAAGGTGATCTCATAAGCCTATTTTTTTCAAAATTGAAAATAGGCTAAAAAATCAATAACGACAATAACAACTATTTCAACATGCTGACACGTAAACCATATTTGTATGACTAGTAATACTTATTTTGGTCATTAACCTGAAAATTGGCTAAGGAACGCGTGCAGGGCAGGAATCCTTAGCCAGTTAACTAGCCACTTTGTTGTGATGTGTAATTCGTATTTATTTCCCACGAGCTGTACCCGGCAGGCGTTGCAATGCCAATCAAAGAAAGTGTTGGCGTTATAAGTTTTTTTGTTGAAATGCTTTTGGATACACAATATTAAATTTTAGCCTACTTTTCACATTTTGCAAAAATGAGGAAAAAGTAGACTTATGAGATCGATCCGGGAAAATGTGTGTCCGTCTGTCTGTCCTTCTGTCTGTCTGTCTGTCCTTCTGTCTGTCTGGCTGTGTGTGTGTCCCCCCCTATCAACTCCTAAACGGCTGCAGCAATCAAAACCAAATTTAGTATGAGTAAAGATGTGCACCGGAATAGCTCACGTCCATATTTCAAAATGATGTCAGTGCTACCAACTGCTGAAAAAACGCACTAGAAATTTGAGCTCCATGTTGGATATCTTGCAAGGTATGCATGGGAGCTATTCCAAAATTGGCACACATGTAGATAATACTATTTCAGTTTAATTTCCAGGAGGCCAACCATGACAGTGTTGCCAAAATAATTTTAAGCCTTCTGATAGGTCCAATGTTTAAATGCATATAACTTCTACACTATCAATTGGATTTCAACCAAATTTTGTATGTAATATCTGTTCATAAACAGATATGACTGAGCGTATTCTTAAGAGCCACCAGTGCTGCCAACTGTTAATATTTGCTCTCTCTATTTGTATCCAAATACCAATATATCAGAAAGTATGCAAGCCAACAGCTTTAAACTATGGACACGTATATTCTGACATTTTAGATTAATTTGGAGTAACTTATATACGTCAGTTCTACCAACATGATAATAATCTCAACGGATGGATGGTTCCATCTGAAACTCTTCCTGCCGGTTATGAAGAGTCGTGGCCTACATGGAAGAGTCAGAACAGGCTGCGGTCTGGGGTCGGTCGATCTAAGACCAATATGAAGAAGTGGGGCCTTTCCGATGAGTCAACCTTCTGCGCCTGCGGAGAAGAACAAACCATGGCGCACCTACTCCATTGCAACTCCTGCCCTCTCATTTGCACTATGCAGGATGTAGTTCAGGCCACACCAAATGGACGAGATCTTGCCAAATTTTGGTGCGATGTAATTAAATTGTTATTTTGAAAGTACCTTTAGTGTGTTTTTATTTTAAAAAAGTTATCTATGCTAATTTTACATGATGTTTTGCTTCTGATACGAATAAATAAACCAACATGATTATAAGCCTGCTGATAGTACCAATTTTTAAATACATGTAACTTCTATACTATCAGTTGGATTTCAACCAAATTTCGTATGTGATATGTGTACCATAACAGATATGACTATAAGTATTGTTAAGAGCAATCAGGGCTGCCAACTGTTAATAAATGTTGTCTATATTCTTTTTACCCTAATATCAATATATCAGAAAGTATGCAAGCCAACAGCTTCATACTTTGCACACGTATAGCACCTGACATTCTAGATTAATTTGGAGTAATTAATACAAGGCAGTGCTGCCAACATGATTCCATGCCTGCTGATATGTCCAATTTAAAAATACATGTAACTTCTATACTAACAAATGGATTTCATCCAAAATTGGCACAACAAGTTATCATAATAATTCAGATTATTTCTGACCAGCACACGCATGGTATTGTTGGCAACATGCTTTTACGCGTGCTGATAGATCCAGTGTTTAACTGCATGTAACGTCCATTGGACTTTAACCACATTTTGTATTCTGTACCTTAAGAGGTGGAACTAAGAATATATTCAGTCACCAGGGCTGCCAACTGTAGTGCTCTATTAGGCTACATTATACCAGGTATATTTTGAACTAATTAGATATTTCGATATTACCAACTTAATTTCGTCATTATTCTAGATAGGTTCATATTCTGTAGAATAATCATTGGCATGAAAAGTAGGCTGTATAGTTCTTCACGGAACTTCTTGTTTCCTTTTCCATTGCCTGCCTATAAACTATTGTAAAATGGATTTACTAATTCAGAAACAATCGTTGCAGGTGCACAAACACTGACAAAAGTTTCATTGCATTCAGATGAATGGTATGGGACTTTGTTGAAACGAGTCGCACGCTGTCACTCATTTGTTAAATCTAGTTGTGCGCTACCAACAGAGAAATGGATTAAGTAAGTCAGATTTCTTCACTGGAGTGTACTCAACAACGCATCAAAGTTTCATCGCAAACGGATGAAGTGTATATGAATGCAGATTTTGTTGAAACGATTTGCACGCCGTCACTCATTTTTGAAAGCTACTCGTGCGCTACTCATTGTAAAACAGATTTACTAAGTCAGGAACCTTAACTGGAGTGTACACAAGAACTCACCCAAGTTTCATCGCAAACGAATGAATGGCATTTGAACGCATAAAGGACATACACTCCCGCACACTATCACAAAGCTTACTTTTTTATATAGAGAGATTAGAAAATACGCACTTTTTGTAATTTAAAAAAAATTAACTGTCACCTTCACATTTTATTTTATTTATGACGCGTATTGAAGCACATTTGTCTGGTGTTGAAAATTAGAAAATTAGAATTAATTAGAATTATCTTCCACGCTCGGCTTTCCCCATGAAAACTGCGAGGGATCATTCATCTACCGCCACAAGTCGTTGGACACAATTTGTCATCAGATACAACTGGGGATGGTGACAGGCCGATGGTCCATGCGACCGACAACTTGGATCTAATGAAGGAAGGGTCAGCACAAATCTAATAAAACACAAATAAATTTTACAAGATCGATTCCAGTTCAGAACATTATCAATAAACAACATTTCTCCGAGACAAAATACTACCAGGGCCAAGAAATCATGGATGTGATTGGTGTTCCTTCAAATTGAAATATTAACTTGTAAAGATGAACATTTTATAATTTTGCTTACTGTTCTCATCAGAATTGATTTTACTATTTATTCTTCTTTTAAATGCTAATTTATATATTTAATGTGTTCCTTAGCTTGTAGTTATGTAGATGTACCATGCCATACGCTAAATAATAACTGTATATACACTAATGAACACAATATCCAACCACCTCAAATGAAATATCATCGGTCACTATTCTTTAAAAATTTATATGGTACATATTCGCAGTGCGTTTTATCATTTCAAATTATCTTGTCGACTTCATCGTTATGCTTTGGACTACCGTTATGCGTTACGGTTACGGCGTATATGACGTCATCATGTTGTTCAGTGCATATGCACCGAGTCTGAGTTTATTCCTGGGGTCTGGCGTTATGCGATACGGAGAGGGCGAGTGCGTGACGTCATGCAGCAGAGTGCACCTCCCGCTCTCCGTTCCCGCGCGGGAAACTTAAGTTAAAGGGCAATGGAGTCTGTTGAGTCTGAGTTTACTCCTGGGGTCTGGCGTTATGCGATATGGAGACGGTGAGTGCATGACGTCATGCAGCAGAGTGCACCTCCCGCTCTCCGTTCCCCGCGCGGGAAACTTAAGTTAAAGGGCAATGGAGTCTGTTGAGTCTGAGTTTACTCCTGGGGTCTGGCGTTATGAGATACGGAGAGGGCGAGTGCGTGACGTCATGCAGCAGAGTGCACCTCCCGCTCTCCGTTCCCGCGCGGGAAACTTAAGTTAAAGGGCAATGGAGTCTGTTGAGTCTGAGTTTACTCCTGGGGTCTGGCGTTATGCGATATGGAGACGGTGAGTGCATGACGTCATGCAGCAGAGTGCACCTCCCGCTCTCCGTTCCCGCGCGGAAAACTTAAGTTAAAGGGTAATGGAGTCTGTTGAGTCTGAGTTTACTCCTGGGGTCTGGCGTTATGAGATACGGAGAGGGCGAGTGCGTGACGTCATGCAGCAGAGTGCACCTCCCGCTCTCCGTTCCCGCGCGGGAAACGTAAGTTAAAGGGCAATGGAGTCTGTTGAGTCTGAGTTTACTCCTGGGGTCTGGCGTTATGAGATACGGAGAGGGCGAGTGCGTGACGTCATGCAGCAGAGTGCACCTCCCGCTCTCCGTTCCCGCGCGGGAAACGTAAGTTAAAGGGCAATGGAGTCTGTTGAGTCTGAGTTTACTCCTGGGGTCTGGCGTTATGCGATATGGAGACGGTGAGTGCATGACGTCATGCAGCAGAGTGCACCTCCCGCTCTCCGTTCCCGCGCGGAAAACTTAAGTTAAAGGGTAATGGAGTCTGTTGAGTCTGAGTTTACTCCTGGGGTCTGGCGTTATGCGATACGGAGACGGCGAGTGCGTGACGTCATGCAGCAGAGTGCACCTCCCGCTCTCCGTTCCCCGCGCGGGAAGCCTAAGTTAAAGGGTAATGGAGTCTGTTGAGTCTGAGTTTACTCCTGGGGTCTGGCGTTATGCGATACGGAGACGGCGAGTGCATGACGTCATGCAGCAGAGTGCACCTCCCGCTCTCCGTTCCCGCGCGGGAAACGTAAGTTAAAGGGTAATGGAGTCTGTTGAGTCTGAGTTTACTCCTGGGGTCTGGCGTTATGCGATACGGAGAGGGCGAGTGCATGACGTCATGCAGCAGAGTGCACCTCCCGCTCTCCGTTACCCGCGCGGGAAACTTAAGTTAAAGGGTAATGGAGTCTGTTGAGTCTGAGTTTACTCCTGGGGTCTGGCGTTATGCGATACGGAGAGGGCGAGTGCATGACGTCATGCAGCAGAGTGCACCTCCCGCTCTCCGTTACCCGCGCGGGAAACTTAAGTTAAAGGGTAATGGAGTCTGTTGAGTCTGAGTTTACTCCTGGGGTCTGGCGTTATGCGATACGGAGAGGGCGAGTGCGTGACGTCATGCAGCAGAGTGCACCTCCCGCTCTCCGTTACCCGCGCGGGAAACTTAAGTTAAAGGGTAATGGAGTCTGTAGAGTCTGAGTTTACTCCTGGGGTCTGGCATTATGCGATATGGAGACGGCGAGTGCATGACGTCATGCAGCAGAGTGCACCTCCCGCTCTCCGTTCCCGCGCGGGAAACGTAAGTTAAAGGGTAATGGAGTCTGTTGAGTCTGAGTTTACTCCTGGGGTCTGGCGTTATGCGATACGGAGAGGGCGAGTGCGTGACGTCATGCAGCAGAGTGCACCTCCCGCTCTCCGTTCCCGCGCGGGAAACTTAAGTTAAAGGGCAATGGAGTCTGTTGAGTCTGAGTTTACTCCTGGGGTCTGGCGTTATGCGATACGGAGAGGGCGAGTGCGTGACGTCATGCAGCAGAGTGCACCTCCCGCTCTCCGTTCCCCGCGTGGGAAGCCTAAGTTAATGGGTAATGGAGTCTGTTCTACTGAGCCTGCTACAAATGCTACACATTTGTAGCATACGTCATTTGAAATGATATAAAGTCTAATCTCTCAGACTGACTGTATCTTTTTTTTTTCAAGAAATCTGCACTCTCAGTTGTAATCGATAAAACATCACGATCTTGCAATTTTCGGCAATTTGCAAAGTCCGGTCATCGTTTGTTTTCGAATCATTAACTTTCAGCTTTTTCGATGCCTGGGTGGATGTTAATTAGTTCGTTACTTTCTTAATCCCTCAAACCTAACCACACGAACAATATTACAAGCTACCCCGCCTCCAAGCACTAGCCTGCGTGCTTATGAGAACGGAGTGCCGAGTTGCCGACCAAAAGAAACTGATTACATCCATTTAAATCGTGGATTACTCGAAATCTCTGTTGTGAACAGAGCGTTGACGCCAGCTAATCGATGACCTTTCAAGTCGGAAGTTATATTTGCCGGACTAGATACAAATGTACCGATATATTTTCTTAAACAATTTTCAAATGTTTAAAGGGTACGCGTAACCCCGCGTTCCTCCTGAAAAAATAGCACTGCATTCACAGAATTTTCTTTTAAAGAAGTTGAAAGACTTGACAACTCTCTTTGTCCTGACCAATTATTTGCTCATCCTGTTTGAAGTATGCAAACCACATATCATTTTGAAAAGTTAATATCTTCTTTTATAAGTAGAGTAGAACAACTATCTAACCTAAACTGAGCCGAGACTAGAGGATTTGTGCAAACACAAGTGTATTGTGATAGCTGAGAGCTCTGTTTTCCATAATGTGTCAGGTGACAAGCGAATACACTTACTCTGTTCCTTTAACGGCGCTTCAGGTCTCTAGCTGCTTGGTTCCAGAATCGCGTCACTTATCTCTCAGTAAAGGCATACGTCATGATATTCCCACTCTAGCAGAACATAAAAGTGGAAATGTTCTCACTCACTGAACGTGGCACACTACTCTCATCTTAAAACCAGTCATAAATTTATTCCCTGTAAGAGAATACCATGTATTTCATTTCGAAATTCCATAACCACAAATAGAACAAATAGTTAGCTAAGGTTCTAATTCATGGACATTTATCATAATATATATATTCACCCCGGACAGGCCAACAAGGACCACGCAAATATCACTTCTTTATAGGTCTAGTTTCCTTCTTTCTCTTCCAGAAGTCTTTCATCCTGGTCGACTGCATAGCGCTTCTTTCAGCAGTCCATTCTTCTTTGTTGAGATTCTTCTTCTCCCCGACAAGAATTTTGAGGCCAATTTTTTTTTCTGTGATCCATTCGATTTAGACAATCTTCTTCAGTAAATTTGTTTGTTTAATCTTGAGCAATCCATGCGGACCATATGTCCGTAGAACTGAAGTCACCGTTTTCTGATCATCACTTCTAGGTTGTCGATTTTACTACAAATTTCTGTTTTTTCCAAGGACCATTAATCCTTCTTAAAATTCTTCTTTCTTTCTTGAGCTAATTCTCCATTACGGTTATATTTGTAGTTTCCATGCCGTACAAGATGACTGGTCTAACATCTGTATTAAAATGTCGTAATTTTGCATTGATAGACAGGTTCTTTTTATTGTATATATTTTTTGTACAAAAATTTAATATTTCCAATTTCCCTTTTTTGTTCCCAATTGCCAATTTAACCGTCCCTTTGCTACTAATTATTTCTCCAAGATATTTAAATCGGCCAGTGACCCTGACGCTCCCATAATTTGTTTTTATCATTTTCTTAGTGTATTTCTGATCACTTGTCATCATATCTGTTTTTACCAACGAAATCTGTAAGCCCGCTTTTTCCGCCGTTTCTTTTAACAGATCAATTTGGTTAATAGCTTCTTGTTCTGATTCAGCAAACAACGCTACGTCGTCAGCAAATGCTAAACCTTTGACTTTGAGGTTCTGATTCTTTGTACCAATTTTAGCACTTGAATCTTTCTTCTCCCAAAACGTCCTCATGACTTTATCCAAGACCAAATTGAAAAGCAGTGGTGATAGACTATCCCCTTGTCTTAGCCCAGTTTTACCTCGAAGGGCTCGCTAACTTCATTTAAAAATTTGACTCTGGAAATCGTATTAGATAATGTAAGTTTTATTAAATTTATGGTTTTTTGATCAACTTGGTATTCCTTCAATGTGTCGAAAACAGTATCCCTATCCACTGAATCATACGCTTTCTGAAAATCAACGAATGAGATAAAGATATTCTTTGGCCTGTTGTTGTAACATTTTAATATCAATTTTAAACCAAGAATTTGTTCTGCACACGATCTATTCCTTCTGAAACCACCTTGGAACTCGCTAAGCTGTGGTTCGATCTGTGGCTCAAGTCTGTTTAGAAGTAATTTGGCAAATATTTTATATGTGACAGACAACAATGAGATCCCCCTATAATTATCGACATCAATTTTTGAGCCTTTTTAAGTAGTGGATGAATTAAGGCGATTAACCAGTCTTCTGGATTTGCTTCCTCAATCCAAATTTTCTGAAATAGATTTGTCGTCGCTATTAAAAATTCATCATCTAAAAGCTTCCACATTTCTGCAATTATCCCATCCTTGCCTGAGGCTTTATTATTTTTAAGTAAGTTGATAATACATTTAACTTCGTTTACATCTGGTGGCATAGAGTCAGAATTTTGTGTTGTAAATTTGAAACTCCAATAATATGTATAAGCAAAGGGAAATAATATGCATTTACATAAAAATCCTAGCCCTAGTCATGACGTACACTTTGTATCACAACGTAATTACCTTTTCCACTGCATACGAAACTTGCAATTCATACACTAGATTCGTACTTATTAGCCAACTTTTCTCATTTTGCAAAATTGTGGAAAAGGTAGACTTATGAGATCGATCTGCAAAAATGTGTGTCTGTCTGTGTGTGTGCCCCCCCCCCCCCCAATCAACTCCTAAACAGCTGCTGCTATTGAAAAAAAAATTTGGTAAGAGTAAAGATCTATACCTGATTATCTCACGGATGTATTTGAAATTGACGTCAGTGCTACCAACTGCTGAAAAATCACAATTGAAATTTGAGCTCTATGTTGAGTATCTTAGAAGTTATGCATGCGAACTATACCAAAACTGGCACACACATAGATAATAACATTCCAAATTAATTTTCAGAATCCCATACATACAACTGTTGTAACGTTTACTGAGACCATATAGGCCGTGATACGTTTATATAAAAAATTATTAGTGTTCTTTGGAGGTGGCGTTGGTGCGCTTGAGTGGAGGAAACATGAACTAGTGAAACGAGAGTGTCAACTCTGACGATAGCAGAGATGAGTTTAGACAATGAGAGTTGAACAAGGATAAATAAAAAGATTGTATGAAAAAAAGACGCGAAGGAGAATATACTGGATTAATCTGTCTTATTTAATACGTCGTATTAGTTATAGTATAGCCGGCCCCGTGGTGTTGGGGTAGCGCGCCTGCCTCTCACCCGGAGGCCCCGGGTTCGATCCCCGGCTCCGTCAGGGATTTTAAAACTGACGTGAGGGTTGGAACGGGGTGCACTCAGCCTCGTGAGGACAATTGAGTAGCTGTCTGACAGTGAGACAGCGCCCCGATCACGAATACCAAGATTAACGGCCGAGGGGACCCGACGCGCTGATCACGCGTCACCCCAATATCTGCAGGCCAAATGGCTGGGCAGCGATCGCTTGGTCGGCCTTAGCCCGTCATGGGCTGGATAGTGCCAGGGGTTGACTTTGATTAGTTATAGTATTACGGCTTCATCTATAGCTCTTCCACGGCAGTAAAAATTAATAAAGGATATAAAGACTAATGATAAGTTGGAAATTATATCATTGTGACTACATTACAGGAACCATTTATATATACATCCCTTAATACCACTAAATAGTAAGAAGCATTCCAATGATTTATTGTTATGTTGCAGTATAATATTAAGCTGCCTTGTTTACTGTAGTGTCCCGGTTGGTGTTATAAACACACCATTCCTGAGATGAATGAGTTCTCGTATCTGTATTAAAAGAATATTCATTCATAGTAGGCTATTCCATCTATGAATTGGCGCCCTCCCGGAAATATTTATACCACACGATAAGAAACAATTACAAATGACACCTCAACGTAGGGCACGAGAACCAGGACACATCAGTGTAGGGGTGGGAATGCATATATATTCTGCGAGTGATTTTGGGGCTTGTGTTTAGAAGTGTAATTCAGTATGTCGGAGAAAGATATGAAGCTAAGAAGTGGTCTTGATAGTGAAGAGAGCGTAGATGATAATACTATGATGTCAGAGAGTAACCCGAATACTAGTAAAGATAAAGGAATTTCGGAAGATTCATTAGCTGCGATCATGAGAATACTGAGTGAAAAATTTGATGAAAGTAAGAAACATAATCAGGAGATGCGAGAGGAAATAAGTAGGCAATATCAGGAAATAAGTAGGCAAAATCAGGAGATGAGAGAGACGATAGATAAAAATAATAAGGAAATTCATAAAAATTAGACAATGTGGTCAAGGAAAATGAGGAATTAAATAGGAAGTATGGGACTCTGCAGGAGAGTATTCAGGGGGTGAAACAGGAGATCAGATGTGAAATTAGGAATATGTTAGAAGAAGAGGATAAAAGTATTATAAAGGAAGAAAAGGCTGTAGGTGAAAGTAGTTTGGAGTTAAAGGAGATGGTAGATGAAAGTAGCATAGAGTTAGAGGAAATTGTAAGTGAGAATATAGTAGATTAGAGGAAGAATTTGTTAGAGGAGACGTTACGCGAAAGTAGCATAGAGTTAGAGGAAATTGTAAGTGAGAATAGAGTAGATGAGAGGAAGAATTTGTTAGAGGAGACGTTACGCAAAAGTAGCATAGAGTTAGAGGAAATTGTAGGGGAGAATAGAGTAGATGAGAGGAAGATAGTTGAGCTTGAAGTAAAATTACGATATAAGATAAGGCGATGTTGTAAAGGCATATATTGGAGAGGACGTAGTAGGCGTCAAAGAGGAATCCGATGTGGAGGTAGACGCCGCGGTTATATAGGTCAAAATCGCTTAGGTTATAGAGGTAGACGTGGGATAGGCCATAATAGGCAAAGAAGATAGGTTGTAGAGGTAGACGTAGAGGTCGCCGCCGACACAGCAGAGGAGGACGCTTTAATGGAAATAGAGGGGATGGATATTGTAGGCGTGATAACGATGAAAATGGTACTGGGGATACGTCTCGTTTTAGAATAAATGATACAGATAGGTCTAGAAGAGCAGTAGGAGTTCGCTATATTAGAGCATGGACAAGACATACAGCCCAATGCTATAATGAATATAATGATGATGATGATGATGATGATGATGATGATGATGATGATGAGCCTAAATGTATTGACAATTTTGATAAAGTTGATGTCAAGAAAAGAGTTAAGTTGGAAGTTAAAGCTGGGAAGAAAATCCATAGAGACACTGAATTAAGAGAACGAGAAGAAAAGGTTATATTACTTAGATGTATATTTGAAGTTGTCAAGATCATTTTTTATCTGGACGTAAAGTTAATGTGTTGGGGGCGCTTTCCGCTATTTGTTGTTCTAGTTATGAATTGGGTATTGGAGGCATATACAGTATATGTCTATTTTCTTAATTTTTTATACAGTTGCACAATGTATATGTTTTCGTTTGTATGCTGTAATGTATATGTTTTTCATTGTGTGTGTTACCTAGTATCGTTCTTAATTTTGAGTTATGCTGTGGATATTTTTCGTTATCTTCTATTTAACCTTTTATCCATTCATATTATTGCAGCTTTCGTTTTTTTACTTGATTTTGTGTAGTAATTCTGAACAATTAAAATATAATTTCCAAGTTTTCTAAGTCATCGAATTAAAGTTGGAACATTGTACAGAATACTTCAAGGAATGCCCTACACTGCATTCTAAAGTGGACAGATTTGACAAGCTTTTGATGGTGGAGCAATATTTACAATCAGCCATAAGCAATTGGGAATTGTATCGTGTGATCTACAGCAACGAACCATGGATCGCCTAAAAATGGATGCTGAACCAATATCAGAGGATATAGTACCAATATATATATATATATATATATATATATATATATTCACAACAAAAATGAACGGCCGACCTATAACGAGTTTTGCAATAGCCTTCTCAGTGTGTACCATGCTTAGGAAAATGTGGTAGTTACGACTAAGCCACCTTTTGCAAGCGGCAGTGGAGGTGGAGATGGTGATTTGGTATCTTGATATCCAATTGTGGATGTTATTCTTCAAGAACATTTCAAGTTAATCAGGGTGAGCTTGAGGTATGGAGGAGAGACTACAGAATTGGTTGAAGAGGCGGATAACGGTTGGAAGATGGTGTGTTGTGCAGTTTGATTTGGACAAGATGATAGTATAATCACATGAAGGAGAGGGAAGTCCAGATCTCCGTGTCTCACGCTCTTATGTATTTTTTTGTGTTGCATGTGTATCAGAAAGCCCTTCTATATGACATAGTTGTCAGGCTTTCTGGGGGCGAATGTAACGTTTACTGAGACCATATAGGCCGTGATACGTTTATATAAAAATTATTAGTTTTCTTTGGAGGTGGCGTTGGTGCGCTTGAGTGGAGGAAACATGAACTAGTGAAACGAGAGTGTCAACTCTGACGATAGCAGAGATGAGTTTAGACAATGAGAGTTGAACTTTGATAAATGAAAAGATTGTATGAAAAAAAGACTCGAAGGAGAATATACTGGATTAATCTGTCTTATTTAATACGTCGTATTAGTTATAGTATTACGGCTTCATCTATAGCTCTTCCACGGGAGTAAAAATTAATAAAGGATATAAAGACTGATATAAGTTGGAAATTATATAATTGTGACTACATTACAGGAACCATTTATATATACATCCCTTAAGACCACTAAATAGTAAGTAGCATTCCAACGATTTATTGTTATGTCGCAGTATAATATTAAGCTGCCTTGTTTACTGTAGTGTCCTGGTTGGTGTTATAAACACACCATTCCTGAGATGAATGAGTTCTCGTGTCTGTATTAAAAGAATATCCATTCATAGTAGACTATTCTATCTATGAATTGGCGCCCTCCCGGAAATATTTATATCACACGATAAGAAACAATTACAGTGTTGCTATCATGATTCTAAGCATGCCGATATGTCCAATTTCTAAATGTATGTAACTTCTATACTATCGATTGGATTTCAACCGAATGTCGTATGTACTATGTTTACTACAACAAATACGACTGTGGGTATTCTAAAGAGCCACCAGGGCTGCCAACTGTTGATAAATGCTCTCTCTATGTTTTAACCCTAATATCAATATATCAGAAAGTATGCAAGCCAACAGCTCTTAACTTTGCACACGTATAGTACCTAAACGTCTACCTTAGATTGGTGTAACTTATATACATCAGTGCTGCCAACACGATTCTAAGCCTGCTGATAGGTCAAGTTTTTAAATGTATACAACGTCTATACTTACAAATGGATTTCAACCAAAATTCGTATGTGCTTTGTGTACCATAACAATTATGACTATGTGCATTCGTAAGAATCAGCAGGGCTGACAACTGTTAATAAATGCTCTCACCATTTGTTTAATCCTAATACCAATATATCAGAAAGTATGCAAGCCATCAGCTCTAAACTTTGCACACGTATAGTACCTGATATTCTAGATTAATTTGGAGTAACTAATACATAAGTGCCCCCAACATAATTCTAAACTTTCTAATACATGTAGTTTCAATTTTTCATTCCAAGTAATTTACATGTAACTTCTATACTAACAAATGGATTTTAACCGAATTTGGCACTATAATAGATCGTAATATTTCAGATTAATTCTAAGCATCACATACATGATATTGTTCCCAACTTGATTTTACGCGCACTGATAAATCCAATATCAAACAGCTTGTAACGTCCATACTATCCATACTAACCAAATTTTGTATATGCATTCTATACCTTAAGAAATGGAAGTAAGAATATATTCAGAGTCACCAGGGCTGCCAACTGTAGTAAGTTACTCTATTAGGCTACACTATTTCAGATGTATTTCAAACTGTAGTACTTAGAAATGTTAGTATTACCAACTTGATTTCGTCATTATTCAAGATTGGCATGAATCTTAAATTTTAGTTCGTCACGGAACTAAAATATCTATGAATTTTTTAATATAGGTAATTATAGTGTCACTGAATAGTAATAATATTCTTCATTTGGTAAACCTCTTCTTCAAAATAACTGTTAAAAGTCTTCTTCCTTTCTTCTATGAAAACATGTATTGTAGGTTATCATGTGAGCCGCTGAATAGTAATAATAGTTTTCTTTGGGTAAATATCTTCTTCTAAATAACTAGTAAAGGTTTTCTAATGTAGTTTCACAAAGTTAAAACATTTGGTAAATTTGTGTAGTCCCCGTTTTTATCACTGTTGTTTTAGTCATGTGCTGAAGAAGAAACCAATGAGGTTTGAAACATTTACGGTACATAGAAAATTATATGTTTTTAAGTATTGATCTGGCGAAAAATATAACATAAGAGTTTTTTATTTAATTATTCAATCAATACGGATTTACACAATTTGCTATCATGGCAAATATTTTCGCTAATAATATGGACATGCTTAATTAATTAAATAATTAAACATTTGACCACACATAATTTTGCAAAAATATACTGAATAAAATGAGGAATCTTCAAGTAATATCGTGTGTAATATATAATTTATATGAAAATGAAATGAAATTAATATTGCATATTTATTTTATGTACCATTAAATATTTCACATAATATTATTATATAAATATATAGCCTACAGTACATATTTTCATGTTGATATTACATAAAAAATTTAGCCCTGGTCATGACCATTGCTTCCTTACAGATAGTTGGGTCATTAGGAAGCATTTTGTTAAAGTGGCAATAACCTAATTCTATAGCAATGAGAAGTCGTGCTTACCTTGGGCCCCAACATATCGTGCCTTTTTCACTGAAACAGAAAGAGAGTATAGACCAATTAGATTCAAGAGGTAAATAGGTCATTACAAAAATAAACAACCATTTAAAAATATATAGTTTAAACCAAACGTAGAGTAAACAAGCAGGTAGAATCCAGTCACTATTTAAAGGGTCTTTTACCGCAACGCTGGTGCCTCGAAACAGTGGCTCAGCCCTCGTCAACCTGACAAATTCATCGTCAAAAGGGATCGGTTCCGCCCCAAAGTGATGTTGTGTGTCTGGTGGAGTTTTTAAGGAGTGATTCACTGGGAGTGTGTTCCAAAGGGACGTGCAGTCAATGCGGATCTTTATTATCAACAACTGGAAGGAGCTCATGAAATTTTGAGACGGAGATACCCAGCATTAGTTAACCAAAATAGAGTTCTCTTACAGCAGGACAATGTGAGACCTCATACTGCATGAACAACCATAGCAAATATTCAGGGATTGGGAGGAATCGAACTGCTACTATATCCAGCATACAGCCTTCAGATTGCCATCTCTTTCGATCCATAGCCCATTTTGTGCATGGAAGAATTGTCGAGGAAAATTAAAGCATTGTAAGACGGTCTCGCCGAATTCTTCGGATCAAAACCCAGAGACTGTTACCGTCGCGTGACAAGGAAGATGGCTCGCGACCAGAGAATCGGATGGTCTCTACTTTAAAGAAAATTTTAATTTTTTCTGAAAACTTTCCAAATAAAATTTTCTTTGTAAAACGACATTACTTATGAGACATCCCCTGTAGCTACTCGAATAATTCTTATTCACATTTCATTTGTTTGGATTCATCCTTGGAATGTACTTTTACACTCATAAATCACCACACTTTGAACAAAGGCATTTTCACTAGAGCACAGCTCAAGAACGTGTGTTCGCGTCTTCCTGTATTGTGAACGATCGTGAATAGACGGGGTGGTGCTGCGTATCACGTTTTGCTTGTATAAGCTCTGATTTAACCCTTTTGGAAAATCTTCTATCCCGTGTCGATCTAGAAGTAGAGACTAGATGGTTTGCTATTACTTCTACATTAATAGAAGGATTCTGCCTTGGCGGTATAGATGTGCAGTCTAGTTTTCGGATAAGAGACCAAGCTTTTCTGCTAGAATGGGTGAAATTGAATTTTTCAACGGTTTTCTATCCAGTTTTGGACCCATCAAAATTGGCCTCACGCACATAAGTTGGACCAATCAAAATCGTCCCTTGATAAGCTAGTTAGCGGTGAGAGTGGGATCTCTGTGATACAGGGTCAATGACAGGGAGGTTTTCTAAATATGCCGCTAGGAAATATCATTATTTAACGTTCGGCGTCCCCTTTCCCACCACTACACCTACACACACTACCTCAGTCACCATTGAAACACAGACAAGTTAAGCACATAGGCAACTCAAGTACATGGGACTGATGATCCAAATCCCTAAAATGAGTTGATAACAACAATCATTAATCATATAGTGAAATGATGTTAATCATAATGGGTTACTTCTGGGGGAAGCGGCTTCGGTGGCGTAGTCGGTAGCATGCTGAGCTTCTATGCCCAAGATCGCGGATTCAAACCCGGCCGAAGTCGTCGGATTTTTTAAGAGCGTTAAAATCCTTCAGTATGCCTTCCTTTGGAGGGGTAGTAAAGCCAGTGGTTCCATGTCCTAGATTTATGGCATGTAAAAGAACCTTCCACTAATTAACTAGTGTGAAGCAAAATTATCGTTTAGATTTCGTTGAAACGCTCTATCAAAGTTCCAACGTTCACCACTAGGTGTTAGTGACATCTGGTAGCGAAAGTTGGAGCTACTTGAAATTCAACGGAACTTGAAGTTCACCCCATGGGTGTCCGCATAAGCAGCTACAGCCTCTGTCAAGCCAAACATGTCATCTGACACTCCCGGACTAAAAGCCATACTCTAAATAAATAATACATTCTGGGGGAGGAGCAAATTTCATCACATTTCGCTGCTGACAAGACCTGACAATCTGGGTTTATTAACTGATCCGTGCAGAGAACCACCTAGTTTCAATTTACCGAGAAAGGTACGGACATCACT
Organism: Meconema thalassinum; assembly: GCA_946902985.2. NCBI lineage: Eukaryota > Metazoa > Arthropoda > Insecta > Orthoptera > Tettigoniidae > Meconema > Meconema thalassinum. The sequence goes on from OX336388.2 coordinate 2,123,809,859, forward strand.
TAACAGGGTTCGCTCAAATCACGGACGATGCAATTCCTGGCTGCACAAATGATGATAATGATAATTGTTATTTTAAGGGGCCTAACATCTAGGTTATCGGCCCTTAAAGGTTTGGGTGATCGTGAAGATGATAATGAGAAGTAAACTATAACTAAACCTAACTACTAACTTATATACTACAAGAAGAAATGGAAAACAAAAGGAGAATAAGGCAAATAAAGGACAGGAGGAAAATAAATGCTCTCAACCCTCGAAGAATGCGGATTGAGGGACTTGGAAGGAAGGAGAGCCATGAAAGACATACAGGAAAGTGAAAAAGGAGAGGGTCCGTCCCAGAGGTAATGGAAAAAAGGGAGAAAACCGGACCCAGCTCCGAAATCCCTCGGGGTCGCCAACTCCCGAACTCACCAGCCGTGAGCCCCTGAGGGTGTAGCAATATCCAGGGTGCTCCAGAAGTGGTGGGGCTACACACACCCTGCCTACTTGAGGGCCTTGAGCAGAAGGCAGGAGATAACATGAAAAGAAAAAGGAGGCTGACCCCTCGCAGAAGGAGGCTATCAGAAAAGATGAGACAAGGACCAATTAAGGCGGGAAAGGAAGAGACTCCCGAGGCCTCGATTACCCTAATACCGTCGGGGTCGGAAGAGAACAAGAGCTGACCAAGAAAGGTCGACAGGAAAGAAGACAGAGAGGAGCCCGGCACAAGTAACTGGAAGCAATGCCGGACTCAGCTGGGGCCTCGTGGTCGCCAACCCACGTCCCACTAGATGTGAGCCCCTGGGGGACCTGCACAAATGGGGAATATATCAAGTCCATTCTGCGACTGTGCCAATGTACCTCAGACCATTCAGCATGTTGCTCTCGAGTATCCAAGGAGGAGATTTGAAGGAAGTATCCATGACCTACACAGTGCTGTCTACTGCCTGAATACCCTCTACATTGTGCTGTAAATATCTAAACTGTAACGGTACCTACAATCCACTCTGTAAATATCGTATGTATATACGAGTATTTTAAAGTTTCTGTTACCTGTTTGTTTTATTTATTTGCCGCAATGTATCCTCATTTTGTCATACGAAATAAATAAATAAATAAATATGAAGTAAAGTGGCACAGGTGCACTTCATTAAAAAAAGGAAGGTAGCGTGCAGTTCGCTACTCCTGTGGGGGTCCGGGTGAAGACATCAAGAGCCCGCTGATGAGCCAGCTTGGTGTCCTCGGTGAAACCCCACACAAGACACGGCACAAACCTAGAAAAATTGCTGAGATTTAATTCACCGGCCGTGAAAGATAATACGAGTATACCTACTTTTTATAAGCCTTAATAGGGAGGTGAGGACTGCTTGGGCTTGTAGTTCTCGCAGTGAAGAGGCGCAGGGGCGCTTCATAAAAAGGGATATAGCGCGCAGTTCGCTACTACTGTGGGGGTCCGGGTGCAGACACCAAGAGCCTGTTGATGAACCAGCTTGGTGTCCTAGGCAAAATCCCACACAAGACACGGCACAAACCTAGAAGAATTGCTGAGTTTTAATTCGCTGGCATTGAATGCCGATTTTCCTTCTTTTTGGAAGCCTTCATAGGCGACGACTGCTTGATCTTTTATTTCTTGCAGAGGAAAGGCGCAGGTGCGCTTCATAAAAAGGGAGGAAGCACGCAGTTCGCTACTCCTGTGGAGGTCCGGGCGCGGGCACCAAGTGCCCGCTGATGAGCCAGCTTGGTGTCTTAGGTGAAACCCCACACAAGACACGGCACACACCTAGAAAATTTGCTGAGTTTAAATTCACTGGCCGTGAAAGCCAATATACCAAATAAATATGGGTTAGTTAAATGGGTATTTGTAATAAATTAAATAAACTACTACGGTAAGGAGAAAACATAGTCTGAACCTTAATCAATACTTTATTACTAAATGTATTAGTACTTTCCTGAGTAGGGGTGGTCATTCTTTTCCAAGTTAAAGGCCGACCACAGCGTACAAATTATGGTAAATATTATTTCGTAAACCGTGCCATTTATACCTGAAACTCTCAAACTGCCGCAATCTTAGCGCCTTTACCCAAGCATAAAGGTTTGTAGAAAAGACTGGTGATCAGTTTAATTAATATGTATAATTGTTTACTTGTTATCAAAACAAATGTTTCATGCTTTTCAGTCGGTCAACACGATTGTATCCAAATGAGATTCTAAAAAAAAGTACATGACATTAATAAATACACTTGGATGACCAGTTTCGATCGTCAAGCGATCATCATTAGATCCATTACACTCGGGCTGTAAAATTTATGTCTGAAAGTATGGTTGAAAATACACACATCAAAAAAAGTTTTGCATCACCTCGGTTCCCAGATCTCCGGCATATAGACGTTGACTGTGTATATTGTATCAAAGATACAGTCCCTTTGACTGTTCATAGATGTCACTAAAACTGCTCAAAGATGTAAACAACCATGCATGAGCAGGGCCTATTAGACGGAGGGGGTACGACAGCCGATCAGTTCCAGTCATTCCACCAGGACGAAGGTACGCTGCTCATGTTGTCTGTAGTTCTACCATGCCTAGAAGGTCAATACCGCAGTTCGATCGCGTCCGCATTGTTACTTTGTGTCAAGAAGGGCTCTCAACAAGGGAAGTTTCCAGGCGTCTCAGAGTGAACCAAAGCGATGTTGTTCGGACATGGGGGAGGTACAGAGATACAGGAACTGTCGATGACAGGCCTCACTCAGGCCGCCCAAGGGCTACTACTGTTGTGGATGACCGCTACTTACGGATTGCCGCTCGGAGGAACCCTGACAGCAATGCCACCATGTTGAATAATGCGTTTCGTTCAGCCACAGGACGGCGTGTTTCAACTCAAACTGTGCGCAATAGGCTGCATGATGCGCAACTTCACTCCCGACGTCCATGGCGAGGTCCAGCTTTGCAACCCCGACACCATGCAGCGCGGTACAGATGGGCCCAACAACATGCTGAATGGACCCCACAGAATTGGCATCACGTTCTCTTCACCGATGAGTGTCGCATATGCCTTCAACCAGACAATCGTCGGAGACGTGTTTGGAGGCACCCTGGTCAGGCTGAACGTCTTAGACACACTGTCCAGCGAGTGCAGCAAGGTGGTGGTTCCCTGATGTTTTGGGGTGGCATTATGTGGGGCCGACGTACGCCACTGGTGGTCATGGAAGGCTCCGAAACGGCTTTACGATACCTGAATGACATCCTCCGACCCATAGTGCAACCATATCGGCAGAATATTGGAGAGGCATTTGTCTTCATGGACGACAATTCTCGACCTCATCGTGCACATCTTGTGAATGCGTTCCTTCAAGATAACGACATCGCTCGACTACAGTGGCCAGCATGTTCGCCAGACATGAACCCTATCGAACATGCCTGGGATATGTTGAAAAGGGCTGTTTATGGACGTCTTGACCCACCAACCACTCTGAGAGATTTACGCCGAATTGTCGTTGAGGAGTGGGACAATTTGGACCAACAGTGTCTTGATGAACTTGTGGATAGTATGCCACGACGAATACAGGCATGCATCAATGCAAGAGGACGTGCTACTGGGTATTAGAGGTAGTGGTGTGTACTGCAATCTGGACCACAAATGCTGCAAGTCTAGCTGTATGCTGGTACAACATGCAATGTGTGGGTCTCATGAGCAATAAAACGAGCTGAAATGTTGTTTGTGTTGATCTCTATTCCCTTTGTATTTAAAGGTTCCGGAACTCTTGGAACCGAGGTGATGCAAAACTTTTTTTGATGTGTGTATTTACAATATATACACTCATTTAGTTGCAGTATTAGTTAAGATAATGAAAATTGTCAATATTAGTTAGTTGCAGTCAATGTGATGTTTTGTTAAGATACTGGAAGTGGTGATTGACCTCCGGATTTGCTTGTTTGGAGTGAACATGTGGTTGTTATAAATGGTCAATTCATATTGTATTGTGCAGGCTACTTATCTGGTTGAGTCTTGCGTGGTCCCGGTGAGATCAGTTAACTTTGTCACTGTCTGCACTCGACTGAAGGGAAATTCCTGTGTGTGAGGGTCCCTTATCTCGTTGGGATATTCCCCCTCTCGCATTCCTAAGTGCCATATGTTCCTCCTACAAATGTAACTATACTTTGCCAAGTCTAGTCTCTCAAATGTGGTGTATGTTACTGTATTCAGGATAATCTTCAACTATTAAAGACCTGGTTTCAACTCGCCACGCATAAGCTAAAACACTCTTTAAGCGCAAACGGTCTAATGTGAATGTCCCGGCGCCTTTCATACAGCCGTTAATACCGGCCTAGGTTTATTGAAGACAAGAACGCATCGTACATCCTGATCCAATAACATATTTCCATTATTAATCCCTTATCTAGCTTGGTTACATCGTTATGTTTTGTCTTGTTTCCGACGGGGTGTGTTTCCTACTAGAGTAAAAAGGGGTGACCCTCCATGAAAGTGTGTGTGCTTAAGGTGTGTTTAAGAAAGGACTGGTGTTCAGTGTAATTAATATGTATAATTGTTTACTTGTTGTGTATACACAATTTGCACCGGGTGAAACTCCCCAATCGCAAATGAATGAATGTTTCGGTAGGTCATTGCTGCCTTCACCAGCTAGAAAACATCTACAAGTACATTTAGTAATAAATTATTATTAAGATTGACACGTCGATTTCTACTAACCTTAGTAGTTTATTTAATCATGAATCATGTACTTGAACGCGTGGAACGGTTCAGTTTCTGAGTAAAGATCTTAACTCCTTCAGGGAGACGTCATTTGCCTGCTGGAGCTGTACGATCCGACAAGAGTTAAGCCTGGTTAAGGCAAGTAAAGAATTGCCGTGGACACGTGCACTTCTGGAAGTAAGGGGGATTGCTCTCATATCTCAAGGAAACGGCTGCGCAGATGGTCCATAACATTAATCTCTGACTACAGAGTGATTTGTCGTTAGACAATACAAGCACTGTTGGCTAGAATATTGCAGAGCAAAACTAGAGCACAGTGAGTTGTAAATATGTATTAAAATATACACAGTGGATCATAATTCATAGATTAAGAACAACCTAATTTCCGTAATGCTACCGCTGCAGAAAAAGTGTGTATCTTTAGCTACGTTTCCACGCGATATTTCAAGAAATCTCTCGGACCACCTGCCGTGCGCTGAGGCAGCCGGATGGGAAATACCGCTATAAAATATAATTTACAGGCTAATGTTGGATCTTACATCTCACAACACAGCTCGTTGTCTATAGCAGTGAAGAAGCTGCTAGTGTTCCATTATCTCTAGCCCAACTATCTTGGGCGGTTAAAGTTAATATTCTCAAATAAATTAACATTAAACAAATTGTACACTTCACTACTTAAAATAATTGGGGGATGTCGTGTTTCGTTCATTAAGCAAACATCATCATGTCTTATTTTCAAAAATAGTTACATATACGCCAATCAATTCATAACTGAAAGATATACAGTGGAACGTGGCTAATTCGAACTTCTATAATTCGAAATCTTCTTTAATTCGAATTTTTCTCTTGGTCCCTAGCATTTTATATACAATCAATGCTAAAAAACGTGGTTAATTCGAATTATATTTTGGATAATTCGAAGTTTTTAGTGTAAAAGGCCGATCGGAAGCCAAACAATAGGGTCAGTTGGGTCAGTTCCCGAAAAAACAAACTGTTCCGAGTGCAGCCCAAGCAACAAACCACATCACAGAACTTAGGCGTGTTTTTTTAAGTAGAAATGACGTAAGTGATTCTGTTTTCCATTCCTCAAGTTTTTTGAGATTCTTTTGTGATGCCTCAGAGATTAAATTGTAGAAAACAGGTAAGAATCTCAAACTTTTTAAAAAGTAGATTTCTCAAAGACTTAATTAGATTGTTGGATTGCTACTGTAGTTAAATAGGTGAAAGTACATTTTGGTTTTAATTTTCATTTGAAACTTTTTGGGTTATTTACGATACAGCCATTATAAAGCACCGTTGTCTGTTAATCTGCTTTGTGGAACGTAAATCATTATGTAAACGTAATACAATATATCTTCTCTACCCTTTTCAAAAAACTTTCTTAATTCGAATTTTTGTATAATTCGAATTCTTTTACTGGTCCCTTGAGGTTCGAATTATCCAAGTTCCACTGTATATTTATATAAGGTGCGTTCAAAAAGTAACGAGTCGGAGGCATAATTACAGAAACCAGTACCTGTATGTTAGAAGTATTGGCCCTGGATGTTGAGGCACTTGTCCCACTGTGACACGAGGCGGTGAATATCTGTATCATAAAATTCCCTGGGCTGCGATGTGAACCAGTTCCACACGTACAGCTGGACGTTGGCGTCCGAGGTGAATCGTTGGCCCCGCAGAGCCCTTTTCACGGGACCAAACATGGCGTAATCACAGGGAGTGAGGTCTGGACTGTACGGAAGGTGGCCGAGAACCTCCCATTTGAATTTCTGCAGGAGTGCCGTGACTGTGTTGGCCGTATGAGGTCGTGCATTGTCGTGGAGCCACCACGGCGGCTATGGTGTTCACTGTCACTCGGCGGTCCTGGGTAATGTGTGCATCAACCAGCTGGACGTTGTCATCGGTAATGCAGGGGGGTGCCACAGACCGGGCATCATCGGCTAACGACACCCGTTCATCCCTGAAGCGCTTGTGCCACGCCTTGACCCTTGCAAGGGACGTGCAGTGTTCGCCGTACACTTGTGACATTCGGCGATGAATGTCCGTTCCCCCTACTCCTTCCGCTGTCAGAAACCGAACAACACCTCTTTTCTCTTCGGTTGACGCCTCCATGTCACTGTTTGCAATGCGACTGGCAGCGTTGGACGATTGATGCATGCTGCTGCTCGCTTTGTATCGTCACGTGACGTGCACGCGTGCCCTCTAGCGACGGGCTGAGCCCTTCCACACTCTGGTCGGAACCACACCTCGTTACACACGCCACGATTAGTCGATGTCATCACCGGTTTGCGCATTCCAGCCTCCGGCTCGTTACTTTCTGAACGCACCTTATATATCAGAGGTGCATGATTCAACCGGGCAATGAGGCATTCTTCAGAAACTTCAAGAAACGAATGGTTCAAATTAAAAATACACACGGCATTAGCACTAAAGCATGAATTATTTATATAATAATCCGGGCCGTGAAAGCCTTAATATGCAAATTAAAATTGTGTTGTTATGATTATCTAAGTCCCTAAGTAATGTTGGATATGTAGGAATATTTGGATACATTTTGGGTCCGTATCGACAAACAGTAAAACAGGGTTATACAAATTATTTAAAGAATTTCTGGCTAGTTAATACCTTTCGATTATAGTAGACCATGCAACGAGCCTATAATGAAAATTATAAACATACTCGTGTCTTAATTACCATTATAGGCAAGTTGCATACGACTGTTTATGTTCGGCGATAATTATAACTTTTATTATACAGTATGTTCTAACATAAATATTCATAAATATCTGTCGAGATTCTATCGGTTGAATTCTTCTTCTTGTGAATTGTGTGGGCTCATCATTTGATCGCTACCCAATAATGAATCCTAAAGCTTTGAAACATTGTTTATCCTGAAGTAGCACCAACAGATAGCACACAGGTACTATGATGGATCATTTTGTTATTTTGGTCAAATAACACAAAATAGGCTGTTAAAAAGGCTTTAATATTGAAATGTATCGTATTATCAAATAGTTATTCTTCAAATTAGAAGAATGTCAACGGAAGGAAAATTAATTGTCCCAAATAGAACAGTTACGACAACTGGCGGAACGGTTTTGCGTAAGAAATCCATTTATTGACCAGAGAGCTTGATTATAATTTCCGTGGAAGTAATGTCATACGTATGCTTCCTCCATGACGTTCTGGTGTGTTTATGTCAACAACAGCATTCACTAAAATTGTAGGTGAAATCTTACGAATGTGTAGAAATTGGAGTTGTGGATATTAAGGTACAGTGCAATTTCTTTTGCAATATTGCCCAGTTTGTTTATGCATTGTAACCACAATGGTTGATCCAATATAGGCTACATTGTCAACTTTCATAACATGTAATTCATGTCCGACATGTTGAATTTTGAGTGCATGTCAGAAGCTATCCTTACTAAATTGGTCAATAAATGAAAATATTGAGCTCTGATTGGTTGGAAAAACTGTGTTATATTGAAAACTAGCAGTAGTACCCGGCTTCGCCCGGTGGAATGATGATAATGTTTTAAGGTCTCCTTAGAAATATGATGGACTTAAAATCTAAGTCATTTGCCCCCAAAGACAATGAGGGAGTAATATCTAGGTCATTTGCCCTTTTGATAAGGATGATAATAAAAACTACTGTTGAATTGACACGTCAAACTTACAAACTACAGTAATAGAAATACATATTTCAAAATTCACAGGCGAGGAAGACTTATTGTGTGTGGTGATTAATGGTGTAATGGGCGTAACATCTACTGTAGGTCATTTGCTCTTATGATGAGGATGATAAGGGAAACTACTACCGGTATTGAATTGACACTTCAACGTATAATGTACACAATGTACTGTAATAAAAATAACTATATGGCGGCTTCGGTGGCGTATTTGGTAGCATGCTGAGCTTCTATGCCCAAGATAGCGGGTTCAAACCCGGCCGAAGCCGTCGGATATTTTAAGAGCGTTAAAAATTCGTCATTATGCCTTTCTTCGGAGGGGAAGTAAAGCCGGCGGTCCCATGTCAGATTTATGGCATGTTATTGAACCTTCCACTAATTACACCTGTGTGAAGCTAAATTGGATAGGTTAACAACGCTCATAGATGTCTACGTCCGTTGCCAAGAGCCGACTGCAGTGGCGTCTAGTAGCTAAGTTCCGAACTTGGCCTAGTAGTCGTTGACGGTGGCGCTTGGCGGCAAAAGTACGAACTATTTGAAGAATTCTAAGTTGCAGTTTGTACTTAAATTAAAAAACAGATAACACACACTAATACAGTCATCACAATTAACACCGGTTATGAGACAGATTCTACACACACCCAAAGTACACGGGGCTACATGACCGCGTTGTCGCAGCCCCTAAACTTAAGAACCAACCAACCAAAAATAAATATTTTAAAAATCACAGTCGAGAAAGACTTTATGCGGCGGTGATTATTGGTATGATGCGCGTAACATCTAGGTCATTTGCACTTATGATGATAATAATAAGGTAATGAAAAAATGACTACTAAACGAACATGGTGTTATTTTAAAACTGATATAGGTAATTCAGGTGTCTAGCTTCGATGTCTTCCAAAGTCTCAACCTTATTTTCTGGCTTAGGCCTGTACTGGATGCGTCTAGTGAAAGAGCGTACTGCTCGGCAAAGACAAAGAATATAGGTCCAAGCTGCACGAACCTGAGATGATCTCAGATGATGACGAAATATGATGACACACGTTCGGGGTTCCCCGTCCTATACAGATTGACCGGGAATCACTCACTGTTTCGCAACGGCCCTGTGCTGGCATCAGCATAGACAGCAGGAGATAACACGGCGGGCTCTGGAAAGTACTCTCAAGTCACCTCACGATGAATCAGCAAGCTATTCTCACAACTGACCTCCCCTCCCCAGGGTCTCACAACTTGTGGGACGTGGGTTGGCGACCACGGAACCCCAGCTGAGTCTGGCATCGCTTCTACTTCCTGGTGCCGGGCTCATTTCAGTTCTCTTTCCTGTCGGCCTCCCTTGGTCAACTCTTGTTCTTTCCGACCCAGACTGTATTAGGGTATCCGAGGGCTAGGGAGTCTTTCAATTTCCCGCCTTAATTGGCTTTGTCTCATCTTTCCTGATACCCTCATTCTTCGAGGGGTCTGCCTTCTTTTCCTTTTCATAATATCTCCTGTCTTCTGCTCAAGGCCCTCAAAGAGGCAGGGTGTGTGTAGACCCACCACTTCTGGTACACCCTCAAGGGCTCATGACTGGTGAGTTAGGAAGCTGGCAACCCCGAGGAATTCCTGAGCTACATGCAGGGAATGGAGTGGTATGTCAGAAATTTCAAGTGGACAGTGTTACGCATCGGGTTCCAAAGGGTAAGTATACACACTTTGTTTTCGATCGGTGAACGATGTAGATTTGTACCAAAGGGCCTTAATGCGGGAAATGGAGTTGTCTGTCCGAAATTTCGAGTGGACAGTGTTACTCGTCGAGTTCCAAACGGTAATTATGTAAAATCTGGTTGAGATTGGTGAAACGGTGTAGTTTTGTGCCAAGGGCCAAAATGCAGGGAATGGAGTGGCCTGTCCAAATTTTAAAGTGGACAGTGTTACTCATCGGGTTCCAAAGGGTAAGTATACACATTTTGTTTTCGATCGGTGAACGATGTAGATTTGTGTCAAAGGGCCTAAATGCGTGGAATGGAGTGGTCTGTCCGAAATGTCGAGTGGACAGTGTTACTCGTCGAGTTCCAAAGGGTAATTATGTAAAATCTGGTTGAGATCGGTGAAACGGTGTAGTTTTCTGCCAAAGGGCCAAAAAGCAGGGAATAGTGTGGTCTGTCCGAAATTTAAAGTGAACAGTGTTACTTGTCGGGTTCTACGGGTAAGTATATAAAATTGGGGTCAGATCGGTGAAACAGTTAGATTTGTGCCAAACAGCCTAAATGCAAGGGATGGAGTGGCCTCGCCGCAATTTCAAGCAGACAGTGTTAGTCGCAGTGTTCCAAAGGGTAAATATACAAATTTTGGTTGAGATCGGTGAAACGGTGTGGATTTGGGACAAAGGGCCTAAATGCAGGGAATGGAGTGGTCTGTCCGCAATTTCAAGCAGACAGTGTTAGTCGTTGGGTACCAAAGGGTAAGTTTACGAATATTGGTTCTGATCGGTGAAACGGTGTTGATTTGTGCCAAAGTGCCTAAATGCAGGGAATGGGGTGGTCTGTCCGAAATTTTAAGTGGACAGTGTTACTCGCAGGGTTCCAAAGGGTAAGTATACAAAGTTTGGTTCAGATCGGTGAAACGGTGTAGATTTGTGCCAAAGGGCCTAAATGCATGGGATGGAGTAGCCTCTCCGCAATTTCAAGCAGACAGTGTTAGTCGTAGTGTTCCAAAGGGTAAATATACAAATTTTGGTTGAGATCGGTGGAACGGTGTAGATTTGGGCCAAAGGGCCTAAATGCAGGGAATGGAGTGGTCTGTCCGCAATTTCAAGCAGACAGTGTTACTCCCAGGGTTCCAAAGGGTAAGTATACACATTTTGGTTCAGATCGGTGAAACGGTGTAGATTTGGACCAAAGGGCCTAAATGCAGGGAATGGGGTGGTCTGTCCGAAATTTTAAGTGGCCAGTGGTACTCGCAGGGTTCCAAAGGGTAAATATACAAATTTTGGTTGAGATCGGTGAAACGGTGTGGATTTGGACCAAAGGGCCTAAATGCAGGGAATGGGGTGGTCTGTCCGAAATTTCAAGTGGACAGTGTTACTCGCAGGGTTCCAAAGGTTAAATATACAACTTTTGGTTCAGATCGGTGAAACGGTGTAGATTTGTGCAAAAGGGCCTAAATGCAGGGCATGGGGTGGTCTGTCCGAAATTTAATGTTGACGGGGTTACCCGCTGGGTTCCAAAGGGTCAGTATACAAATTTTGGTTCAGATCGGTGAAACGGTGTAGATTTGTATACATAACAGACAGACAGACAGACAGACAGACAAACTTTGTGCTTTATATATATAGATTAGTACTTTAATGACCCCCATTATAATACAGTTTTCTGACATATAATATTTACATATCGACATCGTCGAACATAAAAGTAATTTTTCAATTATTAGAAAATCATTTGCTACATGTTTCAGGGCTAAAACATCTGCTCCCTTCATGAGACATACAACGTTTTTATAAAAGAAAATGATATAATTATGTATATCAGTATCTTTATACGTGCGTGCATAACAGTAAAGTGAATGTTTTAACACATGCAAGATCATTCTTATTATTTCTAAGACACCCCACAGTTAGAAGTTTAATTGAAAAAAAAAAGACAGAATCGCGAAAATGTGGGGTATAAAAGCTACGTTGGACTTCTTGTCAATCAGCAATCGTAGGTAAAACATGGCGTAGATATCAGAAACGGGAGAAAACGAGAGGACTGGCGACTGGAACGTTTCAACTCTAGTTACAATATTTTCCACACACAACAGTCGTGACTTCCACAGTCATTTCGAGTTCAGGGCCCTCCAAGCTAACAACAAGGGTCATATCACGGATCTCCAGGAGTTTCTGGAGAGGATTGTACGCCATGATCCTTCATTAGCTCTAAACGACCAAGTTAATTTAAATGCTTCCCCGTTCTTCTCACATATTCTCCACTAATTTGAACCTGTCCTTCTGTTCCCTGCTGACATCCTGTCCTTGTTTCTTATGCTAACCTGTTTCTCGTGTGTTATGTCTCAGTGATATACTGATCCCCGCTGCCTAGATACTGAAAGAAACTCAGGTCTCTTCCATCTTGTCTAAGTCCTCTAAACTCAGTCATCTCCTACACCACCGCTGCCTACTCAGAAATCAACAGGCCTCTTTCCTCTTTTCTAAGCCCTATAAGCTCAGTCATTTCCTACACCACCGCTGCCCAGATACTCAGAATAAACAGGTCTCTTCCCTCTTGTCTAAGCCCTCTAAGCTCAGTCATTTGCTTCACCACCGCTGCCTAAATACTCAGAAATGAACAGGTCTCTTCCCTCTTTCTTTAAGCCCTCTAAGCTCAGCCATTAGCTACACCACCGCTGCCTGGATACTCAGGAATCAACAGGTCTCTTCCCTCTTGTCTATGCCCTCCAAGCTCAGTCATTTGCTTCATCACCGCTGCCTAGATACCCAGAAATAAACATGTCTCTTTCCTCTTGTCTATGCCCTCCAAGCTCAGTCATTTGCTTCATCACCGCTGCCTGGATACTCTGAAATCAACAGGTCTCTTCCCTCTTGTCTATGCCCTCCAAGCTCAGTCATTTGCTTCACCACCGCTGCCTAGATACTCAGAAATGAACAGGTCTCTTCACTCTTTCTTTAAGCCCTCAAAGCTCAGCCCTTTGCTACACCACCGCTGCCTGGATACTCAGAAATCAACAGGTCTCTTCCCTCTTGTCTATGGCCTCCAAGCTCAGTCATTTGCTTCATCACCGCTGCCTAGATACCCAGAAATAAACAGGTATCTTCCCTCTTTCTTTAAGCCCTCCAAGCTCAGTCATTTGCTTCATCACCGCTGCCTAGATACCCAGAAATGAACAGATCTCTTCCCTCTTTCTTTAAGCCCTCTAAGCTCATTCATTTGCTTCATCACCGCTGCCTAGATACCCAGAAATGAACAGGTCTCTTCCCTCTTTCTTTAAGCCCTCTAAGCTCAGTCCTTTGCTACACCACCGCTGGCTGGATACTCAGAAATCAACAGGTCTCTTCCCTCACCGCTGCCTAGATACCCAGAAATGAACAGGTCTCTTCCCTCTTTCTTTAAGCCCTCTAAACTCAGTCATAAGCTACACCGCCGCTGCCTGGATACTCAGAAATCAACATGCCTCTTCCCTCTTGTCTAAGTCCTCTCGACTTAGCCATCTGCACAGCACCGTTGCGTAGATACTCAGAAATCAACAGGCATTTTCCGTCTTGCCTAAGTCCTCTAAGGACGGACTTTCACCTTTCTTACATTAATTACTCAATTCCGATGAGGCTGCCGAATCGAAAGACGAGTCGGAATGAAATTTGAAATGTGAAGTGGAAATACGGTTTGTATTTGTTGCAATATTGTATCATATTATTTGGTAGTCTTGAGGTTAACACACAGAATATTGCGGGACTAGACGAAGTCTCTCTCGAGCTAAAGAAATAAAGGATAATAATGAGATGATGGTCCGAAGGCTGGCGACGCTCCAAATCTCTTGGAATTAATGTCGCCTTGCACTTTCTTATGTCACAGCCTAACTGTTCGGGGACAGATGGCTCAAGATGGTAATGAGACTCCTGGAACTTTCATTTAAAGGCAAATCAATAATAAATGCCCCGTGTTTTAAATCTCAGCATTCTTATTTCTTGTCAGTTTTAGCTCTTCAATCGGTCAACATTAATCTGCCAATTGTCTGGATGGGATACAATGTACCTATAATATATGTATAATAAGTAAATAACACTCCTGGAAACAATTACATATATTAGTTATGATGACTATTTTAATGGGGCACTCCAAGCTGATTCAAATTGCGAATCGTAGTATGAACACCAATTAAACGCACTACATTTTTTATAGTTAGGTTATATTTGTATATAAATTTAAACCTCAATACAGTGATCAACATCTGATCGTGATTGCTTGAAGGTTGAAACGCGTAATCCTAAAATTGCCTTAATAGGTGACACAATTGTCAGTGACAGACATTGAATGCATATCTTTAATATTCATAAAAAAATTGACAATAGTTTCCCATAGTGAAGTCACAATTGCCGAATAAGATTATTCGCCAACATTAATATTATCCCTCCCTATATTATTCCGCTAAGGTTTCATTCCAGTTTTGTACCGAAAATAAGGTCCCATCAACACCAACCTACACATATGGGGTACCTACAGGTTCAGCATAACCGAATGCGTAAGCGAAATGCACTCACTTACTCTTTAAATGCCTCACAATTAAATAAATACCTTAAAACATGTAAATTTACAATGAAATAATGAAAGAATGCAACACGGTAACCATGGTAACAGAATCTCACAGGACCATCTATTTCTGTAAGACGCAATGCAATTCCAATTATTACATTACTGTGAAAGTGTCCAGACGGTTAGAAGGTTATCACTGAACCAAATTAAGCTGTAAAATTTGTCAATACATACAGTATAATGCGCTTAAGTGGGTCAAGGGGCACTCTATATTTTTTTCACGTAATTTTCACGTGTGAGTGTGGTACGAAAGGTCTTTTTCACCCGACTATAAAGGGTCTCAGGAAACCACATTTAAAGGCCTTTAAATTAACAGTGTCTGTGATATTCCCAGAAATCTAACTTCGCTCTGATATACCTATGAAGGAATGACAACCCTAACCACTGCGCCAGTAGCTGAATTGATAAAGTCTGATTATTCATACCAAGGATAAATCAGTCATAGCATTCATGATTGAGATTTTGCTAAGTGTACTCTTTACAACTAGAATATTCGCGCGCGAAGCCGCGACGGGTAATGCTAGTAACTATTATTTTATTGTAAGTCACTTGCAAAAAATAGCGTATGTTAGAAAATATGTATGTGTCCCGATAATGTTTCCATGATTTTGATAGGAATTTCGTGGAAAAGGACCACACTGTAGGTAGACATTTGCTCTTTGCATGATGTTGGTTGTGAAAAATAACGCAAATGATGAGACCAGACAATTTTCTTAACTACTGTAGTAAATATGCACTAGTAATTGGATAACATTCCGTAATAACATTCGTAATCCATTTTAGATAGTCAAACCCCTGAGTGCGTACGGCTCCTTTTGTACAGATTTACATAAGCCCGAGAATGGACTATAGGAGAAATACTGGTGTGAGGTCAATATCAATAATACGAATTAAATGTGAATATTTCGCTACGTTCATTTAGGTTCTAAAATGGAAATTTAACATCGAAATGAAGAAATAATTGAATCAAATGTGAAAATATATATACGAAAGTGTGTTTAAAAGACCATCTCACAGCATGAAACCATGACGTCCTCACATGAATGCATCTATAATTAACAAACTACGGTGCTGTTTTTGCCAAGTTTTCTCTCAACATCCTCACATCATGAATCATAAAATGATTAAGCAACTGAATGATTTTAAAACATGAGATGGAAAGACGCGCCTCATGTAAATGTGTGGTAAATTACAATAAAACTACATTGTTACTCAACTATAAGCAATAATGGTTGATTGGTTCTGTTATTGCTTTTTCTCCTTAACTATTAATATTTAGCGTATGGTTTTAGTGTCGGGAGTGTCCGAGGACATGTTCGGCTCGCCAGAGGCTGTAGCTGCTTCAAGGGGACACCCATGAGGTGAGCTACAACTTCCGATCAATTTCAAGTAGTTCCAATTTTCGCTACCAGATGTCACTGACAGAGCGTTTCAATGAAATCTAACCTAGAAATTTAGCTTCACACTAGTTTATGTAGTGGAAGGATCTTTTACATGCCATAAATCTATGACATGTGACCGCCGGCTATACTTCCCCTCCGAAGGAAGGCATACTGAGGGATTTTAACTCTCTTAAAAATCCGACGACTTAGGCCGGGTTTGAACCCACGATCTTGGCCACAGCAGATCAGCATGCTACCAACTACGCCACCGAAGCCACTTAACTGTGAGAGGAATATTGGGAATTTCACACTGGAGTTCCGAACACTTTTACCATAAATGACTACAAATCACCAGTTTAAATAATATTATTCACTATTTACCCACTCTTATACATTTTCTAATACAGCAAGTGGACATTGGCAGCTTCAGTGGCGTAGTTGGTAGCATGCTGAGCTTCTATGTCCAAGGTCAAGGGTTCAAACCCGGCCGAAGTCGTCGGAACTTTTAAGAGTGTTAAAATCCCTCAGTATGCCTTCCTTCGGAGGGGAAGTAAAATCGGCGGGTCCCCTGTCATAGATTTATGGCAAGTAAAAGAACCTACCACTAACTAAACTTGTGTGAAGCAAAATTTGAAGGTTAGGTTTGATTAATGCTCTTAAGTTCCAACGTTCGTCACCAGACACTGGTAGCGATGCTATCTAGTAGTAGCCAAGTTCACAGCTAGGTGTCGCGGACGGTAGCATTTCGTAGCGAAAGTACGAACTACTTGTAATTATCGTCTGCAGTCCTTACCTCAATAAAAATCAGATAACACACACTAATAGAGTCATCACAATTAACACCGGTTATTAGACAGATTCTACACACAGCCAAAGTACACGGGGCCACATGACCGCGTTGTCGCAGCCCCTAAACTAAGGAACCAACCAACCAACAAGTGGACAGTTCACATAATAAATCACAATTACGTATAATACAATTCAAAATGGTAATAATAGTGCATACCCAGATCAATTGTCTCAAGTGTAGTGAATGATTCAATACTGTGGCACTGCTTGTCTAAGTGATAGAAACATAATATTAATATAATATGTTCATATTTCTTAACTTTCGACTAGTCTAAATTATGTTGAAACAAAAGCTAAATTTACTATCTTAAAGAAAATAGTGAATAAACACTTACTTTCGTAGCAGTTACACTACAAAGATAAGTATCCTCACAATGTTACGTTTCTCAAAGACATTGTTCTTTATTAAATAGATTTTCAGAGTCGTATGGTAGAAAACTGATGCTTATAACTAGGCCCGGATGTTGATGCCATAAAAAAGTTTGAAAAATGCACTTAAAATTTTCAAAAATGACTGTAATAAATGACCTAAAAATTTGAAAATTGCACTATAAAATGGAGAAAATAAACTGAATCAAGAATATACACCCCTTCCCCTTTCTACCCCGCCACAGCTGACCTTGGTCAACCGAGCAGGTAACATTCTATTCCGCTAATAACTGGTTTGCGACGAAAACAAGGGCGTCTGTATACCTATGGTACCGTTCTTCTGCATCCAAGATATATATTTTCTTTCAATATTTTAAATTATCTTGTATCAGCTACTAGCTTCTTTTTAACTCTGAGAGACGTAACTCCCTCATATAAAGCTGTGACATGTCTAAATTGAAAAACAAAACTTAATAGGACGATTTATCTAAAATACGACCCAAAAATCTACCAAACTTTAATAAATGCTCTTAAAATGGAAAAATAGCAAATAATGCAAAAATATGCAAAATAAAAATGACATATTTGGAGACGGGGTGGCCCGTGCGGAGTTTTTATGTACTTCAGCATTGTTTTAGACAACTCAGTAAAAAGATGACATGTCATCAACATGCGGGCCCTACTTATGACTATCACGTTCGTCAGTATTTCCAACACTATTTTGGGGACAAATAAATTCTAGCCCAGTACTATCCTCCACAGCTGCTACCTCGGTATTCTGCCACTTCAGTGATAACAAGGATTGAATATGCAAAATTGCTTTTAACTCACTTTTGTATAATCCTCTACTTGTGAGGAGCGGTCAAGATGACCGCAAGAATATTTTGAAGTGTTATTTGTTATCCCTTGTATTCTTATTTCCCGCCATTCCTTTTGTGAACCTTCCGAGCACATGGCCCTGAGTCT
The DNA here is from genome assembly GCA_946902985.2 of Meconema thalassinum. Taxonomy (NCBI): domain Eukaryota; kingdom Metazoa; phylum Arthropoda; class Insecta; order Orthoptera; family Tettigoniidae; genus Meconema; species Meconema thalassinum. Next base: position 2,123,828,079 of record OX336388.2, read on the forward strand.
GCAGCTCTATCTACTGTTACGTGCGGACGATTGCGTTGTAAAGTATTCGAACAGTATCAGTGACCGCACCGTTCCACGCTGACCATGCATGCGGGAGATACACTTTCAGCTGAAGAAGAATGTTTTGATGTTTCATTGTGTCAATCATGTAAATTTGTTTCAAAATAATAATTGTATAATACTATTTTGTTAAGTTTTCATCTTTAAAATTAATTAAAACTAATGATCAGAGAAAACTGTTATTATTTCGCATTACAAACGTAATATGAGTACCAAAGGCCTATGCGTTGATTTTAAGGAATGTTTGTATTTGTACCGTGTGTTAATGTAGTTGAAGTACCAACACGACACATTTCCAGTAAATAGTTTTGTTGTGTGTGTCTATGAACAAGCAAGATTAATCGGCAGTCACTCAGATCTCACCTCACAAGTAGACGGTTAAAATTTAATTATGGAATAATTTCTTAATGTCAATTATTACACGACAGAAAATAATAATAATAATGATATTTGCTTTACGTCCCTTTTAACATCTGCGGCTTTTAGAGACGCCTACACGACAGAAAAGCCAGAAACGTTGCTTCCTAGACATCGAACGGGGTCATAATCTTAATCTTGCTGGGAATATTCCAGCCTCTGTTTACGCTCGACTGCAGCAAAACAAACCATTCTCTACTGTACTGCAATGCGATTCGAGTACAGGAAATGAAGTACAATAGAGATGTCAACAAGGGGCCATGAGTTCAGATCGTGGCTCCGTCATTATCTTGCAGACGTCTGATAGTAAAGTAAATCGGAAGTGACCGTTACCGATCGTTCGTCTTCAAGACAGTCTTACAAGGTAAGTTAACTCCATTCTCACAGAGTTGGCCACGTTCGCACTGTTCTCTTGCACATTTACCCTCAGAGCCCAGCTTCTTAATGAAATTAACGACTTGTTTCAAGCATCAATAGAGTTGAGGTTGGGCATCTTAGGCGACGTTTTGAGAAACAAAGACAACAATTTTAGCTCAACGGGCATTTTTGGCCTGCCTTCCGTGTTCTTGTGTTGGCTGTTCCAAGGAAAACTACTGTATCTTTGACTTACCAGGAACCAATACGAGGTTGTCTATGAACAGTGGAATCAATTTACATCTAAGCAACTAACTAGGATAACAGAGATGTCACATCACCTAATCTGATCATGTCGGATTATTTTATTCTCCTACCTTCAATATTTTAGCCGGCGCCGTGGTGTTGGGGTAGCGCGCCTGCCTCTCACCCGGAGGCCTCGGGTTCGATTCCCGGCTCCGTCAGGGATTTTAGAAACTGACGTGCGAGCTGGAACGGGGTGTACTCAGCCTCGTGAGGACAATTGAGTAGCTGTCTGTCAGTGAGGCAGCGACCCGATTACGAAAACTAGGATTAACGGTTGAGGGGACCCGATGCGCAGATCACGCGTCATCCCAATATCTGCAGGCTAAATGGCTGGGCAGCGGACGTTTGGTAGGCCTAGGCCCTTCACGGGCAGTAGTGCCAGGGGTTTTTGGATTCGAATGTTCATCATAAAGATCAGCAAGGCAACGAGAAGATACGGATTGAACGATTCTGAGATGTTTGACTTCAGCTGAACGTCAAGAAGACGGGGGCCATGAAGTGTGACACTAGGAGTATCAGTGCGGAAGCCCTGAGTAGCAATTCAAGTACCTGGGCTCTCTCATAACATCGCGGAACTTGCAATACCGCGTATTAGACAAGGCACTTCATTTCCATTATTTTCCTTAAATTTTGTCATGATTGTTCGGTCCAACCGTACAATTCATTTAGGTTCATTCTCCTGTTTAATAATAAAGAAGAATTTGCTCTATAGTACATTATGCAACAAGCGTATAATGGCAATAATTAATACACGAGTATGTTTATAAAAAGAGCAGAGAGGAGAATAATAATATTCATACGTGTCTCTTAATTTCCAATATAGGCGAGTTGCACTCGACCGTTTGTGTCCGACGATAATTATAACTTTATTATTTATTCTAACATAAATATTCATAAATATATGTCGAGATTCTGTCGGTTGACTTCTTCTTCTTGGAAATTGTGTCGGCTCAGCATTTTCTCTCTACCCAATAACGAATTCCAAAGCTTTGAAACGTAGTTTATCCTTAAGTAGCACCAACAGATAGCGCATTGTGGATCATTTTGTTATTTTGGACAAATAACACAAAATTGACAAGAGAAACTGGAAAAGAAAGAAAGGAAAATACTTCGGAAAATTTTGGGTCCCCAAAAGAATAGAGATATTTGGATGAAGAGAAAAAATGAAGACCTTTACCGAAATGTGGAAAAAATTACAGACTCAATTAAAAGACGGAGACTACAATTTTATGGTCACCTTCATAGAATGGATAGCAGCAGGCTAACTAAGAATTTTTTTTACTACATCTCCAAATTAAAAAAACACCACTAGATGGCTGGAAGAGATACGGTGTGATCTGCAAAAACTGAAGATCACAAATAACATCATTTCTAATAGGGTGGAATTCCGGCGACTGATCACTACTGCAGATTTTTCGATTCTGCAAGTTCCACATCAACCACGGAGAACGTTATCAACGGAACAGAGGCAGGCCATCAGCCAACGTATCAAGAAGTTTTGGGAAGAAAAGAATAAACGAAACAATGTACCGTAGTCTTAAGTTCAAAGCGGTCTATAATTGGCCAAATTCTAAATATATATATATATATATATATTGAACCCTTAATAAGCTACGCATATTAATGATTCTAATTATTCATTTCATTATATTCTGATTTTACTGCCAGAATCATACAGGAAGGCCAGACTGGATTGCGAAATGTCAAGCTTATATGGAGACAGTACGTTTGAACGTGCCCAGTCCTGAAACAAAGGAGTGACGAGATCGGAATGTTTGACAGATACTTTATCAGACAAAGGTGTGTTGGGGTCCTGACTCATTTCAGACCGTAATTTCTTTGTCACCCTAGCGTTACGAGTAAGATAGTTGCTGGATGAGAGAGACGAGAGGAACTTTCAACCAATCATAGGACAGAGGTTTCTGTTCTAAACTGCGATATTGACGTCATGAACTACCAATCAGAGAGGGTCACCAATTTTAGCGCCAAGGGAGCGTCTGACGCCGGCCTGAAGATGAAAGCGGGAAAGATTGGATTAAAGAAATCTATGATCGATTCCAGAGCACGATAGCCCCATTGTGACCTGTATAATATTTCAAACTGTTTGATACCTGTTGCATGCCAATAGTCGCATTATTATAGAAGTTAGTGATAGATTTCCCTCTCCCTCCGTCCTTTTGCTAAATTCACATAAATACTGTCGTCTGAGTGATGACGAGGTTGATTCTTGGTGACACCGTGAGGTGATCACTTATTCTTTTCCATACCGTGAAGATATACTGTGTTAAATTTATCAGAGATAGGGTCATTATTGAAAACATTATAATAAAGTTGTGTACGCACAGCTGAGTGTGAAATTTGTGTACCTGTAAGATTTTAGTAGTCTCCCACGACTACAACAATTAGGGAAAGTCTACGATTAATTTTGCACTAGACAAATGGTGAATAAAGTAGCTATTGGCAAAATTTAGATAGAAAATTACGTGAGACTATAAATAACATTTTATTTTTATTTTTATTCAACGTCAAGATGGAACTCCAGACCCAGAGAAAGACATCGAACCAACGTTTCTACGGCTCCATGTGGTCTGAGATGAGCTAAACACTTCGGAGAGAGAATGTCAGGCGATGTTCGATGAGACGACGCAGAAAGAGGAATGAGTACTAAAATAATTTAATTATTTGACAAACTGGTTATGGTTTTGTGGGAACATATTATTTTGTGTAAATATTTTATTTTATTTTTGTCTTCATGTTTTATTGTAGTTGGTTTGTGGTACTGACACACTTTAGTTTAATTCATGAGCAACGTGGCATGTATTCTATCTGTGTGAAGATTTTTTTTGTTGATGTCAAGTACACGGGGCAAGCCTACTCGAGTGCGTGTCGCTACCGTAAAATGCGCGGCTAAGCGACGCAAATTGGGAACCGATATCATAACAGAAGCGAAACTGAATTAACTAGAGTAGATAATAGAATTGGTGGGAAATCTTTTTATTGTATAGATTTTTATTGTTACACAGGCTTGTGTGTTAATTGCCGTTTGTTGCATTTTTTTGTGTTAAGTGAGGGGTCATCTGCCCAATTACTTTATTTGTTTGTGAAGTTACTCTTTTAATGTCTTGGGACACAAAATCTATGGATATTTGATTGGAGTGTCGGCCCGTGGTAGATTTGTGTTGTGTTCTGCCCAAAATGCTTTGTTGAGTCTGCAAATATGTGTTTTAAGGGATAGGAGTTTTCGGGAACCCTGGTTCTGTCTGAAGCAATGTCCAGGATAAGCATTTAATCCTTGCGAGGAAAATGTTGGAATCCCCTTTTACGATGTTCTTGCAATTCTTTGGAATTGGCAGATGTGTGTGAAATTTTGTGTCGCGATTAACAGGTGGCGTAACGGGACTGTCTAGTCTCTTGTTATAAATAGCATGACTCAAAGCTTCGACAAGGAGGGCTGGTTTTGAACACAGACGTTAATGAGTGGTAAGTGAAGGTATTTCTACCCGGCGCACTCCATCAGATAAGGAGCAAGCTGTGCTCATTAGTATTCACGGACCAGGTTTCCGTTCTTCGTAATTGTTTATCTTATATATTAAAATAAAGCCTGTTTAATGATAAAAGAATTGTAATCGGTAAATGGGTGCTGTTCGCGTTTTGATCGATCGAGTCCCAGCGTGTTAGCTTATCCATGCTTTTATTTCATGTAAATATCATCGGGGTTTAGGCATCTTATTTCTTGTTTATTTATTGTCATGTTCATTGACCTCGGGTGGTCTCGATGTTCGGTCACGTTGTTGTCATGTATGTGTTGAGCAATATGAGCCATTGGGCAAGCTTCTGTTTTGCTGGCAGTTTCCTGACTCACTGCGATCTCGATGGAGATCAATTAGTTTATAAATTTTAAATGGTTGCGTGTGTCAGTAAAATTATATTTTTAGCCTACTTTTCACATTTTGCAAAAATGAGGAAAAAGTAGACTTATGAGATCGGGCAAATGTGTGTCTGTCTGTCTGTCTGTCTGTCTGTCTGTCTGTCCTTCTGTCTGTCTGTCTGGCTGTGTGTGTGTCCCCCCCTATCAACTCCTAAACGGCTGCAGCAATCGAAACAAAATTTGGTAGGAGTAAAGATCTATACCTGAATATCTCACGGCCATATTTGAAAATGATGTCAGTGCTACCAACTGCTAAAAAATCGCAATTGAAATTTGAGCTCCATGTTGGATATCTTGGAAAGTATGAATGGGAGCGATTTCAAAATTGGCACACGTACAGATCATAATATTTCAGTTTAATTTCTAGGAGCCTAAACATGGCAGTGTTGCCAAAATGATTATAAGCCTCCTGATAGGTCCAATTTTTAAATGCATATAACTTCTATACTATCAATTGGAATTCAACCAAATTTCGTATGTTGTATGTGTACATAACCAGATATGACTGAGCGTATTCTTAAGACCTGCCAGGGCTGCCAACTGTTAATAAATGCTCCTAATTTTTTTTATCCAAATACCAATATATCAGAAAGTATGCAAGCCGACAGCTTTAAACTATGCACACGTATAGTACCTGACATTCTATATTAATTTGGAGTAACTTATATACGTCAGTGCTACCAACATGATTCTAAGCCTGCTGACAGGTCCAACTTTAAATACATGTAACTTTCATACTATCATTTGGATTTCAACCAAATTTCGTATGTGCTATGTGTACCATAACAGATATGACTATGCGTATTCTAAGGAGCAACCAGTGCTGCCAACTGTTAATATGTGCTGTCCCTATTTTTGTTACCCTAATATCAATATATCAGAAAGTATGCAAGCCAATAGCTCTAAGCTTTGCACATGTATAGTACCTGGCATTCTAGACGAATTTGGAGTAACTAATATACGTCAGTGCTGCCACCATGATTGTAAGTCTGCTGATAGGTCCAATTTTAAAATGCATGAAACTTCTATACTAACTAATGGATTTCATTCAAAATTGGCACAACAATAGATCATATTATTTCAGATTATTTCTGACCAATACATGCATGACATTGTTGCCAACATGATTTTACGCGCGCTGTTAGATCCAATGTTTAACTGCATGTAACGTCCATGCTATTCATTGGACTTCAACCAAATTTTGTATTTTGTACCTTAAGAGACGGAACTAAGAATATATTCAGTCATCAGGGCTGCCAACTGTAGTGCTCTATTAGGTTACATTATGCCAGGTATACAGTATTTCGAACTAATTGGAAATTTCGATATTAGCAACTTAATTTCGTCATTATTCTAGATAGGTTCATATTCTGAAGAATAATCATTGGCATGAAAAGTAGGCTGTATAGTTCTTCACGGAACTTCTTGTTCGGTATGTTATTCTACGAGTGTGTCCCATAGAGCCATAATAATGGTTTGCAGTATGGGGGTTTGAAACCATATTGGCTGTTCCATCTGTGAGCAAATCTCCATCAAAAGTACTTATTTCTTCTCTAGCGTAGTTATACGCGTGCATACATATTAATCAGACAAGTGGAATTTGATCCACAATTTTATTTCTTTGGAGTGGACCTTCCTAGGCCACTCAGATCTGTGTAAATTCTTGTACAGTGGGAGTAAAGTTCAGGGTGGACTTTGTTTATGTTATTTTTTATGTTTTGTTGTTTTTATTCGGTTATTAAATGGTGGTAATTTTATTTGTTTTTCACTCATTTCTTTATTTGTAGTTTTGCATATGGTCCTTGTATTTGTAAAGCAGCCGTCTGGTATTTGAGCTCTAGTGAAAGCATACCCGGACTGAACGCGCCCCGAAGTTTGATTCTCGTATATACGACGCTGTTATATACAAGGGCACAATATATAACACAAAATAGGCTGTAATAAACGCTTTACAATTAAAAAGTATCGTATTTTCAACTAGTTATTCTTCAAATCCGATGTGAATAGAATGCAAACAAAAACAAATCTATGGAGTCCCTAATAGAACAATCATGCCATCTGGAGGAAAAGATATGCATAATAAATCCCTTTACTGAACAGAGAGCTGGATTATAATTTCCGTGGATCCAATGTCATACGCACGCTTCCTCCATGACGTTCTGGTGTGTTTATGTCAACAACGGCATTCACTAAAATTGTCGGCGAAATCCTACGATGCAATGCCCCGTGTAGAAAGTGGAGTTGCGGATATTAATGTACAGTGCTGTTTATTTTGCAATATTCTGCAGCTTGTTTATGCAACAATTACGGACTGTGCACACTTTCCATATCGGCATAGGCTAGGGCAGAGGTTGTCATTAGGAAGTTTCTCAGACCCCCGAAAGCGATCGGTATGTAAGGACGGACCCCTTGCTCCAAAATCCTTTAAGTCAAAACTTAAAATATTGTTTAGCCTTTAATGGCTTAAACTGTGTACAAGGAGATGTGTAGCGTGTTGGAATGTCTGGGGGCTGTTTACAGGGGTATCCTCTACAAGAGTGCGGGAGAATCGGTTACACAAATCAGGTGTAAGACGGGGGAAGCTTTCAGATGTTCAGGCTGTCTGGTAAGCACAGGGTTAGGGGTGCTCCTAATCAGTTAGGAGGTATCAGATCGCGTGCATAAGTGCGAAGGTGTTTCTACTGTACGTGAGGTGAGCGTAAACGCAGAGTGGAACAGAACTGTTGACTGGCGCTTGGCTACAAGTCAGAAGGTGAACTGCTTGCTAGGTGCTTATGAGCAGGCAATTAAATAATACTGCTAAGGACTCAACTAGGTCGGGGTTTGAGGGTAGAGGATTGGCGTGCAATTAAATAAACTGTAAGACCAATGATGCTAGAATTAAGTAGTTTAATGACTACTTATGTGGTGAAGTTCAGTGACTTCACTGATCAGCTTTTAATGCTTTAGGTTAAAATTTACATGTAAAATATTCAAACAATAAATTATTAAGTAAGAATGTTTGATAAAGACGATAACAAAGTGTAACAAGGGGTGAATGTAGGAAATTAGTGTAAGGATGTAACTCGTTAGCAAGCCTCCGTGGCTTAGGCGGCAGCACGCCGGCCTCTCACCGCTGGGTCCGTGGTTCAAATCCCGGTCACTCCATGTGAAATCTGTGCTGGACAAAACGGAGGCAGACAGGTTTTTCTCCGGGTACTCCGGTTTTCCCTGTCAAAAATTTCATTCCAGCAACTCTCTCCACTATCATTTCATTTCATCTGTCACACATTTAATCATTGCCCCAGAGGAGTGCGTCAGGCCTCGGCAGCCGGCACACTTCATATCCTCGCCGCTAGATGGGGGCTTCATTCATTCCATTCCTGACCCGGTCGGAGACTGGAAGCAGGCTGTGGATTTTCATTTCATGTAACTCGTTAGCACACTGTACCTGTGTATGGCGTCCGTCGAAGTGGTGACCGTCAGGGCCCCGGCAGGATAAGACAAAGGTGCCTGAGGCGTGTGGTAATTTATAGTCTTGGCCACTGTGGGCTGGCATTTCGGTGCATACCTGACCCAGTTAGTGTTTACTGTCAGTGTTGGGTCATGGTGGTGTAATAAGTATGGCGTGTTGTTGTTGGTTCCCCTGGGTGATCAGGGTGTTGTTCAGAAATAAGGACTGAAGAGGGTGTAGATGGTGGCCAGATAGTGTAAATAAATGTGGGTGTAATTTGTGGGTATCTGTAGATAATTGTAGTTGTATGCTAATGTACCTCTTAAGAGCTTTAGATGTCCTTAAATGTGCAACAATATTTAAAATTCCTAATGGGAAACTCTGTACTAGTTCACAGGAAAGAAGAAAATCTTCATATATTTCATTCATGATATAAAAAACGTACAAGAACCAACATTATCGCCTTTTTTGATATGTCGGTACTCACATCCAACTGCAGAGCAAACATGTCACACATGTGAATATTTGCCAACAACGTCTGTTCAGTATTGTTAGACAGCGGGACGGTACTTATAAGCTTCGCGGCAGCATCCCCAAGCATTCTCTTGCACAAAATACAGTAATTGCTGAAGGTAGAATGAGCTCTGGTATGGTTTTCGGCACGTTTTGTGACAAGCTCAGATACTTCGCAGGATGCAAGCATTGCATTTTCATTCACATTTCCTACTTTTGCTACACCTAGCTGTGAACTTGTCTACTAGATGCCACCGCAACATGCACCTGGCGGCGAACGTTGGAACTTAATATAGCGTTAATCAAATCAAATCAACAAATTTAGCTTCACACAATTGTAGTTAGTGGAAGGTTCTTGTACATGCCATAATTCTATGACATGGGTCCACCGGCTTTACATCTTCTCGGAAGGAAGGCATATTGAGGGATCTTTGGTTTGCAAGTTTCATACTCTCCTTGGCAAGGGTTTCAATGCATATCACGCATTGAGGCTCAGGTCCACAATGCGTAAAGCCAGTTTCTAAATACGGTATTTTATGTCGTATTCCCTATTTTTCGCAGTAGGCTTACTATATGAATGGCTAGGCTCAAGAGAGGCAGCAGGCGGTCCATTCACATCTTACCACAGATTTATCTTCGTCAATAACATGTAGCAGTGGGCTTACTATATGAATGGCTAGGCTCAAGAGAGGCAGCAGGCGGTCCATTCACTTCTTACCACAGATTTATCTTCGTCAATAACATGTAGCAGTGGGCTTACTATATGAATGGCTAGGCTCAAGAGAGGCAGCAGGCGGTCCATTCACTTCTTACCACAGATTTATCTTCGTCAATAACATGTAGCAGTAGGCTTACTATATGAATGGCTAGGCTCAAGAGAGGCAGCAGGCGGTCCATTCTCTTCTTACCACAGATTTATCTTCGTCAATAACATGTAGCAGTGGGCTTACTATATGAATGGCTAGGCTCAAGAGAGGCAGCAGGCGGTCCATTCACTTCTTACCACAGATTTATCTTCGTCAATAACATGTAGCAGTGGGCTTACTATATGAATGGCTAGGCTCAAGAGAGGCAGCAGGCGGTCCATTCACTTCTTACCACAGATTTATCTTCGTCAATAACATGTAGCAGTGGGCTTACTATATGAATGGCTAGGCTCAAGAGAGGCAGCAGGCGGTCCATTCACTTCTTACCACAGATTTATCTTCGTCAATAACATGTAGCAGTGGGCTTACTATATGAATGGCTAGGCTCAAGAGAGGCAGCAGGCGGTCCATTCACTTCTTACCACAGATTTATCTTCGTCAATAACATGTAGCAGTGGGCTTACTATATGAATGGCTAGGCTCAAGAGAGGCAGCAGGCGGTCCATTCACTTCTTACCACAGATTTATCTTCGTCAATAACATGTAGCAGTGGGCTTACTATATGAATGGCTAGGCTCAAGAGAGGCAGCAGGCGGTCCATTCACTTCTTACCACAGATTTATCTTCGTCAATAACATGTAGCAGTGGGCTTACTATATGAATGGCTAGGCTCAAGAGAGGCAGCAGGCGGTCCATTCACTTCTTACCACAGATTTATCTTCGTCAATAACATGTAGCAGTGGGCTTACTATATGAATGGCTAGGCTCAAGAGAGGCAGCAGGCGGTCCATTCACTTCTTACCACAGATTTATCTTCGTCAATAACATGTAGCAGTGGGCTTACTATATGAATGGCTAGGCTCAAGAGAGGCAGCAGGCGGTCCATTCACTTCTTACCACAGATTTATCTTCGTCAATAACATGTAGCAGTGGGCCTACTCACTTTAAAGATCCACTCTTCAACCAACGATCCAAATTCAATGGACTTTTAACTATTTAAACAATCAAAAGTTTCAACTTTCAAAACTCATGTAAATATGTAAACACACAAAATGGCTGCGGAGCCGAACACAGTGACAGAGAAGCAGAACGCACTCTAGCGGGAAACTTAAAAAGCTCAAATTACGCTGCTCCACATATGAGTGCGCCACTTATCCTGTGGATGGCAACGCATAATTATTATTTTTAGGGAACTCTTTGTACTTTCTCCGTTTTCAATTTTCAGTACTGCGTTATTCCTTGACGACTCTTCACGGACCCCGTGGTCAACCGTCGTGGACCCCTGGGGGTCCGCGGACCACCTAATTGGAACCTCTGGGCTAGGGTACAAGGATGGTGTGTTGCAAACTTCTAGACGTAGATTCCTAAATTTCTCCCATATTTCATAGTATTTTCTTGTTACCGTAAAGGTTCGTGCTGATTTTGTCTTTGTGTGTGGGATTGTAACTACAATGGTTGATCCAATATCGTTTACATTGTCAACTTCATAAACCTAGAAAAATTGCTGAGTTTCAATTCACGGACCGTGAAAGCCAATGTACCATCTTCATGTAATTCACGTCCGACATGTTGGATTTTGAGCGCATGTGCAAAGCTATGCGTACCTAAGTTGTCAATGAATGAGCTCTGATTGGTTGGAGAAACTGTATTATAATGAAAATTATTACTTGAATGACCCCCATTATGATACAGTTTTTTGACATATAATATTTATATTTTGAGAAGCCTCCGTGGCTTAGGCGGCAGCGCGCCGGCCTCTCACCGCTGGGTCCGTGGTTCAAATCCCGGTCACTCCATGTGAGATCTGTGCTGGACAAAACGGAGGCAGACAGGTTTTTCTCCGGGTGCTCCGGTTTTCCCTGTCAAAATTTCATTCCAGCAACACTCTCCACTATCATTTCATTTCATCTGTCATTCATTTAATCATTGCCCCAGAGGAGTGCGTCAGGCCTCGGCAGCCGGCACAGTCCATATCCTCGCCGCTAGATGGGGGCTTCATTCATTCCATTCCTGACCCGGTCGGAGACTGGAAGCAGGCTGTGGATTTTCTTTTCAATATTTATATTTTGACATCGTCGAACATAAAATTCTTTATACTAGAGAAAAGTACATTTCCATGCAGTAATGCACTCCAACAATACAATTTATTAACGGTTCATTCTACTTTAGAATTACACTCAGGAAACGTTTACTAACACTACAACCGTTATATGCTGAACAGCAATATAGCTACAGAATTGGTATACCTTAAATAGTTTAGCCAGCGTAGCGCAATATCCAGTGTCAATTATAAAAATGCAAGTTATTTTCTGGTGATTCCATGAACAAACATACGAGCGAGTCTTTCACAGAACCAGACAGCAAAAACCAGGGAGAGAATTTACGTGAAAACTTTCGAGCTTAAATCCCTCCATATTCCAGTCATATTTGTGACAATACCAGGCCAGTCCTTGAATTAAAGTATTGATAAGTCTTGCCTGAACATACAGTATCTGTATGATCAATAGAGTCGTTAAAACATATCTAATCTCTGACAAACTAGCAAACAGACAGACAGAAACTTTGCTTTATATCGAGATATGTAATACTTAATTGACTCAAGAAGTCTATGAATAGTGTGTACTGGAATGTATTTCCTTCAATTTCTCTCTAGATCTCGCAAGCTGTGATGTTCATTGAAGTACAGATTTGATCGTAAGAGAGATTTCAATCTAGCTGGGCTCTCAAGTCTCACGCATTCTCCTGTAAATTCTGTTCCAAAGGTCACGCTGCACCTGTCAGTGAAAATGTCAGGGTTTAAGGGCGCGTTGTCGCGTTGCGGTTCAGTGTGCGGAGTTACCACATCTCTAGCAGACACTGGACATGCTCTTGCTGTGTGACCACACCCAAGTCCATCAATATATTTCAAGATGATAATAATAATACAGAACAACTTGAAGCCAAGAGAGGAAGACTTTGAGAAAGCTCTTGGGACCGGTCAGGGAACGAGGCGAGTATAGAAGACGACACAACGATGAGCTTTATCTACATGTGGACAAACTTACGTACACCATACGCAAAAGAAGACTCTCCTTTTATGGCCATTTAACACGAAAGAACTCCGTAAGATAGTCCAATCGAATCTGTGCTTACTTTGTGGGAAATAAAACCAAACGGATGTGGTTTACAGAAGTGGAAAAAGACCTACAAGAACTGGGGATATCACATGAGGACATCTTGGAACGTGACTCTTTGAAGAAGAAACTTGGGGAAATACAGAGTTTTCAGCCAAAACCCATATTGAAAACCGGCAAGAAGTGGACCGAAGAACGAAAGGAAGCTCACCGAAGAAGAATGCGCGAACACTGGGCCAATGTGAAAAAACGAGGGAGAAGGCAGTTGAAATAACGTGGTCCATAGAAGACCGAAACGATTATAAGAAAGAAACAGTAATTCTAAAATGATTCAGAAAGTCCAAAGTATTCTGGTGTTTGAAGTTATTTTGAGAGTTGCCCAAGAAAACGAAAGTTTTATGCTTTTTAGTCGGTCAACAAATGAGATGGGTTATTCCCTAATCCTGAATACAATTTGCATTGGATTAATAAAGACACTTGGATGACCAGTTTCGATCGTTAGGCGATCATCATCAGATCCATTACACTTAGGACGAAGTTAACTGCTCTCTCCAGGACCACGCAAGACCCATCCAGATAAGTAGCCTGTACAATACAATCTGTACTGACCATTTAACTACAATCACATATTCACTGTAAACAAGCAAGTTTGGAGATCAATCACCACTTCCAGTATTTTAACAAAACATCACATAGACTATAACTAACAAATATTGACGAGTAGCATTATCTCCACTCATACTTCATCTAAAGAAGTGTATGTATGTATGTCTACCCCTTATTATTCCCGTTTTCGAACGGGGTCGGGGATGAGATGCGATGGAAGTCTTTGTGGCGATGGTTTTTACGTCTGGATGCCCTTCCTGACGCCAACCTCATGAGATGAGTTAATGAGAGATGAAATGAATGAAGGTGAATGAAACTGGGCAAGGATGGGGAAGGAAGCGGCCGTGGCCTGTCAGAAGGTACCGTCCCAGCATTTGCCTGGTGTTGAAAATGGGAAACCACGGAAAACCATTTCAAGGACGGCCGACGGTGGGGCTGGAACCCACGTGTCTACCGAGTCAGCAGAGAGCTTGGCCCCATGACCTAATGCTGCGCTTTAGCCAGCATAGCCACTACTGTCGGTCATCTAAAGAAGTGTAGGGTAGAGCGGGGCTATTCCGCTCATTTCAAATTGTAAACATTATAAATCAAAAACTATTCATTTTTCTAAGATGGAACCAGCAGCAAAGCACACCTTATTTATTGCCTATTACATACGAATGTTGTCAAAATATAGTTATAACAATTTGCCGGCTTGATGAAATATAATATAAATCAAAGCAAAAATTACGAATCACAAATTTAATGGGGCTATTACGCCCATGCTTGGGGTTAATTCGCTCACTGTAATAATGTCCTTTCCTCAACAGCATTTACCACAAATGAAGTTTTCCCTTCCTGTAGCCCCAACATACATGTTATGATACCAAGTTTCACAGTCTTTTGCATTAAATCCAACCACCCTTTAATGATGACTGAGCGGTATAAATAGTTACGCCACAAAACCCACATGGTGTTCCTTCCTTGTCAATTTCTTTTGGTCGTACGGATTGAAGGTCCCGGTCATTTGTCTTGCAAATGTCTCGAAAATGTTTTTGGCAACCTTTTCTTTACGGGCCTTATCAAATTTTAAGCTCTGTTTTACCCTTCGAATCTGTTCTGGTGTGCATCCAAATCCTCTTGCTGCCAAGCATTTTAGCCGTGAAGCTAAATCCGTCTCCTCTTGCATACTAAATGCTGCGGGATGACCCGGTGGTTTTTCCACTATGATTTTCTCAAATGATCCTTGTCGTTTACGCAAATGAACACGATTTTTAAGTGTTGAATAAGGCACATTGCCAAGTCCAGCTGCACCTATCATGCTCACATCGCCTCGTAATACACTTGAAATAGCTCGGTCAATATATTCCTCCGACCATTTTCGAACTGGCCCTTTCCTTTTATACGTCCGCAAAATCTCTAACGTAACAAGAAAGAGATACTAATCTGCTATCTGAAATAATTTGGTTGCAATATTATAACAAGAGAGAAGTCTTGGCTGAGCGGAGTAGCCCCCATATTTCTGGGCGGTGTAGTCCCAATTACTGGAATTTACAATAGCGCGTCTTGTGATAGCTATGACCAAGGAAACGCGCTACCTTCTATGTCCAGATGTAACTTAACCTTCACACTGCCAGGCGCCACACTTCCGGGAACAGAAAAGCCGCTACTGTGGACACTAATCCTTAAGTTGCAAGCACAAATTCTTAATGACGACAAATTCCACAACATAAACAATGTACCTTACAGTATTCTTCCTTTGTTTTAGTCAACACTCAAGCTGTCACCCTCAAACAAACGATAGATGTAGTAGCACAGAGACCGAGGGTCACACTGAACACAAAGGGCGATATCAGCTGAGCAGGGTGGCTGCTCAGTGCAAGGTCAAGCTTATTTTGAGCGGGAAAGCCCCGTGGGCGAATTAGCCCCGCCGTACCCTAAGTATTGTAAATATTTTCACCCATAATTTCAGACATACATTTTATAGCCTAAGTGTAATGGATCTGATGATGATCACTTGACGATCGAAACTGGTCATCCAAGTGTCTATTAATCTCATGCATTTTTTTTTCAAGGTTAGGGAGTAACCTTCTCATTTTTTGGGTACAATCATGTTGACCGACTGAAAAGCACCAAAATTTCGTCAAAAGTATTATTGTATATAAATATATTAAACTTGACGTCGAACGTGGACCAATTCCTACCACTGGAGATTATCGTACTGTAGGGTCTGATTCTCCGCTGAGGAAGCCAGCATAGGGATGGTAGGGTAAAACCTACGCTAATCCTAGTCCTTTGGAGTCAGCTCACTGACACCTATCGTCTTGACAAGTTTACAAGAAGTAATTGAATCTCAGCCACAGGTGGTAACCTACTTAGAGTAGGCTACCAGCCTCCTCTGATAGAAGTCATTGGTAAACGGAGCGTCAAATTGAGTGTGTATATCAGTAGCTAACCCCTTGCAATAATAATAATAATCATAATAGTAATAATAACAGTAAGCCTCCGTGGCTTAGGCGGCAGCACGCCGGCCTCTCACCGCTGGGTCCGTGGTTCAAATCCCGGTCACTCCATGTGAGATCTGTGCTGGACAAAACGGAGGCTGACAGGTTTTTCTCCGGGTACTCCGGTTTTCCCTGTCAAAATTTCATTCCAGCAACACTCTCCACTACCATTTCATTTCATCTGTCATTCATTTAATCATTGCCCCAGAGGAGTGGGTCAGTTCATATCCTCGCCGCTAGATGGGGGCGTCATTCATTCCATTCCTGACCCGGTCGGGGGACTGGAAGCAGGCTGTGGTTTTTTTTTTCATAATAGTAATAATAACACAGGGTGAACAAAAAAAAATGCCGCACTTGGAGGTCGGCATGCGATTCCTCATCCAATTGCAAGACAAAAGTTTCAATAGCAAAATTGGATCGGGTGCTGTCTGAAAACACAAGTATGAAAACGAGAAGGTGGCAACACTGTCACATCCTGCAGTGCATAGGAATGTACAGGGAAAGCCCCGGCAGAGCGCCAAATCTCTGCGACCTGCTTTTGGCCACGCTGCATGCAGTTACAGCGTTGCCAGAGCCTCGTTTCTTAACACGCATTTCTGTTAAACCTACTGGCGGGACTAGGTTTTGCAACATAAACTTTTGTCGTGAATTTCGACGAGGAACCGCATGCCGACCTCCAAGTGCGGCATTTTTTGTTCACCCTGTATTTACTGACAGATTGTGCTCGTCAAGACGCAGAGCTAGGCCATGGGCCAAGCTATCTATGGAACCCGTAGACGTGGGTTCGAGCAATACCGTCGGTCGTATGACAATGCTTTAACAACAGATAATGAAGATGATCTTCAACAGATACTTCATGTAATGAATATCATACTCAAAAACGAATTTAACATGAAGATGAATAAAAATAAAACAAAAATGTTCGTATGCAGTCGGAACCAGGAAGATCATTGAAGATCACCAGCAATTTATATCGAGAATGATAGGATACAACATGTGAAGGAATATAAGTATCTGGGAAGCTTGATAACCTACGATGGAACCAGCAAACGAGAAATTCAGAGTAGAATTTTTCAGGCAAAGAACGCCTTTTATAAAAAGACGAATCTCTTCACATCCAGAATTATAGACTTAAAATAAGTAAAAGACTGTTGAAGACGTACGTGCAGAGTGTGGCTTTGTATGGTAGTGAGACGTGGACAATAGGGAAGTCAGAAGAGAAGAAGTTGATGGCTTTTGAGGCTTGGTGCTGGAGAAGAACGCTTAAGATCAGTTGGATACAACATATGACAAATGAAGAGGTACCCAGAAGAGCAGGAGAAAGTAGAAGCTTAATGAAGAGTCTGAAAACAAAAAGACATAATAGTCATCGAAGGGGTGTTAGAAGGGAAAAACACAAGAGGAAGACCACCACTTGCATACATCACACAGATAATAACAGACATGAACACAAACTCATATCGTGAATTGAAGAGGATGGTGTAGAATAGAGAAGATTGACGAGTTGCTGCAAACCAGCCCCAGGGCTGTTAAGTTAAAAGAGAGAGTCCTTGGAATGGTTGCTCATGGTTTCCCAATTTCAAATTCCGACAAATGCCGGGATGGTATCTTCTAACCGGCCATGGCAGTTTCGTGTCAACGTTCTGAACTATAAACTTAATATTTCTGAAGAAACAGGTTGTATGGCTTTCCATCCAATTGATACAATAATTTAAGATGGGTACAAGATTCGGGTCTAGAAGTTACCCTTCTTCAGGGCTTTGAGAATTGAATCGTGTGACCGAACAATAGCAGAAGGGCCCGTGAGGAATTTGTGCAGCAGAGGCAATTTAAAACACTTCATCTCATGCTGCACCGGCCTAGGACGGACTAAGTTCATATGAGGTCATTTCCTAAATAAAATATATGAACTCCTAGACATGTTCATTAATGGCAGTGCAGGCTATTGAAGCTTTCAGTGTCATGGTAACTATATCCTCTAATAATTTTGGAATGGTGTCTCTTGTGCCAAGCATTAACCCTACAACCACGATGTTTATATTGATGTGCTTTCCATTAAGGTAGGAAATTGTGGTTCTTAGATGGCTCTGAATCCTCTCTTCTTGGTTGCTCAGCATCATCTTTAAACCTAACAGTTAGGTCAAAAACTATATCACATCCCTGGTTTTTGTCAACTGCCGTTATATCTCCACACAAATGGGCGGATTTATTAGTGAGAAAACGCTGAATACCGCCAGTGCTCAACTTCTTAGACTGAGGACAGCATAGCTTGCCGTGAAGGTGGCCAGAGTGATTTGCAACCATTGTTCACAGTTCATTGATACATTTTCTGAAGAATAACCTTTCTTCTAGGTTACAAAGTTTATAAAGAGAAGCAAGCAGCAAGCAGAGGATAATAAGAAGTAGCCTACTTTCTGTACGTCTTGTTGTTGTTGTTGTTGTTGTTTGAGTCTTCTTTTTTTGACTGGTTTGATGCAGCCCTCCATGCCTCCCTGTCCTGAGCTAATCATTTCATCTCTACATAGCTACCACACCCTACATCCGAGGCAATCTGTTTAACATAATCTAACATTGGTCTACCCCTACAGTTCTTGTCCTCGACCGTTCCATCTATAACTAAGCTTGCTATTCCTGTGTGTTTTAGTATGTGTCCTACCAACCTATCTATTCTCTTCATTAGCAGCCGCCAGAAACATCTCTCCTCTACCTTAATACCCCTTCATTTGTAACCCTATCTACCCATCTGATCTACATCATTCTCCTCTCACCTCATTTCAAACGCTTCAATTCTCCTCTTCTCTGCTGCACCAATAGTTCAAGTTTCACTTCCATATAGCGCAACACTCCAGACAACGTCTTTCAAAAATGACTTCCTAATACCTAAATCTTTACTCGATGTCAACAGATTCCTTTTCTGCAGAAATGCTTTCCTTGCCTGAGCCAACCTACTTTTTATATCCTCTTTGCTTCGTCCATCACTGGTTATTTTGCTTCCTAAGTAACCGAAGTCTCCTACTTCCTTTAGCTTTTCACCTGCCCATTTGATATCCATAGAGGTTTATGATTTATTTCGATTTGTACAAATTGCATAGTATTGTTAAAAGACATCCATTTTAAAACTGGAATTTATGATCTCCTTCATTAGAATTTCCAATTGAGTGTTTATCTTTGAGCCACAAAGAGTAATGCCCCTTTCTATGAGCCATTATCTGCCTACTTCCATAAGCTTCACCTCAAATGTCCGTGCGTGTTTTCCTTCTATATTTGATTAGATAAGCAAATTTCGATGAAACTTGGTGTGACTGTTGTGCCACTTTGAGTCAAAAGCATCATCCAACAGATCAAAGCACATTGTACACGGATTGATTTAGCTTGGCTTGTGATTTTATATGTTTGGCGAGTGGGCTAGGTCCATGTGCTGTTAGCAGTATCAATATACTGTAATACATTCAAAGTGGTTTTTAAGCTTGAGCTCCCTTTATTTCCTCTGTAGGACGTGCACGGCCCATTTCATGTATATTATTTACGTGATCATGTTTGACAGACGCAAACGAAAGGTTGTAACAGATTTGTAATACATGTATTTCCAGCGCAAAGCACACACTGGACGTATGTTGCAGCGAGATATTGAACTCCTCCACGCAACTCTAAACCAAATTTTCTTGAGCCATTTGCATTTCATCTGAGACTTATTTTCTCCGTCATGGTATCCGTTTCCAACACCTTCTCTCTCATCCCCACTTATTTATTCTTCCTCCAGAATTAAATACAATACAGAGGTGACCAAATTTTTATATTACGCTCGATGGCAGTTTTCCATCACTTACTTTGTGGGTTTTGTGACTTAATACAGTAGAAATGTTTTGCAAGGCGATGGGATTATTTCAAATGTGTAATTAATAGTCTTAATAACATTTGTTTGAAGAATCTGTCAGTAAACTAAATGTTTAAGATTTCCACTAAAAGAGGAGCCTTGTTAATGCAGAATGTTTCATTGCTTTATTCTAGTTTTCGTTTAAATTTAGTCCAGAGAGAGATTGGAAGTCTTTCATTACTGACTAGTAACCCGACCCGGCTTCTCCCGGGAACAGTTATGAATGCATTACGTGATAAGAGCTTTTTGTTTTCCAATGTCAATGAACAACGACCTATATCCGTTTTACGTCTCGGCATGATGGGTTAAAATCACTGACTGGACTATTAATTATATTATCATGGAGATGCATGTGCCAGAAATTCTTGTCAGACGTAATTTAAAAATGGCGAGGTGCATGAAACACAAATCCCCCTTCCGTCCAATCTTAACTTCACTGTGAATTTTGCGGAACGAAAAGTTCACAGGCGAAATGAAGGAAACCCGAGTTGCACTTCCAAGGAAACTCCAAACACATCCACCCCTCTCAGAAGTCTTAACTCAACACGACTCAACGGTTTGCTGCTGGCTGTATCTGGGGCAATAGGTTCGCCCGCTAGCTAGGCTGTAACAGGGATGATAGACTCGCCCTTAGTTAGCTCGTAAACTGTAGCCACAGTAGTTGAATGGACATGGTTTGAATAAATTAAAACGTAAAAACACTTATAGTGGGCGTTGTATTGAAGATAGACATATGCTCTCGCGGACATTTTTGTAGAACTTTTCATGCTGAACAATTCTTACACTCATAGTATTTAGATATTTTTAACGGTTTGCCCAGCGGAAGCTTACAAAGCGCTCAGACGCCAGTTTTTTTTTTTCGACTTTTCCACTGAAATCGTTACTGCTCGGCTTCGTTTGATCATAAATAAATTATTTTCTACAGAAATGATCCTCAAGATATCCTTTACAGAATGGTGAAAACCGCATCAAAATCCATCCAGTGGTTCTCGAGTTTTCCCGTAACATCCAAGAATCGGGAACTTTGTTTTATACTAAGTAGAGATTATCCTCTCTTGAACTATTCAAGGATTCATTGTCAATGCATTGAAATCACCTGATTTAGAAGATACATTCCAAAGTTAATGAAAGAAAAAGAAGAAATGGACCGAGCTATGGTGTCCCTCAGAATCTCCAATTTCGAAATTTCCAGATGAAATTCCTTATGGGAAATGTTGTAAGTCCACAGGGGAGACAACATTACTAAGGGTAATGAATATAAAATTATATACAGGGGCGTGGTGGCTCAGCGGTCTAGCTGTATGTCTCTCACCAAGGCGGTCCGGGTTCAATTCCCGGTTAATGCATGTGAGATTTTCGAACTGAAATGTCATGTCCTGTGGTTCGGATTCCACGTAAAACGGAGGTCCCGTGGCTCATGATCTCATGATTAACGGTCAGGACAAACCAAAAGCTTCCTTCCTTCCTTCCTTCCTATAAAATTATATTATTGTGTCTGATTTAAATTCTTCACTTGAGTCTAATAATTTGCACACCTCTGTAGCAGCTGGTGAAGAGAAAAGAGCTTTAGTTAACTTAGCAAACCATAAAGAAAATTATATTTTAACAAGCTGACCCGGCAGACGTTGACCTGCCAATCAAAGAAAGTGTTGTAACTTTGTTTCTTGAAGTGCTTTTCGATAAACATTTTTTTCAATTTCTGTTATCTGCCTCTAAACTATCGTGAATTGAATTAACTAATTTAGAAACATTCGTTGGAGCGTGCACAACAACTCTCCAAAGTTTCATCGCAAACGGATCAATGGTATTTAACGCATACGGGATTTGGTTTAAATGATTCGTGCGCTGTCACTCATTTGTTGAATCTACTCGTGCTCTACTAACTGTGAAATGGATTTACTAAGTTAGAAAGCTTCACGTAAGTGTACACAACAACTCATCAAAGTTTCATCGCCATCGATGAATAGTATATGAACGCATACAGGATTTTGTTGGAGCGCTTCACGCGTCGTCACTCATTTGTTACATCTACTCGTGCGCTACCAATATTGTAAAATGGATTTACCAAGTTGAACACCTTCCCTGGCGTGTACACAACAACTCATCAAAGTTTCATCGGAATCGGATGAATGACATATGAACGCATAAGTGATTTTCTTTAAACGATTCGCGTGCCGTCACTCATTTGTTGAATCTACTCATGCGCTACCTATTGTAAAATAGATTTACTAATCCTGAAACCGTCTCTGGCGTGTACTCAATGATTCACCAAGGTTTGATCGCAATCGGATGAATGATATATGACCGCATACGGGACATTGTGGAAACGATTCGCGCGCCGTCGCTCATTTGTTGAATCTACTCGTGCGAAACCTCCTGTGAAATGGATTTACTGAGTTAGAAACCCTCACGTAAGTGTACACAACATCTTACCCAAGTTTCATTGCAATCGGATGAATGGTATATGAACTCATACGTGAATTTGATTAAAAGTTCGCGCGTCGTTGCTCATTTGTTGAATCTACTCGTGAGCTACCTATTGTAAAATGGATTTAATAAGTTAGAAACCCTCACGTAAGTGTACACAACATCTCACCCAAGTTTCATCGCTATCGGACGAATGGTATTTGAACGCATACGGGGCTTTGTTGAAACGCTTCGCACGTCGCCGCTCATTTGTTGAATCTACTCGTGCGCAACCTGCTGTGAAATGGATTACTAAGTTAGAAGCCTTCACTTAAGTGTACACAACAACTCATCAAAGTTTCATCTCAATCTATGAATGGAATATAAACTTATACGGGATTTTGTTGAAACGCTTCGCGCGTCGTCACTCATTTGTTGAATCTAGTCGTGCGCTACCTAATGTGAAATTGATTTACTAAGCCAGAAGCCTTCCCTGGAGTGTACACAACATCTCACCCAAGTTTCATCGCTATCGGACGAATGGTATTTAAACGCATACGGGACCTTTTTGAAACGCTTCGCGCGTCGTCGCCCATTTGTTGAATCTATTCGTGCGCTATCTATTGTAAAATGGATTTAGTAAGCCAAACACCTTGCCTGGAGCTCACTCAACATATCACCCAAGTTTCATCGCAATCGGATGAATGGTATATGAACGCATACGGGACTTTGTAACGCTCTAACGTCCAGAGACAAACAGTAGAATTCGACATCACTGCCACCTTTGGTATAAAACATAACTTTCCGCCACGGGCGGAGTGTATGTAATGGCGGTAGTTGCACAGGTTGCGACCAGGTGGCTCTAACGTGCAGAGACAAACCGTCCAAAGATATCAGCTTTCACCAAGGCCAATGGTTTCCATGACGACTGTTTTTGACTGTATATTGTGGTTCTAAAATTGTGTGTAAATTGTGGTTCTAAAATTGTGTGTAAATTGTGGTTCTAAAATTGTGTTCATTCCACTTACCGGGTTAGATTGTGAATCTAAACCATACATGGACCCAGCCTATTATACATACCAAATTCCATCAAAATCGGTTCAGTCGTTTAGGAGGAGTTCAGTCACATACACACGTGTCGAAGAATTATATATATAAAGATATACAAAAAAATAAAACATATTGAACAAAGTACCGTAGTAGTATTTTCATTTGAGGAAATTAGACGTCGTGTATTTGTCTGTTTTTAAAATGTGATCGGTATTCTGCCCGAAGGCAGGTCCGAGATTCCGAAGAGGCTATCCTCTGCCAGAGTTTACGTGTGATAGGATGGTCAGAGTATTTCCGCTCCTCCTTACTCGCCATCAGCGCGTGTTCCCCAGAAACCGACATGCCATCCAAGTTACAACAACGCCTCATGCTGCTTAACTCGGGTTCGATTCTAGGCTACATCAGGGATTTTAGTCACTGACATGAGGACTGCAACGAGGAGCAATCTGCCTCGTGAGGTCAATTCAGTAGCTGTCGGAGAGTGGGGCAGCGCCCTGGTCATAGAGAACAAGATTAATGGCCGAGAGGGGCCCAACGCGCTGACCACGTGTCACCCCATAATCTGCAGGCCAAATGGCTGGGGAACGGTCGCTTGGTAGTCCCAGGCCCTTTATGGACAGTAGCGCCAGGGGTTTGATTTGGTTTGGTTTGGTACCTGCTGGGCGACAGCTAACATTTCTAGCCGCTACACTTCGAGGGGGCCTTATTATAAAATTGGCTGGTTGGTTCCTTAGTTTAGGGGCTGCGACAACGACGTCATGTAGCCCCGTGTACTTTGGGTGTGTGTAGAATCTGTCTGATAACCGGTGTTAATTGTGATGACTGTATTAGTGTGTGCTGTTTTTAATTCAAGTAAGGAGGATAATTTCAAGTAGTTCCTACTTTTGCTACCAAATGCCACCGTCCACGACAATCAGCTTGCGAATTTGGCTGCTAGATGCCATCGCAGTCAGCACCTGGCAGCGAATATTAGAACTAATATAGCGTTTTCAATTCTAACCTATAAATTTCTACTTCACACAAGTGTAGTTAGTGGAAGGTTCTTTTCCATGCCATAAATCTATGTATGACATGGGACCGCCGGCTTTACTTCCCCTCCGAAGGAAGGCACACTGAGGGATTTTTAACGCTCTTAAAAAAGCCACTGACTTCGTCCGGGTTTGAACCCGAGACCTTGGGCATAGAAGCTCAGCATGCTACCAACTTCAGCACCGAAGCCACCTTTATTTTTAAACAATATCACATTATAAAATCCAAAATCATGGATTTATTTCTTTCGACAGACGTAAAAGGAATGAATTAAATAACAATAAATATGAGAAAGCGTAAACAAACGAGTACATTTACGGAAGAAAAAGAGACTGTGTGTTAAATGTCATATTTCTTCTTGACACATAACTCGTTATTCTCAACAAAAAAAAGGAACATGGCTCGTTCATTAAATCGAGCCTCCCTTATCTAGCAGCTTGTCGATGAAAAGGACCTTCAGTCGCAATAGATGAGCTGATCCTTGCTTAACTCAAGTTGGCGGTTATTCGTCCGCGCGATCAATTGTACTCATCTCAAATTTTTGAACGAATAATATTTTGATGACTTGGTGGACCCCCATATAACAATTTCCTTCACAAATAATAGATTATGATTTTAATAGAGGCTTCGGTGGCGTAGTTGATAGTATGCTGATCTGCTGTGCCCAAGATCGCGGATTCAAACCCGGCCGAAGTCGACGAACGTTTTAATCCTTCAGTATGCCTTCCTTCGGAGGGGAAGTAAAGCTGGCAGTCCCATGTCATAGAGTTATGGCATTTAAAGATCCCTCCACTAACTAAACTTGTGTGAAGCTAAATTTCAAGGTAAGATTTTGTTGGAACTTGTAGCTCACCCCATGGGGTCCGCTTGAAGCAGCGACAGCCTCTGGCGAGCCAAACATGTCCTCGGACACTCCCGGCACGATACGATAAATAAAATAAATAATGATTTTAATTCATTTTCGGGGTGTTGGGCACCTTGGTCATCAACCCCGTCGAGTTGGGTGTGTGTTGAATTTGTCTGAAATAATAAATGTATGTATAGCCTAATCTCAATACGGAATCATTTAAAAATGACTTATCTATTATTCCTGACCTACGTATAACAAAGATATTAATTAATTCCATTTCTCAATAACTCTTATCATGAGATCGGCATCAGGAGGAGCATCCAGCCATGAAAACCATGCTCCACATGTCCACCTCTGTTTTTTTTTTTTTTAATCGAAATACACGGTAAGGCAGAGTTTACTTTGGCTGCTCTTTATTATTTCACATTATTTCATTTATTTAGGTTTCCTTCCCGCAAACACCAACATCGAACTATTACATCCCGTTTGCCCCGTATATTTGTTCATTTGCGGTTTATGTCTGTTAGAGAAGCGCATATTCTTCGGAACCAGCATGGCAGCGTCTTGCAGCTGCCCTCTAAACTTCAATCGCCTCAAGTCATGAAGACTTCGTCATCATTCCGCCAGGCGTCGTGTTCTTCTCCAACCAACAACTACGCGAAGACACCGCTCCAAGAAGAATTTTGCATTTATAATGTTTGCTATTTTTGTGTAAACTCTGCTGTTTCCTCCCCTTACCCGCTCGCTTCCCCTTCTCCTCACCCGCCTACCTCTGACGTGTGCGTTGTTGCTCCCCTCCATCGGCGCGTCACTTCGCTTGTCCACTCGACTTCTCGTCTCCATGCCGTGAGCAACTGCTCTCACTTTCACTTCAGTGTCAGACGTCTACACATACAGTTGAAGCTCTTCCCGAGCTTGTCTCCTCTCCTCGAGAGACATTTTCTTAAATCGGACGCCATGTCTGAATTTTAACCTCAACCGTCATCCAGACCATCGTCTTTCTTCAAATGAGCTAAGTACAACTTCAATGGTTTTCTCCAAGGTTTAAATGTTTTAAATTGCTTATAACATTTTATCTGGTTTTATAGACAGTGTAAAATTGATAAATGTGATGCAATATCTGCCTTCAAATGATATTCCTGATCTAGTTGTGGCTACTTCAGCTAACTTTTCAAAATGAAAAAGTACTTCTTGCACTGATTATCTGAGATACTATCTCACACCGAGGGATAATTTAAAGTACCCACTGTCTATAGAATTCAGATTTCCGCCGGGGGACTTGTGTCGCCCAATTCTACAGATATCAATTCTCTAGAACTTTCTACATCAAGTTATCTTTCTGCAAGTAAAGCCGTCAAGTATTTTCCACCTAAATATGGGAATACTTTCCTTAGCTGAAGATTTTTCTTAACAGCATTCGTTAGTCTACGTCTAATTTGTCTTCCTTCGTGGTGAACTTTCCACTGCATTCAACTACAACCTATAAAAGCTACAACACAATAAACTTTCTCAAGTTAAAATTCAACTAGTGATTTACATAACTGCAATAACTTTTCTTCTTATGAGCCTTTCCGTGTTGCAATAGTGAACTTTTCAACAGACTGCCGTGAATAACAGTGCTCGTTCAACCACCATCCGTGTCGCGTTCGAAAGAGAGCAATAAACATGGCCAAGATATTTTTCCTAAACCTCCTATTTTCCTCCTCTCAAATACCTTACTAACATATTATAATTAAATTATAAAATTGGATCCCCTTCAATGAGGTGTCACTCAATAGCAGTGCCCTCCCATCTTTGTGCCGTTTACCATCGTAATTTCTGTATAATCTGTGCCTAGCACACTCTTTAAACTATTGTTCTCCTCGTTTACTAGGGAATTCAATTATTTCTACTTACAAATGAGTTTTCTAACTTTCCTTTTCCTGGTTTCACGAAAGGGCAACTGGCCCAGTTTTTAGCCTACTTTCGATTTTTGCAAAAATGAAAGTAGACTTATGAGATCAACACAGGGCGAAAAAAGTGTGTCTGTCTGTGTGTGTGTATGTGTGTGTGTGAGTCTGTGTGTGTGTGTGTTTGTGTGTGTGTGAGTCTGTGTGTGTGTGTGTGTGTGTCTGTGTGTGTATGAGTGTGTGTACTCTGAATGTCTGTCCCCCCCCTATCAATTCGAACACGGTGAATGCGAATTGAACGAAATTTGGTACAAAGGTAGCACTAGCAAAGGACACCTCAGTGTCATGTTTTATATCGCCGCCATCTTGACGGAAACGTAATGGTGGCCACACAAATGTTCAAAGCTTAAATCAAATTACGACTAACCAAATCATCCGATCTCTACCAAATTTTGCAACAACATACCTTTATGGAGGGAGCATCCTTTGACCAATCTAATAGGTCATTCGCCTAATAGTTTGCGGATGGCGGCCATCTTTGTGTCAAAATCGATTCCATCTATTACTTCAAACACGGTCAAACCGGATGGAACGAAATTTGGTACAGAGATAGCACTAGCAAAGGGCATCTCAGTGTCATGATTTATACCGCCGCCATATTGACAAAAACGTAATGGCGGCCACACAAATATTTAAAGCTTAAATCAAATTACGACTAACATAACCATCCGATCTCTACCAAACTTTGCATCAACATACCTTTATGGAGGGAGCATCCTCTGACCAATCTAATAAGCCATTAGCCTAATAGTTTGCGGATGGTGGCCATCTTTATGTCAAACTTGATTCCCCCTATTAATTCGAACACGGTGGAACTGAATGAACGAAATTTGGTACAGAGGTAGCACTAGCAAAGGGCACCTCAGTGTCATGTTTATATCGCCGCCATCTTGACGGAAACGTAATGGCGGCCACACAAATGTTCAAAGCTTAAATCAAATTACGATTAGCCTAATCATCCGATCTCTAGCAAATTTAGCAACAACATACCTTTATGGAGGGAGCATCCTTTGACCAAACTAATAGGTCATCAGCCTAATATTTTGCGGATGGTGGCCATCTTTCTGTGAAAATCGATTCCCCTTATCAATTCGAACACGGTGAAACCGAATGGAACGAAATTTGGTACAGAGGTAGCACTAGCAAAGGGCACCTCAGTGTCATGTTTTATATCACCGCTATTTTGACGGAAACGTAATCGCGGCCACCCAAATGTTAAAAGCTAAAATGTAATTACGACCAACCTAATAATCTAGTCTCTACCAAATTTTGCAAAACCATATCTTTATGAGGGAAACATATTCAGACCAAACTGCAAGAACATCAGCCCAATAGTTTGCAGATGGGGGCCAAGTATGTGTGCAAATCGATTCCCCTATCAATTCAAACACGGTGAAACCGAATTGAACGAAATTTGGTACAGAGGTAGCACTAGCAAAGGGCACCTCATATTCATGTTTAATATCCCTATAGCACGTTGTATTTCAACAAGCTACTACAACCAACATTCAATCATACTCCTTGAAAAGGACAAAGAGTTATAACAATCCCCATGCATTTAGGAGAAAGTAGGCTATATGTTCTTTACTGAACATCTTGTTTTCTCGTGATCCCTGTTTAAATATAAGAGTTATAAAAACTTCTTAAATTACCTCTTTTTTATAATCTTATATTAAATGCTTTTTCATAGCCTTTAAGATCTCTAATAGGAATTCTTAAAGTGCCTATATTGTACCTGATTCCTTGTTTAAGCTTTAATTATTTGTAATCCTCGTTATAAACTTAAAGTTTTCAATTTTTAGCACAACTTTTAAAATCTTATCAAAATTTTGTGCTCGTAGTGTAACATTTTTAATGTATGTTTAAACGTGGTGATGACTATTGTGGTTCAATAAAACAAACATGATATGAATAAATAATATACACTGTGGTGTGACCTTACCTGTGATAGTGTAATATAATAAGTTGTTGAGCGCCAGATCCCTATTTAAGACAGTGAATCGAAATTTATTGATTTGACCTCGGCTATCAGCAGTAGAGTCGAAACCACTTACCCGGGCCGTAGTGAGACAAAGTCATCTAACCAATCCGTATTTAATCAAGGAGTATGATTTGCCTATAGTATTTACTAACCATTATGAAAGAAATAGGCATTACGTTGAAGAGAATGAATTTATTAAATGCAAAAACAAAATATTAATAAAACAGAATAGTGATAGTCACACAATTGAATTTAAAATTACTCAATGCGGCAATTAATTATTTAAAAGAAAATGAATATTAAAATGAATTGAAAGTTAAATGAAGTTAAATTATAACAGAGACGATAGTTTTATTGAATTGTTGGCTCACCCAGTCGAAGATTCGTCATATTTAAGAAATGATCGATGATCTCGATGTTACGTCGCTTATGTTTAAAAAAATGATGTGATATCTCATTTACTATGAAATATCCTCATTAAGTACGTTGCCATCTGTAGAAAGACTCTTGATCAGGGATATAACCCATTATGTATTGATATAGATGTCGGCAAGACATCGTTCAGTGTCGACTCTCGGTGCTCAGTCCATTAGGACCCAGAAAGCAAGGTTACAACTTCCTTACTTCATTGAGAGCTGTAGAACAATGCGTCTTTTGTCGGAGTCGCAGGTACTAATGACTTCGTTGTCACGTGGTCTTCGACGGTCTCCCCCTCCAGTAAGCTTCCCTTTCTTCAGTGTTCATTCTCTCACGAGGGCTAATTGCACCACAATTTGTAATCTTTAGACGCGTACGTACCGTAGAAAATGGCGTGTTGGTTACACCATAGTGGGTTTCTTAACATCTCAGGAAAATGACGCAGTTTGCCGTGGTGAAATTCTTACTACGTCGTTCAGTTTGTGACGCACAGGGTTAGTCCATATCGCCAGTCTTGTTGCAATATATAATACTTCGTCTCTTTACAAGTAATTGTTAATAAAAATCTAATTGAATATAATAATCAAAACCGCTTACAATTATCTGATATAAAAATCATCTCATGGATGTACTAGTTAATAATAATAATAATAACATGATAATAAATGAATAACCCTTTAAATATAACAGCTATGGGATCGAATCGTTACAATCGCCCCTGATATAAATAATTTAAAATAAAATGTAACATTATTTATATCACTACACATCCTACACAAATGAATACAAATTTAAATATTAATACCCCCATAACGACAACATACAAATAATACCCTTCAACAATACATAAAGATATACAAGAACATACTCTTTTCACTTTACATATTTGTACTATCATTTCTCATTCTTCCAAATGTTCATAATGTTCATTCTTCTTTATATATGTTGTAAAAAAAATATACATAAATGTATTCTTCACAAAAAAATCATATTTTAACTTTCATTCATCTCATTCTTCCAAATGTTCATAATGTTCATTTTTTTTATGCTGTAAAAAAAATACATATAAAATGCCCTTCACTTTTATTTTTGACATATATGTCAACGCTGCACTCGTTTATATTTCGGTGATCGTATGCATGACATACAATTTTGGCTTCATCTCTTTTGAACGTAGTTTTTGTATATCAGTCTGGCGTAGAAGTACATTGTTGTAATACCAGCTGATTAACCCATAATAACTATTACAGCACACGATAATAGGATGCAAACAATACAATATTCCTTTCGTCTTTATAAAGGGATTACTCAAATGCAGTAAAATTTCAATAATTGAAGAAAAAAATAACTTAGCAAGATACCTAAGGCAATTCCTATTTCAGTGCATATGTCATACATGTAAATATTTCCCCAAATACATAATGACATCGAAATACCTCAAAGCAGTTATTAAACAGTTCATTTAAATATTCAAGTTACTACTCACCTGCCTTCGTGGCTTAATTCTTTCTTAGGCCACGGCCGCCTCCTTCCAAATTAATACTTCCTAAGTCTCCACGACTTCTTAACTTCTCATAAAACCATAATTCCTCTTTACTACTTCTCGAAAACAATAACTTGGATTTTCAAAATCACCAATAAACATAAAATCTGACTTCTCGTTCACTTTATAAAATTTAACTTAGCGTCAAGATATAACTTTACCGTAACGTCATTCCTTACTTACCATAACAAAATGATTAAGACTTGGACAAAATACTACTCAATACCTGAATTACGTATATCACTAAACTATTTCACAAAAACACATGACAAACTCCTCGGAATAAATATTTCGTTCCACAAAATATTAATGCTCTTATACTTTGAACTTAGTCTATTCATGATTTGACTTTTTGCTGAATGCCTAAAAACCCCCCTTAGTTTTCTCTCAAAACTCTTAATTAAGTACCGTGTCCTCCAAACACCACTTCCTACTTGTTCTGACCGCCTGGACTATAGCTCACTCTTGCTATACCAGAATCTCTCAAAACTCATCGTGACATCACACGTCACATACAAAAACCTCCCCTATTCGTGGTATAATCCCACTTCTTCTTACTGTTACAGGTCACCTCTTACTGACCAATAACACATTAAATTTCAGCTAAAAAAAATCTTACATGCTTCGACTAATTCCTTGGAATAATAACATCACACTTTGCTTTCCTAACTATTGTCTTCCTAAAATAATGACAGTGTTCCAGTTGATAGTCAATAACACCGACACTCTTAATTAGCAAATATTCTCCCATAATCACTTCATAAAGCAAGTCCTGAGTTATAACACAGTTCAGATACTTTCTTCTCTATCAAATTAAACGCGTAAATTACACCTGCCTTTAATTGAAACTTCATTATTACCCCTTAGGTATACACTTATCTTACGAACTTATTCTTGTCTTCAACATATTAAACTTTTCTTCACTAACTCCGTATGACATAAATAAAACTTTAATTTCCTGTCTACTAAAAAAATGATTTACTTTTAAAATCCTCAAAACGTCGAATTATAACAAATTCCTTTCAATATTAGTAAATATTATGTCAACCTTTTAATTATAATTATTATCTTTACTTTTACCTGTGTAGGACAACAATCTACCACATAATTAATTCGTTATTATTCATCAGTAACTTTTTTACTAAAAGTGGTTTAGCTCGATAACAAGCCTTGTAATATCTTTAAAACCTGCGTAACTGTAACTCAAACTTGGACCATATTACCTTTGTAATCTCTTATTACCTTGTGTGCATACATCCATATATACTTAAAAAAAACTCCCAACATTAACTTCACGTAGTCCCGTAGACACCATAAAAAATCTCATTGCTCAACGGAATATACCTTGCTGACCTACTTCATCCTCCAAAACCTTCTTAAAACTTCATTTGGCATCTTACCAAAACTTCCTCCATTATAACTCCATTTGGCATCTTACCAAAAACTTAAAACCACTTTGCTCAACGGCATTACCTTCGTTGGCCTACTTCTTCAAACTCACGTCCATTTACGTGAAAATACACACATACACACACACATATCTGTCACCAAGTAAGTTACCAGATGTCCTAATTAGTTACTACTTCCTCATTTCAACCCGATGTTGGTTAATTCATACAACGCATTACCATTAACAATTCTAAACCACTTATAAATTTCTCAACATATATCCGCTGATAACCTCGCTGTCCTCAACTGAAACTTCTTTATTAAATCAATACTTAATTCTTCAACTCACTAGTTTTATTACCACTGTATCATCTGATCTTCACTCACTTTTGAATTAAATCTTTATTACCATTATATTCTTAATTATGGTTGCCATAATAATTATTACTTTCTTTCGATTACTTACCTATGTAATAACCTTCCTACTTTTAAAATTTAATTCTTACTTCATCCAACTTACCTGCAGTTTAAGGACCTACATTCAACTTACCTGCATTGCTCAATAGCACGACAACCTCTGTCTTCAAAATTAAATAATTTTAGTCAATCTAAATCAATAAGCGTAGGCACTACGCGCCCCTTACCATCCTAACTTCACGACTGAATTAAAATTACACACGGCAGGTTCCTTATCTACCTCTGTTAAATCCTATTAAACTTCATTACTTAATATTTAAGTCATACGGAACAGTAACTATCGGTAATATAAATTTACATAAATACGTTCACTGGCATTTCACCGTTCTTACCACATTCATCTTCAATTCTATCTTTAACTAGAATTCCACATAATTCCTTCCGTGTTACATTAGTTTCTACTTCCTCTGTACTACATTCATCCATAGTAACACAGTACTTCGGCTTTCCCCCTCTCACATCCCCAAGTCTGGCTAATTCAGTACGCCACTGCACGTCATATGCTTTCTTTCTCTCTCTCATCCTGATTTCTTTCTCCTCTAGCAACTTAATTCTCTTTTCTTTCATTTTACTTCTAAAATATCTACCTTTAGGTTTCATTTTCATTTCTCCGTTACTATCACTTAATGCTCTCTTTAGCCGTGGACTACTGCTTCTGCTCTTATCTATCTCTCTCCTCCTCTTAACCTGTTTACTAATTATGTTCTTCTGACTATGACTTAACGCACGCTTCTCTGCCACTAATAATTTCATATTAACTTCCTCTATCACAGGACTAAATTCTTCCCTAGTTTGCCTATCTAATTTATCTATGATTGTCTGCATCTTAATCTCTTGGGTGCTTAGTACTTTCTTTATCTTACCTACTTCTATCCCTATCTTTTCTCTCATCTTCTTCACTTCTTTTTCGCTACATTCTATAGTCTCTTCTACAGCTATCCTGCGTTCATCTAAAATCTCCTTCAACTCTACTATGCTTTCTCCTACTATCTCCTCTGACGCTAATCTATTTTCACCTAAAATCTCGTCTGACTCTAATCTGATTTCACCTAAAATCTCCGCTATTTGCCGTTCCTCACCTAAGATCTCCTCCGATTCCAATCTGCTTTCACCTACAATCTCCAATGACTCTAATCTACTTTCAATTACAGTCTCCACTAATTCCAATTTGCTTTCACCTAAAATCTCGTCTGACTCTAATCTGATTTCACCTAAAATCTCCGCTAATTCCAATTTGCTTTCACCTAAAATCTCGTCTGACTCCATTCTACTTTCAATTATAGTCTCCTTACAGGCTGTCTTTACTGATTCTACTGCAGTTTCCCCTAAAGTCTCTACCACCTGCCTAGTTTCCACTTCTACCAATTTGCTAAAACTTTCACCTTGAGTTGCTATTTTCTCTTCAATCACAGTTACTATTCTTTCCTGAATCCTACTTTCTGCTGCTTCTAATTTCTTATCTACTGTCTTAATAATATCTTTAGCCTTCATCTCTACCTCCTCCTTAATTTCACCTCTGATTTCCTGTTTCACCCCCTGAATACTCTCCTGTAGCATATCATACTTCATACTTAATTCTCTATTCATCGTTTCCACAATATCTAGTTTTACATTATTCTCTTCCAATTTCTGATTTATTTTACTCATATCCTCTCTCATCTTTTGATTACTCTTATCTAATTTCTCACCTAAATCTCTACTCAATTCCTTCCTACTTTCCAAATTATCTTTCTTACTCTCTTCCATATTTTTATTCATATCTTTATCTAATTTCTCAAATTTATCATTGAATTCCTTCCTACTTTCTAAATTATCTTTCTTACTCTCTTCCATATTTTTATTCATATCTTTATCTAATTTCTCAAATTTATCATTGAATTCCTTCCTACTTTCTAAATTATCTTTCTTATTCTCTTCCATATTTTGATTTAGCCTACCAATATTTTCTTTCATCTCCCTACTATTTTTATTCATCTCCTGACTATTTTTATTCATCTCCCTCAAGATATCAGCTAATGAAATTTCATGGACCTCTAAGGACTTCTGTTTCTCCTGACTACCACTAGTCTCAGGATGTACCTCTGTATTCGTCTCGAGATTTTCCTCTGAATTCATGTCAGGGTTAACCTCAGGATTATTTTCAGGATTACTCTCAGGATTATTCTCAAGATTTACCTCCGACATCTTGGTATTATTCTCTACGCTCTCAACATCGCTACCGCTATCAACCTCCTTATAATTAACTTTCTTGACTGCATCCCTACTTCTCAACTGCCTCTGTTCCTCCTCCGACATCTCGAAGTACACCGTATAACAATTGCCCTTCCAAAATTTCACTTCACTTCACTGTCCCCCAAAAGCACTGACAATTTGCACTGAAATTATACACTCCTCTCCTAAATACCAAATGGTTTTCGTGTCCTACTTTGTGGCGCCAAATGTAACATTTTTTAATGAGTCGTTGAACGTGGTGATGACTATTGTGGTTCAATAAAACAAACATGATATGAAT
Source organism: Meconema thalassinum (assembly GCA_946902985.2). Lineage (NCBI taxonomy): Eukaryota > Metazoa > Arthropoda > Insecta > Orthoptera > Tettigoniidae > Meconema > Meconema thalassinum. Next base: position 2,123,863,635 of record OX336388.2, read on the forward strand.
AAATAATATACACTGTGGTGTGACCTTACCTGTGATAGTGTAATATAATAAGTTGTTGAGCGCCAGATCCCTATTTAAGACAGTGAATCGAAATTTATTGATTTGACCTCGGCTATCAGCAGTAGAGTCGAAACCACTTACCCGGGCCGTAGTGAGACAAAGTCATCTAACCAATCCGTATTTAATCAAGGAGTATGATTTGCCTATAGTATTTACTAACCATTATGAAAGAAATAGGCATTACGTTGAAGAGAATGAATTTATTAAATGCAAAAACAAAATATTAATAAAACAGAATAGTGATAGTCACACAATTGAATTTAAAATTACTCAATGCGGCAATTAATTATTTAAAAGAAAATGAATATTAAAATGAATTGAAAGTTAAATGAAGTTAAATTATAATAGAGACGATAGTTTTATTGAATTGTTGGCTCACCCAGTCGAAGATTCGTCATATTTAAGAAATGATCGATGATCTCGATGTTACGTCGCTTATGTTTAAAAAAATGATGTGATATCTCATTTACTATGAAATATCCTCATTAAGTACGTTGCCATCTGTAGAAAGACTCTTGATCAGGGATATAACCCATTATGTATTGATATAGATGTCGGCAAGACATCGTTCAGTGTCGACTCTCGGTGCTCAGTCCATTAGGACCCAGAAAGCAAGGTTACAACTTCCTTACTTCATTGAGAGCTGTAGAACAATGCGTCTTTTGTCGGAGTCGCAGGTACTAATGACTTCGTTGTCACGTGGTCTTCGACGGTCTCCCCCTCCAGTAAGCTTCCCTTTCTTCAGTGTTCATTCTCTCACGAGGGCTAATTGCACCACAATTTGTAATCTTTAGACGCGTACGTACCGTAGAAAATGGCGTGTTGGTTACACCATAGTGGGTTTCTTAACATCTCAGGAAAATGACGCAGTTTGCCGTGGTGAAATTCTTACTACGTCGTTCAGTTTGTGACGCACAGGGTTAGTCCATATCGCCAGTCTTGTTGCAATATATAATACTTCGTCTCTTTACAAGTAATTGTTAATAAAAATCTAATTGAATATAATAATCAAAACCGCTTACAATTATCTGATATAAAAATCATCTCATGGATGTACTAGTTAATAATAATAATAATAACATGATAATAAATGAATAACCCTTTAAATATAACAGCTATGGGATCGAATCGTTACAGTAGCAAGTTTTAAACTTGCGTCCTCTTTATCATTGTCAAAAAATTTACAATGTTAGCATTAAGTCTCAGACTTTTGTTTGTTAAATTTTTTTATTGTTATTAATTTGAATCTAAATCAACTTTATATTGTTTGCAACGTCAACTCTTTCTTTATTGTTAAATAAATCAGATTATATTTTCTCGTTCTTGTCTTAAAATAACGATTAGGCAGGACCCTAGTTTCCCTGACTCTTCCCATCGGTTTATGCTCTCATTAAGCAAATCACATGCCGGCACTAAAATTATAAAAGTTTTGCTTCTTGTTGCATTTGAACAAAAACTTCTAGTATCATCTTTTTCAAAGTATCTTTTAGCTGCTATAGCTAATTCTAATGAGCCAGTAATGCAAGTAAAGCTAGCTCCGCAAGCTTCCAGCTTGTTGAGATTTTCTCTAAAATTTGTGGTTCGTTTTCAAAATGTAAGTTTTTCTTCCTGTCTAAACTTTTAGTCGGCACTCTGCTGGGTAAAAGCTTGGCTATTCTTAAATGCAACTATTGTCTTTCTTACCAAAATTTACGAAGAAATCAACAAAATTGTTCCCAAAATAACTATAACTGCTTTACCACTCACTACCTTTCCTGGGAGTATTCGATCAGTCGTCGGAGATCCTACAGTTCCAAGAACTAAAATCATAACGGCAAATTCAAATTATTTGCGCCTTCCAAAACATGCGTTCAAACTTAACTCCTTTGAAAGCATATACAGTAAATCAGTCATTCTTTGTCTTACCAGACTACCACCCTTCCCTATTATAGCCAAATGTAGGCTTGGAAGGGAAGCTACGATCGCTGCTTGCTTGCAAATAGTCCAAGCTCCAGCCGCATTTCCCGTTTGCTGCGGCCAAGTCCATACTCACTTTGGGTGCTTCACGGGCTTTGCGGTGACACTCGTCACTAAATACTCATTCAAATTCATTTTGTATTGGACTCTCATCCTATTTACCCACACTTGTTCTTCATTCCGAAACCCACTTCCCTTGGGGGTAGAGTTAATCCCTAGCCAAAACCAGCCCAACCGCATCCCCGTCCGTTATACACGGATATAACTACGGGTGCAAATGCATTATAGCAATTAGCGATACATTTATGTATCAAACTCTCAATTACGACTGATGCAGGATATGAATAATTGAACAAGCCACTTACCCTGTGCATTATCCGGAACTGCATGTCCAGGATTGTGTCTGTAAATTGCTTCATATTTATTTTACCGCTGTATTGACAACGGTCAATAACTTTCACTGAATATGTTATTACAACGGATCGATAATGATATGGTACCTCAATCGTACGCATATCGGATCTCCTGAATAATATGTATCATCGATCCTATAGCACAGGATGGAGAGAGATAATTTTCACCACTTCAGTTTGAAGTGAAAAATCAGGTTAATTTCGTGATTAATGCGCAATAAGATCTGTCATGCAAAGGAAAAAAAAATAAAAGACAATTTGGTGGCGGGGGGGGGGGGGGGGGGAGTTTTTCAGGATTTGAACCCGAAGCAGATGGGAGCATACTGAACGGCGCCAACGCCTTCCCTACTGAGCTACGAGAACCACAGGTCAGCTGCTCAGATCGAAACACACAAGGGTGTAGACGCCACTCTCGATGCTGCTCATTGTGCGACGATGCCAAGTTTCCTCAGGTATCTTAACTCATATTGCTCACCATACCCGCCCCCATGCGTGGTTTGATTTTCTACCTCTTATTTTCCAACACCCTGTATGTATGTTTTAGTTGTGTATTGATTGGCATATATTTGAAGAATGTTGAGAACTCTATCAATACGGATATAACAATTACTCTGCTAATACGGCATTGTCTTTGTATTCTATGCTAAAATTAGCCATGACCTACAGAGACGTTAACGGGCTAAAAAGGGAACACTGTATTTGGTTGTGAAATCTACTTTGCAGGTAGTGCAGGCTGTGACGACATTTCAGATATGAAGTAAACAAAACAGGAGATAAGACGTAATTAGCCTGAGCAGACTAATGTGGTGTGTAGTGTGTACCTCCTTCTTAACAGGGAGAGATAATATCACTCCAAGCCACAGCGCTGAAAAACAAAACAGATAAACATCGCATAGCGCACAGGGGAGGAAACGGAAAGAAAAATATGTAAATTCCAAGTTAATGACTGCCAGAAACCTGGAGAGCTTACCCTGTTAACGCTTATGAATATCAAATTACATGAGGAGGGGTGGTTCTTGAGAAAATGACGGTAGAAGGCTAAATTACAGCAAGAAATATATTTTTCATCATTTCTACACTGCCTGCCTGGTTATGATTAAGTGAAGAGACTCGAGACAAAAATACTGAATGTTAACAAGTAGTTCCCTGAAGAACTAATGCCTATTTTCATATATCCTACTTATGTCAATTACCTCTATCAACATACAAAATTTCAGTTTCATTGCTGAAATAGATTCGTAGATATTGAGAACCGTCCAAATATTTTGGATGGTCGACATGTTGGATTATTATATATAGGCCATAGAGTAATTTACCATTAACGGAAAATTATTGCATAGGTTCATTATTCAAACTTTCACTTCGATCGCATGATTACGACACAAGAAATAAAAACTTAATTTTGAAATTTCGCACAGCCGCCATCTTGAGATTATGTAAAAAAATTGAACTAAATTAGATTCCAGTGAATTACAATATGTATAATCATTTACTGTACCAAGTTTCATTGCGTTTGGATGGTTTAATCGCGAGAGAATTCTATTTAAAAGTCTAAACTTCGCTTGGCCGCCATATTGGTTTTTTAGTTACCAGATTTTTGAAATTCTCATTGTAGAACTTCTAGTAGTGCTCTTTATCACCGTACAAAATGTCAGGATGATATCGGTAACAGTTTCGGAGATATTGAATGCTGGTGAAATATTTCGCACAGCCACCATGTTGGATTGATGAGACGTAACAAAATGTGAAGGGCACGGTCGAGGTCGACCAGAATGGGGCTATGATGTTACCGAGTTTCATTGTAATCGCTCCAGCCGTTTAGAAGTTATTTGAGGGGACACAGACACACACACACACACACGGACAAAATGTGATCTCATAAGCCTTTTTTTTTTTCATGAAATGAAAATAGGCTCAAAATGAAACGCCTTAATATATATACTCTAAATAAATCTTGGTACTTTCGTAAAGAATTATCTTAGTTTTGCAGTTGAAATGAAGAGGTAGCACAGGAAATAAACTGAATGCTAAATAATATGATTCTGTTCTAAAGGATTTCTTGCATTGCAACTTCAATAATTTGGTCAACAGTCTTTTTTGTATTATTTTTAAGATTTCACGTCCCGTTGAATGTGTATCTGCCCTCCAAGAATAGGAGGTTATGGCAGATGGCTATACCGAGCAAATAAAATCTAGAGTGAATTTTCTCTATCCTGTAGTGTATTGATAGATCAAGAAATAGCCGATGAACTGCTACACAACCTCGATACTACTCGCCGACAGAAATGGGAAGAAGCGGTTGAAATTCTTACTTCAAACGATTAACCAGAAAGGCATGGTCCTTGTTTCGTAAATTAGGAGGTAACAAGTAGTTCCGTGAAGAACTATACAGCCTATTTTCATATATCCTACTTATGTTAATTGCCACTATTTAACATACACAATTTCAGTTTGATTGCTGTAATAGATTCGTAGATATTGAGAACCGACTAAATATTTCGGATGGTCGCCATGTTGGATTTTATATATGTAGGTCCTAGAGTTATGTACTGTTACATGCAGATTATTGTGAACGTGTAGTATTCAAACTTCAATCGCATAATTAGGACACAAGAAAAAACAAGGAGATTAAAAAAATTTTCACAGCTGCCATCTTGAGGTTATGGAAACAATTGAAATAAATTAGATGCCAGTGGATTAACATTCGGATAAAGATTTACTGTACCAAGTTTCACTGCACGCGGATGGTTAAATTGCGAGAAACGTCCATGTGAATATTGATACTTCGCGTCTCCGCCATGTTGGATTTGTGATCACCAGGTTATTTAAAGTCCTATAGGTGAACTTGAGTTCATAGCCCCTATGAACATTAAAAAATGCAGTTTGATTGCTAAAATAGATTCGTAGATATTCAGTATCGTCTAAATATTTCGGATGGTCGCCATGTTGGATTGTTAAATGTATAGGCCATAGAGTCATGTACCATTAAAGGAACATTATTGCGTAGGTTCATTATTCCAACTTTCACTTCGATCGCATGACTACATCACAAGAAATAAAAACTTAATTTTAAAATTCGCACTGCCGCCATCTTGAGGTTATGTAAACAATTGAACTAAATTAGATACCAGTGGATTACAATGTGTATAAATATTTCCTGTACCAGGTTTCAGTGCGCTTGGAACATTAAATCGCGAGAAAGGTCTATTTAAAATGTTCAAATTCGCTTGGCCGCCATGTTCGTTTTGTAGTTAACCGGTTTTGGAAAATCTTATATATGGACTTTCAGTAGTGCCCTTTATCTCAGTACAAAATTTTTGGGAGATACCGCTAATAGTTTCAGAGGTATAGAATGCCGGTGAAATATTTCGCACATCCGCCATCTTGTGATTATGTAAACAATTGAACGAAGTTAGATGTCGGTGCATTACAATGTATATAAACATATACTGTACCAAGTTTCATTGCGTTTGGTTGGTCAAATCGCGAGAAACGTCTATTTAAAAGTCGCAAATTCGCTTGGCCGCCATGTTCGTTTTGTAGTTACCAGGTTTTCAAAAGTCACATAAGTGAACTTATAGTAGTTCCCTCTATCACCATAGAAAATGTCAGGGTAATATCGGTAATAGTTTCGGAGATATTGAATGCTGGTGAAATATTTCGCACAGCCGCCATGTTGGATTGGTGAGTCGTAACAAAATTTGAAGGGCACGGTCGAGGTCGCCGGGAATAGTGCTATGAACTTTCCGAGTTTCATTGAAATCGCTCCTGCCGTTTAGATTTTATTAGGGGGGGACACACACATGAATCACACACACACACACACACACACACGCGCACGCACACACACACGGACAAAAGGTGATCTCATAAGCCTATTTTTTCAAAATTGAAAATAGGCTAAAAAATGAACTGTGCCTAGAAATATACCCATCAATCCGAACAAAGTTGCTTCCTACATTGTCAAAATATCTAAGTCACCTATCGATCGTCACCACTCTGCTCAAATTAAGCAAGAGCTAAAAATCTTGAAAACAGAGTGCCCAGAAAACAGTGCCTATTCTTTCCCATTTACCTGAGAAGATATATAAAAAGCTCTGGAAGATAATAAGCCTAACAAACCACCAGGATTTGATGGCATTCACTCTGAATTTCTGATGCATTGCGGTAAATATGCTAGAACATGGTTAGAACAGTTCCTATCAAATAATCTGAAAACAGGCTTTATACCTCGACTCATGAAACGTACAAAGATCATTGCCATCTTAAAACCAAGCAAGCCTAGTGACAGTCCAAAAAGCTATCGACTTATTGCTCTCCTGAGTATGCTGTATACATTTCTTAAGAGAATTCTGTACAACAGAATTAGTGCGGACATAATAAAGCATATTCCTGTTGAGCAAGCTGGTTTTCGACCAGGCAGTAGTTGCTATGAACAAGTACTCTCACTGACAACCTTCATAGAAGGTAGCTGTCAGAAGAGTCTCAAGACTTCTGCTGTATTCATTGACTTGACTGCAGCCTACAACACTGTCTGGAGACAAAGTTCCATCTACAAGCTACTTCGTGTGATACCATGTAAAATACCTTCACAACGCATCAATAATATGCTGACTGGTAGACCTTTTCAGGTCATCATAGGAGACAAACATAGGGTGCTTAATAATGGCCTATATCAAGGCTCAGTTCTAGATCCATTATTGTTTAACTTGTATATAGCTGACATTCCTGATACACAATCGAGAAAGTTTGGTTATGCTGATGACTGGACATTAGCTAATTAGCATGGTCAGCTGCCGCCCCGGAGGTCCTGGGTTCGATTCCCGGCTCTGCCACGAAATATGAAAAGTGGTATGAGGACTGGAACGGGGTCTACTTAGCCTCGGGTGTTCCAAATGAGTAGAGGGGGTTCGATTCCCAACTCAGCCATCTTCGAAGTGGTTTTCCGTGGTTTCCCACTTCGTCTTCGGGCAAATGCCGGGATGGTTCCTTCTTCAAGGCCACGGCCGCCTCCTTCCCTCTTCCTTGCCTATCCATCCTGACAATCCATTGCCTTCCCTCATGAGGACCCTGTTCGCTTTGCAGGTGAGGCCGCCTAGGCGAGGTGCCTATCACACCTCACCAGTTGTATCCACTCCGATTAGATGTTCCCAGCTCTAGGACACTGCCCGTCGAGGCGGTAGTGGTGAGTTCCCTCGCTAAGTCCGTGGGATCCACCAACCTGGAGGGTAAATGACTAAGAAGAAGAAGAATAAGACATCTAAAACATTACCCCACTAGTGTGATGTACATTTTCACGTCTTTCAACACGCTAATCACAGCTAAAGGTAAATATGAATTAAAGGAGGAATAACCCTGCTGTAAATTGGTAATGTATCACCTTCCTGTGTCAGAGTATATAAGAGGGTAATAACGGAATGTCTATACAATTACGGAATTTGCTATTTTAGAAGACTCGCCTGGCAGAGGTCGGGCAAGTGGGGGGGGGGGGGGGGGGGTCGTTATGACGTAAGGCAGCCAATCTGACCTATCGCAGCCACCGAGATTGAGCTCGTCTCTGATAGATGAAACAACATAGGAGAACATGGATTGGCAAGTACTCTTCGCTACGATACTTCTCTTCAAGCATAACATTATAATTATCTTGTCGAGGACGAGCTGGTGTATGTGTGTGAGTATGTCATATTTCTAGTGTAAGTTCTTATAGTAAATAAACAACTAAAGTATGTTCGCCGAGTCGAGACAGTGGAAGTAAACACAGCTGTGCGCGTGATTACAGGGCTGCCCGCAATGGGCGCGTAGAATTGTGCCTGTTGAACGTACTCTTACATAATTATGAAGCGGGAGAGTGCGATTTCTATTTTATTGGGAGTTATGATTTTATTATTTATTGCTAGCTTTTGTATTTAATTAATTAATTAATTAGTTCTTAACTGCTTACGATAAGCAACAATTATTTTTGATCGTGTGTAGGCTGATTTTATACAGTTGATGTTCCGTCGTAGACTCAGCAGAGGACAATGCGAGTGTTATTACTCACCAAAGAACCAGCTTTAGCGAAAAGCACTGACAAGTGAATATAATATAATGTTATTGGTTTTACGCCCCTTTTAACTACCCTGGCTTTTAGAGACGCCGGGGTGCCTGAATTTTGCCCCGAAGGGGATCTTTAACGTGCCAGTAAATGTACTGACACGGCTCCCTTGCATTTGCGCACCCTCAAATGCCAGCTGACTGCGCCAGGTTTCGAACCTGCAACCTTGGGCTCAGCAAGCGAGAACGTTACCCCTGAGCCACGCAGCCAGACACTGACAAGTGACTTGCTCTGAAAAGCATATGGTGCTAAACACGCATAAGGTCGAGTTAGAAATACATCCCACTGCACTAATTTCCGCCGTAGTAGGGAAAGCAGCTCATTCCACGGGTGTTAGTGAAATTTTTGTGTATCGAATTGTTCGAGAATATAAACTACCCACAGTTTACTGTCACCGATATGACGTATGCTGAGCCTCGAGAAGGATGACATCACAGGACCGGAACTGAAGAATGAGCACAATAGTTTGACTGGGAGGTTATAGAGCGCTCTGATTGCATACCTTCGAGGCATCGTGGTAAGGACACGAACCTGGGGTCGGTCACTTCACCTGACACTTTCGTGGAACAGTTGGACCACTATACCGGTCTAGAATATCACTCAGTGCGGAACAGTTGATTTCAAAAACGGAGTCCAGTGCATTTTCTATTCGAGTATTATCCGGCATTGGCTGCGTGCGTGGAAGAATGTACAATCATATTTTGGAGTTGTACAGGACTCGATCGGAGCCCGCACTTAATAACGTGCAATGCCATCAAAATTCGCTGTAGAGTCTGTAAAAGTGTTGCGAGAACTTCAGATGTCGGAAATTAACGTTTCATGTCCGTGTAGATTACGAGGCGAGACCACATGTGTTATGAACTGTCACAAGCAACACGGAGAGCATGTGACTGTCATCTATTTCTGCACTTGTTCTTATGTAACGACTCAAGGTGAACCGGGGGGTGAATGAACTCGGGCCAAGGACGAAGCGACAGCTGGCCGCTTAGGCAAGCAATCTGCAGAGCTAAATGTGTGATAATTTCGTTTCGTAAATTGTTACCACAAGTGATCCGATTAACGTTTTGTGAATCGGACAGCACCAGTATCCGATGGGCAGACGGATCTGTAGTTTGATGCGAGAATAAACATTATGATAAAGATGGACATTACGGTCATCGGCACCGCACAGTGCGGACTATCTAACGTAAATTCGATTGAGGACACTATGGCCGGTTAAAATGAAGATCATGGGGATTTCGTGAGATGGATGACGGTGAAGGAGGATCAGATGGTCCCGTTCGGAGACCATGGAGTCCACGAGACGTGCCAGGAACCAGGGGGATGTTGGACACAGGATGACGAGGAACCAACACCTGGAGATGGACGATCTATGGTAATATGGATCAAAGGACGAAGGTGCAGAGAAATCCACCATAAAATGTAGCTTAGAACCTGTAGTCTTTAATAGTTGGAGACCCTTTCAAAACGTTATTAATTACACAAAGGAAGTGGGGAGTGGAGTATAATAATCACAATTTATGAATGTCGCACCTTAATAAGAATGGATTTTCGTAATATTTAATTTGACAGATAAATTATTGTAGAAAAATTTTTAGGAAGGAATTGCAGGAGGATATTTGACACGATCGTTTAACACATTAGAACAGACCATCTACTGAGATCAGGTTACTCATTATACATGCTCAACTTACAGATATGAGTTGTATAATATATAAACCTAATCAAAACCGCTGCTAGTACAAGGTAAAATAAACGTGGATAAGGTATGATTAAGAAAGTCGTGGGATAATAATAATAATAATAATTGAAGTATAGAACATAATGAGTATTGAAATAAATGAAGTGTTGAATTATAACGGTTCGATCTATGTGGTCCTACCAATGATCAGATTTGATCCAATGTTGAAACTGGTATATAGTAATAAAAGTTGAATGGTGATTAAATAGGTTTAATGATCCACAAAGTAAAACCATATAATGTTAATTTTTTAGTGAACTATCTGTGTGAATTGAAATAAAACCATAAATAAATGAAATATATGTTTGAAAAAGTCATGTGTTACGAAATAATCCTACTTAAGTGTCATCAAAATTTAATGTTAGTTGAGGAAAGAATGGAGTTAAATATTGTTCTTAAACAACGCGTATAAAAGACATGCTAAGAGAAAATCAGATTTCAACAAATGCAATAATATAAAATGCGCCACATGTAACTGGGTGTGGAAAGTTTGAATTTATTGTAAAAATTGTTATCTGAGACAAAACAGTGTTAAGATTTTGTATATAAAATGTTAATATAGTTGTAACAGGGGTGAACATCCATAGTATAAATATAGTAATAGGCATTTATTTAGAAGGAAATCCACTGCGAGGAATAATTAGTTTTTTGTTGTTGTCATTTTTAAAGCATCTCGTGAATGGACAGTATAATAAAAGATGGCTGAAATATAACTGTGGTTAAATGTAAAATCCAATTTAGGGAACAGTTTGGGGTTTCCGTAAGTTCATTGTGTCGAAAGTTAGGACACGTAGAGGTTTTGACCCATTGATATTTTGATTTTTCACATGATTTAATTTTTTCTACAACTTCATTGCACTTCAAGCCTTAATTTTCGAGGATCTCTACGTGTAGGGTAGGCATTGTCGCTTTTTTAATTTTGTACCATGTGCAGGATGTTTCTTTTAAGGCAACTTTAATTTAATTTTCATACTGAGGCCTGAATTATTGACAAAATAACTTTGTGTTGGTGATACCCATGTTCCCTATCCTATTTCACGCCCTGGGATTGTTAGAATCTCGTCCGCCCAGAGCATGTTTTTCTTTTGAAACCGAATTTATTTATATCGTTCAGGATTTTGTTCATTTTTTATCGTTGTACCGGACTCTTGTCACGGGTTGAGGTGATAAGCCGGGTCACCCAATTCGAGGCTGGGGTATCGGGCATATTACAGTCGCTCGAGAAAGAGAAACCAAGGGCAAAGATTGTGGAAAAAGTTGATGAGTTCGATAAGAATGCTTTAAGCAGAAAGGCTCACCAGTTCTTTTTTGCAAAGAGCAGCCTACGATCGATAAATTACTTATCACTTAGAATGAAGACAAAGATTTGCCAATTTTTGGCGAACGACATTTTATAATTTATTGAAGGAACTAAACTTCGAACATGTTCGACGAGGACGAGACAGTATGTTCACAGACAGGGACGAAACAGTTGTATGGAGACGTAGGTATTTGCAAACAATACGACGAATGAGACAGGAAGGGAGAAAAGTCTATTCATTAGATAAAACTTGGCTAAATACTACAGATCCACCGTACAGTGCTGGTCTTTATTACGGCAACGGCATGACAAACTATCTCGGATCATCTTGGCTAGCCCTGTTCGGCTGAGCCGATCACGTGAACTGGGCGTGTTTCGCTCTCCGGGCAGCCAGGTGATCACGTGCAATTATTAAACTGCACTGTCACGACTCGGTGAATAGACTTTAGTTCAATGACTAATTGTATTTTACGGACCATAGGAACGTAACACTATGAATGGTGTAACCGTAGCGAAGCCAGGTAACGTCTTCAAATTTGCTGTAAAATATGAACCACCTATGGAATCCTGCTCTGTGTAGTAAATTGCTAATAACCGTTATATTGATTGGTCATTAGGCATATTGGGTGTTCTAAAATTTTGAATTGTTCTACGTGCTTGAAATGCACGGTCCATTAACCTTAAATGCTGCCTTCAAGATCTGTCATTTAGATAGAAAACCCCAGCAATATACTCCACTATATGGCATGTGTAGACTCTCACCCTGAACCTGGCCATGGAGCGAGTAAGGTGCAGCTATTGTGCTTGCACGTGGCAGCGCAAAGCTATTTATAGCTCCAGCCCAGACCGCGGCACCCCCTAACCCCTAAACCCTACCCCCTACCCCGCACCCCACACCGCGCTGCGCAGCGCAACCCAAACATTGAGCCACACCGAGCGAGCCGTGCAAGCTTCCCCCACCTCTACCAACTTTAGAATTAGAGTGACAAGTTCTTGTTTTCCCCCAAAGTTGCAGGCACAATGGATTCAACGGGTAAGAGACAAAACCTGTCGTTCATATAAATCATTCACCCTAACCCGTCACTCCTTTGCGTACGCTGCTCTTTGGATCAAAGACGTAAGATGTAATTCTACTGCGAGTAGTGACAGGCTGTGATTTATCTTCCTAAATGGTTTTCGTTATTACAGTAGGAACGTACAACTTGCTACGACATTTCCAGGGCAAATTCAACGTACTGTACAGTAATACCACAGAAAACAAACTGCGGTACAGATTAGCATTTCTAATGAAATCGTAGCCATCAGGCCCAACCACTTCTAAGTCCTGTTTTAGAGTACTGCTCAGTAGTAGCCTATATACGAGGGCAGATCAGAAAACAAGTTGCACTTCCCAGTTATGGCCATTTATTACACCACCTATACAACAGCAGCACGCCTATAACGTCATTCAATGTAACGTCACTTTTACACATAGTTTCCAAGAGACTCGAAACATTTCTGCGAACGCACAACCAACTTGTCGATGCTGGATGCATAGAAAGTTCCTCCAGCGTTCTGCAACCACACGGAGACAGCGGCCTTCACCTCCTCATCGGTCTGGGAATATCGACCACCGTTCTGTCTCATGATCGCATTCACACTGTTGACATTTTCACGGGTCCTGGACGTTGCGGGCCTGCCCTCGCGATATTCGTCCGTGATATCCGTGGGACCGGCTTCAAATTGCTGACACCACTTTACGATCCCTTGCCGGGAAATGGCCCGCTCCCCATACACAGCACTAATTCACGATGAATGTCCGTGCAATTCTTCCTTTTGGCCCATAGGAATCGGATTGTCACACGTACCTCATATTTGGAGTGAACGTCCAGTCGACACGCCATTGCTTTTGGCCGCTATTCACACCATACAAGACGAGACACCACAGCGACCTGCCTAACAGATGTGTGGGCAGTGTCTGTCCCTTTCTCCGCTGTGCCCACGTTTGCGACAAACAGCGCGATGCTGCAGCGCGTTAATGCAACTAACTTTTTGATCCACCTTCGTAATAATGGTTATGTTCGACGATGTCGAAATGTAAATATTATATGTCAGAAGACTGTATCATAATGAGGGTCATTATAACACTATTTTTCATTAAGGATCAGTTTAACCCACCAATCAGAGCTCAAGAAACAGTTGTGGTACCAATTAGGTAAGGATAGCATTGCAACTGCGCTCACTTCCGCGGCCGTCTATTTCAATTTTCACTACGTGGCTAGTGTCATAGAGCCATATTCGATGAGGCAGTGGTCAAATACAAGGTATTCTCTGCGTCCCATGCGCTCTGTTCAGTACATAAAACTGGCGAAATCTCGACAGATATTTATGAATATTTATACTCGAACATAAAATACGGTAGTTATAATTGTGCAGAAGGCAGGAGATAACATGGAAAGGCTGAATACTCAAAGAATGAGGGTGTCAGGAAATATGAGACAAGGGCCAATTAAGGCAGGAAAGTGAATGACTCCCTAGGCCTATGATACCATAATACCGTCGGGGTCGGAAGAGAACAAGAGTTGACTAAGAGACGTCGACAGGAGAGGTCGACAGGAAAGAAGATGGAGAGGAGCCGGGTACAAGTAAGTTGAAGGAATGCCGGACTCAGCTGTGGTCCCGTGGTCGCCAACCCTCGTCCTACTAAATGTGAGTCACTGGGGGGTGGGGGAAGGAAAGTGAGAGAACTATACAAGTAGCAAGAGGGTTGGTATATTCCGTAACTTCACACAGTACGTGTGTGTGCTAGTAATACGGTTATAACTCGTCAGAAACTGGCACAGAAAGTGGTACGAGCCAAGGACTTGTGCAGTGGAGTTAGAATTGTGGAAAGGCGCCGACCAGACTGAGGTCACGTTACATGATGCAGAAGAAATGCACTATTTCACGTGTGACTCATTTCCAGTAAAAGCTTATGAGAACAGCAGTTTTACTTGGGTGACGTGTAACCGGTACATTATAAACGTCCTGTTATACTTCCTCTTATAATACTCTTCTCAAGAAGTCACCGCCAAGATCTGGGGGTTGGTTGTAGTTTCCTTGTTAAGGAATAGACAAATCTTTTTTTATCAGCTCCCTTTATCAGGCATTGTGTTGTTCTGCTTCTTCGGTACTACCGTATAGCTATTGGAGTTTAGAGGGTTTAAATTGGAGAATATTGGATTGCCCTGGGGAGTTGATAGCTCGAGTTAGGGTGATGTTGTCTAAAAGACGATGTAACTTGGGTGCAAGACAATGATGTGAGTGTAGTGAAGTGAGTGAGGTAATGAGTGAATGGAACAGGAAAGCGGAAGGCGGGCCTTGCTTACTGAGCGAATGCTGACCCGTGTTTACAAGGTTAAATACCAGACAAGTAATACAGCCGGCGTGGCACAGCCTAGTAGGGCTTGCTGGTTGAGGGCCAGAGTTCGAACAGGGGGTCCAAGAAATACAAGAAGGGAGTTTAAGAGTGTGAGAATGGTTTTAATTATTGTAACTGTGACGTGTGCAAAGAATGAATGAGATGAATACAAGTATTGGGTTTGGAATAGAGAGGATTTACTAACGATAAACTTTGAGTACACTTACCAGACTGCAGAGCGGTCGGACGGGCGTCAGACAGCAACTCCGTGGACGAAAGATGATTGGTTCCTGGTGTGGCTTGAATTTAAGTGAATTTCCCATGTCTGTGTAATTTAGTCAGCAGATTCCTGCCCTACATAGCAGGAAGCTAACTGTTTAGACTTATGTTGTAAGAGTTACCACATGTGTGAGTGTGGTTGACCTGCCAGGCGAGTGTACTTGCAATGGCTAGATGTTTGCTGTTGTTGGTGCCTCTTAGGGGCTGTGGCGTGAAATGGGGTGAAGGGTGACGGAAGGGGGCGATAGGGAGTGGCAATACCCTGTGGGAACAATATTGTTTCGCCACTTGTATATGCATAAAAGGAATATAAGACCGCTGTGTCCCAACATATGGGTACTGAAAAACAAAGAAACCATTCGTTGCCTTGCACTCAGTAAAAAGTTTCTTTTTAAACTACCATAAATAAGTAAAACATTTCATTGGAGACACACAATATTCTAGTTTCGCTACTAATATGGTTGCATAGTTTGCATTCTAGGAAATATTTCCACGATATTTATGTACGTGTGTTGGCAGTATTCATGGAACACAACGAAGCCTCAGGTGACGCTACCGCTTGGCAATTTTATACACAACAAGATGTTCAGTAAAGAACATATAGCCTACTTTCTCCTAAATCCATGGGTAGTGTTATAACTCTTTGTCCTTTTCAAGGAGTATGATTGAATGTTGGTTGTAGTAGCTTGTTGAAATACAACGTGTTATACGGATATTAAACATGAATATGAGGTGCCCTTTGCTAGTGCTACCTCTGTACCAAATTTCGTTCAATTCGGTTTCACCGTGTTTGAATTGATAGGGGGAATCGATTTGCACACATACTTGGCCACCATCTGCAAACTATTGGGCTGATGTTCTTGCAGCTTGGTCAGAATATGTTTCCCACATAAAGATATGGTGTTGCAAAATTTGGTAGAGACTAGATTATTAGGTTGGTCGTAATTACATTTTAGCTTTTAACATTTGGGTGGCCGCGATTACGTTTCCGTCAAGATAGCGGTGATATAAATCATGACACTGAGGTGCCCTTTGCTAGTGCTACCTCTGTACCAAATTTCGTTCATTCGGTTCCACCGTGTTCGAATTAATAGGGGGAATCAATTTTGACATAAAGATGGCCGCCATCCGCAAACTATTAGGCTAATGACCTATTAGATTGGTATGTTGTTGCAAAGTTTGGTAGAAATCGGATGGTTATATTAGTCGTAATTTGATTTAAGCTTTGAACATTTGTGTGGCCGCCATTACGTTTCCGTCAAGATGGCGGCGATATTAATCATGACACTGAGATGCCCTTTGCTAGTGCTATCTCTGTACCAAATTTCGTTCCATTCGGTTTCACCGTGTTTGAATTAATAGGGAGAATCGATTCTGACACAAATATGGCCGCCATCCGCAAACAATTAGGCGAATGACCTATTAGATTGGTCAAAGGATGCTCCCTCCATAAAGGTATGTAGTTGCAAAATTTGGTAGAGATCGGATGATTAGGTTAATCGTAATTTGATTTAAGCTTTGAACATTCGTGTGGCCGCCATTGCGTTTCAGTCAGGATGGCGGCGATATAAAACATGACAATGAGGTGCCCTTTGCTAGTGCTACCTTTGTACCAAATTTCGTTCCATTCGGTTCCACCGTGTTCGAATTAATAGGGGGAATCAATTTTGACATAAAGATGGCCGCCATCCGCAAACTATTAGGCTAATAACCTATTATATCGGTCAAAGGATGCTCCCTCCATAAAGGTATGTTGTTGCAAAGTTTGGTAGAGATCGGACGGTTATGTTAGTCGTAATTTAACTTAAGCTTTGAACATTTGTGTGGCCGCCATTACGTTTCTGTCAATATGGCGGCGATATAAGACATGCCACTGAGATGCCCTTTGCTAGTGCTACCTCTGTACCAAATTTCGTTCCATTCGGTTTCACCATGTTTGAATTAATAGGGGGAATTGATTTTCACACATATATGGCCGCCGTCCGCAAACTATTAGGCTAATGACTTATTCAATTGGTTAAAGGATGCTTCCTTTATAAGGGTATGTTGCTGCAAAATTTGGTAGAGATCGGATGATTAGGTTAATCGTAGTTTGATTTAAGCTTTGAACATTTGTGTGGCCGCCATTACGTTTCCGTCAAGATGGTGGCGATATAAAACATGACTCTGAGGTGCGTTTTGTTTGTACTACCTCTGTACCAAATTTCGTTCCATTCGGTTGCACCGTGTTCGAATTAATAGGGGGAATCGATTTTCACACAAAGATGGCCGCCATCCGCAAACTATTACGCTGATGACCTATTAGTTTGGTCAAGGGATGCTCCCCCCATAAAGGTATGCTGTTGCAAAATTTGGTAGAGATCGGATGATTAGGTTAGTCGTAATTTGATTTAAGCTTTGAACATTTGTGTGGCCGCCATTACGTTTTCGTCAAGATGGCGGCGATATAAAACATGACACTGAGGTGCCTTTTGTTAGTACTACCTCTGTACCAAATTTCGTTCCATTCGGTTGCATCGTGTTCGAATTAATAGGGGGAATCGATTTTCACACAAAGATGGCCGCCATCCGCAAACTATTACGCTGATGACCTATTGGTTTGGTCAAAGGATGCTCCCCCCATAAAGGTATGTTGTTGCAAAATTTGGTAGAGATCGGATGATTAGGTTAGTCGTAATTTGATTTAAGCTTTGAACATTTGTGTGGCCGCCATTACGTTTCCGTCAAGATGGCGGCGATATAAAACATGACACTGAGGTGTCCTTTGCTAGTGCTACCTTTGTACCAAATTTCGTTCAATTCGCATTCACCGTGTTCGAATTGATAGGGGGGGACAGACATTCAGAGTACACACACTCACACACACACAGACACACACACACACACACACACAGACTCACACACACACATACACACACACACAGACTCACACACACACATACACACACACAGACAGACACTCTTTTTTCGCCCTGTGTTGATCTCATAAGTCTACTTTCATTTTTTGCAAAAATCGAAAGTAGGCTAAAAATGACGAATCTAATAGTTGCATGATCCTTCGCCACGATATTTTTAACAAAAGAAACCAGAAGCAAATCATCAATGCTTATCCGTGATGGGGAGACTGAAATAGGAAGCTCTCTTGAGTGAGGGCTGGCTAGTGCCAAATTGCACGATATAAACAAAACTACCCGCTTGGGGTCACATTTTCTCCCTGCGACTGTTCCAGGATTAAGTAAAGATAAGGTTTTATGCGATAAATCAACATGTTCATTTTTGTGATTGTTTAAGTTGATATATATAAATACACTTCTTACTGTGACGCCAAATATTTGTAGGATGATATGCCTTCAACTTAATTTACATGTATAAATTTGCAGCCGTTAAGCGAAGTAAGACTACGTGTTATTTATAATAATAATATCTTTTATTGCAATAACTTTGTGCCGTCTGGCCTTTCGCAGATGTTGTCGCAGTGGAAGACTGTACCAATTAGCCTGGCGCTGGGCCCATGAAACCGGACTAAGGTTATGCAAGTATCAGAGGCGGCGGATTGAACGTACATCCACATCGCTGTGAATGCAAGTTCAATTCGAATGCGCTAAACATTGAGAACCATGGGCCTAGCTTAGCTTAGCCTAATTGCTTAAGAAATAAAGATCTAAACAAAGTAGCAAATAAGGTACACAAACGCCACGCTTAAATAGAGGAACGATAATGTATATTCTCAAAGGAAATGGTCTTGAGAGATGACGAGGAAGCGTTACATGGTAAGGTAAGGTAATATGATCTTCTAACATAAGACAAGAGGTAACCTAACCGTACGAGGAACCGTAAAATTAAGGTTATGGGGCGAATATGCGGCAAAGGTAAAGGAGGGAACGTAAATGGGGAAGGTATACTCATAATGAGTGAAATTAAATCGTGAAAAGAGACAGATAAAAAGGGCTATACGAAGAAGTCAGGAAACGTGAGTCTGCCGTCAAAGGAGTGATCGGCAACTCTGATAGCCCAGAAGAAAGCAAGAGGTGAGGGATTATAAGAAAGGTCGGAGAATTAATAAAAGCGCGCGTAGACATGACTTGAACAAAATAAACATTAAAATGAGGGGCAAGAAACCGGCATGAAATATTTAAAGGAAAGATAACGTTACACATTACAAAAGATATCCATCAAGATAAGTTACGCATAAGGGATAAAGTCAATCTCATTGACTTGTGCATGAAGACGCAATCCTAAGATAAGGTAGACAGACAAAGTTAAGAGGTTTGGTGTTGGTCTTACTGTGATGTACGCACCATCCAGTAAACCGAATCAAATACCAAGATAAAAGGAACGACGATAACGAGATAAAAGGTAAAGTAAAGATACAGGCACACAATAGACATACTAGATAAGGCTAAATGCTATAGTATTCCATACGCAAGCCACATATCCACACCCACATACAAGGGATATTAAGGGATTGATGGATTCTGTTTATCCGACATCACGAAATAGTACGAAAATAAACTAAATAGACGTCCCTACGCGCACATTTATATAAATCACCAGAAAAAGGGGAGAAAACCGAAATAAAGCCAGGCATCTCGAATACGAGAGCGGAAGCACAAAAATAAAGTCCTACCAGAATACAAAAGACAGAAGACTGCCAGGAGAGTATCAAAGGGTTGTCACAGGTGACGGAAAAAGAAGATAAAAGGGAAGAAGTGTCACTAATCACGATTCGGCATAGCAAGAAATCACTATAACGAATCTTGATCAGCAATTATAGAAATGTCCACTGATCTGCTACACTATTCTGGCCAGTAATAATCAAGAAGAAAAGAGAACAATTCCGATAATTGACACGCCGAAGGAAAGAAAAAAAGGGGAAGACTACAGGTGGAAGAAAAACAGTTCAACTTACATGAAAGTAATGTAATAAACTATAAATTAATCTTTGCAAAAAGCTGTTAAGGACACGAACCGAATTTCACAAATCGTAGCACGGTACCGTTCGCAACTCTTGCAACGACGGCTACGAATACAATGTGAACCTGATTGATGGAGATTCTTAATTTTGCACAACCTAATGAAAACCATGTATGGCGAAGCGTGTAACCAAATGTCGCAGCTAGTAACCCCCTCCTTGCCAGTCTTTGTAGATCATGACATCCGTGGAGCAGAATTCACTCCATATGTGTCTCTCCTTTGCCCTTACTTTCTGTACGAAGTGTAGGCCTATAAAACTCGGT
Source organism: Meconema thalassinum (assembly GCA_946902985.2). Lineage (NCBI taxonomy): Eukaryota > Metazoa > Arthropoda > Insecta > Orthoptera > Tettigoniidae > Meconema > Meconema thalassinum. The sequence continues at coordinate 2,123,884,094 of OX336388.2, forward strand.
TTATATGGCAGCATACATATTGTTTGTTAAAATGAATACGTATTTTATTTTTTGTGAATTTATATAACTTGAATTTTGGATAGTTTGAAGATTTTCTCATTCTTCTAAGTGCTCAAATTAAAGAGATGTCTTTGAACAATATAACTCAGGATTACCCAAAAACTTTCCTTGCATGCAAAGTTTCAGCCAGCTGCACATTTTCTCTTTCTTCGCCTCTCAATGCTTAATCTCAGCGAAGATTGTTGTTGTTGTTGATTCATTGAGGGATTTTGCGACGTCGTGGTCATGTAGCCTCGTGTACTTATGTGTGTGTGTATATAGAAGTTGCCTGATAACCTGTGTTATTGTGATGGCTGTATTAGTGTTTTAGTTGTAATTTAGGTGAGGATTAGGAAGGAAGCGGCTGTGGCCTTAATTTAGGAACTATCCCGACATTCTCCTGGAAGAAAAATGGGTAACCTCGGAAAACCATTTCCAAGATGGCTGAGGTGGTAATCGAGCCCGCCTCTTCTCATTTTGCCTCACGAGGCTGAGTGTATCCCGTCCCAGCTTTCAGACCAGAATTAATTTTCTGGCAGAGCTGGGAATCGAACCCAGGCCTGCGCGGTGACGGCAAAGAATGCTATCCACTACGCAGCGAGGTGGACCTCTCAGCGAAGAAACAATTAGTGTGGTCGACATCACATTCCAGCACGATGGAGAGCTGGGACAAATATTAATAACAAGTGACTTCTTGCACGCGAGCAACACCCTCAGTCCGTGTGAACTTCTACACTGCGTTGCAACTGTTCTTCTCAACGCAATGGCTCAACTGAGGCTAGGCCTGTATCACGCAGGGCCACCTGCCACCCGGCTTGTAAAGGTGCGTATACACTTGCGCGCCGCGCCGCTCGCGCGCAGCAAATTCGCTAGATTAGTACGGGGTTTCGAAACTGCGCGCGCGCGGCGCACGACGATCCATCTCCTGTCGGTTTTTTCCACGCGCACTTTGAGTGTTCGCAGTTCAGATTTGGACGGGATTGTGAGAAGTTCGTTGTTTCTCGCGCGCATCTGATTGCAATATTTGTGCGTTTTGAGTGGTGATAATGGAGTGGTCAGACGAATCTGTGATAAAATTTTCGATGCTTATCGCAAAAAGCCTCTTCTGTGGGATCCTCAACATAAGGATCATTTTAAGAAACCAATAGACTAAAAGCAGATGCGTGGAGAGAAATAGGAGCTGAGATGGATATATCTGCGGACCAATGCAAGAAGGTGATATCTCTGCTGTCTTCCTACCGGCGTGAGAAAAGTAAAATAAATCCCAGGGCGGAAATACGTATCTTCTTTGGAAATGTGGGGTCCAATCTTCTGCAGCAGATTCTGAAAGTCAGGAAGGTGACATTCGAGTAAAATTCTTATACTGGCCGCTTATTTCTTGTGACTTCAAGTCCATCATTAGCTCCGCACCATTCCTTTTTTAAACATGTCAGTGTGCCACCAACGTCGTCGTCGTTTCTTTTTCTTTTTGCACAAACGTGCCATTAAAACAGCAGCACCACTCATCACCGCAATCGCGAGGTTTTCCTCGTGCGGCGGAGACATGATTATATTTACCACCCTCCAAACTGACTAGTGAATGTTCGTGGGTTTCCTATGGATCGCGAGAGGTTCGTTTAAATAACAATTCTGGTCGAGCAACACACGCGCCGCGCATGCACCGCGCGCAGTGCGCGGCGCGCAAGTGTATACCCACCTTAAGAGTTGGCAGTGTTCCAGGCCCTCTAAGATATATCTTCACAGCTCCAAACTCCAGTCGAGAGGACTATGTCTAAGACCTGTTTTACGGTGCAATGCCATTAAGTTTGAAATTGGAAAACAGTTCATCGAACATCGGAAATCCATATCACCGCAAACCATTAACTTTTCAGGTGACTAGTGGAGTGTGGATGTTATCATTATGCATGGTTCAGATATTTTATTGAACAGTTAAATGTTTCGATCTATGCACATTCTTTACAAACCAGTGTCCGTGGCTTAGGCGCCAGCACGCCGGCCTCTCACCGCTGGGTCCGTGGTTCAAATCCCGGTCACTCCATGTGAGATCTGTGCTGGTCAAAACGGAGGCAGACGGGTTTTTTTTCGGGTACTCCGGTTTTTTCCGTCAAAATTTCATTCCAGCAACACTCTCCACTATCATTTCATTTCATCTGTCATTCATTTAATCATTGCCCCAGAGGAGTGCGTCAGGCCTCGGCAGCCGGCACAGTTCATATCCTCGCCGCTAGATGGGGGCTTCATTCATTCCATTCCTGGCCCGGTCGGAGACTGGAAGCAGGCTGTGGATTTTCATTTGTTTTCATCTGTCGAGATTCTGCCAGTTTCGTTTTCTGAGAGAGTGCATGTAACGCAGAGAATACCTTGTATTTGACCATGGCCTCCTCGAAAACCCCATTATGACACTAGCCACGCAGTGAACCTTAAAATAGGAGTCGTGGAAGTCAGCGCAGGTGCGGTGCTATACTTACCTAATTGGTCAAACAGCTGTTCCGTAATGAAAATCATGAGCTCTGATTGGTGGAGAACCTGTATCATAATGAAATATGAATTATAATGAACCTCTTTAAGATGCAGTTTTCTGGTATATAATATTTATATTTCGGCTTGGTCGAACATAAAATATATTGTATTCCATAAATCATGTTAAACCAGACTTTTATGTAATATTTTCAAAATACAAAATGCAATTCTAACTTGTGTAAAAAATTTGCCCAACTATATTCCTTCCAGGATTACAAATAAACTGCAAGTAATTCCATGAGTAAGATACGCATTGTGTAGCAAATTTTCACATGTATGAACATGTTACAGCCAGAGGATATAAAACCCTCTGTGATTTGGACTCATAGAGGCAGTAACAGACGTGCAGAAGAAATTGCATAGGCCTATGAGGTTTTAGTACGACCAAATTTAGAGTATGGTACCTCAATATAGAATCCCTTCAGCACAGGGGTGATCTAGAAACAGTCCAAAATTAGGCGACTGGGAATCGTCACAATCGAGAAAATGCGCTCTCTACAGTGCTTTACGGGAGCGGGCCACAAAGGAACTCGCAGAAAGATTTAAGAAACCAAACTGCTATGGCAAAAGTGACCATATATTCCTAATTGAGCGTAGCAACATTATTGATTGGATGGTCTCCCTGAGCAGTTGTATAGTATTTACCGCAGAATGTATATTTAAAAGGGAGATATTGAGACTAAATTATTGAGAGGTTGAATGAACCATTGTGTATTTGAAACACATATTTTAGAACTATAAAACATTTAGCACCTTTGGACTCTAGAGAACATATTATCATTTTAAATGATCTTGTCGACTTCGTCGTTACACTGGGGTCTGGCGTTACGTTACGGTGACGGGATGAAATGTACTCAGATGCACTGAGGTGTGTGACGTCATAGTACCGCTTGGTTCATGCGTTCCCCGACAATATCTACTTCGTTAGTATAAGACAAAAATCCCCGATTCTTGGATGTCACGGGTAATATCAAGAGCTACCGGATGGATTTTGATGCGGTTTTCACTATTCTGTAAAGGATATCTCGAGGATGATTTCTGTGGAAAATAATTTATTTATGATCAAAGGAAGCCGAGCAGTAAAGATTTCAGTGGAAAAGTCGAAAAAAAACTGGCGTCCGAGCGCTTTGTAAGCTTACGATGGGCAAACCCTTAAACATATCTGAATACTATGAGTGTAAGAATTGATCAGCATGAAAAGTTCTAAAGAAAGTCCGCGAGAGTATACGTCTATCTTCAATATATCGCCTACTATAAGAAGTGTTTTTACGATTTCATTTCTTTCAACAATCTCCATTCAGTTACTGAGGCGACAGTTTACGAGCTAGCTGGGGCGAGTCTATCGCCCCAGTAACAGCTTAGCTAGCGGACGAGCTTATTGCCCCTGATACAGCCAGCAGCAAACTGTCGAGTCGTGTTGAGTTAAAAACTTTAGAGAGGAATTTGTTGAGTTTGGAGTTTCCCTGGAAGTGCAAGTCGGCTTTTCTTCATTTCGCCTGTCAACTTTCCGTTCCGCAAAATTCACAGTCAAGTTAAGATTGGACGGAAGGGGGATTTGTGTTTCATGCACCTTGCCATTCATAAATTACGTCTGACAAGACTTTGTTGCACATGCATCTCCATGATAATATAATTAACAGTCCAGTCAGTGACTTTAACCCATCATGCCGAGACGTAAAACGGATATTGGTCGTTTTTCATTGACATTGAAAAAAAATGCGCTTATCACGTAATGCATTCATAACTGTTCCAGGGCGAAGCCGGGGCGGGTTGCAAGTAATAATAATAAAATACTACTCATACACATCACCACATTCACCATTCAATTAATTGGATTTTCCATGAGATATTAGCCTACATACTGAATTTCAGTCAGTCGACACGAATTGTGCCCAATTACATTCGGCGTGAAATCAACTATTTAAACGCCCTAGCCTGAAAGATATATTACATGAAAAAGTCTGTCACTAAAATAACGCACTTTTATGTACAAAGAGGGAGGGTACAGGATGTCATGTTTCAATCGTCACGCGCTCATCATCAAGAGACACAGACACAAGCCTACATTTCAAATGATGTAAATAAACCAAAAATAAATTACTCTTGCCCCAGGAATCTGTAGTTTTGGCTAGACTTAGCATAATTCATAGTCGAGATTTACAGTCAAAAATAAATAAATAAATAAATAATTAGGAAAATTAGTAAATAAATATATAAATAAATACATAAATACAAAAGGATCAATTATATAATTAACAATTAAACTAATAAATAAATATAATAAGAACATACAAAACAATTAAATTTCAAAGAATATATTTAAAGAAAATAACTAAATAAATATTAATGGAAAAAAGAAATAAATCAATCAATCAATCAATCAATAAATAAATAAATAAATAAATAAAGGGCCCTCAACGAACCAAGAAGAATAACCAATAAGTAAAAAAGAAATTATCAATAAATAATTAGGTAAATAAATATTAAATAAAATCATTAATAAATACATACATATATGTGTGTGTGTAATTAAGTGGGTAAACAAATAATCCTTCAGCTATTCAGCCACGTATTGTTTACTGAATATAAGCTGTGTATATGGAGAGTAGCAAATCAATGTCTGAGAGATGGGAGAGTTAATCGATAAATTTCTGAAAGCTTTTCATGACTTCTGCCTAAAGGACCTCAGTTAGGTTTCTTGCTCTGTTAGGAAATTTAATTAGGGCCTGAGGGGGGAATCTCGGACCTGTGGGGAAAACTAGGAAGAAGTGAATTGCATTCCAACCTCACTGATCAGAACATTTGTTTTACACCAGTTTCAGCTCTCTTCCATGTAAATGCTGTGATATACACGCCACTATAATACAGGCTATCAGACATACTGTATTTCACACATAAATCAGTTCTCGAGGCTAGTAGCCAAGTGGCCCCAATTTCCTAAGTAGAATTGAAACTCGTACTACTAAAGACGATGTACTGCACAGTTCTAATAATTTATTGAATAGAAAAGTTTGTCAGAGGGAGGAATTGCTATTCCTAGCCTTACTAATTGGCAATTACACGCACAGAGTACAAACAATATCGACACTACTACATTGATAATGGTATCGCGAAGTCCGCGACAAGTTCTGTAGATAAGTTGTGATGTGGGTGGAGGATTGACGACAGGAAGGAGCGTGTGACATAAGTTGATTGCAAACTGTATGTGTTGCGGGTTGCATTGAGTGACGTAAGGCGAGAGCACACCGTATGAATTGGTTACAGTTTGTCTATGCTGCAGGTTGCATTGAGAGTCGTCAGGCGAGAGCACAATAAGGTGTGAATTGAGGCCAAGCTGTCTGTGCTGTGGGTTGCATTGAGAGACGTCAGACGAGCGCACACTGTTTGAGTTGGTTACAGGCCGTCTGGGCTGCGGGTTGCATTAAGTGACGTCAGGTGACAGCGCACGGTGTGAGCTTGATTACAGTGCTGCGGGTTGCATTGAGAGATATCAGGCGAGTGCACAATATGGTGTGAGTTGAGGCCAAGCTGTCTGTGCTGTGGGTTGCATTGACAGACGTCAGACGAGCGCACACTGTTTGAGTTGGTTACAGGCCGTCTGGGCTGCGGGTTGCATTAAGTGACGTCAGGTGACAGCGCACGGTGTGAGCTTGATTACAGTGCTGCGGGTTGCATTGAGAGATGTCAGGCGAGTGCACAATATGGTGTGAGTTGAGGCCAAGCTGTCTGTGCTGTGGGTTGCATTGAGAGACGTCAGGCGAGAGCACACTGTATAGGTCGATTACAGGCCGTCTGGGCTGCGGGTTGCATTAAGGGACGTCAGGCGACAGCGCACGGTGTGAGGTTGATTACAGGCCGTCTGTGCTTCGGGTTGCATTGAACGACGTCAGCCGAGAGCGCACGGTGTGAGTTGATTCAAGTTCTCTGTGCTGCGGGTTGCATTGAGAGACGTCAGACGAAAGCACATGGTGTGAGATTAGGCCAAACTGTTTGTGTTGCGGGTTGCATTCAGTGACGTCAGGCGATAGCGCACGGTATGAGTTGATCCTAGGATGTTTGTGCTGCGGGTTGCATCGTGTGACGTCCATAGAGTGCCACGCTCCAAACAAAGGCTCTCAAAAATGACTTTCTAATACCTAAATCTATACTTGACGACAACAGGTTTCTTTTTTGTAGAAATGCCTTTCTTCCCGAGGCCAACCTATTTTATATATCCTCTTTGCTTCGTCCATCACTGATTATTGTGCTTCCTAAGTACCGTAAGTCTACTACTTGCTAATTTGGCGTCACCAGGGAAAGTTTTATTTCCGAAAGGATAATGTGAGACTGATGATGCCTGGCATACAAGAAAACATACCTGTGAATATATTGATGGTTTCAGTCCATTATATAGGAACTTCGATCTATAAAATCTTCAATAGCTTTCATTCCGTTTCCCTTGACAACGTGTTAGCAATTTCATCCGTTCATTGTGTTAAGTTGAAATACACCCTCTGTCTGAAAAGTTCGGTGAATGGGCTATATTACGAACGGATTGTTGGTATACCTGAAACAGCCGTTACTGTCTTTCGAAGTAATCCCCGTGGATGGTTATGCACTTCTGAGAACGACTGATCAACTCCTGGCATAGTCTTCTGTAGGAATAGCCTTCAGTTTGGGTCGTCAAAACTCTAAATTGAAAGCAAGAGAGAAGCGTGAATGTATACAATCTGCCTTGCACACCTGTTCGACGGGCGGCCGTGAGAAGAGTGAATGTGCTGTGGAATGGAATGGTCCTTAAAACCATCGTCACGGGTGACGAGACCTGGTGCCTGAGGTACGACCTTGCAAGCAAGCGTCAAAGTGTGGAGTATCGGGGTCCAGGGTCGCGGAAAAGCCCTGAAGGGCCAGAGGATTTCGATCATTTTGGACATCCAACGTAATGTGACGACCCATTGAAGGCTATCCCTCAGGAAGACTATGCCAGGACTTGCACAGCCATTCTAAGAAGTGCATAACCGTCCATGGGGATTACGTCGAAGGATAGTAACGGCTGTTTAAGGTAAGCCAATAATCCGTTCGTAATATAGTCCATTCACCGAACTTTTCAGACAGAGGGTGTACATTAACAGTCATCTGTTGTTAGCTTAGTCTCTCTGTCTGAGGTGCATATTGACCTCAACTCGTCTTTCAGCCTTAAATGGCATAATAAACTACTGACAGAAAAGCACAGTCCAGGTACCCTACACAACTGAATCCACATTGTAATACCCAGGTCTCACCTAAAGAACGTAATTCAACTGCATTTTCACCCCAAATAGGAAATAAAGACACATGTTCGGCTTCGGTGGCGTGGACGGTAGCATGCCGAACTGCTATGCCCAAGATCGCGGGTTGAAACCTGGAGGAAGTCGTTGCATTTTTTAAGAGCGTTACAATCCTTCAGCATGACTTCCTTCGGAAGGGAAGTGAAGCCGGCGGTCTCATGTCACGAAAAAGAAACTTCCACTGACTACAATTGTGTGAAGCTAAAATTTGTAGGTTAGTTGGATAACGCTATATTAGTTCCAACGTTTGTTGCCAGGTGCTGGCTGCGATGGTATCTAGTAGGCATGTCCGTTGCTAGGTGTCGTGGAGGGTATCATTTGGTAGCAAAAGTAACAAACTACTTGAAAACTTGATCGTCTGCAGTCCTTCTAACTGAATCACAGATAGCACACACTAATACAGCCATCACAATTAACACCGGTTATCAGACAGATTCTACACACATCCAACGTACAGGGGGCTACATGAACACGTTGTCACAGCCCCTAAACTGAACGGCCAACCATCCTGCCTTCCTTTGGAGGTGAAGTAAAGTCGAGCCCATGTCTGAGATTTATGGCCTATGAAAGAACCTACCACTACAATTGGTAGTTAGACTTCAAGCCTTTGAACTATGGTTTTACAGAAGAATACTGAGAATACCATGGATTCATAAAGTTTCAAATCAGGAAGTTGTACGCAAAGTTGAAAAGAGACCTGAACTGATCAAGATCATTAATTGTCGTAAACTACAGTACCTTGGTCACATTATGAGGTATGAGCTGCTTCAAGTTATACTGCAAGGAAAAATAGAAGGAAAGAGATCGCCCGGCAGAAGGAGAATTTCCTGGCTTGACAACTTTACAACCTGGTTCAGCAAAAGCTCTGAAGAATTGTTTCGAATTGCCACAGATAAAGCCAGAATAGCTATGCTGATCGCCAGTGCCGAAACGGACAGGCACTTTAAGAAGACGAAGAAGAAGCCAAGTATGTAGGTTATAATTGGTTGGTTAGAAAAGCTCTATCAAGTTACAATGTTCGCTGCTAGTTATCAGTGACAGGGGTATCTGGTAGCTAAATTTGGAACTACTTGAAATTGAACTTGCTGGGGAACCCACGGGCGTTCAATTAAAATACCCTGCTATGGCCATTGGCTGCAATTCATATATAATTAATGGCACATATCTTGTTTCTGGGGAACAAAATATCATTCGAGTAATCGAAATACTCTAATTATAGAAATAACATGATATATAAATTGTGTAGAACTTCGTCGGAAAATTAAAATAACTTCAATATATCGAATAATCGATATATCGAAGTTCGACTGTGTATTGCCTTCAGCAACAGATAATGGAGCACAGGCTGTGTTACACAGGCGCAACTAATACCGCACACCAGGCACGTCTGTGCGCCAGGAAAAGCTTCTGTGTAGCTGAATTTACATTCCACCAGTTAAGCTTCATGATCAACGCGACGAATTCAAACAAACTGTTCCATTACCAAGGGAACTACTGAGTAAGTATGGCTACATGCACTCAGGGTGAGGGGAGAGGGATGGTCTCCCGAGTACCATCAGATAGGGAGCATCGGGATGGCTCTACTGCTGCGCAATCTTATGTATGGGACACATTTTGAAAACAGAACTTCTGTGTCTCATCTATTAACCTCTCTCATCATGCAAACTGGTTGCTGGAGAAGATAAAACAAGCTGTTCAGTGAAGATCGTATAGTGATAACTAGGGCTCGGATTTTAGGAGCTGAAAATTGGCAAAATATTTATTTTTATGCATTAAAATACCTACAATAAGAAGATGCTAAGTATAGGAGCCAAACTAGGGCATTACAGCACTGTTGTCAGACCAGAAGGTTTATATCCTTCGGAGACCCTGTGTATGAATCGGACAGGATAATCAGATACTTAAAAAGAGAACGCAGACTACTACGGAAGATCTTGGGTTGACTGTCAGGTTCGACTGATATCAAATAAAGAAGTATACAGCAAGATGGAACCGATAACAACAACAATTAGGAAACGAAGATTGCTGTTTTATGGGCACATCTTCCGTATGAATCAAGACCGGCTCACAAAGAAAATATGGAATTTTCTTAAACCGAAGATCTCCAAGTTCAAATGGTTCCAAGAGTGTGAGAAAGATATCAGACAGGTGGGCATTACGGAGGATAAAACCTAAGACAGAAATAGTTGCAGAAGGATGGTGTAAAGCTATCAGGGTTTTAAGGTGGAGGCAGAACCCAGAAAACGAAGAGGCCCTTTGACTGAAGAGCGGAAGAACAAGCTGATAGATGGGCTCAAGAGATACTGGCAAGATGTCAAAACCGGCAAACGAACAAGACACAGACACTGAAATGAGTGTGGTTGTTAACAGGCAGTCCATAGAGGTTCAAATCGACGGTTAAAAAAATACCTGAAATATGTGATCAAAAAGTAAAAATATTTAATTATAATTTAGATTATTAATGTGAATATAAACAATATGCAGTACTCACGAATGCAATTTTTGCTATGTCTCGCTGACTGCTAAAGCATTACAATACAAAACGAGATACATCTTCAGGTTGTCCATCACAAATGATTGACGATTATCGCGAAACACTTTTTCTGAAGGCGCGAAACTGTGACAATATGTTCCTTGCCATTGAGGTGTTGTGTAACTTGAGATCGCTGTTTAGCCTTGATTGCTTTCCCACATGGTTGGCAGAACAGAACGCCCCCATCAGAAGTAAAATTATCTTTCAAATTCTGCAACAGACGATAACCTGTATTTGTTTTTACTTTTGGCATCGTCGAACTGCCTTACACTTCACAGTGCCAGAAATGAACTGCATGTGAGTGACACTGGTTCCAGGTAGCTTGGGGACGGGGAGGTCTAGCACGTGGTGCAATATGGCTATGGACAAGGAAATCCCCGGCTTCCACAGTGAGTGCCACGGGGCGACAAGTTAAGAATAACACAGCTGCAAGCAGACATACGCTCTGCGTGAAGATTAGATAGCTCACAGGTTCTTCCCCGTTGACGTAATACATATCAAAAATGCAATAAACTGAAAGATCTAGCATACTGATTTTAAAAAATGTAAATAATATCTCTTTTTGTGTGCTATTAAGTGAAAGGTAGGAAATTATGTATTTTTAGAGAAAAAAATGCTTAAAATATGTATTTACATAAAAAAAATATTTATTTACCTAAAAATCCGAGCCCTAGAAATGACTCTCGCCCTTTTCCTTTCATGCGGTGTAATTTTGTAGGATAGCGCACTAAATGAAGTAATACGTAGAAAACGCAGACACAATTTCTACAGTGTTGCCTTTTTTAAACTATTTAAAACGATTTGCAGTCGGGCAACATGTAACAGACAAGCCTAGTTACCTTGGGCAGGGAAACATTTTCTAAACAAATACATGAGAAAAATAATTTAAAATATTTAAAAGTCACTACATAAAATGGTAATGCTCTCACCTGTTGTGTCTAAGGTTTCAGGATCGAATCCTGGCGCAGTAATTTGCCTTTATAGGGTGCGCAATTGCGAGGAAGCCATGTTACTAGATTTACCGGTCCACTAAAGATATCCTTCGCGGTAAAATGCAGGAACCAGGGTGTCTCTAAAACCATCAGTGAAACAGTCCAGTTCTTTGAATCAACAGTAGTCGGTGGGTGGTCAAAAGCGGGTTACCTTGACAGGCTGACACAGGCCAGATACGTCATTGTCAAGTGAAAATTATCTCAGTGGTGTCCGGCTCCTTAGCTGATTGGCTAGCATGGTAGGCTTTGGGTCCCGGGTTCGATCCCGGCCCAGCTGTGCGAATTTTTAGGGGCACGGAATTGTCTATCATGCCAATGTTAAATTTGTTTAATTCATGCCCCTTTTCCTCACAATTTAATAAAGGCCTGATCATTAAATTTATGTCTCATTTGATTCAAACTTTTCTTGACATATTAATGGAGCGTTCTTTATATTGGGCATCAGGGGAGTCGGAAATTAATTTATTTGAGCTGTCCAAAATTAAAATTACCTTTCCTTAAAAAAATACAGCAATAACCCTAACAGTTTTACTTTAAACAAGAAAATTCCTCCATTAATATTCTACCCTCTATGAGGCAAATTTATGGTGAAATATTCACAGTTCAGTGATAAACTGTCGTCTAGAAAAAGGAACATATATACATGATGATTATCTCATGTTAGCGCAAGTGTAAACTAAATTATTGCAATTTCCAAAGGTTAAACTACAATGTATTATACATCATCTTAAAGGGCAGACTTCAGACATTCATAAAATATAACAAGAAGTTCCGTGAAGAACTATACAGCCTACTTTTCATGCTAATGGTTATTCTACAGTGTATGAACCTATCTAGAATAATGACGAAATTAAGTTGGTAATATCGAAATATCTAATTAGTTCAAAATATACCTGGTATAAAGTAGCCTAATAGAGCACTACAGTTGGCAGCCCTGGTGACTGAATATATTCTTAGTTCCACCTCTTAAGGTACAGAATACAAAATTTGGTTGAAGTCCAATGGACGTTACATGCAGTTAGACACTGGACCTATCAGCACGCGTAAAAGCATGTTGCCAACAATACCATGCGTGTGCTGGTCAGAAATAATCTGAATTATTATGATATCGTGTTGTGCCAATTTTGGATGAAATCCATTTTTTAGTATAGAAGTTACATGTATTTTAAAATTGGACATATCTGCAGGCATAGAATCATGTTGGCAGCACTGCCTTGTATTAATTACTCCAAATTAATCTAGAATGTTAGGTGCTATACGTGTGCAAAGTATAGATCTGTTGGCTTGCATACTTTCTGATATATTGATATTAGGGTAAAATAAAATAGACAGCATTTATTAACAATTGTCAGCCCTGATTGCTCTTAACAATACTTATAGTCATATCTGTTATGGTACACATAGCACATACGAAATTTGGTTGAAATCCAACTGATAGTATAGAAGTTACATGCATTTAAAAATTGGTACTATCAGCAGGCTTATAATCATGTTGGTAGAACTGACGTATATAAGTTACTCCAAATTAATCTAAAATGTCAGAATATACGTGTGCATAGTTTAAAGCTGTTGGCTTGCATACTTTCTGATATATTGGTATTTGGATAAAAAAAATAGAGAGAGCAATTATTAACAGTTGGCAGCCATGGTGGCTCTTAATAATACGCTCAGTCATATCTGTTTATGTACAGATATTACATACAAAATTTGGTTGAAATCCAATTGATAGTGTAGAAGTTATATGCATTTAAACATTGGACTTATCAGAAGACTTAAAATTATTTTGGCAACACTGTTATGGTTGGCCTCCTGGAAATTAAACTGAAGTAGTATTATCTACATGTGTGCCTATTTTGGAATAGCTCCCATATATACCTTGCACGATATCCAACATGGAGCTCAAATTTCTAGTGCGTTTTTTCAGCAGTTGGTAGCACTGACATCATTTTCAAATATGGACGTGAGCTATTCCGGTGCACATCTTTACTCATACTAAATTTGGTTTTGATTGCTGCAGCCGTTTAGGGTTGACAGGGGGGGGACACACACACAGCCAGCCAGACAGACAGAAGGACAGACAGACAGACAGACAGAAGGACAGACAGACAGACAGACAGACACACATTTTCCCGGATCGATCTCATAAGTCTACTTTTTCCTCATTTTTGCAAAATGTGAAAAGTAGGCTAAAAATATATAAAATATTGATTTTGACAATTGTAACCGTTCCGTATCCCCGGAATCTCCTGCGGTTAATATTTGTATCTCAGAATTGGTTTCTTTTTACATCCTAAAGAAAACAAACTTAAAATAGAATAAACAAGAGAAGTAAAAGGAATTTATTATTTATTTAGCGTATGGCTCTTAGTGCCGGGAGTGTCCGAGGACACCCAAGAGGGGAGCTAAAAGTTCCGTTCAATTTCAAGTAGTTCCAACTTCCACTACCAGATGTCACCGACACCTAGTGGTGAACGTTGGAACTTTGATAGAGCGTTTCAAAGAAATCTAACCTACAAATTTAGCTTCACACTAGTTTAGTTAGTGGAAGGATATTTTACATGCCATAAATCTATGACATGAGACCGCCGGCTTTACTTCCCCTTCGAAGGAAGGCATACTGAAGGATTTTAACGCTCTTAAAAATTCCGACGACTTTGGCTGGGTTTGAACCCACGATCTGGGGCCCAGGAGTTCAGCATACTACCAACTACGCCACCGAACCCGCTAGTAAAAGGAAAAAAAATTGGTATTATCATTGACGTTCAAAGTCTGAGGTCACGGGCTCGATTCAAGTGTGGGTAAGAAATTTTTAATTTTCGATCTCCCATCTACACGACTAGGACTACACGATCGAATGAGTTGAAGCCTTCGTTTGCCATCGCATGTACATCCATTTCGCACATATTACAGGCCTGTGAGATCAGGGAACGCTATTGATTTAGATGCTCTGCCCCCCGCATCCAGCAGTACCATTATCTGCTATTATCGCTCGGGAAGCGCTAAACTCGTGAATGCCGCAGTTAAGTTTGGAAGTTAGTCCTCAACTCCAGTATTGTTTGTGAAGATTCGAGGCGGTCTTGCTGGCGACAGATCCGTCTGATCAGCACAAAATGGCTCTTCACAACGCAGGTACCACATTCTGTGGGCTAGGGGTACTGGGTTCCACACCCAACTCCACCAAAAATGTAATTCTTGTCCGGGTGCTGCAAACTAGGCACACTCAGCCTCATGATATAAAATTTGGAATTACCTATTTACCCATTTATTCATTTATTTGCCGACAGTGGTAGCTACGCTCTCTAACGTGCAGCGCTATACCATGGGACAAAGCTGTAGACTCGGTAGACGTTGGTTTGAGGTCCATCATCGGCCCTCCTTGAAATGGTTTTCCATGGTTTAGCATTTTAAACTCCAGGCAAATGTTGGGACAAGCCACGACCACATCCTTGAGCAGTTTCATTCATCTGCATTATTTTCATCTCTCATTACCTCCTCTCAAGAGATTGGCATCAGAAAGAGCATCTGGCCGTAAAAAAAAAAACACCCGCCACCGAGCCTTTCATCGCTTCTCATCCCCAACCCCGTTCAAAACAGGAATAATAAGGGGTACTTATTTCTTCTTTATTTGTTTCACCCAACTTTGTGGCACATGAAATCAATCATGTTTTAGCCAATTTTCATTTATGAAACAAGATGTTCAGTAAAGAACATATAGCCTACTTTCTCCTAAATGCATGGGTATGGTTATAACTCTTTGTCCCATTCAAGGAGTATGATTGAATGTTCGTTGTAGTAGCTTGTTGAAATACAACGTGCTATAGGGATATTAAACATGAATATGAGGTGCCCTTTGCTAGTGCTACCTCTGTACCAAATTTCGTTCAATTCGGTTTCACCGTGTTTAAATTGATAGGGGGAATCGATTTGCACACATACTTGGCCACCATCTGCAAACTATTAGGCTGATGTTCTTGCAGTTTGATCAGAATATGTTTCCCACATTAAGATATGGTGTTGCAAAATTTGGTAGAGAATAGATTATTAGGTTGGTCGAAATTACATTTTAGCTTTAAACATTTGGGTGGCCGCGATTACGTTTCCGTCAAGATAGCGGTGATATAAAACATGACACTGAGGTGCCCTTTGCTAGTGCTACCTCTGTACCAAATTTCGTTCATTCGGTTCCACCGTGTTCGAATTAATAGGGGGAATCCATTTTGACATAAAGATGGCCGCCATCCGCAAACTATTAGGCTAATGACCTATTAGATTGGTCAAAGGATGCTCCCTCCATAAAGGTATGTTGTTGCAAAGTTTGGTAGAGATCGGATGGTTATGTTAGTCGTAATTTGATTTAAGCTTTAAACATTTGTGTGGCCGCCATTACGTTTCTGTCAATATGGCGGCGATATTAATCTTGACACTGAGATGCCCTTTGCTAGTGCTATCTCTGTACCAAATTTCGTTCCATTCGGTTTCACTGTGTTTGAATTAACAGGGGGAATCGATTCTGACACAAAGATGGCCGCCATCCGCAAACTATTAGGCGAATGACCTATTGGATTGGTCAAAAGATGCTCCCTCCATAAAGGTATGTAGTTGCAAAACTTGGTAGAGATCGGATGATTAGGTTAATCGTAATTTGATTTAAGCTTTGAACATTCGTGTGGCCGCCATTACGTTTCAGTGAAGATGGCGGCGATATAAAACATGACACTGAGGTGCCCTTTGCTAGTGCTACCTCTGTACCAAATTTCGTTCCACTCGGTTCCACCGTGTTCGAATTAATAGGGGGAATCAATTTTGACATAAAGATGGCCGCCATCCGCAAACTATTAGGCTAATAACCTATTAGATTCGTCAAAGAATGCTCCCTCCATAAAGGTATGTTGTTGCAAAGTTTGGTAGAGGACGGATGGTTATGTTAGTCGTAATTTAACTTAAGCTTTGAACATTTGTGTGGCCGCCATTACGTTTCTGTCAATATAGCGGCGATATAAAACATGACACTGAGATGCCCTTTGCTAGTGCTACCTCTGTACCAAATTTCGTTCCATTCGGTTTCACCGTGTTTGAATTAATAGGGGGAATTGATTTTCACACAAAGATGGCCGCCATCCGCAAACTATTAGGCTAATGACCTATTCATTTGGTCAAAGGATGCTTCCTCTATAAGGGTATGTTGTTGCAAAATTTGGTAGAGATAGGATGATAAGGTTAATCGTAATTTGATTTAAGCTTTGAACATTTGTGTGGTCGCCATTACGTTTCCGTCAAGATGGTGGCGATATAAAACATGACACTGAGGTGCCTTTTGTTAGTACTACCTCTGTACCAAATTTCGTTCCATTCGGTTGCACCATGTTCGAATTAATAGGGGGAATCGTTTTTCACACAAAGATGGCCGCCATCCGCAAACTATTACGCTGATGACCTATTAGTATGGCCAAAGAATGCTCCTCCCATAAAGATATATTTTGCAAAATTTGGTAGAGATCGGATGATTAGGTTAGTCGTAATTTGATTTAAGCTTTGAACATTTGTGTGGCCGCCATTACGTTTCCGTCAAGATGGCGGCGATATAAAACATTACACTGAGGTGCCTTTTCTAAGTACTACCTCTGTACCAAATTTCGTTCCATTCGGTTGCACCATGTTCGAATCAATAGGGGCAATCCATTTTCACACAAAGATGGCCGCCATCCGCAAACTATTAGGCTGATGACCTATTAGGTTGGTCAAAGGATGCTGCCCCCATAAAGGTATGTTTTTGCAAAATTTGGTAGAGATCGGATGATTGGGTTAGTCGTAATTTGATTTAAGCTTTGAACATTTGTGTGGCCGCCATTACGTTTCCGTCAAGATGGCGGCGATATAAAACATGACACTGAGGTGTCCTTTGCTAGTGCTACCTTTGTACCAAATTTCGTTCAATTTGCGCTCACCGTGTTCGAATTGATAGGGGGGGACAGACATTCAGAGTACACACACTCACACTCACACACACACACACACACACACACAGACTCACACACATACACACACAGAGACAGACACACTTTTTTTCGACCTGTAGTGATCTCATAAGTCTACTTTCATTTTTTGCAAAAATCGAAAGTAGGCTAATAGGCTTATGAGATCAACTTTTGTCCATGGGTCTGTCTGTGTGTGTGTGTGTGTGATGGTGTGTGTGATGGATTTTTGTGTGTCCCTAATAACTTCTAAATGGCTGGAGCGATTTCAATGGAACTCAGTAAGTTCATAGCACTATCCCGGGCGACCCCCACCGTGCCCTTCAAATTTAGTTACGTCTCACCAATCCAAAATGGCGACTGTGCGAAATATTTTACCAGCATTCAATATCTCCGAAACTATTACCTATATCACCCTGGAATTTTGTACGATGATAAAGGAAAATACTTGAAGTTCACCTATGCGACTTTAGAAAACCTGGTAACTACAAAACCAACTTGGCGGCCAAGCGAATTTGCGACATTAAAATAGACGTTTATCGCGATTTAACCAGCCAAACGCAATGAAACTTGGTACATTATATGGTTATACACATTGTAATGCACCGACATCAAATTTCGTTCAATTGTTTACATAACCTCAAGATGGCGGCAGTGCGAAATATTTCACCGGCATTCTATATCTCTGAAACTATTGGCGGTATCACCCTGAAATTTTGTACGGAGATAAAGGGCACCTCTGGAAGTTCATTTATAAGACTTTCAAAAACCGGTTAACTACAAAACGAATATGGCGGCCATGCGAATTTGAAAATTTTAAATAGACCTTTCTCGCGATTTAATGATCTAAACGCAATGAACCTTGGTACAGGAAATGTGTATACACATTGTAATACACTGGTATCTAATTTAGTTCAATTATTTACATAACCTCAAGATGGCGGCTGTGCGAATTTTAGAATTAAGTTTTTATTTCTTGTGTCGTAATCATGTGATCGAAGTGAAAGTTTGAATAATGAACCTACGCAATAATTTTCCTTTAATGGTACATGACTCTATGGCCTATACATAAAACAATCCAACATGGCGATCATCCGAAATATTTAGATGGATCTCAATATCTACGAATCTATTACAGCAATCAAACTGAATTTTTTTAAATGTTCATGGGGGCTATGAACTTAAGTTCACCTATAGGACTTTCAATAACCTGGTGATCACAAATACAACATGGCGGCGACGCGAAGTATAAATATTCACATGGTCGTTTGTCGCAATTTAACCATCCGAGTGCAATGACACTTGGAACATTAAATTCTTATACAAATGTTAATCCAGTGGCATCTAATTTATTTCAATTGTTTCCATAACCAAAAGATGGTAGCTGTGCGAAATTTTAAAATCTCGTTTTTACTTCTTCTGTACTAATCATGTGATTGAAGTTTGAATGCTACACGTACACAATAATCTTCATGCAACAGTACATAAGTCTAAGACGTACATACATAAAAATACAACATGGCAACCATCCGCAATATTTAGTCGGTTCTCAATATCTACGAATCTATTACAGCAATCAAACTGAAATTTTGTATCTTGATAGAGGGAATTAAAATAAGTAGGATATATGAAAATAGGCTGTATAGTTCTTCACGGAGCTACTAGTTTTCTATTGTTTTGAGCTTTCCTTTGGGCCCAGTATTGCCTCATCCTTTGAGACCTTGCTTCCCTTTCTTCGGCATAAATGTGGATCGTACGCGTTTGTTTGATTGTATCTTGGAACCGTTGATGGTTTTGTCCATGAGAATGGTGTCTGTAATTTGGAGTTCCGCGAGGTCTTTCACGGTTTCCTTAAACCAAAGAGGTATTGTTTTTTTTATTACGAAAGTAGTCGAAGATTTCTTTGGTTAGTCTATTTGAATTCATTTCGAGGATGTGCCCATAAAAATCAATTATCCGTCTTTTTATTCTGTACGCGAGTTGTTCAATCATTTGGTAATGAGTTTCGTTCCTGACATAGATTAATTTGTTGTTATGAAATTTGGGGCCTGCGATTTTGCGTAATATCTCTCTTCCCTTGACCTCCAGCCTTTCAAGCTGTCCCTGGATGGTGAGACACAATGTTTCATTTAATTGAATAGCACTATTATAGAGCACGAGAAATCAATGCTTCAAATCTTACCACATGTGTTTTTTCTCTCTGCTCACATTCGCTATCCTCTGATCTCTGCTCCCGGAGCTGTTCCAGGTTACTTGGCTGCTTTCGTTGTCTTTCTTGTTCCTCCCTGAAGATCGCTTTTTGAATTTTGTCCAGAAATAAATCCTTATTATATGTATCTGTAATGTCAATGTCGGGTTCCTTAAGATCCTTTAATTCCTGTGTTTTGTTAGCCTGTCATTATTCATTCTGTCGCTTCTGTGGCGTATTTGGTAGCATGCTGAACTGCTGTGCCCAAGATCGCGGGTTCAAACCCGGTCGAAGTCATCGGATTTTTAAGAGGGTTAAAAATCCTTCAGTATGCCTTCCTTAGATGGGGAAGTAAAGCCGGCGGTCCCATGTCATAGATTTATGGCATGTAAAACATCCTTTTACAGACTAAATTTGTGTGGAGCTGAATTGTTAGGTTAGATTTCGTCGGAACGCTCTATCAAAGTTCCAACGTTCACCACTTGATATCATTGATATCTGGTAGCGAAAGTTGGAACTTCTTGAAATTGAACGGAACTTGTAGCTCACTCTAAATGTGTCCGCTGGAAGCAGCTACAGACTCAGGCGAGCCGAACATGTCCTCGGACACTCCCGGCAGTAAACGTCATACGATAAATTATAAATAAATAATTTAAGTATTTATTTAATGCTTTCAGAACAGCACGTTCTGGGTCAGGGGCAATCTAGTGGCCAACCGGTCAACCTCCAATTGGGCAACATAGATCATCTCCCAGAACACGACATTGAGGTAAGAATTACAAGAAAATTAACGCAGGATATGGAAGCCATGGTGGAGACTTTATCAGTCAATCTTAAGAGGATGGTACGTGAGGAAATTAATAAGAGAACTTCCATTCATGATACTGAACTTATCAGCCGATGTGGTAAGGACGATTTGCGAGGAAATACCTTGCTCACAACGAATAATGAAGTGCCGCAAGCAATCACCTCTAATACGACATCTAAATTGCTCACAACGAATAATGAAGTGGTGCAAGCAATCATCTCTAATACGAGATCTATGGAACCTTCAATGTATCAAAGCCGTGCATACAAAGATGGGATTGTCGATTATCGACCTGCACAACGTAAACCCATGTACTTTAACTCGCAGTCATCAATCTCGACAACAGTAGACCCATGCTTGATCAACTCCAAAAATGGTAGTATGTCAAATATAACAGAATTACAAGCGGCAGAACCAAGAGCATGGTTATACATAGGGCGACTCCACCATAACGCTACAATAGAAATGGTGCAGCGCCACCTAACCAATCTTCATGTGACAAATATAATCGAGTGTGAAGAACTTACTGCCAGCCACACGGTTAAAGCTCTAAGAGTAGTTATACCTCTACAAGAACTTCCAAAGGTCTACGTTCCAGGAGCGTGGCCGAGTGGTGTCATCGTGAGACGATACCGGCTTTTTCGCTCCCTCAATAGAGGAATTTCACTTCCAGCCTAACCAGCTTCACGTCTTACTCTGAAATGTTGAGGGTCTTAAGAGCGCCACAACATTCACTAACAATAACCTACTGCATTCTCATGATATACTTATATTACTAGAGACTCTTTCGACCAAACCCATAGACATTAATGGATTCTACGCACAGCATATACCTGCAACACAAGGGTCAAGAGGTAGACCAATACGTGGCACCTCCTGCTACTACAAACCCAGCCTAGGTAAAATTCAGAGTACGCACCAAGAGCATGACACGTTGATAATAAACTTCGAATGGATATCAGTGATTGCCATATATGCACCGCCACTAACACCTATTGAAGAGTTGATAGCAACCATCATGCTTTCCTTGGGACACGTAGCTCTAGGCAGAGACATAATACTGGCTGGAGACCTAAACTGTAGACTAGACGTTGATAATCAAAGAGCGAAAGAACTTCTTGAACTAATGACAGAGGAAGGTTTTATCCTTGTTAACAAGGTTGAAGACAGAACTTATTTTGCACATTCAGGGTGTAGCACAATAGATTTAGTTTTTTATAAAGGCTGCAACATTAAGCTTCTGAACTACACTGTATGTCTCACTTCAGAGAAGGCGCTGATAAAGAAACATTGTCCAGTCTCGACCCACTTTTTCATCTCAAGATTGGATAAGAGAGAAAAACCTGAAGATACTAATCCTTCTCGACAGATCGATAAAGATGTTCTTAAACAGAACTTTGAGGAATGGAATAAACTGATAATTGCATGGAGAAAACAATATTGACGCAGCCGCCTTATCCCTCGAAAAGACAATTAAATCTGCATTTGTGTATCAGCGGAAAAGAAGATCGCGAATATGGTTTGATAAAGAATGCTATTTGTTGAGAAGAAGCGTCCTTGAGGCCATGCATGCAGTAAAATTCAATCAGAACCAGGAGGCAATAAAACATTACAGCATCATTATAAAGGAATACAAAATGCTGTTATCTGTAAAACGAAATGAACATCTGGAAAAAAGAGGCGAGAAGGATAATAGAAAAAGCTGTCAGCGATCCATTTCTAGCATTGAACCCTAGGAAAATACAATGTAGTGGAAAAATAGAAATGATTGAATGGGAAGAACACTTCAGGAACATACTAAACGTTTAAGATGATCTTGGTAATCCCGTGGTAGCTTTGCCAGGAACATACCAAAAAGAAACTGACCCGTTCACAATGGAGGAAGTGCACGAAGCTATTATGTCTCTAAAAAAACAGTAAGGCCTTTGGACCCGACGGTATATGCAATGAACCTGTGAAAGACTCATCAGAGGTATTACTTCCAGGAATTTCGGACCTAATGAATCTTTGTCTTCAAATGGGTAACATCCCCTCAGCATGGAGAATTTCGACTATCAAAGTGATGTTTAAGGGGAAAGATGACCAGTCAGATCCTAAATCCTACAGAGGGATTGCTATAGAAAAGACCATGATGAAAATAATGACAAAACTCCTTACGATGAGGATCACGGAAGAAGTAGACCATAAACTCCCAGATGAACAGTTTGGATTTCGTAAAGGACGGAGTGCCTTTCATGCCATTACCAACTTACTCAATGACATTGAAGAAACACTACGACACCCTGGTGGAAAATTTCATGTTGTTTTTGTTGATTATGCAAAAGCTTTTGACATGTTAAGCAGGCCTTTAATACTCGCAAAACTGGAATCCATAGTGGGTGAGGGTAATAAGCTAACGAACCTGATAAGTAACATTCTGACGACAAACTTCATACAAATAGATGACCGTGTCTCAACCTCGAATTTAATAATGCAAACCAATGGCGTACTTCAAGGAGACCCGCTTATCCCCCTCCTGTTCAACATAGCGACATATGATGTGGTGATGGCAACTAGGAAAGGAACAGCAAATCTCACAATATTATTATATGCAGATGATATGGTCATTGGCTCGAGATCCATTACTGAAGTTCAAAAAGCCTTAGACAATCTAGATAGGTGGGCAAAGGACAACAAGATGAAAATAAACACAGAGAAAACAGTGAAAATGACGTTTCATAAAGGAGGCAGAGAGGCTTCAGGAGACAGTATATACCTAGGAACGACTCCCCTTAAGTCAGTAAATACATTTAAATATCTAGGATTGACAATGCAAACAACAGCAAGAGCCTACAGAGTCCACATAAAATCTCGAGCAATAGCCGCTGCCAAAGCCATATATGACATCAAAACGATCACGAAGCTCTCTTTGGAAACTGCTATGACATTATTCGACGCGAAAATAACGCCCATCGCCACATATGGACTTGAAATCATATGGGAGAAATTATCCCTGGCAGACTTGTGGACGCTTGAAGCAGTCAAATCGCGCTTCCTGAAGGCTACCCTGGGGATATCGAAATATACAAAATCAAGATTAGCATATGAACTCGCCAGGGAGACCTTCTTCATTGAGGACCCTCGGATGAAGAGGGGGCTACCATCCACAGACGCCTGGAAAAAACTAATGCAGGAAAGAATGCAGAAAAGGGACGAAATCTGGTTCGAGTTTTACACCACGGAGGCCATGATGACTAGGACATGGATGAACACAAATCAAGACTTGCGACACTTTGTCAATTCGATGGCGGTACATGGGTATCACCATAAACTGTGTAATACCGAGTACATTCATGACGGTGATGAATCCTGCGTATGTAAATTATGCGGGGTGCAATGCAGTAGATACCACGTAATTTCTTGTGCAAATCGGGGATCATCCATTGTAAAATTTTGTGAATGACAGTTTGTTTTCATCAATATGCACAATTTGTGCGATTTATCTTTAATAATAAAATCCTTTCAGCTTATAGTGGTTGTTAATAAGTAACAATTTCAAATAACAGCATCGGCCCATACGATTCACACGTGGTAAAACAAGTAGTTCCGTGAAGAACTATACAGCCTATTTTCATATATCCTACTTATGTTAATTGTCACTATCAACATACACAATTTCTGTTTGATTGCTGTAATAGATTCGTAGATATTGAGAACCGACTTAATATTTCGGATGGTCGCCATGTTGGATTTTATATATGTAGGTCCTAGAGTTATGTACTGTTACATGCAGATTATTGTGAAAGTGTAGTATTCAAACTTCAATCGCATAATTAGGACACAAGAAAAAACAAAGAGATTTTAAAATTTTGCACAGCTGCCATCTTGAGGTTATGGAAACAATTGAAATAAATTAGATGCCAGTGGATTAACATTCGTATAAGGATTTACTGTACCAAGTTTCACTGCACGCGGATGGTTAATTTGCGAGAAACGTGCATGTGAATATTTATAATTCGCGTCACCGCCATGTTGGATTTGTGATCATCAGGTTATTTAAAGTCCTATAGGTGAACTTAAATTCATAGCCCCTATGAACATTAAAAAAATGCAGTTTGATTGCTAAAATAGATTCGTAGATATTCAGTATCGTCTAAATAATTCGGATGGTCGCCATGTTGGATTGATAAATGTATAGGCCATAGTCATGTACCATTAAAGGAAAATTATTGCGTAGGTTCATTATTCAAACTTTCACTTCGATCGCATGACAACATCACAAGAAATAAAGACTTAATTTTAAAATTCGCACTGCCGCCATCTTGAGGTTATGTAAACAATTGAACTAAATTAGATACCAGTGGATTACAATGTGTATAAATATTTCCTGTACCAGGTTTCAGTGCGCTTGGAACATTAAATCGCGAGAAAGGTCTATTTAAAATTTTCAAATTCGCTTGGCCGCCATGTTTGTTTTGTAGTTAACCGGTTTTTGAAAGTCTTATAGATGGACTTCCAGTAGTACCCTTTATCTCCGTACAAAATTTTAGGGAGATACCGCTAATAGTTTCAGAGATATAGAATGCCGGTGAAATATTTCGCACATCCGCCATCTTGTGATTATGTGAACAATTGAACGAAGTTAGATGTCGGTGCATTACAATGTATATAAACATATACTGTACCAAGTTTCATTGCGTATGGTTGGTCAATTTGCGAGAAACGTCTATTTAAAAGTCGCAAATTTGCTTGGCCTCCATGTTGGTTTTGTAGTTACCAGGTTTTCAAAAGTCACATAAGTGAACTTATAGTAGTTCCCTCTATCACATTAGAAAATGTCAGGGTAATATCGGTAATAGTTTCGGAGATATTGAATGCTGGTGAAATATTTCGAACAGCCGCCATGTTGGATTGGTGAGTCTTAACAAAATTTGAAGGGCACGGTCGAGGTCGCCGGGAATAGTGCTATGAACCTTCCGAGTTTCATTGAAATCGCTCCTGCTGTTTAGATTTTATTAGGGGGACACACACACACGAATCACACACACACACACACACACACACGCACACACACACGGACAAAAGGTGATCTCATAAGCCTATTTTTTCAAAATTGAAAATAGGCTAAAAATCACAGAATTATAATCAGCATTTAGTCAACGGTAAAGTTTTCCTGAATGAAAGGAATTGGTTTCGGGTAAGGAATTACTAGAAATATTTTTTAAACACGTGGATCAACTGTAAATTAATAATGATGGTTCAACAAAATAACCTGTGGTTATATTACGACGAAAGTGTGGCTAAAACGACTCCTCTAATACATGAAAGACACCCAACCTATAATATAATTGGTGCTCCATTTTACAACAACCTCATTCCTGCGACTTAAATTGCGCACTCAGAATGGCATATAACTTTCTGCACACACACAATGACATCTTCCCAAATTATACAAAATAATCAAGCCTTTGCTTGTTACGACAAACGGAAGATTCAGAAATCAGTAAACCTCACCAATGAGTTTACGACAATATTAACAATAATTTTACCATCAGTTTGAAACATCCACACTGTGTTAATATTAGCAAAAACGTTTTGAAAGACGTTGCTCCATAAGGATTTTATTTTATATAAACTCAAGGAAAAACCCTCTTTATACATGCTTAGCTTCCCGTTTCACTTCTTTCCGTGTCTTCTCAAAGCTTTAATATGTATTGCAAACGTGAAATAATTTCACTGAATTAATCGGTTATTTATATGTGGGCATGCGTTAACCACTAACCTTCGGAATTAACAAATATCCGATTTAGAATATGACTTCAAAAGTCAACTGCATTAATCATACAACCAGAAAATGATTATTAGAAATCACCAGTGTTTATTATTATTATTTCAGAAAAATAGAAAAATAATAATTATTATTATTAAATCACATTATTATTATTATTATTATTATTATATTCTCAACCAAAACTGGGTTTAAAGTTATTAAACTGTTCGGGGAATATCACCCTCGATTTCCAATTAATGGATAACTATCCATTCCTCAACTTGGATTAAGTCTTAAATCTCAAATTACGGCGGCTAATGACAGCAATAAGAAAAAAATATCAAAATGAAATAAATGCTCGTTCTGCTCGTCCATAAATGTCGAATCATTGAATTCTGAGTAAAAACAACTCAGATCCAAGCTCAAATTTCGAAAGAAAAATATTTGCAACAGCAAATAAACATATCGATGACTAGAGAAAAAAAATGTGTTGGCAAGACTGTAGAAAATATGAGAAAATCCAACTAACTACGCATAGAAATAATGTAAATTGCAGCTTACATTCTTGTAGGTCTTAATGTTAGAAGTCTGAACTAAACCAGATTATTCAGTCTTCCTGTTGTCTGTCCTATTAGGATGCGTACTTATAATCTCGTATCGGCTTCCATTTTATACCCACAAGCTGTCTACACAGATATAGTGGCGTTCATAATATCTTGCAGAAAAAAGTTGGCAGCTTCAAAAGCTGAAGTGAAGTTGACAGGGGTCTGATCTAAACGATCCGTGTTGAAAATAATTACTATGACCCAACTGTGATATAATCAGTATTCTAGTACGCTTACAATCTTATTCAGCACAATTACGAATTCTGTCGAGTTGGTTGGGCAGAGCTTCTCACTCTTCAGGTCGCACAAGGCAAACCTGTATTCCCATTATCGGCTTTTGAATTGTAATATGCAAGAATGGTATTAAGATTACTGACTTATCTTGGCTGGTCCAACGAACAAGACTAAAACTTGTCCCTAGACTGTTGGATATAAATAATCCAGCTATAAGTGATTGTGGACTGTAGAAAGAAATATAGACAAAGTCTATCATATGTCTAAGTTGTAGCGGCAAGAAATTACCAAGTGCCACCGATTTATTTCACCACGGTGATAACGTAGAAAAGTTCGAAACTCACTTGAAATGTTTAACACTTTCAGTAACCATGTACTGTAGAAAATTTCAAAGTCCACAGCTTGTGGTGTAAATCGAAGATTAAAGCAACCATGTGCTTGGCGATAGTAACGATGTTCGTAGATTGTCGAGAGTTAAGCGGCTAGAGCGCTTACGTAGAGTAGCACGTCCAAGGCAACGGAGTGCTGATGACGAAGTGAACATTCATGTGCCTGGGAGGCACGCCTTATATACTCCTCGTCTGGCCGGTTCGAGGTCAAAGCGGAGAAAATGCTGAAATTAAAACAGCTCATAACTCGGCTTCCGCTCGATCAATTTCTTTGAAACAAAGCTCATTATTCTTCTCTTGTCCGTGCCAGTAATCTGATATAGTTTTCATGTTTCCATCTCATCGGAAAATATTTAGTGACATATAGCCTCGACTATGATGCTCTCGTCCTACGTCACTTACCCACTTCGTGGCTGTCAAAACCTTCGAAAAGCTTCTAAGAAGGTTCGGCGCGCGCTATTCAAACATCCCATTCTGGACTTATCATCGTGGCCTGTTCCCTCAAATCTAGGCTCACGGCTTGTACCCTTCAATCTAGGCAACTGGATTTGGGCACAGTATTTATTTATTTATTTATTCATTCATTTATTTATTTATCAATTTATTCATTTATTTATTTAATCACGTGGTCAATATATAGACTACATGTACATAAAATAATACTTAAACCCTTAAGTCCATATTTGTAAATTCAATTTAATGGCTTGGGACATCTTAGTTATCAGCCCCGAAAGTCCCATCTGGTAACATCAGAGGTCACATTGAATAGGTCGACATAGTTCACAGAGTATGAATACCGAGGCTAGCGTTGGATCAGTTGCATGCTCCTCCAGACCACGTCATACGTTGCTGAACTGATCCAGCCCCAATTGTGCGGAGAATAGTTACAACAGCCATGTTGAGTTGGCACCAAAGCTTCCTTTGGTTTGATTCTCACCCCAGCTGTACAGAAAAGGTTTTCTGATGGTTTTCAACTTCTACTTGGGGAAAAAGATGGAATGGCCCCTTTAAATCCCAGTCTCAATTAAAATTACACACACCAATACAGCAATCACAATGACACAGGTTATCATACAGATCCCAGATCTTGTGGCAAAGCCCTTAAAAATACCAGCACAACCACACAAGTGAATCTCTCAATGATGTAACTAATTTTGTACATTATAAATAGTAAAATTATATAAAAGTAAGATATATGAATATAGGCTATTTAGTTCTTCATAAATGAAAATAGGCTAAATATGGCTTCTGGAACTTCGGTTGGTTGGTTTTAAAGTTTAGGGGTTGCGACAACGCGGTCATGTAGCCCCGTGTACTTTGGGTGTGTGTAGAATCTGTCTGATAACCGGTGTTAATAGTGATGACTGTATTAGTGTGTGTATCTGTTTTAATTCAAGTAAGGACTGCAGACGATCAATTTTCAAGTAGCTCCTACTTTTGCCACCAAACGCCACCGTCAACGACTACTAGTTCAGAACTTAGCTACCAGACGTGACCGCAGTCGGCTCCTGGCAACGAACGTAGGAACCTAGGAGCGTTGTTTACATTCTTAAACCTATACAATTTAGCTTAACACAAGTGTAGTTAGTGGAAGGTTCTTTAACATGCCATAAATCTATGACATGGGACCGCCGGCTTTACTTGCCCTCCGAAGGAAGGCATACTGAGGGATTTTTAACGCTTTTAAGAAATCCGACGAATCGGCCGGATTTGAACCCGCGATCTTGGGCATAGAAGCTCAGCATGCTACCAACTACGCCACCGATGCCGCCTTCTGGAACTTCAATAATGCTGTCTCTTGGATACTAATTGGTCTGTTAGCATGCTTGGCTGAATAGAGAGCTTTACCTTGGAGCATGTAGGCATCTAAGTTGTTGTTGATTCTTCAGGAGCTTTGCAATATCGTGGTCGTGTATCCCTGTGTACTTGTGTATGTCTTGAAGTTGTCTGATAGCCTGTATAACTGTGATGTCTGTACAAATGTGTGCACGTGTAATCAAGGTAGGATTTGGTAGGAAACGATCGTGGCCTAAAATTAGGTACCATCCCGGCATTTCCTTGGAGTAGAAGTGGTAAACCACGTAAGGCAATTTCCATGATGGCTGAAGTAGGAATAGAACCCGCCTCTTCTTAGTATTGTCTCACGAGGCTGAGTGTACCCCGTTCCAGCCCTTAGACCAGAATTACATTACTTGGCACAGCCGGGAATCGAATTTGGGCCTCTGCACTGAAATTTTGATGATGATAATTGTTGTTTTAAGCGGCCTAACATCTAGGTTATCGGCCCTCAATGGTTTGAGTGATAGTGATAGATGAGATTGGAAACTATATCTAATACTAACTACAGACTTACATAACTTACTAGAAGAAGAAATGGTAAACAAATGAAAGATAAGGCAAATAAATGACAGGAGGATAAAAAGCGCCCTCAATCCTTGAAAAATGAGGATTGGGGGACTTGGAAAGGAGAGCCATGAAAGGCAGATAGGAAAGGGAAAGAGAGGGCCCACACCAAAGTCAGTGGAAAAAGGGGGAAATAGCGGACCCAGCTCAGGAATCGCTCGGGATCGCCAACTCCTTAACTCACCAGCCGTGAGCCCTTGAGGGAGTAGCACTATCCAGGGTGCACCCGATGTGGTGGGGCTACATACACCCAGCCTCCTTGAGGGCCTTGAGCAGAAGGCAGGAGATACCATGAAAAGAAAAATATGGCTGACCCCTTGCAGAATGAGGGAATCAGGAAAGATGAGACAAGGCGGGAAAGAAAGGGACTTCGTAGGCCTCAGACACCCTAATACCGTCGGGGTCGGAAGAGAACAAGAGTTGACCAAGAGAGGTCGACAGGAAGGAAGACGGAGAGGAGCCCGGCACAGATAAGTGGAAGTAATGCCGGACTCAGCTGTGGTCCCGTGGTCGCCCACCCACGTCCTACTAGATATGAGCCCCTGGGGGGTCCGCACTGAAAGCCAATAATGCTAGCCACTATGCAGACCGTAGGAATTGAAGGTATTGGACGCACGGATGTGCTACATAAGAGCAAGGAAATGGAGCAGCGAGCATTTTCCTCCTTCCTTTCATCCCATTGTTATGCCAGAGTTAAGCACGGTTGGATTTCCTAGTGCATACATTTCTCAGGACTCCGTGTCGTCGTGTTCAAACACTGGCTACCCAATTATGTGTAATGAAGCGCCTCCTTGTCAAAGCGAGGTAAGAAATATTCGATACCAACTGAAATGTTAATTGACTGCCCTTTACCAGACTACACAATATTCCGCAGTTTGAATAGAAACAAGTGACATTCAAATGTCGAGAGGTCGCCTGTGAATGTGCAGATCACTTGCAGCAAAGGATGCTGCAATCTCATTAAACTAACGAGGCTCATTTTACACATGATAAAATAGCGAGATACCATCATGCCATGATCAAGGAATCTACAGTATACACAGTTTAAAACAGTCTTCCATTCGGTCCATCCATCTGTATGTTTGTCTGTCCGTCTGTCCGTCGGTTTGTCTGGGCAAATTACAAAAATTACTGGATGGATTTTGATAGGGTTTTCGCCAATCTATAAAGTAATTTTCGACAAAGGATCGTGTATGTGGAAACATTTCCCTATCGCTGACTAAGACTGATATACACTATTTCAGTGAAGAAAGGCGAACAAAAATTACACTTGTGCGTACCTTTTGAGCTTACGGTGGCTAAACCGTTAAAAAACTGCTACGAAATCTCATCAAGAAGAAACAAGAGATATGGTCGGAGTTTTTCGCCACGCATGTGATGATCTACAGGGACTGGACGGAAGCCAGTACAATTTGAAGTAGGTGAAGAACAGAGAGACCTTTTTTTCCTCTATGGCTACAGAGCCTGGATTTGATCTCCTTTGTTCGTCATTGGAGGAGTTTCCATCTATTTTTCTCCGTTGTCTGTATGACGTTAGGTATCGTTCAGATACACTTCCCTTTTGTTTATGTTTCCTTATATCCACCTCCCCCCCCCCCCCTCCCTTTTCTTTTGGGCATCCTCATTCTTCGAGGAGTCTCTATATTTTCACCCCGCCCCCTTTACCTTCTCCTTACTTACTACTCTGTCCGCCGTTCTACCATAGTCCATACAGTTATTTCTGGCAGTTGCTCTCTGGTGACCAACAGAGGAATTTATGTATATTTTTTGTAATCTCATTGATATACTTTCTTTGGCCACATTGTTTGATTCCATTGAAAAATGAGGCAAGGTTTCTCCGAAACATATGGTTCTAATTTAAATAGACACGGCATTAGCCCAAAACCATGAATTATTTATATAGGTATTTTATTAATGACGTATTCTTTGCTATAGTATTCACTTATCCCAACACCTAACAACCGTCACGTTTCCATTGCGCTAGCAGACGTTGAATATTCCACAGCGTCTATCGCCAAACATATTTCACGCAGAAAACAGAGCGCTGGCGAACGTAACGACTTCCCATTCAGTAAATGGAACACATCAACACCTTGAGCAAAATAGAATTGGATGGGGATTCATATCACATGAGTCTGAGTGGTCGCTCCACCTAACGCGTCTCAGAAATGGATTAGGGCCAGCTTTGTCACATCCGGACACAGCGATTGTGTTAACTGATGATCTCTTAAATTATGATATCTTCCTGAAACATATTCTAGATTTTCCAATTGTATGCCTCGTTATGGAATGTATTCGTCTGTGCATTGATGTCAATATATTACACCAAAATATCCACTTTACAATACAACAATGTTTTTATGCTTACAGTACCAAGGCCGGTCATTTTGCCAGTGATAAAAGCAGACCAACAACAACACATCTGTATATCCTTCAATTAGTGAGGTGTTATCTCCAGCGTCTTCAAATCTACGGTTGTTGAACCAAAATAACAAAGTTTTAAGCAAGGAACTTCCGTTCACCCGTAGCCACAATGATTCTTCATACACGATTTTTACAAGATACTTGTACAATGGGGTCCTGTGTTTGAATTGGTATTTCAACGACGAAGGGCCTGTGATCTGAAATCCTGCACATAGTCGAATTCTTTAAGTATTTTATGTCCATTTATAAATAATTTTGACGATTGTAAAAATATTTTTTTAAAGTTTCTTAACAATATCAACAAATAGACTGTCATATAAGAATGTGTTTGACTGAAGAAGGCTCACAGAGCCGAAACATGTATCGAAGAGTGTAAGGACATCGTATAAAAATATTGTTGTATTGTAAAGTGGATATTTTGGTGTAATATATCAAATCAATACGAGAAAATTTTAGAATAATGACGAAAGTGATAGATATTCATTGATGTCAATTTACTAGCTGAATCTGCTGCCTCTATTTTATTTTATTTTATTTTCTTAAGCTTCCTCGACTTACAAGGCTGCTAATATACAAAGCTTAACGAAAGAGTAGGATATCGGCGTATATACAGTTTATTTTAACATAATCAACTGCAACTGGAAGCCTCCGTGGCTTAGGCGGCAGCACGCCGGCCTCTCACCGCTGGGTCCGTGGTTCAAATCCCAGTCACTCCATGTGAGATCTGTGCTGGACAAAGCGGAGGCAGACAGGTTTTTCTCCGGGTACTCCGGTTTTCCCTGTCAATATTTCATTCCAGCAACACTCTCCACTATCATTTCATTTCATGTCATTCATTTAATCATTGCCCCAGAGGAGTGCGTCAGGCCTCGGCAGCCGGCACAGTTCATATCCTCGCCGCTAGATAGGGGCTTCATTCATTCCATTCCTGACCCGGTCGGAGACTGGAAGCAGGCTGTGGATTTTCTTTTTTCAACTGCAACTAACGTAATCCATGTAACAGCTGGCTCACAGAAGAGACGAATGGAATGCTGCCCCAAACCAATCATGAGATTGTTCAGTAGCGAGTGGAGAGGGACGTTTTGTTCCTTGTTTTAGTAATTTGTGATCTTCCTTGAGCGGGCAGTAAACTTGCCATCCGATGAAAGTCTCGAGGTATTTTATGAGCCATTTGATCAGTCATCTCGGAGAAGAATCGAAAAGTTGTTGATAAACTGGATACAATATTGGGAAAGTGCAGGTTATCGACATAGAGCTCTCAGAGACCGTCATGTTTGCTGAACACAAAGATTCAATGATGGGATGGAATTGGCAGGTTACGACTGGTGTGGATCATTGATGAGACGTCATTTCAATCAGCCCTCAGGAAGAGTGCAGCATTTTTATCAGTTTCTCATGCATTGGAAATGTGTCTAAAGTGCTTTGGTTTGTTATTCCATATTATCCTGGGCGACAGATGAGGGAGTGTGATGCGTCATATATACGAGGGCTATTCCAAAACTAAGGTCCGTTTTTTTTAATTAACCGAACATTTTATTTTGAATCCACATTTATTTTTAGGTTTTACATACCTTCCTCTATTTTTCTACATAGTTGCCTGGTTTATTTAGGCACTTGTCATACCTTAAAACTAAGTTCTCAAATCCCTCTGCATAAAAGTTTGCCGCCTGCTCTGACAACCAAGAATTCACACTTGAGTAAAATCCATTGATAGAGTGGTTATCATGAATCTTCGGTCCTAGTGAATTTTCATGTCAATTGCAGTCACCAAGTCATCTGTGATCACAGACCTGAGCGTTCTTCGTCATGAACATTTTCACGGCCAATTTTGAACTCGCGTACCCATTTTCACAATTTTCCTTCTATCATTGCATTATCACCATATACCTCACAAATCTGACGATGAATGTCTGCAGCCGACTTGTTTCTTGCACAAAAGAAAAGTATCACAGATCGTACCTCACACGCGGCGGGTGAATCAATAATCTTGAAAATTGTAAAGATGCACAGTTCAGCGTACAGGTTAGAACAGCTACAACTGTCGCCTGCTTGTTCACAAAGGATGCCGGGAGGTAGTGCGCACGCTTGTTGTGACGAGCGCACTAACTATGGGCTTAAATTAAGAAGAAAAACGGACCTTAGTTTTGGAATAGCGCTCGTATTATGTGTTGCCAACTAAATAATACAATCTTTACATAGTATAATATATTGTAGGCTACTTGATTTTGTCTGTTTGCCCGGGCTAATCTAGAAAACTACTGGACGGATTTCGATGAGGGTTTTCACCATTCTTCAAAGTATTTTTTGAAAAAGGTTCAGGTACAGGATGGTAGCAAATGACGTGAACCGGGGACATACTTGTTAGAGGATTACTGTAAATAGTTTGAAAAAGTTGAAATTAATGTTTTCAGTCGGTCAACACGATTGTACCTAATTGTATTGGGTGTTTCCCTAATCCTGAAAAATATGAAATGAGATTCACAAATACAATTGGATGACCAATTTCGATCGTCAAGTGATCATCATCAGATACATTACACTTAGGCTATTAAATCTATGTCTACATGAAAGGGTAGCGGCTTCGGTGGCGTAGTTGGTAGCATACTGAACTTCTGTGCCCAGGATCGCGGGTTCAAACCCAGCCGAAGTCGTCGGATTTTTTAAGAGCGTCAAAATCCTTCAGTATGCCTTCCTTCGGAGGGGAAACAGCCGTCGGTCCCATGTCATAGATATATAGCATGTAAAAGATTCCTCCACAGACTAAACTAGTGTGAAGCTAAATTTCTAGGTTAGATAGACTTATGAGATCACATCTTGTCCGTGTGTGTGTGTCCCTAATAAAATCTGAACGGCCGTAGCTATTTCAATGAAACTCGGTAAGTACATAATACTACCTTGTCCGACCTCGACAGTGCCTTTAAAATTTTGATACGTTCCACCAATTCAACATGCGGGCCATGCGAAAATTTTTACTGGCATTTTATATCTCCGCAACGGTAACAGATATCACCCTGAAATTTTGCGCAGTGATATAGAGTACTACTGCAAGTTCACATATGTGACTTTTAGAAACCGGTTAACTACAAAACGAACATGGCGGCCAGGTGAAGTAGAAATATTTTAATGGATTATGGTACTTAATTTAACCATCCGAGCGCAGAGAAACTTGTTACAGTAAATGTATTTACACATCTTCACAATGCTCTGGAATCAAATTTAATACAATTGTTTTTATAACCTCAAGATGGTGGCTGTGCGAAATTTTAAAATAGTTTTTATTTCTTGTGTCCAAATCATGCGACCGAAGTCAACGTTTGAATAAAGAGCCTGCGGAATAATCTTCATCTAATGGTGCATAACTCTATGGCCTGCCTAGAGAACAATCCAACATGGCGATCCTATTCACACGTGGGAGAATCTTTAATAGAGAAAACCAATAAGATATATGATGACGATCGTATGGCCTCCGGAGAGGCCTAGTGCAGGTCTTTCTAGTTGACGCCCGTGGGCGACCTGTGCGTCGTAATGAGGATGAAGTGATGATGAAGATGTCACACACACCCTGTCCCCGAGCCATGGGAATTTACCCCAGGAGGTTAAAAAAGCTCATGGCTTGCCCGGGAATTGAATCCGGGGTACTTCGGACCAAAGTCTAGCACGGTAACCATTTAACCATGGAGCCGGACAATATGCTATATGAAAATAGGCTACACAGTTCTTCACGGAACTACTGGTTTGTAGTATGTTAGAAATATGTCAAAAAGTTATTTTATCGAATTTTTAATGGAAACATGATTACTCTCACATTTACTGATCAAATTTCCTGAAACTTTGCAAGTGAATTACTTTGTTCAGTTACAAGAGGATGTAGGCCTATTAAAATAATTGCAAACAATTAGAAAATCAGTGAACTATTGATATTTATATGAAAGGAAATACGGAAATTTTACCGTGCTGAAACTTTAAAATACGTAGAAATTTTAGTGATATGCCCTCAGCATTTTGTTCCTGCTTATCCTCGGCTTAAGGACATTTGCCACGCAAATATAAAATAAATCAAATGGCTGCCATGATGCTACTGTACCTTAAGCAAGTGCAGTTACGTGAAGAACTAAGTAGCCTATTTTAATATATCCTACTGTTCTTTTCCCATCGAGCAAGTTCACCCTTTTTGAAGATGATTCACGTGAAGTTGAGGACAAAGTATGACCACAGTTGTTGTTGTTGTTGTTGTTAAGGCCAAGAATGCTAGTCACTACTCCTTGAGGCCGTTACTCCACGGGTGTTTTATTGTAGTCACACCTACACGGGTGCCAAGTATCATTTAGACCAGAGATTATACCGACAGAAGTAGCTATGCTCGCTCAAGCGTAGCGCTAGGCCGTGGGATCAAGCAATGTGTGGACTCACCATACGTTGGTTCGAACCCCAGCCGGTTTTCCGTTGTTTGAACTCCAGGTACATGCCGGGACAGTACCTTCTAATAGAACACGGCCGCTTGCAATTCCATGCCTAGTTTCATTCACCTTCATTTAATTCCTCTAATGCTTGCCACGGTGAGTGAGTGGTATCCTGTCGGATTACTAACCCCCTAGCTTGCATGTTCGCTCCTGGCCGTGGTAAGTGATTTTTGAAAGGCGGAAAAAATTACGACACGCATATTATATGATGTTGGCATGTCAAAGAACCCATTTGAATTCAGTAGGACATGTTCATAATGGCAAAATTAATCTCGGGATATTCCGCCAACACAAAGTTCCTAATTTCTCTACAAGAAAGCGCTGTAGTCAAGGAACTTAGATACCTTACCTCCTTGACATTCATAGTGCTTCAAGGACAAACAAAAAATCGACATGCAAGCTGCCCTCTGGGTGTCAAATAACAAAGCTTTCACCCGGCAGCCGAGGCCATACAATATTTATTTACATACTTAACCAAAACAAGTATATACATATCTCAAAAACAATATTAAAGATTCAGCTTCTTATTTTTCTTATTTTCCCAAAACATTTTCATTCTATCGACCTTGCCGCTCTCTCTGCATCGCTTATGGTGTAAGTTTTGCGGGTAAAGGTTTTTAAGGGAAGTCGGATGTTCTTGTTTTTCAAGATATTCGTCTCATCTTTGTTAGCAATTTGGGACATTGTCAAACCGAGTTCATCCATATATTTTGAATTTCCATAAACCAAGAGTTCTTTGTTTTACTTTTGAAAAAATAATTAAATAATACTTTGAATTGTCTGGTATCCGGCAGGCGTGAGATATGACCAAAAAAAGCAATTCGCCTTTTTCGCATAGTATCGACTATAGACTCAGTTTCTTTATAAACCACTTCATTTGGTAATAGACGCCATTGACCATCCACCTGATGTTTTTTATTAATTATAGTTCTGAGAGTTCTTCTATCAATCTTCTGTAATGTGTCAGTAACTGATCGAGTGTTTAACTTGAAAAGTGTTTCACAAGCATATATTGCTTCCGGTTTAATAACTGATTCGTAATGTCGTAATTTGGCATTTGTGGAGAGTGATTATTTTTTGTAACTAGACCAAGTAATATATTGCGCTTGTCTTAACTTTGTTGTTCTATTTTCGATTGACGCTTTCTCATTCAAATTCCATGTTATAATCTCCCCTAAATATTTAAATTTATGTACAACTTTAATTAATTTATTGTTGATCAATGTAATAGCTTGTGTTTCCACATCAAAGGATGCCATTATTTCAGTCTTTTCAAATGAAATTTTAAGACCTACTTTTGCTGCAATAGACCCAAGTTCTTCAATTTGGTGTTTAGCCTCATCTATACTGGTTGCAAGCAGTGCAAGGTCATCCGCAAAGGCCAAGCAATTCAGTTTTATATTAGTACCAATCTTTACATTTGGAGGACAAGTTTTGTTCCACTCACGCAGGATCTTTTCAAGAATACAATTAAATAATAACGGTGATAGACCATACGACATATATATATTTATATTTATTTTTTTCTTTCTCCGTTACGGTCTTCTAAGGACCACGAGCCAATTTCAATGTTTAGTCCTTTGGTGTTCTTTCTTCTTCCCCCAGGTCTCCTTCTTCTTCCTCCAGGACTCCTTCATCTTCACACTATGCATCTTCTTTCCCTCTTCGGACAATTTTGAGCCTCTTTTCTTTTCCCAGGGGCCAATAACCTAGATGTTAGGCCCCTTAAAACAACAATTATCATCATCATCATCTTTTCCTTCCTACCTTGGAACGCTTCCATTCCCAACACTTTTTTCCTAAACATTTCTCTCTCTATTGCATCTTCTTTTCTTATATTGTTTCTTTCCAAATCCTTTTTAACTTCTTGAATCCAAGTTGTTGTTAATTTCTTGTTCCAAAGATATTTTAATATCTGTTTGGTTAACCTGTTGCCATTCATTCTATATAAATGTCCAAAAAATAGCAATCGCATCTTTTTTTTATCGTGTCTGTTATGTTTTCAATGTTGCGGTATATTTCATCATTACTTCTTAAATTCCAGAATTCTGTAATTCTTAATGGACCTAATATTTTCCGTACAATTCGTCTTTCTAATACTTCCAATTTATCTAACTTATAATTCAGTGTTAGACATTTGCTTGCGTATAGGCATTCTGGTTTGATTACTGTTCTGTAGTGCTGTATTTTCAAGTTTCTAGATAAACATTTTTTGTTGTAGGTGTTCCTAGTTATACCATATACCATATTATTATTTCCTCTAGTGGTGTAGGTGTCAGGAAAGGCATCCAGATGTAAAACCACCTGCCACATAGAAATGCATCGCATCTCATCTCCGATCCTTTGGAAAACGGGAATAATAAGGGGGACGCATACAATATCGTATTAATATCCAGTGGCTCTCAGTTGGCACCATTGTCATATAGATTGTGTCTTAACGCACCGTATTTGCGAAACCAGGTCACTCACGCCTATAGCTAATCTAGCATCGATTTCTGATCTCGGTGACATTATCAAGACAATATAAATCAGGGCAACACGCACTGGAGTTCACGCCGCCATGTTGGCAGCCCGTAACGATCGCTACTAGCATACGCAGTCGCTCGACTGTCTGCTGCGTGGTTGTGTAGTGTAATTAGAGCATCCGGCGGCATCTCAGTGTCTTGCAGTATTCCAGTGTCTGGAGACATCTCGCAACTCTCAAGGGAGTGTGCAGTGCTCTGGTGAGACATTTCAGTAAGCGACACCCTTCACATCTGGACTGTGTAGACGAATAATTATAACTAGCAGACCCGTGCGAGAAATCTCGCAGGTTCATAAACCACACTTTCCCCAATAGGTTTATAATGAGAGACTTAAGGAGAAAGGTTGTTATGTTTTTATTTCAACCAAATGATTATAGAACACTGTTTACATTTCAGTTAGAATTCCAAGTTCTACGTTCCCTAACTTAAGAAGTAGTCTATTCTCTTTCATTTGAATGTTCATTTATCACAATCGGTCGCTTGTTATCGCCGCAGGAGGGATCTATACTACAGTACTGATATTTATGAAGTTATGCGATTTGAGTAAGTTACTCATTCCTTTAAATTAGTGTTTCTGAAATCAATGCAAAATGTTAAAGAATCCAGAATGTTAAAATGACATGAAACAGGCGTCACAACGGCCAAAATGCGAAGTGAAGAGCAATTATGGAGCGTATCATCTTGCAGCAACTGTATCTACAAATCGCATAATTCGTATAGTTTTTTAAAAGAAATTTTATAAACAAAGTATAGATATTTATGAAATTAGAGTGCAATTCGTCACTGCTAATGTATATTCTCTTTCATTTGAATGATCATTTGTCAAGATCGGTCGCTTGTGAGCGCTGCAGGAGGGATCTATTCTGCTGAAATCTATTATATATAATCCAAAATTGACTCATCACCCCAGGGCTCAAACCACTAGATCTAGAAAGCTGAAATTGTGCATGTTGGTTGATCCGAGTATGTAGAGGCTCACTAAGAAACGGTTTTTTAAAATTCAATTTGTAAGTGACTTTTTTCGGCTCTTTGGCATTGACCATCCAAAATTGACTCATCGACGCAGGGCTCAAACCACTAGACCTACAAAGCTGAAATTTTGCATGTTAGTTGATCCGAGTATGTAGAGGCCCACTAAGAAACGGTTTTTGAAAATTCAATTTGTAAGTGACTTTTTTTGGCCCTTTAGCACTGAGCAAGGACAGTTGGTACAAAGTTCAGATTTAGCTCATTTTAAGCCGCCAGATACGAGAAACAATACTTGGAGGTCCTGTAGGAACCCCGAAACACAATTTTAAGTTCCTAAAATGAACGGTTTCGGAGATATTCCCCAATAACTGTGTTCCATCTGAGAAATAGATCAACGTTACTTTGGCAACAGCTGAAATTTCGCAGACCGGGGATAGTTTTCTGGCAATATCTCGAAAACCGTTCGTTTTAGGGCCTTAAAACGCGGGGTTCGGTTCCCACTTCTCTGAAGTGGAAACCACGAACATTGCTCCTCGCATTGATACGCGCAAAAAGAGCTTTATTCCATATTTCTACGAGCAAATCGACTTGCAAAGTCTCATCTATTATATATAATCCAAAATTGACTCATCACCGCAGGGCTCAAACCACTAGACCTAGAAAGCTGAAATTGTGCATGTTGGTTGATCCGAGTATGTAGAGGCTCACTAAGAAACGGGTTTTTAAAATTAAATTTGTAAGTGACTTTTTTCGGCTCTTTGGCATTGACCATCCAAAATTGACTCATCGACGCAGGGCTCAAACCACTAGACCTAGAAAGCTGAAATTTTGCATGTTGGTTGATCCGAGTATGTAGAGGCCCAATAAGAAACGGTTTTTGAAAATTCAATTTGTAAGTGACTTTTTACGGCCCTTTGGCACTGAGCAAGGACAGTCGGTACAAAGTTCGGATTTAGCTCATTTTAAGCCGCCAGATACGAGAAACAATACTCGGAGGTCCTGTAGGAACCCCGAAACACACTTTTTAAGTTCCTAAAATGAACGGTTTCGGAGATATTCCCCAATAACTGTGTTCCCTCTGAGAAACAGATCAACGTTACTATGGCAACCGCTGAAATTTCGCAGACCGGGGATAGTTTTCTGGCAATATCTCGAAAACCGTTCGTTTTAGGACCTTAAAACGCGGGGTTCGGTTCCCACTTCTAACCACGAACATTAATCCTCGCATTGATACGCGTAAAATGAGATATATTTTATTTATAGAGGTGGCTTTTGGGGTCGGATACGATCGTGATTTTAGTCTAATTTTATACTCTTTGAGCTGGTTATTAGCCTACTTTTCACATTTTGCAAAAATGAGGAAAAAGTAGACTTATGAGATCGGGAAAATGTGTGTCTGTCTGTCTGTCTGTCTGTCTGTCTGTCCTTCTGTCTGTCTGTCTGGCTGTGTGTGTGTCCCCCCCTATCAACTCCTAAACGGCTGCAGCAATTGAAACAAAATTTGGTAGGAGTAAAGATCTATACCTGAATATCTCACGGCCATATTTGAAAATGATGTCAGTGCTACCAACTGCTAAAAAATCGCAATTGAAATTTGAGCTCCATGTTGGATATCTTGGAAAGTATGAATGGGAGCGATTTCAAAATTGGCACACGTACAGATCATAATATTTCAGTTTAATTTCCAGGAGGCTAAACATGGCAGTGTTGCCAAAATGATTATAAGCCTCCTGATAGGTCCAATTTTTAAATGCATATAACTTCTATACTATCAATTGGAATTCAACCAAATTTCGTATGTTGTATGTGTACATAACCAGATATGACTGAGCGTATTCTTAAGACCTACCAGGGCTGCCAACTGTTAATAAATGCTCCTAATTTTTTTAAATCCAAATACCACTATATCACAAAGTATGCAAGCCGACAGCTTTAAACTATGCACACGTATAGTACCTGACATTCTATATTAATTTGGAGTAACTTATATACGTCAGTGCTACCAACATGATTCTAAGCCTGCTGACAGGTCCAACTTTAAATACATGTAACTTCCATACTATCATTTGGATTTCAACCAAATTTCGTATGTGCTATGTGTACCATAACAGATATGACTATGCGTATTCTAAGGAGCAACCAGTGCTGCCAACTGTTACTATATACGCTGTCCCTATTGTTGTTACCCTAATATCAATATATCAGATAGTATGCAAGCCAATAGCTCTAAACTTTGCACACGTATAGTACCTGGCATTCTAGACGAATTTGAAGTAACTAATATACGTCAGTGCTGCCAACATGATTCTAAGCCTGCTGATAGGTCCAATTTTAAAATGCATGTAACTTCTATACTAACTAATGGATTTCATTCAAAATTGGCACAACAATAGATCATATTATTTCAGATTATTTCTGACCAA
Organism: Meconema thalassinum; assembly: GCA_946902985.2. NCBI lineage: Eukaryota > Metazoa > Arthropoda > Insecta > Orthoptera > Tettigoniidae > Meconema > Meconema thalassinum. The sequence goes on from OX336388.2 coordinate 2,123,926,633, forward strand.
TACATGCATGACATTGTTGCCAACATGATTTTACGCGCGCTGTTAGATCCAATGTTTAACTGCATGTAACGTCCATTCTATTCATTGGACTTCAACCAAATTTTGTATTTTGTACCTTAAGAGACGGAACTAAGAATATATTCAGTCATCAGGGCTGCCAACTGTAGTGCTCTATTAGGATACATTATGCCAGGTATACAGTATTTTGAACTAATTGGAAATTTCGATATTAGCAACTTAATTTCGTCATTATTCTAGATAGGTTCATATTCTGTAGAATAATCATTGGCATGAAAAGTAGGCTGTATAGTTTTTCACGGAACTTCTTGTTGTAAGCGGGCTCTCAGATCTTTACTCTAATTTACAATGTTAAGATGGCTTCTATTTTGCACGGTATGCTTTCATTTTCTTTATAAATTTGTTATTTGTTAACTGAATATTTTTGTTTGCCTATTTTGATCTGCCCTTTTTCGCTTTTTACCATGATCAGCAACCCGTATCACAGCCGAATGTGTCGTATTCTACCGGCTGTCACTTTAATTATTATTTTTTCTTAATTACTCTTACTGAGGAATTGGGCAAACTTATTTCAATAAAGTTGGTATTTTGTCTTTCACGGCCATTGAATCCCCGCACAAGGCACGGCTTAAATCTAGAAAAGTTGCTGAGTTGGACTAATGGACTAATGGTCCTGCAGAAAAGAGGAGAATTTAAGCTTTTGAAATGTGTTGATACAGGAGAATGATGCTCAGATGGGTAGATAGGGTGACAAATGAAGAGGTATTAAGACGAGTGGGAGAGATGTTTCTGGCGACTGCTAATGACGAGAAGAGATAGGGGGGTAGGACACATATTAAGACACCCAGGAATAGCAAGCTTAATTATGGATGGGAGGGTCGCGGACAAGAACTGTACCGGTAAACCAGGGTTAAACAGATTACCTCGTATGTAGGGTGTGGTAGCTATGTAGAGATGAAACTATTAGCTCAGGAGAGGGAGACATGGAAAGCTGCATCTAACCAGTTAAAAAACTGAAGACTCAAAGAACAACAATCAGGAATTTTAATTACTTAGAGAGGCATGTGAGGCAAAAGGGTGGTTGGAGAATTTCAATTCCTGGGATGTTACACTGGAAGAGACTGCATAATGTACATCAGCGGCCCAGGTGAGAGATATTTAACTATAGGTCTATTAATAGCGATATGTTGACGTTCAAATCATCAATAAGTATGGCCAAATTACACCCAGAATAGCTTAAGTAAGAATACTTTTAATTCCCCATATTCCGATAGATTTGCCATTCCAGTGTGCAAGAGTGCAGTTCCCTCTTCAAACAATATTCGCAATTTATTTAACAAAGCGCAATGACACACACTTAACAGTAGCACGTGTACATTTGGACAAAACCATTTTTAGCCTATTTTCAATTTTGAAAAAATAGGCTTATGAGATCACCTTTTGTCCGTGTGTGTGTGTGCGTGTGTGTGTGTGATTCGTGTGTGTGTCCCCCCCTAATAAAATCTAAACGGCAGGAGCGATTTCAATGAAACTCGGAAAGTTCATAGCACTATTCCCGGCGACCTCGACCGTGCCCTTCAAATTTTGTTACGACTCACAAATCCAACATGGCGGCTGTGCGAAATATTTCACCAGCATTCAATATCTCCGAAACTATTACCGATATTACCCTGACATTTTCTAATGTGATAGAGGGAACTACTATAAGTTCACTTATGTGACTTTTGGAAACCTGGTAACTACAAAACCAACATGGAGGCCAAGCGAATTTGCGACTTTTAAATAGACGTTTCTCGCGATTTGACCAACCAAACGCAATGAAACTTGGTACAGTATATGTTTATATACATTGTAAAGCACCGACATCTAACTTCGTTCAATTGTTCACATAATCACAAGATGGCGGATGTGCGAAATATTTCACCGGCATTCTATATCTCTGAAACTGTTAGCGGTATCTCCCTAAAATTTTGTACGGAGATAAAGGGCACTACTGGAAGTCCATCTATAAGACTTTCAAAAACCGTTTAACTACAAAACGAACATGGCGGCCAAGCGAATTTGAAAATTTTAAATAGACCTTTCTCGCGATTTAATGTTCCAAGCGCACTGAAACCTGGTACAGGAAATATTTATACACATTGTAATCCACTGGTATCTAATTTAGTTCAATTGTTTACATAACCTCAAGATGGCGGCAGTGCGAATTTTAAAATTAAGTTTTTATTTCTTGTGATGTAGTCATGCGATCGAAGTGAAAGTTGGAATAATGAACCTACGCAATAATTTTCCTTTAATGGTACATGACTCTATGGCCTATACATTTAACAATCCAACATGGCGACCATCCGAAATATTTAGACGATACTGAATATCTACGAATCTATTTTAGCAATCAAACTGCATTTTTTAATGTTCATAGGGGCTATGAACTTAAGTTCACCTATAGGACTTTAAATAACTTGGTGATCACAAATCCAACATGGCGGTGACGCGAATTATAAATATTCACATGGACGTTTCTCGCAATTTAACCATCCGCGTGCAGTGAAACTTGGTACAGTAAATCCTTATACGAATGTTAATCCACTGGCATCTAATTTATTTCAATTGTTTCCATAACCTCAAGATGGCAGCTGTGCAAAATTTTAAAATCACCTTGTTTTTTCTTGTGTCCTAATTATGCGATTGAAGTTTGAATACTACACGTTCACAATAATCTGCATGTAACAGTACATAACTCTAGGACCTACATATATAAAATCCAACATGGCGACCATCCGAAATATTTAGTCGGTTCTCAATATCTACGAATCTATTACAGCAATGGAACAGAAATTGTGTATGTTGATAGTGGCAATTAACATAAGTAGGATATATGAAAATAGGCTGTATAGTTCTTCACGGAACTACTTGTTTCCCTTGGGCAACTGTATGTGGCGTGCTTGCGAGCATCCGGACAACAAAATCGTTATGTCGCAGCAGAATATGGCAAAACCAAAAACGTAATTTTAAAATGTGTTAGCATAATGTAACATCGAACCCTGCAGACTTTCACAACTCCATAAAATTCCCACTTTGCTGCTCATATCAATATACTGTATGTATCAGAATATTCAGACTTAGAATGGACCCACCTATAGCCACGATTGCTGTAATAGAATAGACCAATTATCAGCAATAATGGATCGTCCCCATTGTCTTGATCGCGGGCGAAGCCGCGTGTACCTGCTAGTAATATATATATATATATATATATATATATATGATATGATATTGTGTTATTTTCAACGAAAGGCTTCCCGGTTTTATAATTCTGTTACAAATGTTACCAAATATTTCATTGATATTATTTGTTCTCTTAGACATTCCACCTGTAAACACAATTGTGATATGACCTTCAGTCTTTGAATTTAATCATTTTCAGTCGGTCAACACGATCGTACCCAATTGTAACGGTTAGTTCCCGAATCCTGAAATTAATAAATACATTGAATCGGTCGTAGCTGAAAAACATTAAGTAAAATTGATTATGGTAATTGTTGTTTTAAGGGGCCTAACATCTAGGTTATCGGCCCCTGATGGTTTGGGTGATCGTGCAAATGAAAATGAAATGTAAACTATAACTAAAACTACTAACTTATATACTAGAAGAATAAATGGATAACAAAAGGAGAATAAGGCAAATAAAGGACAGGAGGAAAAGAAATGCCCTAAACTTTCGAAGAATGCGGATTGAGGGACTTGGAAGGAAGGAGAACCATGAAAGTCAGATAGAAAAGTGAAAGAGGAGAGGGTCCGCCCCACAGGTAATGGATAAAAAAAGGGGGAAAACCGGACCTAGCTCAGGAATCTCTCGAGGTCGCCAACTCCCGAACTCACCAGGCGTGAGCCCCTGAGGGTGTAGCAATATCCAGGGTGCACCAGAAGTGGTGGGGCTACAAACACCCTGCCTCCCTGAGGGCCTTGAGCAGAAGGCAGGAGATAACCGGAAAAGAAAAGGAAGGCTGACCCCTCGCAGAAGGAGGGTATCAGAAATGATGAGACAAGGGCCAATTAAGGCGGTAAAGGAAGAGACTCCCCAGGCCTCGGATACCCTAATACCGTTGGGGTGAGAAGAGAACATGAGTTGACCAAGTGAGGTAGACAGGAAGGAAGACGGAGAGGAGCCCGGCACAAGTAAGTAGAAGCAATGTCGGACTCAGCTGGGGCCCCGTGGTCGCCAAACCACATCCCACTGGATGTGAGGCCCTGGGGGAGGGGGGGGGGGCATTAAGTCAAAATGGTCATCTTTTAATGAATTTTTATTCTGAAATATTGACCCAAGGGGCTTAGAACGGCATAGAAAAGAATTACGTCAACCTTCTCTTTAATCCAGAATCCACTGTTACTTGTAGTGCGATCAGAGGAGAAAAGCTTTTAGTCAATGACTTGCTGCTTTCCAGCGCCGTATTCCGTACTTAATGTTGGCCACACTGCACGATTCCCGCGTGTTACAGTGCATTACATTAGTCCAGGGTTTAGGTGGTTTATATGTTACAAATCCTTTTCAAAATAAAATTTGATGTGAAATATTCATTCTGGATGGCTTTATGCCGTACTAAACTGACCACGGAGCAGAAAGGCATTAAGTCACGTTTCCAAAATTGATTTAAAAATATGTTTATTAAATTAAAATTGATATTTCTCTAACACAAATATAACCTGAATAGTTGCTTCACTACATAGATGACTAATATAGTGTGTTTGTTAAGTTCTGTGCTGTCAATGACGTTTTATCTGTCTCCTGAAATGTAGTGAAAATTCACTTAATACTTTTCAACTCCAGCCGATTCAATTAGTTAATTAATTATTAGTGCAGTTTCTAAACATTTATTTTATTGACTTTTGTTGGATTACGTTTACCTCGATATGACTATAGACAAATGTGAGGGAAATATAATAGTGTTTGTGGGATATGCTTGCGGTGCTTTAGTACGTGGGTACGTGGATTGTTTCTGTAGACATTTTGTTTGAGATTCCCCTACAAGTAACAGACTATTTTCATATATCCTACTTATGTCAATTGCCTCTATCAACATACAAAATTTCAGTATGATTGCTGTAATAGATTCGTAGATATCGAGAAACGACTAAATATTGCGGATGGTCACCATGTTGGATTTTTATATATATAGGTCTTAGAGTTATGTACTTTTACATGAAGATTATTGTGTACGTGTAGTATTCAAACTTCAATCGCACGATTAGGACACAAGAGGTAAAAACGAGATCTAGAAATTTCGCACAGCTGCCATCTTGTGGTTATGGAAACAATTGAAAAAACTAGATGCCAGTGGATTAAAATTTGTATAAGGATTTACTGTACCAAATGTCACTGCACACGGATGGTTAAATTGCAAGAAACGACCATTCATAGCTACTATGAACATTAAAAAATTCAGTTTGATTGCTGTAATAGATTCGTAGATATTGAGATCCATCTAAATATTTCGGAAGGTCGCCATGTTGGATTGTTTTATGTACAGGCCATAGAGTCATGTACCATTAAAGGAAAATTATTGCGTAGGTTCATTATTCAAACTTTCATTTCGATCGCATTATTACGACACATGAAATTGTATGTATGTCTACCCCTTATTATTCCCGTTTTCCAACGGGGTCGGGGATGAGAAGCGATTGACGTCTTTGTGGCGAGGGTTTTTACGTCTGGATGCCCTTCCTGACGCCAACCTCATGAGAGGAGTTAATGAAAGATGAAATGAATGATGGTGAATGAAATTGGGCAAGGATGTGGAAGGAAACGGCCGTGGCCTGTCAGAAGGTACCGTCCCAGCATTTGCCTGGTGTTGAAAATGGGAAACCACGGAAAGCCATTTCAAGGATGGCCGACGGTGGGGCTCGAACCCACGCGTCTACCGATTCAGCAGAGAGCTTGGCCCCATGACCTAATGCTGCGCTTTAGCCAGCGTAGCCACTACTGTCGGTTATTACGACACATGAAATAAAAACTTAATTTTAAAATTCGCACAGCCGCCATCTTGAGGTTATGTACGCAATTGAACTGAATTAGATACCAGTGCATTACAATGTGTATAAACATTTGCTGTACCGAGTTTCATTGCGTTTGGATCATTAAATCGCGAGAAAGGTCTATTTAAATTTTTCAACCTCGCTTGGCCGCCATATTCGTTTTGTATATAACCGGTTTTTGAAAGCCTTATGGATGAACTTCTAGTAGTGCCCTTTATCTCCGTACAAAGTTTCAGGGTGATGACGACTTCTTCTTGAGAAGATAAGTTTTCACAAGGAAATTCGATGTTTTGTTCTATATCTAACCATATTCACGGGACACAATACTTCACAAGTCTTAACTCTCTCAATTAACGCATCTTGTCAGCTATGGAGCTATGACCGCACGCGGGGTGTCCCGACGTGCTGATGTGTAACGGTAGATGCTAGTCAACTGGCGCTGACTCAACGCGCTTCAGGCGAAGCTGCGTTCTATAGGAAGGCTCTCACTGTTCAAATCCCAACCAGCAGCTCAACCTGGAGCTAACGAAAGCTCACCTCATACAAATGTAAACGTGCTTTTCATGTTTCTCTTTGATAACTCTACAAATACGCAGCAAGTAGTGAGTGACATGCTAATGTAGAGTAATACACTGTTTTGAAACGGAAAACATTTGAACACACAGCTCTCATTGTTTGTGACGTTGAAAGTATTGCCACTGCTGCATTTGTCCAGTTCCTGCTTTCAATGCTATTATGATATTGATGGACGCTACTTTCAATGTAGCCCTTCATTAACAAATTGCATAGCAACAGTATTGAAGTAAATAACTGATCAGAGTAACTTTTGCTCCATGCGTCATTACATCGAGACTTTGATTCTTTTCAGCCATATTCCCACTCACGATACTGTCCAGCGGTAGCGATTCCTGTTCTGCTTTATTTAATTATATCGTTTGGAAAAACAAGGATACATTATAACAAAAGTTTGGTGCTTTTCAGTCGGTCAACACGAATGTACCCAAAAGTGTTGAGTTATGTCCTAATCCTGAAACGAATTTCATGAGATTAATGAATACACTAGGATGACCAGTTTCGATCGTCAAGCGATCATCATCAGATCCATTACACTTAGGCTGTAAAATCTATGTTTGAAACTATATTGTTTGAATATATTGTACATATTGTAAATATTTTCACCTGTATTTTCAAACATGGATTCTACAGCCTAAGTGTAATGAATGTGATGATGATCGCTTGACGATCGAAACTGGTCATCCTAGTGTATTTACTAATCTCATGTAATTTTTTTCTGGATTAGGGCATAACCCAACATTCGTGATGACCTACTGAAAAGCACAAAACTTTTTTTTACTAAGGCAACACTGAAAACTGGCTTCAAACCCCACAAGATACATTATACACACATCAAAAAAAGTTTTGCATCACCTCGGTTCCAAGAGTTCCGGAACCATTAAATACAAAGGGAATAGAGATCAACACAAACAACATTTCAGCTCGTTTTATTGCTCATGAGACCCACACATTGCATGTTGTACCATCATACAGCTAGACTTTCAGCATTTGTGGTCCAGATTGCAGTACACACCACTACCTCTAATACCCAGTAGCACGTCCTCTTGCATTGATGCATGCCTGTATTCGTCGTGGCATACTATCCACAAGTTCATCAAGACACTGTTGGTCCAAATTGTCCCACTCCTCAACGACAATTCGGCGTAAATCTCTCAGAGTGGTTGGTGGGTCAAGACGTCCATAAACAGCCCTTTTCAACATATCCCAGGCATGTTCGATAGGGTTCATGTCTGGCGAACATGCTGGCCACTGTAGTCGAGCGATGTCGTTATCTTGAAGGAACGCATTCACAAGATGTGCACGATGAGGTCGAGAATTGTCGTCCATGAAGACAAATGCCTCTCCAATATTCTGCCGATATGGGTGCACTATGGGTCGGAGGATGTCATTCAGGTATCGTAAAGCCGTTTCGGAGCCTTCCATGACCACCAGTGGCGTACGTCGGCCCCACATAATGCCACCCCAAAACATCAGGGAACCACCACCTTGCTGCACTCGCTGGACAGTGTGTCTAAGACGTTCAGCCTGACCAGGGTGCCTCCAAACACGTCTCCGACGATTGTCTGGTTGAAGGCATATGCGACACTCATCGGTGAAGATAACGTGATGCCAATTCTGTGGGGTCCATTCAGCATGTTGTTGGGCCCATCTGTACCGCGCTGCATGGTGTCGGGGTTGCAAAGCTGGACCTCGCCATGGACGTCGGGAGTGAAGTTGCGCATCATGCAGCCTATTGCGCACAGTTTGAGTTGAAACACGACGTCCTGTGGCTGAACGAAACGCATTATTCAACATGGTGGCATTGCTGTCAGGGTTCCTCCGAGCGGCAATCCGTAAGTAGCGGTCATCCACTACAGTAGTAGCCCTTGGGCGGCCTGAGTGAGGCCTGTCATCGACAGTTCCTGTATCTCTGTACCTCCTCCATGTCCGAACAACATCGCTTTGGTTCACTCTGAGACGCCTGGAAACTTCCCTTGTTGAGAGCCCTTCTTGACACAAAGTAACAATGCGGACGCGATCGAACTGCGGTATTGACCTTCTAGGCATGGTAGAACTACAGACAACATGAGCAGCGTACCTTCGTCCTGGTGGAATGACTGGAACTGATCGGCTGTCGTACCCCCTCCGTCTAATAGGCCCTGCTCATGCATGGTTGTTTACATCTTTGAGCAGTTTTAGTGACATCTATGAACAGTCAAAGGGACTGTATCTTTGATACAATATACACAGTCAACGTCTATATGCCGGAGATCTGGGAACCGAGGTGATGCAAAACTTTTTTTGATGTGTGTAAATACATATCTTACAATTATTTACAGGTCAACATTCAAAACTTAATGTCCAGACTTTTCAGCCAGTCCACTGCCTCTGTAGAGGCACTATGTAGTTGGATTTTCGGAAACACGCAGATACCACAGCAGCGACTCGAGTGTCCGTTCTTATCAATGTGTCATCCGACGCATCGTCGCAGGAGGCGGAGCCTGACGGCGGAGGGTTGGGTTCCAGGCACTGCAGCTTTGGAGCAGTCCGACACGCCAGACTGCACCCGCACCCGGTACCCTCCTGTGAATCATCTACAAACTGCCTTAAGGGACCTCTGGCGTCAGTACAACCCTGACGACCCAGACCCTTTACCGGAAGATGTGCCCATGCCATCTAACCTGGTACCGGACCACGTTTACTCCCTCAACTGTTCCGGTGGAGAAGCGCCCGGGGAGGGGACTGCGCCCGCAGCGCAGCCACAAGAGGGCACGCCCACCGAGGACAACCAGACCAACCAACCTCTATACCAATTTCCAGAGGAAGACGAAGAAGACGAATGGATCTACGACCCGGAGTATCCTAGAAGATCACCCATCCGACGCATCGGAAAGGATCAGCCCGACATCCAATGGACCATCGAGCCGCGGGAGGTGTACCCCTTTATTAAGCACTTGAGTAATATATTGCAGTCGATAACAACGTGCTGCATGGTCTGGGGCACATTATCACAGTCGCAGAATGAGTCATCAGATCTCCCCACTTGTAAAACCAGAATTTACACCTGCCATGATTTGTCCCGATCTGTTTAGAGATGTCCATTCCCTTTTCGGTAAGTTGATACCAGGTGGATCTCTAAAAGGATGATGGATTAAGCCAAGGTGGTCAGGATTTGAAGAGGTCCAATCTTCATGCCAGATATCATCAGCATCAAAATGTGTTTCCAGGAGCTTCTCACCTAGCTTCCATGATGGGTTTCTGGACTTTGATTTCTTCGGTTTCTGAGGGTTGCTACGACAATTCTGCCATTCTCTTACATGAGCCAGTTTTCTTCGTATGTGAGGGGATGGATGTTGGAGAAAACGGGTACCCGTTTTAGAGGTGTCGACTTGACGGTGCCAGATATTGTCTTCATGGTGTCATTCAGATGGGTATCAACTTTGAAGTATGTTCTGCTGTACTATACACGAGCACCCATACATGGCTCTTTAATCTAACAAGTAAAACAAATAAAACTAAGATGTGTGCGGTAATAAGAAGTTCCTAAGGGGGCCTATGACTGATTTCCAACTTCTACAATTCTTCATATATCAACACAAACTTTGGTCAGCGCATTCCTACAGGCAATATCACGTGTCATACAAAGTTTCCAATCAATAGGTTGATTCAAACTCCTCTAATATATTGTTATACCTGGGGGTTCCCACAGGGTATGGCCAACCCCTATCGTCCCCTTTCGTCACCTTTCACCCCTATTTCATGCCACAACCCCTACAGGAACCAACAACAGCAAACATCTAGCCATTGCAAGTACACTTGGCTTAGCAGGCCAACCATACACACATGTGGTAATTCTTACAACCTTGGTCTAAACACACAGCTACCTGCTATGTGGGGCAGGAATCTGCTGACATCATACACAGACATGGGCAATTCACATAAATACCAGCACCGCTAAGAACTGATCATCTTTCGTCCACCAAGGTGCTGTCCGCCGACAGTTGGACCGCTCCGCAGTTCCTGTAAGTGTACTCAAAGGTTATCCTTAAAAATTCCTTTCTGTTCCAACCCCGATACTTGTAATCATCTCATTCATTCGTGTGCGCTTCGCATCCCACTTATAATAAAACCATTCTCGCTCTCTTAAACTGTCTTCTTGTATTTATTGGGCCCTCTGCTCGAACTCTGGCCCTCAGACAGCAAGACTTAACTCAGCTGCGCCACACCGGCTGAATTGCTTGTCAGGTATTTAACATTGTAAACACGAGTCAGCATTCGCTACTCGCTCAGTAGCAAGGCCATCCTTCCTCTTGCCTGTTCCGTTCATTCTTTACCTCCCTACACTCACGTGACGCCCCGCATCCAAGTTTTCACGTATTTTAATAATCGCCACCCCAATTCGAGCTACCAACCCCCCAGGGCAACAAAATATTGTTTGAACTTTTGGTGTGCGATACAGAAAAAGTACCTTGTGTCACTTTTTTTTTTTTTTTTACTTAAAAATTTGACAACAACGTTTACACACATACAAATACAACTTACTTAATAATGTTACTTCTTTTCTAGTATTTACGACAGTACACATTTTTGAACTTCTGGTACTTTTAAACGGGGAAGGATTTGGGTAGGATTCATTGATTCATTGAAGAGGCATGGACATCATGGTCGTTTAGACCCGTGTACTTTGATGAGTGTTGAATTTTGTCTGCTAACCTGTGGCATTGTTATGACCTGGCAACACGCCACAAGTACACATGCACTGACTACAGACAGCACATAGGAATACGGGGCGGGAGAGGTACAACCAGTTCAATGAGATAACATTCCAATTCAGTCGACCGTCACTGGTGCAAGAGTGAAGTTGATACTGCTCACATCTACAGCGCGGAAGACATCCAACCAGATAAATAGTAGTCGGTACTATGCAGTACAACCATGGCTTGCCACGGTGGGTGAGTGGTTATAGTGTCGGACTACCAACCCCAAGATTGCAGGTTCGCCCCTGGCCATGGTAAGTGATTTTTGAAGGCGACAAAAATCACGATACTCATGTCATACGTTGTTGGCATGTTAAAGAACCCATTTGAATTCAGTAGGCCGTGTTCAATGGTAAAATTAATCTCGGGAGTTTCCGCCAACACAAAGTTCCTCCATTCTCTACTTGAAAGCGCTGTAGTGTCAAGGAGCTTAGATATCTAACCTCCTTGACTTTCATAGCGTTCAAAGGAACGACGAAATTCGACATGCAAGCTACCCTCTGGGTGTCAATTAACAAAGCTTGCACCAGGCACCCGAGGCCATACGATATTATTAGTACAACCATAGTTGACTTTTTACAACCATATAGTCACTCCAAAGAGAGAAATTCCGGTTTTCTATCACCATTTTAGCATTTCACCTAACATCATATCTACTACAACTAGCATACCCCGACAAGTTGCATTACCAATACTGCAACTAAATAATTGTACATATTGTAATATCACCTGTTTTTTTTTTCAAAGATAGATTTTATGTAATGGATCTGATGATGATCGCTTGACGATCGAAACTGGTCATCCTAGTGCATTTATTAATCTCATGTAATTATTTTCAGGATTAGGGTATAACCCAACTCTTTTAGGTACATTCGTGTTGACCGACTGAAAAGCACCAAACTTTTGCTTATTAAGGCAACACTGAAACATTGCTTCAAACCCCTTAACGTTGTTATTCAACAAACATTCAATATTATACTCCTTGAAAAGGACAATGAGTTATAACTAAACCCATGCATTTAGGAGTAACATCTTGTCTTTACTTGGTAAAGGTGAAGTTCTTATAAATCAGCTTGCAATATGCTGAAAGCTTTAGACTTAAAATATTTAATTTCCCAAGTTTCTCTTCGGAGGTTTCTTGTGTCCGAGGGAAAGAAATTGGAATCCCATTCCATTGACGAGCCCTTATTAAAGTGACAAAGAGAAAGCTATTACTTCACATTGATTGAGATGCCAGCTGTGAAAGTAGCGACGCTGCTCCCACCTGGTGGCTCGTTTAGTTAACACTCATTGCAACTTGTTTACCTCATTCTCCCCGGGGCGAGGATCCAACTTCAACACACATGTGGCTCGTAGCATATAGTGCTTTGGCAACATTCCCATATGCAGGGTGTCATAAAATAAGTTAGAGAAATGATACTGCATTGAACCATAACTCAATCTCAATAGACTAGAGTAGAACGGAATAGAGTTTTTGTTGTTGTTTTATTTGAGGGGCTTAGACATCGTGGTCATTAGGCTCCCAGTACTTGGGAGTATGTACAATTTTGTCTTGTTAGCTGTGTTATTAGCATAGCTGTAGTAGGTTGTGCATTTGTAATCCAGTTGATTGAAAAGGAGGAGGCCGTGGCCATAAGTTAAGAAGCATCCCGACATCTATATGCAGTAGAAGTGGGAAACCACGGGGACGCACTTCCAAGATGGCTGAGGTGGTAATCGAACTCACCTCTTCTCAGATTTGCCACAGGAGGCTAAAAGAACTTCGTTCCATTTCTCATACCAGAATTAAATTCCTTAGTAGAGCTTGAAATCGAACCCAGACCTCCAGGTTGACAGCCAATAATGCTACCAGCTCCACAACGTGGTCGCCAATACAATAGATTTGAGTAGAATTTAATAAAATAGAAGAGACGAGAGCGGAATAGGATATAATATAATAGAGTAGAAGAGAAGAGAAGAGAGTATAAATGAAGAGATGAGTAGACCAGCGAAGACAAGACAAGAGAGTAAAAGACAAGAGAGGACAAGAAAAGGCAAGACAACAGAAGACAAAAGAAGGCATGACAAGATAAGACAAAAGAAGACTAATGAAGACCAGAGAAAACAAAAGAAGACATGACAAGATAAGACAAGACAAGACAAAACAAAAGAAGACATGACAAGATAAGACAAAAGAAGACTAATGAAGACAAGAGAAAACAAAAGAAGACATGACAAGATAAGACAAAAGAAGACTAATGAAGACAAGAGAAAACAAAAGAAGGCATGTCAAGATAAGACAAAAGAAGACTAATGAAGACAAGAGAAAAAAAAAGTAGGCATGTCAAGATAAGGCAAAAGAAGACTAATGAAGACAAACGGAGGCATGGCAATATAAGTCAAAATAAGACAATAGAAGACAAGAGAAGACAAACGACGACAAAAGAAGACATGACAAGAGAATAAAAGTCAAGAGAGGACAAGAAAAGACAAAACAAAAGAAGACAAAAGAAGACATGACAAGAGAGGACAAGGAAAGACAAAAGAAGACATGACAAGGGAGGACAAAGAAAGACAAGAGAAGACATGACAAGGGAGGACAAGGAAAGACAAGAGAAGACAAAAGAAGACATGACAAGGGAGGACAAGGAAAGACAAGAGAAGACAAAAGAAGACATGACAAGAGAGTAAATGACAAGAGAAGACAAAAGAAGACATGACAAGGGAGGACAAGGAAGGACAAGAGAAGACAAAAGAAGACATGACAAGAGAGTAAATGACAAGAGAAGACAAGGAAAGACAAGGGAATACAAAAGACATGACAAGAGAAGACAAGGAAAGACAAGAGAATACAAAAGAAGACATGACAAGAGAAGACAAGGAAAGACAAGAGAAGACAAAAGAAGACGTGACGAGAGAAGACTAATGAAGACAAAATAAGGCAAGAGAAGACAAAAGAAGTCATGGGAAGCCAAGAATAGTGACAAGACAAAACAGTAAATGAATTTAACATCAACAGCATACCCCCGGACAGATGATGTAACGAAACATAATATACAGTATAAAAATTTGCCTATGTAACACAATTTGAACATCAATATCTACTAAAAACTTATCAACTAAACATTAACATTTAAAATTAAATAGCAATATTTACTCTGGAGGTTTGTACAACGTATACTCATTCTCCAGTGAATTTCCTGCACTCCAAGTGAATGCTCGACAGAACATATAAATACAATCGTGAGAACATTCAGTATCAGCCTGTACAGTGCGTGGCTGGCCGAGCTCTTGACGTGCCGCTCGATCATACAGAACCTTGGTAGTGAGAACGGCGTTTCACAGAGCAGCATCGTCTTGTGGGCTAATGCAACGAAACTAACAGGATATGTTGCTATGAATTTCTCCTTCTCGATGCCCCGTATGTTGACTCCCTTCCCCTACATTGTGTTGAATCACATCCTATTCTAATACTTGCCAACTGAAACCACAACCGATACCAAGCGGTCCTCAATTACTTGTGGACTTCGTTCACCAGCAAAGGTTGTGGTCAATTTTTCACATCCTATGTATTTCTCTTGGGAATTCTCAAAGCAAATATTAATACTTAACACCGACGGCGTTTTCCTGCGAATTCAACATATTATGTTACAGAGCATTAGACACATGACGCAGTTCATATTGTGGTGTAGTGACTAGCATTCTTGGCTGTCATCATGGAGGTCCGGACTGGATTTCCGGCTCTGCCAAGAAAACTAATTCTGGTCTGAGGGTTGGGATGGGGGGTGCATGCATCACAAACGCACAGGTTACCAGATAGGTTACAACAACGTATTCCGTTAACACATGACCACATGTCGCAAAGTCTTTAAATAAATCAACAACAACAACAAGGAGACATGAAGCAGGAAACGCAGGTGATTAATGAAATGGTTTAGGAAAAAGCGAAAGGCAGATCCTCTCTTCCATTATTGGGAATATTATGAGTGACGTGAAATAATGGAACGCAGCTGAAATAATCAGAAAACCCTGCACGACTAATTGTCAAGTGAAAATCTAGTAGGAGATTTTTGTTCGTTAGGAAGCAAAACACCCAGTGATGGACGAAGCAAAGAAGATATAAAAAGAAGGTTAGAACTGGCAAGGAAAGCATTTCTAGAGAAAAGAAATCTGTTGACATCGAATATAGATTAGGTAGGCCTATTAGGAAGTCACGTTTGAAAGCCTTTGTCTGGAGCATGGTGCCCTATGGAAGTGAAACTTCGACTGTTGGAGCAGCAGAAAAGAGGAGAATCAAAGCGATTGAAATGTGTTGTTACAGGAGAATGATGAAGATCAGATGGGTAGATAGTTACAAAGAAGAGGTATCAAGACGATTGGAAGATGAGAGATGTTTATAGTGACTGCTAATGAAGAGAAGGGATAGGTTGGTAGGACACATACTAAGACACCCAGGAATAGCAAACTTTGTTATGGAAGGAAGGGTCGAGGATAAGACCAAGGTTAGATTATGTTTAACAGATTGCGTCGGATTAAGGGTGTAGCTACGTAGAAGTAACACGATTAGCTCAGGACAGGGAGGCATGGAGAGTTACATCAAACCAGTCAAAAGACTGAAGACTCAAACAGAAATGAATTTAAGTCTCAAGCAGTTTTGAGATACAAACCTGTTTAGTGTGAATAAAACTACTACAATCTACTGCATATAAAATATCTTCCTTTTTACGGGCAATCTAGTTACTTTAGGAAATTGTGTGATTAGAGAGAATCTTCTTGTATTGTCTAGATGCACTGTATCTTGACTTTCTATAAGTACGGGTACGGTGGCATTAATAAACACCTGCAATACCTCAGTAGCATATTTGCCTCATGTTTAGTGAAAGTTGTTTTCATTTCTCCGACGGTGATAGGTCGCATGTCTCCTTTATCACTTGTCTGCCATACACAAAATGTCTGTTCCCTTTGCACTGATGTACACGAGTCAACCACGTCTGTCTGCTGCTTTTCCTATGTCATCAGAATACTGCAGACATTGAACTGTAATGTCAGAAATATTCGTACATATCTTTGGAGATATCTGTTGTATGGTTCCTAGCAAAGGTACACGTCACTAAGGTTATAAGTCCTGTAAATCTGTTCCTTGGTTGGATCTGTCGTAAATGTCACATGCCCCCGCGACTTATTTTCATTACCTGATTCCCTCAGATATTTTATCGCCAGGAGCCATTCTTTAAGATTGACATTTTAAATCAGTTATAATTTCGAAATATTTAAGAATTATATATTTTAAAATGAATGTCTTGCTGTCTACAGCGTGACTTGCGAAGTTGAGATATATTTATGCCACCATTGAATACAGCAATCTTAAAATAAACTCTACCTTTTATTGTACAAAGTTATTCTTGAAGTAAATTATGAATGTGTTTCTTTTCTTAGATCTTAGTTTGAGTTCTCAGAAGTCCACGCTACCTCTACCGGGGGCATATCGATCTAGCAATAGAGGACTTTAACCTTAAAATCTCTCACAACAGGAACATTCTCATTCCCGCACTTATGTGTCCAGTCATTCACCGACTTGGTTCACGAACACCCTTGTACACATTCTTGATTTCGCTTTCTTGATTCAGCTCCTCCAAGAAGAAGAAATCAAATATATGATGGATATCCAAACACGCAACGAATTGTTAATGAAAGCATTAAAAGTAAGCATGATAGAATTGAACATACTATTTATTTAGTGTATGGCTTTTAGTGCCGGGAGTGTCCGAGGACATGTTTGGCTCACCAGAGTCTGTAGCTGCTTCCAACGGACACCCAGAGGGTCAGCTACAAGTTCCGTTCGATTTTAAGTAGTTCCAACTTTCACTACCAGATATCAATGATACCTAGTGGTGAACGTTGGAACTTTGATAGAAAGTTCCAACGAAATCTAACCTAGAAATAGAGCTTCACACAAGTTTAGTCTGTAGGAGGATCTTTTACATGCCATAAATCTATGACATTGGACCGCCGGCTTCACTCCCCTCCGAAGGAAGGCATACTGAAGATTTTTTAACGCTTTTAAAAAATCCTACGACTTCGGCCGGATTTGAACCCGCTATCTTGGGCACAGCAGTTCAGCATGCTACCGACTATGCCACCGAAGTCGCTAGAATTGAGCAAATATAATATGATAGTTTTTATATGTTGGCCGGGATTGAGAATAAACGGTACAAATGGAATGGGAAGAAATCAAATCCTGGCGTGTGCTGATTTGTGTCAAGGATGATAAACCAATAAAGTGCACAATGGTCGTTATTGCGGATATTTTAAAGTGGGTGTCATGCATTAAAAGGAGGGGTAAAAACATATGTTTTAAAATATTTACGTAGCCTACTTTTTAGTGTGAGATATTTTACTTCTCTGTCTGTTTACTAATCAGCCCGGAGGTTGGCTAGATCCTCTAAAAGTACCACCGTTGGTTAGGGGGTAGGAACCCAGAAAATCCCAAGGTAGCGCTACATTGAGGCGTACTAGGCAAGGTGAGGTAACTTGCCATTGCTTTCCTCACTGAGTCAATACTCCAGTACTAAACCTACGAGTAGAACCTTTCGTAGTACACACAGGCACTGTCTATCATTACCCAGCACCGCCCATACCTCAGTAGCTTCCATATAATCACAGCCATGAGTAGGACTGAGACATCGGTGAAAGCAACATAGCCTGTGCAAACAGACAAATGTTCTGCATTCATCAGGAGATGGTAAACAAGCCTATAGGCTACTAATATGACACAAATGGTACACAGCATATTTTACTTCAGGTATAAAAATGAAGGTTTGTTCGTCCCTTAAGCGTACATACACCATTCATCCGATTGCGATCACTACGACATAGAAGACAAAAATTCACGCACACCTAAGTACATGAGGCTACATGACCAAATGTCCCAAAGTCCCTAATTGAATCAACACCAAAATGTAAAAATATCAAACCATAGAGCGTACATTTCTTGGTGGGAATGACATGCATATCACATGTCCAACAGATTTCTCACTTCACCTTAACAACTTGGTTTGCTCGCTTTTCCCCATGCACGTCATGTGTATAACGTCAGAACATAACAAATGGTATATCACATATC
Organism: Meconema thalassinum; assembly: GCA_946902985.2. Classification (NCBI taxonomy): domain Eukaryota; kingdom Metazoa; phylum Arthropoda; class Insecta; order Orthoptera; family Tettigoniidae; genus Meconema; species Meconema thalassinum. Next base: position 2,123,945,098 of record OX336388.2, read on the forward strand.
ATCCGTAAAAATAGTATGGTAAAATATTCACAGTTACTCTCACATAAAATATAAACACGCTACCTAGATACAATCCAAAGTACAGGAATGAATTTGAAAGAGTCAAGTTGAGATAGAGTTAATCAATTAGAATCCATCATGTAACCCTCCTAGCAGTGCTGTTCCGCAGTGTTGCATACATTAGGAGTGAAAGTGTCGCACTTGAGTATTCACTTTTTTTTAATCATATAATTACATTTTATTGTTACATATTTTATATATTTGATCATAATACAGTAATATTTTTACATACTTTTCCTTTTTATGTAAAATTACACAGGAAAAACCGAATATCTGCAATGTGGCACACAGACCAATGGTACCATTAACATTGAAGACCATCAACTCAATAAAACCACTAAAATTAAGTACCTTGGTTCTCTCAGCACTTTTTTTTAGGTGGTTTTATTTACATAGTAATAACTTTACACACATAGAAAGGAATTGTCAGTGCACAATTTGAATAGTTAATACAGAAAATAAAAGTCACTGCACCATTGTTTATAAAGCAACACAGAAGCAAAATGTCACTGCACCTTTGTAAAGGTCAACACAGAAAGTAATCGTCACTGCACCATTTTAAAGTCACAAGCACTTATACGCATTAAACACTCCAGGCTGACGATAAGAACTCGTGGCTGTCCAATTCTAAACATACATAACAGCCGTCCAAACGCTGCAGTCAGTGTTCCATGTTTGGTGGATTTCCATCTCTCCCTGCGGAGGTGGTCCAAGAACCCCACTAGTGTGTGGTCCCGAGACCTGTGGCGGGAGAGGTTGTAATGAATCGCTCCCTCCGTGAACCAGAGGATGGCGTTACGCTTTTCCCCAGTGGAATGTGTTACTGCAAAACGTTGCACCTTCATGCCATCGGACACGTCCAGCGGCCGTCCGCAGATTCCAGATACTGCCTGGAGGGTCCAAGTCCAGACGACTGTCGCATTCCCACACGTAGTGACTCGATGGTGTAATGTGTCAGTGCGACCACAGGCGTCACACAGGTCGACATCACTCTGCCCATGCCGAGACAGTTTTTCTCTGGTCGGCACAATTTCATTGAGGTACTCATACAATGTCGATCGCCATTCCAGTGGAATCCAGGGATTCCACAAGTTCTCCCAAATAGTCGACCAGGCTCGCGTAGGATATTTCATCTGTATATAGGGAGTGAAGAGTCTTTCAGCGAGCAGAAACCTATAAAGCACCTTGGTAGAGAGGGCGGTGAAGGGTGTGGAGACACTGGATTTCAGACGGTTAAGAATTGCGAGTTCCTTCTTGAAAACATTGGCTGGGATGAGCATCTGGGGATTCGCACCTGGGACAAGTGACTGGATGCAGACAGTGTCAAAGGGGTCCCCCATAAGGTGTTGCGCTCGAAAAAGCTGTGCGGCCAGCAAGGCGGCACATTTGTGTTCAACTGCCACAAGTTGCAGTCCGCCTCTTCGGAGTGGCAGGTTAATTTGATCTCGACGAATCCGATAGCGGTATCCAGACCAGAGGAAATACCTGATGGCCATTTCCATTCGTTGGCAGAGAACGTGCGGAGCTGGGATTGCTTGTGCCAGAAACCATACTTTGGACAGGGCAAAGGTATTAATAAACCACACTTTCTGTATCAGGTTCAATCTTCTCGTCAGTTCTTCCTTTAATTGAAATCTCAGCGTATTTAGCCTCCGGTTCCAGTTATAGCTGACAGTTTCTGCAAAATCGGGAAAGAAAGTTATCCCCAATATTGTACACCTGTCAACTATTGGAATGGCTAGGTCGTGCGGCGTCCTGATTGTTGTAGGCAAGCAGATGGGCATGAGCGATGACTTCGCAGCATTGATGCGTGCACCTGATGCTAGGGCGTAGGTGTCCATGATGCTATTCGTAGACGTAAGTTCTGACTCATCAGTGATAAAGACGGTCACGTCATCGGCATATGCCCGCAGGGTGATATGGGCACCATGCAGATCGATACCTTGGAGTTTATCGTCCAGACTGCGGATCAGGGGTTCAATAGCCAAAACAAAGAGCACCATCGACAATGGGCAGCCCTGCCTGATGGATTTATCGACGGGAATTGGACGGGATAAAAATCCATTTATCAACACTCTGGATGAAGCGGATGCGTAGAGTCGTTGGAGGCAGTGTATGACGCCCAGAGGAATGTGAAAGTGACGCAAAGTTTGCCAAAGATATGCGTGGGCGACCCTATCAAAGGCTTTGTTCAGGTCAATATTCAGCAAGGCAGCCGCGTGATTTCCATTACCTGAAGCATAAAGAATGAGGTCTCGGATAGCAAGAATGCTATGCAGAATGGTCTTCTGGGGTATCGTGCAGGTTTGACCAGGGCCTATCAGGCTGTGCAGCACACTTTTGAGCCGAAGTGCTAGGACTTTGGCCAGCAACTTGTAATCCGTGTTGAGAATAGTTATTGGTCTGTAGTCAGCAATACCACGCACACCATTAATCTTGGGAATCAAAAGGATAACGCCTTCCGTAAAGCCGTGGGGTACTTCATGTGTGAATAGGTAGTTGAGGACTTGGGTGACCTCATCCCCAACAAGGTGCCAGAAGTGTTTGTACCATTCATACGGCAGAGCATCTATTCCCGGCGTCTTGTTATTAGCTGTGTTTCGGAGAGCATAGTCGATCTCTGCCTTCATGATTGGGGCGCCAAGTTGACGCATGCAGTCGTTGTCCAGGTGCCGGTCCGTAGACGTCAAGAGTTGGTTACCTGCCGATTCCGAGACTGGTTCCTCAGCCAGCATCTCCCGAAAATAGCGCTCACCTTCTGCAAGGAGTTCCTCACGGGTCGTTAATATGCCCCCATCCGGTCCCGTCCACTGACTAATACACTGACGCCCTTGCGAGCGGCGGAGACGGCCAAGCTGATAAACAGACATCTTTTCCCTGTCAATCAAGGAATATTTCTTGACATGCTGCTGCAGGGTGGCTAAATTGCTTTCTCGGACATGGCAGATGGTTGTCTTAATCGTGCGTAGTGCCACCGACACATTTTCCCCTAGTTGTTCTCGATGGTGGAGGTCCTGTAACACGGTGTCATAGAAGTCCAGTTTCCGATATAAACGTTGATTACGTTCAAAGGTTATGGCTTTGGTGACTGCCCGAATGGCCGGCTTCACCTTTTCTAACCACCAGTCAGCCACACTGTTGTAACGGTGTTTCAGCCGTTGACACTGCCGATACACAGCCTCAAAACGCTGTGAATCCTCTTCCCTTTCAAAGCAGTTGGTATTCATTTTCCACGTGCCTCGCCCTTGTATTGTGTGTGCAGGGACGGCACTTCGCGCCGTAAATAAAAAGCCATTGTGATCACTAAAGGCGACAGGGATTATCCGACAGCCGCGTACACGTGAGGCAAGCGTACTGGACATATACGCCCGATCAATCCTGGATTTAGAGGCGCCACGGCAAAATGTATATTGGATCTGGTTGCCATGTATGTGTGGCCATATATCTATTAGTTGCATGCTCTGGGTGAGTCCCTGTAACCCAGGACAGAAATTGAAGGAACCCGTCTGATCCTGGGGGCGTAAGGTGCAGTTGAAATCCCCCATCAATAGAATGGGGAGATTCGTTACCAGGTGGGGTAAGATGTCTTGCCTAAATAAAACGTTTCTCTCAGATTTATAATTGGAGCCAGATGGACTGTAAACATTTATGATCCTGACACCATGTACCGTAGCAGATGTTATACGCCTGGAAGGATCCATAACCACATCCGTTACTAGGGTGCCTTTACGGTAGATAATGGCCGTACCCCTAGCAGTGGTGCCCATGTTAACTATATAGTCATGTTCATAGAGGAAGCCAATATTGCATTCGCTGACTTCTTGCAGAAAAAGAATGTCAACATCATATTCACGCAGAAAACGGCTTAACAGCACCCGAGTGGCCGGATTCCTCAAGCCAGGAACATTTACTGTGGCATAGGTCTTCAAATGTGAATTATGGTCCATAGTTGATATCGGCTAAGAGGGGAGCTAACTGTAGATCCAAATCCTGCAGTGCCTCCCGGGACTGCTCACTATATTTAGCCCGCATCTTGCTAACGAACTCGGGGACTCCCTCATGCTGACCCATTTGAGCGCACTTGCGTAGAAGTGAAAGAATGGGTCCGGGGCTAGGAAGGGTTGCCATATGACACAGGTCCGACATCATTTGCTGAACCTCAAGGGCTTCGCCGGTAGTAAGGCTCGCAGCAGGTGAGGCCTCTGTTGGACAACTTCTGGTGGTTTCCGGCACTCGGAAACGAGGGTCTATCTTACTGACACGTATTTCACCTTTCTTCAGCTGCTTAGGCTTGTTCTGTGCTCTACGGGTTTTAACAAGTTCGGTGGCGAGCGAAGCATCGGATTCATCGGAAGTAGGGTTAACCTTGCGCTTAGGTTTACGATTTTTCACGACTGGGGTTGCGAGCGAAGCATCTGAGTCATCAGAAGTATGCCCACGGCTAACGAGCATGCTTTCCTCAATGTCCTCAGACCAGGTGGTCGTTTTGCGTATTCCCGAATTTTCCTGTGCCAAGCCTTCTCCTTGGGGGGAACTATGGGTAGGTTTGGCAACTGGAGGGGGTGACCGGTCAGCATCCAAGGGTTGCTGTGAAGACTCTTCCTGGTGCAAGACCACAGACTCTGGATTCATGTCAGGCACATCTATGCTGTCAGCCAGGGTGACAGGCTCCGTCTCCATGGGAGGCGTGCTGTCTAGCGGGGGAAAACCTGTATCGTAGCGTGCTTGAGTATCGCCTGGGCTGTGAAGCGGGGAGTCGTCTATACGGCGGCTGGATCTAGGGGTGACCATAGCCGCAAGACTAGTTGTCCGTGTGTCGCGTTCAAGGCGCGTCATGGCCGAGTATCGGCGCGGACAGTCGATACGCAGATGGTCTATAGCTTGACATATGGCACATGTTTTAACTTGCCCTTCATAGCTAACCTGTCCACGGTGCCCATCAATCATGATAAAGGGCGGAATTTGCTTTTTTAAATCTATTTGTATTTGTCGGATACCATTTGCAACTGGTAACTTGTAATACTGGGACCATCTTTCATTTGTGATGGATTTGACTGTACCATATTTTGCAAAATGGGTGCGTATTGTATCATTCGATAATTCAGGCGAAATATTAAAGAGCCTTACCCGCGTGGCTTCCATGCCGGCAGCGGCAATTTCTACCGAAACAGACTCCCCATTAAACAAAGTAAGCCTGTGTGTTCCCGCAAATTTACTCAAAAGTTTGTCCATAATAGATTGAGAGATTACCTTGATAAAAACAGAGTTGGTCGGTGCGTCAAGTTGCAGGGTCTCCAGTTGGTCGACCGTGATTTTCAACATCTCCACCACAAAGGTGTGAATTTCCGCTGCCGACGGACGCGTGGTGTTCCGTTGGCAGGAGCATTTCAACGTATTTTTCCTGATGGTTTGCATTTTCTTCCTGGGGTTCTATCCAATTGACAAAGAGCCTGTACTAAGCGTAGGCGAAGCTATTCGGCGCACTTAACTGTTGTGTGTTGGCTGCACTCTCACTGCTCAGATGCACCAGACAAGCATGACCTTACTCGTTCGTGGCTAGAGCCACACTGTACTTCAGACTGGAGTTACTACTTGCTATGCAGAATAAATGAAAATCCACTGCCTGTTTCCAGTCGACTGTCCGGGTCAGGGTATGGAATGAATGATGCCTCCATCTAGCGGCGAGGATATGAACTGTGCCGGCTGCCGAAGCCTGTCGCACTCCCCTGAGGCAATGATTAAATGAATGACAGATGAACTGAAATAATAGTGGAGAGTGTGGCTGGAATGGAATTTGTGACAGGGAATACCGGAGTACCCGGAGAAAAACATGTCTGCCTTCGCTTTGTCCAGCACAAATCTCACATGGAGTGACCGGGATTTGAACCACGGACCCAGCGGTGAGAGGCCGCCGTGCTGCCGCCTAAGCCCAGGAGGCTTGTGCTATGCAAAATAAATGAAGTATGAATTAAGTCAGATGAAATACTGCCCTGTTATTTTGTTCCATGGCAATCTCAGACTTGCTGAAAACTGAAAGTGAAGATTTAAGTGTCCTTAATAAGCGTACAAGTGAAATACAGCTGTTGTTGGGTCATAGTGGTTATCGGCAACATACTTGGGAATGTGCGTGTGTGCCTAGTGTGGTGGCCATGGCCTAGCATTAGTTGCCATCCTGGCATTTCCCTGGAGAATGCGTGGGAAGCCATTCCGAGGAATATTACCAACAATTAGTACAATGGGAATTCAGCATCAATGAAACGACAGAGAAGAGTACCCTACACCCCCCCCCCCTCCCACTTGTAAACCTCCAGTGCCAAATCCTGACCGGTGGCCATGTGGCTATGTGGAATTCTATTTTGGATACGGTTTACTTCAAGATTTGGAGGCCCCATTAAATATTCTTATTTAATGTAAGCATTCGAGTACTGCCGGCCAACATACAGCGCTATGCGGAATATATATCGCATACGGTTTACTTGAAGGTTTGTAGGCCCCATTAAAGGTACTCCTACAATAAATCACTGTTAACAAGGGATTTGCGCTCCCGGAAGACACAGAGTAGGATAACATATCAAATGTTACACATCATATGCAACTACTGTAAGGATCGTATTTTTTTTTAAAGATACTGTTAGTGGTGATTGACCTTCAAATTTGCTTGCTTAGTGTGATTATATGATTGTTATTAAATGGTCAGGTTATTGTAGATTGTGCACTTAGCTGCTTGAGTGATGTGTGGTCCGTTCCCGTGCCGCTGTGTGTGTAACTTGTAACAATGGCAAGGATTGAGTAGAGCTGGCCATGGCATATGTAATTTCCCGACATTTAACTGCAGTATAAAAGCACATATATAATGACCGAGTTGGAAATCAACCCCACCAATATTTACTAATCCTCACGATGATGATTGCACCTCGTTCCATCACTCAGACCAGAATTGAATTTCTTGGTTAAGCCGGGAATTGCACCCAGGACTTTTGTGCAGAAGTCTCAGTGTTCCATCTGACCGTAGAAGGTGGCAACTATGATATCGTGTCGGTCTACCAATCCCAAGCTTGCAGGTTCGTTCCTGGTCGTGGTAAGTGATTTATGAAAGGTGAAAAAATCACGACACGCATGTCATACGTTGTTGGCATGTCAAAGAACGCATTTGAATTCAGTAGGCCGTGTTCATAATGGCAAAATGAATCTCTGGATTTTCCGCCAACACAAAAAGTTCCTCCTTTCTCTACTAGAAAGCGCTATAGTGTCAACGAGCTTAGATATCTAACCTCCTTGACTTTCATAGCGCTCCAAGGAACTACAAAATTTGACATGCAAGCTTGCCTCTTGGCGTCAAATAACAAAGCTTATTATTATTATTATTATTATTATTATTATTATTATTATTATTATTATTATTATTATTATTGTTTATTTTTTTGGCATCATTAACTCGTCAGATACCGGTTACATTTTATATCACAGCCTGGTTCGGCCTTAGCAAGGAACCGTCTGTACTGAAATACAATGTATGTAAATTATAGGAACCTCACATTACATTAATTTCGTGTCCGGACTCTTCATGAGTCTCCCTCATTTATAGATGAGCTAAATTTCCTTCTGAATCATCTTCGAGCCTTGCTGAGTATTCTGCGAGGGTATTGTCACCAAGGAACTTCCTGACAATATGGCAGGTGTTTAACAGAAATGCCTTCTGTATTTCAATATATATCTGCGGGTGTAGATTCAATATTGCTAGACTACTGTGGAGAGTTTTGGGTATCACACCAGTACACGATACGATACAATTATTGGGATGGTGGTCACCGACTCAAGTTTCCACATCTGCTTTATCTCAATTGCCTGCTCTGTGTGCTCAGATATTTTAGTAGCAGCTGTTGTTTGGATGTTTTGAATATTGGGACATGCGATATCTATCAGTAATGCCTCTCTGTGTTCTTTATTGATGACAATGATATCTGGCCGGTTGTTACTGACTGCGACATCTGTCACAACTCATCTGTCCCAATAGAGCTTGTGTGTGGCATTTTCGAGTACTGCGAATGGTGTGTATTACAATAGGAGACGGAGCTTTAAAGAAGTTTGTACTTCAAGGCAAGTTTCTGGTGGATAATGTTGGCAACTTGATCGTGTCGATGTTTGTAGTCAGTGTTGGCAAGGTGGGAACAACCCGATATGACGTGTTGAATGGTCTCAAAACATTTGCCACAGCGGCGACACTTCTCACTCTATGTTGCTGGATCTTTTATGATATTATTATTATTATTATTATTGTATATGAAACTTATGTGGGAATAAGAAATTAGGTCGAGCTATTTCTCGTGTGACTGCTAACAAAACGTGATGCAGATAATGTAAGCAATACATTAGCGTCGCATAACATGGAACGTGTTTACGCTGACTCCTTACCACTTCGTTAAATTATTCAAATGAAATACGCGCGTTCCTCCCGGGAAATTATGTACGCTGCAGCTATATTGCTTTAATGTTTAATTTGATTTTGTTGGTAGCATGGAAAATGAGCTGGTAAAGTGCTGCACCGCACGACATGAGAAATAACCTCCCGACCTTGCTTGCGGCAAATGTTAAGATTACTCAATTCTATGTGATTTAATAGAACTAGCATTACACGTCGCGGCTTCGCCCGCCAATATCCTAGTTGTAAAACGTAAACGTAGCAAAATCTCAATCATGAATGCTATGACTGATTTATCCTTGGTATGAATAATCAGACGTTAACAATTCAGCTACTGGTGCAGTGGTTAGGGGTTTGTCATTCCTTCATAGGTATATCAGAGCGAAGTTAGATTTCTCGGAATATCACAGACACTGTTAATTTAAGAGCCTTTAAATGTGGTTTCAGAGACCCTTTATAGTCGGGTGAAAAAGACCTTTCGTACCACACTCACACGTGAAAATTGCGTGAAAAAAAATCTAGAGTACCCCTTGACCCCCTTAAGCGCATTATACTGTATGTATTGATGAATTTTACAGCTTAATGTGGTTCAGCGATAACCTTATAACCGTCTGGAAACTTTCACAGTAATGTAATAATTGGAATTGCATTGCGTCTTACAGAAATAGATGGACCTGTGAGATTCTGTTACCAAGGTTACCGTGTTGCATTCATTCATTATTTCATTGTAAATATACATGTTTTAAGGTATTTATTTAATTGTGAGGCGTTTAAAGAGTAAGTGAGTGCGTTTCGCTTACGCATTGGGTTATGCTGAACCTGTAGGTACCCCATATGTGCAGGTTGGTGTTAATAGGACCTTATTTTCGGTACAAAACTGGAATGGGACCTTAGCAGAATAATATAGGGAGGGATAGCTAAGGAAGTATGGATCATATAATTCATTCTTCCATGCTGGACGGTCGTAAAGATCACAACAATTTTTATTACATGACTATGATTATTACGAGGGGTGTTCAAATATAAAGGTACGTAACGATACTGTGGGTACAATTTATTCATTATTCAAAAGTAATCACCACAGGTCTGTGCACAGGTGTTCCATGGCTTCACCAGCCTCAGGATTCGCTGTTCCCACAAGTCTTGTGGTTGTGACAGGAGCCAATCCTGTACGGTGTCTTTTAGTTCGTCGTCCGACTGGAAACGTTTTCCCTTGAGATGTTTCTTTAACGGACCAAACAGATGGAAGACACAAGGTGACAAGTCCGGGTTGTAGGGAGGTTGCTCAAGTTGCTCCCACTTGAACGTGGGCAATGCACCTTGTGTGACGTTAGAGACGTGTGGGCGAGCGTTATCATGGAGCAGAATCACTCCCTTCCTGAACAGTCCATGCCGTTTGTTCTTGATGGACTTGCGTAGGCTACGGAGTGTCGCACAATACACGTCACTCACTGTTAATGGTGGAAGTGAGGAGTTGGCAAAGAGAAACTAGAGCACTCCTGTTTGGTTTCTTTCCGTTTCCGGAAGGGACCGGCACTTACCAAACGAAGTACAAAAGCCCTGGCGTCGACACACGAGCTATAACGCTAAGTGAAGGCTGTCGACCTCAGGTCGACACACGAGTGAAAAGGGGGAGGTTGTTAGCTGCTTTGGGTCAGAAAATGCACTTTTAGATTTTATGTTATTTTGATAGCCTGAAGTCCAATTTATAATATACATATGCTTATTTGCTGAAAATGTTCGCTCCATGCCATTTATAGGTCATTTAATTTGATTTAATGTAATTCCGTTAATTTGAGTCTTGTAAAACTAAAACCATCCTTCTTTCCTTCTTTCTCCTTCCCTTCCTTCCTTCCTTCCTTCCAACCCCTTCCTTACTTCTCCTTCCCTTCCCTTCCCTCCTTCCATCCCCTTCCTTACTTCTCCTACCCTTCCCTTCCCTCCTTCCATCCCCTTCCTTACTTCTCTTTTCCTTCCCTTCCCTCCTTCCATCCCCTTCCTTACTTCTCCTTCCCTTCCCTTCCCTTCCCTCCTTCCATCCCCTTCCTTACTTCTCCTTCCCTTCCCTTCCCTCCTTCCATCCCCTTCCTTACTTCTCCTTCCTTCCATCCCCTTCCTTCCTTCCCCTTCCTTCCTTTCTTCCTTCCCCTTCCTTCCTTCGATGCTTCCCCTTCCTTCTTTCCTTTCAACCTCCCTCCGTTTCTCCTTCCTTCGTTCCTTCCTTCCTTATTTCCTTTCTTCCTTCTCCTTTATTCCTTTGTTCCTTCAGGCAGGTTCTAAAGAAGCTCGGAAGTCAAGAAGAAAGCAGCAGAGGGGCAGAGAAGATGAAGACAACCCAGGTGAGCCATACATGGACCTGGTGCACAAACCTATCTTAAAGAGCATTTTTCTCCAACTTTAGTTCCATTTACTCAGAAAGTATTAACAATAGCGATTTGAATTTTTTCAGTAATTCAATTTGATGAAATAAAAAATTGTATGTTTTCTTGTGAAGTTATCATCAATAGAAAAAAATATTTTTTCATGTTATCGTAGAGAAATGACAAAAGTTTGGGGCATTTCAGTCGGTCAACACGAATGGACCCAAAAAGAGCTGGGTTATGCCCTAATCCTGAAATAAATTACATTATATTAATAAATACACTAGGATGACTGTTTCGATAGTCAAACGATCATCATCAGATCCATTACACTTAGGCTATAACATCTATGTTTGAGAATACAGGTGAAAAATATTAACAATATGTACAATTATTTAGTTTCAGTATTGGTATTGCAACTGTCGGTGTATGCTAAATGCAGTATATCTAATGTTCGGTGAAATGCTAAAATGGTGATAGATATCCGGAGTTTGTCTCTTTGGGGTGATTATATGGTTGTAAAAAATCAATGTGGTTATACTGTAATAATACAGGCTGATACGTACCCGGTTGTCTTCCTGGCTGGGACTTCGAGCAGTTTCGTGTTCACTCTAGCACCAGTTGTGGTCGACTGAACGCGGGTGTTGACTGGACGAAACTAGTTTTTCCTTTCTCCCCCCCCCCTCCTTATTCTGTCTGAGGTCAGTGCAATGTCTAATTGTAATAATAATAATAATGTTATTGGTTTTACGTCTCTTTTAACTACACTGGCTTTTAGAGACGCCGGGGTGCCAGAATTTTGCCCCGAAGGGGATCTTTAACGTGCCAGTAAATCTACGGACACGGCTCCCTCGCAATTGCGCACCCTCAAATGCCAGCTGACTGCGCCAGGATACGAACCTGCAACCTTGGGACAAGCAAAGAACGTTACCCCTGAGCCACGCAGCCAGCCAATGTGTTTATTTGTGTAACGTTGCCAAATCTAGATAAGAATGTATGTTATTGAATACAGGAAGATCTACAACTATCAAAGACCATGGCACTATCTTCGGCACGCGTGGACTAAAAAGTCATTCGAACTAAGCGCTGCCCGGTCTATTGAAGACGTCCCGGCACCTTCAATACTGCCGCGCATACCGGCCTAGGTACACTGTACAACTGATCCAGATAACTTTTACCTATTAACCACCGCTATCCCCCCCCCCCTTTTTATCTAGCTTGGCTGTATCGCTAAGTTGTGTCTTGTTTCCGACAGGGTGTGTTTTTAGTAGTGTGAAATGGGGTGAACTCTCCATAAAAGTATATTCATTTCGATTGTTGGGATTGTTTTGTTTGGCTAGGTGAATCTCGATTGCTTCCTTTATGTCGGGAGCTCTGCCTTTCGATTCGTGATGAATTATTTTTAGGTCAGTCTCGATTTTAGTAATGCTGTGCCCCGTGTCACACATATGTTCGCATACGGCTGAATGTGTTCCGTATCTTATCGCGTCCCTTTGTTCATTATAACGTGTGTCTACTCGTCCAATGTAATTAGCTTGACAACCAGTGTCTTGTCATGTAATAGAATATACCCCTGACTTTGAATACGGGTCTTGTTTATTTAGATTACTATTTTTCAGGTGCCTACCGGTTGTATTGTTCGTTGTGAATGCAATTTGTATGCCTTGCTTTTTGAAAAGATTAGTGACTTTATATGTATTCGTATTCACATAGTTGAAGCGCACAAATGTTTTCTCATTACTGTCCGGTTTGGGAATCGTTTAATCTTTATTTTTACGTTTAGTTATAATTTGGTCTATTTTGCTTGGCGGGAAATTGTTTTCCTTTGCTATTTGCAACGTAGAGAAATAAAATGAAAAATGTAACACTTGAAAAAATATATTAAAAATATTATTTACAAACACACAGATTTCCAAAAAGCAAGCATTTAAAGATAAAATATAGATCTAAATATCTGTAAAAGTTTATTTCAACCGGTCACATACTTAATGAGAAAAAGGACCATAAATTTTACAATTTTAGCATGGCGGAGATAGGGCTTACAACCTCCCCTTAAGATTGTGGATTCAGAGATCCTGGGTTCGATTACCGACTCTGCAAAGAAATATAATCCTGATTTTAAGTATTGGAACGGGTACACTTAACCTCATCAGGCAAAACTGTGAATATATGAGTTTGATTCACACTTCAGTTGTTACAGCAGGGATTTTTCGTGAATTACCACATTTACTCCAGGCAAATATCAGGATGGATCCTAACTTCAGGCCTACCACTTCCCTCAAAATAGAAGACGCATTTACGAATTAATGAAAGCTTTCCAGTTGGTCAAAACAAATGGCTTTATTTATTTATTTATTCATTTATTTATTTATTTTTGTATTTATTTATTTATGTTCGCATTTGCGAATAATTAATTTGTTAATTTTGCAAGTTTTGTAAAAGTGTCAAAGTCAGATACACACTTATTTTTCATAACCTCTATTTGGTCACCAGGTGTACGTGATATTTCTTTTTGTAAAACGCTTTCATGTTAAATCAAATATGTTGTAAAATTAGTTATACTTACTGGTTAGTTCATAAGCTTAGTTCGCTTCTCAGAAAATTCTCCTAGTGTTTTAGCCACGTTCTACGTTCGTCTTGTACGCATGAAACCTCACGGTCAACAGGTCACCATTTGCTGCTCGCTCATTGGCCAGCCACCACGCAGCAAGCGGTCTGCTGGACTGACTGCTTTGCTCTTTCCAGACCGTCACCATACGGTACACCAGTCTTGCTAAACCGGACTTTAAACTTCAAATCATGTCTTCGTATCATCTTTAATTTCCGCATCAAGAAGTATTATTAAACTTCGCAACGTCTTTCGACATTTTTTTGGTGATCAAACCTCGATCACATGCCACGTGTCTCTACGGCCTGTTAGTGCAACACACTTTTATAAGTTGTAAACTGTACATCATCAAGTGCTACGGAAAACTATTCCTACGCAATTTATCTACAAAGTGAATACATTATCACTTAAGACTTCGTCTTCATATGACTTATTAAAAGTCTGTACTTTTCGTGAAAGTTGTTCAAAGTGACATAACTAATGTCACCCTTACTTCTCAAGCAAGTGTTCCACGTGACCCGTTCTTTACTTCAAACATTTAGCTTGCTAACCTAACTTCAGCATAAAGATAAGTACTCTGTTGCTTATACATAACCTGTGCTTTGTGAAGTGTAAATGTTACTTCTTTCTGAGGAAAGATTCATACAAGCCTACTTCAGAAGTTTTCTCAATTTTAATATATCGGCTTGCTTTTCCATTCTTCCTAGGAAGTATTACGTATCTACTAGCTTTTGTCATTTTCTGCTTTGAAAATTATTTCATGGCCATTTTCCATTTGGGATTAGTCGCATTATTTCTCGTGCATATCTGCGTCTGCCATTGCACTTTTTCTAGGAACATTTCATGTTTCCCTTTCAGGTAATAGGCCTACTTGCCTACCTGCTTCTGCCATTTCAATTTCTTCGAAAATATTTCATGGTTAACTTTCATGCAGCTCACGCATACCTGTGTCTGCCATTGCATTTCCGTTGGAAATATTTTTGTTTCATCTTGGCAACTCCCTAAGTCTTTCTCTTTTATAAGGTGCTGCAGGATTTGGCCCTGTCAGTCACTAGCCCCTTCTATAGGCTATGTCTGTTTCTATGTAACTGCCTTTTCAGTTTCCCTTATTTTTCTTACATAGGGTACTGCAGGATTAAACCCCTGTCAGCCATTATCCCCCTTTATAGGCTATGTCACTATTCTTTTCTCTTTCTATGCAAACTGCCTTTTGTATTAAAACATTAACAGTGCCTAACCTGGCTCAAAATTCAATAAATTACTTTTTCTATGTCAGAAAAGCAAAATTGTATAAAAATGAATATTGTTCTTTGTTATGCTAACTTATTTTCTGTTTTTTTTTTTTAGAAAATATATATGTCAAAGCTACCTGCTCCCTCTTTCTTCCTTTCTTGTGTCATATATGCTAAATGTTCCCATGTTCCTTAACGCTCATACTTTGTTCGATTTTGAATTCACTCAAAATCGGTCTGATAATAGAGACCTTTAATTGGTTGATCCAATGGTTAGTGATAGTTCATCACACCAATTTATGTATTTGTTTATTTATTTATTCATTTATTTACCAATTATGAATGCACAGACTACTATAGCCATCACAGTGTCACAGGTTTACAATCAGATTTCACACTCACCAAAGTATATGGAATACATGGCCTCAATATCGCAAACTCCAAAATGAACCAACAAAAGCAACAACTATCTTTTGACATGGAATACAACAGGGTTGTGTCTTTAGTAAGCTGTCCTTGAAATAGTTTTCTGTGAATCCCTAGTTCCAGTTCACTGCAAATGCCGGGACGGTATATTCTTCCAACTCCTTGCCCTGTTACTTTCATTCACTTTGTTACTCATTAAGTCTTCTATTATTATTATTATTATTATTATTATTATTACTATCATTATTACTTTACATCGCTTTGCCCATCTGTGGAGCGTGATAGAACTTTTTTGGATAATTATGTTTTTTTTCTCCCAACATCTCTTTATGTGGGTACTGATAATATTTCTCCCTCCTGTCCAAGATGTCTTGGTCCTGATAGTAATTTTATCCGAGAAAATTGTTTATTTTTCTATTTATTAATTTATTTAATTCATGTTTTTATTTGTTCGTTTAATTATTTATTCGTAGTGATGTGATGCAGTGCATGTTGTTCAATTAGAGGAAATGCAATAAATACTAGTTCATGATGATATTATTATTAATAACGAAGAGTACCTAGTACATTACGCAACGAGCCTATAATGGCAATAATTAAGACACGAGTATGTTTATAAAACGAGCGAATGCGAGTTTTATAATTTCCATACGAATGTCTTAATTACCAATATAGGCAAGTTGCATACGACTGTTTATGTTCGACGATAATTATTATAACTATTTAACGTCCGAACATAAATATCTGCCGAGATATCGCCAGTTTAATGTACTGAACAGAGCGCACGCAGAGAATGCCTTGTATTTGACCATGGCCTCCTCGATTACCCTTTAATTGGTTGATCCAATGGTTAGTGATAGTTCATCACACCAATTTAGGCAACGCAGTGAAATTTAAATTAGAAGGCCTTGGAACTCAGCGCTGGTGCGATGCTATCCTTATCTAATTGGTCAAACAACTGTTTCTTGAGCTGTGATTGGTGGGACAAACTGTTTCATAATGAAAAATAATGTTATAATGACCATCATTATGATGCAGTTTTCTGAAACATAATATTCAGGGCCGAACATAATAGTATATTTTTCAACGAGCCTATAATGGCAATAATTAAGACCCGAGTTTTTAAATTTCCATACGAGTGTCTTAATTTCCATTATAGGCGAGTTGCATACAACTGTTTATGTTCGGCGATAATTATAACTTTATTATATGTTGTAATATAAATATTCATAAATATCTTTCGAGATTCTGTCGGTTGACTTCTTCTTCTTGGGAATTGTGTGGGCTTAGCATTTGATCTCTACCCAATAACGGATCCCAAATCTTTGAAACATTGTTTATCCTGAAGTATGACCAACAGATAGTGCACAGGTACTGTGTATGATCATTTTGTTATTTTGGTAAAATAACCAAAAAAATCACATTCCTGTTTCCTCTCCGTTCTGCGCTTTGAAATGAAACCGCGTGGGAAGGCTCTACAGTGACGGTGTTGTTAGTACAGCTGTTTTTGTGGACTAAAGACATGGTGATCATTAACTCAGTGTAAATTATTATGCATGTTTGATGTAGACCTACGTGTTATTCAGATAAGTGTTACATGAGAGGGTTGAGGAAAGAGGAGATGCTTTGAGTCATCATCAGCGGAGTAGTGTTGTAAAGCCAAAGCAGATCTCTATCACGCATACCCATCACCACGGTGAATTACAAGGACTTGTGTAAGTAGAAACCGCGCAACGAATAAGGGACTCCTCGCCAACTCAGTCTGTTTTGAGATTTTAATGGAAAAATGTTCCTGGTCGCATGTAGCATGAAATGGCCTGATAAGCGTGCATACAACTGCCTCCTTTGAGTAGATATTTGTAATTGAAATTCCATGTGCGTGGAAGAAGGACTCCGGTATTTCATGATGGCGGGTATAGGGTAGGTGGAGATCTGTCAGCTAGCAAATGTGATAATATAGGTCGCTAACGTAAACGTGACATGGAAGATTGGAAGGATGTGAAGGAAAGGTCTTAGGAAAGAAGGTCGACCTAGGAAGCAATTCCTTCAAATATTGATGCAAAACGTAGGATGTGGTTCCTATTGTGAGATGAAAAGACAAGCTGAAGACAGAAGACAATGGTTGAATCGACAAGGCATTGCCTTTAGACATTTATTTATTGATGCTGGGGCAGCGTATTAAAATCAACAGGGATGTCAAATACCAGCAAAAACACTACCAAAAGAGGTGAGTGGAAAAAGGACCTCCGGAACTTCACCTACGAGAATGCCTGTGTGTCAGAACTTATTATTAATAGGCGTCAATTTGGTAATGATATATTTGAGTATAATCAGATTAATAATGAAAGAGAGTTAGAACTTGGGACATTGTATCATCAGCCCCGTGTACTTACGTAGTCTATGTGGGTGAGTACTATAATGCCGTGCTTTATGTTGTTGAGAGCTATTGTGTTGTCGTAAAATTGGGGCTAGAATTGGGAAGAATGTGACCATGGCTTGTTAGGTACCAACCCTGACAGACACTTGGGATCCAACCCGAGCTGTCTGAAGGGGGAGCTACTACGCTTACCCGTATATCACTCACAGCTACTGTAGAGAATAAGTTCATACATCCTGGACACTCTTTATTGGAACGAGATACACTCGAGCTTTTCATGACAAATGACAAGAGAGATGGGTTCGAATGTCACTCTCAATCTTTGAACGAGAGGCTTTCAGTGTCTTCCCACTGCCGGGATGATATCGATTCAGTGAAATAAGGACACCAGTCACAATTATACATGGTCTAAGCGTGTTAGCTCTGAGACAACAAGACCTGTTACTGGGTTCTTCCTTGCAATATTATTGGCATAAATGTCGCAATATATATTATCAGTGACCACAGAAGCACGACTGAAGTAAACTACAATATTTAAATGATAGCAGAGACCACTCATATAAAATTCGGTCTAAATTTCCGCAATAGTGTACTTCCAAACAACAAAAACGTACTTTAAACAAAACTACAAAAATGGCGTGGAGTGCCTTATTCGTTGCGCGTGTTCCGACATAGCCACCACCCTCTCTACCATTCCACCTAGGCCAACCACTGCTGTTTGATAGTGAACTATACTCCTCCCAAACATTCTGGGAAGTGCCAGTGTGAAAACACGTAGTCTACGCACAGGAGTGACTCGGCTGACTGGTTCAATGAGGCGCGATGCTACTGAATAATTAGCGGAGGAGGGTGGCCCGACCTTGGCTCAACCAACTCTCGCAATGGCTGGGCTGCCAAGCTCCACCCATCGCATTCTCTTTTCACTTCCTTCGAGTGACGTCATGCGCAAACCTACTTCACAGATGAGGTGGATGAGGTGTAGGGGACCTGTGCGAGAATTCTCGCTTGTTCATAGACCACCCATTATGCATTACTGGTATGCGGGCTTCGTGTTCATTAAACACACTTTTTAAATACGAGGACCGTTTTTTTAAGTAATACCCGTTGTGATATTACGCCATTGCAACGCTGTGGTTGGCATTCCGAGCAGTTGCACTGTGTACCTGCATCTGTTGGAAAGGCTGAGACGCCATTACGGCATCAGTCGCCCTTGTATGGGTGTGTTGACTAGCTTTTGAAATTGCATCGCCGACTCGTAGACAAGAGAGAAAACTCCCCTGTAAGATATGCTGCCATTTGGCCACCACTGTAAGGAAAATTGCATGCTTATCAGGAGAACTCAGAATGTTTAGTTCTCCTGAGCACATACACAATTTGCCTGAGAGTGGTGCCCAAATGGCAGCATATCTTACAGGGGAGTTTTCTCTCTTGTCTACGAGTCGGCGATCGGCGATGCCATTTCAAAAGCTAGTCAACACACCCATACAAGGGCGACTGTTGCCTTAATGGCATCTGAGCCTTACCAATAGATTCAGGTCTAAGCGCACCTGCCCGGAATGCCAACCGCAGCGCTGCAATGGCGTAATATCACAACGGGTATTACTTAAAAAACGGTCCTCGTAAATAGTCGATATTCATGAAATCAGAGTGGATTTCGTCATTGTTATGGGTAATACTGTTTCTTTTGAATGCATAATCCGTTACTTGTGCGGGTCCCATGTGTATAGACCACCCGCCTGGCTCTAGTGTTACGCGACGTGGACGCGATACAGTTCTGCCAGGGACTATTGACTTGTTTATTTGTTTAAACGCACATTTAAAACTAATAAATTTTCGTTGAATTTTCAAGAAATGTAAGATTTTTCCTGTATTATTGAGACGATTTGGATGATTGTGGTATAGACCGCACCTTGTAACTCCCTCTGATTTAAGAGACTGAGTTTTGTGAAACATTCACCTTAGCCATTTTGTATACCAGGGGGCCCATTTCCCCCCTCCTTTTTTATTAGCGCATGGCTTTTCGTGCCGGGAGTGTCCGAGGACATGTTCGGTTCGCCAGAGTTAGTAGCTGCTTCTATTCGGACAACCATGGGGTGAGCTAAAAGTACCGTCGCGTGTGGATTGTTATCTGGGGAGGAAAGTGTCAATGTAGGGACTAGGAAATGGAATGTAGCGGCTGTGGCCTATAGTTAGGGACCAACCCTGGCATTTGCGTGGAAGGAAGATGGGAACCCACAGGAAACCATCTTCAAGGTTGCCTGAGGGGGGATTCAAACCTCCTCGCCTCCCGGATGTGAGCGACTGCCTGCAGCCACGTGGTAACGACCACGGCTAACCCACATTTTCCCCTTACAATCTACGTATACGTGTCCAGCATACACTACTGCTGTATGGGCTGTCTAATAACTGTTTGACGCAAAGATCCTACCAATTCTTGCTTACGGGATCCACTTGATATGGGACCGACTAACGAAGAGAGATCTGTCCACCATAGAAAGAGTTAAAGCCCAATTCCTGAAAACCTTAATGGGCATCTCATAATACACACACTCCCACCTAACACATGAATTAGCAGGGGAACCCATTCTCGTCGAAGAAATAAGGACAGTTTTCATCCTCAAAAATCCTGAAGTGCACCTAGCGGAGAGAAGGAAGAAGAGAGAAGACATCCCGCTAGAATTTTACAGCACGGATGCCATGATCAACCGGAAGTGGACCAACGCCAATCAGAAACTAAGACATGTAGTGATAAAGTTCGCAGTGCATGGGTACTATCAAAAAATATGTATAAACATGTCCTACCACGCCCCAAATGAACTCGGCGTGTGCTCGTTATGTGATCAGTTCGGTGACAAATATCACATCACATGGTGTAACAAGACGTTCCATGACGACCTAAAGAGCCTACGCACTTTCCTTAAAATTAAGACCCATGATTAATCTATATGGACCTATCTAGAACAATTACAAAATTAAGTTGGTAGTATCGACATGTCTAATTAGTTCTAAATGTACCTGGCATAATGTAGCCTAATAGAGCACTACAGTTGGCAGCCCTGGTGACTGAATTTGTATTCTTAGTTCCATCTCTTAAGGTACAGAATATAAAATTTGATTGAAGTCCAATGGATAGTATGGACGTTACATGTAGTTGGACATTGGATCTCTCAGCGCACGTAAAGTCATGTTAGCAACAAAGGCATGCATGTGTTGGTTAGAAATAAACTGAAATATTATCATCTATTGTTGTGCCAATTTTGGATGAAATCCATTCGTTAGTATAGAAGTTACACGTATTTTAAAATGGGACCTATCAGCATGCTTAGAATCATTTTGGCAACATTGCCATATATGGCCTCCTGGAAATTAAACTGAAATATCGTTATATATATGCGTGCCAATTTTGGAATAGCTCCCATGTATTATACCCTTGGATAATAGCATGTAGACAAGATTCGAAGTTTCGGGGTCGTAATGGATTCTTGTGAATGTGATTTAGAGATTTTATGTTATCAAAATAACTTCCAGGGTGCATAAGGTTAACTAATTATTACAAAGCCAAGAAAACAACAGGATCTAATAACAAATGAAATATAATAACTGAATCAAACATAAAACACCTAACAATAAACCACCCTTAAATTAGTTCACTCGCACGTGAACAGATCTGACACTGACTAGTCTGACGTACCATGATAACACGGCATGGCAGCTGTCAAACAAGCGTTGTGACTGCAATGTCACTTAACTCAAAGTAACAAAGGAAAACGGATCACAGGATCCAAAAATAACAACAAATGAAAATAGTACAAGAATGTAATATTTATGAGCGACACCCGTTTTAAGACTAGTTCAAGTAATGAGCACTTTGACGGGCGCTCGTTACCGACCAAAACAGTCGGTTCGGGAACGAACTCCGTACTGCGAAGACGAATTACGGAAATGTGGGAACAACAATTACATATTTAAATACACTACTGACATGCTCTAACCTTAGATTACCACAACCAAATACACGTGTGTATTATTTAAAATAAGGGCTGCGGAATAACCGTCTTATACCTCAAACACTAGGAAAGCACAACGTGTCATGAACAAGTTTGGCCGATTGCCAAATTATATTTATAATGAATACAATGGCCTTGAAATAAGAGCCAACAACAACAAATACAAATTTTAAATTCACGCCGGAAAATTTGGCGTTTAAACAATGAACAACTAAGTCGTAGTCATGATAAAAACCCTCGGATCCACAACATGGCAACTCCCCAAATTAAACCAAATAAATTAACCTTAACTCATCAGGCTTTAAAGCAAACATTTACGTGTCATAACAGAGCTGGAGACAGCCGGGTCTGTTATCGAATATCTGAGTAAGTGGCTGATTCCTTCCCCCATCGTAGAAATGTGTGCCACGCTAAATATAGATTCTGGCCCATAGCCAGCGTCCATCGACCTTTGCCAATCGTCACCTGTTAAACGCGTAAATACAAAATATCACATTATCTTAAATCATCCTCTCAGGGAATTTCAAGAACACATCTCCAGGTCAAACTTTGCCCCAAGGGTAACTAATTTGCCGGAATGATTATTACAGTCAAGGACAGGCTTTACCTTTCCTCGCCATCACACTTACACCCAAGAATACGTGACACACTCTCGAAGATCTCGTCGCAGCATATGAACCAGCACACCCTTCAGATAAATGACACACAACTTGTCCAAATGACAATAAAGAATTAATTACTGGAATCTGAATTAGCCCGAGTTATAAAAGCAAATAAAATACTAATTTCCCCCCACTTCTAGTTTTGTTTTACATTAACATTAATCCAGTCCATTTATCATTGTCGTTCCTAGGTTCACATTCGTGGCTACACTTTCGATTGATACGTTAATCATATGCGGCCATATCGCTATAAAATTACGTATACATAAGGACAACATTTAAGTTACAAATTTACTGTACAACATAATTGTCACGCAATGCCAAAAATTACTACACGCATGTCAGTTAAGAAATCAAACCCCAAATTTAAATTAAACCACACAAATAAAATCTGTACAAAGTTCCACACATCTCTCGCGATACCCCTCGACCAAAATCAATAAATCAATTTTTTTAATATCATCACTTAAGCCGCTATCCAGAGGCCTCCCGCCTCGTCATCTCCCACCATTAGACCTTTAGCCCATAACACTCATGGTAATGGAGGATGAAACTTGTTGTCTTCTTTCCATGGTCGTCATCTTGCCGCTGTTAAAACACAATTAAATTGAAGTTTTTAAAACTGTTCTATCTGCTTTATGAGTATTTTATTTCCTCATATAGTCCTATGCAGAATCGTAGACTTTCCCTATTTATGGCTAATTGCCATCTCACAATTTATGACATTTATAACTTAGTTGTCGACACACAACTAGAATTTAAAAACATAGACCGTCATACGGACATCTTAAATTGACTGTCGAAGAATAATTAGGAGTGCCCCGGTTCATCTCAGACATTTTTTTATATACAGATAGCCTAAAAGTTCCCATGGAGGGAGAAATAGCTCCTAAAAATTTTTAATATTTGGCCTATAATTATGTGTGACCTCTCAAAAATCTTGTAATTTCTCACAGGTCGCGAATCTGCCACCGAACACGCAAACCGATCGCTAGATCTTTTTATAACCGATTGGCGCGCAAAACACACTGATGCTATGTTCTGGCGTCCTGTTTTCTCATTCGTCAGTTAAGTTGGCGTCGGGTTTCCGACTTTACAAATCCTGCCCTTATTTTGACGTCACGACACTTCTCCTCTCTCTCACTCCTTGCCGTGGACCAAGCATCGTGGCCTGTCGATAGTCACGTACGCCTCAGCGTCATACCTGATTTTCTCAGAAGAAGAATAAGAATAGCATTGGTTGTGAAACTGTCGGTAGCTTCCACCCAGCACGTAGCCCATCTTGCCAAGTCCAGTTTGCTTGCTACATCAATTTTACTCAAATATCCAGCATATCATGTATTTAGTATTTCCAGAAATTTTAATAATATGAAAATTATTATTGGACACAATGATAAGGGTTCATCTGACCCCTAGTTGATGAAATTCGAACTCAGTATGAAGTCGAATTTCACACCCTTAACATTTCTGGCTCAAATTTGAAGTTGCTGGTCACCCTCAAAATATAATGACTGTCCGCCTCTGTCTGTTTCAGTAGCCGTCTCGCTCCAAACTCATTAGGAAATTCCTGTACGCTTGTGCCCTCCGGCCTCTCTCCTCGCCACTCGTCTCCCCTCTCACTCTTTCAAAACATCAACATTGCTCATTTACAACTTCCGCCTGAATTTGTAAACACGTCAAGGCTGTCTTTCGAGCGCATTCACTACTAGTGTACCCCCGTATCTTTTGTTGTATGCTATCACGCGAATGTTTAATTTGCTGCAGTAACATTATTTCTCGCTTCGTATGGCTCTCTCTGATGATACAATTTTTATGTTTGAAATATTATACACTGCCATGTTTCCTGTGCTCACCTCCCGGACTCTGTAGGCGTTGTTACCTAAATTCGTAACCCCTAGTCGAACTTCCTTAATCCGCTCCTGTATTTTCTCCATTCTACCGTGATGTCATCTCCTTCTTTTCCCCGCGTTGCCATCTTCTTCCTTCTCCCTTCTTCTTCTCCGATTCCCGTACGATAATTTTCTTCACCATATTTCGAGACCCTTGCCTGACACGGCCTGCGAATCTCTCCTGCTATTCTTCTGTTTCCTATTGTCGGCTGCTCTATTTTCTTCTTCTCCATGCATCTCCTCCAAATATCTCTGGGTTTCTACATGCATGGCCTCCAACATTTGATGTGTTCCGTTTTCCTCCTCGTGGGTGTCGGGATTCTTCCGCCGATCTATTGCTCTTTCCCTATTATCCTTATTGTTTCCCTCTTTGTTACGTGGATTCTCCAGGTACTGTTGCGGGTCAGCGTGTCTCTCGTTCCAATTTCTTCGGTCCTCCCTTGGATCCGATTACTCGTTAAACCGCTGGCTATCTTGTGCGTTATGTTGTTGGTTATAACGCCTATTGTCCCTGGGCCTGTATTGTTGATTATAGTGTCCTCCACGCCATCCCTGATTATAAGGTGCGTTATTATTATTATTCCTATTGTATGACGTTTGGTATCTCCTATTATCTCGCCACTGCTGATTGTGTTCCGGTAGCGGTTAGTTTCTTCCTGATTGTAATGGTTTTTGTCCCTATTTTCGTATCTCGGTTGAGATCTCGGCTCATATTCTTCTGTGTTCTGCCGTCTTTGATTATCCCCAGGGTTTGTAGCTTGCGACCTCGTGTTTTTGTTCGGTGTCTTGACTACTTCGACTGCAATAACTAACTCTATCTGTCTCTTCTCTCTCGGGTTGATGTAATTAGTGGTTTCATCTATCCTCCTCAATACCTCTTCTGCCTGGACCACGGTCGTAATATTTGCCGCCACCAAGAATTGCTGAACGCTAATAGGCATCTGTTTTCCTATAGTAGTTATTAGCTCCATTTCGCTTGGGGATTATCAAGATCCTGCAATTTGACAAGTTGCATGGCGAAAAAATCTGCATATTTTGTCTGATGCGTGGAATGGTATTTGCGCGAGTATACGTCCATTCGCAAGCTCTGTTGATATGACCCACTCCAGTATTTGCTTAGGAAGGCCTTCTGGAACCCTTCCATTGATTTAAATGTGTTCTTAAATCCAAGATACCACGTAAGTGCTGAGCCCGCCAACAAATTTTCAACCATTCTTAATTGTCGCGTTGAGCTAACATTTTGGTCCGAAAAATATTCTGTCATTTCTCTTAAGAAAGCTTTAGGTGTCCCTCCGCTCTCTGGTAAAAACTTATTCGGTTTAAATTCGTTTCCACGGATGACTTGTATAACTTGCGTGGGAAGTTGTGTGTTTTGAGGTGTCGAGCTACGACCCTCATAATTCTGGAATGCTTGCGTGTCTATCGTTCTTGGACTTTGCCCAAGCTCGTGGCTATCTACTGTGCGCTCTCTTTCCGTATTCTCCCCTTTCCCCTTTTCCATTAGTGTCGCAAACATCGTATTATGTCCAAGTGACTGCAATTCCGATTTTATCATGCGGTCCTCTTGAATTTGAAATCTTAAATTCATATTTTCTTCTAACGCCTGTATTTTTGCGTAATTTTCCCCTAGCTTCTTGCTTACTGCGAGCCGTTCATCTTTCGAATCAGCGCTCATCTTGGTCCAATCTTTTCTAATAGTATCCTTCAATTTATCAATGTGCTTTTCGACTTCCTGTTGACTAGCCTCCTGATTATCTTCGAGTTTATCTATCCTTTCTCCCAGAGAAATGTTGTTCTGCTCTAATGTTTGTTTAATTTCTTCCTGGTCAATTTCTAACTTTTTCCATTTCTCAATTGATTGTATTTCTAATTTGTTGAGTTCGTCACTAAGCCCGTGATATTGTTATCTACTGTAATTATCTGATCTTGCATACCCTGTGTCCCTCGTTCGATCTTCTCAAACCTTTTTTCTAAGTTTGTGTGTGCTTCTTTAATCTCAGATGAGTTGGTCAAACACGCTTGCTCGATTTGTGCTAGTTTTGCCATAACAGTCTCATCCATTCCTTTTACTTCCTTTTTAAACGAATCTTCGATACCTTTTATTATTCCTAATTGTTTGGTATTGTTAGTGCTAACGTCCTTTGCTAATTGGATTAGCTGTTCGTTTGTGTGCTTTTTGATTTCTACCGTTAGCGCAGCTAAATTTTGAGTGTTTCTTTCGTCTTGTACGCTTAACATTTCATTGTTTTTCTCAGACTGCCTATGTAGTTGTTCACTAACCAGAATGTTTTGTGTAGCGATTTTCTGATTTATATTCTCGTTAACTTCAGATAGTTTTGTGTTTAACTGTGTCTGTATTTCTACACTATTTGCCGCTAACTGTGTCTGCATTTCTACACTATTTGCCGCTAACTGTGTCTGCATTTCTGCCGATTGTTTATTTATAGCCGTTAAATGTGTCTGCGTTTATTCACTATTCGCCGTTAACTGTGCCTGTATTTCATTGGTTATGTCCTTTCTCATCTCATTAAGTTGTTCTCGCGTACGAGCGGATGCTAGTTCAATCACTTCGCGGATTTCTCCCAGAGTTGCCATCACAACAATAATATAATTGAGACATAGGGAAATGACATAAGGGCGGAGCCCTGGATATGCTCGCTCACATATATTAAATATACACACATTAACCCTTTACATACTCAGTTCATTTATTTTAAATTACTCCCACAAACTATAGCATCACTGAGTATAATTTACTTATTATTCCATTTAATCTTTAACCCTTTGTTTCAGTTATAATCTTCCTGGCCTTACTTCATTTTCAATTTTTAACCAATTAATAGAGTATTAATTAGTTTTTAAGGTCTAACCTTCCTGTCAAATAATTCTTTGAGTTTGGCTTTTATACACAAAGCTAATTAGGTCGATTTCATTAGAAAGCTAACTATTGCAATGGGTCCCATGTTTCGACTTCCGGAAAATTTCGACATATCTTCGCGTTTCACATCCCCCAGACCCCAAAACCACCGTCAGTTCAAAAGTTTATACATAATTTATGTATGTATATATATATATATATATATATATATGTATGTATATATGTATATCAGTTTCTTGTGGACACGATAACTGCCGTAATTTTGCACCAATCACTTTGAATTTTTACATAATATGTATCCCTATAAAATCTCGGTCGAGTTCGTTAATGGGCAAAATCGGTCGAAGGGGGTGAAAATGGGGGGCTTTTTTCGAAACATTGAAATTTCGCTATAAATCTCTCAATACGTGAATTGTCGAATCCATTCAAAGTTCATAATATGTGTCGGATAAGTGCCAACAATTTATGTCAAATTAGTTTTTTGATAGCACCAACCATTGACCAAAGGGGTGGAAAAAAGTGGGTTTTTCGGGAAACATTAATCATATCTCTCTTAATAGGCACAATATCAAAACCGTACAAAATGGACAATATTCCCCTAATAATTACCTAAAACTTTTGTCTGAAAGAATTTTTGATATGACCCACCATTACGCCAAGGGATGAGAAAAATGATTTCGGAATTATAAGAAAATGCCAAGAGCTATCAGAGGTTGCCATGGCAACACTACTAAATTGATGAGGGATGAGCCGTTGCCATGACAACGCACTTGCACGAGATCAGATTCAGTATTTCCATCTGACTAAGCCGGCCCCGTGGTGTTGGGGTAGCGCGCCTGCCTCTCACCCGGAGGCCCCGGGTTCGATCCCCGGCTCCGTCAGGGATTTTAAAACTGGCGTGAGGGTTGGAACGGGGTGCACTCAGCCTCGTGAGGACAATTGAGTAGCTGTCTGACAGTGAGACAGCACCCCGATCACGAATACCAATATTAACGGCCGAGGGGACCCGACGCGCTGATCACGCGTCACCCCAATATCTGCAGGCCAAATGGCTGGGCAGCGGTCGCTTGGTCGGCCTTAGCCCGTCATGGGCTGGATGGTGCCAGGGGTTGACTTTGACATCTGACTAAGTGGGAAGCGGCTTCGGTGACGTAACTGGTAGCATGCAGAATGTCTATACCCAAGGTCGCGGTTTCAAAGCCGGCCGAAGTCGTCGGATTTTCTAAGAGCGCTAAAATCCCTCAGTATGCTTTCCTTTGGAGGGGAAGTTCCAACGTTCGTTACGAGTTGCTGGTTGGGGTGGCATCTAGTAGCCAAGTTCACAGCTAAGTGTCATTGACGGTAGTACCTGGTAGCAACATTAGGAACTACTGCTTGAAATTGACCGTCTGTAGTCCTTACCTGAATTACAGACTAATACATCCATTACAATTCACACCGTTTATCAGACAGATTCTACACTCACCCTAAGTACACGGGGTTAGATGACCGCGTTGTCGCAGCCCCTAAACTGAGGAACCAACCAGAGGTAGATTTCATTAGAAAGCTAACTATTGCAATGGGTAGGCTACCATGTTTCGACTTCCGGAAAATTTCGACATATCTTCGCGTTTCACATCCCCCAGACCCCAAAACCACCGTCAGTTCAAAAGTATATATATATATCAGTTTCTTGTGGACACGATAACTGCCGTAATTTTTCACCAATCACTTTTTACCGAATATGTATACCTATAAACTCGGTCGAGTTCGTTACTGGGCTAAATCGGTAGAAGGGGGTGAAAATGGGGGGCTTTTTTCGAAAAAGTGAAATATTGCTATAACTCTCTTAATATGTGAAATATCGAATCCGTTCAACGTTCATACTATGTGTCGGATAAAGCCCAAAAATTTATGTTTGAAGAGTTTTTTTATATCACCAACCATTGACCAAAGGGGTGGGAAAAAGTGGGTTTTTCGGGAAACATTAATCATATCTCTCTTAATAGGCACAATATCAAAACCGTACGAAATGGACAATATTCTCCTAATAATTACCTAAAACTTTTGTCTGAAAGAATTTTTGATATGACCCACCATTATGCCAAGGGATGAGAAAAATGATTTCGGAATTATAAGAAAATGGCAAGAGCTGTCAGAGGTTGCCATGGCAACACTACTAAATTGACGAGGGATGAGCCATCAGACGTTGCCATGACACCGCACTTGCACGAGATCAGATTCAGTATTTTGATCTAAGTGGGAAGCGGCTTCCGTGACGTAACTGGTAGCATGCAGAATGTCTATGCCCAAGGTCGCGGTTTCAAAGCCGGCCGAAATCGTCGGATTTTCTAAGAGAGCTAAAATCCCTCAGTATGATTTCCTTTGGAGGGGAAGTTCCAACGCTCGTTGCGAGTTGCTGGTTGGGGTGGCATCTAGTAGCCAAGTTCACAGCTAGGTGTCGTCGACGGTAGTACATGGTAGCAACATTAGGATCTACTGCTTGAAATTGACCGTCTGCAGTCCTTACCTGAATTAAGACTACTACAGCCATTACAATTCACACCGTTTATCTGACAGATTCTACACTCACCCAAAGTACACGGGGTTAGATGACCGCCCCTAAACTGAGGAACCAACCAGAGGTAGATTTCATTAGAAAGCTAACTATTGCAATGGGTACCATGTTTTGACTTCTGGAAAATTTCGACATATCTTCGCGTTTCACATCCCCCAGACCCCAAAACCACCGTCAGTTCAAAAGTTTATATATAATTTATGTATGTATATGTGTAGACTATATATATATATATATATATGCATATCAGTTTCTTGTGGACACGATAACTGCCGTAATTTTGCACCAATCACTTTGAATATTTTACCGAATATGTATACCTATAAAATCTCGGTCGAGTTCGTTACTGGGCTAAATCGGTCGAAGGGGGTGAAAAAAGGGGGGCTTTTTTCGAAAAAGTGAAATATTGATATAACTCTCTTAATATGTGAAATATCGAATCCGTTCAACGTTAATACTATGTGTCGGATAAAGCCCAAAAATTTATGTTTGAAGAGTTTTTTTTATAGCACCAACCATTGACCAAAGGGGTGGGAAAAAGTGGGTTTTTCGGGAAACATTAATCATATCTCTCTTAATAGGCACAATATCAAAACCGTACAAAATGGACAATATTGCCCTAATAATTACCTAAAATTTTGTCTGAAACCATTTTTGATATGACCCACCATTATGCCAAGGGATGAGAAAAATGATTTCGGAATTATAAGAAAATGCCAAGAGCTATCAGTGGTTGCCATGGCAACACTACTAAATTGATGAGGGATGAGCCATCAGACGTTGCCAAGATAACGCACTTGCACGAGATCATATTCAGAATTCCATCTGACTAAGTGTGAAGCGGCTTCGGCGACGTAA
Organism: Meconema thalassinum; assembly: GCA_946902985.2. Classification (NCBI taxonomy): domain Eukaryota; kingdom Metazoa; phylum Arthropoda; class Insecta; order Orthoptera; family Tettigoniidae; genus Meconema; species Meconema thalassinum. Next base: position 2,123,975,431 of record OX336388.2, read on the forward strand.
CTGGTAGCAAGCATGCTGAATGTCTATGCCCAAGGTCGCGAGTTCAAAGCCGGCCGAAGTCGTCGGATTTTCTAAGAGCGCTAAAAATCCCTCAGTATGCTTTCCTTTGGAGGGGAAGTTCCAACGTTCGTTGCGAGTTGCTGGCTGCGGTGGCATCTAGTAGCCAAGTTCACAGGTAGGTGTCGTTGACATTAGTACCTGGTAGCAACATTAGGAACTACTGCTTGAAATTGACCGTCTGCAGTCCTTACCTGAATTACAGACTAATACAGCCATCCCTAAGTACACGGGGTTACATGACCGCGTTGTCGCAGCCCCTAAACTGAGGAACCAACCAAAATCTCTGCGGGAGATATAATTTTGCGTGAAGAAGTAACAGACCGTTACATAGTTACACATCAGTGTCGAAACCTTGCATAAGGACAGTGTGACCACAAGTATAAAAATGGACCCCAAATGACAAGAAGGTTACCGTTCCCATAAGACAATAAAATGTTTAAAATAAGCATAAAATGACGAAAAACAAAGTTAATTAAGCTCCAATTATAAAATACCTTCTCGCAATAAATGAGGTCTGATCCTTCTACGAAAACCTGCATATTCTGCCTATTTTCGCCTATCCCCAAGTTTGTCCGGTGAAATCTACCTCCGCCTTCCGGCGTGCCGAGAGGACTTTTTTAAATTTATTGGGCGCCTGGAACAGTTTGTTCCAATTTTAATCAGAGTTCAAACAGTTAACTTGTTCCACATTTACTTTACTGCAAACTTCATGACTTTATATTTTCAAACATTTGGCGGTACTATCTTCGCCTAACTTACGTTAATAAACTTATCACATGCCGGTGATCTATTTTTTACTCTAAAACACAAAATGCCACACGTTCGGAAGCCAAAGTAACTCTTATATACCCTTGGATAGTAGCATGTAGACAAGATTCGAAGTTTCGGGGTCGTAATGGATTCTGTGAATGTGATTTAGAGATTTTATGCTATCAAAATAACTTCCAGGGTGCATAAGGTTAACTAATTATTACAAAGCCAAGAAAACAACAGGATCTACTAACAAATGAAATGTAATAACTGAATCAAACATAAAACACCTAACAATAAACCACCCTTAAATTAGTTCACTCGCACGTGAACAGATCTGACACTGACTAGTCTGACTTACCATGATAACACAGCGTTGTGACTGCAATGTCACTTAATTCAAAGTAACAAAGGAAAACGGATCACAGGATCCAAAAATAACAACAAATGAAAATAGTACAAGAATTTAATATTTATGAGCGACACGCGTTTGAAGACTAGTTCAAGTAATGAGCACTTTGACGGGCGCTCGTTTCCGACCAAAACAGTCGGTTCGGGAACGAACTCCGTACTGCGAAGACGAATTACGGAAATGTGGGAACAACAATTACATATTTAAATACACTACTGACATGCTCTAATCTTAAATTACCACAACCAAATACACGTGTGTATTATTTAAAATAAGGGCTGCGTAATAACCGTCTTATACCTCAAACTCAAGCACAACGTGACATGAACAAGTTTGGCCGATTGCCAAATTATATTTATAATGAATGCAATGGCGTTGAAATAAGAGCCAACAACAACAAATACAAATTTTAAATTCACGCCGGAAAATTTGGCGTTTAAACAATGAACAACTAAGTCGTAGTCATGATAAAAACCCTCGGATCCACAACATGACAACTCCCCAAATAAAACCAAATAAAATAACCTTAACTCATCAGGCTTTAAAGCAAACATTTACGTGTCATAACAGAGCTGGAGACAGCCGGGTCTGTTAGCACATATCTGAGTAAGTGGCTGATTCCTTCCCCCATCGTAGAAATGTGTGCCACGCTAAATATAGATTCTGGCCCATAGCCAGCGTTCAGCGACCTTTGCCAATCGTCACCTGTTAAACGCGTAAATACAAAATATCACATTATCTCAAAATATCCTCTCAGGGATTTTCAAGAACACATCTCCAGGTCAAACTTAGCCCCAAGGGTAACTAATTTGCCGGAATGATTATTACAGTCAAGGACAGGCTTTACCTTTCCTCGCCATCACACTTACACCCAAAAATGCGTGGCACACTCTCGAAGATCTCGTCGCAGCATATGAACCTGCACACCATTCAGATAAATGACACACAACTTGTCCAAATGACAATAAAGAATTAATTACTGGAATCAGAATTAGCCCGAGTTATAAAAGCAAATAAAATACTAATTTTCCCCCACGTCTAGTTTTGTTTTACATTAACATTAATCCAGTCCATTTATTATTGTCGTTCCTAGGTTCTCATTCATGGCTACACTTTCGATTGATACGTTAATCATATGCGGCCATATCGCTATAAAATTACGTATACATAAGGACAACATTTAAGTTACAAATTTACTGTACAGCATAATTGTCACGCAATGCCAAAAATTACTACACGCATGTCAGTTAAGAAATCAAACCCCAAATTTAAATTACACCACACAAATAAAATCTGTACAAAGTTCCACACATCTCTCACGATTCCCCTCGTCCAAAATCAATAAATCAATTTTTTTAATACTCATCACTTAAACCGCTTTCCAGTGGCCTCCCGCCTCGTCATCTCCCACCATTAGGCCTTTAGCCCATAACACTCATGGTAATGGAGGATGAAACTTGTTGTCTTCTTTCCATGGTCGTCATCTTGCCGCTGTTAAAACACAATTAAATTGAAGTTTTAAAACTGTTCTATCTGCTTTATGAGTATTTTATTTCCTCATATAGTCCTATGCTGAATCGTAGACTTTCCCTATTTATGGCTAATTGCCATCTCACAATTTATGACATTTATAACTTAGTTGTCGACACAAAACTAGAATTTAAAAGCATAGACCGTCATACGGACATCTTAAATTGACTGTCGAAGAATAATTAGGAGTGCCCCGGTTCATCTCAGACATTTGTTTATATACAGATAGCCTAAAAGTTCCCATGGAGGGAGAAATAGCTCCTGAAAATGTTTAATATTTGGCTTATAATTATGTGTGACCTCTCAAAAATCTTGTAATTTCTCACAGGTCGCGAATCTGCCGCCGAACACGCAAACCGATCGCTAGATCTTTTTATAACCGATTGGCGCGCAAAACACACTGATGCTATGTTCTGGCGTCCTGTTTTCTCATTCGTCAGTTAAGTTGGCGTCGGGGTTCTGACCTTACAAATCCCGCCCTTATTTTGACGTCACGACACTTCTCCTCTCTCTCACTCCTTGCCGTGGACCAAGCATCGTGGCCTGTCGATAGTCACGTACGCCTCAGCGTCATACCTGATTTTCTCAGAAGAATAAGAATAGCATTGGTTGTGAAACTGTCGGTAGCTTCCACCCAGCACGTAGCCCATCTTGCCAAGTCCAGTTTGCTTGCTACATCAATTTTACTCAAATATCCAGCATATCATATATTTAGTATTTCCAGCAATTTTAATAATATGAAACATTATCATTGGACACAATGATAAGGGTTCAGTATAACTTCCAAGATATCCATCATGGTACTCAACTTTCAAGTGCGGGTTTTCAGCAGTGGGTAGCAGTCACATCATTTTCAAATATGGGTTTGAGATATTCAGGTATAAATCTTATCTCATACCAAATTTGGTTTCGATTCATGCAGCCGTTTTGTAGTCGATAGGGGGGGGGGACACATACAGACAGACAGACTGAAGGAAGGACAGTCGGATAGACACACATTTGCCCGGATCAATCTCATTAATCTACCTTTTCCTCATTTTTGCAAAATGTGAAAAGTAGGCAAAAATAACCAGAAATCACTGTGCGATTATGGCAAGGACTAAACTAGTGAAAATCTATGTTATGCACATTCGTGCGCTTTTCTGTTCATAAATAATAACTGATTGCCACAGGGGTCACACAGCATGCTGGCAGATTACGTCAGAAGTGAAGGGATAACAACCAGACAGCCCCTCGCTGCATGTTCCTCAGAGCTGCATGTTCCGTCTAATGCGCCCCATTGCTTTATGATATCTCGCATTTGAGAGCGTAATATTCATTCATTTTCATTCATTCATTTATTTGCAATGGGGGGTGTGTCCCCCGGTGGCAAATTGGATATACATAACAAATAAATAATTATACATAACAATTCAATAACAATTATACAACAATTAAACTGGAGTATTTACACAAATAGTCAGTCTTTTCTTAAACACACCTATATGTTTGGGAAAAGGCTCTAAGACTGCGGCAGGTAGAGAGTTCCAGTTATCAATGGCACGGTTTACTAAATAATATTTACCATAATTTGTTCGCTGTGGTCGGCCCTTAACTTTGAAAGGATGATCGCTCCTACCCATGTAAGTGGGCTTTCCCAATCGTTGCTAAGCTCACCACATGCTGGTTGATTTGTATACGTGTTGTACATAGCGCAGAGTCTAGATTTCATCCTCCTCATATGCTCATATGTGGTACGATACAACAGCACAACAGTTGCTGGCAACATAGTGTTAATGGCTGGTGTATTTAGCAATAACAAGTACACGGAATTTACACTAATTTATGGAGAAGCTGGTCATAATGCCGTCGAAGCTCGAGATTTCATAACGCAATGGGACGCATTAGACGAGAGCACTCAGGAACATGAAGTGAGCGGCCATTTGGTTGTTATCTCTTGGCATTCTGATGTAGCGTAATTGCAGGATACCCCTTAGGAATTAAGTTATTAGACCTCCCGTTCATCACTAGTGCATGCGGGACACCTAAAAGTAGATTGCACGGAGCAAATAAGCCGGATGGTGTATTATAGAGAGATGCCATAGAAAAGGAAATCCTGTTTATAAAATAAAAAGGTAGCATCGCTTGTTCAAGAGTCTCATTTAGGACCTACCAACCAGTTTTAGTTAGGTGACTGTTCTCGCAGTTAGAAAGGAGACTGCCATGGCCATAAATTACGTACAACGTTTTGAAGTACACCCTCTGTCTGAAAAGTTCGGTGAACGGGTCTATATTACGAACGGATTGTTGGCATAGCTGAAACAGTCGTTACTGTCCTTCGAAGTAATCCCCGTGGATGGTTATGTACTTCTGATAACGACTGAGCAAGTCCTGGAAACTCCTGGCATAGTCTTCTTTAGGAATAGCCTTCAGTTTGGGTCGTCAAAACTCTAAATTGAAAGCATGTGATAAGCGTGAATTTATACAACCTGCCTCGCACACCTGATAGACGGACGGCAGTGGGAATGGTGAATTTGTGCAACCTAACGTGCACACCTGTTCGACGGGTGACAGTGAGAAGGGTGAATGTTCCGTGGAATGGAATGGTCCTGAAAACCATCGTCACGGGTAACGAGACCTGGTGCCTGAGGTACGACCTCGAAGGTAAGCTTAAAGTATGGAGTATTGGGGTCCAGGGTCGTCGAAAAGCCCTGAAGGGCCAGAGGTTTTCGGACATTTCGGACATCCAACGTAATGTGACGACCCATTGAAGGCTATCCCACAGGAAGACTATGCCAGGACTTGTACATCAGTTCTAAGAAGTGCATAGCCATCCACGGGGATTACTATGAAGGATAGCAACGGCTGTTTCAGGTAAGCCAACAATCTGTTCGTAATATAGACCCATTCACCGATATTTTCAGCCAGAGGGTGTAGAAAACCGAGGAATTTCACTTCTGTAATGGCTGAGAATGAGCTGAATCCTTTCTGAGTCGTCCTCACAAATCTGAGTTTACCCATTACAACCCTCAAACCAGGGGTTAAACCCTCTATCGATCCAAGCTATCAGAAAAGATCTCTAACACGCACACCCGTCACCACGGTGAATTACAAGAACGTAGTTAGTTATCACTGACAAACAAAAGCTTTCTAAACCTACGACGTGTTCACTTCTTTCAAAACATCCGTCTAGATGAAGAATGTAAAAGTAAGCGAGGAGATGGCTTGAAAAGAAAGCAATATTTGTTCTGTTTGCTTGTAATTAACTCCGTCGCCTTTAATTAAAGTGCAGATGTTAATAAAAAGAGATGTTCGCAAATCTGCGCTGCAATCAGCAACAGATTCACCCCCCAACCTTCTTCAGCTTGTATCGTGGGAACGACCCGAGCTAATCAAGTCAGAGTGTGCTCTGCGCCGGGTGGGTAGGCAGCCCATTTTATATGTGTAACGGGCGGGATGCGTGGAACAATATCTAGAAGTTGAGCGATCAAAATGAAATCGTTGGAAACCTGCGTTATTTTGTTGTGTGGCCTCTGTGAGGCCGAGTCTCTCTTGTCAACGTCCATGGACGACCCGCACGCTGGGATGAGAGATGGAATGGAATCAAACTGGGCAAGGATGTGGAAGGAAGCGGTCATGGCCTTTCAGAAGGCCACCATCCCAGCATTTGTCTGGTATTGAAAATGGGGAAACCACAGAAAACCATCTGAAGGACGGCCAACGGTGGGGCTCGAACCCACGCGTCTACTTAGTCAGCAGAGAGCTTGGCCCCATGACCTAACGCTTTAGCGTGCGTAGCCACCGCTGTTGGTACTTGTGTTATTGTGATGCCTGTATTAGTGTGGAGCCTATATTCGTAATTCAGATGAGGATTGGGAAGGAGGCGGCCATGGCCTTAAGTTAGGAACTATGCCGGCATTCGTCGGAAGTAGAAGTGGGAAACCACGGTGGCAAACGGACCTGCCTCTTCTTAGTTTTTCCACGCGAGGCTGAGCGTACCATGCTCCAGTCAGAATTCAATACCTTAGCAGAGCTGAGAATTGTACCCGGACCTCCGCGGTGACAGCCAAAAGTGCTAGCCACTAATGATGAGTTCGAGCAGTTAGTTGGATGACAGTATTGTCCACTGTGTAACCGAGTATAATTCTATACTTCTTCACAAGACGTTCTAAACGGGGAGGGGGGGGGGGGTACCTTAGAGATACATTGAAGCACGTCCTTTCACTTAGGGCGCCGATATTCATACACATGATCAATTTATTTTATTAATGTATAATTTCCCGGTCCCGTGGTGTTGGAGTAGCGCACCTGCCTCTCGCCTGAAAGCCCCGGGTTTGAATCCCTGGTGCTTCAGGAATTTTAGAAATTAACGCGAGGGCTGGAACGGGGAGCACTCAACCTCGTGAGGACAATTGAGTTGCTGTCTAACGGTGAGACAGCGCCTCGGTCACAAAAACAAATAACAACGGACGAGGGGACCCAACGCGCTGAGCACCTGTGAAGCCGTTTACAATTTACAAATTTGTATTTACTACATAAAATTACAAATGGCTCCACAAATTGTAACATTTACTTATCTACTTCCGCTCCACGTACCGTGCCATTCAACGCGTCATGTACCTCGCACATGTCTTGAACTAAAGAAGCGCTCTATTTTCATCATCTACTGACCCTTAGCAACTCCATTTCAAACATTGGTATACAGTATTCTCTCAACATACAACTTTCAAGCAAAACATTAGATGATCCCTTTCGTCCTCTATTCCTACCCCTTCCCCCTCCTAATCAGGCTTTCCTTCGAAGGGGAAGTAAAGCCGGCGGTCCCATGTCATTGATTTATGGCATGTTAAAGAACCTTCCACTAATTGCACCTGTGTGAAGCTAAATTGGATAGGTTAAGAATGTAAACAACGCTCTTAGGTTTCTACGTTCGTTGCCAAGAGCCGAGAACGGTGGCGTCTAGTAGCTCAGTTCTGAACTTGGCCTAGTAGTCGTTGACGGTGGCGCTTGCGGCAAAAGTAAGAACTATTTGAAAACTTCTAAGTTGCAGTACTTAAATTGAAAAACAGATAACACTAACACAGCCATCACAATTAACACCGGTTATCAGACAGATTCTACACACACCCAAACTAAACGGGGCTACATGACCGCGTTGTCGCAGCGCAAAAACTTAAGAACCAACCAACCACCCACTCCTAATCACAAACTACCTCAATATTTCCCTGCGGCTATCCCGAGATTTGTCCCTCGCTGTCATCACTGCAATTTGCTACTTGTTGGTATTTATATTGTTTAATATGTGTTATACTATTAGTGTAAAATGACCCTTCTATGGCTTTATCTACTGTAATAACAGCAGCCATTCGAACTGAAGGACATGAGAGAGAAGCTGGTATTCAGAAAGTTGTAAGGCAAGGCTGCAACTTATCACCCATACTTTTCAATCTATTCATTGAACAAGCAATGAAGGAAATTGGAGAAAAATTTAGAGTGGGAGTGAAGATTCAAGGAGAAATAATTTCAACTCCGAGATTTGCTGATGACATCGTCATATTGGCCGACACACCTGAGGATTTGAATGAGTTTTTGAATGGTATGGACTCCGTCTTACGGAAAGAATTCATGATGAAAATTAATAAATGTAAAACAAAAATACTGGAATGCAGCCGAAATGAATCAGAAACCTCTATGGACATCAAATTGGCAGGTGAATAGCTGAAGGAAGTAGGAGACTTCTGTTACTTTGGAAGCGAAATAACCAGTGATGGACGAAGAAAAGAGGATATAAAAATAAGATTGGCTCAGGCAAGAAAAGCATTTCTACAAAAAAGGAATCTGTTGACATCGAATATAGATTTAGGTATTAGGAAGTCAATTTTGAAAGCCTTTGTCTGGAGCGTGGCGCTCCATGAAAGTGAAATTTGGACTATTGGTGCAGCAGAAAAGAGGAGAATTGAAGCATTTGAAATGTGGTGTTACAGGAGAATGATGAAGATCAGATGGGTACTTAGGGCTACAAACGAAGAGGTATTAAGACTAGTGGGAGAGGAGAGATATTTCTGGCGACTGCTAATGAAGAGAAGAGATAGGTTGGTAGGACACATACTAAGACACCCAGGAATAGCAAGCTTAGTTATGGAAGGAAGGGTCGAGGACAAGAACTGTATGGGCAGACCAATGTTAGAATATGTTAAACAGATTGCCTCGGATGTAGGGTATGTTAGCTATGTGGAGATGAAACGATTAGCTCAGGACAGGGAGGCATGGAGAGCTGCATCAAACTAGTCAAAAGACTGAAGACTCAAACTACAACCACAACAACATACCTACTTACTCCTTGTCACTACAGTCCTTGTAGGGCCTTGGCCTCACGGACAATCTCCACCCATTCTTCCCTGTTGACTGCTTTGGTTCTCCATCTTCTGACTCCCATCCTTCTCCTCCACGTTGTCCAGCCATCTGGTCCTAGGTCTTCCCCTCACACGCCGTCCTCCTGGCTTCCCATTGAATACCTTCCTTACTACCCTGTTCTCTGTCATTCTTTCTACATGTCCCAACCATCGCAGTCAGCTATTTTCATTTCCATATCTGGCTTACCATACAACTCGATTATCTCCATATTATTTCTGATTCACCAGAATTCACTCTCTTTCACTGGTCCGTATACTTTTTGAGTATCTTCCTTTCCCATCTCCTTAACAACTCCGCATCACCTTGTGTCATGGCCCATATCGCCGAACCATACATCACCGTGCGATGTACAGTCAACTCCAGCTTTCTACTAAGGCTCCTTCCTTTAAATACTTTACTTAAAGCAAAGTAACTCCTATTTCCAGCTGCTATCCTTGCATGTATTTCTTCTCTTATATCATTGTTTTCAGGTATCATTCACCCTAGATATTTAAGGTTTTTACAGCATTCGTATTCTTTCGTATTCAGTTTCACATTTTTGATGTGTAACATCTTTCCACTCGGTATCTGTATATTTTTTCTGGGGGTGATTTTGAAAAATGAAACGGAAATGGATGGGACGGAAACAAAGAGCGCGCACCGTGGCGAAGAATATAAACGCGCGCTAATAGATCGACATACTGTTGGCCATGTGGCTATGTGGAATGTATATCGCATACAGTTTACTTCAAGCTTTGGAGGCCCCATTAAAGATATTCCTACAGTAAATCATCTTCAAGTTGTCGTTCTTTGGTGTGAAAATATTCATTATATCATATTTGCTGAAAACAATTATGATTTATTAAATCTTCATACATTTGCTGTATTCTTATTTAATGTAAGCACTCGAGGTACTGTCGGCCATGTGGCTATGTGGAATTTATATCGCATACAAAATTACTTCAAGGTTTGGAGGCCCCATTAAAGATATTCTTCCTACAATAAATCATCTTCAAGTTGTCGGTGTTAGGTGTGAAAATATTCAGTTTTACAAGTAGGTATTTCAATGGCCAACAGAGTTCACTGTTAACAAGGGATAACATGTCACATATTGCACATCATATGCGACTCCTGTAAGGCTCGTAATTTTTTCTCTAATTTATTAATGACTAATAAATAAACAAATAAATAAATAAATTAAATAAATTAAAGTCATTTCTAATGCTCTAAAATTTCACTTTATCTTCATATTTGTAATTCTTAACTGATAGAATACTGCGATCATGCATTTCCCTCAAAAAACTGCGTTCCCACATTACATTTGTAATGGGATGCATGATTTATTGTTTACCATCTTGCTAATTCAACTCGAGATTAACTAATCGATTAGGCATTTGATGAGATACAGACGAACGGCACCCGTGCATGATGAACCAGCAGTCTTAGAGGCCCACACGCCTGCTGGCAGTATCAAAGTTAATTCAAACGACAAAGAAGATTAATATGACAGTTTCTTTTCTCTGAGAGTGCGGATGGCAATTTCCAATTTTAATGTACAAATATTTACCAGCAGCGTTGCATTACCCTGCAACGAGGAGATATCCATGAAGACTCTTCCGTGACGTTCATTGGAGTCATTGAAATTCATAGCTGGTGTCTCGCATTATGACGCTAATATGTTGACGTTCCGGTTCCTTATTTGAATATCATTTCCAGGTTCACATAGTTTAGGTTTCTACAGGAGTAAGTAAGGATAATATCACTTGCCATGATATGTCCAGATCCGGTGGAGGGTTGACCAAGTTTTGTGGGGTGGAACAAATCACAGTGGTTGAATTTGAATGCAGGGAAAGTTGTGATCAAAACAAAAGTTTGGTGCTTTTCAGTCGGTCAACACGAATGTACCCAAATAGAGCTGTGTTATGCCCTAATCCTGAAATAAATTACATGAGATTAATAAATACACAAGGATTACCAGTTTCGATCGTCAAGCGATCATCATCAGATCCATTACACTTAGGCTATAAAATCTATGTTTGAGAATACAATTCGAATGTTTTTTTTGTCCACGCGTGGTGAAGACAGTTCCACGGTCTTTATTAGTTGTAGATCTTCCTGTATTCAATAACATACATTCATATCTAGATTTGGCAACGTCACACAAATAAACATTGCACTGACCTCAGACATAACATAGGAAAAAGGGGGGGGGGCGGAGAAAGAAAAAAACAGTTTCGTCCAGTTAACACCCGGGTTCAGTCGACCACAACTGGTGCTAGAGTGAACACGAAACTGCTCGAAGTCCCAGCCAGGAAGTCAACCGGATAAGTATCAGCCTGTATTATTACAGTATAACTATAGTTGATTTTTTACAACCATATAATGACCCCAAACAGACAAACTCCGGATTTCTATCACCATTTTAGCATTTCAGCTAACATTAGTTATACTACATTTAGCATAAACCGACAGTTGCATTAACAATACTGCAACTAAATAATTGTACATAATTATTGTAAATATTTTCATCTGTATTCTCAAACATAGATGTTATAGCCTAAGTGTAATGGATCTGATGATGATCGCTTGACGATCGAAACTGGTCATCCTAGTGTATTTATTAATCTCATGTAATTTATTTCAGGATTAGGGCATAACACAGCTCTATTTGGGTACATTCGTGTTGACCGACTGAAAAGCAATAAACTTTTGTTCACTTAGGCAAAACTGAAAAATGGCTTCAAACCCCACAATGAAAGTTGTGATACTGAGGTGCAGCTGTAGTCGTCTGAAGTTTCAACCATTCCTGCTGTACGCTGAGTATATCTACCTAGTTTCTGACAGTCCTAGCAGTCTGGTCGAAGTATATTATTCAAAGTACTTCGAATATATCCGTGTATTGGCTGATGAACATTGTTAGAGAACTTCTAAAACTCACGTGACAGTGCATTCTTTCTTCACTGATGCGGTGGCTGAATATGGCTCTGAACTAGACCTGGTAATAGGCGATGTTCGGCTAATTGACTAATAATCGACTAATCGAAATATTAGAAATAAATAGAAAAGATAAATCGATTATTTAACTGACCGTTCAATTAATTAATTGACTAACTGAATAATAGATTAATTGGCAAATCATTAATTAAAGATGTGGAAAAGCACGAAAGGAAAACCTGAGTAAACTCTTTGTACCAGTCTGTGCAGGGGGAATCTGGATGAAAAAGAAAACACCAAGACTTATACCAGCACTCGAAGAAAATCTCAGACACATTTAGGAAAATATGATTGAAATTTCACGGGCATATCCTCAGGATGGGCAATCAGAGACTGACCAAAAGGATTCTTAACCTTGCCCTGTCAATGAATGTTAAAATTAAAAACACCTGGCTGCTTGACGTTGGAAAAGATCTTCAGAAAATAGGCATCACAGATGGCATTGTACTAGACAGAGCTAAGTTCAGAGAATTAGTCGATAATCACCGCTTTGCAGACCATCCATGCGCTATCACCAACAAACCCTGGTCAGAAGAGAAGCCACAGCGCGAAGATGAAGAGAATGCCATCAGCTAAATAAGTTCAATCGCACTGCTTAGTGGGGCATGACGAAGAAAGAAGAAGATTAATTGGCTAACTGAAGAATCGATTTGACACGAGATAAGAAAATACGTTTGAATGGAAGGTCACCACTGAGTTACGCTTATTTTCCGAATGATATCATATGTAAATATGCAGTGTGTCCGCAAATTCTCTCCGCAGCGGCTAGCTACGCGGGTCTCGCCTTGCGGGACGTGTTGGGTTGGCAGTGCATTCATGTCACAGTATACGCCGTCTCACCGGAGCGCTTGTTAACCTTCTACTGTTTTGGTAGGGTGGGGAATCCCGGATCTTAATTGCTGTCAGTGAGTGCCTGTGCATGGCAGTGTAGACGCTGTACGTTACGTACGGTGTCACGAAGTGGACACCTCGAAGCAGGAAATCGTTAACTAAATTGCCGCCTCATATGCTGCGTAATATTCCCACCAGCACGGAAAACCTCTTCCACTAAAACACACACTCTTCAGTAGTCAGCATTCCCGCTAGACTCAGCTTACACAAGAATTTGACAAGAACACAACTTACAGCGTCAACACTGTCATGCACAAGCACTCACTGTCAGCAATAATGAATCCAGATTCCCCACCCAACCACTCCAGGTGAAGGTCCACGCTGAAAAAAGCGCTGCGTTGCGACTGTGCATACAGCGACAGGAATGTACTGCCAACCTAGCACGTCCCACAAGGCGAGACCCGCGTAGCTAGTCGCAGTGGAGAGAATTTGTCGGCATACAATATAAAAGTTATTTTGCCTAAATACAGTTTAGTCTACTAAGTGTCTTTCCTTGTTTCTGTTATCAAAAACCTACTGAAAGACTTTGACAGTGGAAGGGCAAATATCAATCAAATTTGGGAAAGGTTTCAAATAAGGAAAACGAAGAGTTTTCAGCAAAGATTTGGAATTATTGTTCAATGTTTAAAATGTAATAGGCGGCTTCGGTGGCGTAGCTGGTAGCATGCTGAGCTTCTATGCCCAAGATAGCGGGTTCAAACCCGGCCGAAGCCGTCGGATTTTTAAGAGCGTTAAAAATTCCTCAGTATGCCTTCCTTCGGAGAGGAAGTAAAGCCAGCGGTCCCATGTCATAGATTTATGGCATGTTAAAGAACCTTCCACTAATTACACCTGCGTGAAGCTAAATTGTATAGGTTAGGAATGTAAACAACGCTCTTAGGTTTCTACCTTTGTTGCTAAGAGGCGACTGCGGTGGCGTCTAGTAGCTAAGTACTGAACTAGGCCTAGTAGTCGTTGACGGTGGCGTTTGGCCGCAAAAGTTGGAAATATTTGAAACATTCAAAGATGCAGTCCTTACTTGAATTGAAAACAGATACACACACTAATACAGCCATCACAATTAACACCGGTTATCAGACAGATTCTACACATTTCACAAAAAGATAGCCTACATTATTTAAAAATATATGATACAATATATTTTAATTAAATAAATATCTGTTTTACTTCTGTGAGAGCGCAATGAAAGTATATCGATTAAGCGACAAAACAAATAATTCAACTGATTAATGGGGCGTGGTGGCGCAGTGGTCAAGCTGTTGGCCTCCCACCAAGGTGGACTGGGTTCAATTCCCGGTCAATGCATGTGAGATTTTCGAAGTGAAACGCCATGTCCTGTGGTTCGGATTCCACGTAAAAAGGAGGTCCCGTGGCTCATAATCACAAGATTCACGGTCACGTAAAACTAAAATCTTCCTTCCTTTCCTTCAACCGATTAATGAATTAATTGATTAAACGCTCATAGATTAATCGTTATTTTTGGCAATTATTCAATTGTTCTGATTCGATTTATCGATACTTGAAATTAATCGATTAATAGTACGGGCCCTACTGTAAACTGGCAACCAAGCAGTGAGAGTAGATTCTATAGTGATAGTGAAATTCCTAGAATTGGTGTCGTTGGTCGTACTGAATGGAACATCAATATAATTTTCTCCTAAATAGAGAGGCAGATGGTATATTCGCTTTCACGGCCCATGAATTAAAACTCAGCATTTCTTCTACGTTTATGCCGTGTCTTGTGTGGGGTTTCGCCAAGGAACACCAAGCACACTCATCAGCGGACTCTTGGTGTCCACCCGTGGAATCCCATATGAGTGGTGAACTGTTCACTACCTCCCTTGTTATGAAATGCAAGTGCGCCTCTTATCTGCGAGAACTAAAAGCTCAAGCAGCCTTTCACCTCCCTATAAAACCTTTCAATAGAGCACGCTCGGGCGTGGACACCAAGAGCCCGCTGATGAGCCAGCTTGGTGTTCCTGGGCAGCATAAACCTAGAAAAATTGCTTAGTTTCAGAAAGGCAGTTTTTGCTCCACCAAAAGGTCAACGTACAGTATAAACTGTGATACACTTTGCGCTGAAGGAAGACTTAACTGTGCCAAGCGATTCAGAGAATAAAAATACAATATTGCCGGTGAGGAACGAGCCAGCTACACAATGCGAGATAAAACTCCCAAAGAGCCTCTGTGCTTCCTTTTGTCTGCAGAGTAAACCATGCAGACCACTGGACAATGTCTGCAGCAGTCTCCGGTAAGAAAACAGAATACATTCAGCAACATGATAACTTTTTATACTAGTGCTAGCGCTTTCATCTGTAAATAGCATCTCAGCGTTTGTTACTTTGCCAGCGGACCAGTGCGAGAAATCTCACATGTTCATAAACCACACTTTCCCCAATAGGTTTATAATGAGAGACTTTGAAAATCGCACACTTCTTACAACAATCGATATTTAAGAAATTAGAATGCTATTCGTCACTGCTAATGTAATTTGTGTTCTGAGTCCATTGATTGACAGCTTATCTGTGACACTCACCAGTTATTCGATATTTATGAAATTATACGATTTGAGTACTCATTCCTTTCATTTACTGTTTCTTAAAGCCATGCAAAATGATAAAAGAAAGACCTCAGAATATTAACCCTTAGCTACACGCATCTCTTTCACTAACATTCGTACACGCTAGCGACATTTTTCATTCCTTTTCGTAATTTAGTGTCTTGCTAAACGGCTAAAATTGATTTGTATGGAGAATTATGCAGAACCTATGAGAATACATTGAAAAAATCTTATCATTATGTATGAAATTCTTATTAATAAAATATATTATTCGGAGGGATGGAATAGGGACATGTTTACAATTCATACTTAATGTAAATAAAAATTCTTATAAACATTTATTGGACAACGAAGAAATAATAATAATTTTAGCATACAAAGGAGATATTGAGAATTATTGGATTGAGATTGCCCTTTTTTCAGGCTCATATTACAAGACATTGTACTTGATGCTCAACAAGCTCAAGAAATACACTTGTCAGAATCATGTAGGCCTTTACACTAAGATTCTTGGCATGGAAAAGGACACTTTCTGCTAATTTACAGTACGAAATAATATACAGTGCCTAAATACACAAAATAACTTTGCACGTGGACTTAAAAATCGATTAGATCGTCTTCATCCAGTGACCCTTCTTGCTCGTCAAGTACTTGGAGCAACCTTTCAGCTCCTGTTGTTGACTGACAGCCATGTCGAGACCTATAAACAAAAGTCAAGCGTGCAGGCAAGACTATGTGCTGACATCGATAATAATGATAGAAGCATAGAAAGAAATAACAAAGGTAAACTAAGTTAAATACTTACATTATTTCACAACGCCGAATCCAGCCATTTGTTACACGCTAGCGGTACGGAATGCCGCATTCGCGCACCTCGCAACTTTGACAACCTGTCTCAGACTAACTGGGAACCTACTCCCTCCCCTGCAGCACATGTTGAACAAAGGATATAGCGGGCGATCTCACAGAACTCGTAAGTGTTTACCACGTCAAACAAAATTTTGCAAAAAAGCGGCACTGAGTGCATCTAAGGGTTAAAATGACATGAAACTGGCGTCACAGTGGCCTAACGGTGAAGTGGACAGCAATTAAGGAGCGTATTTTCCTACAGAATGAGTATCTGCAAATCGCACACTTCGTACTTTTTTCTAAAAGTCGTTTCTTGTAGAAAGTATAGATTTTATGAAATTAGAGTGCAATTCGTCACTGCTAATGTCTATTCTCTTTCATTTGAATGCTCATTTGTCACGATCGGTCGCTTGTGAGCGCCGCAGGATGGATCTATACTACTGAAATAATATATATGATAATTTTCATTTCTCATTATTTTGATTCACGTGTTTATTTTTTGAAACAATTTCTGTTTATCTGTTAAAACCAAATTAAATGGAGTCCAGCCGAAATAAATCAGAAACTCTATGGACGTCAAATTTGCAGGTGAAATGCTAAAGGAAGTAGGATACTTCTATTACTTAGGAAGCAAAATAACCAGTGATGGACGAAGCAAAGGCGATATAAAAAGTAGGTTGGTTCAAAGAAGGAAAGCATATCTCCAAATACGGTATTAGGAAATCATTTTTGAAAACCATTGTCTGGAGCGTGTACCGGCCCCGTGGTGTAGGGGTAGCGCGCCTGCCTCTCACCCGGAGGCCCCGGGTTCGATCCCCGGCTCCGTCAGGGATTTTAAAACTGACGTGAGGGTTGGAACGGGGTGCACTCAGCCTCGTGAGGACAATTGAGTAGTTGTCTGACAGTGAGACAGCGCCCCGATCACGAATACCAAGATTAACGGCCGAGGGGACCCGACGCGCTGATCACGCGTCACCCCAATATCTGCAGGCCAAATGGCTGGGCAGCGGTCGCTTGGTCGGCCTTAGCCCGTCATGGGCTGGATAGTGCCAGGGGTTGACTTTTGTTGACTTTGACTATTGTCTGGAGCGTGGTGATCTATGGAAGTGAGGCTTGGACTGTTGACGCAGCAGAAAAGAGGAGAATTGAAGCGTTTGAAATGCGGTGTTACAGGAGAATGATGATGATCAGATGGGTAGATAGGGTTACAAACGAAGAGGTATTAAGACGAGTGGGAGGGGAGAGATGTTTCTGGCAACTACTAATGAAGATAAGAGATAGGTTGGTAGGACACTTACTAAGACACCCAGGAATAGCAAGCTTAGTTATGGAAGGAAGGGTCCAATACAAGAACTGTAGGGGTAGACTAAGGTTAGAATGTGTTCAACAGATTGTCCTGGATGTAAGATGTGATAGCTATGTAGAGATGAAACGATTAGCTCAGGATAGGAAAGAAGGAGCGCTGCATCAAACCAGTCAAACGACTGAAGACGCACACCGACTGTTAAAACCAAATGTGTCCGTAACAATGATTTATCCAGGTAATTATTTCAACAATCAACTTGTTAAGTACCATGTCGATAAATCCCTCTAAAGATCTAGAGCGTCAAGAGTTGCCAATGAGCTACCATCAGACATGGATCGTTGTGCAATCGTTTCACACACATGCTGATGGTGAAGGAGATTGAGATTCGATTCTCATCGGCGGTATAATCAACTATTCTTCTGTTTTTTAGAGTGGTATGATTTTGAAGTGGAATCCCCACTTCATGACAACTTCCATGAGAACCGTATCATTGCAGATTCATTGATTGTGGAAGATGGCTGACTTAATATAATATACTTTAATAAAGACAAGAACGCCATTCAGCCTCGCTTGCGTACCATCTAGCGACGGAGTATAGAAATAACAGTACACTACACGAAAAAGTAGCCCAAGACAATGGCAACATTTTCATTTAAATATGAAAAAATAATGTTTATCTTACGAGATGGCGAGTGAAGAGGCTCTTCACTCTCTTCACCAGAATTCCGCTACTACTTTACGGGAATTATAAAAGTAATGTATCAATTGGCATTGTAATAGTCTACCAATAGCAAGAAAGCAGAATACGGAAATAAAAACATGTTGGAGGTGGGATTCGAACTCCTTCCATTCCACGATGCATAAATTCAGCGTTCGCAACGCTACCACGTAAGCTACCAAAATACTGGTAAAGTGGCTCAATATTAAGTTAGGTATACAACATACATACTCAACTGACAGTTTAAGTTATTCAACATTTCCCGTCTTCTATAATTTTTTTCCAGTATATATCGTGGAAACATCATAAACAATATTCACCTCAATTATAATTGTTATAAATAATTATCACATTAAAACGCGGTGGGCATCCACGATGTCTGTCATGAACAAAGCTGATTCTGCGCATATGCTAGGGCCAAGAATTTTGTATTTTTCTTTATTAATTAAATATATATGGTAACATATTTGTTTATTTTAAAGACACTCTGCAAATCAAAAGGCCAAGAGCTTTCGTCGGAGTGCATTACGAAGCCAATCGGTTCAGCCGTTCTCTCAATCACGCGGTAACAAAACACTTTAGTGCTTTAAATATATAGAAGATAGACACATGACTAGAGTTCAGCCATCAAAAATGAGTTGTATCTTCCCTCCACCTTCGCAATAATACCGTATTAGTCTGTAGTCATATCCAGGGAAGAATAACAGTGTTCAGTATCGTTTGTAGGATATGCTTGCAGTGCGTTGGTACAGTGCGTCATAGAATGTTCTCCGCAGTGCCTAGACACTGCTACGTTAGGTGAGAGCCGGAGTTAAGTTGGCAGAGCTTTTGCTCACTCGCCGACAGCTAGGTACTAGCTTGTCTTCTCCAAGGTCGACAGGATATCAGAACACACGTGTGAGCTGTGCTGTGCTGTGGAAAGCGTCAGTGTGAATGCAATAAGGGAGCGTTTAGATTATTGGAATAGTGCAACAGGATACAGTCGGTAATGTTTACTACTGAAGAGAGAGCGTTTTTGGTGGAACACGTTTTTCGTGAAGGCGATCAGTTTACAGAAAATGTAAAACTAAAATTTCAGGCACGGTTTCCTAATTTAAAGTGTCCAAACCGGGATACCGTTCGGGATATGATAAGTAAATTTCGTGTGACTGGCTCAGTTCACGATGTACCAGGAACAGGCAGACCTACGCTCTTAACAGACGAAAAACTTGATGAAATTTTCGATATAATGCTGCGAAGTCCAAGTAAATCAATACAGAAATTAGCTCAAGAACAGGAATCTCTAAGTGGACTGGTTGTTGTCTGTTTAGTTGTGATACAAGCAGCGGTAGCCGCGCTGTCAGCAGCAACCGTGCTGCCAACTTAACCCTGGCTCTCACCTAACGTAGCAGTGCCTAGGCACTGCGGAGAACATTCCCTGACACCCTGTACTATACGGGATGCTTGCATCCTGTACTATACGGGATGCAAGCAGAGAAATATCGACCTTCCTGACAACAACGCTATTTGGGTTGCATAAAACAATATTATTAGGGGCAGCTGATTCAGCTGGTACAACAGGCGGCCCTTTTGCATCGTATTTTCTACTTATGGGTCCCGCATGCATTGATAATGAATAGGATGTCTAATAAATAATTTTCAGAGGGTTAACACCGAATGCAGAACACAAAGAGATAACAAGTAGTTCCGTGACGAACTAAAGAACCTACTTTTCTCAAAATTTAAAATTCATGCCAACGATTAATCAATATATCATAAATGAATTAATTTAAATTGGGTTTATTAGCGCGCATGAAGTCATGTTGGCAACCATGTCAAGTATGTGTTGCTCAGTATTAATCTGAAATGAAATTTTATGATCTATTATTGTCCCAATTTTGGATGAAATCCATTACAAATATTTAAAAATTGGACCTATAAGCAGTCTTATAATCATGTTGGCAGCACTGAAATGTATCATTTATTCCAAATTTATCTAGAACAAGCTGTACCCGGCATGCGTTGCAATGCAATTCAAAGAAAGTGTTGGCGTTGAAATTCTGTTTCTTGAAGTGCTTTTGGATACACAACATGTTAACTGCCTCTAAGCTATCGTAAAATGGATTTTCTAATTTAGAGCCATTCGTGGAAGCGTGCCCAACAACTTTCAAAAGTTTCATCGCTGTCACTCATTTGTTGAATCTACTCGTACGCTACCTGTTGTGAAATGGATTTACTAAGTCGAAACCCTTCCCTGGCGTGTACACAATAACTCATCAATGATTCATCGCAATCGGATGAATTGTATATGCACGTATACGGGGATTTGTTTAAACGATTCGTGCGTTGTCACTCATTTGTTGAATCTACTCGTGCGCTACCTATTGAGAAATGTATTACTAAGTCGAAGCCCTTCCCTGGCGTGTACACAATAACTCATCAAGGTTTCATCGCAATCGAAGAATGTTATATGAACGCAATAGGGGATTTTGTTGAAACGCTTCGCGCGTCGTCACTCATTTGTTGAATTTACTCGTGCGCTACCTACTGTAAAATGTATTTAGTAAGTTAGAAACCGTCACGTAAGTGTCCACAACATCTCACCCAAGTTTCATCGCTATCGGACTAATGGGATATGAAGACATAGGGGACTGTATTGAAACGCTCCACATGTCGTCGTTCATTTGTCGAATCTACTCGTGTGCTACCTACTGTGAAATGTATTTACTAAGCCAGAAACCTTCCTTGGAGTGTCCACCATATTTCACCCAAGTTTCACCGCTAACGGCAGAATGGTATATGACCTTATACGGGACTTTGTTGAAACGCTTCGCGCGTCGTTCCTCATTTGTTGAATCTACTTGTGCGCTGCATATTGTATAGTGGATTTACTAAGCCAGAAATTTTCCATGACGTGTACACAACATCTCACCCAAGTTTCATAGCTACGGACGAATGGTATATGAATGCATACGGGACTTGGTTGAAACGCTTCGCGTGTCGTCGCTCATTTGTTGATTCTACTCTTGCGCTACATATTGTAATATGGATGTACTCAGCCAGAAACCTTCCCTGGAGTGTACACAACATCTCACCCAAGTTTCATCGCAATCGGATGAATGGTATGTGAACGTATACGGGACGTTGTCGAAACGCTTCGCGCGTAGTCACTCATTTGTTGAATACAAACGTGCGCTTCGTATTGTAAAATGGATTTACTTAGCCAGAAACCTTTCCTGGAGTGTACACAACAATTCACCAAACATTTATCACTATCAGACGACTGGTATATGACTTTATACGGGACTTTGTTGAAACGCTTCGTGTGTCATCGCTCATTTGTTGAATCTACTGGTGCGATACCTATTGTAAAATGTATGTACTAAGCCAGAAACCTTCCCTGGAGTATACACAACATCTCACCCAAGTTTCATCGCTATCGGATGAATGGTATATGAAATTATATGGGACTTTGTTGAAACGCTTCGCGCGCCGTTGCTCTTTTGTTGATTCTACTCGTGCTCTACCTATTTTAAAGGGATTTACTAAGCTAGAAACCTTCCCTGGAGTGCACACAAAATCTCAGCCTAGTTTCATCGCTATCGGACGAATGGTATATGAACGCAAACGTGACTTTGTTGAAATGCTTCGCGCGTCGTAGCTCATTTGTTGAATCTACTCGTATGCTGCCTATTGTAAAGTGGATGTACTAAGCCAGAAAATTTCCCTGCAGTGTACACAACATTTTACGCAAGTTTCATAGCTATCGGACGAATGGTATATGCATGCATACGGGACTTTGTTGAAACGCATTGCGTGTCGTCGCTCATTTGTTGAATCTACTTGTGCGCTATCTACTGTGAAATGTATTCACTAATTTTGAAACCTTCACGTAAGTGTACACAACATCTCACCCAAGTTTCATTGCTATCGGACGAATGGTATATGAACACATACGGGACTTTGTTGAAATGCTTCGCGCATCGTCGCTCATTTGTTGAATCTACGCGTGCGCTACCTATTGAAAAATGGATTTACTAAGTCAGAAACCTTTCTTGGAGTGTACTCAACATCTCTCCCATGTTTCATCGCAATCGGACGAATGGTATATGAACGCATAGGAGACATACCCACAGACATACCCACAGACAAACTATCCCGTTACATACATTGATATATATATATATATATGTTAGGTACTATACGTGTGCAAAGTTTAGAACTTTTGGCTTGCATACTCTCTGATATATTGGTTGTTGTTGTTGTTGTTTGAATCATCAGTCTTTTGACTGGTTTGATGCAGCACTCCATGCCTCCCTATCCTGAGCTAATCGTTTCATCTCTGCATAGCTACCACACCCTACATCTGAGGCAATCTGTTTAACATATTCTAAACTTGGTCTACCCCTACAGTTCTTCCCTTCCATATGGCATCCTTATACCTTATTCTATATTCTATGTCAACAGATTCCCTTCCATAACTAAGCTTGCTATTCCTGGGTGTCTTAGTATGTGTCCTACCAACCTATCTCTTCTCTTCATTATCAGTCGCCAGAAACATCTCTCCTCTCCCACTCGGCTTAATACATCTTCGTTTGTAACCCTATCTACCCATCTGATCTCCATCATTCTACTGTAACACCACATTTCAAAAGCTTCAATTCTCCTCTTTTCTGTTGCACCAATAGTCCAAGTTTCACTTCCATAGAGCGCCAGGCTCCAGACAAAGGCCGTCAAAAATGACTTCATTATACCTAAATCTATATTCGAGGTCAACAGATTCCTTGCCTGAGCTAACCTACTTTTTATATCCTCGTTGCTTCGTCCATCACTGGTTATTTTGCTTCCTAAGTAACAGAAGTCTCCTACTTCCTTTAGTTTTCCACCTGCCAATTTGATGTCCATAGAGATTTCTGATTTATTTCGACTGCATTAGGATAAAAACAAGTAGTTCCGTGAAGAACTATACAGCCTTTTTTCATATATCCTACTCCTGTCAACTGCCTCTATCAACATACGAAATTTCAGTTTGATTGTTGTGATAGATTCGTAGATATTGAGAACCGTCTAAATATTTCAGATGATCGACAGCTAAGATTTTTATTTATGTACTATTAAATGAAGATTATTGTGTACGTGTGGTAGGCTATTCAAACTTCAATCGCATGATTAGGACACAAGACGTAAAAACAAGATTTTAAAATTTCGCACAGCTGCCAACTTGTGGTTATCAAAACAATAGAAACAAATTAGATGCCAATGGATGAATATTTGTATAATCATTTTGCGTGCAAAGTTTCACTGCATTCGGATGATTAAATCACGAGAAACGTCCAATTGAGTATTTATACTTTGCATCGCCGCCATGTTGGATTTGCGCTCACCAGGTTACTGAAAGACCTATAGGTGAACTTATGGTCGTACCCTCTATCAACATTTAAAAAAATCAGTTTGATTGCTGTAAAGGATTCGTAGATATTGAGAACCGCCGAAATATTTCGGATGCTCGCCATTTTGGATTGTTTTATGTATAGGCCATAGAGTTGGGTACCATTAAAGGAAAAATAATATGTAGCTTCATTATTCAAACTTTCACTTCGATCGCATGATTACGTCACAAGAAATAAAAAACTTAATATTAAAATTTCGCACAGCCGCCATCTTGAGGTTATGTAAACAATTTAGCTAAATTAGACGCCATTGTATTACAATATATATATAATCATTTATTGTACCACATTTCACTGCACTCAGATGGTTAAATCAAGAGAAAGGTCTATTAAAATGTTTCAAATTCGCTTGGCCGCCATGTTCATTTTGTACTTTACAGGTTTTTGAAAAGTACATAGATATACGTGTAAAAGTGCCCTTTTATCATCGTACAAAATTTTAGGGTGATATCTGTTATGGTTTCGGAGATATAGAATGCCAGTGAAATATATTGCACAGCCGCCATTTTGAGGTTATGTGAACAATTGAACGAAATTGGATGCCAGTGCATTACAATGTATATAAACATTTTCAGTACCTAGTTTCATTACGTTTGGATTGTTAAATAGCGAGAAAAACCTATTTAAAAGTCTCAATTTCGCTTGGCCGCCATGTTGTTTTTGTATTTACCAGGTTTTTGAACGTCTCCTAGGAGAACTTTTAGTAGTGCCCTTTATCACCGTAGAAAATTTCAGGGTGATATCGGTAATAGTTTCGGAGATACTGAATGCTGGTGAAATATTTCGCACAGCCACCATGTTGGATTGGTGCGACAGAATAAAATTTGAAGGGCACGGTCGAGGTCGGCCAGAATGGTGCTATGATCTTACCGAGTTTCATTGAAATCGCTCCAGTCGTTTAGATTTTATTAGGGGACACACACACACACCTCACACACACACACACACGCACACACACACGGACAAAAGGTGATCTCATAAGCCTATTTTTTCAAAATTGAAAATAGGCTAAAAAAGTAGAGAGAGCATTTATTAACAGTTGTCAGCCCTGCTGGCTCTCAAGAATAAGCATAGTCATATCTGTTATGGTGCACAAAGCACATACGAAATTTGGTTGACCGAAGGACATACAGTCAGACACACGTTTGCCCGGATCAATCTCACAAGCCTACTTTTTCCTCACTTTTACAAAATGTGAAAAGTAGGCTAAAAACTGGACGGCCGCTCAGCGCCCCATTGCATCACGAGGTCTTGCTTTCATACTATCAGGCTGGTACTTGGTGCTGTAGTATTACAGTGGCGGGCGGACATCATATCGACAAGGACTGAGGTGTTCAGCAACGGCGAATACACACATATAATTTTAATCTATGGACACTCCTCCAAGAAATTTAGTTCTGGTCTGATGGTTAAAACGGGGTACACTCAGTCACGTGAGGCAGAACTGAGAAGATATGGTTTCGATCCCCACCTCAGCCCTCCTAGAGTTCCTTCTCCGTGATTTATCACATACACCTCACTGCACTTAAATTATACTTCACCAAATACTGTATGTCCTCCCTATCCTAGATTTCTTTTCCCCAATTTCGTTTACACCGGCTATAACCAATATTTCTAAATTGAACAGTGTCTTCAATTTCTTCATAGCAACAGTCGAAGCCCGCAATCATTCACTAAGGCAATTTGCCAAATTCGACATTCTAAATCAGCTCAATGCACTCGCATTCCCCCAGCATATAGGTGGGACTGAATGTCCACAAGGACCAAAATGAAACAACAACAACAACAACAACAACAACAACAACAACAACAACAACAACAACAAAGGAACTTCTAGTCCACGCGTCTATTATAGAACCCCTGTGACCCAACCAATTTAATGCGGGAGGAAAAAGGTCGATGTTATTATCATATCCTAACTAAGCAGTGAATTTCAACATTCGGTGCAATGCTGTTATTGAAATGCTTCCATACATCGATATCGATTCGCCTGAAGCGATGCTGTTATTACCAGCAGAGTAATTGCTACATTCTATGTTTGTTTTCCACATTCATAATTGGTTATATGAACTGTATTATCAACGTTTTATACCAACCTGCTCCTGAAAACATTGCAGAATCCCCTAACATAATAGTCAACAGGCATTCTATTCAGAATGTTGAATGCTACCCGTATCTTGGAAGCCACCTCTCTTGAAAAGCTAATATTAATTCAGAGATCCGTCATCGTCTGTAATGCGCTGGACCATCATTTACAAAGCTACGTTAGAGAGCCTTCGACAATCATGACATCAATTGTCATTGTGATAAAGGGCACTACTACAAGTTCATCTATGTAACTTCAAAAACCTGTAAAGTACAAAACGAACATGACGGCCAAGCAAAGTTGAAACATTTTTATAGACTTTTCTCGTGATTTAACTCTCTGAGCGCAGTAAAATGTGGTACAGTAAATGTTTATACACATTCTAATGCACTGGCATCTAATTTAGTTCAATTGTTTACATAACCTAAACATGGCAGCTGTGTGCAATTTGAAAATTAAGTTTTTATTTCTTGTGTATTAATCATGCGACCAAAGTGAAGGTTTGAATAATGAACCTACGCAAAAATCGTCATCTAATAGTACATAACTCTATGGCCCACATCTATAAAATTCCAACATGGTGACAATCCTAAATATTTAGTTGGTTCTCAATATCCACGAATTTATTACAGCAATCAAACTTAAATTTTGTATGTTGATAGAGACAATTAACATAAGCAGGATAGATGAAAATAGGCTGGATAATTTGTTTTTACTTTCCTATATTGTTTAGAAAAATATCTAAAATGTAAAAGCAGTACAAAATCTGCATCAGTTCAGGGAAACCATGGAATATATAGCGGAAATCAGGCACACCTTGGAATACTGCACTTGTACTGTAACTGCATCACCAGCAGTTTCATTGTTACTTGATTATAAACCCTAAGTCTCTTCAACGCTGTCTTCAAAATCACTATAATCACAGTCCAATTCATCCAAATACCTTGAATTTGTAGCCAGATTCTTATCATAAGAGCCTGTCATTACAAACATATATCAGCTGATACTGTAAAATCTCAAGTATCTAACCTAACTTGAAAAATGTAAATGAAATGATTCACGTAGACATTCACTGTAACAGGTGCGTTCATTAAAGTTGTCTACTAGTTTCCTGCCCCCCCCCCCCTGGCGTAATTCATTGTAAACTAGAATTGCGTAGCTGAATAAATCGCAAACGACTCGCAAGGCAAAGATATTAACGGGGAATATTCCGGAAAAGACATGGTATGGGCTAACTCTATGGTTTGCCTCATGGTTTATGATGAAATATTCTTTGTGTTCGACGATGTCGAAATGTAAACATGAGGGTTACAAATGGGGTCATTATAACACTATTTTCCATTATGAAACAGTTTATCCCACCAATCAGAGCTCAAGAAACAGTTGTTTGACCAATTAGGTGAGGATAGGATCGCACCTGCGCTGAGTTCCAAGGCCTTCTAATTAAAATTTCACAGCGTGGCCTAGTGTCATTGTGGGGTAATCGAGGAGGCCATGGTCAAATACAAGGTATTCTGTGCGTCCCATGCGCTCTGTTCAGTACATAAAACTGGCGGAATCTCGACAGATATTTATGAATATTTATGTTCGAACATAAAATAGTTATAATAATTATCGTCGAACATAAACAGTCGTATGCAACTCGCCTATAATTGTGATTAAGACACTGGTATGGAAATTATAAAACTCGCATACGCTCGTTTTATAAACATACTCGTGTCTTAATTATTGCCATTATAGACTCGTTGCATAATGTACTATTATTATCTGTTGTCATCGAATATAGATTTAGGTATTAGGAAGTCAGTTTTGAAAGCCTTTGTATCGATAGTGGCACTGTATGTAAATGAAACGTGGACTATTGGTGCAGCAGAAGAGACGAGAATCGAAGCGTTTGAAATGTGGTGTTACAGGAGAATGATGAAGATCCGATTGGTAGGTAGATAGGGTTACAAATGAAGAGGTATTAAGACGAGTGGGAGAGGAAGGATGTTTTTGGCGACTGCTAATGAAGAGAAGAGATAGGTTGGTAGACACTTTTAAGACACCCATGAATAGCAAACTTAGTTATGGAAGGATGGGTCTAGGACAAGAACTGTACGGGTAGCCAAGGTTAGAATATGTTAAACAGCTTGTCTTTGATGTAGGGTGTGGTAGCTAAGTAGAGTTGAAATGATTAGCTCAGGACAGGGAGGTATGGAGGGCTGCATCAAACCAGTCAATAGACGGAAGACTCAACCTACAACATTGTTCAACTGAATGAATTAGTACGCTGTATCTTTATGCTATCCGCTTTGAGTTTCTGAATTTCTGTCATAATGTTTTTCAACTGAACTGTTCATTGTTTGGAATAGCGTAAAGTAATGTTGCCACGACATACAAATGAAGTCTCTGGAGTTCATATTTTCTAACACGACATGTCTCTAACAAGCTAGTTAATGTAATTTTGATCAGAAAGGGAAAGTTGAAAGTTTTGCTGCCGTGGGAGGCTTGCGGTTACAAAACCTTAAATCAAATCAATTACGTCCTAGCGCCTGTCGCACAGGTGGTCAACTCCGGGGCTCTCAACTCCCGAGGGGAGGAAAAACTGGACGCCTACAACCTTAATTCAATATTGTGAGCAGCAGTACATGGATGACCAATATATCCCAGGGCGACGGGCACGCAGTCAATATTCACTTACTGAGCAAGAAAATGGGCAAGACGGCAAGAACATGAGATCCAATTGCCATCACTTACTGATACTAATACTCCAGCATTCCGCATCATAATAATAATACTAACAAGTTCCGTTTAATTTCAAGTAGTTTCAACTTTGGCCACCAGATGTCACTGAAACCTAGCGGCGAACGTTGGAACGTTAAAAGCGTTGAAAGGAAATCTAACCTACAAATTACCTTAGTGTTTTAAATATATAAATAGCAACATAAATCGCGGAGAATTCGTTACTTTACAGGAATGATAAGAATACAATATGTTTTGGCAATTAAATACCAAAAGTAAGAAAGAAGATTACGGAACCTCGTAGTTCCGCCCCTTAAAACAACAATAACTAACTAACTAAGATTACGGAAAAAAGAACATATCCGAGGTTTTTTTTTTCTTTTTTTTTACCGTATGGCTTTTATTGCCGGGAGTGTCCGAGGACATGTTCGGCTGGCCAGTTTTGTAGCTGCTTCGAGACGGACACCCAAGGGGTGAGCTACAAGTACCGTTGGGGAGGGAAGTGGGAATGTGAGGACGAGGAGTTGGAAGGTAGCAGCTATCGCCTATAGTTAGCGACCAACCCCGGCATTTGCCTGGCAGGAAGATGGGAAACCACAGAAGACCATCTTCAAGGTTGCCGGCGGGGGGATTCGAACCTCCTCGCCTCCCGGATGTGAGCGACTGCCAGCTGTCATGCCGTAACGACCACGGCTAACTGACCCGGTGCATCCGAGGTAATCATCGAACTCTCTCGACGATGCACAATTCTATTCATATACTGTACCGCTAGCCTCCAAGCCACCCAGACAATGGAACTTGAGTGCAATATTAAGTTACGTAAACAGCATACACACTCAACTGCCAGATTAAGTTCTTCAATATTTCCCGTATATTATACAGTAATTCTGTTTCAAAGCATATCGTGGAAAGATCATAATCAATATTTCCCTCCATTTAATTCTCATAAACAAAGATCTCAGTAAGACACAGCGGGATTCGCCATTTCTCTCGTGGAGGAAAGCCATTGTGCGCAAGCGCGGGAGTGGCAAATATTACATTTTTCTTTAAAAAAATAAAAATATACCCTAACATAAATTTTCCTTTTAAAGACACTCTGCAAATATACATGCCAAGAGCTTTCGTAAGAATTCATTACGAATTCAATCGATTAAGCAGTTCTCTCAATCTCGTGGTTACAAAAATCACCTTTTTTAATATATAGTTAATAGTAAAAAAGATAATAATCTAACACCGTGTTTGGTCCCAATGGCCACGCAAAAACTAGGACTAGTACCCAGTTTTAGGCCATTGATCGCAACTTCTAATATCAATCATCTACTCAGCTGTCTTGCCTAGGCTGAGTGTACCTCACGTCAAATCTTACAGCTCTGGCGGAGCCGGGAATTGTACCTGGGGTCTCCTAGAGAAGCCAGCCCCGAGGTGTTGGTGTAGCGCGCCAGATTCACACCAGGAGTCCCGGGTTCGATTCCCGGCTAAGACAGGGAGTTTAGAAACTTACGTGAGGGCTGGAGTGGGGTTCACCCAGCCTCGTTAGGACAATTGAGTAGCTGTCTGACAGTGAGGCAGCGCCCCGGTCACGGAGATAAAGAATAACGACCGAAGGGATCCGACGCGCTGACCACTTGTCAGCCCATAATCAGCAGGCCAAATAGCTGGGCGGCGGTCGCTTGGTAGACATAGGCTCTTCATGGGCTGTAGCGGCAGGGGTTTGGTTTAGTTTGGTTGGTTCCTCAGTTTAGGGGCTGGGACAACGCGGTCATGTAGAATCTGTGTTAATTGTGATGACTGTATTAGTGTGTGTTATCTGTAATTCATGTAAGGACTGCAGACGATCAATTTCAAGTAGTTCCTAATTTTGCTACCAAATGCTACCGTCCATGACACCAAGCTGTGAACTTGGCTACTAGATGCCACCGCAACTGGCACATGGCAACGAACGTTGGAACTTTATAGTGTTAATCAAGTCCAACCTACACATTTAGCTTCACACAAGTGTAGTAGTGGAATTATCTTTTACATGCCATAAATCTTTGACATGGGACCGCCGGCTTTACTTCCCCTCCGAAGGAAGGCATTCTGAAGGATTTAAACGCTCTTAAAAGATCCGACGACTTTGGCTGGGTTTGAATGAACCCGCGATCTTGGGCACAGGAGTTCAGCATGCTACCAACTACGCCACCGAAGCCGCTATATGATACTTGGTTCACCTTACGTCACACAGTTCACATACACATTTGTCAATCGGGCTATGGTAAGATCTGGTTAAGTAAATCTTATGATGGAAGCCGTGAATGGCGAGACTCGTTATTATACGTATGTCGTTGGTCCCCGTTCTGTATATCATGGTGTCAGAGATATCGAACTGTGAGTCGATCCATCTTATTATTGCTTTTCTACAGATGATTAAGTAGCTGGAGAAGATTCCGTTCGCTAGCTCGTATACCAATCTTGCTGTTGTTGTTGTTGTTTGAGCCTTCAGTTTTTGACTGGTTTAATGCAGCTGTGCATGCCTCCCTGTCCTGAACTAATCATTCCATCTCTACATAGCTACTACACTATATACGCGAGGCAATATGTTTAACATATTCTAACCTTGGTCTACCCCTACGGTTCTTATTCTCGACCCTTCCTTCCATAACAAAGCTTGCTATTCCTGGGTGTCTTAGTATGAGTCTTACCAACCTATCTCTTCTCTTCATTAGCAGTCGCCAGAAACATCTTTCCTCTACCACTCGTCTTAATACCTCTTCATTTTTAACCGTATCCACCCATCTCATCGTCATTCTCCTGTAACACCACATTTCAAAGGCTTGAATTCTCCTCTTTCTTGCTGCACCAATAGTCCAAGTTTCACTTCCATAGAGTGCCACGCTCCAGATAAAGGCTTTCAATAATGACTTCGTAATACCTAAATCAATATTCTATGTTAAAACAGATTCCTTTTCTGTAGAAATGCTTCCCTTGCCTGAGCCAACCAATTTTTATATCCTCTTTGCTTCGTCCAACACTGGTTATTTTGCTTCCTAAGTAACAGAAGTCTCCTACTTTCTTTAGTTTTTCACCTAAGAATTTTATGTCCATAGGGGTTTCTGATTTATTTCTTGTAGGAGAAATCATTCCAACTTTTAGCATATATTTTAAGAATCTCGATATGAAACTCTGTATTCTTTCGTGATCGCTTATTGAGAAGTGATCTCGCACTATTTCTAGACCCTAAGTAGCAATGGGTGAGATGGTGGTATGGAATAGCGTCAAGGCTGTAGCTAGAGATAGAGCTGTTATATTCCGATTCTTGTATATGGCTCTGATGGCTATCGCTGACCTCTCATGGGTGGCGTAGTCGGTAGTATGCTGAGATTCCATGTCCAAGATTGCGGGTTCAAACCCGACCGAAGTCGTCAGATTTTTTAAGAGCGTTAAAATCCTTCAGTATGCCTTCCTTTGGAGGGGAAGTAAAGCCGGCGGCCCCATGTCATAGATTTATGGCATATAAAAGAATATTCCACTAATGAAACTTGTGTGAAGCTAGATTTGCAGGTTAGATTTCGTTCAAACGCTCTATCAAAGTTGCAACGTTCACAGTGACATCTGGTAGCGAAACGTTGGAATTATTTGAAATTGAGCGGAACTTGTAGATCACCCCATGGGTGTCCGCATTGAAGCAGCTACAGCCTTTGCCGAGCCGAACATTCATTCA
Source organism: Meconema thalassinum (assembly GCA_946902985.2). NCBI lineage: Eukaryota > Metazoa > Arthropoda > Insecta > Orthoptera > Tettigoniidae > Meconema > Meconema thalassinum. The sequence continues at coordinate 2,124,007,812 of OX336388.2, forward strand.
TTCATTCATTCATTCGTTTATTTGCAATTGGGGGTGTGTCCCCCGGTGGCAAATTAGATATACATAACAAATACATAATTATACATAACAATTCACTAACAATTAAACTGGAGTATTTACACAAATAGTCAGTCTTTTCTTAAACACACCTATATGTTTGGGAAAAGGCTCTGAGACTGCGGCAGGTAGAGAGTTCCAGTTAACAATGGCACGGTTTACGAAAGAATATTTACCATAATTTGTTCGCTGTGGTCGGCCCTTAACTTTGAAAGGATGATCGCTCCTACCCATGTAAGTGGGCTTTCCCAATCGTTTGCTAAGCTCACCCCATGCTGGTTGATTTGTATACGTGTTGTACATAGCGCAGAGTCTAGATTTCATCCTCCTAGCCGCCAGTGATTCCCACCCAAGTTTCTTTAACATACGGCTCACGCTGCTCCTGGGATTAAAGTCACTGAGCACAAATCAAGCGGCCATTTGTACCATTTCCAACTCATTGATGAGCCCTACTTGTCCTCGGACACTCCTGGTACTAAAAGACATACGCTAAATAAATAAATAAAAAATGTATATCATGGCAGTAGTTTGCAGGGTTATGCCCAGGTATTGTTTACTTCGATAATGTGGTTCATTGTACAAGGTGAGTGCGTCTTTGAACGTAGGATTTCCTCCATTCACAACGTCATTTGGGCTTTATTTGAAGGTTAATTTCAAGTAGGTTTTCATTTACCCATATTTCTAGTTCTTTATGGTGTTTGAAGCCATTAGCAATGTTGCCTTAGGTAACGAATGCTTGATGCTTTTCGGTCGGTCATCACGAGTTGAGAGTAGATAGTGACAAAGATAACTGCTCTCACCAGGACAGCGCAAGACACCATCACAGACCATTTAACTACAAACAGCGAACTTTGGCTGAACGACTTGTTCGATTTTTGAATGATTATTTTTTGTTTTTCCGCAATTGTTGTTTATTCTTAAAATCATTATTTTTATGTATTTTTTGTTTTATAAATTATAGGTCTTTTCAAATTTAGGTGTCCACTTAAATTCAATCCCAAATTTGTATTCATTAATCTGTGTTAAGAGGGGCAGATGACCTCGTAGTTCCGCCCCTTAAAACAACAATAACTAACTCACTACAAACAAGCAAGTTTAGAGAACAATCACCAATTCCAGTATTTTAACAAACCATCATACAGACCACAGCTAACAAATATTGACGAGTTGAATTATCTCAACTCATACTGCAACTGGAAGTGTACATATTGTAAATATTTTCACCCATATTTTCTGACATACATTTTATAGCCTGAGTGTAATGGATCTGATGATTATCGCTTGCGGATCGAAACTGGTCAGCCAAGTGTATTTATTAATCGCATGTAAGTTCTTGTGATTAGGGAGAAACCCATCTATTTTGGGAAAAACTCGTGTTGACCGACTGAAAAGCAGCAATCTTTAGTTTCTAGTTCCGTATGTCTACCCCTTATTATTCCCGTTTTTCCAACGGGGTCGGGGATGAGATGCGATGGAAGTCATTGTGGCGGTGGTTTTTACGGCCGGATGCCCTTCCTGACGCCAACCTCATGAGAGGAGTTAATGAGAGATGAAATGAATGATGGTGAATGAAACTGGGCTAGGATGTGGAAGGAAGCGGCCGTGGCCTTTCAGAAGGTACTGTCCCAGCATTTGCCTGGTGTTGAAAATGGGAAACCACGGAAAACCATTTCAAGGACAGCCGACGGTGGGGCTCGAACCCACGCGTCTACCGAGTCAGCAGAGAGCTTGGTCCCATGACCTAACGCTGCGCTTTAGCCAGCTGAGCCACTACTGTAATCTAGTTTGTTTGAGGACAGTAAGACCAAGTCTTCTGCGTAGAATAAGAGCGTCGTACTGAAGATGTCCTGTACAGGGTGTTTGAAAAAGAACTCCTTAGTTTAAATGTGTCTTAGAATCTGTACAAAGTGAAATACACTATTCTAGTATGTGGTGTGTGATTCATCAACTTTCCAAGTTTTGATTTTATCAGTAGGTTTTATTTCATGTAACAGTTGCAATTTGTAGGGGCGCAACTTAAGTCTTTTACGTACAACATCATACACAGAACATGTACGGTGCTGCTCCCTATATTAACGGTAGTTCACCCAGTGCCCACGTACGGCAGCACCCGTAGCACGGTCGGGTATCTTGCGCATTCCGTGTAATGCCATATCTTTGACTTCATGAGCTCCTTGTCTTATATTATTGTATATTGTCCTCTTATGTTCCAGTTAGTTTTGAGATAATAAACGTCGTAATTAAGTAAATGTGGAATTCCCTTATGAGCTAACAGAGAGAATGTTTTCACACAACAGAACCTTTAGACACTCCTAATTGTAGACTACGTCGGACCAATGACTTCTTTGGGCTCCGAACACACGAATCACGGATCTGTTCAGCAACATCTTCAGAAGTTCTCGGTCTACCTGGCGATTTTGCTTTTAAAGCACTACCGGCTTCCTTGAAAGACTCTAGCCAATGACGGATAGTGTTTGCTGTAGGTGGTTCATCACCATTCTGACGTCTAAAATTACGTTGCACTGTTATATCTGACTCAATTTGCACAAGCCAATAACACACAGCGCTTTCTGTTGCGGAGTACACATTGCTACTGAGTTGCTCTTGACTGAACTGAGGAAACAAACACTGAGGCCGTCTCAAGGTCAAGCAGACCTGCCAACTGCAGGGGAGCCAAACTTGGAGAGTTGATGAATCACACACCACAAACTAGAATAGTGTGTGACATTTTGTACAGATTCTAGGTCACATTAAACAAGGGAGTTCTTTTTCAATCAGCCTGTATTATGGTATATTGGCTTTCACGGCCGGTGAATTAAAACTCAGCAATTCTTCTAGGTTTGTGCCGTGTCTTGTGTGGGGTTTCGCCTAGGACACCAAGCTGGCTTATCGGCGGGATCTTAGTGTCCCCGTTCGGACCCCCACAGGAGTAACGAACTGGGCGTTATCTCCCTTTATATAGAGTACAACTGCACTCCTTGACTGCGAGAACTAAAAGTTCAAGCAGCCTGAACCTCCCTATGAAGGCTTCCAAAAAAGATGGTATATTGGCTTTCACGGCCGGTGAATTAAAACTCAGCAATTCTTCTAGGTTTGTGCCATGTCTTGTGTGGGGTTTCGCCTAGGACACCAAGCTGGCTCATCGGCGGGCTCTTGATGTCCCCACTCGGACCCCCACAGGAGTAACGAACTGCGCGCTATCTCCCTTTATATAGAGTGCAACTGCACTCCTTGACTGCGAGAACTAAAAGTTCAAGCAGCCTGAACCTCCCTATGAAAGCTTCCAAAAAAAGATGGTATATTGGCTTTCACGGCCGGTGAATTAAAACTCAGCAATTCTTCTAGGTTTGTGCCGTGTCTTGTGTCAGGTCGCCTAGGACACCAAGCAGTCAAGGAGTGCAGTTGCACACTATATAAAGGGAGGTAGCGCGCAGTTCGTTACTCCTGTGGGGGTCCGGGCAACACCTTCTAAACTTAAAGCCTGCTCGCTCTGCGCGTGACGTCACGAGTGTGGTCCGGAAGGTTTGAGCAGGGAGTGCGCTTCGTAATATGCGTTATTCTCAGTGCGTTAAATTTTATGTTCGACTGGACTCAGCATACCAATGCAAAATATGATATTCTTTCACTTGACTGAGAACCTGACGAAACAATATGTCTTTCATGCTGTGTGTGTGTGATGGTTTGACTGAAAACAGCAGTACAGAGACTACAAACATCCGTAAAAAGAAAGTCACTGCACAAAATATGTAATGCTGATTTCGCTAGGAATCATCATTAGACCCCATCTTAGAAATATACCTGTGAATACAGTTAACTTACTAACGCACGGGCAGTCGGTGAAAATCTACTCCGCGCTGTTTACCTGCACTCTATTTAAAACATCACTAGGAAGGAAAGCTTGTTAAAAAGGAAGCAATTTATGTACGATATTACTATTATAATAGTATTTATTACTACTACAACTATGATCATTAGTCATAAAACTCAGTGAATTGATCCTCCTTACTATGATTGTCTTCTGGTTGAATGAAGGATACAGAGGAATGTAAACAAGGGTAAATATAATATTATAGTGTAGAAAATTTTACGAGAGTATGGTCCAGAGTCATTTAAAAAGCACAGATATAGACAACACATTACATCACAATTTGATTGGTATCACCTTGATATTTTCATTCATGTTCTGCTTAAAATTGATGGCATTCTCCTAATTCTTGGCAATATTACACATTCAAACTTAAAGTAGATTTATAAGTTATTGATATTCTTATCTACAAACCGGGAGAATCAGGCATCTAACATTCCCCAACACAGAGGAACCTCCCCAAAATCTGTATAGATTTTATTGAGGGAAGATGATTGTATAGGTACCAATCAGTGAAATATCTTCCCTTCCTCAAACGTTGACTTGCAGACTACAGTTAAAGGAAATAATACTCCAATTTAAGTTACCTTACATTTATATGAACTATGAACCTTGTTTACGACGTCAAAAAATGTTCTCTTTCTTCTGAATCCACAGGATTCAATTACATTTCAAAAACTATTTTGTGTAATGTCTGGTTTGATTAACAATATAATAATAATAATAATAATAATAATAATAATAATAATAATAGAGGCTAATTATACCATGCCTGCCAAGATGTTCAGTTGGGAGCCCTATATTAATCTGTTCCCCTATTTACTCATGAATACACTTTTTAAGAAACCAATGCAATTCATGAAATATTAATACACTAAATGATACTCAGTGATATAAATAGAAAGAGTATGTTTCATATTAAATACGCTTGGATATTTATGTACCACAGAAGAAAGTGAATTATATGCTTCCTTAAATACTTTAAATGCCTAGCAGCAAAATTCTCAAAAACATCAGGATACTATCATTTTCCAGAGTTAAAGAAGAAGAAAAAGAAGCAGGATGTTGCTATGTAAAAAGGCAACACTGAAGGAATGGCTTGTCCACTCATTGAGCTAATGTTCTCAATACAATTTGAAATGTGGATATAAATTGATGTCGCATGAAAGACCAACACATTTTGTCCTCTTATCATACACATCATACTGTATGTGGCTTGCTACCAGTGCTAATACTGTACTTCATATTTGGAAGTTACACCACATCTGAAAAGTAATCATTCCGTTTGTGAAAGAATGGTTACAAAGTAGTGCAAATACACTACACTTGACCATCAACATGGAAATGTCCATGGGTCATTCTTGCTGTTGGTACAAAATTCTATTCCTGAAAGGAAGGAGTGTAAATAAGCAAAAAAAACAGAAGCAGTATACATTTGAAATGTTTAGCTGTATTCAGAAGATATATTATTCAGGGTAGTTTAATTGGCAAACCTTAGTTTTGTGTTTGTGTTGACCGACTGAAAAGCTTTCTTTCATAAAACTTAGTTCAACTTTAGATCTGTGATGTTTCCATTAACTTAACTTTTGTTTTTGCTGTTAAGTAAATGGTACATTCCACAACCATATTTTAGAAACTTGAAACAGTTCCAGAGCCTTGCTTTAAAAACTGGGCTATTTTATAAAATAAATTATTTACAAGAAATTAAAGATGAACAAGAGAAATGGATAATTTTAATTATTGCAAATGAGAGTAGCGGTTTTGAGAGCTACATCTGCATAACAAAATGAAATTTCAGTGTAATAGGGGATCTATCCACCATGACATACTAGCACTGTTTTATTTCTTAAATACATTCCTGTAAAATCTCAGTAGAGGTAGAAAGAATAATTTGTCCAATAATATTTGTGGGAAGAGATATTTTTTCATGAGATGACCAACACGCGTTCCACTTTTTAAATGTTGGCATAAGATGTTGCACAAATGACAAACATGTTTTGTCATAAAAAATGAAATAAAAAAGACATTTGCTTTACACGAGTATTACCATTGCAGTGTCAACAAGCAAATCAAGTGAATGCCACTGAAATCTAAGACAACACTACTGCTAACGTTAACTCCATCCTATAAAAGTCACATTTTGTAGTCTTCGGGCACCAGAGTGATATTTAAACTGCTGTAAATGTCAAATGTGCAGCATGAAGAGTTATGTTCAGGGCTACCCAGTAGAAGAAAAACCATGATAAAATCTATATTTCTCAGAAATCCTGTGCAAAAAACTATGCAGAAATAGGCATAAAAGTATATTTTTCCTTGAGTATTAAGTCATAAGTTAGGATATGCCACTAACTGTGATAAGAAAGTTACAATTCTCTTATTATACAGATACAGAATCTCTTGTTCCAATTGTGGACTTCTGTCATATTAGGAACATAAATGAGATTTCCCCTACCATGTGTCGAATAAATGTGTTGTGCAATTGTATTGACTAGGAGGTTTAAATGTGTAATAGTATTGACTAGGAGGTTTAAATGTAAGCATGTGTTGAAATAAATTTTGTAATAAAGATGCAAAAGGGATATCAGTGCTGTATCTCAATATTTCCTTACAGTAAAGTGTAAACGTTCCAGCTAATATGAGATTAATTGAATCATACTGCACACATGAGAAATACTGCATGGCGTGGACTGCTCTAAATTATGTTGTCTAAAACTGTATGAATAGGCTACCTGTCACATTATTCAATACCAGAGGCAATTGAAAAGAACTCCCTAATTTTACAATTTATGTGTGTTTGTAATCAATTCTAAGTTCCAGTTGCTCGTGTACAAGAACAGAGTAACCAAGCTCCAAATCCCTGCTGTAATTTAAATTTAAATAAAAAATTGAATTTTCTCTTTTAGCCACTGAATCAAAATATGATGGACAGCCAGGAAAGATTGTTTCCCACAATATATCAGTTTCTTTAAAGTGTAGGCTATATGGCACAAGCAAGTACAGTATGTGATAACCTTTAGGCCTAAACATGCACTTGTAGGCTTAATTTCTGCTTAAACTAGCTTGCGTCTATTGCATATTCAAAATATTTACATGTAGACCTAGTCTATACTTTAGTCAATATTAATGGTAGGCCTATTTTTTAAATTTATATACTGTGCAAAATAATACCGGTACATATTTACAATTACCTGAGGAGTAAGACAAAATGTAGCCTAACCTAAAAGTATAGCTTAATGTGTCATATACCATCCAAAATAAGAGTGATGTATTATAAAAGTAAGCCTAAGGAATTTTATTAATATCTCAAATGCTTTATTATATAGGCAGAAAATATAGTTTCATTTATTTATTTACCGGTAGGCTATCTATCTATCTATTTTTATAATAGGCTATTTATTTATTTATTTTACAACGATGCAATTGTAAATAAAGTAAAATAAATTAAAATTACGGTACCGGTACATTAAAACCCCAACTATTTATATCGAAATCCTAAACTGCCTATAACATAAAATGTATTACTTACTCTCGTGAACTGAGTTGGCGGGAAGTCCTTTCGTGGAATAGCATTGAGCTATTAATTTCACTTTAAATTCTTCGTCCATGGGGAATCTGAAGACATGGACCCTTGGTCCAATATAATAATTGCCACGACAACCTGTTACACAGCAGCGATGAGGCATCTTTCACCATTTAAACACTAAAACTTCACTGCACTGAACTACAACGAAAACACTCCAGCAAGACAAATTCAACATGTCCGCTAGGACCACACTTTTCTTAGCAGGGACCGGTGACGTCAGAGCGCGCTGGCCTGGATATAGATGGTGTTGGTCCGGGCGGGGACACCAAGAGCCTGCTTGGTGTCCTAGGCGAAACCCCACACAAGACACGGCACAAACCTAGAAGAATTGCTAAGTTTTAGCCTGTATTATGCTGGTTTTATAAGTGAGTTTTAATCAGTGTGTAAACTGGAGTGACCATTCTGAAAGATTCAGTTCCTATCAGCCATATAATAGACTGCTTTCTACGCCACCTGTAACACAACTTTCTATTGTTGTTCTATGTTCATGATAAACCACTTGCAACCTTGGAATAAGAAAGGTTCTTGGTGCACTTTCATCTGAACACAAAACAGGAAACACTGTTTGCTGTTGCTGGAGACGACAATAAAATTATCCTTTTGATTCCATAACTTGTTGCTTCCATAGAGGCTGGCTATTCTGGTATAATATAATGCAGTGTTCTAGTGAGTGAACTGTGAGCCACCCGGTGCCGTAAAGTAGGAAGTTATTCCATTCAGCGCACTACTCCAGGCTCGATGTTCTTCAAACTTGGAGAAGTCGAGACAAACAGCACTTCAATTCCAGCGAGCAAAGAGTTGAAGCGTGGGTGTTTGAGGCGGCTCTCCTCCCTCACAAACATTCATACAATGGAGTCTTGATCAGTGAATATGTCCTGAGCTGGAGCGCATTCTTAATTCATTACGCTGACACACAAACAACTTACACGTAATGAACTGCTCCAGGAATATACGCGAGTGGAGGGGAACGTTCTCCAAACAAACTCCCGAGTCGCGAAGGCACTTGAACTGCGTGTGGGCTAATATTCACTGAGATTTTATTAACTTATGTCCAAGAGTTAATATTGATTGCTGTTCTAGGTATACAGCTTTTGGATAAAAAGAATAGTTATTGATTCTTTACATTTAGCGACTTGTAGAATCTGAGCCATTCCAATTTTATAAATAAATAAATAAATATATTAATTAATTAATTAATTTGAGAGTTGAAACAGAAGTCGATTCAAAATATTGTAAATTGCATAAATTGAATCATGAACAATCTAAAGAGAAATTAAAATTCGGCCATGTTGATCAAACTAGTTTCATCAAATGATCTGCTGTGGTAAACAACATCATCAGGTTTATTATTACACGGTGGATTATTAACCTACTTTTCACGTTTTGCAAAAAAGAGGAAATGTTTACTTATGAGATCGATCCGGGAAAATGTGTGTCTGTCTGCCTGTCTGCCTTTCTGTCCTTCTGTATGTCTGTCTGTCCGTCCTTCTGTCTGTCTAGCTGGCTGTATGTGTGTCCCCCCTATCAACTCCTAAACGGCTGCAGCAAACGAAACCAAATTTAGAATGAGTAAAGATGTATACCGGAATATCTCAAACCCATATTTGAAAATGATGTCAGTGCGACCAACAGCTGAAAAAACGCACTAGAAATTTCAGCTTCATGATGGATATCTTGGACGTTATGCATGGGAGCTATTCCAAAATTGGTACACATGTTGATAACACTATTTTAGTTTAATTTCCAGGAGGTCATACATGACAATGTTGCCAAAATAATTTTAAGCCTTCTGATAAGTCCAATTTTTAAATGCATGTAACTTCTGCACTATCAATTGGATTTCAACCAAATTTTGTATGTAATATGTGTACATAAACAGATATGACTGACAAGGGAACGGATCGCGGTGTAAAATTCTGATCTGTTTGAAATTTAGTACATAATAATCCTACAGAGTTGTACAATGACGTAGTGAAAACCGCAAGGGCCGATTTCAATTTTGAACGCCAATATTGAACGCCGAAAATCTGCCGGACGACGGCATGAGCGAGGAGGTGAGAAGAGGTAAAGCTGACCTTCAAGCCTTGCAGCACGCGCCGGCTCCCGGCCACTAGGCAGCAACCTGCCGTGCTGCGATGCATTCCACACTTTAAACGTTCCCCTCACACTTCTACCCTCTCAAGGCGGACCGGGTTCGATTCCCGGTCAATGCATGTGAGATTTTCGATGTGAAATGCCATGTCCTGTGGTTCGGCTTGCACGTAAAATGGAGGTCCCGTGGCTCCTTCCTCTCGATAAGAGTATAAAATGCAACATATTGTGATGTTTTGCACTTGGCCAAACTATAAATAAATAAAACAGCTTTTTTTTCAGTTTTACTCTTTGTAATCCTTGCAATAGTGAATGCTTACAAAAAATTGGTCAATACAAAGAGATTGCTTGCACCACGCGCACCTTGCAACACTTTCTTTTATACATATATCGCAAGCATTTTGGATAACATCATCCTTGAAACAAAATTGAACGGGGTTCGTAAAGCAAGCGGCTACTTCGTAGTACAATGTTGTACAATTTGCACAATGACGTAGTGAAAACTGCACGGGCCACTTTCAGTTTTGAATGCCAAAAACCTGCCGGGCGGTGGCATGAGCGAGAAGGTGGGGAGAGGTAAAGCTGACCTTCAATCCAAGCAGCACGCGATGGTTCCATGCAGGACATACGGTACATGTAAAGGGAGACAAAAGAATTTTCGCAGAAGTGCAATCGTTGAACTCATTAACACACAGCTATACAATTCAGTCTGTAATATCTGCCGATGGAGAACTGTTATCTAAACTGTTAGTTGTGTTAAAAGAAAAGGACGGTGAATTTGGCCCTATTGTTAAAAGAACTTTGTTTACAGCAGATGATTTATTTGTATTTTCGTCCCCGTCCGGAAAGTTAACTAAAAAGCTACTTCAAAAGTGGTTACAAGATGTTTATTTTCAAACTGTACCAGACGACAGTTTTTTACTCTTGGATTCGTGGACAGCTCAAAGTAAAGTGAAGCAAATATATTAGCGTCAAAACCCGCCTACAAAGCTATCATTGTTAAATCTATTCTCCAGAGAACTACTGGAATGATTCAGCTGTTAGATGTGCTTGGTTTCCGGATATGGAAACTATTTGTTCGTTATTTTTATGACCTAATTGTGTTATACAATTTCGACATTAACATTCATTTGCGCAACAATATTTTAAAAACCCAATCATTGACCCACAACCAACTATCTTCTCCGCGGTTTCGTAACATGTGGAAATACAGTTGGTACAAAGCTGGTTATGTTGAAACACTGCTTGCTTGCTTTGTGAACCCCGTTCAATTTTGTTGCAAGGATGATGCGGTCCAACATGCTTGCGATATGTGTATAAAAGAAAGTGTTGCAAGGTGCGCGTGGTGCAAGCAATCTTTTTTCATTGACCACTTTTTTTTGTAAGCATTCACTATTGCAAGGATTACAAAGAGTAAAACTGAAAAAAAAAACAAGTAGTTCCGTGTAGAACTATACAGCCTATTTTCATATATCCTACTTATGTTAATTGCCACTATCAACATACACAATTTCAGTTTGATTGCTGTAATAGATTCGTAGATATTGAGAACCGACTAAATATTTCGGATGGTCGCCATGTTGGATTTTATATATGTAGGTCCTAGAGTTATGTACTGTTACATGCAGATTATTGTGAACGTGTAGTATTCAAACTTCAATCGCATAGTTAGGACACAAGAAAAAACAAGGAGATTTTAAAATTTTTCACAGCTGCCATCTTGAGGTTATCTAAACAATTGAAATAAATTAGATACCAGTGGATGAACATTCGTATAAGGATTTACTGTACCAAGTTTCACTGCACGCGGATGGTTAAATTGCGAGAAACGTCCATGTGAATATTTATAATTCGCGTCACCGCCATGTTGGATTTGTGATCACCAGGTTATTTAAAGTCCTATAGGTGAACTTAAGTTCATAGCCCCTATGAACATTAAAAAATGCAGTTTGATTGCTAAAATAGATTCGTAGATATTCAGTATCGTCTAAATATTTCGGATGGTCGCCATGTTGGATTGTTAAATGTATAGGCCATAGAGTCATGTACCATTGAAGGAAAATTATTGCGTAGGTTCATTATTCAAACTTTCACTTCAATCGCATGACTACATCACAATAAATAAAATCTTAATTTTAAAATTCGCACTGCCGCCATCTTGAGGTTATGTAAACAATTGAACTAAATTAGATACCAGTGGATTACAATGTGTATAAATATTTCCTGTGCCAGGTTTCAGTGCGCTTGGAACATTAAATCGCGAGAAAGGTCTATTTAAAATTTTCAAATTCGCTTGGCCGCCATGTTCGTTTTGTAGTTAACCGGTTTTTAAAAGTCTTATAGATGGACTTCCAGTAGTGCCCTTTATCTCCGTACAAAATTTCAGGGTTTTACCGCTAATAATTTCAGAGATATAGAATGCCGGTGAAATACTTCGCACATCCGCCATCTTGTGATTATGTAAACATTTGAACGATGTTAGATGTCGGTGCATTTCATTGTATATAAACATATACTGTACCAAGTTTCATTGCGTTTGGTTGGTCAAATCGCGAGAAACGTCTATTTAAAAGTCACGAATTCGCTTGGCCGCCATGTTGGTTTTGTAGTTACCAGGTTTTCAAAAGTCACATAAGTGAACTTATAGTAGTTCCCTCTATCACCATAGAAAATGTCAGGGTAAAATCGGTAATAGTTTCGGAGATATTGAATGCTGGTGAAATATTTCGCACAGCCGCCATGTTGGATTGGTGAGTCGTAACAAAATTTGAAGGGCACGGTCGAGGTCGCCGGGAATAGTGCTATGAACTTTCCGAGTTTCATTGAAATCGCTCCTGCCGTTTAGATTTTATTAGGGGGGGACACACACACGAATCACACACACACGCACACACACACACACACACGCACACACACACGGACAAAAGGTGATCTCATAAGCCTATTTTTTCAATATTGAAAATAGGCTAAAAAGCTGTTTTATTTATTTATAGTATGGCCAAGTGCAAAACATCACAATATGTTGCATTTTATACTCTTATCGAGAGGAAGGAGCCACGGGACCTCCATTTTACGTGCAAGCCGAACCACAGGACATGGCATTTCACATCGAAAATCTCACATGCATTGACCGGGAATCGAACCCGGTCCGCCTTGAGAGGGTAGAAGTGTGAGGGGAACGTTTAATGTGTGGAATGCATCGCAGCACGGCAGGTTGCTGCCTAGTGGCCGGGAGCCGGCGCGTGCTGCAAGGCTTGAAGGTCAGCTTTACCTCTTCCCACCTCCCCGCTCATGCCGTCGTCCGGCAGATTTTCGGCGTTCAATATTGGCGTTCAAAATTGAAATCGGCCCTTGCGGTTTTCACTACGTCATTGTACAACTCTGTAGGATTATTATGTACTAAATTTCAAACAGATCAGAATTTTACACCGCGATCCGTTCCCTTGTGAGTGTATTCTTAAGAGACACCAGTGCTGCCAACTGTTAATAATTGCTCTCTCTATTTTTTAATCCAAATACCAATATATCAGAAAGTATGCATGCCGACAGCATTAGACTATGCACACGTATAGTACCTAACATTTTAGATTACTTTCGAGTAACTTATATACGTCAGTTTTACCAACATGATTTTAAGCCTGCTGATAGGACCAATTTTTAAATACATGTAACTTCTATACTATCAGTTCGGATTTAAACCAAATTTCGTATGTGCTATGTGTAACATAACACATATGACTATAAGTATTCTTAAGAACAATCAGGGCTACCCTAATATCAATATATCAGAAAGTATGCAAGTCAACACCTCTATACTTTGCACACGTATAGCACCTGACATTCTAGATAATTTGGAGTAATTTATATAAGTAAGTGCTGCCAACATGATTCTATGCCTGCTGATAGCTCCAATTTTAGAATACATGTAACTATACTAACAAATGGATTTCATCCAAAATTGGCACTACAAGATATCATAATATTTCAGATTATTTCTGACCAGCACACGCATGACATTGTTGCCAACATGCTTTTACGCGTGCTGATAGATCCAACGTCAAACTCCATGTAACGCCCTTTGGACTTCAACCACATTTTGTATTCTGTACCTTAAGAGATGGAACTAAGAATATATTCAGTCACCAGGGCTGCCAACTCTATTGCTCTATTAGGCTACATTATACCAGGTATATTTCGACCTAATTAGACATTTCGATATTACCATCTTAATTTCGTCATTATTCTAGATACGTTCATATACTGTAGAATAATCATTGGCAAAAATCCTAATTTTAAGAAATGTAGGCTCTTTAGTTCGTCACGGAACTTCTTGTTTTTAATGTAATATTGAAATCAATAATACACAATTCAATTTTGGTGTTTGAAGCAATTTTCACTGTTGCCTTTGTAAAGGAAAGTTTCTTTCTTTTCAGTCGGTCAACACATTTCTACCCAAATGAGATGGGTTATTCCCTAATACTGAAAACAATTTACATGAGATTAATAAATACACTTGGATGACCAGTTTCGATCGTCAAGCGAACATCATCAGATCCATTACACTTCGTATCTCAACTAATAGCGCAACTAAAGAAGTGTACGTATTGTAAATATTTTCACCAATACTCTCAGACATAAAAAGTTTGTATCCTAAGTATAATGGATCTGATGATGATCACTTGACGATCGAAACTGTTCATCCAAGTGTATTTATTAATCTCATGTATTTTTTTTTTCAGGATTAAGGAATAACCCATCTCATTTCGGTACAATCGTGTTGACCGACTGAAAAGCACCAAACTTTCGTACACAATTCAATACCTGTAACACAATCCCCATGAAAGACTTGCTTTGAAGTTATGTTTGTTGGCTTCTTTCGAAATGGTTCCGTTAGACTCTAAAATAAATAAGTCAGAACTTATCACAGCAATAATCTTCACCAGAATTTGTTATTATGTGGAATCTAACAATATCAAAACTACCAGATGGAAAATTACGCACAACCTCCATTTTGAATACGAACAAGAAGTTCCGTTGCGAACTAAAGAGCCTACTTTTCCTTAAAAATTTAAGATTCATGCCAATGATTAATCAATATGGATCTATCTACCGGAACAACAATGACGAAATTAAGTTGGTAATATCGAAATTTCTAATTAGATCGAAATACTGTATACCTGGCATAATTAGCCAAATACAGAACTACAGTTGGCAGCCCTGGTGACTGAATATATTCTTAGTTCCATCTCTTAAGGTACAGAAAACAAAATTTGGTTGAATTCCAATGGATAGCATGGACGTTACATGCTTAAACATTGGATCTAACAGCACGCGTTAAATCATGTTGGCAACACTGACATACATGTATTGGTCAGAAATAATCTGAAATAATATGATCTATTGTTGTGTCAATTTTAAATGAAATCCATTAGTTAGTGTAGAAGTTACATGCATTTTAAAATTGGACCTATCAGCAGGCTTAGAATCATGTTGGCAGCACTGACGTATATTAGTTACTTCAAATTAATATAGTATGTCAGGTACTATACGTCTGCATAGTTTAAAGCTGTCGGCTTGCATACTTTCTGATATATGGGTATTTAGATTTTAAAAAATTGAGAGCATTTATTAACAGTTGGCAGCCCTGGTGGCTCCTAAGAATACGCTCAGTCATATCTGTTCATGTACACATAGCACATACGAAATTTGGTTGAAATCCAATTGATAGTGTAGAAGTTATATGCATTTAAAATTTGGACCTATCAGCAGGCTTATAATCATTTTGGCAACACTGCCATGTATGGCCTCCTGGAAATTAAACTGCAATATTATTAACTATACGTGTACCAATTTTGAAATAACTTCCATTCATACCTTCAAAGATATCCAACATTGAGCTCAAATTTCAATTGCGATTTTTCAGCAGTTGGTAGCACTGACATTATTTTCAAATATGGCCGTGAGATATTCAGATATAGATCTTTACTCCTACCAAATTTTGTTTTGATTGCTCCAGCCGTTTAGGAGTTGATAGGGGGGGACACACACACAGCCAGCCAGACAGACAGACAGACAGACAGGACAGACAGACAGACAGAAAGACAGAAAGACAGACAGACAGACAGACAGACAGACACACGTTTGCCCGATCTCATAAGTCTACTTTTTCCTCATTTTTGCAAAATGTGAAAAGTAGGCTAAAAATACTAAAATCTGTGACTAAAAGCGTATGCAGTTAGTGAGCATGACAAAATCTAACAAGAAGCTGTAGCCTACTTATTTAAAACTTACTCTAAAGGTTCAACTTAATTGGTTGTTGTTGTTAATTTGTTTGAGGGGCTAGCGACATCTTGGTCATCAGCCTCCTGTGGTTGCGTGTGTGTTGAACTTGTCTGATAACCTGTGTTCCTGCAATGTCTGTAATTGTGTGTGTAACTGCATTGGAGATGTGGTAGGAGTCCCGGGACTCAACGTAAGGTACTCTCCCGGCAGACTTCGCTGCCTTCGCTAGTTGCTAGATTACATTTACAGCCTGTATATTATGAGCTGAACTAGGTTGTCAGTAGGAAAGAGGTACCACAGCTGTAAACAAAATTACAAAGCTTAACGAAAGAAGACTAGAAGCGTTTGAAATGTGGTTATGGACGAGGATGGAAAGAGTATAAAAAAACAAAAAAAAGTCAAACCCCTGGCACTATACAGCCCATGACGGGCTAAGGCTGACCTAGCGACCCCTGCCCAGCCATTTGGCGTGCAGATATTGGGGTGACGCGTGATCAGCGCGTCGGGTCCCCTCGGCCGTTAATCTTGGTATTCATGATAGGGGAGCTGACTCACTGTCAGACAGCTACTCAATTGTCCTCACGAGGCTGAGTGCACCCCGTTCCAACCCTCACGTCAGTTTTAAAATCCCTGACGGAGCCGGGGATCGAACCCGGGGCCTCGGGGTGAGAGGCAGGCGCGCTACCTCAACACCACGAGGCCGGCTAGGAAAGAGTATCCATGGTGAAAAGGGTCGGGAATGAGGAGGTATTAGAGCGAGTTGGAGAAATAGGAGGCTGTTACATACCATACATACAAGGAAGAGGAACTGACTGCGAAGAGAGTGTTTGCTGAGGGATGCTCTCGATGGATCAGTAAACGGAAAGAGAGGAAGAGGATGGAGAAGGTACCAGCTGGTGGACATTCATTCATTCATTCGCTTATATGCAATTGGGGGTGTGTCACCCGGTGGCACATTGGATATACATAACAAATAAATAATTGTACATAACAATTCACTGACAATTAAACTGGAGTATTTACACAAACAGTCAGTCTTTTCTTAAACACACCTATATGTTTGGGAAAAGCCTCTAAGACAGCGGCAGGTAGAGAGTTCCAATTATCAATGGCATTGTTTACGAAAGAATATTTACCATATTTTTTTCGCTGTGGTCGGCCCTTAACTTTGAAAGGATGACCGCTCCTACTCATGTAAGTGGGCTTTCCCATACGTTTGCTAAGCTCAACCCATGCTGGTTGATTTGTATACGTGTTGTGCTTAGCGCAGAGTCTAGATTTCATCCTCCTAGCCTCAAGTGATTCCCACCCAAGTTTCTTCAACATACGGCTCACACTGCTCCTGGGATTAAAGTCACTGAACACGAATCTAGCGGCCTTTCTTTGTACCATTTCCAATTCATTGATGAGCCCTACTTGATATGGATCCCAAACCGCAGAGGCGTATTCCAGAATAGGTCTTACAAGTGACAAATATCCTAATTCTTTAGCAGAGGTACTAATTACTTCCTTTTAATACCCCCATTACAAAGTGCAGGGATTTGTGTCAAGATAGCAGTAAATTACCACCAAACCAATAGAATGGCTGAAGACAGGACTGCATGAAGAGCTGCTGTGTGAAACCTACCTAAGGGCAGAACACGTTAAACGTATAACGTCATTAATGGATGGTATTGTACTGACGTTCGAGGTCTATTAATATGTTTCATTATGTAATTAGTTGGCGAATGAATGGCTGACACGTCACTCTGCTCTGTCTATAATACTCCATGAGTTACTGTTGCATAATTAAATTAGATGAGTTCTCATCAGTTCTAATGTCACTTAATTCTGTTATGAATTTCCATGCATTCATTTTATGCATAGCACTGCTGTGAAACTCTGCAGTTCCGTGAGCAGAGACACGTTGACATCACAACTGTCATTCGCTAACTTCAGGGGAATTCCATGAATGTAATGATATCAGACGGGGCTCTTTTTGATGCGATAACATTAATCCATTTTAATCCATTCCCGTATACCGAGTTGGAATTCAATAACATCATTTATTTATTTATTTATATATTGCCTCCAACAGAATAAAATTCCAATTACTGGAGACTGACCAATTGTACATAGATTTATCATAATCACATGTTAAAGAAAAAAGAGAAAAAAAAAAGAAAAACACAAACAATATTCAAGTTTAACTATTCTTTACACAAATATATGCTGAATGCCAACTTGATAAAGTGAAAGTAAACTGTAATTAAATTAAGAATCTTAGTAATCTTAGTAGGCTAAGCCTCCGTGGCTTAGGCGGCAGCACGCCAGCCTCTCACCGCTGGGTCCGTGGTTCAAATCCCGGTCACTCCATGTGAGATCTGTGCTGGACAAAACGGAGGCAGACAGGTTTTTCTCCGGGTACTCCGGTTTTCCCTGTCAACATTTCATTCCAGCAACACTCTCACCTATCATTTCATTTCATCTGTCATTCATTTAATCATTACCCCAGAGGAGTGCGTCAGGCCTCGGCAGCCGGCACAGTTCATGTCCTCGCCGCTAGATGGGGGCTTCATTCATTCCATTCCTGACCCGGTCGGAGACTGGAAGCAGGTTGTGGATTTTCAGTAATATTAGTAATGGGTGAAAACAACAACCATAAAATGTATTAATACATAGTGATTATCACTTAATCAATATTATGTAATATTATTATTATTATTACATTATTTATGTAATATCACATAGCATTATCACAATCACATGTTAAAGAAAGGGAAACAAGTGGTTCCGTGAAGAACTATACAGCCTATTTTCATATATCCTACTTATGTTAATTGCCACTATCAACATACACAATTTCAGTTTTTAATTGCTGTAATAGATTCGTAGATATTGAGAACCACTAAATATTTCGGATGGTCGCCATGTTGGATTTTATATATGTAGATCCTAGAGTTATGTACTGTTACATGCAGATTATTGTGTACGTGTAGTATTCAAACTTCAATCGCATAATTAGGACACAAAAAAGTAACAAGGAGATTTAAAAATTTCGCACAGCTGCCATCTTGTGGTTATGGAAACAATTGAAATAAATAAGATGCCAGTGGATTAACATTCGTATAAGGATTTACTGTACCAAGTTTCACTGCACTCGGATGGTTAAATTGCGAGAAACGTCCATGTGAATATTTATACTTCGCGTCGCCGCCATGTCGGATTTGTGATCACCGGGTTATTTAAAGTCCTATAGGTGAAATTAAGTTCATAGCCCCTATGAACATAAAAAAAATCAGTTTGATTGCTATAATAGATTCGTAGATAGTCAGAGCCATCTAAATATTTCGGATGGTCGCCATGTTAGATTGTTAAATGTATAGGCCATAGAGTCATGTACCATTAAAGGAAAATTATTGCGTAGGTTCTTTATTCAAACTTTCACTTCGATCGCATGCTTACGACACAAGACATAATTACTTAATTTTAAAATTCGCACAGCCGCCATCTTGAGGTTATGTAAACAATTTAACTAAATTAGATACCAGTGCATTACAATGTGTATAAACATTTACTGTACCAGATTTCATTGCGTTTGGAACATTAAATCGCGAGAAAGGTCTATTTAAAATATTCAAATTCGCTTGGCCGCCATGTTCGTTTTGTAGTTAACTGGTATTTGAAAGTCTGATATATGAACATTTAATAGTGCCCTTTATCTCCGTACAAAATTTCAGGGTGATACCGCTAATAGTTTCAGAGATATAGAATGCCGGTGAAATATTTCGCACATCCGCCATCATGTGGTTATGTAAACAATTGAACGAAGTTAAATGTCGGTGCATTACAATGTGTTTAAACATATACTGTACCAAGTTTTATTGCGTTTGGTTGGTTAAATCGCGAGAAACGTCTATTTAAATGTCGCAAATTTGCGTGGCCGCCATGTTGGTTTTGTAGTTACCTGTTTTTTAAAAGTCACATAGGTGAACTTCTAGAAGTTCTCTTTATCACAGTAAAAAATTCCAGGGTGATATCGGGAATAGTTTCGGAGATGATGAATGCTGGTGAAATATTTCGCACAGCCGCCATGTTGGATTAGTGAGACGTAACAAAATTTGAAGGGCACGGTCGGGGTTGTCCGGAATAGTGCTATGAACTTGACGAGTTTCATTGAAATCGCTCCAGCCGTTTAGATTTTATTAGGGGGACACACACACACACGCACACACACACGGACAAAAGGTGATCTCATAAGCCTATTTTTTCAAAATTGAAAATAGGCTAAAAACAACACAAACAATAATAATACAGTTCACATTGTACAATACTCAAGTTTAAATATTCTTAACACAATTATATGCTGAATGTCAACTTGATAAAGTGAAAGTAAATTGTAATTAAATTAAGAAAATTAGTAATATTAGTAATGGGCGAAAACAACAAGTATTAAATGTATTAATACCTAGTGATGCATAGATTTTGATATTTTATCAGACATTTTCCAAGATGTATTTGCATTACTCATTTATGTAGGTACTGACTTAGTATTTTTTTTAAACTGTTGCAAAGATAAAGTGAAATCAAACATTTCGAAATGCACACTGATGAGATTAGCTGTCCGGCACATTGCATGAAGTGGCGAGTTTTTTTGATAGCACGTTCTTGGTTTGGGGGCGACTAGCAAAGCACGTTGTCTGAGATTCATTCTCCGGGTATTAAAACTGATGTAATTTAGAAATTCGGTGTTATCAATAATATTATTTATAAGCTTATAAAGAAATATCTGTTGGGATATTTCTCTTCTATTCGACAAGCTATTGAAATTAAACTCATGAAGCATTTCAGTGTAAGAGATTCCGTCTGATATTGCAAACGTTCCATGTTTTCTATAATAGAGATACCTAATGAACTTCTTCTGAATTTTTTCAATATGATTCTTATAAGTAATATAACTAGGAAGCCAGACATAAGATGCATATTCAAGTTTGCTTCTAACAAGGGATTGATTCAGTACTGACAGTGATGTTATATTTCGGAAGTCTCTAGCATTTCAAAACAGGAAGCCTAGGTTTCCATACGAGTGTAGTACTATTCTATCAACATGTTGCCTAAACGAGAGATCGTAAGAAATTTTTATTCCTAAATCGTTATATTCATATACTCTTTCAATGACATCATTGTTAATAATATAGGGCTGTATCGGATTGTCAAATTTCCGGGACATTATCATGTAACAGCACTTCTTAATGTTAAAGTTAAGTCCATTCTCTATGCCCCAAACATAAGCTCTATTCAAATCATCTTGTAAATCTGACATATCACCCACGTTATTAATTGTTTTATACAGTTTAACATCGTCAACATAAAGCAAACACTCTGAGTGTCGTACAACTTGCGGTAAGTCATTAATATACAAAAGAAAGTATAATGGTCCTAGGTTTGACCCTTGTAGCACTCCTGAGTTCACGACATAAGAGTATGATTTGGTATGACGGTACAATACAAATTGCTCTCTACCTATAAGGTAACATGATGTCAATTTTAACAGCTGTGGGGAAAGTCCATACCGTGACAGTTTCCTTAAGAGAATGTCATGATCAATTTTATCAAATGCTTTTGAGAAATCTGTATAAATTGTGTCTACTCTTTTACAATTATCTAGTTCATTGGAAATATACTGTACAAAGTTCATGAGATTTGTTGTTGTTGACCTTCGAGGGTAAAAACCGTGTTGCTTTTCACTTATATAACTTTTAACGTGGGAAAAATGCGACTATAGAGTATTTGCTCAAAGATTTTACCTGCGACACATATTAGAGAAATAGGTCGATAATTTTCAAACAGTGCTATGTTGCCAGATTTAAAGATAGGACACACTTTACTAATCTTCCATAGGTTTGGGAATATATGACTCCTTAATATTAAGTTGTAAATGAAACATAATGGAATTTTCAGTACATCTGAACAGTCCTTTAATAAGTAAGCTGGGATGGCATCTGGTCCACTAGATCTCTTCGATTTAAGTTTCTTAAAGGCATTAATATATTCCTCGTCTATTTCTTTTATAAATAAACTGAATGGAATAACCTGCTCCTGGTCAACAGGCTTGGGATCGTCTAAGATCTTGTTGTGGGACTTCATGACTTGCGATGTACTCTGATTTGTTTTTCGTCTTTGTTTTACAAAGCTACAAAATGACTGTGGATTTACATTAATGTTTTGTTGTGCAGAATTAATATAATCTTGATACGCCTTACTAATCATGCTTTTTGTTACTCTCCGTAATTCTTTGTATAACCTTCAACTTTGCTCCGAAAACTTCATTCTTCTTCTATGACGTTCCTTTGATTTTAAATGATCTATTATTTCTTTTGTAAACCACCACGGATATTTACTTTTATATCGAGATATGTTTCTAGGTACCGTAGTATCAAGAACATGATTTAAAATTTCATAAAATGCATCAAGAGCGTTGCCAACATCACTACTGCTAGGCACTGGATTCCAATTACAATGTGCCAACAATGTATATAACTTATAGAAATTGATTTTTTTGAAATTATACATCAGACTTTCTTCATATTTGACTTTCTTAGGCCTGCCTTCAAATGTTAGATTAATAGCCAACGAAGGATGGTAGGAATCTTCGTATACCAGTGGATTCACTCCCTTCTCCACTGTCAAACCATTCGATATATTCGATAAAACAAGATGTTCTTGACGTTATTAAAAGACTGTAAGTGATACAAAGCTATAAAACCTAATAAAGCTCTGTAGCATGGACCAAAGGTAACAAGATTATCATTTACACCTGTAAACTGTGGGAGGTTAAAATCCCCAATTAATAAGATATTACTATTTAGGAATTTTGGATTGGTCTCTATTGAATTAAAACATTATAGATACCAGTCTAGACTTGAGCTTGGCGGGAAGTACACAGTAAATAGGTAGAAAGTTTTAGAATCTGCCACAATTTTAACACAAAGTTGTTCAAAAGCTGTTTGACATAGACTTACGCTGCTGGACGTGAGGGTGCTTTTCACCGCAATTAGCACACCACCACCACATTTACCAACTCTATCACACCTGTACACACAGTAGGTACTGGTAAACAGTTCAGAATTGTAAACACCATCAGAGAGCCATGTCTCTGTTAGGATAATTGCATCATAGTGATCCATAAGTACGTTAATATACAGCTCCTTAATTTTAGTATTTAACCCTCGTACATTTTGATAATAAATAGTTAGCTCACAGTTCTTCTGCATTCCGATTATAATAAAGAATCTACATCTTCTATGGTTTTAAGGGTGTGTACAAACCGATCATTTTCCTTCTTTTTGAGCCTAACAGTACCCGTTTTGTCTACCCAAACGTACGCATAACCTCTTTCCTGCTTCAGCTTCCTCGCTTTGGAGAAGATCGTACGACGATATGGTGTGATGCTCTGGTTGATGTAGACAGCTGAGCCTCCCGTCAAGCCTAGGTGGGTGGTGTTGAGATTCATTTTAACCTTCCTCCTCTGCAAAATGTTTTCCTTGTCTTCCCTACGAACGAACTTGACAACAATCTCGGCTGAAGACTGATTATCAGGCTTTTTGAGGCGGTGGCACATGTCAATCATCTGCCTTGGGATTTCTATGTCCAGTGCACGGCCAACGTCCTTTCCACCTTCATACGTATCCTCATTGATAGTTTCGGGAATACCATATATTTCAATTGTGTTTCGTCGACCGTATTGGTCTTGGTCATCTATCAGCTGCCGACTGTTGTTTAGTTGCTTCTTTAGCAACATATTCTCTTCTTTTAGTTTCTCAATAGCCAATTGACAATTCTGTATTTCTTCTGCCTGTTTTCTCATCACCGACGTATGCTCATCCAACTTTTCATGAACGCTGTTCAGTGATTTTCCTAAGTCTTTTTCAGTTTGCTTTTGTAAATTTTTGAGTTCGCGAATTTCATCCCTCATTGAAGTCATCTCCTTATAAATATCTTCCAAGCTAATTGGCTGAATATCACTGTCACTAGTTGAACATCGCTTGGTTAGGCAGTTCCTACATCGCCACTTCTGATTTTTATTATTCTGAGTTATTTTTAAACCCCTTTCCTTAATATCTGCACATTTAGCATGGTAATACTTACTGCATTCATCACATTGAAGTTTAGTTTCATTTCGGCTAATAGCCTTTAGACATGTCTCGCATGAACTCATCGTGTTGAGTTAGTTGGTTGACGGTTTTTTGCTCCTTTTAATATTACTGTGGTATAACTGCCACATACTGCAAAATTGGCTACTAGTCTATTAAGAGAGGCTACTTACTAAATGTTACAAATTGTATTAAGTACGTACAGTTTGATATATCGGAAAAGTTTCTAATTGATTGTGTACGCTTAGTACGTGAACGGAGTGAGTTTTTCAAAGTCCAAGTAATAGAGATGATGGTTTCGTCGTGGCCTCTGGGCGTACTAGACTTGCTACGTCAAAGAATACAGGATCCGTGTATGCCTCTATCCGCTTGCAGAGTCAAAAACGTTAACAATGGTGGAATGTGAAAGTTGGTACTACACGTGATGCTCAATTGTCACTTTCCTTTCACGACTTGGATTACAACAAGAAAACTACGTATTATATGTCTCTCTGACTATACTTTACGAAGTCTATAGGTTGGTTTTAAACATTCGTACTTAGTTTCATAATAGTGCTCATTTCATTCTGCTACCACACTTTAACCACTTTTTAAATCAAAATATCCGGAGCTGTTGACCACACAGTCTCTACTCCATCTTATATTTTTGGGAGTGTTTCGGTAGTATAGATCCCTCCTGCGGCGCTCACAAGCAACCGATCGTGACAAATGAGCATTCAAATGAAAGAGAATAGACATTAGCAGTGACGAATTGCACTCTAATTTCATAAGTATCTATAATTCCATTAAAAATGACTTTTAAAAAATGTACGAAGTGTGCGATTTGCAGATACTCTTGCTTTAGGAAAGTACGCTCCATAATTGCTGTCCACTTGACATGTTGGCCACTGTGACGCCTGTTTCATGTCATTTTAACATTCTGAAGTCTCTCCTTTATCAATTTGCATGGATTTCAGAAACAGTGTGGTTTATGAAAATGCGAGATTTCTCGCACGGGTCAGCCTGTTTACCATATTGGCAATGTGTTGGTATTGATGTCTCTCGTCCACAAAATCTGTTAGAAAGACGCCACTCAATACTGTTGAATAGAAACGCAACTATGCAGTTGTGACGTAGAGATAGCTCATGTATCGGCTCTACAATGAAGCCATCTTCAGCTAAAAGTTCAATTGAGAACATTAATTAAGATATCATTGTGTTAAATCTGTTTTACTGTTGACAAGGAACAAAGAACAAAGATAAGTAATTTGACGCCTTAAACAGCCTGTGCATTGTCTATCTTTTAAAATCATAACTCCTAAGTCAGATATTTATAACATTCTTTCACCAAAGTAGACTACAAGCGTAAGGTCATATTAAAATAATGATATCAAAAACGGAATTTTTTTTGCATACTTTGCACATTTTGCAAAAATGTGGAAAAAGTAGACTTATGAGATCGATCCAGGAAAATGTGTGTCCGTCTGTCCTTCTATCTGTCTGTCTGGCTGTGTGTGTGTGTGTGTGTCCCCCCTCCCCCTATCAACTCCTAAACGGCTGAAGCAATCGAATCCAAATTTAGTATGAGTAAAGATGTATAACGGAATATATCCAGCCCATATTTGAAAATGATGTCAGTGCTACCAACTGGTGAAAAAACGCACTAGAAATTTGAGCTCCATGTTGGATATCATGGAAGGTATGCATGGGAGCTATTCCAAAATTGGCACACATGCAGATAATACTATTTCAGTTTAATTTCCAGGAGGCCATATATGGCAGTGTTGCCTAAATAATTTTAAGCCTTCTAATAGGTCCAATTTTTAAATGCATATAACGTCTACGCTATTAATTGGATTTCAACCAAATTTTGTATGCAATATGTGCACATAAACAGATATGACAGAGTGTGTTACTAAGAGCCACCAGAGCTGCCAACTGTTAATAATTGCTCTCTCTATTTTCTTCATCCAAATACCAATATGTCTGAAAGTATGCAAGCCGACAGTTTTAAACTATGCACACGTATAGTACCTGACATTTTAGATTAATTAGAAGTAACTTATATAGTTCAGTTCTACGAACATGATTCTAAGCCTGCTGATAGGACCAATTTTTAAATGCATGTAACTTCTATACTATCAGTTGGATTTCAACCAAATTTCGTATGTGCTATGTGTAACATAACAGATATGACTATAAGTATACTTAAGAGCAATCAGGACTGCTAACTGTTAATAAATGCTGTCAATATGTTTACCCTAATATCAATATATCATAAAGTATGCAAGCCAACAGCTCTATACTTCGCACGCTTATTGCACCTGACACTCTAGATAATTTGGAGTAGGCCTAATTAATATAAGTCAGTGCTGCCAACATGATTCTATGCTTTCTGATAAGTCCAATTTTAATATACATGTAACTTCTATACTAACAAATGGATTTCATCCAAAATTGGCACAACAAGATATCATAATATTTCCGATTATTTCTAACCAGCACACGCATGACATTGTTGCCAATATGCTTTTATGTGTGCTGATAGATCTAATGTCTAACTGCATGTAACGTCCATTGGACTTCAACCAAATTTTGTATTCTGTACCTTAAGGGATAGAACTAAGAATATATTCAGTCACCAGGGCTGCCAACTGTAGTGCTCTATTAGGCTACATTATACCAGGAATATTTCGAACTAATTATACATTTCGAAATTACCAACTTAATTTCGTCATTTATCTAGATAGGTTCATATACTGTAGAATAATCTTTGGCATGAAAAGTAGGCTCTTTAGTTCGTCACGGAACTTCTTGTTTTTATTGTGTTACGTTCTACCGATCCCCTTAAGCTCTATACATCGTGGTCTTCGGACACAACCTGCAGTACTCTGATGTATGTTTATAGTACAACTCGTGTAGTTGCATTTGTAGTTAGGACAGGTGCCCAGCCAGAAAAAAACAAGAAAAGAATACTCAGGGTCACACCTCCTGGTTCCCAATCGTGCTATTCTTCCGTCTGAGTTATGGCAGAGGGTTAAACAAGCCCTGAGGTGTTGGGATATCGCACCCGCCTCTCACCCAGAGGCCCTGGGTTCAATACCCAGCTGAATCAGGGATTTCAGAAACTGACGTGAGGGCTGGAACGGAGTGCATGTCTGGCAGTGCGGCAGAGCCCCAGTCACGGCCGAGGGGACCCGATGTGCTGACTACTCTGTCACCCTAGAATCTTGAGGTCGCTTGGTAGGCCTAGACCCGTCATGGGCTGTATTGCCAGGGTTTCGTCCCCATGCGAATTGACCACTTAGGATCACGCGATAACTTTATTTCTTTTTCTTTTCCTTTGCCTGGAGGTTCCTCTGTCTCTCTGTCTCCAATATTCCTCCAAGCGTTCACTGGCGTGTTTCCTTTGATCTTCTGTCCAAGTTCGTCCACTCCTCTTAGGTCTTCCTTCATCTTGAAACCCTTCACTTTACTCTTAAATTCTTAAATTCACTTCTTTCTAGCATCTGAGACTCTGTGATGTTCAACTTTTCTAAATCTTTCCTAACTTCCTTAGTCCAAGTTGTGGTGGTCTTCTTCTTCCAGAGATAGTCGAATATCTGTTTTGATAATCTATAAGGTGCGCTCAAAACGTAATAATCCGGAGGTTGGAATGCGCAAACCGGTGACGACATCGGCTAATCGTGGCGTGTGTAACGAGGTGTGGTTCTGATCAGAGTGTGGAAGGTCACAGCCCGTCGCTAGAGGGCATGCGTGCACGTCACGTGACGATACAAAGCGTGCAGCAGCATGCATCAATCGTCCAACGCTGCCAGTAATGTTGACGTTCTCCTTTGAACAAGATGGTCCCCTTCTGATACACTTCATGCCGCACGGGACAACGGTGAATGCCCAGCGTTACTCGCAAACCTTGACCACCCTTCGCCAAGCGATCAAAACCAAACGACCTGGTAATCTCACCCGTGGGGTCATTCTGCTCCACGACAATGCACGACCTCATACGGCCAACACAGTCTGGCACTTCTGCAGAAATTCAAATGGGAGGTCCTCGGCCACCCTCCATACAGTCCAGACCTCTCTCCCTGTGATTACGCCATGCTTCGTCCCCTGAAAAGGGCTCTGCGGGGCCAACGATTCACCTCGGACGCCGACATCCAGCTGTACGTGCGGAACTGGTTCACATCGCAGCCCAGGGAATTTTATGAGACAGCCATTCACCGCCTCGTGTCACAGTGGGACAAGTGCCTCAACAGCCAGGGCCAATACTTCTAACATACAGGTACTGGTTTCTGTAATTTTGCCTCCGGCTCGTTACTTTTTGAACGCACCTTATTGCATTTCAGACTCCTAGATGTTCAACATTTCTAAATCTTTCCTAACTTCTTTAGTCCACGTTGGAGTGGGCTTATTCTTCCAGAGATAGTCGAATATTTCTTCTGATAATCTATGTTTGTGCAGTCTGTATAGACGTCCGAGGAATGTCAGCCTCCTCTTCCACCAGTGTTTTATTTATTGTTATTTTGTCAAACAGGCACCGTCCCGAACTTGAACTCCAGGCTCGTTGCATCCACGGTCAATTAAATGACTGGCCTTCACAAGTTTTCTTTCGAGCACAGCACGAACTCGGTGACCTTTATCGCGTGAAAATACGTGAAAGTACTAATTTTTGACAAAATATCAGACCGTATCCCTTTATCACTATTATATAACGCCGTTGTATTAAAAGATTGCATGCTACCTCAGCGCTGGCCATTGAACCCCTAGAAATTTGGTCATGCCATATTTCGTTCACTTCGTGAAGGCGCCAATCGATCGTTAACTTAACGTGAAACAGAACTATGTTGATCGAAAATACAATGGGCTATGTGAGAGCACGCAGTCCACAGGTAATTAATAAAATCCATCTGAGATAGCCAAGGCTTCATAACGTAACAGAATTGTCAGAAATAACGAATTAATTTTTGTTACGTTACTGCTTCCGTACCCAAAACAAATGGTATATGAATAACGTTTTTAGTGCGGCAACGAAATAAGGGGTTATAATTTTCCCTGGTTTGTGCTATTAACGTTATAACCAGCAGAGGAAAAGATTCCGTTATTTTAAGATGCGCTCCCGTTATTAACGTTATAAGTCTAGTAACGGTATGACCGCGATTTTCACCCGCTGCGCGCCATCAATAACGTTATTCAGGCAGAGTGATCGATTCAGTTATTTCAAAATGCAAACCTACTAATAACGTTATAAGCCCAGTAACGGTATACGAGAGATTTTAACCTGTTATACGCTATCAATAACGTTATTCAGGGCAGAAAAATTAATTCCGTTATTTAGAAATGTGAACCCACCAATAACGTTATAAGCTTTGTAACGGTATACGAGCAATATTTACGAGCTTTGCGCTGTCAATAACGTTATTCATGGCAGAAAAATAATTCCGTGATTTAGAAATGCAAACCCACCAATAACGTTATAAGTCTAGTAACGGTATACAGGCGATTTTTACCACCTATGCGCTATCAGTAACATTATTCTAAGCGGAGAAATTAATTCCGTTATTTAGAAATGCAAACCCACCAATAACGTTATAAGTCTAGTAACGGTATACGAGCGAATTTTACCAGCCATTCGCTATCAATAACGTTATTCAGGGCAGAAAAATTAATTCAGTTATTTTGAAATGCGAACCCACCAACAACGTTATAAGTCTAATAACGGTATCCATGCGATTTTTACCAGCTATGCGCTATTAGTAACATTATTCTAAGCGGAGAAATTGATTCCGTTATTTCAGAAAAGAATCTCGTCAATAACGTTATGGAAGTGTCTATTTGCCCGCTTCCCGGACAAGCATGGAAGGTGACCGTGAACTGACGATGCTGGGCCATATGTAATTCCAGGCCAATTATTTATTCAAACATAGTATAATTACTTCTTGAAATATCAATAATAATCAACATAATGATTTCAATCTGAGCGCGTGCCCCATCAGACAGGGCAAGGCACCTGGCTCGTTTCGATCGCGGTCATATTGTAGCCTACGTTAGAAACATGTTTCCTAAAATCAATACGATGGATCCCATTGATTCGAAATATTTCTTGTTGCTTCATATAGGGGTTTGGAACATAGCCTATTGTTCATCAGTCCCATGTAGTTGAAGTCTGATAAACTTTGTTATTGTTTGAGTTGGCAATGGCCTTGACTTAGGAACTATCCACGCATTTTCCTGGAGTGGAAGTGGGAAACCCCAGAAAAACACTCTAAGATAGCTAAGATGGGAATCGAACTCACCTTCTCGCAGTGTTGCCATATAAGGCAAAGTGTAACCTACACACCAATCTTTCACTCCTTTGTGACCAATAAGAGTATTTCTTTCCTAAATGAAACCTCCCGTTCTTGCTTTTCGTTTACTTGGTATCCTATTTTCATTTAGTAGTGATAGAAGCCATTTTTCAGTGATGGTTATTTCTAATGAAGAAAGCTATTCAGTCGGTCAACACGAAATTCGCGTCCACCGAATGAAATGCTTTCTTTATTATTTTAATTTATGAAAAAATAGGCTTATGCCATCACATTTAGTCCGTGTGTGTGCGTATGTGTGTGTGTCCCCTAATAAAATATAAACGGCTGGAGCGATTTCAATGAAACTCGGTAAAGTCATAGTACTATTTTGTCCGACCCCGACGTGATCTTCAAATTTTATTACAGCTCACCAATCCAACATTGCGACTGTGCGAAATATTTCACTGGCATTCCATATCTCCGAAACTATTACAGATATCACCCTGACATTTTGTACGGTGATAAAATGAACTACTAGATGGGACTCTCAAAATTCCTGTTAAGTAACAAACGAACATGGGGGCCAAGCGAAGTTGATACATTAAAATAGATCTTTTTTTTCGCGATTAAACCATTCGAGCGCCGTCAAATGGTATAGCAAATGTTACACACCTTGTAATGCACTGATATCTTATTCAACTCAATTGTTTACATAATCGCAAGATGGTGCCTGTGTGAAATTTAAAAATTACGTTTTAATTTCTTGTGTCCTAATCATGCGATCGTAGCCAACGTTTGAAAAATGAACCTACCGTACGCAATAATCGTCATCTAATAGTACATAGCTCAATGGTCTACACATATTTAGAAATATTTAGACGATTCTCAATGTCAACTAATCAATGACAGCAATCAAACTGAATTGTTTTCATAACCACAAGATGGCGCCTGTGCGAAATTTTAAAATCTCGTATTAAGCCTATTTCCATTTATGAAAAAATAGGCTTATGAGATCACCTTTTGTCCGTGTGTGTGCACCAGGGCCGTGCAATGGGCAAGGTGAAGCAGTGCTAGCAGGTGAAGCGCAGCCCTATTCTGCCTATTTCTGAGCAGTGCAGCACGACATCACACTAGCACTGCAGCGCTTAGTCGCTCAATCACTGTCCATTTGACGGGGCGCTGCAGTACGTTTAGTACTGAGCGCAGAGTCTGGACACTAGGCGCACTGGAGCCAACATTTTGTCTTATGCTTGTTATCTGCCGTGCTCATAACGTCTTTTGTGCCTGGGGAGCACAAACATACCATAGTGGGAAAGTCACACCTTAAAGAAACACACCAAAGACGTATAAAACATGATATTTGGACGTACATGAACCAGATCCGCAACAAGGATACAAGAAGTTGCATACGTTTTAGCCTATTTTCATTTATGAAAAAATAAGCTTATGAGATCACCTTTTGTCAGTGTGTCTGTCTGTGTGTGTGCGTGTGTGTGTGTGATATGGTGTATGCCCCCCCCCCTAATAACTTCTAAACCGCTGGAACGATTGCAATGAAACTCGGTAAGTTCATAGCACTATTCCACACCACCCGACCGTGCCCTTCAAATTTTGTTACATCCCACCAATCCAACATGGTGGCTGTGCGAAATATTTTACCAGCATTCGATATCTACGAAACTATTACCGATATCACCCTGGAATATTTCACGGTGATAAAGGGAACTATTAGAAGTTCACCAATGTGATTTTTGAAAACCTGATAACTACAGAATTAACATGGCGGCCAAGCAAAGTTGCGACATTTAAATAGACGTTTCTCACGATTTAACCAACCAAACGCAATGCAACTTGGTACAGTATATGTTTATATACATTGTAATGTACAGACATCTAACTTCATTCAATTGTTTACATAACCTCAAGAAGGCGGCTGTGCGAAATATTTCACCGGCATTCTATATCTCTGAAACTATTAGCGATATCACCCTGAAATTTTGTACGGAGATAAAGGGAACTACTGGAATTTCATCTATAAGACTTTAAAAAACCGGTTAACTAAAAAACGAATATGGCAGCCAAGCGAATTTGAAAATTTTAAATAGACCTTTCTCGCGATTTAATTATCCAAACGCAATGAAACTTGGTACAGGAAATGTTTATACACATTGTAATGCACTGGTATCTATATTAGTTCAATTGTTTACATAACCTCAAGATGGCGAATGTGCGAATTTTAAAATTAAGTTTTTATTTCTTGTGTCGTAATCATGCGATCGAAGTGAGAGTTTGAGTAATGAACCCTTGAAATAATTTTCCTTTAATGGTACGTGACTCTATGGCCTGTCATATAACAATCCAACATGGCGACCATCCGAAATATTTAGATGGATCTCAATATCTACGAATCTATTACAGCAATCAAACTAAATTTTTTAATCTTCATTGGGGCTGAGAGCATACGTTCACCTATAGGGCTTTCAATAACCTGGTGATCACAAATCCAACATGGCGGCGACGCGAAGTATACATATTCACATGGTCGTTTCTCGCAATTTGACCATCCGAGTGCAGTGACACTTGGTACAGTAAATCCTTCTACAAATGTTGATCCACTGGCATCTAATTTTTTCATTTGTTTCCATAACCACAAGATGGCAGCTGTGCGAAATTTTAAAATCTCGTTTTTACTTCTTGTGTCCTAATCATGCGATTGAAGTTTGAATACTACACGTACACAATACACTTCACGTAACAGTACATAACTCTAAGACCTACAGATAAAAAATCCAACATGGCGAACATGCGCAATATTTAGCTGGTTCTCAATATCTGCGAATCTATTACAGCAATCAAACTGAACTTTTGTATGTTGATAGAGGCAATTAACATAAGTAGGATATATGAAAATAGGCTGTATAATTCTTCGCGGAATTACTTGTTGGGTTAGTTATTGTTGTTTTATGGAGCGGAACTACGAGGTCATCTGCCCCTACTTTTTGGGTGATGTAGCAGGTGCAGCGAGATATAATAATCCTAAAAATAGATTCAAGCATATTGGTAATCATGCATGTGACAGTAACAGGGGCCGGTATGGAATCAGGAGTGTTAAAATATATTTTTTAAATTTGTTGACATACTGTCACAAACCAGCCGACGTAGCTACACACGCTAACGTGCATGGTCAGACTACACCGAACTCGAAATACCACACACAACCATTTCATACCTTGCCTCATTAATTTCATTTGTCATTAAATCCTCTCATTAGATTGATGTCATGAAGGGCATCTATCCGTAATATCATTCCCACAAGGAAACTGTCTCACCATATCCCCTTCCTCATAGCAACCTAAATAATTACGGGTAGAACAAAAAAACTACATTAGGACTATAAAGCTATGGTCTACAGTATTTCAATAACAAGATTCTGAATTCACCAACTGATTAGATTGGTGCTGTTCAGGGATATGTGAATTCGAGAAACGTGCGTTAGTAAATTTATCAGGTTTTTAAACTGAACAATATTCCGTCGCAATCTGAGGTAATTTATGTCTTTTATTCGTATTTTCAACATCGCCTGAAACAATAACTCAAGGAATTTACCTACACATAAGGTATACGGCAAAATAAGCAAGTTGACATGAAATCCTTCTAACTTTTGAAGTTTTAGGACAATTTTCATTATTTCAACAGTATGGAGACCAAGAGTGCTCTTCATCGTAAAACAATTTTGCTCTGAAAATTACAAAATCTGTTGTCTGTCCTTCTACCAGCTTGTCGGTATTTCTTTCGGTTGTTTGTTGGTTTTTGGAACTATTCGGCTCTTTGGTTATGGTGTGCGAACCATCTCTCTAACTTACCAGGGGCAATGTAATGCCAAAAATACGAAGAAAGGTGTACTATTATAGTTCGTGCTGAAATTACATGGCATCGTGCAATAGATTGCGCTGACAATGAAAGAGATCACCTTGTGGTGTAGCGGCTAACAAAGTCAGGGTTTGATTCCCTGGCCTGCCAAGAAATTTAATTTCGGTTTGAGGTACTGAAATGGTATCGATGATACCTAAGTCATCAAAGGGGTGTTCATTTTGAGGACATGCACCAGGTCAGTGAGCACAAGTTTTCCTTTTTTTTTTCTACATTCTTATTCTGCAATTCGATCATTCATATGGGAACACGGAGAGAAACTCACCTCGTAGAGTTGTTACAATAACTTCCGTAAAATATTCTCAAAGGCCAATGCTACAAGTAGCTGTCGTGAGTTAATCCAATTGCATATTTATATGTAATCCACACATCGTATTTAAGAACATTTGATTTTCAGAGCATTCTATGTTCTGGGCATAGGAAAACCTCGAAGCTAATTTCGCAATTTTCAGTGAATGAACATCCAAAGTATAGTAATCATCATGTAGGGACACCGTGCCACATATATACAGAGAGTGCAAGGATTGCTTGAAGGCAATGTGACTTGGTGCGTAATTTGTGTTTGTACAACGAATGAGGTTTTCATTACGGTGATGATGATGAAGATGGTGGTAACGATGAAGACGGTGATTTACTAGTTAGGAACCAGAGGAATACTTGAGAATTGAGCCTAAAGCGGATGTATGGAAAAAACAAAATGAACTTGCTAGTTGATTGCGAAAGTGTCTAATCACCATATTTTATGAACAACTTATCCAGAAGTACACATGAAAGGGAGTAGTCAAGCACAAATAGGTGGAGTCAAAGGTTGCTCTTGTGTGAGACTGTATGCTGCAACCACTCTAGAGTGTCTGATAACCTAGCTCCGTTCAAACACCAAAATTAAGAAGGGAATCACCGACATAGATTTAAGATGCATCTGTAACATTTCAGAAATGTTACGCGATCCATGTTTTCGTGTCTTCCTCGTGTTAAAAGCAAAAGTACAATAGAATAATAATTGTTATTGGCCGTAAGAAGGATACAAGATTTATGCTGGACCCCACCATCAGATGTGAAGTAACCATCGGCATAACAAGACAGGTCGTTTAGAGCTAACGATAGGCTTCAAAGAGAATTGAAAGCTTGTGGTACGTTTGGAATAAGGGAAAGAAACAACATCAACATTTTTTAATAACTTATCGTGTTTGGGTATGCCTAACTTAAGTGCAAATGGCATAATTTTGCTATCATATGAATCCATTCAATAATAGAGAATTGATCTACAATGTACTCGGGAACAGTATGAGACGTAGTCTATTGGTATCCAATAACATTTTATTGCCAATAATAATAGTCTAATAATAATAATAATAATAATAATAATAATAATATGAAGAGAAGAGAAGAACGACTTCGAGAAATCCAGCCGCGACAGGCCGGCCACGCGCCCCTGAACTGAGAGTTCCAGCGTAGACAGTGTGCGCCTGGGTCATATGGCCTTAAAGCACTAGCCTGGCTTGCAGGGTACCACGACATACTATACAAAGCTCACTCGCACACGTAGCTAGCGGCAGGCGGGGAGAGTCAAGGACACAGATTACCTACTGACATGACATGACATGAAGTCACGCACCTACGCCAGGCCTTGGTGTGCATCCCCACCCCTCCCCCCTCTTCCTCCACACCCCACCTAATAAAATCTAAGCGGCTGGAGCGATTTTAATGAAATTCGGTAAGGTCATAGTAGGCCTACTATTTTGGCCGACCACGATCGTGCCCTTCAAAGTTTATTAAGTTTCACAAATTCAACATGGTGGCTGTGCGAAATATCTCTGGCATTCTATATCTCCGAAACTGTCACCGATATCACCCTGAAATTTTGTACGGTGATAAGTCACTTAAGTGACTTTCATAAACCTGTTAACTACAAAACGAACATGGCGGCCAAGTGAATTTGAACATTTAAATAGACTTTTCTAGCGATTTAACCATCCGAACGCAGTGAAATTTGATACAGCAATTGTTTATATACAGTGTAATGAACTGATATCTAATTTTGTTAAATTGTTTACATACACTCAAGATGGCAGCTGTGCAAAATTTTTTAATTATTTTTTATTTCTTGTGTCCCAATCATGCGATAGAAGTCAACGTTTGAATAATGAACCTACGCAATAATAGTCATCTAATAGTACATATAGGGTCTTTCATATTAAGTAAGAACGACGAGCGGCGGTTTTGTTATTCACTACCGCAGCGGGCTTGGCCGAGTTTCTGGCGCCCCACGGCCCCCTGCTGTAGTATTGAAAGCGCGCGCATAGTACAAACTTGACCTTGCAATAAGCGTGCAGGTGTTGTCAGTCGCCAGTCTGAACCTCAGATGGTAACATGTTCAGACAGTTATCATTGCAACATCGTATTTTTGCATGTAAAACTTATTTTAAGTACGAGTCGGCCCGGTGGGTAAGTTCAGCAATTTCCTGATGAAGTGTCACCTTCACTAGCACAGATTCACGTAATTGTAAATAAGTTTTACACTAGGCCTACTGACTCAGTGCTCATTAAAGAACATAAAATACAAAATCAGAAACATTACAGTGGCAGAACTCATTCGCGTGAGCCAAAATTAGGTTACCGGATACAATGCCTGTATAACCCAGGAAGGACGACAATTCCAGCATCTTTTATAAGGTAATATTTCATACAGGATTGTACACACGCTTAAAGCAGGCGGCCACGGCGCGCCACAAGCTCGACCAAGGCCACCGCAGCAGCAGGAAAGGGGAGCGAAAGTAAAGTGAGAGAGTGATGACCTTACCCCTTATCTGACGGTATGGGATTCCTGAGCATCTAGTCCGATGTTGCGATTGACTGTGACTGTGATGGCTAGTTCTGAATTATTGTTCAGTTCTGGTTATTTCTGAGTGATCCTTTGAAATTTTACCAGTTTGTACTTACGACTTATAATTTTCCATGTTGTTTTTCCTGTTTTTAGTTCATCGATCCCTTTAATTACTTTTTACTTAGTTTATTTTACCTGAAACACCATTATTTTTAGTGTTCGTTAGGTGTTCTATTTTCGGCAATTTATTTTTGGACAGTATCTCTGGTAGATCATATACATGTACGATGTACATATAGGTACGACTGATGGAGAGCATTACGGTCATCAAGTGCAGTTAGTTTTACATTTTAGGTGAAAAATTGGAGCCACCACCAAAACCGATTCAAGGCAGGACTGGCATGCAAAACGAAATGTATCATCAATTTAAATTAGCGTCGCGAAATTAAATTGTTCAATGGAATAAAATTTCACTCCTGGCGCAAAATAAAATTGGTAACAGAATTTTAATTTCGCTGCAGAGGCGAAATAAATTCATTAGTCTTTTAATTTCGCTTCCGGCGCGAAATAAAATGCATTACTGACTTTTAATTTCGCTCCCGGTACGAAATAAAATTCGTACCAGACTTTAAATTTCGCTCCCAGCGTGAAATAAAATCCGTTACTGACTTTTAATTTCGCTCCCGGCTACAAACAGAATTCTTAACAGACTTTTAACATTGCTCCTGACGAGAAATAAAAATCATTAAAGACTTTTCATTTCGCCCTTGGCCTGAAATAAAAACCGTTAGTCTTTTAAATTCGCTTCCGGCGCGAAATAAAAAAAAATACAGACTTTCAATTTCACTCCGGGCACGAAATAAAATTCGTTACAGACTTCCAATTTCGCTCCCGGCTCGAAATAAAATTCATTACAGACTTTTAATTTTGCTCCTGGCCTGAAATAAAATTCGATACAAGACTTTTCATTTCGCTCCTGGCACGAAATGAAAACCGCTTCAGTCTCTTAATTTTGCTCAAGGCGCGAAATAATATTTTTAACGACTGTTAATTTTGCTCCTGGTATGACAAAAATTGCTAGCCCCATGGTGTTGGGGATAGCGTGCCTGCTTCTCACCTGGAGGCCCCGGGTTCGATTCCCGGCTCCGTTAGTGATTTTAGAAACGGACGTGTGGGTTGGAACGGGGTGCACTCAGCCTCGAGAGTAGCTGTCTGAAAGTCGCGAAAACCAAGATTAACGGCCGAGGGAACCCGATGCGCTGACCAATATCTGCAGATGCCTGGGCAGCGGTCGCTTGGTAGGCCTAGGCTTTTCATGGGATGTAGTGCCACGGTTTATTTTAATGACACAAAATTCCCAAACAGCATTTAGTTTCGCCCGCGGCGTGATTTTAAAATGCATGGAATATATCGATGATGATGATAATTGTTGTTTTAAGGGGCCTAACATCTAGGCTATCGGCCCCAATGGAATATATCATTTCATGTCTGAAATTAAATCTGGTCTGGCATGCGAAACAAAATGGTTGTGGACGCGTTAACACTTTAATTTCGCCATGAGCGTGATATTCGGGGGCGAAATGATATTGATTGTAAGCGCGAAAATTAAAATGGAAGCACAATGTAATTCTAAGCACAATAACATAGTGAAAGGCGAAGCAAAACTAATTGCAGTGCGAAACTAAATCCTGTACGTGGCACAGGGGTTTGACTTTCGTGCCATGGTCAGTATAAATGAGCTGAGGGTAAGAAGGAAGTAGTAAGGAATGCCAAGCCCCCCCCCCCGAAATTTCCGGAAGTGTAAGAATAAAGAATGTAGAAATGAGAGGAATGACCCCTCAACCCTGTTGTTCGAGTAACCCGCCTCCGAAACAGAACTCCATATACGCTGCGGTACTACCACAGACGATTTTATGTTATTTGTAAATCTTCAGTCAGTCAACATTAATTTACCCGATAACTGGGTGGGTACAACGTATATAAGATGTAAGTAACACTCCTGAAAAAAAAATACATGAATTAGATTTAAGATCACTAAAATTGCTGCATTATAATCGTGACCATAAACTAATACATATAATGTTATTTACATATTTCTGTATATACATTGTACCCCTCCCAGTTATTGGGCAAATTAGTGTTGACTGACTGAAGAGTTACAACTGACAATTTGTATTGTAATTGGAGTTCGTCACTTATCTTGAATGTCTGTCCACACAGCACATTCGTCTTCTTGTTCGCTATAGAACAAGTAAAGGTACTTGTTGCCCCATTGGGTTATGAACGTCAGGGAGGGCCAGCCACGAGTCCGAGGTGCAGTCAACGACGATGGTGATGTTGATGCCATAGCACTGACTTTCTCCTCTACTGGAGTGATGACCATTGAATGACTCACGTTGCTGTTGCAGCCCTGCAGATTGGGCAGGCGGTGAACGGTAATAAGACTGCTACTGCTGCCAACGTCAGGACTTTGAACATCGCTCCGAACATAATTTCACTCTCGAAACGAATACATTTTAATTTCAACAACGAAATGAAATGTTCCATTCATTTTAAATTCACATCGGGGGGCGAAACTAAATACCATTTGGGAATTTTATTTCACGCCGGGTGCGAAATTAAAAGTCTGTAACGAATTTTATTTCGCGCAGGGAGCGAAATTAAAAGTCTGTAACCGAGTTTTATTTCGCGCCGGGAGCGAAATTAAAAGTCTGTAACGAATTTCATTTCGCACCGGAAGCGAAATTAAAAGTCTGTATTGAATTTTATTTTGCGCCGCGAGTAAAATTAAAAGTCTGTAATGAATTGTATTTCGTGCCGGGAGTGAAATTGAAAGACTGCAACGAATTTTATTTCGCACCGGAAGCGAAATTAAAAGTCTGTATCGAATGTTATTTTGCGTCGCGAGTGAAATTAAAAGTCTGTAATGAATTGTATTTCGCGCCGGGAGCGAAATTAAAAGATTGTAACGATTTTATTTTCGCGCCGTGAGTGAAATTTTATTCAATTGTACAATGTAATATCGCGTTGCTATTAACTTTCGCGTTGATTTCGCTATGTCATTTCGCTTCTAATTAAGTTTCGCTTTGATTTAATTTCCCGCCGACAATCATTGTCATTTCGCTCCCGAGTATCGCGCTCACGTCGAAATTCAAATATATTTGCCCCCACAGCCATACATTTCGTTTCGCATGCCAGCCCTGATTCAAGGGCATACCACTAAATCCCAGGGGGAATTGCGACTACCATTGACCAAAATATTATGTGTACTCGAGTTTGAAGGTTGTTTGTGAAGTAACCAATAGACCTACATAAAATCCAATAACATCATCATTTTCGTCGTTCTGTTTTACGTTAGTTCATGTTGGTTTGGATTTTTTAAAATATATTTTAATATTTCTTATCGCAGTTGGAACACAAAAAGTGCCCGTTTTTAAGCGTGTTTCAACCATGCGTCACATTTAAGAATTATTATCTCACAAACCCGTCAATAGATCGAATCCAAATTTTAACACAATATACATTGGAATGTTGTATAACAGGTTCATTAATTTTAAAATTTTGTATGGCCAAGAAACAAAGTTGTTATCATTTTGGTAAGGTAACTTTTTCTCGGCTAGGGTTGGTTTGAAAATGTAGTTCTTGGTCGCGTTGTAATCCTAATACATCAAAAAGGTATGCTGTATGATTGTGAAATACGTAAATTAATTCACTTATTAATAAAATATTTATTGCGGCCAATGGCCATAGATAGGAACAACATTATAACATTGTGAACAATAATGAATCAATCGTATACCTAGGTAACACCAGAGACTTGTGTTCATCGAGTCCGTTCACCCATTCCACTGCACTACACTTTGATCAAGACAACATAATCAGTCCTCGTCTAAACAAAACTGAATGAGTGATACTAGTCTTCTACTGCATTCCATGGCGTGATATATATCGCACTGATTGTTGCATAATCGGCAAACACACTCCTGGCTGGGCTGATGGAAGGACTTCCTAGTGCAGATGCGATGGTGGAAGCCATGGATCGCAAATCTGGTCACTAGGTGCCTCAGCTCATACTCTGGTCGCATCCATTCTTTATATAACATTGCATCTGTTACGAAGAATCTTTCTGGGATGGAGTCTCTCTTCCTGCAAAGTTCGCTTAACAGGTCTACGCATGCGTGTGTGGATGGTAGGTGCATTAGCAGTCGAAGGTCTTCTACCAGAAATGTTTCTCTGGCTAAAGCATACACATATCGTGAAAGAGCGAATTTTGATACCCCCAATACCCTTTTCAAATACCTTGATTTCAAACTTTCAATGTCTTTTAATTGTCTGATTGATAGATAAGTCCATATGACCTCTAGCCCGTACGTGAGTGATGGGAGTACTTTGACTCTGAAAAGTTCCATAGCTGAATTCACTGACATTCTTTGTAAATGTCTAATGTCGCTTATATTTCTAAGTGCTGCTGCAAGTCTCTCCTTTATATGAACCATAAAGGAAGTCCCTGTGACTTGCATAGTAATTCCAAGGTAATTAAATTGTTTTTTCGGTGTTAGTATGTGTTCCCCGCAAACAATGTAGTCATCCTTCCTCAGCCTTCCGCCATTTCTGAATATCATTAATTCAGTCTTCCGAGCATTCATCCTTAGTTCATTCTCCTCCGCCCATTTCTCAACAAGATCTATTCCCTTCTGTAGTTCCTCTATATTATCGGAGGCCAGGGCCATGTCATCTGCATAAATATATATATTTACTTTCTGTGTTACCTCCTTTAATTTGAAGACAACATCGTGGGTCATGATATTGAAGAGTAACGGACTTAGCGGGTCTCCTTGCAGTACTCCGATTGTCTGGTCAATCCAGTCCGAGTGTGCGATACCATCATGGATCTGAACTTGATTGTCCGCCAGAATGTTCGATATCAGTCTTGTCATGTCAGAACGTCCTAGTAAGTTTTCTAATTTTATGACAAGTTTCCTTCTATTGACTGTGTCGAAGGCTTTGGTGTAGTCGATAAAAATTACATATTTCTTCCCGTGAGCTTCAAGCGTGTCCTGTATGTCCTTTAAGAAACATTCTGCAGCCAATAGAGTAGATCTGCCCTTCCGAAATCCAAATTGTTCTTCTGGAAGCAGGTGGTCTACACATGCATCTATTCTCCGAGTCAGAAGCTTGGTAAGCAATTTGCATGCAACCGATTCCAATGCCACACCCCTATATGATTCAGGTTTACTGACATCGCCTTTACCCTTGTATAGCAGTTTGATTATGGACTTACGCCAAGTACTGGGGATGGTTCCAATCTCTAAGCACTTATTCACTAACTCTGCCCATACGTTTTCCACGAAGTGTAGCGAAATCTTCAAATGTTCATTACAGAGTCCATCTACACTTATTTTATATCGGTTTGTATTTGTATGGGAAATTAAGACATGGTTCACCAGTTGGCCGCTCTTGTAAAAGCTGTACAGCGTTGCCAAGATGGGCTCCATCACGCGTCTAGGCACGCTTCGCTCGGAAGTAATGGGCTCCATATCAGCAATGCTGTACAGAATAACCCGGAGCGTCTAGCTGGTGAACCATGTCTTAGTTCCCCGTATAAATACAAACCGATATAAAATAAGTGAATTAATTTACGTATTTCACAGTCATACAACATAACTGTTTGATGTATAAGGATTACAACGCAACCAAGAACTACATTTTACAACGACCCCGAGCCTAGAAATAGTTACCATACAAAAATGATAACAAAATTCGTTCTTGAATACACAAAATGTTGAAATTAATAAACCTGTTATACAACATTCCACTGTATATTGTGCTAAAATTTGGATTCGATCTGATGACGGGTTTGTGAGATAATAATTATTAAATGTGACGCATGGTTGAAACACGCTTAAAAACGGTCACCTTTTGTGTTTCAACTGCGATAAAAAAATAAAATATAGGCTAAATAAAAAATTCCAAACCTACATGAACTAACGTAAAATAGAACGACGAAAATGATTATGTTGTGGATTTTATATAGGTA
Organism: Meconema thalassinum; assembly: GCA_946902985.2. Classification (NCBI taxonomy): domain Eukaryota; kingdom Metazoa; phylum Arthropoda; class Insecta; order Orthoptera; family Tettigoniidae; genus Meconema; species Meconema thalassinum. The sequence goes on from OX336388.2 coordinate 2,124,050,876, forward strand.
TATTGGTTACTTCTCAAACAACCTTCAAACTCGAGTGCACATAATATTTTGGTCGACAGTAAGTACTGTACCAAGAAAAGGAAGCCAGGCCCTAAGAAAAACCTCTACACATAGGCCTACATAAGATTTGTTCCCTAGTTTATATTTGAAATTACGCTTGCATTAGAGAATGTGAAAAGTACTGAGCAGTTTTGATTTCACTTTAAATTTATTTGTACAAGTTGGATGACTAAACGTCACCCCACAATCTGCAAGCTACATGGCTGAACAGCGGTTGCTTGGTAGAACTAGGCCCTTCAACGGCTGTCGCGCCACGGGTTAGTCTTTTTTTGAACTTCTAATATATAATTGTAAGAGTACATGACCACGAACTATTCAGTGACAACTTTTTTCAGAGAAGAGAGTTCGTATTCAAACGGAAACAATGCGTTGTGTGGAAAAGTAAGACGTAGCCATTGTGAAAATGGAAAATTGGTCTCCATAGATACTGACGACAGTCAAGCGCAAGTTCTCTAGGTGAAAGCGTCCTGCATAAATATCCACTTCCTTTGTACGCTCACAGAAAACGAAGAAAGGTCCCAGCAGAGCTTGTGTATTGGCGTATTGAACGAAATAAAAGGTAAGGAACTGAAACAATGTTTCTTACAGCAGATGTTTATTGCCATTCAGAAATGCCTTCTTATTTTATGATTTTTTTCCTAGGAAACTGTCATCAGTCCAACATCTCTCATTGACTAGTTCACCTGTCAATCATCCTACCATTGTGGTTGCACCTGAAGTTCAGTTGTGTCTTGTGTTTCGCAGGGTTTTCCACACTCCCTCCAGGTAAATGCCGAGATAGTACCTTACTTGAAGACTCAGGGCACCTGCCCCATCCCTGGCTCTAATACAGTAACACACATAGTCAACTACATGGGACTGATGACCAAGATGTCCCAAGCCCCTACAATGTATTATTATCAACAAGAACAAGAACAAGAATGTTTGAGGAAGTAAGAAAGTATCTGTATAAGCACATTGTGTCAACGTTACATAAGCGTGACATTACTATAATTTTATTGCTCAGATATTGTTCCACGCCTAGGCACTTGTACATGTAACTCGCCGAACTACAATATTCGTCAACTCGGCGTGTTCATCATTTTCCTTGCGCTAGAGATCTTGTATAGCCGCGCCGCTACTCCTACCACCCTTTTCTAAACAATTCCCAAACTAATGCCGACGATTCCATTCACCCGATTTTATTTATGAAAAATGCATTGGAATCAGGAAATAAATCTCCGTTTCCGTATTACCAGTTTTTTTTTCATTTTTAAGCAGAAATATAAAAAACTGCTAGTAACGTCTTTGTTTTTCACATTTTGGAAAATGCATTGAATTGATATCAATTCTATTGCACTCTAGTATACATAGTGGTTTTGACATCACAAATACGAGCTTCCATTCAAGAGAAATTGCCTCACTTTGGTGCTGCTACGTGGTGTCAGAATTACAAACTAAAAATCTGGACATATAGTCTTAATAGTATCTGGCTGCTGCACAGACTTCTGTGTTGCCTGCTAGTGTGACCCTTTCCCGTGCTGTCCGATCGTGACGTCACAGTTCCCTCTTCATTGCTATGTAAAGTAGTCAGGGATGTTTCAGCTACGTTATCTGATGGTTGAGTTACTTCCGCAATGCTATATGTGTTTGTAGAATAGGGCCTGTTATGAAAGGCCTCTGATATGGCTGGATATTCAGGGGAAGGTACTGCAGTTTCCATGTCGGTAGTGTTGCTTAGCTTACTACTCCCATCTGACTCGCCCAGCACCGTGCTGTAGGTTTGTTGTCTGACATGAATACCGGGCGATTCCTTCTGTTCGGACGGTCTATTTGTAAGTGGGAGGTTTCTTTACAATAAAAGCAATACTTAGCTTGTCCTTCATATGTTAACAGAACTTTACAATCATTGACCGTCAAATATGATGGAATGGGGTATTTAAGTTCAATTGTTACAATACGTATGCCATTACTTACAGCATAAAATTCGTATACTTCATTACAGCACTCGTTCCGTATGTCCTTGAGAACTCCATGCGTAGGAAGCACGGGGGAGAGCCTTTCATTGTTGACTTCGGGAGGAGATTAAACAGACACGCACACGTTTTGTTAAGAGTCTGAAGCAGTGATAGTTATCTTTGTGGTGTTACCGCTAGCTAGCCGGAAGGATTTCACACCTTCATGTCGAGATAATATGTTTTCATAAAGTAAGGTGTACACTAATTTAATGTACACTGAATTTTCCCCGTTGTCTAGTTGATTCGCTAGTACTTGATCTCTATTAAGCTTCAGGTCGTTTGCTATCCACCTAGGCCTATGTATTTCAAGTGGTGTCGGTCTGTTGTTCCTTTCTTCAAAAGCGCATTTAAGAGTGTTTTCCGGACATTCGACACTTTCGCAAGTTCAACAAGCAGTTCCGTGACAAACTAAGGAGCCTATTTTCCTTAAACTTAAAGATTCAAGCCAATGTTTAATCTATATGGAACTATCTAAGTTAATGACGAAATTAAGTTGGTAATATCAAAATTTCTAATTAATTCGAAATATACCTGCACTACAGTTGGAAGCCCTGGTGACTTAATATATTCTTAGTTCCATCTCTTAAGGTACAGAATACAAAATTTGATTGAAGTTCAATGGATAACGTGGACGTTACATGCAGTTAGATATTGGATCTATCAGTGCGCGTAAAATCATGTTGGCAGCAATGTCATGCATGTCTTGGTCAGAAATAATCTGACATATTATGATCTATTGTTGTGCCAATTTTGGACGAAATCCATTTGTATGTATAGAAGTTACATGCATTTTAGAATTAAACTTATCATCAGGCTTAGAATCATGTTAGCGGCATTGGCATAATATTAGTTACTCCAAATTAATCTAGAATGTCAGGTACTATACGTGTGCAAAGTTTAGAGTTGTTGGCTTGCATGCATTCTGATATATTAATATAAGGGTAAAAAAGTAGAGACAGCAATTATCAACAGTTGTCAGCAGCTGGTTGCTCTTAGGAATACGCATAGTGATATCTGGTTATGTACACATAGTAGACTACATACGAAATTTGGTTGAAATCCAATTGATAGTGTAGAAGTTCTATTAATTTAAAAATTTGACCTATCAGCATGCTTAGAATCATTTTGCCAACACTGTCATGTATGGCCTCCTGGAAATTAAACTGAAATATTATTGTCTATATACACTGACCGGCAAAAAAAGTGGAACACTTCAATTTTTTATGTAATTTCTTAATTTATTCCACTAAAATGGATCGGTTTTCCAATATTTGCATTATTCATGTAAATGTTCGATGGTTGGCTACAGAAAATACTGAAACATGTTTTACAACACGCTTTAACTCACAAATTTCGTTACATTTCACAAATCTAACAGTTTTCTATTTTTTACTAATGTTCGTTTGGGCTGTTTTTTATGCCAAACAAAGCAGTGTTAATTTTTGCACTGCACTGTACCGGAACACTGGTCACTAAAAACGAGTGTTTCCACCCTTAGCGTCCATGACAGCTTGTTAGGCTCATCGAAGATTGGGGGTAATTGGTGGTAATAAACCACCCTAAGAAATGTCAATTTCTATTCACGGATGTTTCAGATGTGTGTCCTAATGCGTGAAAAGCTTTTAAAATGTGATTACATCTTTTTCATGGCTAATTTTATACTTTTTAAATTACTGTTCCACTTTATTTGCCGGTCAGTTCGTTTCTACGATAACCAATATCAGAATAACTTTATATGGCCCAATAACGTTACCATGCGATACAAATGACTTCCGGATATGAAACGTAACGACCACAATGTGACCAAGACCCATTTTGTTACATAATCTACCCAAACAACCATTTTCGTTATGTTAAGTTATGAAGCCTTGGAGATAGCCTTGGCACAGCCTTCACGCCTGGCACACAGGCATGGAATCACCCGCCATACAGAACTGCATGACGTGCTGCCGTGTTGCTACCACTCAGGAGCTTGGATTTGGTGCAGGCAAACTCAAATCTAATGCTACTATATATTAAGAAAACGAATCGGTCTGTTTGAATCGAGTTCATAATTATCCTCCCTATATTATTCTGCTAAGGTCCCATTCCGGTTTTGTACCGAAAATAAGGCCCTCTTAACACCAATCTACACATATGGGGTACCTATAGGTTCCGCATAACCCCATGTGTGCCCGAAACGCACTCACTTACGCTTTAAATGCCTCACAATTAAATAAATACCTTAAAAATTGTACATTGACAATGGGAGCACCGTAACCTGGTGAGCATGCCGTTAGAGCGCAGGGCAGCGCGGCGGCGGCAGCCATCTGGCGGGAGAAGTCTCTCAGCAGATGGCTCCGGTGTGGTCTCGCCAAGACTTTCTCAAGGGTTCAATCCTTTGCAAATGTAAATATTGCTGTTGAAGAATCTCTCGAGCAAACAATAACCGATGAATTCGTTGTAACATCGAATATTTTCTACAAAGAGTTGCTGCGGCAAGTACAAAACACGGTTCTCCATGTTCTTTGTGTTCTTCTCAAGTACGTATGCCGTTTAACAACAATAAATACATTTCTTCAATATTTAAAACTTCGTTCTCCCACATTCTTCCCAACATTCACGTTGCTAAAGCTCGCACGGGTGCACTAGTTACATACTTATTACATTCAGGATAACTCAGATCTTTCACCTTGTTCAGGACAGAGAGGAGAGGGTGGAAGGTGCCTCCTGCTAAAGACACTACTGAATATATCTTGGCGATACGATTGACCAATACTTAGGTACGAATCTATAGATTTATACAAAAGTATTTGGTGAAAGCAAAAAGTACTGAGGTTGGCTGGATGAAATCTTACAATGACAACTGCAGTAAATTAGTGTCCAGTGGCATTTCCCTTCGTGTGCATTCTGCAATTCCTTCACTCCTTGTTGGAGGCCATAACGCTCATAAAGTCTCTGAAAAAACAAGTAGAAGCAATGCTGGACTCAGCTGGGGCCTCGTGGTCACTAACCCTCGTCCCTCTAATTGTGAGCCAATTGGGAGAGTTTACAAATTGTATCTAATGCTAGTGTCACATATTTATGCGCATCTGTGGAGCGCTTGAGCTAATGATGTTCATCTGGGCACTCAAAATGTTCCTCCGATCTTCAGTTTATTGGTCCTGGTAGCCAATTTCTCACAGAAATGATGGGTGGCTTCGGTGGCGTAGTTGATAGCATTCTGAGCTTCCATGCCCCAAGATCGCGGGTTCAAACCCAGCCGAAGTCGTCAGATTTTTTAAGAGAGTCCAAATTCCCTCAGTATGCTCTTCCTTTGGAGGAAAAGTAAAGCTGGCAGGCCCATGTCATAGATTTATGGCTGGTAAAAGATCCTTCCACTAACTACAATTATGTGAAGCTAAATTTGTATGTTATATTTGATTAACGCTCTATTAAGTTCCAACGATCGTCGCCAGCTGCTGGTTTTGGTGGCATCTTGCAGCCAGCTTCACAGCTAGGTGTCGTTGACGGCAGCAACACAATTAACACCAGTTATGAGATATAATCTACACACACCCAAGGTACACAGGGCTACATGGCCGCGTTGTCGCAGCCCCTAAACAGACGAACCACCCAACAGAAATGATTGTTGTTGATTTATGTTCTGAACTGGAGTCGATCTTGTAAGTTTTTCTCCATAATGGTGGCGTAGTTGGCAACATGCTGAGCTTCTATGCCAGATATCGCGGGTTCAAACCCGGATGAAGTCATCGCACTTTTTAAGGGCGTTAAAAATCCCTCAGTATGCCTTCCTTCCGAGGGGAAGTAAAGCCGGCCGTCCCATGTCATCGATTTATGACATGTTAAAGAACCTTCCACTAATTACACCTGTGTGAAGCTATATTATATAGGTTAAGAATGTAAACAACGCTCTTAGGTTCCTACGTTCCTTGCCAGGAGCCGACTGCGATTGACGGTGGCGTTTGATAGGAAAAGTTGGAACTATTTGAAAATCAAAAGTCTGCAGTCCCTACTTCAATTAAAACCAGATACACACACTAATACAGCCATCACAATTATTACCCGTTATCAGACAGATTCTACACACACACAAAATACACAGGGCGATATGACCGCGTTGTCGCAGCCCCCAAACTATTGACCATGTGTTAAGATCTTTGAGCACATGTCACCACTGACAGCAGTGGTTACGCTCACTAAAGCACAGCGTTAGGTCATGGGGACAAGCTCTCTGATGACTCGGTAGATGCGTGGTTTCGAGCCTCACCGTCCCACTGTTCATTAAATGGTTTTCCGTGGTTTCCCATTTCCAACACCAGGCAAATGCTGAGACGGTACCTTCTGACAGGCCACGGCTGCTTCCTTCCACATCTTTGCCCAGTTTCATTCATCTTCATCCATTCCATCTCTCATCCCGGCGCGCAGGTGGCCCACGACCTGCACTCGGCCTCTCAGGAGCCCACGCGGCAATCAAAACAACAAAACATGTCACTGTATTGATGGGAAGATGGTTATCCCTCCCTATATTATTCTGCTAAGGTCCCATTCCAGTTTTCTACCGAAAATAAGGTCCCATTAACACCAACCTACACATATGGGGTACCTACAGGTTCAGCATAACCCAATGCGTAAGCGAAACGCACTCAATTACTCTTTAAATGCCTCACAATTAAATAATTACCTTAAAACATGTATATTTACAACGAAATAATGAAAGAATGCAACACGGTAACCATGGTAACAGAATCTCACAGGTCCATCTATTTCTGTAAGATGAAAGCAATTCCAATTATTACATTACTGTGAAAGTTTCCAGACGGTTATAAGGTTATCACTGAACCAAATTATGCTGTAAAATGCATCGATACATACAGTATAATGGGCTTAATGGGCACTCTAGATTTTTTCACGCAATTTTCACGTTTGAGTGTGGTACGAAAGGTATTTTTCACCCGACTATAAAGGGTCTCCGAAAACCACATTTAAAGGCCCTTAAATTAACAGTGTCTGTGATATTCCAAGAAATCTAACTTCACTCGGATATACCTATGAAGGAATTACAAACCCCTAACCACTGCACCAGTAGCTGAATTGATAAAGTCTGATTATTCATACCAAGGATAAATCAGTCATAGCATTCATGATTGATATTTTGGTAAGTGTACTCTTTACAACTAGAATGCTGGTTAATATTATTATTGTTAAGTATAAGTAATCATTTTCATTGCACTAATTGCCAACATCCTCATCATTAGTCGTCGATACCCTTGATGTTCCACCCTTCAACACACCCATCACCAAGGAGATACACGAGTGAAGCAGTGATAGATTGCGCTGTATATTCATCCCCGAAGAGCCATGTAGCACAATCTAAGAGCTCCAAACAAAAAACAAGGGATGACAAGTTTTCTAGGAAGGTCAGACGGTAAGAATTTTTCCTTGTCTCCAACCATTATTACTCAGGGGAGTATGGTGCAATATACATAGGATGTTCGTAAATCACCAGCAGTTCTCAACTTTCTTACTGGAGTTTCAATTTTCTTGCGACAGGAGTCCGGTGCCTGCAATCTGTCTCGGCGAGCCAGATGGGACTGTAACAGGAAGTGACGGACGAGTGTAATACACGTCCTCGTGCAGCTTAACGGACATTGTTTGATTGCCATCGTCTCCTCTGCTCTCCTCAAGGATTTTCACGACAGCATTCATAAGCAAGTAGAATTGTTGCCAACCTTAGCGACATTTACATATAGGGTGTATCATCTAAGAGATGCTAAATGGTTTTTACCCTGTGTTTCTCAAGATATTTTCAATTGATTTTTAGCCTATTTTCATTTATGAAAAAAGTTACAGTCAGTCTGAGAGACTAGACTTTATATCATTTCAAATGACGCATGCTACAAATGCTACACATGTTAGAAAGGCTCAGGAGGGCTTCTCGCCTCGCTCGAAGCCCCAGGACTCTTTCAACAGGCTCCATTAACGATTAACTTAGGCTTCCCGAGCGGGCACCTCTTTAAGGGTCACCCTGTATTAGAGTCTGACATCTTTTACAACTCGTTAATGGTGACCCATTATTTGAATCTGATATCTGGCAAACCTCTTTAAGGGTCACCCTGTATTTGAATTGAGTCTAACATACTGTACACACCGTTAAGTGCCACCCTGTATTTTGCTCTGGCATCCTGCACACCTCTTTAGGAGGCACCCTGTATTCTTATCTGTCATCTTGTATATCTCTTTAGAAGTCACCCTGAATTCTTGTGTGACATCTTGTACACCTCTTTAGGAGTCACCCTGTATTCTTGTCTGACATCTTGTACACCTCTTTAGGAGTCACCCTGTATTCTTATCTGTCATCTTGTATATCTCTTTAGAAGTCACCCTGTATTCTTGTGTGACATCTTGTACACCTCTTTAGGAGTCACCCTGTATTCTTATCTGACATCTTGTACACCTCTTTAGAAGTCACCCTGAATTCTTGTGTGACATCTTGTACACCTCTTTAGGAGTCACCCTGTATTCTTGTCTGACATCTTGTACACCTCTTTAGGAGTCACCCTGTATTCTTATATGTCATCTTGTATATCTCTTTAGAAGTCACCCTGTATTCTTGTGTGACATCTTGTACACCCCTTTAGGATCGCCCTGTATTCTTCTCTTCCATCTTGTACACCTCTTTAAGAGTCACCTTGTATTCTTATCTGGCATCTTGTATATCTCTTTAGGAGTCACCCTGTATTCTTCTCTTCCATCTTGTACACCTCTTTAGGAGTCACCCTGTATTCTTGTCTGACATCTTGTACACCTCTTTAGGAGTCACCCTGTATTCTTATCTGACGTCTTGTATATCTCTTTAGGAGTCACCCTGTATTCTTGTGTGACATCTTGTACACCCCTTTAGGATCACCCTGTATTCTTCTCTTCCATCTTGTACACCTCTTTAAGAGTCACCTTGTATTCTTATCTGGCATCTTGTATATCTCTTTAGGAGTCACCTGTATTCTTCTCTTCCATCTTGTACAGCTCTTTAGGAGTCACCCTGTATTCTTCTCTTCCATCTTGTACACCTCTTTAGGAGTCTCTTGTATTCTTGTGTGACATCTTGTACACCCCTTTAGGATCACCCTGTATTCTTATCTGCCATCTTGTACACCTCTTTAAGAGTCACCTTGTATTCTTATCAGGCATCTTGTATATCTCTTTAGGAGTCACCCTGTATTCTTGTCTTCCATCTTGTACACCTCTTTAAGAGTCACCTTGTATTCTTATCTGACGTCTTGTACAGCTCTTTAGGAGTCACCCTGTATTCTTCTCTTCCATCTTGTACACCTCTTTAGGAGTCTCTTGTATTCTTGTGTGACATCTTGTACACCCCTTTAGGATCACCCTGTATTCTTATCTGCCATCTTGTACACCTCTTTAAGAGTCACCTTGTATTCTTATCAGGCATCTTGTATATCCCTTTAGGAGTCACCCTGTATTCTTCTCTTCCATCTTGTACACCTCTTTAAGAGTCACTCTGTATTCTTATCTGCCATCTTGTACACCTCTTTAAGAGTCACCTTGTATTCTTATCAGGCATCTTGTATATCTCTTTAGGAGTCACCCTGTATTCTTCTCTTCCATCTTGTACACCTCTTTAAGAGTCACCCTGTATTCTTATCTGACGTCTTGTATATCTCTTTAGGAGTCACCCTGAATTCTTGTGTGACATCTTGTACACCTCTTTAGGAGTCACCCTGTATTCTTGTGTGACATCTTGTACACCTCGTTAAGGGTCACCCTCTATTCCTGCCTGACGTCACGCACTCGCCGTCTCCGTATCGCATAACGGCAGACCCCAGGAGTAAACTCAGACTTGGTGCATATGCACTGAACAACATGATGACGTCATACACGCCGTAACGCATAACGTTGGACCTAAGCATAACGACGAAGTCGACAAGATCATTTGAAATGAGAAAATATGCTTATGAGATCACTTTTTGTCCGTGTGTGTGTGTGTGTGAGTGTGTGTGTGAGTGTGAGTGTGAGTGTGTGTGTGTGTGTGAGTGTGTGTGTGTGTGTGAGTGTGTGAGTGTGTGAGTGTGAGTGTGAGTGTGTGTGTGTGTGTGTGTGAGTGTGTGTGTGTGTGTGTGTGTGTGTGTGTGTGTGAGTGAGTGTGTGATTGTGTGAGTGAGTGTGTGAGTGAGTGTGTGAGTGTGTGTGAGTGTGAGTGTGAGTGTGTGTGAGTGTGTGTGTGTGTGTGTGAGTGTGTGTGTGAGTGTGTGAGTGTGTGTGTGTCCGTGTGCATGCCTCCACACCTCTAATAACTTCTAAATGGCTGGAGCGATTTCAATGAAACTCGGTAAGATCATAGTACTATCTTGGCCGACCCCGACCGTGTCTCACCAATCCAACATGGCGGCTGTGCGAAATATATCACCGGCATTCTATATCTCCGAAACTATTACCGACATCACCCTGAAATTTTGCACGGTGATAAAGAGAAGTTGAGCAATGAGATTTCCATAAATCTGTACAATAGAAAACGAACATGGCGGCCAAGTGAAGGTGCAACATTTTAATAGACTTTTCTCACGATTTATTCATCTGAGCGCAGTGAAATATGGTACAGTAAATGTTTACGCACATTGTAATGCACTGGTATATAATTTAGTTCAATTGTTCACATAACTTCAAGATGGTGGCTGTGCGCAATTTTAAAATTAAGTTTTCATTTCTTGTGTGTTAATCATGCAATCGAAGTGAACGTTTGAACAATGAACCTATGAAAAAATTGGTCATCAACTAGTACATAACTCAATGGCCTACATATGTAAAAATGAAACATGGCGACCATCCGATTAAATCTACAAGAACATGAATTTAATATTAAAAAGTAAATATATAAACATTAAAATTAGATAAACAAAAAGTAACATTATAGTCTAATTAATTAATAGTACGTTATGCAACGAGCCTATAATGGCAATAATTACGACACGAGTATGTTTATAAAACGAGCGTACGCGAGTTTTATAATTTCCATACGAGCGTCTTAATTACCATTATAGGCGAGTTGCATACGACTGTTTATGTTCGACGATAATTATAACTTTATTATATGTTTTAACATAAATATTCATAAATATCTGTTCAGTCACTACAGTAGAATGTTGTGATCGGGTGCTGCGGTGGGTAGTATATCTCTCTTGCCCAAGCTCTCTGGACAACCGACGCGTGCGCTCTGTGTACTTCAATACCATATGTTCAGATTGCGCACCAGTATTCAGTAAAACTGTCATTGAAGTCGTGTCAAAACCACGCGCTGTGTAGAAATTGGTTTTGGGGATATTAAGGTACCGGTATAGTGCTATTTCTTGTCTCATATTCGCCAGTTTATTTACGCGAACATATGGACGGTGCGTATTCCATGTAGGTAATTTATTATAGTTCAATATTGTGTTTATGTCCGACATGTTGGGTTTTGAGTGCATGCGCGAAGGTATCGTTACCTAATTGGTCAATGAACGAGCTCTGATTGGCTGGAGAAACTGTATCATAATGAAAAACGGTGTTATAATGACCATCATTATGATACAGTTTTCTAACACATAATAGTCAGGGTCGAACATAAAATAAATTAAAATGTAGAAACACGTAAAAGTATGAAATAGTTTTGCCCAATAAAGGGTTAAATGTCTCGCAAAATCAAGAGCACCAGAAATAAGGTTGCGTTCTACCCCAAGACGGTATTGATGTTTCACGCCGGAAGGAAAGGCGAAGGCACAAATAGAATAAAGAATCTGCGAGGCGGGAGGAGATATATATCAGCGGAAGCACCTCCTTAGCAGCTTTACACCAGCAGCCCCGAGCTATACGAGAACTTGATCTCTGAACTGGCAGCGCCATTCTCATTTACTGGCTATTTATTTTCATGGTCATACTGGGATCCATCAAATCCCGGCGATTTTTGCTTTCACAACAAACTGATTAACGTGGGAAGCATGGCCTTACCCCTCTACCTAAATTAAGTTGGTATCACCTCCTTAGCAGCTTTACACCAGCAGCCCCGAGCTATAAGAGAACTTGATCTCTGAACTGCCAACGCCATTCTCATTTACTGGATATTTATTTTCATGATCATACTGGGGTCCACCAAACCCCGGAGAGTTTCGCTTTCATAACAAACTGATTAAGGTGGGAAGCATGGCCTTACCCTTCTACCTAAATTAAGTTGGTAGCACCTCCTTAGCAGCTTTGCACCAGCAGCCCCGAGCTATAAGAGAACTTGATCTCGGAACTGTCAGCGCCATTCTAATTTACTGGCTATTTATTTTCATGGTCATACTGGGGTCCATGAAACCCCGGAGATTGTTGCTTTCATAACAAACTGAATAACGCGGGAAGCATGGCCTTACCCTTCTACCTAAATTAAGTTGGTAGCACTGTGGAGCCAAGGTATAATCGATAGGTCCATAGTATCACTGTGTTTCAGTCAGTGGGAAGTTGAATCGAATGCTGGGTGGGTCAGACGCCAGACTCTTCTGCGGTCTCTTCGGTTATCAGTCGGGATTATCTTGATTTGCGAATGGGGTTAATTCTCCGGAGGCAAATTGTACAATTACAGAAAATTATCAACATAATATCAAACACACTAATGTGCATTAGTCGCGATTTAGAAACAATAGTGATTGTTGTTTGAGTCTACAGTCTTTTGACTGGTTTGATGTTGCACTCCATGCCTCCCTGTCCAGAGCTAATCGTTTCATCTCTACATAGCTACCACACCCTACGCCCAAGGCAATCTGTTTAACATATTCTAACCTTGGGCTACTCCTTCAGTTCTTGTCCTCGACCCTTCCTTCCATAACTAAGCTTGCTATTCCTGGGTGTCTTAGTATGTGTCCTATCAACCTATCTCTTCTCTTGAAGTTGTAACGATCAGGTACTGTCTCTTACTACGTACATTGAAAATGGATTTGAGAAGAAATCTGTAAGCGTGGCTGCTTTTTTGTATCTATCAGCTGCCTATGATACTGTTTGGCGAGAAGGTCTCCTATTGAAATTCGTGAGTGTTATCTCATGTCGTAAACTTACGGCCTTACTTAACAATATGCTAAACAATAGATACTTTCAGATCTACTCTGACAATGACAGCAGCAGAATGTTTAAACTAAAGGATGGTTTACCTCAAGGTTCTATCTTGGATCCCCTCCTTTTCAGTCTGTACTTACACGACTTATCTGAAACATCTTCAAGAAAATTCATGTGTGCTGATGATATTTGTTTGGTGACTCAGTGTTCTGACTTTTCTGATGCTGAAACTAATTTATCAACTGATCTGGAAGCCTTGGATGTATACTTCAAGAAATGGTGCCTCCACCTAAACTCTCAGAAAACAGTTGTATCTGCATTCCACATACACAACAGGCAATCAAATTACAAACCAGAAGTCAGATTCAGTGGCCAACTGTTACCGTTCTGCAGTATTGCAAAATACTTGGGAATAACACTAGATAGGACTCTGTCAAGCAGCATCTCTCAAATACGGCTGCAAAAATCAAAACCAGAAATAATATTCTTCAGAAACCTTCTGGTACATCATGGGGAGTTTATACTGAAGTTCTAAGGTCCACTGCCTTAGCTATATCATATTCTGTTGCTGAATATTGCTGTCCAACCTGGATCAATAGTGTTCACACTAAGAAGATAGATGTGCAACTCAATCAAGCAATGCGAATAATCACGGGTTTAATTCGGAGCACGAACACACTTTGGCTGCCTGTTCTCAGCAACATTCCACCTCCAGTCCTAAGAAGATCAGAAGCTCCCCTTTATAAAGTTATTAACGGTCAAATTGATAACTCATTTTTCCTATCGCTCCTAAATTTCAACATCCCTCGCTTAACTGCAAGATCAACTATAACATTCAGAAATGATATAACCAATACTACTTCACATAATAATTCACCTGTATGGAGGCTTTGCAGTATTTACAACGATGCGGTTCGAGTAAACTGGAAACTAGATTTCTGTCTCTTAATTAGACCGTTCTTGGAAATTATAACCCAGTCACTCTAATTCATACTTGAGATAAAATTATCACACAAAACAGAATCAACAATGTATATATGTGGATAGGCCTGTTCCCTAGTTATCAATGTTACCTTTTAGTTTACGATGTAAGAATTTCAAAACCTGCTTTTTATATATTTGATATTAGGTCAAATTTAGATTTAGTTTTTATATTACCTTTAGATTAAGCTTTTTACTACTATGCATTTCAATCTGTGTTAACTTACTAGTTTTAATAATTGCATCTAGATATTAATACTTAATGTAGAAATATCAGGAAGTGTATTTTACTGTGTAGGTGCACTGTTATTGGGGCGAACACTGAGCCCTGTTGTGCACAGTCAAAAAATAAATAAATAAATAAAATAAATAAATAAATAAATAAATAAATAAATAAATAAATAAAGGTATGGAAAAACATTCGGCAGAATCCCCAGCTATCCATTCACCAAGATCTTGCACGAGCAGAACACCAACGTTTGAAATCAAGGAAACCACCATGGCGTAAAGCAGTCAACCTTGAAAGATGCTCCTTCCACGTTAACAACTCATGGGAAATCCAATGGGAGCAGTCTTCAGTGGTAAATAAACATCTAGTTGACAACCGGATACAAGGATTCCATCTCCCCAGGCGCCAGTGGAGGATCATCAACCGGATTCGAACTGAACAAGGCAGATGTGGCTATCTACTGCACAAATGGGGATGGGCTAGCTCTGCAAATTGCGACTGCAGTGCATTATCACAGTCAATCCATCAAATTGTTGCTGATCGTCCTCTTCGATCTTTCAAAGGAACAATAATGGACATTCATCTTACATCGGATGAAGCAGTTGAATGGGTCAAAAACTCGTACGAACTTGTGACTGTGCACATTTGTCCAGAAATTATATATATTGTATATATGTACATACATTCATTATACGATAAATAATACATAATCTTGTGTCTTCATCAGCAGTCGCCAGAAACATCTCTCCTCTCCCACTAGTCTTAATACCTCTTCGTTTGTAACCCTATCTACCCATTTGATCTTCATCATTCTCCTGTAACACCACATTTCAAACGCTTCAATTCTCCTCTTTTCTGCTGCACCAATAGTCCAAGTTTCACTTCGATAGAGCGCCACGCTCCAGACAAAGGACTTCGAAAATGACTTCCTAACACCTAAATCTATATTCGATATCAACATCGTAGTATTTACACAACATTTCAGTCTTTTCTTAAATACATCAATATGTTTGGGCAAAGGCTCTAAGACTGTGGCAGGTAATGAGTTCCAATTATCACCACCACAGTTAATGAAAGAATATTTCCCATAATGTGTGCGTTGCGGTCGGCCCTTAAAACCCTTTATAGGTCCTTGGGATACTATCTTCCCACTATGTATTTATAGAACGGTGTTAGGGAGAGAACATTCCCACCCCTTTCATTTCAAGCAGTTCCACATGCATCCACAAGCTAGATGCAGAGAAATATTGAAAACTCATTAATTTGATGTATACTGTCATCAGAAACCAAAGGTGGGAGGCATATATCCCAGTGGTCTCCACAGTGCACGTGCTCGTCAGTTCGGTTGTGTTGAGTGAAGGAAATGCATTGTTTTACCGAAGAAGGTGTTTTTTTTATTGAAGATAAGAGATTTTTAAACGTTGGTATATAACTAATACATAGTTAATAATGGTTTTGGACATTGAGTAAATGTATTTCAGCTAGAATGGAAATAATTATCCTGCTCAGGGAGTTTGCCATCGAATAGAAGATTTTAAAAATTAATTTTCTGTGTTTTCAGTAAATACTATTTTGAAATTATTGAACTATATTCGAATATATTAACTTTTAACATTCCAAAATCACTTTTATATTTTTTGTGCAGTTTTCAGCAAAGATGACATAGGTTACTGACCTTGTGTTGCGTGGGAGTTACGTTTTAAAACCAGATGTTCAGTTAAGAACATATTGCCTACTTTCTCCTAAATGCATGGGTATTGTTATAACTCTTTGTCCTTTTCAAGGAGTATGATTGCATGTTGGTTGTAGTAGCTTGTTGAAATACAACGTACTATAGGGATATTAAACATGAATATGAGGTGCCCTTTGCTAGTGCTACCTCTGTACCAAATTTCGTTCAATTCGGTTTCACCGTGTTTGAATTGATAGGGGGAATCGATTTGCACACATACTTGGCCACCATCTGCAAACTATTGGGCTGATGTTCTTGCAGTTTGGTCAGAATATGTTTCCCACATAAAGATATGGTGTTGCAAAATTAGGTAGACACTAGATTATTAGGTTGGTCGTAATTACATTTTAGCTTTTAACATTTGGGTGGCCGCGATTACGTTTCCATCAGATGGTGGCGATATAAAACCTGACACTGAGGTGCCTCTTGCTAGTGCTACCTCTGTACCAAATTTCGTTCATTCGGTTCCACCGTGTTCGAAATAATAGGGGGAATCAATTTTGACATAAAGATGGCCGCCATCCGCAAACTATTTGGCTAATGACCTATTAGATTGGTCAAAGGATGCTCCCTCCATAAAGGTATGTTGTTGCAAAGTTTGGTAGAGTTCGGATGGTTATGTTAGTCGTAGTTTGATTTAAGCTTTAAACATTCGTGTGGCCGCCATTACGTTTCTGTCAATATGGTGGCGATATTAATCATGACACTGAGATGCCCTTTGCTAGTGCTATCTCTGTACCTAATTTCGTTCCATTCGGTTTCAGCGTGTTTGAATTAATAGGGGGAATCGATTCTGACACAAAGATGGCCACCATCCGTAAACTATCAGGTGAATGACCTATTAGATTGGTCAAAGGATGCTCCCTCCGTAAAGGTATGTAGTTGCAACATTTGGTAGAGATCGGATGATTAGGTTAATCGTAATTTGATTTAAGCTTTGAACATTTGTGTGGCCGCCATTAAGTTTCCGTCAAGATGGCGGCGATATAAAACATGACACTGAGGTGTCCTTTGCTAGTGCTACCTTTGTACCAAATTTCGTTCAATTCGCATTCACCGTGTTCGAATTGATAGGGGGGGGGGGACAGACATTCAGAGTACACACACTCACACACACACACACACACAGACACACACACACACAGACTCACACACACACATACACACAGACAGACAGACACCCTTTTTTCGCCCTGTGTTGATCTGATAAGTCTACTTTCATTTTTTGCAAAAATCGAAAGTAGGCTAAAAATTATAGAGCGTGATGGGCATTTTTAGCCTACTTTTCACATTTTGCAAAAATGAGGAAAAAGTAGACTTATGAGATCGGGCAAATGTGTGTCTGTCTGTCTGTCTGTTCTTCTGTCTGTCTGTCTGTCTGTCTGTCTGTCTGTCTGTCTGTTCTTCTGTCTGGCTGGCTGTGTGTGTCCCCCCTATCAACTCCTAAACGGCTGCAGCAATCGAAACAAAATTTGGTAGGAGTAAAGAGCTATACCTGAATATCTCACGGCCATATTTGAAAATGAAGTCAGTGCTACCAACTGCTGAAAAATCGCATTTGAAATTTGAGCTCTATGTTGGATATATCGGAAGGTATGAATGGGAGCTATTTGAAAATTGGTACACGTATAGATAATAATATTGCAGTTTAATTTCCAGGAGGCCATACATGGCAGTGTTGCCAAAATGATTATAAGCCTGCTGATAGGTCAAATATTTAAATGCATATAACTTCTACACTATCAATTGGAATTCAACCAAATTTCGTATGTGCTATGTGTTCATAAACAGATATAACTGAGCGTATTCCTAAGATCCACCAAGGCTGCCAACTGTTAATAAATGCTCTCAATTTATTTTTCAAAATACCAATATATCAGAAAGTATGCTAGCCGACAACTTCAAACTATGCACACGTATAATACCTGACATTCTGTATTAATTTGGAGTAACTTATATACGTCAGTACTACCAACATGATTCTAAGCCTGCTGAGAGGTCCAACTTTAAATACATGTAGCTTCTATACTATCATTTGGATTTCAACCAAAATTTGTATGTGCTATGTGCACCATAACAGATACGACTATGCGTATTCTTAAGAGCAACCAGTGTTGCCAACTGTTAAAAAATGGTGTCTCTATTTTTGTTTCCCTAATATCAATATATCATAAAATATGCAAGCCAATAGCTCTAAAATTTGCACACGTATAGTACCTGACATTCTAGATTAATTTGGAGTAATTAATATACGTCAGTGCTGCCAACATGATTCTAAGCCTGCTGATAGTTCCAATTTTAAAATGCCTGTAACTTCTATACTAACAAATGGATTTCATTCAAAATTAACACAACAAGAGATCATATTATTGCAGATTATTTCTGACCAATACATGTATGTCATTGTTGCCAACATGATTTTAAGCGCGCTGTTAGATCCAATGTTTAACTGCATGTAACGTCCATGCTATCCATTGGACTTCAACCAAATTTTGTATTCTGTACCTTAAGAGATGGAAACAAGAATATATTCAGTCACCAGAGCTGCCAACTGTAGTGCTCTATTAGGCTACATTATGCCAGGTATACAGTATTTCGAACTAATTAGAAATTTCTATATTACCAATTTAATTTTGTCATTATTCTAGATAGATCCATATAGATTAATCAATGGCAGGAATTTTAAATTTTAAGAAAAGTAGGCTCTTTAGTTCGTCACGGAACTTCTTGTTATATATTATATCCTGTTAAATAAACCTCATTATTGAGTGATAAACACAGTAACATCATAATTTGGAGGTAAGAGATTATTACCCCATTGCTCATTTAAGAAAATGTACTCTCGGGTGTGAGCAGTGGAATAATAATTTCCCAGCCCATATTTCATAAAATGGAATCCACACCCATAAAAGTGTTGCATATTCCTACTCATCTATCACCCCCTATTACAAATGTGCAAAAAAAAAATTATACCCCCAGTCTTTTGCCCTATAAAGGGTTAATTTTATGCGATCAAATTTCTAAGTATGTAGAAAAACAAAATTAAACAAGGATAATCTAGCTAAGTTTTAAATAACCTCACCAGTCACCACCGTCATCGCTCGCTGCGCAACTACCAAGGATATGCTTAGAATTATTTAATAAGTAGGGAAGTAATGGGCTCATGTAAGAATATTACACTATGTTAAGGCAATCATTCAGAATAATGGGCATTTAAAACACTATGGGTAAGCATATTTTCCCTTTATCTCAGTAGGTACTAGCGTTTATTATCCAAATATTGTGCACCACATTTAGAATATATGAACGGGTGTATTTACACTGAAGCTAGAAACTGCTCTGTGAATACAGAATTCAAATGTGCTTACAACAACAGCGTAACATACCTGAACTGTTATCACCACAGTATCTTGTTCCACTAGACAAACAATCTATATATATAAAAATCAATCTTACGTGATAGTTTGTCTGTGGGTGTGTGTGTATGTCTCCTATGCATTCATATACCACTCAACCGATTGCGATGAAACTTGGGTGAGATGTTGAGTACACTCTAAGGAAGGTTTCTGACTTAGTAAATCCATTTTACAATAGGTAGCGCACGCGTAGATTCAACAAATGAGTGACGATGCGCGAAGCGTTTCAAACAAGTCCCGTATGTGTTCATATACCATTCGTCCGATAGCGATGAAACTTGGGTGAGATGTTGTATACACTTACGTGAAGGTTTCCAAATTAGTGAGTACATTTCACAGTAGATAGCGCACGAGTAGATTCAACAAATGAGCGACGACACGCAAAGTGTTTCAAAAATGTCCCGTATGCATTCATATACCATTCGTCCGATAGCTATGAAACTTGCGTAAAATGTTGTGTACACTTCAGGGAAGGTTTCTGGCTTAGTAAATCCACTATACAACAGGCAGCGCACAAGTAGATTCAACAAATGAGGGACGACGCGCGAAGCGTTTCAACAAAGTCCCGTATAAGGTCATATACCATTCTGCCGTTAGCGGTGAAACTTGGGTGAAATATGGTGGACACTCCAAGGAAGGTTTCTGGCTTAGTAAATATATTTCACAGTAGGTAGCACACGAGTAGATTCGACAAATGAACGACGACACGCGGAGCGTTTCAATACACTCCCCTATGTCTTCATATCCCATTAGTCCGATAGCGATGAAACTTGGGTGAGATGTTGTGGACACTTACGTGACGGTTTCTAACTTGGTAAATACATTTTACAGCAGGTAGCGCACGATTAGATTCAACACATGAGTGACGGAGCGTGAATCGTTTAAACAAAATCCGGTATGCGTTCATAAACTATTCATCCGATTGCGATGAAACATTGATCAGTTATTGTGTACACGCCAGGGAAGGGTTTCGACTTAGTAAATCCATTTCACAATAAGTAGCGCAAGAGTAGATGCAACAAATGGGTGCCGACGCGCGAAGCGTTTCAACAAAATCCCATATTGGGTTCATATAACCTTCTTCGATTGTGATGAAACCTTGATGAGTTATTGTGTACACGCCAGGGTAGGGTTTCGACTTAGCAAATTCATTTCTCAATAGGTAGCGTACGAGTAGAATCAACAAATGAGTGACAGCGCACGAATCGTTCAAACAAAATCCCGTATACGTTCATATACCATTCATCCGATTGCGATGAAACTTTTGAAAGTTGTTGTGCACGCTCCCACGATTGATTCTAAATTAGAAAATCCATTTTACGATAGCATAGGGGCAGTTAACGGAAATTGAAAAACATGTTGTGTATCCAAAAGCACTTCAAAAAACAGAATTTCAACGCCAACACTTTCTTTGATTGGCATTGCAACGCATGCCGGGTACAGCTTGTAACCTATAAATAACAGTGTGCGTGCGTTTTGGTTGGTAGCAGTCGACGTGCAAATTACAGTTTATTCAAGACCTTCTCAAATATCCAGAGCGCAAAACAAGTTCTACAGGGTGTCTTTTATGTACCTTTGGAGAATGATAGGTCGTGCAGGGAACGGGTATAGAAGTAATTTGAGATAGGGAACTTGGGGTTGGAGCGGCCTCCTTAACCCCTAAAATAAGGGTTGATTCAGGCCCTCCACCCTGGAAGTTAGGCAACCGACCCAAGCCCTTATTACCTTTCTCAATCCTTTAACTCTTGGCAAGATTCATTTCACCATATGGCGCTGGCGTAATGAATAGCGTTGCGGTGCGAAAGGCCGGTAGTCCCGGGTTCGATTCCGGGCTTGGGCAAAATCTTGTTGTTTTTTTTAGGTGTCAGGTTTTAAGCTTGATACTTTCGGTAGGCCTAAATTAAACCGATCTTTGTGCACTTCGTAGTATTTAATTGTTTAAGTCCGTTAATACGTTTAAATCACGTTGATTTTCAAGAGAAAGTAATGTTTAGCAAGGCTAAGCATGCTTAGCTTGATTTTTGCCGCAGGGTAATCATTACAAGGCACGATCTTAAAACTATCGCAGTTCCGTAATTAGTCACAACGTTCTTTAATAGGCAATAAAATTACAAAACAATAATTACACAAACAACCCTTATTTTAGGGGTTAAGGAGGCCGCTCCGACCCCAAGTTCCCACTCTCAAATTACTTCTATACCCGTCTCCTACACGACCTATCATTCTCCAAAAGTACACAAAAAACACCCTATATATATAACAGTGTACGTGGGTTTTGGTTGGTAGCAGTCGGCATGCAAATTACAGTTTATTCTAGACATTCTCAAATATCCAGAGTGCAAAACAAGTTCTATATCTAGAACTCAGCAATTCTTCTAGGTTTGTGCCATGTCTTGTGTGGGGTTTCGCCTAGGACACCAAGCTAGGCTCATCGGCGGGCTCTTGGTGTCCCTGCCCGGACCCCCACAGGAGTGACGAACTGCGCGCCACCTCCCTTTATATAAGGTGCAACTGCACCACTTGACTACGAGAACTAAAAGCTCAAGTAGCCTTAACCTCCCCATGAAGGCTTCCAAAAAGATGGTATATTGGCTTTCACGGCCGGTGAATTAAAACTCAGCAATTCTTCTAGGTTTGTGCCGTGTCTTGTGTGGGGTTTCGCCTAGGACACCAAGCTAGGCTCATCGGCGGGCTCTTGGTGTCCCTGCCCGGACCCCCACAGGAGTGACGAACTGCGCGCCACCTCCCTTTATATAAGGTGCAACTGCACCACTTGACTACGAGAACTAAAAGCTCAAGTAGCCTTAACCTCCCCATGAAGGCTTCCAAAAAGATGGTATATTGGCTTTCACGGCCGGTGAATTAAAACTCAGCAATTCTTCTAGGTTTGTGCCGTGTCTTGTGTGGGGTTTCGCCTAGGACACCAAGCTAGGCTCATCGGCGGGCTCTTGGTGTCCCTGCCCGGACCCCCACAGGAGTGACGAACTGCGCGCCACCTCCCTTTATATAAGGTGCAACTGCACCACTTGACTACGAGAACTAAAAGCTCAAGTAGCCTTAACCTCCCCATGAAGGCTTCCAAAAAGATGGTATATTGGCTTTCACGGCCGGTGAATTAAAACTCAGCAATTCTTCTAGGTTTGTGCCGTGTCTTGTGTGGGGTTTCGCCTAGGACACCAAGCTAGGCTCATCGGCGGGCTCTTGGTGTCCCTGCCCGGACCCCCACAGGAGTGACGAACTGCGCGCCACCTCCCTTTATATAAGGTGCAACTGCACCACTTGACTACGAGAACTAAAAGCTCAAGTAGCCTTAACCTCCCCATGAAGGCTTCCAAAAAGATGGTGTATTGGCTTTCACGGCCGGTGAATTAAAACTCAGCAATTCTTCTAGGTTTGTGCCGTGTCTTGTGTGGGGTTTCGCCTAGGACACCAAGCTAGGCTCAACGGCGGGCTCTTGGTGTCCCTGCCCGGACCCCCACAGGAGTGACGAACTGCGCGCCACCTCCCTTTATATAAGGTGCAACTGCACCACTTGACTACGAGAACTAAAAGCTCAAGTAGCCTTAACCTCCCCATGAAGGCTTCCAAAAAGATGGTATATTGGCTTTCACGGCCGGTGAATTAAAACTCAGCAATTCTTCTAGGTTTGTGCCGTGTCTTGTGTGGGGTTTCGCCTAGGACACCAAGCTAGGCTCATCGGCGGGCTCTTGGTGTCCCTGCCCGGACCCCCACAGGAGTGACGAACTGCGCGCCACCTCCCTTTATATAAGGTGCAACTGCACCACTTGACTACGAGAACGAAAAGCTCAAGTAGCCTTAACCTCCCCATGAAGGCTTCCAAAAAGATGGTATATTGGCTTTCACGGCCGGTGAATTAAAACTCAGCAATTCTTCTAGGTTTGTGCCGTGTCTTGTGTGGGGTTTCGCCTAGGACACCAAGCTAGGCTCATCGGCGGGCTCTTGGTGTCCCTGCCCGGACCCCCACAGGAGTGACGAACTGCGCGCCACCTCCCTTTATATAAGGTGCAACTGCACCACTTGACTACGAGAACTAAAAGCTCAAGTAGCCTTAACCTCCCCATGAAGGCTTCCAAAAAGATGGTATATTGGCTTTCACGGCCGGTGAATTAAAACTCAGCAATTCTTCTAGGTTTGTGCCGTGTCTTGTGTGGGGTTTCGCCTAGGACACCAAGCTAGGCTCATCGGCGGGCTCTTGGTGTCCCTGCCCGGACCCCCACAGGAGTGACGAACTGCGCGCCACCTCCCTTTATATAAGGTGCAACTGCACCACTTGACTACGAGAACTAAAAGCTCAAGTAGCCTTAACCTCCCCATGAAGGCTTCCAAAAAGATGGTATATTGGCTTTCACGGCCGGTGAATTAAAACTCAGCAATTCTTCTAGGTTTGTGCCGTGTCTTGTGTGGGGTTTCGCCTAGGACACCAAGCTAGGCTCATCGGCGGGCTCTTGGTGTCCCTGCCCGGACCCCCACAGGAGTGACGAACTGCGCGCCACCTCCATTTATATAAGGTGCAACTGCACCACTTGACTACGAGAACTAAAAGCTCAAGTAGCCTTAACCTCCCCATGAAGGCTTCCAAAAAGATGGTATATTGGCTTTCACGGCCGGTGAATTAAAACTCAGCAATTCTTCTAGGTTTGTGCCGTGTCTTGTGTGGGGTTTCGCCTAGGACACCAAGCTAGGCTTATCGGCGGGCTCTTGGTGTCCCTGCCCGGACCCCCACAGGAGTGACGAACTGCGCGCCACCTCCCTTTATATAAGGTGCAACTGCACCACTTGACTACGAGAACTAAAAGCTCAAGTAGCCTTAACCTCCCCATGAAGGCTTCCAAAAAGATGGTATATTGGCTTTCACGGCCGGTGAATAAAAACTCAGCAATTCTTCTAGGTTTGTGCCGTGTCTTGTGTGGGGTTTCGCCTAGGACACCAAGCTAGGCTCATCGGCGGGCTCTTGGTGTCCCTGCCCGGACCCCCACAGGAGTGACGAACTGCGCGCCACCTCCCTTTATATAAGGTGCAACTGCACCACTTGACTACGAGAACTAAAAGCTCAAGTAGCCTTAACCTCCCCATGAAGGCTTCCAAAAGATGGTATATTGGCTTTCACGGCCGGTGAATTAAAACTCAGCAATTCTTCTAGGTTTGTGCCGTGTCTTGTGTGGGGTTTCGCCTAGGACACCAAGCTAGGCTCATCGGCGGGCTCTTGGTGTCCCTGCCCGGACCCCCACAGGAGGGGAGGTGGCGCGCAGTTCGTCACTCCTGTGGGGGTCCGGGCAGGGACACCAAGAGCCCGCCGATGAGCCTAGCTTGGTGTCCTAGGCGAACCCCCACACAAGACACGGCACAAACCTAGAAGAATTGCTGAGTTTTAATTCACCGGCCGTGAAAGCCAATATACCATCTTTTTGGAAGCCTTCATGGGAAGGTTAAGGCTACTTGAGCTTTTAGTTCTCGTAGTCAAGTGGTGCAGTTGCACCTTATATAAAGGGAGGTGGCGCGCAGTTCGTCACTCCTGTGGGGGTCCGGGCAGGGACACCAAGAGCCCGCCGATGAGCCTAGCTTGGTGTCCTAGGCGAAACCCCACACAAGACACGGCACAAACCTAGAAGAATTGCTGAGTTTTAATTCACCGGCCGTGAAAGCCAATATACCATCTTTTTGGAAGCCTTCATGGGGAGGTTAAGGCTACTTGAGCTTTTAGTTCTCGTAGTCAAGTGGTGCAGTTGCACCTTATATAAAGGGAGGTGGCGCGCAGTTCGTCACTCCTGTGGGGGTCCGGGCAGGGACACCAAGAGCCCGCCGATGAGCCTAGCTTGGTGTCCTAGGCGAAACCCCACACAAGACACGGCACAAACCTAGAAGAATTGCTGAGTTTTAATTCACCGGCCGTGAAAGCCAATATACCATCTTTTTGGAAGCCTTCATGGGGAGGTTAAGGCTACTTGAGCTTTTAGTTCTCGTAGTCAAGTGGTGCAGTTGCACCTTATATAAAGGGAGGTGGCGCGCAGTTCGTCACTCCTGTGGGGGTCCGGGCAGGGACACCAAGAGCCCGCCGATGAGCCTAGCTTGGTGTCCTAGGCGAAACCCCACACAAGACACGGCACAAACCTAGAAGAATTGCTGAGTTTTAATTCACCAACCGTGAAAGCCAATATACCATCTTTTTGGAAGCCTTCATGGGGAGGTTAAGGCTACTTGAGCTTTTAGTTCTCGTAGTCAAGTGGTGCAGTTGCACTTTATATAAAGCGAGGTGGCGCGCAGTTCGTCACTCCTGTGGGGGTCCGGGCAGGGACACCAAGAGCCCGCCGATGAGCCTAGCTTGGTGTCCTAGGCGAAACCCCACACAAGACACGGCACAAACCTAGAAGAATTGCTGAGTTTTAATTCACCGGCCGTGAAAGCCAATATACCATCTTTTTGGAAGCCTTCATGGGGAGGTTAAGGCTACTTGAGCTTTTAGTTCTCGTAGTCAAGTGGTGCAGTTGCACCTTATATAAAGGGAGGTGGCGCGCAGTTCGTCACTCCTGTGGGGGTCCGGGCAGTGACACCAAGAGCCCGCCGATGAGCCTAGCTTGGTGTCCTAGGCGAAACCCCACACAAGACACGGCACAAACCTAGAAGAATTGCTGAGTTTTAATTCACCGGCCGTGAAAGCCAATATACCATCTTTTTGGAAGCCTTCATGGGGAGGTTAAGGCTACTTGAGCTTTTAGTTCTCGTAGTCAAGTGGTGCAGTTGCACCTTATATAAAGGGAGGTGGCGCGCAGTTCGTCACTCCTGTGGGGGTCCGGGCAGGGACACCAAGAGCCCGCCGATGAGCCTAGCTTGGTGTCCTAGGCGAAACCCCACACAAGACACGGCACAAACCTAGAAGAATTGCTGAGTTTTAATTCACCGGCCGTGAAAGCCAATATACCATCTTTTTGGAAGCCTTCATGGGGAGGTTAAGGCTACTTGAGCTTTTAGTTCTCGTAGTCAAGTGGTGCAGTTGCACTTTATATAAAGGGAGGTGGCGCGCAGTTCGTCACTCCTGTGGGGGTCCGGGCAGGGACACCAAGAGCCCGCCGATGAGCCTAGCTTGGTGTCCTAGGCGAAACCCCACACAAGACACGGCACAAACCTAGAAGAATTGCTGAGTTTTAATTCACCGGCCGTGAAAGCCAATATACCATCTTTTTGGAAGCCTTCATGGGGAGGTTAAGGCTACTTGAGCTTTTAGTTCTCGTAGTCAAGTGGTGCAGTTGCACCTTATATAAAGGGAGGTGGCGCGCAGTTCGTCACTCCTGTGGGGGTCCGGGCAGGGACACCAAGAGCCCGCCGATGAGCCTAGCTTGGTGTCCTAGGCGAAACCCCACACAAGACACGGCACAAACCTAGAAGAATTGCTGAGTTTTAATTCACCGGCCGTGAAAGCCAATATACCATCTTTTTGGAAGCCTTCATGGGGAGGTTAAGGCTACTTGAGCTTTTAGTTCTCGTAGTCAAGTGGTGCAGTTGCACCTTATATAAAGGGAGGTGGCGCGCAGTTCTTCACTCCTGTGGGGGTCCGGGCAGGGACACCAAGAGCCCGCCGATGAGCCTAGCTTGGTGTCCTAGGCGAAACCCCACACAAGACACGGCACAAACCTAGAAGAATTGCTGAGTTTTAATTCACCGGCCGTGAAAGCCAATATACCATCTTTTTGGAAGCCTTCATGGGGAGGTTAAGGCTACTTGAGCTTTTAGTTCTCGTAGTCAAGTGGTGCAGTTGCACCTTATATAAAGGGAGGTGGCGCGCAGTTCGTCACTCCTGTGGGGGTCCGGGCAGGGACACCAAGAGCCCGCCGATGAGCCTAGCTTGGTGTCCTAGGCGAAACCCCACACAAGACACGGCACAAACCTAGAAGAATTGATGAGTTTTAATTCACCGGCCGTGAAAGCCAATATACCATCTATATCTAGAATTCGTTCGCTTGGATACCACTGCACGAAAGACGGTAGCAATTTCACTTGGCGATGATACACCTATGAACTGATTTCCGTCAGTAGTTCACCCTGTGAATATTTGCGCCATGAGGTAATTAGGGTTGGCAGTCTATGGGTGGGTGATTTCTAATGCGAAACCTTTCCGCCAGATGTCATTTGGGACTAAATTGATTTGCCTTCCGTTGATATTCTCTACGCATCGAATTTGAAGAATAACTAGTTAGTAATTTTAAAGCGTTTGTAACAGCCTATTTTTTGTTATTTGACCTAAATAACGAAATGATCATACATAGTAGGGCCTACCTGTGCGCTATCTGTTGGTGCAACTTCAGGATAAACAATATTTCAAAGCTTTGGGATCCGTTATTGGGTAGAGATCAAATGCTGAGCCCACACAATTTCCAAGAGGAAGAAGAAGTCAACAGACAGAATATCGATAGATAATAAGGTTATAATTATCGTCGAACCTAAACAGTCGTATGCAACTCACCTATAATCGTAGGTATCTGGCGGAAAAGTTTCGCATAAGAATTCTATTTACACAACAGGAAGCTGGATTATAATTTCCGTGGAACTAATGTCATATGCCTGCTTCCTCCATGACGTTATGGTGTGTTTATGTCAACAATTGCATTCACTAAAATTGTCGGCGAAATCGTATGAATGTGTAAAAATTGGAGTTGCGGATATTAAGGTACAGTACTATTTCTTATACAATATTGCCCAGTTTATTCATGCATTGTAACTACAATAGTAACCAACAGTAGTGGCTACGCTGGCTAAAGCGCAGCATTAGGCCATGGGTCCAAGCTCTCTGCTGACTCGGTAGACGGGTGGGTTTGAGCCCCACCGTCGGCCGTCCTTGAAATGGTTTTCCGTGGTTTCCCCATTTTCAACACCAGGCAAATGCTGGGACGGTACCTACTGACAGGCCACGGCCGCTTCCTTCCTCATCCTTGCCCAATTTCATTAATCTTCATCAATTCCATCTCTCATCCCGACCCGCAGGTCGCCCACGGGCGTCGCCTAGAAAGACCTGCACTCGGCCTCTCAGGAGGCCACACGAAAAACAAGTAGTTCCGTAGAGAACTATACAGCCTATTTTCATATATCCTGCTCATGTTAATTTCTTCTAACAACATACAAAATTTCAGTTTAATTGCTGTAACAGATTCGTAGATATTGAGAACCGTCTAAATATTTCAGATTGTCGCCAGGTTGGATTTTTATTTTTGTACTATTACATTAAGATTATTGTGTACGTGTGGTATTCAAACTTCAATCGCATGATTAGAACACAAGAAGTAAAAACGAGATTTTAAAATTACGCACAGCAGCCATCTTGTGATTATGCAAACAATTGAAATAAATTAGATGCCAGTGGATCAACATTTGTATAAGCATTTAACGTGCAGCGTTTCACAGCACTCGGATAGTTAATTCGCGAGAATCGTCCATTTATATATTTATACTTCGCGTCGCCGCCATGTTGGATTTGTGCTCACCAGGTTAACGAAAGTCCTATAGGTGAACATATGTTCATAGTCTCTATGAACATAAAAAAACAGTTTGGTTGCTGTAAAAGATTCATAGATATTGAGAACCGTCTAAATATTTCGGAAGCTCGCCATTTAGGATTGTTATATGTATAGGCCATAGAATTATGTACCATTCAAGGACAATTATTGCCTAGGTTCGTTATTCAAACTTTCACTTCGATCGCATGATTACGACACAAGAAATAAAAACTTAATTTAAAAATTTCCCACAGCCGCCATATTGAGGTTATGTAAACAATTGATTTAAATTAGATGACAGTGCATTACAATCTGCAAAATCATTTACTGTACCACATTTCACTGCGCTCAGAGAGTTAAATCACGAGAAAAGTCTATTCAAATATTTCAAATTCGCTTGGTCGCCATGTTCGTTTTTTACTTTACAAGTTTATGAAGTATACATAGATAAACTTGTACCATTACCCTTTATCACCTTACAAAATTGCAGGGTAATATCTGTAATAGTTTCGGAGATATAGAATGTCAGTGAATTTCGCACAGCCGCCATTTTGTGGTTATGTAAACAATTGAACTAAATTAGACACCAGTGCATTACTATGTGTATAAACACTTGCTGTACCTAGTTTCATTACGTTTGGATGGTTAAATCGTGAGAAAAGTCTATTTAAAAGTCTCAACTTCGCTTGGTCGCCATGTTCGTTTTCTACTTTACAAGTTTATGAAATATACATAGGTAAACTTGTGTAGCCTCCGTGGCTTAGGCGGCAGCACGCTGGCCTCTCACCGCTGGGTCCGTGGTTCAAATCCCGGTCACTCCATGTGAGATCTGTGCTGGACAGAACGGAGGCAGACAGGTTTTTCTCCGGGTACTCCGGTTTTCCCTGTCAAAATTTCATTCCAGCTACACTCTCCACTATCATTTCATTTCATCTGTCATTCATTTAATCATTGCCCCAGAGGAGTGCGTCAGGCCTCGGCAGCCGGCACAGTTCATATCCTCGCCGCTAGATGGGGGCTTCATTCATTCCATTCCTGACCCGGTCGGAGACTGGAAGCAGGCTGTGGATTTTCATTTTCACATAGGTAAACTTGTATCAGTACCCTTTATCACCGTACTAAATTGCAGGGTGATATCTGAAATAGTTTCGGAGATATAGAATGTCAGTGAAATATTTCGCACAGCCGCCATATTGAAGTTATGTGAACAATTGAACTAAATTAGACTCCAGTGCATTACAATGTGTATAAACATTTGCTGTACCAAGTTTGATTACGTGTGGATAGTTAAATCGCGAGAAAAGTCTATTTAAAAGTCTCAACTTTGCTTGACCACCATGTTGGTTTTGTAGTCACCAGGTTTTTGAAAGTCTCATAGGTGAACTTCTAGTAGTACCCTTTATCACCGTACACAATTTCAGGGCGATATCGGTAATAATTTCGGAGATATTGAATGCTAGTGAAATAATTCGCACAGCCGCCATTTTGCATTGCTGTACGTAACATAATTTGAAGGGTACGGTCGAGGTCGCCGGGAATAGTGCTATGAACATACCGAGTTTCATTGAAATCGCTCCAGCCGTTTAGATTTTATTAGGGGGGGACACACACACGAATCACACACACACACACACACGCACACACACACGGACAAAAGGTGATCTCATAAGCCTATTTTTTCAAAATTGAAAATAGGCTAAAAATACAATAGTTGATCCAATATAGGCTACATTGTCAACTTTCAAATCATGTAAATCATGTCCGACATGTTGTATTTTGTGTGCATTTCAGAAGCTATCGTTACCTAATTGGTCAATGAATGAAAATATTGAGCTCTGATTGGTTGGAAAAACAGTGTTCTTGTAGTTCATTTCCGCATATTAGTTTATATTCTACTTAAGTGTATCACAGCAATAGTAGCTACACCTTCATAGATTAGTTTGGATGAGGGAGACTGTTTTTAGCCTACTTTCAATTTTTTGCAAAAAATGAAAGTAGGCTTATGAGATCTACACGGGCTAAAAGTTGTGTGTCTGTGTGTGTGTGTGTGT
The DNA here is from genome assembly GCA_946902985.2 of Meconema thalassinum. Taxonomy (NCBI): domain Eukaryota; kingdom Metazoa; phylum Arthropoda; class Insecta; order Orthoptera; family Tettigoniidae; genus Meconema; species Meconema thalassinum. The sequence continues at coordinate 2,124,081,906 of OX336388.2, forward strand.
GTGTGTGTGTGTGTGTGTGTGTGTGTGTATCTGTCTCCCCTCCTATCAATCCATACGTGACGATACCAAATTGAACCAAATTTGGTACAGAGGTAGCACTAGCGAAGGACACCTCAGTGTCATATAAGGTGCGTTCAAAAAGTAACGAGTCGGAGGCATAATTATAGAAACCAGTACCTGTATGTTAGAAGTATTGGCCCTGGCTGTTGAGGCACTTGTCCCACTGTGACACGAGGTGGTGAATCGCGGTCTCATAAAATTCCCTGGGCTGCGATGTGAACCAGTTCCGCACGTACCGCTGGACGTCGGCGTCCGAGGTGAATCGTTGGCCCCGCAGAGCCCTTTTCAGGGGACCAAACAGGGCATAATCACAGGGAGAGAGGTTTAGACTGTACGGAGGGTGGCCGAGAACCTCCCATTTGAATTTCTGCAGGAGTGCCGCGACTGTGTTGCCAGTATAAGGTCGTGCATTGTCGTGGAGCGACCACGGCAGCTATGGCGTTCACTGTCACTCGGCGGTCCTGGGTAATGAGTGCATCAACCAGCTGAACGTTGTCATCGGTAATGCAGGGGGGGGGGGGGTGCCCCAGACCGGGCATCATCGGCTAACAACACCCGTCCTTCCCTGAAGCGCTTGTGCCACGCCTTGACCTTTGCAAGGGACATGCAGTGTTCGCCGTACACTTGTGACATTCGGCGATGAATGTCCGTTTCCCTACTCCTTCCGCTGTCAGAAACCAAACAACACCTCTTTTCTCTTCGGTTGACGCCTCCATGTAACTGTTTGCAATGCGACTGGCAGCGTTGGACGATTGGTGCATGCTGCTGCTCGCTTTGTATCGTCACGTGACGTGCACGCGTGCCCTCTAGCGACGGGCTGTGACGTTCCACGCTCTGGTCGGAACCACACCTCGTTACCCATGCCACGATTAGCCGATGTAGTCACAGGTTTGCGCATTCCAGCCTCCGGCTCGTTACTTTTTGAACGCACCTTAAATTGTACATCGCCGCCATTTTGACGGAAATGGAATGGTGGCCACTCAAATGTTCAAAGCTTAAATCAAATTACGACTAACTTAATCATCTGATCTCTACCAAAGTTTGCAACTACATACTTTCATATGCGAAGTGTCTTTTGCCTAAACTTCAAGTTCATCAGCCAAATAGTTTGAAGATGGTGTCCGTATATGTGTGCAAACCGATATCCCTTGTATCACTTCGAACACGACGAAACCAAATCGAACGACCTTTGGTACAGAGGTAGCACTAGCAATGTACAACTCAGTGTCATGTTCTATATCGCCGCCATCATAACAAAAAATAAATGACGCCCACCCAAATGATCTAAGCTTTTATCAAATTACGACTAATCTAATTATCCGATCTCTACCAAATTTTGCAACAACTTACGTTCATGTGGGAAGCGTCTTTTGCCGAAACTACGAGTACAAGGTCATCAGCCAAATAGTTTCAAGATGGCGGATGTATGAAGCATGCAATTATTATAGACTCAGCGTAAGTTATGATTCAACAAGGCCCTGCCTTACCAAATACGCTTATAGTACAGAGGGTGGTTTAAACTGTCATCAAGAAGATGATCTGTAGGATATTAACATTTCAAAAATAGAATAGTGTTCAGTAGTAGTGACTAATAGTTCAGGTTGACCATGTCCTATCGTGCTGGACAGTGCCACTCTATTGGATCAAAATGGAGGTTATTGCTTGCTTAGTCCATATTTCAGTAGATTGATATCCTTTAAAGAATTTTTTTTAATTTTTACCTGATTTTTTGTATTTATTGATTGATAACTACTCACATGTTATAATGTTAAGCATATATAGTATGTATTTGCAATCGAAAATATCATATATAGCCTACTGTACTTAAAACACCACATATTTCAACACTCGATTAAAACGATTAAAATTCGTTGTCCTTGATCCGCAGTACAGACTGATGTTGTTGTCGATTCTTTAAGGGCTTTGTGTCATCATGGTAATGCAGACCCGTGTACTTGGGTGTGGGTAGAAGTTGTCTGATAACCTGTGTCACTGTGATGTCTGTATTAGTGTGTGCACTTTTATACGAGGAAGGAATTGGGTAGGAAGCTGTTGTTGTTGGTGTTGTTTCATTTGAGAGGCTTGGATATCATGGCCATTTAGCCCCGTGTACTTGGTTGAGTGTTGATTTTTTTCTGATAACCTGTGTTGTTGTGAAGGCTGTATTAGTATGTGTATAATTCAGAATTCAATAAATCAACGTATAATATAGCACGTTATAATTCAACAAGCTACTACAACCAACATTCATTCATCCTCCTTGAAAAGGACAAAGAGTTTAATTACTATACCCATGCATTTAGGAGAAAGTAGGCTATATGTTCTTTACTGGACATCTTGTTTGTTGATGGGATCGTTATTTCTAAGTTTTTCACCATTAAAGTAAATAGTTTATTTTCGATGCTTAATGCTTTGATATTTACTAGCATTACCCGTCGCGGCTTCGCCCGCGAATATTCTAGTTGTAAAGAGTACACTTAGCAAAATCTCAATCATGAATGCTATGACTGATTTATCCTTGGTATGAATAGTCAGACTTTATCAATTCAGCTACTGGTGCAGTGGTTAGGGGTTTGTCATTCCTTCATATGTACAGTATATCAGAGCGAAGTTAGCGTTCTGGGAATATCACAGACACTTAATTTAAGGGCCTTTAAATGTGGTTTTCGGAGACCCATTATAGTCGGGTGAAAAAGACCTTTCGTACCACATTCACACGTGAAAATTGCGTGAAAAATTTCTAGAGTGCCCCTTGACCCCCTTAAGCACATTATACTGTATGTATTGATGAATTTTACAGCTTAATTTGGTTCAGGGATAACCTTATAACCGTATGGAAACTTTCACAGTAATGTAATAATTGGAATTGCATTGCACCTTACAGAAATAGATGGACATGTGAGATTCTGTTATCATGGTTACCGTGTTGCATTCTTTCATTATTTCATTGTAAATATACATGTTTTAAGATACTTATTTAATTGTGAGGCATTTAAAGAGTAATTGAGTGCGTTTCGCTTACGCATTGGGTTATGCTGAACCTGTAGGTACCACATATGTGTAGGTTGGTGTTAATGGGACCTTATTTTCGGTACAAAATTGGAATGGGACCTTAGCAGAATAATATAGGGAGGGATCAGTAATAATTACCACACTTGCTAAGTTTTCTTACGGGTTTTCTTGTATTTTGTTTTTGGAGGGCAGAGACTATCTGCGGGTGTCACTGTACGTTTGCTAGTGCTTTGTAGAGCAATTTGTCTTGCATATTTTGGATCTAATGATGCTCGCTTCACGAGCGAAACATGTCACCAGTAAGTTTTCTCCTTCTACAATAATCTGTAACAATATATATTTTAACCACATGTCATTTGTTTCAGGTTATTTTTCACATATTCCAGTTATTGGAATTATTTTGTAATGACCGACTGAAAGTTAAGATATCAATTGTTAACATGGCAGCACTGTAAAATGGCTCCAAAGCTATATTTATCAAAAGTTAGTGACATGTGCCGTACCCCGCGCAGGGGCGCAGACTCTCTGTGAGACAAGTCTATTCCCGGCATCTTAAGTACGCTCTGATCGATATCAGCTCATAGCGACACCGCCGCACCGCTTGCCACAATTGTGATTGATAGTGGACTCCGAGTCGCTGCCAAGCCGTTAGCTTCAGGTCATCCACGTCAGTTTACACTCGCTAATGATTCTGCTCTGGTTGGCAAGAAAGTTGAGAGCATCACGCGCTTACAAAAACTGATCCAGCCCGCTTAAGGAGCCGTCACTAGCTTTATCCTGGGTGACATCCACAGCCTGCACAAATGACGTACGGTGGTTTACCCCCGAGGTGGGTCTTCTTGTTTCATTCGCCCTCCCAGCGACTCACAGCTAGTGGGACGTAGGATGGTGACCATGGGACCACAGCTGAGCCCGCCATTGCTCCCACTTACTTGTGCCGGGCTCCTCTCTTTTATCCTTCCTGTCAACCTCCCTTGGTCAACACTTGCTCTCTTCCAATCCCGACGGTTTTTGGGTATCCGAGTCCTAGGGAATCTCTTCCTTTCCCGCCTAGGTGAGTGGTCTCTATATTTACCACCTAGTTTAAGGACACGTTATATTTTCAATGATTCTGATGGTTGAATCTTTCAGCCATTTACCGACGATTTTTTTGGAATTGTTAATATTTCTGAAAACCAAATATTAGAGCTAAGGTACGGTACTTGATAACATTATGTTTTAATAAAAATATGGTATAGGCCTATTGGCTTTCACGGCCGGTGAATTAAAACTCAGCAATTCTTCTAGGTTTGTGCCGTGCCTTGTGTGGGGTTTCGCCTAGGACACCAAGCTGGCTCATCGGCGGGCTCTTGGTATCCCCACCCGGACCGCCACAGGAGTGACGAACTGCGCGCCACCTCCCTTTATATTAGGTGCAACTGCACCACTTGACTGCGAGAACTAAAAGCTCAAGCAGCCTTAACCTCCCTAAGAAGTCTTCCAAAAAGATGGTATATTGGCTTTCACGGCCGGGCGGGGACACCAAGAGCCCGCCGATGAGCCAGCTTGGTGTCCTAGGCGAAACCCCACAGAAGACACGGCACAAACCTAGAAGAATTGCTGCTATGTTTTTAATTATAAGAAATGAAATTAAAGAGTGAAAATATAATAATATAATAGAATTAAAAATAAATATGCTTGCAAAAAATAAAAGTAAATAAGCTCATAAAAATTAAAATTATAATAAATCTATAATCTTAATATTAACATTATAAAAATAATTTAAAAATAATATCAAAATAAAATATGAACATTGAAATGGTAAAGAAAACAAATATTAAAATCAAAGATAATTACAATTTAGCAAAAATAATTAATATTTGATATAAAATTAAAATGATTCCAAATAAACTATAGGGGCAGACAACCTCGCTCCCCCCTCCCCCCTTTAAAACAACAATAACTAAATAACAAATAAAATATCTTCAATAATAGTCTACCCTATAAAGGGCTAATTGTTCCTTGGCTCATCTTTTCAGACACCCTCATTCCCCCCCAGGGGCTCACATCTAGTGGGTTGTGGGTTGCCGACCACGGGGCCCCAGCTGAGTCCGGCATTGCTTCCATTTACTTGTGCCGAGCTCCTCTCTTTCTTCTTTCCTGTCGACCTTCCTTGGTCAACTCTTGTTCTCTTCCGACCCCGACGGTATTAGGGTATCCGAGGCCTAGGGAGTCTCTTCCTTTCCCGCCTTAATTGGCCCTTGTCTCATCTTTCCTGATACCCTCCTTCTGTGAGGGGTCAGCCTTCTTGTTCTTTTCCTTTTACCTCCTGCCTTGTGCTCAAGGCCCTTAAGGAGGCAGGGTGTATGTAGCCCCACCACTTCTGGTGCACCGTCGATAATGCTACACCCTCAGGGGCTCACGGCTGGTGAGTTCGGGCGTTGGCGACCCCGAGGGATTCCTGAGCTGGGTCCGTTTTCCCCTTTTGTCCCTTCTCTTTGGGGCGGATCTTCTCCTCTCTCCCCTCCCCTTTCCTCTCCTCTTTTCCTTCTATTTCCTTTTCTCTTTAAGATTCCCGCACTGTTTTTGTTACTCGAATCACCGTGTATCTAAATTCCCTTTTAGCGACTTTTAAGGCATTTTTGATCTATGTTGTATTTTGTAAGTTTTTTCGATCTAAATTACATCTCGCGATTGTTTTCAACCTCAATTGCATTTTGTAAAGATTGACAATCTAAATTGCTTTTTAGTAAGTCTTTCAATGCAGGTTGCGGGGCCTTTTAGTGAGTATTTTGAATTTCAATTGTATTTTGTAAGTATTTTCAACCAAAACCGCATTTCGCACGAATTTTGAATCTAAATTGCATTTTGTTTGGTGGGCATTTTACACATATTTTGATTCTCAATTGCATTTTGTGGATATTTTGAATCTAAATTACATTTTGTCAAGTATTTTCAATCTAAATTGCATTTTGTAAGTATTGTCAATCCACATGAGTCGTTAGAATCACCGTACATTTTGTAAGCATTTTCAATTTCAATTGCATTTTGTAAGTATTTTGAATTTCAATTGCACTTTGTGAATAATTTGGATTGGAACTGGGATAAGGCCTATTTCAATCTGAATTGCATTGTGTATTTTCAATTTCAATTGCATTTTGTAAGTATTTTGAACCTCAATTGCATTTTGTTCGTATTTTCGATCTCATTTGCATTTTGTAAGTATTTTGAATTTCAGTTGCATTTTGTAAGTATTTCGACGCTACATTGTATTTTGTACGTATTTTGAACCTAGCCTTCATTTTGTGGGTATTTTTAGCCTACTTTCGATTTTTGCAAAAAATGAAAGTAGACTTATGAGATCAACACAGGGCGAAAAAAGTGTGTCTGTCTGTGTGTGTGTATGTGTGTGTGTGAGTCTGTGTGTGTGTGTATGTGTGTGTGAGTCTGTGTGTGTGTGTCTGTGTGTGTGAGTGTGTGTACTCTGAATGTCTGTCCCCCCCTATCAATTCGAACACGGTGAATGCAAATTGAACGAAATTTGGTACAAAGGTAGCACTAGCAAAGGACACCTCAGTGTCACGTTTTATATCGCCGCCATCTTTACTAAAACTGAATGGCGGCCACTCAAACGTTCAAAACGTAAAATCAAATAACGGCTAACCAAATCATCCGATCTCTACCAAATTTGGTAACAACATACCTTCGTATAGGATGCGTCTTGTGACCAAATTACAAGGTCGTCCGCCATACCATTTCAGGATGGCGGCCGTGCGAATTATGCAAACTTTATAATCCATATCATGGGACCCACCAGTTCCGATTATCGAGCCGAGAATCGTTTTAACTGTTCTAAAGGAAGAGGCACGTTCGAAATTAAAAGTTTATTTTGTAATACTATAGTGCAGACGTGATTTTAAAAAGCTGAACTGATTCAGTAATAAGACAAGATGGCAGCGGATATCTTGTGCCGGACTTATATTTCACTAATTTGAGTATTGCATGCAATATAGCGTACTGATAAAAAATAAATAAACTTTGTATGAAATGCTTTATATATAAATAATATACTCCAGTGATGAAATCGTTTAGTATAAATCATTATTTGCTAACAAGTTCTATGTAAGTCATTTTAAATAGAACGATATTCGTTGACACAATTAGCTCAGTCGGGAGAGTGGTTAGTTGGTCACTGGTCGTGGCCGAGTGCGGTACGTGTGTGCGCGCTGTGTGACCGCATTGGAAGTGGTTACGGTTCCTAATACCGGTGCTTCCTTAGTTCCACGTGTGTACTGACCTTCCGTGTGTCATTCGGACAATACTTTTTTTTAAGTAGTGTTCCAGATAGGACAACAAAACCAGAAACCCAGAAAACCCCGCTGAAAATCATGTCCGGATACCAGAGAAAAAACACCGTACGCTGCCAATGGGACAGGCAGAGTTCTCGCCCCTCACCAGGAGAAATTCACCGCTGGATTGGCGATACCCTCCGGTTGACTGTCGACCAAGTAGAAGCCATCCAGTTAAATGCGCACGAAAAAACCATGTACATCAAGGTAATCACCATATCTATTTATCAGAAATTGTTAAATACTTTTGCAGATCCTATTAAATTTCAGTATGATTCAGGCGAAATGACCAATGTTAAGCTCTCCACAGCGGATTCCAATTTTACCACAGTGCGTATATTTAATGTCCCACTCGAAGTACCCCCTGAAATTTTCAAATCCGTCCTGTCGAAATATGGCACTGTGAGTGACGTCAGGAAAGAACAATGGTCTTCTGCTTATCAGTTCCCGGTGTATAATGGAATACGTGCCGTAACTATGGAAATCAAGCAAGATATCCCCTCCACTGAGGCTTTTGGTGGCCATTCTGGCTATATAACGTATAATGGACAGAAACAGACCTGTTTAATTTGCAATGCTACCACACATCTGCGTATTAACTGCCCAAAGAAAATGATTCCCCTCGGTATAACTCCTACACAACAACGACGTGTACAATACTCGGAAGTTGTGACGCAGCAAACGTCATATGAAAACATGCTCATTGATCAGTCAGCTGAGACAACACCAGGAGTGACCTCGGATACATCTGACGCAGAACTTGTACCTTGCCCTGACCAGAGCTGCGAGACACAGAGTGCCCCTGTGCTCTCGGCAACCTGTATCGCAGCCTTAGAACCAACTCTGCCGTTACTACAGGCTGCCACAGAAATTTTGTCTTCACTGCCCCCGACTTCGCTGGTCCCTACCGACTCACTTAAGAATGTTGATCGGGGATCCGAGAACGTCTCTAAGAAGATTAAAACAAATGCCTCGATTGCCGTACCAGCCCCGAAGAATAAAACTGGCTCCACAAACGTTTCCGCAGCTGTGAAAAAGAAACAAAATCTTCTTTCTACGTCATCTAGGGACCCACGAACGCTCTCAACCGCTGACAGCCGGCCTATGAATGGCAGTCAAAAGGAACTATCTCAACCTAATTTGACATAGTGCACCAGGATAATTCTCACCTGTGTCTTCTTTCGAGTCCACCTTCCAGTATGTCTAGCACAGCTTTTATACTTCTCTTAATGGCGCAATTTCTCACTGTGGCCACTGTGAATATCAATGTAATAGAATGCCCTCTGAAATTTCAACTGTTGGAGAGATTCCTTCGAGATGCTGACATTGACATTGCTTTCATTCAAGAAGTTGCTATACCGCGTTTACCCATATCTACCTTCTACAAACAATACATCAATACCGGTAATACGAATAGAGGGACCGGATTCCTCATAAGACATGATATCCCACTCGCAGGTGTGCTATGTCATCCATCAGGACGCATAATATCTGGACACATAAACAATACCACCCTGATAAATGTATATGCCCCATCCGGGTCTAATAAACGTGTGGAACGGAAAATGTTCTTTCAACAGAGTATACTGCCTCATCTGCACGACGTTAAGGAAAAACTTATTCTTGCAGGGGATTTCAATTGTATTCAACGCCCAGAGGATTCCACAAGTCCATACAGAGGTGTCAACCCGGCTCTCAGGACCCTTCTTACCTCCCTACACCTCATTGATGCTGTGGATAGTTTAAGGGTGCCCCTGCCCCATTACACCTGTATAAGTCACAACTCCTCATCACGACTTGACCGCATCTACTTTTCACAAGAACTTATCCAGCCTAGACGATATGAAGTGATTCCTGCCAGTTTCACTAACCATCATGCTGTCGTATGTACAATCTCTTACCCCCATCCCATATTTCACATAGAAAGAGGTTATTGGAAGCTGAATTGCTCGCTGTTACTGGATGAGGAATGCCAAGATATTTTCAGACAACACTGGATTCGATGGGTCCAACAAAAATGCAAATTTCGCGACTGCACAGACTGGTGGGATATTTTAGTTAAACCAGGGATCCGCCGCGTCTTTAAGAACATATCTTACCAACGAGGTCGGGAAAGACGGGATACAGTTGAATTTTACTATCGAGTTCTTCGCCAGCTCCAGCAAAGATCTGATGCTGGGGAGCGTATATATGACCAGATCCGGGAAGTTAAAACCAAGCTCCTGTCTCTACAGCAACGAACGCTCGCTCATATCAACGTGGCTTTAAAAGATCGTACAGTGCTCCCGGACGAAAGTGCAAGTGTATACCATATCGCCAAAGGACAACGTGAGCGGCAACGTAAATATATCCACCGCCTCCGCATCAGTACTGGAAGTGTCGTCACCTCCCCTGACGCTATACGTAGTGAAATATCATTATTTTATCAACGGTTCTACGCTAAGGCTCCCATTGATCCACAGCAGGTGACCTTATTGCTGTCATCTTGCAGTACCAAACTATCTCCGGAAAACAAAACTCTCCTCAGCGCGGATATTACGGATGAAGAGATTCACTCTGTGGTTAAACGACTCCCAAACAACCGCTCACCTGGCATTGATGGACTGCCATATGAAATGTATAAACACTTCTGGCCTCTCATTGGCAAAGAATTTTGTCATGTCCTGCGTACCATTCTCCAACGTCGTGCTCTTTGTCAATCACATCACGAGGGTACCATAGTCCTCATACCAAAAACATCCTCTCCCATGGCAGTTGGTGACTTCCGACCAGTTACTCTGCTCTGCAGTGACTATAAAGTCCTTACCAAAGTACTTGCATGCCGATTGAAGACTGTTCTACCTGATATCCTTGGTGATGAACAATGTTGCAGTATTCCTGGAAGAACGCTGTTAACAAACTTAGCGATACTACGAGACCTACACCTAAAAGCCGAAATGCTCCCCACTGAGCCAATGAGTTTTCTCACCTTAGATCTTGATAAAGCTTTCGACCGCATCAGTCATGAATACTTGTACATGGTCTTGCAACACTTCGAATTTCCTGAAATCCTTATTGACTACATTCGTATGATAAATTGTAATGCTACGTCTAGAGTGCTCGTCAACGGTTTTCTTTCCCCTCTGATTCCAATACAACGATCAGTTAGGCAAGGATGTCCCCTTTCTATGCTACTTTTTGTCATTGGCCTTGAACCGTTCATTCGGACTACCCAGGTGAAGCTACAGGGTTACAAACTGTCCACACATGTTTTTGGAATGTGCGCCTATGCTGATGACGTATCAATATTGATCCGCAATGAAGAAGACATCTCCCACATCGATAGCGTCCTTCAGCTCTACCATATCGCCTCTGGAGCACAATCGAACCCCCAGAAAACTGCTTTGCTTCCGCTCAATACTAACTCAGTGATTACCCCACAGCCCTGGTTCCGGATAGTAAATGAGGTGAAAATTCTTGGCATTACCTGGAAGCAATCGCTTCTGGACACAGTGCAAGTTAACTGGACTAAGGTCATTGCCAAAGTTAGGGGAGTCCTGATCCAATTTGGTCAAAGAAACCTCAATATAGTGCAAGGGGTCATGGTCCTCAACGTGTTTGCGCTCTCTAAAATATGGTATGTCGCACAACTTTTCCCACTTCCCAAAATGTTTGAGAGCCAATTGGCAAAATATACAGGTTGGTTTATATGGCAAGGATTTTTGTTCCGAGTACAACGGGAACAGTTGTATCTCCCATCCCGGCAAGGCGGGCTAGGGCTAACAGCTCATGGCATGAAATGCCGTGCACTCCTCTGCAAGAACGATATCACCATTCTTTCCCAACATGACACTTTTACGAAAGCGCTATACAAAGATATTCGAAACACAGCCCGTGGTTGTGATAGAGCTTTGCCGAAGATATTTAGGGACCATCAACAGCACCTTCTGGAAACTGTTCGCCAAATGCCATCAGGGATTGTTCCAACGACGAAAAGCATCTATAACATGTTGCGGCAAGTGGTACACTCCAAACCGCGAATAGAGGCCCATTGGCCCACTGTTTGGAAAAATTTTGGGGCTATGTCCATTTCTTCTGCTGTACACTCCCAAGTTTTTATCTTCCTCAACGATCTCATCCCAACCGCTCTACGGCGATATACCATCCATCTTGAAGCTTACCCATGGTGTACTATATGTGGTCAAACTGATACGGCGATACACCGCTTCACATCATGCACGCGAGTTGCCTCCACGTGGCTGTGGTGTAAGGGAAAAGTATGTCAACTATTAAATGTGCCCTCGGATGACCTTGATGACAGGAAGTTGGTTCGTTTGTCGGTGACCGCCTTCCCCCAAATTAAACAGACTGCCATTGTGTGGATAATGGGCCAATATGTACACTTCGTGATGGACAATGATCAACATTTCTCTTTCCTGGATCTCAGGTATCACCTGCAAAAAGAGCGTTGGAAGCTTAGTGAAAGTGGACAATTGTACGATAAATATGGACACTATCTGGATTTCTTGTGATGTATTAGTATGTTATTTATCATATCTGAAAATTCTGTAATTCTGTAAAGAGCTAATAAAAAAAAAGTGGTAGAGCGTTAGCCTATCGGTCAAATGCCTATGGTTCAAACCCGATCAGAGCTAGGTTTTTTGCTTGAAATGTTATATGTTTATTGTTTTGTAATGACTCAGATGTTTTAAAATTAAGCGTTATATTGTGCACATTATGGTGTAAAATATATATTTAATTAAAACATATTTCGCCAGCAGATTTACTCGGGACATCTAGCTGCCAAAAAGGTAACTTCCAGATTTTATTGAAAAGTTTCTTCTTCTGGCCGCTAGAATGCACTCGCTCTGTTAGGATTATATTGTTCGATATTTCACCAATAGATGTCACGACTAGTCTACGTGGGGATCCATTGATTACTATACCATTATCATTCTATGCGCATCGAATTTGAAGAATGACAAGATGATACTACGATACATTTTAACTTTTTATTTTAAAGGGTTTGTAACAGCCTATTTTGCGTTACTTGAAAATGTTATTAAGCGTTATATTGTGCACATTATGGTGTAAAATATATATTTAATTAAAACATAATTCGCCAGCAGATTTACTCGAGACATCTAGCTGCCAAAAAGGTAACTTTCAGATTTTATTGAAAAGTTTCTTCTTCTGGCCGCTAGAATGCACTCGCTCTGTTAGGATTATATTATCGAAAATATCCACATAGTTTGTATACACACGTCTCTGTAGGGTCATGGAAAGATTTGTTAATTCAATTAGGGTTGTGAAAGCCATGCACAACCAGACGTGTAAAGACATGCCTCAACTCAAAGTTGGATGTTGCCCACGGCAGGTCGTAATAATAATAATAATAATGTTATTGGTTTTACATCCCTTTTAACTACTGCTGATTTTAGAGACACCGGGGTGCCGGAATTTTGGCCCGAAGGGGATCTTTAACGTGCCAGTAAATGTACTGACACGGCTCCCTCGCATTTGTGCACCCTCAAATGCCAGCTGACTGCGCCAGGATACGAACCTGCAACCTAGGGCCCAGCAAGCAAGAACGTTACCGCTGAGCCACGCCGCCAGTCCGGTCGATTATGTCTCCAGATCCATAACATTCTTGATATACTTCTTATCTTTCTTTCTTCAATGATGGTAGCAGTTTTTATCTAGGTTGTGGCGTTTGGTAGAGGTAAATCGTTTCTAAGGTCTTCAACAAAGAATAGTTCTATTATACTCTTTGATAATAACAACGAGTTATAACTATACTCATACATTTAGGAGAAAGTAGGCTATATGTTCTTTACTGAACATCTTGTTCAATCTATTCCTTTTGTGAATCTTTTCGTTCTAAATTCCCTTTTGTAAGAACATTTTGTGAGTCGTTTCAATCCGAGTTCCTTTTTGTAAGTATTTTCCGTCTCACTTAATTTTCGTTCTGGTTTCCGTTTCATTATCTTTTTCGCTATCACCCAGATCATTAGGGGCCGATAACCTAGATGTTAGGCCCCTTAAAACAACAATTATCATCATCATCATCAACACCCTCATTCTTCGTTGGGTCAGGCATCTTCTTGGTCTTTTCATGGAATTTCCTGTCATTTGCTCAAGGCCCTAAAGGAGGCATGTGTGTGTAGCCCCGCCACTTATGGTGCACCCTGGATAACACTACACACTAAAGGGCTCACAGCTATTAAGCTCGGGATTTAGCGACCCCGAGTGATTTCTAAGCTGGGTTCAGTTTTTTCCCCTTTACACAGTGACAACTTTCACCTAGTGACGAAACACTGACGTACATTGCAGATGGTTTTAATGCCGGACTTCCTTCACAGCACGAGCCTCACCTCAGGACGAAAGATTAATTGAAGATGAATGAAGGATTTGGCAGTAAGTGACTCTGATCTATTAGAAGCGACACATGGTGAAATGAATCTTGCCAAGAGTTAAAGGATTGAGAAAGGTAATAGAGGCTTGGGTCGGTTGTCTAACTTACAGTGTGGAGGGACTGAATCAACCCTTATTTTAGGGGTTAAGGAGGCCGCTCCGACCCCAAGTCACCTATCTCAAATTACTTCTATACCCGTCCCCTACACGACCTATCATTCTCCAAAGGTACATAAAAGACACCCTATATAATATTACAAATTGAAACCTAGTGATCCGGCCGCATAACGATTGAAACGCGAAATTCTAAATATTTCCACTTTATCAGTGAAAAGCTAAAGAAAGTAGGAGACTTCTGTTACTTAGGACACAAAATAACCAGTGATGGACGAAGCAAAGACGGTATAAAATGTAGGTTGGCTCAGGCAAGGAATTCATTTCTACAGAAAAGAAATCGGTTGAGCGCAAATGTAGATAGTCTTTGTCTGGAGCGTGGTGCTCTATGGAAGTGAAACGTGGATTGTTGGTACAGCAGGAAAGAGGAGAATAGAGGCATTTGAAATGTGGTGTTACAGGATAATGATGAAGATCAGATGGGTAGATAGAGTAACAAATCAAGGAGTATTAAGACGAGTGGGAGAGGATAGATGTTTCTGGCGACTTATAATGAAGAGAATAGATAGGTTGGTAGGACACATACTAAGACACTCAGGAATAGAAAACTTAGTAATGAAAGGAGTATGGAGGACAAGAGCTGTAGGGGTAGAGCAAGCAGTGCTGGATTACCCATTAGGCCTGACTAGGCCCGTCCTAGGGCCCCCAATTATCTGGGGCCCTCAAGCAATTTCTAATTTAGTTCAATTTTATTCCGAAGATTTAGAAAAAATTTATCCAGAACTGAGACAGTTTCAGCATTATATTGAATTCCAATGTCCTTTAAAAACTGAGTTCACTCATTCTGAACTTTACGAAATTCTTATTCGAGACAAGCTTGAGTCTGATTTTCCGAACGTTGAAATTGCTTTTCACATTTTCCTGACCCTCATGATAACGAATTATTATTCTGCGGAGCGCTGTTTTCAAAATTGAAACGGATCAAAATTGCGCAAAGAAGTATCATGACACAAGAACGATTAGATATGCTAAGTTTAATGTATATCGAGTCAGTTGTTCTGCGGGAAATTGATTTTGATGACATTGTAGAAGATTTCATGGACCGAAAAAAAAACAGGAAAAAACAATTTTATTACATTTTACAGAAGTAAAAAATAGTATGATTTGTTAAATTGTTCATCAAATCATCTGAAATGTTTTCAAATAACGATGATCGTTTCAATTGAAATGTATGTATATATGATTTAATAAAAAGTGTATTATTCATCTTGAGAAAAAGAACTCTTGTATATACAGAGAGTCCAGTTTGTATGTACCGGAGACCTTCGCCAGCCGCTCGCCCGCGCCTCGAGCCTGCCTCCCGCCAGGCACTTTGCCGTTATGCGGCGCCCGCGCGGCACTGAGTCATTGAGTATAGGAATTTGTACTTACCCAGTTCACAGCTGGTGCTGAAAATATTCGCCATTCACTGCTACACATCACTGGCACTTCTTTATGAAACTGGCATTTACTCTCAGAAGTTCCTCAGCACCGATTGTCTGTATTTCAGCTGTAATATAGTCTTTAAGCTCATTTATAGTGGAGGGTTTCTCGCATACACTCTATTTTTAAGCGTCCCCCACAAATAAAAGTCACATGGTGATAATTCTGGGCTTAGCGGGGGCCACACGTTCCGACTTATAATCCTAGTAACAAAAATGCGACGCAATTCTGTCATGGATGCTTCGTCATTGTGAGCAGTGGCAGAATCTTGTTGGAAATAAGTTGACAATCGATCTCCGTAAGTCAGTTCGTCAAAAAAATTGGTCAAGGATCACATTGAAGTACAAATTTAAGTACCCAATGACTCAGTGCCGCGCGGGCGCCGCAAAACGGCAAAGTGCCTGGCTAGCGAGGGTCTCCGATACATACAAACTGGACTCTCTGTACTTTATTAAATGTACAGGTGCTAAAAAATAAAAATTATTTGAAACAAGAAGTTCCGTGAAGAACTATACAGCCTACTTTTCATGCCAATGATTATTCTACAGAATATGAACCTATCTAGAATAATGACGAAATTAAGTTGCTAATATCGAAATTTCCAATTAGTTCGAAATACTGTATACCTGGCATATTGTATCCTAATAGAGCACTACAGTTGGCAGCCCTGATGACTGAATATATTCTTAGTTCCATCTCTTAAGGTACAAAATACAAAATTTGGTTGAAGTCCAATGAATAGCATGGACGTTACATGCAGTTAAACATTGGATCTAACAGCGCGCGTAAAATCATGTTGGCAACAATGTCATGCATGTATTGATCAGAAATAATCTGAAATAATATGATCTATTGTTGTCCCAATTTTGAATGAAATCCATTAGTTAGTATAGAAGTTACATGCATTTTAAAATTGGACCTATCAGCAGGCTTAGAATCATGTTGGCAGCACTGAAGTATATTAGTTACTCCAAATTCGTCTAGAATGCCAGGTACTATACGTGTGCAAAGTTTAGAGCTATTGGCTTGCATACTTTCTGATATATTGATATTAGGGTAACAAAAAAGGGACAGCACATATTAACAGTTGGCAGCCCTGGTTGGTCCTTAGAATACGCATAGTCATATCTGTTATGGTACACATAGCACATACGAAATTTGGTTGAAATCCAAATGATAGTATGGAAGTTACATGTATTTAAAGTTGGACCTGTCAGCAGGCTTAGAATCATATTGGTAGCACTGACGTGTATAAGTTACTCCAAATTAATATAGAACTAGATGAAACCCGTCAAAACATGACGGACAATGGAAAACAAAATTACTGAAGAAGCTTCTTATATAAGTTACATTCTTTGTACGATTACTTTTTAGCACTATTGCAACTTTAAGGGCATCAAAAGATAGCACTCTCAGCATTGCAATATATTGCTGGTCATGACTGAAAACGTGATGAGGTCATCATCATCGAGAACAGTTTCCAGCCACTGGCCGGGTCTGTTTGGAACACAAGTCTCTCCAACGTCTTCTGTCTTCCCACCATCTCTCAGCCTCCACCCTTGTCCAGTCTTCTCCTCTCTTCTTCACGATTTCTTCTTCCCCCTTCAGCCACCTGTCTCTCGGTCTCCCTCTTGGTCTCTTTCCTTCCACTTCGTCTCGTGTATCCTCCTGGGTATCCTCTTCTCCTCCATTCGTTTTACATGTCCATACCATCTAAGTCTAGATTTCTCTATACCAGTCTGTAATGGTTCATCCTTCATTAATTCTCCGGTCCTCTCATTTCTTATTCTGTCCATCTTTGTAGCTCCAATACTGCTTCTCAAGAACCTCATCTCACTGGCCTGTATTTTGATCTTCTCCCTTCCTTTCATAACCCAGGTCTCCGAGGCATACGTCAGGATAGGGACATAGTACGTCCGATATATGATCTTTTTGCTGTTCTGAGGGACATTCTTGCTCCATAACATGCTTCTCACACTCCTCCGGAATGCTTCTGCCTGTCTCCTCCGCTCATTTATTTCTCTATCGTTTCTTCCATTCTCTTGTATCAGGCTTCCCAGATACTTGAAACTCTCCACTTCCTTCAGCTGTTCCCCACCAATTGTTATTCCTGTTGTGGTTCTTTCCTTCTTCCTTGTTGTGATCACCATCTCACTCTTATTATGCTAAATTTCAACCCATAACCTTGTATTATTCCTTCCCACACGTCCAACTGTTCCTGTACCTCCTCCTCCTTGTTTCCCCAAATCATCAAATCATCTGCAAGCACCATTGCTTTCATCTTTCCTTCCCCAATTACTTGTGCCACTCGGGTCATTATGTCATCCATCACCACAATGAAAAGTAACGGTGACAGTGCACTTCCTTGTTTCAGGCCGTTTCTCTGTTCCAACCAGTCCGATATCTCTCCTCCCACATTCACACAGCTCACGCTTCCCTTGTACATCTCCTTTATCTTCCTTATAGTCCATTTTTATATTCCTCTATCCTCCAGGGACTTCCATACTTTGTTTCTGCATACACTGTCATATGCTTTCTCAATGTCCAGGAAGGCCATCAGTAGATCTGTTCCATAATCATAGTGCTGTTCTTGTAACTGCCTGACAGCAAAAATCAAATGCTCTGTGGGCCTTCCTGATCTGAAGCCATGTTGTTCTTCCCTCATCCCTCCTTCTATCCTTGTCCTAATTCTCCTTTCCAAAACTTTCTCAAACAACTTTGCACAATGACTCATCAGTGTTATTCCCCGATAGTTTCTGCATTCTGTTCTACTACCTTTCTTGAAGATCGGGACAATTATTCCCTTTTTCCAGTCCTCTGGGGTCTTCCTTTCCTTCCATGCTGTCTTCATCACTCGGTACAACCATTGTATCCCCACCTCTCCTGCTGCTCTCACCATCTCCACACTCAACTCATCCACACCCGGTGCCTTCCCTCCTTTCATCTTCCTCACTGCATCTTCCACTTCTTTCCATGTTAAGTCCTTTTCTGTTTGCAGTTCATCTACTGTACCTCTTCCCCGATTTCTTCCTCCTCGCCGTGGTTTCCATTTGGGTTCAGGAGTTCTTCAAAATATTCTTTCCACATTTTCTTCAGTTCTTCCCTATTTTCTATCTCTTGTCCCCTTTTGTTCACCATTCTAACATAATCCGTAGGATCCTTCCGACTCTTATTCTTTACCATCCCAAACAGGACCTTTTTTGCACCTTCACTATCCTGCTGGTCATGACTGAAAACGTGATGAGGTAAATAGCCCAATACGTTCTAGAGTTTCTCCTTGAGCTTGATTGATTGTGATAAAGTAGGCCGAGCGAATAGGACATTGTTGCCTATTAAAAGAAAATGTACTGTACCTGCAAGTGTTTTATCGGAAGGTGTTAAATCAAGTCGTAGGATTTGAGTTCTCTGCCTAATATTACTGCACCTATTATATCCGAATCCAAGCTATTTCTTACAATTAATATATTACCATATATGAGTGCTTGGGAAACGTTCAGATTTCTAAGAAGCATATCTACGGCTCAAACGTTCGAAGTATGTGGAGGCGAATCTCTTAATTCCAAGGAATTGAAAAATTCAATAATAGGGAAATGAAGTAGCTGGCTTTCATCTTCAGTATCCAATCTGTTAACGCTGATGTATGTGTTTGAACTACTGGATATAAGTTCAATGACTTTTAAATTAATATCATTACATTGTTGCAGCTTGGCAAATATTTTATATTCCAGCAGATCAATTTTACCCTCACAACAGTAAAGACCAAAGTAACCACGCATAGATTTTACGCAAGAGAAATACAATGTAGAACAATGTTTACATTTGATCGTCAAGGACCTTACAGTACACTGTACTGCATAATATCTGGAATTGTTTCTGAAATGGCCTATTTATATTGGATTTTAAATGTGGCTTCGTATTATTCGATAACACTATAGTGTCCTGCAATAACGGAGCCGCTAAATATTAAATGGCAAATAATACTTCCATTGCCGAAATCAACTCCGTAGTTAGACTCAGTACTCTAAACAAATAATCATTAAACAATTGTCTTATACAATGAAGTTCAACATGACCGTCCAGAGACTTTCATACTCAAGTTGGTTGGTGAGGAGAATGCGATGAGACTGATCGCTTAAAATAAATTCCTTATAATTTTTCCTGCCAGCGTATTTTTTTGCAATAGCTTGAAAACGCAGCTCAGAATTGCGTTCTTCATTTTGTTATAAACAGTACGAAACTGCTCTAAATAAGCAATTTCCATCACCTGTTATAGGTTATGGCAGTACATTTTGCAGGGGAACATAGAATCACTTCGCCAACTACTGGAATGATCATAGGCCTATACTCAATACTCACTTCGACAGTCACCCTAATGGAGGCAGTTTTTGAATTCTATGTCCCGTGCATGTCAAAAATCGTATTAACACATGGAGGCCCTCCTATTCTTGTCTATCGCCCCGGAGACCCGGGTTACATTTCCTGCTCTGCCAAGAAATTTAATTCTGGTCTCAGGGCAAAATCGGGGTACATTCAGTCTTTTGAGGTATAACTAAGAAGAGGACGGTTTAATTCCCACCTCGACAATCTTGGATGTGGTTTTCCGTGGTTTCCCACTTCCACTTAAGGCAAATACCGGGATGGTTCCTAACTTAAGGCCTTGGCCGTCTCCTTGCCATTTACCACCTTAATTACAAATACACAGAGTAATGCAGCCATCACAATAACACAGGTTATCAGAGAAAATTTCACACATACACACCCAAGTACACGGGGCTGAGTGACCAAAATGTCGGAGCCCTTCAAACTAATTATATTTGCCAAGTGTCTCTCATGGCGAAAGCAATTGTGGACACGCGCGAGTGCCTGGAAAACTACTTTTTTCTTTAATAATTTAAGAGTATATCGACGATGCATAATTATAACTTTTAGTCTAGGACGCTAATAACTTGACCACCGAAGCATTGGGAAGAAATTGCAATATTAAGGTACATAAACAACCTAGCCTACACATTCAACTGTCGGTTAATGTTCCTCAACATTTCCCTTCTTAAATATTCCCCTCCTTTATAATTTTCCATCACGTGAAAACATGCCTTGTCTTGTGTGTTAAACAATATCGATGCAATGGTGTTGCCATCTGCTGTCAGTTAAAGGAACTATATGGGCGATGTACTGCCATCTGTTGTCAGTTATAGGAACTGATTGCAGATATTTAAACGGCGTACTGCGGACAACAGTTTGCTCTTTTGATCACATGCTGCAATGCTATGGTAAAACGTAAATAAAACGTATTTAGAGGGAATGTAGAAATAAGTATCTTTAACAGACATAAAACCTTACTAATACTCCTTGATTAAACAATATTTCAGTGGTAAAAAGAAAAAAATACTGGCGAGGGCTAGGATCGAACCGGCGCTTATTGGTACCACAGTCGGTCGCCTTAACCACATGGCTACTCTCGCACTCATGTCTAGCAGCAGACGCAGCCATTCATTGTATTCAAAAGCCGCTGTTTGAAGGAAATAATC
Organism: Meconema thalassinum; assembly: GCA_946902985.2. NCBI lineage: Eukaryota > Metazoa > Arthropoda > Insecta > Orthoptera > Tettigoniidae > Meconema > Meconema thalassinum. Next base: position 2,124,102,823 of record OX336388.2, read on the forward strand.
AATTTCATTATCCAAATAAATCAATGTTGCACATTCGTATACGTTCATACTGTTATTATATTTTATTGTCAGAACTTGGTTAATGTATGTTTTCAATTTCATGGAAGCTTATTAAATAACTTACATTTTAATGGACTTCTCACCGCCATTTTGTCATGACCCCAGGCGGATTGTGCGCATGCGTGAGGGGAAAGAATTCTGCTATTTTCTATATTAATTTAAAAATATACCGTAACATATTTGTTTATTTTAGAGACACTCTGCAAATCTAGAGGCCAAGAGCTTTCGTTAGAGTGCTCTACGAAGTAAATCGGTTCTGTCGTTTTCTCAATCTCGTGGTAACAAAAATCACCTTAATGTTTTAAATATATAGATAGATGTCAGGTACTATACGTGTGCATAGTTTAAAGCTGTCGGCTTGCATACTTTCTGATATATTGGTATTTGGATAAAATAAATTAGGAGCATTTATTAACAGTTGGCAGCCCTGGTAGGTCTTAAGAATACGCTTAGTCATATCAGGTTAAGTACACATACAACATACGAAATTTGGTTGAATTCCAATTGATAGTGTAGAAGTTATATGCATTTAAAAATTGGACCTATCAGGAGGCTTATAATCATTTTGGCAACACTGCCATGTTTGGCCTCCTGGAAATTAACAGTCCCATTCATACTTTCCATGATATCCATCATGGAGCTCAAATTTCAATTACGATTTTTTAGCAGTTGGTAGCACTGACATCATTTTCAAATATGGCCGTGAGATATTCAGGTATAGATCTTTACTCCTACCAAATTTTGTTTCGATTGCTGCCGCTGTTTAGGAGTTGATAGGGGGGGGGGACACACACAGTCAGCCAGACAGACAGAAGGACAGACAGACAGAAGAACAGACAGACAGACAGACAGACACACATTTGCCCGATCTCATAAGTCTACTTTTTCCACATTTTTGCAAAATGTGAAAAGTAGGCTAAAAAATCTGAGGGACTTGGGCTTCATTTTACCTTAATCCAGCACTGAGAGTAAGGTAAGAACATGTAAAACAGATTGCTTGGATGTAAGGTGTGGTAGTTATGTAGAGATGAAACGATTACCTTAGGACAGGGAAGCATGGAAAGCTGCATCACACCAGACAAAAGACTAAAGACTCTAACAACAATAACACCAATACATGTAATTATTTTCAGGAAGTGTATCATACCCGATTATTCTAATTCGGAAAAAGTATATTGGCCAACTGAAAAGTATAAATTGACAGGGAAATGATTCTATCATTCAATGTAAAGGATAAAATAGGTCTGTTGCCAACTAATAATATTCTGCTAACGCACTCCTTAGTTGGGCATCACGAGCCTTACAGTAGTCGCATATGATGTATAACATGTGACATGTTATCCCTTGTTAACAGTGAACTGTGGTGGTCATTCAAATAACTACTTGTAAAACTCCAGTGCCGGTTTTCAGCAAAAATAATATAATGAATATTTTCACACCAAGGAACGACCACTTGAAGATGATTTATTGTAGGAATATCTTTAATGGGGCCTCTAAACCTTGAAATAATTTTGTATGTGATATAGATTCCTTATAGCCACATGGCCGACAGTACTAATCCCCGCCACCACATTCGCTCATTGTTTCCGTCCCATCCATTTCCGTTTCATTTTTCAAAATCACCCCCACAAAAAATATACAGATACCGAGTGGAAAGATGTTACACATCAATAATAATATCGTATCGCCTCGGGTGCCGGGTGAAAGCTTTGTTATATGACGCCAAGAGGGCAGCTTGCATGTCAAATTTAGTTGTTACTTGGAACGCCATGAAAGACTAGGAGGTAAGATATCTAAGCTTCTTGACCCTATAACGCTTTCTAGTAGAGAATGGAGGAACTTTGCGTTGCGAACTGTTGTATACAATAAAAGTGCTGCTTTTATTTTTAGCATTGAGGTCACGAATTAAATATACCAAGGAATTACAGTGTTCTTGTTGCAGGCAGAGATTGATATGCCTGTGCTATTTGCATAATGGAATTCATTCTCCATTCTCGCTATTGTCCAAACCCTTTTCATTGCATGTTACATGTACAGAATATTTCTTAGTATTTTGTATGCCAAGAACTTCCGCTTCTAATCACTGCTACATCAGACTTACAGAAGTTGTTCTGTATGACTTAATCACAGAATGGTTTGAACTACACAAAGCCTGTTTGAATTGTGGAAGAAAAGAAATGTTGTGACGTTTTCCATTGTACCGTTAGTTGTACAATATCTCCACCAGGATCAGTCGGCACAATACAGATGTGTGACGTGAACTGATGAATGGTTATTTCTACTTGTGCTTTGTTGTCCGCTGGTGAAGAGGTAGGACGTCATATTTCTTGCTTGCACAGTGGTAAGAGGTGACCTTTAGGTTGAGGCTGTAGCTGTCACCGTGGAGGCCTGAGTTCGTTTTCCGCCTCTGCCAAGAAATGTAACCTCTTCAGGCCCGGGTTACACAAACGTGGAACTCCAGTATAAAACTTTTATCATTCTAAATGATCTTGTCGACTTCGTCGTTACGCTGGGGTCTGGTGTTACGTTACGGTGACGGGACGAAATGTATCCAGATGCACTGAGGTGTGTGACGTCATAGTACTGCTTGGTGCATGTGTTCCCCGACAATCTCTACTTCGTTAGTATAAGACAAAAATCCCCGATTCTTGGATGTCACGGGTAATCTCAAGAACCACTGGATGGATTTTGATGCGGTTTTCGCCATTCTCTAAAGGACATCTCGAGGAAAGATTCTGTAGAAAATAATGTATGTATGATCAAAGGAAGCCAAGCAGTAATTATTTCAGTGAAAAAGTCGAAAACAAAATTGGCGACCGTGCGCTTTTTAAGCTTACTCTGGGAAACCCGTTAAAAATATCAATATACTATGAGCGTAAGAATTGGTCAGCATGAAATGTTCTACAAAAATGTCCGCGAGAGCATATCTCTATCTTCAATACATCGCCCACTATAAGTGTTTTTAGACTGGATGGAAGTGGCACGTCCCCGCGCGCTCTGGTGAGCGTGACGGCATCCCGCGCGCTTGACCTTGGTTTGCACTTGCCGTTCGCGAGTAATTTGAAACAAGATAAGCAAGATAAGTATTATGCAGATAATTTCCTAACATGTCAAGAGTATTTGGCTTCGAGCGAAGTGAGAAGCCTCCAGCCTTTCTAGCAATTTTCAGCATTTTGTAGCATTTAAAATGATACAAAGTCTAATCTTTCAGACTGACTGTCACTTTTTTTATCAGCGACAGTTGGTATTATGACCTGTATTTCTACATTTCCATTTCTACAAGTTTGGGGCTGAGGTAATAATAATATTAATAATATCGTATGGCCTCGGGTGCCAGGTGCAAGCTTTGTTAATTTACGCCCAGAGGGCAACTTCCGTGTCGAAATTTATCGCTTCTTGAAGCGCTATGAAAGTCAATGAGATTAGATATCAAAGCATTTCAGATTCCAAATAATCACAAAGTGCAATTGATATCCAAAATACTTACAAAATGCAATTGAAATTGAAAATGCTTACAAAATGTATGGTAGATTCAAACTACTCAATTGGATGGACAATACTTACAAAATTCAATTTAGATTGAAAATACTTACAAAATGTAATTTCGATTCAAAATACCCACAAAATGCAATTGAGAATCAAAATACTTGCAAAATGTGCACCCTATAAAATACCATTTAGATTGAAAATACTTGCAAAAAGAGGTTTAGGTTGAAAATACAAAATGCAATTGAAATTCAAAATACTCACAAAAGTCCCAGCCCCTATATTGAAAGACTTACTAAAAAGCAATTTAGATTGCCAATCCTTGCAAAATGCAATTGAGGTTGAAAACACACACAAAATGCAATTTAGAACGAAAAGACTTACAAAATGCAACGGAGATAAAAAAAACACCTACAAAATGGAGTGTAGATGCAAAAAAACGCTAAATGGAATTTAGATACACGGGGGTCCAATTAACAAAAACAGTGTGGGAATCTTAAAGAGCAAAGGAAATATAATGGAAAGAAAACAAGAGGTATGACCCCTCGAAGAAGGAGGGATCAGGAAAGATGAGACAAGGGCCAATTAAGGCGGGAAAGTGAAAGACTCCCTAGGCCTTGGATATCCTAATACCGTCGAGGTCGGAAGAGAACAAGCGTTGACCAAGGGAGGTCGACAGGATATAAGGCGGAGAGGAGCCCGGCACAAGTAAGTGGAAGCAATGCCGGACTCAGCTGGGGTCCCGTGGTCGCCAATCCACGTCCCACTAGATGTGAGCCCCAGGCGGATATTTAATACTTTAGCTGTCCTTCTCATTCTCTGTTATGACAACAATATCGTCGGCAAATGTTAGCAGTTTAACCTCACTACCTACGTTCACACCTCTTCCCCAAAAATGAGAAACTCAAGTATTAATTTTGTCTTAGGTCTGAAGAGGTTAATTCTGGTTTGAGGGCTCGAACTGGGTACACTACTGAGCATCGTGAGGTAAAACTGAAAAGACCTGGGTTCTATTCCTACCTCAGCCATCCTGTAAGTGGGTTTTCGTGGTTTCACACCTGTTGTTGTTTGAATCTTCAGTCTTTCAACTGGTTTGATTCCTCCCTGTCCTGAGCTAATCGTTTCATCTCTACATAGTTACCGCACCCTAAACCGATGCAATCTGATTAACGTAATCTAACCTTGGTCTACCCTACAGTTCTTGTCTTCGACCCTTTCTTCATAACTAAGCTTGCTATTCCTGGGTGTCTTAGTATGTGTCCTACCTACCTATATCTTCTCTTCATTAGCATTCGCCAGAAACATCTCTCCTCTCCCACTCGCCTTAATACCTCTTCGTTTGTAACCCTATCTACCCATCTGATCTTCATCATTCTCCTGAAACACAACATTTTAAACGCTTCAATGCTCCTCTTTTCTGGTGCACAAATAGTCCAAGTTTCACTTCCATACAGCGCCACACTCCAGGCAAGGGCTTTCAAAAATGACTTCCTAATACCTAAATCTATATTCGATGTCAACAGATTCCTTTTTTTGTAGAAATGCTTTCCTTGCCTGAGCCAACCTACTTTTTATATCCTCTTTGCTTCGTCCATCACATTAATTTTCATCGTGAACTTTTACCTCAAGACAGAGTTCATACCATTCGAAAACTCATTGAAATCCTCAGGTGTGTGGTTTACCACTTTACTCCATGAAAATGCCGGGGTGGAACCTAATTTAAGGCCACGGCCACTTCCTACCTAAATCCTACCTCAAGTACAAACAAGCACACACACTAGTGCAGCCATCACAGTACACAGGTTTTCAGACAAATTCTACACACACCTAAGTACACGGGGATAGGCCTGCATGATCACCATATCACAAAGCCCGTAACGAATCAACGACAACCCTCTGTGGCGCAGTAGGCAAGGCACTCCCAGCCAATTTCCAATTATTCAGGATCGGATTGAAACCTCCCAGTGTTCCTATGTACAGGGTCACCCGCCAAACAGATGTGCATGGTAGGTTGCATAAATTCATCCTTCTCACTGCAACCCGCCAAACAGGTGTGCATGGTAGGTTGCATAAATTCATCCTTTTAAACAGGCACTGTGTCAAACAGGTCTTACACGTTGCGTTGTGTGTCGCCAGGTCAACCGTTCTGACTTTATTCACCGAACGCAACGAGACGAGCCTTTTGAACACCATCCCAAAGGACGCCGTCTTGCAAAGTTTCCAGGACATGTATCGCCGATCTCAGCATTGCATAGTTATGGGAGGGGACTATTTCGAAGGACAATAGGGTCACTGTCGTGCATTGTTCATCTATGTTGATAGTATAGGACTATTCACCGAACTTTACTGTCACAGATTGCATATGTGCACGCGACTAAACACGGCCTGTTAAGCCGGCTGTGACCGGCGCAGATCGCGGTCGCGCGTACCCGGTTCTGCTGGTGGTGGCGCGTTAGTTCATATGGACATGTATCTGCAAAGCTTAGACGTTAGTGTTGCATGTTTAGTGAGTTTTGTGATTACTGTGATTGTTGGTCATGCCTAGACACCAATTCACATTGCGCGAACGTGTGTATATCTGTAATTCGTATATGAAAAGCAGAAAATCTTGTTCTGAAACGAGAGGAAAATTTCGAATTAAGTTTCCAGGAAGACAGGTGCCTAATGCCAGTACAATTTGAAGGCTCGCTAAACGATTCAAGGAAACATGCTCCGTAAATACCGTATTAAAAGAGTTGACAGGCATTCTTTCATCAGAAGATCTCAGGTGTGTGTTACAAGAGAGGGAGGACAGTTTTAGCATCGCCTATGAGCACTGTTAGTACACATTATTGAACATGTTTGGTAAAAGTGTGAAAGAGCGCGTCTATCACCGGCTGAACCACGTCCACGTGCCCGCAATCTGCGCCAGTCACAGCCGGCTTAGCTTGGAGTGTTGACTCGCGTGCACATACATAATGACCCTGTAGATTACAGACAGCTTGATCAGGAATAATATTGTTGTAGGAGCGCTCTGACTCTCGATCGATTGTTCTGAGAAACATCAGAAGTAGTCTGTGAATTATTGTATGGTAAATCAGTGTTCATGTCTGTTTTGATGTATTAATTGATTGGTTGATAGATTGACTGAAACAATTTACAGATGAATGAATGGTTTATTGAATGATTAATTGCTTCAACGCACGAGAGGTTGAGTTTTACATGTCTTGCATGTACAGTTTAATAATGCTTCTATTTTCGCACGAACTAAATGTGTTGGTGTCTAGTTTACTACAGTGTATGATGCAACTCATTCCGACTACTGATACCGTACGTGATTTAACCATTACTGTATGTGTTTTATTGAAGTGTTATAGGTAATTTTTGATAGTATATTGTGTACTTAATCATATATTAAACAGGGTGGCCCCCAAGTCCCGTTGCCCCTGTGTAAAGTGTAAACCATACTAAAGGTATGTTTGTAGCCTATATCTGTTTCAGTCAGTATGACTGACACGACTACTTACACTATTGAACAGCGTATTATAACAAGTTGTCGGGTGCATGGCAGAACTCACACAGGAAAGACTAATGAAGAGGCCCATTCTCACATTGGGCAGCGTATTCGACGGGATTCTGCTCCAATACAAACGTGATCCAGGTGTTTCTGCATGATCGACAGGGGTATGAACAATTCTGCAGATTGCCTACGATGTCGAATTCTTTGGTGATCTCTTCACGAACTTCTCAGAAAGCCAGCATGTTTCGTCTTTCTGGAAGGTTCGTCTGTTTCTGATCATTTCCATCACCTGAGTTACGCCTCAGCAATGTTTCGGAGAAGGATCACGTCGAAAACGCTGGCGAAAGTCAGAACAGATCTCATCAATAGATTTTTCGGTGCGAGTTCTGTCATGCACCCAACAACGCTTTATAATACGTTGTTTAACAGTAAAGGCAGACGTATTAGCCATTGTTTAATACATACTATCTGAAAAAGATACACAAAGACACGTTTAGTATAATTTACAACAGGGGTAACGGGACTTTCAACGTAATACCATTCCAATATACAGGGCGTATCCATAATGACTTTATAACTTTGAAAATTCGTACAAATTTATTTATATGACATATAGGCATGGCTTTGGTGTTATTTTATGGCAAAATACATCAACATTTTTACTTATACCTAAATAGATTCAATGTGACCTCCATTAGTCATGGGGCACACACCCCATCTGAAGACGATTTCTTGCCAAACTCGCTGCAGCATGTCAGGCATGACTTGTTTACTTGCGATGCAGATTCTAGCTCTGAGCTCTGGTACAGAAGCCCGTAAGGGTAGAACAAACACGGTATCCTTGATGAATCCCCAGAAGAAAAATTCAAGATGTGTGAGGTCCTGTGAACATGGGGGCCATGCAATTGGTGCACCTCGGCCAATCCACTTGCCTGGAAAGTGGACATTTAGGAAATCCCGGACGTTGGACAGATAGTGTGGAAAGATTATCTTTCGTGATGACTCCACTTTTCACATTTAAATTATATAGACACGACTGTAGGATTTGGGCCAGAAACATTCCACGACAAATCCTGGAATATGAATGTGATAGCCCAAAATTGGACGTGTTTTGTGCATTGAATAAGAACAAAGTTTACGGACCGTTCTTCTTTAATGAGAAAACTATCAACGGAGTAGCGTACTTAGATATACTGGAAAACATTGTAATCCCCCAGATTACATTATTTAAATCACTCATGGTGGTTCCGTATTGATATGCTAGAATAGTTATTAACAAGAAATGTACATCCGCCTGAATCAATACTATAAAACCGACAGTAGTGGCTACGCGGGCTAAAGCGCTGCGTTAGGTCAAGGGGCCAAGCTCTCTGCTGACTCGGTAGACGCGTGGGTTCGAGCCCCACCGTCGGCTGTCCTTGAAATGGTTTTCCGTGGTTTCCCATTTTCAACACCAGGCAAATGCTGGGACAGTACCTTCTGACAGGCCACGGCCACTTCCTTCCATATCCTTGCCCAGTTCCATTCATCTTCATCCATTCCATCTCTCATCGCGACGCGCAGGTCGCCCACGGGCGTCGACTAGAAAGACCTGCACTCGGCCTCTCAGGAGGCTACACGACAAAAAAAAAAAATACTATAAAGAAACAAGAAGTTCCGTGACGAACTAAAGAGCCTACTTTTCATGCCAATGATTAATCTACAGTGTATGAACCTATCTACAATAATCACGAAATTCAGTTTGTAATATCGAAATGTCTATTTCGAAATATACCTGGTATAATGTAGCCTAATAGAGCACTACAGTTGGCAGACCTGGTGACTTAATGGATTCTTAGTTCCATCTCTTAAGGTACAGAATAATAAATTAGGTTGAAGTCCAATGGACGTTACATTGGATCTATCAGCACGCGTAAAAGCATGTTGGCAACAATGTCATGCGTGTGCTGGTCAGAAATAATCTGAAATACTATGATATCTTGTTGTGCCAATTTTGGATGAAATCCATTTATTAGTATAGATGTTACATGTATTTTAAAACTGGACCTATCAGCAGGCATAGAATCATGTTAGCAGCACTGACTTATATTAATTACTCCAAATTAATCTAGAATGTCAGGTGCTATACGTGTGCAAAGTATAGAGCTGTTGGCTTGCATTCTTTCTGATATATTGATATTAGGATAAAAATATAGACAGCATTTATTAACAGTTATCAGCCCTTATTGCACTTAAGAATACTTGTAGTCATATCTGGTATGTTACACATAGCACATACGAAATTTGGTTGAAATCCAACTAATAGTATAGAAGTTACATGTATTTAAAAATTGGTCCTATCAGCATGCTTAGAATCATGTTGGTAGAACTGACGTACATAATTTACTCCAAATTAATCTAAAATGTCAGGTACTACACGTGTTCATAGTTTAAAGCTGTCGGCTTGCATACTTTTTGATATATTGGTATTTGGATAAAAAATATAGAGAGCAATTATTAACAGTTGGCAGCCCTGTTGGCCCTTAAGAATACGCTCAGTCATATATGTTTATGAACACTTTTTACATACAAAATTTGGTTGAAATCCAATTGATAGTGTAGAAGGTATATGCATTTAAAAAGTGGACCTATCAGAGGGCTTAAAATTATTTTGGCAAAACTGTCATGTATGGCCTCCTGGAAATTAAACTGAAATAGTATTGTCTACATATGTGCCAATTTTGGAAAAGCTCCCATGCATACCTTCCAAGATATCTAACATTGAGCTCAAATTTCTAGTGTGTTTTTTCAGCAGTTGGTAGCACTGACATTTTCAAATATGGACGTGAGATATTCCGGTATACAGCTTTACTCATACTTAATTTGGTTTCGATTGCTGCAGCCATTTAGGAGTTGATTGGTGGGGATACATACACAGCCAGACAGACAGACAGAATGACAGACAGACAGAGACACAGACTGACACACATTTTCCCGGATCGATCTCATAAGTCTACTTTTTCCTCATTTTTGCAAAATGTGAAAAGTAGGCTAAAAATAATAATATTTATTTAACTTGTTTTCAGTACATGTTTCGAGGATTAATTACATTTTATCCCCTTCATCAGCTATTGAAAAAAATACAAAGCGTAGCACAGTAATAAGATACGTATTTAAACCTAATATGGTGCACCATAAAATTTAGGTTATAAGAAGAGAATAAAGTGAAATGAAATAGATGGTGACGGTGATCAGCTGCTCATGACAAATAGTAGTTCCCTATAAAAGCTTGAAATGGTAGATATGTAACACCAATACTTCACCAGCCCGTGTAGGTCTATAACTAATGAAGAGCCTGTATGCTTAAAGATCCAAATTTAGCATTTTCAAAACGAAGCGGCTTTAAGAAACCCGACGTGATGGAAGGTGGTCTCTAGGTAAAGAGAGGTTAGTTCAAAGCGTATGGTGTCTGAAAAAAAAAAGCAATGGAAGAAACAGATAAAATTATACCAGTGACAAAGATGAAAAAGATATTAAAATCATTATGCAAATCTAATTTAAACGACATTAAAAGAATATAAATCAAATAAATATCACAACTTACATGAGGTTAGGACAATGTTATATTTCATTTTATTCAGTTCTTATAACCTAAATTTTATGGTGCACCATATTAGGTTTAAATACGTGTCTTATTACTGTGCTACGCTTTTTTTTTCAATAGCTGATGAAGGGGATAAAATGTAATTAATCCTCGAAACATGTACTGAAAACAAGTTAAATAATTATTTTTTCTTTACATTATTGATTCAGGCGGATGTACATTTCTTGTTAATAACTATCCCCCATATTGTCGTTGATGACCAAGAACGCAGTATACACTTCATGAAAGATGGCGCACCACCACACTACCTCTCCAACGTCACTTATCTGTGATCTCATTGACTTTCATTGTAGTGTTTGTTTGTTAGTTAGCTTGTTTCTTTGTTTCTTTCTGTCTTTCTTCCTTTGTTTCTTCATTCTCCACGTTGCCATGAGGATACAGAGTGCTTGACTCAACATGTGATTACTTTAGTGATTGCACAGGTTGTTGTAATGATATGGTAAGACTATTTGGAATTCGTTTATCCGCTATGAAATTATATTTGTATTATAATGTGTGTCCCCAGGGTTCCCATGTTCTGTATTTTATCATTTTAAATGATCTTGTCGACTTCGTCGTTACGCTGGGGTCTGGCGTTACGTTACGGTGACGGGACGAAATGTACCCAGGTGCACTGAGGTGTGTGACGTCATAGTACCGCTTGGTGCACGTGTTCCCCGACAATCTCTACTTCGTTAGTATAAGACAAAAATCCCCGATTCTTGGATGTCACGGGTAATCTCGAGAACCACTGGATGGATTTTGATGCGGTTTTCACCATTATGTAAAGGATATCTCGAGGAAATATTCTGTAGAAAATAATGTATGTATGATCAAAGGAAGCCAAGCAGTAACGATTTCAGTGAAAAAGTTGAAAACAAACTTGGCGTCCGTGCGCTTCTTAAGCTTACGCTGGGCAAACCGTTGAAATATCAATATACTATGAGCGTAAGAATTGGTCAGCATGAAAAGTTCTACAAAAAGTCCGCGAGAGCATATCTCTATCTTCAATACATGCCCACTATAAGTGTTTTTAGACTGGATGGAAGGGGCACGTCCCCGCGCGCTCTGGTGAGCGTGCGGCATCCCGCGCGCTTGACCTTGCTTTGCCCTTGGTTTGCACTTGAAACAAGATAAGCAAGATAAGTATTATGCAGATAATTTTCTAACATGTCAAGAGTCTTTGGCTTCGAGCGAAGCGAGAAGCCTCCAGCCTTTTTAGCATTTTTCAGCATTTGTAGCATTTAAAATGATACAAACTCTAATCTTTCAGACTGACTGACACTTTTTAAATACAGTTTATGTTGTTTAATTTTTCTACGTTCTATTGAGCAAAATTACGTTTCAAACGTAAAATGAATGGATCTCCAACATCAAGTCCAGGAATGGAGTGATCGGTAAAGTCAATACGGCCTGCGGCTTAACAAAGCTAAAACAGAATAAATGATATCTGATGCAGAAGAAATCGGAATAATCCAAGTCGATGGCGATGATCTGCCTCGAACGACACAATTTAAGTTCTTGGCTCTACGATAACTGCTGAAAGCTAAAGGTCGTCTCACCAAGGAGGATGAAGTGGCGAGCAACGACAGGTGTCATGTGCGACCGCCAGACGAAAGACCACCTAAAATCGAAGATTCGTCCCCTGGAGTTTTATGGTACTGAATGTTGGCCGATCACCAAGGAAGCAGAACGTCGGCTAAGTGTCATGGAGACCAAGATGCTTAGATGGACAGCTGGCATTACTAGGCCTGGATCACATCCCCAATGAAAGAATAAGGGAACGATTTGGTGTCGCGGCAATCAACAACAACATGCGTGAGGGTCGTCTTCGATGGTTTGGGCATGTGCTACGGTCAGGAGCGGGCGCCATTGCAAAACAGGGCTACACACTGGAGGTCGCCGGGAAAAGACTAAAGAGTGACCGAGACAACGTTGGGCCGATATACTGCACAGGGATCTGAAAAGCGTTAAACTACATCCGGACGTGGCTCAGGACCAAGTGAAGTGGAGACAGCGGATTCACATAGCGGACTCTGCCACGAGGCGGGACAAACGCTAAAGTAAAAGTAGTAGAAGAAGAAGAAGATTTATCACCTATATTGTTTAGACCAAAATCTTAAAAAATTGTCTGGAATTTTTCATGAAACTATTAAACTTGATCTTCGAAACTCCTGTGTAACATTTTAAGTGGATATCTATTGTGGTTTTTGAAGCCATATTTTCAGTGTTGCCTTAGTAAACAAGAGTTTGGTGCTTTTCAGTCGGTCAACACGAATGTACCCAAAAGAGATGGGTTATTTCAGGATTAGGGCATAACCCATCTCTTTTGGGTACATTTCTGTTGACCGACTGAAAAGCACTAAACTCTTGGATATCTATTGTTTCATTGCCTAGTATAAATGTGTGTTAATTGATGACTTGATTTTTAGGTAGATTTCATTAGAAAGCTAACTATTGAAATGGATCCCATGTTTCGACTTCCGGAAAATTTCGACATATCTTCGCGTTTCACATCCCCCACACACCAAAACCACCGTCAGTTCAAAAGTTTATATATAATTTATGTATATATATATATATATATATATATATATCAGTTTCTTGTGGACACGATAACTGCCGTAATTTTGTACCAATCACTTTCAATTTTTTACCGAATATGTATACCTATAAAATATCGGTCGAGTTATTTACTGGGCTAAATCGGTCGAAGGGGGTGAAAATGGGGAGCTTTTTTCGAAAAATTGAAATATTGCTGTAACTCTCTTAATATGTGAAATATCGAATCCGTTCAACGTTCATACTATGTGCCGGATAAAGCCCAAAAATTTTTGTTTGAAGAGTTTTTTATAGCACCAACCATTGACCAAAGGGGTGGGAAAAAGTGTTTTTTTCGGGAAACATTAATCATATCTCTCTTAATAGGCACAATATAAAAACCGTACAAAATGGACAATATTCCCCTAATAATTACCTAAAACTTTTGTCTGAAAGAATTTTTGATATGACCCACCATTAAGCCAAAGGATGAGAAAAATGATATCGGAATTATAAGAAAATGCCAAGAGCTATCAGAGGTTGCCATGACAACACTACTAAATTGATGAGGGATGAGCCATCAGACGTTGCCATGACAACGCACTTGCACGAGATCAGATTTAGTATTTCCATCTGACTAAGTGGTAAGCGGCTTCAGTGACGTAACTGGTAGCATGCTGAATGTCTATGCCCAAGGTCGCGGTTTCAAAGCCGGCCAAAGTCGTCGGATTTTCTAAGAGCGCTAAAATCCCTCAGTATGCTTTCTTTTGGAGGGGAAGTTCCAACGTTCGTTGCAAGTTGCTGGTTGGGGTGGCATCTAGTAGCCAAGTTCACAACTAGGTGTCGTTGACGGTAGTACCTGGTAGCAACATTAGGAAATACTGCTTGAAATTGACCGTCTGCAGTCCTTACCTGAATTAAGACTACTACAGCCATTACAATTCACACCGTTTATCAGACAGATTCTACACTCACCCAAAGTACACGGGGTTAGATGACCACGTTGTCGTAGGCCCTAAACTGAGGAACCAACCAGAGGTAGATTTCATTAGAGAGCCAACTATTGCAATGGGTACCATGTTTCGACTTCCGGAAAATTTCGACATATCTTCGCGTTTCACATCCCCCAGACCCCAAAACCACCGTCAGTTCAAAAGTTTATATATAATTTATGTATGTATATGTATATATATGTATATCAGTTTCTTATGGACACGATAACTGCCTTAAATTTGCACCAATCACTTTGAATTTTTTACCGAATATGTATACCTATAAAATCTCGGTCGAGTTCGTTAGTGGGCTAAATCGGTCGAAGGGGGTGAAATGGGGGGCTTTTTTTCGAAAAAGTGAAATATTGCTATAACTCTCTTAATATGTGAAATATCGAATCCGTTCAACGTCAATACTATGTGTCGGATAAAGACCAAAAATTTATGTTCGAAGAGTTTTTTTTATAGCACCAACCATTGACCAAAGGGGTGGGAAAAAGTGGTTTTTTCGGGAAACATTAATCATATCTCTCTTAATAGGCACAATATCAAAACCGTACATAATGGACAATATTCCCCTAATAATTACCTAAAACTTTTGTCTGAAAGAATTTTTGATATGACCCACCATTATGCCAAGGGATGAGAAAAATGATTTCGGAATTATAAGAAAATGCCAAGAGCTATCAGTGGTTGCCATGGCAACACTACTAAATTGATGAGGGATGAGCCATCAGACGTTGCCAAGATAACGCACTTGCACGAGATCAGATTCAGATTTCCATCTAAGTGTGAAGCGGCTTCGGTGACGAAACTGGTAGCATGCTGAATGTCTATGCCCAAGGTCGCGAGTTCAAAGCTGGCCGAAGTCGTCGGATTTTCTAAGAGCGCTAAAAATCCCTCAGTATGCTTTCCTTTGGAGGGGAAGTTCCAACGTTCGTTGCGAGTTGCTGGTTGCGGTGGCATCTAGTAGCCAAGTTCACAGCTAGGTGTCGTTGACGGTAGTACCTCGTAGCAACATTAGGAACTACTGCTTGAAATTGACCGTCTGCAGTCCCTACCTGAATTACAGACTAATACAGCCATCCCTAAGTACACGGGGTTACATGACTGCGTTGTCGCAGCCCCTAAACTGAGGAACCAACCAAAATCTCTGCGGGAGATATAATTTTGCGTGAAGAAGTAACAGACCGTTACATAGTTACACATCAGTGTCGAAACCTTGCATAAGGACAGTGTGACCACAAGTATAAAAATGGACCCCAAATGACAAGAAGGTTACCGTTCCCATAAGACAATAAAATGTTTAAAATAAGCATAAAATGACGAATAACAAAGTTAATTAGGCTCCAATTATAAAATACCTTCTCGCAACAATGAGGTCTGATCTTTCTACGAAAACCTGCATATTCTGCCTATTTTCGCCTATCCCCAAGTTTGGCCGGTGAAATCTACCTCCGCCTTCCGGCGTGCCGAGAGGACTTTTTTTTAATGTGACTGTAGTTTGTACTCGAACCCAAATCACTTGCTACCTTATTCATTCCAGACTTTTAACAGAGTCCCGCTCATGGAGGAGGCCGTAATAGTGCAGGAGCCTGTCCAAGAAGATTCGAGTTTGATTCCAACTGTGTCTCGAAGTCTTACTCAACAGTTATGACCGCAGCAAGAGAAATTATTCCCTAAAGGTATTTCTTTGATTATCAAATAATTATATAACCAATAATCGTCATCATTATATATTGCATTAAACGGGCCTTTGAGGCCTACAGCAGAAGGACAATAGCAAAAAAAATATTACAAGTATTACAAAAACAAACAAAAATATTACAAAGGAAAACAAGATGTTCAGTAAAGGAACATATAGCCTACCTTCTCCTAAATCCATGGGTATTGTTATAACTCTTTGTCCTTTTCAAGGAGTGTAATTGAATGTTCGTTGTAGTAGCTTGTAGAAATACAACGTGTTATACGGATATTAACAATGAATATGAGGTGCCTTTTGCTAGTGCTACATCTGTGCAAAATTTCATTCACTTCGGTTTCACCGTGTTTAAATTGATATGGTGAATCAATTTGCACACATACATGGCCGCTATCAGCTAACTATTAGGCTAATGACCTTGTAGTTCAGTCAAAAGATGCTTCCCACAAAAAGGTATGTTGTTGCAAAATTTGATAGAGATCAAATAATTAGGTTAGTCGTAATTTGATTTAAGCTTTTAACATTTGGGTGGCCGCCATTCCGTTTCCGTCAAGATGGCGGCAATATAAAATATGACCCTGAGGTGCCCCTTGCTAGTGCTACCTACGTACCAAATGTCATTAAATTCGGTTTTACCGTGTTTGAATTGATAGGGGGAATCGATTTGCATACATAAATGGCCACCATATGCAAACTATTGGACTGACGACATTGTAGCTTGGTCAAAGAACGCTTTTCACATAAAGGTATGTTGTTGCAAAATTTGGTAGAGATCAGATGATAAGGTTGGGCTTAATTTGATTTAAGCTATTAACATTTGGGTGGCCACCATTACGTTTCTGTCAAGACGGCGGCGATATAAAACATGGCAATGAGGTGCCCTTTGCTAGTGTTACATCTGTACCAAATTTCGTTCAATTTGGTTTCACCGTGTATGAATAGATAGGGGGAATCGATTTGCACACATACATGGCCGTCATCTGCAAATTATTGGGCTGATGACCCTTTAGTTTGGTCAAACGATTCTACTTGCATAAAGATATAATGTTGCAATAACCGGTTGAGATCAGACGATTAGGTTGGTCGTAATTTGATTTAAGCTTTTAATATTTGGGTGGCCGCCATTACGTTTTCGTAAAGATGGCCACGGTATAAAAGCTGACACTGAGGTGCCCTTTGCTAGTGCTACCTCTGTACCAAATTTCGTTCCGTTCGGTTTCACCGTGTTTGAATTAATAGGGGGAATCGATTTGCACACAAACATGGCGGCCATCTGGAGACTATTGGGCTGATGACCTTGTAGTTGGGTCACAGGATGCTCCCCACATAAAGGTATGTTGTTGCAAAATTTTGTAGAGATCCGATCATTAGGTTAGTCGTAATTTGATTTAAGCTTTGAACATTTGGGTGGCCGCCATTACATTTCCACCAAGATGGCGGCAATATAAAACATGACAGTGAGGTGCCCTTTGCTAGTGCTATATCTGTACCAAATTTCGTTCCATTCGGTTTCACCGTGTTCGAATTAATAGGGGGAATCGATTTGCACACAAACATGGCCGCCATCCGCAAACTTTCTGGCTGATGACCTTGTAATTTGGTCAAAGGATGTTCCCCCCATAAAGGTATGATGTTGCAATAACCGGTTGAGATCAGTTGATTAGGTTGGTCGTAATTTGATTTAAGCTTTGAACATTTGTGTGGCCGCCATTACGTTTCCGTCAAGATGGCGGTGATATAAAACATTACACTGAGGTGCCCTTTGCTAGTGCTACCTCTGTACCAAATTTCGTTCAATTCGGTTTCACCGTGTTCGAATTGATGGGGGGGACAGACATTCAGAGTACACACACTCACACATCCACACACACTCACAGACTCACACACACAGACAGACACACAATTTTTCTCCCTGTGTTGATCTCATAAATCTACTTTCATTTTTTGCAAAATTCGAAATTAGACTAAAAATACAAAACACAAACAAAACAATCAAATAAAAGGAAAGTCAGTCAATTATGAGAGGAGGTATTTGCTGCAGATGGTACTCCATTTTTTCCGGTCTCTAGCAGCATCTTCCATGGCTGTCGGTTCCACTTCTTGAAGGATCGTCGTCACTCAATCCTTCCATCGTGTTCTTGGGCGTCCTCTCGGGCATTTTCCCGTAGGTTGAGATTGGAGGACTCTCTTGGGAAGGGATCCGTCCGCTCGTAAGATGTGTCCAAACCATTGTAGTCGCCTCTGTCCCGTTATCCGTCCAATGTGTGGCTTTCCAAACCTCTGGTACAGGTCTTCTTTCTTCTCTCCCATTTACCTTCCATGTTATTCTAGACGGGTCTATAAATTTTTCGAAGTGCCTTTCTTTCAAACGCACATATTGAATCTTCTTTCGATGCTGATATCGCTCAAGTTTCACAACCGTATAAAAGTGCTGGTCTCACCAGTGTCGTGTACAGATGGACTTAGTTCTTCTTAGATATCAGACGAGATTTGAAGAGATTGTTCAGACTTAAGATACGCGATTAGCTCTTGTTATGCGTTGATGTACTTCTTTCGTCACTTCACTTTTGTTGGTTAATATTGAGCCCAGGTACTTGAACTCTTCAACTCGTTCGAAGGTATGTCCGTCTACAACAATGTAGGAGGGAGAACTCGACGACGTGATACTCCGACATATTTAGTTTTGTCCATGTTCACCTGCAGCCCAATTTTCTCTGCATTTTGGGGGAATCGGGAAGTATCAGCACACATTTGCTCTAGAGTGCCACCAAGGATCACAATATCGTCTGCAAATGCTAAAATTATATAACCAATAATAATAATAATAATAATAATAATCGAGTCGTATACCTGTGGTCTCAACTGAGATCACCACAAAAAAACAAAACTCAACTTGAGCGCATGATGGAAAAGACGATCACAGAATCACTACCCCAGGCACCAGTCGATAGACTGGACTCACCTGATCATTGGATTCTGGGGGGTCAGGGACACCATGCGGAGAAGAATCGGAGCTTCTCAAGAACTCTTCACACTCTCAAAACTCGACGCAAGAATTTTATTGGCACAATTAATGTGAACACCCTCACTAAAACAGGCAAATTAAAACAACTCACTAACGTCCTCGAAAAATTTGACCTCAAAATCACCGCACTTCAAGAGACACGATTCACGGATGAAGAACACTTTAATTCGGAGAATTTCAGAATCTATAACGGCAAACCTGCCATAAAAGTTAGAGGCAAACTACCACTCCTGGGAACCGGTTTCGCCATACACAATTCCGTACTCGACTCAGTCATCGATTTCTCTTCTCCCAACGAAAGAGTATCTCTGCTCTCAGTAAAGTCAGCCAATAAAGCTTACACACTGATCAACGTCCACGCTCCCATAAATCAACTCAACAAATCCAATCCTGAAACTATGGACAATTTCTGGGAAACTCTCGAAGAAACAACCAACAAAATACCAAGGCACCATGTGAAGATATTATTGGGCGATTTTAATGCCCAGTTAGGTAAGGAAAGAAAATTTAGTGATACCACAGGCCCCCATACTAAGCATGAACGTACCGACGGGAATGGTGAAAGACTAATTGGCTTCTGCAGAAACTTTGAAATTAAGATCATGAGCACACAATTTCAAAAACCTCCACACAAGTTAACCACGTGGAGATCACCCAATATTAGACAGGGTGAATACCAAATTGACCATATCGCAATTTCCAAGAAAAACACAAAAGAAATTTTAAACGTCCGAGCTCGCAAAGGCGCCTTTGAATCAGACCATCATCTTCTCCAAATTAAGACGAAATTCCAACCCAATAGAAAGCAAAAAGGCCCACCCAAAAATATCAAACCAGATCCAGAGTACTTGAAACTCCACAAAGAAGAAATCATAATGCAAATTAATCAGGCGACATCAACAGACTGGCAGAAAATAACGAAGGAAATTCAGGAAGTCATGAAACTAGGACAACCTCCTCGCACAAGAAAACATCGTTGGTGGAATGCAATTTGCGATCGGGCAGTTGACAACCGAATGATTGCGTGGAAAAAGTTTAACAGTCACAAAACTGAGGAAAACTGGGTGAACTTTCTTAAAACCCAAAAATATGCCTCCAAAACAATTAGGAAAGACAAACGAGGATATGACAACAACAGACTCCATGAAATCCAGCAGGATTTCACCCAACATAATACTAGAAACTTCTACAAGACAAAAACTTAAAGGGATATCAGGCGCCCAGCATGTGCTTCAAAAAACCCGATGGCACGTTGGAAACTAACGCGAAAGAAAACTGTAAAATATTAGCCCAATACTTCAACTCCCTTCTTAACTGCGTACCACCCCAAGAAAAACTTGCCTTCACTCCTCCGGTTTCCACACACCCGGACTCACAACTCCCTGACCTAGAAGAAATTCAGGAGATCATCCAAAAGCTCAAAAATAACAAAGCACCAGGAGAAGATGGTATCATTGCTGAATTCTGGAAACTGAACGATCCTACACTTACGCAGAAACTTCATCACCTTATTTCAGACATATGGAAGATGGAGCGAATACCAGAAGACTGGAAATGTGCTCTAATTCATACGTTACACAAAAGGAGTGATAAAACAGACATGAGTAATTACAGGGGAATCTCCCTGCTCCCTATTGCTTATAAAATCCTCTCCAAGGCACTTTTAAACAGGCTAGAACCCCAGGGGGATCCGCTAATTTGTGAATACCAAGCCGGATTCAGAAAAGGGCGATCATGTGCTGAAAAGGTGTGGAGCTTAAAAACAATATTACAAATGAGAAAATGTAGAAATACAGTAATAACATTCGTCGACTTCAGAAAAGCGTATAACTCTGTAGACCGCGAAACCCTTTTTATGATCATGAAAGAATTCGGGATGGACAGAAAGACCCGAAAAATCATTGAACAGACGCTTACAGGAACTATGTCCAAAGTGAAATTCATGGGTGAAATATCGGAGCCCTTTCTCATCAAAACTGGAGTTCGACAGGGGGACGGATTATCCCCAATACTCTTTAATATTGTTCTAGAAAAGATCATTAGGGAATGGGAACCTTATGTAAAAGGCATTCAAATTGGAATCAAAAAAAGAGAACCGTCTTACAGTCAAGTGCCTCGCTTTTGAGGACGATATTGCCATTATCACTAACACCAGACATGAAGCCATACACCAAGTGGAAAAATTACATGAAATTGCTCAAAGAACCGGACTACAAATTTCTTATGAAAAAACCCACTATATGGAAAGACGGCCAGAAAATAACTCTTCTTTAATCACACAATACGGAAAAATAACACGAGTCCCCCATTTTAAATACCTTGGTGAAATCATTCAGTCTTCGGGACTAAACCGAATCGCCAATGAACAAAGAATCACCAAACTACAGAAGGCCTACAAGCTAACGTGGGCTCACTACAACATGAAGTGCATCTCGCTGGACGCAAAATTAAGGCACTATACAGCGGTGATTCTTCCGGAAGCAACTTACGCAGCCGAAACAATGGTGATCGACGGTCATTCCAAAATTAAGGATATAGAAAAACAGGAAAGGAAAATTCTCAGAATGATTTACGGGGCAGTTAATAATAACGGTATTTGGATGAAGAGACCTCAAAGCGAACTCTACCAAAAGATCTACACGATAACGGAAGTAATCAGAAAACGCAGAGTACAGTTTTTATACACACATTTACAGGATGGAAAATTTCAGAACGCCGAAGGAATTGCTCAACGTTATAACACGGAGTAAGTGTGGCACGGAGTGGCTGACAGAGGTTCAGAGGGACCTACAACAGGTCAACATTGAACATTTTGAGGACCGCACCGAGTGTAGGAATAAAATCAAAAATGTTAAGTTTGATCATAGACCATCGCGACGGCCTGGAAGAAAGTGGACAGCTGAGCGGAAGAAGGAGCATTCTGAGAGGATGAAGAGGTTTTGGGAACAGAAGCGAGAAAACGCCAGAAGATGAAATCATGTATTCAAGTTCAATCGCTCTCCTAAAGGGGAACAATCGATTAAATAAATAATAATATTGCACTGTGTTATATAGAAGGTTATTTATTTAACTTGTTCCTTTCTCGCTACAGAAGGCTCTTTCGTTGAGCAGCTCCTTGAAGCAAGCTATCAAACCTTTAAATCTCTCTTTATACGTCTTTACATTATCCGATATTTTTATGCATTGGATGTTGTACTCTGTGACGTAGAGCTCCCAGACTGCGGGAAGTGTGTACACGCTGTTAGGAAGACTGGTCTTGTCTGTCATAAGCTCTATTTCACAGTACGCTTTAACAAATTGTAATTCGGACATAAACTTCACTTGTCGTAAACAGTTGTCGTTGACTCATTTTAGAGGCTAGGGATATCTCGATCATCAGTCCCATGAACTATGGTGTGAGATGGACTGTCTGATAATCTGTGATTTTGTGGTGACTGCAATAGTGTGTGTGTAACTATAGCTATTAGGATAAGGAACTGATGAACAGCATGTGCCTCGGGACATGAAATAATTTACCAACTAGACATTTGCTTGAAAGGAGTAATAGTTAGTTATTTAATTATTCCTTCGTTCGTTCGTTCATTTATTTATTTATTTATTTATTTATTTATTTATTTATTTATTTATTTATTTATTTATTTATTTATTTATTTATTTATTTATTTATTTATTTATTTATTTATTTATTTATTTATTTATTTATTTATTTATTTATTTATTTATTTATTTATTTATTTATTTATTTATTTATTTATTTATTTATTTATTTATTTATTGTCTTTTGAGTGGAAGAATTACGACTCTCGGCCCTCTGTTAACCACATTAATTTAGCATGTAGAACATTAAAACATTTACAAGTAAATTACCCTACATTACAGATTGCACAAGCAAACAAAAATCTACATTTAATAATATCGAGACACTCATTCACACAAGTCAGTCAGCAGTACTCATCAGGTTTTGAATTTCTTCAGTGAGGACACATTCCTGACATTGACTGGTAGGGAATTCCAGAGTCTTGAACCCGTAACCACAAATGATTTGTTCAAGCAGGAAGTGTGGCGCAAGGGAATAGCAAGGGAGGTTCCAGAACGCGTGTTATTACTATGGGTATATGAGAGTAGCTTAAATTTATGAGAGTTGTGCAGTGGCGTTTTTAGGTCATACGTAGGAACCATCGGGAAAAGAACACACGTAGGAGGGTTTTTCTCAGCACCTGGATTCTAACCTCTGATATGCGTATTGCTGCACCTCCCCATCGCAGTCGTGGTGACAAAAATAACACGCACAGCTACACCGCGGTGATTGTCGTAAACAATGAACCTAACTAGATACAGTCCTTGAGATGGCAGTGATGGTAGTTATTTCATATTCATATTTTTCTGCAATGCAACTACAGTGCGTCAGGGAATGTTCTCCGCAGTGCCTAGGCACTGCTACGTTAGGTGAGAGCCGGGGTTAAGTTGGCAGCGCGGTGTCAGACCTTTCGCTCACTCGCCGACAGCCAGGCACTAGCTTGTCTTCTCCAAGGTCGACAGGATATCAGAACACACGTGTGAGCTGTGCTGTGCTGTGCTGTGGAAAGCGTCAGTGTGAATGCAGTGAGGGAGCGTTTAGATTATTGGAATAGTGCAACAGGATACAGTCGGTAATGTTTACTACTGAAGATTGATTCATTGATTTTATTTTCACGGCTACGCTTAGTGCTTAAGAGCTCCTTTACAGTAGCGCCCTACATAAAATATTATTAGGGCTTATAAAAATAAAACATTTCACTTACATTCACAATATAAATAATCATAGTCTAACAATTATAGTAACAAAAAGATAGTAACAATACAATAATAATAATAATACTAATGATAATGGAAAAATTATATACAAAAGAGTGAGAGTGCATACAGACTATCAGCCCGAAAAACAAACACAATACACTGTACAAGGAAAGCTATTAAAGTAGACAGGTTGTCAGCTATTGTCCTTGTGTTATAATTGAACTTTAAAAAAAGTATTTTAACATAATACAGTAATCAAATGTGAGAGGTATACTGCTCCAAGAAGCAGGATGGAAGATGTCTTTTGAAAGCTGCAGTGCTTGCAATGTTGACGAACTTATATAAATCGAAGGTGTTGAAGAGGCGTGAGGCGGTGCAAACAAACGATTTATTGAACTTCATGGTTTGGTGTATAGGAATCTGGAGTGTTAATTTTGTGTATCTATTTTCTCGATTATGAACAGAATGCATTGGTGTAAAGGCAATGTAGATACATAACGGGGTCTTGGTATGTAATATTTTATGTGTCAGAATGGCAACTGATAACTGCCTGCGCTCGTGGAGTTTCAGCCATTTCAGCTGCACGTAGTAAGGTGTGATATGTTCATCTCGCCTTACATCCAGAATGTACCGAACACATGCATTCTGGACTCTTTGTAATTTGATGTTCTGTGTTTCTGGTAAATCATTGTATACAGCAGAGCCATAATCAATGATTGGAAAAATGAGAGTTTGGACGAAGAGCTTACGTATGTTAGGAGGGGTGAAAGAAACAGTTCTTTTCAGGAGATGCATAGTTGATACAACCTTCCTTACCACATTAGACGTATGCTCTGCCCACGACAGTGTTCTATCAAATATCACTCCGAGATTATTGACAGTGTTGCTATATTTAATATTATTATCTAGTATCTTGATGGGTAGTAGTGAATTAAAATCTACAGAATTTTGAAGTTTTGTATATCCAATGGATATAAGTTGTGTTTTAGATATGTTCAAGTTAAGATTATTATTTAGGGCCCATTCACAAAGCCTGCCAACGTCTTCATTA
Organism: Meconema thalassinum; assembly: GCA_946902985.2. Lineage (NCBI taxonomy): Eukaryota > Metazoa > Arthropoda > Insecta > Orthoptera > Tettigoniidae > Meconema > Meconema thalassinum. The sequence goes on from OX336388.2 coordinate 2,124,127,577, forward strand.
AACAGATTTATACGACCACATGCAGTGTTAGGCGTGAGGTGAAAATAGGCTTGGAGGTCATCAGCGTATATATGAACAGAACTATTTCGGAATTCATTAGAAACATCGTTTATATATATCGAGAAGCATAGTGGACCTAAGACAGAACCCTGAGGTACTCCACTTTCTACCGATTTCCAGTCTGAGGAGGAGCCATCCGTGAGGACCACTCTCTGTGTACGCATGGAAAGGTAGGATTTGAACCAGGAAAGAGCACTCTGAGAGAAGCCAAAAGATTTCAGCTTTGCAAGAAATATATTGTGATTCACACAGTCAAAAGCCTTACTGAAATCGAAAAGACATAGGATTGTAAGCTGACGCTTGTCCATAGCTGAGCGTATATCATCGCTAACCTTTAACAATGCAGTGGTGGTACTATGACCCTTTATAAACCCAGATCGGTAAGGATTGAAGATATTAAATTTATTTAGGTATTCACATACTTGTTCGTGAACTATTTACTCAAGCGCTTTACTAAGGGCACGAAGGATATTTATTGGTCTAAAGTCACTACAGCTAGTGGGGTTTTTATTTTTTGGCACTGGACGTATGTTAGCACACTTCCAAAGAGACGGGTATACTCCACTTTGTTAGGAGAAATTAAATAGATGTATAATTGGGGGAAGAAATACTTCAAGACAGTTATAAATAAGAGAAATTGGGATGCTATCAGGGCCTCTTGCTTTTGTACGAATTGATTTGATAGCTTTCACAATCTGGTGTGGGTAAACATACATGAAGAAAAAAGAGAGAGCGTTTTTGGTGGAATACGTTTTACGTGAAGGCGATTGGTTTACAGAAAATGTAAAACTAAAATTTCAGGCGCGGTTTTCTAATTCAAAGTGTCCAAACCGGGATACCGTACGGGATTTGATAAGTAAATTTCGTGTGACCGGCTCAGTTCACGATGTACCAGGAACAGGCAGACCTACGCTGTTAATAGACGAAAAAGTTGATGAAATTTCTGATATAATCCTGCGAAGTCGAAGTAAATCAATACGCAAATTAGCTCAAGAAAGAGGAATCTCTAAGAGGACTTTTTGTTGTTTGTTTTGTTTTGATACAAGCGGCGGCAGCTGCACTGTCAGCAGCAACCGTGCTGCCAACTTAACTCCGGCTCTCACCTAACGTAGCAGTGCCTAGGCACTGACATCCTGTATTTAGAAGTTGGTAGAGGCACAAACACACATACATCGCAAGATATTGATATCATTGGTCTACTTTTTCAATTATTATTAACTTAGGTTGAGAAAAAGAAACCAAATAGCCTATTTTCATATATTCTACTGGTCTTTCCATTAAGGGTCTTTCCCCCTATTGAAAGAATTTTCCATGTGATATACTAAAAAATATCCTTTAGTACATTACCTGTGTTGTGATAAAGTATATAGTAAGAAAATCAAAATGAAATATCCATACGTTGTATTAAAAGTCGAGTCATCACTAAAGATAATCTTTCCACGCTATCTTCATAGACAAGAAACATAAAGAAGGCACAATCTGCCCGTCGTGCATGCCCTGTCTAAAATCAAAGCTCTCATCGTTCGCCAAGATAATTCGTAAGAAAACACTTAAGTTAATTATTCGCCAAATCAATATTAATAATAACACACTAAAATGTCTACAATTTATAGATCATTTGAAGTGTACATGTTTCGAAACAACAATTGTTTCTTCTACAGCACAATTGAGAGAGAAAAACTTATTCTAAGGAAAAACATAAATTAGAAATGGATATCCTTAAAATACGTCTTACAAGAATAATTTTGAAAAATATTTATAAATCCTTAAAAGTATCTGTGAAAATTTAGGCAATTATATGGTTAATCTTCTGAAAAAAATATATGAAAAATATTGTAAAAATTCCTCTTCTGAAAAATGTATTAGTTAATATGGTTCTCTGAACATAAACAGTATCTTAAAAAAAGAAGCTAGTAAAGTTTTAAAGTAGGCTACTGTACCATGAAGTTGAAATAACACATGTAGTCATATCTCTGGAAATGAAACAAACTTGGACCCTACAAATAGCATCAAGTCTATCTTTCGATATGCATTCAGTTCTTATATGCCTTCTGTTCCGCAAGTCAACTATTTCAATACGTGGTGGCATCTCAATCTCGAAAATCTTAATTCAGAGCATCCGATTGGCATCTACGTCGTTATGCCTTCAGTTCCGCGTGCCAACTATTTTGGGATATTTAATGTATTGTGACCGATATCGCATGGTTTTGAGAGCTCTGGCAACGTCGCATAGCAGGAGGAAGGATGCAAGCGGAAGTAACCTGAGGTTGATGTTTTTACGTCATGGACATAGTCGACAGCATGACTAGGCGAAGGTTCCAGAAGTGTAGAGGGCGCTGATGAGCTCCAGGAAAAGTTGAGGTGGAAAGGTCACACCGGAGAAGCGGGTCACTTCATTTTACATCGCCGTACAACGAAGGTCACTTCATTTTGCATCGCCGTCCAACGAAGTTCACTTTCTTTTGTGTCGCCGTACGCCAAAGTTCATCTTTATTTTTGTGTCGCCGCACGCTGAAGTTCCTAACAAGTGTGTAGTAGCAGTCGTACCGTGGCCGCTTGGAACCAGTGTGGTATTCCGACAGTTTTTGGGACATAGCTGAAAAGCTCAGTATTATTTCTTGCGTGGACAGCTCTGTGTTAACGAATACTAAAGCTGAATGTGGCGAGGTGATATTATAACGCAGATCATAATGCATTATGTTGTGGGACACTAGTCATTTGTACAATGAAGTGCGAGCAGACACACGTGGTGTCTCAAGCTTTTACCAGGTACGGGACTGTATGGGCCGTGCGCTATATAACTGACGCCCAGAACATATGAACGAAGCGATGTGCTTTTGTTTGACGACCAGACAAATGAGTATCCAGGGTCAGTGAACTATGAGAGATAAACTGAGTGTAGTCCAAATATAGAGCGACATTCTAGGTCAAGGACGGACGTAATATCTTATGAGTACAGGCTTGTGTAGACGCATGCGATATAACCTGTGCCGTTATAGAGGTATTTTCACGGCCATGAGTTGATATTACTTGGCATATTCGACATGAAGATTGCAGCGATGTATTGGACGGACATAAAGACTATCAGTACAGACCAGTGCGAGTTTTGTGTCAAGAACTTTACGAGCGAAGAGATGGCAAGCTAAGTTTAGTATGTGGAAGCTGTTACGATGACGTGGAAACGAAGGCGAGCCAGGACCATGGGCACCCCGAGGGTCGCGAGCTGGATCCAGGACGAGAGGGGAGGATGTTCAATGGGAAGAACGTGGACCCAAACCCCCAGGAAACGTGTCAGCGGAACCAAGACTGAGGTGGCCGAAAGGTACTGAAAACCATGTTAATTCTTAAGTAGTGGTTAATGGGTAGTGGTTACTAAGATTTGTACAGTTGGGCAAAAATCGAAATAGAAGTTAATCAATAAGGATAAATGCGATATAATGACATGATTAATAGGATAGTAAATTTTAAGTTTTCTTTTGAGAGATTAAGGCAGTTTTCTTAAGGATTTAAAAATAAATATATGGATGCTTTAAAATATAATTTGAGTACAGGGATCTTTCAGCGTGTTAAGTCGCTGTGTTCTTTGAATTGGTGCAACCTGGATGACAATTTATGGTTTGAACAGGCTTAAATTACAAGGGATTCATTTACACTTAATGGGCCACTTTTTGTGCGCACATCACATTTATGCTAAACACTCACACGTCACTGAGGTTTCCCTTTACATGCTAACATGAGGAGATGCGTTTGGTAGGTGACTGATACAAGGTTGTGTAAATAATGATACTGCATTGATAAAATAGCAGGGTTGCATAATAAGAAGTTATGATGAAACTAAAGGTTCTCGCTATAGCGAGGTGAATAAAATAAATGATTATAATTAATGTTACGTGATAGGTTCAAGTATATGAAATTTTGAGGCAATTGTCAGTTGAAAAATAATACAGATAGGCAGAGGCCATCTACTTAAATGTTTATGGTGTAGTTATAAATATGTGAAGAGCATGCAGTGATTAATAAATAAATAAATATCAGGGATCATAAAGATGTTACAGTGTAATGTGATAAATGTAAAAGCCAACAACCAGTCATTTTTCTGAGTGAGGCACAGCTGAACGAAAACCAGTGAAAATAATAATGAAAGTATTTAATCCATGAATAAAAGGTCTGAAAATAAAGTCTTTAACGCCAGTGACATCCATATATAAAAATATTCTTTTTCCTATTTTGGTGATTGCATTTAGTTAGAAGGAGATCGAATGAGGCAACATTTTTTTTTTTTCCTTTGAATATCTTTTCAGATTTATGCACCTGCTCATTTATGGACTATTAGCGGAGAGGTGACATAGCATTTCGAAGTAATGGTTATAATACTAGAATGATATAGCTCTGATCTCCGTAAGTTATTTTGTATCCAAAGATTAGGACGCCCGGAGATTTTTGTCCTCATTAATTTGAATTTTGCTTCTGCGTCATTTATTTATTCGCACATCAAGAGTAATTTCGAGAAGTCTCCGAGCGGAGGTAGGCTTCTGTGTGTGATTCTATGTACTTAGTGGTGTGGTTCTGTAATAAATGGTGGATGAGTTTTATCTTAACAGCGGAGTTTTTTGTCATTCTTGTTCGTTGTCATACTTGTGTGTCCACCGGATCAATTTTGAGATTTTACCCCAGTTGTACCCATCATTATAAAGACCCCGGGATTGCTTGAATCTCGCTCCCGACACAGTTTTTTTAAGGCCAAAATTGATTCGGACATTCAAGATTTTTTTTTCTTTCGTGTTGTACCGAATTCTGGGTGAGGGTTGAAGTGTGTGTCGGGCCACCCAATCCAAAGCCAGATTATCGGGCACAGTATTGATATTAAATATTAAACTCCAAAATAATTATAGGTCTTTCAATGTTAAACATGTGATCATAAATCCTTAATTAGTCAATACGGATCAAAACAATTTGCTATTATGGCAAATATTTTTGCTTATTAAGATAATTCGTTTCAACACACCTCCAGCAATGGAAAATATGTGTCCAAATTTACACGATGAGGTTTTTAACGCCAAGGAATTGTGCACTGGTGTAGTCCATCCTACGAATCTTCTCACACACACATACGTACACACACACACGGACAAAAGTCTATCTCGTAATCCTGTTTTTATATGATTAAAATTGGCTTCATTTAAAGTAAAAATGGATATATGCTCGACACATTGTGACCTCTCATTTAACTTCAGATAGTGAGTCTGTTGCGTGGTTAAGTAACAGTGGAGGTTGATTCATTTCTTGTGTCCTTATTTGCATTAATATACGCAACAAGTGAGTGGCGTAGCCGACAAGATGATTTGAAGTATTTCCACATCATTGTGTACTGCACTGCCCCATCTTCTACACTACGATAACAAAGAAGGTTAAGCCGCCCTCCTCGACAAAGGCGATTACGGGAGGGAAAGAAAACTTCCTCGGTTGGTGGAATATTCATGAGGTCATTCAAGTAAGAGACTTAAGAAGTTAGTGAATACAATACAGAATCTTGACTGCCATTGTCTTAAAGTGAAGCTGGTTACATTCGTTGGAGCCGCTCCGCTACCTCAAACAGTCACAAGAACGAGCTCATTTCAAATTACTGTTCTTCTTAACAGTGACTTACGGCGAGTTCGTAATATTTAAAAGAACTGTTCGCTTTTCCATTCCAGGCGCCATCTTGAGGTTATGTAAACAATTGAACTAAATTAGATAGCAGTGCATTACAATGTGTATAACTATTTCCTGTACCCAGTTTCATTGCGTTTGGATCATTAAATCGCGAGAAAGGTCTATTTAAAAGTTTCAAATTCGCTTGGCCACCATATTCGTTTTGTAGTTAACCGGTTTTTGAAAGTCTTACAGATGAACTTCCAGTAGTGCCCTTTATCTCCGTACAAAATTTCAAGGTGATACCGCTAATAGTTTCAGAGATATAGAATGCCGGTGAAATATTTCGCACAGCCGCCATCTTGAGATTATGTAAATAATTGAACGAAGTTAGATGTCGGTGCATTACAATGTGTATAAACATATACTGTACCAAGTTTCATTGCGTTTGGTTGGTTAAATCGCGAGAAACGTCTATTTAAAAGTTGCAAATTCGCTTGGCCGCTATGTTGGTTTTGTAGTTACCAGGTTTTCAAAAGTCAAATAGGTGAACTTCTAGTAGTTCCCTTTATCACCTTACAAAATTCCAGGGTGATATCGGTAATAGTTTCGGAGATATTGATTGCAGGTGAAATAGTTTGCACAGCCGCCATGTTGGATTGGTGAGACGTAACAAAATTTGATGAGCACGGTCGGGGTTGTCTGGTAAAGTACTATGAACTTACCGAGTTTCATTGAAATCGCTCCAGCCGTTTAGAAGTTATTAGGGTGGACACACAACACCACACACGCACACACAGACAGACGCACGGACAAGAGGTGATTTCATAAGCCTATTTTTTTTTCATAAACGAAAATAGGCTAAAAATCATATTCACTTACAATTAAATACGAAGTAATTATAATAATAATAATAATAATAATAATAATAATAATATTTAGGTATACTAATATCGTATGGATTCGGGTGCCAGGTGCAGGCTTTGTTAATTCGACGCCCAGAGGGCAGCTTACATGTCGAATGTTATCGCTCCTAGGAGCGGTATGAAAGTTAAAGAGGTTAGATATCTAAGCTCATTGACACTGTAGCGCTTTCTAGTAGAGAAAGGAGGGACATTTTGTGTTGGCGGAAAATTCCGAGATTAATGTTGCCATTATGACCACGGCCTACTGAATTCGAATGGGTTATTTTACATGCCAACAACTTATGGCATGCGTACCGTGATTTTTTCGCCTTTCAAAATCACTTACCACGGCCAGGAGCGAACCAGCAAGCATAATGAAAAAAAAAAAAACATTCACGAAGAAATTATATATGGAACAAGTCATGACAGTTCACCAGTCATGGCGCGATTCCAGGCAAATTAAATGAATCTCTCATAGAATTGAAGTTATATTCAGGCGCAGGTGCGCTTCATAAAAAGGGAGGTAGCGTGCAGTTCGCTACTCCTATGGGGGTCCAGGTGCGGACACCAAGAGACCACTGATGAGTCAGCTTGGTGTCCTCGGCGAAACCCCACACAGATCACGGCACTATGCTGAGTTTCAACATTTTAAAATTCAATTAGTTGAGAATGCAAATCTCGTATGGATTCGTTTCCTTCCGGTGATTGTCATCGATTACGTTTTGTATTGTCAAGACGTTCAACAGACCACGGAATTGAGGGAGAGGCCATTCTCCCTCACATGGTGGCATCACAAGCGATCCATTTCACGCTCTCGGTACCAATCCCAGCCGGCTTTGAGTACACACTCCATTGTCGCCCAGCCGCCCATGCCAGGACTTGCTGCGCAGTAATTGGCTGGCGGGCTGGCAGCGCCATTGTAAGCTCCATGCTCCAAACGATGGAAGAATGCTAATATTACTCGCATTAATCAGTCCAACACACACACACACTGTTAAGCAAGTAATTTCCAACTTACACGGAATTAGTACACTTCGGTTGGTTGGTTGGTTTCTTAGTGTAGGGTCTGCGACAACGTGGTCATGTAGCCCCGTGTACTTTGGGTGTGTGTAGAATCTGTCTGATAACCGGTGTTAATTGCGATGGCTGTATTAGCGTGTGTTATCTGTTTTTGGTTGGTTGGTTCTTAAGTTTAGGGGCTGCGACAACGCGTTCATGTAGCCCCGTGTACTTTGGGTGTGTGTAGAATCTGTCTGATAACCGGTGTTAATTGTGATGGCTGTATTAGTGTGTGTATCTGTTGAAGTACAGACTGCAACTTAGAATTTTTCAAATAGTTCCTACTTTTGCCGCCAAACACCACCGTCAACGACTACTAGGCTTAGTTCAGAACTAAGCTACTAGACGCCACCGCAGTCGGCTCTTGGCAACGAACGTAGAAACCTAAGAGCGTTGTTTTTTCATTCTTGACCTATCCAATTTAGCTTCACAAAGGTGTAATTAGTGGAAGGTTCTTTAACATGCCTTAAATCTATGACATGGGACCGACCGCTTTACTTCCCCTCCGAAAGAAGGCATACGGCTTTGGCCGGGTTTGAACCCGCTATCTTGGGCATAGAAGCTCAGCATGCTACCGACTACGCCACCGAAGCCGCTTATCTGTTTTTAATTCAAGTAAGGACTGCAAACATTCGATTTTCAAGTAGTTCCAACGTTTGCTACCAAACGCCACCGTCAACGACCAGCTAGTTCTGAACTTGGTTACTAGATGCCACGGCAGTCGGCTCCTGGTGACGAACGTTGGAACCTACGAGCGTCAGTCAAATCTAACCTATAATTTAGCTTCACACAAGTGTAATTAGTGGAAGGTTCTTTAACATGTCATAAATCTATGACATGGGACCGCCGCGCCGGCTTTACTTCCCCTCCGAAGGAAGGCATATGGAGGGATTTTTAAAGCTCTTAAAAAATCTGACGACTTCGGCCGGGTTTGAACCCGTGACCTTGGGCTAAGAATCTCAGCATGCTACCAACTACGCCACCGAAGCCACACACACTGTTAAGCAAGTAATTTCCAATTCGAACAAGCTTAGTGCACTTCAGATAGATGACCTCGAGGTGTAGCGGCTAGCGTTCTTGGCTGTCACACCGGAGGTCCAGGTTCGATTCCCGGCTGGGCCAAGGAATTGAATTCCTGGTTTGAGGGATGGAACGGGGTACACTCGGCATCGCGAGCCAAATCTGAGAAGAAGTGGGTTCGATACCCAGCTCAGCCATCCTGGACGTGTTTACCCACTTCCACTCCAGGCAAATACCGGCCGGCCTAGTTCCTCATTTACATATACTGTACCAAGTTGTATTGCGTTTGGTTGGTTAAATCGCGAGAAACGTCTATTTAAATGTCGCAACTTCACTTGGCCACCATGTTGGTTTTCTAGCAACCAGGTTCTCAAAAGTCACATAGGTGAAATTCTAGTAGTTCCCTTTATCACCGTACATAATTCCAGGGTGATATCGGTAATAGATTCGGAGATATTGAATGCGGTGAAATATTTCGCACAGCCGCCATGTTGGATTGGTCAGACGTAGCAAAGTTTGAAGGGCACGGTCGGGGTCGTCCGGAATAGTGCTATGAACTTACCGAGTTTCATTGAAATCACTCCAGCCGTTTAAAAGTTATAAGGGGACACACACACACCATCACACACACACACTCACACACAGACACACGGACAAGAGGTGATCTCATAAGCCTATTTTTTTCATAAATGAAAATAGGCTAAAATGTAGTCCTTTGTCGAACGTCTCCAAAAATCATCTGCAATTTTTTGTTTCAGTCTGTACATCTTGGTTAAGTTATCATCTATTATTGGCTGTCAGGATGGTATTGCTGTTAGTTTTTCTCCATTCAAGAAGTGAGTGGGTGTTAGTACGTCTTGATCATGTGTCTTGGTGAGTGATCTCCAGTTTATGGCGGCTTCAATACTGACGAAAAGGGTATTAGTTTCCTCCTCGTCTTTCGTATACAGCGCTTGACAATGCTAAACTTTCTCCCCCACCATCCCGTCTATCGGCACCAATATCTTGGGTATAGGAGTAATGCGGGGAGAGCTAATGGAAACATACATTTCATACTATCGTCCTACCGTCACCACCTTTATCCTCTTTTTTCTTTTGTTCAACATCTAAATACAAATGATCATAAATTAGTTAAATAGAAGCTTGCTTTCCACCTTAAGAAAAAAACATTCAACAAGAAAGCTATTTCTATTAGGACTAAACTATGACACTATCAAACAGTAATTAAACCAGAGTGCCTGTATGCTTCGCAATGCCTAGGAATGGCAACTAAAAAGATATTGAAAAAATTGAATGAAAGGAACGAAAAACTACAAGGAAAATTCTCGGACCAAAAAAATGTGCTGACACATACCGATTACGTAGTAAAAGACAAGTATATAAATCATACAGCAGAATCTCTGATACCATACGATAACGGAGGGTTAAATTCTTTGGACATGTTTCAAGAATGCCTGACGACAGACTCAATAAGAAAATGTTTAACCACATCAACAAGCCCAATAGAAAATGTAACTCTTATGAAAAATAGTTCGCCAACATCGCTGATCAAGACATCCGCAACAGAACCACTTTCAGAAATAATATACACACATTTGAGGGGTTCCTAGAGCCAGAAACAGCGACCAACAAGAAACAACATTGGACAGCTCTAAAGAAAGAAGCTGTGAGCAAGAGAATGAAGGAATACTGGCGCCAAAGGAAACTGAAATCTTGAAGAGTTATTTACGTGCTCCTGAGTTGGCCAAGATCGATTATGATGATGAAGTTCCAGTAGATGGCTCCCGTTCATCCACAGTAGTCGCATTTCATCTTTACGTCCGATTACTTTGAGTACTGTGTTGTGCAACAGAGCAAATCAAAAATATGTCCGGAATGGATTTGCATACAGCAAGTGGTTACTGTAATCACCTGGTGAGAGGCCGTTCACCGTGACAAGTCACGCCACAGTGCTAGGATTTTCTTGCAATGAGTGTGGGGAAAAACAGTTTGTGTTCCACAACTGTGTCCTCAAATACTACATCGTTATTTTGACGAGTCAGCAATTAGTCTGCTCGTTCAGCCGTTCACTCATAGTAGCGGACAGTGCACAGTCCTTCCAGAACAATAATTGGTTCCATTTTTTCCTGGTTGTGTATTTTACATACAAAAAAGTATTTATCAATCGCAATATGAATATAACCTACTTCTAGGTAGACAGACACGCTTCTCTGTCTGTACCTTCATTGTCAATGTTTAGCTACAATTCTTGCTTAGCCAAGCGGGATGTAGCTCAAAGATCAACAGATTCAGTTCAACTGTTGCCTAGTTACCTACAGTATATATATGGCAGCGGAGTGGAGCATCCCTCCCTATATTATTCTGCTAAGGTCCCATTCCAGTTTTGTACCGAAAATAATGTCCTATTAACACCAACCTACACATATGGGGTACCTACAGGTTCCGCATAACCCAATGTGTGCGCGAAATACACTCACTTACTCCTTAAATGCCTCACAATTAAATAAATACCATTTTGCACTCGAGAAAAGACTTATAAAGTCATAAAATAAACTCATGAAGGAATGGCAAGTCATGTCGTTTCCAGGCAACAGTAGCTCTTGACGAGACACGGCCGACTGGATGCGAGTAGCGCTCTCCACTACCGGTATAGAAAATGAGGCTCTTTACATGAAATCCCGTTAGTTACTCTACTGCTCATACAGCACTGTCAATCCAGTATAGCTTAACAAAGACTTGACACTATTTGTACCGCAGCGTACTGCTAGGCGAACCTGCCGCTAGAGCGCAGGGTAGTGCGGCGGCATTGGCAAGATACCTAACCTATATGTCTTTCTGTATTTCCAGACTGTATTTAGGCTTTGCATTTCTTGCATTGCATTGGCATGTTTACTTCTCATGTGCGTGAACATATGGGAACAATAGACTACTACCTATTCTCAGAGTTCTGTACAATACGTTTACTCATTCATTTGCCTTGCAGTGACCTACACGCTGCATGAAATATGCCAAAGAAAAAGCCACTAAACTATCGTACTGCAAGAGATAAACGCAACCTGCAGAAACATGGTGACACAACAGATACTAAAACTGTGCCCTCATCACAACCAAGCCCGAAGCCAACTGCATTGGTGACTGGCAGTGTTACATCTTCTCCGACAACAACTGCACATCCATCAACTTCGGGACTTCAACATGCCAACATCATCCCTTCTACGTCAACCCATCAAATAGCTCCAAACAATCCAATCCATTCACCACATCCTGTCAAGCTACTTTCAGGTGTCACATCACCAACCTCGAGGCGTAGAAGGATTCAATCCATTCAACCTCAACCAACCAGGTCTTCGACAAAAATTAGTGTTCGTCCACCTATTTCTTATCACACACAAGTGCCAACTCAGGACGGACAACAAAATTTGCCTGTGACTGTGCCGCCACAAGGTCTGATTGCCTTGGCAAGTAACCACAGGAGGATCGAAGAACACCTACCAATAACTTATTGTGCTGCAAGATTATGTGACAGCATTGTTCCTGACAGTGACATTGGCAGGATGAGCAAAGTTTGTATGTATTACGGTGCATTGCTATTCAAATCAGAGGTTATGGAAACATCGCCTAAGATTTGCTGCCATAAGGGAAAGATACAAGTACTTCCATGCCGGCGATGATCCTATACCTGACTTGGGAAATGAGCGAAACACAAAGTTGACTGCATTCATTCAACTGTGCCAAGACAATGTTTGCGCGAGTACTTCTACTCGGTGATACCATAACACTTTGTTTGGGGGAATAACCAGTGGAGGCCAAAGCAAAGGTTCACCGAAACTCTGGGTAGAATCTACGCAGTCAATCCAGCCGATAAAGAGCGCTTCAGCTTGCGCCTTCTTCTCCTTCGTGCCAAGGGACCCACCAGTTACGAATCTCTCCGGACCGTCGAAGGTGTGGTCTTTCATACTTTCTTCAAGGCGGCAACTCGATTAAACTTTCTGCAGAATGACAGAGTGTGGTTTCAATGTCTTGCGGATGCTTCGACGTTTCAAATGCCGAGGCAACTACGGGATCTCTTCGGTACCATTTGCGTGTTCTGTTCACCGGTAGACGCTCTGCAACTTTGGGACACTTTCAAAGGACATCTGGCGGAAGATTACTAGACGGACTGTGAACCTGACATTGCGCATAACCTGGCTATGCTCCAAATTCAGAATTACACCAGGTTCACGAACGCTCCTGTCAAGACTACGGCTTACCAGTGCCCCATGTTCAAGAGTTCCCCAATCCAGACCCAATCAACCGTCAAGCTGACGTAGAAAAGGGACACATCATGTACAACCAATTAAATGACCAGCAACGAGCAATTGTCGATGAGGTTCTAGCGAGCGTTCATTGCGACGCACACAATTCATTCTTCGTCGATGGTTCAGGCGGAACTGGCAAAACATTTGTCTACCAGACCCTCATACACACACTTCGTGGCCAGGGAAAAACTGTTTTGTCTGTGGCTTGGACTGGAATAGCGGCGAGGTTGCTTGTGGACGGCCGCACTGCCCATTCCGTCTTCAAATTTCCCGTTCCCATTACGGACACGTCTGTCTCCTCAATCAGACCTAATTCCATTGAGGCGCAGACAATTAGTGACGCAGCAATCATAATATGGGACGAAGTTTCAATGGTCACTAAAGAAGCACTGCCTTCATTGCATCAACTCCTGACGGACATCACAGGGCTAAACATTCTTTTCGGAGGAAAAATTATCGTTTTTGGAGGGGATTTCCGGCAGGTCCTTCCAGTTGTGAGGCGCGGAAATAGAATCACCATCGTAGAGACGTGTGTCAAGTCCTCGCCACTGTGGTCGCAAATATCACTTCGCCGCCTCACCACCAACATGCGAGCAGCCGGTGACCGAGAATTCTTTCATTGGTTACCCCAGGTGGGAAATGTAACCTTGCCACCACATGACACCGTCAACCCCACCAGTATTTGAATATTTAAGCAATGCTATTGCTCCCCTCAGGACTTAGTAAAACACACTTTCGGAAGCCAAATCAATGCGGACAACATCCACACCTTATTACTTACAGCAATCCTCTGCACTATAAATGAAGATTGCGGAAACATCAATGATCAGATCGTTCAGAACTTACTTACCGTCGAAAGCAAAACCTATCTCAGCTTGGATTCAGTTCAAACACAGGATCCACTAGATGTTCAAATATATCCGACCGAGTTCGTAAACAGCATTGGCCCCTCAGGACTGCCTCCACACAAATTGACTCTTAAGATTAATACCATAATTATGCTCATAAGAAACCTTAACTTCGAACGCGGATTAGTAAACGGATTACGTCTAATCGTCACACAGTTGAATGATCACAATATTATCGCAAAACCAAAATTCCTCGAATTAAATTGACGCCATCCGATCCAACTATACCATTCAACCTATGTAGAAACCAGTTCCCTGTAATGTTCGCAATGACAATAAACAAGCCCCAGGGTCAAACTCTAGATAAAGCAGGCATTTACCTACCAAATTCAGCATTCTCACACGGACAATTATATGTCGTTTTCTCTAGGGTTCAGTCCTTTGCAAATGTAAAAATTGCTGTAGAAGAAACTCCCGAGCAAACATTAACCGATAAATTCGTTGTAACATCGAATCTTGTCTACAAAGAGGTGCTGTGACACGTACAAAACACTGTTATACATATTTCTTTGTCTTCTTCTCATGTACATATGCCGTTTAACAACAATAAATACATTTCTTCAATATTTAAAACTTCGTTTCCCCCACATTCTCCCCTACTACCACATAAACCTACATTCACGTTGCGAAAGCTCGCGCGGGCAATTTTTCTAGGTTTGTGCCGTGTCTTGTGTGGGGTATTGCCTAGGACACCAAGCTGGCTCATCGGCGCGCTCTTGGTGTCCCCGCCCGGAACCCCACAAGAGTAGCGAACTGCGCACTACCTCCCTTTTTATGAAGCGCACCTGCACCTCTTTACAACGAGAACTAAAAGCTAAAGCAGCCATAACCTCCCTATGAAAGCTTCCAAAAAGATGGTGTATTGGCTTTGACGGCCAATGAACTAAAACTCACCAATTTTGGCAGGTTTGTGCAGTGTCTTGTGTGGGGTTTCACCTAGGACACCAATCTGGCTCATCAGCGGGCTCCTGGTGTCCCCACCCGGGCCACCACAGGAGTAGCGAACTGCGTGTTACCTCCCTTTTTATGAAGCGCACCTGTGCCTCTTTACTGCGAGAACTAAAAGCTCAAGCAGCCATAACCACCCTATGAATGCTCCCAGAAATACGGTGTGTTGGCTTTCACGGCCAATGAATTAAAACTCAGCAATTTTTCTACGCTAAAAAACATTTTGATGACATTAAAAGGCGAGGGGATACAGGTAGAGCCTTGTGTGGATAAACAAAACATTAACCGCTTCCCCGTTGGGCTTTAGATAACTTATATGCCTACAATGTCTCATCATTTCAGCTCAAATTATATGTATACTTCCGCTTTGCTCTTCCTAACGTCAATTTCAAAACTTCTACTATTCAAGGTGTTCGGACAGTACTGGAACTCTACAAGCCTAGTAAACAAACATACATTTGCAGAGAAACCTAAAAGGAACAAGTAGTTCCGTAAAGAACTATACAGCCTATTTCCATATATCCTGCTCACGTTAATTTCTTCTAACAACATACAAAATTTCAGTTTAATTGCTGTAACAGATTCGTAGATATTGAGAACCGTCTAAATATTTCAGATTGTCGCCAGGTTGGATTTTTATTTTTGTACTATTACATTAAGATTATTGTGTACGTGTGGTATTCAAACTTCAAT
Source organism: Meconema thalassinum (assembly GCA_946902985.2). Lineage (NCBI taxonomy): Eukaryota > Metazoa > Arthropoda > Insecta > Orthoptera > Tettigoniidae > Meconema > Meconema thalassinum. The sequence goes on from OX336388.2 coordinate 2,124,143,099, forward strand.
CGCATGATTAGAACACAAGAAGTAAAAACGAGATTTTAAAATTACGCACAGCAGCCATCTTGTGATTATGCAAACAATTGAAATAAATTAGATGCCAGTGGATCAACATTTGTATAAGCATTTAACGTGCAACGTTTCACAGCACTCGGATAGTTAATTCGCGAGAATCGTCCATTTAAATATTTATACTTCGCGTCGCCGCCATGTTGGATTTGTGCTCACCAGGTTAATGAAAGTCCTATAAGTGAACATATGTTCATAGTCTCTATGAACATAAAAAAATTCAGTTTGGTTGCTGTAAAAGATTCATAGATATTGAGAACCGTCTAAATATTTCGGAAGCTCGCCATTTAGGATTGTTATATGTATAGGTCATAGAATTATGTACCATTCAATGACAATTATTGCCTAGGTTCATTATTCAAACTTTCACTTCGATCGCATGATTACGACACAAGAAATAAAAACTTAATTTTAAAATTTCGCACAGCCGCCATATTGAGGTTATGTAAACAATTGATTCAAATTAGATGGCAGTGCATTACAATCTGCAAAATCATTTACTGTACCACATTTCACTGCGCTCAGAGAGTTAAATCACGAGAAAAGTCTATTAAAATATTTCAAATTCGCTTGGTCGCCATGTTCGTTTTTTACTTTACAAGTTTATGAAATATACATAGATAAACTTGTACCAGTACCCTTTATCACCGTACAAAATTGCAGGGTAATATCTGTAATAGTTTCGGAGATATAGAATGTCAGTGAAATATTTCGCACAGCCGCCATTTTGAGGTTATGTAAACAATTGAACTAAATTAGACTCCAGTGCATTACTATGTGTATGAACACTTGCTGTACCTAGTTTCATTACGTTTGGATGGTTAAATCGTGAGAAAAGTCTATTTAAAAGTCTCAAATTCGCTTGGTCGCCATGTTCGTTTTCTACTTTACACACTTATGAAATATACATAGGTAAACTTGTATCAGTACCCTTTATCACCGTACTAAATTGCAGGGTGATATCTGTAATAGTTTCGGAGATATAGAATGTCAGAGAAATAATTCGCACAGCCGCCATTTTGAAGATATGTAAACAATTGAACTAAATTAGACTCCAGTGCATTACAATGTGTATAAACATTTGCTTTACCAAGTTTGATTACGTTTGGATAGTTAAATCGCGAGAAAAGTCTATTTAAAAGTCTCAACTTCGCTTGACCGCCATGTTGGTTTTGTAGTCACCAGGTTTTTGAAAGTCTCATAGGTGAACTTCTAGTAGTACCCTTTATCACCGTACCCAATTTCAGGGCGATATCGGTAATAGTTTCGGAGATATTGAATGCTAGTGAAATATTTCGCACAGCCGCCATTTTGCATTGGTGAGACGTAACAAAATTTGAAGGGCACGGTCGAGGTCGCCGGGAATAGTGCTATGAACATACCGAGTTTCATTGAAATCGCTCCAGCCGTTTAGATTTTATTAGGGGGGGACACACACACGAATCACACACACACACACACACACGCACACACACACGGACAAAAGGTGATCTCATAAGCCTATTTTTTCAAAATTGAAAATAGGCTAAAAATGCCGACTGGACAGAAGCACGCAGAAAGGAACACAGTGAACGAATGAAGAAGGAACATTGTGCAAAATAAGTTCAAGCGCGCTCCGTAGTTGGGCATAACGATTTTAAAATAATAATAATAATAATTTAAAAATTAGTTCAAATCAGATCTATTGACGTGGTAGCATCTAGCTGTGGAACAAACTCAACAAGGGTGACATAAACTGAAAGTTAATTGCTGCTTGTAGTTACCAAATGTAATGCGATTGGTCTTCAGTGAGCGCCGATAAGCTCGAGTGGTGACAATATCTTCCACCATACGATAATTGGAGTTTGTTGGCCGGGAATCGAACCTATGATCTCGTGACGCTACTGAGTGTGTCAATCAGAGAACTGGAGGCAAGAGCGATCGACAGAGTTCCCAATTAACTTGTCTTTCTTAGATCCCTTCAATCCAGTCGGATACATTCCAAATTTGAACACAAAACCAATTAAACGGTTAACAGCGACTATGTATTGCCCCAAACAAAGACGCCATTTACTCGATTAATGTAAGTAATATCAGCATTCTTCGATCGCCCTGGAGCTTAGAGTGTGACAATCAGAAGACGTAGTCTATTCATTCTGTATATTTGAATGAGTCCTTCTAAAATCCTTCAAATTGCTTTTATTTGACAATTTCAGAAAATAGGAAAACATTGAACTCACAATTTGAATATTATCTCTACTTAGTATAAAACAAAGTCCCCGATTCTTGGATGTTACGGTCGAGAACCACTGGATCGATTTTGACCATTCTGTAAAGGATATCTCGAGAATGATTGCCGTAAAAAATAATTTATTTATGATCAAAGGAAGCCGAGCAGTAACGATTTCAGTGTAAAAGTTGAAAAAAAAAAACCTGGCGTCCGAGCGCTTTGTAAGCTTACGCTGGGCAAACCGTTAGAGTGTTAGAATTGTTCAGCATGGAAAGTTCTACCTAACAGCCCGGAAGAGCATATCTCTATCTTCAATACATCACCTACTATTAGTGTTTACGTTTTCATTTCTTCCAACAATCTCCGTTCAGTTACTGAGGCTACAGTTAACGAGCTAGCTAGGGGCGAGTCTATCACCCCAGTTACAGGTTAGCTAGAGGACGAGCTTATTGCCCCAGATACACCCAGCAGCAAACTGTCGAGTCGTTTTGTTTTAAAAACTTTAGAGAAGAGTGGTTGTGTTTGGAGTTTCCCTGGAATTGCAACTCGGCTTTTCTTCATTTCGCCTGGGAACTTTTTGCTCCGCAAAATTCACAGTCAAGTTAAGATTTTACGGAAGGGGGATTTGCGCTTCATGCACCTCGCCATTCTTAAGTTACGTCTGACAAGAATTTGTTGCACATGAATCTCCATGATAATATAATTAATAGCCCAGTCAAAGATTTTAACCCATCATGCCGAGACGTAAAACGGATATTGGTCATTGTTCATTGACATTGGAAAAAAGCGCTTATCACGTAATGAATTCATAACTGTTCCCGGGCAAAGCCGGGTCGGGTTGCTAGTTATATATATATAATTCGTTGAGGCCATCTAGAACTACGTTAAATCTTGCTACACTTGGCAATTTGCTTCGCTTTCCTCTGAGCCCAGAATTCCCTCCTCATTCTCTGTGAGTGGACCATCTTGCGCTCCGCTGTCTTCTTTCAGGTTTCGGTGTCTCATCACGGATTAGCCCATTAGTCAGTATCTTTTTCCGTAAGAGATCTGTATTGAAAGCGTCCTCGGCATTTAAATGCAGCATTTTGAGGTCGTCTCTGGTATTTATAAACCAAGGCATTGTGGTATTGGGTTTGGAGTCATAGAAATGAAAAATCTGTTCAGTTAACCTGTTTCCATCCATCCGTTATTATTATTATTATTATTATTATTATTATTATTATTATTATTATTATTATTATTATTATTATTATTATTATTATGCGTGCCATGGTGGGTGAGTGGTTAACGTGTCGGACTACTAACCCCAATCTTGCAGGTTCGCTCCTGGTCATGCTAAGTGATTTTTCAAAAGCGACAAAAATCACGACTTCGATGTCATACGTTGTTGGCATGTTAGAGAACCCATTTGAATTCAGTAGGCCGTGTTCATGATGGCAAAATTAATCTCGGGATTTTTCGCCAACACGAAGTTCCCCCATTCTCTACTAGAAAGCGCTATAGTGTCAAGGAGCTTAGATAACTAACCTCCTTGACTTTCATAGCGTTGCAAGGAACGACGAAATTCGACATGCAAGCTGCCCTCTGGGTGTCAAATAACCATGATTGTACCCAGCACCCGAGACCATACGATATTATTATTATTATTGATGTGTAACATCTTTCCATTCGGTATCTGGAATTTTTTGTGGCGATCGGTAGCTGAACATGTTTGTGGGAGTGATTTTGGAAAAGGGATGGAAATGGATGGGACGGAAGTGCATGGGACGGAAACAATAAGCGCGCGTGGTGGCGGAGATCAGTACAATGACGTACTGTAGGTCGTGTGGCTATGGGGAATGTATATCGCATACAGTTTACTTCAAGGTTTGGAGACCCCATTTAAGATATTCCCACAATAAATTATCTTCAAGTTGTCGTTCTTTTGTGTATATCCTATTTGCTGAAAATATTTACGATTTATTAAATCTTCATACTTTTGATGTATTCTTATTTAATGTAAGAACTCGATGTACTGTCGGCCATGTGGCTTTGTGGAATCTATATCGCATCAACCAACACTCCAAACAACGTAGGAATTCAGTATATTAACACTGACTACTAAAAATAATTGAAACTTCGTTGGTCTAAACATATCACTGGGAGAAACACATTTAATATACCTTCTGCACACCTAATTTCTAATCGCGCCTATACTTGGCAGTGCGCTCTATCGGCTAAACGAGGCCATTTTCAATAACATCGCTAGCACGGGTTCACTAACTGGCCGGTATAGAGCGCAGCTCGCGTCAAGTAGGCAGTGGATTGCTTCCGCCACGGCAAATAACAATTATAATTCACTACGGTCAGGATTTGGCACTGGAGTTTTACATGTTGGCCTAGTTACTTCAATGACCAACAGAGTTCACTGTCAACAAGGGATTTGCGCTCCCGGGACGCACATAGTAGGATAACATGTCACATGTTACACATCATATACGACTACTGTAAGGCTCGTATATTTTTTTAATCAATTATTTACATATCTCACAGGTTTTCCCTAATAATCTGCCAATGGCATTGCATATAATTATATTGTAAATATATATAACATTGTATATATATTTAAACCTAAACTCGTTGATCAGGATCTGATGATGACTGTTAGAAGTTTGAAACGCGTAATCCTAAAATCACCCCATTATAATTGTGATAATAGATAATAAATGTATTTTTTTCCAGGAATGGAATTTATTTATTGTACATATATTATCTACATTGCACCCCGCCCAGTTATTTGGAAAATTCGTGTTGACCAACAAAAGAGCTACAACTGACAATTTGTCTAGGCAACACTGGAAGAATGGCTTCAAAACTTCACGCAACTTGAATTGTACCATTCATCTTTGTGACTGGCGCTTTAACTGGAATGTGTTGTGAAATAAATTAAAAGTGTCCGTTCTGCAGCCAGTAAATTGGTTTTACACCTCCTTTATTATTCGCTTTATTGAGTGGAGGAATGGCGATGTCTCAGCGACACAAGGTGCTGCATTGCGGCCTGGCTATAATGGATCACCTTCTTTTTGATAGCCTCTAATGCCTATTTCTAGGTAGAGCTACTTTAATGGCTCGCTACACATTATAAGAACTCAGTCTAGGGTCAACGCTGATTTATCGTACACGAGGAATGAAAGATCTTGAGTACAGGTTATTTTTTCAGTTGATGAACTCGTTACGGATCGAACTGCGTAGCACTCACGACTGTGCAGGGTGAAGCACGTACTTACAGCTCAGTAAGTAGAGCTGCTTACTGTTCCACGAGCTTTGTAAAATCAAGAGTGTTATATAAACCCCTGGCTCCAGAGATTTAATAAAACTCCAGGAAACTGTAAATGACGTGCAAATGTGGTGCTCCGAAAACAAGCTGGACATCAACATCTCAAAAACAGACACCATAATCTTCCGAAAAGGAGGAAGAATACCCGCCTCGGCAGAGATTTTCATTCGGGATATAAAATTAAAGATAGTTCCAGACTTTAAATATTTACGCATCATAATGCAATCGAGTGCATATTGTTTCACAAAGCATGTCAAAGATAAGGTAACCCAAGCAATAATGGCAATGCACGAAATAAAAGACGTCAGATCACTCAGTCTGGAGACAGCAATGTTGCTATTCAGAGTATAAATTATTCCAATAATGACCTATGGCATTGAAATCATCTGGACACATTTAACAACGAGGAACCTATCCACCTTGGAAAGGGTGAAAGCGAACTACATAAAGAAGGTGATAGGAGTATCAAAATCGACACGATCTAGACTTGTTTATCTCCTGGCAAAGGAATCTTTCCTCGTAGATGACCTCAGGACAAGCATACCCCTACCGAGCACCAGTACATCAGAGAAACGTCTGGCAACGTTGACGGAGAAGAGAGACTTCTATGGCACAGGGACATGATAGACCGCTCGTGGACAAAAGCTAATTTCGAACAAGACATGTCATTACTAGGTTGGCAGTTCACGGTTTTCACCACCTACTCTGCAAATCAAAACACTTCCATGACACAAGTATAGACTGTGAGTGCACATTATGTGGAAACATGTGTGAACGGTACCACATAGAATTCTGTACAAGAAGAACAATGTCTATAAGTGATTATGCAAACATGTAACCCATCATTGTAACCTATATTTTAAGTTATGGCTGCATTAAATACGAGTATATTATCTAAACCCCTGATGACACGGCAATCTCTCTGCTTCACTTGCACAGCGGGACGGTATAGCAGTAAGGCGAAAGCTACAGATTCAAGCTTATTGTAAGTAAGATTCGATCGTCCCGCTGATTGACTCTTCAGTCTTCAGTCTGTGTTCTTTAGAGATGTAGCCGGTTAACCTAATATAGTAGTTTTCAGTCTGCCAACACAAAGGCATTCCAATTACTGGAATATGTGAAAATATCCTGAAATAAATTACATATAAATAAGATGTACAGTATAACCGAGTGATTCAGCAGCCCCTGGCAATATCGTTTGCTGCAACCCAGCTAACGCCTGTTGACAGGAAGGTCAATAATTCTCTCCCTGCATCCCGTATGGTACTAATGCACAGCAAGTATATCCTGCAAACGATACTGAACACTATTATTTTCCCTCTATATGACTATTGACCAATACGAGGGAAACTAAATGAAATTTAAGTTCGATTGTTCTATAGTATATTATGCAATGAGCCTATAATGGCAATAATTAAGACACGAGTATGTTTATAAAACAAGCGTAAGCGAGATTTATAATTTCCATACGAGTGTCTTAATTACCATTATAGGCGAGTTGCATACGACTGTTTATGTTCGACGATAATTATTATAACTATTTTATGTTCGAACATAAATATTCATAAATATATGTCGAGATTTCGCTAGTTTTATGTACTAAATAGAGCGCATGAGAGGCAGAGAATGCCTTTATTTGACAATGGCCTCCTCTATTACCCTACTATGACACTAGGCCACGCAGTGAAATTTAAATTAGAAGGCCATGGAACTCAGTGCAGGTGCAATCCTATCCTTATCTAATTGGTCAAACAACTGTTTCTTGAGCTCTGATTGGTGGGAGAAACTGTTTCATAATGAAAAATAGTGTTATAATGAGCCTCATTATAGTACAGTTTTCTGACATATAATAGTCTGGGTCGAACATAAAATTATTTTTGATTTTTTTGTCTTCAATTTATGGGAAGCAGAAATTATAATTTCTCAAAACAGAAGTAGATTTTTCAATTTAGTTTGTCCATATATGGGTCGACACTAGCGCTCGTAGTGATATATTTGGGCCACAAAGGATGTAATCTAACTGTTGGTGTGCAGGACATGTCAGTCAAAACGGAAGTAGATATTTCGATTTTGATTTGACCATGTATGGGTCAAGACTAGCGCTCGCAGTGATAGATTTAGTGAACTACCTACGGCAGGACTATCCAGTCATTGAGCTCGGGGAGCACTGGGCAGTCAGTACAAAATCAGCATGAACCTTTGCGGTAACAAGAAAATACTCTCAAATATGCAAGAAATTTATGAATCTACGTCCAGAAGATTGCAACACAGCATCCTTCTATATAAATTACTGACAAGGAAAGTGAACCGTCCCATATGTTCGCGTAAATAAACTGGCGAATTTCAGGAAAGAAATAGTACAGTATCTTAATATCCCCAACTCCAATTTCTACATAAGGCATTACTTTCGTAAGACTTTGGTGACAGTTTGAGTGAATACTGGTGCAGAACGCCAGCCTGTAAACATACATGACATTGCCAAACAGACAGAGCGCATGCGAGGGTCAGAGAACTTGTAAAGCACAGATAGTAAACCCAGCGCTTGCACTCCGATCACTAAATTCAAGTGACTAAATCTCGATAGATATTTATGAATATTTATGTTAGAACTTATAATAAAGTTATAATTATCGTCGAACATAAACAGTCGTATGCAACTCGCCTATAATGGCAATTAAGACACTCGTATGGAAATTATAAAACGAGCGAAACATAACTTTCTTCGGCTTTATTCCGGAGCCAGGCTCATTTTAGTTTCGGCCGGGGATTGAAGGCCAGACGCCCTTCCTGACGCCACATGATTTTTCAGGTGAAAATTCCACCCCGATGTCACCAGGATTCGAACTCCGGCCATCCGGGTGAAAGGCAAGCAGCTAAGCCACTGCTCCATCACACACCCCTCATTTTATAAACATACTCGTGTCTTAATTATTGCCATTATAGGCCCGTTGCATAATGTACTATTATACTGTAAGAACTAAATTATGCAAGTCATCTTTTGTATTTCCAGAGCCTAGGGAATTGATGTCGTTCCAATCAACATAACGTAGAGAATTATTAGCGAAGATTGCTTGAGGCTGTGGCTGGATGGACAGATACTAATTGCCGTGTCATCAACATGGATGTGTACAAATAAAGCCTCAGGAGCTGAAACTTGGATTGGTGCGAAACAGGCTGTTATTACTCAGTAATACGAGTATTACCACGTCACCATATTGTTATAGCCCAAGCCCTTAAAGGCTGTAACGCCCTGCACATCCCTGAAAACCCCTAACAAATCCCATAATAATAAAGGGACTCTAATGCACTGTACAGCCAGTTATACGTGAAGCAAATATTGCATCACAAACTAGGCCACCAGAACAGAGATTGCAACTCCGCGACATACATGCAGAATATCGCTGACAACGGGTAACTTAATTGAACCCTCAAATATGCAAGGCACCTTCGGGCCCGGGACGGTCTAACCGAAGAGACAGTGCGCCGGACGTACGGAGGCGAGCGCCTCTCGGCGAGGAGGTGCTACACCCAATATGGACGACGCCTAACCTACCAGACTACGAGACTAAGAGACCGGACTTCCAATGGTGAGTGGCTTTCCGTGGTTTCCCACGTCTGAAGTTAGGAAAAGTAGACACAGCTTATCGAAGGATTAAGAATACTTTTGGGGAAAAGAAGACTAAGTGCTGTAATATTAAGGACACAATTGGAAGACCTCTAACAGGGAAGAAAAGGTTGAGAGATGGAAAGCTTACATAGAGTGTTTGTATAAGGGAAAGGAGATTGAGAATCATGTAATGGAAAGGGAGGGGGAAATTGAAAAGGATGCAAAAGAAGATTTAACATTGAGATCAGAATTTTTCAGAGCATTGGAGGACTTAAGCAGGAACAAAGCACCAGGCATAGATGGTATACCGATTGACTTGCTACGCTGTGTAGGAGATGAAGGTCTGATCAGGTTATTTCACTTGGTGTGTAGGATTTATGAGACAGGTGAGGTACCCCCTGATTTCAAGAAGAATGTTATCATCCCTATACCAAAGGAAGTGGGAGCTGACAGATGTGAAGATTACCGTACAATCAGCTTGATTACTCATGCTTCAAAGAACCTGTCTAAAATAATTTACAAGAGGATTGAAGGACAGATAGAAACGGCGTTGGGTGAAGACCAGTTTGGTTTGAGGAGAAATGTAGGAACAAGGGAAGCTGTAGGTAGAATAAGGAAAGATAAGAGAACGTTCTTGGCATTTCTAGACTTAGAAAAGGCTTTTGATAACGTTGATTGGACTAAATTGTTTGACATTTTGAAATCTATTGGAATAAAATACAGGGATAGGAGGGTGGTATACAATCTATACAGAAATCAGACAGCAGTCATTCGAGCTGAAGGACATGAGCGAGAAATGGTATTCAGAAAGGTGTAAGGCAAGGCTGCAACTTATCACCCATACTTTTTAATATTTACATTGAACAAGCAATGAAGGAAATTGGAGAAAAATTTAAAGTGGGAGTGAAGATTCAAGGAGAAATAATTTCAACTCTGAAATTTGCTGATGACATCGTCATCTTGGTCGACACGCCTGAGGATCTGAATGAGTTTTTGAATGGTATGGACTCCGTCTTACGGAAAGAATACATGATGAAAATTAATAAATGAAAAACAAAAATGCTAGAATGCAGCCGAAATAAATCAGAAACCTCTATGGACATCAAATTGGCAGGTGAAAATCTGAAGGAAGTAGGAGAGTTCTGTTACTTAGGAAGCAAAATAACCAGTGATGGACGAAGCAACGGGGATATAAAAAGTAGGTTGGCTCAGGCAAGGAAAGCATTTCTACAAAAAAAAGGAATCTGTTGACATCGAATTTAGATTTAGGTATTAGGAAGTCATTTTTGAAAGCCTCGTCCGGAGCGTGGCGCTCTATGGAAGTGAAACTTGACTATTGGTGCAGCAGAAAAGAGGAGAATTGAAGCATTTGAAATGTGGTGTTACAGGAAAATGATGATCAGATGGGTAGATAGGGTTACAAACGAAGAGATATTAAGACGAGTGGGAGAGGAGAGATGTTTCTGGCGACTGCTATTGAAGAGAAGAGATAGGTTGGTAGGACACATACTAAGACACCCAGGAATAGCAAGCTTAGTTATGGAAGGAAGGGTTGAGGACAAGAACTGTAGGGGTAGACCAAGGTTAGAATATGTTAAACAGATTGCCTTGAATTTAGGGTGTGGTAGGTATGTAGAGATGAAACGATTAGCTCAGGACAGGGAGGCATGGACGGCTGCATCAAACCAGTCAAAAGACTGAAGACTCAAACACACACTCCATTGATAAGTTTAACGCTCGTTCCCCAAACTTTAATTTTTATTTTGTTTTCCTTCATAACTCAAACAGTTTTTGAGATATTTTGATGAAATTTTGTATTCGCATAAATCTCTTGTGTCTTACGCATGTGAACTAGAACCATTGCTGTAACATTTGGTTTTTTTTTGTTTGTTTTTTGTTTATTTTATTTTATGAGTTTGACTTCTTGTTGTTGTTGTTGTTTATTTTATGAGAGAGTGGAACATCATAGCTCCAATGCAATGGCAGGCATTGTTCAACATTCAAAATCTGCCAGCTGGCTTTGATTTGCCCCGCAAGACATGGGTAACTCTCAACAGAGTCCACACTAACCACGGGAGATGCGGATCAATGATGTTTAAGTGGGGTATGCGATCTTCCCCAGCCTGTGATTGTGGTGCAGTTAGACAGACTATGAACCATATTGTCACTGAGTGTATTAGTAGGGCATTCACTGGATCAACACAGGACTTTGTAATAGCCTCTACTGAAGCCATAAGATGGCTAGAAAATGTAGACATTAATATTTGATCACCCTTTCCCTTGCATGATTGTTACAGTTGTAATGTGTTACCTATTGTATGTATGTATATTGTTTATGTTGATTGTTTTGTGTTGTAACATACGCTAATAATAATAACTAGCATTACCCGTCGCGGCTTCGCCCGCGAATATTCTAGTTGTAAAGACTACACTTAGCAAAATCTCAATCATAAATGCTATGACTGATTTATCCTTGGTATGAATAATCAGACTTTATCAATTCAGCTACTGGTGCAGTGGTTAGGGGTTTGTCATTCCTTCATAGGTATATCAGAGCGAAGTTAGTTTTCTGGGAATATCACAGAAACTATTAATTTAAGGGCCTTTAAATGTGGTTTTCGGAGACCCTTTATAGTCGGATGAAAAAGACCTTTCGTACCACACTCTCACGTGTAAATTGCGTGAAAAAATTCTAGAGTGCCCCTTGACCCCCTTAAGCGCATTATACTGTATGTATTAATGAATGTTACAGCTTAATTTGGTTCAGTGATAACCTTATAACCGTCTGGAAACGTTCACAGTAATGTAATAATTGGAATTGCATTGCGTCTTACAGAAATAGATGGACCTGTGAGATTCTGTTACCATGGTTACCGTGTTGCATTCTTTCATTATTTCATTGTAAATATACATGTTTTAAGGTATTTATTTAATTGTGAGGCATTTAAAGAGTAAGTGAGTGCGTTTCGCTTACGCATTGGGTTATGCTGAACCTGTAGGTACCCCATATGTGTAGGTTGGTGTTAATGGGACCTTATTTTCGGTACAAAACTGGAATGGGACCTTAGCAGAATAATATAGGGAGGGGTAATAATACACACACTCAGGTACACAGAGCTAAATGACCATGATGTCGCAAAGCCCCAGACAGAATCAACAACAGAATATGGCTCACTGCGTTGTATGTTTAACACGCTGTACAGCCCCTCAAGCACTTGATTAGTGAGTGGCTGGCACATAAGTGTGATTCACGACCGCTGTTAGAACTCAACCGGCTGTTCCCAAGACTTTGTCCCTGCTACCATTAGTTGGCTCACAATGAGCCGCTGGCTAAGACAGCCAAAATGTGACGTCCCATTCCTAATGTTGGTATCATTGTGCCCAGGGCTGACAAATGACGCCATTTGCCTAAAGCTATCGTACTGACCTGAATCCTGCGCACAAAGAGACACGTACAGATCATCATCGCAACAACACAGCAGCAATAACAGAGATACACAATATTATCCAATAGTCATTAACCATTATGAAGATGGTATTAAATATTCTCCGTGTTGACTGATATTAATCTCTAATTATAAAAAAACGTTTAATATTTAAATTAATACGTACATGTTTCGATATACAATGATACCCTTGTCAGCGTAGATTGAAATAATAAAAGAATCTTAAAAACCATGTCAACAAATACCAAAGTGAAAATGGATATCCTCACAAAGAACACATTAAGATTTAAACAAGATGTTCAGTGAAGAACATATAGCCTACTTTCTTCTAAATGCATGGGTATTGTTATAACGCTTTGTCCTTTCCAAGGAGTATAATTGAATGTTGGTTGTAGTAGCTTTTTGAAATACAACGTGATATACGGATATTAAACATGAATATGAGCTGCCCTTTTCTAGTGCTAACTCTGTACAAAATTGCATTCAATTCGGTTTCACCGTGTTTGAATTGATATGGTGAATCGATTTGCACACATACATGGCTGCTATCTGCAAGCTATTGGGCTGATGACCTTGTCGTTTGGTCAAACAATGCTTACCACAAAAAGGTATGTTGTTGCAATATTTAGTAGAGATCAGACGATTAGGTTGGTCGTAATTTGATTTAAGCTTTTAACATTTGGGTGGCCGCCATTACGTTTTCGTCAAGATGGCGGCGATATAAAACATGACACTGAGGTGCCCTTTGCTATTACTACCTCTGTACCAAATTTCGTTTAATTTGGATTCACCGTGTTTGAATAGATAGGGGGAATCCGTTTGCACACATACATGGCCGCCATCCGCAAATTATTGGGCTGATGACCTTGTAGTTTGGTCTATCTATATATATAGGTATCTTTCGCCAGTAGATATACAAGTCTAGATCGTGTGGTTTTTGATACTCCTATCACCTTCTTTATGTAGTTCGCTTTCACCCTTTCCAAGGTGGATAGGTTCCTCGTAGTTAAATGTGTCCAGATGATTTCAATGCCGTAGGTCATTATTGGAAGAATTTTTACTCTGAATAGCAACATTGCTGTCTCCAGACTGAGTGATCTGATGTCTTTTATTTCGTGTATTGCCATTGCTTGGGTTACCTTATCTGTGACATGTTTTGTGAAACAATATGCACTCGATTTAAATATTTAAAGTCTGGAACTATCTTTAATTTTATATCCCGAATGAAAATCTCTGCTGAGGCGGGTATTCTTCCTCCTTTTCGGAATATCATGGTGTCTGTTTTTGAGATGTTGATGTCCAGCTTGTGTTCAGAGCACCACTTTTGCACGTCATTTACAGTTTCCTGGCGTATTGTTAAATCTCTGGATCCCATTACAATGTCGTCAGCATATGCGCAAGAGAATACTCCCTGCTTTTGGGCTATTTTTAGGATATCTGTGGTTGATATTATAAACAGCAAGGGGCTCAGTGGGTCTCCCTGTAGGACCCCGTTTGATTGGGCTATCGGTTCTGATAGAGTGAGGTTGTCCGAAATTCGTACTTCGTTCCATTGCAGTATTGATGTAATGAGATTGGCCCATATGTTGTTCATGCCTAGCATCTCCTTTAGCTTTTCTGTCACTAGCTTTCTATTTATCAGGTCGAAAGCCTTTGTGAAATCTATAAAAATGGTGTAATATTTTCCGTTGTCCTCTAAGGCATCCCATATTTGGTTAAGCAGAAGTTCAATAGCGTTCAAGGTAGATCGTCCTTTTCTAAACCCAAACTGGTTCTCTGGCAGAAGCTCGTTTATTTCCTCATTTAATTTTCCTGTTATAATTTTGGTGAAGATTTTGAAGGGGCAGTTTTCCAGTGCTATGCCTCTGTACTTATTGGGATCTCTTGGATCTCCTTTCCCTTTATATAAAACTTTTACAATTGACTTTCTCCACTGGTCAGGTATGGAAGCTGTTTCTATACATTTGTTATATAATTTTGTCCATATTGGGGCTAGCAGGTGTGCAGTGTCTTTTACATATTCATTATAGATCCCGTCCGGTCCTGCGGCTTTCTTATTTTTGGTGCTGTCTATGGCGATTCTAGTTTCCTCAATGGTCAGGGGTACCCAGTCTGTTGGTATTTGTGGAGAGATGATATGTGGATCTTTTCTGGTGTGCACTAGACCCTCGATATTGAGAATCTTGCTGAAGTGTGATTCCCAATTTTCCATGTCTATGTAGTGTGTCTGTGATTGTTTCTTTGGACGTAGGGATATGAAGGGGTTTTTCTTGGCTTCCTCTGCTAGCTTCCTGCCCTCTGCTTCTAAGTAGGCACGCTTCTTTTCTTTTAATGTTCTCTTGTAAAGATTCCTCTTGTCGTTGTATATGTGTAGTAGACTTTGGTTATTCAAGTTCTGCCTTGACTGTTGTAATTTTTCTAGGGTCTCATTCCTCAATCTATAACACTCACTATCTAACCATATCTTTGCTCTTCTTGTGGCCCGCGGAATGGCTGCCTTTTGTAAGATTTACTCTATTGTTCTTGTTGCGCCCTCCAGCCTTGAGTTATCTATTAATGAGTCTAAAAGTATTGTTGAATCTAGCATAGCTTTTACTTTCTCGACATCTATTTTCCTTGAAAGGGGATGAGTTGTCTTTTCCTGTTAGTTTCCCCATTCCCCTTGGATATTTATTTCAAGTGGTAAGTGTTTCCTTATCAAAGCTTGGTTTGCTGTCCATAATGGAAATACATTTCCTGTTATTGGTCCTTTTGTAAGTGCAATATCTATTGTGCTCTTTCCGTTGTGTGATATGTATGTGGGGATTGAGGGGTTGTTTAGCAGGATGAAGCCTTCTTCTTCCAGTTTCTCCAGAACTAGCTTGGTTTTGTAGTTAGGAATGTCTAATCTGCAGTTAAGGTCACCTGCGATAATTATTGGTTTATCTTGCTTGCTTTGAATGATCATTTGGCCTAGCTCGTCCATTATGTCGAATGCTGTTATGTTCGGTTGTAAATAAGCGGCTATTATTATCAGGCCGCCTATTTCCAAAAGTAGGGTATGGTCCTGTTGCCTTGTTGATAATATTGGAGTTAGGTGTGGTTTTAGTAAGATAGTTATCCCCCCGGAAGGTCTACCTTTTTCTCCTTGTCTAGCTTTAAGATGAATACCATAGAAGTGTGGGTGTTGCCAGTCATCAGTGATGAATGTTTCCAATAGGATTGCTATATCATAACCTATTAGAAAGTGTTCTGGGCTCATACTCATAGCACTTTTTAGCCCTTCTATGTTCCACATCATGATTCTTAATTTTCTTGGTGCGTCTTTTAAGTTTTGATTCTTTCTATCAACTACTTTCTCTTTTGAGTTATTCGTAGAAGTGACCAATTTCTCGAGTGGGACGAAAGGTCCGAAATCGAAAACGTCTGACATAAATCCCTGTCGGCCAGAAATCCTCCTCATATACCCTTTCCGTTAGTTCGAATGGGATCCCCACTTTGAAAGCTTTAGTATCGTAATTGGTTGTTATTTCTTCACATGTAACGTTTTCTATAATTCCTCTGCTCTCTAGGTACTTCTTTATGGCACCGGTGGTTGTGTGCGGGCCTACTCGCCCCACAAAAAGCCAAGCTTTCTTCTTTGCTGCTTGCAATTCTTCAACTCTTGGACCTGAGCTTATTGTTGCGTATTGCTGCGTTGTTTGCCTTCAATCTGATTTGCTGGCAACTTGAACCCATTGCCCCGGATAGTTGGCATATTCCACGTCTTGAGTTCTCACCTGTGCCAATTCTTGTGATGATGGCGTTAGTTCGTCAATTTCCTTGTAACTGCTCGCCTTAACTTCTGCTGTTCTCTCGTCACGTTTTGGTGTCAGTATTGAGCGCTGTATATCTACTGGCGAAAGAAACTTTCCTCGTAGATGACCTCAGGACAAGCATACCTCTACCGAGCACCAGTGCTTCAGAGAAACTTCTGGCAACGTTGACGGAGAAGAGAGAAGAAGTACAACCAGACTTCCATGGCACAGGGGCCATGATAGACCGCTCGTGGACAAAAGCTAATTTCGAACTAAGACATGTCATTACAAGGTTGGCAGTTCACGGTTTTCACCACCTAATCTGCAAATCAAAACACTTCCATGACACAAGTATAGACTGTGAGTGCAAATTATGTGGAAAAATGTGTGAACGGTACCACATAGAATTCTGTACAAAAAGAACATAAGTGATTATGCAAATATGTAACCCATCAATGTATCCTATATTTTATATTTTAAGTTATGGCTATTTGGCTGCATTAAATTTATTATTGTATATATAGGTATAAAGTTGCAATAACCGGTAGAGATCCGATGATTAGGTTGGTCGTAATTTGATTTAAGCTTTTAATATTTGGGTGGCCGCCATTACGTTTTCGTCAAGATGGCGGGGATATAAAACATGACACTGAGGTGCCCTTTGCTAGTGCTACCTATGTACCAAATTTTCGTTCAACTCGGTTTTACCGTGTTCGAATTGATAGAGGGGGGACAGACATACAGAGTACACACTCACACACACACACACACACAGACTCACACACACACATACACACACACAGATAGACACACAATTTTTCGCCCTGTGTTGATCTCATAAGTCTACTTTCATTTTTTTGCAAAAATCGAAAGTAGGCTAATAAAATGAAAGGTCACAAAGAACAAGAAAAATACATAAAAGAAACAGGACTTAAGTTAATAATCTACCTTAATAGATTGTCTATATTATACTTGTTCATTATGATTCAATATATGAATCGGATCTCCTGTTGATTGCATAAGGATGTTGCTTCCACGTATAAAGAATTGGTAAAATGCGTAACAATTTTTGACTGATAAAGTCCGCTAACCTTGAAAAACGTTCTAGTTGTGTTAGGAATTTCTCGGAGAATATAATATAGTATAAGTGAGTTGGTAACACGGTTAGTGATATTAATGTTCTGTGGGGACTAGTGTTGAGAGGGGCTTTGGCAGAGATTGTCAGTTCGTGCTTGAGTAAAAGTGTAGCCTATTATAAGTATTATATCTATATATTTAAAACAGTAAGCTGATTTTTGTTACCGCCAGATTGACAGAACGGCTGGGAGTCATTAGAAGTAATGCATTCTGACGAAAGCTCTTGATCAGTATATTTGCAGAGCGTCTTTAAAATAAACAAATATGGTACCATATATTTTTAAATTTATAAACAATAATGCAAAATTATTGGCCCTAGCGTATGCGCAGAATTAGTTTGGTCATGACAGACATGACGGGTGTCCCGCGCGTTTTAATGTGAGAGTTATTTATAAGAATTATAAAGGAGAGGTAGATTCATTAATTGTTGAGAGTAGGTGCTCCTCCCTTTTTATAACTTCATAAGGCAGATTATTGACATTATATTATTTATGATTGACAAACCTTTCTGGGAGTCATTAGAAGTTGATTTCAATTTGAATTGTCACTGCTGCACCGGAAATATTTCTTTAACTACGACAATATATCATTTTCATACCTTATTTTATCTCTTGGGGAAGCCTCAGTGGCTCCGCGTTGGGTCCGTGGTTGAAATTTCAGTCACTCGATGTGAGATTTGTGCCAGCCGTATGTTGCAATGTCGCGACTGCAAACTTTTGACGCCCTTAAAGTTGCAATAGTGCCAAAAAGTAATCGTACAAAGAAGGAAAATTTTTCAGTAAATATGTTGTTCATTGTCCGTCATGTTTTGACGGGTTTCAACTAGTATTCTTATTAAAATATCAACCTGAGTTGTTCTGTTAGCATCTGGCTATCGTAACAGTTGATCCAAAATTTTCTGTTACGGGACAGTTGGCAGCACAGTGTCTTTGATAGGGTGAAGGCCACATGTTTGGGCTGTGGGCGGTCGAAATCTTCAGTGTGTATAGTTAGACTATTGGAAGAGTGCAACAGTATGTTATGAATGGCTGTGGTGAGTACAAAGTTTACTGTTTATTTAAAACTCAGCAATTCTTCTGGGTTTGTGCCGTGTCTTGTGTGGGGTTTCGCCTAGGACACCAAGCTGGCTCATCGGCGGGCTCTTGGTGTCCCCGTCCGGACACCCACTGGAGTAACGAACTGCGCGCTACCTTCCTTTATATGCAGTGCAACTGCACCACTTGACTGCGAGAACTAAAAGCTCAAGCAGCCTTAACCTCCCTATGAAGGCTTCCAAAAAGATGGTACCATCTTACTGTTAATTTGTTTTGATACAACCGACAGCTGTGCTGCCAACGTAACTGATGACGTAATCTCTCGCAGCAGCTGGTAGGCACTGCGGAGAACATTCTCTGGCGCCCTGTATTTCTTCAATTCGGCTCAATAATATATTGAAATGGATGTCACTGCTGAGTGCTATTGGATGTTGTTTCCAGCCAGGTATACTGATATGGAACACTGCGTAAAAATTTTAAAGTCATCTAACCTTGCTAATGACATAGTCATCTTGGCCGACACGCCTGAGGATTTGAATGAGTTTTTGAATGGTATGGACTCCGTCTTACGGAAATAATACCTGATGAAAATTAATAAATGTAAAACAAAAATACTGGAATGCAGCCGAAATAAATCAGAAACCTCTATGGATATCACATTGACAGGTGAAAAGCTGAAGGAAGTAGGAGACTTCTGTTACTTAGGAAGCAAAATAACCAGTGATGGACGAAGCAAAGAGGATATAAAAAGTAGGTTGGCTCAGGCAAGGAAAGAATTTCTACAAAAAAGGAATCTGTTGACATCGAATATAGATTTAGGTATTAGGAAGTCATTTTTGAAAGCCTTTGTCTGGAGCGTGGCGCTCGATGGAAGTGAAACATGGCCTATTGGTGCTGCTGAAAAGAGGAGAATTGGAGCATTTGAAATGTGGTGTTACAGGAGAATGATGAAGATCAGATGGGTAGGGTTACAAACGAAGAGGTATTAAGACGAGTGGGAGAGGAGAGATGTTTCTGGCGACTGATAATGAAGAGGAGAGATAGATTAGTAGGAGACATACTAAGACACCCAGGAATAGCAAGCTTAGTCATAGAAGGAAGGGTTGAGGACAAGAACTGTAGGGTATACCAAGGTTAGAATATGTTAAACAGATTGCCTCGGATGTAGGGTGTGGTAGCTATGTATAGATGAAACGATTAGCTCAGGACAGGGAGGAATGGAGATCTGCATCAAACCAGTCAAAAGACTGAAGACTCAAACAACAACCTTGCAAAGAGTCCTCGAATAAAACCAGAGGATCCTACATCTAGGTTAACTCTGTTGAACTAGCTGTCCAAACGGGTAATTTATTGCATGTCATAATTCAATTTGCCAAGTAATTTATAGGTTGTATGAAATACTTGGACATTGATAGGCCAAAATACCGTATATGGATGTCGAGAATAAACTCAACTAAGTATCTACAAGGAGCAGAGTGCACCAACAAGGAACACGCAAATGTAATACATGTACGTATTAATTTAAATATTTAACGAGTTTTAAGTGTTCGACAAGGCGGCTATTATAATTTGAGATCCTATCAATGTTAACTCACGGATTATAACGTATTTTAGGGCGTCTCTCAGCAATGAAATGCACTGGCCTGACTAGAATATAGAGCATAACTCAGATTTCAAGCTTCTTGTCTCACGCCCTGGAGGCCCTGGGCTTTGCCAAGAAATAAAAATCTGGTCAGATGGCTGTAGTGGGGTAAACTCAGCCTCGCGAGGCAAACCTGAGAAGATATGGATTCAATTCCAACTTCAGCCATCCTGGAAGTGGTTTGTCTTGGTTTTCCACCTCTACTCCAGGTAAATACCGGGATGGTATCTCACTTCAGTCCACGGTCGCCTCCTTCTGAATCTTCACCACAAATACAGTACAAACCCACACACACTAATACAGCCATCACAATAGTGCAGGTTATCAGGTTATCTAAAACACAACTTATATCCATTGGATATACAAAACTTCTAAATTCAGTAGATTTTAATTCACTACCACCCATCAAGATAGTAGATAATACTATTAAATAGAGCAACACTGTCAATAATCTCGGAGTGATATTTGATAGAACACTGTCGTGGGCAGAGCATACGTCTAATGTGGTAAGGAAGGTTGTATCAACTATGCATCTTCTGAAAAGAAGTGTTTCTTACACCCCTCCTAACATACGTAAGCTCTTCGTCCAAACTCTCATTTTTCCAATCATTGATTATGGCTCTACTGTATACAATGATTAACCAGAAACACAGAACATCAAATTACAAAGAGTCCAGAATGCATGTGTTCGGTACATTCTGGATGTAGGGCGAGATGAACGTATCACACCTTACTACGTGCAGCTGAAATGGCTGAAACTCCACGAGCGCAGGCAGTTATCAGTTGCCATTCAGACACATAAAATATTACATACCAAGACCCTGTTATATCTCTACAATGCATTTACACCAATGCATTCTGTTTATAATCGAGAAAATAGATACACAAAATTAACACTCCAGATTCGTATACACCGAACCATGAAGTTCAATAAATATTTTGTACACCGCCTCACGCCTCTTCAAAATCTTCGATTTATATAAGTTCGTCAACATTGCAAGCACTGCAGATTTCAAAAGACGTCTTTCATCCTGCTTCATGGAGCAGTATACCTCTCACATTTGATTACTGCATTATGTTAAAATACTTTTTTTAAAGTTCAATTATAACATCAGGACAATAGCTGACAACCTGTCTAATTGAATAGCTTTTCTTGTACAGTATATGATGTTTGTTTTTCGGGCTGATAGTCTGTATGCACTCTCATTCTTTTGTATATAATTTTTCCATTATCATTAGTATTGTTATTATTATTGTATTGTTACTATAATTGTTAGACTGTTATTATTTATATTGTGAATGTAAGTGAAATGTTCTATTTTTATGAGCCCTAATCTTATTTTATGTAGGGCGCTACTGGAAAGGAGCTCTTAAGCTCTAAGTGTAGCCGTGAAAATAAAATAAAATAAAATAAAAGAAATATATCCATGTACACTGAGCTTAATGACCACGTTGTCTAAGGCCTTCAACTGAAACAACAACAACAACATGATTTGAAGTTAGAATGCAAATACATTTACCATTGATAACACAAATGTTTTTAGATATCCGTATTGATAGATGTAAAAGTTCACATTATACGCCAATCAATACTCACACCTATTAAGTGTTTTAAAAGCTAAGCAAGCACTATCATTATCTCTGATTTCCTTCTGTAAAATGGGCTCTAAATATGTTTGTTGGTTTGTTTTCTAACTTGAAAGATATTTTTCATTAACTAGGGACCGGATTGCGGTGTAAAATTCTAATCTGGTTGAAAATTAGTACACAATATTCCTACAAAGTTGTACAATGACTTAGTTAAAAGCACGGGCCACTTTCAATTTTGAATGCCAATATTAAACGCCGAAAACCTGCCGCGCGATGTACAGTGGGTCAAAATTGAAATCTAGGAGGACAAAATTATTTACTTTCATAATAAAAAAAATCAAAATATATTACTTCTACAGCATTATCATATAATTGCCGCTCACTCTTCTGGGATATAAACGCATCTTAGTGTAAATCTGTCACTACTGTTCGAGCAGTCTGAATTGGAGGGTGAATGTTAGTGGCTGTGGTTTGGTTGTCTTTGTGGTTAGTGTGATGCTTTAAGATGGAACATGCAGCTGAAGATATGATCTTTGTAGCGTGTTTCACTTATTAATGGGCGTAATTGTTGCGTAATTTTAGCTATATTTGCATTATATAATATTTAACTATTATTTTTAAAATTATATTTCCACTTAGATTTTTAGCCTATTTTAAATTTTGAAAAAATAGGCTTATGAAATCACCTTTTGTCCGTGTGTGTGTGCGTGTGTGTGTGTGTGATTCGTGTGTGTGTCCCCCCCCCCCCTAATAAAATCTAAATGGCTGGAGTGATTTCAATGAAACTCGGAGAGGTCATAGCGCTATTCCCGGCGACCCCGACCGTGCCCTTCAAATTTTGTTACGACTCACCAATCCAACATGGCGGCTGTGCGAAATATTTCACCAGCATTCAATATCTCCGAAGCTATTGCCGATATTACCCTGACATTTTCTATGGTGATAGAGGGAACTACTATAAGTTCACTTATGTGACTTTTGAAAACCTGGTAACAACAAAACCAACATGGCGGCCAAGCGAATTTGCGACTTTTAAATAGACGTTTCTCGCGATTTGACCAACCAAACGCAATGAAACTTGGTACAGTATATGTTTATATACATTGTAATGCACCGACATCTAACTTCGTTCAATTGTTTACATAATCACAAGATGGCGGATGTGCGAAATATTTCACCGGCATTCTATATCTCTGAAACTATTAGCGGTAAACCCCTGAAATTTTGTACGGAGATAAAGGGCACTACTGGAATTCCATCTATAAGACTTTCAAAAACCGGTTAACTACAAAACGAACATGGCGGCCAAGCGAATTTGAAAATTTTAAATAGACCTTTCTCGCGATTTAATGTTCCAAGCGCACTGAAACCTGGCACAGGAAATATTTATACACATTGTAATCCACTGGTATCTAATTTAGTTCAATTGTTTACATAACCTCAAGATGGCGGCAGTGCGAATTTTAAAATTAAGATTTTATTTATTGTGATGTAGTCATGCGATCGAAGTGAAAGTTTGAATAATGAACCTACGCAATAATTTTCCTTTAATGGTACATGACTCTATGGCCTATACATTTAACAATCCAACATGGCGACCATCCGAAATATTTAGACGATACTGAATATCTACGAATCTATTTTAGCAATCAAACTGCAATTTTTAATGTTCATAGGGGCTATGAACTTAAGTTCACCTATAGGACTTTAAATAACCTGGTGATCACAAATCCAACATGGCGGTGACGCGAATTATAAATATTCACAAGGTCGTTTCTCGCAATTTAACCATCCGCGTGCAGTGAAACTTGGTACAGTAAATCCTTATACGAATGTTAATCCACTGGCATCTAATTTATTTCAATTGTTTCCATAACCTCAAGATGGCAGCTGTGAAAAATTTTAAACTCTCCTTGTTTTTTAATGTGTCCTAACTATGCGATTAAAGTTTGAATACTACACGTTCACAATAATCTGCATGTAACAGTACATAACTCTAAGACCTACATATATAAAATCCAACATGGCGACCATCCGAAATATTTAGTCGGTTCTCAATATCTACGAATCTATTACAGCAATCAAACTGAAATTGTGTATGGTGATAGTGGCAATTAACATAAGTAGGATATATGAAAATAGGCCGTATAGTTCTTCACGGAACTACTTGTTAGTATGTCGCGTCACTCTGCGTCACATTCTACTTAATGTTAAACTGTAGATAAAGTCTTGTAGTTTACACCTGTTTTAAGATTTTTTGCATCCTCTTGCAACTTACTTAGTTATTAAACGTTTTAGAAGATGCCGCGCAACCAGTTCTCACACGTTTACAACTGTTTGAAGCACTGGGTTCGACGATTATGTCAAAAGTGGAACTTTTTGACTTTGTTAAAAGTAAATTAGGGGTAAAAAATTGTTCTGAAGGGATAGCTGAATTCTCTATCCAATTCTTAGTCATAGACAGTTTCTTGTATGTGTAGACGTAGCTTAAAAAGTTCTTAACTGATGTTTATTATGAAGTAAACAAATTATATACGTTGCTTTCACTCCAAATTCATGATTAAAACGTAAAACTAATTTTGTCCCCCTAGATTTCAATTTTGACCCACTGTTTATTTTATTTATCGTATGGCTTTTAGTGCCGGGAGTGTCCGAGGACATGTTCGGCTCGCCTGAGTCTGTAGCTGCTTCCAGCGGACACCCTAAAGGGTGAGCTACAAGTTCCGTTCAATTTCAAGTAGTTCCAACTTTCACCACCAGATATCAATGATACCTAGTGGTGAACGTTGGAACTTTGATAGAGCGTTCTGACGAAATCTAACCTAACAAATTTTGCCTTACACAAGTTTAGTCTGTGAAAGGATCTTTTACATGCCATAAATCTATGACATGGGACCGCCGGCTTTACTTCCCCTCCGAAGGAAGGCATACTGAAGGATTTTTAACGCTCTTAAAAAATCCGACGACTTCGGCCGAGTTCGAACCCGCTATCTTGGGCATAGCAGTTCAGCATGCTACCGACTACGCCACCGGAGCCGCTGTGCGATGGCATGACCGAGGAGGTGAGAAAAGGTAAAGCTGGCCTTGAATCCTTGCAGCACGCGATGGCTCCCGGCCATCAGGCAGCGACCTGCCGTGCTGCGTTGCATTCCCCACCTTCCACCTTCCCCTCAACCCGTCACTCCCTTATCAGTTCAGTTGGGCTATACAAAACAAAAGTGATGTTTTGGATGAACAGGTCCCAAATCGTTCCGTCATCAAACCATGTAAGTGTGACACTTTTATGTCGCCTGTTTTTAATTTTACATGCACAGACAACAATTAATATTAAAAACTTTACAGCCAGAATATTTAGAAATGTCAGAAAGTGACAACGATGATGTTCAATCGGAACACCTTCTAAATTTTAATCCTTGGAATGTGGTAGTTTGTCTTCAAAGCTGCTTTCCTGAAAATGATCGCTATGAAAGCAGGTGGCCGCGAGCCATCGCGTGCTTCTGGGATTCAAGGTCAGCTTTACCTCTTCCCACCTCCTCGCTCATACCGTCGCCCGGCTGGTTTTTGGCGCTCAGTATTGCCATTCGAAATTGAAAGTCACCCGTGCGGCTTTCACTACATCATTGTACAACTTTGTCGGAATATAGTTTACTAAATTTCAACCAGATTAGAATGTTAGAATCTTACACCACAGTCCGTTCCATTGTAAGTGTGGTTGTAGGACCCAACATGAATCCTCGGTACCCCACGGTTCCACGAAGGGTTGAGCAGGGGTTCCACAAGACATCTATGCGCAGTTGAGATGGACCGCTTCGTAGTTTACCGGCTAGCAGCCTTGGCAGTGACCTCTCTTTCAGCTCTGCCAAGAAACTTATTTCTGGTCTGCGGGTCTGAGGGCTGGAACGGGATCTACTCAGCCTCATGTGAACAATTAAGTAGCTGTCTGACAGTAAGGCAGCACCCCGGTCAGAAAAAACAATGTTAACAGCCCAGGGAACACAGCGCGCTGACCACGCGTCATTCAGCAAACTGTAGGCCAAATGGCAGGGCAGCGGTCGCTTGGCAGACCAAGGCCTTTCAAGCACTGTGGTTCCACAGGGATTGGTTAGGTAAGTACAGGGTCGTTATCTATGTGCACCCCGATAAACCCTGCAAGCTACGCCGGCTGTGACTGGCACACTCCTTCGAGAAGCCCTACCGAGTCGTCCGCTGCTGCTGCCTGACCGACCGTTCTCTGCGCGGTCCGACCTCTTCAGCATTTAAGAGGGCTGATCCCACAGCCCTTCAATCCCGTCCTGATCCCCCCGCCAAGCAGCCATTAATTGATTATTTTATTTAATTAATTCCAAATTTATCAGCTCACTCATCGTCAAAGCTCCAACTGTTCAATCTGGAAACTTTGAGTGACTGATACTTTTGTTTTTCTGCCCCACTGGTCTGCCCAGGTATTTGACCACTACCTCCATCTATCAATTTAACAACTTCACTCACTCACACAACATGAAACCCAAATCACCACCTGTCTCAGACACGTTATCAAACTTAAACTGGATAGAGAAAATGGACAGATTTGAACCCCTCTATGCCGCTAGGTATAAGGATATCCCTATGGATAACAATATGATCATGATCCATCCAGCCCCCCCTCAGATTCCTCTTACCAGATACAGGCAGATTATCTTACAATTACTGGCCCCACACTCTGACATCATAGCCTGTATAGAGGAAATAGCCCAGCACTACATAACCGTCATTCCTACAGACAACGAACACTTTTCCACTGTAGACACTGCACTATATGAACACCCTGATATTCCCCGGAGACTGGTCATTTGCCCAGATCCAACACACTATGATAGGTTATCAGATCCGGGCTCGTCAGAGTCCGGCTCTGAATCAGAGGATACACTCGAAAGTGATCAGGAAGAGCCCACGCAGAAAGCTCCAGTAACTAGCGACCATTGGACTCAAACCTGTAAGGCTCTTATTCGACCTCCTGCCAAGCCAAGGAGGAAGAATAAGTGCATTCAAACTTCACGTGACACAAGTCCAGTTGCCAATGACACAGCCGCAGTAGCCAATCCCTCAGATAGCTCTGCTACACCTTCGCCTTCAGCGTCCTCGCCCTCCACATCTGTGCCTTCAGCGTCCCCACCGCCTACACCTTCAGTAACACCGGCGTCGCGACGTCCTCCTCCCAGACAACATTCTACCCTCATCACACAATGCTTCCGTTGCCAAAGGCTTAATCACTCTGCTCACGAGTGTATTCACGATGTCAGGTGTAACCGCTGTGGCGTGCCGCACCGGCATAGTGAATGTTTAGTGCCTAGGGACTCCCCCACGTGTATAAACTGTAGGGGATCCCATGCCGCGTCCTCTTTAGGATGTAAATACATCAAGGACGCGCTAAAACATCAACACTGGCAACGACAGCACACAAACATCCATAGAAACATCCCCTCTCTCCTCGCCATGCCCATTTCCCCACCAAGCCCAGTTAAACTTAACAACACCGCCCTCACAAGCATACTACATATCCTGCAACAGCTAATTACTTCTAATTACCCCCCCCCCCCCACACACTCCATGTACTCACTCAAGTCCCCACTTGCCCCGCGGTTCTGCTGTGCATCTGCTCGGAGAATCGGCCACGGCTGTCCCCTTCCGGGATGGTGCCCAGTGGGCCGCGGGCCCTCTGCACGCCACTAGATGCAATGGTAACTGTCTTTCTGCTGCTTTCTTCTAGTCTGCGCACGAGCTATGGCTCTCCTTGATTTATATGCCAACTGCATTCTACCTCTCCCAAACCTTCCCCCCTTCCAATTTCCTAATCCTACCCCACTCAAAAATTCCCCCCAGGCCATATTCTGGTCAGTTTGATTCCAATGTACCTACCCCTACATTTAACCTATTAAGCTTCAAGTCCTATTCCCCCCTGATAAAGCTCTAAAGACTCCAAAGGGAGCCGACAGGCTAAAATGCACGCAGCGAACCCGGCTACGCTGAAGGCTGTGACTGGCACAGACCGCGGGCGTGCGTACGCGGTTAAGCCGGTGTTTGGCGCGCTCCGCTGACTCATATCATTAGTTCGCACGTCTTTTGTCATTCATATGGACGTGTATCTGCAAAGCTTAGGCGTTAGTGTTGCACGTTCAGTGTGTATTGTGGTTACTGTGATTGTTGGTCATGCCTAAACACCAATTTGTATTGCGCGAACGTGTGTTTATCCATAAAGGCGGGTTCACACGGAGTCGTGAAGCGGGCAGGAATACTACTGGTCGATCAGCCGGTCGTGGACACGACCTTGTGTGAACTAGTGGTAGTGGGAGTGGGGGTCGTGTTCGCCCTCGAAAAGGTGGGGCGTGAAATCTCCGACAGGTTGGAGTGAGCACGACCGCTTCAGTCGTGTACTTTCGCAGCTTCACGTTCTGCCATGATTGAACAACGAGCGAGAAACTTACGACCAGCGAGAACACTTCGTCCGTGTGAACTGAACAAGGTCATGGGTTCTTAAGTTGAATAAGCAAGTCGTGACGCATGCTCAAAACTAGTAGTTCTCTCGCCCGCTTCACGACTCCGTGTGAACCCGCCTTAATTAGTATATGAAAAGCAGAAAATCTTGTTCTGAAACAAGACGAAAATTTCGAATCAAGTTTCCAGGAAGACCTGTGCCTAATGCCAGTACAATTAGGAGGCTTGCTGGACGATTCAAGGAAACAGGCTCCGTAAATAATAAAAGAGTTGACAGATATTCTTTCATCAGAAGATGTCATGTGTGTGTTACAAGAGAGGGAGGACATTTTCAGCATCGCCTATGAGCACTGTAAGTACACATTATTGAACATGGTTGGTAAAAGTGGGAAAGTAAGCGCCAACCAACGGCTGAAACGGGTACACGCGCCCGAGATCTGCGCCAGTCACAGCCGGCTTAGCTTGCTGTGTTTATCGGGGCGCACATAGATAGAGAACCAAGTAACATCAATCGCAGGGCTTTTGGTGTCTGCCCTGGGACAGACCGGCATTTAATTCCAGGCGCTATATATTTTTATGTGGCTGCATAGTGAAGCGTCATACAGTAGTTTGTAGCATTTGTAATCGCGTATTCAGAAATCTCGTCTCGCACTTTCAAACTTGAACCGTTACGTAAATGGCTCAATGAAAAGTTCCTGTTGAGCACTGAGCAAGCAGGACGTCTTGCTACATCCTACAGGATACATGCAAGACTCCTGCCTAATGACGTCTCCGGGCGTTTATTCTCACAGGAAATGGGTTCGTTACCGGTCTCATTTCCAACATAACGCAATTATTTTCAAGTCTCTTGCAGCCATTAATTATTATTTCTACAAGAAAGTGTGCAAGCATGACGTCACGTCTTCTATTATAAGTTTACTTTTACTTTAGATGAACATTTTTCAGTGGTTCGACACGTACATTATTTATGCCCGTTATATTTTCCATCCAACATAATTGGACATAAATACGTGCTTATTTACTTACCCTTCTACACCTTTTACTCCTTTGTCCTTTTTTTCCCTTTTTCCCTTTTTCCCTTTTTCCTTTTTTCCCTTTATCCCCTTTACCCTTTTATTCTTTTACCAGCAGAAGTACCCATTCTTCGAACGGTCTTTGGTATTAATAGCCAGACGTAATCAATTGAGCTACTGTTGCAATGGTTAGAGGCTTGGAACCTCTGAAACTGAATTTACCTATCGTGTACTTCCTGACGTGAAAATAAAATTGAAAACCTCGTAGACGAAACACCTTGGAAGTATAGTCACAAATGATGGGGGAGCAGAGGAAGATGTTCGAAGCCGTATCAGGAAGGCAAATGGTGCCTTTGTCCAGCTCTACCCCATCTGGAGAAATAGAAACATTTCCAGGAAGACCAAGCTCCGCCTTTTCAATAGCAACATAAAGTCGATTCTTCTCTACGGCTGTGAAACATGGAAAGTCACAAAACCGATCAACAACCAGCTACAGGTGTTCATTAACAGATGTCTGCGTCGCATCATGAATGTGAGGTGGCCGGACATAATCTCAAATGAAGATCTTTGGACCATCACCAATCAACAACCGATTAGCATCCAGATCAAGGAGAGGAAATGGCGCTGGATTGGTCACACACTAAGGAAGCCGGACGGAGCTATTGAGAGGGCGGCGCTAGACTGGAATCCTCAAGGCGCCAGGAAGCGAGGTCGACCTAAGAAGACCTGGAAGAGGACGATCGAAAATGAAATTGCAGAGGTGAACAAGAACTGGAGTCAAGTGAAGAGAATGGCCAGGAACCGTACTGCGTGGAGAAATTTCGCTAAGGCCCTATGCTCCGGAAGGAGCGGCAGGAATTAAGTAAGTAAGTAAGTCGTAGACGAAACGCAATACACGTCACATAAAAACTGACCCTCACTGTTGTGTCAAGTCCCCATCCAGAGGAAGACCCCTTTAATAAATTATAAAGGCTTATGGTGCGTGAAAATTCAGGTTTTTTAGCCTCCAATGGCCCAAATTCCTAAAAGCAAGAATTAAAATACTGTTTCAATTCAGAAATTTTCGAAAATAATGTTGCTGTTTGGAGATATAATAGACCTTCTGTACGACATATCGCACGTTTAATCGTGTGAAAAGAATCTTAGGTAACCCCTGGCCCCCTTAAGCGCATTGATGAATTTTACAGTTTTAGTTGGTTCCGTGATACCGACAGTAGTGGCTACGCTGGCTAAAGCACAGCATTAGGTCATGGGGCCAAGCTCGCTGCTGACTCGGTAGACGCGTGGGTTCGAGCCCCACCGTCGGCCGTCCTTGAAATGGTTTTCCGTGGTTTCCCATTTTCAACACCAGGCAAATGCTGGGACGGTACCTTCTGACAGGCCACGGCCGCTTCCTTCCACATCCTTGCCCAATTTCATTCGCCATCATTCATTTCATCTCTCATTAACTCCTCTCATGAGGTTGGCGTCAGGAAGGGCATCCGGCCGTAAAAACCATCGCCACAAAGACTTCCATCGCATCTCATCCCCGACCCCGTTGGAAAACGGGAATAATAAGGGGTAGACATACCGTTGGTTCCGTGATAACCTTATAGCCATTTGCAAACGTTCACCGAAATTTACAAACGTTCACAGAAATTTAATATGTAAGTTATTTAATAAGCTTCCATGTAATTGAAAACATACATTAACCAAGTTCTGACAATACAATATAATAACAGTATGAACATATACGAATGTATATTGATTTTATTGATAATGAATTGGATTATTTTCTTCAGATAGCGGCTTTTGAAGATAGTGAATGGTTGCGTCTGCATCTAAGTCTGAGTGCGCGAGTAGCTATTTGGTTAAGGCGATTGACTGTGGATCCAAGGATCGCAGGTTCGATCCCAACTCTCGCCAGTATTTTTTTTTTTTTTTTTGCCACTGAAATATTGTTTTATCAAGGAGTATTAGTAAGGTTTTATGTCGGTTAAAGATACATATTTCTACACATTTTCTCAACACGTTTTATTTCCGTTTTACCATTGCATTACAGCATGTCCTCAATACGTCGTTTGAATATCTGCAATCAGTTCCAGTAACTGACAACAGATGGCAGTACCTCGCCAATATAGTTCCAGTAACTGAGAGCAGATTGCGTCGATATATTTAAAACACAAGGCATGGCCTTGATGGCGAGTCTTCGCGTGATAGTTAAATATTGTTTTATCAAGGATTATTAGTAACGTTTTATGTCAGTTAAAGATTCCTACATTCCCTCTCAATAAGTTTTATTTCCGTTTTACCATTGCATTACAGCATGTGGTCAAAAGAGCTAATATCTGCCATCAATTGCAGTAACTGACAACAGATGGCAGTACCTCGCCCATATAGTTTCAGTAACTAACAACAGATGGCAGCACCATTGCATCGATATATTTAAAACACAAAACATGGCGCGTTTTCAAGTGATGGAGAGTTATAGGCTAGAGGGGAATTTTTAAGAAGGGAAACGTTGAAGAACATTAACTGACAGTTGAGTGTGTAGGCTATGTTGTTTATGTACTTTAATATTGCAATTTCTTCCCAATGCTTCGGTGGTCAAGTTGGTAGCATCCTAGACTAAAAGTTATAAATTATGCATCGTCGATATACTCTTAAATTATTAGTGAAAAGGTAGTTTTCCAGGCCCTGGCGCGTGTCCACAATTGCTTTCGCCATGAGAGACACTTGGCAAACATAATTCGTTTGAAGGGCTCCGACATCGTTGTCACTCATCCCCATGTACTTTGGTGTGTAAGTGTAAAATTTTCTCTGATAACCCGTATTATTGTGATAGCTGCATTACTTTGTGTATTTGTAATTAAGGTGGGAAATGGCAAGGTGACGGCCGAGGCCTTAAGTTAGGAACCATCCCGGTATTTGCCTTGAGTGGAAGTGGGAAACCACGGAAAACCACATCTAAGATTGTCGAGGTGGGAATCAAATCTTCCTCTTCTTAGTTATACCTCTAGAGACTGAATGTGCCCCGTTTTTGCCCTCAGACCAGAATTAAATTTCTTGGCAGAGCAGGAAATGTAACCCGGGTCTCCGAGGCGATAGCCAAGAATGGGTGGGCTTCCATGTGTTAATACGATTTTTGACATGCACGGGACATAGAATTCTAAAACAGCCTCCATTAGGGTGACTGCCGAAGTGAGTATTGAGTATATGCCTAAGCTCATTCCAGTAGTTGGCGAAGTTATTCTATGTTCCCCTGCAAAATGTACTGCCATAAACTATAACAGGTGATGGAAATAGCTTATTTAGAGCAGTTTTGTACTGTTTATATCAAAATGAAGAACGTCATTCTGCGCTGCGTTTTCAAGCTATTGCCAAACATTTCGCTGGCAGGAACAATTATAAGGAATTTATTGTAAGCGATCAGTCTCATCGCATTCTCCTCACCAACCAACTTGAGTATGAGAGTCTCTGGACGGTCATGTTGAACTTCATTGTATAAGACAGTTGTTTAATGATTATTTGTTTAGAGTACTGAATCTAACTACGCAGTTGATTTCGGCAATGGAAGTATTTTTTGCCATTTAATATTTAGCGGCTCCGATATTGCAGGTCACTATAGTGTTATCGAATAATACGAAGCCACATTTAAAATCCAATATAAATAGGCCATTTCAGAAACAATTCCAGATGTTATGCAGTACAGTGAAAGGTCTTTGACGATCAAATGTAAACATTGTTCTACATTGTATTTCTCTTGCGTAAAATCTACGCGCGGTTACTTTGGCCTTTACTGTTGTGATGGTAAAATTGATCTGCTGAAATATAAAATATTTGCCAAGCTGCAACAATGCAATGATATTAATTTTAAAGTCATTGAACTTATATCCAGTAGTTCAAACACATACATCAGCGTTAACATATTGGCGAACATAATTCATTTGATGGACTCAGACATCGTCGTCACTCAGCCCCGTCTATTTTGGTGTGCGAGTGTAAACTTTTCTCTGATAACCTGTGTTAATGTGATGGCTGTGTTGATGTGTGCATTTGTAATTAATGTGGGGAATGGGGAGTTAACGACCGAGGCTTTAAGTTAGGAACTATCCCGGTATTTGCCTGGAGTGGAAGTGGGAAACCACGGAAAACCAAATCCAAGATTGTTGAGATGGGAATCAAACTTTGCTCTTCTTAGTTTTGCCTCACGAGTGCGGCCCGTTCCAGTCCTCAGACCAGAATTAAATTTCTTGGCAGAGCGGGGATCGAACCTGGAATCCGGGGCAATAGCTCAGAATGTAGCCTTAAGAATGGGCTTACCTGTGTTAATACGATCTTTGACAAGCACTGAACATATAATTCTAAAACTCCCTCCATTACTGTGGCTGGCGAAGTGAGTCTATGCTCATTCCAGTAGTGGCGAAGTGATTCTATGCTCCCTTGCATAATTTACTGTCATGGAAATACAAAGTATTGTACCTTCAACAGGTGATGGAAATTCATTATTTACAGCAATTTCATTCTGTTTATTTCAAAATGAAAATCGTCATCCTGAGTTGCGTTTGCAAGCAAATTGCAAAAATTGCAAGGATTTTATTATTGGCGATCAATCTCATCGCATTCTCATCAGCAACCAACTTGAGAATGGAAGTATTCATTGTATATGTGAATATTATTGTTTATTGATTATTTGTTTAGAGTGCATAACAATGGGTCTAACCACGCAGTTGATTTTGGCAATGGAAGTAAGTTATTATTTGCCATTTAATATTTGGCGGCTACGTTGATGCAGGCCACTATAGTGTTATATAAAATGACGTTAATTTGGGCAGAAATGCTGCTATAAATAAACCCATTTGACGAAATAGAACATTAGCCGCAAAAAAGTGGGAAATCGGAGAAAAATACGAAGCCACTTTTAAAATCCAATATAAATATGGCATTTCAGAAACAATTCCAGATACTATGCCGTTACAGTTTAGGGTCCTTGACGAACAAATGTAAACATTGTTCTGCACTGTATTTCTCTTGCGAGAAATCTACACTTTGTTACTTTGACCTTTGCTGTTGTAATGGTAAAATTAATCTGAATAAATATAAAATATTTGACAGGCTTTAACAATTATTTTTCACTGGAGATGATATCTCAAGGAATTCCAGAGGGACTAATCGGCAGTACAATGCTATGTCCTTCGTTTCATGGCGCAGCGGTCAAGCTGTATGCCTCTCACCAAGGCGGATCGGGTTCGATTCCCGGTCAATACATGTGAGATTTTTGATGTGAAATGCCATGTCCTGTGGTTCGGATTCCACGTTAAACGGAGGTCCCGTGGCTTATGATCGCGAGATTAACGGTCACGTTAAACTGCAAGCTTCCTTCCTTCGTTTCATTTGGTGCCAATGTTACTGTGCTACACGCACACGGTCCACATTGTTTTAAAATGTATGGAATTGCACATCATCGCATTTCTTCGTTATATTCCAAAAATATAAGCGATGGTTTGCGGCCAGTTGTATTAGACTCATCAGAGTTCTTGAATTCCTTGGAACTAAACGACTGGCCGCCACATACTCCAAACGCTTGGCCCGTTATGCTGCTTAGAAATCTGAACGGTTCCCAAGGACTCCTAAATGCAACCATATTGCTTGGATTTGGAAATAATAGGTGCAGTTAAAATTAGGCAGAGATGTCTAATCCTTCGACTTGATTTAACACCATCCGATAAAACGCTATCATTTTCTTTTAAGAGGCAATATTTTCCAATTCATTTGGCATACTTTATCACAATCAATAAAGCTCAAGGGGAAACTCTGGAACGTATAGGCCTCAATTTGCCCCAACAATTTTTCAGTCATGGCCAGCAGTATTTTGCAATGTTGAGAGTGCAATCTTTTGACGCCCTCATAGTTTCAATAGAGTCAAAAAATAATCGTACAAAGAATGTACAGTAGGCGTATATAAGAAAATTCTTCAGTAAATATTTTTCTATTGACCGTCATGTTTTGACGGGTTTCAACTAGTAATAATAAAAATATTTATAGTAACTAGTTGAAACCCGTCAAAACATGACGGTCAATAGAAAAATATTTACTGAAGAATTTTCTTATATACGCCTACTGTACATTCTTTGTACGATTATTTTTTGACTCTATTGAAACTATGAGGGCGTCAAAAGATTGCACTCTCAACATTGCAAAATACTGCTGGCCATGACTGAAAAATTGTTGGGGCAAATTGAGGCCTATACGTTCCAGAGTTTCCCCTTGAGCTTTATTGATTGTGATAAAGTATGCCAAATGAATTGGAAAATATTGCCTCTTAAAAGAAAATGATAGCGTTTTATCGGATGGTGTTAAATCAAGTCGAAGGATTAGACATCTCTGCCTAATTTTAACTGCACCTATTATTTCCAAATCCAAGCAATATGGTTGCATTTAGGAGTCCTTGGGAACCGTTCAGATTTCTAAGCAGCATAACGGGCCAAGCGTTTGGAGTATGTGGCGGCCAGTCGTTTAGTTCCAAGGAATTCAAGAACTCTGATGAGTCTAATACAACTGGCCGCAAACCATCGCTTATATTTTTGGAATATAACGAAGAAATGCGATGATGTGCAATTCCATACATTTTAAAACAATGTGGACCGTGTGCGTGTAGCACAGTAACATTGGCACCAAATGAAACGAAGGAAGGAAGCTTGCAGTTTAACGTGACCGTTAATCTCGCGATCATAAGCCACGGGACCTCCGTTTAACGTGGAATCCGAACCACAGGACATGGCATTTCACATCAAAAATCTCACATGTATTGACCGGGAATCGAACCCGATCCGCCTTGGTGAGAGGCATACAGCTTGACCGCTGCGCCATGAAACGAAGGACATAGCATTGTACTGCCGATTAGTCCCTCTGGAATTCCTTGAGATATCATCTCCAGTGAAAAATAATTGTTAAAGCCTGTCAAATATTTTATATTTATTCAGATTAATTTTACCATTACAACAGCAAAGGTCAAAGTAACAAAGTGTAGATTTCTCGCAAGAGAAATACAGTGCAGAACAATGTTTACATTTGTTCGTCAAGGACCCTAAACTGTAACGGCATAGTATCTGGAATTGTTTCTGAAATGCCATATTTATATTGGATTTTAAAAGTGGCTTCGTATTTTTCTCCGATTTCCCACTTTTTTGCGGCTAATGTTCTATTTCGTCAAATGGGTTTATTTATAGCAGCATTTCTGCCCAAATTAACGTCATTTTATATAACACTATAGTGGCCTGCATCAACGTAGCCGCCAAATATTAAATGGCAAATAATAACTTACTTCCATTGCCAAAATCAACTGCGTGGTTAGACCCATTGTTATGCACTCTAAACAAATAATCAATAAACAATAATATTCACATATACAATGAATACTTCCATTCTCAAGTTGGTTGCTGATGAGAATGCGATGAGATTGATCGCCAATAATAAAATCCTTGCAATTTTTGCAATTTGCTTGCAAACGCAACTCAGGATGACGATTTTCATTTTGAAATAAACAGAATGAAATTGCTGTAAATAATGAATTTCCATCACCTGTTGAAGGTACAATACTTTGTATTTCCATGACAGTAAATTATGCAAGGGAGCATAGAATCACTTCGCCACTACTGGAATGAGCATAGACTCACTTCGCCAGCCACAGTAATGGAGGGAGTTTTAGAATTATATGTTCAGTGCTTGTCAAAGATCGTATTAACACAGGCAAGCCCATTCTTAAGGCTACATTCTGAGCTATTGCCCCGGATTCCAGGTTCGATCCCCGCTCTGCCAAGAAATTTAATTCTGGTCTGAGGACTGGAACGGGCCGCACTCGTGAGGCAAAACTAAGAAGAGCAAAGTTTGATTCCCATCTCAACAATCTTGGATTTGGTTTTCCGTGGTTTCCCACTTCCACTCCAGGCAAATACCGGGATAGTTCCTAACTTAAAGCCTCGGTCGTTAACTCCCCATTCCCCACATTAATTACAAATGCACACATCAACACAGCCATCACATTAACACAGGTTATCAGAGAAAAGTTTACACTCGCACACCAAAATAGACGGGGCTGAGTGACGACGATGTCTGAGTCCATCAAATGAATTATGTTCGCCAATATGTTAACGCTGATGTATGTGTTTGAACTACTGGATATAAGTTCAATGACTTTAAAATTAATATCATTGCATTGTTGCAGCTTGGCAAATATTTTATATTTCAGCAGATCAATTTTACCATCACAACAGTAAAGGCCAAAGTAACCGCGCGTAGATTTTACGCAAGAGAAATACAATGTAGAACAATGTTTACATTTGATCGTCAAAGACCTTTCACTGTACTGCATAACATCTGGAATTGTTTCTGAAATGGCCTATTTATATTGGATTTTAAATGTGGCTTCGTATTATTCGATAACACTATAGTGACCTGCAATATCGGAGCCGCTAAATATTAAATGGCAAAAAATACTTCCATTGCCGAAATCAACTGCGTAGTTAGATTCAGTACTCTAAACAAATAATCATTAAACAACTGTCTTATACAATGAAGTTCAACATGACCGTCCAGAGACTCTCATACTCAAGTTGGTTGGTGAGGAGAATGCGATGAGACTGATCGCTTACAATAAATTCCTTATAATTGTTCCTGCCAGCGAAATGTTTGGCAATAGCTTGAAAACGCAGCGCAGAATGACGTTCTTCATTTTGATATAAACAGTACAAAACTGCTCTAAATAAGCTATTTCCATCACCTGTTATAGTTTATGGCAGTACATTTTGCAGGGGAACATAGAATAACTTCGCCAACTACTGGAATGAGCTTAGGCATATACTCAATACTCACTTCGGCAGTCACCCTAATGGAGGCTGTTTTAGAATTCTATGTCCCGTGCATGTCAAAAATCGTATTAACACATGGAAGCCCACCCATTCTTGGCTATCGCCTCGGAGACCCGGGTTACATTTCCTGCTCTGCCAAGAAATTTAATTCTGGTCTGAGGGCAAAAACGGGGCACATTCAGTCTCTAGAGGTATAACTAAGAAGAGGAAGATTTGATTCCCACCTCGACAATCTTAGATGT
Source organism: Meconema thalassinum (assembly GCA_946902985.2). NCBI lineage: Eukaryota > Metazoa > Arthropoda > Insecta > Orthoptera > Tettigoniidae > Meconema > Meconema thalassinum. The sequence continues at coordinate 2,124,181,491 of OX336388.2, forward strand.
GGTTTTCCGTGGTTTCCCACTTCCACTCAAGGCAAATACCGGGATGGTTCCTAACTTAAGGCCTCGGCCGTCACCTTGCCATTTCCCACCTTAATTACAAATACACAAAGTAATGCAGCTATCACAATAATACGGGTTATCAGAGAAAATTTTACACTTACACACCAAAGTACATGGGGATGAGTGACAACGATGTCGGAGCCCTTCAAACGAATTATGTTTGCCAAGTGTCTCTCATGGCGAAAGCAATTGTGGACACGCGCCAGGGCCTGGAAAACTACCTTTTCACTAATAATTTAAGAGTATATCGACGATGCATAATTTATAACTTTTAGTCTAGGATGCTACCAACTTGACCACCGAAGCATTGGGAAGAAATTGCAATATTAAAGTACATAAACAACATAGCCTACACACTCAACTGTCAGTTAATGTTCTTCAACGTTTCCCTTCTTAAAAATTCCCCTCTAGCCTATAACTCTCCATCACTTGAAAACGCGCCATGTTTTGTGTTTTAAATATATCGATGCAATGGTGCTGCCATCTGTTGTTAGTTACTGAAACTATATGGGCGAGGTACTGCCATCTGTTGTCAGTTACTGCAATTGATGGCAGATATTAGCTCTTTTGACCACATGCTGTAATGCAATGGTAAAACGGAAATAAAACTTATTGAGAGGGAATGTTTGAATCTTTAACTGACATAAAACGTTACTAATAATCCTTGATAAAACAATATTTAACTATCACGCGAAGACTCGCCATCAAGGCCATGCCTTGTGTTTTAAATATATCGACGCAATCTGCTCTCAGTTACTGGAACTATATTGGCGAGGTACTGCCATCTGTTGTCAGTTACTGGAACTGATTGCAGATATTCAAACGACGTATTGAGGACATGCTGTAATGCAATGGTAAAACGGAAATAAAACGTGTTGAGAAAATGTGTAGAAATATGTATCTTTAACCGACATAAAACCTTACTAATACTCCTTGATAAAACAATATTTCAGTGGCAAAAAAAAAAAAAAAATACTGGCGAGAGTTGGGATCGAACCTGCGATCCTTGGATCCACAGTCAATCGCCTTAACCAAATAGCTACTCGCGCACTCAGACTTAGATGCAGACGCAACCATTCACTATCTTCAAAAGCCGCTATCTGAAGAAAATAATCCAATTCATTATCAATAAAATCAATATACATTCGTATATGTTCATACTGTTATTATATTGTATTGTCAGAACTTGGTTAATGTATGTTTTCAATTACATGGAAGCTTATTAAATAACTTACATTTTAATGGACTTCTCACCGCCATTTTGTCATGAGCCCAGGCGGATTGTGCGCATGCGCGAGGGGCTGAATTCTGCTATTTTCTATATTTATTTAAAAATATACCGTAATATATTTGTTTATTTTAGAGACACTCTGCAAATCTACAGGCCAAGAGCTTTCGTTAGAGTGCTCTACGAAGTAAATTGGTTCTGTCGTTCTCTCTATCTCGTGATAACAAAAATCACCTTACTGTTTTAAATATATAGATAATATAACAGTATAGAGATAGAGACGTAATTGACCTTCCGTACCACACCCGCGCGTGTAAATCACGTGAAAAAAATCTAGAATACCCCTTGACCCCCTTAAGCGCTTTCATTACATGTATTGATGAATTTTACAGCTTGATTTGGTTCCGTTATAACCTTATAGCCGTTTGCAAACTATCTCAGTAATGTAATAAATGGTATTGCATTGCGTCTTACAGCAATAGATGGACCTGTGAAGTTCTGTTGCCATGGTTACCGGATTGCATTCTTTCATTATTGTATTAAATGAAATTAGTTTTCTGGGAATATCTCAAAAACGGTTGGTTTTAGGGCCTAAGGGCCCACGAGTTTTGTTTCTCACATTGAGGGGCTAAAAATGAGCTTTGTCTCGCCTTTCTACGCCTATTTCAGCAAGTGTTTTAAGGGGATAGGCCCCCGCTTCTGAAGGATATTTGTACCAAATTTTACGTTGATCCACCCAGCCGTTCTCGAGTTATAAGGGAACATAGTTGTCCACAGACAAACAGACAGACAGACATACATACAGACAGACAAAACTTTTATTTTCGCGCGCATCCGTCATAAAACGGCCTGAAACACGTAAATATCGCAAATTTCCGTAGAAATTCAGAAAAAAACAGACAAACTTTAATTTATATATAGAGAGAGAAGAGATGCTTTTACCATAGAACTAAATGAGATGCCACTGGATTAGAGAGTCTTCAATCATTTTCTGTACCGAATGTTATTGCGATTGAATGGTAAACTCGCGAGAAAAGTCTATTTCAATTTTTCAACTTCGCTTGGCCGCCATGTTCGTTTTGTAGTTAAGATGTTTTTGAAACTCTCATTGGTGAACTTCTAGTAGTGCCCTTTCACTGGCCGTAAAAGCCAATATAACATGATTTTGGAAGCCTTCATAGGGAGGCTGCTTGAGCTTTTAGTTCGCGCAGTAAAGAGGCGCAGGTGCGCTTTATAAAAAGTGAGGTCGCGCGCAGTTCGCTACTCCTGTGGGGGTCCGGACGGGGACACCAAGAGCCCGCTGATGAGCCAGCTTGGTGTCCTAGGCGAAACCCAACACAAGACACGGCACTAACCTAGAAGAATTGCTGAGTTTTAATTCACTGGCCGTGAAAGCCAATATAACATTAGTATTTCTTTATTTATTCATAACCTATCTGCTTATGAACTGGTGCCCAACCTTAGTTTTATTTTACATAGAGGTTCAGAACCTCACATATTATAGAGAAACGATTGCAATGTCTACTCAGTAGTTGTCCCTTGACACACTTAATGTCTATCTCGCTTATCTTTCTAGATGTTGTGCCCCTTAAAACAACAATTATCATCATCATCATCATCAATATCTGTCGCTGGAAGTCTTTCTAAATGCATACCAGCCCTGGAAGCTTTATTCTGATTTAGGAACAACTACTATTACGGCCTCAAAACAAGCTTTCGTGGACGGGTTCCGTAGCTCTGAAAAATTGACGATCACAACTGACAGTTGACGTTGAAAAATAGAGACGGAACAGACGTGGATAACCACACAGGGCTCAGATCTACATAACAGTCAGCTCCATTTATCTCCATCAGGCTCGTCTGGAACAGATGCTTGCAGTAGTCGCCAGCCAATCATAACGATATGTTATGGCTTCTGAGTAAACTGCGGATGTGCCTGAAAAGTTCTAGAGTCTTACCTTCTTTGTTAACGTGCATTATGACTTCTAAAATACACATAGGAAATTTAGACGCGCGCTGTTTTGTCATCTGCAGTTCGAACCTCAGCACCATTTTCTGTTTATTTTGGGTGGGTCGGCAATCACGGGACCCCTGCTGAGCCCGGCATTGTTTCCACTTACTTGTGCCAGGCTCCTTTCAGCTTTTCCTGTCGGCCTCCCTGGTCAACCCTTGTTCTCTTCCGGCCCCGATGGTATTAGTGTATACGAGGCCTACGAAATCTTTCACTTTCCTACCTTAATTGGCCCTTGTCTCATCCCTCCTGACACCCTCATTCTTCGAGGAGTCAGCCTTCTTTTTCCTTTCATGATTTCTTCTGCCTTCTGAACAAGGCCCTCAAGGAGACAGGGTGTATGTAGCGTCACCACTTCTGGTGCACTCTGGATAGTGCTTCACCCTCAAGGGCTCACGGCTGGTCAGTTTGGGAGTTGCTGACCCCGAGGGTTTCCTGAGCTGGGTCCGGTTTTTCCCCTTTTTCCACTGACTTTGAGGCGGTCCCTCTCCTCTTTTCCTTTCCTATCTGCCTTTCACGGCTCTCCTTCCTTCCAAGTCCCTCAATTCTCGAGGGTTGAGGGCATTTCTTGTTGTTCTATCATTTATTTACCTTATTCTTCTTTCGTTTTACATTTTTTCTTCTAGTAAATAAGTTAGTAGTTAGTTTTAGTTACACTTTAAATATCATTGGCATATTCACTATCACCCAAACCATTACGGGCCGATAAGCTATATGATAGGCCCCTTAAAGCAACAATTATCAGCATCATCTGTTTATGTTGGAGTCTAAGTAGAGTAAAACTAAATCCGTGTTTTTTGCTTCATTTTGGTACTTGGAACATCGTGTTCATCAGACTCAATAACGTGTGTGTGTGTGTGTGTGTGGGATCATACAACGTGAAAACTGTGATGACTGCATTAATATGTGGTCTTGTAATTGGGTGTCTGGATTAATAATGAGGCAGCAATAAGATGGGTACAATCCCGATATTTGCTGGGAAAACATCGAGGCCGGATGCTACAAGGATCAGTTTCTAAAACCTGATAAGTTGATATATTTCTGGAAGATAGAAGGACTAAATCCAGACTATACGCTATGTTTAACACTTACACTAATCGGCCAGCCTGGGAAGAACTAAGCAAACTCTGGGAAATCCCAGCTACCTGAGCACGGCACATAAAGTCAAGGTCCGACCACAGCGTCCCTTACCCCTTATTTTTTACAGATTGTTTCCAATAACGTAAGTGGAAAGTTGTCACGTGAGGACTGGCGCCATGGGTAAATCTGACCCGACCGTAAATAATATAGAAATAACTTGAGTGTTCCAAGAGCTATTGGCATGTTTCTTATGCAGGGTGAAGTTCAAGGCTAGGAATTAAGGAACAGTAAGTGACAGGAAATAAGGGCTGACCAAAACGAAAATATAGAGCATTATTTAAGACTCGGGTCAAAAATGCCCATGCGCCACCTCGCGGGTTAATGTGAGACTTGCGATGTAAAATGTCACTTATGGTGGTTCGGGCTCCTCGTAAACAGGAGGTCTGCGGCTTACGAAAGAAGTAAGCATGTAGTTTTACGTGACCGTTCGCTCGCGATCATGAGCCACGGGACCTACATTTTACGTGGCATCCGAACCACAGGACGTAATATTTTATTTCGAAAATCTCACATATATTTACCGGAAATCAAACCCAGTCAGTCTTGGTGGAAGCAAACAGTTTGAATGAGGCGTATTGTCGCTATATTAATGGTCCCTTGAAGCTACAAGCTTCCTTCATCCAGAATAAGACTTCAAAATGAGACCAGAGATCTCAAGCATTCCCGGGAAGTGCACTTTCAATTTGCACCATACTGTCCCACAACCACTTCCAAGTATTGAGGCGAAGAGGGTACTGCAGACCCATCTACCGGACATCAACCAGATGACAGTCATTCCGGTTGGTGGTGACGAGCTCATTGGTAAAGGAGTCTAGCTGACATTTTACGCATCAGCCCGGTAGGGAACGCCTTCGCTACTTGCCTTCAGGGTACAGCTCATCAGCAAGAGGAATGGACACAAACCTGCAAGTAAAAGAGAAGACATCATTTAGCATTCTTATATACAAATGGGGTGAGGCGATAAATAAATTAATGTTCGAAAAAAGCAAGTACGGGGTCATTATGTATGTGCGCCTCGATAAGCACGGCAAGTAAACCGGCATTGACTGGCGCAGATCACGGCCGCGCGTACATGGTTCAGCTGGTGGTTAGCGCACTTTTACACTTTTACCAAACATGTTCAATAATGTGTACTTACTGTGCTCATAGTCGATGCTGAAGATGTCTTTCCTCTCTTGTAACACACATCAGACATCTTCTGATGAAAGAATGGACCACGATCTCATCTAATTTTTGTTGCCTGTTAACTTTTTATTTATTTACGGAGAGAGTTTTCTTGAATCGTTTAGTGAGCCTCCTAATTGTACTGGCATTAGGCATAGGTCTTCCTGGAAACATGATTCGAAATTTTCGTCTAGTTTCAGATAACTCACTAAACGATATGAGTCAGTGGAGTGGGGTATTGCGAGGTCCGCACCTGGCCAGCCAAACGACGCAATAGTTTGCCACGGTCCACTCATTTGGGTGGCCAGGTGCGGAGCGAGTGGACCTCGCAATACCCCGTTCCACGGACTCATATCATTAGTTCACACGTGTTTTGTCATTCATATGGACGTGTATCTGCAAAGCTTAGACGTTAGTGTCACACGCTTAGTTAGTATTTTGCTTACTGCGAACTGAACTTAAACAGTACATAAGAGATGAAATCGAACCCATCACTGCTGTCGAACTTCAGAATGTTGCTCATTCTTTCATCAGAAGATGGCAGGTGTGTGTTACAAGAGAGGGAGGAGTACACATTATTGAACATGTTTGGTAAAAGTGTAAAACGTGCGCGCCAACCACCGACTGAACGGTGTACGCGCACTCGCAATCTGCGCCTGTCAAAGCCGGCTTAGCTTCCCGTTTTATAGGGGTGCACAAAGGTAATGACCCTGTAGTTTCGGAAGAGAACAAGAAAGTCTTCTCTTAAGTCAAATTCCTTTAAATTCTATGTCATTATTTTCACAGTATTATACTATTTCGCCTTAAACTTCCTGTAGCAGTATCTGTCACACAAGACGGATGTTTTCGATCCACGTGATCCACGCAAGTTGTTTACCAGGGAAGTGCAGTGATTGCTCCAGTTTGACGAAGCCTTCTCACGGGTTGTAAGTTTGTGTGTTTAAAGGTTTGAATTTCTATCGCTAATACAGGTTATTCAAAGAGAAGGAACAGATTTCAAGCAATCATTTCTTCCAAACTACAAATTAGAAACACAATTCCAACGCTCCTGGAAAGAGAAAGTTCAATTTTGTACTATTTATGCATTCAGTACGAGCACCATGTGTTACACGATAAATATCAAAAAAAAAGTGGCCACACACGAATCAGCTGGTCTCTAGTTATCAAATTCACAGCTTCAACAATTCGATGTCGCAGACTTTCAAGAGTGTCAGGCTTTAGGGGTAAAAGATACGGTCTTTTATGTAACCCAGTAGATAAATATCACACGGAGTGAGGTCTGGAGACATGGGAGGCCACCGGCGATGAAATTTGATCTTCTGCTCCTCCTCTTGCAATCCAACGTCCTGGAATGGTGTCATTCAGGTAATGTCGGACGTGGAATAACCAGTTTTGAAGCATGTCTAGAAAGGTTAGTCCTGTCACAGTTTTCTCCATGGAGAAGAAAGATCCATAAACTTTGTTTACAGATATGGCACAGAAGACGTTAATCTTCAGTGAATCTCGTTCATGTTCAATAATTGCCATTGAATTTTCACTTGCCCTAATTCTAACATTACGGCGATTAACTGTACCGGAAAGATGAAAATTGGATTCATCGTAAATAAATAATCATTCACATTTTACACCTTTGTCTGTCCAGGATCTTTGGAATTATGGTTCTACCTTTTGCATTTTGGACGAAATAAATAATTGAAATCTGTTCCTTCTTTTTGAATAACCCTGTATTTCAACCCGTATTAATCTACTTGTTTTTTAGGTTTTGCCTTATTAACCCTACTTTAAATGACCTGTACGTTCCGCTAGGAACCATATCTGTGTTTTCAATAGAATTATGAGATCTAATACTGTGTGCCAAATGTTGGAGTTCCTCTGATCGTCACTAGATGACTGACTAGAGCTACTGCCTAGCTGCATACAGTTATAAAGGCTCCACGTTCAGTCACTATGACAATGCTACGAGGGTCAATATTGGCGCAGCAGAATGTGCAGATTAACCTTCGGCCACATGTCTAACCACTCATAGCATGGCGTCCAAGCGGTCTATTCCAGCAGGATAACGCTCGACTGCATATAGCTAGGGTAGTACAGGACTGTATCCGAAATTTGGCATGATGTCATGGCCCGCCCGATCCTCAGATTGTCTTCAATCCAACATGTCTGGGACCACCTTGGTCGCCAAATGTGGAAGCCAAGAAATACACAAGATCTCGAGAAACAGTTGCAGAAAATATGGACAGATATGCCGCAAGTTACCATATGAACACTCTATGCCTCCATACCCGCCTGAATTGCGGCCAAGGTAGAGGTGGACCTACAGGGTGTTATAGCTTTTATGCAGGTGGTCAGTGTTCCGCGATACAAGCGTTAGATTATTTTTAGCCTACTTTCACATTTTGAAAAAATGTGGAAAAAGTAGACTTATGAGATCGATCCGGGCAAATGTGTGTCTCTATGTCTGTCCGTCCGTCTGTCTGTCTGTGTATGTGTGTCCCCCTATCAACTCTAAAACGGCTGCAACTATCGAAACGAAATTTGATGTGAATAAAGACCCATACCTAAATATCTCAAGGCCATAATTGAAAACGGCGTCAGTGTTATCAACAGCTGAAAAATCACAATATTGAAAATTGAGGTCTATGTTGGATATCTCGGATGATATGCATGGGAATTGTACCAAAATTGATACACATATAGATAATATTACAGCGGACTAATTTACAGGAACCCAACTATAAGAGTGTTGCCAACATGATTATATGCCTGCTGATAGGTCCAATCTTTAAAGGCATGTAACTTCCATACATGCCTTGAATGTCAACCAAATTTGGTATCTGATTTTTCCACAGGAGCAGATATGAATATGCACTTGTATCAGTGTCAACAAGGCTGCCAAATGTTGACAAATGCGCTCTATACTATTGTTGCACCCCCAACCCTCCATAAGGGTTGTGTCTGCAACTATGCCTAGCAAATTGAAGGTATAAGTTGAGCTGTAGGACATGGACACACGGATGTAGCAAGCCATACCGACCTACATTCGTAAATACTACAAGCCGGCAGTCTTATGTAATAGTAGCAATACCAGCTACACAGCTGCACATACCGCTGACCAAGGTGATCCAATTGGGAACCTTCAAATACAGAGGACGCATACGCGCGCGCCCTCTTGCTCTTGGTCTTTTGGACTCTCGTTTTAGAACAGTGCTACGGAAGCCGGCACCCGCTGGGCGGACGGGCCCCAAAGCGACATCATGGACGACTGGTATCCTCGGTAGGGTGAGTAATGTGTGTCTGCTATATTTGTTTTCCCTCTAGCAATCATCCCCCCTTTTATCTGAACCTAAGCGCCACCCATCAGTACAATAAACCCCTATTTCACAGTCAAGGGCTCTATCGTTTTATTTCACTCTGTAGTTATAAAACCCTGCCTCCTTAGATTGTAGTTAGGTTAAGATCCAGTATTTCCCGCTGCGGCATGCTGCCAAACAGTACAGTGAAGACGACTAGCAAGCGCTTGGCTTGCTAAAGCTCTCCAGGTAATTCTGGTGAGTATGTCCCGCTGCTCTTCGTAAAACACCATGATTACACATCCTAGTAAATCTCCGAAAATGCTAAGGATGCAAAGCAATTAACACCCCTTTCAAATTTTGGTCAGGCACCACCCAAATACCTAACACTATTTTTATCCTAATCTTAATATATCAGAAAGTATGCAGGCCAATAGTTGTAAACTTTGCATATAAATACTAGCTGCAAATGTAGGTTAATTTTCAGCAACCGATATACGACACTGCTACCAACATGATTCTACGCGTGCTGATAGGTTTAATGTTGGATCACATGTAACTTCCATAATAATAAGTGAAGTTCTTTCAAAATTGGTACATATATAGATCATAATATTTCAATTTAAGTTTTAGCATCCCATTTACGGCAGTGTCGCCAACCTGATTTTACGCTTCCTGATAAATTCAAAATTTAAATACATGTAACGTGCATTCAATATTTAAATACATGTAACGTGCATACTATCTATTGAACCTGAGCCAAATTTTGCATGTGCATTGTGTACCTTAAGATATTGGACCTAAGACTATATTTAGAGTCGCCAGGTCTGACAACTGTTGATATATGGTCTCTGTAATTTAAAGAAAAGTAGGCTCTTTAGTTTGTCATGGAACTTCGTTATTATATTGAGATAATTCTTTACAGTCGGTAAAAACTAATTGTGCCCAATTAGATTGACCTGGGGAATAGTAATTATCTTAACACGCTAATACCTGAAAAATATAACATCAATATTTATACATTCAACACATTCCCGCACAAATAGGGGCAAAATGAATTAGATGGTATGTTTCGTTCGTCTGGGGAACATCATCAGATCCAGTTCACTTGGACATAAATTAAGTTCGGAGGATATTTATATAGCACCTATGTATATTAATGATTATTGGTTACGTAAATTCTCGATGGAACTTCGAAACGCTTCAAACGTTAAAAAAAAGTATTTTTGTTGCGATAATCTATAGCACTTCCGTAAATTCTGAATCATGTTGTTGTTTTTCAGCAAACCTTTGAAATCGTTAATGTAAAATGTGGCAAGATTATGATACGACTGCTGTCACATATATTTTTGTTAATGTTCGTTTCTGTTTGGCGTTAATATTGTGACATGTTTCCAAGCCACACCGGAGGACGCAAAGCTCAATGGTTGGTGAGCGGAGTGAAGGGAGTAGCCTCGGTGACGTAATCGGCGAATAAGGGCAACAGTTGTGCGTCAGAGAAAGGGGGGTCTACTACGAACCTGCCAGTGAACATTCAGGAGCATTCATGGTCATTGACACGCCGAGCAGCGCCGAGGTTGCTCTATTTCTAAAAAAAAAAAAGGCTAAGGTGAGCACCCACGACATAGTTCGGGGCAGTGTCGTCATCCAGTGGCTTTGGGGTGGGCCAGAAACTACGAGAGGCCCGTTATCAGGTATTTAAAGGCTTATAAAGTGAGTGACGGACAGTTCAGTTGAGTTCATTTGAGAGATAAGTGTAAAATGGGGTCGGCAGTTAAGTAGAATCCAGTTACGTTCGGAGTTGAAGGTTCAGTTAAGTGCAGTGGAGTTCAACAGGACTGAAAGCTGTGAGCAGTGGTGACAATGTGTGCAGTGGAGCAAGCAATGCAAGTTAGTGTTGTGCCACGGAGCGTTGTGTGCGTGGGTGCAAGCGGAAAGTGCTGACGGCCTTGAGTTCGGACACAGGGGCTACAGGTGGGACTCAAGTGGGAGCTGCACGGCAGTACAACCTCCGAACAGAGACTTGGCAAACTGCTGCGGGAGAATTGTGTAAATAATTATACAGTGGTCATAATAAAATTTACTGATTAGTAACGAACGTCACAAGTTGTGTTTTGATTTAGTGCGAGAGCCCTGGTTCCCGTCCCACTATTTAACTGATGACCTTTGATAATATAGTGAGACGGATTAATACAGCATGCACACATGCACTAGTCATGCGACAGAATTATAATATGGATGCGTTAATTTGCTATGTTGTAATAATTTACCTAGGAGTTCGCATTTCCACTAAGGGGAACTGTGAAGGAGAAATTAAGAGAAGAATAGGTATGGCTAATAAATCTCTGTCTAGTCTAAAGGTGCCTGTACACTGGAGAGTGATTTTCATAGAGCAAGTCTAGCTAGACTGCTCTAGCTAAACTGAGTGCTTGTACACTGTAGAGCAATTTTCCCTAGGTAGAGCATTCGTTGAGTGGAGATAGACAAATCTACCTAGAGCACTTTCTGAACCTGTGTACACTGTCAAATGTAAATGCACTAGGTAGAGCAGCGCTAAAACATTCTGAGAGCAGTGTGCGTCTAGGTTTTATTGCACTGTGTTGTGAAGTTAAAATGTCTTCAAGAGAGCTTTTAGCATCTGTGGTGGTTGTGTGTGCCTTATCCAAAAAAAAGAAAACTATGAAGAGGAAAAAAGGTTGTGGGTGAGGAATTGGATATCAAAAAGAAAATACGAGGGAATGAACGCTAAATTATTGCAAGAGTTATGTTCAGAAGATTCTTAAGCGTACAAGAACTTTTTAAGAATAAGCAAAAATGACTATTCTTTCAGAGTACAATTCCAAGTTTCTGGATGTTCAATAAATGTTATTGTTTTTTCGCGACTCCACACAAATTCAGCCGTATTCAAACACTATAATTAACAACAAACAAATAACCCCAACAATCCACCACGGACTCTACGTAGAGCACTTTCCAATATTCAACCGAACGAATAGAGCTAGACTAGTCTAGCTAGGGCACCCAAATACTGTTTACTCCGAAGAGTCAGCTGGCCCTAGCTAGAGTTTAGAGTGGTCTCCGCTAGGGTTCTCTACCAACTGTGTACACTAGAGAGGAGCTCAGAGTGCCCTAGCTAGAGCTACTCTACGCTGTAGCTAGGGCTCTCTAAGCTCTCCAGTGTACAGGCACCTTAACAAGAATATGGAAAGGTCATCATATTACCAAGGAAACAAAGATGCGACTGGTTCAAGCTTTGGTATTTCCTATCGTCACGTATGGCTCTGAGTCCTGGACCATAAATGCTGCATGCCGTAGGAGAATCGACGCCTTCGAGATGACGTGTTATCGAAGAATGCTACAAATATCGTGGGTAGCAAGAAGAACAAATGAATCTATTCTGAAGGAGCTAAGGATTGCTTCTAAAGCACGCTTACTCCTAAACATCCAAAGGCAAATGTTGAAATTTTTAGGCCATGTCATCCAGCGAAATGGCATTGAGATATGTATCATCCAGGGTAAAGTAGACGGAAAACAGCTGAGGGGACGCGCCCCGAACCGGTACCTTCACCAGATAAAGAGTCCCACTAATCTGCCACTTCAGGAATTAATACACACAGCAGAAGACCTCGGTGCATGGCGGGGTGTTGTTAACAGAATTGCGTGAAGGGTCACGACGTTTGAAATCGAGCCACGACTAAGAAGGAGAAGAAGAAGAAGAATTAAAGAATAATTAAATTGCAAATATGAAAAACCTTGTACCTTTCTCAGGGTTAGGATGTACTTTCTTGTCGAATCCAATAGTATCGCTCTGTTGCATTCGGAATTGTTGAGACTTCAATACGTACCACAAAGGTGACACGCCTATTCTGCAACGCTTTGCTCGCTTTGACATCAATGCGGTGCGATTTTCAATAAAATATCGAACGACATTATTACGGGTTCAGACGTGTGTAATACGACGATCGTTTATATTGGACATTACGCATCGTAATTACAAACAGGGATGTAATTTAGTTTCTGTGACTGTTGACATTTGTTCATTGAACTTAATTACAAAACAAACCCACAGTTCGAATTGACATTTAGAGTTTTATTGCGAGACTTGAAATATATTTTTAACAGCAGAGCGCAGAGATATTGCTGCCATGGCTGCCGGCGAATAATGTGCGGTAAGCCTGATAGTTTCATTCTCTTTTATTGCTTACAATTGTACGGTATATATTAATGTCACGCAAATAAGCTTAGCGATGGCAGTTCCACATTTCAACTACGAGTTCGAACGTTTAGAAACTGCCGTAACTTTGCCTAGTTTCCGATACTAAAAAGATCATTATGGGGTTCGAAGCCATTTTTCAGTGTTGTCTTAGTAAACAAAAGTTTGGTGCTTTTCAGTCGGTCAACACGAATGTGCGCAGAAGAGTTGGGTTATGCCCTAATCCTGAAAAAAAAAATACATGAGATTAATAAATACACTAGGATGACCAGTTTCGACCGTCAAGCGATCATCATCAGATCCATTACACTTACTGTCGACCAAAATATTATGTGCACTCGAGTTTGAAGGTTGTTTTTGAAGTAACCAATAGACCTACATAAAATCCGATAACATCATAATTTTCGTCGTTCGATTTTACGTTAGATCATGTAGATTTGGAATTTTGAATTTATATTTTAATATTTTTTATCGCAGTTGAAACACAAAAAGTGCCCGTTTTTTAAGCGTGTTTCGACCATGCGTCACATTTAAGAATTATTATCTCACAAACCCGTCATCAGATCGAATCCAAATTTTAACGCAATATACAATGGAATGTTGTATAACTGGTTTATTAATTTAAAAACTTTGTGTGTTCAAGAACGAAAGTTGTTATCATATTTGTAAGGGAACTTTTTCTCGGCTCGGGGTTGTTGGAAAATGTAGTTCTTGGTTGCGTTGTAATCATTATATATCAAAAAGTTATGCTGTATGACTGTGAAATACGTAAATTAATTCACTTATTTTATATCGGTTTATATTTGTACGAGGAATTAAGCCATGGTTCACCACTAGCCGCTCCGGAAAATGCTGTACAGCGTTGCTGATATGGAGCCCATCACTACCGAGCGAGGCGTGCCATGAAGCGTGATGAAGCCCACCTTGGCAACGCTGTACAGCTTTCACCGGAGCGGCTAACTGGTGAACCATATCTTAATTCCCCATACAAATACGAACCGATGTAAAATAAGTGAATTAATTTACGTATTTCACAGTCATACAGCATAACTTTTTGATCTATAAGGATTACAACGCAACCAAGAACTACATTTTCCAACGACCACGAGCCGAGAAAAAGTTACCTTACACAAATGATAACAACTTTCGTTCTTGAACACACAAAATTTTGAAATTAATAAACCAGTTATAGAACATTCCATTGTATATTGTGTTAAAATTTGGATTCGATCTGATGACGGGTTTGTGAGATAATAATTCTTAAATGTGACGCATGGTTGAAACGCGCTTAAAAAGGGGCACTTTTTGTGTTCCAACTGCGATAAAAAATATTAAATTATAAATTAAAAACTCCACCCTACATGAACTAACGTAAAATAGAACGACGAAAATGATGATGTTGCTGGATTTTATGTAGGTCTACTGGTTACTTCACAAACAACCTTCAAACTAGAGTACACATAATATTTTGGTCGACAGTAGGCTACAAATCTTTGCCTGAAAATACAGGTGAAAATATTTACATTATGTACACGTATTTAGTTGCTGTATTGGTACTGCAACTTGTCGGTATTTGTTAGTTGTTTTAGTGAGATGCTGAAAGTTGAGATAGAAATCCGGAATTTGCCTGTTTTTGAAATGACTATGTTGTTGTTGTGAATGGTCAATTCTGAATGTAAAGTATTATACAGGCTACTTATCTGGTTAGGAGACTTGCTCAGTTGAGCAGGGCGCTGTTCACTCGGTGAATAGTAACTCGCGACTGAACTGGTTTGGTATCTCCAACGGCGACCAAGTTCTTTTGAGGGACTCGTAAATACATTATAGAATCCGATAGGGACATGGGCCATTCCATAGCCATTTGCAACCCCACGGTGCAGCCGAGCGTGTTAAAGCACTCACCAGGACTACGATGTGGTGCTGCAGATAGTCCGAAGATTGATGGCTTGAATTTCGGCGTTGGCACCTATTTCTTCCCGAGTTTTCCAAATTCCCTCATGGCGAATGCTTGAAATAATACCTTACTTCAAGTCCCGTGACTCCTACCCATACCTGGCATGAATATTGAGGGGGCGAGTTTAGAATGCAGCAATCCTTACTTTTCATGATTTTTCCACAGAGCCAAAGCATGTTACACTAGTTGTCCATCATTTTGAAGGAGTAGATTTTATTTCTAACAATTATTTGGATCATATATTATATATTTCTGTGTCCAGGAGACACACTAAATTCTTCCTTTCCAGAAGTATGCAGCTCTTATCCCTCGGTCTGTGGTCAACATAAGGTCTTCCTGGCTGCAGGTGTCATTCAGATCTTGGCAAGTGAGCAGGTGTAGTGGAGTCTGGATTTCTCCACAGTCACATCTTGGAACTTCTGCATAACCTCACTTCACAAGGTTGCTACGACACTTAAGCACTTCTGTTCTCATCCACTTTAAGGACATCCAGGTGGTATAAGGCCAATGAATACCACTGCTCAGTTCTTCTTTAGGGGTAAACCCCTCTGGTACTATTTGTTTCCAGAGTGACACACGCCGGACGTCTGGTTTGGTATGGAGGGGTACTGTTCTCAATAAAACCTTTCCTGAATCTTAGGCGAGGAGTGGTCACCTTATTCATTCATTCATTTATTTGCAATGGGGGCTGTGTCCCCCGGTGGCAAATTGGATATACATAACAAATAAATAATTATACATAACAATTCAATACCGTAACAATTATGCAACAATTAAACTGGAGTATTTACACAAATAGTCAGTCTTTTCTTAAACACACCTATATGTTTGGGAAAAGGCTCTAAGACTGCGGCAGGTAGAGAGTTCCAATTAACAATGGCACGGTTTACAAAAGAATATTTACCATAATTTGTTCGCTGTGGTCGGCCCTTAACTTTGAAAGGATGATCGTTCCTACCCATGTAAGTGGGCTTTCCCAATCGTTTGCTAAGCTCACCCCATGCTGGTTGATTTGTATACGTGTTGTACATAGCGCAGAGTCTAGATTTCATCCTCCTAGCCTCCAGTGATTCCCACCCAAGTTTCTTTAACATACGGCTCACACTGCTCCTGGGATTAAAGTCACTGAGCACTAATCTAGCGGCCTTTCTTTGTACCATTTCCAACTCATTGATGAGCCCTACTTGATATGGATCCCAAACCGCCGAGGCATATTCCAGAATAGGTCTTACAAGTGACAAATAGCCTAATTCTTTAGCAGAGGTACTACTTCCTTTTAATACCCTCATTACAAAGTGCAGGGATTTGTAAGCTTTTGAAACTACATATCCTACATGACTACTCCATTTCATATCATTCCTTACGTGAATGCCCAAATATTTGCAAGAATCTTCTTCTACAAGTATTTCCGAGCCAATGTTATATTGAAAATCCTGCCTTCGCACTTTCCCTATTTTAAAGAGACTACATTTTCTTGTGTTTATTTTCATTTTATTTACAATCGCCCACTTATAGACCAGGTTCAGGTCCTCTTGAAGCACTGCATTGTCTTGTGAGTCACGTATCTTTCGATATATTACACAATCATCCGCAAACAATCGACAATCACTGTGAATCCCATTTGGTTAAGTCATTTATAAACGCCAAATATAACGAAGTTCCGATTACGCTGCCCTGAGGGATACCCGACGTTACGGTAATTTCTTCCGAGAATATGCCTTCGACTTTCACTTTCTGGGAACGACCCGTCAAAAATTCTTGGATCCATAAAATTACTCTTCTATCAATCTTCGTCGAAGCTAATTTATGGAGTAGCAGGTCATGCGGCACGACATCAAATGCCTTCGCAAAATCTATAACCACGGCGTCGACTGAAACTCCATGGTTTAACGATTCGCTAATGTCTTGAAAAAGTGATAGCATCTGACTCTCGCATGAGTAACCTTTCCGAAATCCATGTTGCCTATCATTAAACCATGATAATGTTTCCCACTGTTCCCTCAAGTAGATGGTTGAACATATAATGTCTGGGATCTGTCAGCCAGAGGGTAGATCTTCTGCACTGGAGTAGGTCTCAGACATTCAGTGACAATACTGGTTGACTCGTTAAGAGCTATGTCCACTATTTGGATTAATAAGCGCACATTTTCCAGTTGTTAATTCAATTAAGGGGGCACATGCAGCTTATGGAGCCACAACAATAACGATTGTAATATTATAACTGTGCCTGCCACAAATCTTGTACAACAATGATTTACATTTCCAAGGAAACACACACACCTTGCTGTTAGAAGCAAAGTTTAAAATTTTCAAAATTCAAATGGTAATTATATTTATCAATTTTTTCAAATTTTCAAAAAGTTAAAAATTTTCAAAATTCAAATGGTAATTATATTTATCAATTTTTTCAAAATTTGGATCTTGTTTTGTGCTGACCTTCACCGTTTCCCTGATATATCCCGTGTTTATAGGAATTTTTGGGGTTTTTCTTTTTTTAATGTGGTTGTTAAACCTTCTGCTATGAATCTCACTCAAAACCGGTGTGACCTTAATTAGTCTTTCTATGAAAAGTTAATATTTTTTGGAGTTTGCATGGAATAAAATAGAAACAATGATGCTTAATTAATTAATGAATTAATAAATAATGTGAAAATATGCGAGATTCATTTTGTAGCAGAAGGTTTAATACCCACATTAAAAAAAAAGAAAACTCCAAAAATTCGTATAAACACGGGAGATATCAGGGAAACGGTGAAGGTCGGCACAAAACAAGAACCAATTTTTGAAAAAATTGAAAATTTTTAACTTTGCTTCCAATATCAAGGTGTGTGTGTTTCCTTGGAAATGTAAATCATTGTTGTACAGGATTTGTGACAGGCACAGTTATAATATTAAAATCGTTATTGTTGTGGCTCCTTAAGCTGTATGTGCCCCCTTAAGGGGCTTAGCACATCGTGGTCGTCATCCCCGTGTAGATGGGTGTGTGTTAAATTTCTCCTATAATCTGTATTCCTGTGATGACGCTTGTAGTGTGTGTAACTGTATTAGGGACAGGGATGAGATAGGTACCATACCGCGGGACTTGATGTAGGGTACTATCCCGGCATTGGACTGGAGGGAGTGTGGAAAACCTCGGGAATAACCACACTCAGGATAACCGATGTGAGCGCTGGGAACCTACTATCTGTGGACTTACTGTTCCTGCCCGTGCAGCCATGGTGCACGATTTAACGAGCAGAACTACGCCTCGGGAGAAATGCATTTTCTGATACAGTTTCGAAGAAATGTTTGTTGAAATGAAATGAAATGATATGATATGATATGATATGTTATGATATGATATGATATGAAGACTCCAGGGGAAAAACTGGGTAAATCACTTTTTTTTTAATTCTTCAGGAGAGCCAATTTAACCCTTTATGGGATAATGATCTGTATATTAACCACCTACCACAAGGACAGTTTATGCTTTCAAAGATGCTGATAGTTGAATCATTCAGCCAAATTTCGGAGAATTTTCAAAGCCGAAGTGCTAGTATTTCTAAAAATAAAATATAAGTTACGTATCTAATTGACGTAGCCTAATGTGTTGGATGAAATTTAAAAATAATAAAACAAAAAAATAACAATTAAAGTGTAAAACGAAATATAAATATACAATTAAAAATCATAAAAATAAAATTACAATAATAAAATAAATATAAAAATTAAAATAATAAACAAAACTATAAACAAATTATGAAAATAATTGTAAAAATAAATTCGAAATTAGTTAATTAATTCATTTAATAAAAAATATATAAAATTAAATCTACAAATTGAAAATTAAAAATAAATATATAAAAATTTAAAATAGGGAATCAAAAATAACATTATAAATATTATTATAATATTATTTATTTATTTTTAATTTTTTTTCCTAGTCGTTTACCCTCCAGGTTGGTGGAACCCACGGACTCAGCGAGGGAACTCACCACTACCGCCTCTGCGGGCAGTGTCCCTCCAGGTTGGTGGAACCCACGGACTCAGCGAGGGAACTCACCACTACCGCCTCTGCGGGCAGTGTCCCTCCAGGTTGGTGGAACCCACGGACTCAGCGAGGGAACTCACCACTACCGCCTCTACGGGCAGTGTCCTAGAGCTGGGAACATCGAATCGGAAGGGATACAACTGGTGGGGTGGGATCGGCACCTCGCCCAGGCGGCCTCATCTGCAAAGCGAACAGGGGCCTCATGAGGGAAGGTAAGGGATGGTTAGGATGGATAGACAAGGAAGAGGGAAGGAGGCGGCCGTGGCCTTGAAGAAGGGACCATCCCGGCATTTTGCCCGAAGACGAAGTGGGAAACCACGGAAAACCATTTCGAGGATGTCTGAGGGGGAATCGCACCCCCTCTACTCATTTGGGCCACCCGAGGCTGAGTAGACCCCGTTCCAGTCCTCGTACCACTTTTTCAAATTTCGTGGCAGAGCCGGGAATCGAACCCAGGACCTCCAGGGCGGCAGCTAACCATGCTGACCGCTACGCTACGGAGGCGACCTATAATAATTAAAATAAATTAAAATGTAAAAGCACATAATAATAAAAATTAATTTTGGCCTATAAAGGGTTAAACTTTCAGAACTGAATGGAAATACTCAAAACACCCCAATTGAATGTATGGAATATAGTTAATTTGCCAATTGTATTTCTTATAATTCTCTAACATGTAAACAGTGAAGGTTCTTGGAAAGCTTGGTGTTTTCTGGAAGGAATTTGTGGTGACCCCTGTGTGGAGATTGTCTTCCCATTGGTCAGACAAAAGGTATTCGGGTAGACTCGGGAGAGCTCGGCTACCCCCTCTAAGTAAAGCAAATGTATATGTCGTAGT
The DNA here is from genome assembly GCA_946902985.2 of Meconema thalassinum. Taxonomy (NCBI): domain Eukaryota; kingdom Metazoa; phylum Arthropoda; class Insecta; order Orthoptera; family Tettigoniidae; genus Meconema; species Meconema thalassinum. Next base: position 2,124,201,419 of record OX336388.2, read on the forward strand.
CAAATGGTGTAATCCGTCATTTCATGAAAATCCTAGGCACTTCATGAAGAGCCGGCATATGATGTAAAAAGGTACAGTTGCACTATCTGACGTGTGGTTTCATGAAATGACTAAATTTCGCCGTCACATAGTGTAATTCATTTTGTACATCATCTGACGTGAAATCCAGCCGTCACTTCATGAATAGCGGCTGCGGTGATCACGTGAGAGGGAAGTGTGATTTCCAAGAATTAATCGGATAAAAAAGTGGACACTAAAGGGCTGTTATTTACTCAGAAATTGAACACATGACATATGGTACAGATGGTACACATATCTAATGGTCTGGACCTAATTTATCCCCGAATTCACTCCCCAGCATCTTGGCCTTGCGCCTAGAAGGGATACAGTAGGCTTGTAGGCTATGCTGTATGCTGCCGTACTGTGAATGAAAGAAGAAGTCGTTTAGAGCCATTTTGTGAGAGATAGCTGATAACCGATAGTATAATATGACTTGGTTCCACCCTTTATAACAACAAGAACTAAAACTCATTTACTGACGCGCAATAAAGGGACCTTGTATATCTCTTAGCAGATAATTGTTCGAGTGAAGTCGTGGTCTCGGGGTATGGTGTTGGCTTACGGATCACTGCGCGGTGAGTCCGATCCCCAATGAGGGAGGATAATTTTGCCAAATAACTACTTCAGTATCTTTTTTGTTCAATCTGCACCTTTTAATATAGTTCATTTGTTGCCTTGTTTTATAGTAGTTGTTTTCTTGTATATTTATTTTAAGGGCTTGGGACATCTTAGTCATCAGCCCAGTGTATTTGGGTGGATGTTTTCTGATAACCTGTGTTTGCGTGATGACTGTTGTTGTTTGTCTTTTGACTAGTTTCATGCAGCTCTCCATGCCTCCCTGTCCTGAGCTAATCGTTTCATCTCTACATAGCTACCACACCCTACATCCGAGGCAATCTGTTTAACATATTCTAACCTTGGTCTACCCCTACAATTCTTTTCCTCGACCCTTCCTTCCATAACTAAGCTTGCTATTCCTGGGTGTCTTAGTATGTGACCTACCAACCTATCTCTTCTCTTCATAAGCAGTCACCAGAAACATCTCTCCTCTCCCACTCGCCTTAATACCTCTTCGTTTGTAACCCTATCTACCCATCTGATCTTCATCATTCTCCTGTAACACCACATTTCAAATGCCTCAATTCTCCTCTTTTCTGCTGCACCAATAGTCCAAGTTTCACTTCCATAGAGTGCCACGCTCCAGACAAAAGCTTTCAAAAATGACTTCCTAATACCTAAATCTATATTCGATGTCAACAGATTCCTTTTTTGTAGAAAGGCTTTCCTTGCCTGAGCCAACCTACTTTTTATATCCTATTTGCTTCGTCCATCACTGGTTATTCTGCTTCCTAAGTAACAGAAGTAATGTGTATAGCTGTAATGGGTAACGAATTTGGGAAGGTATCCCGAGACTTGAAATAAAGTACCATCCCGGCATTTGCCGAGAGGGTGTGTTTAAAGTCCTGGGGGGAAAACTCCACAGTCAGCGACGGGATTCGAACCAGCATATAAAATACTTGTTAAGTTGACATGAAATCAACTATGGTTACTAGGGATAGGAACTTAATTATGGCCTGAGGGTTGAATCTGAGTACACTCACTATTGGAGGCAAAACTGAGAAGAGTCGGGTTCCATTCCTACCTTAACCATCCTGGAAGTGGTTTACCGTGGTTTCCCCCTTCTCCTCCTAGCAAATGCCGGGTTGGTTCCTAACTTAAGCCACGGCCGCCTCCTTCCCGATCATAACCTGAACTTATACGGGATTTTGTGGAAACGCTTCACGCGTCGTCACTCATTTGTTGAATCTACTCGTGCGCTCGTATTGCAAAATGGATTTACTAAGCCAGAAACCTTGCATGGAGTGTACACAACATCTCATCCAAGTTTCAATGCTATCGGACGAATGGTATTTGAACGCATACGGGACCTAGTTGAAACGCTTCGCGCGTCGTCGCTCATTTGTTGAATCTACTCGTGCGCAACTTGCTGTGAAATGGATTTACTAAGTTAGAATCCTTCACGTAAGTGTAAACAACTCATCAAAGTTTCTTTGCAATCGATGAATGGTGTATATGTCGTAGTCAGATAGTGAAATCCGTCATTTCATGAAGTGCCGGCATATGATGTAAAAAGGTACAGTTGCACTTTCTGACGCGTGGTTTCATGAAATGACTAAATTTCGCCGTCACATAGTGTAATTCACATTGTACATCATCTGACGGGAAATCCAGCCCGTCACTTCATGAAGTGCAGTAGCGGCAGTGGTGATCACGTGTGAGGGAAGTGTGATTTCCAAGAATTAATCGGATAAAAATGTGGACACTAAAGGGCTGATATTTCCTCAGAAATTGAACACTGTGACATATGGTACAAATGTCTAATGGTCTGGACCTCATTTATCCCCTGATTCCCTCCCCAGTACCTTGCTTGGCCTTGCGCCTAGAAGGAATATTACTGTGGACGGAAGAAGAACGTCGTTCAGATCCATTTTGTTTTTAAGACATGAGAGATAGATAACCGATAGTATAATATGACTTGTTTCGCTGTTCCACCCTTTTAAAGAACAAGAACTCAGTTACGGACGCGCAATAAAGAGATATTGTACAGCTCTTAGCAGTCTGCTCACATGCTGTAGTTGTGGTCTCGGGTTATGGTGTCAGCTTCTGGAACACTACTTGGTGAGTTCGAACCCCACTGAATTAATTAGTTCAGTGTTTTTTGTTCAATCTGCACATTTTAATATCGTTCAGTTGTTTGCTTGTATATTTATTTTAAGGGCTAAGGACATCTTGGTCATCAGCCCAGTGTATTAGGGTGGTTGTTTTCTGATAACCTGTGTTTGCGTGATGACTGAAGTAGTGTGTGGATAAAGAATATGGGAAGGTGTCTCGAGACTTGAAATGAAGTGCCATCCCGGCATTTGCCGAGAGGGTGTGTGGAAAGGCCTGGGGGAAAACGCCACAGTCAGCGACGGGATATGAACCAGCATATAGGCCTACACGTTAAGTATACTTATGAAATCAACTATGGTTACCACGGATAGGAACATAATTATGGTCTGAGGGTTGAATTGCGGTACACTCAACCTCGGGAGGCCATCCTGGAATTGGTTTTCCGTGGTTTTCCCCTTCTCTAGGCAAATGCCGGGTTGGTTCCTAACTTAAGCCACGGCCGCCTCCTTCCCAATCATAACCTGAACTACAAATACAAACACTACTACAGATACCATAATAATACTGATTATCAGACAGATTCTACAGACTCCCAAGTACACAGGGCTGAATGAACACGATGTCGAAGTAGCCTACCTCAAATGAAACAACAGCGTCATTTTTCGTATATTGTCTCTAAGCGCGACATTTTCGCGAGAAGTAAGAGGGGCATATACAAAAGCTTTACATTTGGTTAATTTAATTTAGGGTTCACCTTCGAGAAAGTCTTGAATTTCGGCCTATTTATTATAGAAAGAAATATTTGAAAGAATGATTCTGCTTTCTTCTTCATTGTGTGTATCTTACCTGTTATCGTTCCAGATTTGTTGTTAGTTCATTTGGGAGACTTGGGACACCTCAATCATCAGCCCCGTGTGATTGGGTGTAAATTGAACATATGTTTATGTGATGACTATAGAGGTGTGTGGAACTGTATTAGGGTCAGGGATGGGGTAGGCGCCCCGGGATTTGAAATAAGGTACTATCCGGACATTTGGGTGAAGGGAGTGTGGAAACGCCACTGGGAGAAACCACAATCTAGATAGCCGCTGTCATCGCCGGGTTTTGCACCTACAATCTCCCAACTTGCTACAGCTGCCTTCGTGGCCGGGGTGCAAGATTTGTACGAGCAAGGCTACGTCGCGGGACTCATTCCAGTTTCAACGGGCTTGGGAATGATGTTCAATCAATTTCTATGTGGCAGGTGGTTTCAAGGTCAAATGCCCTTCCTAACGCAAACTAATGGAAAGTAAATGAGAGATTGATTGAAACTGGACCGAGATGGAAGGAAGAGGTCTGAGGCCGATTAGAAGGTATCGTTCCAGCATTTGCCTTAGAGTTTAAAATGGGAAACATAATTTTTATTGACCGCTGTAAGTGGGGTTTGAACCATTCGATAAATCCGTATATAGCTTCGTTTCATAGACTAGAGCGGCGTTCTCAACCTTTTTGAGACTGTGACCACTCTTCTTTACATGCCATACCAAGTACCCGAGTACAATTAAACAAATAAAAATAATAATAATGGAACAAGCATGCGCTTCTCTTTCCTTTTCCCGTCTCTCCCTCCCTTTGAAGTGCTGAAATATCTAGTGATTCACTGCTCACCAGGTATGCTGCAACTGCTTGCGTAACTCATGCAGAAAAGATCATTTACGTATGGACAGCCGAGTCGAATCAGCATCTTTCGCGTTACTCATAAAGCAGGGATGTCCAATTATGATTACTGATGCTTAAAAAATACTATTTTACAAGATAAAATGTTTCACTGTCAAACCATCTAGTGAAAACCCTATTATTCTCGAGCAGGCAACAGAATTTGAATTAAAGAATGAATCTTCGGGGAGGTTGTGCTCGCGAGCACTTATTCGCTCGTATGACGGGACACCAAATGTCATTTAAAGAGCACTGTAGAGCTCCTGAGTACCAGGATTAGAACGCCTCGCCTAGAACTTCGCGTTAGTGAATGTAGCTAGCTGTTGGTGATGAATGATGACAAACACACATAATTACTATTACTGTATTACCATAACATGCAAACTCTCCTTCATTTGTCTCCCACAATAAGTATTAGCCAATATGAATACAACCTATAGGCGACAACTATTTCCTCTTTGGTTGATTGAGATTCCAGAGCTAATTCAATCGTTATAATCCAAAGAACTTACTATTTATTTAATTTTGGGAAGTTCTAAATAATACAGAGCAGCCTCAAGCTACTTCACCCTGCAGGTGGTTCAAATTTTCTTGCGTGACAGTGTATACTAGCTTGCCAACCCCCGCCCCCAGCCCCCCCCCCCCCCCCACTCCTAGAGACAAAGAAATGAAGCTGTTGCCATTTTTAACCCAACAGAAATCCCTCGACAAATATTTCACAGTACACTATGCAATCAAAGTATTCTAATGTATGGTATGTTTGTATTCATTTATTTATTTAGGCTATTTATTTATTTAATGTACACAGACATAAGCCCAATTAGGTTTCTTCTTTACATATCAAGCTCAAAAATACAAATTGCATCTATGAAGGGAGGAGAGAAAGAAGAATACACAATTGAAGAACAAAAAGAAAAACTACAAAAGAAATTAAGATAGTATGCATTACAGAATAGAAAATAAGTACTGTACAATTATGAAAAGTAATAATAAAAATACAATCTTGTACAAAAAAAAAGCTAAAAAATTCAGAGATAGAGAGTATAGAGTATCCGGTATTCCACGATTATATTCAGATTGTTATGTGAAAATTAATTTCGAAAATCATAATAAACAAGCAATAATTTCTTTCTTGGAATAGAACAATAAATTAAAAGAATTAATGTACGGCTTCATTGTATCAGTCATTTCATGAAGTGCCGAATCAACAAACACCGGATCTTCATGAAGTGCCTCGGCAGATAATGTAAAATTATTTCTTACACCATCTGCCTAAATCGGTCCGTCACTTCATGAAGAAACGCGTCAGATGGTGTAACTATCCCTTTTTACACCATATGCCGGCTTTTCATGAAGTGCCTAGGATCTTCATGAAATGACAGATTTCACTATCTGACTACGACATATATAATACAGTATGATGTATCACAAGGAGTCGCTCTCTGTAAACTTCAGTCTTTTAGCCATGTAGCACATTTCGCTCATCGAGCTTATTAAGTAGGAACCAGTTGTATATAATGGTGTACCATTAAATACAGACTTCAAACTGCAAACGGTACTTCTTCATTTCTGTTGAATAAAATATCACTCAGCCGCGTGGAGAACCTGTGAGGTTTTATAACTTAAAAGGTTCATTCTGGTTCCGTATTGATAAAATAATTAGTATAAACAGGTTAAAGGTTCCGCCTGATCAATACTTTTATTGGTGGGACATGTTTCGAGGCCTAATTAAGAGTTTTGGCCCCTTCATCAGGCGATAGGACAGAGAACGATACAAGACTATTTTTTGCGTAGCACTTAAAATTCAATCTTGTATGGTGCACCAGAAAGAGAGATTGTAACATGTTACGCCTAATACGAGTTATGTCGAAAGTCTTATGAACTAGGCCTATAAACACTTTCAATAGACGCCACACGGTGGTCTTTAGATGTTATTGAAAACACAAATGTACGGTACCGGTTCGGTACGACAGCTACAGTTCAGAACACCATGAAAACATGTTGGAAACAGCAGTAGGAACACTTAATTCCTCAATACTTCACCAGCAATATAAAGATAATATAACCAATGAAGTCACTGCGCTGAAATTATATCTTGCCAAATATAAAGCTTTGAATTGCATAATTTCACCACTTGCAATGGCAGAGATTGGCCTCTAATCCGTCTTCCTTGAGCAACGATTAATAACCAAACGTATTAAATTGGCAAATAGCAAGAACCTTTAGCCTGTTTATACGAACCTGTGAGGACCAAACTTGTAGTTGCCACGCATTGTTAAGCTACAAACTTAACTCTGGTACTTGATTCTATTAGCGATGCCTTCGTGGTTAATTCCCATTTTTTCTAGACCCTTCCTGACCTCCCTGCACCACTTACCAAAGGTTTTAGGTCTGCCTTCAAGTATGGTGAAAATTCTGTTTAATTGCATGTGCAGTAGAAACCTTCTCGTCCTCGGCTGGTCTGTCGCTCCGGTTGATCAAACCGTGCTCGAACCGAATTCGCCACGACTCGTGACGTGGCGGTGAAGAACTACCCATCGCGTCATTGTTGTTTGCCGTATTGTTGTTTGCAGGTAATTGTTATCGCTTGTCCGTTTTAGTGCTCCGTCATCTGTCGTATCTGTCGTCCGAGTTTTGTAGAGTACGTACTGCACGGTGAAGGTTTTAGTGCTTACTGTTCGTTGGATTTTGTGGATCAAGAAATGGAGAGAAACTGCAGATAAGTCCAGAATTTTATCTTCAACAAGTAGTTCCGCGACGAACTAAGGAGCCCAGTTTTCTTCAAATTATAGAGACCATATAACAGTTGGTAGACCTGACGACTCTGAATATACGCTTATTTCCATCTCTTAAGGTCCACAATGCACATACAAAATTTGGCTGAGGTTCAATAGATGTATGCACGTTACATGAATTAAAATATTGAATGCACGTTACATGAATTTAAATATTGAATGCACGTTACATGAATTTAAATATTGAATTGATCAGCATGCGTAAATTCAGGTTGGCGACACTGCCATAAATTTGATGCTCAAACTTAAATTGAAATGTTATGATCTATATATGTGCCAAGTTTGAAAGAACTTCATTTATTAGTATGGAAGTTACATGTGATTCAACATTAAACCAATCAGCACGCGTAGAATCATGTTGGCAGCACTGTCGAATATCGGTTACTGAAAATTAACCTACATTTGCTAGTACTATATGTATGCAAAGTTTAGAACTGGTGGCCTGCATACTTTCTAATATATTGAGATCAGGATAAAAATGAACAGCCTACATTTTTCGACAGTTGGTATCCCTGTCGACACTAAAAGAATGTATATTTATATCTGCTCCGGTGCGTAAATCACATACCAAATTTGGTTGAAATTCAATAGATAGTATGGATGTTACATGCATTTAAAGATTGGACTTATCATCAGGCATAGAATCATGTTGGCAACACTCTCATGTATGGACTCCAGCAAATTAGTCTGATATAATACTATCTATACGTGTGTCAATTTTTGAACAATTCCCATGCATATCTTCCGAGATATCCATCATTTCCATTTTCAATTGTGAATTTTCATCAGTTGGTAGCCCTGACTTCATTTTCTAATATGGGCATGCGCTATTCAGGCATAGCTCTTTACTCATACCAAATTTGGTTTCGATAGCTGCAGCCGTTTAGGAGTTGATAGTGGGGACACACACACAGACAGACGGACAGACAGAGAGAAAAAGAAGAGAGACAGACAGACATTTACCCGGATCGATCTCATAAGTCAACTCTTTCCTCGTTTTTTTTTTCAAAATGTGAAAAGTAGGCTAAAATCTATAACTGACTTTGTTCCTAAATAACTTTTTACTAGTGTATAGGCTACCTTCAATGTTTACAGTACTGTACAGCAGGACTCCCCAACCTACGGCCCACGAGACTATTCTGTCCGGCCCACACCGTGTTGCCAAAATTTTGAAACAAATTCCAGTCGTCGCACTAAATTATCATGAACTTTATTTCATAATTTGATTATTAATTGTGTCAAATGAACATAAATACTCACACTTTGTCATCCATGCTGTATTAGTGTATTGAATATCATCGTACTTCTATTTTAAAGGGATTTATTAAAATAATAAAAAATTATTTTAGTGGTTTTTTTTTATCCACAACAAATAAATATAGAGATGGCAACAATACTAAGAAAACTAAGCCCAGACAGCCACAAAACTCACCTTACTGCACCTATATTTAAAAAAAAAAAAATCCGTACGCCTCAAACCCCCCGGAGTGTCATTGGCTCGCAAGTTCCCCCAACTATTTACAATGTGGCTCTTAGTTACAAAAGGTTGGCCACCCCTGCTGTACAGTATTGCTCTTTATAAAACAGATTTGTGCGGTTTACTGTTTTGCAATGTTTTTATTGCGGACAACAAAGTACATATTTGAGTTCAGGGATTGTCCATTTTAATATAATCCGTATTTTCTGTACTTTCTGATAATTTGACTTTTTTTTTGAGTTCCGACCAAACCCTCAGTCCCAAAGGTGACGGATTACTAGGGCTGCGCTGTAATTTATATCAGGTAATGTTTTTACATAAGGGAACACTGATATTTGGCCTCAAAGCAATAATAATAATAATAATTATTATTATTATATTGGTTTACGTCCCTTTTAACTACTCTAGCTTTAAGAGACGCCGGAGTGCCGGAATTTTGCCCCGAAGCGGATTTGTGCACCCTCTAATGCCAGCTGATTGCGCCGGCATACGAACCTGCAACCTTGGCCCCAGCAAGCGAGAACGTAACCACTGAGCCACGCAGCCTGGCTTCAAAGCAAACTTTACTATAATTGAATGAGCCTTTTGTGAAAAGATGGTTGGTCGGTTCCTCAGTTTAGAGGCTGCGACAACGTGGTCATGTAGCCCCGTGTACTTTGGGTGTGTTTAGAATCTGTCTGATAACCGGTGGTAATTGTGATGACTGTATTAGTGGTATTATCTGTTCTTTTTAATTCAAGTAAGGACTGCAGACGTTGAGTTTTTCCTACTTTTGCAGCCAAACGCCACCGTCAACCACTACTAGTTTAGAACTTAGCTACTAGACGCTACCGCAGTCGGCTCCTGGCAACGAACGTAGGAACCTAAGAGCGATGTTTACATTGTTAACCTATATAATTTAGCTTCACCCAGGTGTAATTAAAGGAAGGTTCTTTAACATGCCATAAATCTATGACATGGGACCGACGGCTTTACTTCCCCTCCGAAGGAAGGCATACTGAGGGATTTTTAACGCTCTTAAAAAATCCGACGACTTCGGACGGTTTTGAACCCGCGATCTTGGGCATAGAAGCTCAGCATGCTACCAACTACGCCACCGAAGCCGCCTTTGTGAAAAGACAAAATAATGATAAACAAACGTCGATGGAGTAAATATTTACACCAGTGTACTTTATGTCCTAAAGTAATTTCTATGCGTGGTTTATTTCCATTGTGACCCTAGCTCATGTTTCAACTCCACCATTTGTTCAGCAGGGATTAAGGCGTGATGGATATCGCAAGCAAGAAGTAATGAGCCTTACCAACGTTTTTCTGCGACATTCGAACGAGCTATTCATTACCACGATGGCAGCTCGATAAGGGCGGTGAAAGAAAACGTCAGGCCCTACCGCACGTGTCGCTGTTAGATATTATCAAGGCATTCCTACAATGCTCACTAGTCAAAACTTCTCTGTAGCTTAACAAAGAACCTCATATATCTGATATCATTTCTCACCGGCATTATTATTGTAATTATTATTTAGCACGTTATTATTATTATTGACTAAACTCGGACACTTAGATACTGTTGTCAGACCTGAATGTCTGTATGCAGCAGAAAAACTGGATATGATTGGGAAGGGTGGCCTCGAAGACATCCGGAAGAGAGATAGGAAAATGTTCCAAAAATCCTAGGCCCAAATATCAAGGATGGATTGATTGGAGATTGCTTGATTGATTTTATTTTCACGGCTACACTTAGAGCTTAAGAGTTTCTTTACTGTAGCCCCCTACATAAAATACGATTAGGGCTTATAAAAATGAAACATTTCACTTACATTCACAATATAAATAATAAGTCTAACAATTATAGTAACAAAAAGACAGTAATAATACAATAATTGTACTAATAATAATGATAATGGAGACATTATATACAAAGGAGTGCATACAGACTATCAGCCCGAAAAAGGAACACCATAGACATGAAAAGTTAATAACGTAGGCAGGTTGTCAGCTATTGTCCTGATCTTATAATTGAACTAAAAAAGAAAAAAGAGTATGTTAACAAAATGCAGTAATCAGATGTGAGAGGTATACTGCTCCAAGAAGCAGGATGAAAGACGTCTTTTGAGAGCTGCAGTGCCTGCAATGTTGACGAACTTATATAAATCGAAGGTGTTCAACGCATTGTAGAGATATAACGGGGTCTTGGTATGTAATATTTTATGTGTCAGAATGGCAACTGATAGCTGCCTGCGCTCGAGGAGTTTCAGCCATTTCAGCTGCACGTAGTACGGTGTGATATGTTCATCTCGCCTTACATCCCGAATGTACCGAACACAGGCATTCTGGACTCTTTGTAATTTGATGTTCTGTGTTTCTGGTAAATCATTGTATACAGCAGAGCCATAATCAATGATTGGAAAAAATGCGAGTTTGGACGAAGAGCTTACGTTTGTTAGGAGCGGTGTAAGAAACAGTTCTTTTCAGCAGATGCATAGTTGATACAACCTTCCTTGCCACATTAGACGTATGTTCTGCCCACGACAGTGTTCTATCAAATATCACTCCGAGATTATTGACAGTGTTGCTATATTTAATATTATTATCTAGCATCTTGATGGGTGGTAGTGGATTAAAATCTACTGATCTTAGAAGTTGTATATATCCAATGGATATAAGTTGTGTTTTATATATGTTCAAGTTAAGATTATGATTTAGGGCCCATTCACAAAGCCTGTCAATGTATTCATTAAACAATTTATACGATCACATGCAGTGTTAGGCGTGAGGTGAAAATAGGCTTGGAGGTCATCAGCGTATATATGAAGAGAACTATTTTGGAATTCATTAGTAACATCGTTTGTATATATCGAGAAGCATAGTGGACCTAAGACAGATCCCTGAGGTACTCCACTTTCTACCGATTTCCAGGCTGAGGAGGAGCCATCCGCGAGGACCACTCTCTGTGTAAGCATGGAAAGGTAGGATTTGAACCAGGAAAGATCACTCTGAAAGAAGCCAAAAGAACTATACCTGAAGACAGAAGGAGCCGTAGCCTAATGAGAAAAAGGAGAATACAGTTTTATGGACACTTGGTGAGGACGAATAGTACCAGATTGATAAAGAGGATTTTTGAATTCTTCAGGAAGAGGAAGACTGAGCCGAAATGGTTTCGGGAAGTGAGATTGGACTTGGAACGGATGTGGGTGAAAGAAGAAGATATAATGGACTGAGAGCGATTTAGACGGCTGGTTAAGGAGTCTGCAGGTTTCCGGGAGACAGGGGAGTTGTCAGTGAGGAAAGGAAGATCTTACATGGAGGAACAGGAGAAGGAAATGGGAGAGAGGGTGAAGCGATATTAGCAGAGAGTGAAGACAAAGAATAATGTAAAAACTGTCAAACGTGGTCCACAGTTGGCCGTAACGAATAAATAGAGGCAATGAGGCCAAGCTACCTGCAGACTAGGTAGACGTGGATTCGAGCCTTACTGTCGGCCGACCTTGAAATGGTTTTCTGTAGGTTCCCATTTTCAACCCCAGGCAAATGCCGGGACGGTACCTTCTAATAGGCAACGGCTGCTTCCCTCTATCCCATTAGTTTCATCCATCTTCTTTCATTCCATCTATCATTAACTCCTCTCATGAATTTGGTGTTAGGAAGGGAATCCGGACGTAAACAACATAGGCCTACATAGACTTTCATCGCATCTCACCCCCGACCGTTGGAAAACGGCAACAATAATGGGTAGACATACCGTATTATTATTATAACTAGCGAACCCTTGCAAGAAATCTCGAATGTTTATAATAGGTTTATAATTTATTAGAGACTTAAGGAGAAAGGTTGATAGTTTTATCATTTCAAATGATCTTGTCGACTTCATCGTTATGCTTGAGTCAAAAGTTATGCGTTACGGAGACGGAGACGGAAGTCTAAGTTAATGGGTAATGGACGGTGAGTGCGTGACGTCATGCAGCCACGCGGGAAGTCTAAGTTAATGGGTAATGGACGGCGAGTGCGTGACGTCATGCAGCCATGCGGGAAGCCTAAGTTAATGGTTAATGGAGTCTGTTGAAAGAGTCTTGGGGCTTCGAGCGAAGCGAAAAGAATACAGGGTGACTCCTAAAAGGTGTACAAGATGCCAGATAAGAATACAGGGTGGCTCCTAAAGAGATATACAAGATGCCAGATGAGAATACAAGGTGACTCTTAAAGAGGTGTACAAGATGGCAGAGAAGAATACAGGGTGACTCCTAAAGAGGTGTGCAGGATGTCAGAGCAAAATACAGTACAAGATGCCAGATAAGAATACAGGGTGACTCCTAAATAGGTGCACAAGATGTCAGACAAGAATACAGGGTGCCTCCTAAAGCGTTGTACAAGATGTCAGACAAGAATACAGGGTGCCTCCTAAAGAGGTGTACAAGATGCCAGATAAGAATACAGGGTGACTCCTAAAGATATATACAAGATGCCAGATGAGAATACAAGGTGACTATTAAAGAGGTGGACAAGGTGGCAGAGAAGAATACAGGGTGACTCCTAAAGAGGTGTGCAGGATGTTAGAGCAAAATACAGTACAAGATGCCAGATAAGAATACAGGGTGACTCCTAAAGAGATATAAAAGATGCCAGATAAGAATACAAGGTGACTCTTAAAGAGGTGGACAAGATGGCAGAGAAGAATACAGGGTGACTCCTAAATAGGTGCACAAGATGTCAGACAAGAATACAGGGTGCCTCCTAAAGCGTTGTAGAAGATGTCACACAAGAATACAGGGTGCCTCCTAAAGAGGTGTACAAGATGTCAGAGCAAAATACAGGGTGAAACCTAACGAGTTGTACAGTATGTTAGATTCAATTCAAATACAGGGTTACCCTTAAAGAGGTTTGCAAGATATCAGATTCAAATAATGGGTGACCCTTAAAGAGTTGTAAAAGATGTCAGACTCAAATACAGGGTGACCCTTAAAGAGGTGCCCGCGCGGGAAGCCTAAGTTAATGGGTAATGGAGTCTGTTGAAAAAGTCCTGAGACTTCGAGCGAAGCGAGAAGCCCTCCTGAGCCTTTCTAACATGTGTAGCATTTGTAGCATGCGTCACTTGAAATGATATAACGTCTAGTCTTTCAGACTGACTGTATTTTTTTTAATTTCAACCAAATGATTATAGAATACAATTTACATTTCAGTTAGAATTCCAAGTTCTACGTTCCCTAACTTAAGAAGGCAATCACTGAAAATTGGATCATAACACTCACCAGTTATTCGATATGTATGAAATTATATCCATGCAAAATGATAAAGGAAAGACCTCAAAATGTCAAAATTACATGAAACAGGCGTCACAGCGGCCAAAATGTGAAGTGGACAGCAATATTATGGAGCGTATTTTCCTACAGCACCAGTAGCCTATCTGCAAATCGCACATTTCGTGCATTATTTAAAAAGTATTTTTTTTTTTATAAAAATATTTATGAAATTAGAGTGCAATTAGTCACTTTCATTTGAATGCTAATTTGTCACGATCGGTCGCTTATGAGCTCCGCAGGAGGGATCTACTGTATACTACTGAAATAATATACAAGACAAGCGGACCCGTGCGATAAAACTCGCATGTTCATAAACCACACTTTCCCCAATAGGTTTATAATGAGACACTTAAGGAGAAAGGTTATGTTTTTATTTCAACCAAATGATTATAAAACACTATTTACATTTCAGGATAAAGGAAAGACCTCAGAATGTTAATATGACATGAAACAGGCGTCACAGCGACCCGTGGACAGCAATTATGGAGCGTATTTTCCTACATCAACGGTGTTTGCAAATCGCACACTTCGTACATTTTTTTAAGTCATGTTTTGAAGAAATTATAGATATTTATGAAATTATAGTGCAATAATTCACTGCTAATGTATATTCTCTTTCATTTGAATGCTCATTTGTCATGATCGGTCGCTTGTGAGCTCCGCAGGAGGGATGCATACTACTGAAATAATATGCATGCTAATTATTGCTACCATTGTTACTATTATCATCATTGGCTGAAATCATCAATAGAAATAGCGTAAAGAGCGACAAAATTGCTTATCGGATGAAAATGATATTGCATTTGGTGGGCTCCCAGTCCAAACAACACCAAAGAACTGAGAAGAGATGTGTTCGACTTTCTCGTCGGCCATCCTGTAATTAGTTTCCCACTTCTAAGTTCCAGGCAAGCACCGGGATGGTAACTAAATGAAGACAATAGCCGCTTCCAACACAATTCCTATCCCCAATCACAAATATACGCTACTTGTACAGCTATCATAATGACACAGGTTAGCAGACAGATTAAACACTCACCCAAGTACAAGGGGATACATCAACACGATGATACAATGTTCCTAAATAAATCAACCACAACTCAAATAACATCCAAATATGTGGGAAAACGCCTGAAAACTTAACATCATTGTGGTATCCTCGAGAAAGATAGCACCTGGATTCTAACCTAGGACCTCCCGTCGTGCACATCCCCAGCATAATGCTCCTACCATGCTGGGAAGTGAGTTTTCCAACTGCACTAATGAAAGATCTGTCCTTATATGCGAACACATCTCACTGCACAAGAGTATGAATCCTTTCCTTATTGCAAAGAACTATAGTGTATCTCTCTGTTAGTGTTCGAAGTGGAATCCACTACAAAGCAGTTGGTAGTTAATGAATCTCACCTTCCAATCCCTCCCACTAGCATTAAACTATTAGGTCTGAAATCGAACCGGAGGTGTCTAAACGAGAGATTGTCACGCCAGTTAAATCCCCTCTTAACACGTTCGCTTCTTCTGTGCAGTCTTTCCTTTCAAGCTGTAGGAATATTTCTTACGTCTCACTTGGAATGCAATCGTTCAAAATGCAGAAACATCTTCCCTATTGACACCAAATTGGCAGGATAAAAGTTAATGCAATTAGGAGACAGTTAATGCTACTTAGCAAAATAACTAGTGATGGACGAAGCAAAGAGGATATAAAATGTAGGTTGGCTCAGGCAAGGAAAGCAATTCTACAGAAAATAAATATGTTGACTACTATAGATTTATTTATTAGGAAGTCTGGAGCGTGGTGCGCTATGGAAGTGAAACTTGGACTGTTGGCGCTGCAGAAAAGAGGAGAACAGAAGCGTTTGAAATGTGGTGTTACAGGAGAATGATGAAGATCAGATTGATCGATAGAGTAACAAATGAAGAGTTATTAAGACGACTAGGAGAGGATAAATGTTTCTGGCGACTGTTAATGAAGAGAAGAGAGGAGTTGGTAGGACACGTAATAAAACAGCCAGGAATAGCAAACATGCCCATCATACGAACTCCCCAAGGGTGCTAGTTTCCTATATCACCAGCCCCTGAATGTTAACTAGCGTGATTGTGAGGTGAGGAAGAAAAGCTGAATCAAATTTGGCATTGGTTGTAAAATGAAGATACCAGCTTAGAAACAAAACATACATTATGGTTGGCCTCTTATATCCAATTTTACCGAAGTCAGAAGAGAATATAGAGTTGAACAAGGGCGGTCGATAGAAAGAACAAGTAGTTCCGTGAAGAACTATACAGCCTATTTTCATATATCCTTCTTCTTCTTATACTTCTTCTTCTTCTTCTTTAAGTGCCAACTCCTCTCAGGAGGTTGGCAACCATCATAGAGACTCTAGCTTTTGATGATGCAGCACGAAACAGCTCATTAGTGGAACAATTGAATCAAGTTTTCAGATTATCGATCCAAGAAATGCGTCTTCTTCCTGGTCTTCTTTTGCCTTGTAGCTTCCCTTGAATGACCAGCTGCAGCAGATGATATTTCTCTCCTCTCATCACATGACCCAGATACTGCAGTTTTCTAATTTTGACAGCATTTAATATTTCCTTTCTCTTTTCCATCCGCCTCATCACCTCATCGTTGGTGTCCTTTTCTTTCCAACTCAGCCTCAGTATCCTTCTGTACGACCATAGCTCAAATGCCTCCTATCTATCCATTTCTCGTTTCATTATGGTCCAGGTCTCAACTCCGTAGAACAAGGTGGAGAAGATATAACATCTCAGAAGTCAAATTTTTAGATGTAAATTAAGGTCTCTGCTACAGAACACTCTCCTCATTTTGTTGAATGCATTTCTGGCTTGACCGATCCTGGACTTCATCTCCTCAGTACAGTCAATGTAGCAGTTCACATTTGTTCCTACTTATGTTAATTGCCTCTATCAAAATATCAGTTTGAATGCTGTAATAAATTCCTAGATACTGAGAACCTTATAAATAATTCGGATGATCGACATGTTGGATTTTGATATATATGTAGGCCATCGAGTTATGTACTATTAGATGAGGATTTTTACGTCGATTAATTATTCAAACATTCACTTCGATCGCATGATTAATACACAAGAAATAAAAAAATAATTTTCAAATTTGGCACAGCCACCATCTTTAATTTTTCTGAACAATTGAACTGAATTAGATGCCAGTTTATTTCAATGAGTATAAACATATATTATAGCAATATCCACTTTACAATATATCATAATCAATACGGGGAAACCTAGAATAATGGCTAAAGTCATAGATATTCATGAGTATAAACATTTACTCTACCAAGTTCCACTGCGTCACGATGGTTAAATCGCGAGAAAAGTCTATTTAGATGTTTCAAATTCGCTTGGCCGTCATGCTCGTTTTGTAATCAGCACGTTCTTGAAAGTCTAGATCTTCTAGTATTGCTCTTTATCACCGTACAAAATTTCATGGTGATATCAGTAATAGTTTCGGAGATATAGAAAGCCGGTGAAATATTTCGCACAGCCATCATGTTGGATTGGTGAGAGGTAATAAAGTTTGAAGGGCATGGTTGGGGTCGTCCAAAATAACACTATAAACCTACTGAGTTTCAATGAAATCGCTACAGCCGTTTAGAAGTTATTAGGGGGACACACACACATATTCGCACACACACACACACACACGGACAATAGGTGATCATAAGCCTATTTTTAGCCTACTTTCGATTTTTGCAAAAAATGAAAGTAGACTTATGAGATCAACACAGGGCGAAAAAAGTGTGTCTGTCTGTGTGTGTATATGTGTGTGTGTGAGTCTGTGTGTGTGTGTGTGTGTGTGTGTGTGTGAGTGTGTGTACTCTGAATGTCTGTCCCCCCCTATCAATTCGAACACGGTGAATGCGAATTGAACGAAATTTGGTACGAAGGTAGCACTAGCAAAGGACACCTCAGTGTCATGTTTTATATCGCCGCCATCTTTACTAAAACTGAATGGCGGCCACTCAAACGTTCAAAACGTAAAATCAAATAACGACTAACCAAATCATCCGATCTCTACCAAATTTGGTAACAACATACCTTCGTATAGGATGCGTCTTGTGACCAAACTACCAGGTCGTCCGCCATACCATTTCAGGATGGCGGCCGTGCGAATTATGCAAACTTTATAATCCATATCATGGGACCCACCAGTTCCGATTATCGAGCCGAGAATCGTTTTAACTGTTCTAAAGGAAGAGGCACGTTCGAAATTAAAAGTTTATTTTGAAATACTATAGTGCAGACGTGATTTTAAAAAGCTGAGCTGATTTAGTAATAAGACAAGATGGCAGCGGATATCTTGTGCCTGACTTATATTTCACTAATTTGAGTATTGCATGCAATATAGCGTACTGATATAAAATAAATAAACTTTGTATGAAATGCTTTATATATAAATAATATACTCCAGTGATGAAATCGTTTAGTATAAATCACTATTTGCTAACAAGTTCTATGTAAGTCATTTTATATAGAAAGATATTCGTTGACACAATTAGCTCAGTGGTAGAGCGTTAGCCTATAGTTCAAATGCCTATGGTTCAAACCCGATCAGAGCTAGTTTTTTTTGCTTGAAATTTTATACGTTTATTGTTTTGTAATGACTCAGATGTTTTAAAATTAAGCGTTATATTGTGCATATTATAGTGTAAAATATATATTTAATTAAAACATAATTCGCCAGCAGATTTACTCGAGACATCTAGCTGCCAAAAAGGTAACTGCACGCCGACCAGATTTTATTGAAAAGTTTCTTCTTCTGGCCGCTAGAATGCACTCGCTCTGTTAGGATTATATTGTTAGATATTTCACCACTAGATATCACGACTAGTCTACGTGGGGCTCCATTGATTACTATACCATTTGCATTCTATGCGCATCGAATTTGAAGAATGACAAGATGATACTACGATACATTTTTACTTTCTATTTTAAAGGGTTTGTAACAGCCTATTGTGCGTTATTTGAAAATGTTAATTGAAGTAAAGAACAAAACGATTTCACATAGTATCTGAACTCTATCGTTGGTGCTAGTTCAGGATATTAATTAATACTTCTATTTCAGCCAAATAGCAATCGAAAATATCCACATAGTTGGTATACACACGTCTCTGTAGGGTCATGGAAAGATTTGTTAATTCAATTAGGGTTGTGAAAGTCATACGCAGCCAGACGTGTAAAGACATGCCTCAACTCAAAGTTGGATGTTGCCCGCGTCAGGCCGATTATGTAATAATAATAATAATAATAATAATGTTATTGGTTTTACGTCCCTTTTAACTACTGTTGCTTTTAGAGACGCCGGGGTGCCAGAATTTTGTCCCGAAGGGGATCTTTAACGTGCCAGTAAATCTACTAACACGGCTCCCTCGCATTTGTGCACCCTCAAATGCCAGCTGACTGCGCCAGGATACGAACCTGAAACATACGGTCCAGCAAGCGAGAACGTTACCGCTGAGCCACGCCGCCAGTCCGGTCGATTATGTCTCCAGATCCATAACATTCTTTAGATACTTCTTATCTTTCTTTCTTTCTTCAATGATGGTAGCAGTTTTTATCTAGGTTGTGGCGTTTGGTAGAGGTAAATCGTTTCTAAGGTCTTCAACAAAGAATAGTTATATTATACTCTTTGATAATAACAACGAGTTATAACTATACTCATACATTTAGGAGAAAGTAGGCTATATGTTCTTTACTGAACATCTTGTTTCATAAATGAAGATGGAGTCCACAAGAGGTATGGAGTCAATACAGGGGTTAGCTGAGGCCTTGCGGACACGATCCTCCAGTTGTGAGACCTTGCTTATCGCGACCAGTAGAAACAGGATTGGGGCACACTTCCCGCTTCACCCCTGAGGCCACCATAATGAGCCTCTATTACACGTGTATATCTTGTTATCTCTCTACACATTGCCAAAGCTGCTAAATGCTCGCACTTCCATACACACTAATGCTTTTCCATTAATTGCCTGGCATCGACTCAACGGTAAGTGCCCAGTGAAGTTTGGGGGCGTAGTGGTGCAGCGGTCAAGCTGTTAGCCTCTCTCCAAGGTGGACGGTTGGCTGGTTCCTTAGTTTAGGGGCTGTGACAACGCGGTTATGTAGCGCCGTGTGCTTTGGGTGTGTGTAGAATCCGTCTGATAACCGGTGGTAATTGTGATGTCTGATGACTGTATCAGTGTGTGTTATCTGTTTTCAATTCAAGTAAGGACTGCAGACGATAATTTCAATTAGTTCCTACTTTCGCAACCAAATACTACCGTCTACGACACCTAGCTGTGAACTTTGCTACTACTAGATGCCATCGCAACCAGCGCCGGGAGACGAATGTAGGAACTTAAGGGCATTAATCAAACCTAACCTACAAATTTTGCTTCACGCAATTTTAGTTAGTGGAAGGTTCTTTTACATGCTAAAAATCTATGGCATAGGGCCGCCAGCTTTACTTCTCTGAAGGAAGGCGTACTGAGGATTTTTAACGCTCTTAAAAACCCGACCGGGTTCAATTTACAATGGCTGTGAGATTTTCGATGTGAAATGCGATGCCCTGTGGTTCAGATTCCGCGTAAATAGGAGATCGCACGTGACTAACGGTCTCGTAAAACTACAAGCTTCTTTTCTTTCCTTTTCCAAGGAACTTTAAAGGCAGGACAAAACTCCTGTCAATACTACCCTCCTCACACCCGGAGAAGCGTGTCCAAGACAGCTGATTCTGAAACAGAACACTGACATCATCACACAAAACACAGGATTGCCGATGTCAGAGAGAATCACCGGAGGTTTCTAAGGGAGAGACTGTTTTCAATTTTTCAAATAGTTCCTACTTTTGCCACCAAACGCCACCGTCAACGACTACTAGTTCAGAACTTAGCTACCAAACGCCACCGCAGTCGGCTCTTGGCAACGAACGTAGGAACCTAAGAGCGTTGTTAACATTCTTAACCTATACAATTTAGTTTCACACATGTGTAATTAGTGGAAGGTTCTTTAACATGGCATATATCTATGACATGGGACCGTTGGCTTTACTTCCCCTCCGAAGGAAGGCATACTGAGGGATTTTAACGCTCTTAAAAATCCGACGATTTCGGCCGGATTTGAACCCGCGATCTTGGGCATAGAAGCTCAGCATGCTACCGACTACGCCACCGAAGCCGCCATGAGATTAATAAATACACTAGGATGACCAGTTTCGATCGTCAAGCGATCATCATCAGATCCATTACACTTAGGCTTTAAAATCTATGTCTGAAAATACAGGTGAAAATATTTACAATATGTACAATTATTTAGTTGCAGTATTGGTACTGCAACTTGTCAGTGTATGCTAGTTGTAGTATATATGATGTAAGGTGAAATGCTAAAATGGTGGTAGAAATCCGGAATATGTCTGTTTGGAGTGAATATATGGTTGTAAAAGTCAACTATGGTTGTACTGTTTGGTGCAGGCTATTACTTATCTGGTTGGATGTCTTCCGCGCTGTAGCTGCGAGTAGTATCAACTTCACCCTTGGAGCAGTGACGGTCGACTGAATTGGAATGTTATCTCACTGAACTGGATTTTCCCTACCCCCATCCTGTGTTCCTATGTGCTCTCTGTAGTCAATGTGTTTGTAATTGTGACGTGTTGCCAAGTCTAGATAAGATATATGTTATTGAATTCAGGAAGGTCTTCAACTATTAAAGACCGTGGAACATTCCTGCCACGCGTAGACTATTAGCCATTCATACTAAGCGCACCCGATCTTCGAATGGATTAAAGCACACACTGGCGTTGAAGGTAACGAGTTGGCTGATAAAATAGCCAAGGAAGCAGCTAAATTAAACAAAATCTGATACGACAAAATACCCATCAAAAAAGTGAAAAATCAACTCTGCAAACAATCCAACAGTAAATGGCAAAAGAATGAGAAGAGACTTCGAAAGGAATCATTATTAAGGAATTATTTTCAACAATAGAAATTAGATTGGCAATTAAATTCAACCTAACGCCTAACATCACAAGAATTCTAACTGGTAATGGAAACAATAATTCTTATCTGCATCGGCTTAAAATAGTACGCAGTCCTAATTGTTCCTGCAACGAAGGACCACAAACAGTGGATCACCTAATCTTCGATTAGAAAATCTGTGAACAGAGAATACCTACGATGTTAATGAGATCGGATATAGAGGACAAGAGAAGTAGAGGTAGACCTAGGAGGCGATGGTTAGATTCAGTGTTGAAAGATTTCGATAGGAGAGTTGTAGAAGCAAAGGAGGCTGCAGTGCTAACTGCTAATAGGGGATCATGCAGGCGACTTATTCGAAAACAGAGGCTTGCAGTCGAGACCTGATCTTGAAAGGCAAAACACCCCCAAATGAAAATGATGCTTCCTTTGAAATTCAGAGAATATATAAACTGATTTAAATTTCCTTCACCAAGAGGTTACTTGGAGTACAGGCCTGGTGTAATTGCCCTAGGACTGCATCGACCTCGCGTCCTGTCGCCAAGAGGCTGAAGGTACGACGCAAGTGTCGCAACGCGTCGAAACAGTGTTGGACTTCACAAAAGCAGTGCTTCAGCGACACTCCCCGTGGGCCTGCGCGCGTCCTGAGTGCTTGCTGACGTCACGCATCACTTATTAACTACAGTGGCTCACTCTTTACAGCCAAATAAGCTATTAATTTGGATTATTACTCAGGTTATAGCCTCTGAAAGCGAGACAATCTCTCGTTGGGAGGTCAAACACAGAGCAAATAACAGCCAAGCGTGCTTTCCCATTTGAATATTTAATGGTTCATTGTCGCTGCAATTAGGTTGTGTCGTCCCGTGTCTCTGAACAATTCTCCAACTTACAGTGTGGTCAACAAATAATGTTATTAACTGAAACGATACCTCTCATCGGATCTACGAGGGCTGTTTTTTAAGTAATACCCGTTCTGCTATTACGCCATTGCAGCGCTGCGGTCGGCATTCAATGCAGGTGCTTACCAGGAGAACTGCGTATGTTTAGGAGTTCTCCTGACCACATACGCAGTTTGCCTGACAGTGGTGGCCAAACGGCAGGATATCTTACAGGGGAGTTTTCTCTCTCTTTTATGGGTCAGCGGCACTCGGCGATGCCATTTCAAACACTTATCAACACACAAGGGCGACTGTTGCCCTAATGGCGTCTCAGCCTTGCCAATAGATGCAGGTACACAGCGCACCTGCACGGAATGCCGACCGCAGCGCTGCAAAGGCGTAATATCACAACGGGTATTACTTAAAAAACAGCCCTCGTATATGCGAGTCGTCCAGTTGCAAAACTCGTTTAATCCACTTGTGATCAAGAATCATTTTCATCAGAAATGTTTCTCTAGGCTTTGCCTCGCGTATCTTTTGTGTTTGTTGTTTTCTAGTTTTTTCATTTAGTTGTGCTTTCGGTTTTTGGTTTTGTGTTTCCTTTGTGCTTTTTTTTTTGCTTTTGAATTTTACTTTTTGATTTTCTTTGATTTTGTGTTTGTTTTCTGCTTTTGCTTTGTTTAAATTTTGCTTCTTGCTTAGTGTTTCTTGTTTTTTGTTTTTGCTTTTGTTTTTGAATTTTTATTTTTTCTTCGTGTTATTTGTTTTGGTTTTATGTGTGTTTTCTGGAAAACCAAAATAAAATAAAACAAAACAAAAAAGAATAATTTAAAACAAAATAAAACGAAATAAATTAAAACAGCAAAATAAAATTAAGTTAAACAAAACAAAATAAAATAAGGTAAAATAAAATAATCTAATTAAATAATACCGTAGTAGGCTACATTATGCAACGAGCCTATAATGGCAATAATTAAGACACGAGTATGTTTATAAAACGAGCATATGCTAGTTTTATAATTTCCATACGAGTGTCTTAATTACCATTATAGGCGAGTTGCATACGACTGTTTATGTTCGACGATCATTATAACTATTTTATGTTCGAACATAAATATTCATAAATATCTGTCGAGATTTCGCCAGTTTTATGTACTGAACAGAGAGCATGGGACGCAGAGAATGCCTTGTATTTGACCATGGCCTTCTCGATTACCCTACTATGACACTAGGCCAGGCAGTGTAATTTACATTCGAAGGCCGTGGAACTCAGCGCATCTAATTATCTAATTGGTCAAACAACTGTTTCTTGCGCTCTGATTGGTGGGAGAAACTGTTCCATAATGAAAATAGTGTTATAATGAGCCTCATTATAGTACAGTTCTCTGACATATAATAGTCAGGGCCGAACATAAATAATTTTACGACATGATCTTTATTCACAAGTGGATTAAACGAGTTATGCAACTGGACGACTCATATATAATATGTTACGGTGTATGTTTAACAAAACTCAAGCTCCTAAACCAGAGGGAGTTAGAAGGTGTGGTTTGTACCAAAGTCTTCCAAATCGTCTCAATAGTATAGGAAAAATCTTGCATTTCTTGAAAAGTCAACAGATATATATTTATTTGTTTATAAAGTGCTTTTAAACAAATGAACAATGCGATAGCCCCTGGCAGAACTGTACCGCGTACAGACGCATAGCACTAGTACCGGGCGGGTAGTCTTTAATCATGGGGCGCACACAACCCACTGTGCAACCAGCAGCAGTGATGAATTGCTCTCTGAGTCCATCAATACCGACAATTTGTTTGAAAAGTGCGTTTAAACAAATAAACATATTTATAGAAGCCCGCATAACAGTAAAGCCAAGCAGGTAGTTTATACACATGCGAGAGTTCTCGGCTCTGCCACGAAATTTGAAAAGTGGTATGAGGATTGTAACGGGGTTTAATCAGACTCGGGTGGTCCAAATGAGTAGAGGGGGTTTGATTCCCACCTCAGGCATCCTCGAATTATCTTTACGTGGTTTCTCACTTCGTCTCCAGGCAGGCCGCCTCCTTGCTTATCCCTCCCAATCGTCCCTTCCCTCCCCATCCCTCATAAACACCCTGTTCGCTTTGCAGGTGAGGCTGCCTGGGCGAGGTGCTTGTCCCTCCTCCCCAGTTGAATCCCCAAACCCGAAATTTTAAGCTCCAGGACACTGCCCTGGAGACAGAAAAGGTGGGATCCTTCGCTGAGTCCGAGGGAAAAGCCAACCTCCTGGAGGGTAAAACGACAAAGAAAAAAAATTAACATATTGCAGTCGTTCAGGAGGTCCGGGTTTGATACCCGCACTGCCAATAAATTTAATTCTGGTATGAAAGCTGCAACGAGGTTTGTAAGGGAAATCTGAGAAGTGTTGGGATCGATTCCTACCTCAGTCATCCTAGAAGTGGTTTTCCATGGTTTCACACTTGCACTTCAAGCAAATGCTGGGATGGTAGCAAAATTAACACCACTACCGCTTCCTTTCCCGATCCTCATCCAAATTAGAAATACAGACACTAATAGTGCTTTGATGATGATGATGATGATAATTTTTGTTTTAAGGGGCCTAACATCTAGGTTATCGGCCCCTAATTGTGTGGGTGATAGTGAAAGATGTCATGAGAATGAAAACTATAACTAATACTAACTACAAACTTACAGACTAGAAGAAGAAATGGTAAACAAATAAAGGATAAGGCAAATAAAGGATAGGAAGAAAAGAAATGCCCTCAACCCTCGAAGAATGAGGATTGAGGGACTTGGAAGGAAGGAGAGCCATGAAAGGCAGATAGGAAAGGGGAAAGAGGAGAGGGCCCGCCCCAAAGTCAGATGAAACAAGAAGTTCCGTGGCGAACTAAAGAGCCTACTTTTCTTAAAATTTAAGATTCATGCCAATGAGTAATCTAGTGTATATGGATCTATCTAGAATAATGACGAAATTAAGTTGGTAATATCGAAATTTCTAACTAGTTCGAAATACTGTATACCTGGCATAATGTAGCCTAATAGAGAACTACAGTTGGCAGCCCTGGTGACTGAATATATTCTTAGTTCCTTCTCTTAAGGAACAGAATACAAAATTTGGTTGAAGTCCAATGGATAGCATGGACGTTACATGCAGTTAAACATTGGATCTAACAGCGCGCGTAAAATTATGTTGGCAACAATGACATACAAGTATTGGTCAGAAATAATCTGAAATAATATGATCTATTGTTGTGTCAATTTTAAATGAAATCCATTAGTTAGTATAGAATTTTCATGCATTTTAAAATTGGACCTATCAGCAGGCTTAGAATCATGTTGGCAGCACTGGCGTAGGCCTATATTAGTTACTCCAAATTAATCTAGAAAGCCAGGTACTATATGTGTGCAAAGTTTAGAGCTATTGGCTTGCATACTTTCTGATATATTGATATTAGGGTATCAAAAATAGAGACAACATTTATTAACAGTTGGCAGCCCTGGTTACTCTTAAGAATCGGCATAGTCATATCTGTTATGGCACTCATAGCACATACGAAATTTGGTTGAATTCCAATTGATACTGTAAAAGTTATATGCATTTAAAAATTGGACCTATCAGCAGGCTTCTAATCATTCTGGCAACACTGCCGTGTATGGCCTCCTGGAAATTAAACAGCAATATTATTATCTATACGTGTGCCAATTTTGAAATAGCTCCCATCCATATCTTCCAAGATATCCAACATGGAGCTCAAATTTCAATTGTGATTTTTCAGCAGTTGGTAGCACTGATATAATTTTCAAATATGGCCGTGAGATATTCAGGTATAGATCTTTACCCCTACCAAATTTTGTTTCGATTGCTCCAGCCGTTAAGAGTTGATAGGGGGGGGGGGACACACAGACAGACAGACAGAAGGACAGACAGACAGACAGACAGACACACATTTCCCGATCTCATAAGTCTACTTTTTCCTCAGTTTTGCAAAATGTAAAAGTAGGCTAAAAAGGGACAAAACGGACTCAGCTCAGGAATCCCTCGGGATCACCAACTCCTAAGCACACTAGCCGTGTGCCCTTGAGGGTGAACAAGGGTGAACCAGAAGTGGTGGGGCTACACACACCCTGCCTCATTGAGGGCCTTGTGCAGATGGCAGGAGATAACATGAAAAGAAAAAGAACGCTGACTCCTCGAAGAATGAGGGAATCAGGAAAGATGAGACAAGGGTCAATTAAGGCGGGAAAGTGAAAGACTCCCTAGGCCTCGGTTACCCTAATACCGTCGGGGTCGGAAAAGAACAAGAGTTGACCAAGGAAGGTCGACAGGAAAGAAGACGGAGAGGAGCCCGGCACAAGTAAGTGGAAGCAATACCGGACTCAGCTGGGGTTGCGTGGTCCCCAACCCACGTCCCACTAGATGTGAGCCCCTGAGGAGGTAAAACAGCTTTGTTAATAACACAGGTAATCAGACAAAATGGACTCAGAATTATAAGGAACCAAATTGACTATATTTTGATAAATCAAAGATATAGAAACAGCTGTGTCTCAACGAAAACATATCCCGGTGCGGACATTCATTCCGATCATATCCCTCTAGTTGGAGTTTTTAAAATCAAAATGAAAAAGATTCAAAAGAGAAGAGCCATAAAGTATAATATGCGTAAATTAATTGAACCTTCAGTAAGACAAAATGTAGAAGAGCAGCTCAATGATGAACTTGGATCCCTATCTGATGCCTTATGTACCGATGAGAAAATTAAAACATTAACTAATACCGTTGAATCTATGAAGAAAGATCACTTAGAAACAGATATCACTAAAAATAAACCATGGATGACTGAAGAGATTTTTAAAATAATGGATAAGAGAAGGAAAGCAAAGGGTAATCCTGATGAATATAAGAACATCAACAGGGAAATCAGGAAAGAAATAAGATTAGCTAAGGATAGGGACATGCAAGAAAATGGTAATGAAATAGAGATGTTACAATTAAAACATGACAGCTTCAATGTTCATCGAAAAGTTAAAGAAGTGACAGGGAATTATAGAACTAGACAAGGAAATAGATTGGTCAATATTGAAGGAAAACTAATTGTTGGAAAAGAAGAGTTTAAAGATACGTGGCAAAGGTATATAGAACACTTGTCTTATGATACTCGACAGGAGCCACCTCGAATAAATGGTGAAACAGGACCCCAAATTCTGGTAGATGAAGTACAAACCGCGATAAAAGCCATGAAGAATGGTAAAGCCACTGGCCCTGACAATGTGAATGCTGAATTTTTAAAGCTTTTGAATGAAGATATTGTGAAATGGTTGACTAAAATATTCAACGACATTTACAATTCTGGGAATGGCTTAAATCGGAATTCATCACAC
This sequence comes from Meconema thalassinum, assembly GCA_946902985.2. Taxonomy (NCBI): domain Eukaryota; kingdom Metazoa; phylum Arthropoda; class Insecta; order Orthoptera; family Tettigoniidae; genus Meconema; species Meconema thalassinum. Next base: position 2,124,229,652 of record OX336388.2, read on the forward strand.
TACCTAAAAAACCCGGAGTTAAGTTTTGTAGTGAGTACCGAACAATCAGTCTCATGAATCACATCTTGAAGGTATTTCTGAAGATCAGTCATCGCAGAATATACAAAATATGTGAAGAACAAGTTTCTTCTACACAGTTTGATTTTAGAAACGCATTTGGCACACGTGAAGCCCTATTTAGCATTCAAGTATTGTTTCAAAGGTGCCGTGATGTGAACTGCGATATATATGCCTGCTTTATGGACTATCAAAAGGCTTTTGATAGAGTAAGACATCATAAGATGATAGAAATTTTACAAAAGATTCGGAACGGATAGGAACCATAAGAAGAAGAAATCAGACAAATTCCGCACACACCCAAGTATAAGGGACTACAAGACTACGACTTCGCAAGGCCCCTAAATGAATCAACAACAACAACAACAACAAATGAGTAGAGTATAATAGGCATCGGCAACGGCCATACAATTGAGTGTACTAGCGGACCCGTGCGAGAACTCTGGCGTGTGTATACCACCCGCCTGGCTTTACTGTTATGCGGGCTTCTATAAATGTGTTTATTCGTTAAACGCACATTTTAATCAAATTGTCGATATCTATGAAATCAGAGGGCAATTATTCAACACTGCTGCTGGTTGTGTGCGCCCCATGTGTACATACTACCCGCCCAGCTCTAGTGCTATGTGGGCTGTATGCGACACTTCTGCCAGGGGCCATTGTCTAGTTTATTTGTTTAAAAGCAATTTATAAACAAATAAATATATTTCCGTTGACTTTCCAAGAAATGCAAGATTTCTCCTGTATTATTGAGACAATTTGGAAGATGTTGGTACAAACCACACCTTCTAACTCCCTCTGGTTTAGGAGCTTGAGTTTGGTGAAACATACACCTTAGCGTATTATATATTTACATAGATAGATACGTCGGTTCTTGTCCAATTACCGCAATTAAGCAACATTTTTCTTCGGTGGTGCTTCAAAGGGTGACTGTATGGGAACACCTTAATCAGATGGCTACAAAATCCCTTTTTGACGACCCCGTGGTGTTGGGGTAGCACGCCTGTCTCTCACCCGGAGGGCCCAGTTTCGATTCCTTGCTCCGTCAAAGATTTTATTAACTGACATGTGGGCTGGAACGAGGTGCACTCAACCTCGTGAGGACAATTCAGTAGCTGTCTGAGTGTGAGGCAGCACGCCGATTAGGAAAACCAAGGTTAACGGTCGAGGGAAGCCGGCGGCAGACCACGTGTCATTTGCTCGACAGCGGCCACTTGGTTGGCCAAGGCTGTTCTTGGGCTGTGGTACTAAGGGTTTATTTTAATATTAACATTGTTTATAACTTCATACAAAGAACTGACATGTAGGAAAATCAATCGATACATCTCGGCGAAACCTCCAAAGACAAGTACCTGACTTGGCTGAAACACCACGAACTAATTTAGAAATAATAATAATACTGTATTGCCTCGGATGCCGGGTGCAAGCTTTGTTATTTGACACCCAGTAGGCAGCTTGCATGTCGAATTTTGTTGTTCCTTGGAGCGCTATGAATGTCAAGGAGGTTAGATGTATAAGCTCCTTGATACTATAGTACTTTCTAGTAGAGAAACGTATGTGTTGGCGGGGAATCCCAAAATCAATTTTGCCATTATGAACACGGCCTACTGAATTCAAATGGGTTCTTCATCATGCCAACAACGTATGACATGCGTGTCGTGATTTTTTTCGCCCTTCAAAATTCACTTACCATGGCCAGGAGCGAACCTGTAAGCTTGGGGTTGGTAGCCCGACACGATAACCTTCAGCCTCCGAGGCAGTTTATAAGGTAGATCTCTTATTTTAATAGCATCATTTTACTATCATTTTTAGCCTACTTTTCATATTTTGCAAAAATGAGGACAAAGTGGACTTATGAGATCGATCCGGGAAAATGTGTGTCTGTCTGTCCTTCTGTCTGTCTGTCTGTCTGTCTGTGTGTGTGCCCCCCCCCCCTATCAACTCCTAAACGGCTACAGCAATCAAAACCAAATTTAGTATGAGTAAAGATGTGCACCGGAATATCTCACGTCCATATTTGAAAATGATGTCAGTGCTACCAACTGCTGAAAAAACGCACTAGAAATTTGAGCTCCATGTTGGATATCTTGCAAGGTATGCATGGGAGCTATTCCAAAATTGGCACACATGTATATAATATTATTTCAGTTTAATTTCCAGGAGGCTAACCATGACAGTGTTGCCAAAATAATTTTAAGCCTTCTGATAGGTCCAATGTTTAAATGCATATAACTTCTACACTATCAATTGGATTTCAACCACATTTTGTATGTAATATCTGTACATAAACAGATATGACTGAGCGTATACTTAACAGCCACCAGGGCTGCCAACTGTCAATACTTGCTCTCTATATTTGTTTTATCCAAATACCAATATATCAGAAAGTATGCAAGCCAACAGCTTTAAACTATGCACACGTATATTCTGACATTTTAGATATATTTGGAGTAACTTATATACGTCAGTTCTACCAACATGATTATAAGCCTGCTGATAATACCAATTTTTAAATACATCTAGCTTCTATACTATCAGTTGGATTTCAACCAAATTTCGTATGTGCTATGTGTACCATAACAGATATGACTATAAGTATTGTTAAGAGCAATCAGGGCTGCCAACTGTTAATAAATGCTGTCTATATTTTTAGCCTACTTTCGATTTTTGCAAAAAATGAAAGTAGACTTATGAGATCAACACAGGGCAAAAAAAGTGTGTCTGTCTGTGTGTGTGTATGTGTGTGTGTGAGTCTGTGTGTGTGTCAGTGTGTGTGTGTGTGTCTGTGTGTGTGTGAGTGTGTGTACTCTGAATGTCTGTCCCGCCCTATCAATTCGAACACGGTGAATGCGAATTGAACGAAATTTGGTACAAAGGTATCACTAGCAAAGGACACCTCAGTGTCATATTTTATATCGCCGCCATCTTGACGGAAACGTAATGGCGGCCACACAAATGTTCAAAGCTTAAATCAAATTACGACTAACCTAATCATCCGATCTCTACCAAATTTTGCAAAAACATACCTTTATGGGGGGAGCATCCTTTGACCAAACCAATAGGCCATAAGCGTAATAATTTGCGGATGGCGGCCATCTTTGTGTGAAAATCGATTACCCCTATTAATTCGAACACGGTGCAACCGAATGGAACGAAATTTGGTACAGAGGTAGTACTAACAAAAGGCACCTCAGTGTCATGTTTTATATCGCCGCCATCTTGACGGAAACGTAATGGCGGCCACACAAATGTTCAAAGCTTAAATCAAAATTACGACTAACCTAATCATCCGATCTCTACCAAATTTTGCAACAACATACCTTTATAGGGGGAGCATCCTTTGACCAAACTAATAGGTCATGAACGTAATAGTTTGCGGGTGGCGGCCATCTTTGTGTGAAAATCGATTCCCCCTATTAATTCGAACATGGTGCAACCGAATGGAACGAAATTTGGTACAGAGGTAGTACTAACAAAAGGCACCTCAGTGTCATGTTTTATATCGCCGCCATCTTGACGGAAACGTAATGGCGGCCACATAAATGATCAAAGCTTAAATCAAATTACGATTAACCTAATCATCCGATCTCTACCAAATTTTGCAAAAACATACCTTTATAGAGGAAGTATCCTTTGACCAAATGACTAGGTCATTAGCCTAATAGTTTGCGGATGGCGGCCATCTTTGTGTGAAAATCAATTCCCCCTATTAATTCAAACACGGTGAAACCGAATGGAACGAAATTTGGTACAGAGGTAGCACGAGCAAAGGGCATCTCAGTGTCATGTTTCATATCACCGCCATATTGACAGAAACGTAATGGCGGCCACACAAATGTTCAAAGTTTAAGTTAAATTACGACTAACATAACCATCCGATCTCTACCAAACTTTGCAACAACATTCCTTTATGGAGGGAGCATGCTTTGACCAATCTAATAGGTTATTAGCCTAATAGTTTGTGGTTGGCGGCCATCTTTATATCAAAATTGATTCCCCCTATTAATTCGAACACGGTGGAACCGAATGGAACGAAATTTGGTACAGAGGTAGCACTAGCAAAGGGCACCTCAGTGTCATGTATTATATCGCCGCCATCTTGACTGAAACGTAATGGCGGCCACACGAATGTTCAAAGCTTAAATCAAATTACGGTTAACCTAATCATCCGATCTCTACCAAATTTTGCAACTACATACCTTTATGGAGGGAGCATCCTTTGACCAATCTAATATGTCATTCGCCTAATAGTTTGTGGATGGAGGCCATCTTTGTGTCAAAATCGATTCCCCCTATTAATTCGAGCACGGTGGAACCGAATGAACGAAATTTGGTACAGAGGTAGCACTAGCAAAGGGCACCTCAGTGTCATGTTTTATATCGCCGCCATCTTGACGGAAACGTAATGGCGGCCACACAAATGTTCAAAGCTTAAATCAAATTACGATTAGCCTAATCATCCGATCTCTAGCAAATTTAGCAACAACATACCTTTATGGAGGGAGCATCCTTTGACCAAACTAATAGGTCATCAGCGTGATATTTTGCAGATGGCGGCCATCTTTGTGTGAAAATCGATTCCCCTTATCAATTCGAACACGGTGAAACCGAATGGAACGGCATTTGGTACAGAGGTAGCACTAGCAAAGGGCACCTCAGTGTCATGTTTTATATCACCGCTATCTTGACGGAAACGTAATCGTGGCCACCCAAATGTTAAAAGCTAAAATGTAATTACGACCAACCTAATAATCTAGTCTCTACCAAATTTTGCAACACCATATCTTTATGTGGGAATCATATTCAGACCAAACTGCAAGAACATCAGCCCAATAGTTTGCAGATGGTGGCCAAGTATGTGTGCAAATCGATTCCCCCTATCAATTCAAACACGGTGAAACCGAATTGAACGAAATTTGGTACAGAGGTAGCACTAGCAAAGGGCACCTCATATTCATGTTTAATATCCCTATAGCACGTTGTATTTCAACAAGCTACTACAACCAACATTCGATCATACTCCTTGAAAAGGACAAAGAGTTATAACAATACCCATGCATTTAGGAGAAAGTAGGCTATATGTTCTTTACTGAACATCTTGTTTACCCTAATATCAATATATCAGAAAGTATGCAAGCCAACAGCTCTATACTTTGCACACGTATAGCACCTGACATTCTAGATTAATTTGGAGTAATTATTACAAGGCAGTGCTGCCAACATGATTCTATGCCTGCTGATATGTCCAATTTTAAAATACATGTAAATTCTATACTAACAAATGGATTTCATCCAAAATTGGCACAACAAGATATCATAATATTTCAGATTATTTCTGACTAGCACACGCATGGTATTGTTGGCAACATGCTTTTACGCCTGCTGATAGATCCAGTGTCTAACTGCTTGTAACGTCCATTGGACTTCAACCAAATTTTGTATTCTGTACCTTAAGAGATGGAACTAAGAATATATTCAGTCACCAGGGCTGCCAACTGTAGTGCTCTATTAGGCTACATTATACCAGGTATATTTTGAACTAATTAGATATTTTCGATATTACCAACTTAATTTCGTCATTATTCTAGATAGGTTCATATACTGTAGAATAATCATTGGCATGAAAATTAGGCTGTATAGTTCTTCACGGAACTTCTTGTTACCATTGCCATAATGGTCAATGTTTTCGCATTTTAGAAATAAAGCTGTAAAGAAGTGACTTAGATGTGCGGCAATTGTACACGGCTCGGAACTCTGCTCATTAACACAAGCTGTTATCTTTCCCGGTAAACATCAGCATATTATCGCGAGAAACACACGACAAGAACAAATTAGATTGTCCATGGCGGAAGAGCTATTTCTCTCAAAACAGAACAAGACACTGTTAAAGTACATTGAATTCAGTTTCAATTAGTTGCTTGTTGAAGACGGAAGGTTCTAACGAATCTCTTTTCAAAAATAGAAAACTACGTTTAACAAGTCTAGGTTGAAATGGCGTAATAACATTTCTTGAGGCAACACTTCAAAGCTGTCTTTACTTAGAGTCTGATGTACTACGACCTATAGCTTATTTGGTTTCTTTCTCGGCATTATAGGTTATAAAAACGGTATTTATGTTCCACCATGCCGAAATATAAATATTATGTGCCAGAAAACTACATCTTAATTAGGCTCATTATACCCTCTGTCTGAAAAGTTCAGTGAATGGGCAATATTACGAACGGATTGTTGGCTTACCTGAACCAGCCGTTACTGTCCATTGAAGTAATCCCCGTGGATGGTTATGCACTTCTGAGAACGACTGATCAAGTCCTGGAAACTCCTGGCATAGTCTTCTTTAGAAATACCCTTCAGTTTTGGTCGTCAAAACTCTAAATTGAAAGCAAGCGGCAGTGAATTTATGCAACCTAACGTGCACACCTGTTCGACGGGTGACAGTGAGAAGGGTGAATGTTCCGTGGAATGGAATGGTCCTGAAAACCATCGTCACGGGTGACGAGACCAGGTGCCTGAGGTACGACCTCGAAGACAAGCGTCAAAGTATGGAGTATCGGGGTCCAGGGTCGCCGAAAAGCCCTGAAGGGCCAGAGGTTTTCGGACATTTTGGACATCCAACGTAATGTGACGACCCAACTGAAGGCCATCCCTCAGGAAGATTATGCCAGGACTTGTACAGCCGTTCTAAGAAATGCATAACCATCCACGGGGATTACTTCGAAGGATAGTAATGGCTGTTTCAGGTAAGCCAACAATCCATTCGTAATATAGACCCATTCACCGAACTTTTCAGACAGGGGGTGTAGTTCAAGTTCTACTACGATATAGGTTCTCCACCAATCAGAGCTCAATGTTTTCATTACGATACAGCTGTTGGACCAATTAGGTAAGGATTGCATCGCACCTATGCTCAAGACACTTGTTTCCAAAATCGCACATGGCGGACACAAGTGACAACATTGAGGTTATGATAACATTTTATCCATGTTTTTGTTTCCAAGCTTTGAAAACATATGACATTGTCAAGGTTTTTGATACATGGGAATTAATAACCCAGCGCATGCACTCTGTTCAGTAAGCGCAACTGGCGGAATCTTGACAGATATTTATGTTCGAACCAAAGCAAAAAATATAGGAATGCAGCCGAAATAAATCAGAATCCTCTATGGACATCAAATTGGCAGGTGAAAAACTAAAGGAAGTAGGAGACTTCTGTTACTTAAGAAGCAAAATAACCAGTGATGGACGAAGCAAAGAGGATATAAAAAGTAGGTTGGCTCAGACAAGGAAAGCATTTCTACAGAAAAGGAATCGGTTGACATTGAATATACAGTAGACTTAGGTATTAAGAAGTCATTTTGAAAGCTTTGTCTGGAGCGTGGCGCTCTATGGAAGTGAAACTTGGACTATTGGTGCAGCAGAAAAGAGGAGAATTATAGCATTTAAAATATGGTGTTAGAGGACAATGATGAAGATCTGATGGGTAGATAGGGTTACAAACGAAGAGGTATTAGGACGAGTGGGAGAGGAAGCTTGGAAGCATGTAGTTTTAACTTGACCGTTAATCTCGAGATCATGAGTCACAGGGCTTCCTTTTAAGTGGAATCCGAACCACAGGACATGGCATTTCACTTCGAAAATCTCACATGCAATGATCGGGAATCGAACCCGGACCGCCTTGGTGAGAGGCATACAGCTAAACCTCGGAGCCACCACGCCTCCGTGAGTGGGAGAGGAGTGATGTTTCTGGCGACTGCTAATGAAGAGAAGAGATAGGTTGGTAGGACACATACTAAGACACCCAGGAATAGCAAGCTTAGTTATGGAAGGAAGGGTTGAGGACAAGAACTGTAGGGGTAGACCGAGAATAGAATATGTTGAATAGATTGCCTCGGATGTAGGGTGTGGTAGCTATGTGGAGATGAAACGATTTGCTCAGGGCAGGGAGGCATGGAGACCTGCATCAAACCAGTCAAAGAACTGAAGACTCAAACAACAACAACAAACTCTTGTTAGGCATAAAACGTTCAACAAAGAAGTCCGTGACAGCAAACATCTATCATTACTGATATCTCAACTCTTGAGTCGGTGAACCCATTGTAATCCCAATTACTGGGACATGCGATAAAATGACCTGAAATCATTGTGTAAGTTATATCTATGACTTGCGTCATAATTACTATGTATGGCTTCCACTTTTCAATACAAATTTGTTTTTTACTTTAAATTACACCATACATGTTTCGGTACTTATAAGCCTTCATCAGTCGTTTCATAGTTTACTAAAATATCACATAACCATTTGACAACATCCTATTAGTACACTAACAAGAATCCTTTTACTTACATAAAACAAGATGTTCAGTAAAGAACATATAGCCTACTTTCCCCTAAATATATGAGTATAGTTATAATAATAATAATAATAATAATAATAATAATAATAATAATAATATCGTATGGCCATGGGTGCCTGGTGCAAGCTTTGCTATTTGACACCCAGAGGGTAGCTTGCATGTCGAATTTCGTTGTTCCTTGACTACGAAAGTCAAGGAGGTTAGATGTTAGATATCTAAGGTCCTTGAACACTATAGCGCTTTCTAGTGGAGAAATGAGGAACTTTGTGTTGGCAGAAACACCCGAGATTAATTTTGCCTTTATGAGCTCGGCCTACTGAATTCAAATGGGTTCTTTGACATGCCAACATCGTATGACATGCGTGTTGTATTTTTGCCGCCTTTCAAAAATCACTTACCACGGCCAGGAGCGAACCTGCAATCTTGGGGTTAGTAGACCGACACGATATCCACTCACCCACCGTGGCAAGCAGTATAGTTATAACTCTTTGTCTTTATCAAATACTATCTAATAATATAATTTCTTGGTTGAAGACCATAGAAACTATTTACCTCTTCAAAACACCATAACCTCGGAAAAACTACTACGGTTCCATCATTGAAGAAAGAAAGAAAGAAAGAAAGAAAGAGAAGACATATCTCAATTTTATGGAGCTGAAGACATAATCGACCGGACGTGGGCAACATCCAACTTTGAGTTGAGGCGTTTACACGTCTGGCTGTCCATGGTTTTCACCATCTTAATTGCATTAACAAATCTTTCTACGACCCTACAGTGACGCGTGTATGCCGACTATGTGGATACGCATGTGAACCCTACCACTTAGAGCTCTGTAGTAAAGGAAACAATCGATCAAATCTATGCAATTAAAATCCCCAGCGCGCAATTTTAGTATACATGTTCATTCTTTATTTTCGATTGCTATCTGGCAGCAATAAAAGTATTAATGAATAATTATCCTGAACTAGTACCAACAGAAAGAGTACATGTACTATGTGGGATCGTTTTGTCTTTAGTTCAAATAACACACAATAGGCTGTTACAAACGCTTTAAAATAAAAATGTATCGTATCATCAAATTTTCATTCTTCAAATTCGATGCGTATAGAATGCCAACCAGTGGAATCCCACGTAGAACAGTCATGACATCTGCTGGATAAAATCCTAATAGAGAGAGTGCATTCTAGCGGCCAAAAAAATAAACTTTTCCATTAAAGCTGAAAGGTAATATGTGGGCCGTTGCGCAATAAGTTGGCCATGATAGTTCGCCAGGTTTCTGTTACATGTCTCTTTCATATCCGCTGGCGAATTTTGTTTTTATTAAATCTATATTTTCCATTGTAATATGCACAATATAACGCTTAATTTTAAAACGTCTGAGTAATTACAATACGATAATTATTTTAAAAAAACAAGCAAAAGAACAAGTATGGTAGGATTAGAACCTCAGTCATACGAGTAGGAGGCTAACGCTTTACCAAGAGATACCAACAGGCAACTGAAAATATACTGCTTCTATCAAGAGATACCAACATACAAATTAAATATACTACATATATCAAGAGATGCAAACAGACAAATAAAAATTTACTACATAGAGTAAGAGATGCCAACAGACAAATGAAAATATTGCGTTCAAAAGGAGCAAATAATAGGGGCGGATGAACTATTGTTCAGCAGCTGTTTCGTACGAAAGTTGCAGTGCGCTAATTTGACAACTTTAACTTTGTTATGGTGTTGGTAAGTCACGGTAAATTATGCAACCCTGCTCGCTGTCAAGCGCTCCTGTCTTGGATGTTTTGTCCTTTCAAACTCTCCATATGGTCCACCCATCGATTTGGTTTACGTCCTCTTTGTCGGTGACCATCAAATTTTTCTCCTACAAGAAATTTCTCCAGACAACCTGGTTTCCTGGCTGTATGGGCAAAGAACGTAATCTACTGTTGGCTCACGAGAGTCTCGTCTTGGTGCCAAGCTGCTGCAGTACTGGTGCGGTTTGCTGTCCACGGTTTTTCGAAAACGTCACCGAATAATCCGATCACAGTGAGAAATGGCACAGTATACCCTTTGTTTAAGTCCTTCAGTATGCCTTCCTTCGGAGGGGAAGTAAAGCCGGTGGTCCCATGTCATAGATTTATAGCATGTAAAATATAATTCCACTAACTAAATTTGAACAAAAGTTTGGTGCTTAGGCAACACTGAAAAATGGCTTCAAACTCCACAATAACTAAACTGGTGTGAAGCTAAATTTATTGGTTAGGTAAAAATTCAGACTTTCACGACCGGCGTTGAAATATGAATGTCTGATTCGCGGGCTTAGAACACGGCCTATAAGCCCGTGAAACAGACATTCTCATTGGTTAGATTTCGTTGAAACGCTCTATCATAGTTCCAACGTTCACCACTAGGTGGCAGAGACATCTGATAGTGAAAGTTGGAACTACTTGAAATTGAACGGAACTTGTAGCTCACCCCATGGGTGTCCACTTGAAGCAGCTACAGCCTCTGGCGAGCCAAACATGTTCTCGGACACTCCCGGTACTAAAAGGCATACGATAAATGAATAAACCCCGTGTATACATTTGCATTTGTCCGTTAATGGTGTAGGTGTAGTCCGTGTAATTTGGACTGATGTTACTTTTGGTATTTGCAAGTTTGGCCACCCTCTTTCTCAGGCAAGGTTAGCAAGACAGTTGAGGGTTCCTTTCGACCTGCGAGTTATTTTAATCTTGGTCTCAAGGTTGAGGGGGAATTAGGAAAATAAGTTTGTCACCACATTCCTTGTAAGATTATACGACCATGAGGAATTGTGCTGCGAAGCAATTATTTGAAACGAAGAGTGTGTGTCGCTTTCACACGTACTGCTGAAAGATCCTGGTAAGTTCTAACATACCTTCATTCACCAAAAGTTTCATTAATTTTCATATTATTTGAATGTTGAAATATATGCATGCCGTGTAATTTGGCCTGCTCGAGATTGTGTAATTTGGTCCATTGAAACAAATGTAATCATTACGTTTCTTCATAATGACCATGTCGTGGTGTAGCGGCTAGTATTCTTGGCTGTCACTCCGGAGGTCCGGGTTCGATTCCTGGCTCTGCCAAAAACAAAATTCTGGTGGGAGAACTGGAACGGGGTTCAATTCCCACTTAAGCTATCCTGAAAAAGGTTTTTCGTGGTTTCCCAGTTTTACACAAGGCAAATGCTGGGATGGGTCCTAACTTAGAGACACGGCCGCCTCCTTCCCAATCCTATTCCCAATTTACAAATACATACACTAGTACAGGCATCATAATAACACAGGTTATCACACAAACTCCACACTCAAACAAGTACACGAGACCACATGACCATGATGTTGCAAAGCCCTTTAAATAAGCAACAACAACTCTCTTCATAGTTTTATTTCTGATTCTGAAAGAAGTTACTTTATAATCTGAAAGGGCTTCGTTGTTGTTGCTTATTTTAGTGGCTGCGAAATCGTGGTCATATTGCCCGGTGTATTTGTGGGTGTGTGTGTGTGTGTGTGTGTGTGTGTGTGGAATTTGTATGGCAACCTGTGTGACTGTGATGGCTGTACAAGTGTGTGGTTATTTGTAAACTGGGGATAGGATTGGTAATGAGGCAGCCGAGGCCTTTAGTTAGTATCCATCCCAGCATTTTCCTGGAGTAGACGTCGGGAAACCACTGAAAACCACCTCCAGGATGGCTGAAGTGGGGATCAAACCATCCTCTTCCCAGGTTTTGCCTCACAAGGCTGAGTGTACTCCGTTCCAGCACTCAGATCAGAACTAAAATTTCTTGGCAGAGCCGGGAATCGAACCCGGACCTTCGGCGCTACATGCCAAAAGTGACAATCAGAATTCACAGTAGTGTATTTTAATGTTTAGTATTACCTAATAAATAGCTTAAATAACTTACAAGTGCTTATATTTACCAGTCCAAATTACACATCGCCCTGGTCCATGTTACAAGCCATCGGTCCGAATTACACGGCATTACATTTTGATGTAAACATAAATTTTAAGTTATACACTGTGATAACATTAACATTTATTTCCACCGAATCATTTCATACAGTCAGGCTGCGTGGCTCAGGGGTAACGTTCTCGCTTGCTGAGCCCAAGGTTGCAGGTTCGAAACCTGGCGCAGTCAGCTGGCATTTGAGGGTACGCAAATGCGAGGGAGCCGTGTCAGTAGATTTACTGGCACGTTAAAGATCCCCTTCGGGGCAAAATTCCGGCACCCCGGCGTCTCTAAAAGCCAGGGTAGTTAAAAGGGACGTAAAACCAATAACATTATTATTATTCATTTCATACATTGTACTAATTATCGTCCATAAAATTTGAGAAAGTTTAATTACGGTCAAAGAAGTTATTGACGTTTAAAGTTAAGTGGTCCAAATTTCACGGACTTCCCCTATTGTAGTATATAATTAACCATTTGTGATTGGTATATCCTGATAGATGTAGTATATTTTATTTGTCTCTTGGTATCTCTTGATAGATGTAGTATATTTTCATTTATCTGTTGGATTCCCTTGATAGTTGCAGTGTATTTTAATTTGTCTCTTATTATCTCTTGACAGATGTAGTATATTTACATTTGTATGTTGGAATCTCTTAATGGATGTAGTAAATTTTCATTTGTATGTTGACACAGGTGAGAGTAAAACGAGACTTCTCAGCCATACTATATATGGAAACTCTGTCTGAGGTAGAGATGATGCTGAGTAATGGCAGTCGGGACACAGTTATTGCTGTTGCACTGGCTCAGTGAGGATAGCCAAGACAAACTACCTGACTCTACACATTGCCAATATGCGCTGCCGTAAGTTTTTGGTCTTTCTATCCACATAAAATTGGGCGTGTTCTTTGAGGCTCCAAGTAGCATCCGGTCAAACACAAACAACCTGTACTGTTGCATGATTTTTTTAATAAACAAAAACATGTGGATTCATCACACCCCATGTGGCTATTATAATCCGCTTAAGGGGTCACGCTGTTGATACTGGGTCAGCTCACACACATAGTGCGCGCTTTTTGTTTCCCCAGCAGTGGAGGGTGCGGTGCGCTGTCATCACGCAGACCGGGCTCAATACAAGTGAAGCACGCTAGGGGGGAGAGAATGTCAATCAAACTACTGATGGCTCACTCACCGTGATATGGCACAAAGGCGATTGTGAAAATTTATCAAAATATAAAGACGGTATTGTAAGCTATTTTCCAATGCATCTATACAGGTATCCAAAGCAAATATTCCCGTATATTTTTATTTTGTTCGTGTTGAATCTGCCACCTACCATCGTTGGATTCGATATTGCATCAGCGCTGTGACACGAGCCAGACATATCAAACAAACAAATAACTACATTTAGAATTTCCACCACGAATTAAAAATTTAATTCCAGTCGGTTTCGCCTCTCTACGTCGTCATAATAATCTCATAATAATAATAGTTTTGGAGGGGATTCTTTTATAATTCTTAAAGCGGATAGCGCAGTGGCTAAAAGTGCAAGTCTGAAAACTTATTTTGATTAAGTCCTTATAATTATTTGTATCCATTTATGGAATGCTTTTCAGTCGGTCAACACGATTGTGTCCAATTCTATTAGGTGGTCAGTACAATATAGCCGTCCATTTCCAAAGGGTTCCTTGTCCAAGAAGTGAAATTGTTGGGAAAACGCGATAAACGTTTATCAAAGTTACTGCTTATCGTATGCTAATAATATTTTGCACACCTATTACTATTTATCATGGAAGACGTTTGGAGGAATCACAGCTTATCGAACCCAGTGATTCTTCGTAAAATAAAAAATATAACTTGGACAAGGTGCCGTTTGGAACTGCAAGGTGGACAAGGGTCATTATGGAACAGTATGAAATGGACAAGGGAGGCTTTGTTTCTGTATAAACTAATACTCATTTTTAAAGATAAGAATAAGAATGACTATTGATGTGATGTTAGCTGATTTATTCATTAAACTGGAGAATAGATGGCATTGTTGTTTAGAAACCAACTATGTCCACAATTATTCAGCTGAATCAACAACATCCTTCATCAGTCCTCCCTCATTTTCGTCTCTCGATACGTCTGAATTGTCTCTGGCGCAATTTGATAAAATAATGTTTTTGTAGAAAAGCAAATCAGGTACAGAATGCCAATCTTCATCATAATGAAGTTGAAGTAACCTCTCGTCATCAACTTTTTTAATTCGCTTCATTGGAATTCCAATTTCGACCTGCTGTGGATCAATGTCTGCAACCTTCTTATTTGGCGTTGTAACCTTCCTCCCTGAGCCCAAATCTGTGTTCTACTCGAACTACGCTCTCCTCGAACAAGAATATCTCCTTTCGGTGTCCTTCCTCGAGTGATAATAAATCTCTTACTTACAGCAAATTGGAAGAGCCACTGGTTAGGTGTCTTCCAAATTTTCCTGTTGCTGCTTTCCAATTGTACACGTTGAAATCCCTACCTATCTTCAGGAGAGTCCCATTCTTCTCAAAGACACTATAGTACTGTTCAGATTTGCACATCGTGTTCAATTTCTTAATTTCTTTTTCAATGCCCCCAAACACCCGTTCGGGTGGAATGAATGAATGTCCGGGAACTGGGAAGATAAGTTGTTGAGGGGAGCATTGTGCAACACCTTCATGAGCATCACTATCATAGTTGTTCTTTTATTTTGTCCCCAGCAACGATCAGCAAACAACCGTATTGCTTCATACTCTTCTAAGTTGGTATCGGTTAGTCGATGATAAACCGCAGAGGCAATTTCGCATGATCCTTTATGGCTATTACCCACCTCTTTCGAACCAACAGTTGACATAAACACTACAAGATTCCTGTTCGTTGAAATTCGAATGTTTCGATTTTATTTATATACGAAAGCAATGCTTTCAACTGGAAAACATGTATTATTCATTCAAATAAAGCAAAGAATTAATCATTCAATTTTTAATAAAGCTTGGTAATAGGATATCCAACAAATGGACAAGGGTCACTTTGGAACTCAGTAGCACAGCTTGCTAACCCTCGCAATGGGACAAGCAACCGTTTGTTATTGTATATTATAATGACTGCCAAATTGGATTTCTGGCATTGGACAAGGGCCACCTTGGAACTGCATAGGATATTCAAATGCAATTTTCGAGGCATTTGGGTCGTTTAGGAACTGTAAGACTGTATAAGTGTGAACCCCTGTACAAGCTATTGAAGCGACTGCGCTCTGGACGGTTTTGTTGTTGTTGTTACCACTATCCCTTTTCAAAATTCTTATTGAACTGATGAGCTTCTGTAGTTGGTTAGTTAGGTTAAACACTTAAGCGCGGCTTCGGTGGCGTAGTTGGTAGCATGCTCCTATGTCCAAGATCGTGGGTTCAAACCCAGCCGAAGTCGTCGGATTACTTAAGGACGTTAATAATCGCTCAGTATGCCTTCCTTCGGAGGGGAAGTAAAGCCCGTGGGCCAATGTCATAGATTTAATGCATGTAAAAGAACCTTCAACTTACTACAATTGTGTGAAACTAAATTCGTAGGTTAGATTTGATTAAAGCTCTATTAGCTCCAACGTTAGCCACCAGGTGCCAGTTGCGGTGGCATCTAGCAGTCAAGTTCACAGCCAAGCGTCGTTGACGGTAGCATTTGGTAGCAAAATTAGGAAATACTTGAAATTGATCGTCTGCAGTCCTTACCTGAATTACAGATAACACACACTAATACAGACATCACAATTATCACCGGTTATCAGACAGATTCTACACACACACGGGGCTACATGACCACGTTGTCGTAGCCCCTAAACTGAGGAACCAACCAACCAAACATTTGAGTGTAACTGAGTTGACAATGCACTCGTAGTTTTGTAGACTTAGCTGATATGTGGCTGTCTCTGTTCTGGTGTCCACTCAAAGTCCGTCTCACTGTGACCAATTGAATCGCTCATCGCTTATTCTCCGTACACATCGAAAATCTGTCAACGAATGCCAACTGGTTTAGAGTCCTTCGCATTCAGGAAACGAATGAGAGGTCTAATCTGATCTCAATCAATGGGACAATCAAGATCTACTGTGTGTAGAAACAACTCTGATGGGACTTATGACTGCGGTGTAAACCTGAAGGGACAATCAATATCTGCTGTGTATAGAAACATCCCCAGTGCAAGCTGTGAGGTGGCCCGCGCAAAACAAGGCGATAGCACGCGAGAACCGAATTAAGACAACACCGGCAGATCGATCATCGAGGACACGTGGCGCATTCTATTTTGGGAGTAGTGACATCGTGCACGAGTGTGTCCTGCTGCCGTAACCCTTTATAGGACAGACAAAATTTGTATCATTTATATTTCAATTGTTTATATTTAAATTTTAATTTCAGTGTGTTTAAAGTTAATTTGAATATTTGTTTTATTTTTTATTTTATTTTTGTCAATTTTACCCTCCAGGTTGGACTCAGCGAGGGAACTCACCACTACCGCCTTTCCAGGCAGTGTCCTAGAGCTGGGAACAATTGGACGGTTTGGATACAACTGGGGAGGTGTGATCAGCACTTCGCCCAGGCGGCCTCACCTGCAAAGCGAACAGGGGCCTCATGAGGGATGGGAAGGGTGTGAGGGATAAGCAAGCAAGTGGGAAGGAGGCAGCCGTGGCCTTACGGTTACTACCATCCCGGCATTTGCCCAGAGACTAGGTGGTAAAACACGGAAAACCACTTCGAGGATGGCTGAGGTGTGAATCGAACCCCCTCTACTCATTTGGACCACCCGAGGCTGAGTAGACCCCGTTCCAGTCCTCATACCACTTTCAAATTTCGTGGCAGAGCCGAGAATTGAACCCAGGACCTCCGGGGCGGCAGCTAACCACGCTGACCGCTACGCTACGGACGCGACCTAATTCTATTTATTATAATTTTAATTTTGAGTTTAGTTGTTATTCAATATTCTTCTACTTTCTTCGAATGAGCCAACTATGAACTACGTAGGTTAACCAAAATGGTTTTCAGCTTGATGAGTTGGGATTGGTTTCACGTTCTGAAGAGTCTTCTTCCTAGCCCATATCTCCTTCATTTTCTGACCTTCAATATTATTAATTTTATAAAAATAAAAATAAAATAATCTTTATGAATTATTTTTAATTGTATATTTTTTTAAATTGTTTGACTTTATAATCTGAATTTTATTTTAATTTTTAGTGGTTTTATTTTCATTTGTATATTTTGTGTTTTATTTTACTGTTTAATTTTAATATTTTAGTTATATTTACTAGTTTTTTTATCCAGCACCATAAATCAAGGCGACAGATAATATCTGCCTTTCAGAAATATTACATCTACAGTGCAAGAAATGTTGTTGTAACTTAGCTGAAAGTTTCAACAATTAGCACCTTTGGTAATAGTCTAAAAACTCGATTTATAGTAGGTGGTTAATATATACACCACTATCCTATAAATGTTTAAGGAAGAGGCTATCCCAGCATTTGCCTGGAGTGCAGGATAGCCACCGGAGGTCACCTTAGTTTAGCATAGAATGTCTCAACATCAGCTTACTTTATTCAACACTATGATAATGGACCTATTTTTACTGATGATTAGACTGATCATATTTTGAGATTCGGCCAGAGAAAGTGTAATTTTTTTTGCCTACTTTTCACATTTTGCAAAAATGAGGAAAAAGTAGACTTATGAGATCGGGCAAATGTGTGTGTGTCTGTCTGTCTGTCTGTCTGTCTGGCTGTGTGTGTGTCCCCCCCCCCCCCCTATCAACTCCTAAACGGCTGCAGCAATCGAAACAAAATTTGGTAGGAGTAAAGATCTATACCTGAATATCTCACGGCCATATTTGAAAATGATGTCAGTGCTACCAACTGCTGAAAAATCGCAATTGAAATTTGAGCTCCATGTTGGATATCTTGGAAGGTATGAATGGGAGCTATTTCAAAACTGGCACACGTATAGACAATAACATTGCAGTTTAATTTCCAGGAGGCCATACATGGCAGTGTTGTCAAAATGATTATAAGCCTGATGATAGGTCCAAATTTTAAATGCATATAACTTCTACACTGTCAATTGGATTTCAACCAAATTTCGTATGTGCTATGTGTACTTAAACAGATATGACTGAGTGTATTCTTAAGAGCGACCAGGGCTGCCAACTGTTAATAAATGCTCTCAATTTATTTAATCCAAATACCCATATATCAGAAATTATGCAAGCCGACAGCTTTAAACTATGCACACGTATAGTACCTGACATTCTATATTAATTTGGAGTAACTTATATACGTCAGTCCTACCAACATGATTCTAAGCCTGCTGAGAGGTCCAACTTTAAATACATGTAACTTCTATACCATCATTTGGATTTCAACCAAATTTCGTGTGTGCTTTGTGTGCCATAACAGATATGACTATGCCGATTCTTAAAAGTAACCAGGGCTGCCAACTGTTAATAAATAATGTCTCTATTTTTGTTACCCTTTTTTTCTTTGTGTAGCCTCCTGAGAGGCCGAGTGCAGGTCTTTCTAGTCGACGCCCGTGGGCGACCTGCGCGTCGGGATGAGAGATGGAATGGATGAAGATGAATGAAACTGGGCAAGGTTGTGGAAGGAAGCAGCCGTGGCCAGTCAGAAGGTACTATCCCAGCATTTGCCTGGTGTTGAAAATGGGAAACCACGGAAAACCATTTCAAGGACAGCCGACAGTGGGGCTCGAACCCACGCGTCTACCGAGTCAGCAGAGAGCTTGGCCCCTTGACCTAACGCTGCGCTTTAGCCCGCATAGCCACTACTGTCGGTTTTTGTTACCCTAATATCAATATATCAGAAAGTATGCAAGCCAATAGCTCTAAACATTGCAGTCGTATAGTACCTGGCATTCAAAATTAATTTGGAGTAGCTAATATACGTCAGTGCTGCCAACATGATTCTAAGCCTGCTGATAGGTCCAATTTTAAAAAATGCATGTAACTTCTATACTAACCAATGGATTTCATTAAAAAATTGGCACAAAAATAGACCATATTATTTCAGATTATTTCTGACCAATACATGTATGTCATTGTTGCCAACATGATTTTACGCGCGCTGTTAGATCCAATGTTTAACTGCATGTAACGTCCATGCTATCCATTGGACTTCAACCAAATTGTGTATTCTGTACCTTAAGAGATGGAACTAAGAATATATTCAGTCACCAGGGCCGCCAACTATAGTTTTCTATTAGGCTACATTATGCCAGGTATACAGTATTTCGAACTAATTAGAAATTTCGATATTACCAACTTAATTGCGTCATTATTCTAGTCAGATCCATATAGATTAATCATTGGCATGGGTCTTAAATTTTAAGAAAAGTCGGCTCTTTATTTCGTCATGGAACT
Source organism: Meconema thalassinum (assembly GCA_946902985.2). Taxonomy (NCBI): domain Eukaryota; kingdom Metazoa; phylum Arthropoda; class Insecta; order Orthoptera; family Tettigoniidae; genus Meconema; species Meconema thalassinum. The sequence continues at coordinate 2,124,249,442 of OX336388.2, forward strand.
TCTTGTTTTATCGTGTTAAAGTATTTGGCCTGTGAAATTAAACCAGCATCATTAGCATAGACAAAAATTCTTCTCACTGAAGTCTGTGGTTCGTTGTAAATGCCTTTATTAGAAACAATTCGTGGCAGAACAGTTCCCTGTGGGAACCAGTCTTCTGATCCCTGCATCGGCTTATCACACTTTAGATTCTACAAAGACTTTGTGATTTTGTAACATCGTATCATTGATCTTGGCAAATTCAACATCTTGAGAGATTTGGCAAAGTTAGTACAGAATAGTAGGCTATAGAATGCTGTACATTGGCGTATGCTGCTGACAGGTCTATGAAGGAGACACCTGTGATAAGGTCAGCATCTAAACCCCTGTACCAATTCGAAGACTGGTTGATTTCATGATTATAAATGGCGTGCATACGTATTTCTAAATGTATATCCATCAGTTGGTTACATTGTCTTACATTTTACTCATAGGTCATAATCAAAAACGATTTATTTGAAGAACAAGTAGAAGATATGAAAATAATCTATATTAGTTCTTCTCAGAATTACTTGTTCTTATATTTGTCTTATTGATGATGGTTTTGCCATTCTAAAGAATCTGATGAGTGATTTAGTTTACATAGGTGTTCGAATACAGGGTGCTTTGAGTGGGATCATTACCGAGGCGTGTTAGGTGTCGCCAGGATTCTTGATGCTAAGAAGCTCCTGAATCATCACCCTTTGCTCTTTTAGAGCTGTCACTAAAGATAAAACGAGATTTTGACCGGTTTATATGGTTTTATCACCAAAAAAAATTCTTCAAGTTCGCTGATAATCTTGCTTACGTACTTACTTACTTACTTAGTTGGCCACACAAACCGAAGTCGGGTCATTGCCTCACACTTTAGCCTCTTCCATTGCTTTTTGTCATATTCTTGGTGGCTCCCTGGGCCTCCAGGTCTGTCCTGACTCCATCCTGCCATCTCAATTTTGGGGTCTATTTCCTTGTAGTTTTCCTTCTAGCACTCCTTTTACCATCCCTTCTTCCCTTCTCAGTACAAAGAATCTTGCAAGTGAACTAATATGTATAATCATTCATGCCTCGAATAAAAGATGTAGGGCAGCCTGAGACAGTCTGATAATATTAGTAATAATAATAGTGACGCTGAGAAACCAGATTTACGCCATGAAGCGCATCAAACTTCGAGTGAATCAACCGAAACCCATATCTCGCATTAAACCACCCTCAAATTTCAATTGTATGTGCTGGGATCTGATGACACAACTTTGGGCAAGGTAGTGAGAAGTTTGCTGACTACACACATAGCCTGCTTGTATTTATTTGTGTATTTAATTAGGTAGGCTACTTATTTATTTATTTATTTATTTATTTATTTATTATCACTGTTTCCCCTTTGGGAGAGCGTGCGAACTTGAGCCAATCACAGCTTCACTTCCTTTTCCTCTTCTCTTTTCTTCCCAAAACCTCTTCATTAATTCACTGTGTTTTTAGCCTACTTTCGATTTTTGCAAAAAATGAAAGTAGACTTATGAGATCACTACAGGGCGAAAATAAGTGTGTCTGACTGTGTGTGTGTATGTGTGTGAGTCTCTGTGTGTGTGTGTGTGTGTGTGAGTGTGTGTACTCTGAATGTCTGTCCCCCCCTTATCAATTCGAACACGGTGAGCGCAAATTGAACGAAATTTGGTACAAAGGTAGCACTAGCAAAAGACATCTCAGTGTCATGTTTTATATCGCCGCCATCTTGAAGGAAACGTCATGGCGGCCACACAAATGTTCAAAGTTTAATCAAATTACGACTAACCTAATCATCCGATCTCTACCAAATTTTGCAACAACATACCTTTATGGGGGCAGCATCCTTTGACCAAACTAACAGGTCATCAGCCTAATAGTTTGCGGATGGCGGCCATCTTTGTGTGAAAATCGATTGCCCCTATTAATTCGAACACGGTGAAACCGAATGGAACGAAATTTGGTACAGAGGTAGTACTAGCAAAGGGCACCCCAGTGTCATGGTCTATATTGCCGCCATCTTGACGGAAACGTAATGGCGGCCACACAAATGTTCAAAGCTTAAATCAAATTACGGCTAATCTAATCATCCGATCTCTACCAAATTTTGCAACAACATACCGTTATGGAGGGAGCATCCCTTGAAAAATCTAATAGGTCATTAGCCTAATAGTTTGCGGATGGCGGCCATCTTTGTGTCAAAATCGATTACCCCTATTAATTCGAACACGGTGAAACCGAATGGAATGAAATTTGGTACAGAGGTAGCACTAGCAAAGGGCACCTCAGTGTCATGTTTAATATCACCGCCATCTTGACGGAAACGTAATGGCGGCCACACAAATGTTCAAAGCTTAAATCAAATTACGACTACCCTAATCATCCGATCTCTACCAAATTTTGCAACAACATACCTTTATGGAGGAAGCATCCCTTGACAAATCTAATAGGTCATTAGCCTAATAGTTTGCGGATGGCGGTCATCTTTGTGTCAAAATCGATTACTCCTATTAATTCGAACACGGTGAAACCGAATGGAATGAAATTTGGTACAGAAGTAGCACTAGCAAAGGACACCTCAGTGTCATGTTTTATATCACCGCCATCTTGACGGAAACGTAATGGCGGCCACACAAATGTTCAAAGCTTAAATCAAATTACGACTAACCTAATCATCCGATCTCTACCATATTTTGTAACAACATACCTTTATGGAGGAAGCATCCTTTGACAAATCTAATAGGTCATTAGCCTAATAGTTTGCGGATGGCGGCCATCTTTGTGTCAAAATCGATTACCCCTATTAATTCGAACACGGTGAAACCGAATGGAATGAAATTTGGTACAGAGGTAGCACTAGCAAAGGGCACCTCAGTGTCATGTTTTATATCGCCGCCATCTTGACGAAAACGTAATGACGGCCACACAAATATTCAAAGCTTAAATCAAATTACGATTAACCTAATCATCCGATCTCTACCAAATTTTGCATCAACATACCATTATGGAGGGAGCATCCTTTGACCAAACTAATAGGTCATTAGCCTAATATTTTGCGGATGGCGGCCATCTTTGTGTGAAAATCGATTCCCCTATTAATTCGAACACGGTGAAACCGAATGGAACGAAATTTGGTACAGAGGTAGCACTAGAAAAGGCCACCTCAGTGTCATGTTTTATATCACCGCCATCTTGACGGAAACGTAATCGCGGCCACCCAAATGTTAAAGGCTAAAATGTGGTTACGACCAACCTAATAATCTAGTCTCTACCAAATTTTGCAACAACAAATCTTTATGTGGGAAGCATATTCTGACCAAACTGCAAGATCATCAGCCCAATAGTTTGCAGATGGTGGCCAAGTATGTGTGCAAATCGATTCCCCCTATCAATTCAAACACGGTGAAACCGAATTGAACGAAATTTGGTACAGAGGTAGCACTAGCAAAAGGCACCTCAGTGTCATGTTTTATATCGCCACCATCTTGACGGAAACGGAATGACGGCCACCCAAATGTTAAAAGCTTAAATCAAATTTCGACCATCCTAATAATTTGATCTCTACCGGATTTTGCAACAACATGCCTTTTTGTGGAAAGCATCTTATGACTGATTACAAGGTCATCAGCCCAATAGTTTGCAAATAGCGGCCATGTATGTGTGCAAATCCATTCCCCAGATCAATTCAAACACGGTGAAACCGAATTGAATGAATTTTTTTTACAGAGGTAGCACTAGCAAAGGGCACCTCATATTCATGTTTAATATCCCTGTAGCACGTTGTATTTCAACAAGCTACTACAACCAACATTCAATTATACTCCTTGAAAAGGACAAAGAGTTATAACAATACCCATGCATTTAGGAGAAAGTAGACTATATGTTATTTACTGAACATCTTGTTTCTTCCTTTCCTCTGTCCACGATTTCCCTATTGTTTCTTTACTTGAGACTTGTTCAAATTTCTTGTTTCAGATTTGATTTCTGTCCTTAATATCGTCTTCAGTGATTTTGAATCACTCCAGGTCCTCCAGTGTTCCTCTCATCCGACTGGTCTTTAATTTACTTGCATTAATAATGTTAAATATGTTCATAGTGAGTCTGTTTTCATCCATCCTCCACAGGTGTCCGTAGAACTGTAGGCCTCTTTTCCTAAGTCTCTCTGTGTTGGTGTCTGTGTTCCCGTAGAGTTCCTTTGTAGGTCGTCTGATCCAAGTTCCGTCTCGGAGAACAGCGCTGTGTATGTTTCTAAGAATTTTCCGTTCTTGATTCTCAATGTCATTAATTCTTGTCATCTCTCCAATAATTAATGTTGTTTCTGCCGCATACAAGGCTTCTGGTAAAACAACCGTGTTGTAGTGTCGCAGTTTTGCATTACGAGACACTGCTCTTTTGTTGTAATGATGTATCTATATATTCATTTATTTATCTATTCATTTATTCATTTATTTATTTATTCATTTATTCATGTATCCGTTCGTTCGTTCATTCATTCGTTTATTTGTTCGTTTATTCGTTTATTCGTTTGTTCGTTCGTTCGTTTGTTCATTTGTTCAATTGTTCATTAATTGATTGTTTATTTGTTTATTCATTTGTTTATGTATTAAATACTGCATGAACATTCCTCAGCAATTGGGCAGGTCATCAGCTAACCCTAGCTCGGACTGGGCTCCGACTCACGCCACATTATAGCATTTCCCTCACAAAAGTCAAGTCATCAATAACTGAACAAAAGTGACAAGCGCTTTTCATCTCTGGCGTCTAGCTAATGGTGAGAGTACGTGACACCGTAACCCACTTCCAGCCACTGGATGTGAGCGAAACTTGCGGCCAGCCGGAGTTGAGACGCTTTGTATGGTTTCATGTTCCTTGGTCTAAGACGTCTCCCTTCCAGCCTGACCATTCGTGCAATGATATTCTCTCACTTGCGGTGCTTCGCCAGTCAAGACCTCTTATGTCCTAAACTCAGCAATAGGCGTACTAACTTTCAATGTACCGTAAACATGTAGGGAATTATCAAAAATTAAGCTCTAAAGATACGAGTGCCGGCAGCCAAGCTGCTAATTTTTCTTTTTTTACTTGTGTCACGTTGTCAGCCTGCTTGAAGAGGGTATCATTTCTAGGTCTAAATATGTACCTTTAAAAATATGAATAGAAATGTTTTAGTTATGTGTGGATTGACGTATATTTAACAATTTTTGATAACTCTAATCTACCAATATGGATATCAGAAATAGATGGCTCATAAGGCAAATGTCTTTGCATTTTATGTAAAGAAGTTCTGAGCAGTTTGATAATCAGAAATACTTGCTTCAACGCGAACACAAGATTATAATTTATTTCTTTTTCTTTTTAATTTATCATATGGCTTTTAGTGCCGGGAGTGTCCGAGGACATGTTCGGCTCGCCAGTGGCTGTTGATGTTTCAATCGGACACCCATAGGGTGAGCTACAATTTCCGTTCAATTTCAAGTAGTTCCAACTTTCGCTACCAGATGTCACTGATGGTGAACGTTGGAACTTAGATAGAGCGAAGTTTAGTCTGTATAAGGATCTTTTACATGCCATAAATCTATGACATGGGATCGCCGACATTACTTCCCTTCCGAAGGAAGGTATGCTGAAGGATTTTAACGCTCTTAAAAAATCCGACGATTTCGGCCGGGTTTGAACCCGCTATCTTGGGCACAGCAGTTCAGCATGCTACCAACTACACCACCGAAGCCGCTAATAATAATAATAATAATAATAATAATAATACAACGAACAAAAGCCGTCTCTGAAATAGATCTACTGAATCGATCCAGCACATCACGGGAGAACCCAAACACTTGCTCCAAAATAATATTTTGGTGCGGCATAACAACGTAGCGAAAGTAGTACATCAAGTTTTACGCGGCGATACGTTTTTGTTGGGAAGGAAGTCCCTTATTATAAATGCAGACCTCATCAGGTTCCGAACACTAAATAATAATAATATCGTATGGCCTCGGGTGCCAGGTGCAAGCTTTGTTATTTCACACCCAGCGTGCAGCTTGCATATCGAATTTTGTTATTCTTTGAAGCACTATGAAAGTCAAGGAGATAAGATATCTAAACTCCTTGACACTATAGCGCTTTCTAGTAGAGAAACGAGGAACTCTGTGTTGGTGGAAAATCCCTAGATTAATTTTTCCATTATGACCAGGCCTACTGAATTCAAATGGGTTTTTTGACATGCCAACATCGTATGACATGCGTTTCGTAATTTTTTCCGCCTTTCTAAAATCACTTACCACGGCCAGGAGCGAATCTGCAAACTTGGGGTTAGTAATCCGACACGGTAACCACTCACCCACCGTTGCAACCTCTGAACAATGATAAAGACAAGACCTTATGGGATTCCACTATAATAACTGATCGTTCTGTAGAAGCCAACAAGTCAGACCTTGTGTTATTCAATAAGGAAGCACACAAGGCTATCATCTTCGATGTTGCTGTTCCACTCGATGAAAACGTACAGAATACGGTGGCCGAGAAAAGGCGCAAATACCAGCCACTTGCCGTTGAGCTCAGTCACCTATTCGGCCTAAAGGAAGTTTTCGTCATCCCAGTCGTTGTCTCTATGAATGGTTTAGTCACAAAGGACTGGGATAATGAAAAGGAGAGCCTCGGATATATATAATATGTCTATATGAAATTTACATATAAAATACTACACCATCACCGTCGGACTCCTTGCGAGCCAAAGACACTGATGATAGCACTGGGTCTCAAGGTGTTCCGTCAGAGTCACTGAAAAGACAAAACTTTTGGTACTATGCTTGCAGTATATATATATTAAATTGCTGAGTTTTAATTATTATTATTATATTATATATTTTTCTAGGTTTATGCCGTGTCTTGTGTGGGGATTCGTCTAGAAACACCAAGCTGGCTCATTAGCGGGCTCTTGGTGCTCCCCACCCGGATCCCCACAGGAGTAGCGACTGTGCACTACCTCCCTGTCTCATAGGTGAACTTCGAGTAGTGCCCTTTATCACCGTACAAATTTTCATGGTGATATCGGTAATAGTTTCGGAGATATAGACCGCCGGTGAAATATTTCGCACAGACGCCATGTTGGATTGGTGAGACGTATAATATTCGAAGTGCACGTTTGGGGTCGGCCAAAATGGTGCTATAACTTTACCAAGTTCCATTGAAATCGCTCCAGCCGTTTAGAAGTTATTAGAGGGACACACACACGCATACACGCGCGGACAAAAGGTGATCTCATAAGCCTATTTTTAATAAATGAATATAGGCTAAAAATCCTGTAGGAGAATTAAAGCTCATTAAGTGGCCCTTTTCCATTGGTGCCCGTAGTGCCGAAACCCCTAAATAAAGGAAAAACAAGGAGTGTTTTTGTTTCTTTTTTTGTGTGTGTGTTCATGTGTAGAAATACTTCAAGAAGTTTATTTCCTCTCAACGTCTTTACGATTACTAAGCGAGTGTTCCCTTTCCTGGGCCTTTTATTTGGGGAGGACTAACCATAGTTAGTCTTCTAGAGGAGACCCACGACACACGCACTTCTAGTTTGAGGTTATTATTCTGGAAGTTGGCCACCAACAAGAAGCATGCTACTACGATATAATCGAATTCCTTGATTGCAGATTCTATCACAAGGGTGGAACACGTGGTGCTCTTTAATGGCGGGGACCGGAACTTCGGCCACACCCCTCACCACAGCACGCAATGTGGCTGCAGCACGGAGCTTATCAGAGCTCGCCTCAAGGAACAGGAAGAGCTGTATCACATATTAATTCTGGTAAGATAGTAATATACAGAGATGTGCAAATTATTAGACTCTTCCAACGTTTCATCTTATAAAAATGAAAAACAAAAATATGGGAATGCAGCCGAAATAAATCAGGAAACTCTAAGGACATCAAATTAGCAGGTGAAAACATACGGGAAGTAGTAGACTTCTGTTACTTAGGGAGCAAAATAACCAGTGACGGACGAAGCAAAGAGGATGTAAAATGTAGGTTGGCTCAGGCAAGGAAAGCATTTCTACAGAAAAGGAACCTGTTGACATCGAATATAGATTAAGGTATTAGGAAGTCATATTTGAAGGCCTATGGAAGTGAAACTAGGGCTAATGGTGCAGCAGAAAAGAGGAAAATTGAAGAGTTTGAAATGTGGTATTACAGGAGAATGATGAAGATCAGATGGGTAGATATGGTTAAAGACGAAGAGGTATTAAGACTAGTGGGAGAGGAGAGAAAAAAAGAAGGAAGGAAGATTGTAGTTTTACGTGACCGTGAATCTTGTGATTATGAGCCACGGGACCTCCTTTTTACGTGGAATCCGAACCACAGGACATGGCATTTCACATCGAAAATCTCACATGCATTGACCGGGAATCGAACCCGGACCGCCTTGGTGAGAGGCATACAGCTGGACCGCTGAGCCACCACGCCCCAAAGAGAGGAGAGATGTTTATGGTGACTGCTAATGAAGAGTTAGTTAGTTAGTTATTGTTGTTTTAAGGGGCGGAACTACGAGGTCATCTGCCCCTACTAATGAAGAGAGGAGACATTCTAAAGAAGAGAGGAGACATACTAAGACACCCAGGAATAGCAAGCTTATTTATGGAAGGAAGGGTCGAGGACAAGAACTGTAGGGGTAGACCAAGGTTAGAATATTTTAAACTGATTGCCTCAGATGTGGGGTGTGGTAGCTATGTAGAGATGAAACGATTAGCTCAGGACAGGGGGAAAGAAGAGCTGCAACAAACCAGTCAAAAGACTGAAGACTCAAACAACAACAATATACAGAGGTGTGCAAATTATTAAACTCGATGCCAATTTTCCAACGATTCATCTTGTACTTTCCACGATGGAATCCAGTAAAAGTGTTTTGCAATAAACTGAAGTTATTTCAAATGTTTAACCAATATCTCTTAACAAGCCGACAGGAAAGTGATATTTATGAAATCTTGAAATGAGGAGACTGTTGTTGTTGTTGTTGTTGCTTGAGTGTTCAGTCTTTTGATTGGTTTGATGCAGCGCTCCATGCCTCCCTGTCCTGAGCTAATCGTTTCATCGCTACATAGCTACCACACCCTACATCCGAAGCAATTTCTTTAACATATTCTAACCTTGATATTCCCCTACAGTTCTTGTCCTCGACCCTTCCTTCTATAACTAAGCTTGCTATTCGTGGGTGTCTTAGTATGTGTCCTACCAACCTATCTCTTCTCTTCATTAGCAGTCTCCAGAAACATCTCTAATCTCCCACTCGTCTTAATACCTCTTCGTTTGTAACACTATCTACTCACCTGATCTTCATCATTCTCCTGTAACAAAGCGCTTCAATTCTCCTCTTTTCTGCTACACCAATAGACCAACCTTCACTTCCATAAAGCGCCACGCTGCAGACAAAGGCTTTCAAAAATGACTGTATTCTATATTCGATGTCAACAGATTCTTTTTTTTACAGTAGAATTGCTTTCCTTACCTGAGCCAACCTACTTTTTATATCCTCTTTGCTTCGTCCATCACTGGTTATTTTGCTTCCTAAGTAACAGAAGTCTCCTACTTCCTTCAGCTTTTCACCTGCCAAAAGAGGTTTCTGATTTATTTCGGCTGCATTCAAGTATGTTTGTTTAACATTGATTAATTTTCATCCTGAATTATTTCCTCAAGACGGAGTCCAATACCATTCAATGTTAATGCAAAATGGCAGACGTTTTGTTTTGATTATTGTAGTTTTCGTTTGAATTTAAAGCAGAGGGATTCAAAGTGATTTTTTACTGAACTAAGTTATTCAAAGATTCATGGAACAACGATTGAAATCACCTGATTTAGCGGGCACATTCCAAAGTCAATGAAAAAAGATAAAACGGACCCAGCTCAGGTATCCCTCGGAATGCCAAATTCCGAAAAATTCCACACGCAATTCCCATTACAACAAGTTGTTAAACCCACAGGGGAGAAAGCATTACTCGTGGGATGTCAGTAGTTGGTCAATAAAATTATTTTGATTAAAAATTGAAACTGTTATCAATTCTTTGATTGATTCTGATTTTAAAAAAAGTTTGGTGCTTTTCAGTCGGTCAACACGAATGCACCGAAACGAGTTGGGTTATACCCTAATCCTGAAATAACCATGAGATTAATAAAGAATAAATAATAAATGTATTTTTTTCTGGATTATGGTATAACCCAACTCGTTTGGGTACATTGTTGTTGACCGACTGAAAAGCACCAAACTTTTTTTTTACGAAGGCAACGCTGAAAAATCCATAATGATTCTAATAATTTGCACACGTCTTTAACAGTGTGATCATAAGCCCCAGTAGACGTTCCTCTTTCTACAGCGTACACAGGGTTGACGTATAGAAGCATTACTCATCCCATATAAGAAGAAAACTGTTAATATGCAGCGCGTCTGACTTGAATGTAGCCTACATACAAGTACATTACATAGCCTACGTTTTCATTTGAGACCGTTTTTCCTTTCAGCGTCCAGTCTAGTCTGCAAACCTTTGTTTGCGAACAAGTCACCTCCATGATCCCCTATTAGCAGTTAGCACTGCAGCCTCTTCTGCTTCTACACCTCTGTTGCTTCTCGTACCCTCTGAACTCATTAACCTCTTAGATAATCTCTCCTCCCTGATTCTCTTCACATGACCCCACTAGGCTCATACGAACAGCTTCATCTAGCATGTTCATTTCTAATTTATCTCTTGATTACGAGTACCTTGCTACCATTGCACAGTGGGTCATACTCGAAATCTAGGAGGACAACATTATTTATTTTCATAATTAAAAATCAAAATTTATTACTTCTATAGCATTCTCATACAATTGCCGCTCACTATTCTGGGATATAAACGCATCTTAGTGTAAATCTGTCACCACTGTTCGAGCCGTCAGAATTGGAGGCTGAATGTAAGTGGCTGTGGTTTGGTTGTATTTGTGGTTAGTGTGATGCTTTAGGATGGAACATGCAGCTGAAGGTATGATCTTTGTAACGTGTTTCATTTATTAATGGGCGTAATTGTTACGTAGTTTTAGCTATATTTGCATTATATAATATTTAACTATTATTTAAAAATTATATTTTCACTTAGATTTTTAGTATGTCGCGTCACTCTGCGTCACTTTCTACTTAATGTTAAAATGTAGATCAAGTCTTGTAGTTTACGCCTGTTATAAGATTTTATGCATCTTTTTGCAACTTACTTAGTTATTTTTCGTTTTAAAAGATGCCGCGCAACCAGTTCTCACACGTTTACAACTGTTTGAAGCACTGGGTTCAACGATTATGTCTAAACTAGAACTTTGTGACTTTGTTAAAAGTAAAATAGGGGTAGAAAATTGTTCTGAAGAGAGAACTGAATGCTCTGTCCAATTCCTAGTCATAGACAATTTCTTGCATGTGTAGACGTAGCTTAAAAATGTCTTAACTGATGTTTATTATGAAGTAAACAAATTATATACGTTGCTTTCACTCTAAATTAATTATTAAAACGTAAAAATAATTTTGTCCCCCTAGATTTCGATTTTGACCCACTGTGCATTGCTCTCATCTATTTGTTCCAGTAATCATTCGTGCTACCATCCATGCGCTTTGTTGACAGCGTGTAAGTAAATCAGTTTCGCAGTGGTCATGACTGAACAGCATACATGAAAAGGAGTGGTGAAGTAGCAGTCTTTCAAGCAGAATAGGAAATTCCATAAGCCAATGCTACAAGCACCGAGGCCACAATAATCAATAATATACTCCAGGCAAATGCCGGGATGGTACCTAACATAAGGCCACAGTCACTTTCTACCAAAAACCTACCTCAATTACAAATACACACACTAGTACAGATATCACAGTGACACAGGTTATTAGGAATATTCTACATACACTCATGTCGCGAAGCCCTTAAAGAATCATCAAAAAGAACAACTTTCTTTATACAGCACCCTAAAAGGACTTCCTAGTACGGTAGTGTGAACGTAAGGCCATGCTGTGAATCTGAACTTAGCTTGGTAAGAGGTGTTCCTGTAATCGGTACACGAACCAAAGTTGCGAGCTGTTTGAGGGGAGTGATGTGCAAGCTCTTTGGAGGACCAGTGAGCTGCATGAAGCGAACTCCTCGGATAGAAGGAACACTGGAGCTCAGAACATAATTCTAATAACACGAACCTTGGTATGAGCCTTTCCATTCACTTTGATATTCCTTGCTCAAATTTAGCTTGGATAGAACCCTTTACGGGAGAAGGTTTCCTCATGATTGCCTTGTGAGGCACATTGACAATCAGAATTTGTTTCACATCTTAGCCACTCATAACCTAGACAAGGGGTAGAAAACTATCAATAGCGATCTGCTAGATCGTACGAGATGTGATTGAAATGGTGATAGAGAAATAGAAGAATGACATAATGACTTCCAAGGCAAATAACTAAAAGTCTCTAGTGAACATACTCTTTATCTGACTTGTGGTGCACATTACACAAAGCTTCAGAACATTGTGCCGTATCTCAAATCTGTAGATTCAGTAGTTTAGTTTCTTTACCTCTATCGAGTTTCCTCAAAACAGTTGAACCAGTTATTCACCCTTTTTCCAATCACTGATCCAAATACCGGTACTTAGGAAACCACGTAGAGTGGAATCACTCCGTAAGCAAGCATTTTTATACAACACCCCAAATGGTTTTCCTAATAGGTACAAGAAAAGTTATTATTAATAATAATATTATTAATATTATCTTTTAATCGTATTAGCCAACAAAGGACCACAGCTATCTTCTCTGGAGTTTGATCTTTGCCCAGTGCTCCTTAATACGTAGTCGGTGTTGCTCTTTTCTTTCTTCCGTCCACATCTTCCCCGTCTTCAACTTTGGTTTTACTTGAAAACCCTCGTGGTCGTTTAGTTTCTTGGTCTTATCATACTAATATATAACAAGAAGTTCCGTGACGAACTAAAGAGCCTACTTTTCTTAAAATTTAAGATTCATGCCAATGATTAATCTATATGGATCAATCTAGAATAATGACGAAATTAAGTTGGTAATATCGAAATTTCTAATTAGTTCGAAATACTGTATACCTGGAATAATGTAGCCACTTAGAGAACTACAGTTGGCAGTCCTGGTGACTGAATATATTCTTAGTTCCATCTCTTAAGGTACAGAATACAAAATTTGGTTGAAGTCCAATGGATAGCATGGACGTTACATGCAGTTAAACATTGGATCTAACAGCGCGCGTAAAATCATGTTGGCAACAATGACATACATGTATTTGTCAGAAATAATCTGAAATAATCTGATCTATTGTTGTCTCAATTTTGAATGAAATCCATTAGTTAGCATAGAAGTTACAATCATTTTAAAATTGGACCTATCAGCAGGCTTAGAATCATGTTGGCAGCACTGGCGTAGGCCTATATTAGTTACTCCAAATTTATCTAGAATGCCAGGTGCTATACGTGTGCAAAGTTTAGAGCTATTGGCTTGAATACTTTCTTATACATTGATATTAGGGTAACAAAAATAGAGACAGTATTTATTAACAGTTGGCACCCCTGGTTGCTCTTAAGAATACGCATAGTCATATCTGTTATGGTACTCATAGCACACACGAAATTTGGTTGAAATCCAAATGATAGTATAGAAGTTACATGTATTTATAGTTGGGCCTCTCAGCGGGCTTAGAATCATGTTGGTAGCACTGACGTATATAAGTTACTCCAAATTAATATAGAATATCAGGTATTATTCGTGTGCATAGTTTAAAGCTGTCGGCTTGCATACTTCCTGATATATGGGTATTTGGATTTTTTTAAATTGAGTGCATTTATTAACAGTTGGCAGCCCTAGTGGCTCTTAAGAATATGTTCAGTCATATCTCTTTATGTACACATAGCACATACGAAATTTGGTTGAAATCCAATTCATAGTGTAGAAGTTATATGCATTTAAAATTTGGACCTAGCAGCAGGCTTAGAATCATTTTGGCAACACTGCCATGAATGGCCTCCTGGAAATTAGACTGCAATATTATTATCTATACGTGTGCCAATTTTGAGAAAGTTCCCATTCATACCTTCCAAGATATCCAACATGGAGATCAAATTTCAATTGCGATTTTATAGCAGTTGGTAGCACTGACATCATTTTCAAATATGGCCGTGAGATATTCAGGTATAGATATTTACTCCGACCAAGTTTTGTTTCGATTGCTGCAGCCGTTTAGGAGTTGATAGGAGGGGACACACACACAGCCAGACAGACCGACAGACAGACTGACAGACAGACAGACACACACACATTTGCCCGATCTCATAAGTCTACTTTTTCCTCATTTTTGCAAAATGTGAAAAGAAGGCTAAAAATGAGATGGTGTGTGTCTGTCTGTCTGTCTGTCTGTCTGTCTGTCTGTGTGTTACTCAATAACGCAAGAACCACTGGTCCGATTGAAATGAAATTTTGCACTATTAAACAAGTAGTTCCGTTAAGAACTATACAGCCTACTTTTCATGCCAATGATTATTCTACAGTATATGAACCTATCTAGAATAATGACGAAATTAAGTTGGTAATATCGAAATATCAAATTAGTTCAAAATATACCTGGTATAATGTAGCCTAATAGACACTATCGTTGGCAGCCCTGGTGACTGAATATATTCTTAGTTCCACCTCTTAAGGTACAGAATACAAAATTTGGTTGAAGTCCAATGGACGTTACATGCAGTTAGACACTGGATCTATCAGCACGCGTAAAAGCATGTTGCCAACAATACCATGCGTGTGCTGGTCAGAAATAATCTGAATTATTATGATATCTTGTTGTGCCAATTTTGGATGAAATCCATTTGTTAGTATAGAAGTTACATGTATTTTAAAATTGGATATATCAGCAGGCATAGAATCATGTTGGCAGCACTGCCTTGTATTAATTACTCCAAATTAATCTAGAATGGCAGGTGCTACACGTGTGCCAAGTATAGAGCTGTTGGCTTGCATACTTTCTGATATATTGATATTAGGGTAAAAAGAATATAGACAGCGTTTATTAACAGTTGGCAACCCTGATTGCTCTTAACAATACTTATAGTCATATCTGTTATGGTACACATAGCACATACGAAATTTGGTTGAAATCCAACTGATAGTATAGAAGTTACATGTATTTAAAAATTGGTACTATCAGCAGGCTTATAATCATGTTGGTAGAACTGACGTATATAAGTTACTCCAAATTAATCTAAAATGTCAGAATATACGTGTGCATAGTTTAAAGCTGTTGGCTAGCATACATTCTGATATATTGGTATTTGGATAAAAAAAATAGAGAAAGCAATTATTGACAGTTGGCAGCCCTGGTGGCTCTTAAGAATACGCTCAGTCATATCTGTTTATGTACAGATATTAAATACAAAATTTGGTTGAAATCCAATTGATAGTGTAGAAGTTATATGCATTTAAACATTGGACCTATCAGGAGGCTTAAAATTATTTTGGCAACACTGTCATGGTTGGCCTCCTGGAAATTAAATTGAAATAGTATTATCTACATGTGTGCCAATTTTGGAATAGCTCCCATGCATACCTTGCATGATATCCAACATGGAGCTCAAATTTCTAGTACGTTTTTTAGCAGTTGGTAGCACTGACATCAATTTCAAATATGGACGTGAGCTATTCCGGTGCACATCTTTACTCATACTAAATTTGGTTTTGATTGCTGCAGCCGTTTAGGAGTTGATAGGGGGACACACACACACAGACAGACAGACAGACAGACAGACACACATTTTCCCGGATCGATCTCATAAGTCTACTTTTTCCTCATTTTTGCAAAATGTGAAAAGTAGGCTAAAAATAGCGACCATTTTAGTGACGTCACTACACCCTTTGGTTTCAAAATTTCACATTTCCATGTCAAATAAAAAAAAGAGAACGGGAGGAAATAGCAAACTTTTGATGGCACATACGAGCTTTGAAATTTAATTTCCTATCCAAAAGGTCCTAATCACTTTTCGTGTATCTCCAACGGTTAGCGAGTGAAACCTAAATATGTGCAATAAAACATGGTCATCACCGACCGGTGCAGTATATCTCTCTATATATAAAAATGAAAGTTTGTCTGTTTTTCTCTGAATTTATACGGAAGATTGAGTTGTTTACGCGTTTCAGACTGTTTTTGATGGATGCGCGCGATTTTTTTTCGTCTGTCTGTTTGTTTGTTCGTCTGTGGACAATTTTGTTCCCTTACAACTCGAGAACGGCTGGGTGTATCAACGTAAAATTTGGTACAGATATACATCAGAGGCACGACACTTATCATTGATATAACTCTCCTCCGTACCCCTCATAAAAGGGGGCCTACCCCCTTAAAATACATGCTGAAATAGGCGTAGAAAGACGAGACAAAGCTCATTTTCAGCCCCTCAATGTGAGAGACAAAACTCGGGTACCCGAAAACCACATTTTAAGGCCCTAGGACCAACTGTTTTTGAGATATTCCCAGAAAACTACTTTCATTTAATAAACTAATGAACAAACGCAAGCCAGTAACCATGGCAACAGATTCTCAGAGGTCCATCTATTGCTGTAAGACGCAATGCAATTCCTGTTACATTAGTGTGAAAGTTTGCAAACGGCTAGAAGGTTATCACGGAACCAAATTAAGCCGTAAAATTCATCAATACGTTTAACGCACTTAAGGGGATCAAGGGGTACTCTAGAATATTTTCACGCGATTTACACCTACGGGTGTGGTACGGCAGGTCTATTATATTCCTATCCCCATATAATTCATTCATTCATTTCGTATAGGCCATCTATGGACCGCGTCATTCCCACTATCTCCTACTGGCTTTGATGTTTGCCCAGTACGCCCGCATTCGTTCTCGGTGGACTTCCTTCCGTTCCTGGGTCCAAATCTTTCCCGTTTTCAGCTTCGGTTTTTCTTGGAAACCTTTGCAAGCTTGAAGTTTCCTTTTGAGTGGGGCGCGCTCCTGAATGCCTATTGGTGTAATCCCCACTTCTTTCAGATCTTTATCCAGTTCTATGAACCAGGCCCATTTTGTTTTCCTCTCCTGAAAGTAAGTTATGTTGCGGTTGGTCAGTCTCGCTGGGCTCATTCGTTTCACATGCCCAAAAAATGGTATCCTTCTCTTCCGGATGGCGTTACTTATCTTCTCCACATGAGTATATAGTTCATGGTTATGCCGTCTTCTGTATTCCCCATTGTCTTTGATGGAACCCAATATCTTTCTCAAAATTTTTCTTTCTTTGGCCTCCAGTTTCTCGACCAAGCCTTTTTTGTTCTTCGTGAGGCATTCAGAAGCATGCAAGACCTCCGGACGGATGACACTGCAGTAATGTTTTAGTTTTGCGTTGAAGGATATTGACCTTTTCTTATAGATGTCCTTAGTTAAATGGTAGGTCATTTCCATTTTGCTCATGCGTGATTGAATGCTTCTTTCTCTGATAATATCCCTTCCCTGACCCGTCCTGAAAAGAAAAGTACATGGCCATTGGCTGCATTAATAATTTAAAAAATAGGTGTTATAATTTATCCCTATATTATATTATTATTAGTATTATATTATGGCGTACAACGACGAAACAAATCCCCTCGGTGCCAGAAAAAAAACTCGGGGGCCCTAAAGGGTCCTCGAAAACTACATTATAAGGCTCAAAATCCAACAGTTTCTGAAATATTCCCAGAAAACTAATTTAATTTAATTTAACAAACTAGTGAAGGAATGCAAATCGGTAACCATGAGAACATTATATCAAGGGGTGGCTTACAACGTTCCTTCTATTTCTGTAAGAAGCAATGTCACTCCATTTATTAAATTTCTGTGAAAGTTTGTAAATGGCTATAAGGTTATCACGGAACCAACGTAGACTGTACAATTCATCAATGCAATTAAGGGGGTCAAGGGGTAACCTAGATTTTTTTCATGCAATTTTCACGTTCGACATATAGTACAGAAGGTCTATTATATCTCCAAACAACAACATTATTTTCAAAAATTCTTGAATTGAACCAGCATTTTTTGCGGCTTTTAGGAATTTGGGCAATTTGAGGCTAAAGAACCTGAATTTTCATGCACCACAAGCCTTTATAATTTATGAAAGGGGTCTTCATGTGTATGGGCACCTAGCACAACGTCGAGGGTCAGTTTTTATGTGACGTGTATTACGTTTCGTCTACAAGGCTTTCAATTCTATTTCACGTCAGGAAGTTCACGTTAGGTAAATTTAGTTTGAGAGCACATTTTAACTAATTTTGTTGTTGTCGACAAACGGGTTCATCGTAAGGATGATTTTGTTCGATACTGTGTGGTAGATATACCCATATTTGGATATCTCGGTAATATGTTGTAGACAATAGAATTGTCTGTCTGTCTTTCTTTGTATCTTTATGTAGCCTACGCCTAGAACTCGTGCTCGGATGCTTGGAGCATCGTAAAATTAGGTATGGTAACCACGAGAGTCAATACACCAATCATTTATAAAACTCTTCACCGCACTATTCATACAGTAGAAGGGTGGATATAGAGAAAAACTTCACAATACATGCTAAAATAGGCGAAATATAAAAATTATCCTAGAAGGACGACCGAAGCATATGTTGCGCTTCTCAATGTGAGACACAAAATTCGGGAATCTATAAAGGGTCTCCGAAAACTACATTTTAAGGGCCTTAAATTAACCGTGTGTGTGATATTCCCAGAAAACTAACTCCGTTCTGATAAACTTGAAGGAATTACAAACCGCTAACCATTGCAACAGTAGCTCAATTGATAATGTCTGGTGTTAACAACGAACACCGTTCGAAGAACGGGTACTACTGCTAGTTATTTATAAAATAGCTAAAGATCCGGTTCGTCAATCGTGTGGGTTTCATTCATACAAGTGGCCAGAAAACGCAATTCTCCTTTTCCTCATAACATCAGAGATCTTTTGGACATGAATATACAGCTCATAGTTATACCGACGTCTATATTCACCTTTGTCCTTAATCGGGCCAAGAATCTTCCTCAAGATCTCTTTCTTTCTTTCTTTCTTTCTTTCTTTCTTTATTTTTTTCTTTCTTTGATCTCCATTTTTTACCAGGCCTTTCTTGTTCCTAGTGAGGCATTCTGCTGCATACAGAGCCTCTGGTCGTATGACAGAGCAATAATACCTGCGTTTTGCGTTCAGGGATATTGACTTTTAATTTTAAACGTCCTTGGAGAGTTGGTACGCCATTTCCATTTTATTCATGCGCGAAGTGAAGGTTTCTTTCTCACAGATGTTTGGTTCTACCCACTCACCAATATATTATTATTATCTTTTTTTTACCGTCGACTTGAGCCTCTATGGAATGCGTGTTAACAACCACTCTCATTTCAGTGTCTACGTCTTGTTCGTTTGCCGGCTTTGACATCTTGCCAGTATCTCTTGAGCCTCTCTGTCAGCTTGTTCTTCCGCTCCTCTGTTAAAGGGCCTCTCCGTCTTCTGGGTTCTGCCTCCACCATAAAACCCTGATTGCTTTTCACCATCCTTCTGCAACTATTTCTGTCTTAGGTTTTATCCTCCGTAATCCCACCTGTCTCATATCTTTCTCACTCTCTTGGAACCATTTCAACTTGGAGATCTTCGGTTTAAGACAATTCCAGATTTTCTTTGTGAGCCGGTCTTTATTCATACGGAAGATGTGCCCATAGAACAGTTTCCTAATTGTTGTTGTTATCGGTTCCATCTTGCTGTATACTTCTTTATTTGATATCAGTCGAACCTGTCCATCAACACATCTGTTTTCCCAGATCTTCCGTAATAGTCTGCGTTCTCTTTCAAGCAGCTGATTGACTTATCCTGTTCGATTCATACACAGAGTCTCCGAAGCATATAAACCTTCTGGTCTGACAACAGTGCTGTGTTGCCTTAGTTTTAAGGGGTACAACTTAAAAATACAAATTTAATTTAGTTATAATTTAGAGGTGTTTGCTTCATATAAATAAAACAAAACAAAATAATGAACACCTCGTGGTGTAGTGGCTAGCGTTCTTCATGGTCGTCCCGGAGCTCCGGGTTCGATTTCCGGCTCTGCCAAGTAAAATTAATTCTGGTGTGAGGGCAGGAGAGGGATACACTCTGCCTTGTGGGGCAAAACTGAGAAGAGAAGGGTTCGATTCCAACCTCAGCCAACCTGGAAATGTTTTCCGTGATTTCCCCCACTTCTACTCCAGGCAAATGCTGGGATGCTTCCTAACTTAAGGTCATGGCCGCCTTCTTCCCAATCTTATCCCCAATTCACAAATACATACACTAGTGCAACTATCACAGTAACACAGGCTATCACCAAATTCCTCACTCAGCAAAATACAGGGGGCTATATGACCCTGATGTCCTAGCCCTCAAAATAAGCAACAACAACAAATCATAATAATAATAATAATAATAATAATAATAATATACAGAAAACAAAAATTAGAATTTCGTCTTCTTCTTCAAGTGCCTCGTCCTCCAAGAACATTGGCGATTAGTAGCATGGCCTGCTGTTTTTGATAGCTGTTCGAAACAGTGACATTGTATTAACTCCAAATCACTGGCTTAAGTTCTTTCGCCAGGATATCCGCTGCGTCCTGAAGCCCTAATGCCATCAATCTTCCCTCGGATAATATTAATTGCAAGAGGTGGTAGGCCTATTTGTTGTTGCGCATGAAATGACCAAAGTATTTTAGTTTTCTCCTTTTGATGATACTGAGAATTTCCGAGTCTTTGTTCATACGCCACAGTACTTCCACATTTGTGACTTTAGCTGTCTATGATATCCTTAAAATCCTGCGATACGTCTACATTTAAAATTGTAAAAAGAACAAATCCTATTCCCAGATAGATCATATCCAATACGAGAGATGGTAATGTGAAGATAGCAGTGACTGACGTATTAAAGAGCGAAACATCAAGATCATCTGACCCTCTGAACATATCTACCACAAGCTGAATATCATGAAGCAGCGGGCCAGTTCATCTTTAGTCCCTTGAAATGGTGAATATATTTTTGGTTGCTTCTGTACTCGCTGGGTTGTTAATTACAGCCCGGAACATTCGATGCTGTGCATGTTTTTATCTCCAAATAATTAAAGCGATTAAAATGCTGATATGTGTAAATGAATTCCATTTTACTACCGCTCGAGGGAGAGAGAAAGAAGCTGGCCTTCTCTTTGGAGCTACACTGTTTGAAAACTTGCAAGAACTCTGATATTCAGGGTGTCTGGGAATGTAATTAGGACGGTGTTTGTGCGCCGTAGTTACAAACATTTTGAATATTCTGAATTAATGAACACAAATTTGTGAAACCCCTACATTTTGTAAAAAAAAACTGGTTTTTTAATACAGTATTGATGAACGGGGAGACTTTCAGCTATTTAGAACATGCTGTGTAAACGTAATGACGAATGTGCAAAATGTATGAGCTTGTAGACCGTGAAAGCTGTTGTTGTTGATTCCTTTAGGGGCTGTTATTGCGACTTGAACTTGTGTATATTTCCTGTTAACAATTTCTTCTTTATTTTGAATCATCAATTTATAATTTTGAATCTTCAATCTTCAATCTTTAATCTTTAATCTTTAATCTTTTAATCTTTTAATCTTTTAATCTTTTAATCTTTTAATCTTTTAATCTTTTAATCTTTTAATCTTTTAATCTTTTAATCTTTTAATCTTTTAATCTTTTAATCTTTTAATCTTTTAATCTTTAATCTTAAATCTTAAATCTTAAATCTTAAATCTTAAATCTTAAATCTTAAATCTTAAATCTTAAATCTTTAATCTTTAATCTTTAATCTTTAATCTTAAATCTTAAATCTTAAATCTTAAATCTTAAATCTTAAATCTTAAATCTTAAATCTT
Organism: Meconema thalassinum; assembly: GCA_946902985.2. Taxonomy (NCBI): domain Eukaryota; kingdom Metazoa; phylum Arthropoda; class Insecta; order Orthoptera; family Tettigoniidae; genus Meconema; species Meconema thalassinum. The sequence goes on from OX336388.2 coordinate 2,124,271,342, forward strand.
AAATCTTAAATCTTAAATCTTAAATCTTAAATCTTAAATCTTTAATCTTTAATCTTTAATCTTTAATCTTTAATTTTTAATCTTTAATCTTTAATCTTTAATCTTTAATCTTTAATATTTAATCTATAATATAATTTATAATTTATAATTTATAATTTTTAATTTTCAATTTTCAATTTTCAATTTTCAAATTTTCAAATTTTCAAATTTTCTAATTTTTAAATTTTCAATTTTTAATTTTTAATTTTTAATTTTTAATTTTTAATTTTTAATTTTCAATTTTCAATTTTTATTTGGAATTCTAATGTATTTTTATTTTGTATTTTAATGTATTTTCATGTATTATCAGTGTGTAAACAATTGTTTGCTACTATAATTGGGGCACTGTCTGTTATGGTAATAAATAAATAAATAAATAAATAAATAAATAAATAAATAAGTCGTGGCCATGTAGCCCCGTGTACGTGGGTGAGTGTGGAATATTTATGAAAACCTGTGTCACTGTGACGTCTGTACTAGTGTCTTATTTTGTAATTCAGGTAGGATTTGGTTGGAAAGCGTTCGTGTCGTTGCGAAACTCTGCAAACGTCACGGCAAAAAGAATTGTTGTATTTTTATTATATGGCCGTGAAAACCAATATGCCATCTGTTGGCATCTCTATAGGGAGGAGGGCAGATGACCTCGCTGTTTCGCTCCATAAAACAGCAATAACTAACTCTATAGGGAGGAGATAATGTTGTGGGAGCTCTCAGTCTCCGCAACAAAGGACTGCGGTCCACATCACATTTATAGGATGTAGTGCATGGCTCACTACCCCAACGGCGGTCCGGGCAGTGTGCAACAAGAGCCCGCTGATGAGCCTCACTTGGTACACCTAGCCGAAACTCCACAAAAGATATGGCAGAAACCTAGAAGAACTGTTAATTTTTGTTACTTGACCGTTGAAGGCCAATATGCTATAAGGTATATTAATGTTTCAGTTCTATCCTTAAAAACAATTGTTCAAAGTACATTACGATTAAAACGAGTTCTTTTCAATGAGAGTATCCAACAGCTGTACAATAAAGCAGATTGTACTTACTGCCGGTAACACTACACTTCTTCTGCGAGCACCAGTTCCAGTCGACATACCTGCAAAGAAATATATACTGTACGTGTTTATCGATCACATAATATCAAGTATCTCACTATAAGTATATTTCTGGAGAAAACTTTACGACAGTATTCCGATCCCTAATACTGTGCAATCATATTTATATGTCTTGGCCAATTTGCGATAAAAGTACTATGTATCCTCGTCTTAAAAGTAGTTCATTTTTCAAAAAAAATGATAGCACAAACAAAGTGGTCCAAGTAATAACACATCACTCTGAGGAAGAAGGAAAGATAACTTATATTTTGTCCCGGTATCTTTCAAACAAATACATGTATTGCAAGTGGGGCTATTGCCGCGGTGACAAACATATACTATCAATCAATATGATAAAATTGGTCCGGCCAGATCAAACATAAAGTGCCAGCGTTTCGCCCCGGTGTGCCGTTGGGCACGTCAGTTGGTACAGACACACCTTACCAATACGCATGGCTAGCACATACTGAGAAAGCCATCACAAGACACAAAATACAAGTGGTATTGACGTCACGAGTGATGCCAATGTGCTACGGAAGTCAAGCTCCCTTCCATAAAACAAAACCTTACCTTGACAATCCTATTGATTTATAATTTATCTGACCAAACGGAAAGTAACATCATATTCCCACTCGGGAATGTTCATAACATTTACTTTACATGTGCATACACAAAATGGAAAAATTATATTCCAAACAACTCGATTAACATAACACACACTAAATCGCTATCGTAAAAAATCCCTGTGATAATTACCAATGCACAGCAAGTCACTGTCAGTTGTTACTCTTCATTCGGTCAAAATTAATTTGCCCAACGACTGGGCAGAGTACAATGGACACCCTCTGTCTGAAAAGTTCGGTGAATGGACTATATTACGAACGGCTTGTAGGCTTACCTGAAACAGCCGTTACTGTCCTTCGAAGTAATCCCCGTGGATGGTTTTGCACTTCTGAGAACGACTGAACAAGTCCTGGAAACTCCTGGCATAGTCTTCTTCAGGAATAGCCTTCAGTTTGGGTCATCAAAACTCTAAATTGAAAGCAAGAGAGAAACGTAAATTTAGTCTATGCAACCTGCCTTGCACACCTGATAGACGGGCGGCAGTGAGCAGGGTGAATTTATGCAACCTAACGTGCACACCAGTCCGACGGGTGGCAGTGAGAAGGATGAATGTTCCGTTGAATTAAATGGTCCTGAAAACCATCGTCATGGGTGACGAGACCTGGTGCCTGAGGTACAACCTCAAAGGCAAGCGTCAAAGTGTGGAGTATCGGGGTCCAGAGTCGCCGATAAGCCCTGAAGGACCAGAGGTTTTCGGACATTTCGGACATCCAACGTAATGTGACGACCCAACTGAAGGCTATCCCTCAGGAAGACTATGCCAGGACTTGTACAGCCGTTCTAAGAAGTGTATAACCATCCAAGGGGATTACTTCGAAGGACAGTAACGGCTGTTTCAGGAAAACCAACAATCCGTTCGTAATATAGACCCATTCACCGAACTATCCAGACAGAGGCTGTATTTATTATATGACTAATAAATTAATAACACTCCTGGAAAAAATGTTGGTTATGATTATTGCCCTGTTATAATAGTGGTCATAACTAATACATGCAATTGTTTCTAAGCGTGTTATCTACTTAGGCTTCTAATTCATACTAGCGGGCCCGTGCAAGAACACTCGCATAATGGGTTGAGTGAGCCCCCGCCTCCGCCCTCCCCCTCCCTCCCTCCCACCCCACAACGTGTACAGACTACCCGCGAGGCTCTAGTGCTATGTGGGCTGTACGCGACAGAGTGCTCGCAGGGGCTGTCGTATTGTTTATTTGTTTAAAAGCACTTTATAAGCAAATAAATATATTTCCGTTCAATTTTCTAGAAATGCAAGATTTGTCCTGAACTATTGAGACGATTTGGAAGATTTTGGTACAAACCACACCTTCTAACTCCCTCTGGTTTAGGAGCTTGAGTTTTGTGAAACACCTTAGCGTATTATATAGGTACCGGGTGCGTTAGCCGTGGTCGTTACGGCATGACTGCTAGCAGTCGCTCACATCCGGGAGGCGAGGAGGTTCGAATCCCGCCGCAGGCAACCTTGAAGATGGTCTTCTGTGGTTTGCCATCTTCCTTCCAGGCAAATGCCGGGGTTGGTCCCTAACTATAGGCCACAGCCGCTACCTTCCAACTCCTCGTCCTTACCTTCCACCTTCCCGCCCCAAAGGTACTTGTAGCTCACCCATTGGGTGTCCGTCTCGAAGCAGCTACAAAACTGGCGAGCTGAACATGTCCTCGGACACTCCCGGCACTCAAAGCCATACGCTAAAAAATAAAATAAAAAAATAAAAAAGCCTATTATACAGGGTGTATTTGATATGATGGAAGTCCTTTACACTGGTGATAGAAGATGGTATTCTAAGCAAATATCTTCATGAAATTCAGTCGGATTTTAATTAGTGTAAGTGGAATTAAATCACAAAAATCGTCGGTCAATGTCTTGGAAACGGGCTTACACTTCGTTCCCCTCAGCAGTACAGCTGACTTCTCCCCGTCGCCCTCCCCTCCAACACTAAGGAATGTTGACAAGAGTCTGAAGTAGAGTGACCTCCTCGTCTTGTCTGCCAATGGCATTGAAGTACACAAACCGAGCCTATGAACAGCTGTTTCACACCTTCATCTGGAGTGGCTACATGACTAGTGATGGTGGATCTGTTTAGGATTTTGCCATCCTCATGGCCTATGCATAGAAAATGGAAATCCTAAAGATTTTGTAAATTAATTTAAGAAACTGTTGGTCTATCTTTGTGTGAAGACAGTGCAACAACCGTAACAAAAATATTAATAATACTATTATTATTATACCAGGCTACTGCTGCTGTACTAATAATAGTAATAATAGAATTTTAGACACACTAACTTCTACGGGGCTACCTGACCACGTTGTCGCAGCCCCTAAACTATGGAACCAACCTAAGTTCCTTTATGTTTTTTATTTGGTATGTTGAGTTGCCAGACTTTTATTTTTAGCAATCTAACACCAGAGCTACACATGCTGACTCTTATTATTATTATTATTAGACTTTTATTATTATTATCATCATCATGTTCATGGGGTGCTAGTATTGAGGCAGCTTACCATCAACGGCCGATATGCAAGTCGGGGCGTGATGGCTCAGCGGTCCAGCTGTTGGCGTCTCACCACGGCGGACCAGGTTTGATTCCCGGTCAATGCATGTGAGAATTTCGAAGTGAAATGCCATGTCCCGTGGTTCGGATTCCACATAAAAAGGAGGTCCAGTAGCTCACGATCACGAAATTTACGGTCATGTAAAAACACAAGCTTCCTTACTTCCCACCATCTGCAGCCACATGATGATTTCCCGTGGCATCCCACGAGCCCAAAGTTGGAATGCCTACCCCCGCGGTGTAGGCATGCGCATTTAATCGTACACAACGATCGCAGCAAGTCCGGTAATTGAAGGTCCAAACTTGGCACCGACAGTGGCTATCCTGAGTTTGGATTTCCCTGGATTCTTCCACGCGCTTTCCAAGCACATGCCGGGATAGTATGGTACTTAGAGTCCCGGAGCACCAACCTCATTCACGACCCTAATAACTACAGCTACACATATTACTACAGTCACCACAGAAACACAGTTTATCAGACAAATCCAACACTCACCCAACTACACGGTGCTGATAAACAAATGTCCCAAGCCCCTAAAATGAATTAACAAAAACCATCACAACAAGCTTTCAAGTCTCTTCCATCATCATTGTTACCAAAAATATTTATTTACTGAATGTCCTAAACAATTGGAACCCTACTTAAAAATAAATAACATTCAGTAAAGATATAGTCTCTTATAAAGTGTATACTAATAATAATAATAACAATAATAATAATAATAACAATAATAATAATAATAGTAATATGCTGTTGGACACACTACTTTTATTTTTGGCGGGGATGTCGAGATTCCGGAATGTTGTGTTCACAGAATTTCATGTACGTGCCATTACATCCATCGGCATAAGTCTGTCGTATTTCTTCACCTTCATGTATTACATGACTCAGACTAGATCGAACCCTCGAGAAGGATAACACTCTAATACCTGAGCTCACAGCCTCACTATCATTTAATTATTATTATTGTTTTATACAGTACATATAACACATTGCTGGTACATCACAACATAACTATACGGGCTTCAGGGAACCAAACTATTGCTACTGAAACAGCCACTTCTAAGCTGGAAAGTCGAAATCGCTACCCATGAATTTCCAGATGATTCGGGTTGTTGAGAGAATTACTGCCTTCTGCATTAGTTTGTCAATTTGAGTATCCAGAACCAGTTCTTTAAGGTCTTGGAGCAAGGAATTTCGGATCACGCCCGTATTTGAGACAATGATAGGTATGGTCTTTACCCGTTCTAAATGCCATTGCCTTTTGATAGGGCCAACCAACTCGCTATATTTGCTTTAATGTTATTATTATTATCATTAAAAGTAATAAATAAACCCTGGCACTACAGCCCGTGAAGGGCCTAGGCCTACCAAGCGACCGCTACACAGCCATTTGGCCTGCAGATATTGGGGCGACGCGTGATTAGCGCATCGGGTCCCTTCGGCCGTTAATCTTGGTTTTCGTGATCGGGGCGCTACCTCACTGTCAGACAGCTACTCAATTGTCCTCACTAGGCTGAGTGCACCCCGTTCCAGCCCCCACGTCAGTTTCTAAAATCCCTGTCGGAGCCGGGAATCAAACCCGGGGCCTCCGGGTGAGAGGCAGGCGCGCTACCCCAACACCACAAGGCTGGCTATTATTATTATTATTACTATGTACATGTGGTACCATACTAGTATTAAATCTTGAAAGTAGTTTTCCATGGTTTCCCACTTCTACCCCAGACAAATGCTGGGATGGTTCCTAACTTAAGTCCACGGCCGCCTCCTTCCCAATCCTCACCTGAATTACAAACACCCACATAACTAAAAAAAACACAGGTTATCAGACAAATTCTTCCCACACCCAACCACATGGGGCTAAATGACCAAAATCGCCAAGCCTCTCAAACAAAACATCAAGTGTATTCCTTTCGTCTTAAATGGTAGTTCTGAACAGAATACGGGATGTCGGAATTTTGTCACACCGTAATTCATTAAAGTGCCAGACGGCAATGACTCTTACAAAGTAGGCTACACAATACTACCGGTCATAACGTCCCAAGACATTGCGTGCAATTTCAACAACAACAACAACAACAACAGCAGCAGCAACAACAACAACAACAATACAAATTTTCTTACGAGATGGGTATCGCTCGCTTTCCTCGTAACAGCTGATACCTCCCCTCAACTAGTAAGGTCAACGCTCCGATTACGTAACAACTTCTCCTCCGTGCATCGCCCCACCTCGCCCCGCCCCGTTTACCCCAGCCTGCTGCCTCACCTTCTGTTTGATGAATCTCGGAAAAGCCTAAGAACATTGACTTTTTAATGATAAATTTTCAATTTAAAGATAGGTGACAAATTTTTTACCCAGGAAGCTTACAATAGTCTCTTCTATCACCAGTGTAACGGACTTCCATTATATCAATTACACCCTGTATAATAAGATATTACTGTACATGCATTTTACCCCACACAGTCATTGGGCTAATTCATGTCGACCGACTGAAGAGCTACAACATACAGTTTGTATAAACAACTCTGGAAGAATGGCTCAGAGCTTTTCAATATACAGTACTCACTACCTAAAACAAATCATCTAACAATAATTACCAATCTGCAGTCATGAGAATAGATCAAGATCAATCAGAGCAAGTGCAAATACGCCGAGGTGTTAGACAAGGATATATCTTATACATAATGTTGAATTTTGGGCTTTTGCCGTGTTTTATTATACTAATATTCGACGCGTTTCGAAAGAAACCATGTCTTTCATCGTCAGGAATAATCTGGAATACGACAATGTTGCTAAGAGAAAGCAACGAAGAGCATATAGAAGGTGCCCAAAGATGGACGCCATTATAGCCCCATGTTAGGGACAACGGAAAGCAGCAGTGAATTACTTTCTCAGGGTTCTGATAGTAGGTAGCCAGGATTCACCGAGATTGTAGCCGGTGTCGCGGTTGAAATTATCTGGGTGTTTACGTATTTCAACCGCCTCCCTGATGATTCTGGGACGATATTGCTTTATACGGGCAAGAACATCCACTCATTGGAACATGACATCATGGCCAGGTGTTAAAGCATGATCGGCAACAACTGATTTATCAGGTTGAATGAGCCTGATACATCTATTATGTTCCTTAATGCGAGTGCATATTGTTCTCGAAGTCTCAAAGTCAAAAGTCAACCCCTGGCACTATCCAGCCCATGACGGGCTAAGGCCGACCAAGCGACCGCTGCCCAGCCATTTGGCCTGCAGATATTGGGGTGACGCGTGATCAGCGCGTCGGGTCCCCTCGGCCGTTAATCTTGGTATTCGTGATCGGGGCGCTGTCTCACTGTCAGATAGCTACTCAATTGTCCTCACGAGGCTGAGTGCACCCCGTTCCAACCCTCACGTCAGTTTTAAAATCCCTGACGAAGCCGGGGATCGAACCCGGGGCCTCCGGGTGAGAGGCAGGCGCGCTACCCCAACACCACGGGGCCGGCAAAAATCGACAGTGGCTATTAGAGCCACCTACGGAATAAAGCAAAGCAAAGCCAACTCCGTACAGGCCATGGAGGCCCTGGGAGTAGTGGAAGGTAGAGGCTTCCACTTTTTGTGACATCGGCACTAGATGTGATGGAGTTGTCAGCTCCACGCCCGGCCGTCTTTGCTCCCAGGAATTACCCTGGTACTCATTTCTGGTGTAGGCTGAGTGAACCCCAGGGCCATTTGCGTTTCCCAAAGTGGTAGTTTTGTTTCTAAAATCTACTACCTGGGTGGGGATCGAACCCACTCCCTTTCAGTTAGAAGCTCAGCGCCTCTACCGACTGCGCCACGCAGCCCCCTGTTCTCGAAGTCTGCCCGATGTAAACCTTGCCACAAGTACAGAGAACTCTGTAGATACCCGGTTGTTGCAATTTAGGCAAACTGTCCTTAGTTGGTCGCAGGAGTTGCCTAATCTTAACAGAAGTTCCAAATACAGTCCGTATGTTGTACCGACGTAGGATTTTAGCAATACGATCCGTTGTGTTATGTATGTACGGAAGGTAAGCAGTTCCTCTTACATCTCTTTTCTCAACTGACGTCCTATTATTATTTGTTGGTTTCAGAACCGTAGAAATCAAAGCCTTGCTATAACCGTTGCTCTCAAAGGTGGTTCGCAGGGTGTTAATTTCTTCTTGTAAAGAAGACACTTCACAAATCCTCCTAGCCCTGGTAGTTAGAGTTGTAAGGATACCATGTTTCTGGGCAGGGTGATGGTGAGAACTTGCGTGGAGATATCTATTGGTGTGTGTTGGCTTACGAAAAACGCTGTGTCCTAAAGATCCATCCTCTTTCTTGGTGACGAGAACATCTACAAAAGGTATTTTGCCGTCAGATTCCTTTTCCATGGTGAAACAAATAGAAGGGTGCTGGAGATTAAGGTGATCCAGGAAATGGCTAAGATTTTCCTCACCTTCCGTCCAAACAACGAACGTGTCATCCACATAACGCCACCAGATCTTCGGTTTGAAAGGAGCCGACGACAAAGCTTTCTCTTCAAAGTTCTCCATGAAGAAATTAGCCACAACAGGAGAGAGAGGACTACCCATGGCCACACCATCAGTCTGCTCATAAAAATTCCCATTCCATAGAAAGTAGGAGGAGGTCACGCAGTGATAAAAAAGTCTTGTGATGTCTTCAGGAAAAATCCCATTAATGAGAGACATAACACCATCAATAGGTACTCTCGTAAACAGAGACACCACGTCGAGACTCACTAGAATATCACCCGGCTGAAGTGTTATAGCTTTTAACTTTTCCACGAAGTGTGTGGAATCCTTAATGTACGAAGGCGTGTTACCCAGAAGCGGCTGAAGTAGTCTAAGTATTTGGAAAGGGCATATGTAGGAGAACCAATCGTACTAACAATAGGTCTAAGAGGAACATCTTCCTTATGTATTTTAGGAAGACCATAGAGTCTCGGAGGAATAGCATCCCCTGGAAGGAGAGTCTTCGCTGCATCCGCTGGAATAGATGATTGCTTGATCAATTTGACGGTGACATTTGAGTAGCGAGTAGTAGGATCACGACTATTAATCCTATATACAGGATCTGATAACAAAGACGAGATCTTGGAATCATAATCAACCTTATCCCATACCACTGTCGCGTTACCCTTGTCAGCGGGGAGAACGATAATATCAGAATCGTCCCTTAGATATTTAAGTGCCCGGCTTTCGCCTTGTTTTGATCAAGCAATCATCTATTCCAGCGGATGCAGCGAAGACTCTCCTTCCAGGGGATGCTATTCCTCCGAGACTCTATGGTCTTCCTAAAATACATAAGGAAGATGTTCCTCTTAGACCTATTGTTAGTACGATTGGTTCTCCTACATATGCCCTTTCCAAATACTTAGGTAGACTACTTCAGCCGCTTCTGGGTAACACGCCTTCGTACATTAAGGATTCCACACACTTCGTGGAAAAGTTAAAAGCTATAACACTTCAGCCGGGTGATATTCTAGTGAGTCTCGACGTGGTGTCTCTGTTTACGAGAGTACCTATTGATGGTGTTATGTCTCTCATTAATGGCTTTTTTCCTGAAGACATCACAAGACTTTTTTATCACTGCATGACCTCCTCCTACTTTCTATGGAATGGGAATTTTTATGAGCAGACTGATGGTGTGGCCATGGGTAGTCCTCTCTCTCCTGTTGTGGCTAATTTCTTCATGGAGAACTTTGAAGAGAAAGCTTTGTCGTCGGCTCCTTTCAAACCGAAGATCTGGTGGCGTTATGTGGATGACACGTTCGTTGTTTGGACGGAAGGTGAGGAAAATCTTAGCCATTTCCTGGATCACCTTAATCTCCAGCACCCTTCTATTTGTTTCACCATGGAAAAGGAATCTGACGGCAAAATACCTTTTTTAGATGTTCTCGTCACCAAGAAAGAGGATGGATCTTTAGGACACAGCGTTTTTCGTAAGCCAACACACACCAATAGATATCTCCACGCAAGTACTCACCATCACCCTGCCCAGAAACATGGTATCCTTACAACTCTAACTACCAGGGCTAGGAGGATTTGTGAAGTGTCTTCTTTACAAGAAGAAATTAACACCCTGCGAACAACCTTTGAGAGCAACGGTTATAGCAAGGCTTTGATTTCTACGGTTCTGAAACCAACAAATAATAATAGGACGTCAGTTGAGAAAAGAGATGTAAGAGGAACTGCTTACCTTCCGTACATACATAACACAACGGATCGTATTGCTAAAATCCTACGTCGGTACAACATACGGACTGTATTTGGAACTTCTGTTAAGATTAGGCAACTCCTGCGGCCAACTAAGGACAGTTTGCCTAAATTGCAACAACCGGGTATCTACAGAGTTCCCTGTACTTGTGGCAAGGTTTACATCGGGCAGACTTCGAGAACAATATGCACTCGCATTAAGGAACATAATAGATGTATCAGGCTCGTTCAACCTGATAAATCAGCTGTTGCCGATCATGCTTTAACACCTGGCCATGATGTCATGTTCCAAGGAGTGGATGTTCTTGCCCGTATAAAGCAATATCGTCCCAGAATCATCAGGGAGGCGGTTGAAATACGTAAACACCCAGATAATTTCAACCGCGACACCGGCTACAATCTCAGTGAATCCTGGCTACCTATTATCAGAACCCTGAGAAAGTAATTCACTGCTGCTTTCCGTTGTCCCTAACATGGGGCTATAATGGCGTCCATCTTTGGGCACCTTCTATATGCTCTTCGTTGCTTTCTCTTAGCAACATTGTCGTATTCCAGATTATTCCTGACGATGAAAGACATGGTTTCTTTCGAAACGCGTCGAATATTAGTATAATAAAACACGGCATAAGCCCAAAATTCAACATTATGAATAATAACACGGGCCGTGAAAGTCTAAATGACAAGGATATATCTTATCTCCGATACTCTTTAACCGTTATTCTGAACGTGTTTTGAAAGGAGCAGTACTTGAGGTGGATGAAGGGATCTCGGTGAATGGTTTCAAACTCAACAATTTGCGTTACGCAGATGACACTAATGTGTTTGCGGATACATTGGAAGGACTGCAGAAGCTGATGAACAAAATTTCTGATACAAGCAAATGATATGGCCTGGATATCAACATAAATAACACAAAATTGATGATAATTAGCAAGACGTACATAAGAGGGGTGAATTTGTACATTAATGGTAATAGCATAGTGCGAGTTTCCCAATATCCATATATGGGTACCATCATTACCGAATCATGGGACAGTTCTCAAGAGATAAAATGTCGCATTGGAAATGCGACGAGTGTTTTCAACTCAATGAGCTCAATTTTCAAAAACCGCGAACTTACCATGAACTCCAAACTACGGCTCCTCAGGTGCTATGTGTTGTCAGTTCTCTTGTATGGTGTAGAAACATGGGCCATTACAAAGGCTTGAAGCCTTTGAACTATGGCTTTACAGAAGAATACTGAGAATAACATGGATTCCTAAAGTTTCAAATCAGGAAGTTCTACGCCGAGTTGGAAAAAGACCAGAACTGATCAACATTATTAAGTGTCGTAAACTTCAGTACCTTGGTCACATTATGAGGAATCAAAAAAAAGGTATGAGCTTCTTCGACTTATACTACAAGTAAAAATAGAAGAAAAGAAATCGATCGCCCGGCAGAAGGAGAATTCCCTGGCTCGACATCCATACAACCTGGTTCTACAAATGCTCTGAAGAATTGTTCCGAATTGCCACAGATAAAGCCAGAATAGCCATGCTGATCGCCAGCGTCCAAAACGGACAGGCATGCTACGAAGCACAAGAAGAAGAAATATACTCTCCAATCTTACAATTCTTTTCTGCTTTTGCCATCGCACTACAGTTTCCTTGAATTAACATGACGTACTTCCACCATAGCCAAACTGCTTTCATTCTCGCCCATACTTCATGATCAATATCACCATTGATGTTTTTCAAATGTAAGCTTTAAATAGCGATCTTGTGCCTTTGGCATTGTCAGTGAACGTGCAGGGGTTCGTTTCTAAATATGAGACACACAACAATGACATCCACTGAATGGTAATTATGACTTCTTTAAATCAATTCCTCAAAATTGCTGGACTCCATCGCGATATGGCTTACGATCTTATAAAATGGCGACAGATAGCCAGAATATCAGATCCTGCCTGTGTGCGGGACAAATGCTAGGAAGAAGAAGAACTTCTTTAAATCAATTAGCATAGATTTTACTGACACGATAAGATTGACACGTTACACAAGCTTTTAAAAACGTTTGTAATCTAAATATTGTCTAGGCCCTAGTATTTGTGCATAAGTGTTATACATAAACATCGCACATTAATTAAGCCAACGTGAACACGATCTGCTCATAGTCGCTTGACGATTCACACGTATCATCCAATTAAGTACCCCTCACCCCTATTTTTTTTAGCTTACCTTTCTCAATTTTGAAAAAAATGAGGAAAAGTAGACTTATGAGATCGATCCGGGCAAGTGTGTGTCTGTCTGTCCGTCTGTCCTTCTGTCTGTCTGTCTGTCTGTCTGTCTGTCTGTGTGTGTCTCCCCCCCCCTCCTATCAACTCCTAAACGGCCGTAGCTATCGAAACCAAATTTGGTATGAGTAAAGAGATATGCCTGAATATCGGAATATCATATTTGAAAATGACCTCAATGCTACCAACTGCTGAAAAATCACAATTGAAAATTGAGGTTTATGTTGGATATCTCGGAAGATATGCATGGGAATTGTTCCAAAATTGACACACTTATAGATAATATTACGTCAGACTAATTTACAGGAGCCCATACATGCGAGTGTAGCCAACATGATTCTATGCCTGATGATAACTCCAATCTTTAAATGCATGTAACTTCCGTACTATCTATTGGATTTCAACCAAATTTTGTATGTGATTTGTGCACCGGAGCAGATATGAATATGCTTTTTGTAGTGCCAACAGGGCTTCCAACTGTTGAAAAATACAATCTATTCATTTTATCCTAATCTCAATATATCAGAAAGTATACAGGTAACGGTTCTAAACTTTGCATACATATAGTACCTACCGGTGTACGACAGAGCTGCCAAAATGATTCTGCGCGTGTTGATAGGTTTAATGTTGAATCATATGTAACTTCCATACTACTAGATGAAGTTAGATCATAATATTGCAATTTATGATTGAGCATCCAATTTATGGCAGTGTCGCCAACCTGATTTTACACATGCTGATAAATTCAACATTTAAATACATGTAACGTGCATACAATCTATTGGATCTCAACCAAATTTTGCATGTGCAACCTTATGAGATGAAACTAAGACTATATTTAGAATCGCCAGGTCTGCCAACTGTTGATATATGATCTCTATAATTTGAAGAAAAGTAGGTTCTTTTGTTCGTCACGGAACTACTTGTTGCACATGAAAGCGTGTTATTTTGTGATTAATATCTTATGTACTATTTCTTTCAGGTTAGGACATGCAAATACTTGTATTCCCGCCAATTATAATTGGGCACAACTTGTGTTGACCGACTGAAAAGCTTACCTTAATACATTTCACTGGAAATGTGGCCATGACAACCTCAGCAAGACTAGACATTCACAATCAGAGAGAAAATCCAACACTTAGAACTTGTCAGGGTAATCAGAGAGAATTAAAGATAAACTAGAAGAGAATTGCTATTGGGGGCGACTCTCGTGCCATCAGATCCCAATCACTGTTAGTGGTAATCATATGTTCAGTTCAAAGAGAACTAGTGGCTCTGTTCCACTTGCTGCTTGACGAATAGCGTCACACAATGCTAGACGAGTACGTCGTATATTAAATATTGTCGTTTTAAGTGTCCATAAAGATTCTATCGTGCCAAGTACAGGATTTCATCTGTGTCATGTTGTACAGCACTGCCAATGAAAGAGACTCAGTGAAGTGCACTGCTCAAATATACATGTTCTTTGCAGATCAAAGAGTAAAGATAGTTTTGAAGCCATCTAGGTTATTGGCCCCTAATGGTTTGGTTGATGTGAAAATGACAATGAAATGAAAACCAGAACAAAAACAAGAAGTTCCGTGACGAACTAAAGAGCCTACTTTTCTTAAAATTTAAGATTCATGCCAATGATTAATCGATATGGATATATCTAGAATAATGACGAAATTAAGTTGGTAATATCGAAATTTATAATTAGTTCGAAATACTGTATACCTGGCATAATGTAGCCTAATAGAGAACTACAGTTGACAGCCCTGGTGGCTGAATATATTCTTAGTTCCATCTCTTAAGGTTGATCTCTCTTGGTTGATGTCCAATGGATAGCATGGACGTTACATTCAGTTAAACATTGGATCTAACAGCGCGAGTAAAATCATGTTGGCAACAATGACATACATGTATTGGTCAGAAATAATCTGAAATAATATGATCTATTAATGTGTCAATTTTGAATGAAATCCATTAGTTAATATAGAAGTTACATTCATTTTAAAATTGGACCTATCGGCAGGCTTAGAATCATGTTGGTAGGACTGACGTATATAAGTTACTCCACATTAATATAGAATATCAGGTACTGTACGTGTGCATAGTTTAAAGCTGTCGGCTTGCATACTTTGTGATATATGGGTATTTAGATTTAAAAGAATTGTGAGCATTTATTAACAGTTGGCAGCCTTGGTGGCTCTTATGAATACACTAAGTCATATATGTTTATGTTCACATAGCACATACAAAATTTGGTTAAAATCCAGTTGATAGTGTAGAAGTTATATGCATTTAAAATTTCCACCTATCAGAAGGCTTATAATCATTTTGGCAACACTGCTATGTATGGCCTCCTGGAAATTAAACTGCAATATTATTATCTATACGTGTGCCAATTTTGAAATAGCTCCCATTCATACCTTCCAAGATATCCAACATGGAGCTCAGGTATAGATCTTTAATCCTACCAAATTTTGTTTCGATTGCTGCAGCCGTTTAGGAGTTGATAGGGGGGGGGGACACACACAGCCAGACAGACAGAAGGACAGACAGACACACATTTGCCCGATCTCATAAGACTACTTTTTCCTCATTTTTGCAAAATGTGAAAAGTAGGCTAATAAAGTGAGACGGAAAATACTTACAAAATGGAACTCAGATTGAAACTACTCACAAAATGGAGAACGGTAATACTTACAAAAGGGAATTTAGAACGAAAATACTCACAAAAGGAATAGATTGAAAAATTCGCACAAAATCTAGGTTAGGTTCAATATACGTACAAAATGCAACGTAGAGTCGAAATACTTACAAAATACAATTGAAATTCAAAACAATTACAAAATGCAAATGAGATTTAAAATACGTACAAAATGTAATCGGAAATCAAAATACTTGCAAAATGCCCACCATACAAAATGCAATTTAGATTGTCAATCTTAAGAAACTGCAATTGAGGTTGAAAACACTCGCAAAATGTAGTTTAGATCGAAAGAACTTACAAAATGCAACATAGATTGAAAATACCTACAAAAAGGAGTGTAGATGCAAAAAAAAGATCGCTATCAGGAATTTAGATACACGGGAAGCCAATAAACAAAAACAGTGCGAGAATCTTAAAGAGAAAAGGAAATATAATGAAAAGAGAAGGGCCAATTAAGACAGGAATGTGAAATACTCCCTAGGCCTCGGATACCCTAATACCATCGGGGTTGGAAAAGAACAAGAGTTGACCAAGGGAGGTCGACAGGAAAGAAGACGGAGAGGAGCCCGGCAAAGTAAGTGGAAGCATTGCCGGACTCAGCTGGGGTCCCGTGGTCGCCAACTCACGTCCCACTAGATGTGAGCCCCTGGGGAGGAGCCATCTTTCAGTGTTGCCTTATTAACAATATTAATAATTTAGCTTTCAGTCGGTCGACACAAACATCATTCCAATTACTGGAAGTTCCGTGACGAACTAAAGAGCCTACTTTTCATATATCCTGCTCATGTTAATTGCCTCTATCAACATACAAAATTTCAGTTTAATTGCTGTAACAGATTCGTAGATATTGAGAACCGTCTAAATATTGCAGATGGTCGCCCGGTTGGATTTTTATTTTTGTACTATTACATTAAGATTATTGTGTACGGGATGTATTCAAACTTCAATCGCATGATTACAACACAAGAAGTCAATACGAGATTTTAAAATTACGCACAGCAGCCATCTTGTGATTATGCAAACAATTGAAATAAATTAGATGCCAGTGGATCAACATTTGTATAAGCATTTAATGTGCAACGTTTCACGGCACTCGGATAGTTAATTCGCGAGAAACGTCCATTTAAATATTTATACTTCGCGTCGCCGCCATGTTGGATTTGTGCTCACCAGGTTACTGAAAGTCCTATAGGTGAACATATGTTCATAATCTCTATGAACATTAAAAAAATCAGTTTGGTTGCTGTAAAAGATTCATAGATATTGAGAACCGTCTAAATATTTCGGAAGCTCGCCATTTAGGATTGTTATATGTATAGGCCGTAGAGTTATGTACCATTCAAGGACAATTATTGCCTAGGTTCATTATTCAAACTTTCACTTCGATCGCATGATTACGACACAAGAAATAAAAACTTAATTTTAAAATTTCGCACAGCCGCCATCTTGGGGTTATGTAAACAATTGAATTAAATTAGAAGGCAGTGCATTACAATCTGCAAAATCATTTACTGTACCATATTTCACTTCGCTCAGAGAGTTAAATCACGAGAAAAGTATATTAAAATATTTCAAATTCGCTTGGTCGCCATGTTCGTTTTGTACTTTACAGGTTTATGAAATATACATAGGTAAACTTATATCAGTACCCTTTATCACCGTACAAAATTGCAGGGTGATATCTGTAACAATTTCGGAGATATAGAATATCAGTGAAATATTTCGCACAGCCGCCATTTTGAGGTTATGTAAACAATTGAACTAAATTAGACTCCAGTGCATTACAATGTGTATAAACATTTGCTGTACCAAGTTTCATTACGTTTGGATAGTTAAATCGCGAGAAAAGTCTATTTAAATGTCTCAACTTCGCTTGACCGCCATGTTGGTTTTGTAGTCACCAGGTTTTTGAAAGTCCCATAGGTGAACTTCTAGTAGTGTCCTTTATCACCGTACACAATTTCAGGGCGATATCGGTAATAGTTTCGGAGATATTGAATGCTAGTGAAATATTTCGCACAACCGCCATGTTGGATTGGTGAGAAGTAACAAAATTTGAAGGGTGCCCACACGCATCATGGCGTGTCTCGCTCGGAAGTGATGGGCTCCATCTTCGCAACGCTGTACAGCTTTTCCGGGAGCGGCTAAATGGTGAACCATGTGTTATTTCCTCCTAAGAATACAAACCGATATAAAATAAGTGAATTGATTTACCTATTTCACAGTCATACAGCATAACTTTTTGAAGTATAACGATTACAACGCAACCAAGAACTACATTTTCCAACCACCCCGAGCCGAGAAAAAGTTACCTTACAACAATGATAACAACTTTGTTTCTTGGACACACAAAATTATGAAATTAATAAACCAGTTATACAACATTCCAATGTATATTGTGTTTAAATTTGGATTCGATCTGATGACGGGTTTTTGAGATAATAATTCTTAAATGTTACGCATGGTTGAAACACGCTTAAAAACGTGCTCTTTTTGTGTTCCAACTGCGATAAAAATATTAAAATATAAATTAAAAAATCCACACCTACATGAACTAACGTAAAATAGAACGACGAAAATGTTGATGGTATTGGATTTTATGTAGGTCTATTGGTTACTTCAGAAACAACCTTCAAACTCGAGTACACATAATACTTTGGTCGACAGTAGTTGTAACATGAGGCCATTACTCAGCACCACTCATACCTCAGTAGCTTCCATATAATCACAGCCATGAAAGAGACATCAGTGAAAAGCCACATTTTACTCTTGCATTTGTCAACAGACAAATGTATACGTACTGCATTCATCAAGAGATTGTAAACAGGCTGATTAAGGCATTAAGCATCAAAAAAGGAACTTTTGATTTTATTGTTGAAAAACTTAGAAATGGTTATCGCATCAACAAACAAGTAGTTCCGTGAAGAACTAAAGACTATTTTCATATATCCTACTCATGTTAATTGCCTCTATCAACATAACAAATTCAGTTTGATTGCTGTAATAGATTCGTAGATATTGAGAACCGTCTAATATTTCGGATGGTTGCCATGTTGGAGTTTTATATATGTAGGTCTTAGAGTTATGTACTATTACATGAGGATTATTGTGGACGTGTAGTATTCAAACTTCAATCGCATGATTAGGACACAAGAAGTAAAAACGAGATTCTAAAATTTCGCACAGCTGCCATCTTGTGGCTATGAAAACAATTGAAATAAATTAGATGCCAGTGGATTTCATTTACATAAGTATATACCGTACCATGTTTCACTGCACTCGGATGATTAAATAGGGAGAAACGTCCATTTAAATTGTTTTAGTTCACGTCACCGCCATGTTGAATTTGTGCTCACCAGGTTAATGAAAGTCCTATAGGTGGGCGTATGTCCATAGCCTCTGTCAGCATTCAAAATTACAGTTTGATTGCTGTCATTGATTAATATATATTGAGAACTGTCTAAATATTTCGGATGGTCGCCATGTTGGATTTTTGAGTATGTAGGCATAGTGCTATGTACAATTAGATGGCGATCATTGCGTAGTTTCATAATTCAAACATTCACTTCGATCGTATAATACACAATAAATAAAAACTTAATTTTAAAATTTCGCACAGTCGCCATCTTGAGGTTATCTAAACAATTGAATGAAATTAGATGCCAGTGCATTACAATGTGTGTAAACATGTACTGTGCCAATAATTCACTGAGCTCAGATGGTTAAATCGCGAGAAAAGTCTATTAAATATTTCAATTTCGGTTGGCCGCCATTTTAGTTTTGTAATTAACAGGTTTTTAAAAGTTACATAGATGAACTTGTACTACTGCCTTTTATCACCGTACAAATCCTCAGGGTGATATCGGTAATTGTTTCGGAGATATAGAATACCGGTGAAATATTTCGCACAGCCGCCATGTTGGATTGGTGAGACGTAACGAAATTTGAAGTACACAGTCGGGGTCGGCCAAAATAGTGCTATAACCTTACCGAGTTTCATTGAAATCGCTCCAGCCATTTAGATGTTATTAGGGGGATACACACAGACAGACTGACAGACGACAGACACACTCACACACACACACACACACATACGGACGAAAGGTGATCTCATAAGCCTATTTTATTAATAAAATGAAAATAGGCTAAACACCGACTTCCACCCCCAAACTAATCTATGAAGGTGTATCTACTATTGCTGTGGTACACTTCCAGGCTGTTACAGCCGAGCTGCTCGCCAGTGTGGAGTGGAGTACTCGCCGCTTTGCGTGAGTAAACCTGCAACATGCAATATTGCTCTGCTGTGGGGGCTGCCGACACTGCGCGGTGGATACATCAAGAATGGCAGGAAGCGCATGGACTTGTGCTATGACCTTCGCCCAGTAACGTATTGGCTATCACCCCAAGTCTCTCTCCAACCATGCTCCGAGCATCACTGCTGAGTACTCGCGTGTACGCATACTCAAAATCGTGGATTAGGAACAGCAGTAGGCCCTGTCTGAATGAAAATTACTGTTTGTATCACAAGCGTAAGATGTCCTGTTTCTGTATATTAACACTAAATATAAAACAAACGAATAACACGATACGTTTTTCTTAATGTTGCTTGTTTTGAAAAATACGCATCAGGGCATTTGCTTGACCTTCAGAGATCAAGTATAGGTCACATACCCACTTCTCTAAACCGTTGTTTTTATCGTTCATTTCAGTGTGGATTTTTTTTTTTTGTGTTTATAGTTAAATTTTCAGTGTCGTCCTTATCCTTATTCGTATCCTTCTCTTTCTCCTTCTCCTCCTTACCCTTATCCTTCTATTTCCCCTTCTCATTATCCTTAGTCTTACGAGGGAGTTAGCGCAAGTTGCGATCGCAATTGCATAATTGTTTTGGTTTACATGTAAGAGTTGCACATGTACTTTACAAATAAGCGCATAGTATTTGCCATGAACAATTAATAATAATAATAAATAGCCTTACAAATCCCATAAGGGCTATAGCCTCCTGCTTTGCAGGGAATTGCTCAGTTTTAACTCATCAGGTGAGCAAGTCCTGAGGAACATTCGGGGTCATTCTTTCTGATTGGGCCTTCTATATAGGTGTGATTGCGCTGATATAACATTCGCTACAACAATCTGTTATATAGAAACATATTCGTTCATTGAGTCTGGCGATATCAAGGCCTCCAATATCCATTAGTTTTACGAAAATCATAATAGCCATCAACCAATATCTGGGAGCTTCCCATTGTCACTCAACAAACAGCTTACCCTGTCTAAGCACTGCACCAAAGAGTTTAATGTGACGGAAACAGAGTTGCTTACCACTGTAGAAAAACTTCATGAATGCCTGTATTATGCAGTCTTCCGAGTCACACTGTGTTTGAACATCACAAGTACGTTCGGGCAGTATTTTAAAGTAAACCTCTCCGGTCTGAAGTCATCATATCCAGCTACATTCCAGTAATCGCCTTCAGTAATTCTTTCCTCGTGTCGGAAACTAGAATTTGGAATCATTGTCCTCGTGACGTTAGAAATTGTAGGCTACATCCGGTCGCTACGCCCCTGCAGTTTTGGTTTTGGTCACCACAATTATTGTACTTGTGATAAGAATAGAATAGAATGACCTCTGTTCCGAATTTCATGTCCATCCTCGTAATCTTCTGCCCAGAGCTACCTACAGCCCATTTCTTAAACTCGATGCCTGAACATGCGCATGCTTGTAAGGTGCAGTGTAATTGTTCATGACAAATATTGGGCGCTTATTTGTAATGCACATGTAAAACTCTTACATGCAAACCAAAACGTTCTTGCAATTGCAATCGCAACTTGCGCTAACTCCCTCGTTAGTCGTAGCCTTAGTCTTCTTATTCTTATGATGTCATGGTTGTTACTGTGTAGCTCTCCATCCTGTATAGTCAAACACAACTTCTCCACTCATTTGCATTCTGTGTGTGTGGCTCTTCAGTCGCCTGTGTAGGTGCGGTATAATAGTGTTCCTATTGCCGCGTCCCAGCGCGCTGCAGTGTTTTAAATAGCCTGCCTGGCCCGTGGACCTCGTTTGACACGCATCATTAATATTTGATTGGCCTCTCCTTTGAAATGCTTGCTGCGTCAAATGAAGCGCGACATCTTATAAACTCTGCAGGCGTCCCTCGCAGCACAGGACAAGTCACGTAATGTAAGTCACACTGAAAACAAAGCTATTAGATACTGTATTGTTTAGCCTGTTTTCAGTTATGAAAGAGATCACCTTTTGTCCGTGTGTGTGTGTGTGTGTGTGTGTGTGTATGTATACCCTCCTAATTACTTCTAAGCGGATGGAGCGATTTCAATGAAACACGATAAGGTTATAGTACTATTTTGGCCGACCCCGAACGTGCCCTTCAAATTTCACTACGTCTCACCAATCCAACATGGCGGCATTGCGAAGTATCTTACTGGCATTCTATATATCCGAAACTATTACTCATGTCACACTGAAATTTTGCACAGTGATAAAGGGCATTACTTGACCTTTAGCTATGCGACTTTCAAAAACCTGTTAACTAAAAAACGAACATGGCGGCCAAGCGAGATTGCAACATTTAAAGAGACGTTTCTCGCGATTTAACCATCCGAACGCAGTGGAAGTTAGTACAGCAAATGACAATACAAATTGCAATGCACTGAAATCTAATTTAATTCAATTGTTTACATAACCCCTTGATGGCGGCTGTGCGAAATATTAAAATCATTTTTTTTTTATTTCTTGTGTTCTAATCATGCGATCGAAATCAACGTTTGAACAATGAACGTACGCAATAATCCTCATCGAATAGTACATACCTCTATGGCCCACATATATTAAAATCCAACATGGAGACCATCCGAAATATTTAGACGGTTCTCAATATCTATTAATCAATGACAGCAATCAAACTGAAATGTTGTATGTGTATAGAGGCTATAAACATAAGTTCACCTATAGGACGTTCAATGAAGTGGTGAGCACAATATAAATTTTCAAATGAACGTTTCTCGCGATTTAACCACCCGAGCGCAGTGAAACTTGGTACGGTATATGATTATATAAATGTCAATCCACTGTCATCCAATTCAATTAAATTATTTTCATAACCACAAGATGGCGGCTGAGGGAAATTTTAAAATCTCGTTTTTATTTCTTGTGTCCAAATCTTGCGATTGAAGTTTGAATAAAGCACCTACACAATAATCTTCATGTAATAGTACATAACTCGAAGGCCTATAATGAAAATCCAACATGGTGACCATCCATAATATTTACACGGTTCTCAATATCTACGAATCTATTACAGCAAACTGAAAATTTGTATGATGATAGAGGTAATTAATAGACTATAAGTAGGATACATGAAAATAGGCTATTTAGGTCTTCACGGAACTACTTGTTACAATATTGTAATCTACAGTTTAATTCTCTGGATGGCTTTGCCCCTTGAAGGAGTATATAACTAGTTGACGTCACATGTTTCGATTTTTTTTTTTCTTAATTACATTCGTTATGTTTTCTTCAAAGTGTAAACATTTGAAAATGATATTACAACCGAAACTCTCCCTATATCCCCCCCAGGGGCTCACGGCTAGTGGGACGTGGGTTGGCGACCACGGGACTCCAGATGAGTTCGGCACACTTACTTGTGCCGGGCTCCTCTCTATCATCTTTCCTGTCGACCTACCTTGGTCAACTCTTATTCTTTTCCGACCCCGACGGTATTAGGGTATCTGAGGTCTAGGGAGTCTTTCACTTTCCCACCTTAATGGGCCCTTGTCTCATCTTTTCTGATCCCTCATGCTTCAAGGGGTCAGACCTCTTCTGTTCTCTTCATATCTCCTGCCTTCTGCTCAAGGCCCTCAAGGAGGCAGGGTGTGTGTAGCCCCACCACTTATGGTGCACCCTGGATAGTGCTACACCCTCAAGGGCTCACGGCTGATTTTTTCCCTTTTCCCAGTGCCTCTGGGGTGGACCCTCTCATCTTTCCTACCTGGCTTTCATGGCTCTTCTTCCTTCCAAGTCCCTCAATCCACATTCTTCGAGGGGTGAGGGCATTTCTTTTCCTCTTGTCCATTATTTGTCTTATTCTTTATTTGTTTACCATTTCTTCTTCTAGTTTGTAAGACAGTAGTTAGTATTAGTTATAGCTTTCATTACATTCTCATCTCATCTTTCACTATCACCCAAACCATTAGGGGTCGATAATCTAGATGTTAGGCCCCTTAAAACAACAAGTATCATCATCATCATCATCTCCCTATATCGCTCAGTGTTTAGACCCACCTTGCTGTATGGAAGTGAGAGCTGGGTAGATTCAGTATATCTGATACATAAGCTTGAGGTAACTGATATGAGGGTAGCATGAATGATTGCTGGGACAAATAGATGGGAGCAATGGCAGGAGGGTACTCGTAATGAACAGATAAAGGCTAAGGTAGAAATAAACTCGCTAGATGACCCTATTTGTTTGAGCCTACTCAGATGGTGGGGACATGTGAAGAGAATGGTGGAGGAGAGATTATCTAAGAAGTTAATGAGTTCGACTGTAGAGGGTAAGAGTTAGTTAGTTAGTTAGTTATTAGAGTTTTAAGGGACGGAACAGGGAGGTAATCTGTCAGGTTATTGTCATTAGCATGGTTATTGTTTGTATTATTGTTATTATTATTATTATTATTATTATTATTATTATTATTACTATTACTATTATTATTATTATATTGATACGTTCAAAATGCCATTGGGTATAATACACCATTTCAACGGCAAGCGTTGAAATATGAAATGGCATGCTGAGCTTCTATGCCCAAGATCGCGGGTTCAAACCCGGCCAAAGTCACCGGATTTTTAAGAGCGTTAAAAATCCCTCAGTATGCCTTCCTTCAGAGGGGAGGTAAATCCGGCGATTTATGGCATGTAAAAGAACCTTCCACTAACTACAATATTGTGTGAAGCTAAATTTGTAGGTTAGATTTGATTAACGCTTTATTACGTCAACGTTTATAACCAGGTGCCGGTTGCGGTGGCATCTACTGTAGTAGCCATGTTCACAGCTAGGTAGCATTTGGTAGCAAAAGTAGGAACTACTTGTATTTGATCGTCTGCAGCCCTTACTTGAATTACAGATAACACACTAATACAGCCATCACAATTAACACCGGTTATCAGACAGATTCTACACACACCCAAAGTACACGGGGCTACATGATCGCGTTGTCGCAGCCCATAAACTAAGGAACCAACCTAAGATGGAGTGGAGTTCTTTATGTTGGTAGGTTGAGGAACGAACAAGACATTTTGCATACCCAGCTTCACAAGGTTGGCCCTCAGCGATTTGAGAATGATGCCAGTGGAAGAGATTATGAAAGGCAATATACAGTAGTAACACATTTCTATCGGCAGATCTGTCAGATCTCTTCAGCTCAGCGGTAAAGATCTGGCCTGCTATCACAAGGGTTGCAAGATCGAATCCTGGCTCAGTCAGTTGGCATTTAAGGGGGCGCAAATGCAAGGGAGTCGTGTCAGTAGTCTTACTGGTACGTTGAAGATTCCCATTGGAGCAAATATCTGTCACCCGGGCATCTCTAAAAGCCTCAGTAGAAGTGACGTAATACCAAACACATTATAGCATACTTTCAGCCAGAGGAGTGTACTTGGTCTCTTTCTCAGCATAAATTGGTTTGATATTATGCGAGTTAAAGATTGCGATGTCGAGAAGAAAGGTTCTCTTCTGTAGTTTTTCAATAATAAAAAATAATTATAATGTCTGGCCTGTTTGCTAATATTATAATTAATATTATTATTCTTGTATCGTGTTGGTCAACTAAAGATCACATCATTTCAACTTCCACTCTCTGCTTTAAAATTAGTCCAGTATTCCTGCATTCGTAGACGGTGTTGCTCCTTTCTCTCTTTTGTCCTCGCTTTTCCAGTTTTCAGCGTCGGCTTTGGTTGGAAACTCTGATGTTTGAGAGGGGTTTACTCCTAAGTTAGTCACACTGTAATATTCACATGAGATCTCGATTTCCTGCAGATCATTACGTATCTCACTCAACCAGGCTCCCTTTGTCTGTTTGCCTTCACGAAAAGTGAAAATGCGATAGGTTAACCTCCTCCTCCTCCTCCTTATTTCTTTCGTCTTCTGTTTATGTGTGGTGCTGGGGCTGTGATTATTAATAAACGATTGTATACCCTTTGAGCTAAATAGCATTTTATTTAGTATCTGTGGAAAGAGCTCCTATTCTTATTCTCAATATCATTCTCATCCTTATTCTTATTAACACAAATAGTATGAAATAATATAAATATAGGCTAATACTATGCCAATAAAATCAATGAAGAATGTTAGGATTAAATGAATTTCTACAGTTTATTATAGTAAAAGGATATTACTACGGATCGAACGTTTCGGCTTACTGAATGCTTACCTATATTAAGGGACTGGAATAAGGCACAACAGGAATGTATGGTCACAAGACCCTCCTCATTGACTAGCTGGTTATGTAAGAAGGTAGCAGATGGAACTGCCTGCTCCCCGCTGCGAGCCCCATCGATCCTACAGCCCATCACGCCACTGGTCCATCCGTCACCATCGACTTAACTGGGTCTGTCGTAATGGGCGCACAGGATTCAAGCAAATAGCACGCCTCGCAATTGATAGCTCTCTTCCAACTCGAACTTAATTTCCACAAATCGTCTCCACAATTACTGGGGAGAGAGTGTCAGACGTTCTGTGATGAATGCTGTTTTACACGTATCCCTCTTTATCATCCTCCTCTCCGAGATGGAGTCAGCACTGCAAACAATGCCATTTTACTGGATAAATCTAGCCAGAGGCGTCCAACTTAATTAACAGAATTGTTTTTCAGTCAGCAGAAACGTGTGTGCCCAATTATATTGGGAAGGAACTAACAAACGTGTATCACCCAACCTGAAAGAAATGTGACATAATAGTACATTATGCAACGAGCCTATAATGGTAAATTCCATACGAGTGTCTTAATTAACATTATAGGCGACTTGCATACGATTGTTTATGTTCGACGATAATTATAACTTTATTAAATGTTCTAACATAAAATTTCATAAATATCTGTCGATATTCTGTCGGTAGACTACTTCTTCTTGGGAATTGTGTGGGCTCACCATTTGATCTCTACCCGATGATGGAATCCAAGGCTTTGAAACATTGCTTAACCTGAAGTAGCACCAACAGATAGCGCACAGGTACTATGTTGGATCATTTTGTTGTTTTTGTCAAATAATAAAAGAAAAACAAGACGTTCCGTGACGAACTAAAGAGCCTACTTTTCGTAAAATTTAAGATTCATGCCAACGATTAATCTATATGGATCTATCTAAAATAATGACGAAATTAAGTTGGTAATATCGAAATTTCTAATTAGTTCGAAATACTGTATACCTGGCATAATGTAGCCTAATAGAGAACTACAGTTGGCAGCCCTGGTGACTGAATATATTCTTAGTTCCAACTCTTAAGGTACAGAATACAGAATTTACTTGAAGTCCAATGGATAGCATGGACGTTATTTGCAGTTAAACATTGGATCTAACAGCGCTCGTAGAATCATGTTGGCAACAATGACATACATGTATTGGTCAGATATAATCTGAAATAATATGATCTATTGTTGTGTCAATTTTGAATGAAATCCATTAGTTAGTATAGAAGTTACATGTATTTTAAAATTGGACCTATCAGCAGGCTTAGAATCATGTTGGCAGCACAGACGTATAATAGTCACTCCAAATTAATCTAGAATGCCAGGTACTATACGTGTGCAAAGTTTAGAGCTATTGGCTTGCATACTTTCTGATATATTGATATTAGGGTAACAAAAATAGAGACAGTATTTATTAACAGTTGGCAGCTCTGGTTACTTGTAAGTATCGGCATAGTCATATCTGTTATGGTACACATAGCACACACGAAATTTGGTTGAAATCCAAATTATAGTATAGAAGTTACATATATTTAAAGTTGGACCTCTCAGCAGGCTTAAAATCATGTTGGTAGCACTGACGTATATAAGTAACTCCAAATTAATATAGAATGTCAGGTACTATACGTGTGCATAGTTTTTAGCTGTCAGCTTGCATACTTTCTGATATATGGGTATTTGGATTTTAAAAAATGAGAGCATTTATTAACAGTTGGCAGCCCTGGTGGCTCTTAAGAATCCGCTCAGTCATATCTGTTTATGTACACATAGCACATACGAAATTTGGTTGAAATCCAATTGATAGTGTAGAAGTTATATGCATTTAAAATTTGGACCTATCAGCAGCCTTATAATCATTTTGGCAACACTGCCATGTATGGCCTCCTGGAAATTATACTGCAATATTATTATCTGTACGTGTGCCAATTTTGAAATAGCTCCCATTCATACCTTCCAAGATATCCAACATGGAGCTCAAATTTCAATTGCGATTTTTCAGCAGTTGGTAGCACTGACATCATTTTCAAATATGGTCGTGAAATATTCAGGTATAGAATGTCAACGGAAAGCAAATCAATTTAGTCCCAAATAGAACAGTAACGGTATCTGGCGGAAAAGTTTCGCATAAGAAATCCATTTACTGAACAGGGAGCTGGATTATAATTTCCGTGGAACTAATATCATTCGGCTGCTTCCTCCATGACGTCATGGTGTGTTTATGTCAACAAATTAACTCCTACCAAATTTTGTTTCGATTGCTGCAGCCGTTTAGGAGTTGATAGGGGGAAGACACATACAGCCAGACAGACAGACAGACACACATTTGCCCGATCTCATAAGTCTACTTTTTCCTCATTTTTGCAAATTGTGAAAAGTAGGCTAATAGGCTGTTACAAACGCTTTGAAATTAAAATGTATCGTGTTATCAACTAGTTATTCTTAAAATCCGATGCGTATAGAATGTCAACGGAAAGCAAATCAATTTAGTCCCAAATAGAACAGTAACGGTATCTGGCGGAAAAGTTTCGCATAAGAAATCCATTTACTGAACAGGGAGCTGGATTATAATTTCCGTGGAACTAATATCATTCGGCTGCTTCCTCCATGACGTCATGGTGTGTTTATGTCAACAACTGCATTCACTAAAATTGTCGGTGAAATCTTACGAACGTATAGAAATTTGGGTTGAGGATATTAAGGTACAGTGCTATTTCTTTCTCGATATTGCCCAGTTTGTTTATGCATTGTAACTACAATGGTTGATCCAATATAGGTTACATTGTCAACTTTCAAATCATGTAATTCATGTCCGACATGTTGGATTTTCAGTGCATGTCAGACGCTATCCTTACCTAATTGGTCAATGAATGAAAATATTGAGCTCTGATTGGTTGGAAAAACAGTGTTATAATTAAAAGTAGTACTTCAATGACGCCCATATGATACAGTTTTCTGGCATATAATATTTACATATCGACATCGTCAAACATAAATTATATTTATACACTTCATTAACGCACTTTTTGGACAAAATTGGTTATTTATGGATTATTTTATTAATTTGTTAATGAATTAATTTATATAATAATATGTTGATTCATTATTATTAATTTATGAATTATTTAACGTATACTATTAATTAATTGATTATTTTATTAATTTTATCATTTATTTGTTTATTTTGGAAGCGTTTGTGAATCATGTAGACCAGCATATTAAAATCATCCGGACCTCGGGGTCATACCGGATTCAAAATTTGGATTAGAAAACACTCTAGCCCACTAAGGTTCTTAAGATTGTTCAAATGACTTAACACACATCCTTCATAGTTTTTTTTTTTTAATTACAACTGACAAAAATACAAAAACAAGATGTTTATCAAAGAACATATGGCCCACTCTCTCCCAAATGTATGGGTATACTTACAACTCTTTGTCCTCGCCCCTAAACAATCCCCTCCACCACCATGTATTGTTTGTTTTCTTTTATATTTATAATTAGCCAGTAAGTATGTGTCAAAATTAATATTATATACTTTATGATGATGGAATAACAAAACTACCAACTTATTGCAATGCATTCACGTCCCTTAATCTCCGTATTAACCCTCCAACAGTAAGAATCCTTCGTTTCAGGTATCTTCCTCTTTAAAAATTCATGGCGATCACAGTAGGTTGGTGCTGCAAACTAGCAGTGAATTAATATATATCTTGAACATCTCTGAGTGTTGTATGAGCAGGCAGTTTAAAGCAACCAAGAGGGATGCGATCCAGCTGGCAGTGCTTAAAAGTAATCAGAGCGCGGTCATGGCTAGAAGTTGAAGTATTACAAAATTGCAATACTTCAGAAGGCCAGGAATTTACAAAGCGAAATGTTTGGAACAATTTACCCACGTAATCCGCAAGAGGACAGCACCGTACAGAGGCATTGAGAAGGCTGTGGTTGATGACAACGTGTGTCTTGTTCTTCTATTCTCCTTTTTCTTTTGTCTTCTGTTTATGTGCGGTGCTGGGACTGTGATTATTAATAAACGAGTGTATACATTAGCCTCTCCTATTAGCTGAATAGCATTTTATTTAGCATCTGTGTAAAGAGCTCGTGTACATCATTTGTAAAATAATTCAATTAAAAAAGGTAAATCTAGTAGGTTTTGAACCCCAGCCGCCCTCGCGAGAGATTAACGCGCTAGCACAGAGCCAAATATGTCCATAATATATCAATGTTACTAACCGACTTAGATACAACGCGTTAGCAAATAATGTCTAGAAATGAACGATTTCTTCACTGCAGTGCATCTTCATTATAAATAATTTCATACAAAGTTTATATTATTTCTATCAGTAGGCTATATCGCATACAACATTCTCAAACTACTGAAATATA
Organism: Meconema thalassinum; assembly: GCA_946902985.2. Lineage (NCBI taxonomy): Eukaryota > Metazoa > Arthropoda > Insecta > Orthoptera > Tettigoniidae > Meconema > Meconema thalassinum. The sequence continues at coordinate 2,124,301,690 of OX336388.2, forward strand.
GGACAGGCACAAGAGGTCAGCCGCCATCTTGTCATGTGACAGAGACGGCTCAGCTCTTTTAAGTCACTTAAAAGTGTAATATTATAATATAAAATTATAATATACAACGGGTCACCTCCTTTAGGATAGCTTAAACCATCCTCGAATCGATAATCGGAATAGGTGGGTCCTAAATTATTAATTATAAAGCTTGCATGATTCACACGGCCCCATCTTTCAATGGTACGGCGGGTGATCATGTAGTTAGGGCACATGACGCGTCTCATACGATGGTATGTTTTTTACCCAATTTCGTAAAGATCCTATGGTTAGTTTAGTCGTAATTTAATGTTAAGTTTTGACCATTTAAGTAGCCACCATTGAGATTTGGTAAAGATGGCGGCAATATAAAACATGACCCTGAGGTGCCCTTTGCTAATACCAAATTTCGTTCAATTAGGTTTCATCGTGTTCAATTGATTGGGGGGGGAGCAGACATACACATACACACACAGACACATAATTGTTCTTGCAAAAAGTCCCTTTATACTAGCCACGTTTTTCCACAAGCGGTGATCTGCAAGTAAAACAGGCATTTTTAGAGTTTAAATATGTGTTTCAAATTTGTTTCAAATGTAGATTAAGGCTTTCACGACCTGGATTACTAATCAAATAATTCATGGTTTTTGGGCTAATGCCGTGTGAAATTAAATTAAATACCACCAGACGTTTCGAAGGAACCTTGCCTCCTTTTTCAATGGAATTAAACAATGTGGCCAAAGAAAGTATATCAATGAGATTACAAAAAAACAAGTAGTTCCGTGAAGACCTAAAGCCTATTTTCATATATCCTACTTATGTTAATTACCACTATCAACATACAAAATTTCAGTTTGATTGCTGTAATAGATTCTTAGATATCGAGTTATTGCGGATGGTCACCATGTTGGGTTTTTATATATGTAGGTCTTAGAGTTATGTACTGTTACATGAAGATTATTGTGTACGTGTAGTACTCAAACTTCAATCACATGATTAGGATACAAGAAGTAAAAACAAGATATTAAAATTTCGCACAGCTGCCATCTTGTGGTTATGGAAACAATTGAAATAAATTAGACGCCAGTGGATTAACATTTGTATCAGGATTTACTGTACCAAGTTTCATGCACTTGGATGGTTAAATTGCGAGGAACGACCATGTGAATATTTATACTTCGCGGCGCCGCCATGTTGGATTTGTGATCACCAGGTTATTGAAAGTCCTATAGGTGAACTTATGTCCATAGCCCCTATGAACATTAAAAAATTCAGTTTGATTGCTGCAATAGATTCGTATATATTGAGATCCATCTAAATATTTCGGATGGTCGCCATGTTGGATTGTTATATATATAGGCCATAGAGTCATTAAAGGAAAATTATTGCGTAGATTCATTATTCAAACTTTCACTTCGATCGCATGATTACGACACAAGAAATAAAAATTTAATCTTAAAATTCGCACAGCCGCCATCTTGAGGTTATGTAAACAATTGAACTAAATTAGATACCGATCCATTACAATATGTATAAACATTTTCTGTACCAATTTTCATTGCGTTTGGATCGTAAAATCGCGAGAAAAGTATTTTTAAACTTTCAAATTCGCTTGGCTGCCATATTATTTTGTAGGTAACCGGTTTTTGAAAGTCTCATAGATGAACTTCCAGTAGTGCTCTTTATCTCCGTACAAAATTTCAGGGTGATATCGGTAATAGTTTCGGAGATATTGAATGCTGGTGAAATACTTCGCACAGCCGCCATGTTGGATTGGTGAGACGTAACAAAATTTGAAGGGCACGGTCGGGGTCACCCGGAACAGTGCTATGAACTTACCGAGTTTCATTGAAATCGTTCCTGCCGTTTGGAAGTTATTAGGGGACACACGCACACACACGAATCACACACGCACACACAGACACACGGACAAAAGGTGATCTCATAAGCCTATTTCTTCATAACTGAAAATAGGCTAACTACAGTAGATAAATTCCCCTGTTCGTCACCAGAAAGCAGCTGCCAGAAATTACTGTATGGACCATGGTAGAAAAACGCGCCATACTTAATAAGAATGGTGGACAGAGTAGTAGGGAAGGAGATGGAAAAGGGGGTGTGGAAGAAATATTGAGACTCCTCGAAGAATGAGGATGTCCAAATAAGGAGAAAGGACATCTTGATACCGTAAGGTAAAAATTATGGGCGAATAAAAAAAATACTACTTCTACTCATTTTTACATACGTTCCCCCTTAAGTTTATTTTTATGGGAGGTGTGAGAGTAAAGAGGTTAAGTAAGAACCCCTTCTATACGCGATGCGATAAAGTGCACTGTAATAATTGTTCTATGTAATTAGTTTGAGAACTAGCTGTACTGGGTGCAAACTGGTGACCACACGCCGGGTTAAGATAATAGCTTATTCCGTTTGTAGAGTGATTATTGCTCCCGACATCAAAGGTAATGGATTACAAATCCCCTAATGGTGGTTATCACCCTCATCTCAGTTCGGTGGTAAGCTGTGTGCTAATTACCAAAGCGAGTGTAAGACATGTGGTCAACATAGCACAAGACATTCTGCAACCACTCGCCCGAGCCACGGCTTCACTGAGCTCATCTAATTCGAGGGAATGCTAAAATGAGATATGACCATTGTGTATATGCTGAATAAAGGAGTTCATTTAATTCCATTGATGATCAAAGAGGCTATTAGGCTATGTGATGTACAAAGAGTATAAACCTTATAGGTGGGAGGTAGAGAATGATCATGTCTGATGATTGCTGGAATCCAGCCCGTGACTTTCAATCTTGGCTACCACTGCTGTGTCGTTGAAACTCTTCAGTAGGTCAACATGAATTTGTCCAATGACTGGACGGGGGCACAATGTATATTTAACATATCCCTCCTTATATTATTCTGCTATGATCCCATTCCAGTTTTGTACCGAAAATAAGGTCCCATTAACACCAACCTACACATATGGGGTACCTACAGGTTCAGCATAACCCAATGCGTAAGCGAAACGCACTCACTTACTATTTTAATGCCTCACAATTAAATAAATAGCTTAAAACATATACTGTATATTTACAATGAAATAATGAAAGAATTCAACACGATAACCATGGTAACAGAATCTCACAGGTCATAAGGATATCACTGAACCAAATTAAGCTGTAAAATTCATCAATATATGCCGTATAATGCGCTTAAGAGGGTCAAGGGGCACTCTAGATTTTTGTTCACGCAGTTTTCACGTGTGAGTGTGGTACGAAAGGTCTTTTTCACCCGACTATAAAGGGTCTCCGAAAACCACATTTGAAAGCCCTTAAATTAACAGTGTCTGTGATATTCCCAGAAAACTAACTTCGCTATGATATACCTATGAAGGAATGACAAACCCATAATCACTGCGCCAGTACCTGAATTGATAAAGTCTGATTATTCATACCAAGGATCAGTCATAGCATTCATGATTGAGATTTTGGTAAGCGTACTCTTTACTACTAGAATATTCGCGGGCGAAGCCGCGACGGTTAATGCTAGTAAATATTAAATAAGAAAGGAAAATCCTAAGAAACGTTTTTGGACCAGTCTGTACAGGGGGAATCTGGATGTAATAAAAATCCCAAGACTTATACCAGCACTCGGAGCAAAATCTCAGTCACATTTAGGAAAAGACGATTGAAATTTTACGGGCATATCCACAAGATGAGCAATCAGAGACTGACCAAAAGGATTCTCAACCTTGCCCTGTCAATGAAAGTTAAAAACACCTGGCTGCTTGAAATTGGAAAAGATCTTCACGAAATAGGAATCACAGATGGCATTGTACTAGACAGAGCTAAGTTCAGAGAATTAATCGATAATCACCGCATTGCTGACCATCCAAGCCTTATCACCAACAAAACCTGGTCAGAAGATCGCAAGAGAAGCCACAGCGAGGAGATGAAGAGATTTTGGGAGAAGAGAAAGGCAAGGCCACCAGCTAAATGAGTTCAATCGCGCTCTTTAGTCGTGCATGCCGAAGAAAGAAATAACTCATTAACACTCCCGGACAGAAATTACATGTATTAGTTATGACCACAATTATAATGGGGCAACTTTTACGATTATGGTCTAAGGGCCGCAACAGATTACCCTCGGCCTCGTGAGACAGAACTGAGATTCCGACCTCAGCCATCGAGAAGTGTTTTTCCGTATCTACGGTAGGCAAATTCCGGAATGGTCCTTAAACGAAGACAGGAAAGCAATGGCAAACTACCTCAGTCCCACTCTGCCTCACAATGCTACTTGGGGTTTTTGTAGGTTTCTACCCGCATAGCCTATGGTGCCTTTTGAGGATCCAGTCAGCCTCCAGCTGACAGACCTATATTGTCACGGCCGCCTCCTGCCTAAATTACAAATAAACACAATAGCACAGCCATCACAATGACGTAGGTTATCAGACAGATTTTACACAAACACAACACCCAAGTAAGCGGGGCTGCATGCCCTCGATGTCGCAAAGCTCCTAAATGAATTTACAACATCCAATCCTGCATTCATTCATTCATTCAATCAACCAATCGTCAATTCATCAATTCCTTCATTCGTCCATTCATTCAACCATCCATTCATTCCACCAATCGTCAATTCATAATTCTCTCAATCGTCCATTCATTCAACCAATCGTCAATTCATTAATTATTTCATTCGTCCATTCATGCATTCTTTCGAACAATCATCAATTCATTAATTCTTTCATTCGTCCATTCATTCAACCAACCGTCAATTCATTAATTCTTTCATTTGTCCATTCATTCAACCAAACGTCAGATCATTAATTCTCTCATTCGTCCATTTATTCATTAATTCATCCATTCTTTCAATTAATCGTCAATTCATAATTTATTCATCCACCCATTCCTTCAACCAATCGTCAATTAATCAATTCTTTCATTCGTCCACTCATCCATCCGTTCATTCAACCAATCGTCAATTAATTAAAACTTTCATCCGTCCATTCTTTCAACCAATGTCAAGTAATTAATTATTTCATTCGTCCATTCATTCATTCAACCAATCGTCAATTCATTAATTCCTTCACCCGTCCATTCATTCAAAAATCGTCAATTCATTAATTCGTTTTCGTCAATTCATTCATTCATTCATCCATCCATCCAATCGTTCAACCAATCATCAATTCATTAATTTTTCATTCGTCCATTCATTCATTCACTCCTCCATTCATCATTTCATCGAATCATGTATTCATCCATCCATTCATTCATTCATTCATCCATCATCGAACCTGGACTGTATGGATACTAACCAATAACGCTCACCAGTACATTATTCATTATCTAGTGCAAAAATCTCAAATTTAACATGTATTAGTATTATTGTTGTTGTTTAGATTACTTGTCATAGCCGCTTAATTCACACACTCTACTGTGTAATGCAACAGATTCCGAAATCTTCCCAGTATCTCCATCCACGACAGGTAGCTCGCACGGAAACAAGAGCGTGTTAATTATGGATATTGTTTCGTTCACACGCGTAGTCCTTATCGCGTGCCTCCAGCACAGAGATAAGATTACCATCTGGCGACCACAATCCCAGAGAGTGGTTCTTACAGCACTTCCGTCGAGATAAACGAACGTGAAATTTGAATACCATACAATAATCAGAAAGCTGCCCTTATAATTATTACTACTATTATTATTATTAAGATCACATAAGTGGGACAAATCAACATATCGTGACCACTTCTCTTAAGGTGGCACATTGAGTAACGAGCGAACAATGGAACAGGTGTCCAAAGATGACTGACTGCCTTCTGCATGGTGATATGTAGGCCTAGACCTGCATGTATTCCCAATATTTCTAGATTGCGAGCCAATGATTTAGGGATGATGCCGGTAGAAGACTATGGGCAAAACCACTACACTTTCCTGTCACCATATTTGCCGTATTTTCTCAGCCAAGGGCAGATATTTGGCGATCTTCTCACAGCAGGTTTTGTAGAAAATTATAGGAATAGGGTACTGAAATATCAATGAGGAAGGTTCTCTTCTGCACCTTGTCCACAAGAACGATATCTGGCCGATTTTCCGGCATGGTTTTATCAGGTTCTGATCGGTCCCATAACAACTTGTGACTAGGATTTTCCAAAACGGCGTCAGAAACATACTGATAGTAAGGCAAAGTATTCTCAGATTATTCATAATGTTGAATTTTGGGCTTATGCCGTGTTTTATGCCATTATAGCCCCATCTTTGGGCACCTTCTATATGTTCTTCGTTGCTTACTCTTAGCAACATTGTCGTATTCCAGATTATTCCTGACGATGAAAGACATGGTTTCTTTCGAAACGCGTCGAATTGCAATATAATAAAACACGGCATAAGCCCAAAATTCAACATTATGAATAATAACACGGGCCGTGAAAGTCTAAATGGCAATATTCTCAGATTCATTCATTTCCGTGTCCGATCATTTCCAGAATGTAGCAACTCCGATGGCCTTGTTGTTTGCCTCGATCAGGTCCTGGGTAGTGCAGGGTTGTTCTAGTAGTGGACAAATGAGCAGGTGGGCTGGGTCTTGTGTTGCTCCACACTCGCAGGACGTGTCTCCATCAGCTGGAAGGATACCCCATTTCTGCATGTTGGTCTTGCAACGAGGGACGCCTACCCTGAGACGATTAAGTGATTTCCAAACAGGGTAAGGCAGGTCATTTCCTGGGGCTAGCTCTTCCTTAACAGGGATATCCAGCGGCAGCTTGCTCTTCCACCTGGAGATGCGGTTAGATTCCGATATTCCCTCCAGTGATTGAGTCCTGGCGATGAAACTCTTGATTTCAGTCGACGGACAACAGCCTGATGATTATGCAGTGGATGACGGGGATCATTAATCTGCTTCGCCCTCTCTGCATCAGCAGCAACAGCCCTTCTGATAGTTGGGGGAGCTATCCCAACAATCGGGTAGAGTTTGTCGACTGGAGTAGGCTTCATACATCCCGACAAGATTCGTATGGTCTCGTTGATGGCAATGTCAATCTGCTTGGTGTGACTGGATGCACTCCACACAGGTGAAGCGTACTCTGCAGCAGACATGCACAAAGCAAGAGCAGAAGTTCTTAGGACGTGAGGACTTGCCCCCCAGGTGGTGGCTGTGAGCTTCCTCAAAATATTGTTCCGTGAACTAACTTTCAGCCTGGTCTTATGGCAATGTTTCTTGAAGGACAGTGTTCGGTCAAGAGTAACACCTAGATACACGGGTGTTGGACAATGTAGGAGTTGTTTGCCTTGCCATGTAACATCCAGTTCCCGCCGAGCTTCTCTATTCCATAAGTGAAATGCACATACTTGAGTCTTGTTGGGATTTGGCTTAAGATGATTGGCTTCATAGTAAGATCCAAGGGTATCTAGTGCAGAAGTCAACTTTCCCTCCACCTCTTCAAATGTTTTCCCTTGGGCAGCCACTGCAGTATCATCAGCATAGATGAAAAGCCTAGAATGTTCTGGTATGGGCTGATCGTTAGTGTAAATATTAAATAGCACAGGAGCGAGTACACTGCCTTGAGGTAAGCCGTTCTTTTGTATGCGCCATCTGCTCTTTTTACCATGGAGAAAGACTTGAAACCTTCTATTCTGCAGGAGAGTGCCAATAAGGGATGTTAGTTGGTAGTCGTTGGAGGTCTGGTACACTTTCCTCAGCAACTTTCTGTGGTTGATAGTGTCGTAAGCAGCTGTTAGATCGACAAAGGCAACTCCAGTTATCTCACCTTGTTCATACCCATCCTCGATGTATTGAGTGAGGTTCAGTATCTGACTGCAACATGACTTTCCAGATCGAAACCCAGCTTGTTGGGGAATGAACTTATCTTCAAGGATGCCGCTAATTCGGTTCAGGATAAGGCGCTCGAAGATCTTGAAACAGTGACATAATAAGGATATTGGGCGAAAGTTTTTAGGATCGTTTGGCTCCTTACCAGGCTTAAGCAGTGCAACCACTCGGGCTTTCCTCCAGAGCCTGGGGATATAAAGCTTAGATCCACACTCATTAATCATCGTAAGCAGCCATTGTAGGGTGGTCTGGCCGAACTTTTTGATCTGTTCTACTCTGATGTCATCGATGCCAGCAGCTTTATTCAATTTCAACGTGGAGATGGCAGATTCTAGTTCATTCAAGGTGAAAGGTTCTCGTAGGTTATGGTTCTCATGTCCTGAGGTTCGTTCCAGTTGCTCCCGTGAGCTCCGACCTTTAGTCTTCCCGTTCATGAGTAATTGGGTTGCAATCTGGTCTGCTGTTATTGTGGTGACGTTTCTAGATGTCGTTGGGTCACCGCTGAGCTTTTTCAGGAGATTCCAGGCCCGCCTACTATTTAACTTCATGTCGAGATTCTCCACCAGTGAGGTCCACTTAGCTTTGTAATGTGCTGAGATAGTTTGCAACAATTCCTCGCCAACATGGATAGTATCATCAGAAAATGGGTCTGCCTCAAAGAGATCTTTGTAGTGGTTCATCAGCTGTTTGCTGTTATCAGTCAGTCCTGGTATGTAGCTTGTTCTACAACCTCTTGGGATAGTCCTTCTAGAATCTGTATGGACGCATTTGACAAATGCCTCATACATCTCAGGTTGCGGCGGGATTTTGGCAACTTCTGTATCAAGCTCTTTGGCAAATCTTTCCCAGTCGGCCTTCTGAAAATTAAACCTTCGCTTGAAAGGCACCTCCTCTGGCACAACCATGGCATTCACTGTGCAGATTATGGGCCTATGTTGGGTAGATGGAATGGGCTTACCCATCATCTTCAAACAACTCCCAGCAACTTTGGATGACACGAAGATATTATCGGGGTTGTAGCCTCTCCTCCATCGGCAACTGTTGAAGGATGCTGGCAGCTTTGGATCATGAATTAGCTGAAGATCATGATTCTCTGCCCAGGTTTCCAGTTTTTCGCCATTTATATCTGAATCTGGGTATCGCCAAGATGTGCTTCGGCAGTTGTAATCGCCAATGATGAAGTTTACGTCCTGGTAGTTGAAGTTGGCAGGTTCCTCAAACGTGAAGTCGACATTGGGGGGCTTGTATATAGAAGTAGCGCAAAAGTGTGGTGTAGATATTGAAAGAATCTCGATGTCATCCTTTCCAGTCAGCGAGGCTGATGTGATATTTAGGTTTGGTTTGGTAAAAATGGCACTGCCGTATTTATCGTGGGGCCTTTCCAGAACAAGCTCCATGCCTGCGATTTTGGGCCGATGGCTGTTGTAGCCCCGGTGAGTCTCTTGCATTAGGAGTATGTCACATTTACATTCGTTGCACAAATCTGCCAATAAGGTCTCTTTGGCACGCGAGAATCCCTCGATATTAATCGAGACTATAACAGATAATAAGTGATTTTGAGAAAGGTGCAGGTGTATTATTTTGGCCACTTGGTTGTGCCTCTTCATGTATTATTATTATTATTATCATTATTATTATTATTATTATTATTCATTCAATTTCGCTAATTGGCCAACTAGGGACCACGATAAGCCTCATTTTACATTCTGGCATTTGCTAATTTTTCGCTTGATCCATATTGTCTTCATGAGCTCACTGTGTTTAGCACGACGTTCCTCTGTCCATTTCGCACCAGTAGTCCGTTTTTCGTCCCGAAAAGTCCCAAACGTCTTGATGGCTGCTCTATAAAGATTTCGGTCTTGTGCATCTTCTGGTCGTATCCCCAATTCTTTCAGATCTTTCTGGACGTTAACATACCATGGCATTGTCGTTTTTGGTTATTATTCTTCTTCTTTTTGCGTTTTGCCCATTATAGAGCGCGCTTGAACTTGTTTTTCGGCTTGATGATATTCGCCTTCCTATCTTCCCAAAATCTCTTCATGAAGTCACTGTGCTGCTTCTTCCGTTCTTCTGTCCACTTGGTTCCAGTCCTGCCACTAGTTTTCACCCTAAACTTGTGCTTTGTTACTGCGGTCCTGAAGACTTTGCGGTTTCTCAGAATATTTTCTCCGATGTTCAACTCTTGCAGGTCCTCTCTTGATTCATCCAGCCAGGCTATCCTTGATTTCTGAGAATTTATTACATTGAATAACCTTTTTGTAAGTCTATAATCGTCCATCCTGAAGAGGTGTCCATAAAATGTTAAACGTCTTTTTCGTACCGTGTTGCTGAAACTATCTGTGTGACGGTATAGGTCTGAATTTCGTCTTTTAATCCAAATTCCGTTTTCTTGTGTGGGGCCGAATATTTTTCTAAGAATTTTACGTTCTTGCTTTTCTATATTTGCAATTTTAGAATGACCTCCTAAAGCTATGGTTTCTGAAGCATATAGAGCTTCCGGTAGTACAACTGTTTTGTAGTGTTTCAGTTTTGCATTATGTGACATTACTCTTTTATTATAGTGATCCCATGTTAGTCTGAATGCTCTATGAAGTTTTGAGGCTCTTTCTGTGTTAGCCAAACTGTCCAATCCTGAAGGAAGAATTATTTCTCCAAGGTATTTAAAAAATTCTACTTGTGATATTGCTCCATACGCTGTTTCTATTTTTTCTTTCTTCTTCTTTTGCTGAAAATTCTTCATGTACTTGGTTTTTTCAAATGATATTTGAAGGCCTGCTTGTGATGCTATTCTGTATAATGTCTCAATAGCATGCTTAGTTTCTTCTTTGTTCCTAGTGATAATCGCTAGGTCATCTGCGAAAGCCAAGCATTTCACATTGTTTTTGTTTCCAGCAGTTCCTATGCTAACGCCTTTGATGTTCTTTTCCCACTCTCTGATGACTTTATCTAGAACCAGGTTAAATAGAAGGGGTGAAAGTCCGTCTCCTTGGCGAACACCTGTTTGTACTTCAAAAGAGTCAGAAATTTCCCCAAGAAACTTCACCTTCGATGTTGTATTGGTGAGAGTCTGACGAATCAGTTCTCTGGTCTTCCTGTCCACTTGAAGTTCTTCTAGCGTCTCAAACAGGGTCTGCCTGTCCACAGAATCATATGCTTTCTTTAGGTCCACAAAGGTGACAATTGTGGGGTTGGATCTGCGGATCTTCAAAATCATCTTCAGATTCCATATCTGTTCAGCACATGAACGCCCTTTTCTAAAACCCGCTTGATATTCACCAATCAAATGGTCTGTTTGTTTCTCTAGTCTGTTCAGAAGTGCTTTAGATAGGATTTTATAGGCCACAGATAATAGGGATAGACCTCTATAGTTGTTTGGATCAGTTTTGTTACCTCTCTTGTGCAATGGATGTATTAACGCGCACTTCCAGTCCTGTGGGATCACTTCTGTTTCCCAAATTGCTTTTAAAATTGCGTGGATTCTTCTGGTGACCTCTTCCCCACCGAGTTTCAACATTTCAGCGGTAATACCGTCTTCTCCTGGTGCTTTGTTGTTTTTAAGAGATTGAATGATTTCAGCTGTTTCTTCCATTGTCGGTGGATGTGAATCTGGATTCGGTGCAGGCTTTTCAAAGTGCATTTTTTCTTTCGGTGGGTCACAGTTGAGTAGGTCCTGGAAGTAATCTGCTAAGATCTTGCAGTTTTCCTTGGTGTTTGTTTCTAGTGAGCCATCTGGTCTACTGAAACATATGCTAGGTGGTTGATAACTAGACAGACTCTCACGGAAGGTCTTATAGAAACTTCTGGTGTTGTTTTTTAGGAAATCCTGTTCTATCTCTATGAGTTTATTCCTGTCGTATGTCCGCTTCTCCCTGCGGATGATCTTAGCTGTTGATTTCTGGATCTTAAGGAATAATTCCCATCGTTCAGTTGTCTGATGTCCGTTCCATTTATTCCAGGCTTTAATTCTGTCTTCAATTGCTTTATCACAGGTTGTGTTCCACCATCTGTGTTTCCTTTTCCTTGGGGGCTGCCCTAACTTCTGTGCTGATGTCAGAATTGAGTTTCCTAAGTCCCTCCAGTCTTTGGGATTTTGCTCTTTTATGGCCTGAAGAAATTCTTTGGCGTTCTGCTTGAGGTGCTCCGGATCCACTCTTAGTAATCTCTTAGTTTTTGGTTTGGATCTATTAGGCTGGAATTTCACTTTGATTTGGCTTAAGTAGTGATCAGAGTCAATCACTCCCCTGCGCACTCTAACATTTAGGATTTCACATATGTTCTGTTTGGACACTGCTACATGATCAATTTGGAATTCTCCTAGTGCTGGATTTGGTGATTTCCATGTTTTCTTCTTGTGTGGAGACCTGGTGAAATATGTAGACATGAGCCTCAAATTAAAGGATTTACAGCAATTTATCAGATGCTCACCATTCTGATTTGTTCTCCAATGTGCTGGATGATGACCAACTATGGACCTATACTTCTTTTCTCTACCAACCTGTGCGTTAAAGTCACCGAGTAAAATTTTCACATGATGTTTAGGAATTTTGCTGATGGTTTCCTCAAGGAGTTCCCAAAAGTCTTCTACTTTCTGAGGGTTTTTCTTATTGTCATTGTTTATGGGAGCGTGGGCATTAATCAATGTGTATGCCTTGTTGCTTGATTTTATTGAGAGAACGGAGATCCTTTCGGAGGGAGAAGTAAAGTTGAGTACTGAACTGGCTATTGCTTTTCTTACAAAAAACGCTGTTCCAAATTGTGATAAATTATCTCCAATTTTTATGGCTGGTTTCCCCTTATATATCCTAAAGTTTTCTGAATCAAAATGATTTTCGTCTTGGAAACGTGTTTCCTGAATGGCTGCAATTTGAATATCAAATTTATTCAAGGTGTCAATTAAATGTTTAAGTTTCCCAGTTTTGAGCAAAGTGTTCACATTGACTGTTCCGATGAAGTTCTTTTTCTTCGGGCGAAGAGATTTTGAGAAGCTCCGACTCTTCTCAGCATGATGCTCCCGATCCCCCAGAATCCGATGATCGGGAGAACCCGAACTGTATAAGTCCGGGGCCTGGGGTAGTTGCTGTGATCCAATACGATCCATCATGCCAGGTTCACAAGTTGAAAGTGAAAGGTTGGGGTGATCACATGAAATGATCACATGGTTGCAACTCGATTGTTGAGATCGAGAGGTGCCACTCGATGTTCTGCAGCTGTTTACAGAGTGTTTGGTCCGCGAGAGGTATTTTATTTCCCTCAAGTCCGCTGGCAAGCCAGTGAGGACCCCCCTATCCGCCACCTGGGACGCGCCACGTGGGAGTATCACCTCTCCCCCTGCTACGACAACGTAGTAGGTTCGTGGTTTTGGTTATTATTATTATTATTATTATTATTATTATTATTATTATTATTATTATCAACATTAGCTGACTTGAGTAGTAGAACAGGGTGCACCCATCCTTGTGAGGACAATGTTGTACCTGCTTGATATCAGCAGCAGCGCCCTAAGGATTAAACCATGGTAATGTGACTGCGAATACTAGTCATGCACAGCCAAGGAAAGCATTTCTACAGAAAAGGATTCTGTAGACATCGAATATAGATTTAGTTATTAGGAAGTCATTTTCGAAAGCCTTTGTCTGGAGCGTGGCGCTCTATGGAAGTGAAACTCTGACTGTTGGAGCAGCAGCGAAGAGGAGAATTGAAGTGTTTGAAATGTGGTGATACAGGGGAATGATACAGATCAGATGGGTGGATAGGGTTTCAAATGAAGAGGCATTATGACGATTTGGAGAGGAGAGATGTTTCTGGCGATTGATAATGAAGAGAATAGATAGGTTGGTAGGACACGTATTAAGATATCCAGGAATAACGAAGTTAATTATGGAAGGAAAGGACGAGGACAAGAACCGTAAGGGTAGACCAAGGTTAGAATATGTTAAACAGATTGCTTCGGTTAAGAGGGTGGTAACTGTGTAGAGATGAAACGATTAAGGAAGGACAGGGAAGCATGGAGAGCTTCATCAAACCAATCAAAAGACTGAAGACTCAAGAAACAACAGTCATGCGTCACACACAATTGGCAGGCTATGAGTTGGGTGGCAGTTATCCTTGGTTATTTGGACCCAATCACGGCCCTTTGCTAAAATCCGCGAATGTGTGGCTACAAGCCCGCTGAAATAGAACTATAGACACCAATGGGTAGCTTTGAGGGATTTTGTAGTGCTAGTTGATTTTCTTCTACAGTAATATCTGCCTTCGACGGAAACAAACAGGACTCACAATTCTTTCCGTTAAACAGAGGTTTAATACCATGAACATGTATATGGTGTTCATACTTTAATTAGTGTTATGCGGTGGCATCTAGTAACCAAGTTCTAAACTAATAGTCGTTGACGGTGGCGTTTAGCGGCAAAAGTAGGAACTATTTGAAAATTCAATTTCTGCAGTACTTACTTGAATTAAAAAACAGATAATACACACTAATACAGCCATCACAAGTAACACCGGTTATCAGACATGCCAACATCGTATGACATGCGTGTCGTAATTTTTGCCGCCTTTCATAAATCACTTACCACGGCCAGGAGCGAACCTGCAAACTTGGGGTTGGTAGACCGACACGTTTACAACTCACCCACTGTCGTAAGCTGGTTTTCAGACAAATTTGATACCACACCTAGATGTCCCAATGAACCAACGACAACAATACCAGCAATGAAATATTGGAAGATCATTTCTACTACGTCACGTATATTAGGGCTGAGCAAGTAGGGCACAGAGTGGTACAAAGGAATGCTGCTTGGTTCGTGCTCAACGATTTTAATTCTAGAAGTAGTGTAACTCGAATGATAGAAAAACTAGGGTGAGAATCTCTGGAAGATAGAAGGATGAAATCCAGACTGTACCGTACGCTATGATTAACACTTCTTCGGCCAGCCTGGGAAGAACTAAGCAAACGTCTGGGAAATCCCACCTTCCTGAGCAGCGCAGATCTTCCGCACAACGTTAAATGCAGACCTCAGCGTACACATTATGGGAAATATTGTTTCATTAATCGTGGTATTGATAATTGGAACTCATTACCTGCCACAGTTTTAGAGTCTTTCCGCAAACATTGTTATGAGAAACATGAAGGGTAGCAGTATTCAGGCCAAAGAATTGGCTTACAAATGTCTGGTGAGACCAATTTTGGAATACGCCACGAGTGTGTGGGAGTCCTACTAATAAACTCTAACGAACAAATTGGAGATGGTGCAAAGGAAAGTTGCAAGATTCGTACTTGGCAAATTCTCCCAAACTGATAGTGTCTCTGACATGTTAAAGTCATTGGGTTGGGAATCCCTACACAGCAGAAGACATAAAAGGAGACTCCAGGAGATGTACAAAGCATACACAGGGGAGCCGGCCTGGAATGAGTTGCGAAACAGAATGCATGATCCAGATTATATGGGTAGGAGAGATCACGAATACAAAATTAGGCCCATCATTCAAAAAACAAACTTAGCTAAGTATTCTTTTATAAACAGGGGTATTCAAACATGGAATGAGTTACCTGAAGAAGTCTTAGAACCTTTTCCTAACAGTTTAAAAGCTTTCAAGAAGAAATTAAATGTTGCATTCAGGGAACCCAGAGACATTATGGAGAGAAATTGAGTTATTAGCAGCATCTAAATATCTTGTTACCACCAGGTTTTGCCTAACTGTAACAGTACATATTAATAAATAAATAAATAAATAAATATGGGTGTGTTTAACCCTGGAAAGGTGTCGTTCGTTGTTGCAAAGTGAGAGGTGACGCGGAGGACTTTCTGACCCCTCTGACGGAACTGCTCCGATAACAAATCTACTATGTGTTATGTATCATACATTGATGTATTGGATTTATTTACTCAATTGCAGATCTTTTATTGAAAATAAATGCAAATTAGCTTCACAGCATAGGTTACCAAACAATATATAAGGTGCGTTCCAAAATAATTCCCCTTTCTAAGAAGGAACACCTTTCACTGCAATGTTACTGACCTCAGACTAACGGCAATGAATGTGGGGAGAAGTAAGTGGCTGTGCCAGTAAAGGTCTCTAAGTTTCGAAACAAGCACACTCGAACAAAATAAATTTGCACCAGGTCACAAAGACCCCGATGTAATTACTATACTGCAGTTTCCAAACCACGACTTGTGTACACACATCAAAAAAAGTTTTGCATCACCTCGGTTCCCAGATCTCCGGCATATAGACGTTGACTGTGTATATTGTATCCAAGATACAGTCCCTTTGACTGTTCATAGATGTCACTAAAACTGCTCAAAGATGTAAACAACCATGCATGAGCAGGGCCTATTAGACGGAGGGGGTACGACAGCCGATCAGTTCCAGTCATTCCACCAGGACGAAGGTACGCTGCTCATGTTGTCTGTAGTTCTACCATGCCTAGAAGATCAATACCGCAGTTCGATCGCGTCCGCATTGTTACTTTGTGTCAAGAAGGGCTCTCAACAAGGGAAGTTTCCAGGCGTCTCAGAGTGAACCAAAGCGATGTTGTTCGGACATGGAGGAGGTACAGAGATACAGGAACTGTCGATGACAGGCCTCGCTCAGGCCGCCCAAGGGCTACTACTGTAGTGGATGACCGCTACTTACGGATTGCCGCTCGGAGGAACCCTGACAGCAATGCCACCATGTTGAATAATGCGTTTCGTTCAGCCACAGGACGTCGTGTTTCAACTCAAACTGTGCGCAATAGGCTGCATGATGCGCAACTTCACTCCCGACGTCCATGGCGAGGTCCAGCTTTGCAACCCCGACACCATGCAGCGCGGTACAGATGGGCCCAACAACATGCTGAATGGACCCCACGGAATTGGCATCACGTTCTCTTCACCGATGAGTGTCGCATATGCCTTCAACCAGACAATCGTCGGAGACGTGTTTGGAGGCACCCTGGTCAGGCTGAACGTCTTAGACACACTGTCCAGCGAGTGCAGCAAGGTGGTGGTTCCCTGATGTTTTGGGGTGGCATTATGTGGGGCCGACGTACGCCACTGGTGGTCATGGAAGGCTCCGAAACGGCTTTACGATACCTGAATGACATCCTCCGACCCATAGTGCAACCATATCGGCAGAATATTGGAGAGGCATTTGTCTTCATGGACGACAATTCTCGACCTCATCGTGCACATCTTGTGAATGCGTTCCTTCAAGATAACGACATCGCTCGACTACAGTGGCCAGCATGTTCGCCAGACATGAACCCTATCGAACATGCCTGGGATATGTTGAAAAGGGCTGTTTATGGACGTCTTGACCCACCAACCACTCTGAGAGATTTACGCCGAATTGTCGTTGAGGAGTGGGACAATTTGGACCAACAGTGTCTTGATGAACTTGTGGATAGTATGCCACGGCGAATACAGACATGCATCAATGCAAGAGGACGTGCTACTGGGTATTAGAGGTAGTGGTGTGTACTGCAATCTGGACCACAAATGCTGAAAGTCTAGCTGTATGATGGTACAACATGCAATGTGTGGGTCTCATGAGCAATAAAACGAGCTGAAATGTTGTTTGTGTTGATCTCTATTCCCTTTGTATTTAACGGTTCCGGAACTCTTGGAACCGAAGTGATGCAAAACTTTTTTTGATGTGTGTATATTAAGTGTGTTTGATAATATTGTTGGTAATTTTTTGTAAGTGTACGATTTTCTGCCGGGAAATTACCCCCATTTGCTTGCCACGGTGGGTGAGTGGTTATCGTGTCGGAGTACCAACCCCAAGCTTGCATGTTCGCTCCTGGCCATGGTAAGTGATTTTTGAAAGGTGGCAAAAATTACGACACGTCAAAGAACCCATTTGAATTCATTAGGCCGTGTTCATAAAGGCAAAATTAATCCAGGGATTTTCCGCCAACAGAAAGTTCCTCCCTTCTCTACTAGAAAGCGCTATAGTGTCAAGGAGCTTAGATATCCAACATCCTTGACTTTCATAGCGTTCCAAGGAACGGCAAAATTTGACATGCCCTCTGGATGTCAAATAACAAATCTTGCACCCGGCACCCGAGGCGATATGATAATATTATTATTGCCCCCATTTGAAAATAAAGTAATTGATTGAATGAATGAACAGGACTACCAGAGTAAACAGGCAGAGCACGAAGTGGACATAATGAGCCCAACAAGTATGACAGTAAACATCGCGTGCGAGGGAAGGAGCCATGAACTTCAAACAAACAGCTGGACCGTGAGTCAGGGCTGGCATACGAAACGAAATGTATTATCAATTTAATTTAGCGTCGCGAAATGAAATTGTTCAATGGAATAACATTTCGCTCCTGGCGTGAAATGATATTCGTTACAGACTTTTAATTTCGCTCCTGGCGCGAAATTATATTCATTACGGACTTTTAATTTAGCTCCCGGCGCGAAATGAAATTCGTTACAGACTTTTAATTTCTCTCCTGGCGCGAAATTAAATTCATTATGGACTTTTAATTTAGCTCCCGGCGCTAAATGAAATTCGTTACAGACTTTTAATTTCGCTCCTGGTGCGAAATTAAATTCATTACAGACTTTTAATTTCTCTCCTGACGCGAAATAAAATTCATTCCAGACTTTTAATTTCGCTCCTGGCGCGAAATAAAATTCTTTACAAACTTTTAATTTCGCTCCTGGCGCGAAATAAAATTTGTTAACGACCATCAATTTCGTTCCCGGCATTTAGTCCCCCCCTCCGGCCTGAAATTAAAATGCATGGAACATTTCATTTTGTCTCTGAAATGAAATCTGTTTCTTTTCTTCCCCGAAAGCCTTATTTGCTCCCGCGTCCTACACCTAGCCAACATCTACATTCGTCCCTACCACCCCATCCCCAAAGACTTCATTACCCACATGTCTCAAGTCTTCCCCCATTTCATTCTAATGGCCGACCTCAACCTTCATTCCCGTTCGGCCCTAGAACTTCATAACCTAGACATCTACCTACGTCACATAGACGCCACCCTCGTCCTTTTCCCAGAATCTACCCGTCCTTCCTCCAATACCACCCCGACGCTGTCATTGCTCATAACTCCCTCCTCCATCTGTTTGATGTGTCTGTCTTGCCCCTCAAAGGAGGTGATCATGCCCCCATTTTACCTTATTTTATTTTGTTATATTTTATTTTGCTTTATTTTGTTTTGTTAATTTATTTTTGTTTTACTTTATTTCGTTTTGTTTTGTTTCAAATTGTCTTGTTTTTTGTTTTGTTTTTATTTTGTTTTGTTTATTTTGTTTTATTTTGATTTCCCAGAAAACAAGTATAAAAACAAAAAACAAAAAACACGAAGCAAAATGCAAAATTCAAACAAAAAAAGCAAAAGCAGAAAACAAACACAAAACCAAAACAAAAAAGACGAAGCAAAAAGCAAAAACAGAACACAAAAAACAAAAGCAAAAGCAGAAAACAAAGAACATAAAGCAAAACGCAAAATTCAAAAAAGAAAAAGCAGAAAACGAATATAAAACAAAATAGACGAAGCAAAAAGCAAAATTCAAAAAAAAAGCACAAAGCAAACACAAAAACACCAACCAAAAGTAGAAAACAACAAACACAAAAGATACGTGAGGCAAAGTCCAGAGAAACGTTTCTCATGAAAATGATTCTTATTCACAAGTTGATCAAACGAGTTTTGTAACTTGACGACTCAATTGCATTTGACTGTTGGCTCAGGCTATAGTAAAATGTGGCTATTCACCGCTTTCTCAGTGATGGCTGTGATTATATGGAAGCTACTGAGGTATGGGTGGTGCTTAGTAATGGCATTCAGGGCACAGTCAGTGCCTGTGAATGCTGTGAAGGGTTCTACTCATAGGGTTAGTACTGCTGTTCTGACTCGGTGAGGAAAGCAATAGCAAACTACCGCACCCCTCATCTTGTCTAGTACGCCTCAATATAGCGCTGCCTTGAGTTTTGTAGGTATCTACCCATATAACCTACCGCGGTACTTTTTGAGGATCCAACCAGCCTTCGGGCTGACTACCTAACTGACAGACGTCAGGACTTTGAACATCGTACAGAACATTATTTAACTCTCGAAACGAATATTCTGTTTTTTTAATTTCAACAACGAAATTAAATGTTTCATGCATTTTAAATACACGTCGGAGAGCGAAACTTAATAACGTTTGGAAATTTTATTTCACCTCGGGAGTGAAATTAAAAGTCTGTAACGAATTTTATTTCGCGCCGGGAGCGAAATTATAAGTCTGGAACTAAATTATTTTCGCGCCGGGAGCGAAATTAAAAGTCTAGAACGAAATTAATTTCGCGCCGGGAGTGAAATTAAAAGTGTGGAACGAAATTAATTTCGCGCCGGGAGCGAAATTATAAGTCTGGAACTAAATTAATTTCGCGCCGGGAGCGAAATTAAAAGTCTGTAACGAATATCATTTCACGCCAGGAGCGAAATGTTATTCGATTGAACAATTTCATTTCGCGACGCTAAATTAAGTTGATAATACATTTCGTTTCGTATGCCAGCCCTGGTACATCGACCGGAGGTTAGTAATGTCCGCTTTGGTTCAGAGAAGTTATCATTGCAGAAATAAAACTTTCAGGGCCCGGATTACTATTAGAATTATTCATGTATTTTGGGCTAATACCGTGTGAAAATAACATTAATTACCATACGTTTCGAAGGAACCTTTTTCAATGGAATTACAACAATGTGACCAAAGAAAGTGTATCAATGATATTACAAAATTCTTAAGAAAAACAATAACTTTAACAGAGACACTGGATATCAGCTAAGCGACACTTGGCTACCAGTTATTAAAGATCTAGGAAGATAGTTCCTCTCATTTTCTCTAGTTCTCCACCTGTTTCAAATTGTATGGTTTCCTCTATGGGTACAGAGCCATCATTTGATCTCCTTTGTTCGTCACTGGAGAAGTTTCAATCTGTCGTTGCCTGTATGACGTTCGGTATCTTACAGATACAATTCCTTTTAGTTTGTTTCCTTATATACATCAAACCCTCCCCCCCCCCCCCCAGACCAACCCAACACCGCCCCCACCCTTCCCCCACGCCCCCTTTCCCTTTTCCTTCCTTACTACTCTGACCGCCGTTCTAATTAATATGGCGCGTTTTTCCACCAAGGTCCATACAGTACTTTCCGGCTGCTCTCTGGTGACAAACAGGGGAATTTCTCGAGTTGTTTGTAATCTCATTGATACACTTTCTTTGTAGTTGGTAGCATGCTGACTGAGCTTCTATGCCCAAGATCACGGGTTCAAACCCGGCCGAAGTCGTCGGATTTTTTAAGAGCGTTCAAAATCCCTCAGTATGCCTTCCTTTGGAGGGGAAGTAAAGCCGGCATGTTAAATAACCTTCCACTAATTACACCTGTGTGAAGCTAAATTAGGTTAAAAATGTAAACAACGCTCAGGTTCCTACATTCATCACCAGGAGCCGACTGCGGGGACGTCTAGTAGCCAACTTCTGAACTATAGTCGTTGACGGTGGCGTTTGGCGGCAAACGTATGAACTATTTGAAAAATTCAAAGTCCACAGTCCTTACTTGAATTAAGAAACAGATAGCACACACTAATACAGTCATCACAGTTAACACCAGTTATCAGACAGATTCTACACACCCCAAAGTACACGGGACTACATGACTGTGTTGTCGCAGCCTTAAACTGGGGAACCAACCAACCACAACACTTTCTTTGGCCACATTGTTTTAATTCCATTGAAAAAGGAGACAAGGTTCCTCTCGAAACGTCTGATATTTAATTTTATATTCACACGGCATTAGCCTAAAAAACATAAAAAATTTGAATAATTAAAATGACAATTTGGCTCTCACGGCCAGTTAAATAAAATGCAACAATTCTTCAACGTTTTCGCCAATTCCTTGCGAGGTTTCGCCCAAGTGCACCAAGTCAGGCTCATCAGCAGGCTCTAGGTTGCCGTGCGCAAACCGTCCCTGAGGTAGTGGACCATGTACTCCCTCCCTCATATGAAGTGCATCCCTTAATTGTTTCGGTAGTCTGTTGTTCTTGTCGTTTAACTGTTTGCCCCCCTCCCCACCTAGGGGATCACGACTATAAGACGTGGGTTGGCGACCACGGGAACCCAGCTGAGTCCAGCACTGCTACTGTCCCGGTCGCCTCATCATCATTCCTTGGTAAAGTCTTATTCTTTTCCGACCCCGATGGTATTAGAGTTTTCGACGCCTAGAAAGTCTTCCTCTTTCCCGCCTTAATTGGCTCTTGTCTCATCTCTCCTGATCTCTCATTCTTTGAAGAGTCAGATCTGTTGTCTTTGTTTTCATGATATCTTCTCCCTTCTGCTTAAGGCCCTCAGGGAAGTGGGGTGTGTGTAGACCCATCCTGGAGAGTGCTACACCCTTCAGGGTTCAAGGCTGGGGAGCTCGGGAGTTGACCACCCCAAGAAATTCCTGAGCTGGGTCAGGTCTTTACCCTTTTTTCGGTGCATCTGGGGGCAGAACCTTTTCCTCTTTCCATTTTTATCAGATTTTCATGGCTTTCTTTCCTTCCTAGTCCCTCGATTCTCTTTCCTCGAGGGTTGAGGGCAATTCTGTTCCCCCTGCCTTCTATTTACCATATTTCTTTTTTCCCATTCGTTCATCTATGTGTAATTCTATAGTTAGCTTTAGTTATTGTTTCCATATACTTTTTCGTTTTCACCATCACCCAAACCATAAGGGGCCAATAACCTAGATGTTAGGTCCGTAATTATCGTCATTATGTATGTCAGGAAGTCAGCCATATGGATGGTCGGACCTTCAAGAAGCAACGGCATAGATTATAAGGTGCGTTCAAAAAGTAACGAGCCGGAGGCTGGAATGCGCAAACCGGTGAAGACATCGGCTAATCGTGACGTGTGTAACGAGGTGTGGTTCCGACCGGAGCGTGGAAGGTCACAGCCCGTCGCTAGAGGGCACGCGTGCACGTCACGTGACGATACAAAGCGAGCAGCAGCATGCTCAATCGTCCAACGCTGCCACTCGCATTGCAAACAGTGACATGGAGGCGTCAACCGAAGAGCAAAGAGGTGTTGTTCGGTTTCTGACAGCGGAAGGAGTAGGGGGAACGGCCATTCATCGCCGAATGTCACAAGTGTACGGCGAACACTGCATGTCCCTTGCAAGGGTCAAGGTGTGGCACAAGCGCTTCAGGGAAGGACGGGTGTCGTTAGCCGATGATGCCCGGTCTGGGGAACCCCCCTGCATTACCGATGACTACATCCAACTAATTGATGCACTCATTACCCAGGACCGCCGAGTGACAGTGAACGCCATAGCCGCCGTGGTCGCTCCACGACAATGCACGACCTCATACCTCGCGGACTCCTGCAAAAATTCAAATGGCGTCTCTAAAAGCCAGTGTAGTTAAAAGGGACGTAAAACCAATAACATTATTATTATTATTATTATTATTATTAAAAATTCAAATGGGAGGTTGTCAGCCTCCCTCCATACAGTCCAGACCTCTCTCCCTGTGATTACGCCATGTTTGGTCTCCTGAAAAGGGCTCTGCGGGGCCAACGATTCACCTCGGACGCCGTCCAGCTGTACGTGCGGAACTGGTTCACATCGCAGCCCAGAGAATTTTATAAGACGGCCATTCACCGCCTCGTGTCACAGTGGGACAAGTGCCTCAACAGCCAGGGCCAATACTTCTAACATACAGGTACTGGTTTCTGTATTTATGCCTCCGGCTCGTTACTTTTTGAGCGCACCTTATATTTGGGGAGAAAACCACAATAACCCAAGGCATCTCTATCATGAGGCATACTAGGCAAGTTGTGGAGTGAGATAGTTTGCCATTGCTTTCCTAACTGAGTAAATACAATATTACTAACCCTATTAGTAGAACCTTTCACAACATCATATGAACTCTCTGTAGTTTAAGGGTTGTAGAATTTTGTGCAATAAATATTTTTTCTGTATCTGTACACAATTTAATGTTATTACCAAACGGAACTTACTTTCTGGACGTACCTCGTAAGTAGGGTCTTCTAATTCCGTAAAAAGGAATTTCAGTGGCTCATTTCGCGAGAAAAAAGTCAAGTTTAAACTTGAAGCGCGGACCGATGGACGGACGGATGGATGGAAGGACAGACGGGTGGATGGAAGGACAGACGGGTGGATGGAAGGACAGACGGGTGGATGGAAGGACGGATGGACGGATGGATGGACGGATTATTTCAAAAAACGTTCAATACCTGGAGTATATATTTATGACGTTGGATGGCCGTTCCCTTTCTTTTCAACTTCTTCACCTTATTTTCAGGATCATCTCGAAGAAACATTAACCCGGTGATCAATCACTCTGACATTTGTAATGAACAGATAATGTCTCTCTACTCTGGATTAAAAGAAAACCTTGAATTGGCTCTTCAAGCCATGTATGTTTCTTATATAACGTGCTGAGGCCTCAGTTAATCTATATCCAATCACGTCCGGTCACATTCAGCTGAAATATAGTTCCTTATGAACCCAGGTAATTTATTCATTGATATTTTCCTCTGTATGCACATGGATTCAGAAGAGCAGATTACCACGAAGCCTGACACAAGACACGCCGCTATTCATCCATTCCGAATTACTTTCTTTGGAGTGTTGCCAAGGCTTTCAGTCTCCCATTCAGGACTACACCTGGCAAGAGGCAGCCTCTATTCATCCGCGAGAACACTCATTCTCCGGCCTGCCAAGAATTCTTGCCTTGATGACACCCGCTCCCGGTATCACACATCTATATTATATGTAGAGAAAGCGTGCACTCGCCGGGCAGAGTCAGGCTAGCCTTTATCTCCGTGAAGCGTGCATCAAATGCGTAAATCTGTAGAGCTTACAAGAGCTTTTGCAAGACCAAGTACAGCACAAGGTGAACGCTGCTGGCGCGCGCCGTCACAGCATCCACGGGCTACTTTTCTAGCAGCAAGGTAAAGCAGCTTACATAACTTTCAGGGGATCTTAAACTGGCGTTATCTTTCACTCCCTTGATGGTTATTGCCCCGGAGAGAAAAAATATTTTACAACCTTAGTTCTAACAGCAATACAAGACTACATTTATACAAGATTCAAATATATTTACAACTGTGTTTAAAAAAATATATCCTCGAAATAAGTGGATGTCAAAACACAGAACGTAGAGTTGTTAATGTCGTTGTAATTGTTGTTTATTTATTTAGGGGCATTGCGATGTAGCCCCCTGTATTTGGGTCTGTGAAGAATATGTCTAATAACCTATGTCACAGTAATGTATGTAGGCCTACTATGTGTAATCGTGGGTGAGTGGTTATCGTGTCGGACTACCAACCCCAAGCTTGCACGTTCACTCCTGGCCGTGGTAAGTGATTTTTGAAAGTCGATAAAAATCACAGCATGCATGTCATACGTTGTTGGCATGTTAAAGAACCCATTTGAATTCAGTAGGCCGTGTTCATAAAGGCAAAATTAATCTCGGGAATTTCCACCAACACAAAAGTTCCTCCTTTCTCTACTAGAAAGCGCTATAGTATCAAGGAGCATAGATATCTAACCTCCTTGACTTTCATAGCGATCCAAGGAACGACTAAATTTGATATGTACGCTGCCATCTGGGCGACAAATAACAAAGCTTGCACCCGGGACCCGAGGCCATACGATATTATTATTATTATTATTATTTGTAATCGTGATAGGATTTGGGTAGGAATCATCCGTGGCCCTTATAAAGACATAACCCCAGGCGCTACAGCACTTGAAGGGCCTAGGCCGACCAAGCGGCCGCTTCCCAGCAATTTGGCCTGCAGATATTGGGGTGACGCGTGATCAGCGCATCGGATCTCCTCAGCCGTTTATCTTGGTTTTCGTGATCGGGGCGCTGCCTCACTGTCAGACAGCAACTCAATTGTCATCACGAGGCTGAGTGCACCCCGTTGAAGCCCTCACGTCAGTTTCTAAAATCCCTGACGGAGCCCGGAATCGAACCCGGGGCCTCCGGGTGAGAGGCAGGCTAGCTACCCCAGCACTACGGGGCCGGCATCCGTGGCCCTTACCATCTCCGCATTTTCTGGGAGTGGAAGTGGAAAACCACGAAAAACCACGTCCAATATGCCTGAGGTAGGAATCGAACCCACCTCTTCTCAGGTTTGCCTCATGGGGCTGATTATACCCCGTTACGACCCTCAGACCAGAATTTAACTTATTGACAGAGTTGGGAATCGAGCCCGGGTCTCCGCAATGACAGCCAAGAATACTAACCACTACGCAGCGATTCGGACATAGATAACTAACTGCATACGAGCCATAAATGGAAAGTAACTAGTTGAAGCAGCGAATCGAGACTTGCCTGGTCCACGCATCACGAGCTGCATGTTTGTCTAGTGTTATCAGATATTTATAGTTAAGGGGTAACCAAAATTTCCCAGGAGCTTTCACCCCATGGTTGTGGTTTGAGGCCTTGAATTGTAATTAAACGTGACCCTCATGGAGTGAAATGTGCCGCTCCATCATTTATTTTAAAGTAATTAAACACATCCCTAACCTAAATAATTAATCATCCTACACAACCAATTACATCCTTGTTCTGCATATAAAAGCACAATTAGAATAGTATTAATGGCATTGTTGAGTCAACAATTAGAGAATCTCTGACATTTTGGTCAAATTGTATGTTTGTTTGAGCCCTCAGTCTTTTGACAGGGTTAATGCAGCCCTCTACTCCTCCCTGTCCTGAGCAAATCGTTACATCTCTACATAGCTACTACTCCCTACATCCGAGGCAATCTGTTTAACATATCCTAATCTTGGTCTACCCCCACAGGTCTTATATTCGACCCTTCCTTCCATAACTATGTTTTCTATTCCTGGGTATATTAGTATGTGTCCTACCAACCTATCTCTTCTCTTCATTAGTGTTCGCCAGAAAAATCTCTTCTCCCCCAATCGCCTTAACACCACTTCATTTGTAACCCTAACTACCCATATGATCTTCATCATTCTCCTGTAACATCACATTTCAAACCTCCTCTTTTCTGCTGCACCAACAGTCCAAGTTTCACTTCTATAGAGCGACAAGCTCCAGACAAAGGCTTTCAAAAATGACTTCCTAATACCTAAATCCATATTCGATGTCAACAGATTCCTGTTTTGTAGAAATGCTTTCGTTACCTGTGCCAACGTACTTTTCATATCTTCTTTGCTTCGTCCATCACTGGTTATTTTGCTTCCACTATAGATAATGTGGGCTAAAACCCACATAAACCCAAAGGAGCACTATAATAAGGGCGTACTAGACAAGGAGAAGAGTGAGGTAGTTTGCCATTGCTTTCCACGCCGAGTCAGAAAAAGAGCACTGTCGCTATGAATTGACCGGCCGACAGCACTAACGTGCTAGCTCGTGCCTCACTGGCATCGGGAGAGCATGGGTTCAAATCCCACCTCGCCCGTCTTGAGAATGGTTTTCGTAGTTTCATATTTTCACCCCCAGGCAAATGCTGGGACGGTTCATTTCAGCAGGTCCAAGGCCGACTTTCTTCCAAAATTCCTTCCCTGGCCCTTCCTTAATTAGACCCAAGTTAGCGGTCACCTGTCACCATCCCCAGTTGTATCTGATGTCAAAGTGTGTTCAGCTCCCAGACACCATTCTTTCGACGGTAGAGGAATGATCCCTCGGAGAGTCCGTGGATGAAGACAATCTGGGAGGATAACGAAGCTTTTTTATTTCCACTTTAAATGCACATTTATTTACAAAGACAGACACAAACACTTATCACTGAACACAATTTTCCTTCTCAATGTAATGTTCAAAGTTCACTGCAGAAAGAAAAAGAAAACTGAAAGCACCAAGAATCATAATATCAGGATGATGACTACGTATTTTTAGCCTATTTTCATTTTATGAAAAAAAATTGGCTTATGAGATCACCTTTTGTCTGTGTGTGTGTGTGTGTGTGTGTGTGTGTGTCCCTAATAACTTCTAAACGGTTCCCCTCGAAAGGAAAGCATACTGAGGGATTTTTAGCGCTCTTAGAAAATCCGACGACTTTGGCCGGCTTTGAACCCGCGACCTTGGGCATAGAAGTTCAGTATGCTACCAGTTACGTCACCGAAGCCGCTTCACAGTTAGTCAGATGGAAATCTGAATCTGATCTCGCGCAAGTGCGTTGTCATGGCAACGTCTGATGGCTCATCCCTCATCAATTTAGTAGTGTTGCCATGGCAACCACTGATAGCTCTTGGCATTTTTTTATAATTCCGAAATCATTTTTCTCATCCCTTGGCGTAATGGTGGGTGATATCAAAAATGCTTTCAGACAAAAGTTTTAGATAATTATTAGGGGAATATTGTCCATTTTGTACGGTTTTGATATTGTGCCTATTAAGAGAGATATGATTTATGTTTCCCGAAAAACCCACTTTTTCCCACCCCTTTGGTCAATGGTTGGTGCTATAAAAAAACTCTTCACACATAAATTTTTGGGCTTTATCCGACACATAGTATGAACTTTGAACGGATTCGATATTTCACATATTAAGAGAGGTATAGCAATATTTCATTTTTTCGAAAAATAAAAGTCCCCCATTTGCATCCCCTTCGACCGATTTAGCCCAGTAACGAACTCGACCGAGATTTTATGAGTATACATATTCGGTAAAAAATTCAAAGTGATTGGTGCAAAATTACGGCAGTTATCGTGTCCACAAGAAACTGATATACATATATATATGCATACATATATTATACATAAACTTTTGAACTGACGGTGGTTTTGGAGTCAGGGGGATGTGAAACGCGAAGATATGTCGAAATTTTCCGGAAGTCGAAACATTGTACCCATTGCAATAGTTAGCTTTCTAATGAAATCTACCTAAAATACTACCATCAACGACACCTAGCTGTGAACTTGGCTACTTGATGCCACCGGAACCATCAACTCGCAATGAATGTTGGAACTTCCCCTCCGAAGGAAAGCAAACTCAGGGTTTTTTAGCGCTCTTAGTAAATCCGACGACTTCATCCGGGTTTGAACCCGCGACCTTGGGCATAGAAGTTCAGCATGCTATCAGTTCGGATACCGAAGTCGCTTCCCACAGACAGATGGAAAACTGAATGTTATCTCGTGCAGTGGAGTTGTCATAGCAACTGCTGATGGCTCATCCCTTATGAATTAAAAGTAAAGTTGTCATGGCAACCTCTCTTATCACTTGGCATTTTCTTATCATTTAAATCATTTTGATCACCCCGTGGCGTAATGGTGGGTCATATCAAAAATTCTTTCAGACCAAAGTTTTAGGTAATTATTGGAGGAATATTGTCCATTTTGTACGGTTTTGATATTGTGTCTATGAACAGAGATATGATTAATGTTTCCCGAAAAACCCAATTTTTTCCACCCCTTTGGTCAATGGTTGGTGCTATCAAAAAACTTTTCAAACATAAATTTTAGGGCCTTGTCCGACACATAGTATGAACTTTGAATGGATTCAATATTTCAGATATTAAGAGAGTTATAGCGATATTTCACATTTTCGAAAAAAGCCTCCCGTTTTCACCCCCTTTGACCGATTTTGCCCATTAACGAACTCGACCGAGAGTTTAAGGGCGATACATATTATGTAAAAAAAATCAAAGTGATTGGTGCAAAATTACGGCAGTTATCGTGTCCACAAGAAACTGATATATATACATATACATACATAAATTATATATAAACTTTTGAACTGACCGTGGTTTTGGGGTCTGGGGGATGTGAAACGCGAAGATATGTCGAAATTTTCCGGAAGTCGAAACATGGGACCCATTGCAATAGTTAGCTTTCTAATGAAATCTACCTAAAAGTTTCCAAAAGAACTGTTGATACATTTCCGCTGTATGTGCTTCCAGCGTTCTTTCCGTAGGTGATCCAGGAAACCAGGTCAAAGTGTTTGGTAGCCAGTAAGGTTCTAGTGGATGGATCAGATGGCTTTTTTTTCTGCTCACCAAGTTCATCCCGTATTTCGAAGTTCAAGATCCCTGTTTCATTTACATGTTAGCCCGTTTATGCGGTGAATAGCATTCATCGTCTATCGCCACACGACGTTCGCACTCCGACATGTAGTGGTGCAGTGGATGAGGGTGTCAGTCATAATGCAAACAGGACAAGCGTCGTCAGCTACTTGCTCGTGCCACTTCATTTTGTCATCAGTAGGGATGATTTCACTGATGCAGGCATATACAGACAGTCGCCATTCTAAGGGAAGCCATTTGTTGTGCACATTGCACCACATATACGCTTATTTACGGTGGGTGAGTGGTTATGGTGTCGGAGTACCAACCCCAAGCTTGAAGGTTCATTCCTGGCCGTGGTACGTGCTTTCTGAAAGGCGACGAAAATCACAGCACGCATGTCATACGTTGTTGGCATGTTAAAGAACCCATTTGAATCCAGTAGGCCGTGTTCATAATGGCAAAATTAATCTCGGGATTTTCCGCCAACAAAGTTCCTCCTTTCTCTACTAGAAAGCGCTATAGTGTCAAAGAGCTTAGATATCAAAACTCCTTGACTTTCATTGTGAGGTTTGAAGCCATTTTTCAGTATTGCCTAAGTAAACAAAAGTTTGGTGCTTTTCAGTCGGTCAACACGAATGTACCCAAAAAGAGCTGGGTTATGCCCTAATCCTGAAATAAATTACATGAGATTAATAAATACACTAGGATGACCAGTTTCGATCGTCAAGCGATCATCATCAGATCCATTACACTTAGGCTATAACAGTTGAAACTGCTCGAAGTCCCAGCCAGGAAGACAACCGGATAAGTATCAGCCTGTATTTTTACAGTATAAACATAGTTGACTTTTTACAACCATATAGTCACCCCCAAACAGACAAACCCCGTATTTCTATCACCATTTTAGCATTTCACCCAACATTAGATATACTACATTTAGCATACACTGACAGTTGCATTACCAATACTGCAACTAAATAATTGTACATATTGTAAATATTTTTCACCTGTATTCTCAAACATAGATGTTATAGCCTAAGTGTAATGGATCTGATGATGATCGCTTGACGATCGAAACTGGTCATCCTAGTGTATTTATTAATCTCATGTAATTTATTTCAGGATTAGGGCATAACCCAGCTCTTTTTGGGTACATTCGTGTTGACCGACTGAAAAGCACCAAACTTTTGTCGTTGACTTTCATAGCGCTCCAAGGCACGTCAAAATTCGGCATTCAAGCTGTTCTCTGGGAGTCGAATAACAAAGCTTGCACACGAGGCTATAAGATATTATTATTATTATTATTATTATTATTATTATTATTATTATTATTATTTACGAAGACAGACACAAACACTTATCACTGAATACAATATTCCTCCTCAATGTAATGTTCAAAGTTCACTGCAGTCTTTGAAAA
The DNA here is from genome assembly GCA_946902985.2 of Meconema thalassinum. Classification (NCBI taxonomy): domain Eukaryota; kingdom Metazoa; phylum Arthropoda; class Insecta; order Orthoptera; family Tettigoniidae; genus Meconema; species Meconema thalassinum. The sequence goes on from OX336388.2 coordinate 2,124,332,932, forward strand.
AGAAAAGAAAGAAGAAATAAAACACCAAGAATCATAATAACACCAGGGGTGTGAAATGTGGAGTTGTAATAGAAAACCATTATACGATTTTAGCTTCATAAAAGGAACCATCTGAGATTTGGGCTGTGGGTAGTTTTAGAAGAGGCTGTCAGATATCCTCGTGTTCGACGTCGCCCAGAGAATGCTACTGGGAAAGTGAATGAATAACTATTATGGTAATGAATATTTTATCGGAGCTCTCCGCTGGTCCCATGGGGCCCGACCAGTTGTGTCCCAGGGCCCTGCCATCACTAGCGCGCCCCTTAAGCCTGTTCCGCCAAGTACTCACATTTCTGAACAGTGATCGATGTGTGCTTGAATTACACTGTACAACCGCACAGATCACCAAGGGTGCATTACAACTTGTCATCATCTGGAGTAGTGACTAGCATTCTTTGCTGTCACTGTGAGGTCCGGGATCTATGATGATCATTGTTGTTTTAAGGGGCCTAACATCTAGGTCATCGGCCCCTAATGGTTTGGGTGATAGTGAAAGATGAGATGAGAATGAAAACTATAACTAATACTAACTACAAACTTACATACTAGAAGAAGAAATGGTAAACAAATAAAGGATAAGGCAAATAAAGGACGGGAAGAAAAGAAATGCCCCCAACCCTCGAAGAAAGAGGATTGAGGGACTTGAAAGAAAGGAGAGCCATGAGAGGCAGATAGGAAAGGGGAAAAAGGAGAAGCCCCGCCCTAATTTCAGTGGAAAGAGGGAAAGAAATTCGAACCCTGCTCAGGAATTCTCCTGGATTGCCAACTCGCTAACTCACCAGCCGTGAGCCCTTGAGGGTGTAGCACTATCTAGGGTGCACCAGAAGTGGTGGGGCCACACTCATTGAGGGCCTCGAGCAGAAGGCAGGCGATAAAATGAATAGAAAGAGAAGGTCGACTCCTCGAAGAATGAGGGTATCAGGAAAGATGAGACAAGGGCCAATTAAGGCGAGAAAATGAAAGACTCCCTAGGTCTCGGATACCCTAATACCGTCGGAGTCGTAAGAGAACAAGAGTTGACCAAGAGAGGTCGACAGGATAGAAGACGGAGAGGAGCTCGGCACAAGTAAATGGAAGCAATGCCGGACTCAGCTGGGGTCCCGTGGTCGCCAACTCACGTCCCACTAGATGTGAGCTCCTGGCGGGTCCGGGTTCTATTCCCAGCTCTGCCAAGACATTTATTTCCGGTCTGAGGGCTGGAACAGGGTACACTCAGCCTCATGAGGCAGAAGTGATAAGAGGTGGGTTCGATTTTCACCTCAGCCATCCTGGAAATGGTTTCTCGTGGTTTCCCCAATTCTGCTCCAGGCAAATGCTGAGTTGGTTCCTAACTTCAGGCCAGGGCTGCCTCCTACCCTAATACTAGCCCTCAATTATAAATACAGTCATACAGTAGCCATCACAATGACAAAGGTTATCTGATAGATTCAACCCACACACCCAAGTATTGTACACTGGACTACATGACCACGATGAAACAACAACAACAATATCAACTTGGAGCAATTTTGTTGTCATATTTAGATACTAAATTATAATAATGTCGCCTGCGTTGCGTAGTGATCAGCGTCCTTAGCTGCCACCCCGGAGGTCCGCGGTTTGATTCCCGGCTCTACCACGAAATTTGAAAAGTGTCGTGAGGACTGGAACGGGGTCTACTCAGCCTCCGGTGGTCCAAATGAGTAGGGGGGGTTCGAGTCCCACCTCAGCCATCCTCGAAGTGGTTTACCGTGGGAGTGCCATCTGCGTTGGTTTGAGCATGTTCTACGAGCAGAAAGACTAGCTACACTATACTAGTCGTCGGCAAGAGACTTAAGGGAAGACCGAAGCAACGCACAGTGGGTCAAAATCGAAATCTATGAGGACAAAATTATTTACTTTCATATTTAAAAATCAAAATGTATTACTTCTACAGCATTCTCATACAATTGCCGCTCACTATTCTGGGATATAAACGCATCTTAGTGTAAATCTGTCACCACTGTTCGAGCAGTCTGAATTGGAGGGTGAATGTAAGTGGCTGTGGTTTGGTTGTCTTTGTGGTTAGTGTGATGCTTTAGGATGGAACATGCAGCTGAAGGTATGATCTTTGTAACGTGTTTCAGTTATTAATGGGCGTAATTGTAACGTAATTTTAGCTATATTTGCATTATATAATATTTAACTATTATTTTTAAAATTATATTTTCACCTAGATTTTTAGTATGTCGCGTCACTCTGCGTCACTTTCTACTTAATGTTAAAATGTAGATAATATCTTGTAGTTTACGCTTGTTATAAGATTTTTTGCATCTTTTTGCGACTTACTTAGTTATTTTACGTTTTAGAAGATGCCGCGCAACCAGTTCTCATTCGTTTACAACTGTTTGAAGCACTGGTTTCGACGATTATGCCAAAAGTGAAACTTTGTGAGTTTGTTATAAGTAAAATAGGGGTAGAAAATTGTTCTGAAGAGATAACTGAATGCTCTATCCAACTCCTAGTCATAGACAATTCGTTGCATGTGTAGACGTAGGTTAAAAACGGTCTTAACTGATGTTTATTATGAAGTAAACAAATTATATACGTTGCTTTCACTCTAAATTCATGATTAAAACGTAAAAATAATTTTGTCCCCCTAGATTTCGATTTTGACCCACTGTGCAACAGTGGGATGATTCGCTACGTAGAGATCTGAAGAACCAACACCTTCATCCTGACATGGTCCAAGACAGAAACAAATGGCGACAACGTATACATGTAGCGGACCCTGCAGCTAGGCGGGACGAACGCTAAGGAAGAAGAAGACAGTATTATTATTATTATTATTATTATTATTGTCGCCTCCGTAGCGTAGCGGTCAGCATGGTTAACTGCCGCCCCGGAGGTCCTGGGTTTGATTCCCGGCTCTACCACGAAATTTGAAAAGTGGTATGAGGACTGGAACGGGGTCTACTCAGCCTCGGGTGTTCCAAATGAGTAGAGGGGGTTCGATTCCCACCTCAGCCATCCTCGAAGTGGTTTTCCGTGGTTTCCCACTTCGTCTTCGGGCAAATGCCGGGATGGTACTGCCCCCGTAATTGAATTATATAGAGACCACGGTGGCTATATTTGAAATTATATGGAAAGTTATGGTTGTCATAGTTATGACGTGGGTAGTCATGACGTAAGCACGGATGACGTAAATGTTATGCCAGCAGGTTACTTGAGCTGAGATTCTCAGTGACGTCAGCATTTAGTCGAGAATGTTCCAAGATGTACGACGCAGTCGCAGGAAACGAGGAATTCTGCTGAGGAAGAAACTATGCTATTGGAGGAGAGGCTTGAACCAATGAACGATAGTTTCAAGGAAGACGGAGATTGCTGAAACTATGGTATTTTTATTACTTTTGGAATGCAGAATTGTGGAAATCCATTTGCAGTAAAAGCATTGATTTGGAATTTTGGTGAAATTTATTTTCAGTTTTTGAATTTTGAAAATCCGTCATGTATTAACGAAGTTGGAAGTTTTAGCGATGACGCAGTACCACGCTTTGGAAGGGATGGAAACGCCCCTCGAGAAGTTAATAAAAGGGCTTGCGCAGAAGAGAGGAGCCTCTTTCGTTCTCTGATCATTCTGAGATCTCATTCTCAGATCATCGAAGTATATTTGTGAAAGTTCTTTTCTTATACATTCATTATAGTGAGACGTCGAAGTGAACAGCAGTGAAAAGAATCGTCTTTATAACGCGTGGCGAGGCCACTATATTAACGAGATCCAAGTCAAACTAGGTGAAGTTGAAACGGACCTTAGAAAGCTTCTACAAGTTTAGCTTCGAACAGTTAGCGGTCACCGATAAGCTAATTGTATTGTGCTGTGCTTCATAAAGTAATAGAGAAAAGCTGAACAATTTCGACCGATTAGTTTAAAAGATATTAGCAGTTTTATACGACTGACAAAAGTGATTATCTCGCCACTAGAGAAGCACTTTTGTATAGCCAGAATCAACGCAACGGCTGACGCTGCGAGTGGAATAGAAAGACTTCAGATTGCTTGGTTACACAACGATACCAGTATAATGGAGCAATTGAATACGGCAGTTTGTTCTTCTGACACTACAACCGAAGAGCAGATGGAAGGCTAAAGGGCTTATTGCAATTGGGACATACTTCAACGGAGTAAGATAGCGACATGGAACTTCGCTAATTGCTATTCCACACAAGCGAACATGCGGTGAATACCATCTACACCCATGTTTCGTAATTAAAGGCTGAATACCATCGAACAGCCATAGAAACAATTTCATACTCTGTATATGAAATATTTCTTCGGAAATTTCTACAAAACTTCATGGCGATTGTCTACTGGAACTTCAGGGAATTTTTCAAGAGAGGTCAGGGATGTCCCGACTCACAAAGAAGATTATTGCCGGAAGGATGTCTATTCGTCTTCGAGGAGCAGAGCGATTCACGGAGAAGGAAGCAGTTCGATTCTCCGAGGGTGCTATTTCCTATTTCGAGGATGGAGCTCAGCTTTAACGTGGTGAAATGGATCCATCAGCAGTCTTCTTTGGGGAATTTTCCTCTGGAACGTCAATCGGCAGATAAGGTAGTCGTGAACGTTTATTGTATTTGAGTTTATTAATAATGTTTGAGCAACCATTTTTCCCATATTTTTATCCTCATGTATTTTGCCCTATTTTCTTGTTGAGATTCCTATTCTCAGTACACCTTGATGAGTTATGCCTTTTTCGACGATTTATTAAGACATTGTTATGTCATGGGCATAGTTAAACGATTTTGAATCAGTTGAGACTGATATTTGGATTTTTCAGTAATTAATATTTTTTGTAGTCACGATTTGACTGTAAGTTAATGATTTTTATGGCAGATTTAAATTCAGACAGCGTGTCATTTTATTAAAGTAATTCTACCCCAGTTTAATTACTTTGACCAATTTTCTGTCATCATCAAGAAGGAAGAACATTTAAATGATTTTAGAGCGTTAAAATCTCTTACGTTGTCGACGATCTTGGAAATACTAGTCGTTATTTGAATTGATTGCAACACAGACATTTATCGTCAGTTATGAATGAACATTGCATTATAGACACTTTTGTGAAAGATTAACTTTAATAATGAATTATTGAATGCATTAAAGTCAAGAACTTTTGTTAGGAGTTTTTCTCAATTAGAGATTTATATAACGATGTTTGCATTCCCCAGTCTAATTGGATTCTATTCGACTACTTTGCATTTTAGTCGCACTTTATTTGAAGATAGTATTTTTATACTGCAATTTCTTTTAAGATGTTAATCTTAAATTTTGATAGACCAGACAGGCGTATATAAGCGTATTCACTATTAAATTTGTTTGTGATTGGCAAGTTTTGACTTCATTTCGGTTCATGAATGAAATCCACGAAGGTTATAGAAAAACAGTTTTGAAACAATTAATGATTATAAAAAATTTTAAGTGGAACTATGAATGTATAATCGCTAGTGCAGCGCGTGTTGAAAGTCGCTGAGGTATAATGCCCTTGAATATGAAGGAAGTTCCCACAGGAATAAATGTTAAAGAATTATTTGTGGAAGTTTTGTAAGTTATGTGGAAGTTTTTAATGCCATATAGATTAATATATGATGATTTTGGGCATATTTTTAATGCAGATTGTGCATTAACTTGTTAGCGAAGGATTTTCCGCTGGAGTAAGATTGTCATAGTTCGTTGAAAATTAATCAAGTGAGTTACTGTTATAATTAACACGAGTTTTGAAAGAATTTGAGATAAGATTTTGAATGAAGGTTGCCGTCACAAATCATTATTAAAAACTTTATTAAACTAGATTGTGACATTAACATGTATAACTAACCTTCATTGGTCGATTATATTAAACACGATTATGAAAATTACCAACCGAATGAACATGTGGTTAATGTATTTCTTAAATTAATAATTTAAACAATTTAAATGTTAATATTGTAAATAATTGCTGTATATATTTTTGAAAATAATGTGGAACGAGAGTGATGTTAAAGGCGTGCTTAGAATATTTTTATTGTCTTTGACAAATATTATAAACAATTTCTAATTGTTATAAATAATTTATGTGATTTTGTTATAAACATTTAAGAGCTAATTAAACATTTGGATTGAAGTTAACAAGTTTAAGAAATTAATATAATGATCCAATAGGATGTGAGCAAAGTACTTGAAAGATTTGCGTAAATATAATGTGAGTTGTCTTATAGACATTTAAAAGTTTGAGAGAACAAGCTGTATTCTTACGTAACATAGCGTGTGAGAAGGGAGTGCATTTGACCAGTATGCAACAGGCTGGAGGGTAGCCCGCAGCTGTGCCAACATCTGGTTCTCAGAGAGTGAGGTCGTCCACACTCTGGCCTTGCGACTATAAATACCATTCTCATGTTTATTAAAAGGAAACCAAATGCTCTATATATATGTCACACCCTGACGTCCTTTTCCAATCCAATAGTGTTATGAATATTACGTTATTTGGAGCTCGTGGGAGCTAAATGTTCGATATCATGTTGTATGATAATTTTTGCAAGTCCTACTGGAGGACGTAGTCAGATTGACTTGGGCTACTGATAGCCACGTTGATTTTGTTGTGTTATCAAAATCATACCCTTTATTAGAAATAAAGCTTTTGAACAGTTCAAAGTTCTCGTCTTCGTCTTGGTTCATTTTTAAATGTCATGGTGGAGGTTATTGTGTGAACAGACTTTTAGTGATCCTGTTGTCAACTCAAACCCCGAGATAATTTAGAGGTGAGTAACGGTAAGTATGAACCCCCGTCTATTTTGGTGTGTTCCACAATGATTTCCTGTGAACTTCTGTGCTCTTATCTCGATAGTATCTGTCAGTGCCATTTTCATTGATGTAACTGTGCCGGTGCGATTGATAATTGGCAATCCGATTGAGGGGGCGGATATCTGACAGCCTACTATCCAGGTAAACGGGGACAGTACCTTCTTCAAGGCCACGGCCGCCTCCTTCCCTCTTCCTTGCCTATCCATCCTGACCATCCATTACCTTCCCTCATGAAGCCCCTGTTCGCTTTGCAGGTGCGGCCGCCTGGGCGAGGTGCCAATCACACCTCACCAGTTGTATCCACTCCGATTAGATGTTCCCAGCTCTAGGACACTGCCCTTAGAGGCGGTAGTGGTGAGTTCCCTCGCTGAGTCCGTGGGTTCCACCAACCTGGAGGGTAAACGACTAAGAAAAGAAAAGTATTATTATTATTATTATTATTATTATTATGATTATTATTTTACTACTTCAAAGCTTCAAAGTCACTGGCAGTAAATCCTTTACTGCCTGAACACGCACTCGCCAAACTATGAGACATGAGTTATGCCGTACCTCCATGAGACACAAGGAGGAATACTTCAATGTCTCGACACTTGCTACTTCCAACTCCGGAAGGGTGGTCTATTTCCTTGGATGATAACATCCATAAAGGCAACATCAAGTGGAGCATAAGGGGGAATAAATCCAGTAACAGCAGTCCCGTGTCCCACGAACGCCTCCTATGCAGAGGTTATCGATTCAAACTGGGGTCGTTCAAAGCTACTGGTACGCAACAAGAAACTGCTCAAGGAAGATATTTGATTGTAGCAAGTTGTGATCTGCTCACTCGACCGTCGGTATCCACGAGATATGGGCATATACATGTAGATATTCTCACGAAGGATACCAAAATATAGAGTTCCTTATCGGCTCATAAATGCTGTAGTATTATCATATACTGTCGTCTCTGTATTAGATTATTTTTAGGCTTCTTTTCATATTTTGTAAAAATGAGGAAAAAGTAGACTTATGAGATCGATCATGGCAAATGTGTGTCTGTCTGTCTATCTGTCTGTGTGTGTGCCCCCCCCCCCTCCCTCCTAGCAACTCCTAAACGGCTGCAGCTATCGAAACCAAATTTGGTATGAGTAAAGAACTATGCCTGAATATCTCACGGCCATATTTGAAAATGAAGTCAATGCTACCAACTGCTGAAAAATCACAATTCAAAATTGAGGTCAATGATGGATATCCCATACATGAGAGTGTTGCCAACGTGATTCTATGCCTGCTGATAATTCCAGTCTTTAAATGCATGTAACTTCCATACTATCTACTGGAAAATGAAAATCCACAGCCTGCTTCCAGTCAACCGACGGGGTCGGGAATGGAATGAATGAAGCCCCTATCTTGCGGCGAGGATATGAACTGTGCCGGCTGCCGAAGCCTGTCGCACTCCTCTGGGGCAATGATTAAATGAATGACAGATGAAATGAAATGATAGTGGAGAGTGTTGCAGGCCGGCTGCGTGGCTCAGGGGTAACGTTCTCGCTTGCTGGGCCCGAGGTTGCAGGTTCGTATCCTGGCGCAGTCAGCTGGCATTTGAGGGTGCGCAAATGCGAGGGAGCCGTGTCCGTAGATTTACTGGCACGTTAAAGATCCCCTTCGGGGCAAAATTCCGGCACCCCGGCGTCTCTAAAAGCCAGTGTAGTTAAAAGGGACGTAAAACCAATAACATTATTATTATGAGAGTGTTGCTGGAATGAAATTTTTACAGGGAAAACCGGAGTACCCGGAGAAAAACCTGTCTGTCTCTATTTTGTCCAGCACAGATCTCACATGGAGTGACCGGGATTTGAACCACGGACCGAGCGGTGAGAGGCCGGCGTGCTGCCGCCTAAGCCACGGAGGCTCCCATACTATCTATCGGATTTCAACTAAATTTGGTATGTGATTTGAGAACCGGAAAATATATGCATATGCATTTTCTTTAGTGTCAACAGGGCTGCCAATGTTGAAAAATGCACTCTATACTTATTTATCCTATTCTCAATATATCAGAAAGTATGCTGGCCAACAGTTCTAAACTTTGCATACAAGTACCTGCAAATGTAGGTTAATTTTCAGTAACCAATATACGACAGTGCTGACAACATGATGCAAAGCGAGCTGATAGGTTTAATGTTGAATCACATATAACTTCCTTACTAATAAATGAGGTTCTTTCAAAATTGGCTCATACAATATATAGATCATAATATTTCAATTTAGGTTTGAGCATCCAATTTATGGCAGTGTCGCCAACCTGATTTTACACATGTTGATAAATTCAATATTTAACAAGTAGTTCCGTGAGGAACTATACAGCCTATTTTGATATATACTATTCATGTTAATTGCCTCTATCAACATACAAAATTTCAGTTTGATTGTTGTGATAGATTCGTAGATATTGAGAACCGTCTAAATATTTCAGATGGGCGCCAGGTTGGATTTTTATTTATGTACTATTACATGAAGATTATTGTGCACGTGTGGTATTCAGACTTCAATCGCATGATTAGGGCACAAGAAGTAAAAACAAGATTTTAAAACTTCCCACAGCTGCCATCTTGTGGTTATGAAAACAATTGAAATAAATTAAATGCCAGTGGATTAACATTTGTACGAGCATTTATCGTGCAAAGTTTCACCGCACTCGGATGGTTAAATCGCGAGAAATGTCCATTTAAATATTTATACTTCGCTTCGCCGCCATATTGGATTTGTGATCACCAGGTTACTGAAAGTCATATAGGTGAACTTATGTTTATAGCCTCTATGAACATAAAAAAATCAGTTTGATTGCTGTAAAAGATTTGTAGATATTGAGAACCGTCAAAATATTTCGGATGCTCGCCATTTTGGATTGTTATTTGAATAGGCCATAGAGATATGTACCATTAAAGGAAAATTATTTCGTAGCTTCATTATTCAAACTTTCACTATGATCGCATGATTACGACACTTTACAGGTTTTTGAAAGTTACATAGATAAACTTGTAGCAGTGCCCTTTATCATCGTACAAAATTTCACGGTGATATCATAAATAGTTTCGGAGATATAGAATGCCAGTGAAATAATTCGCACAGCCGCCATTTTGAGGTTATTTAAACAATTGAACTAAATTAGACACCAGAGCATTGCAATGTGTATAAACATTTGCTGTACCAGTTTCATTACGTTTGGATGGTTAAATCGCGAGAAAAGTCTATTTAAAGTCTCAGCTTCGCTTGGTCACCATTTTGGCTTTGTAGTTACCAGGTTTTTAAAAGTCTCATAGCTGAACTTCTAGTAGTTCCTTTTATCACCGTACAAAATTTCAGGGTGTTATGGGTAATAGTTTCGGAGATACTGAATGCTGGTGAAATATTTCGGTCGGGGTCAGCCAGAATGGTGCTATGCTCTTACCGAGTTTCATTGAAATCGCTCCAGCCGTTTAGAATGTATTAAGGGACACACACACACACACCATCACACACACGCGCACACACAGACACACGGACAAAAGGTGATCTCATAAGCCTACTTTTTTCATAAAATGAAAATAGGCTAAAAACATATAACGTGCATACTATCTGTTGGAACTCAACCAAATTTTGTATGTGCATTGTGTACCTTAAGAGATGGAACCAAGAATATATTTAGAAGCGCCAGGTCTACCAATTGTTGATATGATTATGTTCTCTATATTGTTAAGAAAAGTAGGCTCTTTAGTTCGTCACGGAACTACTTGTTGATATATAAATCGGAGGCAATGGCCATAAGCTGGGCATTTTTGATTGAACGCCCGAGGGCTCCCAACAAGTTCAATTCCAATTCCAATTTGTTCCAATTTTGGCTACCAGATGCTATTGTCACTAACACTAGCGGCGAACGTTGGAACTTGATAGAGCGTTTCCTATCCAGCCAAATATAACCTATAAATTTTGCTACACACCACCAATTGCAGTAGTAGGTTCTTTTACTGGAACTTTGAATTTTTCAAATAGTTACTACTTTTGCCGCCAAATGCCACCGTCAACGACTACTAGGCCAAGTTCATAACTTAGCTACTTGACGCCACCACAGTCGGCTCTTGGCAACGAACGTAGCAACCTAAGAGCGTTGTTTACATTCTATACAATTTAGTTTCTCACAGGTGTAATTAGTGGAAAGTTCTTTAACATGCCATAAATCTATGACATGGGCAAGCCGACTTAACTGCCCTCCAAAGGCATACTGAACGATTTTAACACTCTTAAAAATCCTATGACTTCGGCCGGGTTTGAACCCACCATCAGGGGCATAGCAGTTCAGCATGCTACCGACTACGCCACCGAAGCTGATTAGATTATCAAGCTGTAATACACTCCTAGAAGTGTCGTGCATCTATCTGGAATGGAATGGATCAATTCCCACCCAGGTAGTGTATTTTGGAAACAAAACTACCACTTCCATAAATGCAAATTGCCTTGATGTTCATTCTGTATTCAAGAGGAGCGAGTATCAGTGTAATCTCTGGGATTAAGAACGATCGGGCGTGGAGCTGACTATTTCATCACATCAAGTAAGGTTGTCACAAACCCCACTGCATAAAACAGGGGTGGCCAATATCATTAACTTTAGTAGCCGCAAATTTATGAAGCTGTTTCGAAGCGAGCCAGATTGTTAAAAAATTAATGATTTATAATATAAAGACAGTCGCCTCCGTTGCGTAGTGGTCAGCGTGATTAGCTGGGTTCGATTCCCGGCTCTGCCACGATATTTGAAAAATGTAATGAGGACTGGAACGGGGTCTACTCAGCCTCGGGTGGTCCAAATGAGTAGAGGGGGTTCGATTCCCACCTCAGCCATCCTCGAAGTGGGTTTCCGTGATTTCCCACTTCGCCTTCGGGTAAATGCCGGGATGGTACAGTCCTCGATAATCCGGATAGTAGGCTGTCAGATATCCGCCCCCTCAATCGGATTGCCAATAATCAATCGCACCGGCACAGCTACATCAATGAAAATGGCACTGACAGATACTATCGAGATTAGAGCACAGCAGTTAACAAGAAATTATTGTGGAACACACCAAAATATACGGGGGTTCATACTTACCTTTACTTACCTCTTCAAATTAATCTCGGGTCTGGGTTGTCAACTGGATCACTTAAAGTATGCCCTCACAATAACCTCCACCATGATATTTAAAATGAACCAAGACGGAAACAAGAAACTTTAAACTGTACAATAATTTATTTCACATAAAGGGAATGATTCTAACAAAATTCAACAAAATACACGTGGCAATCAGAAGCCATTGTCAATATAATCATGTCCTCCTGTAGGACTTGTAGACGTTACATACAAATTTTTTGCTTTCACTAGCTCAAAATAACGTAATAATTATAATACACTTGGAATGGATAAGGGAGTTGGGACGAGACATATAGCAATTGTTTTCCTTTTAATAAACATCACACTTTTATTTATAGCCGCAAGGCTACTATGCAGGTGACCTTGGCCTCTACCATACAGTTGTCTGGCCAGCTGCGATCCACCCTGCCTCATGTCGCATGTTTGCATCGTCAAATGGACTCACCTGTCCAGCCAACGTTAGCATCTGCTAGTTACATCAGAGCCTAGCTCCTTCTCAAAACACTTTAAATGTCCTCAACTCAACTCAAATACTATCACGCAAATCTTTTAAATGCTCCAATCAAATATTACTGGATTACTCTAATAATCCCAAAACATGTTTAAGTATATAATCCAAATGTTTAACTAGCGTTGTAAAGAGTATAAAGACAAAACGCTTAATGTTTATAACAAATGCTCATTAATTATTTATAACAATTTAAATTGTTTATAATATTGTCAAACGACAATTGAAAAATTTATACACGCCTCTATTAATTCCTTTCGTTTCACATTATTATTAAAGATATTTACATAATTATTTACACCATTAATATTATTCATATTTTAGAAATACATTAAACCACACGTTTATCCGGTTGATAATTACATAAATCGGGTTAATATAATCGACCAATGAAGGTTAGTTATATTTAAATGTTATATTCTGGTTTAATAAGGTTTAATAATTATTATTATTATTTGTGACGGTAACCTCCATTCAAAATCGTTATCTCAAATTATTTAACACTCTTGCTAAATTTAACAGTAATTTCACATGATTAATTTTCAAAGGACCTTGACAATACATTCAGCGGAAAAATACTTCGCTCAAACGCACAAAATTGCATAAAAATAGGCCCAGAATTCATCATATATCTCAATATATATGGCATAAAAATCTTCCACAATACATACAAAAAACCTCCACTTACAAATTCTTCAACATCATTAATAACTGTGGGAATCTCCTTCACTTATTCAAGGGCATTATTCATCAGCGACTTTTACACGTCCACTGAACTAACGATTATACATCCATAGTTCCACTTTAAAAATTCTTATATCCATTAAATTGTGTCAAACTGTTATCATATTTAACCTTCGTGGGTTTCATTCATGAATCGATATGAAGTAAAAATTTGCCAATCACAAATAAATTTAATAGCAAATACGATTATACACGCCTCTCTGGTCTATCAAAATTGAGATTAATATCTTAAAGAGTCGCAGTATAAAATACTATCTTCAATCAAAGTTCATCTAAACTGCATAATAGTCGAATAGAATACAATTAGACTGTGGAATGCAAACATTACAGTTCCAATCTAGAATTGAGAATAATTCCTATCAAATGTTCATTACTATAGTGTATTCAATAATTCGTAATCAAAGTTCCTATTTCATAAAATTGTCTATAATGCAATGGTATTTCAGAACTGACGATAAATGTCTATGTTGCAATCATGTTCATAAAACGACTAGTATTTCCAAGATCGTCGATACAGTAATAGATTTTAACGCTCTAAAATCTTTTAATTATTCTTCTTTCTTGAGGATGACAGAAAATTGGTCAAAGTAATTTACTGAATAGAATTACTTTAATAAAATGACACGCTGTCTGAATTCAAATCTGCCATGGAAAATCATTAACTTTACAGTCAAATCGTGACTACAAAAATATGCAAATTACTGAAAAATATATATTATCAGTCTCAACTGATCCAAAATTATTTAACTATGCCACTGACATAACAATGTCTCAATAAATCGTAGAAAAAGGCATAACTCAACAAAGTGTACTGAGTACAGAAATATCAAGCAAGAATATGGGGCAAAATATATGGGACAGAAAATATGGGAAAATGGTTGCTCAGATATCGCTAAATGGCTCAAATAAAACAAGAAACGTTCACGACTACCTTATCTGTTGATTGAAGTTCTAGAGGAAAATCTCCAAAGAAGACTGCTGATGGTTCCATTTTACCAACGTAAAGATGTGCTCCGTCCTCGAACCTGGAACCAGCGCCCTCGGAGAATAGAACTGCTTCCTCCTCCAGAAATTGCACTGCTCCGTGTAGACGATAGACATCCTTCTGGCAAAACTCATCTTTGTGAGCCGGGTCCACCCTGGCCTCTCTTGAAAGTTCCCTGAAGTTCTGGCAAAACTCTTCTTTGTGAGCCGGGTCCACCCTGGCCTCTCTTGATAGTTCCCTGAAGTTCTGGTAGAAATTCGCCATGAAGTTTATTGCAATTATTTCCGCAGAAATATTCATAGTTGTGGAGTATGAAGGTATTTCCACTGCCATTTGATATAATTCATCGTTGGACTACGATGCATGAGTGTAGTTGGATGTTCACTACATGCTCGTTTTTGTAGAATGTCGATTAACGAAGTTCCATGCTGCTATTTCACTCCATTGATATATGTCCCAATTGCATTAAAGTCCTTAGCCTTCCATCTCCATTTCCGTTATAATAGTTGAAAGAACTGCCATATTATACTGTTCCATATTAGAATGTAGCGTTGTAACACCAAATGCAATATGTAGTATCACGGTTGCAATACACGTGTCAGCCGTAGCGTAGAATGCGGTGTTATAAAAGTGCTTCTCAGGTGGCGAGAAAATCACTTTTGTCTGCCGTCTTAAAATGCCAATATCTTCCAAAATATAATCGTGAAAATGTTCAACTTTTCTACACACCTCAATACTGTACTGCACAATAGAATTAGCTTATAGGCATTAGTCAACTCTTGATATATATACTTGTAGGCTCGTTTATGTGTGCGTTTCAACTTCGCCTAGTTTCAATCACCGTAAAATGGTACTGCGGCACTGCTCCGTGCTCGTTCAATGCGGTGGGCTTTACCACGCGCTAATAACGACTTGCTTCACTGAATCACTCGAAAACGACTATAAGACACCAGAAATATAAATGCGATATGAGAGCTCCTCTCTGCTGTGCAAGACCTTTGTCAACTTCTTAAGGGGCGTATCCATCCCTTCCATAGCTTGTTCCTGCGTCATAGCTAGAAGTTCTAACTTTGGCTATACTTGACGGATTTTCAAATTTCAAAAACTCAAAATTAATTTCTTCAAAATTCCAAATCAATGCCATAACTGAAAATGGATTTCCACAATTCTGCATTCCAAAAGTAATAAAATATAGTAGTTTCAGTAATCTCCGTCTCCCTCCAAACTATCGTTCATTGGTTCGAGCCTTTCCTCCAATCGCGTAGCTTCTTCCTCAGCACAATTCCATGTTTCCCTGCGACTGCGTCGTAAATCTCAGATCTTTCTCGAACAAACTCTGACGTCACCAAGAATCTCAGTTCAATCAGCCTACTTGCATGAAGTCTGCGTCATCCGTGCTTACGTCATGAATATCCACGTCACAACTATGACATCCATAACTTTCTTCATATTTGCCAATACAATCATCGTGGTCTCAATATAATTCAATTTACGGGGGCAGTACCTCCTGTAAGGCCACGGCTGCCTCCTTCCCTCTTCCTTGCCTATCCATCCCAAACTTCCCTTCCCTTCCCTCATGATGCCCCTGTTCGCTTTACAGGTGAGGCCGCCTGGGCGAAGTGCTGGTCACACCTCCCAAGTTGTATCCAATCCGACCAAGTGTTCCCAGCTCTAGGACACTGTCTGGAAAGGCGGTAGTGGTGAGTTCCCTCGCTGAGTCCGTGGGAACCACCAACCTGGAGGGTAAACTTGACTAAAAGAAAATAAAGACACGGTTGTTATTTCATAAAGATTCATAAAGAAACATTTACATAGTTTACTTAACACATAACATTACTGTTCAATAAACAAGATAAAGGAATTCACTTGTGATAAGTGCTTTTCGAGTGTTCATTTTTGCTGTTAGGTGTTTGAAATCTGACTGATATTGGTAAGTGCAGTTCGCACGAGTTCACTTCAAGATTCCATCACTTTGTTCAGTTCGATATTTAGATTTAATGAACTTGAGCGTTGAATACACTGATCCACACATTCCTTAAGTAGTCCCAAATATTGAGATAAGCACATTCTTTTGTAAGTAAGTATTTCTTTTCTGGAACTTTCTTCCAACACGCCAGTCCATTGGTGACTGCACCTATGGTTGAACGGTTACCAGTGGATGAACAGTATCAATTTAGGTTAAAGTTGGTAAGGTTCAGTAGGAAGGCAAACATGAAGATGAAACGGGCCTTGTGCCATGGCATCTTGGCCATGGCACAAGGCCCGTTTCATCTTCATGTTTGCCTTCCTACTGAACCTTATCAACTCAAGTGGTCAAACTATAAAATTAAATTACAACCAAACTAATCATTAGATCTCTACCAAATTTGGGAAAAACATACCTTCATATGGGGTGCGTCTTGCAATCAAACTACAAGGTCATCAGCCATACCATTTCAGGATGGCGGCCGTATGAATTATGCAAACTTTATAATCCATAACGTGGGACCCACCAGTTCCGATTATCGAACCGAGAATCGTTTAAAATGTTCTATAGGACGTGGCCCGTTCGAAATTAAAAGTTTATATTGTAATATTATAGTGCAGAGGTGACTTTAAAAAGCAGAGCCGTCTCGATTACAAGACAAGATGGCAGCTGATCTCTTGTTCTGACCTATATTTCACGAAACACGCGTCTCGACTTTGACGCAATTTTTCCAATAGTGCCTTGGTAGCGTTTCTTCCTGCAACAAGGCTACGTCATCCAATATAAGTCTTGTGCCTCTTTCACGAGGCTGTCGAACTTGGTGGAACCTCTGCAGTTGCAACAAGTAGGCCTACTCTATGCTCCAACGCTTCTAGAAGTCGTCGGCTTGTTGTTGCTGAAGTTTGAACTCTCCGGTTCAGTACGCACTGTAGTGAGACGATCACCAATGAGGAAATGAGCTGGAGTCAGTACGTCGGCTCTGTCTGCATCCTATGTCAAGGGTCTTGAGTTTAGTGCTGCTTCAATACTTAGCAGGACAGTAAGTAATACCTCGTCGTTGATGGTGGAACGCTCAAGGACTTTCCGAAGACATCGCTTGGTGGAACCAACCATTCGCTCCCACCATATGACGGAGGCAGCCCCTCCCTTTCCCCTCTCCCTCTGAATGGGGGCCTTCCACTGGATAAAAACACATTTCATATAGGACAACCTTCTGTGAATATCAAGAGCCTTCTTAGAAATAATAACTTAACAAGGGAAGTATCAGGTAAGAGGTCGAAACCTATCTTGAAACTTTGTGGGTGCAATCGTTCTATTACCAAGGTGGATCAAAAAGTTAGTTGCACTAACGCGCTGAGGCAGCGCGCTGTGTGTCGCAAACGTGGGCACAGCGGAGAAAGGGACAGACACTGCCCACACGTCTGTTAGGCAGATCGCTGTGGTGTCTCGTCTTGTATGGTGTGTATAGCGCCCAAATGCAATGGCGCGTCGACTGGACGTTCACTCCAAATATGAGGTGCGTGTGACAATCTGATTCCTATGAGCCAAAAGGAAGAATTGCACGGACATTCATCGTGAAATTAGTGCTGTGAATGGGGAGCGGGCCATTTTCCGGCAAGGGGTCGTAACGTGATGTCAGCAATTCGAGGCCGGACGCATGGATATCACGGACGAATATCGCGAGGGCAGGCCCACAACGTCCAGGACCCGTAAAAATGTCAACAGTGTGAATGCGATCATTAAACAGTACCGGTGCACTCACCTGAGAGAAATCGCGACGCTGCACGTGGAATTCATGCCGAAAAGGAACGGCGATCAACGCGGCGTCGTATTGTCAAACGTTGCACCGGTTGCGTAAAGCGATTAAAGAGAAGCGCCGGGGGAAATTGAGCGCCTGTGTGATTTTGTTGCACGATAACGCAACACCTCGCAAGGCCCGCCAAACGAGCGAACTGCTGCAGCGTTTCAAGTAGGAGGTCTGGCAACATCCACCCTAGCGCCATGTGACTTTCATCTGTTCGGTAAGCTCAAAACGGAGCTCGGTGGTCGACGCTTCCAGACCGATTAGGAGGTGAAGGCCGCTGTCTCCGTGTGGTTGCAGAACGCTGGAGGAACTTTCTATGCATCCGGCATCGACAAGTTGGTTGTGCGTTCACAGAAATTTTTGGAGTCTCTTGGAAACTGTGTAGAAAAGTGACGTTACATTGTTTGTCGTTATAGACGTGTTGCTGTTGTATAGGTGATGTAATAAATGGCCATAACTGGTATGTGCAACTTACGTTTTGATCTGCCCTCGTATAAGAGGACAACACGCGGAAAATCAGCTGCCAGATTGAACTGCAGCGCTCCGAAATCGTACCTAACATCCTTGTATGCAGGAATAACGGTTGGAGGAGCTGGACATCCCTGTAGCACTCAGAGCGTAGTAGCGAGGCGGGGCGTATATACTGACTGGAGCGTACAGCTCCTTCCCACCGGCCTTGAGTGCTTGGGCGGTCAGGGCTGTCCATTCCAACATGCATGGTACTCAGGTTGGTTCTTAAGTTTAGGGACTGCGACAACGTGGTCATGTAGCCCCGTGTACTTAAGGTGTGTGTAGAATCTGTCTGATAACCGGTGTTAATTGTGATGACCGTATTAGTGTGTGTTATCTGTGTTTTAATTCTAGTAAAGACTGCAGACTTTTGAATTTTTCAAATAGTTCCAATAGTTCCTACTTTTGCTCCCAAATGGCACTGTCAACGACTACTAGTTCAGAACTTAGCTACCAGACGCCACCGCAGTCGGCTCTTGGCAACGAACGTAGGAACCTAAGAGCGTTGTTTACATTCTTAACTTATACAAATTAGCTTTACAAAGGTGTAATTAGTGGAAGGCTCTTTAACATGCCATAAATCTATGACATGGGACCGCCGGCTTTACTTCCCCTCCGAAGGAAGGCATACTGAGGGATTTTTAACGCTCTTAAAAATCCAATGACTTCGGCCGGATTTGAACCCGCGATCTTGGGCATAGAAGCTCTGCATGCTACCAACTACGCCACCGAAGCCGCCGTACGATACTCGCTACCTCCCATTGATTTATATGAGAGATTCGCCAAATGATTTTGAAGCCTTGCAGTTCAATCTGGCAGCTGATTTTCCACACATTGTCCTCTTATAATACAACGATTGCGTCTACAAAGTTTCAAGATAGGTTTCGACCAGTCTTACCTGATGCTTCCCTTGTGAGTACTCGACGCGTCATTTACTGTGTTTTCCTTCCCATTGGCAACTCCAGCTATCTGATATGACATCTAGCGGTAAAAATGAGAAACTTACCAAGTAGGGTACATTTGTCACGTGGTGACTGTTTGTATATGGTTTCTTGTATTGGTAAACAGATCGTGGTAAATTGTTCGTGTCTTTATACATAAGTAATACGTTTTACTCATTGATAGAGTGAAAAATGAGTAAAAGCAAAGTGTATTGCTCAGTTTACGGCTGTAAGTCGATGTATAAGAGGGCTGCGGATATACGTTTTCATCACTTTCCAAAAGATGCAAATAGTAATAGACGAAATGTGATGATACCTAATACCTAATAATAATACCTTTCCACCCCGGGAAGGATCTAACACTTGTCGAGGTAGACAGACAGAAGACCTGCGACGTAAAGCCAGCGAAGGTTATTCAGTTTAAAAACAGCTGTTACGATGGGCGCGCTGGTAAGATTGAAGTTACTTGAATAATTAATTAAATAATTAATTATTGGCTGCTTGGTAGGGAGAAGGGATGAGTTTAACTTGTATTAAAACTCGGGGGGCGATAGGAATTGCTTGATTTGGATGGTTAAAAGGTGGGTTTGGTGTTGAATATTTGAATGGTAGCGGAATCACTCATTCGACAGTGCCCACGGGGAGGCAAATTAGGCCTATATGACTCGTAGTGGAATAGCTCGAATATCGAAGAACTTAGCGATTACGAGGTGTAGGCTTGGCGGAAAGGCTGGCGGATCATCAGTTTGACATCAATTCACGATATAAGTCGGAGCTTGGAACAGTGGCGTCTGGTTTGCGTGGATGCTAGTCTCGGAATGATAAAAGTAGCACAGTTTCGGTGTGTTATTTATTTGTTTATGTACCGTATTTCTCTATTTGAATGTCCTCGCCGTTGACTCATGATCGACATTTACATTATATTGCGCATAATAGTACCGAAATATTGTCCGAAGTGTAGCCCTGTGTAAATTTGAATCAGCTGATCTACATCAACCATAAAAACTGATGCTTGATAATATGCAAATGACACCAAAAAATCCAGTGGAACACACAAATTAGATCACGTGTATCGCACAGTTATACATATATACAATTAAAAATAACACTGTCATTACTTTAGAGACCACATTTACTGATTATAACCGAAAAATAAAAAGTGTTCCATATCAAACGCGTGTTATTGAGTATTTTAAACCCTACTTATCCAGACCGACCGCAGCGCCCCAAGTGTTAGTTTGAGTTGCCAATAGGGACAAGGGCCACATGATGGCCATCCTGTTGCTATTGGACTTGCGGTGCACCCTGTGCCGGCCACCTGGATGAGCGTGGCTGTCGAATCAATTATTGCCCCCAAACAATGGAACGACGCAATTGTTCGCTGGACTAGTGGACTGCATGTAAGATGGCGGTAACACTCCTGACCCATCACAAATTGTGCATGCATTTAGTAACCAGACCATAATGTCACACCTCTGCATGCCTGGAGATAACCTTCCATTCAACATCTCCCGGGAAACAAAGTAAGCAGCACTCGGCTTCAAACATTAAGAGCCTTCCCGAGTTTTTCGACGTTTAGAAGTAGGTTAGCTCAGGCAAGGAAAGCATTTCTAGAGAAAATGAATCTGTTGACATCGAATATAGATTTAGGTATTAGGAAGTCATTTTTGAAAGCCTTTGTCTGGAGCGTGGCATTTTATGGAAGTGAAACTTGGACTATTAGTGCAGCAGTAAAGAAGAGAATTGAAGCGTTTGAAATGTGGTGTTACCAGATAATAATGAAGATTAGATGGGCAGATAGGGTTACGAATGAAGGATATTAAGACGAGTAGGGAGGAGAGAGGTTTCTGACAACTGATAATGAAGAGAAGAGATAGGTTGGTAGGACACATACTAAGACACCAGGAATAACAAACTTAGTTATAGATGGAAGGGTCGAGGACAAGAATTGCAGGGGTAGACCAAGGTTGTAATATGTTATAAAGATTGCCTCGGATGTAGGGTGTGGTAGCTATGTAGAGATGAAGCGATTAGCTCAGGACAGGAAAGCATGGAGTGCTGCATCAAACTAGCCGAAAGACTGAAGACTCAAACAGCAACAGAAGAGACCAATATTTTACCAGAAGAGGATGGTGACTTTTGTGTTACACACCTCAGAAGATATTCATAATAATAATAATAATAATAATCCAGGATCAAGTTGCGGTTATAGGCCTATAGTTAAGGCAAATATTCAGGATGACAAATGCCGAAGATGCCAACTAGAACCGGAAACAATTCAACATGTCTCAGGAGGCTGCCAAGCAATCTCCTGTACTGATTACATGAAAAGGCACAACCATGTGGCCAAAATAATGCACCTACACCTTGCTCCAAAGCACTTATTATTGAAAATACTTTGCCTTACTATCAGAATGCTCCTGACGCTGTTTTGTAAAATCCTAGTCACAAGTTGTTATGGGACCGATCAGTTATTACTCATAAAACCATACCAGCAAACCGGCCATATATCGTTCTTGTGGACAAGGTGCAGAAGAGAACCTTTCTCAATGATATTGCAGTGCCCAATTCCCATAATCTGCAACAATACTGCTGTGAGAAGATCACCAAATATCTGCCCTTGGCTGAGGAAATACGGCAAATCTGTAGACAAGAAAGTGTAGTGGTTCTGCCCATAGTCATCTCCTCCACCGGCATCATCCCTAAATTATTGGCTCGCAATCTTGAAATATTGGGAACACGTCCTGGTCTACTGCTAGGAACTTCTGGCTCAAACTTTAAAGCTGACGTCTGTTTATGAAAGCGGAGAAGCAATGGCCGCGTCCCGGCAGAGCAGCGCAGCAAATTGAAACTTGTTGGCGGGAGGACAACGTTTAAGACAGGATGCAAGAAATACGCCAAATATGATTCTTAAAAGTGTGGAAATAATTTAATTACTACTTGTAGGGTAAAACGTGTAGGCGCGCTACTAGAACTTAGCGGCGTTAAAGTACAATCATGGATGCAAATGATTACAAATAATTCAAGGGTTTGGTTTAGAAAGGGAATTTTCAAGGATAACCCAGAAAAGAGTACACACTCACCAGATCTGCTAGGCGGCGGACGTACCTTCGGCGTTGCACAGTGTCGAGTGATCAAGAGAGCTCTAGCTCTTTGGGGTGGCTAGTATTTATTGGAAATGTTCCTGCTGCGTAAGTTAATCAGCACATTCTTGTGCTAGTTCGGTGGGTTCCAGAAAGGTGGTCACTTTCCTGGTCTACTTGTGTTAAAGAAGTGTCGTAAATATTTCGACATATGTGAAGGGCTATGATGGCTTGGATGAAATTGTAGTAGGTAGATGGTTGTAGCTGTTGATTCCTTTGTAGTCTTGGGCGTGAAAATGGGGGGTGAAGTGTGGTGAAGTGGGGCTGATTGGGGCTGGTTACACCCTGTAGGGACCCCGGGGTGTAACAATATCCCCATGCAGAAATCCGTTATCTTGGAGACCTGTTCCATTATTCGTTTCTCAATGTGTCACCCCAACAGAAGTTGACATACCGTAATGCAAACAAGCCAATGATATGTTGATTTGTCCCACTTATGTACTAAAATGAATGTGATTACAATAGTAATAATAATAACACAGTGATATAACGTGCAATGAAAAGAGGGGAAGAGTGATATTGAACGAGTTAAAAGAATAGATTACGAATCTTGGCTTTCTTAACAAGTATTACTGTCTCTTAGATCTGGCTGCCACTCTATTGTCCTCACGAGGTTGATTTCGGCCCTTTACAGCACTCAAGTCAGTTTTAAAAACCCTGATGGGGCCGGGTATCGAACCCACAAACTTTGAGGTGCGAGGCAAGTGGGCTAACCTTGCAGCATGGGGCTGGGGTAATATCAGAATATCTAGACTATCTAAAATAAATGAAGTTAACTCGTGTAGCCTGGTGGCCTGATGACACTTCATACACATTCTAATACACTGACATCTAAATTAGTTCAATTGTTTATATAACCTCAAGATGGCGGCAGTACGAAAATTCAAAATTAAGTCCCAATTTATTGTGTCGTGCTCATGCGATCAAAGACAACGTTTTAGAAATGAACCTACGTAATAATCGTCATCTAATAGTACATAACTCTATGGCCTACATATATAAAAGTCCAACATGGCGACCATCCAAAATATTTACACGGTTCTCAATATCTACTAATCTATGACAGCAAGCAAACTGAAATTTTGTTTGTTGATAAATACTATTAACATAAGTTCACCTATGCGACTATTAATAACCTGAAGAGCACAAATCCAACATGGCGGTGACGCGAAATTCAAATTTTTAAGTGGACTATTCTCGCGATTTAACCTTCCAAACGCAGTGAAACTGCTACGGTAAATAGTTATACAAATTTTAATCCGCTGACATCTAATATATTTCAATTGTTTTCATAACCTCAAGATGGTGGCTGTGAGAAATTATAAAATCTCGTTTTAGCCTACTTTCGATTTTTGCAAAAAATGAAAGTCGACTTATGAGAACAACACAGGGCGAAAAATTGTGTATCTGTCTGCGCGCGTGTGTGTGTGTGTGTGTGTGTGAGTGTGTACTGTGAATGTCTGCCCACCCCACCCCCCTATCTATTCGAACACGGTGAAACCGAATTGAACGAAATTTTTTACGGAGGTAGCACTAGGAAACGGCACCCCAGTGTCATGTTTTATATCGCCGCCATCTTGACGCAAACGTAATGGCGGCCACCCAAATGTTAAAAGCTTAAATCAAATTACGACTAACCGCTCATCTGATCTCTACCAAATTTTGCAGCATTATACCTTTATGTATGAATAATCCATTGACCGAACTACAAGGTCATCAGCCCAATAATTTGCATATGGCTGTCATATATGTGTGCAAATCGATTCCTCCTATCTATTCAAACACGGTGAAACCGAATTGAACGAAATTTGGTACAGAGGTAGCACTAGCAAAGGGCACCTCAGTGGCATGTTTTATATCGCCGCCATCTCGACGGAAACGTAATGGCGGCCACCCAAATGTTAAAAGCTTAAATCAAATTACGATCAACCTAATCATTTGATCTCTACCAAATTTTGCAACAACATACCTTTTTGTGGGAAGCAACTTTTGACTGAACTACAAGGTCATCAGCCCAATAGTTTGCAGATAGCGACCATGTGTCAGTGCAAATCGATTCACCATATCAATTCAAACACGGTAAAACCGAATTGAATGAAATTTTGTACAGAGGTAGCACTAGGAGAGGGCACTTCATATTCATGTTTAATATCCGTATACAAAGTTGTGTTTCAACAAGATACTACAATCAATATTCAATTATACTCCTTGAAAAGGACCGAGAGTTCTAGCAATACCCATGCATTTAGGAGAAAGTAGGCTATATGTTCTTAACTGAACATCTTGTTATTTCTTGTGTCCTTATCATGCGATTGAAGTTTGAATAATAAACCTACGGAATAATCTTCATATAATAGCACATAACACTTTGAACTGCATATATAACAAGTAGTAAACCATATTTTCCTGGCTGAGGAATGAACATACCATACCTTTTTAATCAATTTTCTCAGGGTTTTGTTTCGATCAGAGACAATTCTTTCTCGTTGCTTTTTCAGACTCCACATTCACTCAATTGCTGTGAAACGAACGTTAAACATGGCGATGAAGCAGAAAGTTGTTGAGCTGGTAAATACAATCAGCACAGCGCCCAATGGTCCCACAACAAGGCCCTAGCAGTTTAATTAAGCCCAGATCTCTAAAGGTCCTGCAATTAAATCAATGGAAACTACTGCAGTGCTTGTAGGAACGTTTACCGATTTGTGCGTTAGAGTCGCTCAATAGTTGTACTTCCGCGTCTGCCACGTCAATAGAATCACAACATACACTCACCATGACGGCACATTGGATGATCGAGCAAGTAAATTGCCCCAATAATCGGGTTTTAACGCTACATTTTCAGTTATTAAGTCGTGGATTATGCTAACAGTAGGCCTACAAACCACATACACTACCTGGCTCAAGTTTATTTGTTTTAAACATTTGACAATAGTTTAATAATTAATATCGTATCACCTCGGGTGCCGGGTGCAAGCTTTGTTATTTGACACCCAGAGGGTAGCTTGCATGTCGAATTTCGTTGTTCCTTGAAGAATTATGAAAGTCAAGGAGGTTAGATATCTAAGCTCCTTGAATATTATAGCGCTTTCAAGTAGAGAAATGAGGAACTTTGTGTTGGCGGAAACTCCCGAGATTAATTTTGCCATTATGAACATGGCCTACTAAATTCAAATGGGTCCTTTAACATGCCAACATCGTATGACATCCATGCCGTGATTCTTGTCGCCTTTCAAAAATCACTTACCACGGCCAGGAGCGAACCTGCAAGAATGGGGGTAAGGAGTCCGACACGATAACCACTCACCCACTGTGGCTATTGATATTGTAACGTTTAGTCGGTCAACAGAAAATAATTCCAATTACTGCGATATGATGTTTGAGTTTTCAGTCTTTTGACTGGTTTGATGCAGCTTTCCATGCCTCCCTGTCCTGAGCTAATCATTGCATCTCTATATAGCTACCACACCCTACATCCGAGGCAATCTGTTTAACATATTCTAACCTTAGTCTACCACTACAGTTCTTGTCCTCGACCCTTCCTAACTAAGCTTAATATGTGCCCTACCAACCCATCTCTAACCTTCATTAGCAGTCGCCAGAAACATCTCTCCTCTCCCACTAGTCTTCATAATTCTTCATTTGAAACCCAATTTACCCATCTGATCTTCATCATTCTCCTGTAACATCACGTTTCAAACGTTTCAATTCTCGTCTTTTCTGCTGCACCATTAGTCCAAGGTTCACTTCCATAGAGCACCACGCTCCAGACAAAGGCTTTCAATAATGACTTCCTAATACCTAAATCTATATTCGATGTCAACACATTGCTATTCTGTAGAATTGCTTTCCTTGCCTCAGCCAACCTACTTTTTATATCGTCTTTGCTTCGTCCATCACTGGTTATTAGCCTACTTTCGATTTTTGCTAAAAATGTAAGTAGACTTATGAGATCAACACAGGGCGAAAAAAGTGTGTCTGTCTGTGTGTGTGTGTGTGTGTGTCTGTGTGTGTGTGTGAGTGTGTGTACTCTGAATGTCGGTCCCCCCCCCCTATCAATTCGAACACGGTGAATGCGAATTGAACGAAATTTGGTACAAAGGTAGCACTAGCAAAGGACACCTCAGCGTCATGTTTTATATCGCCGCCATCCTGACGGAAACGTAATGGCGGCCACACAAATGTTCAAAGCTTAAATCAAATTACGACTAACCTAATCATCCGATCTCTACCAAATTTTGCAACAACATACCTTTATGGGGGGAGCATCCTTTGACCAAACCAATAGGTCATCAGCGTAATAGTTTGCGGATGGCGGCCATCTTTGTGTGAAAATCGATTCCCCCTATTAATTCGAACATGGTGCAACCGAATGGAACGAAATTTGGTACAGAGGTAGTACTAACAAAAGGCACCTCAGTGTCATGTTTTATATCGCGGCCATCTTGACGGAAACGTAATGCCGGCCACACAAATGTTCAAAGCTTAAATCAAATTACGACTAACCTAAACATCCGATCTCTACCAAATTTTGCAACAACATACCTTTATGGGGGGAGCATCCTCTGACCAAACTAATAGGTCATCAGCGTAAGAGTTTGTGGATGGCAGCCATCTTTGTGTGAAAATTGATTCCCCCTATTAATTCAAACACGGTGCAACCGAATGGAACGAAATTTGGTACAGAGGTAGTACTAACAGAAGGCACCTCAGTGTCATGTTTTATATCGCCGCCATCTTGACTGAAAAGTAATGGCGGCCACACGAATGTTCAAAGCTTAAATCAAATTACGATTAACCTAATCATCCGATCTCTACCAAATTTTGCAACTACATACCTTTATTGAGGGAGCATCCTTTGACCAATCTAATAGTTCATTCGCCTAATAGTTTGCGGATGGCGGCCATCTTTATGTCAAAATTGATTCCCCCTATTAATTCGAACACGGCGAAACCGAATGGAACGAAATTTGGTACAGAGGTAGTACTAGCAATGGGCACCTCAGTGTCATGTTTTATATCGCCACCATCTTGACTGAAACGTAATGGCGGCCACACGAATGTTCAAAGCTTAAATCAAATTAGGATTAACCTAATCATCCGATCTCTACCAAATTTTGCAACTACTTACCTTTATGGAGGGAGCATCCTTTGACCAATCTAATAGGTCATTCGCCTAATAGTTTTCGGATGGCGGCCATCGATTCCCCCTATTAATTCAAACACGGTGAAACCTAATGGAACAAATTTGGTACAGAGATAGCACTAGCAAAGGGCATCTCTGTGTCATGATTAATATCGCCGCCATATTTACAGAAACGTAATGGCGGCCACACAAATATTTAAAGCTTAAATCAAATTACGACTAACATAACCATCCGATCTCTACCAAACTTTGCAACAACATACCTTTATGGAGGGAGCATCCTTTGACCAATCTAATAGGTCATTAGCCTAATAGTTTGCGGATGGCGGCCATCTTTATGTCAAAATTGATTCCCCCTATTAATTCGAACACGGTGGAACCGAATAAACGAAATTTGGTACAGAGGTAGCACTAGCAAAGGGCACCTCAGTGTCATGTTTTATATCACCGCTATCTTGACGGAAACGTAATCGCGGCCACCCAAATGTTAAAAGCTAAAATGTAATTACGACCAACCTAATAATCTAGTCTCTACCAAATTTTTCAACACCATATCTTTATGTGGGAAACATATTCTGACCAAACTGCAAAAACATCAGCCCAATAGTTTGCAGATGGTGGCCAAGTATGTGTGCAAATCGATTCCCCCTATCAATTCGAACACGGTGAAACCGAATTGAACGAAATTTGGTACAGAGGTAGCACTAGCAAAGGGCACCTCATATTCATGTTTAATATCCCTATAGCACGTTGTATTTCAACAAGCTGCTACAACCAACATTCAATCATACTCCTTGAAAAGGACAAAGAGTTATAACAATACCCATGCATTTAGGAGAAAGTAGGCAATATGTTCTTTACTGAACATCTTGTTTTTCTTCCTAAGCAACAGACGTCTCCTTCTTCCTTTAGCTTTTCACCTGCCAGTTGACGTCCATAGAGGTTTCTGATTTATTTCGGCTGCATTCCAATATTTTTATTTTAGATTTATTGATGTGTAACATGTTTCCGCTCGGTTGCTGGATAGTTTTGGGGGAGTGATTTTGAAAATTGGGGACGGAAGTCAATCGGGCGGAAGTGAATTGAACGGAAGTGGATCGGACTGAAGTGAAGACGCACTGCCAGAAAAATGGGACGGAAGTGAATCGGGCTGAAGTGGATCGAACGGAAGTAGATCGGACGGAAGTGAAGACGCACTGCCAGCTGGATGTGCAATTGAAAATGTGTGTATTGGAAACAAGGCAGTGTGTGCTCTGTAGCGCGAGAATGTTATGGCAATACAGTAGGCAGTGCATTTAGCAGGCACTGGTTTGACGAGCACAGTGGCAAAAGTTTCACCGACTTTCATTTGTCATTGAGCAGTTTATGAACCTTCACGTTCAAGGTTGAATATTACATGGGGTAGGACAAAGACGACAAATGACATTTAAGTAAGCGGCATTATTGTCAAGCAGTGGGTGAGTAGTCAAATATTAAATGCATAAGAGAATGTTGTTATATGAGTGGAATAAAAGCTGTATTTTCATCATATTTGAGACTAGGTCATTTCATGATTGTAGGAAGCCATATTTTGATTGTTGACGAACTGTATGAGAGCCTTGAGAATAATGAATGTTATAGTTGCTGAGGAATGTGCTCAGAGTATTTGAGAGTACTATCGACGTTGTGTGTCACTTTCTTATTATGAATTATTAATGAAAAAGGAAGGAAGGAAGCTTGTAGTTTTGCGTGTCCGTTAATCTCACGATCGTGATCCACGGTACCTCCCTTTTACGTGGAATGCGAACCACAGGACATGGCATTTCAATTCGAAAATCTCACATGTATTGACCGGAATCAAACCCGGTCTACCTTGGTGAGACACTAACAGCTTGACCGCTGTGCCACAAATGTGACAGTAGCATATCTCCAATTCAATCTATACATTCATCCTAGTACCACTATGAAAATAGAGTGTAAATTAACATTTTAAGATGTCTAAGCTGTGTAGTATACGTGAAGGATAACATGTCAGATGTTACACATCATATGCGACTACTGTAAGGTTCGTATATTTTTAAATTTTCATCATGAATTCTTTCTTCAAGACGGAGTCTATACCATTGAAAAACTGGGATATGTGGGAAAATAGCTAGAATAAATTGCATGTGATTTTGATAGTCATGGCTCACATTCCCCAATGTGTAACAGCAAAAGCATGGTTGCGACAGGCATTGTAGGACTGAGTATTGTTGACTGAGTACCTTAAAATATGCAGCGGAACTTCGATATCTCGAATCGTTAGAGAATGTCAAAATAAATTCGACTTGTCAATAATTTGAGCCATAGATACGTGGATTGCAAATTGAATTGATAGTAGTCATTTTTCAGTGTTGCCTGGTTCTATTAGAGAATGCTTTCCAGTTGGTCAACACAAATTGTGCACAATTACAGTAGGCGGGAAAACAAGTATTTACATGCCTTAACATGAGCAATATTACATAAGATATTTAACACAAAATTACATGCCTTAATAAAATTGAACAAGCAATGAAGGAAATTGGAGAAAAATTTAAAGTGGGAGTGAAGATTCAAGGAGAAATAATTTCAACTCTGAGATTTGCTGATGACATCGTCATCTTGGCCGACACGCCTGAGGATTTGAATGAGTTTTTGAATGGTATGGACTCCGTCTTGAGGAAAGAATTCATGATGAAAATTAATAAATGTAAAACAAAAATATTGGAATGCAGCCGAAATAAATCAGAAATCTCTATGGACATCAAATTGGCAGGTGAAAAGCTGAAGGAAGTAGGAGACTTCTGTTACTTAGGAAGCAAAATAACCAGTGATGGACGAAGCAAAGAGGATATAAAAAGTAGGTTAGCTCAGGCAAGGAAAGTATTTCTACAAAAAAGGAATCTGTTGACATCGAATATAGATTTAGGTATTAGGAAGCCATTTTTGAGAGCCTTTGTCCGGAGCGTGGTGCTCTATGGAAGTGAAACTTGGACTATTGGTGCAGCAGAAAAGAGGAGAATTGAAGCATTTGAAATGTGGTGTTACAGGAGAATGATGAAGATCAGATGGGTAGATATGGTTACAAACGATGAGGTATTAAGACGTGTGGGAGAGGAGAGATGTTTCTGGCGACTGATAATGAAGAGAAGAGATAGGATGCTAGGACACATACTAAGACACCCAAGACTAGCAAGCTTAGTTATGGAAGGAAGGGTCGAGGACAAGAACTGTAGAGGTAGACCAAGGTTAGAATGTGTTAAACAGATTGTTTCGGATGTAGGGTGTGGTAGCTATGTAGAGATAAACGATTAGCTCAGGACAGGGAGGCATGGAGCGCTGCATCAAACCAGTCAAAAGACTGAAGACTCAAACACCAACAACACGCTTTTATGTAAAAAAATATATATAGGGGGTGCTCAATTGGATGACATGTTTCGAACATCAAGCGATCATCTTCAGATCTTATTAGTTTACGATGTTAATGAATTACACTTATGTGCAAATATATTAACAGTGTTTAGATTACATAAGTTTGTAAAAACGTGTGCAACAGACTGTACAGTTCACTTCTATGGTAGTTGTATCCCTCCCTATATTATTCTGCTAAGGTCCCATTCCAGTTTTGTACCGAAAATTAGGTCCCATTAACTCCAACCTACACATATGAGGTACCTACAGGTTCAGCATAACCCAATGCGTAAGCGAAACGCACTCACTTACTCTTTAAATGCATCACAATTAAGAAAATACCTTAAAACATGTATATTTACAATGAAATAATGAATGCAACACGGTAACCATGGTAACAGAAGCTCACAGGTCCATCTATTTCTGTAAGACGCAATGCAATTCCAATTATTACACTACTGTGAAAGTTTCCAGACGGTTATAAGGTTATCACTGAACCAAATTAAGCTGTAAAATTCATCAATACATACAGTATAATGCGCTTAAGGGGGTCAGGGGACACTCTAGAATTTTTCACGCAATTTTCACGTGTGAGTTTGGTACGAAAGGTCTTTTTCACCCGACTATAAAGGGTCTCCGAAAACCACATTTAAAGGCCCTTAAATTAACAGTGTCTGTGATATTCCCTGAAAACTAACTTCGCTCTGATATACCTATGAAGGAATGACAAACCCCTAACCACTGCACCAGTAACTGAATTGATAAAGTCTTATTATTCATACCAAGGATAAATCAGTCATAGAATTCATGATTGAGATTTTGCTAAGTGTAATATTTACAACTAGAATATTCGCGGGCGAAGCCACGACGGGTAATGCTAGTTATTATTAATTTTATTATTATTACTAGCTTTAGAAAGTTAGGAGATCTGGCTGACCCAAGGAGAGCTGGGAAGGAAATGGGCAAAGGAGCTAGCTGTTAGCCGGAGAATTGATCAAAAGGAAGATTGTAGTTTTACGTGACCGTTAATCGCGAGATCATAAGCGACGGGACCTCCTTTTTACGTGGAATCCGAATCACAGTACATGGCACTTCACTATGAAAATCTCACATGCATTGACCGGGAATCGAACCCGGTCTGCCGTAGTGAGAGGCCAACAGCTTGACCGCTGCGCCACCATACCCACAAAGAGAGAATGGATCAATGCCAACAGATATGGGAAGATGTTTCCCGAGGAATATGGACGAAGAGGCTGATACCATCTCTAGCTGACTGGATCGACCGGAATCATGGTGAAGTAATCTATTACCTCACACAGTTCCTGACAGGTCACGGATACTACCGGAAATTCCTCCACAGAATAGAGCGAGGAAGCTGTCCGGTGGGCATTTATTGCAATGCCATCTATGGCACATTCCACACGTTCTTTGTTTGTGACCATTGGCTACCACAAAGAAGAGGCTTGGAGGCTGAGCAAGGAGAACTGACTCCAGACAACATCGTCCATGTTATGCTGGAAAAACAAGAATCCTGGGATCAGGCAGCAGTGTATGTGGAAAGTATTTTGCGCCAAAAGAAGAGTGAACTAGATGCTTATGAGCGACTAGCAATAGTGCCCAGCTTCGCCCGGTGGATTTATTTGTTTTACAGAACTGGAGCGCTGAAGGATAAGGATCGGAATAAATGAAAGTAAATTTGAAAGCACCAACGCTTATTGCAGCTGATAACCTCAGCATACTGCACCAACACCATCGCCCTTATACAGAGGCATACTACTAAGAAAAATGTTTGAAGGGGCCTAAGATTTTTTTTGCACTAATTACTCCCCGTGACTGCAATTTATAAGCAGCTCGCAATTCTGCACCAGAACATTGGTAGGGGCGACGTGATGCGACCCGCATTACGTGGCAACAATATACTTCGGTATTATTGAAGCCGTTCTGGAGCGCTTGTTCTTCCGTCTTACTGAACAAAAATCAATCTTTAAGGTTACCTGAGAGGTATAGAATAATGCTACATAGCCTAAACTATTCCTCTTGAATCAGGGTATCATATTAAAAAAACAAGAAGTTTCGTGACGAACTAAAGAGCCTACTTTTCTTAAAATTTAAGATTCATGCCAATTATTAATCTATGTGGATATATCTAGAATAATGACGAAATTGAGTTGGTAATATTGAAATTTCTAATTAGTTCGAAATACAGTATACCTGGCATAATGTAGCATAATAGAGAACTACAGTTGGCAGCCCTGGTGACTGAATATATTCTTAGTTCCATCTCCTAAGGTACAAAATACAAAATTTGGTTGAAGTCCAATGGATAGCATGGACGTTACATACAGTTAAACATTGGATCTAACAGCGCGCGTAAAATCATGTTGGCAACAATGACATGCATGTATTGGTCAGAAATAATCTGAAATAATATGATCTATTGTTGTGTCAATTTTGAATGAAATCCATTAGTTAGTATAGAAGTTACAAGCATTTTAAAATTGGATCTATCAACAGGCTTAGAATCATGTTGGCAGTACTGACTTATATTAGTTACTCCAAATTAATCTAGAATGCCAGGTACTACACGTGTGCAAAGTTTAGAGTTATTGGCTTGCATACTTTCTGATATATTGATATTAGGGTACCAAAAATATAGACAGTATTTTTAACAGTTGGCAGCCCTGGTTATTCTTAAGAATCGGTATAGTCATATCTATTATGGTACACATAGCACACACGAAATTTGGTTGAAATCCAAATGACAGTATAGAAGTTACATGTATTTAAATTTGGATATCTCAGCAGGCTTAGAATCATGTTGGTAGCACTGACATATATAAGTTTCTCCAAATTAATATGAAATGTCAGGTACTATACGTGTGCATAGTTACAAGCTGTCGGCTTAAATACTTTCTAGTATATGGGTATTTGGATTTTTTTTAAATTGAGCAATTTTTAACAGTTGGCTGCCCTGGTGGCTCTTAAGAATACGCTCAGTCATATCTGTTTATGTACACATAGCACATACGAAATTTGGTTGAAATCCAATTGATATTGTAGAAGTTATATGCATTTAAAATGTGGTCTTATCAGAGGGCTTATAATAATTTTTGCAACACTACCATGTATGGCCTCCTGGAAATTAAACTGCAATATTATTATATAAACGTGTGCCAATCTTGAAATAGCTCCCATTCATACCTTGTATGATATCCAACATGGAGCTCAAATTTCAATTGGGAATTTTCATCAGTTGGTAGCACTGACATCATTTTCAAATATGGCCGTGAGATCTTTACTCCTACCAAATTTTGTTTCGATTGCTGCAGCCATTTAGGAGTTGATAACGGGAGGACACACACACAGCCAGACAGACAGACAGAAGGACAGACAGACAGACAGACACACATTTGCCCGATCTCATAAGTCTACTTTTTCCTCATTTTTGCAAAATGTGAAAAGTAGGCTAAAAATATTTCGAATCTGATTGGTAGTTCCAGAGATTAGCGTGTTTAAACACATAAACACACAAACAAACACACAAACTCTTCAGCTTTATTATATTAGTATAGATAGTAAGGAAGAATTGAAGAAAGAAGAAGAAGATGAAGAAGCATAATAGGCTTCACGCACGACGACGCCCTGAAGTAATACGAGAGAGCTTCCGGGGCCGGAGACACACGTCGTAGGAGAAGGGTATTTGGTGTTCAGTGGCTACGAATCCCACACCCTTGTGGAGTGTGGACTCCCACAAGCGTCACAGGCAAGATTTTCCTTGTTCCCTCATAAAAAATACTATTATAGTACATTATGCAATGAGCCTATAATGGCAATAATTAAAGCACGAGTGTGTTTATAAAACGAGCGTAGCGTGTTTTGTAATTTCCATACGAGTGTCTTAATTACCATTATAGGCGAGTTACATACGACTGTTTATGTTCGACGATAATCTATATATATATAAAGCTCAATGTTTGTCTGTCTGTCTGTCTGTCTGTCTGTCTGTCTGTCTGTTATGTATACAAATCCACACCGTTTCACCGATCTGAACCAAAATTTGTATACTTACCCTTCGGAACCCTGCGGGTAACCCTGTCCACTTGAAATTTCCGACAGACCACCCCATTCCCTGCATTTAGGCCCTTTGGCCCAAATCTACACCGTTTCACCGATCTCAACCAAAATTTGTATACATACCCTTTGGAACCCTGCGAGTAACACTGTCTACTTAAAATTTCGGACAGACCACCCCATTTCCTGCATTTAGGCCCTTTGGCAAACATCTACACCGTTTCACCGATCCGAACCTAAACTTGTATACTTACCCTTTGCATCCCTGCGGGTAACCCTGTCCACTTGAAATTTCGGACAGACCACCCCATTCTCTGCATTTAGGCCCTTTGGCCCAAATCCACACCGTTTCATTGATCAGAACCAAAATTTGTATACTTACCCTTTGGTACCCTGCGAGTAACACTGTCTGCTTGAAATTGCGGACAGACCACTCCATTCCCTGCATTTAGGCCCTTTGTCCCAAATCTACACCGTTTCACAGATCTCAACCAAAATTTGTTATTTACCGTCTGGAACCCTGCGAGTAACACTGTCTGCTTGAAATTTCGGACAGACCACTCCATTCCCTGCATTTAGGCCCTTTGACACAAATCTACACCGTTTCACCGATCAGAACCAAAATTTGTATACTTACCCTTTGGTACCCTGCGAGTAACACTGTTTGCTTGAAATTGCGGACAGACCACTCCATTCCCTGCATTTAGGCCCCTTGGCTCAAATCTACACCGTTTCACCGATCTGAACCAAAATGTGTATACTTACCCTTTGTAACCCTGTGAATATCACTGTCCACCTAAAATTTCGGACAGACCACCCCATTTCCTGCATTTAGGCTCTTTGCCAAAAATCTATATCGTTTCACCGATCCGGACCAAAATTTGTATACTTACCCTTTCGAACC
This sequence comes from Meconema thalassinum, assembly GCA_946902985.2. Lineage (NCBI taxonomy): Eukaryota > Metazoa > Arthropoda > Insecta > Orthoptera > Tettigoniidae > Meconema > Meconema thalassinum. The sequence continues at coordinate 2,124,369,031 of OX336388.2, forward strand.
CTGCGGGTAACCCTGTCCACTTGAAATTGCGGACAGATCACCCCATTCCCTGCATTTTGGCACTTTGGCACAAATCTACACCGTTTCACCGATCAGAACCAAAATTTGTATACTTACCCTTTGGTACCCTGCGAGTAACACTGTTTGCTGGAAATTGCGGACAGACCACTCTATTCTCGGAAAGAGGACAGGGTCCGTCCCAAAGGCAATGGAAAAAAGGGGTAAAACCAGACCCGCTCAGGAAACCCTCAGGGTTGCCAGCTCCCGAACTCACCAGCCATGAGCCCTTGAGGATGCAGCACTATCCAGGGTGCACCAGAAGTGGTGGGGCTACACACACCCTGCCTCCTTGAGGGTCTTGAGCAGAAGACATGAGATATTAAGAAAAGAAAAAGAAGGCTGACACCTCGAAGAATGAGGCTATCAGGAATGATTAGACAAGGGCCAATTAAGGCGGGAAAGTGAAAGAGTCGCTAGGCCTCGGATACCCTGATACCATCGGGGTCGGAAGAGAACAAGAGTTTGACCAAGGGAGGCTGACTGGAAAGAGAACTGAAAGGAGCCCGGCACCAGTAAGTAGAAGCAATGCCGGACTCAGCTGGGGTCCCGTGGTCACACACCCACATCCCACAAGTTGTGAGATCCTGGTGGGTGGAGGGGGGAGGAATAGCTTGCTGATTCATCGCGAGGTGGCCTGAGAGAAATGTCCAGACCCCGCCGTGTTACCTGGTATCGCTATGCTGATGTTCATACAGGGTCTTCACTCAAACCACTGTAGTGTTACGAATGAATGAGTGATTCACCGGTCAATGTGAATAGGACCGGGAATCCCCCCCCCCCCCTTGAACGTCTGTCATCATATATCGTCATCATCTGCGATATTCTCAGGTTCGTGCAGCTTGGACCCGAGCAGTATTCGATAAGCTGTTTCACTACACGCATCGAGTATAGGCCTAAGCCAGAAAATAACGTTCAGACTTTGGAAGACATCGAAGGTAGAAATCTGAATTACCTATATCAGATTTAAAATTACACCGAGTTCGTTTAGTAGTCATTTTTCATGACCTTATTATTATCATCATAAGGGCAAATGACCTAGATGTTACGCCCATTATACCACTAATCACCACACACAATAAGTCTTTATCGGCTGTGAATTTTGAAATATTTCTATCACGGTAGTTTGTAAGTTTGTCGTGTCAATTTAACAGTAGTATTCATTACCATCCTCATCAAAAGGGCAAATGACCTAGATGTTACGTCCATTATACTACTAAGCAACACCAGAGTCTACCTAGCCTGTGATTTTAAAAATACGTATTTCCATTAGTTTGTAAGTTTGATATACCCGTTCAGAAGTAGTAGTAGTCTTCATTGTCATCCTCATCAAAAGGGCAAATGACCTCTCATTGCTTTAAAGTACGGTATCAATTTTTCCCATTCGTTGATAAGTTACATGTGCCAGTAGTCGCTTCTATGTTCATCATCACTATGTAGAAGATGTTTTGCGTCAGAAGAAAAGATAACTGGATGCTCAGGAACGTTAACGATATATCGACTGCGAAATCTGGAAGCTTCTCTTTGAGGAATTGCTTCAGACATTTATCGTACAGTTTAAACCTTAACATGACGAAACTTTTAACCAGATAGCGATCTAAGTGGGAGCTCTTTGGCAAAAAAAATAATCAAGTCTTTCCCGAAATTTGAGTCCTAAAAAATAACTTTTTCTATTATTTTCTAAGTTTCATATGTCAGTTATGTAGTAATTTTCAATATCATCCGGATGTTAGGCCCCTTAAAACAACAATTATCATCATCATCAATATCATCCTGATCAGTAGGGCAAATTACCTAGATGTTACGCCCTCAACGTCATTGGGGGCAAATGACCTAGAATTTAAGTCCATTATATTTCTAATCACCACCACATAAAGACTTCTACGACTGAGATGTCACGAATTCTGGGACCGCTAACGACATATCTCGACTCGGACTGAAGACAAATATCACGAGAATGATCATTATTTTACAGAGCCTTCCCATAGTGACTTAAGTATAAACATTGTCACTGGGTTTGATAATGTAAGAAATGAATACATAAATAAATATAATTTATGACGTTGAGTGTTAAGGAGACTGGAATATTATCACCATTCCACCGGGCGAAGCCGGGTACTACTGCTAGTTATAACTATTTTATGTTCGAACATAAATATTCATAAATATCTTTTGAGATTTCACCAGTTTTATGTACTGAACAGAGCGCATGAGACGCAGAGAATACCTTGTATTTGACAATGGAATACCTGGAATACCTCACTATGACACTCGCCACGCACTGAAATTTAAAATAGGGGGCCATGGAAGTGAGCGCAGGTGCGATACTATCCTCACCTAATTGGTCACACAACTGTTTCTGGAGCTCCGATTGGTGGGAGAAACTGTATCATAATGAAAACTTGTACTATAATGAGCCTCATTATAATACAGTTTTCTGACATATAATATTTTCATTTCGCCAGGGTCTTACATAAATGTAGTTTAAATACGGTGCCGGTGATCTATTGGATTATTATGAACAAATTCAGGAATGTTGTTGTTAATTAAATTCTACATTAACCGTTCGTATTTAAACTGGTGACCTATTGTGTGTGGTTGTACACAAAATACACACTGCACTATAACGTAAAGAAATGAAAATCCACAGCCCTGCTTCCAGTCAACCGACCGGGTCAGGGAATGGAATGAATGAAGCCCCCATCTAGCGGCGAGGATATGAACTGTGCTGGCTGCCGAGGCCTGACGCACTCCTCTAGGGCAATGATTAAATGAATGTCAGATGAAATGAAATGATAGGGGAGAGTGTTGTTGGAATGAAATTGTGACAGGGATAACCGGAGTACCCGGAGAATAATCTGCCTGCCTCCGCTTTATCCAGCACAAATCTCACTTGGAGTGACCGGGATTTGAACCAGGGACCTAGCGGTGAGAGGCCAGCGTGCTGCTGCCTAAGTCACGGAGGCTTCACTATAACGTAATAAGATTTATGTTCGACCCTCACTATTATGTGTCAGAAAACTGTATCATAATGATGGTCATTATAACACTGTTTTCCATTATGATACAGTTTCTCCAGCCAATCAGAGCTCGTTCATTGACCAATTAGGTAACGATACCTTCGCGCATGCGCTCAAAATCCAACATGTCGGACATAAACACAACATCGAACAATAATAAATTACCGACATGGAATACGCACCGTCCATATGTTCGCGTAAATAAACTGGCGAATATGAGACAAGAAATAGCACTGTACCTTAATATCACCAACAATAATTTCTACACAGCGCATTGTCTTGAAACGACTCCGGTGGCAATATTACTGAGGGGCGTCAGATGTAAACATATGGCCTGCATATGGCATTGCAAGCACACAGAGCGCATGCGTCGGTCGTTCAGAGATCTTGAAAGACAGAGATATCATACTTAGCGCTCGCTCTCCAAACACAAAATTCAAGTGGCTGACTCTCAACAGATATTGATGAATATTTATGTTAAAACATATAATAAAGTTATAATTATCGTCGAACATAAACAGTCGTATGCAACTCGCCTATAATTGTAATTAAGACACTCGTATGTCTTAATTATAGCCATTATAGGCTCGTTGCATAATGTACTATATTTAAATTCATATGTTGTTCGAAAACCTGACTCATCCAATTAAGCACGTCCTATCTTTGTACCGTACTTAAAAGCATGTCATTGTGTTAAATATCATACGTAATAATGTTCATATAAGGGCACGTAAATACTGTTTTTCCGCCTCATGTTATTGGGCACAAGTTATGTTGACCGACTGAAAAGCTTTCTTCAATATAGATGCTGTCTGAGACACAGGATGTTAATCTGAGAGACAAACTTACTTCTCTCGTTGGTTGGTTCCTCAGTGTAGGGGCTGCGACAACGCGACACACTTTGTGTGTGTGTAGAATCTGTCTGATAACCAGTGTTAATTGTGATGACTGTATTAGTGTGTTATCTGTAATTCAAGTAAGGGCTGCAGACGATCAATTTCAAGTAGTTCCTACTTTTGCTACCAAATATTCCCATCAACGACACCAAGCTGTGAACATGGCTACTAGATGCCACTGCAACCAGCACCTATCGACGAACGTTGGAACTCAATAGAGGGTTAATCAAATCTAACCTACAAATTTAGCTTCACAAAATTGCAGTTAGTTGAAGGTTCTCTTACATGCCATAAATTTTTGACATGAGCCCGCTGGTTTTACTTCCCCTCCGAAGTAAGGCATACTGGGGGATTTTTAACGCTCTTAAAACATCCAACGACTTCCACCGGGTTTGAGCCCGTGATCTTGGGCATAGAAACTCAGCATGCTACCAACTAAGCCACCTACGCCGCTTACTTCCCTGGTGCCCGGCTGGTTATGAGCCCATGAGTATGCAAGCCACCCCACCTCACAACACAGAATGATGATCGGAAAGCCGCTGTCAGGATGCTCTTCAATCAATAACAGTATCAGCTAAATAGAGCGTGTAACAATCAGTCAGCCGCGCCGCTATCAGCACACTGAGCTGACCACACTAGGTAGAGTTCGCATTCTCTCAGTCAACATGCTACGGGAGCCCAATTATCTTCAAGTGTTAATATCAGCAACATCTACACCCTACTCCATCCCCTAGTCCATACGGTAGTCCAGTTATATTGGGGTGTTATCATCTACACCCTACTCCATCCCCTAGTCCATACGGTAGTCCAGTTATATTGGGGTGTTATCATCTACACCCTACTCCATCCCCTAGGCCATACGGTAGTCCAGTTATATTGGGGTGTTAACATCTACAGCCTACTCCATCCCCTAGTCCATACGGTAGTCCAGTTATATTGGGGTGTAACATCTACACCCTATTCCATCCCCTAGGCCATACGGTAGTCCAGTTATATTGGGGTGTTATCATCTACACCCTACTCCATCCCCTAGTCCATACGGTAGTCCAGTTATATTGGGGTGTTATCATCTACACCCTACTCCATCCCCTAGTCCATACGGTAGTCCAGTTATATTGGGGTGTTAACATCTACACCCTACTCCATCCCCTAGTCCATACGGTAGTCCAGTTATATTGGGGTGTTAACATCTACAGCCTACTCCATCCCCTAGTCCATACGGTAGTCCAGTTATATTGGGGTGTTAACATCTACACCCTACTCCATCCCTTAGGCCATACGGTAGTCCAGTTATATTGGGGTGTTAACATCTACAGCCTACTCCATCCCCTAGTCCATACGGTAGTCCAGTTATATGGGGTGTTAACATCTACAGCCTACTTCATCCCCTAGGCCATACAGTAGTCCAGTTATATTGGGGTGTTAACATCTACACCCTACTCCATCCCCTAGTCCATACGGTAGTCCAGTTATATTGGGGTGTTAACATCTACAGCCTACTCCATCCCCTAGTCCATACGGTAGTCCAGTTATATTGGGGTGTTAACATCTACACCCTACTCCATCCCCTAGGCCATACGGTAGTCCAGTTATATTGGGGTGTTAACATTTACAGCCTACTCCATCCCCTAGTCCATACGGTAGTCCAGTTATATTGGGGTGTTAATATCTACACCCTACACCATCCCCTAGGCCATAGGGTAGTCCAGTTATATTGGGGTGTAACATCTACACCCTATTCCATCCCCTAGGCCATACGGTAGTCCAGTTATATTGGGGTGTTATCATCTACACCCTACTCCATCCCCTAGTCCATACGGTAGTCCAGTTATATTGGGGTGTTATCATCTACACCCTACTCCATCCCCTAGTCCACACGGTAGTCCAGTTATATTGGGGTGTTAACATCTACACCCTACTCCATCCCCTAGTCCATACGGTAGTCCAGTTATATTGGGGTGTTAACATCTACACCCTACTCCATCCCCTAGTCCATACGGTAGTCCAGTTATATTGGGGTGTTAACATCTACACCCTACACCATCCCCTAGGCCATACGGTAGTCCAGTTATATTGGGGTGTTAACATCTACACCCTACACCATCCCCTAGGCCATAGGGTAGTCCAGTTATATTGGGGTGTAACATCTACACCCTACTCCATCCCCTAGGCCATACGGTAGTCCAGTTATATTGGGGTGTAACATCTACACCCTATTCCATCCCCTAGGCCATAGGGTAGTCCAGTTATATTGGGATGTTAACATCTACAGCCTACTCCTTCCCCTAGGCCATACGGTAGTCCAGTTATATTGGGGTGTTAACATCTACACCCTACTCCATCCCCTAGGTCATTCAGTAGTCCAGTTATATTGGGGTGTTATCATCTACACCCTACTCCATCCCCTAGGCCATACGGTAGTCCAGTTATATTGGGGTGTTAACATCTACACCCTACTCCATCCCCTAGGCCATACTGTAGTCCAGTTATATTGGGGTGTTAACATCTACACCCTACTCCATCCCCTAGGCCATACGGTAGTCCAGTTATATTAGGGTGTTATCATCTACACCCTACTTCATCCCCTAGGCCATACAGTAGTCCAGTTATATTGGGGTGTTAACATCTACACCCTACTCCTTCCCCTAGACCATACGGTAGTCCAGTTATATTGGGGTGTTAACATCTATATTTAAAATCAAGAAGTATTTGTAATTTTTATAACGAAAGGAGTTTTATTTAATAAATTTGTTTTATTTTATACCATTAGTAAATTGCAAGGTTTTTGGTGTGTTTGGTGAGCAGCTGAAGAATAGCCTAATTGAGGTCCGAAACGTGTACTGCTAAAGGAAAGTAAAACATTGTTTTGACAAAGTCGGAAATACTATTAGTGATTATTCTTGGGAATAAACATAAATACTGTCAGTTGCCACAATAATAGTTAAGCAGACCAGCTCCATAATATCAGTCAGTTTAGCTCCAACATTGGAATATGGAGTTCTTTATTATGATAATGTTTGTACAAAGTGGCGCTTAGATTCTGCCTCACAGATTAGCCACGATGCTATCAGCAAGACAAAATAGCCACCATTACAGGCAAACGGCCCTCATGAAGCAATTTCCAGCACATTATACACAATGCACAGCCGATTACGTTAGCACGACGAATAGATGGAAAATGTATACCCAGGGTACAATATCGTGGACAGGTGCACACGAGAGATATGACAAGCGACTGGATGAAACTGTACCCTATAAAATGTCCATCCGTAATGCGTGAGCTTCTGGTACACTATCAACACCAAAAGTTGTTACAGAAACATGATACAATATTTTGAGAGTAAGCTGTGATTTGAAATGTAATGTCGCAAATGCTTCCCTATTAATCTGGTGAAACTAACGCGGCATTTGGGCATTTATTTATGAGTTTGTTTTATGTTGGAGCTAAACTGACTGATATTATGGAGCTGGTCTGCTTAACTATTATTGTGGCAACTGACAGTATTTATGTTTATTCCCAATAATAATCACTAATACTATTTCCGACTTTGTCAAAACTTAATTACGTATTTACGTTCTTATATAATCTTATATATTTATGTATATATTAATTTTTATATCTATTTATTAATGAATCTATTTATTGATAATCTATTTATTGATGAATCTATTTATTGATGAATCTATTTATTGATGAATCTATTTATTGATGAAACTATTTATTGATGAATCTATTTATTGATAATCTATTTATTGATGAATCTATTTATTGATGTATCTATTTATTGATGTATCTATTTCTTGATGTATCTATTTATAGATGAATCTATTTATTGATGAATCAATTTATTGATGAATCCATTTACTGATGAATCTATTTATTGATAATCTATTTATTGATGTATCTATTTATTGATGAATCTATTAATTGATGAATCTATTTATTGATGTATCTATTTATTGATGAATCTATTTATTGATGAATATATTTATTGATGTATATATTTATTGATGTATTATTGATGAATCTATTTATTGATGAATCTATTTATTGATGTATCTATTTACTGATGTATCAATTTATTGATGTATCTATTTATTGATGAATCTATTTATTGATATATCTATTTATTGATGAATCTATTTACAGTATTGATGAATCTATTTATTGATGTATATATTTATTGTTGAATCTATTTATTGATGTATCTATTTATTGATGAATCTATTTATTGATGTATCTATCTATTGATGTATCTATTTATTGATGAATCTATTTATTGATGAATCTATTTATTGTAGTATCTATTTATTGATATATCTATTTATTGATATATCTATTTATTGATATATCTATTTATTGATGAATCTATTTATTGATAATCTATTTATTGATGTATCTATTTTTTGATGAATCTATTTATTGATGTATTTATTTATTGATGAATCTATTTATTGATGAATCTATTTATTGATGAATATATTTATTGATGAATCTATTTATTGATGAATCTATTTATTGATAATCTATTTATTGATGAATGTATTTATTGATGAATTTATTTATTGATGTATCTATTTCTTGATGTATCTATTTATTGATGAATCTATTTATTGATATATCTATTTATTGATGAATCTATTTACAGTATTGATGAATCTATTTATTGATGTATCTATTTATTGATGAATCTATTTATTGATGTATCTATTTATTGATGAATCTATTTATTGATGAATCTATTTATTGATAATCTATTTATTGATGAATGTATTTATTGATGAATCTATTTATTGATGTATCTATTTCTTGATGTATCTATTTATTGATGAATCTATTTATTGATATATCTATTTATTGATGAATCTATTTATTGATGTATCTATTTATTGATGAATCTACTTATTGATGTATCTATTTATTGATGAATCTATTTATTGATGAATCTATTTATTGATGTATCTAGTTATTGATGTATCTATTTATTGATATATCTATTTATTGATGAATCTATTTACAGTATTGATGAATCTATTTATTGATGTATCTATTTATTGATGTATCTATTTATTGATGTATCTATTTATTGATGAATCTATTTATTGATGTATCTATCTATTGATGTATCTATTTATTGATGAATCTATTTATTGATGAATCTATTTATTGTTGTATCTATTTATTGATATATCTATTTATTGATGAATCTATTTATTGATGAATCTATTTATTGATAATCTATTTATTGATGTATCTATTTTTTGATGAATCTATTTATTGATGTATTTATTTATTGATGAATCTATTTATTGATGAATATATTTATTGATGAATCTATTTATTGATGAATCTATTTATTGATAATCTATTTATTGATGAATGTATTTATTGATGAATCTATTTATTGATGTATCTATTTCTTGATGTATCTATTTATTGATGAATCTATTTATTGATGAATCAATTTATTGATGAATCCATTTATTGATGAATCTATTTATTGATTAATCTATTTCATGATGTATCTATTTATTGATGTATCTATTTAATGATGAATCTATTTATTGATGAATCTATTTATTGATGTATCTAGTTATTGATGAATCTATTTATTGATGAATATATTTATTGATGTATCTATTTATTGATGTATTATTGATGAATCTATTTATTGATGAATCTATTTATTGATGTATCTATTTACTGATGAATCAATTTATTGATGTATATATGTACTGATGTATCTCTTTATTGATGAATCTATTTATTGATGAATATATTTATTGATGTATCTATTTATTGATGTATCTATTTATTGATGTATCTATCTATTAATGAATATATTAATTGATGTATCTATTTATTGATGTATCTATTTATTGATGTATAAATTTATTGATGTATCTATTTATTGATGAATATATTTATTGATGAATCTATTTATTGATGTATCTATTTACTGATGTATCTATTTATTGATAATCTATTTATTGATGTATCTATTTATAGATGAATCTATTTATAGACGAATCTATTTATTGATGAATATATTTATTGATGTATATATTTATTGATGTATTATTGATGAATATATTTATTGATGAATCTATTTATTGATGAATCTATTTACTGATGAAACTATTTATTGATGAATCTATTTATTGATGTATCTATTTATTGATGTATCTATTTCTTGATGTATCTATTTATAGATGAATCTATTTATTGATGAATCAATTTATTGATGAATCCATTTACTGATGAATCTATTTATTGATAATCTATTTATTGATGTATCTATTTTTTGATGAATCTATTAATTGATGAATCTATTTATTGATGTATCTATTTATTGATGAATCTATTTATTGATGAATATATTTATTGATGTATATATTTATTGATGTATTATTGATGAATCTATTTATTGATGAATCTATTTATTGATGTATCTATTTACTGATGTATCAATTTATTGATGTATCTATTTATTGATGAATCTATTTATTGATGTATCTATTTATTGATGAATCTATTTACAGTATTGATGAATCTATTTATTGATGTATCTATTTATTGATGAATGTATTTATTGATGTATCTATTTATTGATGTATCTATTTATTGATGAATCTATTTATTGATGTATCTATCTATTGATGTATCTATTTATTGATGAATCTATTTATTGATGAATCTATTTATTGTTGTATCTATTTATTGATATATCTATTTATTGATATATTTATTTATTGATGAATCTATTTATTGATGAATCTATTTATTGTTAATCTATTTATTGATGTATCTATTTTTGATGAATCTATTTATTGATGAATCTATTTATTGATGAATCTATTTATTGATAATCTATTTATTGATGAATGATTTATTGATGAATCTATTTATTGATGTATCTATTTCTTGATGTATCTATTTATTGATGAATCTATTTATTGATGAATCAATTTATTGATGAATCCATTTATTGATGAATCTATTTTATGATTAATCTATTTCTTGATGTATCTATTTATTGATGTATCTATTTAATGATGAATCTATTTATTGATGAATCTATTTATTGATGTATCTATTTATTGATGAATCTATTTATTGATGAATATATTTATTGATGTATCTATTTATTGATGTATTATTGATGAATCTATTTATTGATGAATCTATTAATTGATAATCTATTTATTGATGAATCTATTAATTGATAATCTATTTATTGATGAATCTATTTATTGATGTATCTATTTATTGATGAATCTATTTATTGATGTATCTATTTATTGATGAATCTTTTTATTGATGAATCTATTTATTGATGTATCTATTTATTGATGTATCTATTTATTGATGAATCTATTTATTGATGAATCTACTTATTGATGAATCTATTTATTGATGTATCTATTTATTGATGTATCTGTTTATTGTTGAATCAATTTATTGATGTATCTATTTATTGATGAATCTATTTATTGATGAATCTTTTAACAGTATTGATGTATCTATTTATTGATGTATCTATTTATTGATGAATCTATTTATTGATGAATCTATTTATTGTTGTATCTATTTATTGATGAATCTATCCATTGATGAATCCATTTATTGATGAATCTATTTATTGATGATTCTACTTACTGATGAATCTATTTACAGTATTGATGTATCTATTTATTGATGTATCTATTAATTGATGAATCTATTTATTATTGAATCTATTTATTGATGTATCTATTTATTGATAAATCTATTTATTGATGAATCTATTTATTGATGTATCTATTTATTGATGTATCTATTTATTGATGTATCTATTTATTGATGAATCTATTTACAGCATTGATGTATCTATTTATTGATGTATCGATTTATTGAAGGATCAATTTATTGATGTATCTATTTATTGATGAGTCTATTTATTGATGAATCTATTTATTGATGAATCTATTTACAGTATTGATGTATGTATTCATTGTTGAATCAATTTATTGATGTATCTATTTATTGATGAATCTATTTATTGATGAATCTTTTAACAGTATTGATGTATCTATTTATTGATGTATCTATTTATTGATGAATCTATTTATTGATGAATCTATTTATTGTTGTATCTATTTATTGACGAATCTATCCATTGATGAATCCATTTATTGATGAATCTATTTATTGATGATTCTACTTATTGATGTATCTATTTATTGATGAATCAATTTACAGTATTGATGTATCTATTTATTGATGTATCTATTAATTGATGAATCTATTTATTGATGTATCTATTTATTGATGAATCTATTTATTGAAGAATCTATTTATTTATGAATCTATTTATTGATGAATCTATTTATTGATGACTCTATTTATTGATGAATCTATTTATTGATGAATCTATTTACAGTATTGATGTATCTATGTACTGATGGATCGATTTATTGATGTATCTATTTATTGATGAACCTATTTATAGATGTATCTATTTATTTATGAATCTATTTACAGTATTGATGTATCTATTTATTGATGTATCTATTTATTGATGAATCTATGTATTGATGAATCTATTTACAGTATTGATGTATCTATTTATTGATGTATCTATTAATTGAAGAATCTATTAATTGATGAATCTATTTATTGATGAATCTATTTATTGATGAATCTATTTATTGATGAATCTATTTATTGATGTATCTATTTATTGATGTATCTATTTATTGATGAATCTATTTACAGCATTGATGTATCTATTTATTGATGTATCGATTTATTGAAGAATCAATTTATTGATGAATCTATTTATTGATGAGTCTATTTATTGATGAATCTATTTATTGATGAATCTATTTACAGTATTGATGTATCTATTTATTGATGAATCGATTTATTGAAGAATCAATTTATTGATGAATCTATTTATTGATGAATCTCTTTATTGATGAATCGATTTATTGATGAATCTATTATCTAATATTTATATTTATATTTCTATTTATATTTATATCTATATCTATATCTATATCTATATCTATATCTATATTTATATTTATATTTATATTTATATTTATATTTATATTTATATTTATATTTATATTTATATTTATATTTATATTTATATTTATATTTATATTTATATTTATATTTATATTTATATTTATATTTATATTTATATTTATATTTATATTTATATTTATATTTATATTTATATTTATATTTATATTTATATTTATATTTATATTTATATTTATTAATTACATTATTTATTTTTAACACACATCCATATTGGGGTATTACAATGGATGGTAATAATAATATTAAAAAGCATGCATAACTCGTGTCAGTGCAAAACATAAATTATAACAGACAAAGAAGCAAAGAAGAACTTTTATAAATAAAAATAATCTATTCCATTCACATTCGTTGAACATTGATTTCAAAAGTAAATGAATGAAACAATACTATAACTAAATAAAAAGAAAACAATAAGAGTATGGAGCGTTACAAATCCCTCAGTATGCCTTCCTTTGGGGGAGAATTAAAACCGGCGGCGTCACACAAGTTTAGTTAGTGGAAGGATCTTTTACATGTCATAAACCTATGACTTGGGACCGCCGGCTTTACTTCTCCCCCGAAGGAAGGCATACTGAAGAATTTTAACGTTCTTAAAAAATCGGACGACTTCGGCCGGGTTTGAACCCGCTATCTAGGGCACAGCAGTTCAGCATGCTACCAACTACGCCACGAAGCCGCTGCCAAGTTAATATACTGTATTTAGTTGTATTGGATATAGTATTAAACTTATCGCATGTTCTTAATTCAGGGGATATTTTGTGAAGTTTAGTTTTAAATCTTCTTCTTCTTCTTTTCTGCTTCGTCCTCTTCATTTCCCATTTCCAGTTCCCTGGGTCGGGTTGCGAATCGAGGACCTCCACAGTTGTTTATCCTCCACCATTCATTTCCTTCTTTCAATACTTCTTTTTCATTTACTCCTCTTTTCACTATTGGGGCCGATAACCTAGATGTTAGGCCCCTTAAAACAACAATTATCTTCATCATCATCATCATCATCATCTTTTCACTATGCTTTCCTTCACCATATCTATCCTCCTCTTTCTGGGCCTTCCTCGTGGTCTTCTTACTGGTATTTTCTCCATAAATATTCTTTTTGGTACTCTAAATTCTTCCATTCTCATCATATGTCCGTACCACTTCAGCTTACTGATCTCTATCTTGCCTTGCAGTTTTGGGAACCCAGTTCTCTCCCTAATGTCCACATTTCTGATTTTATCCCACCGTGTCTTTCCAATTATTCCTCTAAGGAACTTCATCTCGGCAGCTTGGATTCGGCTTTCATCGCGTTTTATTGTGGACCAAGTACCTGCTGCATATGTCAAAATTGGTGTGTAATACATTGAGAATAGAACCCGTATCGTCTGTACTCCAGAGGAGCGGCTACAAACGGTGTCTGACTCCATGCTAGAGGCGGCCTATTTTAAACCTGGTAGTAGGTATAAAATGCCTTTGGGTGTGGCGAGCCCATCGTACTAATTGCCTACAAAATGAGTGAAAGTGAAACGAGGCCTCAGAAACCGTTTTAAATCATAGGTATAAAATGTTTGTCCCAATCGACGGCTTGTTCCTTTAACATTACAAATTTCAACATAACAATAATTCAATAAATCCAGCAATATTAAAATAATATGAAACAGGCTAATGAGCAATTAAATAATTACACCAATTAAATATAGAGTGCATCATTACATAATGCACCGTTACTGTCATCCAAGCTGATATATTCTGTGATGACCGTAATTAGCTGACATGAAACACACTTAAATGTCATTGCGGAAGACGCATAAGCAGGGTGCGAATTAACTGGGATTGGAGTGGTAGTATGGATGGATATTCCCTCAACCCTCGGTGGAATTACTTGCTTACTTATAAGATAATTTAAATCCACCCTCCCGGACAGTTAATTCCAATCCTCCGGATTGTTGCCCTAAGGCAGGGATTCAACTTGCTCGAAATTGCAAGTATGCAAAGTCCCACGTTGTGCAGTCCAACCAGAACTCCACGTGGCATACAGTAAAACACATCTGTCTGCTAGGCGTTGTCTTCTCGACATGGCGTGGCTACTAAAAGGACAGGATAATTCAACTGAACTTTAAAACAGTTGCAAATGTTAGTAGTGCAAGACACGAGCGAAACCCAATGAATACACAGAGGCATTATAAAATGTTACGTGATGTCCAGGGAGAGTCAGCGAAACATTGACAGTGAGATTAAAGAAGGAAATACATGCATAGAAAATGCAATGGACAATAACCAACATAGTAACATAAACACAAAATTTATGTTTGTTTATTGGACATTCAAATAAAATTTAATTTTACAAACAGAATCAAACACTCCTAGCACCCTCCTAGATTGTTCTTTGAACTACAACAACACAGTCACGTATAGAGTTTTCAGTGAAGGCAAACAAGCATGA
The DNA here is from genome assembly GCA_946902985.2 of Meconema thalassinum. Classification (NCBI taxonomy): domain Eukaryota; kingdom Metazoa; phylum Arthropoda; class Insecta; order Orthoptera; family Tettigoniidae; genus Meconema; species Meconema thalassinum. The sequence continues at coordinate 2,124,384,517 of OX336388.2, forward strand.
GCAGGATGGACTTTTCTGCACGTTCACCGTCTGCAAGATGTAACAGTTCTTTTGTTACAGTTCGGACTGACTGCAAGATGTAATCGTTCTTTTGGTATAGTTTGGACTGACTGCAAGAGGTTAACAGTTATTTTGGTATAGCGTTTACGGACTGAAAGAGGTTGACAGCTCTTTTGGTATAGTTTGTGTGGACTACAAAAGGTTGACAGCTATTTTGGTATAGTTTGTGTGTACTACAAAAGGTTGACAGCTCTTTTGGTATAGTTTGTGTGGACTACAAAAGGTTGACAGCTCTTTTGGTATAGTTTGTGTGGACTAAAAAAGGTTGGCAGTTCTTTTGGAATAGTTTGTGTGGACTAAAAAAGGTTGACAGTTCTTTTGGTATAGTTTGTGTGGACTACAAATGTTGACAGCTCTTTTGGTATAGTTTGTGTGGACTAAAAAAGGCTGACAGCTCTTTTGGTATAGTTTGTGTGGACTACGTAAGGTTGACAGCTCTTTTGGTATAGTTTGTGTGGACTACAAAAGGTTGACAGCTCTTTTGGTATAGTTCGTTTGGACTACGAAAGGTTGACAGCTCTTTTGGTATAGCTTGTGTGGACTACAAAAGGTTGACAGCTCTTTTGGTATAGTTTGTGTGGACTACAAAAGGTTGACAGCTCTTTTGTTATAGTTTGTGTGGACTACAAAAGGTAGACAGTTCGTTTGGTATAGTTTGTGTGGACTACAAAAGGTTGACAGCTCTTTTGGTATAGTTTGTGTGGACTACAAAAGGTTGACAGCTCTTTTGTTATAGTTTGTGTGGACTACAAAAGGTTGACAGCTCTTTTGTTATAGTTTGTGTGGACTACAAAAGGTTGACAGCTCTTTTGGTATAGTTTGTGTGGACTACGAAAGGTTGACAGCTCTTTTGGTATATTTTGTGTGGATTACAAAAGGATGACAGTTCGTTTGGTATAGTTTGTGTGGACTACAAAAGGTTGACAGCTCTTTTGGTATAGTTTGTGTGGACTACAAAAGGTCGACAGCTCTTTTGGTATAGTTTGTGTGGACTACAAACGGTTGACAGCTCTTTTGGTATAGTTTGTGTGGACTACGAAAGGTTGACAGCTCTTTTGGTATATTTTGTGTGGATTACAAAAGGATGACAGTTCGTTTGGTATAGTTTTTATGGACTGGAAGAGGTTAACAGTTCTTTTGGTATAGTTTTTACGGACTGCAAGAGGTTAACAGTTCTTTTGATATGGTTTGTATCGACTGCAAGAGGTTTTATTAAAAAACAGTTCTTTTGGTATAGTTTGGACTGACTGCAAGAGTTTAACAGTTCTTTTGGTATAGTTTGGACTGACTGCAAGAGGTTAACAGTTCTTTTGGTATAGTTTGAACTGACTGCAAGAGGTTAACAGTTCGTTTGGTACAGTTTGTATGGACTGCAAGAGGATAACAATAATTATTTTGTTATAGTTTGTGCGGACTACAAGATGTCAAGAATGTTTTAAAGGTATCCTTTTATTATTTTAGGACTTGAAACATCATGTTTGGAATCTCTGCATCTGTGAAATAATCTATGTTATTTATATGTCTGGGAAATTGCGGAAAACGGCGTCTAGGGTGGCTGAGGTAAACCTTAAACGACCATCCTTGCAGTTGCTTCCACGAAGTTGAATACGAGTACACACGACTCCATATCTTAGAACGGAATTAAATTTTCTGGCAGTATCGCGAACTTTTGATCATTAGGTAGCCCTAGGTCATTTTCCATTTTTGCTGTTATGTTTAAAGTGCTTTTAGCCCTGATTTTTGCATTTAAGTAATAAGACTGCATACTGTTAGACATATAGTTTGAGTATACAAAACCATAGGTGGTATACCAAGTAGCATTCACTCCATACACGATGCTAGACACGCCACCATAAAAGCTGTAATCACGTCTTTGCATATTTGTTTGTTCTTTAATCACCTTCAGAATGGCGTCATAAAATCTAAATGAAGACATAAAACACCCGGCTGTAAGCCACTTGTGTTCCGAGTCACCTTTGACATAACGTTCACCTTCTTGCTTCAGTGCCCTGCTCAGACAATACAAAAATACAGCGGTATACTTGGAGACAATATATTGAAAGTGGTGTAGTCGCAGACTATTACATTAAACGACCGTTATGGTACCATCTTTCCTTCGGCATTTTTCCTTTTTACAGAACATCAGAGGTTGGAAAACACTCAACAGTGAAGACAAAACTCGTCGATCTTGTATATGAATGACATGAACTTTTAATTTGAAGTCTCAGATGTTGAGAGAACTTTATGAAGCTGAAAAGAACGAATTTGTATTGTATTCTTTTATCATTTCAAATGATCTTGACGACTTCGTCGTTATGCTTGGGTCCAACGTTATGCGTTACGGAGACGGAGACGGAAGTGACGTCATGCAGCCGCGCGGGAAGTGACGTCATGCAGCCGCGCGGGAATTGAGTGCGTGACGTCATGCAGCCACGCGGGAAGCAGAAGCTAATGGTTATTGGAGTCTGTTGAAAGAGTCCTGGGGTGTCGAGTGACCTGGGGCTTTGAGCGAAGCGAACACAAGAATACAGGGTGACTTCTAAAGAGATATACAAGATGCCATATAAGAATACAGGGTGACTCCTCAAGAGGTGTGCAGGATGTCAGAGCAAAATACAGTACAAGATGCCAGATAACAATACAGGGTGACTCATAAAGAGATATACAAGATGCCAATTAAGAATACAAGGTCTCTTAAAGAGGTGTACAAGATGGCAGAGAAGAATACAGGGTGACTCCTAAAGAGGTGTACAAGATGTCACACAAGAATACAGGGTGACTCCTAAAGAGGTGTACAAGATGTCACACAAGAATACAGGGTGACTTCTAAAGAGATATACAAGATGCCAGATAAGAATACAGGGTGCCTCCTAAAGAGGTGTGCAGGATGTCAGAGCAAATTACAGGGTGACACTTAACGAGGTGTACAGTATGTTAGATTCAATTCAAATACAGGGTGAACCTTAAAGAGGTTTGCGAGATATAAGATTCAAATAATGGGTGACTCTTAAATAGTTTTAAAAGATGTCAGACTCAAATACACGGTGACCCTTAAAGAGGTGCCCGCGCGGGAAGCCTAAGTTAATGGGTAATCGAGTATGTTGAAAGAGCCCTTCTGAGCCTTTCTAACATTTGTAGCATTTGTAGCATGCGTCATTTGAAATGATATAACGTCTAGTCTTTCAGACTGTCTGTAATTTTGTTTTATATAGGGAACAGTCAGAAAACGCTGGACTCCAGATTTCCTTCGGAGAAACAACTAGCCAGTTCCACAATACCCAAACTCAAGGCATGGTAAAATTGAGAAATCCAATACTGTAGCTTGTAATACCTTGGCGAGATTGTACAGATGGGAACTAATGGAAGAGAAGCAAACAGCAGCAGACGAGATAGGATTTCCGCAGCGTTTCACTAAACACAGAAAGGAAATTAATGATTTTCATTCGGTCAGCAAGATTGTACCCAATTGTAATGCGTGTGTCCAGAAAACCTGAAACCAATTTACATGAGATTAATACTTAATTTCCCTAGGTTGACTAATTTTAATCGTCAAGCAATGTCATCATCAGATCCTTAGCTTGCCACGGTGGGTTAGTAATTATCGTGTCGGATTACCAGCCCCAAGCTTTCAGGTTCGCTCCTGGCCATGGTAAGTGATTTTTTTTTGAAAAGCGACAAAAACCACGGCACGCATGTCATACGAAGTTGGCATGTTAAAGAACCCATTTGAATTCAGTAGGCCATGTTCATAATGGCAAACTTATTCTCCGCCAACAAAAAAAAACCTTTCTCCTTTATCTACTAGAAAGCGCTATGGTGTCAAGGATCCTAGATATCTAACCTCCTTGACTCTCATAGCGTTGCAAGGTACAACAAAATTCGACGTGCAAGCTGCACTCTTGGCGTCAAATAACAAAGCTTGTACCCGGCATCCTAGTTCATACTATAGTAGGCTACAGGGTAATCGACAAATAATGCCATCATTTCAAAAAATTGTAGCACCGAAACCCTTTATGTTAAACGTGTAATTCTTTCACTGAACGCCATCTGGTTAAAGTAAGTTTTGTTTTGGAGGGGACGTGACCTTGCTATGCCCACACTAGATACGCAGTAGCCAAGGTCGGCCGGGGGCGCGCGCGCCAATGACTGCACTGCCCGACAAACTGCACCTGATTACAAAGCTGTCATTCGGTGGTTTAATCAGTTCAAGGAAACAGGGACTGTAGAGAAAAAATCAAGGCCATGCCGACCACCAACATCAGCATTGAACGCACGCATTCCCAATGGCTGGATTGGTACGTGCAATCATTTCAGGAGTAACCGTCAAGATGGCGGCAGAAATTCGCTCCCGCAGGTGCTCCAAATCGAGATTTTTTTTCTGCATACACAATACAGATCCAAAGGGCTTGAGGGCCAAAATGGGAACTTTGGGCATGATTGCGGGCTGCACTTCAATAATGGGCTAATGTTCATAAAACTTAAAGCTGGATGCCCTTTCTGATACCACAGATTTTTTCAACTAAAACTATTACCCCAGCAATTAGCGGGATTCGATATTATAGCTCCAAAACTTTTCTACAATTCCATAGAAGAGTGAAATTAAAGATACCAAGAAAAGTTTAGTTTTGATGAAGAACACTCAACAATGTAAGTGTATTTGAATTAATATAACAAATAGTTCCGTGAAGAATTATACAGCCTATTTTCATATATCCTACTCATGTTAATTTCCTCTATCAACATACTAAATTTCATGTTGATTGTTGTGATAGATTCGTAGATATTGAGAACCGTCCAAATATTTCAGATGGTCTCCAAGTAGGATTTTTATTTCTGTACTATTACATGAAGATTATTGTGTACGTCTGGTATTCAGACTTCATTCGCATGATTAGGTCACAACAAATAAAAGCGAGATTTTCAAATTTCGCACAGCTGCCATCTTGTGGTTAGGAAAACGATTCAAATAAATGGATTAACATTTGTATAAGCATTAAGCGTGCAAAGTTTCACTGCACTCGGATGGTTAAATGACGAGAAACGACCATTTAAATAGTTATACTTCGCGTCGCCGCCATGTTGGATTTGTGCTCGCCAGGTAACTGAAAGTCATATTGGTGAACTTAAGTTCATAGCCTCTATGAACATTAAAAAAACAGTTTGATTGCTGTAAACGATTCGTAGATATTGAGAACCGTCTAAATATTTCGGATGCACGCCATTTTGGATTGTTATATGTATAGGCCCTGGAGATATGTACCATTAAAGGAAAATTATTGCGTAGCTTCATTATTCGAACTTTCACTTCGAACGCATGATTACGACACAAGAAATGAAAACATACTTTTAAAATTTGGCACAGCTGCCATCTTGAGGTTATGTAAACAATTGAACTAAATTAGATGCCAGTGCATTACAATATGCATAATCATTTACTGTACCACATTTCACTGCGCTCAGATGGTTAAATCACGAGAAAATGCTATTAAAATGTTTCAAATTCGCTTGGCCGCCATGTTCGTTTTGTACTTTGCAGGTTTTTGAAAATTACATAGATAAACTTATAGTATTGCCCTTTATCTCCGTACAAAATTTCAGGGTGATATCAAAAATAGTTTCGGAGATATTGAATGCCAGTTAAATATTTCGCACAGACGCCATTTTGAGGTTATGTAAACAATTAAACTAAATTAGATGCCAGTGCATTACAATGTATATAAAAATTTTCTTTACCAAGTTTCATTACGTTTGGATGGTTAAATCGCGACTAAAGTCTATTTAAAAGTCTCAACTTCGCTTGGCCGCCATATTGGTTTTGTAGTTACCAGATTTTTAAAAGTCGCATAGGTGAACTTCTAGTAGTTCCTTTTATCACTGTATAACATTTCAGGGTGATATCTGTAATAGTTTCTGAGATACTGAATGCTGGTGAAATATTTCGCACAGCCGCCATGTTGGATTGGTGTGACACAATAAAATTTGAAGAGCACGGTCGGGTACGGCCAAAATGGTGCTATGATCTTACCGAGTTTCATTGAAATCGCTCTAGCCGTTTAGAATTTATTAGAGGGGATACAGACACACCATCACATACACACACACGCACACACAGACAGACACACGGACAAAAGGTGATCTCAGAAGCCTATTTTTTTTTTTTTTTTCATAAAATGAAAATAGGCTAAAAATGGCAAACAGAGCCAAAAAAAACTAAAGACACGCTGAAATTAGTAATGTTATCAAAACAATGCTTACAAGAGGACAACTTGGTAGTAATGAGTTTTCTTTGAATCAATATTAAAACTGGGTTCATTACTTCGTGAGTACAGTGGAGGATGGTCAGTGACCTGCTGTTGCCGGGAAACGATGTGGTACGTTGTATAACGGTTCGCCATCAATTCTTTGTTCATTTTTACGCGAATAGAAATACATAGTACTTTAAAACGAGCAATAAAATATATTCTTTCATGACTTTAATGTTACATTTCTAGTAGCTTTCCCGGGCCGTAAAACTTGCCGCGCGGCCTGTGGGCCACCAGTTGGAAACCACTGGTCTAAATGATCTGATGATGAATGCTTGACCATTTGATACTGATTATGCAAGTGATTTTAATTATCTCGTATAACCTTTTTCAGGTTTAAGGTAACACCCATTATAATTGGCTGCAATCGTGTTGGCGGATTGAGTAATGAAAATCCACAGCCTGCTTTCAGTCTCCGACCAGGTCAGGAATGGAATGGAATGAATGAATCCCCCATCTAGCGGCGAGGATATGGACTGAGCCGGCTGCCGAGGCCTGACGCACTCCTCTGGGGCAATGATTAAATGAATGACAGGTGAAATGAAATGATATTGGAGAGTGTTGCTGGAATGAAATTTTGACAGGGAAAACCAGAGCACCCGGAGAGAAACCTGTCTGCCTCCGTTTGGCCAGCACAGATCTCACATGGAGTGACCGGGATTTGAACCACGGACCCAGTGGTGAGAGGCCGGCGTGCTGCCGCCTAAGCCACGGAGGCTCCTTGGCGGACTGAGTAGCATTTATATTTCATCTAGTATAATTATCACTTTTCATTCTCACCCAAACTATTAGGGGCCGATAACCTATATGTTAAGCCCCTTAAAACAACAATGGTCATCAGTCATCATCATCTTTGTCACTTTGACCACATTTGACAATAAACTGAAATCGCCAAACAAATCAAATCACTACTGCACTCACCGTACGTGTCTTAAGTCATCGGGCTAGCTGCCCACTCACCTGAAAGTAAAAAGAAAAGTATCTGATCAGAAACATACAGCTCACTGCATGTACGAGTTCAAGTAGTAGAAACATGTGCACATACACTAAACCACCCAATTGTAGAACCACAGCGCCTCTACAGGCCTTCAATATGTTTCACCTGTTGCCCAATGTGTGTTAGGTGGCACAGTGGAAATGAAACACCACAGCCTGCTTCCAGTCGACCGACCGGGTGAGGAAATGAAATGAATGAAGCCCCCAGCTTCTACACACACCCAAATTACACGGGGCCACATGACCGCGTTGTCGCAACCCCTAAACTAAGTAACCAACCAACCAAAGTCGCAGGGCCATGTCTGGTGAATAGTGTGAATGATCCAAGACCTTCGACAATTAATTCTCACAAACGAGCAGCACTGTCTAACACGACAAAGGAGACGTTTACATCACATTTCTTATGTTAATGGTTGTTGTTGTTGTTGATGATGATGATTCTTTAGGGAATTTGCTATAATACTTGGGTGTGTGTAGATTTTTTCTGATAACTGTGCCACTGTGATGTCTGTAGCTCTGTACTATAGGATGACCAGGTAGAAAAGAATGCTGGGGGAGGACTCACCGTAAGTTGCTGCTGTAGACATTCCCCCACTTGGCACTACGACTCCACCTTGCACACGCACAAGGTCCAACGACAAAGAAACCAGTAGGAGCGAGAAAGAGAGAGAGACACTTCCTTTACCTAACGCACATGCGCAGAAGAAAGACTAGCAGTGGAGAGACAAGGGAGCTGGAAACACTCTCCCCTACTTTGGTGCGCTTGCGCATTAAAACATTCTTTTCTACCTGGTGATCCTATAGTTGTATATTTGTAATTGAGGTAGAATTTGGGTAAGAAGCAACTGTGGTCTTAGGGAGGTACCATCCCAGCATTTTCCTGGAGTAGAAGTGGGGAAATCCAGAGTAAACCCCTTCAGGAATGTCTGAGATACGAATCGAACCCATCTCATTTTGTCCCCCGTTCTTTTAAGGTTCTGTCCACCTCATTGCGAAGTGGGTAGCATTCGTCGCTGTCACCGCGGAGGCCCGGGTTTGCTTCCCAGCTCTGGCAAGAAATATAATTCTGGTTCTGGGCTGGAACGGGCTACACTCAGCCTCGTAAGGTAAAACTGAGAAGAGGCGGGTTCGATTCCTACCTTAGCCATCGTCGAGGTGTTTTCCGTGCTGTCCCACCTCCACTCCAGGAAAATGCCGGAATGATATCTATCTTAAAGCCACGGCCACTTCCTACCTCATTTATAATTACACACACTAGTACAGACATCACAGTGACACAGGTTATTAGACAAATTCTACACAAACCCAAGTACAGGGGGCTATGTGACCACGATATCATAATGACCATAAAAAGAATCAACATGAACTGTTCTCGTGTAAGCCCACTGTCCGGACTTTGCCAAGAAAGTTACCAGAGAGCACTCATTCATTGTTTGAGTGCCTGTACGTTGAGTACATGCCGTATCCTCGGATTTTTAGACGCCAAAGTGTACTGTTTTAGGCACCTAAAATAGGCCATAAAACTGATAACATAGACTCCAATCTATTAATGTTTTTCACAAAATATTGTATATTAGGCTGCAACTTATTAACATTTGGAAGTAAAAAATTAACAAGTGGTTCCGTGAAGAACTGTATAGTCTATTTTCATATATTCTACTTATATTAATTGCCTCTATCAAGATACAAAATTCCAGTTTGATTGCTGTAATAGATTCGTAGATATTGAGAATCGTCCAAATATATCGGATGGTCGCCATGTTGGATTTTAATATATGTAGATCATTGAGGTATGTCCTAATAGATGACGATTATTACGTTGGTTCATTATTCTAACGTTGACTCCAATCACATGATTAGGACACAAAAAAAGATACGAGCCTTACAGTAATCGCATATGATGTGTAACATCTGACATGTCATCCTACTTGTATACTACACAGCTTGGACATTCTTAAAATGTTAATTTACCCTCCATTTTCATACTGGTACTATGATGAATGTATAGATTGAATTGGAGATATGCTACTGTCACATTTATGGCGCAGCGGTCAAGCTGTTAGTCTCTCACCAAGGTAGACCGGGTTTGATTCCCGGTCAATACATGTGAGATTTTCGAATTGAAATGCCATATCCTGTGGTTCGCATTCCACGTAAAAGGGAGGTACCGTGGATCATGATCGTGAGATTAACGGACACGCAAAACTACAAGCTTCCTTCCTTTTACATTAATAATTCATAATAACAAAGTGACACACAACGTCGACAGTACTCTCAAATACTGTGAGCACATTCCTCAGTACTTATAACATTCATTATTCTCAAGGCTCTCATACAGTTCGTCGTAAACAATCAAAACATGGCTTCCTACAATCATGAAATGACCTAGTCTCACATATGATGAAAATACAGGTTTTATTCCACTCATATAACGACATTCTGACTGCTCACCCACAGCTTGACAATAATGCCGCTTACTTAAATGTCATTTGTCGTCTTTGTCCTAACCCATGTAATATTCAACCTTGAACGTGAAGCTTCATAAACTGCTCAATGACAAATTAAAGTCGGTGAAACATTTGCCACTGTGCTCGTCAAACCAGTGCCTGCTAAATGCACTGCCTACTGTATTGCCATAACATTCTCGCGCTACAGAGCACACACTGCCTTGTTTCCAATACACACATTTTCAATTGTACATCCAGCTGGCAGTGCGTCTTCACTTCCGTCCGATCCACTTCCGTTCGATCCACTTCCGCCCGATTCCCTTCCGTCCCATTTTGCTGGAAGTGCGTCTTCACTTCCGTCCGATCCTTTTCCGTTCGATCCACTTCCGCCCGATTCACTTCCGTCCCCAATTTTCAAAATCACTCCCCCAAAACTATCCAGCAACCGAGCGGAAATAAAAACTTAATTTTAAAATTTCGCACAGCCGCCACCATGAGGTTATGTTAACAATTGAACTAAATTAGTCGCCAGTGCATTACAATGTACAATGTGTATGAACATTTGCAGTACCAAGTTTCACAGCGATCGATTGGTTAAATCGCGAGAAAAGTCTATTTAAATATTTAAAATTCGCTTGGCCGCCATGTTCGTTTTGTACTTAACAAGGGTTTTGAAAGTTACATGAGTAACCTTCTAGTAGTGCCCTTTATCACCGTACAAAATTTTAGGATGATATCAGTAATAGTTTCGGAGACATAGAATGCCGATGAAATATTTCGCACAGCCGCCATGTTGGATTGGTGAGACGTAATGAAATTTGAAGGTCACGGTCGGGGTAGGCCGAAACCGAGTTTAATTGAAATGGCTCTTGCCGTTTAGATTTTATTAGGTGGGCCGCACACACATACACGGACGAAAGGTGATCTCATAAGCCTATTTTTAGCCTACTTTTCACATTTTGCAAAAATGAGGAAAAAGTAGACTTATGAGATCGATCCGGGAAAATGTCTGTCTGTCTGTCTGTCTGTCTGGCTGGCTGGCTGGCTGTGTGTGCCCCCCCCCCCCCCCTATCAACTCCTAAACGGCAGCAGCAATCAAAACCAAATTTAGTATGAGTAAAGATGTGCACCGGAATATCTCACGTCCATATTTGAAAATGATGTCAGTGCTACCAACTGATGAAAAAACGCACTAGAAATTTGAGCTCAATGTTGGATATCTTGCAAGGTATGCATGGGAGCTATTCCAAAATTGGCGCACATGTAGATAATATTATTTCCGTTTAATTTCCAGGAGGCCAACCATGACAGTGTTGACAAAATAATGTTAAGCCTTCTGATAGGTCCAATATTTAAATGCATATAACTTCTACACTATCAATTGGATTTCAACCAAATTTTGTATGTAATATCTGTACGTAAACAGATATGACTGAGCGTATTCCTAAGAGCCACCAGGGCTGCCAACTGTTAATAATTGCTCTCTATATTTTTTTATCCAAATACCAATATATCAGAAAGTATGCAAGCCAACAGCTTTAAACTATGCACACGTATATTCTGACATTTTAGATTAATTTGGAGTAACTTATATACGTCAGTTCTACCAACATGATTATAAGTCTGCTGATAATACCAATTTTTAAATATATCTAACTTCTATACTATCAGTTGGATTTCAACCAAATTTCGTATGTGCTATGTGTACCATAACAGATATGACTATAAGTATTGTTAAGAACAATCAGGGCTGCCAACTGTTAATAAATGCTGTCTATATTTGTTTACCCTAATATCAATATATCAGAAAGTATGCAAGCCAACAGCTCTATACTTTGCACACGTATAGCACCTGACATTCTAGATTAATTTGGAGTAATTAATACAAGGCAGTGCTGCCAACATGATTCTATGCCTGCTGATATGTCCAATTTTAAAATACATGTAACTTCTATACTAACAAATGGATTTCATCCAAAATTGGCACAACAAAATATCATAATATTTCAGATTATTTCTGACCAGCACACGCATGGTATTGTTGGCAACATGGTTTTACGCGTGCTGATAGATCCAGTGTCTAACTGCATGTAACGTCCATTGGACTTCAACCTAATTTTGTATTCTGTACCTTAAGAGACGGAACTAGGAATATATTCAATCACCAGGGCTGCCAACTGTAGTGCTCTATGAGGCTACATTATACCAGGTATATTTTGAACTAATTAGATATTTCGATATTACCAACTTAATTTCGTCATTATTCTTGATAGGTTCATATATTGTAGAATAATCATTGACATGAAAAGTAGGCTGTATAGTTCTTCACGGAACTTCTTGTTTTTTTTTGTTTTTTTTTCATAAATGAATATAGGCCAAAAAATTAGTGATCAGTTTATGAATAAATATAAGTAATGACAAGAAAACAGTTTATTTCTCACTAAATTGATCAGCAAACAATTGTTCAGGAACTAGGAGCAAGTTTAAATACAAAACCAATTAACTGTCTCTTTACGGAGCTTGATCTTTGTTTACTCTCATGGAGATTGCATAATGTTATTTTACCACAGTTGGTGCAAGGACAAGGTACATTTATTTATGTTTTGGTTGGCAGCAGCAACCTTTATTATTGTAAAGTTAGCTATCCAACATGGCTGAACGTTGCTATTATTCGGAGCATTAGCTCATTTGCATTCTATGAGAATTATTTCTTATATTGTACAAACGGAAATACAGTCCACTACTATCATTCATTTGTTTAATTTTCTCCCCTGATGTTTCATCTGGGGCACAATGATGTCGTATTCATACAGTGGTTAATGTCCACTACCATAATTGGCTGCACAGGAACATTTTTTCCAATTTTCAGCGGTCAGACTATGCCTTTTGTCCGACTAAATCATTTTAAAAGCAGAAATACACCATTCAACTGAAACAATTGTTGCACCCTGCATCCTATTATCTGCATTCCTGACAACTTTCACTTCTGTCATCTCACCACCCTCTTCATTCTCTAGGAAAGTGACCTTCGGAGCGCAATAAACTGCAGACTGGCTTCTTCTTTATGTATTCTATCTAATCATTTTCAATTAGGAGAGACTCGGCTAAATCCACAATATTAAGGGGTTGATGGTATTGTAAGTCTACCCCTTATTATTCCCGTTTTTTTCAACGGGGTCGGGGAAGAGATGCAATGGAAGTAATTGTGGCGATGTTTTTTACGGCCGGATGCCCTTCCTGATGCCAACCTCATGAGAGGAGTTAATGAGAGATGAAATGAATGATGGTGAATGAAACTGGGCAAGGATGTGCAAGGAAGCGGCCGTGGCCTGTCAGAAGGTACCGTCCCAGCATTTGCCTGGTGTTGAAAATGGGGAAACCACGGAAAACCATTTCAAGGACGGCCGACGCTCGAACCCACATTAAGGGGTTGATGGTAAACATAATAAATTATGGGAACGGGTTTCAAAAATCATCATAGAAATTAAATTACTACTTATGTGACAAATTCATGTCTTAATTAATGACACTTTCGAAGATATTTGAACTTAGTAACTTTTTAGTTTTTTATTATTTTGATAGATACTAGTGGTACTAGGGCTAAATCCGCGATACCTTGTCTAATCCTTCATCCCTACCACAACCGTATAAATGCATCACCGAAATACATGAGATTTTATAAATGCTTAACAATGAAAATACAAGACAGGTTTTCACGATTTTGCCACCAGTCGTTTCGAAGTTCATAGCCAAGGGAAATTAAATACAGTAGTTGACTCAACACAAGTGGTGAGATGAACTCGTCTCTTGAGCTGGGGTCTCTCTGTAGAAAAATTATATTTCAAGCACTGTGGAATTAGCCGTACTGCGGAGTTGGAAATTCTCAGTATCATCAAAAGGAGAAAACTAGAATACGTTGGTCATTTCATGCGCAACATCAAATACCACCTCTTGCAATTAATTATTCAAGGGAAGATTGATGGCATTAGGGGTCCAGGACGCAGACGAATATCCTGGCTAAAGAACTTAACCCAGTGGTTTGGACTTAATGCAGTGTCACTGTTTAGAACAGCTATGGACAAACAGCAGATCATGCTAATGATCGCCAATGTTCTTGGAGGACGAGGCTCGAAGAAGAAGAAGAAGAAGAAGAAGAAGAAGAAGAAGAAGAAGAAGAAGAAGAAGAAGAAGAAGTGGAGTTAGCAAAGTCTGCCTTACAGTTTCCGTAGTACAAAAGGAAGATTGCAGTTTTACGTGACCGTGAATCTTGTGATTATGAGACACGGGACCTCCTTTTTACGTGCAATACAAACCACAGGACATGGCATTTCACTTCGAAAATCTCACATGCATTGATGATGATGATGATGATAATTGTTGTTTTAAGGGGCCTAACATCTAGGTTATCGGCCCCTAATGGTTTGGATGATAACGAAAGATGAGATGACAATGAAAACTATAACTAATACTAACTACAGACTTATAGACTAGAAGAAGAAATGGTAAACAAATAAAGGATAAGGCAAATAAAGGACAGGAAGAAAAGAAATGCCCTCAACCCTCGAAGAATGAGGATTGTGGGACTTGGAAGGAAGGAGAGCCATGAATGGCAGATAGGAAAGGGAAAGAAGAGCTCCCCAAGAACAGAGGAAAAAGGGGACAAACCGGACCCAGCTCAGGAATCCCTCGGGATCGCTAATTCACAAACTCACCTGCCGTGAGCCCCTGAGGGTGTAGCAATATCCAAGGTGCACCAGAAGTGGTGGGGCTACATACACCCTGCCTCGTTGAAGGCCTTGAGCAAAAGGCAGGAGGTAACATGAAAAGAAAAAGAAGGCTGACCCCTCGCAGAGGGAGGGTATCAAGAAAGATGAGACAAGGGCCAATTAAGGCGGGAAAGTGAAAGTCTCCCTAGGCCTCGGATACCATAATACCGTCGGGGTCAGAAAAGAACAAGAGTTGACCAAGGGAGGTCGACAGGAAAGGAGATGAAGAGGAGCCCGGCACAAGTAGGTGGAAGCAATGCCGGACTCGGCTGGGGTCCCGTGGTCACCAACCCACATCCCACTAGATGTGAGACCCTGGTGGATCACATGCATTGACCGGCAATCGAACCCAGTCCACCTTGGTGAGATTTCCGTAGTACAGAACCTTATTTGCGTAACAGCAATACACTGAAAATACACTTTAAAGCCTTTTAGGCGCTAAAAGTATAAAATAGGCACCAACGGGTCACATTTGCATTTTACGGCACAAATAGACTTCATAGAAATTGATAACTTTTCATGAAACGCAAAGATATCTCATCGCCGATTTTCCATCCTTAAAAGAACAAAATAAGCATTTGCCCTAAAAATCCGAGGTCTAGTGATGAGGTCATGGTGCTCTGTATAACAGTGGCACTGGGTGAAGGTCGCCTGTTGTAGCGAAGTTTCCCCACTCAGAGCCAAGTGGCTTATTGAATTATCACAGCGGTGCTCGCATGGCTCATTATCTGGCTGGTTACCGATCAAATCCTGTGACAGCGTGACGTGGCCCTAGACTCACAGTTTCATATCTGTTGATTGATAACCAGTGGCGTGGAGACCACTCCCACTATGACATTCATACAGACTTCTTTTACTTCAGCTTCATGGCTGGAGCTATAAAATGACTTTCTCAGTTCCTTGTCCACATCACGGTGCGATTGTATAGCAGGTGCGGTATTTGGTACAGAGTACAGTAGTTTTCAATCTTCAGTGCTGATGAAGATGATGATGATGATGATAATTGTTGTTTTAAGGGGCCTAACATCTAGGTTATTGGCCCCTAATGGTTTGGGTGATCGTGAAGATGATAATGAAATGTAAACTATAACTAAAACTAACTACTAACTTATATACTAGAAGAAGAAATGGAAAACAAAAGGAGAGTAAGGCAAATAAAGGAAAGGAGGAAAAGAAATGCCCTCAACCCTCAAAGAATGCGGATTGAGAGACTTGGAAGGAAGGAGAGCCATGAAATGCAGATAGGAAAGTGAAAGAGGAGAGGGTCCGCCCCAAAGGTAATGGTTAAAAGGGGGAAAACCGGACCCGGCTCAGGAGTCCCTCGGAGTCGCCAGGTCCCGAACTCGCCAGCCGTGAGCCTCTGAGGGTGTAGCAATATCCAGGGTGCACCAGAAGCGGTGGGGCTACAATCACCCTGCCTCCTTGACGGCCTTGAGCAGAAGGCAGGAGATAACTAGAAAAGAAAAAGAAGGCTGACCCCCGCAGAAGGAGGGTATCAGAAAAGATGAGACAAGGGCCAATAAAGGCGGGAAAGGCAGAGACTCCCTAGGCCTCGGATACCCTAATACCGTCGGGGTAGGAAGAGAACAAGAGTTGACCAAGTGAGGTCTACAGGAAAGAAGACGGTGAGGAGCCCGGTACAAGTAAGTGGAAGCAATGTCGGACTCAGCTAGGGCCCCGTGGTCGCCAACCCACGTCCCACTAGATGTGAGCCCCTGGGGGAATCCTCAGTGACGTAGTTGGTAGGATGCTGAGTTTCTATCTATCTCCAAGATCGCGTTAAGAGCGTAAGTAATCCCTCAGTATGCCTTCCTTCGGAGGAGAAGTAAAGCCGATGAGCCCATGTCATAGATTTATGGCATGTAAAAGAACCCTTCACTAACTACCATTGTGCGAAGCTAAAATTGTAGGTTAGATTCAACTAACGCTCAACTTTCGTCGCCAGGTGCCGGTTGTGGTAGCATCTAGTAACCAAGGTCGCGGCTAGGTGTTGTTGATGGTAGCATTTGGTAGTAAAAGTCTGCAGTCCTTACATAAATTACAGATAACACACACTAATACAGCTAACACAATTAACACCGGTTATCAGAGAAAGGTCTATTTAAAAGTTACAACTTCGCTTCACCGCTATGTTGGTTTTGTAGTTACCAGGTTTTCGAAAGTCTCATAGGTGAACTTCCAGCAGTGCACTTTATCACCGTAAAAAATTTGAGGGTGATATCGGTAATAGTTTAGGAGATATTGAATGCTGGTGAGATATTTCGCATGTTGGACTGGTGAGACGAAAAATAGAAGGGCATGGTTGGGGACAGACAAAATGGTGCTATGACCTTTCCGAGTTTCATTGAAAACTCTCCAGCCGTTTAGAAGTTATTAGAGGGACACACACACACAGAGCCACACATACGCACACACACGGACAAAAGGTGATCTCATAAGCCTATTTTTTTCATAAAATGAACACACACTAATACAGCCATCACAATTAACACCGGTTATCAGACATATTCTACACACACCCATAGTAAACGGGGCTACATGACCGCGTTGTCGCATCCCCTAACCTGAGGAACCAACCAACGAATGGAAGTGGGAGAAGGGGGTCGAGCAAAATCTCACGACATCTCACCAAAGGGAGAGAGGGGTTGTCAAAAATCGCCAAATTCGCCTCACGTAAATAATGGATGCCCCCTTTATGGTATCCTGGAATGCCGGGTGGATGTTCTTGTGGAAATATATATAAACAAAATATACAGGTATTTATCGTTCTTCAAAAGTTCGACTGTATTTCTTCGAAAGTGGCTGACTCATTTCCTCCATTAGAAATGGTACGAGAGAAGTATCGTAACTCAAGCAAATTATCTTTCCTTTAACAATTAGACTTGCCCTTAATTACCAACTTATGAAAATGCGCCAAAAGATTCTCCCCGCGTGATATCAGAACGCTCTGCTGGCGCCAGCGACACACTAATGCATTTTTGATGAGATTCTGGAACAGAATCAGTGCTGCATTTAATGTACTCACAGTTAGCTGTTCTTTGATAAGATCATCCTAATATAGTTACAACTTTAAATGTTGTTCTAGGATTCTATTTTACGTAGGCCAAAAACAGCCTGAGATACGGGCGTTATCAAACCACCGCAACGTGCTGAACATTCAGCTTAGGCGAGAGGCTCATGCCGCTCAGGTGTCCGCCATCCAAGCGACAGCCTGAGATACGGGCGTTATTAAACCACCGCACCGTGCTGAACATTCAGCTTAGGCGAGAGGCTCATTGACAGAGTGTTCATGCCGCTCAGGTGTCCGCCATCCAAGCGACAGTCTGAGATATGGGCGTTATCAAACCACCGCACCGTGTTGAACATTCAGCTTAGGCGAGAGGCTCATTGACAGAGTGTTCATGCCGCTCAGGTGTCCGCCATCCAAGCGACAGCCTGTGATATGGGCGTTATCAAACCACCGCACCGTGCTGAACATTCAGCTTAGGCGAGAGGCTCATTGACAGAGTGTTCATGCCGCTCAGGTGTCCGCCATCCAAGCGACAGCCTGAGATATGGGCGTTATCAAACCACCGCACCGTGCTGAACATTCGGCTTAGGCGAGAGGCTCATTGACAGAGTGTTCATGCCGCTCAGGTGTCCGCCATCCAAGCGACAGCCTGAGATATGGGCGTTATCAAACCACCGCACCGTGCTGAACATTCAGCTTAGGCGAGAGGCTCATTGACAGAGTGTTCATGCCGCTCAGGTGTCCGCCATCCAAGTGACAGCCTGAGATACGGGCGTTATCAAACCACCACACCGTGTTGAACATTCAGCTTAGGCGAGAGGCTCATTGACAGAGTGTTCATGCCGCTCAGGTGTCCGCCATCCAAGCGACAGCCTGAGATATGGGCGTTATCAAACCACCGCACCGTGCTGAACATTCGGCTTAGGCGAGAGGCTCATTGACAGAGTGTTCATGCCGCTCAGGTGTCCGCCATCCAAGCGACAGCCTGAGATATGGGCGTTATCAAACCACCGCACCGTGTTGAACATTCAGCTTAGGCGAGAGGCTCATTGACAGAGTGTTCATGCCGCTCAGGTGTCCGCCATCCAAGCGACAGCCTGAGATATGGGCGTTATTAAACCACCGCACCGTGTTGAACATTCAGCTTAGGCGAGAGGCTCATTGACAGAGTGTTCATGCCGCTCAGGTGTCCGCCATCCAAGCGACAGCCTGAGATATGGGCGTTATCAAACCACCGCACCGTGCTGAACATTCAGCTTAGGCGAGAGGCTCATTGACAGAGTGTTCATGCCGCTCAGGTGTCCGCCATCCAAGCGACAGCCTGAGATATGGGCGTTATCAAACCACCGCACCATGCTGAACATTCAGCTTAGGCGAGAGGCTCATTGACAGAGTGTTCATGCCGCTCAGGTGTCCGCCATCCAAGCGACAGCCTGAGATATGGGCGTTATCAAACCACCGCACCGTGCTGAACATTCAGCTTAGGCGAGAGGCTCATTGACAAAGTGTTCATGCCGCTCAGGTGTCCGCCATCCAAGCGACAGCCTGAGATACGGGCGTTATCAAACCACCGCACCGTGCTGAACATTCATCTTAGGCGAGAGGCTCATTGACAAAGTGTTCATGCCGCTCAGGTGTCCGCCATCCAAGCGACAGCCTGAGATACGGGCGTTATCAAACCACCGCACCGTGTTGAACATTCAGCTTAGGCGAGAGGCTCATTGACAAAGTGTTCATGCCACTCAGTTGTCCGCCATCCAAGCGACAGCCTGAGATACGGGCGTTATCAAACCACCGCACCGTGCTGAACATTCAGCTTAGGCGAGAGGCTCATTGACAGAGTGTTCATGCCGCTCAGGTGTCCGCCATCCAAGCGACAGCCTGAGACATGGGCGTTATCAAACCACCGCACCGTGCTGAACATTCAGCTTAGGCGAGAGGCTCATGCCGCTCAGGTGTCCACCATCCAAGCGACAGCCTGAGACATGGGCGTTATCAAACCACCGCACCGTGCTGAACATTCAGCTTAGGCGAGAGGCTCATTGACAGAGTGTTCATGCCGCTCAGGTGTCCGCCATCCAAGCGACAGCCTGAGACATGGGCGTTATCAAACCACCGCACCGTGCTGAACATTCAGCTTAGGCGAGAGGCTCATGCCGCTCAGGTGTCCGCCATCCAAGCGACAGCCTGAGACATGGGCGTTATCAAACCACCGCACCGTGCTGAACATTCAGCTTAGGCGAGAGGCTCATTGACAGAGTGTTCATGCCGCTCAGGTGTCCGCCATCCAAGCGACAGCCTGAGATACGGGCGTTATCAAACCACCGCACCGTGCTGAACATTCAGCTTAGGCGAGAGGCTCATGCCGCTCAGGTGTCCGCCATCCAAGTGAACCTGCCGGCACAGTAGCACAACAGATCAATGTGTCCACCGGTACCCATTACGCTCTTCAATACATATGTGAGAAGTAAACTGGAGTTCAATGCGCTCGTCAGGAACCTGTTCCACGAATGAACTTTGACACTTTACACCTTGCACTTTGCCCTTTTCCGTTCAGATTTTGTTCCGCCATCACTTTTCAGATTCGTCCTGCAAAGTGAAAAGTGAATAGTTAGGAATCTGTTTACTTTTGAAGCCTGTTATGTTCCTCCATTGGTGCAGAAATGCAAAGTCCAAAGGAATGAAGTGAAAAGTTTTCAGAAATCTTTGCAAAGAGACGATTCCCGTTTCAGCTGTTAATGAACAAGTCCCTACACTAGTTTCTCGGCACAGAATTTGGTTTAGTGTTATAAATATGTTACGACGAGAGCTTTAGTTATCATCAAGTGAGGATAGTGATGAAGAATCCAACAAGAGGACGTACAAAGACAGGATGAATTTCCATAACCTCACTTCGACGCAATTTCGTGAGTGTATTCGTATTACCCCAATACAAGCTGACTATATTCTTGAAATAATTGGCCATTTATTGAAACTTGCAACAAAAAGAAGTCGATCTCTTTCCGAAAAAGAGCAAATTCTAATATGGTTACATTGGTTAGGAAATGGTGCCCGGCACGGTATAGCAGCAATGCATGGGCCATCAAAATCAACTATTTGAAGAACTGTTACTTAAAGTCCTCGAGTTCGCCACGGAAAATAAAGCATTAAATCATAAAATATTACACAGTTTGTTCATGGAATAAACATGATCGGATCATTCCTACGCAAAGACTTTTCACTTTGCAAAGAAATTGAAAAGTAATACATAGATCAAGGTGGAACAGAAAGACTGTGCACTTTGCAAGAATTGAAAAGTGCAAAGTGAAAAGTGAAAAGTTGCAAAGTTCATTCGTGGAACAGGCCCCTGGTCTCCAATGTATGAGTCACATATAAATCACATAGAAAGACTACGAAAGAAACTGTTTCGCTTCCTGTATTACAAGAAGTACACAGTATCAGCCATCAGATGTAGAAATCCTTACTCTAACTTATCGTCAGAATTTCAAATGACTAAACTTTCAACACATAAGATTATTGCTCAGCAGATATAGTTGTATACAATTATCAATGGTATCTCAGACAGGAGTGAAACTTTAGGGCAAATATTTTTCAACGTGAGAAAGAAATGTCTCAGAAAACGAGAACTTCTATTAGTTAAAAAATGTAATACTGATTTCCATAAAAAATCACTTATATTGAATATGTGCTGTACTTAGAACAGGCTCTCAGCTGACAACAATTTAGATTTTGAAATGAAAAAATCCACAGCCTGCTTCCAGTCTCCGACCGGGTCAGGAATGGAATGAATGAAGCCCCCATCTAGCGGCGAGGATATGAAGTGTGCCGGCTGCCGAGGCCTGACGCACTCCTCTGGGGCAATGATTAAATGAATGACAGAGTGAAATGAAATGATAGTGGAGAGTGTTGCTGGAATGAAATTGTGACAGGGAAAACCGGAGTACCCGGAGGAAAACCTGTCTGCCTCCGTTTTGTCCAGCACAGATCTCACACGGAGTGACCGGGATTTGAACCACGGACCCAGCGGTGAGAGGCCGGCGTGCTGCCGCCTAAGCCACGGAGGCTTCGGAAATATCGTTGTTAAATTATAGAAGAAAATTACACTTAGTTTTAGCTGTCAAATGATTCACTTTTACAAATATATTAAATATAGCTGCTATTATTTTTTGGTGACACTCAATTACTAATTACCAATACTAATCATTCATGCCAACCTTACATCTTTCATTGCTATTGTATTAGTACCTAAAATATGAATCTAGTTTTACATTATGTGACCAAATATGTTTAAAAAATCATGCTTCATTTACTGTTATTGCGACTAGAACTTGTACATATTTCTTGTTAACATTTTTTAAATTTTTAATTATATTTTGTTGGTTCCTCAGTTTAGGGGCTGCGACAACGTGGTCATGTAGCCCCGTGTCAATCTGTCTGATAACCGGTGTTAATTGTGATGACTATATTAGTGTGTGCTATCTGTTTTCAATTCAAGTGAGGACTTCAGACATTGAATTTTTTCAAGTAGTTCCTACTTTTGTCGCCAAACACCACCATCAACGACTACTAGTTCAGAACTTGATTACCAGATGCCACCGCAGTCGACTCCTGGCGACAAATGTGAGAACCTAAGAGCGTTTGTCGAATGTTTAACCGATATATATAATTTAGCTACACACAGGTGTAATTAATGGAAGGTTCTTTAACATGCCATAAATTTATGACATGGGACCACCGGCTTTACTTTCCCTCCGAGGGAAGGCATACCGAGGAATTTTTAACGCTCTTAAAAAATCCGACGACTTCGGCCGGGTTTGAACCCGCGATCTTGGGCAAAGAAACTCAGCATGCTACCAACTACGCCACCGAAGCCGCCTTATTTATTTTGTATTCTACTGTAATTTAATGTATTTTCATGTATATCTGTGTGTAAACAATTGTTAGCTAGTGTAATTGGGGCACTGCCCTGTTGTGGCAATAAATAAATAGAGAGAAATACCAACTGTAGACAGACGCATGATAGATCTTAGCTTCAAGAATTGTACGTTATTTACATAATATCTCTTCGTATTAAGAACTTCCACTTTTAGGCTAGTGACAGGTTTCTCCACTACTCTCTGCAGCGACACAAGTGGGAAACCAAAAAATTATTTATTTCTGACGCCCAACGGCGAAGAGAGAGAGAGTGGTCATATCAAGGAGAAGTATTTTCTGTCATTTCTTGTTTACATTTGCAGAATCGGATTGCTTTGCGACACAGGGGGAGGTGCATTCAAAGAGCATCTTTCCGCCGATCCTTTTAAAGACTCCTCTGGAGCGAGAGAGACACACATACACACACTCAGGACGGAACACGTGTGATGGCAGCTTCAAGTGTCCGCTTTCAAGATCTGTGAGCAAAAGGTACGAAACATAGCCTGCTATGAATATACACAGTTGATGATAACACTGTTCAACTATGACATTTTTTCATAAACAAAACATCCCAATCTTTATAGATTTTGGTATGCTGAATTCTAAAATGACAATAGTTTTCGTGTATTAGCTCCCGTTTTCGTGCTATATGAAGTATGTTACGTCCTTATTTCTGTTTTAGCTCTGGTTATTTCTTATTTCAGGAATGGCAATGAATGCGGTGTTTTGTCTCTAGCTAACACAGTCTAAGATTGCTCGTCTTCCGTAGTGCACTGTATGGAATCAAAACTGTGTTTTTTTAATTGTGACTTTTACGTGAGTTTTTGAGTTACTGTGTGGAATCAAAACTTCTGTTATAATGTCCCGCAGATGTGCTAATAACCTTAACAATTTTTGATCCATTGTAGGACATAAAAGTTTCAATAACTTCCAAATCGAACTAATCTTAATTTTTAACAGTCATTTTCAAAACAAAAGTTAGGTGCTTTTCAGTCGTTCAACACGAATCTACCCAAAAGAGCTGGGTTATGCCTTAATCCTGAAAAAATTACATTAAATTAATAAATACACGAGGATGACCAGTTTCGATCGTCAAGCGATCATCATCAGATTCTTTACACTTAGGCTGTAAAATCTATGTTTGAAAATACAGGTGAAAATATTTACAATATGTACAATTATTTAGTTGCAGTATTGGTAATGTTAGGTGGAATGCTAAAATGGTGATAGAAATACGGAATTTATCTGTTTGGAGTGACTATATGGTTGTAAGAGTCAACTATGGTTGTGCTGTATAGTGCAGGCTATTAATTATCTGGTTGGATGTCTTCCGTTCTGTAACTGCGAGTAGTATTAACTTCCCTCTTGGAGCAGTGACGGTCGACTGAATTGGAATGTTGTCTCACTGAGCTGGTGTTCTGCCTCCCCCCGCCCCGTGTTCCTATGTGCTGTCTGTAGTCAATGCATGTGTAATTTTGGCATGTTGCCAAGTCTAGATAAGATGTATGTTATTGAATTCAGGAAGGTCTTCAACTATTAAAGACCGTGGAACATTCCCCGCCACGCGTAGACTATTAGCCATTCATATTATGTCATGACACACAAAGTCATTTTCAACTTCAGCACACTCAAATCTATATAGTTCAACCATTGTTGCCTTTGTAAAAAAAAGTGAAAATTTGTTGTCTAGTGTAATTACTACTCTTCTTCTAGGTCTTATATACTCATCAGCAGAATATTGCAGCCCTCTTTTGTTAAACAGTAGCCACACGAAGCTAGGAGATGTACAGCTAAACCAAGCTATGAGGATTATTACTGGTACAATCAGGTCCACACCTGTTTTCTGGCTACCTGTCCTGAGCCGTATTCCACCTCCTACGCTGAGAAGAATGAATATCCTATCTATCTATCTATCTATCTATCTATCTATCGTATGGCTATTAGTGCCGGGAGTGTCCTAGGACATGTTTGGCTCGCCAGAGGCTGTAACTGCTTCAAGCGGACACCCCTAGGGTGAGCTACAAGTTCCGTTCAATTTCCAGTAGTTCCAACTTTTGCTACCAGATGTCAATGATACATAGTGGTGAACGTTGGAACTTTGATAGAGCGTTACAACGAAATCTAACCTAGAAATTTAGCTCCACACAAGTTTAGTCTGTGGAAGGATCTTTTACATGCCTTAAATCTATGACATGGGACCGCCAGCTTTACTTCTCCTCCGAAGGAAGGCATACTGAAGGATTTTTAACACTCTTAAAAATTCCGACGACTTCGGCCGGGTTTGAACCCGCTATCTTGGGCACAGCAGTTCATCATGCTACCAACCACGCCACTGAAGAGAATATCCTCTTGATAGAATATAACTAAATCAGCAACAACCAAATCCATGAGGACACACCTGCCATCCATATCAACAGACTCTGCTCCAGGCATCCTGCAATCAGAACAGCAATCAACCTGGCAAACCATAACTTCAATCTTCATGAAGCCTAGGCACAATAATGGTATAATAACATTCCACTAGAGCTACATAGTTTTCCCCAAAGCAACAACAAGTCATGGGAACTTGATGTGCCCCGTAGGACAAGGTGTACCCTGAATAGGATACGTACCAATCATGGGAGATGTGGTGATCTTTTTCACAAATGCGGAAAGATCGCCTCTCCTGTGGATATCCGCGTAAGATGATCCAAGAGGGCCCTGAGAACTTGTTGTGTGTTAACCGATTGGACTTTTTGCATGCAAATAATGTATCTATAAATTTGTAAATCTTGTATACATTTTATTTGTATTCCAAATGTACCGTGTAAATGCCATACGATTAATAATAATACTACTACTCTTCTTTTAGCCTATGTCACTCTTTCGATTTGGAACAATAACGTGTAAGCAATCGATTAAATCTGTTTCTTATGTCTGTCTGTCTGTCGTGATATCGAAGCCAGTTAGCCTATCACTGGACTCAATTACTGTCGACCAAAGTATTATGTGTACTCGAGTTTGAAGGTTGTTTGTTAAGTAACCAATAGACCTACATAAAATCCAATACCATCAACATTTTTGTCGTTCTATTTTACGTTAGTTCATGTAGGTTTGGATTTTTTAATTTATATTTTAATATTTTTTATCGCAGTTGGAACACAAAAAGTGCACGTTTTTAAGTGTGTTTCAACCATGCGTCCCATTTAAGAATTATTATCTCAAAAGCCCGTCATCAGATCGAATCCAAATTTTAACACAATATACATTGGAATGTTGTATAACTGGTTTATTAATTTCACAATTTTGTGTGTCCAAGAAACAAAGTTGTTATCATTGTTGTAAGGCAACTTTTTCTCGGCTCGGGGTGGTTGGAAAATGTAGTTCTTGGTTTCGTTGTAATCGTTACACATCAAAAAGTTATGCTGTATGACTGTGAAATACGTAAATTAATTCACTTATTTTATATCGGTTTGTATTTGTACGAGGAAATAACACATGGTTCAACAGCTAGCCGCTCCAGCAAAAGCCGTACAGCGTTGCTGAGATGGAGCCCATCACCGCCAAGCGAGACGCGCCAAGGTGCGTGTGGGCACCTTTTCGGCAACGCTGTACAGCTGTTCCCGGTGCGGCTAGCTGGTGAACCATGTGTTATTTCCTCGTACAATTACAAACCGATATAATATAAGTGAATTAATTTACGTATTTCACAGTCATACAGCATAAATTTTTGATGTATAACGATTACAACGCAACCAAGAACTACATTTTCCAACCACCCCGAGCCGAGAAAAAGTTACCTTACAAAAATGATAACAACATTGTTTCTAGGACACACACAATTTTGAAATTAATAAACCAGTTATACATCGTTCCAATGTATATTGTGTTAAAATTTGGATTCGATCTGATGACGGGTTATTGAGATAATAATACTTAAATATGACGCATGGTTGAAACACGCTTAAAAACGTGCACTTTTTGTGTTCCAACTGCGATAAAAAATATTAATGTATAAATTTAAAAATCCAAACCTACATGACCTAACGCAAAATAGAACGATGAAAATGATGATGTTATTGGATTTTATGTAGGTCTATTGGTTACTTCACAAACGACCTTCAAACTTGAGTGCTCATAATACTTTGGTCGACAGTAGTCCTTAATTTCCGGTTGCCGTCGTCCTTTTGTTCATGAAGAATACAACAAAAGATTAGTTGTTTTAAACATAGTTTGTAATTTGTTTGTTGACATATACAGCGTACATTGAATGTTCATGAATACCTGGTTCGATTCCCGGTCAATGCATATAAGATTTTTGAAGTAAAATATCACGTCCTGTGGTTCGGTTATTACCTTTGGGTACGTTTAACATAAGTTGAATTAAATATGCCCATCTCCTTTGATCACTAATATTTATTCAATTTCTCTTCTCAATGTATATTGTCCTGGTAGGCAGCCACTTTGAGAAATTCATAGTTATCCGTTTTGAAGTACAGTATAAAAATCTGTCAGGTTAGTTAGAATTTAACGATTTTTTATTGATGTAAAAAATCCGCATTGGCAAAACTTCAACTATCAAGTTATCAGGATACAAGATTTCTTTATTTAACGTATTCACCTTTTATAAACGCTTTTCTTGCATTTTGAAATTTATTTGGATGAAAAACACTTCTTATGTTTAATTTTCCAGTCATAATTGCCCTGATTTTGTAAGGATTTCCGCTTATATCATTCTATAGGTTATTTAGTTCTTAAAATAGACGTATTATAGAAGAACATTGTTATGTTCCTTTGGATTTTTCTGATAATTACTTCAGTTTGAGAATTAATAAATGTAAAACAAAAATATTGGAATGCAGCCGAAAGAAATCAGAAACCCCTATGGATGTCGAATTGTCTGGTGAACAGCTAAAGGAAGTAGGTGACTTCTGCTACTTGGGAAGCAAAATAACCCGTGATGGACGAAGCAAAAAGTAGGTTAGCACAGGCAAGGAAAGCATTTCTACAGAAAAGGAATCTGTTGACATCGAATATAGAGTTAGGTATTAGGAAGTCATTTTTGAAAGCCTTTGTCTGGAGCGTGGCACTCTATGGAAGTGAAACATGGACTATTGGTGCAGCAGAAAAGAGGAGAATTGAAGCGTTTGAAATGTGGTGTTACAGGAGAATGACGAAGGTGTGATGGGTAGATAGGGTTAGGAATGAAGAGGTATTAAGACGAGTGGGATAGGAGAGATATTTCTGGCGGTTGCTAATGAAGAGAAGAGATAGGCTGGTAGGACACGTACTAAGACACCCAGGAATAGCAAGCTTCGTTATTGAAGGAAGGGTCGAGGATGAGAACTGTAGGGGTAGACCAAGGTTACCGGTTATTAGACAGATTCTACACACACCCAAAGTACACGGGGCTACATGACCACGTTGTCGCAGCCCCTAAACTTAAGAAAAAGAATATGTAGGCTAAAACAGATTGCCTATTATGCTCAGTGGGTCAAAATCGAAATCAAGGGGGACACAATTATTTTTACGTTTTAATCATGAATTTAGGGTGAAAGCAACATATATAATTTGTTTACTTCATAATAAACATCAGTTAAGACCTTTTTTAAGCTACATCTACACATGCAACGAATTGTCTATGAGTAGAAGATGGATAGAGCATTCAGTTATCACTTCAGAACAATTTTCTACCCCTAATTTACTTTTAACAAAGTCGCAAAGTTCCACTTTTGACATAATCGTCGAACCCGGTGCTTCAAACAGTTGTAAACGTGTGAGAACTGGTTGCGCGGCATCTTCTAAAACGTAAAATAACTAAGTAAGTTACAAAAAGATGCAAAATATCTTATAACCGGCGTAAACTACAAGACTTTATCTACATTTTAACATTAAGTAGAAAGTGACGCAGAGTGACGCAGAGTGACGCAACCTACTAAAAATCAAAGTGAAATATAATTTTAAAAATAATAGTTAAATATTATATAATGCAAATATAGTTAAAATTAGGTAACAATTACGCCCATTAATAAGTGAAACACGTTACAAAGATCATACCTTCAGCTGTATGTTCCATCCTAAAGCATCACACTAACCACGAAGAGAACCAAACCACAGCTACTTACATTCACCCTCCAATTCAGACTGCTCGAACAGTGGTGAAGGATTTACACTAAAATGCGTTTATATCCCAGAATAGTGAGTGGCAATTATATGAGAATGTTGTAGAAGTAATAAACTTTGATTTTTTAATTATGAAAATAAATATTTTTTTACTCCTAGATTTCGATTTTGACCCACTGAGGGATGTAGGGTGTGGTAGCTATGTTGAGATGAAACCATTAGCTCAGGACAGGGAAGCATGGAGGGCTGCATCAAACCAGTCGAAAGACTGAAGACTCAAACAACAACAACAACAAATTATTCATACTGATGAAGACTCTATCGATAGTTGAAACATGTAGGCTAGATTGTGTTACAACAAACTAAGTATTGATCGGCGGTTGTTTCAATTAAAGAATTAATTGATTAATGGTCAGGGAGATGCAAAATCGTGGCCGTGGTCTATTAGAAGGTACCACCGGCATTTTCCTGGATTTGAAAATTGGGAAACCATAGAAAAGTAAGTTACTTCAAGGACGGTCGGCGTCCATTCGTCTATCGAATCTTACCGTCTGAGTCTTAAGCTAGTAGAACAAATTCAAAGCTTGAATGCACAAGAAACCACTGTGGCTCATCTGTCTGACTCAGCCGAGGCTTGTTGGTTCTAAGTGAAAGGCCGTGAGAGTGCGCAGCTGGGGATGTTTTTGTTTCCATTGTTGAGGATGATCACAGCGAGCGTTGCTCTATTGTTATATTGTCTTCTATTCACCATCGAGAGGTGCACAGCCGCACCGCCATTGTGATCCCTCTCCGCGAACATTTTTCGTTAAGCTTTCAAGTAATTGTGATGACTGCAAGCACTTTATTTCAAAAACTCCTTCCGCCAATAGAATATGCTACACTGTATCTCATGTTGTTGTTTAGAGGCTAATCAGTTTATTCATTTTTAGCCTACTTTTCACATTTTGTAAAAATGAAGTAGACTTATGAGATCGATCAGGGCAAATGTGTGTCTGTCTGTCCTTCCGTCTGTCTGTCTGTCTGTCTCTGTGTGTGTGTGTGCGTGTGTGTGTGTGTGTGTGTGTGTGTGTGTGTGTGTCCTATCAACTCCTAAACGGCTGCAGCTATCGACACCAAATTTGGTATGAGTAAAGACCTATGCCTGAATATCTCGCGGCCATATTTTAAAAGGACGTCAGTGCCACCAACTGATGAGAAATCACAATTGAAAATCGAGGTCCATGTTGGATATCTTGGAAGATATGCATGGAATTTTTTCCAAAATTGACACACATATAGATAGTATTATATCAGACTAGTTTACAAGAGCCCAAACATGCGAGTGTTGCCAACATGATTCTATGCCTGCTGATAAGTCCAATATTTAAATGCATGTAACCTCCATACTAACTATTAGATTTCAACCAAATTTGGTATGTGATTTGCGCACCGGAATAGATATGAATATGCATTCTTTTAGTGTCAACAAAGCTGCCAACTGTTGAAAAATGCACTATATATTTTTATCCTAATCTCAATATATCAGAAAGTATGCAGGCCAACAGTTCAAACCTTTGCGTACATCATCATCGGCTTTAACTCGAATCCGAGTATAAATCTTCTTCCTTCAGTCCAGTTTGTGGATGTGTTTACGGTGACTAAAGAGTCCAATCCTGGCATGGAACAAGCGACCACACAAGTCACATAGTATTGCTGGAGGAGGACGAGGTTGGGCTGCTCGAAGTTTCCTAGCTTGACGCTTGGCCTCCTCTTGTATGCGTCGATCCCTTTCAAACGTCTTTAAAGTATCCGAGATGGTACGGCGCCAAGTTGAGCGGTCTTCAGCCAGCATGTCCCAGGTTTGTGAATCAAGACCTGTCAATTTCAGGGTCTGCTTAAATTGGTCCTTGTAGCGCCTCTTAGGACCACCATGAGGTCTGGTGCCATAGCATAACTCACCATATAGCATTTGACGAGGTAATCTCACATCATCCATCCGATGGACATGACCAATCCATCTAAATTGGTGACCTATTATGGATGATTCTATGCTGTTGATTTGAGCCTTTTCCAGAACAGCAATATTGGTAATGCGGTCTTCCCATTTAATCCTCAGGATTGATCGAAGTTTTTGTAGGTGGAAACGCTCAAGCTTCCTAAGATCACGTCGGTAAAGGGTCCACGTTTCACAGCCATACAACAATGTAGAAATGACTACTGCTTTGTACACCATAAGCTTTGTACTCATGGACAGATCTTCATTCATGAAGACACGGTGCGCTAATCGTCCATATGCTGCATGGGCTGCGCCAATTCTCTTATCCACATCCTGCTCACAGGTACAGCTCACAAAAATGGTACTGCCCAGATACGAGAAGTTGTCAACCTGTTCTAATGGCAAATTTGAGATGGAGATATTGAACTGAGGAAGAGGTGTGCCTGGTGAAGGTTGAGCCAAGACTTTAGTCTTATTGACATTTATGGTAAGACCAAAGCGATCACATGCACTTTTGTAACAGTTAACTGACTCTTGCAGCTCTTCTGGTGTGAGAGTTGGCGACGCAGCATCATCTGCATACAACATGTTAGTAACCTTAGTAACCTGAGTTTTCCTCAAGGAGCGGAGACGAGTTAGGTTGAAAAGCCCTCCATCAAAACGATACTTGACCTCCACACCTGGGATTTTTGTGGGTGAATCATAAAGCATTGCAGCCAAGTACAGCGCAAAAAGCGTTGGAGCCAGTACACATCCTTGTTTCAGTCCATGGGTAATGGGAAATTCATCGGACATCTTATTCTGATGGCAAACCTGACCTGTCACGCCATCATGGAGAGCCTTGATTAGATCTACAAAACGCTGAGGGCAACCAAACCGCTTCAGCACCTCCCACATGGCTGGTCTTGGAACCGAATCAAATGCCTTTTCCAAGTCATAAAAGACTAAGTAGAGTGGATTCTGTTGTTCTCTACATTTTTCTTGTAGCTGTCTCACACAGAAAATCAAGTCAATTGTTCTTCTGGAAGTTCTAAATCCGCATTGTGACTCTGGGAGGATCCTCTCAGAGATAACCTTGAGGCGGTTAAGTAGAATTCTTGCAAGAAACTTCCCCACAATTGAAAGCAGTGATATACCACGGTAGTTGCCACAAACACTGCGATCACCCTTTTTAAAGATAGTGACGATAGTGGCATTCTTTAGGTCTCCAGGTACCTTTCTTGATTCCCATATTCTGAGGATAAGGATGAAAATTCGTGTTTTGAGGGAATGACCTCCGGCTTGAATTAGTTCCAGAGGGATGTTATCTGGTCCAGGTGCTTTTCTGGGTTTCAATTGGGCGAGAGCTGCAATGAATTCATGATAAGTGGGAGGTACTGCCAACCACAGTTGTTCAGGTTGTTGCGGCACATCACAGAGGAAGTCTTCAGCAGCTTCTGATGGACGATTTAGGAGATAGGAAAAGTGCTCCTTCCAGCGTTCCAAGATTTCTTGACTATCAGTAAAGGTAGTAGAATTATCAGCGCTTTTCAGTGTACCTGATGATGAGCGAGATGGTCCATATATTTCCTTGAGTACGGCATAGAAGTTCCTCAAGTCTCGAGCGTCCGATAATCTCTGCAGTTCCTGAGCCTTCTGTTGCCACCAAGTATTTTTAATCTGCCTCATCTGCGTCTGGCATTTACCCTTGAGTTCCAGTAGTTTATCTCTCTTTGTGTTGGAAGTTGGGTCTTGAAGATGGGCAAGATAGGCATTCCTTTTGGCATTGATGAGAGACAGAATTTCCTCATTGTTGTCATCAAACCAGTCTTGTCTTTTCCGCACTATAAAAGCAATGGTTTCCTCAGCTGACTGTGTGATAATCTTCTGTAATGTGGCCCATTCTTGCTGAATATCATTTGTTACTGGGTTTTCTGATAACTGGGTGACGATCCTGTTTCCAAATTGTTTGTACATGGATTCATCCTGAAGTTTGGATGTATTAAACTTCTTTCTTGGCAAATTTTTGATGTTCCTAGGTGGTTTAGGTCTAATGGATATCCTGAGCTTACATATAAGAAGTTTATGATCTGTCCAACAATCGTCTATATTTCTTGCTGTTCTGGTAATAAGAGTGTCCTTCTTATCACATTGCCGGGTAATGATATAATCAAGAATGTGCCAATGTTTGGAACGAGGATGCATCCACGTGGTTTTGAAGCGGTCAGGTAGCCGGAACTGCGTGTTGGTAATGAAAAGTTCGTGTTCTGCACATAGACCAAGAAGCAACAGTCCATTGGGATTACATTTTCCAAGTCCCTGTTTGCTCATCACATTATTCCATAGCCTGTGATCTTTCCCAACTCTGGCATTGAAGTCACCGAGGAGCAAGAGTTTATCTGCAGATGGTACCACGGAGATGATTTCACTTAGCTGATTATAGAACTGAGCCTTTACTTCATCATAAGAATCTAAGGTAGGAGCATAGGC
Organism: Meconema thalassinum; assembly: GCA_946902985.2. Taxonomy (NCBI): domain Eukaryota; kingdom Metazoa; phylum Arthropoda; class Insecta; order Orthoptera; family Tettigoniidae; genus Meconema; species Meconema thalassinum. The sequence continues at coordinate 2,124,417,558 of OX336388.2, forward strand.
AGAGATGAGTGTCATAAAGGAACCTCCTGAGAGTGGTATGCGGAGAGTCATGAGCCTTTCGCTGATTGCAATGGGTGTAAGTTGGTGATAATTTACCAGTTTGGTCTTCACAGCGAAGCCCACACCATGATACGACATTCACCCTCCTCCTTTCCTTTCCAGAAGATGGTATATCCTGTTCCAGATTCAGTAATCTTGCCTTCAGAAGACAGCCTAGTTTCACTGAGAGCAGCAATGTCAACGTTGAGTCTTGATAACTCATGGGTTACGAGAGCTGACCTTCTCTCAGGTCTAACGTTATTGTACAAATCAAGCAAGGTTCTGATGTTCCATGATCCAATAATCAATTTGTGATTCTTTACTGTTTTTGAGTTTCGACCGCATGAGGGGTGACCTGCTGAGTGCGGTTGCCCAGCCGGACCAAGATTGTGACTTCCGATTTTTAGCCCACCTTTTCTAGGGCCTTCCCCATGTGGGGTGGGCAGCGGTGATCCTAAATAGGCCTGCCCAAACACAGATGTAGGACCGAATTCCTGAGTAGTTCACAGAGTCTCCGGAAGACGACCATCACACATCTGCTGCCAACGTGCAGGTCCGAACTAGGGGCTTCCAGTTACACCCATAACCTGCCCCCACCGTCCATATCCCATCGCCGTTGGACTTTGAAAAGTGACGTTCGGAAGAAGTGCCACTGGCGTGAATTTGTTTAGGGTGGATCTCAGCTTGCCAGGACGAGACCCACACACTATGATCTCTGAGCCTTATCCAGCGGCTCACAAAGAATGAGACATGCAGGACCGAAAACAGAGACTGCAACGAACTGCCGCATACTCAAGTACTACTGAGGTGCGCCTTTACAGCCAGTCCGTCTGGCGTGGCCTCTTCCGCCTCTATGACCGTTGGGAGCCATGAGAGTGATTGGCTCCTCATCCGCTCATTTTGCCGTTGGGCCAAAACCTGCCCATCATAACTATGGACAATAGTTTGCCCTATTAAACCTGAGCAATAGACTGCCCCTTCCGCCAACCACTGTGCCAGAGTTCATATAGTACATATAGTACCTGCAAACGTAGGTTAGTTTTCAGTGATCGATATACGACAGTGTTGCCAACATGATTCTACGCGTGCGGATAGGTTTTATGTTGAATCACATGTAACCACCACACTAATAAATTAAGTTATTTCGAAATTGGCACATATATAGATCATAATATTTCAATTTAAGTTTGAGCATCACATTTATAGCAGTGTCGCCAACCTATTTTTACGCATGCTGATAAATTCAATATTTAAATACATGTAACGTGCATACTATCTATTGGACCTCGACCAAATTTTCCATGTGCATTGTGTATCTTAAGGGATGGAACTAAGAATATATTTAGAGTCGCCAGGTCTGACAACTGTTGATATATGGTCTCTATAATTTTAGGAAAAGTAGGCTCTTTAGTTAGTCACGGAACTACTTGTTATTTATCGTATGGCTTTTAGTGCCGGGAGTGTCCGAGGACATGTTCTGCTCGCCACAGCCTGTAGCTGCTTCAATGCGGACACCCATGGGGTGAGCTACAAGTTCCGTTCAATTTCATGCAAATCCAACTTTCGCTACCAGACGTCACTGACACCTAGTGGTGAAAGTTGGAACTTGGATAGAGCGTTTCAACGAAATCTGATCCACAATTATGGTGTTTGAAGCCACTTTCAGTGTTGCCTCAGTAAACAAAAGTTGGATGTTCTTCAGTCGGTCAACACGGTTGTACCCAAATGAGATGGGTTATTCCTCAATCCTGAAAAATATTACATGAGATTAATAAATTCACTCGGATGACCAGTTTCGATCGTCAAGCGATCATCATCAGATCCATTACACTTGGGCTATAAAATCTATGTCTGAAGGTATGGGTGAAAATATTTACAATATATTCACTTACTTAGTTGCAGTGTTACAGTAGTTAAGATAATGTAACTCCTCAGACAGATTTTATAGCCAAAGTGTCATGGATCTGATGATGATCGCTTGACGATCAAAACTGGTCATCCAAGTGTATTTATTAATTCAAGAGTTTAGTGCTTTTCAGTCGGTCAACACGAATGTACCCAAAAGAGATGGGTTATGCCCTAATCCTGAAATAAATTACATGAGATTAATAAAACACTAGGATGACCAGTTTCGATCGTCAAGCGATCATCATCAGATCCAATACACTTAGGCTATAAAATCTATGTTTGAAATACAGGTGAAAATATTTACAATATGTACAATTATTTAGTTGCAGTATTGGTACTGCAACTGTCAGTGTATGCTAAATGCAGTATATATGTTAGGTGAAATGCTAAATGGTGATGGCTATCCGGAGAGTGTACTTTAGAGAGATTATATGGTTGTAAACTATGGTTAAACTATACAATTTTAGGCTAACTACTTATCTGATTGTCTTCCGTACTACAGCTATTCGCAGTTTCCGTGCTCACTTGAACTCGCTGTGCGGACGACTGCGGTGGTTATCTTAACGACTGGTTTTTCCCTGCCTTCCCCCCCCCCTGTCCCTACGTGCTGTGGGGAGTGATCGCGATGTGTTTATGTGAGGTGTTGCCAACCTAGATAAGATGTATGTTATTGAATGAGGTGGATCTACAACTATTAAAGACCGTGGATTAGTCCTCGCCACGCGTGGAGCATAACCCATTCGAACTAAGCGTTGACGGTCTTATGAGGACGTCCCGGCACCTTTAATACTGCCTCTAATATGGGCCTTGGTTTATTGCAGAAGAAAAGTACATCGTACACCTGATCCAGATAACATTTACCTATTAAAAAACCCCTAATTTCCCCCCTTTTTTATCTAGCTTGGCTGTGTCGCTAAATTGTGTTTTGTTTCCGACAGGGTGTGTTTTTTAGTAGCGTGAAGAGGGGTGAGCTCTCCATGAACGTGTGTTCATTTAGATTGTTGGGATTGTTTCGTTTGGCTAGGTGTATCTCGATTGCTTCCTTTATGTCAAGAGCTCTGCCTTTCGATTCGTGATGGATTATTTTAAGGTCCGACTCTATGTTGGTAAAGCTATGCCCTGCGTCACACATATGTTCGCACACGGCTGAATGTGTTCCGTATCTTATCGCATTTCTATGTTCATTATAACGTGTGTCTACTCGCCTTCCACTCTGCCCGATGTAATTAGCTTGACAATCGGTGTCTTGGCACGTTATAGAATATACCCCTGACCTTGAATACGGGTCACGTTTATTTAGATTACTATTTAGGAGGTGCCTAGCGGTTGTGTTTTTCGTCGTGAAAGCTATCTTTATGCCTTGCTTTTTGAATAGGTTAGTGATTTTATATGTATTCGCATTCACATAGTTGAAACGCGCAAATTTTTTCTCATTACTGTCCGGTTTGGGAATCGTTTTATCTTTATTTTTATGTTTGGCTATAATTTGATTTATTTTGCTTGGCGAGAAGTTGTTTTCCTTTGCTATTTGCATAATAGTTCTTATTTCCTTATTATAGTTGTCTTTTGACATGGGTATGTTTAAAGCCCTGTGCACCATTGAATTGAAACCCGCTAGTTTGTGCGTACTGGGGTGATTAGACTGATTGTCGATTGCATGCGAGGTTTGTGTTGCTTTCCGGAATATGGAATATGAAAGGTCGTTGTCTTTACGTTCAATAGTTATATCGAGATAATTTATTTTCCGGTCTATTTCGGATTCCTTAGTGAATTTGATAGAATGGTGAAGGCTATTAATGGATTGGAGAATTGTTTCTTCGCTTGTTAGTTCAGTATCGTAGATGCAAATTACATCATCTACGTATCTTTTCCATATTACTATTCCCTTTGTTGAAGTCTTTTCTAAGAACGCATTTTCTAGTGCATTGATGAAGATGTCAGCGATTAACCCACTTAGTGGCGATCCCATTGCTAGGCCTTCTCTCTGTGTGTATATTTTATTGTCGAATTGAAACACGTTTTGGGTGAGAACGACCCTCAGTAATCTCACAATCTCTTCAATTTCTTTTACCGAATTGTTGGATTTTAAGTTGTTTTCGATAGTGTTGATTGCTTCAATAATCGGAATATTGGTGTACATGTTAGTTACGTCGAAGGATACTAGCCTGAAGCTAGGTTTCATTTGTAGGGTGTTCAATGCTGTTACTAGTTCTGTTGTGTTCTTTACAGAGTTGTTTTTGTCGTTGGAAAGACGGCATTTTAAGATTTTAGTAACTCTTTGCTGATTTTGTAATTAGGGGCATTCCTACAATTGACTATTGGTCTCATTGGGCATTCCTTTTTGTGTATTTTTGGTTGTCCCCTCAATGACGGTATTTTCGGGTTCATGTTTATTAGTTTTGATTTTTCGGCTTTGGTCAGTATGTATTCTGTTTCTTTTAGCGCACTTTTTATTTGTTTTTGGAACCCGAACCCGAAAATACCGTCATTGAGGGGACAACCAAAAATACACAAAAAGGAATGCCCAATGAGACCAATAGTCAATTGTAGGAATGCCCCTAATTACAAAATCAGCAAAGAGTTACTAAAAATCTTAAAATGCCGTCTTTCCAACGACAAAAACAACTCTGTAAAGAACACAACAGAACTAGTAACAGCATTGAACACCCTACAAATGAAACCTAGCTTCAGGCTAGTATCCTTCGACGTAACTAACATGTACACCAATATTCCGATTATTGAAGCAATCAACACTATCGAAAACAACTTAAAATCCAACAATTCGGTAAAAGAAATTGAAGAGATTGTGAGATTACTGAGGGTCGTTCTCACCCAAAACGTGTTTCAATTCGACAATAAAATATACACACAGAGAGAAGGCCTAGCAATGGGATCGCCACTAAGTGGGTTAATCGCTGACATCTTCATCAATGCACTAGAAAATGCGTTCTTAGAAAAGACTTCAACAAAGGGAATAGTAATATGGAAAAGATACGTAGATGATGTAATTTGCATCTACGATACTGAACTAACAAGCGAAGAAACAATTCTCCAATCCATTAATAGCCTTCACCATTCTATCAAATTCACTAAGGAATCCGAAATAGACCGGAAAATAAATTATCTCGATATAACTATTGAACGTAAAGACAACGACCTTTCATATTCCATATTCCGGAAAGCAACACAAACCTCGCATGCAATCGACAATCAGTCTAATCACCCCAGTACGCACAAACTAGCGAGTTTCAATTCAATGGTGCACAGGGCTTTAAACATACCCATGTCAAAAGACAACTATAATAAGGAAATAAGAACTATTATGCAAATAGCAAAGGAAAACAACTTCTCGCCAAGCAAAATAAATCAAATTATAGCCAAACATAAAAATAAAGATAAAACGATTCCCAAACCGGACAGTAATGAGAAAAAATTTGCGCGTTTCAACTATGTGAATGCGAATACATATAAAATCACTAACCTATTCAAAAAGCAAGGCATAAAGATAGCTTTCACGACGAAAAACACAACCGCTAGGCACCTCCTAAATAGTAATCTAAATAAACGTGACCCGTATTCAAGGTCAGGGGTATATTCTATAACGTGCCAAGACACCGATTGTCAAGCTAATTACATCGGGCAGAGTGGAAGGCGAGTAGACACACGTTATAATGAACATAGAAATGCGATAAGATACGGAACACATTCAGCCGTGTGCGAACATATGTGTGACGCTGGGCATAGCTTTACCAACATAGAGTCGGACCTTAAAATAATCCATCACGAATCGAAAGGCAGAGCTCTTGACATAAAGGAAGCAATCGAGATACACCTAGCCAAACGAAACAATCCCAACAATCTAAATGAACACACGTTCATGGAGAGCTCACCCCTCTTCACGCTACTAAAAAACACACCCTGTCGGAAACAAAACACAATTTAGCGACACAGCCAAGCTAGATAAAAAAGGGGGGAAATTAGGGGTTTTTTAATAGGTAAATGTTATCTGGATCAGGTGTACGATGTACTTTTCTTCTGCAATAAACCAAGGCCCATATTAGAGGCAGTATTAAAGGTGCCGGGACGTCCTCATAAGACCGTCAACGCTTAGTTCGAATGGGTTATGCTCCACGCGTGGCGAGGACTAATCCACGGTCTTTAATAGTTGTAGATCCACCTCATTCAATAACATACATCTTATCTAGGTTGGCAACACCTCACATAAACACATCGCGATCACTCCCCACAGCACGTAGGGACAGGGGGGGAAGGCAGGGAAAAACCAGTCGTTAAGATAACCACCGCAGTTGTCCGCACAGCGAGTTCAAGTGAGCACGGAAACTGCGAATAGCTGTAGTACGGAAGACAATCAGATAAGTAGTTAGCCTAAAATTGTATAGTTTAACCATAGTTTACAACCATATAATCTCTCTAAAGTACACTCTCCGGATAGCCATCACCATTTAGCATTTCACCTAACATATATACTGCATTTAGCATACACTGACAGTTGCAGTACCAATACTGCAACTAAATAATTGTACATATTGTAAATATTTTCACCTGTATTTCAAACATAGATTTTATAGCCTAAGTGTATTGGATCTGATGATGATCGCTTGACGATCGAAACTGGTCATCCTAGTGTTTTATTAATCTCATGTAATTTATTTCAGGATTAGGGCAAAACCCATCTCTTTTGGGTACATTCGTGTTGACCGACTGAAAAGCACTAAACTCTTGTTTACTAAGGCAACACTGAAAATATGGCTTCAAACTCCACAATGTTTATTAATTCATTAATTGCATGCAATTATTTTTCAGGATTAAAGAAAAACCCATCCCATTTGGGTACAATCATGTTGACCGACTGAAAAGCATCAAACTTTTGTCTGGCCTCAATTTAGCTTCACACAAGTTTAATTAGTAGAAGGTTCTTTTACATGCCATAAATATATATATATGACATGAGACCGCCGGCTTTACTTCCCCTCCGAAGGAAGGCATAGTGACGGATTTTAAAGCTCTTAAAAAATCCGACGACTTCGGGCAGGGTTGAACCCACGATCTTGGTCATAGAAGTTCAGCATGCTACCAACTACGCCACCGATCGGTTGGCTTGACTCTTACGAGCCACGCGCCAGCGTAGCCGCGTGTTTCACGCTTTCGTTCATTCATTATTAATTTTCTTAATTTGCAAATACGGGTGATTCCCTGGTGGCGAAAAATTGTACAATTACAGGAAATTACCAACAATAATAACAAACACACTTAAAGTACACAGTCTCGATTTGGGAACTACTCCCTCTGTCTGAAAAGTTCGGTGAATGGGTCTATTTTACGAACGGATTGTTGGCTTACCTGAAACAGCCGTTAAGGTCTACCCACAATGCGCAGACGGCAGTTGAAGTCAGACCCGTGCTCTCTTATGGCGTCATTCACAATGTGACGTTGTATGTCGGTAGTAGATAGTTGACAATCGGCAGCGTGTAGTCGGCTGTCGCCAATTTTATGTTTGACAGCCAACTGCATATTTAAGAGCCAATCAGAAAAGATCACAAGCAGACGTCACTGTGTCGTTTTCCCGCTTGTCATCAGCTGTGTAGTTGACTAGTTGTATGCGCGGTAGGCCTATATTCTTCGCATAATTACAGTTTATAAAAAAGATGATGACTGAATGCACCGACCTTGGGATAGAAGATATATTCATTGATCTTGTGAGGGAACGCCGTTGGATATATGACATGTGTGAGCCCAAGTATTTAAAAGGAAACAGTTCATTGATTATAATGTTTTCCATTGTAGCAAATGTAATGCAGCGGAAGGTAACGCTGAATGAGAGCTCATCGTACGATAACATTTTCTAAAGTAGGGTCTACCGGCACTGAAATTAGCCAAAATACATTTTCTAATGACGAAAAATCAATTAGGAAATGATGTAGTAATATATTGAACGTGTTGGGAGCCCTCGGGCGTTCAATACAAAATGACCAGCTACACAAAAACAATTCTGTTCAAAAATCAGTAGGCCTAATTCACAGTTGGATTTGTTATTAATTATTTACAAGAGGTGATACTGAATGTACGAGTATTTTTCCTCAATTTTAACAATAGCAGCAATAAAGAAACGTACAGCTCCAAGTCGTCCATCCTTGCAAATTTTAGGTTAGGTTATTGACAATTGACAACTTTCTCAAGGAATAAATGAAAGTCAAGTTATTATTTACTCCTAGCATTTTAATGACTGCGCATTGTGGGTGGCTAGGTTGTGAACTACCGACTTCTGACTTCATCTGCCGTCTGCCGTCTGCCCACTACCGTCTGGCGACAGCGCATTGTGGGTAGAGCTTTACTGACCTTCAAAGTAATCCCCGTGGATGGTTATGCACTTCTGTACAAGTCCTGGCATAGCCTTCCTGAGGGATATCCTTCAGTTGGGTCGTCACATTACGTTGGATGTCCAAAATGTCCGAAAACCTCTGGTCCTTCGTGCCTTTTCTGCGACTCTGGACCCCGATACTCCATACGTTGATGCATGCCTTCGAGGTCGTACCTCAGGCACCAGGTCTCGTCATCCGTGACGTTGGTTTTCAGGACCATTCCATTCCACTGAACATTCAAACTTCGCACTGCCACCTGTCGAACAGGTGGGCACGTTAGGTTGCATAAATTCTCCCTTCTCACTGCCGCCCGTCTATCAGGTGTGCAAGGCAGGTTGCATAAATTCACGCTTCTCTCCTGCTTTCAATTTCAGTTTTGAAGACTCAAACTGAAAGCTATTCCTAAAGATGACTATGCCACGAGGGGGATTACTTCGAAGAGCAGAAACGGCTGTTTCAGGTAAGCCAACAATTCCCTCGTAATATAGCCCATTCACCGAACTTTTCAGACAGAGGGTGGAAATTTGAAGCCATTCTTTTTTCAGTGTTGCCTATACAAATTGTCTTTTGCTGCTTTTCAGTCGGTCAACACGAATGTTCCGAACGAATTGGGTGGGGTCTATAAGCGTTGCGAAAGTCTATTAGTGAGCATCGCTGTGAGGAGAACAATACCAAGCTAAGTGTACATTATAATTAGTTTTTTCTAGTGCATGCTAACATGTGTTATTTGATTTATTATAATTACAGTGTGATATTCTAAATTGTATACACCCGCATATACACCGTAATTCACAAGACCTTGCAACACAAAACAAACCTAACATTGCATTAGTGTGTGTTATCTGTAATTCAGGTAAGGACTGCAGACGATCAATTTCAAGTAGTTCCTATTTTTGCTACCAAATGCTACCGTCAACGACACCTAGCTGAGAACGTGGCTACTACAGTGAGTTCGGGAATGTTCTCCGCAGCGCCTGCATGCGTCTGCGAGAGCTAGCTACAGCAGTTACGTTGGTAGCACGGCTGCCGCTTGCATCATAACAAATAAACAGTAAACTTTGTACTCAACACAGCCATTCATAACAGATGCTGGAACCATTCACAGTACATCACTCTTTTTTCCGTAATCAGTTTGATTTAATTCAGGAACCACGGTAACTTTATAAGGGAACAACTGGAGCTTGTCTCTTACAGTTCTATGTGCTGTCGACTTAGAGATTCCTGTTTGATGAGCTAATATTCGTGTTGATTTACTTGGACTACGCAGCTTTATATTGGAGATTTCATCAAGTTTTTTGTCTGTTAAAAGCGTAGGCCTGCCTGTTCCCGTTACATCGTAAACTGAACCAGTCACATGAAATTTACTTACCAAATCCCGAACGGTATCACGGTTTGGACACTTTGAATTAGGAAGCCGCGCCTGAAAACTTAATTTCACATTTTCTGTAAACCGATCGCCTTCGCGAGAAACGTATTGCACCAAAGAAACTCTCTCTTCAGTAGTAAACATTACCGCCTGTATACTGTTGCAATCTTCCAATCTATCTGAACGCTCGCTTACTGTAGGCTAATACACACTGAAGACATGCATGCTCTCTCGCTTATCGCAATTCACACTGACAGCCCACACGGGGAGTCCCGCTTTGAAGGACACAGTGCAGTGCAGCCAACTTAACTCATGACTCAACCACTCACCCTCTGCTGAGAACATTCTCGGGCGCCCTGTTGATGCCAGCGCAACTGGCACCTGGCGGTGAACGTTGGAACTTAATAGAGCGTTTATCAAATCTAACCTACAAATTTAGTATCACACAATTTTAGTTCGTGTAAAGTTCTTTTACATGCCATATATCTATGACATGGACCAGCTGGCTATACTTCCGCTCCGAAGGAAGGCGCACTGCGGGACGATTTCGGCCGCGATCTTGGGCATAGCGAGTAACACTACTTCTAGGATTAAAATCGTTGAACACAAACCTAATAGCCTTCCTTGGTATGTATTCGGTAGGAAGGCCCTACGGGTTTGGAGATTCCATTGTCGAATCCTGGTGATGATGGCTACCATCCCGAGTGTGGTTTTTCACACTCACTCCAGGTAAATACGGTAAATAACTTAGTTCAAGTACTACTTGGTACTCACCCTGACTCTTAAAAGAGTTCTGTGCAATTGAAACTTGTTGTTGGTTAAGGTTGGAATATCATGGCGCAAATGGAGTTGGTTTTATTGCTGCCATTGTTGTTGTTTCATTCAGCTCTGTGAACTTGCATGTGTGTACATATATGTTATCTGACAACGTGTGTTATTGTGGTGTTTGTAGTAGTGTGGTGTCGTAATTCAGGTCATGACCGGGGACGAGATGGCCGTGGCCTAACTTTGGAACCATCCTAGAGTAGAATTGGGAAACCGAACAAAACCACTTCCAGGGTTGCTGAGGTGCAAATCGAACCCTGCTCTACACTCTTTGTCTCAAGAGGCTGAGTGTGACACGTTCCAGCTCTTAGACCAGAATGTAATTTCTTAGCAGAGCCGGGAATCGAGACAAGTAACCGATCGTAACAAATGACCACTCAAAAGAAAGAGAAATACCCGCAAAAGTGACGAATTGTATAGTGACTCCATAAATAACGACAATATTTAAAGTGTGCGTTGCTTTTAACAAATAACAAGACGATAGCCCCTGCCGTGTCGAGCCTGCATAACAGTAAAGCCGGGCGGGTAGTTTAACAGCTCTCGCACAGGTCCTCCACTAATACCCTCAGAACCCTGGTGTAGCTTTCTTGAGTTGTAGTCACTTAGGTGATCTAATCTCCATGTCAGACGTTCAGCTTGCACCCCCAACTGGTTCCTGAACCAGAACTCTATTGGATGGTCTATGACTAAAATTTAATGAATTTTATCCTATATTGTGTTATATTGTTTACCAGTGTGTGAGAGGTTTAGTTTGGAACCAGGAAGTCCCAGAGAAATGCAGGAAAGTTCTATTCTCAATGTATTACATACCAATTTTGTCATATGCAGCAGGTACTTGGACCACAACAAAACGCGATGAAAGCCGAATCCAAGCAGCCGAGATGAAGTTCCTTAGAGGAATAATTGGAAAGACACGGAGGGATAAAATCAGAAATGTGGACATTAGGGAGAGAACTGGGTTCCCAAAACTGCAAGACAAGATAGCGTACCAAAAAGAATATTTATGGAGAAAATACCTGGAAGAACACCACGAGGAAGGCCCAGAAAGAGGTGGATAGATACGGTGAAGGAAAGCATAGAGAAAAGAGGAGTAAAAGTAAAAGAAGTATTGAAAGAAGGAAATGAATGGTGGAGGGATAGACAACTGTGGAGGCCCTTGATTCACAACCCGACCCAGGGAACTGGAAACGGGAAATAAAGAAGAAGAAGAAGAAAGAGAAGGAGAAGAGAAGAAGAAGAGATTGTTTAAGAAGCAGAACAGCGAGGTCATGTGCCCCTTAGAAATTTGTCTTGTATAGGCTTCACCAATTGTGAAACGAGATGTCTTTTACCAGGCATCATCTTACGACACAGAACATCGTGAATTTTTCCTGCCCTTCAAAAATGAATCTTCCTCGATCTTTAATTGAACACCCAAATACAACATATAGGCTACATGAAGCTAATGCTGGGATTAATGCAGAGTTGATAAATAGAGACTCCGTCTGATCAATACGAGCAGAAGTTGTTTGATGAAATATTAAACGACGTACATGTTTCGGAATATCAATGATTATACCTTAAAAACTAGTTTAACATTGTCACAAGAAATGGAGATCCTTAGAAATAGTGTTAATTTAAATTAATGAAAAACTTGTAAATACTCTGTCTGAAAAGTTCGGTGAATGGGTCTACATTACGAACGGATTGTTGGCTTACCTGAAACAGCAGTTACTGTCCTTCGAAGTAATCCCCGTGGATGGTTATGCACTTCTGAGAATGTCTGTACAAGTCCTGGAAACTCTTTAGGGATAGCCTTCAGTTGGATCGTCACATTACGTAGGATGTCCGAAATGTCCGAAAGCCTCTGGCCCTTCAGGGCTTTTCGGTGACCCCTGACCAGGACCCCGCCACTCCATACTTTGACGCTTGACTTCGGGGTCGTACCTCAGACACTAGGTCTCGTCGCCCGTGACGATGGTTTTCAGAGCCATTCTTTTCCACAGAACATTCACCCTTCTCACTGCCACCCGCCGAACAGGTGTGCATGGTAGGTTGCATATATTCTTCCTTCTAAACACGCACTGTGTCAAACACGTCTTACACGTTGCGTTGTGTTTCGCCAATGTTGCCAGGTCGACCGTTATGAATTTATTCACCGAACGCAACGTGACGAGGCTTTTGAACACCATCCCAAAGGACGCCTTCTTGCAAAGTTTCCAGGACATGTATCGCCGATCTCAGCATTGCATTGTTACGGGAGGGGACTATTTCTAAGGGCAGTAGGGTCACTGTGGTGCATTGTTCATCTATGTTGATAGTACAGGACTATACACCGACCTTTATTGTCACAGGTTTATACGGTATAATATTTTTAGCCTACTTTCGATTTTTGCAAAAAATGAAAGTAGATTTATGAAATCTACACAGGGCCAAAAATTGTGTGTCTGTTTTCGAGTCTGTGTGTGTGTGAGTGTGTATACTCTGAATGTCTGTCCCCTCCCCCTATCAATTCAAACACGGTGAAACTGAATTGAACGAAATTTGGTACAGAGGTAGTACTAGCAATGGACACCTCAGTGTCATGTTTCATATCACCGCCAACTTGACGAAAACGTAATGGCGGCCATGCAAATGTTAAAAGATTTAATCAAATTACGACCAACCTAATCATCTGATCTCTACCAATGCAACATTATACCTTTATGTATGAAGAATCTTTTGAATAAACTACAAGGTCATCAGCCCAATACTTTGCGGATGGAGGCCATATACTGTATGTGTGCAAATCGATTCCCCCTATCTTTTCAAACACGGTGAAACTGAATTGAACGAAAGCATTAGCAAAGGGCACCTCAGTGTCATGTTTTAGATCGCCGCTTCTTGACGGAAACGTAATGGTGGCCACCCAAATCTAAAAAGCTTAAATCAAATTACGACCAACACGGTCATCTGATCTCTACCAAATTTTGCAATAACATACCTTTATGTGTGAAGAGTTCTTTGTCCACGCTACAAGGTCATCAGTCCAATTGTCTGTATATGGCGCCCATGTATGTGTGCAAATAGATTCCCCCTATCAATTCAAACACGGTAAAACCGAATTGAACGAAATTTGGTACAGGAGTAGCACTAGGAACGGGCACCTCATTGTCATGTTTTATATCGCCGCCATCTTGACGGAAACGGAATGGCGGCCACCCAAATGTTAAAAGCTTAAATCAAATTACGACCAACTAATCATTTGATCTCTACCAAATTTTGCAACAACATACCTTTTTGTGGAAGGAATCTTTTGACTGAACTACAAGGTCATCAGATAGCGGCCTTGTATGTGTGCAAATCGATTCCCCACATCAATTCAAACACGATGAAACCGAATTAAATGATTTTTTTTTTTTTTTTTTTTTTTTTTTTTTCAGAGGAAGCACTAGCAAAGGGCATCTCATATTCATGTTTAATATCGGTATAGCACGTTGTGCTTCAACAAGCTACTACAACCAACATTCAATTATAATTTTTGAAAAGGACAATGAGTTATAACAATACCCATGCATTTAGGAGAAAATAGGCTATATGTTCTTTCCTGCACATCTTGTTCACGCTTTCATTAAACATCTTCTCTTAATATTGATCAGGCGGATGTTCAATTTATTAATTGTATCAATCAATAGACTACGGATATATCTGTTTACAATTTCTATTAAATGGTTAATGTGGACGCATTGTATAATGCAGAGTTGGAAGAGACAGCTGGTTTATTACATATCCAAAAGAAACTGTCTGTAAATACAGTTCAGTTTCAGAATGTGGGATGTAAACGTGCCCTAATGGTGCCGGATCGGACTTCCCCTCAATGGAGCAGCAAGAAGCGGTAAGATTGATGCTGCTGAAGATGCAAGTTGTCACGGAGCCAGCATCTCTCTTCTTGCGCCTCCCCGGCTAATGTTTTATGAATGATCCAAGTTTCTCAGCTATTAATCTCATACAGATTCAATCAAGCCGCTCCAATACATTGGCGAAACAAAGCAAGTCTTGCATCTGTTCTCTGCAGGAGTCTCCGAGATCACAGTAATAATAATAATAATAATAATGCAGACAATTTAGAAAACATGTATTATGACAGTAAAACACATTCACCACCAGAGCGTCATTGTGAAAAGCTGGTTAAGCTGTATGGCGTCGGTGAGTGAAGGGCGTGTGTTACGGTCTCCTGTTTTGTGCTGTTTTATTATGTTATTCTTTCACGTAACTAGTTCTTTTCTTGTGAGTGGTAGTGATGTGAGGCTGTCCATGATTTGTGAAAAGAATTTTGAAGCTTCAGTAAACTGGAAGTGCTCCAATCAGAGTTTTAATTTTTGTTGTTTCTCTGCTGCTGGATTGTCGCCTGCCATGCTGCTAAAAGGAGCCAGCCCTTTAACTAGGAGAGGTACGGTCACATCAACATCAACGGTGACCACAGTCTTCATGCTTCTTCTCCTGTCAGGTGATGTAGAAATTAATCCTGGGTCGTGTTCGAACAGTTCTATGTTCATATACTTTCAGAACACTCAGAGCGTGGCCAACAAGCTGGACAAAATAGATTTGAGCAGCAGTGATTTTAAAACATGTCAATAATAGCCTTAAATGAGTCTTGGCGTGGGGGTGGTGTTGTAATTGCTATGCAGTCTCAGTTGCGTGCCAGGAGAAGAGCGGACTTAGAAAGTGAATGCGAGATTGTTTGGTTGGAAATCCAAGGAAGGTCTAGTGTGTTCGTGGGCTGTGTGTACCTACCCCCGCCTGCCTCCTTAAACCGCCTGGAGCAGCTACATACCTCTCTCAGCAGGGTGCACGCCTAGTTGGAGGACAAGGATACAGTTATATTGTGTGGGGATTTTAACGTGCCAGACATCTCATGGGGACAGCAGGACGGGCCTTCTCTCGTACCTTCAAAACTGACTGAAAGTGCAGTGAACTATCTTCTGCGAGATAATTGAGGAATTCTCACTGCATCAATTGAATCCACATCTCATCCGTGGACAAAACTACCTCGATCTACTGTTTACTAATATTCCTAAAATCTCTCAGTCTGTAGAGTTAGAAAAACCGGGGTGGATTCCATCCGACCATAGTGCTCTAATATGGAACATAGATTTTCATGACACTAGTTTATTTCAAAAACCACCTCGCAGGGAAATTTTTAACTGGAAGAAGGCAGACATGAACCACCTGAAATTTTTGCTGGATTATTGCCCCTGGTCCCTCCTTGATATCAGGAACGACATTAATGAGAATTGTGAGATATTTTATGATCTCTTGATGTCCGCAGTTCGAGAAACAGTTCCTCGTGTGAAGGTTAATCCCTACCGTTATCCACCTTGGTTTGATGCAGATGTAATCAGCGCACTACACTCGAAAAATAGGGCTCATCGTCAATGGAAACGCTCTTCTTTGGAATGCCATAGAATTGAATTTGTGGTCAGGAGGACCGAATTCAAAGAAATTCAGCACCAAGTGTGACGCCTACCTGGAAGACATAGACTCCAGTGTGAAATCTAATCCGAACAGACTATGGTCCTTCATTAAGCAGAGATCTAGGAACACCAGATTACCGGTCTCGCTCGAGTACGACGAACGTACCAGTACTGATGCAAACTCTGCCTGTGAGCTGTTTTCTGAATATTTCGAAACCTTATTCCTTCCTGTAAATTCTATACCGCCACTCCTACCTGATCTGCCACCCTCCAGTAACGACAGCATTTCTTACTTCCATATTTCCGAAGACTGCATCAAAAATAAATTACATAATCTAACCTCTGGCAAGTCTCCCGGTCCTGTTGCCATTCCTATAGAAATAATTAAATATTTATGCCACCAGCTATCTCGTCCACTTTATATTCTTTTCAACCAAACCATCAGTGAAGGAGTGTTTCCGGATTACTGGAAATCAGTCCATATCTCCCCAGTGTTAAAGAAAGGCTCCAGGCAGAAAGTAGTTAATTACAGACCAGTATCACTAATGTCTATTTTCGCACGAGTCTTTGAATCAATTGTTCGGGACGAAGTGTACGCCCACGTGTCACCATTCATCACTGAATTTCAGCACGGCTTCCTTCCTAGGCGATCCACTGCTACCAACCTAGCAGTCTTCACTCATGATGTATCCACCTTTATGAATAACCGTGGTAGTGCTGATGTTATCTATACTGATTTCTCTAGGGCTTTCGACAGCGTACATCACAACCTACTGCTTCATAAAATTTCAAATTTTGGTATAACTGGTAATCTTTTACGTTTCTTCAAAAGTTACCTCTCATATAGAACCCAATCAGTTATAATTAATAATAAGTCTAAATCTGTAAACGTTACTTCCGGTGTCCCTCAGGGTTCTGTATTGGGCCCTCTGCTCTTTATACTTTTTGTGAATGATATCCCACGTATAATTCATAATTCTAGGTGCCTGATGTACGCTGACGACCTTAAACTGTATATGACCATCAGTACTATAAATGACTGCGAGTTGTTGCAACAAGACCTACACCAACTCAGTGAATGGTGTGAAACATGGAAACTGAAACTGAATACTGAAAAGTGTAAAGTTTTGTCAGTTTCATTGAAACGTAACCTCCTACCCAGGTTTAATTATTGTATTAATAATGAAACGCTAGGTAGAGTGTCAACCATTAAGGATTTAGGGGTGACAATCACAAATAATTTCTCGTTCGATGAACATATTTCAACAAGATGTTCAGTAAAGAACATATAGCCTACTTTCTCCTAAATGTATGAGTATAGTTATAACTCGTTGTTATTATCAAAGAGTATAATAGAACTATTCTTTGTTGAAGACCTTAGAAACGATTTACCTCTACCAAACGCCACAACCTAGATAAAAACTGCTACCATCATTGAAGAAAGAAAGATAAGAAGTACCGTATATACTCGAATACCACCCGCACATTTTTAAACAAAATCGGACGTGAAAATTTGGGGTGCGGGTCTTATTTGAGTCATCCTGATTTTAAAGATTTAAATTGCCCGCCACGCGCGATATCGGGTGTTGCGAGTATCCGCTAGATGGTGCTAGCCTTCTTCCGGCTATCACTTTGTTTTACCGTAAGTGTTTTACCGTAAGCAGGCGGCGTCATACTTCCTCGCGCACGTGTCGCGCACGTTTTCCGAGTGTAAACATGAGTTGTACGAAGAGTTTGCGGTCGTTTAATGTGAGTGAGAAGCTGAAAGTTGTGAGGGAAGCTGATGTTATTGGAAATCGTGCCCGGCAGGAAATACAGTGCACTCCCGATAATTCGCGTGTGGATAATTCGTTTTGCGGTTAATTCGCGGGTCTCCATGAGTATTTTTTAAATTGGGAATTCTCACAGCAACTAATCATCACGCTAAGTTAAGCAATCTCTGTCGTTTAAAAGAATTTTGATGCGACGCAATGCGTAAAGACGAAATCATTGAGACTAGGGAAGACTGAACTGCATTTCTCTGCGATGCAACAGTAGGCCTAATTGCGCAATCTTCGAAACTTACGCGCATGTTGCCGCGAGTGGTATAGCACAGATTTCCTTTGTCTTTGAAGCCCAAACAATACAAGAGGAATGCACTTTCACTCGGAACCTACCCTCCCTTTCCCAACAGCCACGCTCCAAGGTCGCTGATCTGTGAGTTGTGAAGGGTGGATGTGCGGACAGCGTATTGTAAACAGTGATTATTGCGTAATGGCGCAAACGCGCACGACATCGAGAGCGTGTTTGTTCGATGCTCTTCATGCAGTCAACTAGTCGGGACGAAAGTACCGCTACTCCGCTCGTACAAAAGCAAGCGCTTGCCGACTTTTGTAACGACGATATTTCGAACGGGCAAGTTAGACGTCGATAAAGACGATTATGATTTACTACAGAAAAGCAAAGAAGAAATAGCATGGCATTTGACTGTTGGTGAGGAAAACGGAAATCCAGTAGATTTCGAGTGCGGGAGTGATGCAACGGAAATCCCGAAATTTTCCCACAGTCAAGCTAGTGTCTCTAGTCACACTTATCTTTTATATAGAAAAACGAGATGAATTTTCGTTTTCATATAATATTTTCTTTGGAAATGTGCAATCGAAAAATAGAATAAGCGATCTAAGAAACAAAAAGTAATGACGGCTTTTTTTTAATATATTAATGTAGGCATAATCCACATAGGCCTACCAGTAGCCTAGCATGTCGTATAAGACACTACAATCAGGAGTTAAAATTATTATTTCGCGTGTTCAAGCCTATTTCAATATTTTAACCAATAGTTTTGTTTTTCCTAGGCTTAACAAAAATAACTGCGGATAATTCGCGGAAGTTCGTGCATTAATTACCGCGAATTAACGAGAGTGCACTGTATGATATTGACGAGTCATGTATTCGTGATTGAGCGGGATGACGTCTATGCTACAACCACTGGATGTCTGCGTGAACCGCCCGTTCAAAGCAGCCTTGAAACAGCTGTATACGGAGCAGATGGCGGCCGATAAGCACACACTGACTCCAACTGGTCGTATTCAGCGCCCGGAAGTTCAGCTGCTATGTTCGTGCATTTTGACGGCATGGAATCGTATCTCGGGAGATCTCATACGGAAGAGCTTCAAGAAATGTAGTATTTCGAATGCTATGGATGTCAGTGATGACGACATTTCGTGGGATGGTGATAAAAGTTCCGAAGTTGGTACTTCTGATGACGATGAATGAAGTGTTTGTGTACTTTTATTTGTATTTTTAATCATTTGATGTGTGTTATTTTAGGACGACTTCAAAACTGTTGGAAACTATTTTGGATAAATGTTATTCTGTTTATTTAGTTACGATTGTACATAATTTTGAGTTTTTTTTTTTTAATTTTGTTCTTCAAAATTAGGGTGCGGGTCTTATTCGAGGGCGGGTCGTATTCGAGTAAATACGGTATCTAAAGAATGTTATTGATCTGGAGACATAATCGACCGGACTGGCGGCGTGGCTCAGCGGTAACGTTCTCGCTTGCTGGACCGTATGTTTCAGGTTCGTATCCTGGCGCAGTCAGCTGGCATTTGAGGGTGCACAAATGCGAGGGAGCCGTGTTAGTAGATTTACTGGCACGTTAAAGATCCCCTTCGGGACAAAATTCTGGCACCCCGGCGTCTCTAAAAGCAACAGTAGTTAAAAGGGACGTAAAACCAATAACATTATTATTATTATTATTATTATTATTATTATTATTATTATTATTATTATTATTACATAATCGGCCTGACGCGGGCAACATCCAACTTTGAGTTGAGGCATGTCTTTACACGTCCGGCTGCGTATGACTTTCACAACCCTAATTGAATTAACAAATCTTTCCATGACCCTACAGAGACGTGTGTATACCAACTATGTGGATATTTTCGATTGCTATTTGGCTGAAATAGAAGTATTAATTAATATCCTGAACTAGCACCAACGGTAGAGTTCAGATACTATGTGAAATCGTTTTGTTCTTTACTTCAATTAACATTTTCAAATAACGCACAATAGGCTGTTACAAACCCTTTAAAATAGAAAGTAAAAATGTATCATAGTATCATCTTGTCATTCTTCAAATTCGATGCGCATAGAATGCAAATGGTATAGTAATCAATGGAGCCCCACGTAGACTAGTCGTGATATCTAGTGGTGAAATATCTAACAATATAATCCTAACAGAGCGAGTGCATTCTAGCGGCCAGAAGAAGAAACTTTTCAATAAAATCTGGTCGGCGTGCAGTTACCTTTTTGGCAGCTAGATGTCTCGAGTAAATCTGCTGGCGAATTATGTTTTAATTAAATATATATTTTACACCATAATATGCACAATATAACGCTTAATTTTAAAACATCTGAGTCATTACAAAACAATAAACATATAAAATTTCAAGCAAAAAAACTAGCTCTGATCGGGTTTGAACCATAGGCATTTGAGTGATAGGCTAACGCTCTACCACTGAGCTAATTGTGTCAACGAATATCGTTCTATATAAAATGACTTACATAGAACTTGTTAGCAAATAGTGATTTATACTAAACGATTTCATCACTGGAGTATATTATTTATATATAAAGCATTTCATACAAAGTTTATTTATTTTATATCAGTACGCTATATTGCATGCAATACTCAAATTAGTGAAATATAAGTCAGGCACAAGATATCCGCTGCCATCTTGTCTTATTACTAAATCAGCTCAGCTTTTTAAAATCACGTCTGCACTATAGTATTACAAAATAAACTTTTAATTTCGAACGTGCCTCTTCCTTTAGAACAGTTAAAACGATTCTCGGCTCGATAATCGGAACTGGTGGGTCCCATGATATGGATTATAAAGTTTGCATAATTCGCACGGCCGCCATCCTGAAATGGTATGGCGGACGACCTTGTAGTTTGGTCACAAGACGCATCCTATACGAAGGTATGTTGTTACCAAATTTGGTAGAGATCGGATGATTTGGTTAGTCGTTATTTGATTTTACGTTTTGAACGTTTGAGTGGCCGCCATTCAGTTTTAGTAAAGATGGCAGCGATATAAAACATGACACTGAGGTGTCCTTTGCTAGTGCTACCTTTGTACCAAATTTCGTTCAATTCGCATTCACCGTGTTCGAATTGATAGGGGGGGACAGACATTCAGAGTACACACACTCACACACACACACACAGACACACAGACACACACACACAGACTCACACACACACATACACACACACAGACAGACACACTTTTTTCGCCCTGTGTTGATCTCATAAGTCTACTTTCATTTTTTGCAAAAATCGAAAGTAGGCTAAAAATATGTCGTGAAAGTTTCCGGATCCTGGGATATTTAAAAAGAAATTGTTTAAATTATTTTTCGGACATAACTCTATCCAAATTATTTAAGTCACTCATTCGGCCTAAATTGGAGTACTGTAGTGTGATCTGGAATCCTTTTCACAGTAATAAAATTGACGCCATAGAACGTGTGCAAAAGAGATTTGTCAAATGGCTCTGTTACAGAGGTGGACGATCGTACCATGGAGCTGAGTATGAGAGTTATTGCAACGTGTACGGTCTTCCTCCACTGAGCATTTGGCGCACAGTGGGAGACGTGAGATTCCTGTGGAAACTGGTAAATGGTGGAATTGACTCTAATCATTTGCTAGCTGACTTGGGTTTTCATGTCCCTCAGAGAACCTCCAGACGGAAGCACACGTTCGATGGAGGCAGATCGAGAATTAATGTACATAAAAATTCATGTCTGATCCGGTTGCAGTCAACATACAGCTTGATGGAGAGTAAAAGTGCCACTGATATTCACTTCGACTCTATCAACTGTTATGAGAAACATATCAAGTGGGCTGTAAAATAGAGTGTGCATTTTGTGTTTTTTCTATTTGCGTTTATTGATTGATTGATTGAACATGTGGTTGAATGAATGGTTGATTGATTTTTTGATTGAATGTACGAGCGACTGAAGTAATGTATTTTTTGTTTGCTGTTATCTAGATCCTCGAATGTCACTCTTATATTACTTTTTTCCCAGTTTCTGAATTTTTTCTTCTATCTTTCATTTTATGTTTTTGCCTTTCTCCGTTTACTGTAGATAGTTTTGTTTTTTCTGTCATTATTTCAATGTTTCTTGTACATAGGGATTGTATGAATGAATGCTTGAGATAGGATGTTTGAGTGCGTGTCTGTATGGTTGTGGTTGTTGATTTATAATAGACTAGTGTATTTCTATTTTTTGTTCGTGTTTGCTTTTATTGTGTTGTTTACACTTGTAAATTTTATTTTTAACTATTATATTGTCACTAGTGGATTCTATCTGTCTGACAATAAAGAATACATACATACATACATACATACATACATACATACATTGGTTGGTTGGTTCCTCAGTTTAGGGGCTGCGACAACGCGGTCATGTAGCCCCGTGTGCTTTGGGTGTGTGTAGAATCTGTCTGATAACCGGTGTTAATTTTGATGACTGTATTAGTGTGTGTATCTGTTTTAATTCAGGGGGCGTGGTGGCTCAGCGGCCTAGCTGTATGCCTCTCACCAAGGCGGTCCGGGTTCGATTCCCGGTCAATGCATGTGAGATTTTCGAAGTGAAATGCCATGTCCTGTGGTTCGGATTCCACGTAAAAAGGAGGTCCCGTGGCTCATGATCTCAAGATTAACGGTCACGTTAAACTACAAGCTTTTGTTTTAATTCATGTAAGGACTGCAGGCGATCAATTTTCAAGTAGTTCCTACTTTTGCCGCCAAACGCCACCGTCAACGACCAACTAGTTCAGAAATTAGTTACCAGATGCCACCACAGTCGGCTCCTGACGACGAACGTAGGAACCTAAGAACGTTAGTCAAATGTCTAACCTATATTAATTTAGCTTTACACAGGTGTAATTAGTGGAAGGTTCTTTAACATGCCATAAATCTATGACATGGGACCGCCGGCTTTACTTCCCCTCCGAAGGAAGACATACTGAGGGATTTTTAACGTTCTTAAAAAATCCGACGACTTCGGCCGGGTTTGAACCCGCGATCTTGGGCATAGAAGCTCAGCATGCTACCGACTACGCCACCGAAGCCGCTTTTCGAAAGTTTGATGCTTTTCAGTCGGTCAACACGATTCCCTAATCCTTAAAAAAAAATGACATGAGATTAATAAATACACTTGGATGACCAGTTTCGATCGTCAAGCGATCATCATCAGATCCATTAATTACACTTAGGCAACATTTTTAGCCTATTTTCAATTTTGAAAAAATAGGCTTATGAGATCACCTTTTGTCCGTGTGTGTGTGCGTGTGTGTGTGTGTGTGTGTGTGTGTGTGTGTGTGATTCGTGTGTGTGTGTCCCCCTAATAAAATCTAAACGGCTAGAGCGATTTCAATGAAACTCGGTATGTTCATAGCACTATTCCCGGCGACCTCGACCGTGCCCTTCAAATTTTGTTACATCTCACGAATGCAAAATGGCGGCTGTGCGAAATATTTCACTAGCATTCAATATCTCCGAAACTATTACCGATATCGCCCTGAAATTGTGTACGGTGATAAAGGGTACTACTAGAAGTTCACCTATGAGACTTTCAAAAACCTGGTGACTACAAAACCAACATGGCGGTCAAGCGAAGTTGAGACTTTTAAATAGACTTTTCTCGCGATTTAACTATCCACACGTAATGAAACTTGGTACAGCAAATGTTTATACACATTGTAATGCACTGGAGTCTAATTTAGTTCAATTGTTTACATAACCTCAAAATGGCGGCTGTGCGAAATATTTCACTGACATTCTATATCTCCGAAACTATTACAGATATCACCCTGCAATTTAGTACGGTGATAAAGGGTACTGATATAAGTTTACCTATGTATATTTCATAAACTTGTAAAGTAGAGAACGAACATGGCGACCAAGCGAAGTTGAGACTTTTAAATAGACTTTTCTCACGATTTAACCATCCAAACGTAATGAAACTATGTACAGCAAGTGTTTATAC
Organism: Meconema thalassinum; assembly: GCA_946902985.2. Lineage (NCBI taxonomy): Eukaryota > Metazoa > Arthropoda > Insecta > Orthoptera > Tettigoniidae > Meconema > Meconema thalassinum. Next base: position 2,124,441,551 of record OX336388.2, read on the forward strand.
ACATAGTAATGCACTGGAGTCTAATTTAGTTCAATTGTTCACATAACCTCAAAATGGCGGCTGTGCGAAATATTTCACTGACATTCTATATCTCCTAAACTATTACAGATATTACCCTGCAATTTTGTACGGTGATAAAGGGTACTGATACAAGTTTACCTATGTGTATTTCATAAACTCGCAAAGTAAAAAACGAACATGGCGACCAAGCGAATTTGAAATATTTTAATAGACTTTTCTCGTGATTTAACTCTCTGAGCGCAGTGAAATGTGGTACAATAAATGAGTTTGCAGATTGTAATGCACTGCCATCTAATTTAAATCAATTGTTTACATAACCTCAATATGGCGGCTGTGCGAAATTTTAAAATTAAGTTTTTATTTCTTGTGTCGTAATCATGCGATCGAAGTGAAAGTTTGAATAATGAACCTAGGCAATAATTGTCCTTGAATGGTACATAATTCTATGGCCTATACATATAACAATCCTAAATGGCGAGCTTCCGAAATATATAGACGGTTCTCAATATCTATGAACTTTTTACAGCAACCAAACTGATTTTTTTATGTTCATAGAGACTATGAACATAGGTTCACCTATAGGACTTTCATTAACCTGGTGAGCACAAATCCAACATGGAGGCGACGCGAAGTATAAATATTTAAATGGACGATTCTCGCGAATTAACTATCCGAGTGCTGTGAAACGTTGCACGTTAAATGCTTATACAAATGTTGATCCACTGGCATCTAATGTATTTCAATTGTTTGCATAATCACAAGATGGCTGCTGTGCGTAATTTTAAAATCTCGTTTTTACTTCTTGTGTTCTAATCATGCGATTGAAGTTTGAATACCACACGTACACAATAATCTTAATGTAATAGTACAAAAATAGAAATCCAACCTGGCGACCATCTGAAATATTTAGACGGTTCTCAATATCTACGAATCTGTTACAGCAGTTATACTGAAATTTTGTATGTTGTTAGAAGAAATTAACATGAGCAGGATATATGAAAATAGGCTGTATAGTTCTTCACGGAACTACTTGTTTTATATCTGAAAGTATGGGTGAAAATATTTACAATATGTACACTTCTTTAGTTGCGGTATTAGTTAAGATAGTTCAACTCGTCAATATTTGTTAGTTATAGTATATCTGATGTTTTGTTAAAATACTGAAAGTGGTGATAGACCTCAAAACTTTCTTGTTTATAGTGAATATGCCATTGTAATTAAATGATCAATTCAGGTTGTATTGTACAGGCTACTTATCTGATTGAGTCTTGCGTGTCCTGCTGAGAGCAGTTGTCTTCATCACTATCTACACTCAATTGGGGAAGATTCCAGTGGGCCAGAGTCTCTTATATACCTGGGTCCTCTCGCATACCTAGGTTTCTGTGTTCGTCGTACAAATGTGACTGTATGTGGCCAAGTCTAGTCTCCCTACTGTGGCGCATGTTACTGTATTCAGGGTAATCTTCAACTATTAAAGTCCTGGTTTCAATTCTCGCCACGCATAAGCTAATATCCATATATCCGCTGTCCGGTCTAATGAGAATGTCCCGGCACCTTTAATAGTGCCGTTAATATCGACCTCGGTTTATTGAAGAAAACGCTTCAAACACCATAATGTTTCTGTTCCTTATTGATTTATTTAGGGGCTTTGCGACATCCTGTTCATGTAGCCCTGTGTACTTGGGTGTGTGTGTGTGTGTGTGTGTGTGTGTGTGTGTGTGTGTGGAAATTATCTGATAACCTGTTTTATTGTGACGACTGTATTAGTGTGTGTATTTGTAATTGAGATGAGGATTGGGAACGAGGTGGCCGTGGCCTTAAGTTACGAAAAATTGGGAAACCACGGAAAACCACTTCCAAGATGGCTGGGATGGAAATCGAACCCTCCTCTTCTCAGCATTGCCTCACGAGGCTGAGTGTACCCCGTTCCACCCCTAAGACCAGAATTAAATGTCTTTACAGAGTCAGGAATCGAACCCGGACATCCGCGATGACAGTCAAGACTGCTAGCCACCACGCAACGAGGCAGATATTTACATTTCATTACAAGGATTGCATGTACACCATTAGGTGCGTTTTCTGAGTTGTGGCTGTCTTCTTCCACGGGTGCGATAATATATTCTGTCGTCATTGCCATTGTTGTTGCTTACATTACGTCTGTTCCAACTCTGCTCGGAGGTAATCTCTCCCCAGGGTGCAGTCAATAAATGAAACAGAGCCATAAGCTGCGAATTGGACGTGAGAGACGCAACACGCCATAATACAGGTAACAAATAAGTCATTACATTTGGAATGCCTTCAACTAACTCTCGCAGTAAGTCTCAGGCGGTTATGTCGCTCAATACCTGGCCTACATGAGGGCTGTGGTATTTGAGAATCATGGCTCTTGACTGGTTATTAGGACAATGAAACTAATAAGTCATTTCTCCTCAATCTTCTGGAGAGATCAACTAATGTGTAAATAAAATATGACGGTTCTAGCACTTCAGGCTGGGAACTTAATGCTGACAACATAACTTGCGAATTAAGATAAAATTTAATAATCTCTACTTAGTATAAAACAAAGTCCCCGATTCTTGGATTTCACGGGTAATCTTGAGAACCTCTGGATGGATATTGATGAAGTTTTCACTATTCTGTTAAGGATATCCCGAGGAAGATGTCTGTAGAAAATTATGTATTTATGATCAAAGGAAGCCCAGCAGTAAAGATTTCAGTGAAAATGTCGAAAAAAAACCTGGCGTCCGTTAGCTTGTGCTGGGTAAACCTTTAAAAATCAATATACTATGCCCAAGATAGCGGGTTCAAACCCGGCTGAAGCCGTCGGATTTTTTAATAGCGTTAAAAATCCCTCAGTATGCCTTCCTTTGGAGGGAAAGTAAAGCCGGCGGTCCCATGTCATAGATTTATGGCATGTTAAAGAACCTTCCACTAATTGCACCTGTGTGAAGCTAAATTGTATAGGTTAAGAATGTAAACAACGCTCTTAGGTTTCTACGTTCCTTGCCAAGAGCCGACTGCGGTGGCGTCTAGTAGCTAAGTTCTGAACTTGGCCTAGTAGTCGTTGACGGTGGCGCTTGGCGGCAAAAGTAGGAACTATTTGAAAAATTCTAAGGTGCAGTACTTAAATTAAAAAACAGATAACACACACTAATACAGTCATCACAATTAACACCGGATATCAGACAGATTCTATACACACTCAACGTACACGGGGCTACATGACCGCATTGTCGCAGCCCCTAAACTTAAGAACCAACCAACCAAATTAAGAATAGTTTAGCATGAAAAGTTCTACAAAAACGTCCCCTAGAGCATATCTCTATCTTCAATACATCGGCCACTATAAGTGTTTTTTACGTTTTCATTTCTTCCAACAATCTTCACAGAACAGTGGTTGTGTTCGGAGTTTGCCTGGAAGTGCAACTCAGCTTTTCTTCATTTCGCCTGTGAACGTTTCGTTCTGCAAACTACAGAGACAAGTTAAGATTAGACGGAAGGGGGATTTGTGTTTCATGCACCTCGCCATTCTTAAATTTTGTTTGACAAAAAATCGTTGCACATGCATCTCTATAAATATACAGGGTGTATCAAAATGAATATCGGGGTTTTAAGGCTTTGTAGTATTCATTACAGTTAACTTACAATTATAAATAATACATCAAATGAAAAAGCAACTCAAACAGTTTGACAAGTGTTCGTACCTGTGCGCATGCGCATGCACTGGCTCCTCCGTCATCCGTTAGAAGCGCTAGTAGCCAAGATGGCGACTAGGGAGCAAGTGTTCGTACCTGTGCGCATGCGCATGCACTGGCTCCTCCGTCATCCGTTAGAAGCGCTAGTAGCCAAGATGGCGACTAGGGAGCAAGTGTTCGTACCTGTGCGCATGCGCATGCACTGGCTCCTCCGTCATCCGTTAGAAGCGCTAGTAGCCAAGATGGCGACTAGGGAGCAAGTGTTCGTACCTGTGCGCATGCGCATGCACTGGCTCCTCCGTCATCCGTTAGAAGCGCTAGTAGCCAAGATGGCGACTAGGGAGCAAGTGTTCGTACCTGTGCGCATGCGCATGCACTGGCTCCTCCGTCATCCGTTAGAAGCGCTAGTAGCCAAGATGGCGACTAGGGAGCAAGTGTTCGTACCTGTGCGCATGTGCATGCACTGGCTCCTCCGTCATCCGTTAGAAGCGCTAGTAGCCAAGATGGCGACTAGGGAGCAAGTGTTCGTACCTGTGCGCATGTGCATGCACTGGCTCCTCCGTCATCCGTTAGAAGCGCTAGTAGCCAAGATGGCGGCTAGGGAGCAGAAAGCTTTTTGTGTTTTACAGTTTGCAAGGACTGAACCTGTAGTTACAGTGCAACATGTGTTCCGTGCTAAGTTCCATTGTAATCCTCCAAGAGATAATAACATCCGTAGATGGTATCATCAGTTTGAAGACACTGGCTGCCTTTGTAAAGGGAACAGTACCGGCCGACCATCAAAGAATGAAGAACGTGTTGAACGAATGAGAGTCTTTCACGTGTAGCCCCAAGAAATCAATTCTGCCCATCTCCTTGTTATCTGCCAGGTTTCTGCCCCGTATATCATTGCTGGTCTCACCATGGCCTTGTGTACCTTCCCTTTTCATTTTTCTGGTACCTTCTCGTCGCACAGTACACTTGATGTTTTCCTCCAGTTGAACCATCCTGACCGTATCCTAGTCTTTATTTCCTTTTATTCGTACTTTCTGAAAATGTTTTAAAAGTATCCAAATACCGACTAATGTTTACGCAAAGCCACCTGTTTTTTCGACCAAACTAGCCCAAACAAATCGGAGCTTTCACCTGTTGATTGAACACTAAACTAGCGATAGCTGAATGTTTCGTTCTGCTGGCTTTGTCGGCAAAACAGATAGCGTTGCGTAAACAACAGTCGGTGTTTGGTTAATTTTCTTTCATTTTTCAGACAGTACAGTACGGGAAAAAATGTAAAATGATAACGACGTTTTGGGTATGTTCTTCTTTATGCCGAAACGTTAATTGACATCACTTCTTCTTCATGTGCCGTCTCCTCTAAGAAGGTTGACGAACATCACAGCAATCCAGTGTTTGGATCTAGCAGCACTGAAAAGTCCACTGGAACTACACTTGAACCATCTTTTTAGATTGTCCAACCAAGAGATCCTTCTTCTTCCTCGACTCGTTCTGCCCTCAACCTACCCTTGAATAATTTCTTGTAGAAGACGATACCTTTCTCCTCTCATTATATGCCCCAAGTATTGTAACTAACACAGGTAATTATCTTCTTATCGTTACCTAACGTACGCAATATCTCAAGATTTGAGATTCCATCCATCCACCGTACTCGTAAGATCCTTCGATATGTCCACATCTCAAACGCCTCTAGTCTGTCAATCATATCTTGTTTGAGTGTCCAAGCTTCCATACCGAGAACACACAACATTTTAGCAACCTTAGTTTTAAATTTATACTGAGGTCTCTATTGCACAATAAATTTCTCATGTGTATATTAAGGCTTTCACGGCCCGGATTATATAAATAATTCATGTTTTTGGGGGGCTAATACCGTGTGTATTTAGATTAGAACCATACGTTTCGGAGAAACCTTGCCTCCTTTTTCAACGGAAATCAAACAATGTGGCCAAAGAAAGTATATCAATGAGATTACAAAAATTACAAAAAATATAGATAAATTCCTCTGTTCGTCACCAGAGAGCTGCTGCCAGAAATTACTGTATGGATCATGGTAGAACGGCGGAGAGAGTAGTAAGTAAGGAGAAGGTAAAGGGGGCGGGGTGAAAATATAGAGACTCCTCGAAGAATGAGGATGTCGAAAAGAAAAAGGGGGGGGGGGGGAGGTGGGAGGTAGATATGGATATAAGGAAACATAAACAAAAGGGAAGTGTATCTGGACGATACCTAACGTCATACAGACAACGGCAAAAAAAACAGATGGAAACTCCTCCAGTGTCGAACAAAGGAGATCAAATCCAGGCTCTGTAGCCATAGAGGAAAAAAGTACAAATTGAAATAGGTGAAGAACAGAGAGACTGAGAGGACTTATCTTCCTAGATCCTTAATAACTAGTAGCCAAGTGTCACTTAGCTGATATCCAGTGTCTCTGTTAAAATTATTGGGATTTTTACGAATTTCAGCTGCCTCCCTTATAATTCTAGACCAGTTGTGCTTAACAAGGGCAAGCGCATGAGCATCCTTGAAACATACATCGTGCCCCGAAGAGAGGGCATGTTCAGCTATAGCTGATTTGTCAAGTTGGTTTAGACGGATGTTCCTTTGGTGCTCTTTGATGCGAGTTGCAATGGACCGTTTTGTTTGTCCAATGTAGACTTTTCCGCAAGTACAAGGGACTTCATACACCCCAGGTTGTAGTATTGGGGACAATTTATCTCTGTTTAATGCTAAACGTTGACCAATTTACGTCATAGTGCCGAAAACTGTTTTTATCTTGTGCTTGCGGAGAATCTTAGCAACGCGGTCAGTGGTGTTGTGAATATAAGGGAGGTAAGCAGTTCCCCTCACGTTGGAGCTCTGAGAAGGTTGTCTATCCCTCCTTCTGGGATGTAGGGACCTATATAAAGTGGATTCATTATAGCCATTACCCTTAAACATGGTTTTTAACGCATGTAACTCTTCCTGAAGGGTTGATGCCTCACAAATACGTTCCGCTCTTTTGGCTCGAGTTGTTATAATTCCTTGTTTTCGTGCTGGGTGGTGGTGGGAGTCTGCATGTAAATAACGGTTAGTGTGAGTTGGCTTACGGTATACGCTGTGCCCCATGGAGCCATCCGCCTTCCTCCTCACAAAATCATCCAAAAAAGGTAAGCATCCACCCGACGATAGCTCCATTGTGAAGTGGATTGAAGGATGCAGCTGATTTTGGTGGTTCAGAAAGTGGTTCAGTTTCTCAGAACCCTCCTCCCACACCACGAACGTATCATCCACATACCTCCACCAAATCGCAGGTGTGAAAGACACCGAAGATATAGCCTCCCCCTCAAAATGTTCCATGAAAAAATTTGCCACGACAGGCGAGAGTGGACTTCCCATGGCCACACCATCAGTCTGCTCGTAAAATTTACCATCCCACAAGAAATAACTGGAACACAAGCAGTGGTGGAATAATCGGGCAATGTCCTCAGGAAACAAATCATTGATGAAGGACATGACCGAGTCCACCGGCACTCTGGTGAACAAGGACTCTACATCAAAACTCACTAAAATAGCATTTGGTTGAACGGCGATGGTTGACAATTTTTCGACGAAATGGGTTGAATCCCTAATGTAAGACTCTGTGCACCCCAAGTGCGGCTGAAGCAACTTGCTGAGATATTGCGCAAGAGCGTAAGTTTGAGAACCTATTGTGCTAACAATTGGTCGAAGAGGGACGTCTTGCTTATGGATTTTTGGAAGACCATACAATCTCGGAGGAACAGCATCTCTCGGAATAAGACATCTTCCCTCTTCTTTTGGAATAGATGACAGTTTAACAAGCTTAGCAGTTGCATTGGATACACGAGTGGTTGGATCACGACTGCACAGTCTGTAGACAGGATCAGATAACAGAATCGAGATTTTATTCTTATATTCTATTCTTTATGCTGACAAGGGAAATGCGACAGTGGTGATGGATACCGTTGAATATAAAAGTAAAATCTCGATTCTGTTATCTGATCCTGTCTACAGACTGTGCAGTCGTGATCCAACCACTCGTGTATCCAATGCCACTGCTAAGCTTGTTAAACTGTCATCTATTCCAAAAGAAGAGGGAAGATGTCTTATTCCGAGAGATGCTGTTCCTCCGAGATTGTATGGTCTTCCAAAAATCCATAAGCAAGACGTCCCTCTTCGACCAATTGTTAGCACAATAGGTTCTCCAACTTAAGCTCTTGCGCAATATCTCAGCAAGTTGCTTCAGCCACACTTGCGGCGCACAGAGTCTTACATTAGGGATTCAACCCATTTCGTCAAAAATTGTCAACCATCGCCGTTCAACCAAATGCTATTTTAGTGAGTTTTGATGTAGAGTCCTTGTTCACCAGAGTGCCGGTGGACTCGGTCATATCCCTCATCAATGATTTGTTTCCTGAGGACATTGCCCGATTATTTCACCACTGCTTGTGTTCCAGTTATTTCTTGTGGGATGGTAAATTTTACGAGCAGACTGATGGTGTGGCCATGGGAAGTCCACTCTCGCCTGTCGTGGCAAATTTTTTCATGGACCATTTTGAGGGGAGGCTATATCTTCGTCGTCTTTCAACCCTGCGATTTGGTGGAGGTATGTGGATGATACGTTCTTGGTGTGGGAGGAGGGTTCTGAGAAACTGAACCACTTTCTGAACCACCTAAATCAGCTGCATCCTTCAATCCACTTCACAATGGAGCTAGAGTCGGTGGATGCTTACCTTTTTTGGATGTTCTTGTGACGAGGAAGGCGGATGGCTCCATGGGGCACAGCGTCTACCGTAAGCCAACTCACACTAACCGTTATTTACATGCGGACTCCCACCACCATCCAGCACGGAAACAAGGAATTATAACAACTCTAGCCACAAGAGCGGAACGTATTTGTGAGGCATCAACTCTTCAGGAAGAGTTACATGCGTTACAAACAATGTTTAAGGGCAATGGCTATAATGAATCCACTATATATAGGTCGCTACATCCCAGAAGGAGGGATAGACAACCTTCTCAGAGCTCCGACGTGAGGGGAACTGCTTACCTCCCTTATATTCACAACACCACTGACCGCGTTGCTAAGATTCTCCGCAAGCACAAGATAAAAACAGTTTTCGGCACTATGACGTAAATTGGTCAACGTTTAGCATTAAACAGAGATAAATTGTTCCCAATACTACAACCTGGGGTGTATGAAGTCCCTTGTACTTGCGGAAAAGTCTACATTGGACAAACAAAACGGTCCATTGCAACTCGCATCAAAGAGCACCAAAGGAACATCCGTCTAAACCAACTTGACAAATCAGCTATAGCTGAACATGCCCTCTCTTCGGGGCACGATGTATGTTTCAAGGATGCTCATGCGCTTGCCCTTGTTAAGCACAACTGGTCTAGAATTATAAGGGAGGCAGCTGAAATTCGTAAAAATCCCAATAATTTTAACAGAGACACTGGATATCAGCTAAGTGACACTTGGCTACCAGTTATTAAGGATCTAGGGAGATAAGTCCACTCAGTCTCTCTGTTCTTCACCTATTTCAATTTGTACTTTTTTCCTCTATGGCTACAGAGCCTGGATTTGATCTCCTTTGTTCGTCACTGGAGGAGTTTCCATCTGTTTTTTCGCCGTTGTCTGTATGACGTTAGGTATCGTCCAGATACACTTCCCTTTTGTTTACGTTTCCTTATATCCGTCTAACCCTCCTACCTCCCCCCCCCCCCTTTCTTTTCGACATCCTCATTCTTCGAGGAGACTCTATATTTTCATCCTGCCCCCTTTACCTTCTCCTTACTTACTACTCTGTCCACCGTTCTACCATGGTCCATACAGTAATTTCTGGCAGCAGCTCTCTGGTGACGAACAGAGGAATTTATCTATATTTTTTGTAATTTTTGTAATCTCATTGATATACTTTCTTTGGCCACATTGTTTGATTTCCGTTGAAAAAGGAGGCAAGGTTTCTCCGAAACGTATGGTTCTAATCTAAATACACACGGCATTAGCCCAAAAAAACATGAATTATTTAAATAAGTTTCTCATTTGATTGAATGCACTTCTGGGTTGTCCTATCCTTGCCTTAATTTCTTGAGAGCAATCATTGGTATCAGTAACTATGGTTCCTATATATCTGTATTTCTGAACTCTTTGAACTGCTTCATCTTTGATTATCAATATTCCTGGATTATTCTCTTTCGAAATTACTGTGAAACTGGTTTTCTTAACATTTAGAGTTAAAACACTTTTCTCGCTGGCTTATCACCCTATCCGTCTACAGTTGTGGATCTTCAAGGCATCCGGCGATTAGTAGAGTATCGTCAGCAAATCTTAAATTATTTACAAGTTTGTCATTCACCTTAATCCCTGATGTAACACCCAAAAGGTCAGTTTGAATTACGTCTTCAGAGTAGGTGTTGAATAATACTGGAGACAGTACACATCCTTGTCTCATACCTCTTTCAATTTTTATTTCATTTGAAACCATGTTGCTTTCTGATAGTTCTGCAAAAAATAAACATTAAGATAAACAAGTTGGTTTAGTTTCTAAATCCGTCGGAAGAAAAGCTTGTTTATTGATTCTAATATTTTCTCTTAACTGAAAAAGTAAATGTCTGAGCACAATGGCGTTTACATAAACAGATGCATACGAGACCAATTTACTTTTGAAATAATCACGGAAACATTTATGTTAAATGTGTACGACCAGAATTTTTTTTATGCGAAATAAGTTGTCTTAAACCTTTGGTAGGGACTGTTAAGTAAATGAAAAAAGTAATAACAAGAGGATGAAAGTTCTTGAAAGGAGCGAAACTTGAGATGCACCAGAGTTCCCCTTCACCTGTCTGAAGCAGCGACGCGACACTTGTGTCAATTCACTCGACAAAAGTAAACGCTACATTAGCAATGTTCTTTACTGATCTCGCGCTCCCTTGCTCCAGATTACAGAGGAGATTAATTAAAACTTAAATTAAATCCGCTAAAACTCGGATTACGGTCTGACGAGCATTTAACAGCTTGTGTATGCAAATACATTTGTAATCAAGATTGCAATAAAAAGGGCATATGTGAGTAAGCAGCGCTTATTGACTGAGCTTAGTTCTCCCCGCAATGTTTGTAACTAACTCTGACATGTTTAGGGTGCATCCGTGATAATGTTACAAACATTCAGGGATTATAATTATTATTCATTCAATTTCGCCAATCGGCCAACTAGGGACCTCGATAAGCCTCATTTTACATTCTGTCTTTTGTTTATTTTTCGCTTGATCCACATTGTCTTCATGAGCTCACTGTGTTTAGCACGACGTTCTTCTGTCCATTTCGCACCAGTTGTCCGTTTTTCGTCCCGGAAAGTCCCAAACGTCTTGATGGCTGCTCTATAAAGATTTCGGTCTTGTGCATCTTCTGCTCATATCCACATTTCTTTCAGATCTTTCTGGAAGTTAACATACCATGGCATTGTAGTTTTTGGTTTGGAGTCGAATATACTGAAGATACGTTTCGTCCATCGGGAGTCGATCATCCGGCGTATATGACCGTAGAAGCAAACTCTGCGTTTTCGCATTGTGTCTGTGATCTTCTCTATCCTCGAGTATATTCCTTGCCTGGATTTTCTGATGTAGATGCCATTTTTGTAGTCTGGGACAAGTATCATGTGTAGGATCTTCCTTTCTTTCTTTTCTCTCTAACTTCGCGAGCAAACATTTCTCGGATAAGATAAGGCATTCAGATGCATATATTACTATTATTATTACTTTTATTATTATTATGATTATTATTTATTTACCATAAATCAAACAGAAGTATGGAAGCCCCACATACATATTACATGTTTCATTAGCACAGTTTACATCTTCATTTGGTTTGCTATATTTACATGTTTTACAAAGATATTTGCATTATTTACAAGTTTAGAATATTAACACAGTTCACTCACTTTCTCACGCACGCACTTTGATCATCTCAATCACTCCATACATTCATTCATTCGGCGAGACAATCAATCACTCATACAGAAGTTTATTTCTACAACGTACCTTTTTATGTACGGCCTTAATTTCGGAAGAGGCAAGATCTTGGCATTCCCTGGAAGCGTGTTCCATAACCGCGCAGAGCAGCCGTAGAAACCTGTCAGGTAAGCATTTTTACGAGCAAAGGGTGGAACGAGAGTTACACCTTGTCCTCTTCGAACTGAGCGATAAGCCAATGGCAGTCGGCAAAAGAGGTCAATATTAATGGAACCTGTGAGGGATTTTTTGGGGAAAATCAGATCAGTTTGTTTGGCTGTTGCCTCTATAGATGGAAATTTTGACAAAGAGGAAGGAGAATGATGAGCTATTGGCCTCTCTGCACGGGGCTGTACACACTGCAGCTGCTTGTTCATGTTTTCCGCTGTAGTGGGATGTCAAGCAGATAAGCCGTACGTTAATATCGGACGGACCATGCATAGGTAGGCCGTCCTTAAAGCTGTAGGTTTACAACCTCTGATGTTTCTGTACAAGACACCCAGAACCTCTTCACTTTGAATATTCCAATTCAGGGATGATGGAGGAAGGCAAATGGATCCATTTGAGATAAGGACCCAGAGTCCGGAAACGATCGACGCCTCCGTGACTTATGCGTCAGCACGCCGGCATCTCACCGCTGGGTCCGTGCTTCAAATCCCAGTCACTCCATGTGAGATTTGTGCTGGACAAAGCGAAGGCAAACAGGTTTTTCTCCGGGTACTCCGGTTTTCCCTGTCACAAATTTCATTCCAGTAACACTCTCCGCTATAATTTCATTTCATCTGCCATGCATTTAATTATTGCCCCAGAGGGGTGCGACAGGCTTCGGCAGCCGCGACAATTCATATCCTCACCGCTAGATGGGGCTTCATTCATTCCATTACCTGACCCGGTCGACTGGAAGCAAGCTGTGGATTTTCACCCATAGTCCGGAAACGATCGAGTCAACAGTTATTAATAATCGCAGTTGTTTAACGTCCGCCCTCAATTCTAATTCTTAACAGGCGCCGGGGTGGCGGAATTGCATCCCGCAGGCGTTCTTTAACATGCAAAAAGCCAACGACATGAGGTTGGCACGTGAAAACACCCATAAACGCCACCGACGTGTGCAGGTAAACGGTATTTAATGAGTAGCATTTTGCTTATAACTTGTGACTCGATCGTTTCCATTCCTTATCTCAAAGGGATCCATTTGCCTTCCTCGATCATCTCCGAACATGGACTATGACGCAAGAGGATGAGGAGTTATTAAGAAGATAGGAAAGGAAGATATTTAGGAAAAACATATGGGCCAGTAGATGATTGTGGATTTTGGCGGATCAGGAACAATAGAGATATCAGAGAACTATATGGAAACCAGATTTAGTAGCCGAAATAAAAAGCAATAGACTAAGATGGCTAGGGCATGTTGAAAGAATGACAGAGAACAGGATGGCAAAGAAAGTCTTTGAAGGTAAACCTGTAGGGCGTCTTATAAGGTTTTTTTTTTTTTTTTTTTTTTTTTTTTTTTTTTTTTTTGTCGTGTGGTCTCCTCAGCTCAGAGACCGAGTGTGGGCGACCTGCGCGTCGGGATGAGAGATGGAACTGATGAAGGTGTATGAAATTGGAGAAGGATGTGGAAGGAAGCGGCCGTGGCCTGTCAAAAGGTACCGTCCCAGCATTTGCCTGGTATTGAAAAGGGGAAACCACGGAAAACCATTTCAAGGACTGCCGACGGTGGGGCTCGAACCCACGCGTCTACCGAGTCAGCAGAGAGCGTGGCCTCATGACCTAACGCTGCGCTTTAGCCAGCGTAGCCAATGCTGTCGGTTATGAGGGGTAATAAGATGGTTGGATGACGTACAGGATGACCTGAGGAGAATGGGAGAACCAAGACCGTGATCCGAGAGGAGTGGGCGAATATCGTCCAGGTGGCCAAGAGGAGTGGGCGAATATCGTCCAGGTGGCCGAGAGGAGTGGGTGAATATCGTCCAGCAGGTGGCCAAGGCCGTGATCCGAGAGGAGTGGGTGAATATCGTCCAGCAGGTGGCCAAGGCCGTGATCCGAGAGGAGTGGGCGAATATCGTCCAGGTGGCCAAGGCCCTACATGCGCTGTAGCGCCAAGGAGTAAGTTAGTAAGTAATCATCTCTGAAAGTATGTAATATCATCACGGATACACCCTATACAGGATGTCGGAAAATAAGTGGTAGAAAATAATACCAGGCATTGGGGAGCAATATGAGTTAAAATACCTGTTGGCGCAAACCAACCGTTAAGCTCCTGTGAGCATTTGTAATTACGAGGAAACTTGGCAACGTCGCACAATGAGCAGCATAGAGTGCGGCGTCTACACCCTTGTGTGTTTCGAGCCGAGTAGCTGACCTGTGGTTCTCGTAGCTCAGTTGGCAAGGCGCTGGTGCCGTTCAGTGCGCTCCCAACCGCTTCGGGTTCGAATCCGGGAATAAAATCCTTTGCATGACAGATCTTATTGCGCAATACTCATGACATTAACCTCGTTAATTCTGGGTCTCATTTTGAATTTTAGAAATTAAATAAGCTCGTTATTCTTTGTTTATTCGCTCGCCGCGTTAAATTCTACTTTGCCTTGTATTCATTTTGTCCTTATTATGAAGTAATTTTCTTTAAATCGGTTTTCAAGTTGCTCGTTTCTTATCAAATTATTTCATTTCTATTTTTTTTTATTTTTTATTTAGTCAATTTACCCTCTAGGTTGGTGGTTCCCACGGACTCAGCGAGGGAACTCACCACTACCGCCCCTATGGGCAGTGTCCTGGAGCTTGGAACATCTGGTCGGGAGGGACAAAACCAGGGAGATGTGATCAGCACTTCGCCCAGGCGGCCTCACCTGCAAAGCAAACAGGGGCCTCATGAGGGAGGGGAAGGGATGGAAGATGGGATGGATAGGCTAGGAAGAGGGAAGGAGGCGGCCGTGGCCTTACAGTAGGTACCATCCCGGCATTTGCCCGAAGACGAAGTGGGAAACCACGGAAAACCACTTCGAGGATGGCTGAGGGGGGAATCGAACCCCCTCTACTCATTTGGACCACCCGAGGCTGAGTAGACCCCGTTCCAGTCCTCATACCACTTTTCAAATTTCGTGGCAGAGCCGGGAATCGAACCCAGGACCTCCGGGGCGGCAGCTAACCGTGCTGACCGCTACGCTACGGAGGCGACTCATTTCTATTTTTTTTTATTTTTTATTTTATTTTTTTGTCGTTTACTCTCCAGGTTGGTGGAACCCTCGGACTCAGCGAGGGAACTCGCCACTACCGCAGTTTCCTAGAGCTGGGAACATCGAATCGGAAGGGATACAACTGGTACAACTGGTGAGGTGGGATTGGCACCTCGCCCAGGCGGCCTCACCTGCAAAGCGAACAGGGGCCTCAAGAGGGAAGGTAAGGGATGAGTAGGATGGATAGGCAAGGAAGAGGGAAGGAGGCGGCCGTGGCCTTGAAGAAGGTACCATCCCGGCATTTGCCCGAAGACGAAGTGGGGAAACCACGGAAAACCACTTCGAGGATGGCTGAGGGGGAATCGAACCCCCTCTACTCATTTGGGCCACCCGAGGCTGAGTAGACCCCGTTCCAGTCCTCGTAACACGTTTCAAATTTCGTGGCAGAGCCGGGAATCGAACCAAGGACCTCCGGGGCGGCAGCTAACCATGCTGACCGCTACGCTACGGAGGCGACTCTAATTAATTGCGTCATTAAAAAGTGCTGCCACTACCTAACAGATGGGAGCTCACTGAACGGGCCCAGCACCTTGTCCACTGAGCTACGAGAACCACAGGTCAGCTTCTCAGCTCGAAACACACAAGGGTGTAGACACCGCACTCGATGCTGCTCATTGCGCGACGTTGCCAAGTTTTCTCGTAATTACAAATGTTCATAAGGGGGGGGGGGGGCTTAACGGTTGGTAACTTAACTCGTATTGCTCCCCAGACCCACCTCCAAGCGTGGATTGATTGTCTACCTCTTATTTTCCGACACCCTGTATAACAGGGGGGGGGAGAATAGCGGTGGTTAATAGGTAAATGTTATCTGGATCAGGTGTACTATGTACTTTTTTCTACAATAAACCTAGGCCGGTATGCGCGGTAGAATTAAAGGTGCCGGGATGTCTTCAATAGACCGGGCAGCGCTTAGTTGAATGGCTTTTTAGTCCACGCATGGCGAAGACAGTTCCACGGTCTTTAATAGTTGTAGATCTTCCTGTATTCAATAACCTACATTCTTATCTAGATTTGGCAACGTCACACATATAAACATAGCACTGACCTCAGAAAGCACACAGGAACAAAGGGGGGAGAAAGAAAAAAAAACCGTTTCGTCCAGTTAACACCCGGGTTAGTCGACCAAAACTGGTGCTAGTGTGAACACGCAACTGCTCGAAGTTCCAGTCAGGAAGACAACCGGATAAGTATCAGCCTGTATTATTACAGTATAACCATAGTTGATTTTGTATAACCATATAATCACCCCAAAGAGACAAACTCCGAATTTTTATCACCATTTTAGCATTTCGCCTAACATTAAATATACTACATTTAGCATACACCGACAGTTGCATTGCCAATACTGCAACTAAATAGTTGTACATATTGTAAAAAAATCACCTGTATTCTCAAACATAGATGTTATAGCCTAAGTGTAATGGATCTGATGATGATTGCTTGACGATCGAAACTGGTCATCTAGTGTATTTAGTAATCTCATGTAATTTATTTCAGACTTAAGACATAACCCTGCTCTTTTTGGGTACATTCGTGTTGTCCGACTGAAAAGCACCAAGCTTTTGTTTTTGTCTGTATAACAGGCTTGGAGGTCATATTTATCAATATTGTCCAGTTAACTCCCATGCTGAGGTGCCAACCTACTGTACATTTGCTAAAAATCACTGCTTAATAGTTAAACGTCCCTAGACATCAATAGGACTAGCCAAAAATATTTCCGTCCGTTGGGGAACTTTAACATTCCCTACGTCATCAGCTTCTAAAGGCTAAAAGCCTTGTCGTTGCAGCCATTTCTTACGTTCTTCAGCAGTTCTCTTCATATGGGCATACGAGTCACATTATATTTCCTTGACAATGTTCTTTAGATACGATTGTCTTAGTCTCCCCAATGTTTGTTTCTTGTCCCAATATTTTTCCTTCAAAGATTACCTGGAGGAGAGTGTTATGTCTTAGCATGTGTCCCATGAATTTTGCATTCCTTTTCTTGATGGTGTTCAACAGACATCTAATCTCCTGAATTTGCTTCATAAGCAGCTCATTTGTCTTTCTTTTCATCCAGCTTGTTCGGGTCATTCGTCTCCAAAACCACATTTCAGCTGCCTCAAGTTTCATTTCTTCTCTTTTCCCAAGTGTCCATATTTCACAACCAAACACATTTCTTGATAAATTACTTCCTTAACTACAAATTGAGGTGCTCATTGAGCAGCAAATTCTTCTTATTTTGAAAGGCTTTCTTCGCCAACACTATTCTTTTCTTAATTTCTGAGATGCAACTGTTGTCATAATTAATTACACTTCCCTACGTAAACAAGTTATTTTGTTAATACTTTCAGGGGCTCTGCGACATCGTAGCGATGTGGACCCGCGTACTCGAGTACGTGTAGAATGTGTCTGATAACCCGTGTCACTGTGATGGCTGTACTAGTGTGTATATTCATAATTGAGGTGGGATTTGGTTAGAAAGCGGCCGTAGCCTTATGCTAGGCATTTACCAGGAATAGAAGTGGGAAACCACGGAAAACTATCAGTTACAGTTTCTGAGATAAAGAATGCCGCTGAAATATTTCGCACAGCCGCCATCTTGAATGTATGTGAACAATTGAACTAAATTAAATGCCAGTGCATTACAATGGTATAGACTACGCATTTGCTGTACCAAGTTTCATTGCGTTTGGATGAGTAAATCGCGAGAGAAATCTATTTGAAAGTTTCAACTGCGCTTGGCCGCCATGTTCGTTTTGTTGCTATCAGGTTTTCGAAAATCTCATAGGTGAACATCCAGTAGTGCCCTTTATCACCGTACAACATTTCAGGGTGAGATCGGTAATAGTTTCGGAGATGTTGAATGCTGGTGAAATATTCGCACAGCCGCCATGTTGGACTGGAGAAACGTAAGAACATGTGAAGGGTACGGTCGTGGTCAGTCAAAATGCTGCTATGATCTTACAGAGTTTCATAGAAATCGCTCCAGCCGTTTAGAAGTTATTTGAGGGGGACCCACACACAGACACACACGGACGAAAGATAATTTCATAAGCTTTTTTTTTTTTTTTCATAAAATGAAAATAGGCTAAAATCTAGAGTTCTTGACAGTACGGTCTTTGTTAACCGCAGTTAGAAAAGAAAGGTTTGCATGGTTTCCTAAAAACTATTCCTGGGGTCACATTCAGTGTAAAACAACCGGAGGAAGACCTTGGAATACTCTCATCATGATGTGAAGAAGTTTTATTGCTTATCGGGCAGATTTGATCCTCCGAAGAGGTATTGCTGAGCCGGCGTTTACTAACAGTAGGGTAGCCAATTCCTTTCCGCTCCCCCTTCCTACCCTTCACCAACCAACATCACGTGGTCCCCCAGATCCGGTCACCCATCCAAGCTCTGGCCTCGCCCAATGCTTCCTAACTTAGGAGACATCACGGGATCTGGTATTTAACACAGAAAGAGAGGAAGGAAGTTCGCAGTTTTAAGTGATCGTTAATCTCGCGACCATGATCCACAGACCTACGTGGAAAGCAAACATTTCACCTCAAAACTCCTACATCTCTTAGCTGGCAATGAAACCCTGTTGTTGTTTGAGTCTTCAGTCTCTTAACTAGTTTGATGCAGCGCTTCATGTCTCCCTGTCCTGAGCTAATCGTTTCATCTCTACATAGCTACCACACCCTACATCCGAGGCAATCTGTTGAACATATTCTAACCTTGATCTACCCCTACAGTTCTTGTCATCGACCCTTCCTTCCATAACTAAACTTGCTATTCCTGGGTGTCTTAGTATGTGTCCTACCAACCTATCTCTTATCTCCATTAGCAGTCGCCAGAAACATCTCTCCTCTCCCACAGGTCTTAATACCTCTTCATTTGTAACCCTATCTACCCTTCTGATCTTCATCATTCTCCTGTAACACTACATTTCAGACGCTTCAATTCTCCTCTTTTCTGCTGCACCAATAGTCTAAGTTTCACTTCCATAGAGCGCCATGCTTCAGAAAAAGGCCTTCAAAAATGACTTCCTAATACCTAAATCTATAATCGAAGTCAACAGATTCCTTTTTTGTAGAAATAGCCTACTTTCCTTTCTTGAGCCAACCTACTTTTTATATCCTCTTTGCTTCGTTCATCACTGGATATTTTGCTTCCTAAGTAACAGAAACCCTATCCGCCTTAAAAGGAGGCAGGCATCCAGACGCGTGTATTTCATGGATGTAAGATAAGCATTGCTTACCCAAGTAAAATAATGACGGGTACAATAATTATTTACTTTGGTTATAGTGATATTCCAGTATCTGTGTCCTGTTTTGTTTTAATGAACCCATTCACACTTCGTTGTTCTTTGATGCCTACTGCGAGTTCCTTGCGGAGTCGCTTGCAGCAGCATAATTGCGTGACATGTCCTCTTTTGGTATTTCTTGGAACTGCAGGGTGAGTGAAAGCGAAGGCTAGGAAGCAATTCCTTAAGTTACATACCTTAGGCCGAAAACAAGGAGCAGTCTGTTTTCAAAGGTAGTGTGTTTACTAGCTCATTATAGTTTGAACAAGTGTGTCAGTGTTTGTGTAAAACAGCTTTTTATATGCTGCGTTAAAACGTGTGATTGTTTTACAGTGGTAAACCGTCATTTTTATAGTTCAGCGATATAATGTTGTGGGAGTAGGGTATGCAGTAGACGTTTTTGTTTACACTAGTAGGCGTGAGTAATCTGTAAAAATATGGCACCGGGACTTGGATCAAGACATGAAAACGTGTGATGTGCGGTAAATTTGAAAACAAAATATTAATTTTATTAGAAAGTCGTCCAACTCCTCAATTGAGTAGGTCTATTATTACGAAAGTGAAAGCTTGTGTTCGGTATTTTAACTAAACGTATAACACTTATCATTGATTTCAATTGAGATAGATTTACTTTCTAAGTTAAAAACATCCCAAACTTCTACAACTGGGTCTTCAATGAATTTGCGAAGAAAACCATTGCTTACCCTAAGTAAAATTCCACCACACGACACTGCAGGCAGCTAACTACTGCGTGTGGAGTGGAAAAGTCTCATCCGATCTAAGAATAAGAATGCATGTTTTGCTGTTACACTAACTTACTGTATAACTTGTATTAATTGTACGCTCTCACACTCGACTGTCTGAGACTCGTGCTTGTTCCTAACTTGTGGCAGGGCGTGCTGCGGAACAGTGCTCACACTTTATCGGACTAGCGCTTGTTACCAACTTGAGCACACAACCGCGAGCTGTTTGTCATCGCGACAGGTGGACTGTCAACTGCCTTCTTCATTACACTAACATTCCTAGTCCTTGCAGAGTTTAGAATTAGAATTTCTTTTCTTTTTATCGTATGGCATCGGATACCGGGTGCAAGCTTTGTTATTTGCGCCCAGAGGGCAGCTTGCATGTCAAATTGTGTTGTTCCTTGGAGCGCTATCAAAGTCAGGGAGGTTATATATCTATAGTGCCTTCTAGTAGAGAAACGAGGAACTTTTGTGTTGGAGAAAAATCCCGAGATTATTTTTTCCATTATGAACACGGCCTACTGAATTCACATGGGTGCTTTAACATGCCAACAACGTATGACATGCGTGTGGTGACTTTGGCTACTTTCAAAAATCACTTACTATGGCCTGGAGCGAACCTGAAAGCTTGGGGTTGGTAGTCCAACACGATAACCACTCACCCACCGTGGCAAGCATAATAAGAATTAATAATTATAATCATCATACTGTAAATATGAAACACAAAACCCAAGCTCTTAAACCAGAGGAAGTTAGAAGGTGTGGTTTGTAACAAATCTTCTCAATAGTACAGGAAAAATATTGAATTTCTTGAAAAGTCATTAGAAATTTATTTATTTAACACACGAAATATCTATCTTCAGGAGAAAACAGGGGATGCAACTCTGGTTGTGCAAGCCTGTTACTCAATGTTGATGATAATAATGATATTAGGGGCTAAATTCCGACACTTACATACTGTTGTTAGACCTGAATGTCTGTATGCAGCAGAAACAAGAGACATGATTCGGAAGGGCGGCCTCGAAGACATCCGGAAGAAAGAAAGAAAGAAAGAAAGAAAGAAAGAAAGAAAGAAAGAGAAAGGAAAATGCTCCGAAATATTCTAGGCCCACATATCAAGGATGGAGAGAGGAGATTCAACCCTAACAAAGAGCTATACCAGAAGACAGAAGGAGTCGCAGCCCTAATGAGAGAAAGGAGAATACAGTTTTATGAACACTTGGTGAGGATGAACAGTGCCAGATTGACGAAGAGGATTTTGGAATTCTTCAGGAAGAGGAAGACGGAGTCGAAATGGTTTCGGGAAGTGAGATTGGACTTGGATCGGATGGGGTTGAAAGAAGAAGCCGTAGACAGAGAGCGATTTAGACGGCTGGTTAAGGGGTTTGTAGGTTTCCAGGAGACAGGGGAGTTGTCAGTGAGGAAAGGAACATCTTACACGGAGGAACAGGAGAAGGAAGTGGGAGAGAGGATGAAGAGATATTGGCAGAGAGTGAAGACAAAGAATAATGTAAAAACTGTCAAACGTGATCCATAGTTGGCCGTAACGAATAAATATATAGAAAGTGCGGTTAAGCAAATAAACAATGCGATAGCTCCTGCGAGAACTGTGTCGCGTCGAGCCCGCATAATAATAAATCTGGGCGGGTGGATTAGCACCACTTCAGTAAGACTTGTGTCCTTTTCAACTGCCACGGTTTTAGAGAAGGCAAGGTATCATATTTCGCCCTTGGGCGCATATTTAATGTGCCCGTAATTCTATAGACACGAGTTTGTTGCATTCTAACACCTATAACAGAGTCCAACGTATCAGCATTTCAGCATGCTCATAAGGGTTAACACGTGGGCACGTCTCATCCCAGTCTAGCTGTTCTAATATTGGCCCGTGTCGCAGCAGAACTTTCAGTTGGAAGAAAGTCTTTACAATAAACTTCGTACCTGTGTGCTAATGGTATGGAAAAAATGGGGTGGGGTATTATAAAATCTACAAACATTTAAAACAATCACACGAAATATCTCTTAAGGTGTTTGAAGCCATTTTAAGTGTTTCCTTGGTAAACAAAAGTTTGATGCCTTTCAATCGGCCTCACGAGTTTTTCCCAAATGAGATGGGTTATTCCCCAATCCTGAAAAAAATACGTGAGATTAATAAATACACGTAGATGACCAGTTTCGATCGTCAAGCGATCATCATCAGATCCATTAGACTTAGGCCGTAAAATGTATGTCAGAAAGTATGGGTGAAAAAATTACAATATGTAACTTACACTTATTTAGTTGCGGTATTAGTTGAGATAATTCAACTCGTCAATATTTGTTAGTTATAGTCTATGTGATGTTTTGTTAAAATACTGGAAGTGGTGATTGATCTCCAAACTTGCTTGCTTACAGTGAATATGTGATTGTAGTTAAATGGTCAATATAGGTTGTATGGTAATATTTTTCAGGATTAGGGAATAACCCATCTCGTTTGGGAAAAACTCGTGTTGACCGACTGAAAAGCATCATACTTTCGAAATATCAATCTTCAGGGGAAAACATGGGATGTAAGCCTGTTACTCAAAATTGATGCTAATAATAATAATAAAACTCCGCAGCATTCACTTCAACAATCCTACAGCACTTCTGTCCATATGACATTTGCGCATGCTAGTGACCTGAACACACATTTACGGTATCGTCGCTTTTGGGTAAATGATGAAGTAGACTTATGAGATCAAATGTCTTCTGTGTGTGTGTCCCACTATTTACCCAACGTAAGCTTAAAAGGCGCACGGACGTCAGGTTCCAGTCGCAATTCTGAAAAGCTGAGGTGAACAAATAACTCCAAACACATAAGCTATACTCTTCTCTGAAGAATTAACTAGACACGACTCGACAGTTTGATGCTGGCTGAAGCTAAGGTGATAGGTCGCTCGCAAGCTCGTAAACTCACTCGGAAGCTTGTAATTTAAATTTCCACTGAATGGAGGTTGCCTGAAAAAATGAAAACGTAAAAACACTTACAGTGGTCGATGTGGGAGCTGTCTCGGACTTTCTTGCAGAACTTTTCATGCTGAACAATTCTCAGAGAATATGGATATTTTAACGGTTTACCCAGCGTAAGCTTAAAAGACACACGGACGTTAGGTTCTTCTTCAACTCGTTTCACTGAAATCGTAACTGCTCTGCTTCTTTTCGTCATAAATAAATGCTTTTCTACCTAATCCTTCATCGATAAATCCTTTACAGAATGGTGAAAACCGCATCAAAATCCATCAAGTTGCTCTCGAGATTACCCGTTACATCCAAGAATTGGGAATTTAGTTTTATGCTAAGTAGATAGAGATATCCACACAATTTAAGGCTACAGCGGTACAATTTGGTGTTCTGTCTACTTATGATACCAATGGTATAAATTTAAAATAAAAGATGGGTCGCTTATATTTGAATTTAGAGATGTAACTCTTGGGTAACATATAGAGGTGTGCAAGTTAATAGAATTAAATAAAATAATTTTATTGAAAATCATTTTATTGACCAACTTCTTTTGTTGTCCTACTTAGTAGTGTCTCCTCTCCCGTGGAATTACACCTTTTCCCATAAGGAATTGCGTCTGGAAACTTTCAGATTATTGGATTCCGAGGGTTATCTGAGCTGAGTCCGTTTTCAATTTTTCATTGAATTTAGAATTTAAGTCCGGTGATTTCAATACATAGTTCATGAATCTTTGAATAGCTCAATAGCGTTCATCAGTTAAAGACCCCAAATCCCTCTGCTCTAAATTCACACGTAAAGTAGAGTGAAGTAATAAAAATATAACGTGAGGCACTTTGCATTTGCAAGGCTCCTCTGTTAGTGAAAATTCTAAAAAATCATTTTTATTTGAGTTCCTTAAATGAAAATATAATTAGGAGTCTTGGTTAAACATTTGAAGTAATTTCATCGCCTTGTAAACATACTTAGTGCATTAAACCGTGAGAAGTAAAAATGCAATTTTGGAAAACTGACATCGAATCTAATAATTTGCACATCTCTGTAAAGACAGCTATCGCCTCCACCCCTACAGATAGAATAGTAAGTAAAGGCGATTGATGAGAAATGAAAAGATAACTCACACAGAAGGAATTAATATTTATTAAGCTGTAAATTTGATTGAGTATATCTTAGTTACAGAACTGAGGCAATAAAAAACAGGATGTAGGACAATAGCACCATTACCACAGGACAGTTATCGCATTGTTATTTAATCTGTGCGCCGTTTGCTGAGGTCTGTGCTCCTTCGCAACATTCGCTTCAACATTCTAATAGTACTTCCTTCCATACGACATTTGCTGTTCGCTTGCCTTTTGGTTCAATTTGAACTTTAACGTCATGAAAGGACTTTGCTCGCGATAGTGCGGCATACAGTTGTCCGCGGCGAAACACCGTTTGAGGTAAATAAATGCCTACTTGATCTAGTGTTTGACCTTGAGCTTTATTGATAGTTATACCAAAAGCCAAACGTATTGGAAACTGCCCCCCTCTGAAGGAAAAAGGCATAGAAGTATCTGATGGTCTACGGTCAAGGCGAGGAAGTAGGACATTGTTTCCAACATTTGAGGGTATTCACCGTTACCAATTTGTATCAAGAAGTTTGCAAAGTCACGTTGATATGTATCCGCTCGCATATTTATGTTGAGTTTAAAAATTTTGAATAATGGCCCCAAAGGAGAGAATCTTACTGACATTTGGACTGAAGCTGCTCTAGATGCGTGAGGCACAACAGGCAATACCTGCCTAAAATCTCCACCTAAGATGATATTTTTTCCTCCGAAAGGCACGTCGTTATTCATGATGTCCTTGAGCAGCAGATTTACTCACATCAACGCGTGCTTATTAACCATAGGGGTTCATCCCAGATGATAAGTTTTGCTGAACGAATATCAAAAGCTTCCTTGCTCTTAACTTTTATTCCTGATACAGAACTTTCATGTAAATGTAGAGGTAACTTGAACAGGCTGTGTACAGTGCGCCCCTGAGGTAGTAACATTACTGCAATACCAGTCCATGCAACAGAAACTACATTTAACCCCAAATTTATGCAACTGTGGATCAAGCATTGGTAAAGAAATGTTTTCCCGATGCCCCCTGGACCGTCAATGAAATATGCATTACTCATCCTTTCATTGTTGTTTTGTACTAACCGCAAAATTTCTGTAATTATAGCCGTTTGGTTTTCATTTGCTTGGTTTATCATCCGACTTAATTCATCCTCATTAATTTTTGGATAATTCATTGGTAAATTTGTCTGCGGGAAATTATCAATAATAGCTGGCAATTCGAGAGAAGTAATGGGAAGACCATGGATCTTTAATGTATTAGAAATATGTATAAGAGTGAACTGATATGTCCCATAACTGTCTTACATTTGAAGGCGTCTGAAAGATACATAATATGTAAGAAAACAGTTGTCGTAACTGAGAAGGCATCTGAAATTGTGACGCTTCTGCCAAACAACGCTGCCATTCAGAATCCTCAATCAGCAAACCTCGCTCCTTAGCTGTTTCTTTAAAAGTAGAATAGACAATGGCTTTGTATGTTCGTAAATCCTGGAAGCTGGTAGCACCTATTACGTGAAGCAATAACAGGAGTAAATAATACCTTTCTGTTCCTGTAGGCAAAACATTTTACATTCTGCCTATAGTTTTGAAATATTTTTTTTCTTTTTGGCCAATGGGCGTTGCTCTTATTCCAGACGTAATGTACTGGTGTTTCAGGATATATATACGGACTTCTGGCTTGCGAATCCCACATGCGACATTAGCGCTCGAGTGGAGCAGATAGAAGTTAACGATATCATGTATGGATGCATGCGAAATTAGCGCCCGAGTAGAGCAGGTAGAAGTTAACGATATCATGACGTAATTAGGGAACTGATCGCCCTATACCAGTGAATGTTATAATTATATTGGATGTATTGAATCAGCAAACGAACGAAATAAAACAAAAAATTGCATGAAGAAATATTCTCTTTTGGCGTGATTCAAACCGCATAGAAGATTTTTAAGTGAATGCGTCACGTCCCCAAGGAGATTTGATCTCGGTTAATATGAAGATGTTTACGTGGATTCACATTACCACCATGGAAACCACAATGAAGATGTGCACTCTACTTTACCGGACTATCATGATACAGAGTAAGTCGTTGTCGCCTAGTGAGAGTCCATCAAGTTTGTTTTATTATTGGGGCGGCGTTGAATATCGTGATACAGTGTTAGTCGTTGTCGCCTAGCGACAATATGTCCGTCAAGTCATTCGATTCTATTTTTATGTGACCTTGAAGGAAATAATATTCGCAATTATTTTAATACACGGATGATATAATCAAGTAAGGTGGGTATCAATCGACGGTGCTTGACGGGCATTACATTTTAAGACAACAAACGTCGTCGTAGCGCAAATACTTCCCGAGGTATTTCAGTTTTAGTAAAGGGTGAATTTTTTTGAAAACTGTTGTTGTTGTTTGAGTCTTCAGTCTTTTGACTGGTTTGATGCAGCTTTCCATGCCTCCCTGTCCTGAGCTAATCGTTTCATCTCTACATAGCTACCACACCCTACATCTGAGGCAATCTGTTTAACATATTCTAACCTTGGTCTACCCCTACAGTTCTTGTCCTCGACTCTTCCTTCCATAACTAAGCTTGCTATTCCTGGGTGTCTTAGTATGTGACCTACCAACCTATCTCTTCTCTTCATTAGCAGTCGCCAGAAACATCTCTTTTCTCCCACTCGTCTTAATACCTCTTTGTTTGTAACCCTATCTACCCATCTGATCTTCATCATTCTCCTGTAACACCACATTTCAAATGCTTCTATTCTCCTCTTTTCTGCTGCACCAATAGTCCAAGTTTCACTTCCATAGAGCGCCACGCTCCAGACAAAGGCTTTCAAAAATGACTTCCTAATACCTAAATCTATATTCGATGTCAGCAGATTCCTTTTTTGTAGAAATGCTTTCTTTGCCTGAGCCAACCTACTTTTTATATCCTCTTTGCTTCGTCCATCACTGGTTATTCTGCTTCCTAAGTAACAGAAGTCTCCTACTTCCTTCAGCTTTTCACCTGTCAATTTGATCTCCATAGAGGTTTCTGATTTATTTCGGCTGCATTCCAGTATTTTTGTTTTACATTTATTAATTTTCATCATGAATTCTTTCCGTAAGACGGAGTCCATACCATTCAAAAACTCATTCAAATCCTCAGGCTTGTCGGCCAAGATGACTATGTCATCAGCAAATCTTTAATATATAAGATAATAATAATAGCAGTTCAAGCCAGCACACTATCAAGTGGGTTATCTTAGTGAGACTACGTAAATAATGAAACCTGATAGGAAATTGAGGTAACGATTCAACCTTTGTCTGGGTTACAGATACATAATGTATGCATAAACGCCTCTGCCTACATGTGGGTTTTTGCTATGGAGGGGTGATCAAAGAGGTGTACGCTAACCAATACTAGCACACCAAGAGTCGCTATTTTGCATGACAATCATTCAACATATGCTAAATAAATCTCATTGTAATCAATGAATGTAAAGATTATTAACACTTTATAATGATACATGAATTGCAGCCAATGGCCATAAGCTGGGTATTTTGGATTGAACGCCCGAGAGCTCCCAACAAGTTCAATTTCAAGTAGTTCCAATTTTGGCTACCAGATGGCACTGTCACTAACACTAGCGGCGAACGTTGGAACTCAATAGAGCGTTTCTTAACCAGCCAAATATAACCTACACATTTTGCTACACACTACCAACTGCAGTGGTAAGTCTCTTTATATGCCCCCCTCCCCAGGGTCTCACATCTAGAGGGACATGGAATGGCGACCACGGGGCCCCAGCAGAGTCCGGCATTGCTTCCACTTACTTGTGACGGGCTCCTCTCCGTCTTCTTTCGTTATCTTCCGACCCCGACGGTATTAGGGTATCCGAGGCCTAGGGAGTCTCTTCCTTTTCCGCCTTTGGCCCTTTTCTCATATTTTCAGATACCCTCCTTCTGCGAGGGGTCAGCCTTCTTTTTCTTTTCCTGTTATCTCCTGCCTTCTGCTCAAGGCCCTTAAGGAGGCAGGGTGTGTGTAGCCCCACCACTTCTGGTGCACCCTGGATATTGCTACACCCTCAGGGGCTCACGGCTGGTGAGTTCGGCAGTTGGCGACTCAAAGGGATTCCTGAGCTGGGTCCGATTTTTTCCTTTTATCCATTACCTGTGGGGCGGACCCTCTCCTCCTTCACTTTCCTATCTGCCTTTTATGGCTCTCCTTCCTTCCAAGTCCCTCAATCCACATTCTTCGAGGGTTGAGGGCATTTCTTTTCCTCCTGTCCTTTATTTGCCTTATTCTCCTTTTGTTTTCCATTTCTTCTTCTAGTCTATAAGTTAGTAGTTTTAGTTGTAGTTTACATTTCATTATCATGTTCACGATCACCCAAACCATTAGGGGCCGATAACCTAGATGTTAGGCCCCTTAAAACAACAATTATCATCATTATTATTATTATCTTTTAAATGCCATAAGTTTAGGACATGGGCCCGCCGGCTTTACTTCCCCTCCGAAGGAAGGCATACTAAAGGATTTTAACGCTCTTAAAAAATCCGACGACTTCGGTCAGGTTTGAACCCGCCATCTTGGGCATAGAATTTCAGCCTACTTACGACTATTCAACCCATTATAATACAGTATATTTTTGTCTCTTTCTTACCTTCCAAACCAACCGGGCTGTATTTTGTTATGGCTGGGAATTTCAGGCCGTGATATTTCAGGTAAAGAATTCCAGCCCGCAGTCACAGGGATTCAAATCCGGCCATCCGGATGGAAAGCAAGGGATTGAGTCTCCCCTTAACCCTTTATAGGATAGTGGTCTCTATATTTACCACCTGCTATAAGGACAATTTAAATTGTCAAAAAAGCTGATGGTTGAATCTTTCAACGATATTTTCTTGTGGAAGTGTTGTTAATATTTCTGAAAATCAAATATTATCTCTTTACCTCATTGACCTAAAGTGATTCAAAAATATTTTAAAATAAAAACAATTTTAATTTTTCAAAAATATGAGAGTAAAAATCACAATTAAATTACATATGGTTGTAAAAATTTAAAATAAATAAGCTTATAAAATTCAAAACTATAATAATTTTATAATCTTGATTTTAAATTATAAAAATAATATGAAAATTCAAAATTATAAAAATAAATATGAACATTAAAATTTTAATGAAAAGAAAAATTAAAACTAATAATAATTAATATTAGGCTAAAATAATTAAAATTAAATTTAAAAAAATACAAATGAAAAATATTCAATACTCTGTCCTGTTAAGAGTTAATACATCAATCAATCAATCAATCAATCAATCAATCAATAAGTTAACATTATGAATCAAATAAATATGGGAATTTGCCGATATTTGGAGGAGATGTGGTCGCTCTTCCTTTAGGATATTACTTCCATGCTTATGTGAATTTCGTAGAATCTTGTCGAGAAAGCTAATAAGAGTCAAGTAATTTTGCCAACATTTCCAAGAATTTCAACTTCATGGCAGGCCGTTTAGCTGATGTATAAGGCTATTAGACCGCATGTCGCCCAAAATTAAGTCAGTATTTCTCTAATTGTAACTGAGTTTTCTCATCATTGTCAAGCTGAACGATCTAGTTGTGGAGAGAAATGTGTCTGCCTGTTGGACATATGCCAGCTGTGGCCGGGAACTTCTGATTGTCAGCCCAACTGGAATTAGTACAGCATGCAGCGGAAGTTTGCAGGAGAAGTGCTAGTGTATTTAGTGACAGGCACTCTATCTTCCAGTCAATACAGACTGAGCTCAGGGGTGTCCAGGCCGCAGTTATCATCAGCGATTTATATTACGACTAAACTACGACACTTCTTCTTCTTCTTAGATTAATTCAGTCTGGTGACTGGTTTGCCCCTGCGACGAGTCTTCTCCAACTAGGTAGATCCTGTGCTGTATACATTTGGCGTCTGCATAGTTCCTGCATCCTGAGTTCACAAGAAATGTTATCATGAATGTCTTTCTTGGTCTTCCACGAGAGCGTTTTCCTGGTATTTTACCTTCCAATATTCCCGACAACACATTCCTATGCCCCATCCACAAAAGTTGTCTCTTCCTAATCTGACTCATCAGCTGTCTCTTTCCTTCAACAATGTTCAATACCTCAGCGTTAGTCTTCTTCTCCACCAACTTATCCGTTGTAGCCGACGCCAACACCACATCTCAAAGGCTTCTAGCCTCTTAATATCACTGTTGGTTAACGTCCAGGACTCAGCACAATACAACACAACAGTCCAAACATTTGATTGCATTATTATTTTACGTAAGCTGAGGGACATTGTTTTCTGACATAGAAGGGACTGCTTACCTCTGAAGGATTGCTTTGCTATTGCTATTCGTGTATTTATTTCAGTGTATCAAACAGTAATTCAACCAGAGTGCCTGTGTGCTTCGGAATGCCTAGGACTAACCACTGGAAAAAAATTGAAGATATTGAAGAAAAGGAACGAAATGTTTTAAGAAATTTTCTCGGACCAAAAGAATGTGCTGACACATACCGATTACGCAGTAACAAAGACGTATATAAAACATGCAGAAGAATCTCAGACACCATACAAAGACGAAGGGTTAAATTATTTGGACATGTTTCAAGAATAATAATAATAATAATAATATCGTATGGCCTCGGGTGCCAGGTGCAAGCTTTGTTATTTGACACCCAAAGGGTAGCTTGCATGTCGAATTTCGTCTTTCCTTGAAACACTATGAAAGTCAAGGAGGTTAGATATCTAAGATTCTTGAACACTATAGCGCTTCCTAGTAGAGAAATGAGGAACTTCGTGTCGGCGGTAAATCCCGAGATTAATTTTGCCATTATGAACTCGGCCTACTGAATTCTAATGGGTTCTTTGACATGCCAGTATCGTATGACATGGTGTCGTATTTTTGCCGCTTTCAAAAATCACTTACCACGGCCAGGAGCGAACCTGCAAACTTGGAGTTAGTAGACCGACACGTTGACCACTCACCCAACGTGGCAAGATATGTTTCAAGAATGCCTGACGACAGACTCACCAAGAAAAATGTAACCTCTTCATCAAGTCCAATAGAAAAGGCAACTCGTATGAAAAATAGTTTGCTAACACCAAGAAGGATCTACAAAAAAGTGGCGGCCCATAAAAGCGCTTGTCATCTTCATCATCATCTTCGTCTTCTTCCAGTTTCGATGCATCGCCTACTGGTTCCTAATCGGCTGACACTGGACCATCCAGAGACACGGAGGAATTTATGGAAGAGTTAAGACCACTACCAGAGGATGTATTTTAACTTTCAATTTTCTGTTAATATTATATTTGTAGAAAATGTCATATTATAATTTATTATGTTGTTGTTGTTTAAGTCTACAGTCTTTTGACTCGTTTGATGCAGCTCTCCATGCCTCCCTGTCCTGAGCCAATCGTTTCATCTCTACATAGCTACCACACCCTACATCCGAGGCTATCTGTTTAATATATTCTAACCTTGGTCTACCCCTACAGTTCTTGTCCTCGACCCTTCCTTCCATAACTAAGCTTGCTATTCCTGGGTGTCTTAGTATGTGTCCTACCAACCTATCTCTGCTCTTCATTAGCAGTCGCCAGAAACATCTCACCTCTCCCACTCGCCTTAATACCTCTTCGTTTGTAACCCTATCTACCCATCTGATCTTCATCATTCTCCTGTAACACCACATTTCAAATGCTTTAATTCTCCTCTTTTCTGCTGCACCAATAGTCCAAGTTTCACTTCCATAGAGCGCTACGCTCCAGACAAAGGCTTTCAAAAATTACTTCCTGATACCTAAATCTATATTCGACGTCAACAGATTCCTTTTTTGTAGGAAGGCTTTCCTTGCCTGAGCCAACCTACTTTTTATATCCTCTTTGCTTCGTCCATCACTGGTTATTCTGCTTCCTAAGTAACAGAAGTCTCCTACTTCCTTCAGCTTTTCCCCTGCCAGTTTCTGACTTATTATAACCTACAGTATGATATTCGAGAAAATGTAACATTATAACATATTATAATTTTATCATATTCGTGAATAATTGAAAATTATAAATTATAATGTGTGCATTAAAATTGCGCTCTGAGCTTTGATGTATCATATCTAAATTTTGTTCTGTCATTTGCTGAAATGCATATGTTATAGTTTAGATATACAACAAACAAATATGTCGAAAAATGTCCAGAGTTTTGCGTAATACCACGCTTATATACGAGTTATGTTACATCATGTGCCTGGCCTCGCAGAACTTTGTATATGCAGTCGATCTGGCACCAGCGCGCCCCATTTAACGCATACTGTCTTTTAAGGTAGAGTCGCTCTATATATCACCCACACGTTACGCCCCACGACTACGATAGAGCTTTGCTAACTCGTGAATTCTGGCATGGACAGCGGCCATCCCATTTGCAAACGAGCTCATATCGACACCCCACCCATTCTTTGTCACGCAGAGTATTTGTCAATTGAAGCCTACATGAGATTATCCACAGGCAGTACCTTAAAACAATTATCAAAATTATTGTCTTCATGCAGTGCTTATGGTGTGAAGAGGACGGATACCTGACTCTAGCCGGGGCAGGCTGGTCGTATCGCTATAGGTGTATTCAAATAAGCTGTTGTTGTTTCACTTCAGGGGTTTGGGCATCGTAGTCATTTAGCCCCATGTACTAGGGTGTGTGTATATAGCTTATTATATAATACGCTAAGGTGTATGTTTCACAAAACTCAAGCTCCTAAACCAGAGGGAGTTAGAAGGTGTGGTTTGTACCAAAATCTTCCAAATCGTCTCAATAACACAGGAAAAATCTTGCATTTCTTGAAAAGTCAACGGAAATACATTTATTTGTTTATAAAGTACCTTTATACAATAATAAACAAAACGATAGCCCCTGCGAGATCTGTATCGCGCACAGCCCGTATAACACTAGAGCCTTGCGGGTAGTATGTACACATGGGGCACACACACAACCCCTTATGCGAGAGTTCACGCACGGACCCGCTAGCATACATCAATGTCCTAAGAAAAATCAGTATATGGACACAAAATCGACAGGAATTCACATTGCAGACACCGTATGGGAAAAGCTCACAGGCCATTCACTTCAAGTACTAAGGAGAAACCATCCAACCCACAGTACTGATCACGATCTCCAACACAGAAAGAATATTCAAACTGCAAAAGGCATACAAACTGACATGGAATCACTACAAAAGTATAGAAGTGTCTCGTAATGCAAAACTACGACACTACAACACGGTTGTTTTACCAGAAGCTTTGTATGTGGCAGAAACAACATTAATTGGAGGGATGACAAGAATTCATGACATCGAGAAACGAGAATGGGAAATTCTTAGAAAGATACACGGCGCTGTTCTCCGAGACAGAACTTGGGCCAGACGACCTACAAAGGAACTCTACGGGAACACAGACACCATCACAGAGACATTTAGGAAAGACGCCTACAGTTCTACGGACACCTGTGGAGGATGGATGGAAACAGACTCACTATGAACATATTTAACATTATTAATGCAAGTAAATTAAAGACCAGTTGGATGAGAGAAACACAGGAGGACCTGGAATGATTCAAAATCTCTGAATGCGATATTAAGGACAGACATCAATTCAGAAATAGAATCAGAAACATGAAATTTGAACAAGTCTCAAGAAAAGAAACAATAGGGAAAAATTGGACGGAGGAAAGGAAGAAAAAACACAGTGAATTAATGAAGAGGTTTTGGGAAGAAGAGAAAAAGGAAGTGCAGCTGTGATTGACTCAAGTTCGTACGCTCTCAAAAAGGGGAAAAATCGATGATAATAATAATATATAGAATGTGTCTGATAACCTGTGTTATTGTTAGTCTGTAGTAGTGCGTGTATTTGTAATTCAGACGAGAGTTGGGAAGGAAGTGGTCGTGGCCTTAAGTGAGGAACCATCGCCTTCAGTAGATGCGGGAAACCATGGAAAACCTGTACCAAGATGGCTGAATTGGGACTTCTCCATCCCAGCTCTGTCTCACGAGGCTGAGTGTACCCCGATCCAGCCCTCAGATCAGAATTAAATTTCTTTGCAGAACCGGACCTCCAGGGCGACATTTAAGAATGCTAGCCACTACACCATGAGGTCGTCTTCAAAAGTTTGGGGGGAGGGGAAGTGCTATGTTGAGCAGATATGCTACTACTTTTTCCCCTGTTAGTGAGAACAGTTCGCATTAATAATCTAGTTACCATAGCCCCTTACATGTGACTCGGTCTTTGTTTTGTTTTCGCAGTAAGTCGCTAAGATGAGACCCTGTCTCGTTTTCCTGTGTATGTTCTTATCATAAGAGTTTAATTTTCTCCGGTATATGAATACTCGTCGCCTCCGTAGCGTAGCGGTCAGCATGGTTAACTGCCGCCCCGGAGGTCCTGGGTTCGATTCCCGGCTCTGCCACGAAATTTGAAAAGTGGTATGAGAACTGGAACGGGGTCTACTCGGCCTCGGGTGTTCCAAATGAGTAGAGGAGGTTCGATTCCCACCTCAGCCATCCTCGAAGTGGTTTTCCGTGGTTTCCCACTTCGTCTTCGGGCAAATGCCGGGATGGTACCTTCTTCAAAGCCACGGCCGCCTCCTTCCCTCTTCCTTGCCTATCCATCCTCATCATCCATTACCTTCCCTCATGAGGCCCCTGTTCGCTTTGCAGGTGAGGCCGCCTGGGCGAGGTGCCAATCACACCTCATCAGTTGTATCCACTCCGATTAGATGTTCCCAGCTCTAGGACACTGCCCGTAGAGGCGGTAGTGGTGAGTTCCCTCGCTCAGTCCGTGGGTTCCACCAACCTGGAGGGTAAACGACTAAGAAAGAAAGAAGAAAGAAATATATGAATACTCCCTTCACTTTTTTAGTATAGAAGTGTTAGTGAATGGGTAAAGAGATCTGCTGTGGCCAAAAAGTCGACAAAAAGAAGAAGAAATGGTCCTGTCTGTGGCGACGGACCTGTCCCAGTGCAGCTAATTTTCCAGAACAGAGGCAGGCGTGTATTGTAGTAAGGATGAGATTTCTTATCTGGTAAATTGTATTCGTTAGATGATTGTTAGTGCAAGATATTTGCTATTACAGTATATCTAACGGCGTAGTCCAGTCCAGCTATAGTCAAAGACCCTCATATCACATGTCTCATCTACGGCTTCATTTTAAACGAAAGTAATAAAAGTATTTATTTATTTCATGTAAAAGAATATTTTTTCAGGATTAGGGTACAGTACAGAGTGCTAGGGAATGTTCTCCGCAGTGCCTACATACTGCTGCGAGAGGTAGCATCAGCAGTTACGTTGGCAGCACGGCTGCCGCTTGTATCAACTGGTAACTTTATAAGGGAACAACTGAAATTACAGCTTTATGTGGTGTCCACTTAGAGATTCCTGTTTCTTGTGATAATTTGTGTGTTGATTTTCTTGGACTACGCAGTATTATCATTTTAAATGATCTTGTCGACTTCGTCGTTACGCTGGAGTCTGGCGTTACGTTACGGTGACGGGACGAAATGCACCCAGATGCACTGAGGTGTGTGATGTCATAGTACCGCTTGGTGCATGTGTTCCCCCGACAATCTCTACTTCGTTAGTATAAGACAAAAATCCCCGATTCTTGGATGTCACAGGTAATCTCGAGAACCCCTGGATGGATTTTGATGCGGGTTTCCCCATTCTGTAAAGGATATCTCGAGGAAAGATTCCGTAGAAAATAATGTATGTATGATCAAAGGAAGCCAAGCAGTAACGATTTCAGTGAAAACGTCGAAAACAAACTTGGCGACCGTGCGCTTCTTAAGCTTACGCTGGGCAAACCGTAAAAAATATCAATATACTATGAGCGTAAGAATTGATCAGCATGAAAAGTTCTACAAAAACGTCCGCGAGAGCATATCTCTATCTTCAATACATCGCCCACTATAAGTGTTTTAGACTGGATGGAAGGGGCACGTCCCAACGTGCTCTGGTGAGCGTGCGGCATCCCGCACGCTGGACCTTGCTTTGCCCTTGGTTTGCACTTGCCGTTCGCGAGTAATTTGAAACAAGATAAGCAAGATAAGTATTATGCAGATAATTTTCTAACATGTCAAGAGTCTATGGCATCGAGCGAAGCGAGAAGCCTCCAGCCTTTCTAGCATTTTTCAGCATTTGTAGCATTTAAAATGATACAAAGTCTAGTCTTTCAGACTGACTGTCACTTTTTTCGTCTGTTAAAAGCGTCGGCCTGCCTTTTCCTAGTACATTGTGAACTGAGCCGGTCACACGAAATTTACTCATCAAATTCCGAACGTTATCCCGGTTTGGACACTTTGAATTAGGAATCCGCGCCTAAAGTTTTAGTTTTACATTTTCTGTCAGCCAATCGCCATCGCGAAAAACATATTCCACCAAAAAAAGCTCTGTCTTCATAGTAAACATTACCACCTGTATACTGATGCACTCTTCCACTAATATATCTGAACGCTTGCTTACTGCAATACACACTGACGATTTCGACAGCCCACACGTGTGGCCTTCACCCTGTCAAGGACACCGTGCTGCCAACTGAACTGCTGATGCTACCTCTCGCAGGAGAACATTCACTGGTGTCCTGTTGAACCCATCACAATTGGGTACAATCGTGTTGGCCGACTGAAAAACATCAAATTTAGTGATGTGGAAGAATCTCCCCGCCGAATGACTTGGCGGAACTGTGAGCGGTCATGTGGGATCCCCAGTTGCTCCAGCTTGGACTTGACCGAAGAAATACACTTGTTCCTGGAGACTTTCCCTCTACCTGTTATTGTGAAGACCTTGCGGGTGAGTTTACAAGGGCTCATGCGGGTTAAGTGTCTATAGAAGGCCTTTTCCTTACACTCGTTCTATTGTTATTATTGGGCTCGGATTTTTAAGTAAATAAATATTTTTAGCCTATTTTCATTTATGAAAATACAGGCTTATGATATCACCTTTTGCCCGTGTGTCTGTGTGTGTATGCGTGTGTGTGTGTGTGTGTGTGTGTGTGTGTGTGTGTGTCCCAAATCAAATCTAAACGGCTGGAGCGATTTCAATGAAACTTGGTAAGTTCATAGCACTATTCCGGACGACCTCGACCGTGTCCTTCAAATTGTGTTACGTCTCATCAATCCAACATGGCGGCCGTGCGAAATATTTCACCAGCATTCAATATCTCCGAAACTATTACCGACATCACCCTGGAATTTTGTATGGTGATAAAGGGAACTACTAGAAGTTCACCTATGTGACTTTTGAAAACCAACATGGAGGCCAAGCGAAGTTACGACATTTAAATAGACGTTTCTCGCGATTTAACCAACCAAACGCAGTGAAACTTGGTGCAGTATATGTTTATACGCTTTGTAATGCACCGACATCCAACTTCGTTCAATTGTTTACATAACCTCGAGATGGCGGATGTGCGAAATATTTCACCGGCATTCTATATCTCTGAAACTATTACCGGTATCACCCTGAAATTTGGTACGGAAATAAAGGGCACTACTGGAAGTTCATCTATGAGACATTCAAAAACCGGTTAACTACAAAACGAGCATGGTGGCCAAGCAAAGTTGAAAGTGTTAAATAGGCTTTTCTCCCGATTTAATGATCCAAACGCAATGAAACCTGGTACAGCAAATGTTTATACACATTGTAATGCACTGGTATCTAATTTAGTTCAATTGTTTACATAACATCAAGATGGCGGCTGTGCGAATTTTAAAATTAAGTTTTTATTTCTTGTCTCGTAATCATGCGATCGAAGAGAAAGTTTGAATAATGAACCTACGCAATCATTTTCCTTTAATGGCACATGACTCTATGACCTATACATATAACAATCCAGCATGGCGACCATACGAAATATATAGATGGTTCTCAATATCTACGATTCTATTACAGCAATCAAACTGAAATTTTGTATGTTGATAGTGGCAATTAACATAAGTAGGATTTACAGTATGTAAATAGGCTGTATAGTACTTCACGGAACTACTTGCTTTATGTAAATACATATCTTGAACATTTAGCCTATAGATACATAAATTCCTGCTTTTGAATTATTAGCACATAAAATGACATAGACCCTAATATTTACATTTGTTTTAAATCAGTATGCTAGAGATCTTTCAGTTGATTGCTCTCTTGTTCTGTTACTTCAACGAGGAAGAACCTGTGAGCTTTCTAACCTTCATGCAGAGAGTATGTCAGCTTGGAACTGTGTTATTCTTAACTTGTCGCCCCGTGCCACTCGCTGTGGAAGCCGGGGATTTCCTTGTCGATGGCCAGATCTTCCAGGAACCAGTGTTACTCACATGCAGTTCATTTGTGACACTGTGAAGTGTAAAGCAGTTCTACGATGCCGAAAGTAAAAACAACTAGGCTGCAAGTCATCCGTCTGTTGCAGAATTAAAGAAAATAATTTTACTTCTGTTTTGTCAACCATGTGGGAAAGCAATCAAGGCTGAACAGCGATCTCAAGTTACACCACACCTTGAGGGCAAAAAACATATTGCCGTTCAAAAGAAGTGTGTCACGATAATCGTCGGTCCTTTGTAATGGACAACCTGAAGAAGTATCTCATTGTGTATTGTAATGCTCCAGCAGTCAGTGTGCCATAGCATAAATTGCATTCGTGAGTACTGCATATTGTTTATATTGTCATTAATAAACTAAATTATCATACTAATATATAAAAATGAGATGGTGTGTGTCTGTCTTTCTGTCTGTCTGTCTGTCTGTCTGTCTGTCTGTCTGTTACCTAATAACGCAAGAACCACTGGTCCGATTTAAATGAAATTTTGCATGGATGTAGCTGAAATACCAGGTTTACATATAGGATACTTTTAATTTCGATATTTTGCACTATTAAGAAATGGCGACCATTTTAGTGACGTCACTACACCCTTTGGTTTCAAAATTTCATATTTCCATATCAAATAAAAAGAGAACGCTAAGAAATAGCAAACTTTTGATGGTATACACGAGCTTAAGCATTTAATTTTCTATCCAAAAGGTTCTTATCACTTTTCGTGTATCTCCGACGGTTAGCGAGTAAACCTAAATTTGTGCAATAAAACACGGTCAACACCATGTTAGGAGTGGCCTAACTATCACCTGGCAGTAGGTATAAAATGCACCCGACGTCAGGCTGGGGCGACAGGCCGGTTGGTTTATTCTTTGTCGCAACTAATGGATCATGACAACCTCATCTGTATTGGTAAATGCTAGGACGTCCCCCGGAAGCGACGTGCGTCGGCCTCGTCTGACTGCAGCGCATGGACGAGGGCTACTGGATCAAGAGCGGAATCAGAGTTCACCGCTACGTATTGCTACGTTGAACATCGGAACTCTTACAGGACGAAGCCGAGAACTAGCAGATATGTTCAAAAGACTGAAAGTGGACATTGCCTGCATTCAAGAAACTCGTTGGAGAGGACAGAAATCTCGTGAAATAGGAGATGGATACAAGCTCATCTACCATGGGACAAGCAACCGAAATGGGGTTGCTGTTGTTGTTTGTGCCAACTTAAGGGATCAGGTAGCCGAGGTCAATCGACAGTCAGACCGCCTCATGACTGTCATCATAGATATGCCATCTTGTCGCTTACACATCATTAGTGCATATGCCCCACAAACTGGCTGTGATGAGAGTGAGAAAGAAAGGTTTTGGCAAGAACTCCAGGATCTTGTCTTGTTGTGCCCAGAGGAGGAGTTCTTACTCGTATGTGGTGACTTAAATGGACATGTTGGTCAAAATAAGAATGGTTATAGTTGTCATGGTGGAAATGGATATGGTAGACGAAATGATGACGGATGCCGAGTCCTTGACTTTGCAGAAGCAAACAGCCTTCTCATAAGCAACACTTTCTTTAATAATCGCACCAGTCATCTCGTAACATACGCCAGTGGTGACAGCAGAAGCCAGATCGACTTTGTACTGCTACGGCGATGTAACTTCCGAACAGTCTTAGATGTGAAGGTTATACCTTCCGATTGTGTTGCCACCCAACACAAACTACTCATTGCAGACCTGAGGATCAGTAAGCGCAGGATAGGTGGATGTACAAGAGTCTCAACAAAAGTAAAGTGGCGGAAACTACGCGACCAGAAATCAGCATTGGTTAACAGTATAACATTTCCTCTTGTCATTCCAAATTCCATCCACACCACATGGACTGATCTCTGTGAGTCAGTGACTACTGCTGCAGCAGAAACATTGGGTACCACAAAGCCAGGGCGTCGCCTTATTGACAAGCATACATGGCTATGGACAGATCAGGTACAAGATAAGGTCCGTGATAAGAAGAAAGTATATAAAAGCTGGCTTTCTCTAAAGACAGACGTGAGCAGAGAAAGATACGTCACTGCTAAACGAGAGGCAAAGAAAGCCGTGGCTGAAGCAAGAGCCAACCACTACAACAACCTCTATCTTAACTTGGACACCAAAGATGGTGAAAAGGATATTTACCGTCTGGCCAAAGCCCGAGCAAGAACTGCAAGGGATATTGAACACTATGTGTGCATAAAGAGCAAGGAAGGCCAAAGACTACACAACAAACATGCTATTCTCAAGCGATGGAAAGAGCATTTCGAGGAGATCTCAAACATAGAGTTTCCGCATCCAACAATCCCAGAAGGTGTCCCAACTAGTGGGCCTATCCCCCAAATCACTCCACAGGAAGTTACCACTGCCCTAAAAAGCATGAGAAACCATAAATCTCCTGGGCCAGACAACCTCCCTGCTGACTTCTGGAAACTTCAAGAACTGCAATCTACTGCGATAGATTGGCTTGTTACCTTTTTCAATGTCATATTGGACTCTGGCCACATCCCTATTAACTGGGCTACAAGCATTACAGTACCGATTTTCAAGAACAAAGGAGACCCAGCGGAATGTTCAAACTATCGCCCAGTACGTCTTCTCTCACATACAATGAAGCTCTTTGAGAGTATTCTTGATCGACGCCTACGTGCCATCACCGAAATCAGCTCCAACCAGTGCGGGTTTGTCAAGGGGGCTGGAACCGCTGACGCCATCTTCGCAGCACGGTTACTGATGGAGAAGCACCGTGAGAAAAGAAAGCCTCTGCATATTGCCTTTCTTGACCTTGAAAAGGCCTTCGATCGTGTTCCTCATGAGTTGATTTGGTATGCGCTCCGCAACCATGGTGTGCCAGAGTCATTTGTAAATGTGGTCAAGATGTTATACACGAACACAAGCAGTAGAGTACGTTGTGCTGTTGGCACCTCGGAAAACTTTCCTGTAAATGTCGGCGTCCACCAAGGCTCAGCACTATCACCGTCCCTTTTTGTTCTTGTGATGGACACCATCACTCGTGACCTGCAACGGAATGTTCCTTGGACCCTTCTGTATGCAGATGATATAACGGTTGCAGATGACACCCGAGAAAAACTCCAATGTCAAGTTGAAGATTGGAATAACCGCCTCTCCCAGTACGGCCTATGTCTGAATGTGAAAAAGACGGAGTATCTGGAGTTAAACCCAAGCGACGGTACCATTCAAGTCGCTGGACAAAATCTAGTCAAGACAGAATGCTTCAGGTACCTTGGATCTCGTCTTCAGAGTGATGGCAACTTCAATGATGAAGTAAGAGCCAGGGTAAACGCAACCTGGTTGCGGTGGAAGGAGGTCACGGGTGTGCTTTGCGACAAGAAAATGCCACTTCGTCTCAAATCGAAAATATATCGGACAGTGGTACTGTGCCCAACTCTAGGAATGGGTATTCCAAGTTTCAGACACCTAGATATCAAGGGAAAGGCTGTAACAGCGTTTGAAAGTTCGGATATTTGAATATCGCGCTACATTGCTTCTCGAAGCCTTTCGAAGGAAATTACCGATAGTTGGATGGTAAATGACGTAGCGAGTAACCGCAGAGGTGGAGACTATTTATTGATTAAATAGTTAACTATGGAGCAGAGACTTGAGACTGGGATCAGATTACTGGCACGGCCAAATAAAAGAGAATGCAATTAGTATCAAGTAAATCGGACCAGGGATTCAAGAGATATGAGGATTTTTAGATATCAGGCGATGACGCGTGACCCTGACCGTTTTTGTATAAAAGCAAGCAGGAGCAAGCTTAGTTAGCTCAATTCATCACAAGCACTTGGCGAACAAGTTGCGTCTACGCTGAGCCAAGGCACATGGTTGCCACGTCTACGAAGAAGTACTTTTCAAATCGTGATAGTCACGAGAAGTGCTGCGCAAACGAGTTGGAACTTAGTAAGTTTCTGGTGAGGAGAATCACTGAGGTGATTGTATTTCTACAGACATTGGTGGAAATATTTATATTTCCAAAAGGACATATGCTAGACTTGGTCTAGAAAATAGTATTTGTCACAGTCCAATAGTAAATTAATACTTGGATGTTTAAATCCATTTAAAGTCAGTTTTCATATTTTGTAACTATTTAACCACTTCGATCCGTCAGTACAGTGAAGAATAGTCTATAACGGTGGCGTTCATTAGTCTACGCAAGGGAAACTGCAAGTTGTCTAGCGCATGGCAGATGGTGATATACAAACCATGCCCAGGGAACGATCTTCAGAACAGCCGTTAACTGCTTAGACTGTCAACGTTTTTCTTGTACTGATGAGATTACAGTGAGTTAGGTTACAACTGACACATTTAAGAAGAGATCGCTTAGATCTGACCCTTTTCAAACAAACTGTTATGGCTTTGTTAGAAGCCCATATTAAAATGGAACTACAGTCATTTAAAACGTCGAAAGATACTACCACTATGTCTGACTAGACGATTTGTGGGTCTACAATGGCGGCCGATACAAGGATTATACGTGCTTGTCCGCTAGGGCATGTCTACGGATAAATCTGGTATAGACCAGGTTTACTACACTTCAAGAACATCAAGAAATGTAAGCCACATTTGAATTATTTTATGCCTAGCTAATTGGAACAAACTATTTTTCTGCAGATGACCAACACATTTTTTTCGTCATATTTAAAGCTTGTAATGATTTACGCAAGACTAGTTAGATTTATTCTGAGCATTTTCAGCACTCAGAACAGTTTAGGATCGATGACCGAGCATTTTGAGCATTTATTTAAATTTTTCATATTTTTGGGAAATCACGGTAATCAGCCGATGTAACTGTAAAAGTTAAATTTATTTTTGTTGAGGAATGGATATTTTTTCCATATTCGAAGGTTCGAACATGTGGATTCTCACATAATGAGATGATAATTAAACATATTTGAAATAATAATAATAATAATAATAATAATAATCCACTAATAATAATAATAATAATTTTCATATTTTTTCTAAATAATTCTTGGATATTATATTTTATAATAATCATATGTATTGAGAAAGAGCCTATGAAGTAGTTGAAACATTTCTAGTTTGGAACAGGAGATTTTACGGAGGAGAGTGGTTAGCGCAAGCCCGCATTCAACCAACATTTCAGTTCTGGTTGAACAGTTGATATTTGCAATGAGCAAAGTATATGTTTCATATAACACGGAGAGGCATGAAACGGGAAGCAATTGATATTTGTATCAAATAGGATTTTTGTATTTATATAAAATCATGACGTAAATACACTTCGAAAGTGAAATGAAGCTTTTCATAAGTATGGTAAATTCACGGGTTGAACTGAATGGTAAAATAAAATAAACTTGTAAGTTTATTAATCTTCCAGTGTTGATAACAAGCAGAGGCTTGATTTATTGTATAAATTTTGGGAAGATAATTTATGTGTGTGGAGTAGTTGAAATGCCATTCCCAGGTGCGCATGTTAAGTCGCAGGAATGAAGGTTTTTTTCGAGCATCAATCAAATAGCAGGTTCGATGGCTCAGGTTTATAGTTGGAGTATTGGAGCCACACATTTCGTCGTATGAATAACCCGAAGGTTATTTCTTTGAAACCATCAGTTCTTATTTCAACCTTGTTTACGAATTCCATTTAGAATTTGATTTTGCTAGAACCCGGATTTGTCATGATAGTAGTTTATTCTTCTTCAGAGGAAGACCTTTGCCGTTGTTGTTGTTGTTATAATATTGTGTTCTTACACAAATAGTAGAATGGTCCACTGCCAATTTAAAATAATTCTTTAACCACGAATAATTTGAAGGATATTTTCAATCCTAGTGCCATGAACCAAATGAATTCATTATAAGACTACAATTCTAATTTCCGCATTCTGTCGAAGAATTGCAAGTTGTGAAAGTTGCTAGAAATGGCCATAAATATAAATTTTTTTTTTTCATAATAATTCCAAGTGGAAAATCTAAGTGGAAAATCTAATAGTTGAATGGTTCAACCATTTATTGATCAAGTTAATGATTCAGAAATCATATGTTTTGTTTGGAACTTGAAGTTCATAATCGAGTCACTTCTCGAATGTTTAATGTCAGAAGACGATTAATTGTTGTTGTGCTTCGCACAGTTCTTCGATGCTATGCTCAATGGTCAGATACTTTTCAGATGTTGTTAATATGTGTTAATAATTTGTGTTGCTACGATGATAATAATAGTTTCAACGATATATTTTTGAAAACTGGAAAACAAATGAAAGTCTAAGAAATTCTATAAACATTTATTCTACGAGTGTTAATACCATGTAAATAGTCAAACAGTGATCTACGTTATTTCCAGTATGGACAATTCATTTTGCACTGGAATAAAATGTTAATAATTTTGGAACACAGTCCACAGGACTAACAATCGGACTTGTGTTTTCAAAAAGATTGTCAAATGTGTTTGGAAGATTTCTGTATATTGTGTGTAAATAAGAGTGTGGATCGCCACACGCGGATGATGCTGCTTTGAGCATTATTCTTGCAGTCAGATTTTAACTTTAA
Source organism: Meconema thalassinum (assembly GCA_946902985.2). NCBI lineage: Eukaryota > Metazoa > Arthropoda > Insecta > Orthoptera > Tettigoniidae > Meconema > Meconema thalassinum. The sequence goes on from OX336388.2 coordinate 2,124,486,446, forward strand.
ATAAACTGAGATAATTTTACCAGATGTGTTTCACCCAATTAAATCTCCTTCTATCCTTATTGTTGCATTGAGCCAAAAATCAGCAAAGCATTTTTATAAATTTGATGTCGTTTTTGCGATTTGCTTTAACCCATCTGGCGCTCCGGGATATTTTGATTCTCGTGCTGACTGATTATTGGTAAAATGCATATGTGGTCGTGCGGACTCCGGTCTAAACGGGCACAGTACGGCCAGTTGCGCTGTTTGGAGTTGAATGTCGACCATCCGACAAAATTTCAGAACGTCGCCTGCTCGTCATGGAAATGAGAATGCTCCGTTGGACAATGGGCATCTCCCTTATTGACCATGTCAGAAACGACACAATTCGGGAGCAAATGGGTGTCGCCCCAATTGTGGACAAAATGAGAGAGAAACGGCTCCGATGGTATGGCCATGCCCTGCGTGCAGCGCCTGATACTGTTAATAACTCTGTCCTTCACTTTGAGGTTGAAGGCCTACGCCCCAGAGGACGACCGAAGCAGCGTTGGCAAGACACAATAAATGGTGATTTAAAAATTACCGGCCTGAATCCAGCTGACGCACAAAACCGGACAAAATGGAGGTCAATGACCAAACAAGCGGACCCTGCACCAGCGGGACAACGCTAGGAAGAAGAAGAAGAAGAAGAAGAAGAAGACCGAGCGGTGCAGTATATCTCTACATATATAAATAGAAAATTTGTCTGTTTTTTTTTCTGAATTTCTACGGAAATTTGAGTTATTTACACGTTTCAGACTGTTTTATGATAGATGCTCGCGAAAATAATGTTTAGGTCTGTCTGTCTGTTTGATTGTCTGTGGACAATTTTGTTCCCTTATAACTCGAGAACGGCTGGGTGTATCAACGTAAAATTTGGTGCAGATATCCATCAGAGGCGCGACACTAATCATTGATGTAACCCTTCTCCGTACCTCTCATAAAAGGGGGCCTACCCCCTTAAAATGCATGCCGAAATAGAAGTAGAAGGACGAGACAAAGATCATTTTTAGCCCCTCGATGTGAGAGACAAAACTCGGGGGCCCTAAAGGGTCCCCGAAATCCACATTTTAAGGCCCTAAAACCAACCGTTTTTGAGATATTCCCAGAAAACTAATTTCATTTAATAAACTAATGAACGAATTCAAGCCGGTAACCATAGCAACAGATTCTCAGAGGTCCATCTATTGCTGTAAGACGCAATGCAATTCCATTAATTACATTGGTGTGAAAGTTTGCAAACGGCTAGAAGGTTATCACGGAACCAAATTAAGCTGTAAAATTCATCAATACGTATAATGCGCTTAAGGGGGTCAAGGGGTACACTAGAATTTTTTCACGCGATTAACACCTCCGGGTGTGGTACGGCAGGTCTATTATATTCCTATCCCTATATTTTATTATTATTATTATATTATGGCGTACAACGAGGAGACAAAGCCCCTCGGTGCCAGAAACAAAATTTGGGGGCCCTAAAGGATCCTCGAAAACTACATTATAAGGCCCTAAAACCAAAAGTATCTGAAATATTCGCAGAAAACTAATTTAATTTAATTTAACAAACTAATGAAGGAATGGAAATCGCTAACCATGACAACATTATCTCAAGGGGTGGCATCCAACTTTCCACCTATTTCTGTAAGAAGTAATGTCACTCCATTTATTACATTTCTGTGAAAGTTTGCAAATGGCTATACGGTTATCACGGAACCAACGTAGACTGTATAATTCATCAATGCAATTAAGGGGGTCAAGGGGTAACCTAGATTTTTTCATGCAATTTTCACGTGCGACATATAGTACAGACGGTCTATTATATCTCCAAACATTTTCAAAGTGAAATGCCATGCCCTATGGTTCGGATTCCACGTAAAATGGAGGTCCCGTGGCTTATGATCTCGCGATTAATGGTCACGTAAAACTACAATCTTCCTTTATATCTCCAAACAGCAACATTATTTTCAAAAATTCCTGACTTGAATCAGCATTTTTTGCGGCTTTTAGGAATTTGGGCCATTTGAGACTAAAGAACCTGAATTTTCATGCACCACGAGCCTTTATAATTTATGAAAGAGGTCTTCCTGTGTATGGGGACCTAACACAACGTAGAGGGTCATTTTTTATGTAAGGTGTATTCTTTGCGTTTCGTCTACAAGGCTTTTAATTCTATTTCACGTCAAGACGTACACGTTAGGTGAATTTAGTTTGAGAGCAAATTTTAACTAATCATTTTTTTTTTTTTGTCGACATACGGGTTCATCGTAAGGATGATTTTGTTTGATAATGTATGGTAGATATACCCATATTTGGATATCTGGGTGATACGTTGTAGACAATAGTATTGTCTGTCTGTCTTTCTGTGTATCTTTATGTACGCCTATAGATCGTTTTCGGAGGCGTGGTGCATCGTAAAATTAGGTATGGTAAACATGAGTCAATACACCAATCATTTATAAAACTCCTCACCGTACTTTTCATACAGTAGAAGGGTGGATATAGGGAAAAACTTCTCAAAATACATGCTAAAATAGGCGAAATATAAAAATTATCCTAGAAGGACGATCAAAGCATATGTTGCGCTTCTCAATGTGAAACACAAAATACGCGAGTCTATAAGGGGTCTCCGAAAACCACATATTTTAATGCCCTTAAATTAACAGTGTGTGTGATATTCCCAGAAAACTAACTTCGTTCTGATAAAGTTATGAAGGAATGAAAAACCACTAACCATTGCAACAGTAGCTCAATTGATAATGTCTGGTGTTAATATATAACACCGTTCGAAGGACGGGTACTTCTGCTATACTAATATATAAAAATGAGATGGTGTGTGTCAGTCTTTCTGTCTGTCTGTGTGCTACTCAATAACGCAAGAACCACTGGTCCGATTTAAATGAAATTTTGCATGGATGTAGCTTATTTACCAGGTTTATATATAGGATACATTTTATTTCGATATTTTGCACTATTAGAAAATGGCGACCATTTTAGTGACGTCACTACACACTTTAATCAAAACTTCATATTTCCTTATCAAATAAAAAGAGAACGCTAAGAAATAGCAAACTTTTGACGGTATATACGAGCTTCTCTTTTCGTTTATCTCCAACGGTTAGCGAGTAAACCCCACATTTATGACGTCACTACACCCTTTGGTTTCAAAATTTGATATTTCCATTTCAAATAAAAAGAGAACGCTAAGAAATAGCAACCTTTTGATGGCATAAATGAGCTTTAGCATTCAATTTTCTATCCAAGAGGTCCTTATCACTTTTCGTGTATCTCCAACGGTTAGCGAGTAAAACCTCAATTTGTGCAATAAAACACGGTCAACACCGAGCGGTGCAGTATATCTCTACATATATAAAAAAGAAAATTTTTCTGTTTTTTTTTTCTGAATTTCTACGGAAATTTCAGTTATTTACACGTTTCAGACTGTTTTATTATAGATGCGCGCGAAAATAATGTTTTGGTCTGTCTGTCTGTTTGTCTGTGGACAAATTTGTTCCCTTATAAATCGAGAACGGCTGAGTGTATCAACGTAAAATTTGGTACAGATATCCATCAGAGGCACGACACTAATTATTGATGTAACTCTTCTCTGTACCTATCATAAAAGGGGGCATACCCCCTTAAAATACATGCTGAAATAGGAGTAGAAGGACGAGACAAAGCTCATTTTCAGTCCCTCAATGTGAGAGATAAAACTCGGGGGCCCTAAAAACACATTTTAAGGTCCTACGTCCAACCGTTTTTGAGATATTCCCAGAAAACTAATTTAATTTAATAAACTAATGAACGAATGCAAGCCGATAACCATGGCAACAGATTCTTAGGGGTCCATCTATTGCTGTAAAATGCAATGCAATTCCATTAATTACATTAGTGTGAAAGTTTGCAAACGGCTAGATGGTTGTTATGGAACCAAATTAAGCTGGTTATTTCATCAATACGTAAAATGCGCTTAAGGGGGTCAAGGGGTATTCTAGATTTTTTTCACGTGATTTACACCTGCGGGTGTGGTATGGCAGGTCTATTATATTCCTACCCCTATATTATATTATTATTATTATTATATTATGGCGTACAACGACGAGACAAAGCCCCTCGGTGCCAGAAATAAAATTCGAGGGTCCTCGAAAACTACATTATAAGGCTCTAAAACCAACAGGTTCTGAAACATTCCCAGAAAACTAATTAAATTTAATTTAACAAACTAATGAAGGAATGCAATTCGGTAATCATGACATCATTATCTCAAGGGGTGGCATCCAACTTTACATCTATTTCAGTAAGAAGCAATTTATTACATTTATTACATTTCTGTGAAAGTTTGCAAATATAAGGTTATCACGGAACCAACGTAGACTGTATAATTCATCAATGCAATTAAGGGGGTCAAGGGGTAACCTAGGATTTTTTCATGCAATTTTCACGTGCGACATATAGTACAGAAGGTCTATTATATCTCCAAACAACAACATTATTTTCAAAAATTCCTGAATTGAATCAGCATTTTTTGCGGCTTTTAGGAATTTGGGACATTTGGGACTAAAGAACCTGAATTTTCATGCACCAAAAGCTTTTATAATTTATGATAGAGTTCTTCCTGTGTATGGGGACCCAACACAACGTAGAGGGTCAGTTTTTATGTGACGTGTATTGCGTTTCATCTACAAGGCTTTCAATTCTATTTCATGTCAGGAAGTACACGTTAGGTGAATTTAGTTTGAGAGCACATTTCAACTAATCTTTTTTTTTTTTTGTCGACATACGGGTTCATCGTAAGGATGATTTTCTTTGATACTGTGTGGTAGATATACCCATATTTGGATTTCTGGGTGATATGTTGTAGACAATAGTATTGTCTGTCTGTCTGTCTTTCTGTGTATCCTTATGTACGTCTATAACTCATGTTCGGATGCTTGGTGCATCGTAAAATTAGGTATGGTAGTAGGGGAGTAGTGGGGGTTCTGCTTCACTTGACACTCCTGTGCCCAATAAACCAACATGGCCGCCGCGCGAAGTTGAAACATTTAAATAGACTTTTCTCTCGAACCCATGGTCGGAGTTTCACGAATGAGGTGTTCATAGGACTTGAGGTGACGCCCCTTTGCTATGGACCACTCGTTATACTTTTGAAAAAAAAAATGAAAATTTTTGTTTTTGAAACTAGGTGATAGTTTAAAAACTAAACATGATAGAACGTTGTGCCATAGCTCAAACGAATGGTCTTTATGCCCTTTATTTTCTATAATGAAACTTTTTTACTTTTATGTTTTTTTTGAAAACACTTTAATTTTGAAAATCCTATATTTTGGAAACTAGGAACTCTACAAACAAAATTGTTTGACGTAAATCAATGGTCCCTACCCCCTCTACCCCCAAAATAAATTTCAAGTCTCTAGAATGAAAACCTGCAGTAGTGTGGTAAGGACAGAGCTGTCTCACTTAGCAAGTGGTGAGCCCCTGCGACCTTGGAATGGAAGGAGCCATGCTAGGAGGGCGTGCTTGGATTCGTTTTTTTCGTCTCGTCGTGCTCTTTACGGGAATGTCGGTGTCGAAAATGTGAAAATCTGGAAACACAGTCTTTTGGGGGTAAAAACGTGATTTTAGACTTTTTGCTATATCTCACGAACCAATAACGCTAGAGGCGTGTTCGACAGGTCCAAGGACTCGGGGTAACGTCCTCTCTCCTATGGACCACTCGTTATAATTTTTAATAAAATTGGAAACTCGATTTTGGGGTAAACACATGTTTTTTGTGATTTTGCCGATATCTCACGAAGCAATAACGCTAGAGGCATGTACGATGGGTCCAAGGATTCGGGAAGACGTCCTCTTTGCTATGGACCACTCGTTGTAATTTTAAAAAAATTGGGAAACGCGATTTTGGGGTAAACACGTGTTTTTTTTTATAATTTTTGCCGATATGTCACGAACCAATAACGCTAGAGACGTGTACGAGGTGTCCTAGCACTCGGGCTAACGCCCCCTTTCAAATGTGGTAGATATTTTTTTCGAAAAAATAATTCACAAAGGGCCTAACGCCATACATGTTGAAAAAAAAATCATTACCGTTACCTGTTTATAATGTTTATAAAGCGTGGTGGTTGAGAGAGACGATACGGCTGGGTGTGTGTGTGTTTCAACGAACCTGTCGCTGACCACGGTGGCTGTGTTCAATAGATCAATCGCTATTTCGACGGGTCGGTGTATGACAGAGCGAGGGTACGTTTTTTCACACTTTTTACCTTTAACGTGTAAACGGTGATGAGAACTTGGTTCTATGTTGGTCGAAGTGAGTACAGAAAACACACTTGCCGAGGAGCAGGAGGTGAATGTCATTTGAGCTTATGGGAAGGCGTTGATCTGACTTGACAACAGGTGACGCTTGAAGGTGAAATAATCTGACCATTGTGCTGGCAGGGAAGTGCGAAAGGCGTGCACACATGTGTGAAACCACAGGCACGCTAAACCAGTGACATCCTGTCTCGCTTCGTACGTGACAAAATGCAAGTCCATGTGAAATTTGATCTACCGCAGGTGTTCACCTGGGACGTTATCTGTCCACGTGCGCGATAACTGTTAACAAGTTACATCCTGTTTTGCTTCGTACGTGACAAAATGCAAGTTCATGTGAAATTTGATCCGGCACAGGTGTTCGCCTGAGACGTTAGCTGCCCACGTGCACGATAAGAGAATGTTCAAAGCGTGGGAAAAAAAAAGATTATACATGCAATGTGATATATAAAGACACGTCGCTGACATTTCCACTCGCACTTATGTGACTACTTTTGAACACGCTACAGCGTTGTGTGAAACACTTGGCCTTGTTTAACAGTTTTGGTGTTGGTGGAAAATACTTATTCTTGTTGTGAGGTAGGTATATATTTATTAATTTATACATTTATTGATTTATATATAAATACATGCAATTATTTATTGATTAGGTAATTAATGATTTTATTTATTTATTTGTTTGCAGATAACCGGCATACCTTACATGTCAGAGGGAGAAGAAACTATTGCACTTTTGAGCCCACTAGAAGGGAAGAGTAACAAGTCACTGCAAGTAAAGGTGAGATGATTTTTTTTAAACTAACTTGTTTCATTTTTTTTGTTTTATGTTTTATTTTATGAAATGTATTAACCTGAATTTAGGTATTTATAGCGGTTTATTTTATTTATTTTTAGAAACTTGGAAAGAATAGCCTTACCGCCGTAGCAGTCGCTGAAAAAAACCAGAAACGCACTAAAGCGAAACCACTGCCAAAGAGTGAACTGTTTAAAACTCAGGTAAGTCCAACTTAAAAATGCTATTCCATTTTACCACTACTGAAAACTCGTAGACAAAAAAAAATTCATTACCTGTACATGACTGGGACAATGATTGCTTTCTTGATTAATGGCTATGTTGTTGTTGTTGACTGGGAAAAGTACAAGGCCATGTTGGATTTTCTAAAAATAAAATAATAAATTTAATTTATGGGTGGTTCCCTATGGACTCAACGAATATCCACAGGTTTGAACATGATAATGTGAACAAAATGACATGACATTCATTTTTGTTTATATATTGGTTAAAGGGAGGGTGGGGGAATGTAAATGACTGTAGCTTTATAAAAAAGAAAATAAGTACATGGGTTACTGTTTGTGCCAACATACAGTTTATTTTTAATGGTGTTTTGATATATTAATGCCAATTAACGTTAACGTTTTATTTACAAGTATTGATTGATTGATTGATTGATTGATTGAGTGATGGGTTATTTTGTTTGCTTTTAGGTGTCGTCATGTGCCATTAACGTAATGAACAGACAGTGAACAAGCATGCATTATGCTTTAAAGTACTCTGTGCAATGTTAATAACTTACAATAAGAAAACGTTTTATTATAACACATGGCGTTAGTACCAAATACAACAAGTGAGCAAGTTGGTTTACCACGTGGGTTAAATTTAAAATCAGAACATGATCGATGGTTAACATTTGAATCCTGGCCTGTAGGCTTTTTGTCGACGCATGAACTTGCAAAAGCCGGTTTTTTTTACTTGAACCGAGGAGATGTGGTGCGCTGTGTGTTTTGTCGTATTGAACTTTCACACTGGGAAGAAGGGGATGATCCCTTTAGAGACCATTTGCGATGGTCTCCTCACTGTCCTTACATGCTTGGAAAGCAAGTGGGTAACCTACCCGTGCATTCATTTTACCGAACCACAAGGCCTATGGGCCGCTACTTACGTTGCTGAATCACAAATAAATAATAATAATGATGTATTACCAGCCAACGGTAGTGTCGATATATGTGGTCCATATGCCATAGACAGTGTTGAATTGGCGTGTGCTTTTGAAAAATTGGGAGTTTGCAAGACTAAAGCACTAGCACACCCAGAGTACAGCTCTGTTGAAAAACGTTTCGAATCTTATAAAAATGTTTGGCCATTAATATTAAAACACCTTACCAAACAGCTAAGTGAAGCTGGATTTTTTTATACTGGTGAAGGGGATAAAACAATATGTTTTTATTGTGGATTTGCTTTAAAGGATTGGCAAATGACTGATGACCCTTTTGTGCAACACGCTCGTTGGTTACCAAACTGTAAATACATGGTGTTGCTTAAAGGTCAGGAATTTGTGAACACTATTCGTAAAGAAAAAGTGATTGCAGCACAAGACATAAAAGTGCCTTTAGAGTTAGAGCACGTGGAGCAAATACATAAGGCTGAAAGAAAAGACTTGTCTCACGAACAGATACAAAAGTGTGACCAACAATTATGTAAAATTTGTTATCAAGATGAACTAGGTGTTGTATTTTTACCCTGTGGACACATGATAGCCTGTGTCAAGTGTGCATTAGAACTTAACACTTGTGCTATATGCAGAAAAGTAGTATCTGCAACAGTTAGGGCATTTCTTGCATAACTAGTATAATTTATTCGCCATGGATAGTGCAAAATCCCTAATTGCACAATATTATTAAAGCTGTTTTAGAGTGTAATAGATATGCTTTTGTTTTGTTTATAGACTACTACAATGAATGTTTTGAATGCTGTGGGACAATCATGTGGCTTAGAGACAAAGAAGCTCAGCGAATTGCCAATGCATATTCCATTCCGCATTATCAAGATTCGGAAATTGAAAACAGCATATGGTGATCGTGTACTTTGTGTATGTGAAAACTTTGAGACATTTCTGCCTATACGGTTTAATGATATGTCGGAGAGTGTTTTTGATGAAGTCAATAATGCTGTGCAACCTGTACACTTAATTTATGAAGGTTTTAAAAACAATAGGTGCATGGTTCGTTTTAATTAAATAAATAAATAATGTGAAATAATAATGGAAATTATAAGTAATGACAATATACTGAAAAAGAAAGAAAATATGTGCATAGAATAGTAATGTTTTAGTGTTTAGTGTTGTCTTTAAAAATATTATGATGAAACCAAAAAAAATGTATATAAAGTTTGTAAATAAATGCAAAATGATGTTACAATGCTGTTTTATTTTATACAAAGTTAGTATATTTAACATTGCAGAGTATACATGATTATGACAATAAATGCATACTGAATACAAGCCTTTCTCACATTACAATAGTCTGTTATAGTTTTAAACACAAGGCTTGTTGTAGATCATTTTATAGCAATGTCCCTTTAATGTTGTTTTCGAAAAGTGGGGAAGCCACAATGGTTGTATTGACATAAAAACCTTATGGTTATTACTATTTAGTCACTTTGATCCCCTTGCAGATCAACAGCAGATGACCTAGTTGTTCCACTCTTTAAAACGACAACAACAACACTACCTCTTGCATAGTTTGTGATGTTGATGGCTCTTGCGACGTGGAAGATGGATTAAAAATAACTTTGAGAACAGGGGTTAAACGTTGATCATTAAACAATGCACTATTTTGAGTAGCAATATGGTTTTCTTGATTTTTTGTCGACGGCAACTGTGTTTCATGCGGTACACTACATTGATGATCACTGACACTTAAAACCTCACTATTTTTACTTTTTAGGTCACCACGACAATGTTTGGAACGTTGCTTTGAACAACGCCAAATAACAGTTCCATTTTTATTGGTTCGTTTCACAATATATGAATATCCTTTATAGTATGCGTAAGGCTTACCATACCTAGTCACTGATACTTCCATATCAACTGTCGAGCATAGACTAAGCTCTAGTAAAGTCAACTTGGTAATAAGAATACTAGTTTAATGTGAGAGCAAATATGGATCCAAAGAGTTCAGGTAAAAGTGAAAGCAAATAAGCAAATATTAGAAACAAGAGTTGGGGTGAAAGTGGTCGCAAAGTGGTAGACCCATTACACAATAATTTCAGCACGACGAAGCTCTTGTTCAATTTCTTTGATTTCCCAATCGTGACCAGTATGGCCAGATTGACGTGAGGCATGCAACAACTGTAGCCGCTGGACGAGCTTATTGGGATTGTGCCAGTATACAAATTTAACAAATGGATTTTTAGGTGTAAACAAAGCATTACCATTATCATGATCATTATCATCATCGTCATTATCATCATCATGATCACCATTATCATCATGACCATCATCACTGTTACTATATAGTCCTTTTTGATCCTCTTGCAATACCACTTTATTTATAGTCTGAGTTGATTTTGACAGTGTTGAAGGTTTCTTGGACGTTGACAACTGTCCTAACATGACGTTTTGAGGACATGATAAGTCCTTTTGAACAAACACTGTACTATCTTTAGCCGCAATATCGTTTTCTTGAACTTGCTTTTTAGCATTTTGATAATTGTTTGTAAACAGTAAGCGTGGTTCGTTTCGAGCACTACATTGATGAACACTCACACTTAAAACCTTTCCATTTTTACTTTTCAGATTGCCTCGACATTTTGTTGACCTCTCTTTTGAGCATCGCCAGAATATTATTCCATTCACATTCTGGCGATTATAGTTATAGGAGTAGCCTTGATAGAGTGCACGTAGCCTACCTTTGTTGGTTGTAATAAGTTCCATAGTAGTAACTGACCTGTCAGTACGATGTTCACACTACAAAGGTTACAACTGTTTTGCTGATGGAGTGACCTACTATAAGCTTATATATTGGCTTATGTGTTGGCTTTTTGTGTTGGCTTTTCGTGTTGGCTTTTGTGTTGGCTTATGTGTTGGCTTTTTGTGTTGGCTTTTCATGTTGGCTTTTCGTGTTGGCTTATGTGTTGGCTTTTTGTGTTGGCTTTTCGTGTTGGCTTTTGTGTTGGCTTATGTGTTGGCTTTTTGTGTTGGCTTTTTGTGTTGGCTTTTCATGTTGGCTTTTCGTGTTGGCTTATGTGTTGGCTTTTTGTGTTGGCTTTTTGTGTTGGCTTTTCGTGTTGGCTTTTGTGTTGGCTTATGTGTTGGCTTTTTGTGTTGGCTTTTTGTGTTGGCTTTTCATGTTGGCTTTTCGTGTTGGCTTTTCGTGTTGGCTTTTTGTGTTGGCTTTTCGTGTTGGCATTTCGTGTTGGCTTTTGTGTTGGCTTTTCGTGTTGGCTTTTTGTGTTGGCTTTTCGTGTTGGCATTTCGTGTTGGCTTTTCGTGTTGGCTTTTTTTGTATTGGCCTTTCGTGTTGGCTTTTTGTATTGGCTTTTCGTGTTGGCTTTTTGTGTTGGCTTTAGTATTGGCTTTTGTATTGGCTTATTTGACAAGTTATTTGTGTCAATGTATTTAGTGGATTTTTTCTTGGTGTTGGAAAGTAGTTGAAAGAGAGGGAATATTTAAAGACTTAACCTCAGCTCACTAACCTAACCTAACCTTTCAACTCTCAGATGTTAATTAAATTCTGTGCATTGTCGAGTTGGAGCCCAAGACCTCAGGGGTAAAAAAAACAATTATTTTTGACGACTTATTTTGGTAACTTATTTTAATGGCTAACCTAACTTTACCTAACCTAACCTAACCTAACCTAACCTCAGCTTACTTTGGATATTACTAGTAAGTGTTCATATCCTCTGCTAGGTAGCATGCTAGTAGTACAGGTAGTGCTCATATTTACCGCTAGATAGCGGAAACATACTTTGCATGTTGCATGTGACACTTGTGAAGTTTAACCACATGCAAGACGTGCTTGTATAAGTTCTCTATTTAAACTCAATATACAATTAACCACTAAATGTTCAGAACTAACATGTATAGCCATGTTTAGGGTATATAGGAGACCCTTAGCAAGAAAGGCTGTCTAACCCACGAGTGTACAGCCTTGTCATACGCAGTAAGCCCCTGTTGGCAGAAAACAACAACAACAACAACAATTTGAGAAAGCCAACAGGGGCTTACTGCGTATGACAAGGCTGTACACTCGTGGGTTAGACAGCCTTTCTTGCTAAGGGTCTCCTATATACCCTAAACATGGCTATACATGTTAGTTCTGAACATTTAGTGGTTAATTGTATATTGAGTTTAAATAGAGAACTTATACAAGCACGTCTTGCATGTGGTTAAACTTCACAAGTGTCACATGCAACATGCAAAGTATGTTTCCGCTATCTAGCGGTAAATATGAGCACTACCTGTACTACTAGCATGCTACCTAGCAGAGGATATGAACATTTACTAGTAATATCCAAAGTGAGCTGAGGTTAGGTTAGGTTAGGTTAGGTTAGGTAAAGTTAGGTTAGCCATTAAAATAAGTTACCAAAATAAGTCGTCAAAAATAATTGTTTTTTTTACCCCTGAGGTCTTGGGCTCCAACTCGACAATGCACAGAATTTAATTAACATCTGAGAGTTGAAAGGTTAGGTTAGGTTAGTGAGCTGAGGTTAAGTCTTTAAATATTCCCTCTCTTTCAACTACTTTCCAACACCAAGAAAAAATCCACTAAATACATTGACACAAATAACTTGTCAAATAAGCCAATACAAAAGCCAATACTAAAGCCAACACAAAAAGCCAACACGAAAAGCCAATACAAAAAGCCAACACGAAAGGCCAATACAAAAAAAGCCAACACGAAAAGCCAACACGAAATGCCAACACGAAAAGCCAACACAAAAAGCCAACACGAAAAGCCAACACAAAAGCCAACACGAAATGCCAACACGAAAAGCCAACACAAAAAGCCAACACGAAAAGCCAACACGAAAAGCCAACATGAAAAGCCAACACAAAAAGCCAACACAAAAAGCCAACACATAAGCCAACACAAAAGCCAACACGAAAAGCCAACACAAAAAGCCAACACAAAAAGCCAACACATAAGCCAACACGAAAAGCCAACATGAAAAGCCAACACAAAAAGCCAACACAAAAAGCCAACACATAAGCCAACACAAAAGCCAACACGAAAAGCCAACACAAAAAGCCAACACATAAGCCAACACGAAAAGCCAACATGAAAAGCCAACACAAAAAGCCAACACAAAAAGCCAACACATAAGCCAACACAAAAGCCAACACGAAAAGCCAACACAAAAAGCCAACACATAAGCCAATATATAAGCTTATAGTAGGTCACTCCATCAGCAAAACAGTTGTAACCTTTGTAGTGTGAACATCGTACTGACAGGTCAGTTACTACTATGGAACTTATTACAACCAACAAAGGTAGGCTACGTGCACTCTATCAAGGCTACTCCTATAACTATAATCGCCAGAATGTGAATGGAATAATATTCTGGCGATGCTCAAAAGAGAGGTCAACAAAATGTCGAGGCAATCTGAAAAGTAAAAATGGAAAGGTTTTAAGTGTGAGTGTTCATCAATGTAGTGCTCGAAACGAACCACGCTTACTGTTTACAAACAATTATCAAAATGCTAAAAAGCAAGTTCAAGAAAACGATATTGCGGCTAAAGATAGTACAGTGTTTGTTCAAAAGGACTTATCATGTCCTCAAAACGTCATGTTAGGACAGTTGTCAACGTCCAAGAAACCTTCAACACTGTCAAAATCAACTCAGACTATAAATAAAGTGGTATTGCAAGAGGATCAAAAAGGACTATATAGTAACAGTGATGATGGTCATGATGATAATGGTGATCATGATGATGATAATGACGATGATGATAATGATCATGATAATGGTAATGCTTTGTTTACACCTAAAAATCCATTTGTTAAATTTGTATACTGGCACAATCCCAATAAGCTCGTCCAGCGGCTACAGTTGTTGCATGCCTCACGTCAATCTGGCCATACTGGTCACGATTGGGAAATCAAAGAAATTGAACAAGAGCTTCGTCGTGCTGAAATTATTGTGTAATGGGTCTACCACTTTGCGACCACTTTCACCCCAACTCTTGTTTCTAATATTTGCTTATTTGCTTTCACTTTTACCTGAACTCTTTGGATCCATATTTGCTCTCACATTAAACTAGTATTCTTATTACCAAGTTGACTTTACTAGAGCTTAGTCTATGCTCGACAGTTGATATGGAAGTATCAGTGACTAGGTATGGTAAGCCTTACGCATACTATAAAGGATATTCATATATTGTGAAACGAACCAATAAAAATGGAACTGTTATTTGGCGTTGTTCAAAGCAACGTTCCAAACATTGTCGTGGTGACCTAAAAAGTAAAAATAGTGAGGTTTTAAGTGTCAGTGATCATCAATGTAGTGTACCGCATGAAACACAGTTGCCGTCGACAAAAAATCAAGAAAACCATATTGCTACTCAAAATAGTGCATTGTTTAATGATCAACGTTTAACCCCTGTTCTCAAAGTTATTTTTAATCCATCTTCCACGTCGCAAGAGCCATCAACATCACAAACTATGCAAGAGGTAGTGTTGTTGTTGTCGTTTTAAAGAGTGGAACAACTAGGTCATCTGCTGTTGATCTGCAAGGGGATCAAAGTGACTAAATAGTAATAACCATAAGGTTTTTATGTCAATACAACCATTGTGGCTTCCCCACTTTTCGAAAACAACATTAAAGGGACATTGCTATAAAATGATCTACAACAAGCCTTGTGTTTAAAACTATAACAGACTATTGTAATGTGAGAAAGGCTTGTATTCAGTATGCATTTATTGTCATAATCATGTATACTCTGCAATGTTAAATATACTAACTTTGTATAAAATAAAACAGCATTGTAACATCATTTTGCATTTATTTACAAACTTTATATACATTTTTTTTTGGTTTCATCATAATATTTTTAAAGACAACACTAAACACTAAAACATTACTATTCTATGCACATATTTTCTTTCTTTTTCAGTATATTGTCATTACTTATAATTTCCATTATTATTTCACATTATTTATTTATTTAATTAAAACGAACCATGCACCTATTGTTTTTAAAACCTTCATAAATTAAGTGTACAGGTTGCACAGCATTATTGACTTCATCAAAAACACTCTCCGACATATCATTAAACCGTATAGGCAGAAATGTCTCAAAGTTTTCACATACACAAAGTACACGATCACCATATGCTGTTTTCAATTTCCGAATCTTGATAATGCGGAATGGAATATGCATTGGCAATTCGCTGAGCTTCTTTGTCTCTAAGCCACATGATTGTCCCACAGCATTCAAAACATTCATTGTAGTAGTCTATAAACAAAACAAAAGCATATCTATTACACTCTAAAACAGCTTTAATAATATTGTGCAATTAGGGATTTTGCACTATCCATGGCGAATAAATTATACTAGTTATGCAAGAAATGCCCTAACTGTTGCAGATACTACTTTTCTGCATATAGCACAAGTGTTAAGTTCTAATGCACACTTGACACAGGCTATCATGTGTCCACAGGGTAAAAATACAACACCTAGTTCATCTTGATAACAAATTTTACATAATTGTTGGTCACACTTTTGTATCTGTTCGTGAGACAAGTCTTTTCTTTCAGCCTTATGTATTTGCTCCACGTGCTCTAACTCTAAAGGCACTTTTATGTCTTGTGCTGCAATCACTTTTTCTTTACGAATAGTGTTCACAAATTCCTGACCTTTAAGCAACACCATGTATTTACAGTTTGGTAACCAACGAGCGTGTTGCACAAAAGGGTCATCAGTCATTTGCCAATCCTTTAAAGCAAATCCACAATAAAAACATATTGTTTTATCCCCTTCACCAGTATAAAAAAATCCAGCTTCACTTAGCTGTTTGGTAAGGTGTTTTAATATTAATGGCCAAACATTTTTATAAGATTCGAAACGTTTTTCAACAGAGCTGTACTCTGGGTGTGCTAGTGCTTTAGTCTTGCAAACTCCCAATTTTTCAAAAGCACACGCCAATTCAACACTGTCTATGGCATATGGACCACATATATCGACACTACCGTTGGCTGGTAATACATCATTATTATTATTTATTTGTGATTCAGCAACGTAAGTAGCGGCCATAGGCCTTGTGGTTCGGTAAAATGAATGCACGGGTAGGTTACCCACTTGCTTTCCAAGCATGTAAGGACAGTGAGGAGACCATCGCAAATGGTCTCTAAAGGGATCATCCCCTTCTTCCCAGTGTGAAAGTTCAATACGACAAAACACACAGCGCACCACATCTCCTCGGTTCAAGTAAAAAAAACCGGCTTTTGCAAGTTCATGCGTCGACAAAAAGCCTACAGGCCAGGATTCAAATGTTAACCATCGATCATGTTCTGATTTTAAATTTAACCCACGTGGTAAACCAACTTGCTCACTTGTTGTATTTGGTACTAACGCCATGTGTTATAATAAAACGTTTTCTTATTGTAAGTTATTAACATTGCACAGAGTACTTTAAAGCATAATGCATGCTTGTTCACTGTCTGTTCATTACGTTAATGGCACATGACGACACCTAAAAGCAAACAAAATAACCCATCACTCAATCAATCAATCAATCAATCAATACTTGTAAATAAAACGTTAACGTTAATTGGCATTAATATATCAAAACACCATTAAAAATAAACTGTATGTTGGCACAAACAGTAACCCATGTACTTATTTTCTTTTTTATAAAGCTACAGTCATTTACATTCCCCCACCCTCCCTTTAACCAATATATAAACAAAAATGAATGTCATGTCATTTTGTTCACATTATCATGTTCAAACCTGTGGATATTCGTTGAGTCCATAGGGAACCACCCATAAATTAAATTTATTATTTTATTTTTAGAAAATCCAACATGGCCTTGTACTTTTCCCAGTCAACAACAACAACATAGCCATTAATCAAGAAAGCAATCATTGTCCCAGTCATGTACAGGTAATGAATTTTTTTTTGTCTACGAGTTTTCAGTAGTGGTAAAATGGAATAGCATTTTTAAGTTGGACTTACCTGAGTTTTAAACAGTTCACTCTTTGGCAGTGGTTTCGCTTTAGTGCGTTTCTGGTTTTTTTCAGCGACTGCTACGGCGGTAAGGCTATTCTTTCCAAGTTTCTAAAAATAAATAAAATAAACCGCTATAAATACCTAAATTCAGGTTAATACATACATTTCATAAAATAAAACATAAAACAAAAAAAATGAAACAAGTTAGTTTAAAAAAAATCATCTCACCTTTACTTGCAGTGACTTGTTACTCTTCCCTTCTAGTGGGCTCAAAAGTGCAATAGTTTCTTCTCCCTCTGACATGTAAGGTATGCCGGTTATCTGCAAACAAATAAATAAATAAAATCATTAATTACCTAATCAATAAATAATTGCATGTATTTATATATAAATCAATAAATGTATAAATGAATAAATATATACCTACCTCACAACAAGAATAAGTATTTTCCACCAACACCAAAACTGTTAAACAAGGCCAAGTGTTTCACACAACGCTGTAGCGTGTTCAAAAGTAGTCACATAAGTGCGAGTGGAAATGTCAGCGACGTGTCTTTATATATCACATTGCATGTATAATCTTTTTTTTTTCCCACGCTTTGAACATTCTCTTATCGTGCACGTGGGCAGCTAACGTCTCAGGCGAACACCTGTGCCGGATCAAATTTCACATGAACTTGCATTTTGTCACGTACGAAGCAAAACAGGATGTAACTTGTTAACAGTTATCGCGCACGTGGACAGATAACGTCCCAGGTGAACACCTGCGGTAGATCAAATTTCACATGGACTTGCATTTTGTCACGTACGAAGCGAGACAGGATGTCACTGGTTTAGCGTGCCTGTGGTTTCACACATGTGTGCACGCCTTTCGCACTTCCCTGCCAGCACAATGGTCAGATTATTTCACCTTCAAGCGTCACCTGTTGTCAAGTCAGATCAACGCCTTCCCATAAGCTCAAATGACATTCACCTCCTGCTCCTCGGCAAGTGTGTTTTCTGTACTCACTTCGACCAACATAGAACCAAGTTCTCATCACCGTTTACACGTTAAAGGTAAAAAGTGTGAAAAAACGTACCCTCGCTCTGTCATACACCGACCCGTCGAAATAGCGATTGATCTATTGAACACAGCCACCGTGGTCAGCGACAGGTTCGTTGAAACACACACACACCCAGCCGTATCGTCTCTCTCAACCACCACGCTTTATAAACATTATAAACAGGTAACGGTAATGATTTTTTTTTCAACATGTATGGCGTTAGGCCCTTTGTGAATTATTTTTTCGAAAAAAATATCTACCACATTTGAAAGGGGGCGTTAGCCCGAGTGCTAGGACACCTCGTACACGTCTCTAGCGTTATTGGTTCGTGACATATCGGCAAAAATTATAAAAAAAAACACGTGTTTACCCCAAAATCGCGTTTCCCAATTTTTTTAAAATTACAACGAGTGGTCCATAGCAAAGAGGACGTCTTCCCGAATCCTTGGACCCATCGTACATGCCTCTAGCGTTATTGCTTCGTGAGATATCGGCAAAATCACAAAAAACATGTGTTTACCCCAAATTCGAGTTTCCAATTTTATTAAAAATTATAACGAGTGGTCCATAGGAGAGAGGACGTTACCCCGAGTCCTTGGACCTGTCGAACACGCCTCTAGCGTTATTGGTTCGTGAGATATAGCAAAAAGTCTAAAATCACGTTTTTACCCCAAAAAGACTGTGTTTCCAGATTTTCACATTTTCGACACCGACATTCCCGTAAAGAGCACGACGAGACGAAAAAAACGAATCCAAGCACGCCCTCCTAGCAAGGCTCCTTCCATTCCAAGGTCGCAGGGGCTCACCACTTGCTAAGTGAGACAGCTCTGTCCTTACCACACTACTGCAGGTTTTCATTCTAGAGACTTGAAATTTATTTTGGGGGTAGAGGGGGTAGGGACCATTGATTTACGTCAAACAATTTTGTTTGTAGAGTTCCTAGTTTCCAAAATATAGGATTTTCAAAATTAAAGTGTTTTCAAAAAAAACATAAAAGTAAAAAAGTTTCATTATAGAAAATAAAGGGCATAAAGACCATTCGTTTGAGCTATGGCACAACGTTCTATCATGTTTAGTTTTTAAACTATCACCTAGTTTCAAAAACAAAAATTTTCATTTTTTTTTTTTCAAAAGTATAACGAGTGGTCCATAGCAAAGGGGCGTCACCTCAAGTCCTATGAACACCTCATTCGTGAAACTCCGACCATGGGTTCGAGAGAAAAGTCTATTTAAATGTTTCAACTTCGCGCGGCGGCCATGTTGGTTTATTGGGCACAGGAGTGTCAAGTGAAGCAGAACCCCCACTACTCCCCTACTTATGGTAAACATGAGTCAATACACCAATCATTTATAAAACTCTTCACCGTACATTTCATACAGTAGAAGGGTGGATATAGGGAAAAACTTCTCAAAATACATGCTAAAATAGGCGAAATATAAAAATTATCCTGGAAGGACGACCAAAGCATATGTTGCACTTCTCAATGTGAGACAAAAAATTCGCGAGTCTATAAAGAGTCTCCGAAAACCACATTATAAGGCCCTTAAATTAACAGTGTGTGTGATATTCCCAGAAAACTAACTTCGTTCTGATAAACTTATGAAGGAATTACAAGCCGCTAACCATTGCAACAGTAGCTCAATCGATAATGTCTGGTGCGTCTCTAAAAGCAACAGTACTTAAAAGGGACATAACACCAATAACATTATTATTATTATTATAATGTCTGGTGTTAACACCGAATACCGTTCGAAGAACGGGTACTTATGCTAGTAATTAAATATTTTTACCTTTTTGTCACATAGTCCAAGTATTTTTAATACATAACACATAAATATTATTCCGATTTTTAGCACCTAAATATCCGAGCCCTAGGTATTATAATCATTATTAGTTTATTATTTATTTATTTATCGTATGGCTCCTAGTGCCGGGAGTGTCCGAGGACATGTTCGGCTCGCCAGAGGCTGTAGCTCAGCACCGAGCAGAGAGTGTGCGTCTCGGAATAGCAGATGCGGAAGCGAGTGGTCTGAGCACGAATTGATAATGAAAGATACGAGTAGCATTGGAGGATACGTCCCTCCCATAATGCGCGCGCACTGTTATCTACCGTGACCGACAGGTGCCACGCCTACCACAACTCTGCACTGTGCATTCACAGTTGTGCAACTGTGCGACTTTGCATAGTGTGAGGCACTCCCGACGATGCTGCTGCTGTTGCTGTCTCAATGCGGACCCCCATGGGGAGAGCTACAAGTCCCGTTCAATTTCAAGTAGTTCCAACTTTCGCCACCAGATGTCACGGATTCATAGCGGTGAACGCTGGAACTTTGATAGAGCGTTTCAACGAAAACTAACCTGGGAATTTAGCTTGACACAAGTTTAATTAGTGGAACGTTCTTTTACATGCCATAAATCTATTACATGGAACTGCCGGCATTACTTTCCCTCCAAAGGAAGGCATACTGAAGTAGTTTATTGCTCTTAAAAATCTGACGACCTCGGCCAGGTTTGAACCCGCGATCTTGGGCATAGAGAGTCATCATGCTACCAACTACGCCACCGAAGCCAACCGGTGAAATATAATTTCAATAATTTGTTATATCACTCAATACATTCCATGGGGCCAAGCTCTCTGTGGGTTCGATCCCCACCGTCCTTGAAATGGTTTCCCAGGCAAATGCTGGCACGGTACTTTATGACAGGCCACGGCCGCTTCCTTCCACATTATTTCCCAGTTTCATTCATCTTCATTCATTCCATTAACCCCCCTTATGAAGTTGGCGTCAGGAAGAGCATCTGGCCCTAAAAACTATCCGACCGCGTTGGAAACGGGTTAGTTGGTTGGTTCCTCAGTTTAGGGGCTGCGACAACGCGGTCATGTAGCCCCGTGTACTTTGGGTGTGTGTAGAATCTGTATGATAACCGGTGTTAATTGTGATGGCTGTATTAGTGTGTTTTATTTGTTTTTAATTCAAGTAAGGACTGCAGACATTCGATTTTCAAGTAGTTCCAACTTTTGTTACCAAACGCCACCGTGAACGACCATCTAGTTTTGAACTTTGTTACTAGATGCCACCGCAGTCGGCTCCTGGCGATGAACGTTGGAACCTAAGAACGTTAGTCAAATATAACCTATAATTTAGCTTCACACAAATGTAATTAGTGGAAGGTTCTTTATCATGCCATAAATCTATGACATGGGATCACCAGATTTACTTCCCCTCCAAAGGAAGGTATACTGAGGGATTTTAACGCTCTTAAAAAATACGAAGACTTCGGCCGGGTTTGGACCGGTGACTTTGGGTATAGAAGCTCAGCATGCTATCAACTACGCCATTGAAGCCACAAGGAAACGGGAATAAAATGGGGTAGACTGACACATTCAATGTATTCAACCTCATACAGAATCTGCCCCTTGACTGCTACCTTCACAAATACGCCTCCGGTATAATTGATCCCAATGGAGCAAACATTTAGAATCAGGCAATATTTCCCCATTTTATAATCGGTAGTTAAGTTAATATGTGTTAGTAAATCTGTTGATATCAATCTATTTACATCCCCTTGGAGATAAAACAAATGAGATTAAAGCTCGAGCTGAGCTCCACTTTGTAAAGAGTGGGGAACATCATTCACGGCCCTCGCTGCACATAATTTCACAAAGGAATTTTTATGAGGCTCTTCAAATTAATTCCATTGCTCTGAACGGCGAGTGAATAATGTTGTTTCAATTGGTTGTATTCAATTATAAAAGCCAACCCTCCCGTGGTAATAGCGTGCAGGTTATATATATCATGGCGTATGAATCGTGCTGATCATTCCCCGATATGTTCTCATTAATTCTGTATCAATTGGGTTCCAGTGCTTCCCTAAATGACTGTCCAATATCATATTTTACTTCCCCACCGTAATCAGAGATGGATTTCATGAGAACATGTAATTTGCTGAGAGTATTGGAGGCAATTTCTGATGTTGGGACCGGATCATAGCTCAAATTAAGTCAAAATGCAGGTCTCCCCGAAAAATTAAATAAATGAAATATAGGCCAGGCGACAGGTAGTTCAATAAGGAAATAATTAGTGGAAAGCTGGAAATTGCTTTAATCGCTTTATTTGAACCCAGATATTACTCTCCCAAGTTTTCCCCCTCGAGCGAAGTCGGCGTTGGCCCTTCTGGCCCTAAGAAGGTGCCATGTTTCCATTTTTTGCAACTATCTCCCAATCCATCAACTTTATCAACAAAATACCTATTATCCAAAATAATCTTGAGTACATTTTCTACAAAAATGTTCTGTACTATATGTCTCTTATGCGAACCGTTACGATGTTACGACCATTTTAAGTGAAGCCCTTTTTGATTATTGCGGAAAAGCTATGGAAATGATATGCCATATCAAAGTTTCTACATGTTATAAGTCAGCATTCCAGGTGCGCAAGCTGTTAACTTGTTACAAGTGTGGTCTGGCTGCGTGGCTCAGGGGTAACGTTCTCGCTTGCTGAGCCCAAGGTTGCAGGTTCGAAACCTGGCGCAGTCAGCTGGCATTTGAGGGTGCGCAAATGCGAGGGAGCCGTGTCAGTAGATTTACTGGCACGTTAAAGATCCCCTTCGGGGCAAAATTCCGGCACCCCGGCGTCTCTAAAAGCCAGAGTTGTTAAAAGGGACGTAAAACCAATAACATCATTATGTTACAAGTGTAACAGCTTTTCAATGTAAACAGCTGTGGCAAAGTACCTACCATTAGTAGTATTATTGCGTAGTATTGGCATACAATTTCCAGCTTTCCACTAATTATTTCCTTATTGAGGCTTTTTTTTTCGACCTGTCGCCTGGCCTAATAAGTATTATTTATTTATTTATTTATTTATTTAGCGTATGGCTTTTAGTGCCGGGAGTGTCCGAGGATATGTTCGGATGGCGGAAGCTGTAGCTACTTCAATGCGGACACCCATAGGGTGAGCTACAAGTTCCGTTGAATTTCAAGTAGTTCCAACAGTCGCTACGAGATGTCACTGACACCTAGTGGGGAACGTTCTAACTTTCATAGAGCGTTCCAACGAAATCTAACCTAGAAATTTAGATTCACACAAGTTGAGTTAGTGGAAGGATCTCTTACATGCCATAAATCTATCACATAGGCCCGCCGGCTTTACTTCCCCTCCAAGGAAGGCATACTGAAGGATTGTAACGCTCTTAAAAAATCCGACGGCTTCGGCTGGGTTTGAACCCGCGATTTTGGGCACAGCAGTTCAGCATGCTACCAACTACGCCACAGAAGCTGATAATGAAATAATTAATAGGCCTATTCCTATTCAACTGATTTTTAAAAATTTATAATCGTTTCAGTCTTCTATGGACCACGTTTTCTTTTTTTTTTTTTTTTTTTTTTTTTTAGCGTATGGCTTTTAGTGCCGGGAGTGTCCGAGGACATGTTCGGCTCGCCAGTTTTGTAGCTGCTTCGAGACGGACACCCAATGGGTGAGCTACAAGTACCGTTGGGGAGGAAAGTTGGAAGGGAGGGTCGAGGAGTTGGAAGGTAGCGGATGTGGCCTATAGTTAGGGACCAACCCCGGCATTTGCCTGGAAGGAAGATGGGAAACCACAGAAGACCATCTTCAAGGTTGCCGGCGGGGGGATTCGAACCTCCTCGCCTCCCGGATGTGAGCGACTGCAACAGTCATGCCGCAACGACCTCGGCTAACTCACCCGGTTATGGACCACGTTATTTCAACTGCATTCTCCCTCGTTCCTTCACATTGGCCCAGTGTTCGCGCATTATTTTCGGCTGAAAACTCTGTGTTTCCCCAAGTTTCTTCTTCAAAGAGTCACGTTCCAAGATGTCCTCATGTGATATCCGCAGTTCTTGTAGGTCTTTTCCACCTGTGTAAACCAGATCCCTGTGGTTTCCTTTCCCACAAAGTAGGCACAGATTCGATTGGACAAATGGCCATAAAAAGTGAGTCTTCTTTTGCGTAAGGTGTCCCTTATTTTCTCCACATGTTGTTGTTGTTGTTTGAGCCTTCCATCTTTTGACTGGTTTGATTCAGCAATCCATTCCTCCCTGTCCTGAGCTAATCGTTTAATCTCTACATAGGTAGCACACCCTACAACCGAAGCAATCTGTTTAACATATTCTAACCTTGGTCTTCCCCTACGGTTCTTGTCCTCGATCCTTCCTTTCATAACTAAGCTTGCTATTCCTGGGTTTCTTAGTATGTGTCCTACCAACCTAACTCTATTCTTCATTAGCAGTCGCCAGAAACATCTCTCCCACTAGTTTTAATACCTCTTCGTTTGTAACCTTATCTACCCATCTGATCTCCTCTTTTCTGCTGCACCAATAGTCCAAGTTTCACTTCCATAGAGCGCCAGGCTCTAGACAAAGCCTTTCAAAAATTACTTCCTAATACCTAAATCTATATTCGATGTCAACAGACTCCTTTTTTGTAGAAATGCTTTTCTTGCCTGAGCCAACCTACTTTTTATATCCTCTTTGCTTCGTCCATCACTGGTTATTTTACTTCCTAAGTAACAGAAGTCTCCTACTTCCTTTAGCTTTTCACCTACCAATTTGATGTCCATAGAGGTTTCTGGTTTATTTCGGCTGCATTATCATTTATTATTTACAGCGTATTTTCCCAATATTGGAAAGCGTTAAGCAATTTGACTCAATTCTTGACGTTCTTCTTGTCTTGCCAGTATTGTTTCATTCTGTTGGAGAATGCAAATTTTCTTTCGTCAGACCACTGATGTCTGTAAGGTGTAGGTTTTGGTTGCTCTGGTTGGACTTCCAGTTGTTCACTTTGTTACGGAAGGAGTCTCTGATGTGTCGGTTATGTTAGCAGTTCGCATGTCTTTTTGTACTTCTTTCATCCATGGTGTTGTACTTTTGAGTGTTGATTCTAGTATTCTTTTGGTTAGCCGGGTATTCGGCAGTCTACTTATGTGCCCGAAGAATTTCAATCGTCTTTTTCTGAAGTCGACTTCGATGTTTGAGTATTTTTCAGTTGTCTTGATTGACTGTAGTCGGTACCCGTCAGGAGTGAGTCTTGCTCCCAGTATTTTCCGAATGATTTTTCTTCTTTCTTGATGTCTTCAAGTTCATATTTATTATTATTATTATTATTATTATTATTATTATTATTATTATTTAATCATTTTTGCCCTTATGGACAGTGTTCAAACTCGAAAATCTCACGATGACACAATTTTCACTTCTGAACCTTCTTCCTCGTCACTTCCCAAAATCTCTTCATCCTTTGACTGTGCTCCTGTTTCCTTTGTTCTGTCCACAATGCTCCCGTGTTCTTCTTTTCAGGTACTATATATTTTGTATTCTTAATGTTGTTACTGAACTCTCCTCTATCGCCCAACATTTGCCTCGTGATCCCTGCCTGCCTGCCTGATGTTTTCCTTAATTTCATGAAACCAATTTATGTTCCTGCTTGAGCTGTTTACTACATCAAATATCTTCTTTGTTGTTGATTCTCCGTATGTGCCCGTAGAAAGTTAGTCTTCGTTCTCTAATCATATATGTGAGTCTTTCTGTGTGCTCGTATAGCTCTTCGGTAGGTCTCTTCATCCATATGCTATCACGGTATATTGCTCCAAATATTTTTTCTGAGAGTTTTACGTTCTACATATTCTGCTGCTATGATGCCTGACGCTCCAATTGTGGTCGTGCCTGACGCATACAATGCTTCTGGCAGTACGACTGTCTAAGTTTGGCCTGTCGTGATATGCAGTTCTTGTTGTAATGTGACCATGTGAGTTTATAAGCATTATTATGTTTATTTCCTCGTGGATATACTGAGTCTCAACATACAAGATACGTACGGTACTTTACAATCAAGTACCCTACAATTATTACTGGGACAAAAATAATCGGACTATGTGACAGCAACACTGCATTCTGCATTCTGGCAATCAGATGTTTCATTTTTAGTTCCTCCAGGCCTTTGGACTATTCCCGTTGCTGACATAACCAGTGGTAAAATGTTCATAGAACTTACTCACCACATCTTCCTGATTTATTCTGCCAACGGTGCATACTTGTTCTTTTTTTTTGTACCAGAGTTATCTTGAGGTTTCGGCTTAGTCGAACTGCGATGTCTATCAGATGAACCTCTTGATTTGTTTTGTTAAGGTCACGATATCTGGTCGATTTTCCAAGATTATATTAATAATAATAATAATAATAAGAGGAGAGGAGCTCTGAGGGTGGCGTGGGATTATCGGACTGTCCCAAAGCCCGCAGTACTGGTTGTCTCAGGTGTTCCACTAGCAAGTATTTTTCCTGGTAGTAAAGGAGAGCATCCGGGAGTAATAACGTTTGCTTTTGTTTGGTCCATAAATAGACAGATAGAGCTACCACCCTCGAATGGTTGGAGCTAATGGCATATTTTGTACAACTGTTATAAGTTACTTCCTAAAAACAAATCCTAACTACTTGTTATCCTGATAACTTCGTGTTGTAGTTCTGTTTTTGTCTCTTTGGCCATTTGTGCGCCGTGAGCTCTGTAATTTGAGCAATCGCGTGACAAAGCGTTATTCTTACATTGCGGCAGCAATTCCATTATTAGCCGAGAGTCGATACGCTGAGAGCTAATGTATTGTCGATAGTCTTTAACTGAAGTCCTGTGTTTACACTTGTGGGGCAGATGCTCATTTGTCCTGTTTGAATAATATACCGTACTTGGTGCTTTACCCGGCGATGCTTGGGTGGCGTACTTAATTTGCAAGAAACAGATACGTGTTTAAATGTATCACGCCATGTGTATTCACGTCGCTAAAATTGGCTAGCGATCATAGCTCAATTTGCTTCTGATGTTCCACAAGTAAACATAAAAACCTTTTCCAAGTCTGTTTGAACAGGCAACCCAGTCATTTGGAAATTACAGGGCCAAATAAAGAAAGCTCAAATCTTTATATATAACATGAGATACACCCTCCGTCTGAAAAGTTCGGTGAATGGGACTATATTACGAACGAATTGTTGGCTTACCTGAAACAGCCGTTACTATCCTTCGAAGTAATCCCCGTGGATGGTTATGCACATCTTAGAACGGCTGTACAAGTCCTGGCATAGTCTTCCTGAGGGATATCCTTCAGTTGGGTCGTCACATTATATTGGATGTCCAAAATGTCCGAAAACCTCTGGCCCTTCAGGGCTTTTCGGCGACTCTGGACCCCGATACTCGATACTTTAAGCTTGCCTTCGAGGTCGTACCTCAGGCACCAGGTCTCGTCACCCGTGACGATAGTTTTCAGGACCATTCCATTCCACGGAACATTCACCCTTCTCACTGCCATCCCTCAAACAGGTGTGCACGTTAGGTTGCATAAATTCACCCTTCTCACTGCCACCCGTTGAACAGGTGTGCACGTTAGGTTGCATAAATTCACCCTTCTCACTGCCACCCGTCTATCAGGTGAGCAAGGCAGGTTGCATACATTAACGCTTCTGTCTATCTTTCAATTTAGGGTTTTGACGACCCAAACTGAAGGCTATTCCTAAAGAAGACTTTGCCAGGAGTTTCCAGGTCTTGTACAGTCGTTCTCAGAAGTGCATAAACATCCAAGGGGATTACTTCGACGGACAGTAACGGCTGTTTCAGGTATGCCAACAATCCGTTCGTAATATAGCCCATTCACCGAACTTTTCAGACAGAGGGTGTACATTGGTTTAGCAAATGGGGGAATATCCTCTGTTCTTCGAGCTCCAGGGCCAACAGTTTGTTACCGATTTTATTATTTGTCTAAGGGTAAGTTACTGGATCAATTCCGGCATCATTTTGCAATATTATCATATTATTATTATGATAATGAGGATTATGTTATTATTATTATTACATGAAATGTACATAAAATTAAAAGAAGCATCACCGTCGTACTTCCTAACAGGCAAAGAGACTGATCTGGTTCTCAAGATGATCATAGTAAGTCACCGAAGATTGAACTATTAGAAGCCATTTTTCAGTGTAGCCTAGTTCTATTAAAGAAAGCTTTTCAGTCAGTCAACACTAATTGTGCCCAAAAGACGGAAAAAAAGTTTTTATAGACCAGAAAGTAATTCTACCGTATTGATATAATTGATAATTTTATTGTTCCAACAATCCAAGTGCACATGAAATAGCGGGTTTCAACTCGATGGTTCACAGTGCCTTAAGTATTCCCACGACAAGAGAAAATACAACAAATTAAAACCATAAAATATATAGCTAAAAGAAACATCTTCATATCCAATAAGATCAAACAATAGTAAGACATCGAACAAAATATAGTGTAGTACAAACCCCAACCAGTAATGTAAGCATGTTCGCGCGTTTCAATTTCGTGAACGCACACTCGTACAAAATTACTTATCTTTTCAAAAAACAGGAATCAAATTAGCAATCAGAACAAACAACACACTTGGTAAGCACCTTCATAACAGCAATTTGAATAAACCAAACCAATATTCACACAATCATAGGTGTACTTATGATCATGCCAAGAAACAGATTGGCTTTCACGGACAGTGAATTAAAACTCAGCAATTTTTCTAGGTTTGTGCAGTGTCTTGTGTGGGGTTTCGCCTAGGACACCAAGCTGGCCATGAAAGCCATTATACCATCTTTTTGGGAGCCTTCATAGGGAGGTTATGGCTGCTTGAGCATTTAGTTCTCGCAATAAATAGGCGCAGGTGCGCTTCATGAAAAGGGAGGTAGCGCGCAGTTCGCTACTCCTGTGGGGGGTCCGGGCAAGAACCACGAACCCCGAGTTTTAAGGCCCTAAAACGAACGGTTTTCTATATATTGCAAGAAAACTATTCCCGGTCTGCTTTCATTCTGTCTCTGCAAGCGATAATGTTTGCATGAAGGAATAACAGACTGTTAAGCAGATAGACGTCATTGTCGAGACCCCCAGGGGCTCACACCTAGTGGGATGTGGGTTGGCGACCACGGGGCCCCAGCTGAGTCCGGCATTGCTTCCACTTACTTGTGCCGGGCTCCTCTCTGTCTTCTTTCCTGTCGACCTCACTTGGTCAACTCTTGTTCTCTTCCTACCCCGACGGTATTAGGATATCCGAGGCCTAGGGAGTCTCTTCCTTTCCCGCCTTAATTGGCCCTTGTCTCTTCTTTTCTGATTCCCTCCTTCTGCGAGGGGTCAGCCTTCTTTTTCTTTTCATGTTATCTCCTGCCTTCTGCTTAAGGCCCTCAAGGAGGCCGGGTGTATGTAGCCCCACCACTTTTGGTGCACTCTAGATAATGCTACACCCTCAGGGGCTCACGGCTGGTGAGTTCGGGAGTTGGCGACCCCGAGGGATTCCTGAGCTGGGTCCGTTTTCCGCTTTTGTCCCTTACCTTTGGAGCGGACCCCTCTCCTCTTTCACTTTCCTATCTGCCTTTCATGGCTCTCCTTCCTTCTAAGTCCCTCAATCCGCCTTCTTCGAGGGTTGAGGGCATTTCTTTTCCTCCTGTCCTTTATTTGCCTTATTCTCCTTTAGTTGTCTATTTCTTTTTCTAGTATGTAAGTTAGTAGTTAGTTTTAGTTTTAAGTTCACTTTTTCTTCATCTTCACGATCACCCTAACCATCAGGGGCCGATAACCTAGATGTTAGGCCCCATAAAAACAATTATCATCATCATCATCATCATCATTGTCGAGACTTTCGTACGAACAGTGCCACCATCTGTATAAAAGAAAAGACCCTAAAATATGGTATTGATTCTGTCCGCGAAACAGAACAAAAAGTTCTGTGACGAACTAAAGAGCCTGCTTCTCTTAAAATTTAAGATTCATGCCAATCTATATGGACCTATCTAGAATAATGACGAAATTAAGTTGGTAATATCGAAATTTCTAATTAGTTCGAAATATACCTGGTTTAATATAGCCTAATAGAGCACTACAGTTGGCATCACTGGAGACTGAATATATTCTTAGTTCCATATCTTAAGGTGCAGAATACAAAAGTTGCTTGCAGTCCAATGGATAGCACGGACGTTCCATGCATTTAGACATTGGATCTAGCACCTCGCGTAAAATCATGTTGGCAACAATGTCATTCATGTGTTGGTCAGAAATAATCTGAAATATTATGATCTTTGTTGTGCCAATTTTGGTTGAAATCCATTTGTTAGTATAGAAGTTATATGTATTTTAAAATTGGACCTATCAGCAGGCTAAGAGTCATGTGGGAAGCACTGTCGTATATTAGTTTATCCAAATTAATCTAGAATGTCAGGTGCTATACGTGTGAAAAGTTTAAAGCTGTTGGCTTACATACTTAATGATATATTAATATTATGGTAAAAATAGAGACAGCATTTATTAACAGTTGGCAACCCTGGTTGCTCTTAGGAATAAGCATAGTCATATCTGTGATGTTACACATAGCACATACGAAATTTGGATGAAATCCAATTGATAGTAAAGAAGTTACATGTATTTATAAATTGGTCCTATCAGCAGGCTTAGAATCATGTTGGTAGCACTGACGTATATAATTTACTCAAAATTAATCTAGAATGTCAGGTACTATACGTTTGCATAGTTTAAAGCTGTTGGCTTGCATACGTTCTGATACATTGTTGTTTGGATAAGAAAATAGAGAGAGAGAGCATTTATTAACAGTTGGCAGCCCTGGTGGCCTTTAGCAATACGCCCTGTTTGTGTACACATAGTACGTACGAAATTTGGTTGAAATTCAATTGATAGTGTAGAAGTTATATGCATTTAAAAATTGGACTTATCAGCAAGCTTAGAATAATTTTGGCAACACTGCCATGCATGGCCTCTGGAAATTAAACTGAATTATTTTTTTTCTATATGTGTGCCAAATTTGGAATAGCTCTCATGCATACTTTCCAGGATATTCAACATGGAGTTCTAATTTCAATTGCGGTTTTTCAGCGGCTGGTAGCACTGACATCAACTTCAAATATGGGCATGAAATATTCAGGTATAGATCTTCACTCACATCAAATTTGGATTCGATGGCTGCAGCCGTTTAGGAGGAGAACTGTCAGACAGACAGACAGAAGGACGGACAGACAGACGGACGGACGGACGGATGCTGATAGTCCACCCTGTGATGTCGGCGAGGCATCGTTGCACTTGCTTACACGTTTCCACTTGGTATGACGACCCCATGCCGACAGAGTTGTACGGAACACTGACCTGTCCGGTCCTACGACAGAGGGCACTGGTGGGCCAATGTGCACGCCATCTCTCTGCGATTTCAATCACTTAGTCTGGTACCGCAGGCCTATACGACCCCTGTTGTGGGAGTGTCTCCGACCATTTCTTCTGGGTGTTTCACTTTCTACAAACAGTAGTGTATATATTCACGTAACGTAAAGAGAAGCCTTCGGCTACAGACTACAGGATCTCCCCCTAAGACAAATACAAATTGAGCTCTTTAATCACGTGATATACCGCGTCTCATTGGTATTCAGAACAGAACTGTCCTCGTATATAAGCTCTCTCACAGACCAAACACGGTGAGCGGTAAAGCTTCACTCACTAATTTCCTCAAATCTGGCCTTCAACTAAATAAGGATTTGCTGCTCCTCATCAATCATTCGATACGCGCAAAGTTCCCTTCGCAGTGGCAATAGTGGTATCGATATTCCGGCCGGTGGTGTGGTCTATACCTTAATACTGGCAGGCTATCTGAGGAAGGGGACCGATATGTACTCCCCTTCTTTAATCCATTACCCTATCTCTCTCTCTCTCTCTCTCTCTCTCTCTCTTTGGTTCTGCCATGCACTTGTGTTGGTTTGAGTCTTCAGTCGTTTGATTGATTTGATGCTGTTCCCCATCCTCCCTGACCTGAGCTAATCGTTTCATTTCTACATAGCTACCCCACTTTACATCCAAGGCAATATGTTTATCATATTCTAACCTTGGTCTACCCCTACAGTTCTTAACCTCGACCCTTCCTTCGATAACTAAGTTCGCTATACCTGGGCGTCTTAGTATGTGTCCTACCAACCTATCTCTTCTCTTCACTAGCACTCATCAGAAACATCTCTCTTCTCCCACTCTTCTTAACACTTCTTCCTTTGTTACTATATCTACTCATATGATCATCATTAGGGCTAGGATTTTTATGTAAATACATATTTTAAGCATTTTTTCTATAAATACTTAAGTTCCTGCTTTTCACTTATTAGCACATAAAAATACATAATATTTACATTTTTTTAAATCAGTATGTTAGATCTTTCGATCCATTGCACTTTGGTGCTGTGTTACTTCAACGGGGAAGAACCTGTGAGCTATCTAATCTTCATGCAGAGCGTATGCCAGCTTGCAACTGTGTTATTCTAATTTGTCGTCCCGTGCCACTCACTGTGGAAGCCGTGGATTACCTTGTCCTTGTCCATAGCCATATTGCATCACGTGCTACTCCTACTGGCTTCAGTGTCAATCGCATGCAGTTAATTTCTGGCACTGAGAAGTGTAACGCAGTTCTACGATGCCTGAAATAAAAACAGCTACAAGTTACCATCAGTTGCAGAATTTAAAGATAATTTTCTTATGATGGGGGCGTTCTGTTCAACAAACCATGTGGTAAAGCAATCAAAGCTGAACGGCGATCTCAAGTTACAAAACATCTCAAGGGCAAGAAACATATTCCGCAGTTTCTCGCCTTCAGAACAAGTGTTTCGCGATAATCGTCGGTTATTTGTGATGGACAATCTATCTCGTTGTATATTGTAATGCTTCAGCGGTCAGTGAGACATAGAATAAATTACATTCGTGAGAATTGCATATTGTTTATAATCACATTAGTAAACTAAATTATAATTACATATTTTTACTTTTTTGTCACATATTTCAGGTATTTTTAATACATAAAAAATAAATATTTTCCAGATTTTTAGCCCCTAAAAATCCGAGCCTTAATCATCATAATTCTTCTGAAACACAACATTCTTCTCCTTTCTGCTGCACCCGCAGTCCACACAGTGCCACGCTCCAGGCCAAAGCTTTCAAAAGTGACTTACGCAATGTCACGTGGTGTGTTCCTCCTCCCCCCATGGTGCAATGGTTGCACCTAGTCTTTGATGCAGGTCAAGAGGTCGCTCTCTGTCTGCTAAATTAAAAGCAAGCCTCGGGGACAAGTTAATTGTGTCAAGAACGCTGCACAGCGCAGGCACGTCCTGTCTCGCGATATTCGAGACTTTGCTCACAAAACTGAGAAGTCAATCCTCCAGGGAGTTATACGATTTGAAGAGTGACTCTATTCAAGTAAGGATAAAGACCATCGTCACGGCGTGACGTCGCGCATAAGAGTGCACTTGGAACCTTGTAGAGACTAGACTGCAAAGTCGCGAGGAGATCATAGGTCAAGTCAAGTCGACCTTCAATCAGCAGAGGCTATGGCAAATGTCATGTATTCTGTTAATTTAATAGTGCATTATGCAACGAGCCTATAATGGCAATAATTAAGACACGATTCCCATTTCCTTACGAGTGTCTTAATTACCATTATAGGCGAGTTGCATACGACTGTTTATGTTCGACGATAATTATAACTTTATTATAAGTTCTAACATAAATATTCATAAGTATCTGTCGAGATTCTGTCGGTTGAATTCTTCTTCTTGGGAATTGCATGGGCTCAGCATTTGATCTCTACCCAATATCGAACCCCAAAGCTTTGAAACATTGTTTATCCTGAAGTAGCTCCAACTGATAGCGCACAGGTACTATGTTGGATCATTTTGTTATTTTGGTCAAATAACACAAAATAGGTTGTTACAAACGCTTTGAAATTAAAATGTATCGTATTATCAACTAGTTATTCTTCAAATTCGTTGTGTATAGAATGTCAACGGAAGGCAAATCAATATTGAGTCCCAAATAGAACAGTTATGACATCTGGCGGAAACGTTTCGCATAAGAAATCCATTCACTGAACAGAGAGCTGGATTATAATTTCCGTGGAACTAATGTTATACCCCTGCTTCCTCCATGACGTTCTGGTGTGTTTATGTCAACAACAGCATACACTGAAACTGTCGGCGAAATCTTACGAA
Organism: Meconema thalassinum; assembly: GCA_946902985.2. Classification (NCBI taxonomy): domain Eukaryota; kingdom Metazoa; phylum Arthropoda; class Insecta; order Orthoptera; family Tettigoniidae; genus Meconema; species Meconema thalassinum. The sequence continues at coordinate 2,124,520,794 of OX336388.2, forward strand.
TGTGTAGAAATTGGAGTTGCGGATATTAAGGTACAGTGCTATTTCTTTTGCAATATTACCCAGTTTGTTTATGCATTGTAACTACAATGGTTGATCCAATATAGGCTACATTGACAACTTTCAAATCATGTAATTCATGTCCGACATGTTGGATTTTGTGTGCATGTCAGAAGTTATCCTTACATAATTGGTCAATGAATGAAAATATTGAGCTCTGACTGGTTGGAAAAAACTGTGTTATAATGAAAAGTAGTACTTTAATGACCCCCATTATGAAACAGTTGTCTGACATATAATATTTATATATCGACATCGTCGAACATAATAGTACATCTTCAACGAGCCTATATCGGCAATAATTAAGATACGAGTATGTTAATAAAACGAGCGTATGCGAGTTTTATAGTTTTCCATACGAGTGTCTTAATTACCATTATAGGCGAGTTTCATACGACTGTTTATGTTCGACGATAATAATTATAACTATTTTATGTTCGAACATAAATATTCATAAATATCTGTCGAGATTTCGCCAGTTTTATGTACTGAACAGAGCGCATGGGACGCACAGAATACCTTGTATTTGACCATGGCCTCCTCGATACCCCACTATGACACTAGGCCAGGCAGTGAAATTTAAATTAGAAGGCCTTGGAATTCAGGGCAGATGCGTTGCTATCCTCACTTAATTGGTCAAACAACTGTTTCTTCAGCTCTGATTGGTGGGAGAAACTGTTTCATAATGAAAAATAGTGTTATAATGACCATCATTATGATACAGTTTTCTGACATATAATAGTCAGGGTCGAACATAAAAATTGTTGTGCCATGCTTTGATTCTATGGTCGTTTCGACTACTGTCACTTTGTGTTTATAGCCTGAGTCTCCCTAAGGTATCAGCATCTGTCGATCTGTACTGTAAGGCAAGACTCCGCTTGCTGAAATTAGATTATACTTGGTATATTGGCTTTCACGGCCCGCGAAAGCCAATATACCGTCTTTTTGGAAGGCTTTATAGGGAGGTGAATGGCTGCTTGAGCTTTAGCTCTCTCAGTTAAGAGGTGCACGTGCGCTTCATAAGAAGGGAGGTAGTGCACAGTTCGCTACTCCTGTGGAGGTCCGGGCAGGGACACCAAGAGCCCGCTGATGAGCCAGCTTGGTGTTCCTAGGCGAAACCCCACACAAGACACGGCAATAGAAAACCTAGAAAAATTGCTGAATTTTATATTATACTTCATTTTATTCTTTCTTTCTTCCGAATTTGGCCGCCTGTGGACCGCATGGAACCTAAGGCTTTCTGGTTAATCTCCTCTTCTCTTCCCAAAACCTCTTCATTCGTTCACTTCTTATCTTTCGCTCCTCCTCGGATATTACCAGTTTGGCTCTAATTTTAGGTGTTTTCTCCTCGAACATCTTGATGTTGTCAATTAGGTTTCAGAACTCTTTTCTGTCGTGGATCACATCCACTGTGAGTCCACTTTCCTTGGCGTCTCTTTTAACCTCTTCTACCCACTTAGTTGTAGCCTTCAGCTCTGTAATATACTTGAATATCCTCTTAGTCAGTCGGTTCTCGTCCATTCTCACCAAATGTCCGTAGAATTTCAACCTTCGCTTCCGCATTGTGACAGTAATTTTTTCAGTATGTTTATAGAGGTCATCATTCCTTCTGTTCTTCATTTTATTCATTGATAAATTAATTAAATATCAGGGTTTCTTCCCCTAGTCAATCCGTATAGTAGAGATGTGAAGCCATTTTTCTCCAGTGCTGTCTTTTGCTGCTTTTCAGTCGGTCAACACGATTGTACCCAATGAATGAGCGGGATATAACTAACTATACAATCACACTCCTGAAAAGAATAGCAGGTATTGTATGTATGTCTACCCCTTATTATTCCCGTTTGCTAACGGGGTCTGGGATAACATGCGATGGAAGTCTTCGAAGCGGATGTTTTTTTTACGGCCGGATGCCCTTTCTGACGTCAACCTCATGAGAGGAGTAAATGAGAGATGAAATGAATGATGGTGAATGAAACTAGGCAAGGATGTGGTAGGAAGCGGCCGTGGTCTGTCAGAAGGTACAGTCCCAGCATTTGCCATTTCAAGGACGGCCGACGGTAGGGCTCGAACCCACGCGTCTACCGAGTCAGCAGAGAGCTTGGCCCCATCGTCTAACGCTGCGCTTTTGCGAGCGTAGCCACCACTGTCGGTAATACTTAATTTAATTTAATTGTGATAATTAACTAATACATGTTGTATGTTTGAGGCGACGCTCCTTCTTTGGTTCAATAGCTTAGTTATAGCTACTTGATAAGCGGACTGTACTTTTGGCCTATTTTAATAAATAGCAATTCATAATTTCGTTTGTCTTTTGGCAGGTTTGATGCAGTTCTCCATGTCTCCCTGTCCAGAGTTAATCGTTTCATTTCGACATAGCTACAAAACCTTATATCCGAGGCAATCTGTTTAACATATTCTAACCTTGGTCTACCCCTACAGTTATTGTCCTCGACCCTTCCTTCCATAACTAAGCTTGCTAAACCTCGGTGACTTAGCATGTGTCCTACTAACATACAGTACCTCTTCATTAGCAGTCGCCAGAAAGATATCTCCTCTCCCACTTTTCTTAATACCTCTTCATTTCTTACTCTGTCTACCCATCTGATCATCATTCTCCGGTAACACCACATTTCAAACTCTCCTATTTTTAGCCTACTTTCTATTTTTGCAAAAAAATGAAAGTAGACTTATGAGATCAACACAGGGCGAAAAAAGTGTGTCTGTCTGTGTGTATGTGTGTGTGTGTGTGTGTGTGTGTGTACTCTGAATGTCTGTCCCCCCCCCCTATCAATTCGAACCCGGTGAACGCGAATTGAACGAAATTTGGTACAAAGGTAGCAATAGCAATCGACACCTCAGTGTCATGTTTTATATCGCCGGCATCTTGACGGAAACGTAATGGCGGCCACACAAATGTTCAAAGCTTATATCAAATTACGACTAACCTGATCATCCGATATCTACCAAATTTTGCAACAACATACCTTTATGGGAGGAGCATCCTCTGACCAAACTAATAGGTCATCAGCCTAATAGTTTTGCGGATGGCGGCCATCTTTGTGTGAAAATCGATTCCCCCTATTAATTCGAACACGGTGAAACCGAATGGAACAAAAGTTGGTACAGAGGTAGCACTAGCAAAGGGCACCTCAGTGTCATGTTTTATATCGCCGCCATCTTGACAGAAACGTAATGGTGGCCACACAAATATTCAAAGCTTAAATCAAATTACGACTAACATAATCATCCGATCTCTACCAAATTTTGCAACAACATACCTTTATGGAGGGAGCACCCTTTGACCAAACTAATAGGTCATTAGCCCAATATTTTGCGGATGGCGGCCATCTTTGTGTGAAAATCGATTCCCCCTATCAATTCGAACACGGTGAAACTGAATGGAACGAAATTTGGTACACAGGTAGCACTAGCAAAGGGCACCTCAGTATCATGTTTTATATCACCGCCATCATGACGGAAACGTCATCGCGGCCACCCAAATGTTAAAAGCAAAAATGTAATTACGACCAACCTAATAATCTAGTGTCTACCAAATTTTGCAACAAAATATCTTTATGTGGGAAGCATATTCTGACCAAACTGCAAGATCACCAGCCCAATAGTTTGAAGATGGTGGCCAGGCATGTGTGCAAATCGATTCCCCCTATCAATTCAAACACGGTGAAACCGAATTGAACGAAATTTGGTACAGAGGTAGCACTAGCAAGGGGCACCTCAGTGTCATGTTTTATATCGCCGCCATCTTGACGGAAACGGAATGACGGCCACCGAAATGTTAAAAGCTTAAATCAAATTACGACCATCCTAATAATTTGATCTCTACCAGATTTTGCAAAAACATGCCTTTTTGTGGAAAGCATCTTATGATTGACTACAAGGTCATCAGCCCAATAGTTTGCAAATAGCTGCCATGTATGTGTGCAAATCCATTCCCCATATCAATTCAAACAAGGTGAAACCGAATTGAATGAATTTTTTACAGAGGTAGTACTAGCTCGTTGTATTTCAACAAGCTACTGCAACCAACATTCAATTCTACTCCTTGAAAAGGACAAATAGTTATAACAATACCCATGCATTTAGGAGAAAGTAGGCTATATGTTCTTTACTGAACATCTTGTTCTTTTTTCTGCTGCGCCAACAGTTCAAGTTACACTTCCATGGAGCACGACGCTCCAGACAATGACTTTCAAAAATGACTTACTAATATATAAATCTATATTACTAGCGGACCCGTGCGAGAACGCTCGCATAATGGATTGTGTGCGCCCCATGTGTACAGACTACCCGCTCGGTTTAGTGCTCTGCGGGCTGTAGGCGACAGATTTCTCGCAGGGGCTATCGTCTTGTTTATTTGTTTAAAAACACATTATAAACAAATAAATTATTTACGTTGACTTTTCAAGAAATGCAAGATTTTTCCTGTACTATTGAGACGATTTAGAAGATTTTGGTACAAACCACACCTTCTAACTCCCTCTGGTTTAGGAGCTTGAGTTTTGTGAAACATACACCTTAGCGTATTATATAATAAGATGTGTCAACCTACTTTTTATATCCTCTTTGATTTGTCCATCACTGGTTATTTTGCTTCCTAAGAAGTCTCCTATTTCCTTTGGCTTTTCACCTGCCAATTCCTTTCGGCTGCATTCCATAATTTTTGTTTTACATTTTGTTGATTTGCGTCATGAATCCTTTCCTCATGACGGAGTCCATACCATTTAAAAACTCGTTCAAATCCACTGGTGAATCAGGTAAGATGACAATGTCATCAGCAAATCTCAGATTTGAAAATATTTCTCCTTGAATATTCACTCCTACTTAAAAATTTTCTCTAATTTCCTTCATTGCTTGTTCAAAATATAGATTGAAAAGTATGGGTGTTAAGTTGCAGCCTTAACACCGGTTATCATAAAAATTCTACACACACCCAAAGTATACGGGGCTACATGATCGCGTTGTCGCAGCCCCTAAACTGAGGAACCAACCAACCAACGCAGTATTAATTTATTTCAACGAAGAATTTATTATAAACATATATTCACGCATCCTTAGCTAATGATATAAAAAGTAGGTTGGCTCAGGCAAGGAAATTGATGAGGATGCAAAACGAGATTTAATATTGAGATCAGAATTTGACAGAGCATTGGAGGACTTAAGCAGCAACAAAGCACCAGGCATAGATGATATAGCGATTGAGTTGTTACGCTGCATAGGAGATGAAGGTCTGATGAGGTTATTTCATGATTCTCAATTTCCTTTCCCTTATTCAAACACTCTATGTAAGCTTTCCTTCTCTCAACCTTTTCTTCCCATCTGTTAGAGGTCAAAAGACTGAAGACTCAAATAACAATTACGTAATGAATGGACTGTAACTCGTATGTACTACCTTTGTATGTAGTCAAATGTGTCGGTTATATTTGGTTAGAAACGCTCTGTCTAGTTCCAACCTTCGTCGCTAGGTGTCAGTGACATCTAGTAGCCAAATTTCGACCTACTTGAAATTGAACTTTCCGGGAGCCTATGGATGCTCAATTAAAAAATACCCTGCTATGGCCACTGGCTGCAATTCATATATAATAAAGTCTTTTAATGGGGTAGATAGAACCTCGTAGTTCCACCCCTTAAAACCTCAATAACTAACTAACTAACTAACTAAAGTCTTTTAAAGTTCAAATAAATTGTTTGAAAAGCAACAGTCCAAGTTGGAGCGGCGGCTATGAAGAGAAGCGGGTATGTTTGATGTTCACTGTTGATTTGAACGTCGCGACCGATCGGACCTTGAAAAAAAAAAGTCCTCGTACAATAACTAATAACAAAGAGATGCTTGAATTAAAATACAAAATTATTTCCACGACCAATATTAAGATGGAATTTATTAGAATTAATGCTTTTCAGTCGGTCAACACGATTGAACCCAATCGTAATGGGCGTTTCCCTAAACCTGATAAAAATTACATGTGATCAATATTTAAAAAGAATATTGTAGACGCTAAGCCTGCATGGCTTAGGCGGCAGCACGCCGGCCTCTCACCGCTGGGTCCGTGGATCAAATCCCGGTCACTACATGTACGATTTATGCTGGACAAAGCGGAGGCAGACAGGTTTTTCTCCGGGTACTCCGGTTTTCTCTGTCACAAATTTCATTCCAACAGCACTCTCCACTATCATTTCATTTCATCTGTCATTCATTTCATCATTGATCCAGGGGAGTGCGACAGGCTTTGGATGCCGGAACAGTTCATATCCTCGCCGCTAGATGGGGGCTTCATTCATTCCATTCCCGGACCCGGTCGGTCGACTGGAAGCAGGCTGTGGATCTTCTTCTTTGTAGACGCTAAAAGGGATTGGTGATGAGCAAATGCACGTGGCAGAAATGCAGGCGTCAGCAGGCATGGCATTGAAAGATCGGCCCCACAGTGACCATATTCATGGAAATTTACATGAGATTAAACAAGTAGTTCCGTGACGAACTAAAGAGCCTACTTTTCTTTAAGGTAAAATGTCAGGTACTACACGTGTGCAAAGTTTAGAGCTGTTGGCTTGCATACTTTCTGATATATTGATATTTGGGTTAAAATATAGAGAAAGCATTTATAACAGTTGGCAGCCCTGGCGACTCTTTAGAATACACACAGGCATATCTGTACACATAGTGCATACGATATTTGGTTGAAATCAAATAATCATAGTATAGAAGTTACATGCATTTAAAAATTGGACCTATCGACAGGCTTAGAATTATGTTGGCAACACTGGCATATGAACTTCTGAAAATGAATCTGGAATGTTATTATCTCCAAGTGTGCCAATTTTGGAATAGTTCGCATGCATAACTTCTGAGATATCCAACATTGAGTTCAAATTTAATTTGCGATTTTCAGCAGTTGGTAGCACTGATGTCAATTTCAAATATGGCCGTGAGATATTCAGGTATAGATCTTGACTCTTACCAAATTTTGTTTCGATAGTTTCAGCCGTTTAGGAGTTGATAGGGGGGGGGGTGGAGGGACACACACACCCAGAGAGACAGACAGACATTTTCCCGGATCGATCTCATAAGTCTACTGTTTCCACATTTTTGCAAAATGAGAAAAGTAGGCTAAAAATATCGAATGCCAAGCACCCATCCAATCGCGTCCTGGAACGCGAATCAGACCACTCAGCTACGCTCAAAGTATTTGGCTATGATAACAGGTGCAGACATTTTGAATTGATGCAATTTGGCTTACGTTTACGAAAGAAGTTTAGATCACTAACTAGACTTGGGCAAATTTTACCATCGCCCAGGGGCCCACGACTATTGGGACGTGAGTTGGCGATCACGGGACCCCAGCTGAGTTCGACATTGCTTCCACTTACTTGTGCCGGGCTCCTCTCTGTCTTCTTTCCTATCGACCACCCTTAGTCAGTTCTTGCTCTTTTCCCACTCCGACGGTATAAGGGTATCCGAGGCCTAGTAGGGAGTCTTTTGTTTTACCGCCTTAATTGGTCCTGATTCCTCATTCTCCGACGGGTCAGAGCTCTTCTGTTCTCTTCCTAACTCCTGCCTTCTGCTCAAGGACCCTACGGAGGCAGGGTGTGCATAGCCCCACCACTTAATGCACCCTGGATAGTGCTTCACCCTCAAGGTCTCACGCTGGTGAGTTCAGGAGTTGGCAACCCCGAGGGATTCCTGAGCTGGGTCCGCTATTTCCTCCTTTTTCCATTGCCTCTGGGGCGGGCCCTCTCCTCTCTCCCTTTCCTATCAGCCTCTTCTGGTTCTCCTTCCTTCCAAGTCCCTCAATCCTCATTCTTCGAGGGTTGAGGGCATTTCTTTTCCTCTTGTCCATTATTTGCCTTATTCTTTATTTGTTTACCATTTCTTCTTCTAGTTTGTAAGACTGTAGTTAGTATTATAAGGTGCGTTCAAAAAGTAACGAGCCGGAGGCATAATTACAGAAACCAGTACCAGTATGTTAGAAGTATTGGCCCTGGCTGTTGAGTCACTTGTCCCACTGTGACACGAGGCGGTGAATGGCTGTCTCATAAAATTCCCTGGGCTGCGATGAGAACCAGTTCCGCACGTTCAGCTGGACGTCGGCGTCCGAGGCGAATCGTTGGCCCCACAGAGCACTTTTCAGGGGACCAAACGTGGCGTAATCACAGGGAGAGAGGTCTGGACTGTATGGAGGGTGGACGAGAACCTCCAATTTGAATTTCTGCAGGAGTGCCGCGACTGTGTTGGCCGTATGAGGTCGTGCATTGTCGAGGAGCGACCACGGCGGCTATGGCGTTCACTGTCACTCGGCGGTCCTGGGTAATGAGTGCATCAACCAACTGGACGTTGTCATTGGTAACGCAGGGGGGTGCCACAGACCGGGCATCATCGGCTAATGACACCCGTCCTTCCCTGAAGCGCTTGTGCCACGCCTTGACCCTTGCAAGGGATATGCAGTGTTCGCCGTACACTTGTGACATTCGGCGATGAATGTCCGTTCCCCCTACTCCTTCTGCTGTCAGAAACCGAACAACACCTCTTTGCTCTTCGGTTGACGCCTCCAAGTCACTGTTTTTCAATGCGACTGGCAGCGTTGGACGATTGATGCATGCTGTTGCTCAGTTTGTATCGTTACGTGACGTGCACCCTTACTCTCTAGCGACGGGCTGTGACCTTCCACGCTCTGGTCGGAACCACACCTCGTTACACACGCCACGATTAGCCGATGTAGTCACTGGTTTGCGCATTCCAGCCTCCGGCTCGTTACCTTTTGAACGCACCTTATAATTATAATTTTCATTGCATTCTCATCTCATCTGTCAGTATCACCCAAACAATTAGGGGCTGATAACCCAGATGTTAGGCCCCTTAAAACAACAATTATCATCACCATCATCAAATTGCACCTATCAGTCTTCAGTCACACCAAGAGAGATTTCAACCTGCTGAGATAACTCCAACGCAAGAGCCGATATCGGATTAGCCCTGCCCGCTCAGTGACTTACGGTATTGCTGCACTGATGAATAGCCCGGGCCTGTCTTAGTAACTTATTAAAGCAAATGGCCCTCGAGATCTACTGTGTGGCGGCGCAAACAAATGATGGATGTTGTTGATGAAGGAACTGACTAAATGTATTGGTTAGCGTTAGACAGCAAGTTTAGGAGTAGGGGTAAATTGCAAACACGAACCAGTGAGGGATTTGAGCCTACTTTCATTGTTGCCAAATAATTTGGACCATGCTAGTAATCAATCGCACAGTAGCCTACTTGGGTATTGTTGTTGTTTGAGTCTTCAGTATTTTGACTGGTTTGATGCAGCACTCCATGCCTCACTGTTCTGAGCTAATCGTTTAATATCTACATAGCTACCACACCTACATCCGAGGCAATCTGTTTAACATATTCTAACCTTGGTCTACCCCTACAGTTCTTGTCCTCGACCCTTCCTTTCATAACTAAGCTTGCTATTCCTGGTATGTGGCCTTCCAACCTATCTCTTCTCTTCATTAGCAGTCGCCAGAGACATCTCTCCTCTCCCACTTGTCTTAAAACCTGTTCATTTAAAACCAAATCTACCCACCTGATCTTCATCATTCTCCTGTAACACCACATTTCAAACGCTTGAATTCTCCTATTTCCTGCTGCACCAATAGTCCAAGTTTCACTTCCAGAGAGAGCCACGCTCCAGACAAAGGCTTTCAAAACTGACTTCCTAATACCTAAATCTATATTCGATGTCAACAGATTCCTTTTCTGTAGAAATGCTTTCCTTGCCTGAGCCACCCTAATTTTTATATCCTCTTTGCTTCGACCATCACTGGTTACTTTGCTTCCTGAGTAACAGAAGTCACCTACTTCCTTTAGATTTTCACCTGCCAAATTGATGTCCACACTTGGGTGTGTATAGCAGTGATATTCTATTTAACAATCGACCACCTCAAGGTGTAGTGGCTTGCATTCTTGGTTGTCGCCCTGGAGGTCCGGATTTGATTCCCACCTCAACCTTTCTCGAAGTGGTGTTCCGTAGTTTTCCACTATCACTCCATGCAAAAGCTGGAATAGTTCCTAACTTAATACCACGGCCGCTCCCTTCCAAAACTTCACCTGAATTACAGATACACTCACTATACAGGCATCTCAATAATATAGTGTTACGAATGCTAGACAGTTTCGTCGCCCGCGCGTGACTCAGGCCGGCCCAGGCTATTCCAGACTGTGTGTTGCCAGTGCCTTACGCAACGGGGCTGTATGAACAAAAGGGCACGGTCTAGAACCTACGCACCCCACCCAGAAATGGAACTCTCGAGAAACCGTGAACCCTGGTCCGCTCTCGAAGCATCCATTGAGTCATCAGCTCCGATATATAAGAGCGACCCTGGCCGGTGAGCACGGACTGTGCTCAGAGCGAGTGCATGCTTTTACCTGTGCAACAGTATCGAGGCGAAGTGCCGTGTGGATTGCGAAACCCAGTGAGATTGTTTCCGAGCCTGCAGAGCAGTGTGTAGGAGACTCGTATGTAACTGTAGTTTGTGTACTTAAGGAAGTGTGCAGGTATTTCAGTGAGTGACAGACTGTGGCTGGACACGGGTCTACCTAATTAGTGAACGGTCAGCTGTTCGAGAAAGTGAGTTAGTGTTCTCCATAAGGAGGAAGCCTCAGTGAGACTGCTAATGGTTTCTGTGTGTTTTATTGTGTCGTGTAACTTCCTTGACCTGCAATAAAGCTATATTTCTTTAAAGGACCAAACTGTGTTATGATTTTGACCACTGTAATCCAATTAACGAACGTGCTACTAGGGGTACCACTAACAATAGGTTATCAGAAAAATTACACACACTCAAGTACATGGGGCTAAATAACTACGACGTCCAAGCCTTTCTAATGAAAATACAACTAAAGAAACAATACTCGGATGAGGTCGGTGCCCGACTATCCCTGCGTGTACCTCGAGGGAGTGTAGGATACATGCTGTCAGCACCAGGATTCGAACCCTACTTTTATTATTTTGATGAAATGATCATAGGCTCACGAGATCACATTTTGTCCAAGTGTGCATGTGTTTGTCCATTATCTGTTCATGTGAACCTCTAAAAATTAAATTGTGATGGTGGCTGTCCTATTAGTCGGAATAGTTATATCAATTAGTATGGAATAGGGTGAGCGCTCCTCAAATATAATTTGACTCTCACCAAAATGGACCGGGTTTGATTCCTGATTAATGCATTGAGATTTTCGAAGTGAAATGACAGTTCCGTGGTTCGGATTTTAGGTTTAAAAGAGGTCTAGTGGCTCATGATCGCGAGATTAACGGTCATGTAAAACAATAGTCTTATTTCCTCCCCTCCTTCCTTCACTTCTCCCCTCCTTCCTTCCTTTTCTCCCTCCCTCCTTCCTCCCCTCCTTCCTTAACTCCTTCCTTCCTTCCCTCCTTCCTTCCCTCCTTCCCTCATTCCTTCCTTTTCTCCTTCCCTCCTTCCTTCCCTCCTTCCCTCCTTCCTTCCTTTTCTCCTTCCCTCCTTCCTTCCTTAACTCCTTCCCTCCTTCCCTCCTTCCTTCCTTCCCTCCTTCCTTCCTTCCCTCCTTCCTTCCTTCCCTCCTTCCTTCCCTCCTTCCTTCCTTCCCTCCTTCCCTTTTTGACTTTTAAAGTCGGACATTTTTCCGTATTGACCGAATGTAATAATAAACAAAGTTTTTATGGTTCCGCCTAGTCAATACATTGTTTTATTAGAGATTTTATCGTGACATAATCACTTGTCTTAACGTTTGTTGGGACATGTTTCGGTGTCTAGTGACATTGACACCACCATCAGCCTACGGTTATTGGCAACACTCAATGACATTAAAATAATTATTAAAACAACACACACATGACTAAAATAACACTTTAAAAAGTTTTTAAAACACTGTCATAATGAAAGTTCAATAAAAAGTCTTAGAAAAAGGCTTGGTGCATTGTTTTGGTTTCCAATGTCCTGCTTCCGATAATAACCTCCGAAATCCAGCAAGAGGTGACCATACATAAGGTGTAGTTGTGGCAGCGAGAAAACGGGCCGTGCTGAGGCATACGGAGACTGTGCAGTACTGGTCACCTCTTGCTGGATTTCGGAGGTTATTATCGGAAGCAGGACATTGGAAACCAAAACAGTGCACCAAGCCTTTTTCTAAGACTTTTTATTGAACTTTCATTATGACAGTGTTTTAAAAACTTTTTAAAGTGTTATTTTAGTCATGTGTGTGTTGTTTTAATAATTGTTTTAATAATTATTTTAATGTCATTGAGTGTTGCCAATAACCGTAGGCTGATGATGGTGTCAATGTCACTAGACACCGAAACATGTCCCAACAAACGTTAAGACAAGTGTTTATGTCACGATAAAATCTCTAATAAAACAATGTATTGACTAGGCGGAACCATAAAAACTTTGTTTATTATTCCCTCCTTCCCTCCTTCCTTCCTTTTCTCCTTCCCTCCTTCCTTCTCTCCTTCCCTCCTTCCCTCCTTCCTTCCTTTTCTCCTTCCCTCCTTCCTTCCCTCCTTCCCTCCTTTTCTCATTCCCCCTTCTTTCCTTTTCTCCTTCCCTCCTTCCTTCCCTCCTTCCCTCCTTCCTTCCTTTTCTCCTTCCCTCCTTCCTTCCTTCCTTAACTCCTTTCTTCCTTCCCTCCTTCCTTCCCTCCCTCCTTCCTTCCCTCCTTCCTTCCTTCCCTCCTTCCCTCCTTCCTTCTCTCCTTCCTTCCCTCCTTCCCTCCTTCCCTCCTTCCTTCCCTCCTTCCCTCCTTCCCTCCTTCCCTCCTTCCTTCCTTCTTCACTCCTTCCTTCACTCCTTCTTTCCTCCGCTCCTTCACTCCTTTTCTCCTTCCCTCCTTCCTTCCCTCCTTCCCTCCTTCCTTCTCTCCTTCCCTCCTTCCCTCCTTCCTTCCCTCCTTCCTTCTTCACTCCTTCCTTCACTCCTTCTTTCCTCTGCTCCTTCACTCCTTTTCTCCTCTCCTCCTTCCTATATCGTTGCTCGATCCTGAAACCATAGCCAGGCCCCTAAACGGTAAAGCACTTGCTGTATCGCGGGGAGCTCATTACGCCTGCCCCAGGCTAGTTGCACCCTCGCCTCGTGCCGATGTTTTCAGCAATTCATTAGAGTGTTTGTCGTTGCGGGTAACGAGCAGGTGCATGCTGTTTGCGCTGCGTCGCGCCGCCCGCTGGAATACAAATGAAGACGTGCGCGCAATAAGGGGCTAACACTCAAGAAGCGCTCGCTGGAACTGGTTCAATAGACTGCTGTCTACGAGGCAGACAAAGCGTATCACAACAGTGGCATTGAAATGGTATGATTTCTAAATATTGAAGTATTAGGTAGCTTTTGGATGCTTGAGCTTTTAGTTCTCGTAGTGAAGAGGCGCACTTGCGCTTCATAAAAGGTGAGGTAGCGTGCAGTTCGCTACTCCTGTGAGGGTCCGGGTGGCGACACCAAGAGACCGCTGATGAGCCAGCTTGGTATCCTAGGCCAAACCCCACACAAGACACGGCACAAACCTAGAAAAATTGCTGAATGTTATCTATTAGTGGATTTGTTTTTCAGTCTGTCAACACAAGTGTCTCAATTAGCAATTAATTTACTAGTACCTAAAGTGATTGAAACGGTGGGCAAGTGCTTATAGTGTCGGACTACCAACCCTAAGCTTGTAGGTTCGCTCCTGGCCGCGGTAAGTTCTTTTGAAAGGCGACAAAAATCTCAGAACGCATGTCATACGTTGTTGGCATGTTAAAGAACCCATTTGAATTCAGTAGGCCGTGTACATAATGACAAAATTAATCTCGGGATTTTCCGCCTCACAAACAATTGCTGTTCTCTACTAGAAAGCGCTATAATGTCAAGGAGCTGAGATATCTAACCTCCTCGACTTTCATAGCGCTCCAAGGAGTGATAAAATTCGACATGAAAGATGCCCTCTGGGCGTCAATTAACAAAGCTTGCACGTGGCACACGAGGAAATACGATATTATTATCACAAATCCCCGCCCAATCTAATTGGGTGAACTTGTTTTGACCAACTGAGATGCTGCTACGAATGATTTCAGAAGTAATATCCAAGACTTAATTCTTGACTATCACCCCTGAAGATTTGGGTTCCATTCCCGACTGCTAAGAAATGTTATTCCATGTAGACGTGTTCGATAAATCATGCACCATGACCGCGTTTGTAACCGTACATACCGGAATCATGGTTGATTATACTCAATGAGGGATACTTTTCTCTTACAAAACTCTTTCTGGCTTGGACACACCTCCTTCAGACCTGATATACTCATGCAATTTATATATTTCACCTTACTCTACTTGCCTCCAATGCAATTCTTACTAGCACCATTCCAAGCACATCATCAAAACACTTTCCTCAAAGCCTTTCTCCATTTATTCTCATAAAAAGAAACCATATCATTTCCTCAATACAACACCAGACCATCATTAAACATAACGCAATCTTCTTACTTCTTCCCCTCCATATCAACGTCTCAATAATCTAATAGATGAAGTGCCCAGATACTCTCATAAAAATCTTCCAGTATGGACTCCTCACAAGAATAGTCATAGAGATTGTACTGTGACAGGTGGGCAGCTGCACCAAGTCCGGAGATCGTAGATTCGATTCCCGGCGCTCAGAGCGGCTATCCTGAGTGTAGCCCTTACCCGATTTTTTCCACACTCTTCCCAGGCAAATACCTAGATAGCACCTTACTTCAAGTCCCGCGGCACCTTCCTCATTACTTTACCAAATACAACTACATACATAATTAAAGAAAGCTTTCCAGTCGGTCAACACAAATGAAAAATATTACATAAGACATTTATCACAAAATAAAACGTTATTATGAACAAAATGGGGGGTACTTAATTGGATGACATGTTTCGATCTTCAAGCGATCATCTTCAGATCCTGCTCACTTAGACTTAATAAATGTACGATGTTTATGAATTACACTTATACACAAATATATATACAATGTTTAGAAGTTCGTGAATGTAGTCCCAATAATAATTCAATACAACACAGGTTAACTGTAACTACTCCAGGGGCCTAAGGCATTAAACCCCACGCTGGGCGCCAATTGTAACCGTTCCAACCCACTTGGACTGCAAACATGTTGATATAAAATTACTATATAAAACAATTTCAATAACGTCATGTGAAGTTCGAGGTGGTGGGGGTTAAACATCGTAACGAAACGCAACAACTATAGAAGTGAACAATAACATCTGTAAATAAGATTGACGCGTTACACATATTTACGAAAACAAGTCCTGGGACAGCTGAGTGGGGAATCAAACCCTATCAAGGTTGAGTGTACCACGTATCAACACTCAGACCAGAAATAAATGCTTTGGCCGAATTGGGAATCGAATCCAGGACCTCTGGACCCAAAGTCTCAATATAAATTATATCCCAATTCACAGCAGGTGGCAAACTGGATGCTTGAGACGTCCAGTACGTCCACGTATTTCAAACATGAAATAACTTCTCCAGGGCTCTCCTACGGCCACACGCTATGATTATTATTAGTAGTAACGGGAGTAGTAGTAGTAGTAGTAGTAGTATTACAATCTTACAATCTCAATTTCAAAATTAAAAATATCTTAAAGTATATAATAAAATAAAACTAAGAAAATAAATAAAAACAAGTAGTTCCGTGAAGAACTAAAGCCTATTTTCATATATCCTACTTACGATAAGTGTCTCTATCAACATAAAAAAAACAGTTTGTTTGTATTAGATTCGTAGATATTGAGAACCGTCTAATATTTTGGATGGTCACCATGTTGGATTTTTAGCCTATTTTCAATTTTGAAAAAATAGGCTTATGAGATCACCTTTTGTCCGTGTGTCTGTGTGTGCGTGTGTGTGTGTGTGTGTATGTGTGTGAGGTGTGTGTCCCCCCTAATAACTTCTAAACGGCTGGAGAGATTTCAATGAAACTCGGTGAGTTCATAGCACTATTCCGGGCGACCCTAACCGTGCCCTTCAAATTTTGTTACGTATCACCAATCCAACATGGCGGCAGTGCGAAATATTTCACCAGCATTCAATATCTCTGAAACTATTCCCGATATCACCCTGGAATTTTTTACGGTGATAAAGTGAACTACTAGAAGTTCACCTATGTGACTTTTGTAACACAAATAACTACAAAACCAACATGGCGGCCACGCGAATTTGCGACATTTAAATAGACGTTTCTCGCGATTTATCCAACCAAACGCAATACAACTTGGTACAGTATATGTTTATACACATTGTAATGCACCGACATCTAACTTCGTTGAATTGTTTACATAACTACAAGATGGCGGCTGTGCGAAATATTAAAATCTCGTTTTTACTTCTTGTGTCCTAATCATGCGATTGTAGTTTGAATGCTACATGTTCACAATAATCTTCACGTAACAGTACATAACTCTAGGACCTAAATATATAAAATCCAACATGTCAACCATCCGAAATATTTAGTCGGTTCTCAATATCTACGAATGCATTACAGCAATCAAACTGATATTTTGTATGTTGATAGTGGCAGTTAACATAAGTAGGATATATGAAAATAGGCTGTATAGTTCTACACGGAACTACTTGTTATATATGTAGGTCTTAGAGTTTTGTACTATTACATGAAGATTATTGTGTAGGTGTAGTATTCAAACTTCAATCGCATGATTAGTACACAAGAAGAAAAAACGAGTTGTTTAAATTTCGCACAGCTGCCATCTTCTGGTTATGAAAACCATGGAAATGAATGATATGTCATTGGATTAACATTTGTATAGCCTATGCATTTACTGTACCGAGTTTCACTGCACTCGGAAGGTTAAATCACGAGAAACGTCCATTTAAATATGTATAGTTCGCGTCCCCGCCATGCTGGATTGGTGCTCACCAGGTTGTTGAAAGTTCTATAGGTGAACTTATGCTCATAGCCTCTATGAACATACAGAATTCCAGTTTGATTGCTGTAAAAGATTCGTAGATACTGAGAATCGTCTAAATATTTCGGATGGTCGCCATGTTGGATTGTTATACGTATAGGACATAGAGTTATGTACCGTTAAAGAAAAATTATTGCGTAGATCCATTAATCAAACTTTCACTTCCATCGCATGATTACGACACAAGAAATAAAAACTTAATTTTAAAATTTCGCACAGCCGCCATCTTCATATTATGTTAACAATTGAACTAAATTAAATGCCTGTGCATTACAATATGTATAAACATTTAATGTAGCATATTTCACTCCGCTCAGATGGTTAAACGCGAGAAAAGTCTATTAAAATATTTCAACTTCCCTTGGTCGCCATGTTCGTTTTGTATTCTGTATCACCGTACAAAATTTCAGGGTGATATCAGAAATAGATTCGGTAGGTAGAATGCCGGTAAAATATTTCGCACAGCCGCCATATTGAGGTTATTTAACAATTGCATTAAATTAGATGTCAGTGCATTACAATGTGTATTAACTTATCCTGTACCAGGTTTCATTGCGTTTGGATGGTTAAATCGCGAGAAAAGTCTATTTAAAAGTCTCAACTTCGCCTGGCCACCATGTTGGTTTTGTAGTTACCAGGTTTTTGAAAGTCTCATAGGTGAACTTGTAGTTGTGCCCTTTATCACCGTATAAAATGTCAGGTTGATTTCAGTAAAAGTTTCGGAGATATTAAATGCTGGTGAAATATTTCGCACAGCCGCCATGTTGGATTGGTGAGACTTAATAAAGTTTGAAGGCCACGGTCGGGGTCGGCCAAAATTGTGCTATTGCTATTACCTTACCGAGTTTCATTGAAATCGCCCCACCCGTTTTAAAGTTATTGGGGACACACACACACACAGACACACACACACAGACAGGCACACACACACTTTTTTTCATAAAATAAAAATAGGCTAATAAGAGGAAACAAGTAGCTCCGTGAAGAACTAAATAGCGTATTTTCATATATCCTACTGATCTTTTCATTTAAAATTCTCCTGGCTATTACAAGGATTTTCCGAGAAACTTCTATATACATATTTAAATTTCGCATCGCCGCCATGTTGTATTTGTGTTCATCAGGTTTTGGAAAGCCCATAGGAGAACTTATGCTAAAAGCCTCTATCAACATACAACATTTCAGTTTTATTACTGTAATAGATTCGGAGATATTGAGAACCGTTTTTATATTTTGGATGATCACCATGTTGGATTGTTCTCTATGTAAGCCATATAGTTCTGTACCATTAGATGAAGAATATTACATAATTTTATTATTCAAACGCTCACTTCAATCAGAAGGTTAGGAAACAAAACATTTAAAAAATCGCTCAGCCGCCATCTTATTGTTATGAGAAACATTGAATTGAATCAGCTGCCAGAAGATTAAATCTTGTATAAAAATGTATCCTACAAAGTTTCAGTGTAATCGGTGGATTAAATCTCGAGAAAATCCCATTTAAATATTTTAAATTCGCTTAGCCGCCATGTTGGTTTGGTACTTATCATGTTTTAAGCATCCCATAGCTAAGCTTATCTCAGTATTCTCTATTACCGTACAAAGTTTCAGGGTGATATTGGTAATAGTTTCAGAGATATAGAATGCCAGTGAAATATTTCGCACAGCCGCCATGTTGGAATGGTGGCACGTATTACAATTTGAAGGGCACATTGGGGGTCGGACAAAATAGTGCTATGTCTTTACCGCGTTTCATTGAAATTTCTTTAGCCGTTTAGATTTTATGATGGGCGGGGAGGAGACTAATCATATAATTTAGGTACATATTATTTGCAAATTTGATTTCTACCTTATTTTTAATTTCATTTCTTTCAATTTATAGCACTTGTATACGTGATATATAATAAATAATGTTACACAATAAATCCCACAAATAATTAGAATGGATCCTCCGCTGAATCGTGGATATACCGCCATTGAATTCAATGTGCTTACTTAGAAAATCAATTATTTATTATTATTATTATTGGACACATGTGAAATAGTACATTATGCAACGAGCCTATAATGGCAATAATTAAGACACGAGTGTGTTTATAAAACGAGCGTATGCGAGTCAAATAACACAAAATAGAGTGTAACAAACGCTTTAAAATTAAAATATATCGTATTATCAACTAGTTATTCTTCTAATTCGATGCGTATAGAATGTCAACGGAAGGCAAATCAATTGTGTCCCAAATAGAACAGTTATGACATTGGTGGAAAAGTTTCACGTAGAAATCGATTTACTGAACTGAGAGCTGATTATAATTTCCGTGGAACTATTGTCGTACGCCTGTTTTCTCCATGACATTCTGGTGTGAAAATGTTATCAACAGAATTCACTAAAATTGTCGGCGAAATCTTATGTATGTGTAGAAATTGGAGTTGTGGATATTAAGGTACAGTGCTATTTCTTTTGCACTGTTGCCAAGTTTGTTTATGCATTGTAACTACAATGGTTGATCCAATATATGGTACATTGTTAACTTTCAAATCATGTTAATGCATGACCGACATCCTGGATTTTGTGTGCATGTCAGAAGCTATCCTTTCCCAATTGGTCAATGAATGAAAATATTGAGCTCTGATTGGTTGGAAAAACTGTGTTATAATGAAAAGTAGTACTTCAATTACCCCCATTACGATACAGTTTTCTGACATATAATATTTACATATCGACATCGTAGAACATACTAGTACATTATGCAACGAGCCTATAATGGCAATAATTAAGCCACGAGTATGTTTATAAAACGAGCGTATTTCCATACGAGTGTCTTAATTACCATTATAGGCGAGTTGCATACGACTGTTTATGTTCGACGATAATTATAACTTTATTATATGTTTTAACATAAATATTCATAAATATCTGTTGAGAGTCAGCCACTTGAATTTTGTGATCGGAGAGCGAGCGCTGGGTATATCTCTGTCTTTCAAGATCTCTGAACGACCAACGCATGTACTCTGTGTGCTTGCAATGCCATATGCAGGCCATATGTTTACATCTGCCGTCCCACAGTAATATTGTCACCGGAGTCGTTTGAAGGCTATGCGCTGTGTAGAAATTAGTGTTGGTTATATTAAGGTACAGTGCTATATCTTGTCTCATATTCGCCAGTTTATTTACGTGAACATATGGACGGTGCGTATTCCATGTCGGTAATTTATTATAGTTCGATGTTGTGTTTATGTCCGACATGTTGGATTTTGAGCGCATGCGTGAAGGTATCGTTACCTAATTGGTCAATGAACGAACTCTGATTGGCTGTAGAAACTGTATCATAATGAAAAACAGTGTTATAATGACCATCATTATGATACAGTTTTCTGACACATAATAGTGAGGGTCGAACATAAACTATTTTATGTTCGAACATAAATATTCATAAATGTCTGTCGAGATTTCGCCAGTTTTATGTACTGAACAGAGCGCATGAGACGCAGGGAATGCCTTGTATTTACCATGGCCTCCTCGATTACCCTACTATGACACTAGGCCAGGCAGTGAAATTTAATTGGAAGACTGTGGAACTCGGCGCATCTAATTATCTAATTGGTCAAACAACTCTTTCTTGAGCTGTGATTGGTGGGAGAAATTGTTTTATGATGAACAAGTAGTTCCGTGAAGAACTATCCAGCCTCCTTTCATATATCCTACTTATGTTAATTGTCTCATCTACATACAAAATTTCAGTTTGATTGCTGTAATAGATCCGAAGATATTGAGAACCGACTAAATATTTCGGTTGGTCGCCATGTTGGATTTTGTATAGGTAGGTCCTAGAGTTATGTAGTGTTACATGAAGATTATTGTGTACGTGTAGCATTCCAACTTCAATCGCATGATTAGGACACAAGAAGTAACAAGGAGATTTTAAAATGGAAATGGAAACAATTGAAATAAATTAGATTCCAGTGGATTGACATTCGTATAAGGATTTCCTGTACCAAGTTTCACTGCACTCGGATGGTTAATTTGCGAGAAATGTCCATGTGAATATTTATACTTCGCGTCGCCGCCTTGTTGGATTTGTGGTCACCAGGTTATTTAAAGTCCCATAGGTGAACTTAAGTTCATAGCCCCTATGAACATTTAAAAAAATCATTTTGATTGCTATAATAGATTCGTAGATATTCAGAGCCGTCTAAATATTTCGGATGGTCACCATGTTGGATTGTTAAATGTATAGGCCATAGAGTCATATACCATTAAGGGAAAATTATTGCGTAGGTACATTATTCAAACTTTCACATCGATCGCATGATTACGACACAAGAAATAAAAACTTAATTTTAAAATTCGCAAAGTCGCCATCTTGAGGTTATGTAAACAATTCAACTAAATTAGATACCAGTGTACTACAATGTGTATAAACATTTCCTGTACCAGATTTCATTGCGGTTGGAACATTAAATAGCGAGAAAGGTCTATTTAAAATTTTCAAATTCGCTTGACCGCCATGTTCGTTTTGTAGTTAACCGGTTTTTGAAAGTCTTATAGATGAACTTCCAGTAGTGCCCTTTATCTCCGTCCAAAATTTCAGGCGTGATACCGCTAATAGTTTCAGAGATATAGAATGCCGGTGAAATATTTCGCACATCCGCCATCTTGTGGTTATGTAAATAATTGAACCAAGTTAGATGTCGGTGCATTTCAATTTGTATAAACATAAACTGCACCAAGTGTTATTGTGTTTGGTTGGTTAAATCGCGAGAAACGTCTATTTAAAAGTCGCAAATTCGCGTGGCCGCCATGTTGGTTTTGTAGTTACCAGTTTTTCAGATGTCACATAGGTGAACTTCTAGTAGTTTCCTTTATCACCGTAAAAAATTCCAGGGTGATATCGGGAATAATTTCTGAGATATTGAATGCTGGTGAAATATTTCGCACAGCCGCCATGTTGGATTGGTGAGACATAACAAAATTTGAAGATCACGGTCGGGGTCGTCCAAAATAGTGCTAAGAACTTGCCGAGTTTCATTGAAATAGCTCCAGCTCTTTAGAAGTTATTAGGGGACAAACACACACACATGCACACACGGACAAAAGGTGATCTCATAAGCCTATTTTTTTTTTCTTTCAAAATTGAAAATTGGCTAAAAATAGTGTTATAATGAGCCTCATTGAAATAAAACTATCACACAACACAGAATCAACAATGTATATATGTGGATAGGCCTGTTCCCTAGTTATTAATGTTACCTTTTAGTTTATTATGTATTAATTTCGAAACCTGTTTTTATATTTGACATTAGATCAAATTTAGATTTAGTTTTTATATTATATTTAGATTAAGCTTTTTACTACTATGCATTTTGATCTGTGTGAACTTCCTAGTTTTAAGAATTACATGAAGATATTAATGCTGACATATCATGAAATGTATTTTACTGTGTAGGTGCACTGTTATTGGGGCGCACACTGAGCCCTGTTGTGTATCATCAACAAATAAATAAATAAATAAATAAATGCAGTTTTCTGACATATAATAGTCAGGGTAGAACATAAATGATATAAAGAGTCAATACTCTCCCCTAGTCTCCAGTCATCCGAGTTTGAGAGACAATAGCTTTCTCGTAAAAGAGAAGAAACTGTGTTGTGTTGCTCATCGTTGCGATGCAATATCACTCTTTGTGCAAGGGAAGAGTGGTTTTGATTCGCAGACAAAAGAAGTGCTCACATCGCATCAGGAAGCTCAGCATCCGTTCGCCCTTTTCCAGCTCGTTCCTCTTATTCTCCTGAGAAAGCGTTTCTTTCAGTTTGAGGCTGTTATATCTCGTTCTTTAGTTTCCAGAGAATGAATTCTATTACTGCACAAATACAGAGAGAGTTTTTATAACTGAAACTTTATTTCAGAAGATCCATCAGGCAGGTGAAGTTAACGTTGGCGAAATGAAGAGAATTATTAGCAATATCCAACAAAGTGTATTTAATTCTGTTGGGTTGAATAGGTTGTTCTTGTTCATGTTCCTGTTCTTGCTGTTGTTGTTCCAGCGGTTGCTGTTCCTGCTATTGTTCCTGCTATTGTTCCTGCTAGTGTTGTTCCTGCGGTTGTTGTTCTTGCTATTGTTCCTGCTGTTGTTGCTTATGTTGTTGTTGGAGTTCTTGCTGTAGTTCTTGTTTCAGTTGTTGTTGTTGTTGTTCTTGCTGTTGTTCCTGCTGTTCTTGCTTCTGTTGTTGGTGGTGTTGTTGTTGTTCTTGCTGTAGTTCTTGTTTCTGTTGTTGTTGTTGTTGTCGTCGTTGTTGTTCTTGCTATTGTTCCTGCTGTTGTTGTTGTTGTTTCAGTTGTACTTGTTGTTGTCGTTGTGCTTGCTGTTGTTCCTGCTGTTGTTGTTTCTGTTGTTCTTGTTGTTGTCGTTGTGCTTGCTGTTGTTCCTGCTGTTGTTGTTGTTTCTGTTGTTCTTGTTGTTGTTGTTGTGCTTGCTGTTGTTCCTGCTGTTGTTGTTTCTGTTGTTCTTGTTGTTGTCGTTGTGCTTGCTGTTGTTCCTGCTGTTGTTGTTGTTTCTGTTGTTCTTGTTGTTGTTGTTGTGCTTGCTGTTGTTCCTGCTGTTGTTGTTTCTGTTGTTCTTGTTGTTGTTGTTGTGCTTGCTATTGTTCCTGCTGTTGTTGTTTCTGTTGTTCTTGTTGTTGTCGTTGTGCTTGCTGTTGTTCCTGCTGTTGTTGTTGTTTCTGTTGTTCTTGTTGTTGTTGTTGTGCTTGCTGTTGTTCCTGCTGTTGTTGTTTCTGTTGTTCTTGTTGTTGTCGTTGTGCTTGCTGTTGTTCCTGTTGTTGTTGTTGTTTCAGTTGTACTTGTTGTTGTTGTTGTGCTTGCTATTGTTCCTGCTGTTGTTGTTTCTGTTGTTCTTGTTGTTGTCGTTGTGCTTGCTGTTGTTCCTGCTGTTGTTGTTGTTTCTGTTGTTCTTGTTGTTGTTGTTGTGCTTGCTGTTGTTCTTGCTGTTGTTGTTTCAGTTGTACTTGTTGTTGTTGTTGTGCTTGCTATTGTTCCTGCTGTTGTTGTTGTTTCTGTTGTTCTTGTTGTTGTTATTGTGCTTGCTGTTGTTCCTGCTGTTGTTGTTTCTGTTGTTCTTGTTGTTGTCGTTGTGCTTGCTGTTGTTCCTGCTGTTGTTGTTGTTTCAGTTGTACTTGTTGTTGTTGTGCTTGCTATTGTTCCTGCTGTTGTTGTTTCTGTTGTTCTTGTTGTTGTCGTTGTGCTTGCTGTTGTTCCTGCTGTTGTTGTTGTTTCTGTTGTTCTTGTTGTTGTTGTTGTGCTTGCTGTTGTTCCTGCTGTTGTTGTTTCTGTTGTTCTTGTTGTCGTTGTGCTTGCTGTTGTTCCTGCTGTTGTTGTTTCTGTTGTTCTTGTTGTTGTTGTTGTTGTTGTTGTTGTTGTTGTTGTTGTTGTTGTGCTTGCTGTTGTTCCTGCTGTTGTTGTTTCTGTTGTTCTTGTTGTTGTCGTTGTGCTTGCTGTTGTTCCTGCTGTTGTTGTTTCTGTTGTTCTTGTTGTTGTTGTGCTTGCTGTTGTTCCTGCTGTTGTTGTTTCTGTTGTTCTTGTTGTTGTCGTTGTGCTTGCTGTTGTTCCTGCTGTTGTTGTTTCTGTTGTTCTTGTTGTTGTCGTTGTGCTTGCTGTTGTTCCTGCTGTTGTTGTTGTTTCTGTTGTTCTTGTTGTTGTCGTTGTGCTTGCTGTTGTTCCTGCTGTTGTTGTTTCTGTTGTTCTTGTTGTTGTCGTTGTGCTTGCTGTTGTTCCTGCTGTTGTTGTTTCTGTTGTTCTTGTTGTTGTCGTTGTGCTTGCTGTTGTTCCTGCTGTTGTTTCTGTTGTTCTTGTTGTTGTCGTTGTGCTTGCTGTTGTTCCTGCTGTTGTTGTTGTTTCTGTTGTTCTTGTTGTTGTCGTTGTGCTTGCTGTTGTTCTTGCTGTTGTTGTTTCTGTTGATCTTGTTGTTGTCGTTGTGCTTGCTGTTGTTCCTGCTGTTGTTGTTGTTTCTGTTGTTCTTGTTGTTGTTGTTGTGCTTGCTGTTGTTCTTGCTGTTGTTGTTTCTGTTGTTCTTGTTGTTGTCGTTGTGCTTGCTGTTGTTCCTGCTGTTGTTGTTGTTTCTGTTGTTCTTGTTGTTGTCGTTGTGCTTGCTGTTGTTCCTGCTGTTGTTGTTGTTGTCTGTTGTTCTTGTTGTTGTTGTTGTGCTTGCTGTTGTTCTTGCTGTTGTTGTTTCTGTTGTTCTTGTTGTTGTTGTGCTTGCTGTTGTTCCTGCTGTTGTTGTTTCTGTTGTTCTTGTTGTTGTTGTTGTGCTTGCTGTTGTTCCTGCTGTTGTTGTTTCTGTTGTTCTTGCTGTTGTCGTTGTGCTTGCTGTTGTTCCTGCTGTTGTTGTTGTTTCTGTTGTTCTTGTTGTTGTTGTTGTGCTTGCTGTTGTTCTTGCTGTTGTTGTTTCTGTTGTTCTTGTTGTTGTCGTTGTGCTTGCTGTTGTTCCTGCTGTTGTTGTTGTTTCTGTTGTTCTTGTTGTTGTCGTTGTGCTTGCTGTTGTTCCTGCTGTTGTTGTTGTTGTTTCTGTTGTTCTTGTTGTTGTTGTTGTGCTTGCTGTTGTTCTTGCTGTTGTTGTTTCTGTTGTTCTTGTTGTTGTTGTGCTTGTTGTTGTTCCTGCTGTTGTTGTTGTTTCTGTTGTTCTTGTTGTTGTTGTTGTTGTGCTTGCTGTTGTTATTGTTCTTGTTGTTGTCGTTGTGCTTGCTGTTGTTCCTGCTGTTGTTGTTTCTGTTGTTCTTGTTGTTGTCGTTGTGCTTGCTGTTGTTCCTGCTGTTGTTGTTGTTGTTTCTGTTGTTCTTGTTGTTGTCGTTGTGCTTGCTGTTGTTCTTGCTGTTGTTGCTGTTCCTGTTGTTCTTGTTGTTGTCGTTGTGCTTGCTATTGTTCTTGCTGTTGTTCCTGCTGTTCTTGCTTCTGTTGTTGGTGTTGTTGTTGTTCTTGCTTCTGTTGTTGTTGATGTTGTTGCTGCTGTTCGGGATTTGTGACATCGCGTCATGTATCCCCGTGTAGTTTGGTGTGTGTAGAATCTGTAAAAAGTCATATACGTGAATATCTCACGGCCATATTTGAAAATGTCGTCAGTGCTACCAGCTACTGAAAAATCGCAACTGAAATTTGGGCTCTATGTTGAATATCTCAGAAAGTATGCATGGGAGCTATTCCAAAATTGGTACACATATAGATAATAATATTTCAGTTTCATTTCCAGGAGGCCATACATGAGAGTGTTGCCCAGATGATTATACGGCTGCTAATAGGTCATATTGTTATATGCATGTAACTTCCATACTATTAATTAGATTTCAACCAAATTCCGTAAGTAGTATGTGTACCATAACTTCGCGTATTTCATTAGCGACCAAGGCAGCAACTGTTAATAAATGCTCTCTCTATTTTTGTATCCTGATAACAATATATCAGAAACAACATGTTCAGTAAAGAACATATAGCCTACTTTCTCCTAAATGCATGGGTATTGTTATAACTCTTTGTCCTTTTCAAGGAGTATAATTGAAAGTTGGTTGTAGTAGCTTGTTGAAATACAACGTGCTATACGGATATTAAACATGAATATGAGGTGCCCTTTGCTAGTGCTACCTCTGTAAAAAATTTCATTCAATTCGGTTTCGTCGTGTTAGAATCGATATGGGGAATGGATTTGCACACATACATGGCCGCTATTTGCAAACTATTGGGCTGATGACCTTGTAGTCAGTCATAAGATGCTTTCCACAAAAAGGCATGTTGTTGCAAAATCTGGCAGAGAACAAATGATTAGGATGGTCGTAATTTGATTTAAGCTTTTAACATTTGGGTGGCCGTCATTCCGTTTTCGTCAAGATGGCGGCGATATAAAACATGACACTGAGGTGCCCTTTGCTAGTGCTACCTCTGTACCAAATTTCGTTCAATTCGGTTTCACCGTGATTGAATTGAAAGGGGGAATCGATTTGCACACATACATGGCCACCATCTGCAAACTATTGGGCTGATGATCTTGCAGCTTGGTCAGAATATGCTTCCCACATAAAGATATGTTGTTGCAAAATTTGGTAGAGACTAGATTATTAGGTTGGTCGTAATTACATTTTAGCTTTTGACATTTGGGTGGCCGCGATTAAGTTTCCGTCAAGATGGCGGTAATATAAAACATGACACTGATGTGCCCTTTGCTACTGCTATCTCTGTACCAAATTTCGTTTCATTCGGTTTCACCGTGTTCGAATTAATAGGGGGAATCGATTTTCACACAAAGATGGCCGCCATCCGCAAAATATTAGGCTAATGACCAATTAGTTTGGTCAAAGGATGCTCCCTCCATAAAGGTATGTTGTTGCAAAATTTGGTAGAGATCGGATGATTATGTTATAGCGTGGCAAGTTAGACCTGGCCTGTCATGGCGCTGTCTCGTCTAGGAGGGGAAGTAGTGGGATCACTAGACGCAAATGCGATTTCCCCTCATTGGTGCAACAACTGTTTGGGGCTGCTCGCTGCTCGTCGTGGTTACATTATGCAAGCAAAAAGTATCGAATAGGAGCATTCTCAGTGACATAGCATTGGTATTGGTGGTAATGAAATGAGGGCGCGCCCACTTCACACACTCCTGACAGGAAGCTTGTTGCCGTGCTTGTCAAAGTACAGAGCCACTCAGTCTTGCTTCGCATGCCTCGACAGCATCTGTACCCTGCCAAGGTGTTGGGAATAATGACTACTTGGCAACATTTAACTAGCGCGTGATGAAGTATGTGCTCACTGGTTGACAAAGAATCCAGGCGGGGGGATGACGTAATGCAATTGGACGCACATGCGCATTGGAAGGTTCAGATCTAACTTGTTCCGTTATAGTCGTAATTTGATTTAAGCTTTGAACATTTGTGTGGCCGCCATTACGTTTCTATCAAGATGGTGGCGATATAAAACATGACACTGAGGTGCCCTAGGCTAGTGCTACCTCTGTACCAAATTTCGTTCCATTCGGTTTCACCGTTTTTGAATTAATAGGGGGAATCAATTTTGACACAAAGATGGCCGCTATCCGCAAACTATTACGCTAATGACCCATTAATTTTGTCAAAGGATGCTTCCTCCATAAAGGTATGTTGTTGCAAAATTTGGTAGAGATCCGATGATTAGGTTAGTCGTAATTTGATTTAAGCTTTAAACATTAGTGTGGCCGCCATTGCGTTTCCGTCAAGATGGTAGCGATATAAAACATGACACTGAGGTGCCCTTTGGTAGTACTACCTCTGTACCAAATTTCGTTCCATTCGGTTTCACCGTGTTCGAATTAATAGGGGGGATCGATTTTCACACAAAGATGGCCGCCATCCGCAAACTATTAGGCTGATGACCTATTAGTTTGGTCAAAGGATGCTCCCCTCATAAAGGTATGTTGTTGCAAAATTTGGTAGAGATCGGATGATTAGGTTAATCGTAATTTGATTTAAGCTTTGAACATTTGTGTGGCCGCCATTACGTTTCCGTCAGGATGGCGGCGATATAAAACATGACACTGAGGTGTCCTTTGCTAGTGCTATCTTTGTATCAAATTTCGTTCAATTCGCGTTCACCGTGTTCGAATTGATAGGGGGGACAGACATTCAGAGTACACACACACACACAGACTCACACACACACACATACACACGCACACACAGACAGACACACTTTTTTCGCCCTGTGTTGATCTCATAAGTCTACTTTCATTTTTTTCAAAAATCGAAAGTAGGCTAAAAATGAGAGCCAACAGCTCGAAACTTTGAACAAGTATAGTACATGACCTTCTACAATAATTTGGAGTAACTAATATAATTCGGTGGTGCCACGATGGTTCTAAGCCTGCTGATAGCTCCTATTTTTAAATGCATGTAACTTCTATACCAACAATTCGTTACACCCTAATATCTAGATATCAAAAATGCAAGCCAACATCTCTAAACTTTGCTCATGTACAGTAAATGCCATTTTAGATTAATTCGGAGTAACTGATATACATCAGTGCTGCCAACATGATTCTAAGCCTGCTGATAGGTCCAATATTTAAATGCATGTAACTTCTATACTAACAAATGGTTTTTATCCAAAATTGACGCAATTGTAGATAATAATATTTCAAATTAATTCTGAGGAACACATACATAAAACCGTTGCAAACATGATTTTACGCGCACTGATAGATCCATCTCTAACTGCACGTAACGGCATTACTGTGTTTTGGACTTTAACAAAATTTTGTATGTGCATTCTGTACCTTACGAGATGGAACTAAGATTATATTCAGAGTTACCAGGTCTGTCAATTGCAGTGCTCTATTACACTACTCTATGGCAGGTATATTTCGAACTAATAAGAAATGTTGATATTACCACTTAATTTCGTCATTATTCTACTTAAATATATACAGGGTGTAACAAAATTGTACGCCACAAAATGCTGGACACATTCGTCACACGTAGACGAAAAAATTATGTTATATGAACATGGGTCCGGAAACGCTTTGTTTCCATGTTACACGTCTTTGTCCCTAACTCATTAATCATGGGAAACACACAAGAACAGAACGCCAGAATCATGGGGAACATGCACTCTTGGTTACGTCTGGTTACGTTGTCATTATCGTAGGTGCACCGCCAGTGGTTTGTTTTACATGGCCCTGTTGCCATGCGACTTAGCTGTGCGACAAAACATGTACTTCATGCACGATGGAGCACCTCCTCATTTTAGTGTTAATGTCCGTCGGCTTCTAAATAACAGATTTTGTGACAGATGGATAGGTAGAGGTGGACCAATTGCCTGGCCTCCACACTCTCTGGACCTAAAATCACTGGACTTTTATTTGTGAGAGCATTTGAAAGCTCTTGTGTATTGAACTCCAGTACAAGATGTTCAGCGTCTCTGTGCTAGTATTATGGAAGGCTGAGAAACCATAAGCAGTACTGCAGGGATACATCAGCGCATCCGAGATTCACTACGACAGCTGGTTGATGCATGTATCAATGCGCACGGAGGGCATATCGAACATATCCTGTGAGAAGGAGTTGCATGTGGTATGCTGGTATGTTCTGTTCTTGTATGTTTCCCATGATTAATGAGTTGGAAACAATGAGGTAAAAAAAAGAAAGGAAGGAAAAAAGGAAGGAAGGGAAAAAAGAAGGAAGAAAAAAAGGAAGGAAGGGAAAACGGAAGGAAGGGAAAAAGGAAGGAAGGGAAAATGGAAGGAAAGGAAAATTGAAGTAAGGAAAAAAGGAAGGAAAGAACGGAGATGCATTTATTAATCACATGTAACAGTTTTTTCAAGATTATGGAATAACCCGTCTTATTTGGGTACAATCGTGTTGACCGATTGAAAAGCATCCAACTTTCTTTTAATTACTGATACTTTGTTCGGAGGAATATGAACATAATTTTTTAAACCCCCTGATCTAATTAATTCTTTTACTCGCTTGCTCATCAATTTATTAATGCATCAATTCATTCATCCACTGGTTCAGCGATCGCCGACTGGCCACCCACACACCATTAGTGTCACGCGGGTAGTGGAATAAAGGCGCTAACTCAGCAGAAAGTCTGTTGGACTAATTAAACATCCAAGTGTCGCATATTGTTTGGTTTGGGGGCACCACTGTGTCAGCGAACTGGCAGGCCTCCAGCAGTGAAGCTAAAATAACGGCTTCATCTCTTAAATGTCTGGGGGGTGGCGCTGTCTGGTGCCAGGGAGTCTAGCGCCCCGTCATTCATGCGCCCTCGGCATGCTTGGTCAATGGAACAGCTTTATTCTGTGACCCGCAAGATTTATCTCCTCCAGAGCACTGCAGACTCTTGCTTTCAATATCTAACTCGAGACACTCTGGAGGATTCTTAGTGACCCAGATCATGTAGAGTACACTTTCATCTTGGCTGGGAAAAATCAAAACATGGAATTTGTTCATTCAGAATTGAAAAGAAAATCCACTGCCTGCTTCCAGTCTCCGACCGGGTCAGGAATGGAATGAATGAAGCCCCAATCTAGCGGCGAGGATATGAAGTATGCCGGCTGTCGAAGCCTGTCGCACTCCTCTGGGGCAATGATTAGATGAATGACAGATGAAATGAAATGATAGTGGAGAGTGTTGCTGGAATGAAATTGTGACAGGGAAAACCGGAGTACCCGGAGAAAAACCAGTCTGCCTCCGTTTTGTCCAGCACAAATCTCACATGGAGTGACCGAGATTTGAACCACGGACCCAGCGGTGAGAGGCCAGCGTGCTGCCGCCTAAGCCACGGAGGCTTGCTCATTCAGAATTAAATTGAAATAAAATGAAATATTTACCGCCTTACTTGAGATTAGTATACGTAGACAGAAATGTTCAAGTTCTGATTCTTTAAGAAAATTTCTGGACTGTGCAGACCATTGAGGGCATTGGCCTACGAAGCGATGGTTGCTTAGGCATTTGCCCGTAAATTGTGGACTGCCATTTGGTCAACGCATCGTGTCACTTCAACCATTTTTTGCACTTTTTTCGCTTGGGTTTCAGCCTTCTTGATCAGGCATCTACTTAATTGTCCTCACGAGACTGAGTGCACCCCCGTTCTGAACGTCACGTCAGTTTAAAAATCTCTTATCGAGTCGGGAATCGAATCCAGAGACCTAAAGACAAGCGTGCTACTCGTACACCACAGATCAAGCTGAAATTTTCCAAATACAGCAGAATTAAAAGGAGCATCTTAATGTGGCGTTGAATACTGAAGTAATCGAATCCACAACAAAATCAGAAAGATAAAGGACAAGGGTTTTACTCGAGTTCTCTAAAATTCTTCAGTCAATAATTATTTCTACTCCTCATTATTTACAACTCAGATGGTTGAAACTCTCTGAACACACGACACTTCCAATCATTGTCATTCTAGTGCATAACATTGTACACGTCAATAACCAATCTCAATTGTGTGATACTGTCAATTAATAGATTAAACCCATAGCACATGAAACCTATGTACAGAATAAACACGCAAGATTCCCACACCACTAAACTCAACAACTCTTTTATGAACAGAACCACATGCATCTCGTCAACATTCCCATCACTGTAACTGTCAAACATCGACTCACGTCTTTCTTCCAAGAACGATACAGCGAGAAGGTTCGTTAACGTAGCAAATACTGCACTGATTGCAAACACAATATACACAATTTAATTTAGCCTCTTTTCCATTTATGGTTTGGTTGCGTTTTTCTGTCTGATACATGGTTTGAATGCACTCTTCTATATTGCGCATGTTTAACTTAACTTCTTTAAATTCAAATCCAAATCGTGTTTCTCTGCAATTGAAATGTGTATAGGCTGTATAAAAAGAAGTTGCAACACCCCTATATTTTGATCGTGGCTTCATCGCTAGATAGTGGCCCAACGACCAGATTCTTTCAATAAAATATAATAATACCAGATTCAGGTTCAGAGGAGAAATTTCAGACTCTTTCTAAATTAAGACAGGAGTTAGGCAGGGAGATAGGCTCTCACCCGTGTTATTCAACTGTGCACTTGAAATCGTCATCCGCGAGTGACGCAAAGAAATGAACGATGGGCTCCAAAATGGAGTAAGACTGGGTTTCAAGAACATGAACCTTTCTATTGTTTGCCTAGCTTTTGCAGACGATCTTGTAATTTTCTCCGATTCTTTAGATATGGCCACAAAACAAATTGACCAGCTACAGCCACAGGCAACAAAAGCTGGTCTTCAGATCTCATTGGAGGAAACACAGTTCATAACTAACATAAAGCCAGCACCTGCAGAGCTAAAAGTAAACGAGGAGAAAATCAAACGGACAGGAAATTTTAAATATCTCGGTGAGTGGGTAGAACCCAACTTCTGTGAGAAAGAAACCTTCACTTCGCGCATGAATAAAATGGAAATAGCGTACCAACTCACCAAGGACGTTTAAAACCATAAGTCAATAACCCTGAACGCAAAACTCAGGCATTATTGCACTGCCATACGACCAGTGGCTCTGTGCAGCGGAATGCCTCACTATGAACAAGAAAGGCCTGGTAGAAAAATTGGAGATCAAAGAAAGAGAGAAAGAAAGAAAGAAAGAAAGAAAGATAGATAGAAAGAAAGAAAGAAAGAAAGAAAGAAGATAGAAAGAAAGAAAGAAAGAAAGAAAGAAAGAAAGAAAGAAAGATCTTGAGAAAAAATAATTGGCCCGATTAAAATCAAAGGTGAATATAGACGACGGCATAACGATGAGCTGTGTATTCATGTCCAAAAGATCACTGATGTTTTGAGAAAAAGGGGAATTGCATTTTATGGCCACTTGCTTAGAATGAAACCCACACGATTGACGGACCTTAACCTATTTTAAAGATAAAAATACCAAGCCAGCCTAGTTCGAAGAGGTGGCAAGTGACATACAAGAGATGGAGATTACCTGTGGAGATATTTAAGATCGCAATCCCCTCAGGAAAAAACTAAACGACCACCAGACTTTTCAAGAAAAACCAAAGTTAAAGACGGGAATGATTTGGACGGAAGAAAGAAAAGAGCAACACCGGTAACGTATGAAGGAGCAGTGGGCAAAGATCAAAGCCCAGAGAAGTCAGCTGTGGTCCTTAGTGGGCCGATACGATTATAGAAGAAGAATACCGTAATAATAATCTTTCGGCGTTTCCTCTTCCATGCATAGATTTTATTCTTTAATAATTCTCTCTCTTCAGATGCTGCGCTCGAGTGTCGCTACTGTCGGATTTGGATGTCACGTGTGAACCTCTGGATGGATTTTGATGCGGTTTTCACATTTCCGTAGAGGATATAATTATCTAGGAAGATTTCTGTAGAAAATAATTTGTTTATGATCAAAGGAAGACAATCAGTAACGATTTCAGTGAAAAGTCGAAAAAACACATGGCGTCCGTGCGCTTTGTAAGCTTAAGCTGGGTACACCGTTAAAAATGTCTATATACTCCGAGTGTAAGAATTGTTCATCATGAAAAATTCTACAAGAAAGTTCGCAAGAGCATATCTCTATCTTCAATACATCGCCCACTATATGTGTGTTTTTCCGTTTTCATTTCTTCCATCAATCTCCATTCAAATACTGAGGCGACAGTTTACGAGTAGGCTAGGGGCGAAACTATCACTCCAGTTTCAGCCTAGCTAGCAGGCGAACATATTACACCAGATACAGCAAGCAGCAAACTGTCAAGTCGTGTTGAGTTAAAACTTCAGAGAAGAGTGGTTGTGTTTGGAGTTTGCCAGGAAGAGCAACTCAGCCTTTCTTCATTTTATGAACTTTCCGTTCCGCAAAATACATACCGGTAATTAAAAAATATACGAAGCTGAAATTTCGCAAGAGCTACAGTTTAAACAAATCAAACCGAGAATACGTTGTCTCGCTCAAATATCGTCGCGCATCGTAGTTGCACTCACCCAATAACAGTTTGT
This sequence comes from Meconema thalassinum, assembly GCA_946902985.2. Lineage (NCBI taxonomy): Eukaryota > Metazoa > Arthropoda > Insecta > Orthoptera > Tettigoniidae > Meconema > Meconema thalassinum. The sequence continues at coordinate 2,124,555,269 of OX336388.2, forward strand.
GTAAATACCCGGATGTAATTACTATAGAGTAGTTTTCAAAACGCGACTTGTGTGCACTAAATGTGTGATATTATTGTTGGTAATTTTCAGTAAGGAAACAATTTGCCATGGGGAAATTACCCCCATTCGAAAATAAAGCAAATGAATGGATGAATTTGGTATGTAACTATTTCAACAGTACTTGAGAGTATTGTTGCGGCTGTGAGTTTGTTTCGTCGCCTCGCCGCGTGAGTCACAGCCGCCCCCGGGTTTGTGCTCTGCCTCAGTGTATTACGTGCGCCTTACGCAACGGGCTGCGTGGACAAAGGGATGGTCCAGAATATTCGTGACCCAGCCAGTGATGGAAATCTCAAGAAGCCGTGAATCCTGGACGGGTCTAGAAGCATTCATTGAGTCACCAGCCTGCTATATAAGAGCGACCTGGCCAGCGAGGTGCACAGTTTTTTTGAGCTAGTGCTTGCTTTTACCAGAGCGACAGTTGTTGGTGACGTGACTTGCGAAACCCTAGTGAAGCTGATTCTCTTGACAGCGAAGGAGTGTGAAGCCTACGGAGGGACTGTATTTGAAGAGTGTGTGTTTACCTAGTGCGACAGAGATATTGTGGTGAATTGCGAAAACACCGGGGGCTGTTTCCCTAGCCAGCGGACAGCGGAGCAGAGTGTAGTGGAGAGTGACAGGCTATCGTAAATAACTGTAGCTTGTGGATTCAAGGAAGTGTTGCAGGTAGTTCTACCGAGGCCACCGGTCCCATTAGGAGGGATTAACTTCTGTGGCATATTGACAAGTGAAAGGCAAGTGTTCCCTACAAGAGAATGAGATACTAATTGCTTGTATTTGCTATTGTGTGGTGTATCTTTCTGGCCCGCAATAAAGCTAATACGTTTCTTTAAAGGAACAATTTGTGTTGTGCTTCTACCCACCGTAATCCAGTTAACGGAAGTGCCACTAGGGGGTGGCACGTAACAGTATCACGTACTGTGATCGGATATGTCGATACTGCAGCAGCACTCTTATAATGAACAGCCGCGTCACGTACCACCGATCAATCACTTCTCACAGCCACTGTGGTTCATAGAGAAAGTAATATCTAGGAGGTCAGGAAGTAATCTTCCCATCCCACTTGTGCTAAATGGAGTATCGTACGTACTAAATGAGCAATAAACAGAATCGAACACCTGCCTCCATATAACTAGGAACGCCGGACACGTAACACATTTCATTTTACGGAGGTGCAGTCAGTGGCTATACACGACGAGCACACCAGAGAGCTAAAGCAGAGTGTTTCGATTCTTGGACTCAGCAACTCTGGGTGGGGTTTTTATATTCTCACTCACTCCAGACAGATGATGGCTAACGAAGCGCCTTTCTCATTCCTAATCCGACAAATGCTTATATTCTCAGACACCCAATAAACCCCGCACTTGACAGATAAAGATGCGTGTGCCCGTGTAACCGATCTTACTTCAAAGAGATCAATCTAATTGCCCATCAACAAAGGTTGGTTGGTTGGTTCCTTGGTTTAGGGGCTGTGATAACGCGGTCATGTAGCCCCGTGTACTTTGGGTGTGTGTAGAATATGTCTGATAACAGGTGTTACTATGTGATGACTGTATTAGTGTGTGTTATCTGCTTTTAATTCAAGTAGGGACTGAAGACATTCAATTTTCAAGTACTTCCTACTCTCGCTACCAAATGCTACGGTCCACGACACCTAGCTGTGAACTTCGCTACTACTAGATGCCATCGCAACCAGCGAATGTTGGAACTTAAGAGCATTAATCAATCCTAACCTACAAATTTTGGCTTCACACAAGTGTAGTTAGTGGATGTTTCCCCTTCATGCCATAATCTATGACATGGACCGCCAACTTTACTTCCCCTCCAAAGGAAGGCACTGAGGGATTTTTTCGCGCTTAAAAATTCCGACGACTTCAGCTGGGTTTGAACCCACGACCTTGGGTATAGAAGCTCAACATGCTACCAACTACGCCACCGAAGCCACCGCCCATCAACAAATAATTAACATTTTCAATAACTTCAAACATATTGTTGATTCTTCACGGTGCTTCGTTGGTAATTTCCAACTTCTTCGTTGTTGTTGTTGTTGTTGTTGTTGTTGTTGTTGTTGTTTTATTTGAGGGACTTGGACATCGTGGCATTTTTATCCCCGTGTACTTGTATGAGTGTGTATAGAATTTCTCTGATAACCTGTTTAATTGTGGAGTTTGTAGTAGTTTGTTTACTTTTAATTCAGGTGAGGATAGGGAAGGAGGCGGTCTTTGGCCTTAAGTTAGGAAGCATCCCGGCATTAGCCTGGAGTAGAAGTGGGAAACCACGGTAAACACTCCCAGGTTGACTGAGGTGGAAATCGAACCTACCACTTCTCAGTTTTGCCTCACGAGGTTGAGTGAACCCCGTTTCAGCCCTCAGGCCAGAATTACATTTCTTGGCAGTGCCGAGAATCAGACCCGGACCTTCACGGCGACAGACAAGAAATCTAGCCGCTACATCACCGGGTGGACTATTTTCCTCGACGGAATACTCGTTTAGTAACAGTGTAGAAGTGAATTAACAAGAAAGAAGCAACGTATCATCCTTCCCGTCGACTTCCCTTGGTCAACTCTTGTTGTCTTCCGTCCCCGACGGTATTAGGTTACCCAAGGCTTAGGATGTCTCTCTATTTCCTGCCTTAATTGGTCATTGTCTCATATTTCCTGATAACCTCATTCTTCGAGGTTCCAGGTATCTTCTGCCATCTGAACAAGGCACAAGGAGTTAAGGTGTGTATAGCCCCACCACGTACGGAACTCCTTAGATTGTGCTACACCCTTTAGATTTAGAGAGTTCAGCACTTCACAATCCTGAGGGATTTTTGAGCTGGGTCCTATTTTTCCCTTTTTCCATTGCCTTTGGGGCGGACACTCTCCTCTTCCCTTTGCTATCTGCCTTTAATGCCTCTCCTTCTTTTCAAGTTCCTCAATTCTCATTTTTCGAGGGTTGAGGGCATTTCTTTTCCTACTTCCGTTTTATTCCATTATTCTTCTTCTTCTTCTGAAGTTAGCATTAGTTTCCATTTCAAGTTCATTGTGATCTGTCATCCGTCCCATATTTAAATTTACATTTACGCTTATATTTATATTTATATTTATATTTATATTTATATTTATATTTATATTTATATTTATATTTATATTTATATTTATATTTATATTTATATTTATATTTATATTTATATTTATATTTATATTTATATTTATATTTATATTTATATTTATATTTATATTTATATTTATATTTATATTTATATTTATATTTATATTTATATTTATATTTATATTTATATTTATATTTATATTTATATTTATATTTATATTTATATTTATATTTATATTTATATTTATATTTATATTTATATTTATATTTATATTTATATTTATATTTATATTTATATTTATATTTATATTTATATTTATATTTATATTTATATTTATATTTATATTTATATTTATATTTATATTTATATTTATATTTATATTTATATTTATATTTATATTTATATTTATATTTATATTTTCACTAAATGATCTAAGACTTCAGTAGAAAAGATATATTGGGAAAACGGCAAAATTAAAAGCTATAGGAATGAAAAATTATTCCAGGTAACTTCCTACAGAACTTTAAATCCAAATATCTTGACACTACAATATTCTGAAATATAAATTTACAACGATACATTCTAGATTTTTCAAGCTTATTCCTCTCAACTTTAAGTTGACAGTTCAACCAGTCATATTTCTTTGACTTTACAATCCGACTGACTTGACAGGGCTGACGATGGAACCAGCACAAACTGCATGCGTCTGATCAACCTATAACGCAGAGTATGGTGCGCATGTAAATTCAGCATACAAGTACCTAGGCTAGCTAACAGTGGAAGAGGGAAGTCATTAACATATTGCAACACGAGTGTTTGAACTGCTGACAATCTTAACACTTGAAAAGCAAGATTCGACTCTTTTCACCCACCAATACTCTCCCCCGTTCATGCAATACCCTCGATATCCCTTTCCACCAACCAACATTGCTGGCTCTACAACGTAAAATTCTCTCCATGAAAGTATCAGAGAGTTTCGGCCATCTCCAGGACATTATTGTTGTTTGATTCTTCAGTCTTTTGACTAGTTTGATGCAGCTCTCCATGCCTCCCTGTCCTGATCTAATCGTTTCATCTCTACATAGCTACCACACCCTACATCCGAGGCAATCTGTTTAACATATTCTAACCTTGGTCTACCCCTACAGTTATTGTCCTCAACCCTTCCTTCCATAACTAAGCAGGCTATTCCTGGGTGTCTTAGTATGTGTCCTACCAACCTATCTCTTCTCTTCATTAGCAGTCGCCAGAAACATCTCTCCTCTCCCACTCGTCTTAATACCTCTTAGTTTGTAACCCTATCTACCCATCTGATCTTCATCATTCTCCTGTAACACCACATTTCAAGTGCTTCAATTCTCCTCTTTTCTGCTTCACCAATAGTCCAAATTTCACTTCCATAGAGCGCCCTGCTCCAGACAAAGGCTTTCAAAAATGACTTCCTAATACCTAAATCTATATTCGATGTCAACAGATTCCTTTTTTGTAGAAATGCTTTCCTTGCCTGAGTTAACCTACTTTTTATATCCTCTTTGCTTCGTCCATCACTGGATATTTTGCTTCCTAAGTAACAGAAGTCTCCTAGTTCGTTCAGCTTTTCACCTACCAATTTGATCTCCATAGAGGTTTCTGATTTATTTCGGCTGCATTCCAGTATTTTTGTTTTACATTTATTAATTTTTATCATGAATTATTTTCTCAAGACGGAGTCCATACCATTCAAAAGGTCATTCAAATCCTCAGGCTTATTAGATGGTGTCAGTATCTCTCAGACATGACAACTGCAGTATAGTTCAAGGAACAACGTTAGATAGCGCTAACAACTAACGAGTACAATAAAATGTCTCGAACTGACTGTGAGTCCTAACTTATCGTGATGTTGGCAATGGTTCTGGACCTTCTCAACTACTACAGATCCATTACGATCGTTCTTCATACGTAAAACGGAACGTCCATACATCACGACTCGACATTTTGTACGTGATTCTGGACTCTAAAATATTGCCTAAATTAGGCCTTAGTTTTTATGATGTTTGCAGCCATTTTCAGTGTTACCTCAGTAAACAAAAGTTTGATGCTTTTCAGTCGGTCAACACGATTGTACCAAAATGAGTTGGGAACCGACTAAAAAGCATCAAACTTTTTAGGCCTCAGTTTATTGAAGATATGATACATCCTTCCTTTTATCATTGGTTTCCCCCTTCTTATTTCTCCTGGCCTGGCACCAATCGTCATGTTGTTTCCTACGTGTTGTTAGAAAAAAGTGACAGTCAGTCTGAAGGACTAGACTTTGTATCATTTTAAATGCTACAGATGCTGAAAAATGCTACAAAGACTCGTGACATGTTAGAAAATTATCAGCATAATACTTATCTTGCTTATCTTGTTTCAAATTACTCGCGAACGGCAAGTGCAAACCAAGGGCAAAGCAAGGTCAAGCCCGCGGGATGCCGCACGGTAACCAGAGCGTGCGGGGACGTGCCCCTTCCATCCAGTCTATAAACACTTATAGTGGGCGATGTATTGAAGATAGAGATATGCTCTCCCGGACTTTTTTGTAGAACTTTTCATGCTGACTAATTCTTACGGTCATAGTATATTGATATTTTTAACGGTTTGCCCAGCGTAAGCTTAAGAAGCATACGAACGCCAAGTTTGTTTTCGACTTTTTCATTGAAATCATTACTGCTTGCCTTCCTTTGATCATACATAAATTATTTTCTACAGAATCTTTCCTCGAGATATCCTTTACAGAATAGTGAAAACCGCATCAAAATCCATCCAGTGGTTCTCGAGATTACCCATGACAACCAAGAACCGGGGATTTTTGTCTTATACTAACGAAGTAGAGATTGTCGGGGAACACATGCACCAAGCGGTACTATGACGTCACACACCTCAGTGCATCTGGGTACATTTCGTCCCATCACCGTATCGTAACGCAAGACCCCAGCGTAACGACGAAGTCGACAAGATCATTTAAAATGAAAAACTGTCTAATAATGTGAACAGGGGCGGGTTCTCCAAAACTGTGTGTTCGTTTAAGTTGGATGGGTAGTTTATCTTAGCTAATTGGATCTCTGTGGCCTCTTTTATATCAAGTTCCCTACCTTTTGTTTCATAGTTCATGATTTTAGGACTGTTTCTGTATTAGTGAAACTATACCCGGTGTCGTACATGTATTCGCATACTGCTGAGTGTATTTGGAGATTAATTGCATTTCTGTGTTCTTTATAACGTGTGTCTCTCCTTCTGTCTGTCTGCCCTACGCAATTTGCTTACAACAATATTGATCATTGAAGTCGTTGTTCTTGTAGTTTCTTTGAATGGTTTTGGGCATGGTGATCATCGCAATAATCCATATTAACAACAATATCTCCTCACTAGATAATTTACATTCCGTTGAACTCCTCGACCGAATTTTAATCGACTTAGGGTAAAATGTAGGCTATCGTGATGCTGTAAATATTATTGACTATAAGATAGATTTTCACACCCGTTTTCCGACATTCTAAAGGCGATAAAAAATGGGGTTATATGCTTTGTTTACCTACATCCTAAAGGTGATATAAATGAGGCTATAAGCTTTGTTTTCCTACATCCCAAAGGTGATATAAATGAGGTTTTATGTTTTGTTTGCCCTCGGTGAAGTAGCAAGATTAGGAGCTGCTGTCAGGTATAAAAATGGAGCGTCACCCAACAGAGGCTTAGGGTTCACATGTGTAGACACAGGTATCGAGCGAGGCGCTCCCTCATCCATCAAGCTCTACTCTGTCTCGCCTGTAATATGTCGTGAATTTCATTATGAGCAGAGGTGTTTGTATCAGACCTGACATTTAAATATTATACACACATGTGTGCACTCTGAGCGTGAACTTTCACTTAAAAAGGTGTTCGTGGATAGTGACTGATTGAATGTTTTAATGTAATGACTTATGAAAAGGCTATTCAAGAATTTTTTTTATCATATTTCATACCTACAAAATGGGAAATTTAGGAAATTTATGCTATAGTAACATTTGTTAAAAACGGAGAAATTGTTATCGTTTCTCACTTTAGGTGACTTAATTATCTTGAACATGGCGAATCACGTTCACTCTGGTAAGTTCTCAAGCTCACCTTGGGCACATGTTCTAATGCCAGCCTCATACGAATTCAAGATCTCACTAGGAGGCAGGAAAATGTGTTGATTGACTGAACGACAGGAACCTACACAAAGAATTTATTTGTCTTCTTTCTTTAATTCTCAACAAGAGATACAGCTGCATTTGTCATTACTTCTTGCTTCTACAAATGTTGCAATCATCCCTAGATCTTAGGGCCTAACAAACTCGATGGTCCACCCCTTAAGACAAGAACTGCCACAATCACGCCCCCTACATCATATCGATGTAAAAGAGGAACACGTAATAAACGTAATATAATTATGAACGAAGTATAGTAGAATAGGCCAGGGATCTTCAAGCTATTCCCTCTCAAGCACCTGATTTCAACTGCGATAATTTTATGGTGTTTGAAGCCATTTTGCATTGTTGTCTTCGTAGTCGAAGTTTGATGTTTTTCTGTCGGTCAACACGATTGTACCCAATTGTAATGGGTGGTTCCCTAATCCTGAAAAAAATACATGAGATGAAGAAATATGTAAAAGAAATCAGGATTACGGAACCACCCATTACAATTGGGAACAATCGTGTTGACAAACTGAAAAACATCGAATTTCGACAGCGATAATATTTGCGGTCCACATGAACGCTTTAGAAAATTGGAATTTTTAGCAAAATAAATGATAAAGCTTTATAGCCCAGGCAGATTAAGTTTTAACCTAAAAAAAATAATGTAAAGCTGAAATTTGGCATAGATGTTCCCTAGTACCCTAGTAACAAATCCTGAAAAGTCCCCATCTCTGCGGCGTCCGCGTCATAGTTTTTGGAGAGTTCAAAAGGGCTTAAATGGGGCCTAAGTGCCAAAAACAGCATTTTGCTTCCTGCGTTCAAAATATTGATCCAAAATCAGTTCTAATGAGCTCTGGTAGTAATAAGAGAAGGACTGCGTTATATATAACGCTCTTATTGGTCGTAATTATTGCCATACATTTAAACAGATGAGTAATCAAACATTTTTAGCTCAACTTTTCTCACGAAAATTTAGCTAATTTGTCATTGGCCGGGACTTATCGTGTAAACATCTGCTGATAGCGACTAAAGACCCGAAGTAAAAGTTGTAAATCACACGTGTAGCTTTAAAACGATACATTGCCCATGTTCATGCGACAAACAGCAGCAGAGATACAGTTACAAATATAAAAGTGGAAGTGTGGCAGTCGCTTTCTGATCGAACGCCCATTTACGCTGGTCGGCTCCATCTATTCACCTTTGCTGACACCATTTTGTATCTTTGCTCAAGAACTTTTAGGATGGTATTCCTTTGTATCCTGGTAAACTAGCAGAAACAGTTTGCATAGAACAAAACCAGTTTAATGCAGTTAGGAGTTAAACGTACATTCATAATATGCATAATGCAAATAATAACAAAACAAAGCTTAAAAAGCTTTCTTTAGACAAAGAACACTTGCAAAACAAAGCTTTCATCGGACTCAATCGTCCTCCTCATCGTCTGAGCCATCAAATGTGACGTTGCCACACGCTTTTCCACTGCAGTGACCACACATTAAGGAGCATTCTAAATCGGAACGTACACACTCACACCGGCTGCCACAAGAGATCTTGCAGTTGCAGGACACCAAATTGAGGAGATGATCTGGAGCAGCTGGAAGATGAGTTGTCACTAAAGCTGAGTGTTGGATTTCCATCCCCATTGGGTCGGACCCAAATAAAATCCTAACCATTCTTGAACTTGCAAATATACCCGCAGTGAATGTTGTTTGCATGCCGCCGAAGTCGGCGGAAGTGAATCCAGCTGAAATGACGCTGTGGCCGTTTGTTTGGCAACTTTTGGGCTGCATTTCACTACCCGAAGTTCGTCGAGGCTTTTGCACTCCGATTTGGCACTATCGTAGAGACAAATGGCGAACTTCTCTCCAGCTGATATTATGGCCTTTTCATCTGGAGCCGTAGAGACGAATACCTTCATTTCCTCGAGTAAAGATGCGGAATCCTTCAATATTTTCAAGGCTTGCTGTTTGATGTACTCTACCCACAGCTTTCCTGTGCGAGATTTCTGAATCATTGAAGAAAATGTGTCATGAAGCGACTCTTTGAGACGTTGAAGGCAAGGTTATGATAGCAAGTCGTTGGCGGTGCCTTCTTGGAATGCGGTAAAAAGCGTCTGTATTTCGTCCTTGTCATCCTTCAGCCCGTCGTTCATGTTGAGTAACATGGTCCCGACAGCCTGTTTTGTCTGAAAATGCGCTCTGAGGGCCCTAGAACATGCACAGTTTCGCGTTATTGTTAAAATTGAAGGCATAACCTAATCATTTTTAAGAGCGAGCTAATTGCAAGCCTACCTACAATATACGTGTCCAGACATCATGTGAGTCACTGACGATTTAGCATATATTTCCGCCCAGAGCTCCTCCAAACTGCTTCCATTCATCACGTAGCCGATTGCCCCAAGAAACGACATTAGAAGGTGAAATCCGCCTAGACGAACAACCACGTTTTTGAGTTCCTCTGAAGTGTCCAATGCGCTCTGCAGCTTTCGCGTATAGGGGCTGGTCAATGGTTACGAAACAAGTACTTTGCTTCAGTTCCGCGTACTCTCTTGCGGCAAACTTCAACGCGGAATATATAATTGATGGATTGCTCAGTTCCAAGTTAATGAACGGCAGTGCATCAACTGACGTCGTCTGGGGAGCTGGTTGAGCATGAGCAGACAGTGACGTCTCCATAAAGCCGTTCCACGAGGCGGGTAAATTAATACCTGACCACCGTCCATATAACCACAAGGAGTCCATCATCGACGCAATAGCCACAGAGTTTGGGGCTTCCACAGTTAACTCCTTAATCTTGACGTACTTTGAACCAGGAGAAGAGGGCTTCCGATACCACGAAATGTTGAACTTTCCCATCGCCGCAATCAAACCAGCATTAGGAACTTCTCGTGTACGTGGGAGTGGAGATATTTCACTGTCAGGCGCTGGACCTGTGCACTTGATGCCTCCCATGCAGTGAAATGTGTTTCGCCCGTCCAATGTCCTTATGTTAAAGTCAGCGTTGTCAAAACAAAACTGCGTGAACGCTCCAGCATTCGGGATTGGACGTTCTTCACGAAGTGCTGAAACTTCGTACCTGTGGACTTCCACCACATTTACTGAAAGTCCAAGACAGTTTAGAAGCTGAATTAATTGTTTCGAGTATTGTTGGCCTGCTCCGACAGGCCGAGCACTGTCACCTAGAAACGCGATCGGGTGCCTTTTCAACAGCGGTTATGCTTTGGGTCCGTTACTCGGTAACAGTTTCCCGCATAGACATGGGCAATGTAGCAATGTAAAGCTAAACGTATGCTTTATAACTTTCATACTGGGTCTTTTGCCAATATCAGCAGTTGTTTAAAACATAATGACCGGCTAATGACAAATTAACCAAATTTTCGTGTAAAAAGTGTGCTATAAATGTTAAATTAGTAGTTTTTTTCCTTCATCAATAACAATAATTAGGCCTGATAAGTTCGTTATCGTGCTAGTTCATTTTTATTAATTGCTAAAGCTCGCGAAAACTAAATTTGGATCAATATTTTGAACGTAGGAAGCAAAAATGTAGTTTTTCGCACTTAGGCTCCATTTAAGCCCTTTTGAACCCTCCAAAAACTATGACGCGGACGCCGCAGAGATGGAGACTTTTCAGGATTTGTTTCTAGGGTACTAAGGAACATCTATGCCAAATTTCAGCTTTACATTATTTTTTTTTTAGGTTCGCCTTGTTTTTTGCATAAAATGCCTGGGCTATTATTACTTTCCTTGCAAATGGAAAAGTGTTTACACTTTAATTAATCTATCTACCTAGTTATTTAACTATGCCATTCGTCTCTAAAAGAAACCCCTGAACGTAAATGTATTTCTAAATGCCAATGGGTAACTTCCGACTCATAAATATCTTTCTTTGATATTTCACAGAAAAATATGACGCAATTTATCATTAACTTGTAATAGGCATATTTAGCTTCGAAGACAGCAATTCCTAGTGAGTTTCTAATATATATGTTAGATTATTTGAGTATTAGATTTAATATTGCATTTTTATTTTAAAAGTAAAGGATAGCTTTTAACAACGTACGTTTTGTGTTAGAGGGGTGCACATTAGGATATCTTAAAGGTAGTTTCTTCGAACGTATTTTGAATAGTGTTCACTCATTTAAGATGTCCTTGTGAGAACTAGTTATATCTGGTAGACCACTGGTCTAAAGTAACACCTTGGTACATTAAATTGCCGCCTTTCTTTCTCCGAAAGCACCCTTAATCCTCCGATGAGCTGCATCTACTTTTTATACTTCGAAACCATTCCCCATACTTTCACGTTTATCTTTCGCTCCCTTACTTCTCCTGTTTACCTCGTTTCACAACCGCATTTATTCAGCTTCCCCCTTTCATCTCGTGCATTCTAGTTATTACCCCCTTTCATCCACTAATTCTGATATATCCTGAGTGATCCAAGGTTTTCTACTTATTCTTTCCTTTCTATCAATGCTTTCCTCTGCAGATATTACGTATTTCATTCTTCAAAAGTACCCATCCCTTTGCATTGGAGGCCGTTCATGGTTACCATATTAATTAGTCCTTCCTTGAAACTCCTCTTGAATCTTTCCTTCAAATCCTTTTCTTTGTGTTTGTATATTGCCTACCTTTTTGGCTTTTATCTTTTCATCAGTTACTTAGCTGAATTATGCATTTCATAACAACCATAATGTGGTCGGGGTTTATGTCGGGCCCGGAAAATGTTTTGCAATCCAAAATCTGGTTTCGGAATCTCTGCTTGGTGGTAATTAAGTCAATTTGTGAGCGTAGTTTTTCCCCTGGTCTCATCCATGTGCATATTATTTTGTTGTGGTTGCTGAATAATGGTTAGCTATGATCAAACTGTGCCTGCTTCCTCGATCGTTCTTTTCACTCAGTCCAAATTCCTCTACTATCTTCTCTTCTTTTCTTTTTCGTCCCCCAGCATTCCAGTCCCCCATTACTATAAGATTTTTGTCACCTTCGACATACTTCAGAATTCCATCAATTTCTTAATAGGCCTTTTGAATCTCTTCAACATCTGCTTGACTGGTAGGCATATAGACTTGTACTACTTAGATGCACTTGGGTTTAGTATCGATTTTAGCTTCAACAAGCCTTTCACTATATTGCTCATAATATCCCACCCGCTGTCCGAGTTTCCTAGTCAACATGAGACTAAACCCCCATATAACCGTTGTTTGATTTAGTGCTAATGATCCTGTAATCTTCTGACCACAAGTCCTGTACTTCCTGCCAACATATTTCACTAATTCCAACTAAAACCAACTTCAACCGATCCATTTCCCTTTCCAAGTTCTCTAACCTACAGTACATCTACCAGTCAGACCTCTAACATTCAACGCTCCAACCCGTAGAATGTCAGATTTTCTCTTTATCTTGTGATGTTAACCTCCTTTCGAGAAGTCACCTGTATATCCGAATGGGGGACTAATCAACGTCTAAATTTGAATTTTACGGAAGAGAAGGCCATCATCACTTGCAATTATGCATAGTGACATTATCCCATAATAGCGGGTGAGTTAGCCGTGATAGTTACGGCATGGATGCAGGCAGTCGCTCATATCCGAGAGACGAGGAGGTTCGAAACCCCCCGCCGGCAATCTTGAAGATGGTCTTCTGTGCTTTCCCATCTTCCTTCCAGGCAAATGCCGGTGTTGGTCCCTAACTCTAGGCCACAGCCGCTACCTTCCAATTCCTCGTCCTTACATTAACACATTCCTCCCCAGACAACACTCCACACGTGACGGTACTTGTAGCTCACCCCATGGGTGTCGCATAGAAGCAGCTACAACCTCTGGCTAGCCCAACATGTCCTCGGACACTCCGGGCACTAAAAGCCATACGATAAAAAAATCCCATAATAATAGGCGTAATAATATTAAGCATATTAATACAGTACTAGGAATATCCCCTTAAAGGGTATTGGTTGCTGTAACCGTAATTGGGGACCAACCATGGCAGCTCCAATAGCAGCAAATTCTCTGTAAGTGACCGGTCATCAGTGGCAACATAGTATGGTTGGTTGGTTGGATCCTCAGTTTAGAGGCTGCGACAACGCGGTCATGTAGCCCCGTGTACTTTGGGTGTGTGTAAAATCAGTCCGATAACCGGTGTTAATTGTGATGGCTGTATTAGTGTGTGTTATCTGTAATTCGGTTGAGGACTGCAGACATTCAATTTTCAAGTAGTTCCCACTCTTGCTACCAAATGCTACCGTCAACGACAACTATTAGTTGTGAACTTGGTCTCTAGATGCCACCACAGTCGTCTCCTGGCGACGAACGTTAGGACTTAAGAGTGTTTATCAAATCTAACCAACAATTTAGCTTCACACAAGTGTAATTAGTGGAAGGTTCTTTTACTTGTCATAAATCTATGACATGGGCCCGCCAGCTTTACCTCCCCTTCGAAGGAAGGCATACTGAGGGATTTTTAACGCTCTTAAAAAATCCGACGACCTCGGCCGGATTTGAACCCGTGACCTTGGGCATAGAAGCTCAGCATGTTACCTTCTACGCCACCGAAGCCACCGGCAACATAGTATGTTTTGTTATGTTCCTTCAGTGTCACTCAAAGCTTTATTCATGTTAATTTTGTTGTTGATTCATTAAAGGGCTTTGTGACATCGTTGTCATGCACTTGGGCATTTGTGAAATTAGTCTGATAAACTGAGTTATTGTGATGGCTGCATTAGTGTGTGTAGTTATAATTCCGATGAGGATTGGAAAGAGGTGGCCGTGGCCGTAACTTAGGAACCATCCCGGCATCGCCCGTAGTAGAAGTGGGAAACCACGAAAAAACACATCCAGGATAGCTCAGGTGGGAATTGAACCCGCCTCTTCTCAGTTTTGCCACACATTTTTTAGTGTACCGCGTTCCAGCCATCAGACCGGAATTAAATATCTTGGCAGATCCGGGAATCAAACCCGGGCCTCCGCGGTGACTGCCAAGAGTGCTAGCCACTACGGATCGAGGAGGACAGTTTTATTTATCATAACTTTAAAATCATTTGTTGCAAACTATTATCGATGAGTGGTGTTGTTGTTTGAGTCTTCAGTTTTTGACTGGTTTGGTGCAGCTTTCCATGCCTCCCTGTCCTGAGCTAATCGTTTCATCTCTACATAGCTACCACACCCTTCATCCGAGGCAATCTGTTTAACATATTCTTGCCTTGGTCTACCCCTACAGTTCTTGTCCTCGACTCTTCCTTCCATAACTAAGCTTGCTATTCCTGGGTGTCTTAGTATGCGTCCTACCAACCTATCTCTTCTCTTCATTAGCAGTCACCAGAAACATCTCTCCTCTTCCACTCGTCTTAATACCTCTTCGTTTGTAACCCTATCTACCCATCTGATCTTCATCATTTTCCTGTAACACCACATTTTAAACGCTTCAATTCTCCTCTTTTCTTCTGCACCAATAGTCCAAGTTTTAGTTCCATAGAGCGCCACGCTCCATACAAAGGCTTTCAAAAATGACTTCCTAATAGGCTACCTAAATCTATATTCAATGTCAACAGAGTGTAGTTATTGGAAAATGGTGTTAGTATAATATAGGATACAAGAACAGTTATTACTGGCAAAAGAACGTACAGAAGTTGGTAAAATCTGAAATCATTGTTTGTTTAAACATTGGTAATTAATGCTATATTTGTTCCTACATGCAAACTGTAGGATCGCCCGGTATATTACACCCAAGAGAGAGCAGAGCCCATTAAATAATTCAACTACTTTATCCGCACTCCCCGCAAATAGTTCAGACTAACTAATGGTCTACCGCTCAAATATTACAAGTCTAACTTTTGATGTGCTGCCAGTTGAAGAATTCCTCGCGTTCCAATACACAATTATCATAATCCATATTTAAACTCATCTGTTGAGATTGAGAACGTAACTTGGGCTAGACTGAAAGCAGTGGGGAAGGTCTGCTTGGCGAGGAGATAAAATATTTTACACCGCCTCCCAGATGTTGCTAGCGCCATCAAAGTCCGCTAGAGGAGGTTACGTCCCCTCGTAAATGGAGCACAATCCCGTGAGGCAGTGATTTCATTTATTACCATTGGGTGCGGTTTAAAACCTTGCATCGCCATAAGTACTCACTGTTCACTCATCACGAGCAAATAATGTGTTACAATGATGTTCCTTACAAGCTCCTTGGACGAGCAGGACCAACTCCACAATCGGGAAGGTTCAGTCAGACATGTTCGTTTCATAATCAGATATCAACGAAATGTACGACTGCTTCGGTTGTATAGTTGGTAGCATGCTGAGTTTCTATGCCCAAGGTTGTAGGTTCAAACCCGGCTGAAGTCATCGGTATTTTAAAAGCGTTAAAAATCCCTCAGTATGCCTTCCTTCGGAGGGGAAGTAAAGCCGGCGGACCCATGTCATAGATATATGGCATGTAAAAGATGCTTCCACTAATTACACTTGTGTGAAGCTAAACTATAGGTTAGATTTCGTTTAAACGCTCTATCAAAGTTCACCACTACGCATCAGTGGCATCTAGTAGTGAAAATTGGAACTACTTGAAATTGAACGGAACTTGTAGCTCATCCCATGGGTGTCCGCACTGAAGCGAGCCGAACACGGTCCTCAGATATTCCCGGCACTAAAAGCCATTCGTTAAATAAATAGGTTAGATTTTACTAACGATCTTAAGTTGCAACGTTCGTCGCCAGGATCCGACTGTGGTGGCATCAAGTAACCAAGTTCACAACTAGTTGTCGTTGACGGTAGCATTTGGTAGCAAACGTAGGAACTACCTGAAAATTGAATGTCTGCAGTCCTCACCTGAATTACAGATAACACACACTAATACAGCCATCACAATTAACACTGGTTTTCAGACAGATTCTACACACACCTAAAGTAGGCTACACGGATATGACCGCGTTGTCGCAACCCCTAAACTGAGGAACTAACCAACCAACCAACCAACGAACTGTACACCCGGAGTTGTCTTACTTCAATCATTAAAAGAGATTATTCATTCTATGAAGTCAATGCTACCAACATACGAGGCGCATCCAGAAAATAAGTTTCCATTTTTTTTTTTAAAGAGAACATACTTATATGCAAAACGTTATTGGCAGCAGGTACAGCATTGTGTCAGCTATTTTTAGACATAGGCAACAAACGAATTGAGACTCTTGCCATAGCGTAGTCCTGTGTCATACAAGTCTGCCACCTGTGAATACCGGGTGAGTTAGCCATGGTCGTTACGGCGTGGCTGTGGGGAGTTGCTTCCATCCGGGAGGTGAGGAGGTTTGAATCCCCCCGCCGGCAACCTTGAAGATGGTCTTCTGTGCTTTCCCATCTTCCTTCCAGGCAAATGCCGGGGTTGGTCCCTAACTATAGGCCACAGTCGCTACCTTCCAATTCCTCGTCCTTGCATTCACACTTTCCTTCCAAGACAACACTCCACACGCGACGGTACTTGTAGCTCACCCCATGGGTATAAACAGGTCAAAGGTTTCGCCTGATCAATACTTTTATTAAATATGATCACTGTGTGGTCATTAGTGGGACATGTTTCGAGGCCTAATTACTAGTTTTGGCCCCTTCATCAGTCGAAATGACAGAAAACGATACAAGATAATTGCTTGGCGTAACACTAAAAATGCCCTTAAAAATTGAGTCTTGTATGGCGCACCATGAAGAGAGATTGAAAAAATGTTTACACCTAAAGTAATATAAGTAATGTCGAAAGTCTTATGAACTATGAACACTTTCAATACACGCCTCACTGTGGTCTGTAGATACTAATGAAAACACAAATGTACCGGTACAGTACGGCAGCAACAGTTGAGAACATGTTGGAATCAGCAGTAATGATGGAACACTTAATACCTCAATACTTCACCAGCAATGTAGAAATATAAATATAATAAAATCAATGAAGTCACTGCGCTGAAATTATATCTTGTCAATATAAAGCTTATGAAGTGCATAACTTCAACACTTACAATGGCAGAGATTGGCCTCTAATCCGTCTGGTTTGAGCAACGATTAATAACATAACTTATTAAATTGGCAAATTGCACCCCATGGATGTCCGCACAGAAGCAGCTACAAACTCTGGCGAGCCGTGCATGTCCTCGGACACACCCGGCACTATAAGCCATACGCTAAAAAGAAACTGTGAATGGAACCAGCGTTTGGTCAGCTCTTCGTCAGTGTGAAAATGCTGACCGGAGAACAGAAATCTCTTGAGGTTTAAGATAAGGTGGAAATCGCTGGAAGCAAGATGAGGACTGTGCGGTGGATGATCAAACAGCTCCCAGCCAAACTTCACAGAGCAATAGCTGCCCTGTCTTTTGGACGCTTTTGCCTTGCAATGCATATAGCTACCGGGAAATTGAACAAAACTTTAAAGTGGGAGTGAAGATTCAAGGATAAATAATTTCAACTCTGAGATTCGCTGATGACATCGTCATCTTGGCCGACACGCTTGAGGATTTGCATGATTTTTTGAATGGTATGGACTCCATCTTGAGGAAAGAATTCATGATGAAAATCAATAAATGTAAAACAAAAATACTGGAATGCAGCCGAAATAAATCTGAAACCTCTATGGACATCAAATTGCCACGTGAAAAGCTAAAGGAAATAGGAGACTTCTGTTACTTAGGAAGCAAAATAACCAGTGATGGACGAAGCAAAGAGGATGTAAAAAGTAGGTTGGCTCAGGCAAGGAAAGCATTTCTACAGAAAATGAATCTGTTGACATCAAATATAGGTATTAGGAGATGATTTTTGAAAGCCTTTGTCTGGAGCGTGGCACTATACGGAAGAGATATTTGGACTATTGGTGCAGCAGAAAAGAGGAGAATTGAAGCGTTTGAAATGTGGTGTTACAGGAGAATGATGAAGATCAGATGGGTAGATAGGGTAACAAATGAAGAGGTATTAAGACGAGTCGGAGAGGAGAGATGTTTCTAGCGGCTGCTAATGAAGAGAAGAGATAGGTTGGTAGGACACATATTAAGACACCCAGGAATAGCAAGCTTAGTTATGGAAGGAAGGGTTGAGGACAATAACTGTAGGGATAGACCAAGGTTAGAATATGTTAAACAGATTGCCTCGGATGTAGGGTGTGGTAGCTATGTAGAGATGAAACAATTAGCTCAGGACATGGAGGCGTGGAGAGCTGCATCAAACCAGTCAAAAACTGAAGACTCAAACTACAACTGGGTCTTCAATTTAAGTTTCCCCTCCGACACCAATCAAGGCTCGGCAAGCTCTCGCACTGACTTCCGCTCGCTGGCCCGTAAAACGTGCGTGACTTCTCCCCGCCACTTCGCGTCGTTTAATAGCAATTTCTAGTGAAAATAATTATCTACAAATATACCTGGTTTTACAGGAAATGCTGAAACTGTTGTCCGTCAGCTTACAAGCATGCATGGCACCTCGTAAACAAGTTTCCAGACACATGGCGAATTTCTCCCTGGGTGACGTTCGTTATAGCATGCCGAATATTTTATTTCTAACTCATCATTTGTGTGAGGATTGTTTGCATACACCTTTCCTTTCAACATTTCCCAGAGGTAATAATCACATGGATTTAAATCGGGTTTTCTTTAATTCGCCAAGGGGTTTGTTGCCGAGAGAGTCCGAGGACATGTTCGGTTGGTTATGTCCTGATTGCGGTCATTCCAGATTGCGTTCACCTCATTAACAGTCCACATTGCGGTCATTTTCGTTTTAGGGAAGAACTATAAACATTCCAGCGTCCAGATTGCGATCACTTGTCTTGAGAGACCGATCCTTGGTTCTTCGTTCTTCCCGACTGACTCATACCTTCCGTAAGTTTTGTGGATAACAAGGGGAAACTGATATTTCACTACCTAACCAAATAATTCAGTTCAGTGTTCAGCTGAGCACACCCCATAAAACTTGGCTTAAAAAAATCAATCAGACGGTACCTCGTAAAGCAATGTTTATAACATTTTCAGTCTTAAGAATAGAAACGTTTTTGGATCGGAATCAACGACCTTCACTTTCAACAAAATTGCTGTAACGGGAAACGTTATACTTACAGGGGATAATTTTTAATTTCTGCCCCTCCTCTCCCATTTGATGCGCGAGATATCTGTTATTATAATAGGCTGTATATCGTAAAAAACATTATTTTCATTACCTTGAAAAATTCGTCTCGTAAAAGTAAATAACATTGTCAAGATGGATAGAAGCGAAAGGTGAGGAAATTTTCAGGGGGAGTCACAACCGGAGCTAATGAGGTGAACGCAATCTGGAATGACCGCAATCAGGAAGACACCGAAGAGAACGCTCGGCTCAAAATGCTAATTTGAAGATCCAAAACTACCTTCCAGCCGTTAGTTCATCGCCCAGATCCAACCAACAGTCATATTAAAAAAAAACACTACAAACCGTTACCCATTATTTCAAGCCATTTCCTCATTCCACTGCTGACCAAGGAAAGGAGCGGAACCCTTGATAATGCCGGACGCAGTTTCCGGTGAAACGTCGGGAGATATCCTGCCTCGACCACGGCCTACAAGCCCGAAAAGCTTGTACTTAATTATAATATATAAAAGCTTCGTTTCCACAGCAAACGCGCACATGCCGATAGAATAAAAATAAACTTGTCACGGAAATACATTAAAATCGCGAACTGCCGTTTGTGCGATTATTTTTTTTAGTCGTATACCCTCCAGGTTGGTGGAACCCACGGACTCAGCGAGGGAACTCACCACTACCGCCTCTACGGACAGTGTCCCTCCAGGTTGGTGGAACCCACGGACTCAGCGAGGGAACTCACCACTACCGCCTCTACGGGCAGTGTCCTAGAGCTGGGAACATTGAATCGGAAGGGATACAACTGATGAGGTGGGATTGGCACCTCGCCCCGGCGGCCTCACCTGCAAAGCGAACAGGGGCCTCATGAGGGAAGATAAGGGATGGTTAGGATGGATAGACAAGGAAGAGGGAAGGAGGCGGCCGTGGCTTTGAAGAAGGTACCATCCCGGCATTTACCCGAAGACGAAGTGGGAAACCACGGAAAACCACTTCGAGAATGGCTGAGGGGGAATCGAACCCCCTCTACTCATTTGGGCCACACGAGGCTGAGTAGACCCCGTTCCAGTCCTCGTACCACTTTTCAATTTTCGTGGCAGAGCCGGGAATCGAACCCAGGACCTACGTGGCGGCAGCTAACCATGCTGACCGCTACGCTACGGAGGCGACCGTTTGTGCGATAACAGACCATTTTGGTTTTTTTTAGAGATTAAAACTTATATGTTTTTTTGTCTTTTTTGTGAAATTTTCATTTTGTTTAATTCAAAGACTTGTACAGGGAACGATAAATATCTCGATCTTTAAATGAATAAAAACGTGTATTAAATGAATGTTTTAGTTTATGATAGTTTACAAGACAGTATTGTGTTTCGTTAAAATCGGTTTTAGCGCATATGGTACTGCAATTAGAACCACATTATCGAGACTCTAGGGGCATTTCTTATTCATTTTACATTTGTTTTGAACAAAATAAATTCTTACGTGGGATGATTTCTAGTGAAAAGTGACATTCTGAGTGGGAAGTTGGGATTTTCAGGTTTGAGAGGTTGGCAACTCTGACATGGGGGATTTAAAATGATGAATGCATGAGCGAGAGTGACAGCGCAATACATATCAAAACGTCGATCCTTTCGCTTTCCCTCCTTGATAAAAACACCTGACATCTTTCATCTCCTATTAAGCGTGTAGCCGGTGTCTTCCAGATTGTGGTCACTTTCATTTTAGGGAACATTCCAGCGTCCAGATTGCAATCACTTTTCTTGGGAGACCGGTCCGGACCCTACGCTCTTGCAGGAGTACCCTACCTTGACCACATCATTATACCGACAGTAGTGACTACGCTGCGCCATGGGGCCAAGCTCTCTGCTGACTCGGTAGACGCGTGCGTTCGAGCCCCACCGTCGGCCGTCCTTGAAATGGTTCTCCGTGTTTCCCATTTTCAACACCAGACAAATGCTGGCACGGTACCTTCTGATAGGCCACAGCCGCTTCCTTCCACATCCTTGCCCAGTTTCATTCATCTTCATCCATTCCATCTCTCATCCCGACGCGCAGGTCGCCCACGGGCGTCGACTAGAGAGACCTGCACTCGGCCTCTCAGGAGGCCACCCGACAAAAAAAAACATCATTGAGGGCAAGGTAGGGCGAAACCTTCCTTAAAAATTCCATCTTATAATTTGAGTAGTTTTGAAGTGAACGTATTGATTTTGACTTATCAAAAGTCACAGACTTCAAATCTGGAATGTTAATAAACCTAAAACTTCAAATGTTTGATTTTTTGTGTATGAGGGGGGGGGGGGTACAAAAATTGATTACAAAGGGGATTTAGAATCAAACGCAGAACAAATTTGTTTTACGAGACGAATTTTTCGAGGTAATGAAAAGAATGTTTTTCACGATATACAGTACCTATTATAAACAAGAAGTTCCGTGAAGAACTATACAGCCTACTTTTCATGCCAATGATTATTCTACAGAATATGAACCTATCTAGAATAATGACGAAATTAAGTTGGTAATATCGAAATATCTAATTAGTTCAAAATATACGTGGTATAATGTAGCCTAATAGAGCACTACAGTTGGCAGCCCTGGTGACTGAATATATTCTTAGTTCCATTTCTTAAGGTACAGAATACAAAATTTGGTTGAAGTCCAATGGACGTTACATGGTTACATGCAGTTAGACACTAGATCTATCAGCACGCGTAAAAGCATGTTGCCAACAATGTCATGCGTGTGCTGGTCAGAAATAATCTGAAATATTATGATATCTTGTTGTGCCAATTTTGGATGAAATCCATTTGTTAGTATAGAAGTTACATGTATTTTAAAATTGGACATATCAGCAGGCATAGAATCATGTTGGCAGCACTGCCTTGTATTAATTACTCCAAATTAATCTAGAATGTCAGGTGCTATACGTGTGCAAAGTATAGAGCTGTTGGCTTGCATACTTTCTGATATATTGATATTATGGTAAAAAATATAGACAGCATTTACTAACAGTTGGCAGCCCTGATTGCTCTTAACAATACTTATAGTCATATCTGTTATGGTACACATAGCACATACGAAATTTGGTTGAAATCCAACTGATAGTATAGAAGTTACATGTATTTAAAAATTGGTACTATCTGCAGGCTTATAATCATGTTGGTAGAACTGACGTATATAAGTTACTCCAAATTAATCTAAAATGTCAGAATATACGTGTGCATAGTTTAAAGCTGTTGGCTTGCATACTTTCTGATATATTGGTATTTGGATAAAATAAATAAATAGAGAGAGCAATTATTAACAGTTGGCAGCCCTGGTGGCTCTTAAGAATACGCGCAGTCATATCTGTTTATGTACAGATATTACATACAAAATTTGGTTGAAATCCAATTGATAGTGTAGAAGTTATATGCATTTAAACATTGGACCTGTCAGAAGGCTTAAAATTATTTTGGCAACACTGTCATGGTTGGACTCCTGGAAATTAAATTAACATAGTCTTATCTACATGTGTACCAATTTTGGAATAGCTCCCATGCATACCTTGCAAGATATCCAACATGGAGCTCAAATTTCTAGTGCGTTTTTTCAGCAGTTGGTAGCACTGACATCATTTTCAAATATGGACGTGAGATATTCCGGTGCACATCCTTTCTCATACTAAATTTGGTTTTGATTGCTGCAGCCGTTTAGGAGTTCATAGGAGGGGGGGGGGGGGACACACACACAGCCAGACAGACAGACAGACAGACACACACACATTTTCCCGGATCGATCTCATAAGTCTACTTTTTCCTCATTTTTGCAAAATGTGAAAAGTAGGCTAAAAATAGATATCTCACGCCTCAAATGGGAGAGGAGGGGCAGAAATTAAAAATTATACCCTGTAAGTATAAAATTTCTCGTTACAGCAATTTTGTTGAAAGTGAAGGTCGTCGATTCCGATCCTGAAACGTTCGTATTCCTAAGACTGAAAATGTTATAATATTTGCTTTACGAGGTGCCGTCAGATTGGGAGGAGACTTGATTTTTTAAGCGAAGTTTTATGGGGTGTGCTCAGCTGAACACTGAACTGTATTCTTTGATTAGGTAGTGAAATATCAGTTTCCCCTTGTTATCCACAAAACTTACGGGAGGTATGAGTCACCGATCTCCCAAGAAAAGTAATCGCAATCTGGACGCTGGAAAGTTTCTAGTTCTTCCCTAAAATGAAAGTGACCGCAATCTGGACTGCTAATGAGGTGAACGCAATCTGGAATGACCGCAATCAGGACACAACCGTGTAGCCATAAGCGACAGTGACAGCGTGGTACAGGTGCCCTTGTCCGGTGTTGACGAGTTGTAGAGCAGTTCGTAGATCACTTCACTGTATATCACACAAGTTATGTAGTGTGAACTTGGCATTACACCAGCTTCAGCAGTGCACTGTTCGATGCAGCAGAGGTGAAAATAGTGCTGGCGGTTAGTTTATGCTGCTAACGGCACCTCTGGGAAGCCTGCAGTCATTTGTCGTAATACAGTGACGTCAGCTCCATGAATCACTTGGGTCTTGTCTCTCGCTGGTGTGGTGTTCCACACAGCTTGGAGGGCATTACATACACCATATTTATATAAATAGCACTTTCTACTACGACTATTTCTGCTTTTCCAAATGTAATAATGTTGTTGTATTTATATCAGCCTATTTTTATTTATGAAAAAATTGGCTAATGAGATCACCTTTTGTCCGTGAGTGTGTGTGTACGTCCGTGTGTGTGTCTCTCCCTAATAATTTCAAAACGGCTGGAGCGATTTCAATGACACTCGGTAATTTCATAGTACTATTTTCGTCGACCCCGACCGTGCCCTTCAAATTTTATTACGTCTCACAAATTCAACATGGTGGCTGTGCGAAATATTTCACCGGCATTCTATATATCCAAAACTATTACTGATATCACCCTGAAATTTTGTACGGTGATAAAGGTTACTATTAGAAGTTCAACTATGAGACTCCCACAAACTTGCAAAATATAAAACGAACATGGCGGCCATGCGAATGTGAAACATTTAAATAGATTTTTCTCGCGATTTAACCTTCTGAGCGCAATGAAATATGGCACAGTAAATGTTTACACACATTGTAATGCTTTGCCATCTAATTTATTTCAATTGTTCACATAACCTAAAGATGGTGGCTGTGCGCAATTTTAAAATTAAGTTTTTATTTCTTGTGTGGGGGGCTGCGTGGCGCAGTCGGTAGAGGCTCTGAGCTTCTTACTGAAAGGGAGTGGGTTCGATTCCCACCCAGGTAGTGGATTTTAGAAACAAAACTACCACTTTCGGAAACGCAAATAGCCCTGGGGTTCACTCAGCCTACACCAGAAGTGAGTACCAGGGTAATTCATGGGAGCAAAGACGGCCGGGCTCCATACCATCTAGTGCCTCTACCTTCCACTACTTCCAGGGTCTCCATGGCCTGTATGGAGTTGGCTTTTATTTCTTGTGTATTAATCATGCGAACGAAGTGAACGTTTTAATAATGAAACTATGCAAAAATCGTCATCTAATAGTACATAATTCTATGGCCTACATATATAAAAAATACAACATGGCGACCATCCGAAATATTTAGACGGTTCTCAATATCTACGAATCTATTGCACTACAGCCCATGAAAGGCCCTAGGTCTACCAAGTGCAGTTCGCTACTCCTGTGGGGGTCCATGCGGGGACACCAAGAGCCCGCTGCGCTGATGGGCCAGCTTGGTGTCCTAGGCGAAACCCCACACAAGACACGGCACAAACCTAGAAGAATTGAAAATGGATGAAAATCCACAGCCTGCTTCCAGTCTCCGACCGGGTCAGGAATGGAATGAATGAAGCCCCCATCTAGCGGCGATAATATGAACTGTGCCGGCTGCCGAGGCCTGACGCACTCCTCTGGGGCAATGATTAAATGAATGTCAGATGAAATGAAATGATAGTGGAGAGTGTTGCTGGAATGAAATTTTGACAGGGAAAACCGGAGTATCCGGAGAAAACCCTGTCTGCCTCCGTTTTGTCCAGCACAGATCTCACATGGAGTGACCGGGATTTGAACCACGGACCCAGCGGTGAGAGGACGGCGTGCTGCCGATTAAGCCACGGAGGCTTGTACCTAGAAGAATTGCTGAGTTTTAATTCACTGGCTGTGAAAGCCAATATACCATCTTTTTGGAAGCCTTCATTGGGAGGTTATGGCTGCTTGAGCTTTTAGTTCTCGCAGTAAATAGCCGCAGGTGCGCTTTATATAAAGGGAGGAAGCGCGCAGTTCGCTACTCCTGTGGGAGTCCGGACGGGGACATCAAGAGCCCACTGATGAGCCAGCTTGGTGTCCTAGGCGAAACCCCACACAAGACATGGTACAAACCTAGAAGAATTGCTGAGTTTTCGATTTTTGAGTTTTTCATGTGAAGTCTTATATTATGTTTAAGTAATTTTATTCCCATTGTAAGAATATCCATATATTACAACTAGCAACCCGCCCCGGCTTCGCCCGGGAACAGTTATGAATGCTTTACATGATAAGCGCTTTTTTTTTTCAATGTCAATGAACAACGACCAATATCCGTTTTACGTCTCGGCATGATGGGTTAAAATCATTGACTGGACTAATAATTATATTATCATGGAGATGCATGTGCAACAAATTCTTGTCAGACGTAACTTAAGAATGGCGAGGTGCATGAAACACAAATCCCCCTTCCGTCCAATCTTAACTTGACTGTGAATTTTGCGGAACGAAAAATTCACAGGCGAAATGAAGAAAAGCCGAGTTGCACTTCCAGGGAAACTCCAAACACAACCACTCTTCTCTAAAGTTTCTAACTCAACACAACTCGACAGTTTGCTGCTGGCTGAATCCGGGGCAATAAGCTCGTTCGCTAGCTAAGCTGTAACTGGGGTGATAGACTCGCCCCTAGCTAGCTCGTAAACTGTCGCCTCAGTAACTGAATGGAGATTGTTGGAAGAAATGAAAACGTAAAAACACTTATAGTCGGCGATGTATTGAAGATATAGTTATGCTCTCGCGGACTTTTTTGTAGAACTTTACATGCTGGACAATTCTTACACTCATAGGGTTTAGATATTTTTAACGGTTTGCCCAGCGTAAGCTTACAAAGTGCTCGGACGCCAGGTTTTGATTTTCGACTTTTCCACTGAAATCGTTACTGCTCGGCTTCCTTTGATCATAAATAAATTATTTTCTACAGAAATCATCCTCGAGATAGCCTTTACAGAATGGTGAAAACCGCATCAAAATCCATCCAGTGGTTCTCGAGTTTACTCGTAACATCCAAGAATCGGGGACTTTGTTTCATACTAAGTAGATATATTATTATTACTTCTCCGACAGTAGACATAGATATAGCAATATTATTTTAATTCTTGATGTTGGCTGAAGAAGACCTCATTGCTAGGTACCATTGATATGTGAATGTTTTAATCATGTATTGATTGGCGTACATTTAACAATTTTTAAACAATAAAGTTTGTATAAAACGCGCATATTGTAATACAATGTAGAAAATATAATTTGCATGGAATGTTATTATTTCGTTGTATGCTACGTTATAAAATGCATGCCCCTTGTTGCTAGACGTCCGGCCTACCACTGGCTTGTGGGCACACGAAGATAAATTCTGAAGTGGAGACGTGCCAGCTAGGATAGGATTGGATTGTATCGTGTTCGCAGCATTGCGGGGATTAAATGAGAACATATGGTGAGCTCGCAGCCTGGACGTGAGCCCTTACAACACTCCCGTATCACTGGTTTAGATCCATCCCGACCAATTCTTTCACTGCCCACTGCTCCATGGCAAAGAGGTTAGCTCTAATAAGCTATGTCCGATTAAAGGAATATATTCGGAAATGAGCTACAAGTACTCTGTAGTAATGATTATAATCGATTAGTCGAATCATTTGAAATTAATCGAAAAATGTCAATCGATTAATCGACTGACCGTTTATTCGATTAATTAACTAACAAAATAATAGATTAATCGGCTAACTAAAGAATCGTTTATGTTGGACGATGTCGAATGTAAATATTATACGTCAGAAAACTGTATCATAATGATGGTCATTATAGTATTAAGTATTTAGGAATTACTCTACAAACGACCGCAAAATGCTTCACAAAACACATAACAGAAAAGGCAACTAAAGCGATAATGACAATGCACGAAATAAGAAACATTCGATCCCTCAGCCTAGAGACGGCGATGCTGCTATTCCGGGTAAAGATTTTACCAA
The DNA here is from genome assembly GCA_946902985.2 of Meconema thalassinum. Lineage (NCBI taxonomy): Eukaryota > Metazoa > Arthropoda > Insecta > Orthoptera > Tettigoniidae > Meconema > Meconema thalassinum. The sequence continues at coordinate 2,124,582,929 of OX336388.2, forward strand.
TACTGACGTATGGCATACAAATCATCTGGTCACACCTAACATTGAAGAATCTATCTACGTTGGAAGGAGTGAAGGCAAGATACATAAAGAAAGCGTTAGGAGTGTCAAAAATGACGCACTCAAGATACACATATCTGCTGGCGAAGGAAACTTTCCTCATCGAAGATCTCAGGACAAGCATACTCCTACCTAAAACGTGCGCCTCACAGAACCTGCTAGCAACACTGAATAGGAAAAGAGAGGAAATTCATCCGACATTCTACAGCACAGGAGCCATGGTAGACCGTGCGTGGACAAAGGAAAACGTCGAAATCAGACACGTCATTACTAGGTTGGCAGTCCATGGATTCCACCACCTGATATGCAAGAACACAAACTTCCACGAACCAAATATAGACTGTGAATGTAGGCTGTGTGAAACGGCATGTGATCGTTATCACATCGAAATATGCACAAAAAGGACAAAGTCATTATCTGAATATGCAAACATGTAAAATTACTATTTTCATCTTGGCTATTTGGCCGCAATAATGATTTATTTATTATAGTACTGTTTTTCATTATGAGACAGTTTTTCCAGCCAATCAGACCTCATTCAATGATCAATTAGGTAAGGATACCTTCGCGCATGCGCTCAAAATCCAACATGTCACACATGAATTGCATGATTTGAAAGTTCAAATTGGATATCGGATCAACCATTGTAGTTACAATCCCAAACACAAAGACAAAATCAGCACGGACCTTTACGGTAACAAGAAAATACTACGACATATGCAAGAAATTTATGAATCTACGTCCAGAAGTTAGCAACACAGCATCTTCCTATATAAATTACCGACATTGAAAGTGCACCGTCCATATGTTCGCGTAAATAAACTGGCGAATATGAGACAAGAAATAGCGCTGTACCTTAACATCCCCAACACCAATTTCTACACAGCGCATTGCTTTCAAACGACTTCTTCGGAGGCAATATTAGTGAATGCTAGTTCTGATCGGCTCTAGACATCATGCAGGCTGTAAGCAATAGCATTTCCAAGCAAAGTGAATGGTATCTGCTTTCGAAGTGCTTTGACCCACGCATGCGCTCTGTTCAGTCAGCAAAGCCAGCGTGCCCTGTTCACTAACTGAAGTTACTGAATCCCACAGATATTTATCAATATTTATGTTAAAACATATAATAAAGTTATAATTATCGTCGAACATAAACAGTCGTATGCAACTCGTCTATAATGGTAATTAAGACACTCGTATGGAAATTCTTGCTTCGCTCGTTTTATAAACATACTCGTGTCTAAATTATTGCCATTATAGGCTTATTGCATAATGTACTATTAATTGGTGTATTGGCTTTCACGGCCAGTGAATTAAAACTCAGTAATTCTTCTAGGTTTGTGCCGCGTGCCGTGTGCGTGCAGTTTCCTACTCCTGTGGAGGTCCGGGTGGGGACACCGAGAGCCCGCTGATGAGCCAGCTTGGTGTCCTGGGCGAAACACCACACAAGACAAGGCACAAACCTAGAAAAATTGCTGCGTTTTAATCATTTAATTGATTAATAGACACGAGATAAGAAAATAAGTTTAAATGAGAGGTCATCGCTTAAGTTAAGTTACGGCTAATTTTCGGAATGATGTAGAGAAACTTCTAAATGTTAACTTACTTTTTCCTAAATATACAAAGTGTCCTTACTTGTTTATGTTAACAATAACCAAATAACAGTCAGCGACAGTGGAAGGGCAAACAGCAATCAACAGGGGCTCACATCTAGTAGGACGTGGGGTGGCGACCACGGGGCCCCAGCTGAGTCCGACATTGCTTCCACTTACTTGTGCCACGGTGAGTGAGCGGTTATAGTGTCGGACTACCAACCCCAAGATTGCAGGTTCGCCCCTGGCCATGGTAAGTGATTTTTGAAGTCGACAAAAATCACGATACTCATGTCATACGTTGTTGGCATGTTAAAGAACCCATTTGAATTCAGTAGGCCGTGTTCAATGGCAAAATTAATCTCGGGATTTTCCGCCAACTCAAAGTTCCTCCATTCTCTACTTGAAAGCGCTGTAGTGTCAAGGAGTTTAGATATCTAACCTCCTTGGCTTTCATAGCGTTCAAAGGAACGACGAAATTCGACATGCAAGCTACCCTCTGGGTGTCAATTAACAAAGCTTGCACCAGGCACCCGAGGCCATACGATATTATTATTATTATTATTATTATTATTATTATTATTATTATTATTATTATTATTATTATTATTACTTGTGCCGGGCTTCTCTCCGTCTTCTTTCCTGTCGACCTCACTTGGTTAACTCTTGTTATCTTCCGACTCCGACGGTATTAGGGTATCCGAGGCCTAGGGAGTCTCTTCCTTTCCCGCCTTAATTGGCCCTTGTCTCATCTTTTCTGATACCCTCCTTCTGCGAGGTGTCAGCCTTCTTTTTCGTTTCATGATATCTCCTGCCTTCTGCTCAAGGCCCTCAAGGAGGCAGGGTGTATGTATCCCAACCACTTCAGGTGTATCCTGGATATTGCTACACCCTCAGAGGCTCACAGCTGCTGAGTTCGGGAGTTGGCGACCCCGAGGGATTCCTGAGCTGGGTCCGGTTTTCCCCTTTTTATCCATTACCTCTGGGGTGGACCCTCTCCTCTTTCACGTTCTTATCAGCCTTTTATGGCTCTCCTTCCTTCCAAGTCCCTCAATTCGCATTCTTCGAGGGTTAAGGGCATTTCTTTTCCTTCTGCCTTTTTTGCCTTATTCTCCTTTTGTTTTCCATTTCTTCTTCTATTATACAGGGTGGGGCAGAATCGACTCCCTGATTTGAAGGATGAATTGTGAAAGAACAAATAAAGATAATCTCAAAACGTTTTTATTTACCAAAACTACATTCAATGCCATTTTATTCTCGTTTGGTTGTGAAAATTAGTTCATCCAGGTGACGACCTTGGCGAGCGATGCACATGTTGAGTCGTTCAAAAAAGTTTCCGAAAACTCTTCTCAGCATATCTTCTGATATTCCAGCGACGACATCTGTAATTGCCTCCTTAAGGTCTTCCTAGGTCCTTGGTCGAACTTTGTAAACCTCAGCTTTGAGATAACCCCAAAGAAAACAAGTAGTTCCGTGAAGAACTATACAGCCTATTTTCATATATCCTACTTATGTTAATTGCCACTATCAACATACACAATTTCTATTTGATTGCTGTAATAGATTCGTAGATATTAAGAACCGACTAAATATTTCGGATGGTCGCCATGTTGGATTTTATATATGTAGGTCCTAGAGTTATGTACTGTTACATGCAGATTATTGTGAACGTGTAGTATTCAAACTTCAATCGTATAATAAGGACACAAGAAAAAACAAGGAGATTTTAAAAATTTTCACAGCTGCCATCTTGAGGTTATGGAAACAATTCAAAGAAATTAGATGCCAGTGGATTAACATTCGTATAAGGATTTACTGTACCAAGTTTCACTGCACTCGGATGGTTAAATTGCGAGAAACGTCCATGTGAATATTTATAATTTGCGTCACCGCCATGTTGGATTTGTGATCACCAGGTTATTTAAAGTCCTATAGGTGAACTTAAGTTCATCGCCCCTATGAATATTAAAAAATGCAGTTTGATTGCTAAAATAGATTCGTAGATATTCAGTATCGTCTAAATATTTCGGATGGTCGCCATGTTGGATTGATAAATGTATAGGCCATAGAGTCATGTACCATTAAAGGAAAATTATTGCGTAGGTTCATTATTCAAACTTTCACTTCGATCGCACGACTACATCACAAGAAATAAAAACTTAATTTTAAAATTCGCACTGCCGCCATCTTGAGGTTATGTAAACAATTGAACTAAATTAGATACCAGTGGATTACAATGTGTATAAATATTTCCTGTACCAGGTTTCAGTGCGCTTGGAACATTAAATCGCGAGAAAGGTCTATTTAAAATTTTCAAATTCGCTTGGCCGCCATGTTCGTTTTGTAGTTAACCGGTTTTTCAAAGTCTTATAGATGGACTTCCCGTAGTGTCCTTTATCTCCGTACAAAATTTTAGGGAGATACCGCTAATATTTTCAGAGATATAGAATGCCGGTGAAATATTTCGCACATCCGCCATCTTGTGATTATGTAAACAATTGAACGAAGTTAGATGTCTGTGCATTACAATGTATATAAACATATACTGTACCAAGTTTCATTGCGTTTGGTTGGTCAAATCACGAGAAACGTCTATTTAAAAGTCGCGAATTCGCTTGGCCTCCATATTGGTTTTGTAGTTACCAGGTTTTCAAAAGTCACAAAAGTGAACTTATAGTAGTTCCCTCTATCACCATAGAAAATGTCAGGGTAATATCGGTAATAGTTTCGGAGATATTGAATGCTGGTGAAATATTTCGCACATCCGCCATGTTGGATTGGTGAGTCGTAACAAAATTTGAAGGGCACGGTCGAGGTCGCCGGGAATAGTGCTATGAACTTTCCGAGTTTCATTGAAATCGCTCCTGCCGTTTAGATTTTATTAGGGGGGGACACACACACGAATCACACACACACACACACACACACACGGACAAAAGGTGATCTCATAAGCCTATTTTTTTTTTCAAAATTGAAAATAGGCTAAAAATCGCATGGGCTCAAATCCGGGGAGCGAGGGGGCCATGGAACATCGCCACGTAAGGAGATCAGGCGGCCTGGAAACAGTCTATGCAGGATTTGCCGTGAACGAAGGGCGGTATGAGCCGTAGCACCGTCCTGTTGAAACCAAAAGGCTTGTGTGTCATATTGCTGACCATACTCTTCCAATTTAGGTCACAATAACGCTCAGAGGTAACAGTAACAGTTAGACCATGAGATTCAAAAAAGTAAGGCCCAATTATGCCTATGGAGGACACGGCGCACCAAACTGTCACTTTGGGGCTATGAAGAGGTCTTTGGTGGAGTTGACGAGGATTTTCTGTCGCCCAGTAACGAAAATTTTGCTTATTTACTGTGCCGGAGAGGTGAAAATGCGCTTCATCGCTGGACCACAGAATAGCGTCAGGTTGCACAGAGGTTAAAATTGCATTACAAGCCTCTATTCTCACCAGACCACTGCATGGCGACTACTGAAATGAAAATGGCATCGTTTCCCCGACCTAACGCCACTATCCCCACTCCGCTAACGCACCTGCGCGCTCTACAGTGAGTGTTTGAAACTAGGGAGTCCATTCTGCCCCACCCTGTATAAGTTAGTAGTTAGTTTTAGTTACAGCTTACATTTCATTTTCATCTTCATGATCACCCAAACCATTAAGGGCCGATAACCTAGATGTTAAGCCCCTTAAAACAACAATTATCATCATCATCAATTTAGGACAGGAACATTTTTATTTCACTTTAGGTTAGCCTAGTTTTCACAAAGAAGGTACATTATTTGAAAATATATAATAAAATGTATTTTAATTATTTAAATGTCCGTTTTGCTTCTGTGAAAGAAGCGAACTACATCGACTAATCTGAGACTTGGTCTCATACAAACCTGTCGCTTACAATGACATCGGACAAGAGTGTAAACTCTCAAAGATTGATCGCCACTTAAGTGGGAAAGCAGCGCATCAATGCGGTTCTCATCAGGAGAAAAATTGAATCGATTAATCGACAATACAATTATCGACCAAACAATAAATCGATTAAACGACCAATCGATTAATGTTATTGATTTTACGTCCCTTTTAACTGCTGGGGCTTTTAGAGAAGCCAGGGTGCCATAATTTTGCCCAGAAGGGGATCTTTAACGTGCCAGTAAATCTACTGACAAACACACAATCAATTAATTGTTATTTATAGCGATTAATCGATTTTTGTGCTTCGATTATTTGAAAACTGAAATTAATCGATTAAAAGTATTTGGACTATTGGTGCAGCAGTAAGGAGGAGAATTGAAACCTTTGAAATGTGGTGTTACAGGAGAATGATGAAGATCAGATGGGTCGATAGGGTTACAAACGAAGAGGTATTAAGACGAGTGGAGAGGAGAGATGTTTCTGGCGACTGCTAATGAAGAGAAGAGATAGGTTGGTAGGAAAAATACTAAGACACCCAGGAATAGCAAGCTTCGTTATGGAAGGAAGGGTCGAGGACAAGAACTGTAGGGGTAGACTAAGGCTAGAATATGTTAAACAGATTGTCTCGGATGTAGGGTGTGGTGGCTATGTAGAGGTGAAACGATTAGCTCAGGACAGGGAAGCATGAAGAGCTGCATCACACCAGTCAAAAGACTGAAGACTCAAACAACAACAAAAGTACCAGCCCTATTTAGCCACAAGGGTCGCGAGTTTGGTTCTCCTGGCTCGGGGACCAGGTGTTTGTAACGTCTTCATCTTCACTTCATCTCGAAAGACCTTCACCAGGCCTGCCGGGAGGCCAGAGTATATTTCATATCACTGGTCAGATCGTTCAAGGTACTTCCCTACACTCTACTGGGCAAATCGTAGAGCAGTAGGGACTGGTCGACTAGCAACAGCTTTGTCCGCGCATTCTTTCTTACAACCATCCAGCGTAGTGATAACTCAACACCAAAGTATAAAAACCTTTGAAGCCAATTTAGAGTGTTTTCTTTAAAAAAATTGAATTATATTTTTCACTTGGTCAACACGAGTGTAAGCCCAATTAAATTTAAATAATGATTCTACCTATAAGAGATTTACGTTTGATTAAATATTACTGCGTAGATTGCAATAAAATTATAAATTGGACAGATTACAATTATCAATTGCACAGATTGCTATAAAATTATTAATTCCACAAATTGTAATTATTATTTGCACAGATTGCAATTATTATTTGCACAGATTGCAATAAAATTATTAATTGCACAGATTGCAATTATTATTTGCACATATTGCAATTATTAAGTGCACAGATTGCAATATAATTATTATCTGAACAGATTCATCATTATGTTTTTTCAGTCAAGCGACTGGTCTGCCCCTACAATGAGTCTTTTCCACGTTGTTCGGTCTTGTGCTGTCCTTTTGACCACTTCATAACTTCGTAGGCCATAGCTATTGTTCTGACCGGGAACGGGGGTTGGTCGAACAAAGGAGTGTAAGGGTGAATTTGGAAGGTGTTGCCTGATTGAGGAGAGTTTCAGCAAATGTGCTAAAACTCTGGATAGGTGTGTGTGAGGGGATTGGGGCGATCGGGAGAAGCTTTGGGTTATCGGGGTCGTAGATCTAGGGGATACGTTATTAAAATGAAGCTATTAGCCTTCAGAACAAATACCGTAGGTTTTTATTTGTCGTGTAGCCTCCTGAGAGGCAGGTCATTCTAGTCGACGCCCGTGGGCGGCCTGCGCGTCGGGATGAGAGATGGAATGGATGAAGATGAATGAAACTGGGCAAGGATGTGGGAGGAAGCGGCCGTGGGCTGTCAGAAGGTACTGTACCAACATTTGCCTGGTGTTGAAAATGGGAAACCACGGAAAACCATTTCAAGGACAGCCGACGGTGGGGCTCGAACCCACGCGTCTACCGAGTCAGCAGAGAGCTTGGCTCCTTGACCTAACGCTGCGCTTTAGCCCGCGTAGCCACTACTGTAATACCGTAGGTGAGCAATTTAACTGCCTGCTGACCGTGCAATGTTAGGCTCGGCAGCCGCGCGATCCAACACTCAAGGCTGTGATAATGAAACCTAGTTACTGCGCGCACAGTGGTTTTGTAAATGATGACACTGACAGGTCGAAGGTGTCAGGAAGGGAGACAAGAGGTAAAACAGTGTTTATGAAATAAGTCTGCAATGTATATGTACTGGTTGGGGTCACTTGTTTATTTGACCTGAAGGTGTTTTAAATGAGTGTCCCTTTAGCTGGGGACAGTGCAACACAATGTAATTGTTATAAACAATGTTAAGGTGTCAACTTGGGGAAGGAATGAAACTTTCAATGTTAGGACTTCTGAGATACACACTTACCTCTAGGTGAGATGTTGCTGCACAGACGAATAGAGCCTCCGGCCGAGGACAGACAATTAGTCCGGTGGGGTTCTCCTTCTTAAGCGTTTGGGAACTGCTGAGCCGGCGTTTCTTCATTTGTTGGTGTTCCAGTTCGCTCCAGTGTATGTGTAGGTGAGTGATGCAAGGCTTGAGCAAGAGCTGAGGCTTTAACTCTGCTGGCCGCGTGTAATAGAACTGTATGCCGGTTGTTGCTGTTGTTGGCTCCGGCCTGGGGTAGTTTTGGGGGAAGAAGAGGGTGTTGAATGTGGGGTTGATTTTTGGACGTGTCAGGAGTAGTTGTAGACTGTAGATGTATGCATGGTTGTAGAATCTTGTAGGTGAGTGTAGATCCAGTGGCGCGGGGCTATCTCTCTCTCGGGGGTGCTTAGGGTCCCAAGGGGGGTGTAGGGTCCTTATGGGCCCTAACACTATCTAGGATAGATCTCATGAAAGTGTTACGTGGCCTCCCGCGAGAGCGTTTTCCAGGTATTTTGCCTCCTAGTGTGTCGTAACCTGTGGCCAAGCCAAGTAGATCTCCTTCTATATATCTGTCGGATCATTTGCCGTTTTTCCATTATTCGATCCAGCACCGTTATGTTGGTCATTTTCTCTACCCAGCTGATCTTTTCCATTCGGCGCCAACACCACATCTCAAACGCTTCTTGTCGTTTAATGTCACCTCTATTCATTGTCCAGGTCTCACTGCAGCATATTGCAACAGGCCATATGTAGGTCTTAACCAGTTGTTTTCAAAGGCTGAGGGACATCGAGCGTTGACAAATTAGAGAATGCTTTTCACGGACTGCCTGCTTGGCCACGGCTATAGCCTACGGCTCCTTATTTCAACTTCACATCGTAGGTCTTCTGGGAAGATCTTAACAAGGTATTTAAATCGACTGACCTGTTGTACTGGTTCTTATTTATGATTATATTTAGTTGGTGTTGATGCTTACTTATCACCAGAATCTTGGTCTTCTTAAAATTGATTTTCATTCCGTATTCAGTAGCTGTATCATTTAAACATAACAACATGTTTGTTAATGTATGCGGTTTTACTGCAAGTAATGCCAGATCATCAGCAAATTCAATATTCTGGATAAGTCTTCCACCAACTTTCACTCCCATATTAGAGCCTTTAAAAGACCACTTTGTTATAGCTTCAGCGAAGGCATTGAACAGTTCAGGGGACAGCAAACAACCTTGTCGCACACCTTTGCGGATCTTAGCGGGTTCTGATTCGTCATTTCCAAGCCGAACAACAGCAGATTGATTTATATACAGATCAAATATTAATCTGAGTAATCGATGGGGACCTCCTATTTGATTCAGAAGAGGAAACAGCTTGTGCCAGTTGACTTTAACAAGTGCTTTTTCGAAGTCCACAAAGCACACGTAAAGGTTTCTGTTTACCCTTAACATCTTTTCTCCAAGACATCGCAAGGACCCGATAGCATCACGTGTAGACATATTCTTTCGAAACCCAAATTGAGAGTTGTCTATATACTGTTCCATGTATATTTCCATCCTTTTCCTCAAAATCTGCAGAAGTATCTTTGATGCATGAGGGATGAGACTAATGGTCCGATAGTCACTACATTCAACTGGCACAGTCTTCTTTGGAATTGGAATGATGACGCTGGTATAAAACTCCTGAGGCCATTTACCTTCTTCGAAGATTCTCACTACCAATTTGAATATCCATACAAGTGTACTATCCCCACTATTCTTGATTATTTCAGCAGGAACATTGTCAATACCTGGCGTTTTACCCATGGATATTGATTTTAGAGCTTCATCTATTAATTCTATCTTCTGCAATTGACCTGTCTTCCTCGCCAGATTACAATTATTAATTGCACAGATTGCAACAAAATTATTTGCACAGATTGCAATTATTATTTGCACAGATTACAATAAACTTATTTGCACAGATTACAGTATTAATTGCACAGATTGCAATAAAATTATTAATTTCACAGATTAGAATTATTAATTACACAGATTGCCATAAAAGGCCTATTATTAATTGCACATATTATTATTTTCACAGATTCCTGGGCCAGTAATCCCCGTTGGCACTTATACTAACTGAACTCTTACGAGTAACAATGCCCCTGGGATGTCGATAAGAGTTGTTATGGAATTCATTTATGGGCTTGCGACATGTGAATATGTAGTCATGCTTACTTGGGTGTGGGTGTAAACAGTCTGATAACCTATGTTAGTTGAAAATGAAAATCCACAGCCTACTTCCAGTCTCCGACCGGGTCAGGAATGGAATGAATGAACCCCCCTAACCTAACATAACCTATGTTAGTTGATGGCTGTATTAGTTCATGTATTTGTAATTTAGTCTTAGATTGGGGAAGGAGATGGTCGTGGCTCTAAGGGGGCACATACACCAAAAGTGGGAATTTTCGCGCTCAGTTAAGAATTAAATCATAGCTTCACTAAAATGTAACATAGAATTATGAGAACGTACAAACTTATAGTAAATACTTAGGGCTTTTATTTAATATGTATAAAGGCGAACAGTATATAAAGTATTGCGTGATTTATTGATAAGAAAATATTTGTGATTTTTTAAACTCATGAATCGCATAAAATACGATTTAACAAGAAATACCAGTCTGAATGGAATTATTTTTCTTCCTGTAAAGAAAACACCTGAATACGGAGGATGACCCTCATTCATGAAATTATATTTAAAAAATAATTAAAATATAGACTACTTGGAAAATTTTATAAAAAACTATTTTTGAAACACATTTTTTTTAACAACATGCTATTGACTTCATTCCATTCAGACTGGTATTTCTTGTTAAATCGTGTCTTTTGTGGTTCATGACGTTTAAAAATCACAAATGTTGTCCTTCAATGAATCACGTTGGCCTTCATATATTAAATAAACGTCCTATGCATTGACTGTAACTTTGTGCACATTAGTGAAGCTATGATTTATTTCTTAACTGTGTGCAAAAACTCCCACTCGCGTTGTATGAGTCCTCTTAAGCTATAAACTATTCCGGTATTCGCCTGGAGTAGAAGCGGAAATTCACGAAAATCTACTTCCAGGATGACTGAGGTGGGAATCGAACCCACCTCTTCTCATTCTTGCCTTACTGCACCACCACGTCCCCTAACTAGATAGAGAAATGTGTGATTTAAAGAAGAGACGTAATTTGAATGCACTGAAATCATTTCATGCAGATTGTCGTTATTCCATGTCATGATCCGCATCTGATGCTCAGTGGGAATACACAACTGTGGTCTGCAATTACGGGGGTTTGTTGGTATAGAGCGGACATGGGCAAACATTTTAGGAGCAGGGCCAGATGCAATACAAAATAATCTAGGCAGGCCGATTTAAAAAAAACATCTTAATTATGTTTATGTTCGACCCTGACTATTATATGTCAGAAAACTGTATCATGATGATGATGGTCTTTATAACACTGTTTTTCATTATGATACAGTTTCTCCAGCCAATCAGAGCTCGTTCATTGACCAATTAGGTAACGATACCTTCGCGCATGCACTCAAAATCCAACATGTCGGACATAAACACAACATCGAACTATAATAAATTACCGACATGGAATACGCACCGTCCATATGTTCGCGTAAATAAACTGGCGAATATGAGACAAGAAATAGCACTATACCGGTACCTTAATATCCCCAAAACCAATTTCTACACAGCGCGTGGTTTTGACACGACTTCAGTGACAGTCTTACTGAATACTGGTGCGCAATCAGAACATATGGTATTGAAGAACACAGAGTGCATGCGTCGGTTGTCCAGAGAGCTTGGACAAGAGAGATATACTACCCACCGCAGCACCCGATCACAACATTCTACTGTAGTGACTGAACAGATATTTATGAATATTTATGTTAAAACATATAATAAAGTTATAATTATCGTCGAACATAAACAGTCGTATGCAAGTCGCCTATAATGGTAATTAAGACACTCGTATGGAAATTATAAAACTCGCATACGCTCGTTTTATAAAAATACTCGTGTCTTAATTATAGCCATTATAGGCTCGTTGCATAATGTACTATTATGTTCGACCCTGACTATTATATGTCAGAAAACTGTATCATAATGATGGTCATTATAACACTATTTTTCATTATGAAACAGTTTCTGCCACCAATCACAGCTCAAGAAACAGTTGTTTGACCAATTAGATAAGGTTAGCAACGCACCCGCGCTGAGTTCCACGGCCTTCTAAACTGCGTTGCCTAGTGTCATAGTGGGGTAATCGAGAAGGCCATGGTCAAATACAAGGCATTCTCTGCGTCTCATGCGCTCTGTTCAGTACATAAAACAGGTGAAATCTCGACAGATATTTATGAATATTTATGTTCGAACATAAAATAGTTATAATAATTATCGTCGAACATAAACTCGCCTATAATGGTAATTAAGACATTCGTATGGAAATTATAAAACTCGCATATGCTCGTTTTAAAAACATTCTCGTGTCTTAATTATTGCCATTATAGGCTCGTTGCATAATGTACTATTACAGAGAGATTATAAAAGTTTTAATTATGAATTTTAAATGAAACAAAACTTGTAGGCTACAATGGTAGAAAAACTAGGGGAAAAAAGAACACACCTTCAATATTTGTTAGAAGGGGAAGGAGGATGTGACAAGTGAAACAATGACTGTGCTTCTAAAAGTTTTTCATAATCTGGTTGAAACTGGGATGAGCTGATTCTTAGTAGCGCAGCTAAATAGAGGTCTGTCAATCTATTTCTGATGCTATTTTTGCAAAGCTTCATTCTAGAAAACACCTGTTCACAGATATAGGAAGATGCGAACACTGCATTAGATTGCAAGTTAGGGGAGTTTGATTTTGGTGGGGGTCTTGTGTAGAATTCAATTTTTCGAAACGATGAGGAATAGTTGCTTCAATTCACTGTTACATTGTAATAATAATAATAATAATAATAATATCGTATGGCCTCGGGTGCCGGGTGCAAGCTTTGTAATTTGCCACCCAGAGGGTAGCTTGCATGTCGAATTTCGTTGTTCCTTGAATCACTATGAATGTCAAGGAGGTTAGAAATCTAAGCTCCTTGATCACTATAGCATTTTCTAGTAGAGAAATGAGGAACTTTGTGTTGGCGAAAACTCCCGAGCTTAATTTCGCCATTAGGAACACGGCCTACTGAATTCAAATGGGTTCTTTGACATGCCAATATCGTATGACATGCGTTTCGTATTTTTGCCGCCGTTCAAAAGTCACTTCCCACGGCCAGGAGCGAACCTGCAATCTTGGGGGTTAGTAGACCGACACGCTATCCACTCACCCTCCGTGGCAAGTTGTTACATTGTCTAGCTGCAACTCTATTACACAAAACGTATAAACACAATGAGATTGAAACAGTTTCTCACTTCTAGATACACAGAAGAGAAAAGATAACCTGGTATTAAGAAAGGTGTAAGGCAAGTCTGCAACTTATCACCCATACTTTTCAATTTTATATTGAACAAGCAATGAAGGAAATTTGAGAAAAATTTGAAGTGTGAGTGAAGATTCAAGGAGAAAAAGTTTCAACTCTGAGATTTGCTGATGACATCGTCATCTTGGCCGACACGCCCGAGGATTTGAATGAGTTTTTGAATGGTATGGACTTTGTCTTGCGGAACGAATTTATGATGAAAATTAATAAATGTAAAACAAAAATATTGGAATGCAGAAACCTCTATGGACATCAAATTGGCAGGTGAAAAGCTGAAGGAAGTAGGAGACTTCTGTTACTTAGGAAGCAAAATAGCCAGTGATGGACGAAGCAAAGAGGACATAAAATGTAGGTTGGCTCAGGCAAGGAAAGCATTACTACAAAAAAGGAATCTGTTGACTTCGAATATAGATTTAGGTATTAGGAAGTCACTTTTGAAAGCCTTTGTCTGGAGCGGGGCGCTCTATGGAAGTGAAACTTGGACTATTGGTGTAGCAGAAAAGAGGAGAATTGAAGCATTTGAAATGTGGTGTCACAGGAGAATGATGAAGATCAGATGGGTAGATGGGACAAGAAATGATGAGGTATTAAGACGAGTGGGAGAGGAGAGATGTTTCTCGCGACTGCCAATGAAGAGAAGAGATAGGTTGGTAGGACACATACTAAGACACCCAGGAATAGCAAGCTTAGATATGGAAGGAAGGGTCGAGGAAATGAACTTTAGGGGTAGACCAAGGTTAGAATATGTTAAACAGATTGCCTCAGATGTAGGGTGTGGTAGGTATGTAGAGATGAAACGATTAGCTCAGGACAGGGAGGCATGGAAAGCTGCATCAAACCAGTCTAAAGACTTAAGACTCGAACAACAACAATATTGTAGGTATTATAATTCGAAACGATGTCGCGGCCCGGATTAGACTAGCTCAAGAGCCACATTTGGCCCGCAGGCGGCAATTTGCCCATGACAGGTACAGAGTGTCACTAATACAGTATATTTCTGATGTGCGAGATACAAAGTTTGGTTTACAACTAGTGAAAACTTACGTTCTTGTACACTTCTGTGGCACTCATTCTCATGCCACGTTATTTTTTATTACAACTTTGAGTTGCATTAACTATTTAAACTGTGTTCTCCCTCCACTCGTCTAACTTTTAATAGGGAGAACAATAAACGTTAAGTGTGCTTTAAAATAATATCCCCATAAAGCGAGTTAATGTCTCAAACTTGGCAACACTGTGCTAGGTGCGCAGCTTGCCTCTTGTTTGCTCAAGTGTTGGTGTGGTACAATACCTTCACATCCTCGTGATTCACTATCATCATTGCCCTACAATATCTCACTTTGTGGCGTAGTGAACTACCGTTGATGGCCGTCACCATGTACAGTAGGTCCGGGTTGGAATTGAACGTGGATTTTCAGCAGTGAAAGTCAAATGATGGGTTATGGAAGACTTCAAAACCCCGTCACAGCTCTCCGACCAGGATTAAATAAGGAATCTTACATATTTCCACACTATTATTTATACAATGAATTGCAGCCAATGGTCATAGCAGGGAAATAATAATATCGTATGGCCGCGTGTTCCGGGTGCAAGCTTTGTTATTTGACACCCAGAGGGCAGCTTGCATGTCGAATGTCGTTGTTCCTTTAAGCACTATGAAAGTCACGGAGGTTAGATATCTAAGCTCATTGATCCTATAGTGCTTTCTAGTAGAGGAATGAGGAACTTTGTGTTGGCGGAAAATCCCGAAATTAATTTTGCCATTATGAACACGGCCTACTGAATTCAAATGGGTTCTTTAACATGCCAACATCGTATGACATGCGTGTCGTAATATTTGCCACCTTTCAAAAATCACTTACCACGGCCAGGAGCGAACTTGCAAGATTGGGTTTAGTAGACCGACATGTTAACCACTCACCCACCGTGGCAAGCAGAGTAGGCTATTTGAATTGAACGCCCGTAAGCTCAATTTCAAGTAGTTCCAATTTTGGCTACCAGATGCCACTGTCACTGACACCTAGTGGCGAACATTGGAACTTGATAGAGCGTTTATAACCAACCAAATATAACCAACAAATTTGACTACACATTACCAATTGTCGTGGTAGCTTCTTTAACATGCCATAAATAAATCTATGACATGGACCCGAAGGAAAGCATACTGAAGGATTTTAACGCTCTTTAAAATCTGACGACTTCGGCCGGGTTTGAACCCACGATCTTCGGCATAGCAGTTCAGCATGCTAGCGACTACGCCACTGAAGTCACTAGAAAGGCCAATTAAATCCACAAAGATTTCAGTGAGTTTCATTTTGTAGCGCAAGGTTTAACACCCACTTTCTAAAAGAAACAGTCTAAAAATCCCTAAAGATAGCCTGAAACAGTGAACAAAGCAAGAACAAGTAGTTCCGTGAAGAACTATTCAGCCTATTTTCATATATCCTACTTATGTTAACTGCCACTATCAACATACTAAATATTTCGGATGGTCGCCATGTTGGATTTTATATACGTAGGTCCTAGAGTTATGTACTGTTACATGAAGATTATTGTGTACGTGTAGCATTCAAACTAGAATCGCATGATTAGGACACAAGAAGTAACAAGGAGATTTTAAAATTTCGAACAGCTGCCATCTTGTAGTTATGGAAACAATTGAAAAAAATGCCAGTGGATTAACATTCGTATAGGGATTTACTGTACCAAGTTACACTACACTCAGATGGTTAAATTGCGAGAAACGTCCATGTGAATATTTATATTTATATTTCGCGTCGCCGCCATGTTGGATTTGTGATCACCAGGTTGTTTAAAGTCCTCTAGGTGAACTTAAGTTCATAGCCCCTATCAACATCAAAAAATTCAGTTTGATTGCTATAATAGATTCGTAGATATTCAGAGCTATCTAAATATTTCGGATGGTCGCCATGTTGGATTGTTAAATGTTTAGGCCATAGAGTCATGTACCATTAAAGTAAAATTATTGGGTAGGTTCATTATTCAAACTTTCACTTCGATCGCATGAATACGACACAAGAAATAAAACCTTAATTTTCGAAATTCGCAATGTAAACAATTGAACGAAGTTAGATGGCGGTGCATTACAATGTGTATAATCATATACTGTACCAAATTCTATTGCGTTTGGTTGGTTAAACCGCCAGAAACGTCTATTTAAATGTCGCAAATTCGCTTGGCCGCCATGTTGGTTTTGTAGTCAACAGTTTCTCAAAAGTCACGTAGGTGAACTTCTAGTAGTTCCTTTTATCACCGTAATAAATTCCAGGGTGATATCAGGAATAGTTTCGGAGATATTGAATGCTGGTGAAATATTTCGCACAGCCGCCATGTTGGATTGGTGAGACGTAACAAAATTTGAAGAGCACGGTCGAGGTCGCCCGGAATAGTGCTACGAACTTACCGAGTTTCATTGAAATCTCTCCTGCCGTTTCGAATTTATTAGGGACACACACACACCTCACACACACACACACACACACACACACACGCGCACACAAACACGGACAAAATTGAAAATAGGCTAAAAATGGATAAAAATAGCTACGAATTGATTTTTTAACATTTTAAACTTTACATTTAAAAGCAAGCTGAGCTGTTAATAAAAGATGAAATGAAGATTTTATTTTAATTTTGTTGCATTTTATTTTATTTTATTTTATTTCATTTTATTTTGTTATATTTTATTTCATTTCATTTTTTAATTTATTATTTAGTCAATTTACCCTCTAGGTTAGTGGTTCCCACGGACTCAGCGAGGGAACTCACCACTACCGCCTCTATGGGCAGTGTCCTGGAGCTTGGAACATCTGGTTGGGGTGGATACAACTGGGGAGGGGTGATCAGCACCTCACCCAGGCGGCCTCACCTGCAAAGCGAACAGGGGCCTCATGAGGGATGGGAAGGGATGGGAAGGCGAGGAAGAGGGAAGGAGGCGGCCTTAGAGTAGGCACCATCCCGGCATTTGCTCGAAGACGAAGTGGGAAACCACGAGGATGGCTGAGGGGGAATGGAACCCCCTCTACTTATTTGGGCCACCCGAGGCTGAGTAGACCCCGTTCCAGTCCTCGTACCACTTTTCAAATTTCGTGGCAGAGCCGGGAATCGAACCCAGGACATCCGGGGCGGCAGCTAACCATGCTGACCGCTACGCTACGGAGGCGACAATTTAATTATTATTAGCCTATTTTCATTTTATGAAAAAATAGGCTTATGAGATCACCTTTTGTCCGTGTGTGTGTGCGTGTGTGTGTGTGTGTGTGTGTGTGCCCCCCCTAATAAAATCTAAACGGCTGGAGCGATTTCAATGAAACTCGGTAAGTTCATAGCACTATTTTGGGCGACCCCGACCGTGTCCTTCAAATTTTGTTACGTCTCACCAATTCAACATGGCGGCTGTGCGAAATATTTCACCACCATTCAATATCTCCGAAACTATTCCCGATATCACCCTGGAATTTATTACAGTGATAAAGGGAACTACTAGTTCACCTATCTGACTTTTGAAAACCTGGTAACTACAAAACCAACATGGCGGCCAAGCGAATTTGCGACTATTTAATAGACGTTTCTCGCGATTCAACCAACCAAACGCAATAAAACCTGGTACAGTATATGTTTATACACATTGTAATGCACCGACATCTAACTTCGTTCAATTATTTACATAACCACAAGATGTCGGATGTGCGAAATATTTCACTGGCATTCTATATCTTTGAAAGTATTAGCGGTATCACCCTGAACGTTTGTATGGAGATAAAGGGCACTACTGGAAGTTCACCTATAAGGCATTCAAAAACCGCTCAACTACAAAACGAACATGGCAGCCAAGCGAATTTGAAAATTTTAAATAGACCTTTCTCGCGATTTAATGTTCCAACCGCAATGAAATCTGGTACAGGAAATGTTTATACACATTGTAATACACTGGTATCTAATTCAGTTCAATTGTTTACATAACCTCAAGATGGCGGCTGTGCGAATATCGAAAATTATTTTTTTATTTCTTGTGTCGTTATCATGTGATCGAAGTGAAAGTTTGAATAATAATCCTACGCAATAATTTTCCTTTAATCGTACATGACTCTATAGCCTATACATTTAACAATCCAACTTGGCGACCATCCGAAATATTTTGACGGCTCTGAATATCTACGAATCTATTATAGCAATCAATCAAACTGAATTTTTTTAATGTTCATAGGGGCTATGAACTTAAGTTCGCCTATAGGACATTAAATAACCTGGTGATCACAAATCCAACATGGCGGCGACGCGAATTATAAATATTCACATGAACGTTTCTCGCAATTTAACCATCCAAGTTCAGTGAAACTTGGTACAGTAAATCCTTATGCGATTGTTGATCCACTGGCATCTAATTTATTTCAATTGTTTCCATAACCACAAGATGGCAGCTGTGCGAAATTTTAAAATCTCTTTTTTACTTATTGTGTCCAAATCATGCGATTGAAGTTTGAATGCTACACGTACACAATAATCTTCATGTAATAGTACATAACTCTATGACCTACTTATATAAAATCCAACATGGCGACCATCCGAAATATTTAGTCGGTTCTCAATATCTACGAATCTATTACAGCAATCAAACTGAAATTTTGTATGTTGATAGTGGCAATTAACTTAAGTAGGATATATGAAAATAGGCTGTATAGTTCTTCACGGAACTACTTATTTTTTTTCTTTCTAATTTTTGATTTGACCATCGGCGGGTCCCCATAACCAGCATTCACGGCATTAACTCGTCCCACTGAGCTTTTTAGCCTATTTTCAATTTTGAAACAAGATGTTCGGGAAAGAACATATAGCCTACTTTCTCCGAAATGTATGGGTATAGTTATAACTCTCTGTCCTTATCATCTCCTAATTTCTTCCTATTTGAAGTGCAAATTGGCACACAGGATTTGAACAGTGGCGTTCAAACCATAGTTTATAATTTACCCCAGCATTTTGCAATTTCATCAGCAAACACTCCAAACACCGACTACTTACAATAATTGAAACTTCGTTGCTCTAATAAGGCCCATCTACAATGCGCAGTCGGCAGTCCGTAGTTGGTAGTCCTCGGTCGGCAGTCGCGATCGACTCCGTGTATACTATAGGCACCATACACAACATGAAGTTGCAGTTGGTAGCTGGCAGTTGGCAGTCGAGAATTTTATCCTTGACTGCCAACTACCCGACTGCAGCAATGTAATAGCCAATCAGAGCAGATCAGAAACTGACGTCACGTTGTTGTTCTGTGTCGTGTACGAATGATATAGAACTAAGTGAAGTAACTTCGCAACCCGTAAATTTATAGGCTAATCTTAAATACACGGTATAACAAAATAATCCATCTCCAAATCATCCATATTGCAAGTTTTGAGATTATCAACAACGCCTCTGTGCACAAGGAATAAACGAATGTTACTGTCTTATTACTCCTAGCAGTCGTTAAGACTGGGTTCACTAACTGGCCGGTATAGAGCGCTGCTCGAATCTATAGTTTCTGCATAGTACAACTGAAGGATGGAAGATGTCACTCCAGTGGAGAATGTCGTTTTTTTTTAATATATAATTTCCATTGCAAAAAGCACCATATAAAGCTTTATTTTATAACGTCTCAGTACTCAAGAAACAATAAATATAAAAACTAGTCGTGATATCTAGTTGTGAAATATCGAACAATATAATCCTAACAGAGCGAGTGCATTCTAGCGGCCAGAAGAAGAAACTTTTCAATAAAATCTGTTACCTTTTTGTCAGCTAGATGTCTCGATTAAATCTGCTGGCGAATTATGTTTTAATTAAGTATATGTTTTGCACCGTAATATGCACAATATAACGTTTAATTTTAAAACGTCTGAGTCATTACAAAGCAACAAATATGTAAAATGTCAAGCAAAAAACATATCTCTGATGGGGTTTGAACCATAGGCATATGAATGACAGACTAACGCTTTACCACTGAGCCATTTGTGCCAACGAACATTGATCCATATAAAATGACTTACATAGAACTTGTTAGCAAATAATGATTTATACTAAACGATTTCATCACTGAAGTATATTATTTATATATAAAGCATTTCATACAAAGTTTATTTATTTTGTTTCAGTACGCTATATTGCATGAAATACTCAAATTAGTGAAATATAAGTCAGGCACAAGATATCCGCTGCCATCTTGTCTTATTAATGAATCAGCTGAGCTTTTTAAAATCACGTCTGCACTATAGTATTACAAAATAAACTTTTAATTTCGTACGTGCCTCTTCCTTTAGAACAGTTAAAACGATTCTCGGCTCGATAATCGGAACTGGTGGGTCCCATGATATGGATTATAAAGTTTGCATAATTCGCACGGCCGCCATCCTGAAATGGTATGGCGGACGACCTTGTAGTTTGGTCACAAGACGCATCCTATACGAAGGTATGTTGTTACCAAATTTGGTAGAGATTGGATGATTTGGTTAGTCGTTATTTGATTTTACGTTTTGAACGTTTGAGTGGCCGCCATTCAGTTTTAGTAAAGATGGCGGCGATATAAAACATGACACTGAGGTGTCCTTTGCTAGTGCTACCTTTGTACCAAATTTCGTTCAATTCGCATTCACCGTGTTCGAATTGATAGGGGGGACAGACATTCAGAGTACACACACTCACACACACACACACAGACTCACACACACACATACACACACACAGACTCACACACACACATACACACACACAGACAGACACACTTTTTTTTCGCCCTGTGTTGATCTCATAAGTCTACTTTCATTTTTTGCAAAAATCGAAAGTAGGCTAAAAATAGGCTTATGAGATCACCTTTTGTCCGTGTGTGTGTGTGTGCGTGTGTGTGTGTGTGTGTGAGGTGTGTGTGTGTGCCCCCCCTAATAACTTCTAAACGGCTGGAGCGATTTCAATGAAACTTGGTAAGTTCATAGCACTATTCCGGGCGACCCCGACCGTGCCCTTCAAATTCTGTTACGTATCACCAATCACACATGGCGGCTGTGCGAAATATTTCACCAGCATTCAATATCTCCGAAACTATTCCCGATATCACCCTGAAATTTTTTACGGTGATAAAGGGAACTACTAGAAGATCACCTATGTGACTTTTGAAAAACTGATAACTACAAAACCAACATGGCGGCCACGCGAATTTGCGACATTTAAATAGACGTTTCTCGCGATTTATCCAACCAAACGCAATAAAACTTGGTATAGTATATGTTTATACACATTGTAATGCACCGACATCTAACTTCGTTGAATTGTTTACATAACCACAAGATGGCGGATGTGCGAAATATTTCACCAGCATTCTATATCTCGGAAACTATTAGCGGTATCACCCTGAACTTTTGTACAGAGATAAAGGGCACTACTGGAAGTTGATCTGTAAGACTTTCAAAAACCGATTAACTACAAAAGGAACATGGCGGCCAAGCGAATTTGAAAATTTTAAATAGACCTTTCTCGCGATTTAATGTTCCAAACACAATGAAATCTGGTACAGGAAATGTTTATACACATTGCAATGCACTGGTATCTAATTTAGTTCAATTGTTTACATCACCTCAAGATGGCGGCTGTGCGAATTTTAAAATTTTAAAATTAAGTTTTTATTTCTTGTGTCGTAATCATGCGATCGAAGTGAAAGTTTGAATAGTGAACCTACGCAATAATTTTCCTTTAATGGTACATTTAATACATTTAGCAATCGAACATGGTGACCATCCGAAATATTTAGACGGCTCTGAATATCTACGAATCTAAGATAGCAATCAAACTGATTTTTTTTATCTTTATAGGGGCTATGAACTTAAGTTCACCTATAGGATTTTAAATAGCCTGGTGATCACAAATCCAACATGGCGGCGACGCGATGTAGAAATATTCACATGGTCGTTTCTCGCAAATTAACCATCCGAGTGCAGTGAAAAATCCTTATACGAATGTTAATCCACTGGCATCTAATTTATTTCAATTGTTTCCATAACCACAAGATGGCAGCTGCGCGAAATTTTAAAATCTCGTTTTTACTTCTTGTGTCCTAATCATGCGATTGTAGTTTGAAAGCTACACGTACACAATAATCTTCATGTGACAGTACATAACTCTAGGACCTACATATATAAAATCTAACATGGCGACCATCCGAAATATTTAGTCGGTTCTCAATATCTACGAATCTATTACAGCAATCAAACTGAAATTTTGTATGTTGATAGTGGCAATTAACATAAGTAGGATATATGAAAATAGGCTGTACAGTTCTTCACGGAACTACTTGTTTTTATTTTTTTATCACCTGTAACTTTTTATTTATTTTTTATTTTATTTTTATTTTTAATTTTTCTAATTTTTTACAATTTTATTTTATTAATTAGAAGACAAAGTAGCAAAATCGTGAAATTAAGCAATTTCTTCTATTGTGCCAAAATTTGAATTGTGAGCCACGGAGAGCTCTATCAAACCAAAAACAAGAAGTTCTGTGACGAACTAAAGAGCCTACTTTTCTTAAAATTTCAGATTATTGCCAATGATTAATCTATTTGGATCTATCTAGAATAATGACGAAATTAAGTTGGTAATGTCGAAATTTCTAATTAGTTCAAAATACTGTATACCTGGCATAATGTATCCTAATGGAGAACTACAGTTGGCAGCCCTTGTGACTGAATATATTCTTAGTTCCATCTCTTAAGGTACAGAATACAAAAATTGGGTAAGTCCAATGGATAGCGTGGACGTTACATGCAGTTCAACATTGGATCTAACAGCGCGCGTAAAATCATGTTGGCAACAATGTCATCCATGTATTGGTCAGATATAATCTGAAATAATACGATCTATTGTTGTGCCAATTTTGAATGAAATCCATTAGTTAGTATAGAAGTTACATGCATTTTAATATTGGACCTATCAGCAGGCTTAGAATCATGTTGGCAGCACTGACGTTTATTATTTACTCCAAATTCATCTAGAATACCAGGTACTATTCATGTGCAAAGTTTAGAGCTATTGGCTAGCGTACATTCTGATATATTGATATTAGGGTAACAAAAATAGAGACAGCATTTATTAACAGTTGGCAGCCCTGGTTGCTCTTAAGAATACGCTTAGTCATACCTGTTATGGTACACATAGCACACACGAAATTTGCTTGAAATCCAAATGATAGTATAGAAGTTACATGTATTTATAGTTAGACCTCTCAGCACACTCAGAATCATGTTGGTAGCACTGACGTATATAAGTTACTCCAAATTAATATAGAATGTCAGGTACTATACGTGTGCATAGTTTAAAGCTGTCGGCTTGCATACTTTCTGATATATGGGTATTTGGATATAAAAAATTGAGAGCATTTATTAACAGTTGGCAGCCCTGGTGGCTCTTATGAATACGCTCAGTTATGTCTGTTTATGTACACATAGCACATACGCAATTTGGTTGAAATTCAATTGATAGTGTAGAAGTTATATGCATTTAAAATTTGGACCTATCAGCAGGCTTATAATCATTTTGGCAACACTGCCATGTATGGCCTCCTGGAAATTAAACTAAAATTTTGCCAATTTCGAAATAGCTCCCTTCCATACCTTCCAAGATATACAACATGGAGCTCAAATTTCAATTGTGAATTCTCAGCAGTTGGTAGCACTGACATCATTTTCAAATATGGCCGTGAGGTATTCAGGTATAGATCTTTACTCCTACCAAATTTTGTTTCGATTGCTGCCGCCGTTTAGGAGTTGATAGGGGGGGGGGGACACACACACAGCCAGACAGAAGGACAGACAGACAGACACACATTTGCCCGATCTCATAAGTCTACTTTTTCCTCATTTTTGCAAAATGTGGGAAGCAGGCTAAACAAATGTATGACCAGATTTATGACAGGCACAGTTATAATATTAATATACTTATTGCTTTTGTGTTAACATAGTTAATTAATGAGGTGAGATGGGTCATTGAACTGTCCTCGAGTTTCGGGGAGTATCCACCTGGATTGTACATGAGATCGGCCCACGCGCATGGGCGCACGCAAACATAAATAGTGAACAATATGGCGCCGCTCCTCAGACACAGCTTGAAATAGGGATGAGGTCTAGTCTTCTCAGACGACACGATAAAACATTCGACAACACGGCTCCAATAATGAAAGGTTAGATCGTGCCTGAGCATCTAAATAAATACCAGATTAGTGCTCGCTAGTGCAACTGAACTGAGGGAGGCCCTATATAGTGGAAACTTGCACTGCATACGGTGCGAGTTTTGAAACCTGACCCACAAAGGGTCGACAAGTATCAGAAATATATCGATATGCATACCCGCAGAATAATGTATACTTGGTTAATCTTACATTTTAAGAAATCGTTGCAGTATTAATGGTGAAAACATCTCTTAACAGACAAAGTAGGGGTCCCCATCTTAACAGACAAATTAGGGGTCCCCATCTTAGCTGACAAAGTAGGGGCCCCCATCTTAGCAGACAAAGTAAGGGTCCCCATCTTAGCAGACAAAGAAAAGTTCCCCATCTTAGCAGACACAGCAGGGGTCTCCATCTTAGCAGACAAAGTAGGGGCCTCCATCTTAGCAGACAAAGTAGGGGTCCCCAACTTAACAGACAAAGTAGGGGTCCCCAACTTAACAGACAGAGTAAGGTTCCCAATCTTAGCAGACAAATCCCAGTTTTTCTCACCCCCTTGGTCAATGGCTCGTGCTATCAAAAAACGTTTAAAACATAAATGTTTGGCCCTTATTCGACACACAGTATGAACTTTCAATGGATACTATATTTCACATATTAAGGGCCGGTTTCATCAACCTTCGTTAAAATTTTAACGACGCGTTAAGGTAATTTGACGGAAATGTTAGCAAAATGGTGTTCCATCAACCAACATTACTGCTAACAAATCGTTAAACTATCCGTTAGTTTAACATCCCATTCTTGCTCAGTTAAGTAGTTTAACATAGTGTTAAGAATGGTTACAAGCAAATACAGCATGCCTTTCGTGCTCAGTTATTGTATCATTTATTAGCCTACTTTCGATTTTTGCAAAAAATGAAAGTAGACTTATTGTATCATTTATTAGCCTACTTTCGATTTTTGCAAAAAATGAAAGTAGACTTATGAGATCAACACAGGGCGAAAAAAGTGTGTCTGTCTGTGTGTGTGTATGTGTGTGTGTGAGTCTGTGTGTGTGTATGTGTGTGTGTGAGTCTGTGTGTGTGTGTGTGAGTGTGTGTACTCTGAATGTCTGTCCCCCCCTATCAATTCGAACACGGTGAATGCGAATTGAACGAAATTTGGTACAAAGGTAGCACAAGCAAAGGACACCTCAGTGTCATGTTTTATATCGCCGCCATCTTGACGGAAACGTAATGGCGGCCACACAAATGTTCAAAGCTTAAATCTAATTACGACTAACCTAATCATCTGATCTCTACCAAATTTTGCAACAACATACCTTTATGGGGAAAGCATCCTTTGACCAAACCAATAGGTCATCAGCGTAATAGTTTGCGGATGGCGGCCATCTTTGTGTGAAAATCGATTCCCCCTTTTAATTCGAACACGGTGCAGCCGAATGTAACGAAATTTGGTAGAGAGTTAGTACTAACAAGAGGCACCTCAGTGCCATGTTTTATATCGCCGCCATCTTGACGGAAACGTAATGGCGGCCACACAAATGTTCAAAGCTTAAATCAAATTACGTCTAACCTAATCATCCGATCTCTACCAAATTTTGCAACAACATACCATTATGGGGGGAGCATACTTTGACCAAACCAATAGGTCATCAGCGTAATAGTTTGCGGATGGCGGCCATCTTTGTGTGAAAATCGATTCCCCCTTTTAATTCGAACACGGTGCAACCGAATGTAACGAAATTTGGTAGAGAGTTAGTACTAACAAGAGGCACCTCAGTGCCATGTTTTATATCGCCGCCATCTTGACGGAAACGTAATGGCGGCCACACAAATGTTCAAAGCTTAAATCAAATTACGTCTAACCTAATCATCCGATCTCTACCAAATTTTGCAACAACATACCTTTATGGGGGGAGCATCCTTTGACCAAACTAATAGGTCGTCAGCGTAATAGATTGCGGATGGCGGCCATCTTTGTGTGAAAATCGATTCCCCATATTAATTCGAACACGGTGCAACCGAATGGAACGAAATTTGGTTCAGAGGTAGTACTAACAAAAGGCACCTCAGTGTCATGTTTTATATCGCCGCCATCTTGACGGAAACGTAATGGCGGCCACACAAATGTTCAAAGCTTAAATCAAATTACGATTAACCTAATCATACGATCTCTACCAAATTTTGCAACAACATACCCTTATAGAGGAAGCATCCTTTGACCAAATGAATAGGTCATTAGCCTAATAGTTTGCGGATGGCGGCCATCTTTGTGTGAAAATCAATTCCCCCTATTAATTCAAACACGGTGAAACCGAATGGAACGAAATTTGGTTCAGAGGTAGCAATAGCAAAGGGCCTCTCAGTGTCATGTTTTATATCGCCGCCATATTGACAGAAACGTAATGGCGGCCACACAAATGTTCAAAGCTTAAGTTAAATTACGACTAACATAACCATCCGATCTCTACCAAACTTTGCAACAACATACCTTTATGGAGGGAGCATCCTTTGGCCAATCTAATAGGTTATTAGCCTAATAGTTTGCGGATGGCGGCCATCTTTATGTAAAAATTGATTCCCCTATTAATTCGAACACGGTGGAACCGAATGGAACGAAATTTGGTACAGAGGTAGCACTAGCAAAGGGCACCTCAGTGTCATGTTTTATATCGCCGCCATCTTGACTGAAACGTAATGGCGGCCACACGAATGTTCAAAGCTTAAATCAAATTACGATTAACCTAATCATCCGATCTCTACCAAATTTTGCAATTACATACCTTTATGGAGGGAGCATCCTTTGACCAATCTAATAGGTCATCAGCGTAAAAGTTTGCGGATGGCGGCCATCTTTGTGTGAAAATCGACTCCCCCTATTAATTCGAACACGGTGCAACCGAATGGAACGAAATTTGGTACAGGGGTAGTACTAACAAAAGGCACCCCAGTGTCATGTTTTATATCGCCGCCATCTTGACGGAAACGTAATGGCGGCCACACAAATGTTCAAAGCTTAAATCATATTACGATTAACCTAATCATCCGATCTCTACCAAATTTTGCAACAACATACCTTTATGGGGGGAGCATCCTTTGACCAAACTAATAGGTCATCAGCATAATAGTTTGCGGATGGCGGCCATCTTTGTGTGAAAATCGATTCCCCCTATTAATTCAAACACGGTGCAACCGAATGGAACGAAATTTGGTACAGACGTAGTACTAACAAAAGGCACCTCAGTGTCATGTTTTATATCGCCGCCATCTTGACGGAAACGTAATGGCGGCCACACAAATGTTAAAGCTTAAATCAAATTACGATTAACCTAATCATCCAATCTCTACCAAATTTTGCAACAACATACCCTTATAGAGGAAGCATCCTTTGACCAAATGAATAGGTCATTAGCCTAATAGTTTGCGGATGGCGGCCATCTTTGTGTGAAAATCAATTCCCCCTATTAATTCAAACACGGTGAAACCGAATGGAACGAAATTTGGTACAGAGGTAGCACTAGCAAAGGGCATCTCAGCGTCATGTTTTATGTCGCCGCCATATTGACAGAAACGTAATGGCGGCCACACAAATGTTCAAAGCTTAAGTTAAATTACGACTAACATAACCATCCGATCTCTACCAAACTTTGCAACAACATACCTTTATGGAGGGAGCATCCTTTGACCAATCTAATAGGTCATTAGCCTAATAGTTTGCGGATGGCGGCCATCTTTTTTCAAAATTGATTCCCCCTATTAATTCGAACACGGTGGAACCGAATGAACGAAATTTGGTACAGAGGTAGCACTTGCAAAGGGCACCTCAGTGTCATGTTTTATATCACCGCTATCTTGACGGAAACGTAATCGCGGCCACCCAAATGTTAAAAGCTAAAATGTAATTACGACCAACCTAATAATCTAGTCTCTACCAAATTTTGCAACACCATATCTTTATGAGGGAAACATACTCTGACCAAACTGCAAGAACATCAGTCCAATAGTTTGCAGATGGTGGCCAAGTATGTGTGAAAATCGATTCTCCCTATCAATTCAAACACGGTGAAACCGAATTGAACGAAATTTGGTACAGAGGTAGCACTAGCAAAGGGCACCTCATATTCATGTTTAATATCCCTATAGCACGTTGTATTTCAACAAGCTACTACAACCAACATTCGATCATACTCCTTGAAAAGGACAAAGAGTTATAACAATACCCATGCATTTAGGAGAAAGTAGGCTATATGTTCTTTACTGAACATCTTGTTTTTGATTACCGTATTTGAATAATGCTACAGAACAAGTATTTCTTGCCAAGGTCTAATGACATGTTGCAATTGTCTGAAAATAAGTTTCTGGAGAGATATAGGTTGTCCAAATGTGTTGTGCATAAATACAGTAAGGACTTTACCTTACAACCGGCCACTTAAATGATATGCCTAGGCCTAACCTACAAATTAGCCTACCGTACATGTAATGGAATTTGGTAAATATAGCCTATTCTGACAGCAACATCAATACGTAATGGTCAATAATGTAGTTTAATAGTGCACGAAAGGTTATTGTACTGAATGTATCATCAAATTATGAATAAAACTAGTGGAAACGACAGCCATTCGATTTGCATCCAAAGCTGTCAGATGATCAGCATGAGTGTTGATTTGTAGTTTTCATTTTCACATAGTTTAGATAAACAGTGTCACAAGGCAATTTAAATACAAACGCACACACAATGTTTGATCTATAAATAGCCTACAAGTTGACCATAAAGATTTTTTAAATTTTTAATAGGCACCTGATTATCGGAAAAAGTGAGCTTCACAGATTTGAAGCAGCAATGGGGCAAGTTTTTATAAAAGACAACTACATGTAGGCCTACGATAAAGCGACCCCTAAAAAGCAATTTTTGTCACATGGGATGAACAGCTGTCAAATCGACCCTGCTAAAAGTCGCCTAGCTTGTAATGCAGGGTAGAATGTAGGGTACTCGTTATTTTAAGAAATTCATTGCCGATAGTATTTATTAATAAATAATTCTCCTTTGTAAAATGGCAGTCGCATACGATCATATACAGTACTTTGAAATCGGCTTTGCGACGCGAAGTAGGCCTAATTTACTCCATTCCGTCTGAAAAGCTTTTTTTTTTTTTTTTTTTGTGGAAGTAAAGCATTGATATGGAAATTGCTGAATTTGAAGAGCACAGTGGAACTGAGCAATTAAATTACTCATCTCTTTGCCTCAATTATTATAAAAATAACTGAAAATACGAGAGAAGAGCACACCCATCTACTCAAATCACATGATATAGCATTTGTTTGTTTGTTTATGTTTCCATCGCCCTTACGCTAGTTCCAGATAACGGCAGCACCGTCGCTTGAGTATGCGAATAGCAAACAAAAGAATACAAGTTGACTAGACACAGTTCAGAAGTCTGAAAAACCATCCATGCCGTTCACTGCTTCCTTGATCCTTACAGCAAGTGACATTTAACGCATCGTTTGTTAACCGACTTGTTAAAAAGTTTTGTGGAACACGTAAACTTTAACAAAATGTTAAAATTATAACGATTTGTTAACTAACGTTTTGTTAGCCAAATTTAACGCAAGGTTGATGGAACCGGCCCTAAGAGGGTTATATCGATATTTCACTTTCTCGAGAAAAGAAAAGGAAGATTGTAGTTTTACGTGACCGTTAATCTCGTGATCATAAGCCACGGGACCTGCTTTTTACGTGGAATCCGAACCACAGGACATGGCATTTCACTTTGAAAATCTCACGTGCAGTGACCGGGAATCGAACCCGGTCTGCAGTGGTGAGAGGCCAACAGTTTGACCGCTGCGCCACCACGTCCCCTCTCTCTCGAGTAAAGACCCACATTTTCACTCCCATGTTTCCGTGTTGCCATTTAACGAACTCGACCGGGATTTTATGTAGAATATTCAAAGTGATTGGTGAAAAAGAGCGGTAGTTATCGTGTCCACAAGAAAATGATATACATATATATATATATATGCATACGAAATTATATATAAACTTATGCACTGACGGTGGTTTAGTGGTTCTGGGGGATGTGAAACGCGAAGATATGTCGAAATTTTCCGGAAGTAGAAACATGGTACCCTTTTCAGTAAGACGAGTGGAGTTTTTTAAACAATATTTAAAGGAATAATGTTCATGGAAGGTCCAGTCGATGACATTAAAGGATGTTTATGTTCGACGATGTCGAAATGTAAGTATTATATGTTTATGTCCGAAAACTGTACTATAACGAGGCTCATTATGGGACAGTTTCTCCCACCAATCAGAGCTCAAGAAACAGTTATTTGACCAATTAGGTAAGGATAGCACCTGCGCTGAGTTCCAAGGCCTTCTAATTTAAATTTAACTGCGTAGCCTAGTGTCATAGTGGAGTAATCGAGGAGGCCATGGCCAAATACAAGGCATTCTCTCCGTCTCATGCGCTCTGTTCAGGACATAAAACTGGCGAAATCTCGACAGATATTTATGAATATTTATGTTCGA
Source organism: Meconema thalassinum (assembly GCA_946902985.2). Lineage (NCBI taxonomy): Eukaryota > Metazoa > Arthropoda > Insecta > Orthoptera > Tettigoniidae > Meconema > Meconema thalassinum. The sequence goes on from OX336388.2 coordinate 2,124,614,127, forward strand.
ATATAAAATAATTATAATAATTATCGTCGAACATAAACAGTCGTATGCAACTCGCCTATAATGGTACGCTCGTTTCATAACCATACTCGTGTCTTAATTATTGCCATTATATGCTTGTTGATAATGTACTATTGAGTTTGCTTGCCTGATGGACTGGAACTGAGCATTTTTGAGAACACGGGCCAGAATTTGTTCTTCAACGTGTTTGTAAATTATTTATTTCAAATGTTTAAACGAAAGTTTCAGTCGGTCAACACGATATTTCCCAAACGAGATGGGTTATTCCATTTTTTTATTTAGTCAATTTACCCTCTAGGTTGGTGGTTCCCACGGACTCAGCGAGGGAACTCACCACTACCGCCTCTATGGAACATCTGGTCGGGATGGATACAACTGGGGAGGTGTGATCAGCACTTCGCCCAGGCGGCCTTACCTGCAAAGCGAACAGGGGCCTCATGAGGGATGGGAAGGGATGGAAGATTGGGATGGAGAGGCGAGGAAGAGGAGAGGAGGCGGCCGTGGCCTTACAGTAGGTACCATCCCGGCATTTGCCCGAAGACGAAGTGGGAAACCACGGAAAACCACTTCGAGGATGGCTGAGGTGGGAATCGAACCCCCTCTACTCATTTGGACCACCCGAGGCTGAGTAGACCCCGTTCCAGTCCTCATACCACATTTCAAATTTCGTGGCAGAGCCGGGAATCGAACCCAGGACCTCCGGGACGGCAGCTAACCATGCTGACCGCTACGCTACGGAGGCGACTCGTCATTCCATAATCCTGAAGAAAATTACATGAGATTAACAAATACACTTGGATGACCAGTTTCGATCGTCAAGCGATCATCATCAGATCCATTAATTACACTTAGGCAACATTTTTAGCCTATTTTCAATTTTGAAAAAATAGGCTTATGAGATCACCTTTTGTCCGTGTGTGTGTGCGTGTGTGTGTGTGTGTGTGTGTGTGTGATTCGTGTGTGTGTCCCCCCCTAATAAAATCTAAACGGCAGGAGCGATTTCAATGTAACTCGGAAAGTTCATAGCACTATTCCCGGCGACCTCGACCGTGCCCTTCAAATTTTGTTACGACTCACCAATCCAACATGGCGGCTGTGCGAAATATTTCACCAGCATTCAATATCTCCGAAACTATTACCGATATTACCCTGACATTTTATATGGTGATAGAGGGAACTACTATAAGTTCACCTATGTGACATCTGAAAAACTGATAACTACAAAACCAACATGGAGGCCAAGCGAATTTGCGACCTTTAAATAGACGTTTCTCGTGATTTCACCAACCAAACGCAATGAAACTTGGTACAGTATATGTTTATATACATTGTAATGCACCGACATCTAACTTCGTTCAATTGTTTACATAATCACAAGATGGCGGATGTGCGAAATATTTCACCGGCATTCTATATCTCTGAAACTATTAGCGGTATCTCCCTAAAATTTTGTACGGAGATAAAGGGCACTACTGGAAGTCCACCTATAAGACTTTCAAAAACCGGTTAACTACAAAACGAACATGGCGGCCAAGCGAATTAGAAAATTTTAAATAGACCTATCTCGCAATTTAATGATCCAATCGCAATGAAATCTGGTACAGGAAATGTTTATACACATTGTAATGCACTGGTATCTAATTTAGTTCAATTGTTTACATAACCTCAAGATGGCGGCTGTGCGAATTTTAAAATTAAGTTTTTATTTCTTGCGTCGTATTCATGCGATCGAAGTGAAAGTTTGAATAATGAACCTAGGCAATAATTTTCCTTTAATGGTACATGACTCTATGGCCTAAATATTTAACAATCCAACATGGCGACCATCCGAAATATTTAGACGGCTCTGAATATCTACGAATCTATTATAGCAATCAAACTGAATTTTTTGATGTTCATAGGGGCTATGAACTTAAGTTCACCTATAGGACTTTAAATAACCTGGTGATCACAAATCCAACATGGCGGCGACGCGAAGTATATATATTCACATGGACGTTTCTCGCAATTTAACCATCCGAGTGCAGGGAAACTTGGTACAGTAAATCCTTATACGAATGTTAATCGACTGGCATCTAATTTATTTCAATTGTTTCCATAACCTCAAGATGGCAGCTGTGAAAAATTTTAAAATCTCCTTGTTTTTTCTTGTGTCCTAATTAAGCGATTGAAATTTGAATATTACACGTTCACAATAAACTGCATGTAACAGTACATAACTCTAGGACCTACATATATAAAATCCAACATGGCGACCATCCGAAATATTTAGTCGGTTCTTAATATCTACGAATCTATTACAGCAATCAAACTGAAATTGTGTATGTTGATAGAGGCAGTTAACATAAGTAGGATATATGAAAATAGGCTGTATAGTTCTTCACGGAACTACTTGTTTTATATCTTAAAGTATGGGTGAAAATATTTACAATATGTACACTTCTTTAGTTGAAGTATTAGTTGAGATAATTTTATTCAACTCGTCAATATTTGTTAGTTATAGTCTATGTGATGTTTTGTTAAAATACTGAAAGTGGTGATTGATCTCCAAACTTGCATGTTTAGAGTGAATATGTGATTGTAGTTAAATGGTCAGTACAGGGTGTATGGTACCGGCTACTCATCTGATGGTGTCTTGCGCTTTCCTGGTGAGAGCAGTTGTCTAGGTCACTATCTACTCTCTTCTTCTTATGACACCGTCTCCCTCCGAAGGTTGGCGATCCAATTGATTATCATTACACGGCAGCACGGAAGACGTATGTCCACACCACCGCCGCAAGTCTTTCATCCAGGAATTTCTTCGTCTTCCCACAGATCTTTACCCATCAATCTTCCTTGAATGATCAGCCGGAGGAGTTCATATCGTTCCCCTCTCATGATGTGCCCGAGGTAGCTTAGCTTACGCTCCTTGATGGTTGTGAGAAGCTCTTTCTTCTTGTTCAAGATGTTGAAGACTTCTTCATTTGTTTTCCTTTCTAGCCAAGATATTCGGAGTATTCTTCTGTATAAATTCATCTCAAAATATTCAATCCGCTTCTCCAGTAAAGGGCTGAGCGTCCATCCTTAGAAACTATACAAAAGGACAGGAAAAACATTCATTCATTCATTCATTCATTCATTCATTTATTTGCAATGGGGGGTGTGTCCCCCGGTGGCAAATTGGATATACATAACAAATAAATAATTATACATAACAATTCAATAACAATTATACAACAATTAAACTGGAGTATTTACACAAATAGTCAGTCTTTTCTTAAACACACCTATATGTTTGGGAAAAGGCTCTAAGACTGCGGCAGGTAGAGAGTTCCAGTTATCAATGGCACGGTTTACAAAAGAATATTTACCATAATTTGTTCGCTGTGGTCGGCCCTTAACTTTGAAAGGATGATCGCTCCTACCCATGTAAGTGGGCTTTCCCAATCGTTTGCTAAGCTCACCCCATGCTGGTTGATTTGTATACGTGTTGTACATAGCGCAGAGTCTAGATTTCATCCTCCTAGCCTCCAGTGATTCCCACCCAAGTTTCTTTAACATACGGCTCACACTGCTCCTGGGATTAAAGTCACTGAGCACAAATCTAGCCGCCTTTCTTTGTACCATTTCCAACTCATTGATGAGCCCTACTTGATATGGATCCCAAACCGCCAAGGCATATTCCAGAATAGGTCTTACAAGTGACAAATATCCTAATTCTTTAGCAGAGGTACTACTTCCTTTTAATACCCTCATTACAAAGTACAGGGATTTGTAAGCTTTTGAAAGTACACATCCTACATGACTACCCCATTTCATATCATTCCTTACGTGAACGCCCAAATATTTGCAAGAATCTTCTTCTACAAGTATTTCCGAGCCAATGTTATATTGAAAATCCTGCCTTCGCACTTTCCCTATTTTTAAGAGACTACATTTTCTTGTGTTTATTCTCATTTAATTTTCAACGTAACATTCGAACTCTGAGCTGAAGGTTGAGTTCTCGGCTGGTGAATAAGATCCTCATGGTATTGAAAATATTTTTGCTCGTCTAATCTACTCTCAACTGACATACATTTTAGGGCCTAAGTGTAATGGATATGATGATGATCGCTTGACGATCAAAACTGGTCATCCAAATGTATTTGTTAATTTCATGTAATTTTTTTCAGGATTAGGGAATGACCCATCTCGTTTGGGAAAAATCGTGTTGACCGACCGTAAAGCATCAAACTCGTTTACTAAGGCAACACTAAAATGGCCTTCAAACACCATAATCAAATGTTGAAGAAAATGATACCACCCGCTATTGCTGTTTGTATTTTTCAAAACAAAGCTCAATGCCGAATAGCCTACTGAAACAAGTGCAGTACGGGATCTGCTCTAGGATGTAATTCGAGTTTGAGGTCATCGTTCAAGGTCACCGTGACTCTGGGGAGACATTATGAATATTGTAATTACGCAGCACGCAATTCCCTCAAAGCCCCCAGACAAAATTGCCTATCACGCATACGCTGGATTGAAATTCGATCCCTGTGATAGAGCTGAGTGCACAAGGGAGGTTGGTTGGTTCCTTAGTTTATGGGCTGCGACAATGCTTTCATGTAGCCCCGTGTACTTTGGGTGTGTGTAGAATCTGTCTGATAACCAGTGTTAATTGTGATGGCTGTATTAGTGTGTGTATCTGTTTTTAATTCAAGTGAATAACAATAATAATATCGTATGGCCTCGGGTGCCAGGTGCAAGCTTTGTAAATAGACGCCCAGAGGGCAGCTTGCATGTCGAATTTGATCTCTCCTTGAAGCACTATGAAAGTCAAAAAGGTTAGATATCTAAGGTCCTTTATACTATAGTGCTTTCTAGTACAGAAAGGAGGAACTTTTTGTGTCGACGGGAAATCCCGAGATTAATTTTGCCATTATAAACACGGTCTACTGAATTCAAATGGGTTCCTTAACATGCCAACAACTCATGACATGCGTATCGTGTTTTTGTCGCCTTTCAAAAATCACTTAACACGGCCAGGAGCGAACCTGCTGGCTTGGGGTTGGTAGTCCGACACGATAACCACTCACCCACCGTGGCAGGCTTTTAATTCAAGTAAGGACGGCAGACAATAATTTCAAGTAGTTCCTATTTCCTCTACCAAATGCTACCGTCCACGACACCTAGCTGTGACCTTGGCTACTACTAGATGCCATTGCAACCAGCGCCCGGTGACGAACGTTGGAACTTAAGAGCATTAATAAAACCTAACCTACAAATGTTGCTTCACACAAGTTTAGTTAGGGGTTTCGCTACCAAATGCTACCGTCCACGACACCTAGCTGTGAACTTGGCTACTACTAGATGTCATCGCATCCAGCGCCGGTGACGAACGTTGGAACTTAAGAGCATTAATAAAACCTAACCTACAAATGTTGCTTCACACAAGTTTAGTTAGGGGAAGGTTCTTTTACATGCCATATATCTATGACATGGGCCCTCCGGCTTTACTTCCCTTCCGAAGGAAGGCATACTGAGGGATTTTAACGCTCTTAAATAATCCGACGACTTCGTCATAGAAGCTCAGCATGCTACCAACTACGCCACCGAAGCCGCCTCATCCAATTACTGTCGACCAAAATATTTTGTGTGTTCTAGAACGAAAGTTGTTATCATTTGTGTAAGGTAACTTTTTCTCGGCTCGGGGTCGTTGGAAAATGTAGTTCTTGGTTGCGTTGTAATCCTTATACATCAGAAAGGTTATGCTGTATGACTGTGAAATACGTAAAATAATTCACTGATTTTATATCGGTTTATATTTGCACGGGGAATTAGGACATGGTTCACCAGCTAGCCGCTCCGGGAAAAGCTATACAGCGTTGCAGATATGGAGCCCATCACTTCCGAGCGAGGCGCGCCATGACGCGTGATGGAGCCCATCTTAGCAACGTTGTACAGCTTTCACTGGAGCGGCTAACTGGTGAACCATGTCTTAATTCTCCGTACAAATACAAACCGATATAAAATAAGTGAATTAATTTACGTATTTCACAATCATACAGCATAACTTTTTGATGTATAAGGATTACAACGCGACCAAGAACTACATTTTCCAACCACGCCTAGCCGGGAAAAAGTTATCTTACAAAAATTATAACAACTTTGTTCCTTGGACACACAAAATTTTGAAATTAATGAACCAGTTATACAACATTCCAATGGATATTGTGTTAAAATTTCGATTCGATCTGATGACGGGTTTGTGAGATAATTCTTAAAAGTGACGCAGAGTTGAAACACGCTTAAAAACGGGCACTTTTTGTGTTCCAACTGCGATAAAAATAATTAAAATATAAATTAAAAATTCCAAAGCGTCATGAACTAATATAAAATAGAACGACGAAAATGATGATGTTATTGGATTTTATGTAGGTCTATTGGTTACTTCACAAACAACCTTCAAACTCGAGTACACATAATATTTTGGTCGACAGTAATTGGGAACACTAGTGTTGACCGACTGAATAGCAATTCTGTTAACAGATTATTAAGCAACATTGAAAACTGGCTTCTAATATTTCAATATTATCATTAGAGACAGATGACCTAGCTGTTTCTCCCACTTGAAACAACATCATCCTTCATCACTATTCACTAGTAATGATACTACTTGCTAAATTAACTGGTTGCGTGGCGCAGTGATAACGCTGTTCCCAAGGTTGCAGCATCGAATCCTGGTGCAGTTAGTTGGCATTTGAGAGTGCGCAAATACGAGGGAGCCGATTCATATATTTATTGCCACGTTGTGGGGTTTGAAGCCATTTTTCAGTGTTTAGTGCTTTTCAGTCGGTCAACACGAATGTACCCAATTGTAATGGGTGGTTCCCTAATCCTGAAAAATATTACATGAGATTAATGAATACACTAGGATGACGAGTTTCGATCGTCAAGCGATCATCATCAGATCCATTACACTTAGGCTACAAATCTATGTTTGAAAATACAGGTGAGAATATTTACAATATGGACAATTATTTAGTTGCAGTGTATGGTAGTTGTATATATGATGTTAGGTGGAATGCTAAAATGGTGCTAGAAATCCGGAATTTGTCTGTTTGGAGTAACTATATGGTTGTAAAAGTCTACTATGGTTGTGCTGTATAGTGCAGGCCATTACTTATCTGGTTGAATGTCTTCCACGCTGTAGCTGCGAGTAGTATCAACAGCCCTCTTGGAACAGTGACGGTCGACTCAAACAGATTTTACAGCCTTCTAAGGAGAGCCGGAATGTTCTGTATTGCCCTTGTTAATTTTCAACTCTTTATTTTCAATTTTTTTAGAAACCTTTAACTTAACAGAAACTAATCGCAGAGATGTTACTTGATGTTCTCGCCTTACGGCAACATAGGATTTTTGAAAAAGATTTTTAATTTTTCGTGGTTTTTTTTTTTTTTTTTTTTTTTTTTAGATTGCGTAATTTTAACAGCATTTTGATGAAAAATTCCATCAGACAAAATTGAACTGAAGTAAGTTTTGAAAAAAGGCTGGGTTGAAATAAAACACATATTAAGAGGAATTACTTCTAACCCTTATAGCTTTTGTGTTGAAAAGTTGTGGAAAAAAGGAATGTTTGTGTTACAAAATGTATTTTAACAAGAAACTGGTATCGAAGATAATTCCGCTAGCTATGGAAACAGCAACAGGTTTTTTTTTTTTCCGATGAAATATGCTCCGTCTCTGCAACACTAAGAATGTAGAGAGAAATCTAGTGAAACATACATAGAAACATCTACATTGTAGGTAACAGTAAGACGTCTCCCTCCGACTATTATCCACTTTCACTCTGTGAGTTTAGAACTAATGGAAGCCATTTAGAAAACGATCATAATCATTGTTCACTGTCGCTGCAATGGATCGAGTTCCAATCAAATAGAGTGTCCTTTAACTAGTAATGTTGCTTCAGTGGCGTGCTGAGTTTCTATACCCAAGATCGCGGTTTCAAACCCGGCCGAAGTCGACAGATTTTTAAGAGCGTTAAAATCCTTCAGTAGCCTATGCCTTCCTTCGGAGAAAAAGTAAAGCTGGCGGTTCCATGTCATAGATTTATGGCATGTAAAAGAACCTTTCACTAATTCAACTTGTGTGAAGCTAAATTTGCAGGTTAGATTTCGTTGAAACGCTCTATAAAAAGTTCCAACGTTCACCACTAGGTGTCGGTGACATCTGGTAGCGATGGTTGGAACTATTTTACATTGAACAGAACTTGTAGCTCACCCCATGTGTGTCCGTTTGAAGCAGATACAGCCTCTGGCGAGCCGAGCATATCCTCGGACACTCCCGGCACTAAAAGCCATACGATAAATAAATACATAAATAAATGAATAATGTTTGAGGATAAGTCCATACAATAATATTCATATTCATATTCATTCATTTATTTGCAATGGGGGGTGTGTCCCCTTTGCCTTACAAATTAATTTACTCCTTCGAGAAAACTACATTAATTCTGTTATTCACCCGTCAGTGGAAAATGAAGCCATTATTATTAGTGTTCGAGTTGGCCAACTGAAAATCGATTCTAATAATAGATAACACCGGTCGAACAAATGTCTGATTGGTTAACAAGCAAGGCTTTGGACTGAATGGGCCTGGGTTCGAATTCCTGGCCGGGACATGAAAATTTTAATCTCATTTGGTTAATTGTCCTGGCTATGGAACTGGGTCTTAGTGACGTCACATGTAAGAAAAACTGGAAATAAGTGAACATAGAAGAATGAAAAATGTCAAGTTAAAAAGAACAGAAGTAATACACCCTCTGTAATGAAAAGTTCGGTGAATGGGGTATATTACGAAAGGATTGTTTGCTTACCTGAAACAGCCGTTACTGTCCTTCGAAGTAATCCCCGTGGAAGGTTATGTACTTCTGAGAACGACAGAACAAGTCCTGGACCCTCCTAGCATGGTCTTCTTTAAGAATAGCCTTCAGTGTGGGTTGTCAAAATTCTAAATTGAAAGCAAGAGAGAAGCGTGAATTTATGCAACCTGTCTTGCACACCTGGTCGACGGGTGGCAGTGAGAAGGGTGAATGTTCCATGGAATGAAATGGTCCTGAAAACCATCGCCACGGGTGACGAGACCAGGTGCCTGAGGTACGACCTCGAAGGTAAGCGTCAAAGTATGGAGTATTGGGGTCCAGGGTCGCCGAAAAGCCCTGAAGGGCCAGAGGTTTTCGGACATTTCGGATATCCAACGTAATGTGACGACCCAACTGAAGGCTATCCCTCAGGAAGACTATGCCAGGACTTGTACAGCCGTTCTAAGAAGTGTATAGCCATCCACGGGAATTACTTCGAAGGGTATTAACGGCTGTTTCAGGAAAGCCAACAAATCGTTCGTAATGTATACCCACCCACCGAACTTTTCAGACAGAGGGTGTATTTTAAAATAACGGAACCATGTCAATCAGCGGCAATCTTGGCGGACGTTCAAAGAGAATCCGATTTCCATCCTCGGTGAATACGACTTTTAATCCGTTTGGATTATAGAGGACACCTGTCAAGCCTAAGCCTGCTATCGAGATGACATAACGTGTTGCCTGGTGGCACTGCAGTCTTCCTTCTTGGCTGCATCTCACTTATCAGCTCAGGTCACCACGGTTCATCGACTCAGTGTCACGTAAAACTCAGAGTCACCCTTGCTTTTAGGAAAATATACGGCGCTGAATCTTTGGTATGGGGCAAACTCTCTAATCTCTAGAATAGTGGCCGCAACGGTCGATAGGACTCTATCTCCCTCAGAACACAGCGGCTGCCAAGACCCCCGCCTCCCTCCTCCTGCTGCATCTCACGTCCTCGACCCCAGAGCTCGTCCGCCCAGAGAATTTAATATTTGAAGCTAAGAAACGTGGAATTTAATAGTAACGATTTAGTTCAATATCAGACAGTGGTGACCGAAATATCGAGTGAAATACGCAGTCAGTTAGTTTGAGGAAAGGATTTCACATCCCAGTTTTTCAGTGCGGCAACTTGTTAATCAGATTTATAATAATAATAATAATGATAAGATGGAAGGCTAGATTTGGAAATTAGCAGAAGAATATCACTCGGGAGTGCTTTCTACCAACTGGTACGGGGACTAGTATGGAACAAGGATATACCAATTAAGGCTAAAGAAGTTATGTACAAAGCAAATTATGTTCCTATAATGACATATGCAGCGGAAACTTGGACAATGACTAAGAGGGATGAGAGCAGAGTACAAGCAGCTGAGATGAGATTCCTAAGAAGTATGGTCCAGAAAACGAGGCGGGACAGAGTGAGAAATGAAGATATACGGAAAGAACTGGGAGTACAGAAACGAAATGACAAACTGGAGCAAAACAGATTGAGATGGTTTGGACATGTCAAACGGATGAATGAAGTAAGGCTACCAAGACGAACACTGGAACGACGGATGACTGGGAAGAGAGGACGAGGAAGACCAAGAATGCGTTCGATGGACTCGGAGAATAGTATTAGAAAACGGAACCTGGATTGGAACACTGTGTCGGAGGAGGAATGGTGGAACGACAGAGCAAAGTGGAGAGGAACCAAATTTGCCCCCACCCAGTGTCAACTGGAAAAGGGGAAATGAAGATGATGATGATGATAATGATGATGAATATATATATATATCGTATAGCTTTACAAGTATACAAAATATTCAAATATATTCAAATGGAAATGTCCAAACTGGACAACCAGTCCAGAGAACTCGGAGTCACTTGGTGTAGAGTCCTCAAATCACCATCAAATGCTCCAAGGGGGCACTGCTTAACAATATGGTTCATCGTCTGGTCTTCCACTCCACAGTTGTAATCAGCAGATGAACAGGAACCCCACTTCTCCAAGGTGTGACCACACTTCCCTTGACCCGTCCTAATGCGGTTCAGCTTCGACCAGGTTTGTCGTGGTAGATGGAATCCCTCAACCTTCCTTGTCGGATCTTGAACCAGATAAGCATTGTTGGGTGGATGCTCTTGCCAGCGCAGTCGTCATTTGGAGGTCACGTTGAAAGAACTGACACTTTTCAAATCAACCCAGGGTGGCATGCGTGATTTCAGACAAGTTGTTGGTGGATCTCGTAGGGCATCGTACAAGAGAGAGTTCTTCTGAGATGTGATCTTCTTGAGCAACTTTACCTTAGCTGCTGTCCTCCTTAGATCTTGCGGAACAATATTAGTTAGTACAGGTAACCACTAAATGGGAGTAGATCTGACAGTCCCAGTGATAACTCTCATGGCTTCATTAAGCTGAACATCAATCTTTTTTGTGTGGACGCTGTCCACCCTCACAGAGCACAGTATTCACCAGTAGAATACATAAGCGCTAGTGCAGCAGAGCGTAAAGTATTGGCGTCCGCACCCAAACTACTACCGGCAATCTTGCGGAGCAGATTCACCCTGGAGCCAAGTTTCATAGATAATAATAATAATAATAATAATAATAATAATAATAATAATAATAATAATAATAATAATAATAATAATACGAGGGTTGGGGCAAAAGTCATGGCAATTTTTATTTTATTTTTTATTTTTCATGAAGATACCAGTCCGGTTGGAAAATGTGACATATGCCGACGAAAGGACAAGGCGTTAACTACATGTGTGGACAATGAATAGCACTGAAATATCGTCACACACTAATGTAATTTATTACGGTAGTATACAGGGCAATATGGTCTTCACGGTGCAAAAGAATGACAACACAGTACACATACAGTTGACATGACAAACCTGGGCCTAAATACACTCAAAGTAGTCCCCTGCTACTGTCAACACACGCTGCCAACGATGTGGGAGGCGCTGAATACCATCTGCCTCAGCATTTGCCGCACCATGTGTGAATCGGGTCACCTGTTGGCGCACAGCATTAGCAATGTCCTCTCGTGTTGCAATCCTCCTACCACGCAGTGGTTCCTTAATCTTTCAAATGAGATCAAAATCACAGGGCGAAATGTCGGAAGAGTACGGTGGGTGCTCCAATTCTTCCCATCCTCAACGTCGCAGTAGCTGCCCTACACACCCTGCTTTATGTAGCCTTGCATTGTCGTGCAGGATTATTGCACTGTCCACAAGATCCGGACGTTTCTCCCGAACGCCACGTCGTACTGCCGCACCAGGAAGTCCCTGTAGTACTGTGCAGTCACTGTTCTGCCATGTGCAACAAAGTGGCAAACAATGACAGCCCTGACGTCATACGCGACGATCCCCCATCAATTTGACTGGGGAAGGATTCTGACGGAACTTCTGCCTCCTTGGTGATCCAGCATGTCGCCACTCCGCGGACTGACGTTTCACTTCTGGTTCGTATGCCCTGGCCCAAAATTCATCGATGGCGATTATTCGTGACAAGAATTGATCGCCGTCCTGTTGGCAGCGTGCAAGGTGGTCGGAGCATATTGCATAGCGCACCCACCTTTGAACTTCCATCAGTGCATGCGGTACCCACCGCGATGCGATTTTGCGTCGTTGCAGCTCAGTACGCAATATCCTGTGGACGGAGCGTTTCTCGATGCCACTTGCCCTCTCCAACTCCAGTAGCGTCCATCGTCTGTCTTCATCCAGGAGCTGCTCGATGACGGCACGTGCCACGTGAGTCCGCACACTGACAGGATGATGCATGCTGCTGCTCGCTTTGTATCGTCACGTGACGTGCACGCGTACCCTCTAGCGACGGGCTGTGACCTTCCACGCTCTGGTCGGAACCACACCTCGTTACACACGCCACGATTAGCCCATGTCGTCACCGGTTTGCACATTACAGCCTCCGGCTCGTTACTTTTTGAACGCACCTTATAGTAGGTGGTTAATATATAGACCTCTATCTTATAAAGAGTTAAGTGTCCTTTCCGGTAAATGGTGAATGCGAAGGCTGTCTTTGATCTCCAGCACAGGGTGTCCAGCACGTGCCTCCCCAGCCTTGACTGTCAAAAGGAGTCCTCTAAAGTAAGGAATCCCTAAGGTACAGCTGGTTGAATCGACCAACGAGACAGCTAGTAGCTGGAAGGTAACGCCTAACCCATTGTATTTCGGTGGTTTTCAGTAAAGATGTAGGAGTGAATTATTCTTAACATTAGATCAAGTGGAAATTATTATTATTATTATTATTATTATATTCGGGTAATTGGTATGGCTTGAAGATTGAGAACACCTGATTGCAGACCTCCATGCCTCCCTGTCCTCAGCTAATCGTTTCATCTCTACATAGCTACCACACCCTACATCCGAGGCAATCTGTTTAACATATTCTAACCATGGTCAACCCCTACAGTTCTTAACCTCGACCCTTCCTTCCATAACTAAGTTTGCCATTCTTGCAGGTCTTAGGTCGTGCCCTACCAACCTATCTCTTCTCTTCATTAACAGTCGCCAGAAAAATCCCTCCTCTCCCAATCGTTTCAATCCCAATACCTCTTCATTTGTAACCCTATCTACCCCCTGATCTGCATCAAACCAGTCGACAGACAGACTGAAGACTCAAACACACACACCTAATGGAGCTGGGATTATCAAGACTTCAGAACTTTTTGGCTCGGATTTTACCTTAGCCTCCTCAGTAACAGTCTTAATGAGAAAGAGTGATGACAATAGATGGGAGAATTTACCGTCAAAGTGTGGATCCTGAAAGAAACTGAGAAACTAAGCAAGAAAGGGAGGTCAGTCTTATGTTAAAACCACAGATAAATAGAATAGGTTCCTAGCCTAGCATGAGAGTTGCAAAACGGCTAGTCCGATTCTAAATCTGCCTTGAAAGAAAATAAAATAAAAAGTCCTATACATATTCTAAGTTACTCTCTCATGGTCCTAATACAAAAGTTAAACGATAACAAACAATCTAAGAGCATGGCTCGTAAGATCAACCCTAAGTAATTACATCGGAAATGACTATGGGAGGATCAGACATCAAAAGAATTTTACTGACAAACGATTCAGAAAAAGAAACGAAAATCAAGTGCCAGAAAAAGTTTGACCTGCTCTATTCTCCGAACAAACTAATAAATAAGAATTCATTAATATTTGTTCATAATAATAATAATAATAATAATAATAATAATAATAATAATAATAATAATAATAATTGGGCTCGGATCGATATGCTCGATAAAATCTCCAGATATGCTCGAAAACCATGTGTTTTATGCTCGATAGATATGCTCGAAAAAAACATTATATGCTCGAAGAAAAACATTATATGCTCGATAGATATGATCGAAACCCCATTATATGCGGTTAAATTTGCAGAATATGCCCTAAAACACCGTTAAAAACTATAGAAAGGAAATTGAAACGAAAAAAACAATAACATACCTTTATATACGAGCTTTATTTTCTAATTGTATGCATGATACACTGCAATATATTCGCATTCAAGTTTTTCAAGTATATATATATATATAAGAGAAGTGCTCTTATAAAAGTTACAGTTTAAAAGTTTATTTACAAAATGTTCAGAATTAGGCGAGTCAATGAAGTAGATCTGCATTGGTCTGTACAACAAGAAATTTTCTATGTTTTCAGTTTTGAATGATTTTCTTAAATCAGTCAATAAAAGTTTCAATGACAAGAACGACCTCACTAAAGGTTAAAAGCCTGCGGTTCTATTATTCGCACCAGATAGGCTTTTCAATAATTATTTCTGTTTTCGAACCTTAAGGATGGTCAGGGCCCGAATTCGGGGGAGAATTCAAAGAAAAACAAACTATTCAGACGAAAACCACAAGAATATGCATTTATATGCTTCTATTCTGAAAACCGCATTTTTATGCATTTATATGCTCGATAAATTTCAATTCTGTTGGTCCCAGAGAGGTGAAAATACCACCGAAAGGCTTCTTTCAATGTGTACTATTCATGAAAAAAATATGCAAATATGCTCGAATCCGAGCCCTAATAATAGACTAATAATAATCGTGCTATGGGTTCAACAGGTTTAACTTTTACAGACGTTGGGGTGCTGGAATATTACTGATCGTGCTCGTATATCTACTGACACTAAATTATCGCATTTTAACACCTAAAATACCAACGGCCTGGGCTGGGATCGAACGCTAAACTGACTGTACCACCCATCCCTACGTAAAACTGACAATTAATTTAGCAACGTATTACTTATTAATATGTATTAATACGTTGACATTGAATATAGACTTTTTATTAGAAAGTCAAGTAAGCAAGAGTTTAGTGCTTTTCAGTCGGTCAACACGAATGTACCCAAAAGAGATGGGTTATGCCCTAATCCTGAAATAAATTACATGAGATTAATAAAACACTAGGATGACCAGTTTCGATCGTCAAGCGATCATCATCAGATCCATTACACTTAGGCTACAAAATCTATGTTTGAAATACAGGTGAAAATATTTACAATATGTACAATTATTTAGTTGCAGTATTGGTACTGCAACTGTCAGTGTATGCTAAATGCAGTATATATGTTAGGTGAAATGCTAAATGGTGATAGCTATCCGGAGATTGTACTTTAGAGAGATTATATGGTTGTAAACTATGGTTAAACTATAAAATTTTTGGCTAACTACTTATCTGATTGTCTTCCGTATTATAGCTACTCGCAGTTTTCGTGCTCACTGGAACTCGCTGTGCGGTCGACTGCGGTGGTTATCTTAACGACTGGTTTTTCCCCTGCCTCCTCCCCCTGTCCCTACGTGCTGTGGGGAGTGATAGCGATGTGTTTATGTGAGGTGTTGCCAACCTAGATAAGATGTATGTTATTGAATGAGGTGGGTCCACAACTATTAAAGACCGTGGATTGGCCCTCGCCACGCGTGGAGCATAACCCATTCGAACTAAGCGTTGACGGTCTTATGAGGACGTCCCGGCACCTTTAATACTGCCGCGAATATGGGCCTTGGTTTATTGCAGAAGCAAAGTACATCGTACACCTGATCCAGATAACATTTACCTATTAAAAAACCCCTAATGTCCCCCCTTTTTTATCTAGCTTGGCTGTGTCGCTTGGCTGTGGCTTCAAACACCACAAAGAAAGTCAAGTCTTTTTGAATGCCTTTGTCTGAAGCGTGGATCACTATGGAAGTGAAACTTGGACTGTTAACACAGCCAAAAAAGAGGGGAATAGAAGCAATTGAAATGTGGTGTTACAGAAGAATGATCAAGATCAGATGGGTAGATAGGGTAAAAATTACGATGTATTAAGACGACGAGTGGTTGAGGTAATATATTTATGGCGACTGTTAATTTAAGATAAAAATTAGGTTGGTAGGACACATACTAAAACACTCAGTTTTCAAGGAAGGGTCAATGAGAAGTACTGTAGGGGTAAACCAAGGTTAGAATATGTTAAACAGATTGTCTCGGATGTAGAGATGAAACGATTAGCTCAGGACAGGGGGTTGGAGAGCTGCATCAAACCAGTTAAAAGACTGAAGACTCAAACACACATTGTTAATAAGTTCCGTTTATCTGGCGTGAGTTAGAGACGTCAGAATTTCACCCCAGAACAGTGAGCTTTAAAATAAATCGTAGATAAGACGTGGGAATATTCAATTAAATAGTGAGCAGCGTAGCTGTACCAGTAATGTGACACAGTACGACAGCAATGGGGAGATTCTGGGTTAGAATCCCGCCACTAACAGTGTGATACCCACCGGGTTTCCCATACTCACTCGAGGTATATGGAGGAATGAAACCATATTTCAATTCCCGGAGTGGGCTATCTACCTCAAACATCAATCCTAATCGCGGCTTCGGTGGAGTAGTTGGTAGCATGCTGAACTGCTGTGCCCAAGATCGCGGTTTCAAACCCGGCCGAAGTCGTCGGATATTTTAAGATTCTTCAGCATGCCTTCCTTCGGAGGAGAAGTAAAGCCGGTGGTCACATGTCATAGATTTATGGCATGTAAAAGATCCTTCCACTAACTAAACTTGTATGAAGCTAAATTTCTAGGTTAAATTTCGTTGAAACGCTCTATCAAAGTTCAGGGGCCGATAACCTAGATGTTAGGCCCCTTAAAACAACAATTATCATCATCATCATCTATCAAAGTTCCAACGTTCACCACTAGGTGTCAGTGACTTCTGGTAGCGAAAGTTGGAACTACTTAAAATTGAACGGAACTTGTAGCTTACCCCATGGGTGTTCACTTGAAGCAGGTACAGCCTATGGCGAGCCGAACATGTCCTCGGACATACACTTGCTGTACCTCCGTGGGGAATAACGATTGTTGGCCGTAGACGACCTGCAATGTGCTGCGATATACAGTCCCGCGGCACGCGTAGTACAATGTGGTTGTGGTGTTTGCCGCTTCCAGGGGCAGATCACCGTGCTATCATGCGAGCCAGCATTTATAGACCAACTTACAACTCAGTCATTCGAAATGTGTCCGGCTCAATGGCGAATCGGTTAGCGAGCTAGGCTTTGGTCCGAAGCATCACGGTTTCGATTCCCGGCCGGGCAATTGAAGATTTTAATCACCCGTGGTTTGGGGACTGGGTGTAGGCTAAGTGACGTCTTCATCAATACCTCATCCTCATTACGGCAAGCAGGTCGCCCAGTGGCGTGAATTAGAAAGACCTGCACTCGGCCTCTCAAGTGGCCACACGACCATTATTATCCTAAAAGTGTTTTTTTTATTTTATTTTTTTTCTATTTTTTTTTTTTCGGTTTCCAACTTCTATTCCAGACAAATGCTAGGATGCTTCCTAATTTAAGGTCATGGCTGGCTCCTTCCCCATCATAACCCCTCACACAACTACAGATACCACAATAACACAGGTTATCAGACATACTTTGCACACACCCAAATACGAGAGGCCACAGTTATCAAACGTTATTTATCCGGAAAGAGAAGTGTAAGAAAAAACTCCAGTTCTTTGCCCGTGTAATAATATGCATACATTAGAGTGGGGCGTCAATTTTCTCTCCTGAGATTAATACAAATTAACTGGCACGTTAAAGATTCCCTTCAGGGCAAAATACCCGCACTCTGGCGCCTCATCCTCTGTAGTTAAAAGGGATGTAAAACCAATAACATTGCTATGCGATAAATAAAATTGGAGAGAAAATCCCTGGTTGGATTCTTTAGGCACTACATGTGTGATTCACAACCTAATAGGGAACTCGGGTGCCGGGTGCAAGCTTTGTTATTTGACGCCCAGAGGGCAGTTTTCATGTTGAATTTTATCGTTCCTTGGAACACTATGAAAGTCAAGGAGGTATGATACCTAAGCTCCGTGACACTATAGCACTATCTAGTAGAGAATGGAGGAACATTGTGTTAGCAAAAAATCCCGAGATTAATTTTGCCACTATGAACATGGCCTACTGAATTCAAATGGATTCTTTAACAACGTATGACATGCGTGTTGTGATTTTTGTCGCCTTTCAAAGTTCACTTAGCACGGCCAGGAGTGAACCGGCAAGCTTGGGGTTGGTAGTCCGACACGATAACCACTCACCCACCGTGGAAAGCTTAATAGGGAACAATATTGTGAGAACTACTAACATTTATTGTATTGACGTTATTATTTTGTCATTATCTTGTCTGTGACAAAAGATTTCTTCAATAAGTACCATACATATTTGTTGCTGTAGTTTGTGGATTATTTGGTCCCTCTTCAATCCCTCCCTATATTATTCTGCTAAGGTCCCATTCCAGTTTTGTACCGAAAATAAGGTCCCATTAACACCAACCTACACATATGGGTACCTACAGGTTCAGCATAACCCAATGCGTAAGCGAAACGCACTCACTTTCTCTTTAAATACCTCACAATTAAATAAATACCTTAAAACATGTATATTTACAATGAAATAATGAAAGAATGCAACACGGTAACCATGGTAACAAAATCTCAAAGGTCCATCTATTTCTGTAAGACGCAATGCACTTCCAATTATTACATTACTGTGAAAGTTTCCAGACGGTTATAAGGTTATCACTGAACCAAATTAAGCTGTAAAATTCATCAATACATACAGTATAATGCGTTTAAGGGGGCCAAGGGGCACTCTAGAATTTTTTCACGCAATTTTCACGTGTGAGTGTGGTACGAGTGGTCTTTTTTCACCCGACTATAAAGGGTCACCGAAAACCACATTTAAAGGCCCTTAAATTAACAGTGTCTGTGATATTCCCAGAAAACTAACTTCGCTCTGATATACCTATGAAGGAATGACAAACCCCTAACCACTGCACCAGTAGCTGAATTGATAAAGTCTGATTATTCATACCAAGGATAAATCAGTCACAGCATTCATGATTGAGATTTTCCTAAGTGTACTCTTTACATTAATGTTACGGCTGTGAGTTTGTTTTGTTGCCTCGCTGCGTTGAGTCACAGCTGTCCCGGGCTGTGTGTGCTCTGCCTCAGTGTATTACGTGCGCGTTACGCAACGGGCTGCGAAGTGAAAGGGATGGTCCAGAATATTCGTGACCCAGCCAGTGAAGGAAATCTCGAGAAGTCGTGTGTCCTGGACTATTCTAGAATTCATTGAGTCACCAGCCTGCTATATAAGCGGCCTCAACAGTGAGGGGACCGAGTTTTTGAGGACAGTGTTTCTGAGCTAGTGCGTGTTTTCCTGAGCGACAGAAGTGTGGTGACGAAGTGCCGTGCGAGTTACGAAATCCAGTGACATTGTTTCCCCAGCTTGCGGACAGCGAAACAGCGTGTAGCAGGTTTATTGTAAGTAACTGTAGTTTGTGTATATGAGGAAGAGGTGCAGGTAGCTTCTGTCAAGGCCACCGGACTCATTAAGACGGTTTAACTTCTGTGGTTTGTTGACAAGTGAAGGGGGCAAGAGCGCTCAAGGAAGAGACTTGAGGAAACAGGAGTAAGGTTCTAATTGCTTGTATTTGCTGTTGAGTAGTGTATCTTTCTGGCCGCAATAAAGTTAATTATTTATTTAAAGGAACAATCTGTGTTGTGCTTCAACCCACCGTAATCCAGTTAACAAAAGTGTCACTAGGGGGGTGGCACGTAACATTAAGAACAAAGTTCCAAATGGTTCCGCCTCGTCAATACTGTTTATTAAAATGTCGTGATACAATCAACTGTCTTTTAACCTTAAAACATGTATATTTACAATGAAATAATGAAAGAATGCAACACGGTAACCATGGTAACAGAATCTCACAGGTCCATCTATTTCTGTAAGACGCAATGCACTTCCAAATATTACAGTACTGTGATTGTATCACGACATTTTAATAAACAGTATTGACGAGGCGGAAGCATTTGGAACTTTGTTCTTAATATAACTCAGTCAATACGGAAAAAATGTGCGACTCTCAGAGTCAAAAATATGTACTCTTTACACCTAGAATATTCGCGGGCGAAGCCGCGGTGGTTAATACTAGTAGTTTATTATTAGTACAAGCTTTTCAGTCGGTCAACTCGAGTGTGCCCAATAAGATTAGGCGGGGAGTTACAATTATGTTCCTAGTGCCTGAAATAAATACATGAATTATGTATACACTTCTAGTAATAGATCATATTTTATGTTATTGTCGTTATAAGGGACGGAACAGCGAGGTCATCTGCCCTTACTTATAGATTACTTAGGCAACACTGAAAATTGCTTCTAATATTCCAACTTCTACAGTTTGGTGTCCCTTGGCTTATCTATCTTTTTATCATAATTCTTTGGTGATTTGAATAAAGAAAGCAATATTTTTATCATAATTCTTTGGTGATTTGAATAAAGAAAGCAATATTTTTATCATAATTCTTTGGTGATTTGAATAAAGAAAGCAATATTTTTATCATAATTCTTTGGTGATTTGAATAAAGAAAGCAATCTTTTATCATAATTATTGTTATTGTTGTTATAAGGGGAGGAACAGCGAGGTCATCTGCCCTTACTTATAGATTACTTAGGCAACACTGAAAATTGCTTCTAATATTCCAACTTCTACTGTTTGGTGTCCCTTGGCTTATCTATACCAATATAATAAAGCTGAAAAGTTTGTTTGTTTGTTTGTTTGTTTGTTTATGTGTTTAAACGCGCTAATCTCTGGAACAACCAGTCGGATTCGAAAACTTTTGTTTGTATATGATAGCCAGATTCAAGAGGAATCGTTTAGGCTATGTAGCATTAGGCTACACCTCTCAGGTAACCTTAAATATTGATTTTCGTTCAGTAAGTAGGAAGAACAAGCGCTCCCGAACAGCTTCAATAATACCTAAGTCTATTGTTGCCTGGTAATGCGGGCTGCATCACGTCGCCCCTACCAGTGTTCTGGTGCAGAATTGCGAGCTGCTTATAAATTGCAGTCACGGGGAGTAATTAGTGCAAAAAGATTTCTTAGGCCCCTTAAAACAGTTATCATCATGACAATAGTATGCCTCTGTTTAAGGGCGATGGTGTTGGTGCAGTATACTGGGGTTATCAGCTGCAATAAGCGTTGGTGCTTTCCGATCCTTATCCTTGAGCGCTCCAGTTCTGTAGTAGTATACATTATCAACCATAAAACAATTAAAACCACCGGGCGAAGCCGGACACTACTGCTAGTTTATCAATAATACCCGCTCCTTAGTTGACAATATTTTCATTTTACAAGGGAACAGTACTTATCAACTCTTTTCCTGTAAGATGAGCACAGGAGTGAAAATAACGCCAGAGACAAGGGCTGATATTAGCCTATTGCTAGTTCGCATAAAATGCATTATATACTAATATTAATACCTAAAGTTTCTAAAAAGATTAACCTCTAATATTATTATGCAATAGAAAATGCACTACTACCTAACTTGATTAAATCCAAACTTTGTGGAATATGTTTTGTAACTTGCAAGTGGTTCCATGACACTTCTATACATGTAAAAACAATTTTTCTTAATCAAAATCCTAAATAAAAAACGATCTTTTCCTATCATAACTCTTTGATGATTTGAATAAAGAAAGCTACCTCTTTATCATAATGATTTCATGATTAGATTAAAATCTGAGAAACCAATCTTTTTATCATAATTCTTTGGTGATTTTAATAAAGAAAGCAATCTTTTTATCATAATTCTTTGGGGATTTGAATAAAGAAAGCAATATTTTTATCATAATTCTTTGTTGATTTGAATAAAGAAAGCAATATTTTTATCATAATTCTTTGGTGATTTGAATAAAGAAAGCAATATTTTTATCATAATTCTTTGTTGATTTGAATAAAGAAAGCAATCAATTATCATAATTCTTTGATGATGAGAATAAAATAGGACAAAGCAATCATACCTTTGATGATTAGAATAAAATGCGAGAAATCAAGCTTTTAGCATAAATCTTTGGTGATTGGAATAAAGAAAGCAATATTTTTATCATGATTCTTTGTTGATTTGAATAAAGAAAGCAATCTTTTATCATAATTCTTTGATAATTAGACTAAAATGTGAGAAAGTAATCTATTTATCATAATTCTTTGGTGATTAGAGCAAAATGCATGAAAGCAATCTTAACTCTGATGATTAGAATACTATAAAATAAAATGAAATCTTACCGTTGATGATTATAATATTAATAATAATAATAAAATTTCCAAGTATAGAAGGTGTTGCTATAAAGTTTCCCACCAAGGTACATAATGTCGTTTATTTACAGTACGTGTTGTTTCATGGAATATTTACCCATTTAAGGAGCTCAAAATTAATACAATAATAAGCCGTGCGTGTTAATTCAGGTAAATATGTGACATTTATAGTTCACATCATTTTCGTCCTATATATCTCTTTTGGATGCCCGCAGAGGATATTCCCTGTAACGAGGAAGCAATTATCCGAGAATAAATGAATACTGGTTCAAACATGCGATTACAAGCTAAGTGCGACGCTTGCCAGTTGACAGGTGTACAGAACTAAACGCTTTAAATGTCCCTCGTAGTAATCCCGTAATGATGTCATGCTCGTTGCCGTGAGACCATGTGACAGCCGACTGCTTCCCGGCGCTGCCCGGGGTTTGCGTCCAAGCCTTCCACATAAATTAAAAATCCTCAGCAGAACCCCAATGCACCAAAAGGCATTTTCTAACAACAAATTCCTTGTCTAAATTCATAGAACAATTCATGTGAAATAATCTAAAGTAGAATGAGGTTTGACATGAAGACATAAATATAGTGCTAATCATCTGTAATCATACGCGCTATCATCAACATTATTCGAATTTGCAGGGTCTGGCTATGATATAGGTAATTAAATATAGATCGCCAGTTCCATGGTGAAATGCACTTGACCAACTGACATTGAAGGTCGTTCAATGCCATGAACAAACTTTGGAGCAGTAATAGTGCTCTTTTCCCGACACTCCACTTTCATTACATTAACTATCTTGTTATACTATCTTCTGTGGATCATTGAGAATAAGTGACCTCAAAACTGTCGGGTTTTTGTTATGAAACTATTACCCGGCCAAAGCGGGTGGGATATTGGATTATAGAGTATTATCAAGTTGCGTATTTAAACAGTCTGAGATTTTACTAAATAGAACGATACTAAGCCAAATATAATAGGTATTCAGATAGATGAATAAGAAGCTACGCGAATGACCTCGTCTTCTTTAGATAACTCCACATGCAATGATTCCGACAATCAATGAATGTGGCTATGAATTAATTGTAATACCACGCCAGCCCACTTTCACGTCAATATGCGGGCGAGGAACCTTACATGCTAGTCGCATTCACCACTGGGTTACAAATTTAACATCATTCAACCTGCTCATTGCTGCAGTGTCAAGATATACGGCGCTCACCATGTTGGAACTGCAGTGAAAGTTAGGTTATGTGCCACAGCACTACTACCGTTTCCACAAACATCACCCTGGTGAAGGAGGAATACCTACGAATAGTAGTGTAAATGTAAGAGCAGATGTTATCCTACCTGTGACACTGAGGAGAGACATGGTCCAGGGTCGATCCTCAAAGATGTGATGCAAGTCTTCTTCTTGGGGCGGATTAATCCTTACAAGGCAGTCGTCTTCATGAATACCGGTACTTTAAAAAAAATATGAACTAAATGTTGTGTATCGGTAGTGATCACATTTCGTGTCGATCAATAATGTCCGCACTAGGGGCACTCCACGCACTGACCAAGTCTGGCGGGGCACTGAACACTCGTCCCACCACACACGTCGCCATGTTGGACATGACGTCATCACCATAGCAACCCCCCTTTTCCCTCTCCTATTGATCACCGCCCCTCAAAATCCATTCCGACACACTTTTCCTCGCCAACCTCGCAGATCAATAAGAGGAGGATTACCATGCGCGCCTAGTACCTAGTCTCCCCGCCATACGGCCAGCACACTAGTGCCATCTAGCGGAAAGTAAGCAGACCGCTCTGCATTACGGGAGCGAATTATAATCCTCGTAAGCTCAGATTCCGTGTCGCCACACCTATAATCGCCTTTTTTTCCTGCCTGCATTATTTAAAGGATAAGAAGTGGTTGAGAACAAGACTTTGAGAAGAAAAATTACAGAGAAGAAGCCTAGAGAATCTAGAAATATTAAACAGTCAGCAGAGGGGTGTAACATTTGGCATAATGGTGAACGTTGAGCGAATAGACTAGAGAAATATACAGAAATAATAAACAAAACTCTGGTTGGTTGGTTGGTTGGTTGGTTGGTTGGTTGGTTTAGGGGCAGCGACAACGCGGTCATGTAGCCCCGTGTACTTTGGGTGTGTGTAGAATCTGTCTGATAACCGGTGTTAATTGTGATGACTGTATTAGTGTGTGTTATCTGTTTTTAATTTATGTACTGCAACTTAGAATTTTTCAAATAGTTCCTACTTTTGCCGCCAAGCGCCACCGTCAACGACCAACGAGTTCTGAACTTTGTTACTAGATTCCACCGCAGTCGGCTTTTGGCGACGAACGTTGGAACCTACGAGCGTTAGTCAAATATAACCTATAATTTAGCTTCACACAGGTGTAATTAGTGGAAGGATTTTTATCATGCCATAGATCTATGACATGGGACCGCCGGCTTTACTTCCCCTCCGAAGGAAGGCGTACTGAGGGATTTTTAACGCTCTTAAAAAATCCGACGACTTCGTCCGGGTTTGAACCCGCGACCTTGGGCATATATGCTACCAACTGGCCACCGAAGCCGCCTAAAAAACAAACCTCAACTTTCAGTAGTATTATAAAGATTGGCATGAAGTAGCGTAACCATATTTTATCGCTTATTCTCTCAGCTCGTTTTCACCCAAGGACTCTGCGATGGATCATTCCTCTACCGTCACAAAGATGGTGTCTGGGAGCTGAACACACTTTCTCAGCAGATACAACTGGGGATGGCGAAAGGCCGACCAATAACTTGGGTATAATTAAAGAAAGGGTCAGAGAAGGGTTTTGGAACGTAGTCGGCTGCGGACCTGCATTTGCGTGCAGATGAAATTGCGAAACCACGAAAACCATTTTCCAGGACGGCCAAGGTGGGATTCGAACCCACGCTTTCCCGTGTTCCCTTAGTAAGTAATCGAAATGTAATGAGTTTCAGTCGGTCAACACGATTGTACCCAATTGTAATGGGTGGTTCCCTAATCCTGAAACTAAAATTACAGGAGATTAATAAATACATTTTGATGACCAGTTTCGATCGTCACGTGATCATCATCAGATCCTATACGCTTAGGCTGCTAAATCTATGTCTACACGTATGGGTGATGATATTTACAATGTATACACTTATTTAGTTGTAGTTGTGACTATCACAACTAGACAAGATATGTGATATTTTTGTTGAGATACTGATAGTGGTGATTGACCTACAAGTTTGCTTGCTATATATTACACCAATATCCACTTTACAATACAAAAAAGTTTTTACACGATGTCCTTACACTCTGTGATACATGTTTTGGCTCTGTGAGTCTTCTTCAGTCAAAACACATTAATGAATTTCATGACAGTCTATGTGTTGATCTTGTTAAAAAAATAAAAAATATTTTTACAATCGTCAAAGTTATTTAAAAATGGACATAAAATACTTAAAGAATTCGACTATGTGCAGAAGTTCTGGACATACTGTAGGCCCTTCGTCGTTGAAATCACAATTCAAACACAGGACCTCATTGTACAAGTGTCTTGTAAAAAATCGTGTGTGAAAAATTATTGTGGCTACGGTTGAACGGAAGTTACTTGCTTAAAACTTTGTCATTTTGGTTCAACAACCGTAGATTTGAAAACGCTGGAGATAACACCTCACTATTTGAAGGATATACAACAGATGTGTTGTTGTTGGTCTGGTCACTGGCAAACTTGCTTGCTTACTGTCATCTGTGACTGTTATTAAATGGTCAGGTTATTGTGGATTGTGCACTTAGCTGTTTGAGCGCTGTGTGGTCCGTTTCTGCGCAGCTTCCACTTGCCACTGCCTGCACTGAATTAAAAGGTATTTCCTGTCTTGTTACGTTATCACTTAAGTGGGAACATACAGCTTAAGGAGTCAAAACAATAACATTAATTGGCCTGTCATAAATCCTATACAACAATTATATACACTCACCGGCATAAAAAGCGGAACACTACGAATGTCAGGCAAAACGCAATGTTTGTCCGTTTCATATCTGGCATAAATTGAATGCTGTAACTTGGCAGCGACATGGCAATGTGTCGTGAGTTAATCAGGAGTTAATTAGCTCATTTGAGAAGTTTCAGCGCAATAATATTGATAAACATTGTTGATCGTGACAATCACAACACTAATGATACTGTTTCCCGCCTTTGGACAACAATAACCACAAACGGCTCTTTTAAGGTTTAGTCAATTGCTGTGAATTCTCGTGCCACGTATTTTTGTGAGCATTGCGGTTTGTAACAAGAAAATTACCTGGTTCGAGCAACGATTAATAACATAACTTATTAAATTATCAAATTGCATGAGGTTAAATTGTACGCTATGACGGCTCTGATTTGCCTTTTATTTTAATATTATTATGCCGACATAGCATACAATTTAACCTCATGCAATTTGACAATTTAATAAGTTATGATAGTAATCGTTGCTCAAACCACGTAATTTTCTTGTTACTGGTTATGAAGTTAATAAGTGACCTTCACCTACTCATTTCTCCCTTAACAATTCACTGATTGTTTCCCATATTTTTTTCTTTTTAGACAGATTAGAGGCCGATCTCTTCCATTGCGGGTGTTGAAGCTGTGCACTTCATAAGCTTTATATTGACAAGATATTATTTTAGCGCAGTGACTTCATTGGTCTTATTATTTGTGAATTTCTGCATTGCTGGTGAAGTATTGAGGTGTTAAGTGTTCTATCATTGCTGCTGATTCCAACATGTTTTCATGGTGTTCTCAGCTATTGCTGCCGTGCTGAGCCGGCGCATTTGTGTTTTCATTGGCGTCTACAGACCACAGTGAGGCGTTTATTGAAAGTGTTCATAGTTCATAAGACTTTCGACATTACTTATGTTACTTTGGACGTTAAAAAATTTTAAATCTCTCTTTATGGTGAGATTCAATATACGAGATTCAATTTTAAGGGAATTTTTAGTGTTACGCCAAACAATTGTCTTGTATCGTATTCTGACATATCGGCTGATGAAGGGGCCAAGACTATTAATTAGGCCTCGAAACATGTCCCACTAATGACCACACAGTGATCATATATAATAAAAGTATTGATCAGGCGGAACTTTTAACCTGTTTATACTAATTAGTTTATCAATACGAGACCTGAATGAACCTTAGTTCTAAAACTTTTTCATGTCTGTAGGTGTTGCTTCTCTATTCACATTATTTGCGCTGAGGAAGGCCATAAACCGGTACAATAAACAGTACAAATTATTATTGACTTAAGGTTTTTAATATTCAGGACTAGCTTGTCATGGTGGGTGAGTGGTTAGCGTGTCGGTCTACTAACCCCAAGATTGCAGGTTCGCCCCTGGCCGTCGTAAGTGATTTTTGAAAGGCGGCAAAAATACGATACGCATGTCATACGATGTTGGCATGACAAAGAACCCATTTGAATTCAGTAGGCCTAGTTCATAATGGCAAAATTAATCTCGGGAGTTTCCGCCAACACAAAGTTCCTCATTTCTCTACTAGAAAGCGCTATAATGTTCAAGGAGCTTAGATATCTATTATCTAACCTCCTTGACTTTCATAGTGATTCAAGGAACAACGAAATTCGACATGCAAGCTACCCTCTGGGTGGCAAATTACAAAGCTTGCACCAGGCAACCGAGGCCATACGATATTATTATTATTATCTTCAGGTCTTAATATAGAAATAGCTTGAGTGTTCCAAAAGCTATGGGCATGTTTCTTTTGCAGTGTGAAGTTCAAGGCTAGGAAGGAAGGTACAGTAAGCGACAGGAAATGAGGGCTGACCAAAAACGAAAATATAGAGCTTCGGGTCAAAAATACCCACGCGCCAGTCCTCGCGGGTTGAAAAGTGAGGTCAGGCGGTTGGAGAGCCATTTTGGTGAAGGAATCTTAGAAATTGAGATATCCACAGCTTTAGCGCTTCAGGTAAGCAACTCAATATTGAAAATATCCCTTAGACTCGAACCCGGCTCATCACTGAATCTTATTGTTGGTGCATTTGTAATTAATTTTCGTTGTTTTCTCCACTTTTCTAAACCTTAAGGACAATCTAAACGTTTCTTACGAGGTGCCGGCATTATGACACGTGGTAGACTGATGATTGTTCAACAATAACCGGTCGATTAGAAGGTTGCCTTTTCTAACACTACGAGCACTAGTGTGAGTAAATGCAGAGTTTCACTTAAGCCCTTATAACTACTTCTGGTGTGAAGATTTTTTCAAAAAAATAAAAAACGCCTGAGGGTAATGAACCAAGGAACACATTAAAGGAAGAATTATGTAAGCAAGTTAATTTGGCTAGGATTTAAATCAAAAAGAAAACGAGTCAAGAAACAAGTAGGAGTCCACACTGCTTTGGATGAGACGGTGCGGCTACATAACGGCGAGCAAGAGGGGTTATAATCTCAAACAACAACTTCGTTGGCGGCAAGGCCTTGCATTTTGGACCTTCGGCCCGATTGCGTGGAAATGTAGGAAAATTGGAAAGTAATATTATATGCAATGCTGACACCATCACGTGGTTATGAAAGCCGGACGTCCTCGGTAATGGAAAATATCTTACAGCTGTAAATATATTATTCAACTTATTGAAAAGGTTAAAACGGATTATTACAGATAATTTTCCGTAGAATTGAATTAGACCATCAGTTGAATTTTTACCAATTATTATATACATTTGGGCCCCATTTTTACAGAAACCAAAAACATTTAATAACATCAAAGCGGCGTGAGATAACAAAATATGATAAGAAGCAGAAAAGTTGCTAATTACCGAGATCTTACGCCTGTATATTTAACTTTTTCGATACAACCGACGGTTTCCGAGATATAACGATTCGAAAAAAAGAATGTTGCTCCGGGCCCCCAGAAAAAGAAAATGGTGAGAGATATCAAAAAATCATAAGAGTTACAATAGTTGCGAATCACTGAGATCTTACATTTGTAGGTTTAACTTTGTTTGATACGAATACCGTTCCCCAGATATAACAATTCGAAAAAAAAGGAAAAAAATTCAGGGCCCCAGAAAATGAAAACGGTGAGAGATATCAAAATACATAACGGGTAAAAATATTCTAATCACTGCGATATTACTCCTGTAAATTTAACTTGTTTCGATACGACCAACCGTTTCCGAGATATAACGATTCAAAAAAAAGAATGAAATTCAGGGCCCCAGAAAATGAAAACGGTGAGAGATATCAAAACATTATAAGAGTTAAAAGAAGTTGCTAATCACTGAGATCATACACCTGAACTTACAACTTTGTTCGATACGACCAACCGTTTCCCAGATATAACGATTCGAAAAAAAGGAAGAAATTCGGGGCCACAGAAAATCAAAACGGTGAGAGATATCAAAAAATCATAAGGGGTAAAAAGATGCTAATCACCGCGATCTACTCCTATAAATTTAACTTGTTTCGATACGACCAACCGTTTTCGAGAAATATCGATTCCAAGAAAAGGATGAATTTCAGGGCCCCAAAACATGAAAATGGTGAGAGATATCAAAAAGTCATAAGGGTTAAAAAAGTTGCTAATCACTGAGATCTTACGCTTGTATCCTTAACTTTGTTCGATACGACCAACCGTTTCCCAGATATAACGATTCGAAGAAACAAAAATAAATTCAGGGCCCCAGAAAATGAAAACGGTGAGATATCAAAAAATCGTAGAGGATAAAAAAGTTGCTAATCACTGAGATCTTACCCCTGTAGATTTAACTTTCTTGTATAGGACCAACCGATTCCGAGATAATACGGATCTGAAAAAAAGGATGAAATTCAGGGCCCCAAAAAAAGGTCCGGCCCTGCACCGATTTTAATGATCAACAATAGTGTTCGTCACAGGCCGTAAATCTTTCACCGTACTAAATTTCAGCTCGATATCTTGAAAATTGCGACCTGTACTTTGCTAAACGCAAAAACGTCACATGCATACATACATACATACAGGCATACTTTTTTTTTTTTTTTTTTTTTTTTCTCCAATTCGATTGGTAGAGGTTTGAACCCTCGGCGACGCTTAGTTTCCGAGATCTCGAAAAAACATACCACGGCTTTCATAACAAGTAATTTTAGGCTGTTTTTTCCGAAACTGCATTTAGGCCAGGAGTGATTTTTGAAATTTGGTTTTCAGCTTGATACAGCTCCCCAAGACGCATAATTTGATATATTACCGGGGCCTTTAGCCCTTCAAAGTTTGGCACAATTTAGGGAATTGCATAATTTCACGTTTTTTCTAAGATGGCGGGGGGAGGGAGACCCTACTTTGTCTGTTAAGAAATATTTTCAACATTCAAAGAGAAATGAGCAATGTTCTTGGATAATTCTGGGAAACGTACTGAAGATGTTATGGAAGCACTGGGAAGATGGCTACAATACTTCGAAAATGTGCTAAATGTAAAAGGAAACTTCTCAGGCAATGTGGCAGATTTTGAGATTATGTAGGAGGAGAACAGTATCACGGTGAGGAGAGTAGTCTACTATCATTTTTTGTAAAATTCGAAAGTAGGCCAGACATAGGCCTAATACACAAAGATGGCTTTATATTTTCTTAGATGAAACTAGACTCGGTTATCGCCAAGAAATCTCGTTGCTCTTTCTTATAATTATCTCATTACAGAATTATTACTGAGAAGGCGACGCACTCTTTAATTAGGATCGAGAAAATACCTGCGCGTCGCTTTTGGCTTTGACGTGCACCGTCAGCGCGATGTTCCACTTGTCACGAGGAACTTGACATTCTTCTTTCTGGAGGTCGCACTTTAATTACGGTCATTAAGATAGTGTTGAAATGAGTTGGCGACTGAGCCTGAAGTAAACCAGCTCTTTTGTACGTGCGTCGGCATTTTTAGCCTATTTTCATCATATAAAACACAGAGTTATAATATCGACGTTTGCTCGTTTGTGCACGTGTATGCGAATGGACTGATGTTAATGAAATTTAGTAGTAGGGTAAGGTGTGGTAATTTGGAAGTATTTTGTACGAACATTTTGTACTGCAACAATGTAGCCCAGATGGTTGGACACTTTGCCATTTAATAACTATATACTCTATGTAACACACATATTATAACAAGTAGTTCCGTGACGAACTAAGGAGCCTACTTTTCTACAAAATTTAAGATTCATGTCAATTAATAATCTATATATCAGAAATTAAATGTTAATTTGAATAGATCCGCGTGCGTAAAATCATGTTGGCAACAGTGTCATGTATGTGTTGCTTGGAATTAATCTGAGATATTATGATCTATTATTGTCCCTATTTTGGATAAAATTAATTTGTTAATATAGAAGTTACAAGTATTTAAAAATTAGACCTATCAGCATACTTACAATCGTGTTGGCAACACTGACGTGAATCAGTCATTCCAAATTAATTTAAAATGTCAGGTACTATACGTGTGCAAAATTTAGAGCTGTTGGCTTGCATACTTTCTGATATATTGGAATTAGGATTTTTAAAACTAGAGAGAGCACTTATTAACAGTTGGCAGCCCTGATGGCTCTTAAGAATACGTGTAGTCATATCTGTTATGGTACACAAAGCACATACACAATTTGGTTGAAATCGGTTTATTAGTAGAGAAGTGATATGCATTAAAAATTGAATCTATCAGCAGGTTTAGAATCAGGTTGGCAGCATCGACTTATATCAGTTACTCCAAATTAATCTAGAATGTCAGGTACTATACGTGTGCAGAGATTAGAGGTGTTGGCTTGCATGCTTTCTGATATATTGGTATTAAAATAAAAACAAAAGGGAGAGCATATATTACCAGTAGGCAGCCCTCCTGGCTCTCAAAAATACGCATAGTAATATTTGTTATGGTACACAAAGCACATGCGAAATTTGGTTAAAATGCAATTGATAGTATAGAAGTTACATGCATTTAAATGTTAGACTTATCATCAGGATTAGAATCGTGTTGGCAACTCTGTCAAAGATGGGCTCCTGAAAATTAATCTGGTATGTCATTATCTCTATGTGTGCCAATTTTGGAACAGCTCGCATGCATAACTTCTGAGATATCCAACACAGAGCTCAAATTCCAATTGTGATCTTTCATCAGTCGGTAAACCAATGTCATTTTCAAATTTGGCCGTGAGATATTCATACCATTCTTTACTCATACCAAATTTGTTTTTGATAGCTGCAGCCATTTAGGAGTTGATAGGAGGGGACGGGACACACACACACAGACAGACACACATTTGCCCGGATCGATCTCATAAGTGTACTTTTTTTATTTTTTTTTATTTCTTCAAAATGTGAAAATTAGGCTAAAAATATTGCGTTCTTCTGCACATAAGAACTATTCATAATGATAATTAAACATGATGCCTACATAGGAAGATAAATTCGTAATAGGTAAGTAGGCAGTAGTGGTAAAGTACAGTAAACTCCCGATTATCCACGGAATTGACTGACGCGGATACCGCGGATAATCAAATTTCGCGGATAAGCCGCAAAATTTCTGGTAATGGTTAAACAAAGGTCGAAGGCACTAAAAA
Source organism: Meconema thalassinum (assembly GCA_946902985.2). NCBI lineage: Eukaryota > Metazoa > Arthropoda > Insecta > Orthoptera > Tettigoniidae > Meconema > Meconema thalassinum. The sequence goes on from OX336388.2 coordinate 2,124,647,200, forward strand.
TCAACAGACAAGTGCTTTAAATAAGTTTATTATACAATAAAAGGACGTACATGATAACAAAACTCCGTCGATGTTATGTGTGTTATTAAAAAGTCTTGTTTACTGTTTAACAAAAAAAATCGGTCATTTGCTTTTGCTTTTTCGTAGTGAAACACTTTTTCTTTATTTGTGATTTGAGTTTTCTCAACACCATCTTGTCACAAAGTGATGCGTCGTCTTGTTCTTCAAGGTAATGAAGAATCCTGCCAATGTGTCCCAATGCTGCATCATGAGTAACGGTCCTCTCCATCTGCGTTTCCTCATTGTCTTCCGATTCAACCGATTCAATCCCTCGTACTTGATTTATGTTTTCATCTGTGAGGTGCTCCAAGCCCGGTTCATTGGCATCACATTCGATCCACTCAACGATATTTTCCTCATTTACATCAACACCTCCGGCAACAAAACCTTCCTTTTTAATAAAAAAAAATGTTCTCCTACAGGCTCCGCGGATAATCTGAAAAGCGGATAAACCGCCCGCGGATAATCGAGAGTTTACTGTAATTTAGCAGTATTGATTTCATTATCTCTACGGCACACGGTTCTCATCTTCGGAGGCTGAATCATCACAACATTTGTCACACATGTAGACAGCTTCCTTTGTCGGCTTTCGGTCTAGCTGTATGCCTCTCACCAAGGCGGTCCGAGTTCGATTCCCGGTCAATGCATGTGAGATTTTCGAAGTGAAATGCCATGTCCTGTGGTTCGGATTCCACGTAAAAAGGAGGTCCCGTGGCACATAATCACGAGATTCACGGTCACGTAAAACTACAATCTTCCTTCCTTCCTTCCTTTGTCGGCTCCTTTTGATATTTGTCGTGGAAAGTTGTTAAGCAGAATGAGCATTGCGGCCATGATGCACCTGTTTTCTTCTTAACGTCAAATGAATAGGCCTTCAAACATACACCACAAATCCAATCGTTACCATTCATGCTGTCTGCACTTTCTTCAAATATCTGGGCAGTGTTCCCTACTGTTCCCCTTAAACTTAACCCATATCGTGCTTTGAATTTGCCCCACCACCACTTACTAGCTACCCATTTTACAGGATTAAACATGTGCTATCTACTTTGGAAAGCAGCAAAATCATAGGCAAGCTTCCTTACTTGAAAGTGAAACTCGGTTAAATCCAAGATGTAGAGGGTCGCGACATTGCAGTGCTGGGGAGCTCCTAACAGTTTTAGATGCAAGTGACCTGAGTCGTCCCATACTGTACCCAGTTCCGTGTTCGGAAAGGATGGTGCACTTGGTGACTGCCTGCGATAACCGCAAGTACCTCGGATGCTGCACTCTCCGCCACGTCCAGCCGAGGGTCGGACAAAGATAGTTTTCGCAGAGCCTGATACGCTAGATATTTAGTCCATAACGTAACTCCTGCATTTCAACCATTTAGTTGACAACACGCTGCTCAATATCAGCTAGCAGTACAAATGACCTACCCGGATTTTTCATTTGTGGATGATAAATGTCTTGAAAACAAACTTTTTATTAGTACTGTAAGGGACACCGTATAAATTTTGTTTTTTATTGTCATATTTTCATGTTTCACTTTCCTAGCTGCACTGATAAGGTCTGATATTTCATACATTCTATACACTTTTTCACTTCTCACTTCAGATTTTGTACATTTTGGTATTTCACGTAGTCTTTGTTTAGGCCTTTCATTTATTTTTATGAGGCAAATTGAACAAACTTCTGCAACAAACAAGAAAGTACATTATTTTAAATAATAGTGTAATAACTACATAATGTTTAAATGGCTGTATAATAATAAAATAATTTTCTTTTATTAGGTAGGTCTAAATAGTCTAAAATTGTCATTTGTTGCTTTTCAATCGGTCAACACGATTGTGCCCAATGAATGGGCAGGGTACAAGATATAAATATGTAAATGCACTCCTGGAATAATTGACATGTAGCTTATTAGTTAATTACAGTATCCCAATTAAATGGGGCAATTTAGAATTTCGCGTTTCGACCCTCAAGAGGCCATCATACAGTAGTTCCTGATCAATTAGGGCTGGAAGTTCATGCACTATTAAATGAATAAATATGCAAGCAAATATGCTCTAATTATTTATCAACTATGCATCGCGTTTCAAAAAATAAGCACTATAAAATAACTACGGCAATTACGTTCACTCCGTATTCTTTAGCGTTCCTATTTTGAATATAAAAAAATATGAACAGATGGACCTTACTTAAAATATCTCAACTAAGAAACAGTTCTAAATAGTAGGAAATGTTACTTTATGGAACTTTAAGTGGTGTTGACCATCAACTATTAGTTTATTATGTTAATTTTCTAATTATAACTGATATACATTTTTAATAGCAATTGAAGTTTTAACAAGTAATTCCGTGAAGAAGTATACAGCCTAATTTCATATATCCTACTCATGTTAATTGCCTCTATCAACATATAAAATTTCAGTTTGATTGTTGTGATAGATTCGTAGATATTGAGAACCGTCTAAATATTTCAGATGGCCGCCAGGTTGGATTTCTATTTATGTACTATTACATGAAGATTATTGTGTACGTGTGGTATTCAAACTTCAATCGCTTGATTAGGACACAAGAAGTAAAAGCAAGATTTTAAAATTTCGCACAGCAGCCATCTTGTGGTTATGAAAACAATTGAAATAAATTAGATGCCAGTGGATTAACATTTGGATAAGTATTTAACGAGCAAAGTTTCACTGCACTCGCATGGTTAAATCGCGAGAAACGTCCATTTAAATATTTATATTTCGCGTCACCGCCATGTTGGATTTGTGCTCTCCAGGTTACTGAAAGTCCTATAGGTGAACTTATGTTCATAGCCTCTATGGTCGCCATTTTGGATTGTTATATTTATAGGTCACAGAGTTATGTACCATTAAAGGAAAATTATTGCGTAGGTTCATTATTCAAACTTTCACTTCGATCGCAGAAAATAAAAACGTAATTTTAAAATTTCGCACAGCCGCCATCTTGAAGTTATGTAAACAATTGAACTAAATTAGATGCCAGTGCATTACAATATGTATAATCATTTACTATACCACATTTCACTGCGCTCAGATGATTAAATCACGAGAAAAGTCTATTAAAATGTTTCAACTTCGCTTGGCCGCCATTTTCGGTTTGTACTTCACAGATTTTTGAAAGTTACTTAGATAAACTTATCACCGTACAAAATGTCAGGATGATATATGTAATAGTTTCGGAGATATAGAATGCCAGTGAAATATTTCGCACAGCCGCGATTTTGAGGTTATGTAAACAATTGAACTAAATTAGACGCCAGTGAATTACAATGTGTATAAACATTTGATGTGCCAAGGTTCATTATGTTTGGATGGTTAAATCGCAAGAAAAGTCTATTTAAAAGTCTATAATTCACTTGGCCGCCATGTTGGTTTTGTAGTTACCAGGTTTTTGAAATCCTCATAGGTGAACATCTAGTAGTGCCCTTTATCACCGAGGGGCGTGGTGGCTCAGCGGTCTAGCTGTATGCCTCTCACCAAGGCGGTCCGGGTTCGATTCCCGGTCAGTGCATGTGAGATTTTCAAAGTGAAATGCCATGTCCTGTGGTTCGGATTCCACGTAAAAAGGAGGTCCCGTGGCTCATGATCTCAAGATTAACGGTCACGTTAAACTACAAGCTTCCTTTCCTTTATCACCGTACAAAATTTCAGGGTGATATCGGTAATAGTTTCGGAGATACTGAATGCTGGTGAAACATTTCGCACAGCCGCCATGTTGGATTGGTGAGACACAATAAAATTTGAAGGGCACGGTCTGGGTCGGCCAGAATGGTGCTATGACTTTACCGAGTTTCATTGAAATCGCTACAGCCGTTTAGAAGTTATTAGGGACACACACACACGAATCACACACGCACATACAGACAAAAGGACAAAAGATGATCTCATAAGCCTTTTTTTTTTTTCATAAAATGAAAATGGGCTAAAAATGAATATATTTTCACAATATTTACATAATGAAAGCTGAATAAAAATAATTGATATTAACTTGCAAAAAGGACTGAAACGTACCAGGTATTAAGATAATTTCAGTATTATTCTGTGATAGACTCTCGGAGTCCGAATTGAAATATAAGACTATAAGAATATGAAGTAACAAAAATCGCTTCAAAACAACAGGAAATTAGAATATACGCCCTTCTTAAGCTGAGATATGCACTTAAACAGGAAAAGGTGAAAATATGATCCATTGTATGACAATAACCAAAATATGCATAAATATGAAAAAATATGATTTTGCATGAACTTTCGGGCCTTACTAATTACTGTGTTAAAGTTTTTCTTTTTCCAGGAGTGTATCTACATATGTTTATCTTGTACCCCCGCCAATTCATTGGGCATAATCGTGTTGACCGACTGAAAAGCTACAAATGACAATTTTTATAGGCAACACTGAATCAGAATGGATTCAAATCTCTGCAAATAATCTAACATTACGGTAAATATTGTTTATGATTATGCATGCGAAATACTTGCCTTCAATATTATTAACATCAAATGCCTTGCAGAAACACATACAATTGGTGTAAGAATAACTTAAACAGTGATAGAACTGTATAGACTAGATTGGAGGTAATTAATAATAACAATATCGTATGGCCTCGGGTGCCAGGAGCAAGCTTTGTTATTTGACGTCCAGAGGGCAGATTGCATGCCAAATTTTGTCGTTCCTTAGTTGTTGTTGTTTCAGTCTTCAGTCTTTTGACTGGTTTGATGAAGCTCTCCATGCCTCCCTGTCCTGAGCTAATCGTCTCATCTCTACATAGCTACCACACTCTACATCCGAGGCAATTTGTTTAACATATTCTAACCTTGGTCTACACCTACAGTTCTTGTCCTCAACCCTTCCTTCCATAACGAAGCTTGCTATTCCTGGGTGTCTTAGTATGTGTCTTACTAACCTATCTCCTCTCTTCATTAGCAGTCGCCAGAAACATCTCTCCTCTCCCACTCGTCTTAATACCTCTTCGTTTGTAATCCTATCTACCCACCTGATCTTCATCATTCTCCTCTAACACCACATTTCAAATGCTTCAATTCTCCTCTTTTCTGCTGCTCCAATAGTCCAAGTTTCACTTCCATAGAGCGCCACGCTCCAGACAAAGGCTTTCAAAAAAGACTTCCTAATACCTAAATCTATATTCGATGACAACAGATTCCTTTTTTGTAGAAATGCTTTACTTGCCTGAGCCAACCTACTTTTTATATCCTCTTTGCTTCGTCCATCACTGGTTATTTTACTTCCTAAGTAACAGAAGTCTCCTTCTTCCTTCAGCTTTTCACCTGCCAATTTGATGTCCATAGAGGTTTCTGATTTATTTCGGCTGCATTCCAGTATTAGCCTACTTTCGATCTCTGCAAAAAATGAAAGTAGACTTATGAGATCAACACAGGGCCAAAATTGTGTGTCTGTGTGAGAGTGTGTGTGTGTACTCTGAATGTCTGCCCCCCCCCCCTATTAATTCGAACACGGTGAATCCGAATTGAACGAAATTTGGTACTGTGCCCGTTGACGCATGTTTGCTCAGACAACAGAGACGAAAACTTATGCTGAAATGTAACTGAACATACCCTGCGAGTGGAGGGAAGAAGCTGAAGCAATATCGCTTATGATTATATTTTTACTTAATTTTCACATTCCAAAAATCTACAATAATTATAACCAAGTAATTCTGCATATTTGAAGAACAGCATACTTCGTAAATCGAAGAAACTAACAATTTACGCGGCCAGCTCATGTACTGAGAGCACGCCATATTTGGTAACACCAGTTCCTATTCGTCTGTGGAAGAGACAACATGTGCATGATGGAGCGCAAGTGAAAGGAAACCATGTGGCAGGAAAAATCTACGAATAACTTTCCTATGGATAGCCATCATGGCATTGTGTAATAATTGAAGGATTGAAGACATTCACCACTACGAAAACTGTAAAATATTTGTATTATTATCCGAGGTGAAATGAAGGACTTGTGCGAAGAAAACTTTGCGACCGCATGGTCTCATTCTCACGCACACACACATATTTCAGTGATCTATAAACTGTGTATTTAACTAACTTTATAACTGTACAAAACCTACAAGTACAATCTTTATTTGCCGGAAGGGCAGTGATTTTGATTTAATTTTTTGTTAATATTTTCTTGTGTAAATATCAGTGCAAGTCACGAGTGAGTGTCGCACAAGCGACAGAAACTAGAGCCAGTGGCGGAGTGAAATGGGCAATTTTTACCGCATATTAGCTGCAGTGCGCGACAGTTTTATTTAATTATGTGCTACATTTTTACCAACGCTAACATCGCAATAATGATAAACCAGCAGATCTTCAGATACAACTCCAACCGCGCGATGGCATGTGATTACTAAATCATGCGTGGGGAATTGGCGACGGAGGATGTCCAGACACAATGAAATGGTAACCTAAAGCCATACACGAGACCGCATACAACATCTCATGGCGGGACTCGAACCAAGTGACGCTGAATCTGTAAGTCAGATCAAATATTTATAGCGTATTGTAAGAATTGGAAAGCAGTAGAGTAGTTTAATTTGGTTTCATTTATTTAGTGCACAATGCAGGTAGCTAATTATAAGACGCGTGTGGAAATTAATAGTTTATTAAACATTTATAGAAGCCAGGAAGGCTGGATTTTCAATGCTCATTCGTAGCATTTAAAAACATGTATTATCAACTTTTATTTTTGTCAGGCTGATGACAAATAAACTAGTTTGACAATGTTAAATCAAGGCCAAGGTCACGAGCCAAGTTCACTACACAGTACACTCGATTCTAGGCAGTGGATTAATATTTTGTTTTAGAAGGCTGTGAGATTCTTGACATTATTACAAGTGGAATGCAGAGTTCCGTTACTCACATTTATTGGCCAAAGCGTTGTCAGGATGTGTTTTCTGTACACATAATTTTATTACCAGCAATTCAAACGTGTATCAATTAGGATTCCACACTTTTGTAAATTAAGAGTATTATATGAGTCGTGACGGTGGATGAATACCCCCGACATTGTTATTGTGATTATATCGGTGGTAATGAACCAACTAAAGTCGTACCAAAAATCGAAGGCGCCTGGATCAATGGATCCGAAATAAGAGTAAAATAATTTGTGAAGACAAAGGATGCCTAATAAGTGTGATGAAATATTGGTGAAGACACAGGGTGCCTCGTAAACTATTGAACTATTGAGTTATTTGCTTAAGTTGGATACAAACGTTACCTGAATACACTGAACGCTTTTAAAGGTCCATAAACCAAACAACATTACTAGCAGGAATAAATAATTGTGTGAAACTTTAATAATCAAAAATAGGGTTTTGAAAACTAACAAATCTTATAAATTCCCCCTGAACCTAAATAAAATTTATAAACATTAAAAATAAACTATTTTTCTGAACCAAATGTTAACACTTAGATATTGTTAGCTATTGTAGATACATTTTGATACATTTTCACATGATTAGTCGACCACTAATTGGTGATGTGATAACTGAAGCACACACATCAGATTAGTAGCAATATAAGTCGATGTAATTGTTTAATTACTATCGCATTAGAAGGCTTTCCTATATTTCTATTTTTCCTAACACTTGGACACTATGACCGTTTGTTACAAACAGTAACAAATCGAGTATGTAGGCAGTGCCAATTGCACAACCATAGGAGTGCTGAATTATTGTATGCATTTGTGTTGTATTCGCATAGTTTTTTTTATTCAGCAACATTGTGCACATAGCTTGATTTTCCTAGTAATAAACGCATCTCGTTTGTTAATTAATGATATTTAGGACTAGCTAAACACTTAACTCTAAAGATAAATGTTAGAGATGGCACCATCATAGCATAGGACCAATTTTCCCCTTGCTACTAAATGTAAATGTTCTAGTATTTGTAAACAAGTAAATGTCTTGCTTTGCTGTAAATTCTTTTGATGTTTGATCCACCCGTAAGTTATTTCGATGTAATTGCTTAGGGCCGATCTTACGTGCCATTCTCTTAGCTTGTTCATTTTGTCGAATTTTGTATTAGGACCATGAGAGCAATTTAGATCTTGTTTAGGACTTTTTTTATACTTCTTGTACCGATTTTGCAAATCAGTACATGTTCATCTTTATCTTCGAGACGCAGTAAGAGCTCCAGGTCTGACCGGATTATCATAGAGCATACACCAGGCCTCTTCTGAGAATTCCTTTCGCCAAACTGGCGCCTGACTGTTAGTGATATGGTTCGCCAAGCCCTTTCTGCCAGGATTTGACCCCTTTGTGCGAACTGTCACTTAAAGTATTATCCCTGATAGACACTTGTAGAGGGAGATAAATCAAGCTTTGTGTCTGTGAACGTTGGAAAAGCGAACATTTCTTGTCAGCTACATTCGCCAAACCTTGTTCTAAGAACACCCTTGCAAGAACATTGTGTGACGCCTCAACTCCTAGAAGGTTTCTACGCAGTAACCTGAGTAGGGTGGTGTGGGTACGCTGGAATACAAGGGTGCGATCTGAGACTGCAGAGACAGTGCGAGAGGAACCTTGCTGACGGAAGGACTCTAAAACGATCGCCTCCGGGGAAACTGGGAGGGCAGTTCTCCGGAGGGCTGAAATACACCAGGTGGTATGAACTCAATTTGTTAGAAGGGGCAACCGTTCGATGGAACATTAAACTGTGTCATTTGGTAGTGTTATTTTAAGGCCATGTGTCGGTGGACCATCAACTTAATTAGATAAAGACTGACATTTTATTTTAGCACTTTAGTATGTAATATTTGGAAGGGTTTGTATAGTTTGGTGATACCTTTATATGTAATTACTGCAGGGTGGGTTATTATTGCCCTACTTCCGGTTAGCTGGATGGGAACCTCGTGGATTTAACTTTGGTCAGATAGGCTTCAGAAGACAGTTAGTGCTGGACTCTGAAGCTTCTCGGACGGTTTCGTTCACTAAGGAACGCGTTTGTTGCTTTATGCAATTTGTTGTGAAACGGCACCGGGCCTGAATTTCATGTTGTTAATTTTCCTTTTACCCTTGTGGATGATATTACCCTCAATTCAGTAATTCAATTAATCGTATGATGGGGGAAATGTAATTTTGCCAACTGGGCAATGTCTGACTTTATTTTATTCACTGTATTACCCGGAACTTGTTTCCGCATTACCCTTAAATATTAGCCTAAGCGGTTAGAGGTTTTAGTTGTAATTTAATCATGATTTAATTGTATCAATTTTAGATTTTCATTATACTTTGATATTGAGATGTTGTTTTTTTATTTTATAATGGCAGTCAGTAGGAAGATTGATTTTGTTCCTTTCAGCATGTGTGGCAGGGTCATTTTAATACGGCCTGCTGAGGTACGCATCCAGCCTTCCACTCAACAAGCTGGTCTTGACATTAGCTTCGTCCCGCCTGATCTCTTTTCCTAAATCAAATCAGGGTGTTCTTGAATACCACGAAAATTTGGAACATTCACTCCTAGGTTTTTTTTGCTGTGAACTCAGCTGACCTAGCGAGTAATTAAATTATAATTTTGATATGCTAATATTATTATTATTATTATCATTTTGGCTAATAAACAGGGTAAGGGGGGATGAGAGCCTGTTAAAGTGGTAGCAGTCAGCGTGGTTTGTTCTGTGATCTTGCCATTAGCAAATAATCTTTCCTGCTGACTGATTGCAGTAATTAATTAAAATTAAATTCAGTAACTTAATTAACCTAGATTGGGCCCTCCTCCTAATTAATCTTTTCTCCACATAGGTAGGATTGGTTCAAACTCTGTGTAATGATTAATTTGTGTTCTGTTACATGAAATTTATGTACGATGGCTTCCCTCAAAATCATCGTGAAATACTTATCGGATGAAGAGGTAACCTACGAATTGCTGTTACGTAACCTTGAAGTGCCCAGGGACGCAGAACTAGCGCGCCAGAGTCTAGAGTATGCCGTGAATTTTGCAGCAACCCTTCCAAATCTGTCAACTGCTGAATTCAAACTCGGTGAGTCAAGGTTATGTGACGCAGTTAAGGAAATTTGTAATGTAATTAAGTATTGTTTCAGTGAAGTAGAATGTAGCCCTGTTGATCTCACCAAATTGAAAGCTAGAATTGATTACCTATATATTCGATGTGTGGATTTGTTGCAATCTGATGAAGAACGTCCCATCGCCGATTTGAAAGGTTTATTAGAGGCTGAAGTTAATTTAGTGGAATGTGCTCAGACCTTGGACACTGTTAATCGTGTTAGTGGAAGTGGGGATTTATTGAATTCAACTCTTGCATGTAGCCGTAATGTCTCGACAAATCTAGGCGCCAGTCTGGCTGAAAATGCCACTGGCCAAGTTGGTAATCGTGTCGCTGAACCTGCCGCGCTCCGTGGCAATGGAATAGCGCGCCTGCCCAACAGCTGTGAGAGTCGAGAGATTCTTCCTATTGTCGGTAACCGTACCTTTAATCATGAAACTGTGACAACAAATTCTGGGCTTGACCAGGCACCGTTAGGTCCTGATACGGTGATACCAGTTTCGAATACCATTAACCCTAATGCTGTGATGACTTCTGTGCCAAATAATACCAGCAACGTAACCTTCAACCTCCCCGGACGTGAAAATTGTACTTGTAGTTGTAACTGTGTAACTTGTAACTCCCTCTCTGCTGTTGTCGGCTCGCCTCGTGTAAGGAGGTCGGTAATCGAACCCCAGTCTGTCTTAAATATCCCCTCATCTAGTTGTAATCATGTTAGTGTCGGTGCTCGAGAAGTAAATTCTAGAGATAATTCCGGGTCTGTTTCATCATTTAAAGTGCCGGGTAACTCAGGTCATCAGGGGCCTACAGTGACACAAAATTCTCCTTCCGAACCGGTTAGGTATTTAAATTCTGTTTGTCGAGACTCTCAGGGGAGTGTTTCAAATTCAGGGCGTAACCTCGTTTCTTTATCTTGTTCCGGAAACCAAAATTATGTGCAAGGAAATCCATGTACCGAGATGATAGGTCGTAACGTGTCCAATGTTGAGCATTCTAATTATTCTGTTTTTTCTAAGGCCTGCTTTGGTTCTGTCAGTCACCCCATTTTCGGTTTTGTTTCAAAGTTATCGGGTAGAAGTATGGGCACGGTTGAAGGCGTTGTTGATTTTTTGAGAATTTTGGTCGATATTCATGAGTGTGCTATCCAATTCGGTGTCAGCGACCAAGTGGTCTTTCAATTAATATCCTCCCATGTGTCGGATACATTGGGGACCTATGTGACTAGTGCCATGTGTGAAGGTTGGAGTGTGGAGAATTTTATGTCCGAGGTGTTGCGAGTATTTGTGCCCATCAGGTCGCTCGATACTGTGAAGGGACGTTACCTGTACCGAGCTCAGGGTATTAACGAGCCGTTAAATTCATACATTGTGGACATATCCAGGTTTGTAAAAGTCTTTAGAGTAGATATGCCAGAGGCAGAAGTGTTAAGGCTTATTTTGGCCGGTGCTACGCCGGAATTTCGGAATTGCCTATGTGTTGGAACTAATCCGAGTACGATTAGGGAACTACGTGAAGCCGCTATTCAGGCCGAATCCGTGCGTTCGGTTGATATCATAAGGTATGCAACTAGCATGCCCCCTCCCTTCATTAACCCTGTTCCATTTGTTCGACCTCCCTCGGTTCGACCACCACCTGGGGCCGGTCGTCCTTCCCATAATTCGCCTAGGAGTAGTAGTAATCGTCCTGTGACGTGCTTCAACTGTGGGCAGCAGGGCCACATAGCATGGAACTGTCCGGTAAAAAGGAATTGACTATTCCGAGACAAGCATCCTGAAATCCACCTTGCCAAGGATCAGCGATGTGCTTTGGAAAATGAGATGACGAAGGATGACGCCAAAGTTATCGGAGCAAATGGTGTCTGTTCTAAAGTTTCAAATGTAGTTCTACCCTCTCCTATGGTTGAAATTGCAATCAATGACGCATGTGTAATAGCTTTGTTAGACTCGGGAAGTGCCGCTTCATTGGTTAGCGAGAATTGGTATTTGTCTATGAAACTCATTTGTAAATTCAGTAACCTGTCAAATGTAGATGTTAAGTTGGTTTCTGCCAATGGTGCTCAATTGGACGTAATTGGTTCTGTGAAGTTCAAGGTTCGGATTCATAAATTTTGTTGGAAATTTTCCTTTTGGGTCATTAAGAATTTGTCATGTCCTATTATTCTGGGCGCTAATTTTTTTGCTCATACTGGCTTACTGCTAGATATGCAACACGAATCATTCTGGTTCAGGTTTTGTTCTGAGGTAAAATTTAAATTCTTTTCTACTGCTGTCCCTAGCGCGAGTGCTCATGTTGCCAACCGTGATGCTGAACCCGTCTTGTCCACCGGGGTTGAATCCTTGGATTTAAGTAATTTATCTGACGCTCAAGCTAAAGAGATTCGAGATTTGTGTGGGTATTTTCCCGAGGTGTTCACTGACGAATTAGGAATGACTAAGATCCTGGAGTATAAAATTGAAGTAACGGATACTATACCCGTCAGACATCCTCCCTACCGTTTGAGTCCACCCAAAATGTTGGAATTAAAGAAATTAATCGATCAGATGTTACTAGATGGAGTGATTCGACCCTCCACATCAGCATATTCCTCACCTGTGTTCTTAGTACCTAAGCCAAATGGTGGTTTTCGGCCAGTCGTGGATTATCGTAGGTTAAACAAAAAGATTGTTTTAGAATCTATCCCTCTTCCTGATTTGCATAGCTGTTTTTCCTGGTTCAAAAACGCCTCCTATTATAGCCTCATTGACCTGACGCAGGCATATTTCCAAATTCCGTTAGCTGAAGAATCTAAGCATCTGACTGCGTTCGCCACCGATTGGAATCTCTATGAGTATTTCAGATTACCTTTTGGCATCTCTACAGGGGGCGCTGTGCTTAGTAGGCTTCTTGATCACGTGTTTTCTGGCATCAAATTTGATTATTTGTATCACTACCTGGACGATGTTGTGGTTTATAGCGAGACGTTCGAAGACCACGTGCGCCATCTTCGTGAAGTATTTGAGAGATTAAAATCTGCTGGTCTAACCGTAAAGTTGTCTAAAGTGTCCCTTGCTAAACCTAAAATTGCCTTTCTTGGACATGTTGTTTCTGCTGAAGGTGTTTCGGTCGATGACTCCCGAACCCAAGGAATTAGAGATTTTGCACCCCCTAAAAATGTGAAAGGAGTAGCCCGATTCGTGGGAATGGTTGGCTTTCTGCGCAAATTTATACCCAGTTTTGCACAGCGGGCGTTGCCACTTAATCATCTGCGAAGGTCTGACGTGAAATTTGAATGGGGTCCGTCGCAGCAAGCAGCTTTTGACGATTTGAAGGAGGCACTGTGTAGCGCTCCTGTCCTCGCTGTCCCTGATTTCAGTAAGAAGTTTATAATCCAGACTGATGCGTCGCTCGGTGCTGTAGCTGCTGTGTTGTTACAAGAAAGTGAGTTAGGTAGACGACCTATTGGTTTTGCTTCTCGAACTCTGTCCCCTGCTGAAGTAAATTATTCCGTGTATGAGCTTGAGGGGCTTGCAGTGATGTTTGGACTGGAGAAATTCCGAATGTATGTCGAACATGTTCCTTTCGAACTTGAAACCGATAACCAGGCCCTGAGCTGTGTCCTGGCTAGACCTCGAACCACTGGCCGAATCGTCAGGTGGGCAACCCGTATTTCATCATTTCAGTTCACCGTTCGTCATATAAAGGGTTGTGAAAATGTCATAGCCGACTCCCTTAGCCGCATGTATGAAGAAGTTCCTAATAAATGTAAGAATCTCGTTCCCGAGGAAAATCATGAAAATATTTGTGCTGTGTCACTTAAGCGTCTCTATGGAGAAATTCCTGACAGGTGTGAAACTCCCTCTTTAGAGGAACCTGTTGTTGTTGGGGCCAATTCAGCTCAACACATGTTAGTAAATTCACCGTTATTGTTTGGAGACATTGCTGACCATCAGAAGGAAGATCCCGTCTTGTGTGATTTAATTGCTCGATTAGTTTCTGGAGAAGAGATAAAGCCTTATATTTTAAAGTCTGGTGTATTATGTTGTGTAACTAGGCGTGATAGAAAGCCTAAGGTTGTTTTGCCTACTCAGCTGATAAATGGCATGCTAATGTATTTTCACGAGTCACCCGCTGGAGGCCACCTAGGAATATTCAAAACTCGACAGAAAATAAGGCAGTCCTTTGTTTGGAAGGGTCTCGATAAGGATGTGAGAAAGTTCGTACTGGAGTGTCATGATTGTAAAGTAAGTAAGCCTACCGTCAGTGGTAAGGTTGGTAAGTTAGCTTCTGAATCTGCGTCTAGGCCCATGGAACGCTTGTATGTGGATTTCGTTGGGCCCCTGCCGAGGTCTAAACTGGGTAACCGTTTTGCTTTTGTTTGTGTTGATGGTTTCTCTCGCTTTTCATGGATTTTTCCCACTAGAAATTGTGACTCTGCTACTGTCATAAGATGTTTAAAGTCTATTTTCTCTTCCTTTGGTCCTAGTCAATACTTGGTGTCAGATAATGCCAAAGCCTTTGTTTCTCATCAGTTTAGAAAATTTTGTTTTGATTATGCTATTTCCCATGTCACCACGACACCCTATTACCCCAACCCTAGTTTGGCAGAGAGAGTTAACCGAAATTTGAGAGCTGCACTTATCGCATATCATCGTGACAATCATGCCAAGTGGGATTCGTCATTACACTGGTTACCCTACGCTTTCAATACTGCTGAGCATGAATCCCATGGGAAAACGCCGTTCTCAATTATGTATGCGTTCGTCCCAAATTCCCCTCTAACGAATCTGAGGTCACTTCATGATCTGCTTCCTGACCAACCCTCTCCTGATCGTGTCAGAGAAATCTGGAAGGAGGCCAATGCTGCTATAAAGATCTCGCATGATAAGCTGGCTGAGAGATATAATTTGGGCCGAAAACAGGGTGGATATTCTGTCGGAGATTTTGTGTATGCAAAAAACTTCTGGGCTAAGGCCCCAGGTCGTCAGGTATCAGGTAAACTGCAGCCAAAATATGAGGGCCCCTATGAGATTCTGTCCTTTCCTTCTGAAGTATCAGTGTTATTAGAGGATCTGTCTAGGAAACGTGTTTTTAGGACTCATATATCGAATTGTAAACCTGCTAGTGAACGAGAAACTCGAGATGTGTAAAAGGTGAAATTATGATGCTCTGTTTCCTGTGAATGCGATGATATGAAGTTCAGAGCGATGGGAGATGGTCTAGTTGTTCCGCTGAAGTCAAATCTCTTATGTCATCTTTAGTAATCTTCAAGAAAGGCTGTGATCTGCTTCTGTTAGCTGAGTTTTGTTCATCGTAATCGTGGTTGATATTTTTGAGTAAATTTTTTGGATAATTTAGTGATAATTTTGTTAGGTTGGTAGTGAAATTTCGATTTTATGTGAAAATAAGGTGTAATGCTTCAGAGTGATGCTCATTTCGCTGTGTTGTTCAGCTGCTGACGTGAGGGCTTTAGAAATTGTATCAGTGATCTGGAAAATCTTCGAATTGCAATCTCTTGTCGGTTGAAAATGTATCTGGTTAGGTTAGTCAGTAGGTTACTTGTAATCTGCGGTATATACTGTTAGACTGCTGACTTGCTGGTATTGTCACAACGATCATGTGATTGTAGTTGGAATCATAGTTCATGTATCCCCGTATACTTGGGTGTGAAAAAAAATTAAGTTCGATTAGCATCAGCTTCGAGCTGGTAGCCAGGCTATAGCGTTAGTCAGTTGTTCTATGCATCGAGATAGTGTTGCACTGGAGATGTCGTGCCTGTTCTGGAGAAATTTGAGGTATCTATTAGTTGGTGAGCTAACTCTCGTTCTGTGTAAGGTGCATTTTCTTTGGGGACTATTAACCACCCCGTGCATTTTGAAAATTTATCATTTTTGTCACCTCAGTGACCTTGTAATTCTGTGTGTGGAACATGATGCAGTGTGTGCGAGATGTTGAAAGTGGAGAACATGTGAATTTGGGGGGGGGCAGTAACCGCCCCGTGCATTTTAAAAAATTATCATGCCATCACATCTGTGATCCTGTAATTCTGTATTTTGAGCATGCTGTGGCATGTCGAGGACCGCTGAGTTAGAGAATCTGAAGTTTTGAGGATATTAATCACCTTGTGCTTGAAGAAATGTGTCACATGACACCTATGGGTGTTCGTTGTAGTAAAGTAGATCTGTGTATGGGACCATGGAAGTGGTTTGTTGTCTGTGTGGGAGTAAACGTTATAAGTAATTTGTGTTTTTTTTTTTAAATGGTGGAGCCATGTTCGTTTAGGTATGTCTTGAAAATTGGTTGGTACCAACTTGAATTTGTGTCTAATTCTGCTGAGCTATGTGCTTTGGGTGTAGAATTAGTGTAGCCTCTGCACCGGGCTCGTAGTTGTTGTTGGTTTGATATTGGTTAGGTTCGGTGCCTAGAAGATGGCATCTTAATTTTGAGGAGATGTTTTAATTTTGAGCATTTGGTGTAACTTTTGTAAGTTGGTTCTCAGGATAGGTGTGATCACCTTAGTGTCCTGAGTTCGGTTGGTCATCCTACAGGAACTCTTGGGAGTTTGTTGACTGTTAGGATGCGTTGGCGTGTAGCGATGAAGTTATTTGGTGAAATTTGGTTAGGTGCTTGTATGTGAATTGGTTGGATCGTGGTGTCTATTGTTTAACGTGGTCTCCCCATTTGGTTATTGTTCTCGTGGAAGGTAGTTGCTGTTTTCTGTCGTTCGTCGGATGGCCACCGTGGACGGTTAGGGGCAGCGACTGGTGAAATGAGACAGTGATTTTGGGTATTCTTTATGTTTTTATATGTGTCACATACCTGAGACGATCCATATGGTTTGATTATGGTATGTTGTGTTTGTTTTAAATGTTTTGGTGTTTCCTAAATGTGTTCTGTTTTCCTACGGTACTGCGTGAGGCCATCAAGGAAAATGTAAATTCATTTTGGGTATGTTTAACTGTTTTGGAAAGGGTACCTGTGAGTTCCCCCTTGCATTATTTCTATTTTGATGGTGTTGCCCATAATGTTTCAGGGAATTTCGGTGGGAAAATATCTGAAATTTTGTAAATATAATGGTTTCTGGATGTTTTAGTCAAAAATTGATTGATATAAGTTGATTTAGTTATTCTTGCTAAGTATTGTAGTGAACTTTCAATTAAGCTTGTTAACGTCAGTCATATCGTATACTTGGTTGCCCCTTTCGTGTGATTTTAATACTTCAGCGGACCTTTCATTATGCCCTGGAAACCTCTGTCTTTGCGCAGAACCTTGTTTGAAGCCTCAAGTATCCCTTGTGACTTGAAAGACTCTTAAGTGAACTTCGATGGCACACTAATGCTTCGTGTGATATGTTTTTTTTATCCTTCCTGGGATAACTTCAGCTGTTATGGCTGGTTGACTGGCTTGGAACGCTCGTTCCCTCTAAGGGAACTGTATTTGGACCATACGCTGCTGTTCTGATGTGTGTTTCAGTGGTCACTATGTGGGACGTGTTCTACCAATCTGGGGCCCAGTTTGGAGGTACCAACTAGGTCCCATGGCATCATTCTACCCGAGGAGATCTACTTCAAGGTCTGCTGGCGGAGATTGGAGTAGCCTCTTCAGCTGCCAAGAGACCAGCTGGACACCATCACCCTGTTTGTCGTCTCCCCGTCGTCTTCCTTGGGAGGAGGAGGATGTACCGATTTTGCAAATCAGTACATGTTCATCTTTATCTTCGAAACGCAGTAAGAGCTCCAGGTCTGACCGGATTATCATAGAGCATACACCAGGTCTCTTCTGAGAATTCCTTTCGCCAAACTGGCGCCTGACTGTTAGTGAAATGGTTCGCCAAGCCCTTTCTGCCAGGATTTGACCCCTTTGTGCGAACTGTCACTTAAAGTATTATCCCTGATAGACACTTGTAGAGGGAGATAAATCAAGCTTTGTGTCTGTGAACGTTGGAAAAGCGAACATTTCTTGTCAGCTACATTCGCCAAGCCTTGTTCTAAGAACACCCTTGCAAGAACATTGTGTGACGCCTCAACTCCTAGAAGGTTTCTACGCAGTAACCTGAGTAGGGTGGTGGGGGTACGCTGGAATACAAGGGTGCGATCTGTGACTGCAGAGACAGTGCGAGAGGAACCTTGCTGACGGAAGGACTCTAAAACGATCGCCTCCGGGGAAACTGGGAGGGCAGTTCTCCGGAGGGCTGAAATACACCAGGTGGTATGAACTCAATTTGTTAGAAGGGGCAACCGTTCGATGGAACATTAAACTGTGTCATTTGGTAGTGTTATTTTAAGGCCATGTGTCGGTGGACCATCAACTTAATTAGATTTATTTATTTATTTATTTATTCGTGTCAGAAGTACAAAGTATTTGTTAAACAGACGACTTCAAACAGTTTCTGCCCAGAACTTAGCCACTTCGATAGCACTTGAATTAGCTTCAGTCAAGTCATTCATTGTGCAGCTGTACGGGCACAATGGACAGGAGAAGAGGTGTTGTGATGTCTGGGTTGCGCCACAATCACACAGGACTGTCTTGGTCGGAAAATGCCACTTATATAAGTTGTCCCTGGATCTTGCAACTTCCACCCTCAGTCTGTTCAGGGACTTCCAGATTAGCCAGTTCTCTGTGTGACCAGGAGGTAGAGATTCCTTTGGTTCCATCCATTCAGACAGATTGCTGGTCCTCTCCTTCCACACGGCCACTCGAGCTGTTGCTGCTGTTCCTTGTAATGGTTGAATAGTTGTTAGGAAGCTCTTTCTCGATTTTAATCTCCTCTCAGCAGGCTGATATCCGAAGAGTGGGTGTGAGGTCATAACAGATGATTTACTTCTTTCGTTGTTTGCAGCCACTTCTCTTCTGATGTCAGGTGGAGCAATCCCTGCAAGATAGTGCACTTTACTGATGAGAGTTGGCCTCAAGCAACCTGTAATAATCCTGCTGCTCTCATTTAAGGCTACATCCACCTGCTTTGCATGGGCTGACTTGTACCACACAGGACTGGCATATTCTCCTGCTGAATAGCATAAGGCCATTGCTGTTGTCCTTAACGTTTGGGGATGGGTGCCCCAGTTAGTCCCTGCCAGTCTACGGAGGAGGCTGTTTCTCGAAGAGATCTTCTGTTTTAGCTTAAAGCACTGCTCCTTGAATGTGAGTGTACGGTCCAAGGTGACACCTAGATATTTGGGATGGAAACAATGATCCAATAACATACCATTCCAGAATACTTCAAGCTTCCGACTAGATTGTTTATGTTTCAGGTGGAAGGCACATACTTGAGTCTTATTAGGATTGGGCATGAGTTGGTTCCTTTCATAGTAAGTACCCAGCTGTTTGAGTGCACGAGTGAGTGTATGCTCTACAACTTCAAACTGATCTGATTGGGCAGAAGGAGCAAGATCATCAGCGTAAATGAAGCTTTTACACCCTTGTGGCTGTGGTTGATCATTGGTGTACACATTAAATAAAATCGGAGACAATACACTTCCCTGGGGCAATCCTTTCTTCTGAGTTCTCCAACGGCTGCGATGTCCTTGGAATTCAACGAAGAACCGGTGATCCTGAAGAAGTGTAGCTATCATGTTAGTGAATCCATAGTTGTTCGTTAGGTTATAGAGTTTATGTAGCAGTATTCTGTGGTTTACGGTGTCATATGAGCAGAGAGATCAACAAAAGCTACACCTGTGATCTTTTTCCTTTCAAAACCATCTTCTATGAACTGAGTAAGGTGTAGGACTTGAGAAGTGCAATTTTTGCCTGGTCTGAACCCAGCTTGTTGAGGGATTAGAAGAGAATCAACTACAAGAGTTAAACGATTCAGGATCATTCTCTCTAGGATCTTATAAAGATGACCAAGAAGAGAGATTGGTCTGAAACTTTTAGGATCATTTGGCAATTTACCAGGCTTTAAAATAGCTATTACACGAGCCTTGCGCCATAATTTTGGGATCTTGAAAAATGCAATGCAGTGATTATAAAGATTTAGAAGCCAAATTTTCGTGACATTGCCAAAATGTTTAATTTGTTCAACACAAATATCATCCAGTCCTGCTGCCTTGCCATTCCGACATGTACGGACGGCAGCTTCTAGTTCATGGAGATCAAATGGTCTTGTGAGTTCACTGTTCTGATTGTGTACCTTATCCTGAAGTTTGAAATCTGATTTTCTAAATGACGATCTTGGTGTGCTATTATTTATGAGCTGTGATGCGATGTTATTGGCAGTGATGTTTGCATGTGTGGAACTCTTAGTTGGATCGTTATTTAATTTCTTTAGCAGCCTCCAAGCCTTCTGACTATTAACAGAGAAGTCAGTTTCCTCCATAAGTTTCAGCCATCTTTCTCTCTTGTTCAATGCTTAGTTAGATAAAGACTGACATTTTATTTTAGCACTTTAGTATGTAATATTTTGGAAGGGTTTGTATAGTTTGGTGATACCTTTATATGTAATTACTGCAGGGTGGGTTATTATTGCCCTACTTCCGGTTAGCTGGATGGGAACCTCGTGGATTTAACTTTGGTCAGATAGGCTTCAGAAGACAGTTAGTGCTGGACTCTGAAGCTTCTCGGACGGTTTCGTTCACTAAGGAACGCGTTTGTTGCTTTATGCAATTTGTTGTGAAACGGCACCGGGCCTGAATTTCATGTTGTTAATTTTCCTTTTACCCTTGTGGATGATATTACCCTCAATTCAGTAATTCAATTAATCGTATGATGGGGGAAATGTAATTTTGCCAACTGGGCAATGTCTGACTTTATTTTATTCACTGTATTACCCGGAACTTGTTTCCGCATTACCCTTAAATATTAGCCTAAGCGGTTAGAGGTTTTAGTTGTAATTTAATCATGATTTAATTGTATCAATTTTAGATTTTCATTATACTTTGATATTGAGATGTTGTTTTTTTTTATTTTATAATGGCAGTCAGTAGGAAGATTGATTCTGTTCCTTTCAGCATGTGTGGCAGGGTCATTTTAATACGGCCTGCTGAGGTACGCATCCAGCCTTCCACTCAACAAGCTGGTCTTGACATTAGCTTCGTCCCGCCTGATCTCTTTTCCTAAATCAAATCAGGGTGTTCTTGAATACCACGAAAATTTGGAACATTCACTCCTAGGTTTTTTTTTGCTGTGAACTCAGCTGACCTAGCGAGTAATTAAATTATAATTTTGATATGCTAATATTATTATTATTATTATCATTTTAGCTAATAAACAGGGTAAGGGGGGATGAGAGCCTGTTACACTTCTTTCAGGGCAGAATAGTATCGGACTAGCCGTTTGCAACTCTCATGCTAGGCTAGGGATCTATTCTGAATTTTAAAAAAATGTGATTTTAACCTAAGAATGACCTCTCTTTTCTTGTTTAGTTTTGTTAACGATGCATTCCTCTGAGCTGGTTAAAGATCGAACCTCACTAATTCCCGACACCCCCGAGTGCAGACTTTTGTGCTACACCAGCCTATGAATCGATCGTCCCCCATACTTGCGTGTTAACTGGAAGAGGGTCTCGGAAGGGTCATTTGAAACCGGTGGCTCCCCGAAACCTTCGGCCAGCGGGCACAGTACAGAGGTAGCACAAGTAAAGACCACCTCAGTGTCATGTTTTATATCGCCGCCATCTTGACGTAAACATAATGGCGGCCACCCAAATGTTTAAAGCTTAAATCAAATTACGACCAACCTATTCATCTGATCTTTACCAAATTTTGTAACGATATACCTTGAAGTATGAGCAATCCTTTGACCAAATTACGAGGTCATCTGCCCAATAATTTGCGGATGGTGGCCATGTTTGTGTGCAAATCGATTCCCCCTATCTATTCAAACACGGTGAAACGGAATTGAACGAAATTTGGTACAAAGGTAGCACTAGCAACGGGCATCTCAGTGTCATGTTTTATATCACCGCCATCTCGACGTAAACGTAATGGCGGCCACCCAAATCTTCAAAGCTTAAATCAAATTACGACCATCCTATTCATCTGTTCTCTACCAAATTTTGTAACATTATATCTTTATGCATGAAGAATCCTTTGACAAAACTACGAGGTTATATGCCCAATAATTTGCGGATGGCGGCCATGTTTGTGTGCAAATCGATGCCCCCTATCTATTCAAACACGGTGGAACGGATTTGAACGAAATTTTGTACAGAGGTAGCACTAGCAAAGGGTACCTGTGTGTCATGTTTTATATCGCCGCCATATTACGAAAACGTAATAGTGGCCACCCAAATGTTAAAAGCTTAAATCAAATTACGACCAACCTAATCATTTGATCTCTACCAAATTTTGTAACATTATACCTTTATGTACGAAGAATCCTTTGATCAAACCACGAGGTCATCTGCCCAATTATTTGCGGATGGCGGCCATGTATGTGTGCCAATCGATTCCCCCTATCTTTTCAAACACGGTGAAACTGAATTAAACGAAATTTGGTACAGAGGTAGCACTAGTAAAGGACACCTCAGTGTCATGTTTTATAACGCCGCCATATTACGAAAACGTAATGGTGGCCACCCAAATGTTAAAAGCTTAAATCAAATTACGACCAACCTAATCATTTGATCTCTACCAAATTTTGTAACATTATACCTTTATGTACGAAGAATCCTTTGACCAAACCACGAGGTCATCTGCCCAATTATTTGCGGATGGCGGCCATGTATGTGTGCCAATCGATTCCCCCTACCAATTCAAACACGGTGAAACCGAATTGAACGAAATTTGGTACAGAGGTAGCACTAGCAATGGACACCTCAGTGCCGTGTTTTATATCGACGCCATCTTGACTGAAACAGAATGGCGGCCAACTAAATGTTAAAAGTTTAAATCAAATTACGACCAACCTAATCATCTGATCTCTACCAAATTTTGCAACAACGTACCTTTTTGTGGTATGCATCTTCTGACTGAGCTACAAGGTCATCAGCCCAATAGTTTGCAGATAGCGGCCATGTATGAGTGCAAATCAATTCTCCATAGCAATTCAAACTTGGAGAAACCGAACTGAATGAATTTTTTTACAGAGGTAGCATTAGCAAAGGGCACCTCATATTCATAATTAATATCCGTATAACACGTATTTCAACAAGCTACTACAACCAAAATTCAATTATACCTCTTGAAAAGGACAAAGATTTATAACAATATCCATGCATTTAGGAGAAAGTAGGCTATATGTTCTTTACTGAACATCTTGTTTTTGTTTTACCTTTATTAATTTTCATCATGAATTCTTTCCGGAAGACGTAGTCCATACCATTCAAAAACTCATTCAAATCCTCAGGCGTGTCGGCCAAGATGACAATGTCATCAGCAAATCTCAGAGTTGAAATTATTTCTCCTTGAATCTTCACTCCCACTTTAAATTTTTCTCCAATTTCCTTCATTGCTTGTTCAATGTAAAGATTGAAAAGAATGGGTGATAAGTTGCAGCCTTGCCTTACACCTTTCATAATACCAGCTTCTCGCTCATGTCCTTCAGCTCCAATGACTGCTGTCTGGCTTCTGTATGGATTGTATATCACCCTCCTATCCCTGTACTTTATTCCAATCGATTTCAAAATGTCAAATAATTTAGTCCAATCAACGTTATCTACAAATGCCATGAACGTTCTCTTATCTTTCCTTATTCTACCTTCCATAATCAACCTAAGACTTAGTACAGCTTCCCTTGTTCCTACATTTCTCCTGAAACCAAACTGGCCATCATCCAACTCCGTTTCTATCTGGCTTTCCATCCTCTTGTAAATTATTCTAGACAGGATCTTTGAAGCATGAGTAATCAAGCTGATTGTACGGTAATCTTCACATCCGTCAGCTCCCACTTGTTTTGGAATAGGGATGGATGATAACATTCTTCTTGAAATCAGGGGGTACCTCACCTGTCTCATAAATCCTACACACCAAGTGAAATAACCTGATCAGACCTTCATCTCCTATGCAGCGTAGCAACTCAATCGGAATATCATCTATGCCTGGTGCTTGGTTCCTGCTTAAGACCTCCAATGTGAGCCATGTTTAACATATCTCTTTTCTTTATTTCTTTGGCGGCCGTCCCGGTAAACTCAGACGCCATGTGAGATACTTCCTGTCCGGACGTGCCTTTAGGCTCTCCGCCTTATTATTTAAAATGTAATATTTTCCCTTTTTATTTAGCATTGTCATTACGCCGAAGCCTTCCATTTACTCATGTAAGTAACACATCTAACCTTGTTTCCACTGTGCTCATTTCCTAAAATTAACTTTTCTTTTGGTCTTCGTCGTGTGCTTAGATTTGCTGTGGAACCAATCGAAATGGCGGTCTCCTGTTTTGTTTAGTTTGAGTCTAAAGTTAACCTTTTATTTGTGCCGTGAAATATATCTGCGAGTGATTTTGTGAGCGTATGTTTTTCTTGCCGCCAGGTGCATTGAAGTTGTTTTGATTGGGCATGTCTTCGAATGGGTCTCCCGTGCTTTGTGGACGTTGACGTCTCAACCATTCTCCCAACACGAGGCATGACACCATATATTTTAGCCCTTATGTATTCCCTTCATTCCATGCTTCGGGCAACTGAATCACGGCGGTAACTTTAAGTAGGCCTTACCGTATTCAGCTCGAACTCGGAACGTAAGTAGGGGACCATATAGGTTTAGCATGTTTTGCTAGACTACCTACAAGCACGAGTTGCTTTGTGTTTTATTTCTGGATCGTCGGCTGGCATTTTGTATGATTGATTGCGTGTATGTATCTTTGATATATTTCACGGACACTTTACGTCATTTGTTTCTCCTTGTAGTATCTTTGGTTTTTGCATTTTTTTTTCTCTGGGGACAGCCAGCTCGATCGCATCCCCATTGCTCGCCACAGCCTCTGCGACACGCACACAGCCCTTGTTCTATATTTGCTATGCTTGTTATTTGTGGTCGCCATGACAACCATGCATCTCTAGGCGGAGAAGTGATTGTTGTTGACCAGCGACCGGCTCGATTGCCTTTTGGTCAATTACCTCCTCCCTTTTTACATAATATTTATTGGAAGTGAGCACAGGTATTTATTTTATTTGTTTCCATTATTTATTATTATAAGTTATTTACTGTTAATAATCATCTTCCCCTCGTGAAGTGACTGTATTTGACCCCTAGGTGAAGGGTACTCTTTTCTTTGTGTGTGTTATTCTGGCCGGGTTTTTTTGTGTGTTTGATTTCAATTCATTAAATTTCCATTTCTTTATCCATGTGTCTTATTTAGTAGTGTTTGACGATCGGGCTGCTCTCTCTCTCTCTCTCTCTCTCTCTCTCTCTCTCCCCATCTCTCTCTTCAAACCCAAGTCTAACTTATTATAGCTTTCTAGCACCAGAAGGGTATTCCTACCACTCGTCGTGGGACCACCTTCACGGAGTCTGGAGTCGCTCGGCACAGCACAGGTCAGAAATTAACATCCATTTCCACTGCGTACTCCTTTATTTTCTAGTTGGTTCCAGTGATGCAGCTAGGATGCACGCCAAGAATATGTTTATTTTAATAGGGCGGCGCAAATGCTCCATCAAATTCTGATCTCAATATTAAATCTCCTTTTACATCCTCATCAATTTCCTCCTCCCTTTCCATTACATGATTCTCAATCTCCTTTCCCTTATACAAACACTCTATGTAAGCTTTGCATCTCTCAACCTTTTCTTCCCTGTTAGAGGCTTTCCATTTGTGTCCTTAATATTACAGCACTTAGTCTTCTTTTCCCAAAATGTTTTCTTAATCCTTCTGAAAGCTGTGTCTACTTTTCATAATTTCAGACAATTTTCTACACCTGCACATTTCTCTTTCAACCATTCTTCTTTCGCTTCCTTGCACTTCTTGTTAACCTCATTTCTCAGACGTCTGTATTCTGCTTTCCCCTTTTCATTTCTTACATTCTTGTGTTTCCGCCTTTCATCCATCAATTCTAATATATCCTGAGTGATCCACGGTTTTCTGCCTATTCTTTCTTCCCTACCAATGTTTTCTTCTGCGGGTTTTGTTATTTCATTCTTCAAAAGTGCCCATTCGTCTGCAATTGAAGTTTGTTTAGGGTTTTTCATTAGTCCTTCCTTTATACTCTTCTTGAATCTTTCGTTTACATCCTTCACTTTCAGTCTGTCTATTGCCCACCTTTTTGGCTTTTGACTTTTCTTCAGTTTCTTCAACTTTAATCTGCATTTCATAACAACCAGATTGTGGTCAGAATTTATGTCAGCACCGGGATATGTTTTACAATCCAAAATCTGGTTTCGAAACCTCTGCTTGACCATAATGAAGTCGATATGGTAACGCCCTGTATCTCCAGGTCTCATCCATGTGTATCATATTCTTCTATTGTGGTTATTGAATAAGGTGTTAGCTATGACCAACTCATGCTCGGTGCAGAATTCCATCAGCCTGCTTCCTCGATCATTCCTTTCACCTAATCCGAAATCTCCTACTATCTTCCTTTCTCTCCCTTTTCCTACGACAGCATTCCAATCTCCCATTACTATAACATTTCCATCACCCTTGATATATCTCAGAATTTCATATATTTCTTCGTAGACCTTTTCAACATCTTCATCATCAGCTTGACTGGTCGGCATATAGACTTGTACCACTGTGGTGCACGTAGGTTTGGTATTGATTTTCGCTACAATAATCCGTTCACTATTCTTTTCTTTTCTTAGTCGTTTACCCTCCAGGTTGGTGGAACCCACGGACTCAGCGAGGGAACTCACCACTACCGCCTCTACGGGCAGTGTCCTAGAGCTGGGAACATCTAATCGGAGTGGATACAACTGGTGAGGTGGGATTGGCACCTCACCCAGGCGACCTCACCTGCAAAGCGAACAGGGGCCTCATGAGGGAAGGTAAGGGATGGTTAGGATGGATAGGCAAGGAAGAGGGAAGGAGGCGACCGTGGCCTTGAAGAAGGTACCATCCCGGCATTTGCCCGAAGACGAAGTGGGAAACCACGGAAAACCACTTCGAGGATGGCTGAGGTGGGAATCGAACCCCCTCTACTCATTTGGACCACCCGAGGCTGAGTAGACCCCGTTCCAGTCCTCGTGCCACTTTTCAAATTGCGTGGCAGAGCCGGGAATCGAACCCAGGACCTCCGGGGCGGCAGCTAACCATGCTGACCGCTACGCTACGGAGGCGACGACATCCGTTCACTATATTGCTCATAATATCCCACCCCCTGTCCAAGCTTCCTTCTCAATATCAGACCAACCCCTGCTTGACCATTGTTTGATTTAGTGCTAATGACCCTATAGTCTCCTGACCAAAAGTCCTGTTCTTCCTGCCAGCGCATTTCACTAATCCCAACCAAATTCAACCTCAACCTATCCATTTCCCATTCTAAGTTTTCTAACCCTCCACTTCCTAGCAGACTTCTAGCATTCCACGCTCCGATCCGTAGAATGTCAGATTTCCTCCTTGTCACTTCTGTGATGTTAACCCCCTCTCGAGTAGTCCCCACCCGGAGATCCGATCGGGGGACTAGTTTACCTCCAGATTGAAATTTTACAAGGGAGGAGGCCATCATCACATGCAATTATGCATAGAGAGGTGATCACTTTTGTGATACTTTCAATGGTTAGCTTGGCCCATTTGTCGGTCAAATTTTGTTTCTTGTTACCGAGATCCCCGAATGGTAATTATTTCCTTGTAAACGTATTAATTGCTTAAACCTTATGCATAATCTTGTTATCAATCACTTATTCATAGATATTATAGTTCTCACCTTGAGTGTTCCAGTCGCTCGCTACCTCAAGCGTCCTCACTCCCGACATACAGGGCATCTACTGGTTGATCCACTGTCCGCTGAGTAGTGTCGACTGACGTCACCCTGACTTTCGTTCGACCAATGGCAGGTTTTTGTCTGGTCGGGCGATCTCCAGCTTCGAGATGGTTCCATGATCCCTATTTAAGACGCCACTTGCTGGCGTTCTTCTCCACTTCTGATCAATCACCACTTCTGATCAATCATCACTTCTGATCACTTCAACCTGCTGGTCACCGCTACTGCATCTCATGACACCATCGCTAGTCTCTACGCTACCTAGCAGCTACGTCACAAGATCTGCACCATGACGTATTGCTCAAGATGGCAAGAATAATTGCCAGCTGTTGTACTTTTCACCTTCACCTTAGATGGGATACTTGGATTCGTCTTTCGAAATACTGCTGGATCATCACTTGGAAGCTATAAATGTCATTCCTTCGCAAGAAAAGAAGAGAAAGTTGACATTTTTATCAATGGTGTACATATCTCTAGGCCATGTACGCCTCCTTCTGAAGAAACCGTGAGGACTTTTAAATCAACATTTATGCTAGCTGGAACTTTTAAAGAGCTGGCTCTTCAAAGATAAGTTTAATTTTATGAAGCATTTAAATTATACTAATCATTTTATACTCTTAATCAATTTCATGGTTCTCTCTTTTTATAAGGTGCATTTTTATGTGTTAAGCTCAACTTCTCTCCAATTAAGCAAGCTTGTTTCATTGACATTTCCTTAATCTGGGTTTCTGTCATCAGGCCCTCACACTTTTGCTCCATTTATAATTGTTCATTTCTGTGATAAGCACTTAAGTGCAATTTGTTTATTGATTATAAATTTATTATTAGAAATAAAAATTGTTAATGTATTGCTACCTACATTGGTTTTCTAGTCACGTATTTCATGCCCACTACCCCGCACCGCTTCAGTCTAATTTTCTTGACCACAGTAGTTATTTTGTCCAGGCTTTCGCCTGATGCGTTACCGTTCTCCCGTATGGGGAAGTTTTAGGGCAGAACTTATTCTCCATATTTTTGGTGCCGAAACCCGGGAAACATATCTGTTGCACCCTTGATCCCTATACAAATTTCATATCTTGGATTTTACATTAACAATTTTTGTTCATTGTGTTTCAACACTAATTCACATTGTACGTTTCAGCTTGAGGCGCATGTTCAGCAGAGGAGGAGAGAAACGTAAGCTAAACCGGTTTCTTCCGCATAAGACTAAACCTTACTACCTAGCAAGCTGTCATCTTCTGGCTTCCAGTACTCGAAGTCACAATATTGACGTGAGTAACAAACAACTTTTAATATGCCTAACCTTGATGAAAAACTCAGCAACGCCAGAGCCTCTTGTAAGGGCAAGCTCACACAGTTTCGTACTTTCTTAACGGAGCTTGAACCCCAAGAGCGTAATCTTGACATAATTTCGCAGAGGCTTAAGAATTATGAACAAGCCTTTGAGAAATATGATGAGATACAATGCAGTATAGAAACTCAGCATCCGGACCAGCAAAGTGATAGGTTGGAAGTTGAAAAATTATACTATCAGGGATTTGCTGAAGCTAAACAGCTTATTAGGGCTTTAACTTTAAAAGAAAAACAAGAAGATCAAACTACTGCAGCATCTTCTACATCTTCTTCACGCATTATATTACCCAAATTAGAAATACCCAAATTCACTGGTAAGGACATAGAATGGGAGCCATTTTTTGAATTATTAAATTCTTTAGTACATGAGAATACTTCTATACCAGTAATACAAAAATTTCACTACTTGCGTCTGGCAGTTCAAGGCAACGCACTTAACCTGATTCAAGCACTTTCTTTGACCAGTGATAATTATGAAGTTGCTCTGAATCTTCTTAAGGATAGATATGGGAACATTCGTTTATCTATTCAACGCCATATACAAAGCTTATTCGAGTTACCTAACGTGCAAGCAGATAACAGTTTATCACTTCGTAAGTTGATTGACACTGCAGAGCTACACGTCAGAGCATTGTCCAATTTAAACCAACCTGTAAATCACTGGGATTTATTTCTAGTTCACCTCATTTCTGCAAGATTGGATGCAAATACATTAAAAGCCTGGGAAACAGAACTTTCCCAGAATTTGCAATGCACTTATGAGGCGATTATTAACTTTTTGAAGGCCAGAAGCCAAGTCTTTTTCGCCATAGCTAATCAAAAAACTAGTAGTTCAGATTCAAAAGCCTTCTCAAAAGATAAGGTTAGCAGTTCTAATCAAAGAATTTTAAGATCACAGGCTCTTCCTGTTGATGCTCGGTCACCTAACCAAATGCAAACGTGCGTTCTGTGTCAGCAATCGCATAATTTATACAATTGTGATAAATTTAAATCTTTATCAGTAGATGAAAGACGAAAGTTCATTACGAACAAAAAACACTGTTTCAACTGTTTGTCAGGAACGCATATGTTAAACAATTGCCGTTCACAACGTTTATGCTTTCATTGTAAGGCTAGACACCATTCCCTTTTGCACAGGCATGAAAGATCACGGTTATCAGGACCAAGCAGTTCCAATACCAAGTCTAATTCTGAGACTTCTCAAAATAGTGCGCAGTCGTATGCTCAAAGTTCCACCTCGCTTGGCAAAGTCCAGGTTTTATTATCTACCGTGCAGGTTCTATTGAAAAATTCTCACGGGAAATGGGTATCTGTCAGGGGATTATTGGACAATGCCGCTACCAACAATTTTATTAATGAATCGTTGGTACAAAAGTTAGGCCTCCCAAAACATCCTACCTCAATAGAGGTTACAGGAATAAACTGCTCTAAATCGCAATCCTTAAGCTTTGCTAAAGTGGATCTGGAGGACTCTAATAATCTTGGTACGCAGTTGCAGTTGTTTGATTATCAAGTCTATAGGCAACAATATTCCTGGCACTTCTTATCCTATTCAAAGTTGGAATATCCCGAATTTTGTCCAGCTAGCTGACCCTCATTTCAACAGAGCTTCGCCCGTAGAGCTTCTTTTCAGCTCAAGCGTATTTTGGCAATGGCTTCATTCCATTAAAGTAAAAATTGCTCCTAATGTTTTCTTCCGCGAAACTGATTTTGGTTGGATTGCTACTGGCCAATTATACCGTAATCCTGTTCAAACTGTATCGAATTGTTATTTTGTTGGTACCGATTTGAGTCAAGAGCTAACCAAGTTCTGGGATCTTGAGAATGTTCAGGCTAATTCTTCTTCTTCTAACGAAATTTGTGAAAAGTTATACAAGGAAACCACTGTCCGTACTGCTGAAGGCAGATTTATAGTAACTCTTCCACGTATTCCTAATCCTCCCGCCATTACGGGCTCGCATTCCAGAGCACTTAGGGCACTATTTGCTATTGAAAATCGGTTCAAACAAAATGCTTCTGTCAAAACTCAGTATGCTTCCTTTATGGAGGAATACGAATCATCTAATCACATGGAGGTAATTTCTAAATCAGAATAAATTGACCATCCTTTAAATGAAATCGTTTATCTAAATCATCACCCGGTATGGAAAAATTCCTTAACATAAGACAATATAAGAGTAGTTTTCAATGGCTCATCACCAGATTCCAATGTAATCTCTTTAAATGATACCTTGCAATGTTGTCCCGCGATTCAAACAGATCTCACCTCTGTTTTGCTTAATTTTCGAAGGTTTCCTATTGCTGTAATCTCAGATATTAAGCAGATGTACCGGCAGATTCTCGTAAATTCTGAGCAGCAAGATCTGCAAAGAATATTGTGGCGCGATGAGAGTTCCAAACCCATAAAGATATTTAGATTGAAGACTGTGACATATGGCCTGAAGCCTTCAGCCTTTCTTGCGATTCGGTCTCTCCACATGTTAGCCGAGCAAGATGGTCATCTGTATCATCCTTTGGCCTCTGAGTCATTAAAAACGGCATTTTATGTTGACGATTTCTTGTGCTCTTTCCCTAATATTTCTGAAGCACTCCTTGTGTGCGAAGATTTGAAATCCCTGCTCCTAGGAGGTGGTTTTCCGCTCCATAAATGGACTTCAAATTCTATTGAATTTATATCAAAATTTTCATCAGAGGTCCCAGTTGATGAATTTGTTGCCATTCCTACTGATGAAGCAGCCGTAAAAGCATTGGGTGTTTTTGGTGTCCTTCTTCTGATACCTTCTCTTATCAGGTACATCTGTCAGAATCTCCCCCTGTAACTAAGAGACAAGTTCTGTCAGAAATCGCAAAGATCTTTGATCCTTTGCAATATATTGCTCCTATAGTTATTGTTGCAAAAATGTTCTTGCAAAAGCTTTGGTCATTAAAATCAGACTGGGATGAAAATCTCCCCCTACCTCTTGTAGAAGAATGGTTAGAGTATCGCAGCAGTTTGCTGGATCTCTCCAAGGTTTCTATACCCCGCCTTTTAATTTCTAATCCCTTATACCAGCAGTATGACCTGCATGTATTTTCTGATTGTTCAGAACGGGCTTATGGCTGTTGTGTATACATAGTAGGACGTTCCTCAGCCACTTTCCCTGGATTTTCTAATTTAGTGTGCGCTAAATCAAAGGTTGCTCCACTTAAAACAGTATCATTGCCGAGATTAGAATTATGCTCTGCTTTAATGGCAACAGAATTAGCTACTAAACTAAATGTCAGTTTAAAGTTAAAATTTTCCCGCACATTTTTTGGAGCGATTCTTCTATTGTATTAGCTTGGATTTCCAAGCCTTCTTCTCATTGGAATACCTTTGTGGCAAATCGCGTTTCTAAGATTCATGAAGTCTCTCATTCTGAACAATGGAGACATGTTCCTAGCCGTGAAAACCCCGCGGATATAATATCACGTGGTTGCACGCCTAAAAAATTGATTTCTTCAGACCTGTACTGGAATGGTCCTCCTTGGCTAAGTCAGGAATCATCTTGCTGGCCTCGCTTAGCTAATCAATTTGCAGAAGAAATACCTGATGCCCGTAATGACCCTGTCACGTCGCATCTTACTTCTACTTCTACTAGCCTTTTTCATAGATACTCTTCATTTGATAAATTGATTCGTGTAGTGTCTTATATCTTCCGATGGAAATATTTAGTAATTGATCAACCTTTGAAGCCTCAACCCTTTCTCTCCAGAGTAGAGTTAGCATTTGCTACTTGCAATATTTTGTTACTTGTTCAGCAGGAAGTATTTGCTCCTGAAAAGCAAGCTCTTATAAGTGGTAAAGATTTACCCAAGTCTAGCAGGCTTTCACCACTCACTCCTTTTCTAGACCAGGACGGCATAATACGTGTGGGTGGAAGATTAGCTATGTCTAGTTGTGAGGATGGGAAAAAGCATCCCATCATCCTTCCTTCAAAGCATCCTATCACTACCCTTATAATAAAAAAGTTTCATTATAAACACCTTCATGCTGGCACTCGCACCTTGCTCTGTCTAATTCGTGAACTCTACTGGATCATCAATGGCGTTCATGAGGTATCTTCTGTTGTCCAAAAGTGTATACCTTGCTTCAAGGTTAAACCACGGCCCGCCACGCAGATTATGGGTAATTTACCTCCATTTCGTTCAGAACCTAGTAATCCCTTCGCTCTTACTGGGATCGATTACGCAGGTCCTTACGTATATCAGACTAATCCCTCTTCATCTAAGCGCAAAATCTTAGGTAAACTTTACATCTCGTTATTTGTAGGTATGGTGACGGGAGCTATCCACCTTGAGTTGGTTACGAACGCTTCTGTATCTTACTTTTTGGCCGCCTTTTCTAGATTTGCTGCTAGAAGGGGTGTTCCTTCTGAAGTTTTTTCAGATAATGCAAAAATTTTTGTAAGCGCTTCTGATCTCTGGAAAAAAGTGTTAAGCTCCCCTTCTGCTAAAGAAAAAATTTCCAACTTTTCCTATTCTAAAGGTTTCAAATGGCATTTCACCCCGCCTTATGCTCCCCATCATGGGGGCCGATGGGAGTCCTGCATCAAACTTACTAAAAGACAGCTTAAGAAAACTCTTGGTCCTACCATACTTTCTTATGAGGAATTCAACTCTTTAATTATTCAAGTCGAAGGTATTGTAAATTCCAGACCTCTGACCCCTCTTTCAAACGATCCTAAGGATCTTTTACCTTTAACACCCAGTCACTTCCTGATTGGCGGTTCGCTTGCTGCTACTCCGCCTTTGCTGGTTCGACGCTGTGATCCTAACTTACCTATCTTTTGGAGAAAAGTAGAATCTTTGCACTGTTCTTTTTGGCGCCGATGGAAGTTAGAATATCTCAGCTTGCTAAATAGGCGTGAGAAATGGCGGCTTCCTCAACCAGATGTACGAGTGGGGGACATGGTTCTTCTTCGAGACCCATCTCCGCCTCTCGTGTGGAACCTAGGCAGAGTTATTCACTGCCACTTTGGCCGTGATAAACGCGTCAGAGTTGTTGATGTTTTAACTAGTAAAGGTCTTTATACTAGACCCATCTCTGCTATCTCTGTTTTGCCTTTCGAGTCTTAGTGTCTCCTCGTCTGTTATCCATGTTTTGCTTTGACTGATTCTTTTGTTTGTTTTCATTCGGAGTTCTCGGAGCATGATCACTTTTGTGATACTTTCAATGGTTAGCTTGGCCCATTTGTCGGTCAAATTTTGTTTCTTGTTACCGAGATCCCCGAATGGTAATTATTTCCTTGTAAACGTATTAATTGCTTAAACCTTATGCATAATCTTGTTATCAATCACTTATTCATAGATATTATAGTTCTCACCTTGAGTGTTCCAGTCGCTCGCTACCTCAAGCGTCCTCACTCCCGACATACAGGGCATCTACTGGTTGATCCGCTGTCCGCTGAGTAGTGTCGACTGACGTCACCCTGACTTTCGTTCGACCAATGGCAGGTTTTTGTCTGGTCGGGCGATCTCCAGCTTCGAGATGGTTCCATGATCCCTATTTAAGACGCCACTTGCTGGCGTTCTTCTCCACTTCTGATCAATCACCACTTCTGATCAATCATCACTTCTGATCACTTCAACCTGCTGGTCACCGCTACTGCATCTCATGACACCATCGCTAGTCTCTACGCTACCTAGCAGCTACGTCACAAGATCTGCACCATGACGTATTGCTCAAGATGGCAAGAATAATTGCCAGCTGTTGTACTTTTCACCTTCACCTTAGATGGGATACTTGGATTCGTCTTTCGAAATACTGCTGGATCATCACTTGGAAGCTATAAATGTCATTCCTTCGCAAGAAAAGAAGAGAAAGTTGACATTTTTATCAATGGTGTACATATCTCTAGGCCATGTACGCCTCCTTCTGAAGAAACCGTGAGGACTTTTAAATCAACATTTATGCTAGCTGGAACTTTTAAAGAGCTGGCTCTTCAAAGATAAGTTTAATTTTATGAAGCATTTAAATTACACTAATCATTTTATACTCTTAATCAGTTTCATGGTTCTCTCTTTTTATAAGGTGCATTTTTATGTGTTAAGCTCAACTTCTCTCCAATTAAGCAAGCTTGTTTCATTGACATTTCCTTAATCTGGGTTTCTGTCATCAGGCCCTCACACTTTTGCTCCATTTATAATTGTTCATTTCTGTGATAAGCACTTAAGTGCAATTTGTTTATTGATTATAAATTTATTATTATAAATAAAAATTGTTAATGTATTGCTACCTACATTGGTTTACTAGTCACGTATTTCATGCCCACTACCCCGCACCGCTTCAGTCTAATTTTCTTGACCACAGTAGTTATTTTGTCCAGGCTTTCGCCTGATGCGTTACCGTTCTCCCGTATGGGGAAGTTTTAGGGCAGAACTTATTCTCCAAGAGGTGCATATCCTTGGGAATAGCATTACGGCTCTAGTTTCCCGTTGCTTTCAGCCGTTCCTTAGAGCGCTATGAAAGTCAAGGAGGTTAGATATCTAAGCTCCTTGACACTATAGCGCTTTCTAGTAGAGAAAGGAGGAACTTTGTGCTGGCGGAAAATCCCGAGATTAATTTTGCCATTATGAACACGGCCTACTGAATTCAAATGGGTTCCTTAACATGCCAACAACGTATGCCATGCGTGCCGAGATTTTTGTTGCCTTTCAAAAAAATCAATTACCACAGCCAGGAACGAACCTGCAAGCTTGGGGTTGGTAGTCCGACAGGATAACCACTCACCCACCGTGGCAATCTAGATTGAAGGTAGGTTACTGTAGCAGAGAGCGTTGACTTCTTAACGCCCCTGTTTGCATCTTTGTCGCAAAAGAAATCAACTAAATCACTTACACTATGAACCACGCACTATTTACTGCATGTGAATAACGTGTCTGTAAGTTGTTTCAAAACAACTCTAGAATAGACCTAAAACTTCCATAGAACAGAACACAATGTTTTTCACCAGCGAATACACCAAGGAATAGAATTTGTTTTGTCTGTCCCATCGAGTGACCGCAGGAGATCTCTATAGCAATCCACCTTGAAGGGAACATGTCACGCTATCTGTTGAGGAAATTTTAAACCCTGTGAACAATAAGTTTCTTATGACAAAATATTGCAAAATTGCCTGTCATGCAATAGTACACTATGCAAAGAGCCTATAACGGCAATAATTAAGACACGAGTATGTTTATAAAACGAGCGTAAGCGAGTTTTATAATTTCCATACGAGTGTCTTAATTACCATTATAGGCGAGTTGCATATGACTGTTTATGTTCGACGATAATTATAACTTTATTATATGTTTTAACATAAATATCCGTTGAGAGTCAGCCAATTGAATTCTGTGATCGGAGTGCGAGCGCTGGGTATGATATCTCTGTCTTTCAAGCTCTCTGACCGACCGACGCATGCGCTCTGTGTGCTTGCAATGCCATATTATGCAGGCCATATGTTTACATCTGCCGTCCCTCACTAATATTGTCACCGGAGTCGTTTAAAGGCAATGCGCTGTGTAGAAATTAGAGTTGGTGATATTAAGGTACAGTGCTACTTCTTGTCTCATATTCGCCAGTTTATTTACGCGAACATATGGACGGTGCGTATTCCATATCGGTAATTTATATAGAAAGATGTTGTGTTTATGTCCGACATGTTGGATTTTGAGCGCATGCGCGAAGGTATCTTTACCTAATTGGTCAATGAATGAGCTCTGATTGGCTGGAGAAACTGTATCGTAATGAAAAATAGTGTTATAATGACCCTCATTATGATACAGTTTTCTGACACATAATGTTTACATTTCGACATCGTCGAACATAAAATAAACTTACCTATTCGGATACTTCATCTGTGCTTTTCCAATTTTCATAATCGTTAAGAAACCAGCATGGTGGTCGCGCTAAATATTTCACCAGTGCTCAATATGTAAGTCAATTTATTGATAATGATGAATTACTGTCGAAAAATGTTGGCTTTGTGGTAAAGCAAGTTTTTCACCCGTTTGGCCGGGGTTCAAAACCTGTCAAAGTTTTTTTTCTCTTTGCTTGTTGTTTTTTATATTTATTGTTTTGTAATTACACGGACGTTATACAATTAAGCATTATATTGTGCATTTTGCAAAAAAGTTTAGGGACTGTGACAATGCGGTCATATAGGCCCGTGTACTTTCGGTGTGTGTAGAATATGTCTGATAACCGGTGTTAATTGTGATGGCTGTATTGGTGTGTGTTATCTGTAATTCAGGTAAGGACTGCAGACGATCAATTTCAAGTAGTTCCTACTTTTGCTAACAAATGCTACCGTCAACGACACGTAGCTGTGAACTTGGCTACTAGATGCCACTGCAACCAGAACCTGGCGAGGAACGTTGGAACTAATAGAGCGTAAATCAAATAATCTAACCTACGGACATTATGGTGTTTGAAGCCATTTTCAGTGTTGCCTTAGTAAACGGAAGTTTGATGTTTTGCAGTCGGTCAACACGATTGCACCCAAATGAGATGGGTTATTCCCTAATCCTGAAAAAAATGGATGAGATTAATAAATACCCTTGGAAGATCAGTTTCGATCATCAAGCGATCATCATCAGATCCATTACCCTAAGGCTTTAAATTTTATATCTGAAAGTATGGGTGAAAATATATGTACACATACTTAGTTGCAGTATTAATTGAGGTAATTCAACTCGTCGGTATTTGTTAGTTATCACATACTCACTCTAAACAAGCAAATTTGGAGGTCAATCACCACTTCCAGTATTTTAACAAAATATCACGAAATGGTCCAATTTTAGAGATTCTTGCTAGATCAAGTGGTACATGGTTGTATACAGAGATGAGCGAGTGCTGCAGTGCATTGACTCCAAATTTAGTTGTTCAATTGCTGACTATAAGTAACTTTTGATGTGTAACATCTTTCTACTCGGTATCTGGATATTTTTGTGGCACTCGGTACCTGGACATTTTTGTGGGAGTGATTTTGGAAAAGAGACGGAAGTGGATGGGACGGAAGTGCATGGGACGGAAACAATGAACGCGCGCTGTGGTGGAGATCGGTACAAGACGTACTGTAAGCCATGTGACTATGTTGAATGTAAATCGCATATGGTTTACCTCAAGGTTTGGAGGCCCCATTAATGAAATTCCTACAATAAATCATCTTCAAGTTGTGGTTCTTTGGTGTGAAGATATTCATTATATCATATTTGCTGAAAACAAGTACGATTTATGAAATCATCATACTTTTGCTGTATTCTTATTTAATGTAAGCACTCGATACCTCGAGTGCTATATCCCATCAACCAACACTCCAAACAACGTAGGAACTCAGTATATTAACACCAACTACTAACAAAAATTGAAACTTCGTAGGTCTAAACGTATCACTGGGAGAAACGCATTTAATATACCTACTGCACACCTAATTTTAATCTCACCTATACCTGGCAGTGCGCTATATCGGCAATAAGAGGCCATTTTCAATAACACCGCTGGCATGGGTTCACTAACTGGCCGGTATAAAGCGCAGCTCGCATCAAGTAGGCAGTGGACGAACTATGAGTTCATTCTTTTAAAAAATGCGAGTAAGTAATATGGAATTATTCGAAAAACATGTCAGATGTTACACATCATATGCAACTACTGTAAGGCTCGTAATTTTTTTGTTTTGTCTTGTGCAGTGCATGTGAATTTCATTACCGAAATAGAAGGTAATGTTAGTGATCATGAGTCTATGCAATATTTTATAAATAATTATAGTGGAATTGAAAGATACAAGCACTTTCAAAGGCAATATACTAGTGTCCGTGTGCATTCTACAGAGAGAGTATCAACAATGAAATCCATACATTGACCTCAGAGCCCTGTTTAGTATAATCTCAAGATTACTCAAATTAGTTTGAGAAGCCCTTCCCCAAATGAAACATAGGTATGAGAGCCGAGACTGAATCATTGCGAAATACTTATATATTACACGAAGTGTCTGTGTTGTTACTTGTTACATAACACAACATTTTAGCAAAGATTCCAACTAAAGCTGAGATTTTATTTTTAATATCCGTTATATGTGATGCCCAAGAAAGAGTATTGTCTATTATTAAGCCAAAGTATTTAACCTCCTTCACCCACTGAAGTCTGGTCATGCCAAATGAGATATTTTTGTTGCTTTTAAATCACATTCACATTTATGGAACATCATGCAGACAGTTTTTCCGTGAAAAGCATTCTCTAATTTGTCAACGCTCGATGTCCCTCAGCCTTAGAAAACAACTGGTTAAGACCTACATATGGCCAGTTGCAATGTACTGCAGTGAGACCTGGTCAATGAATAGAGGTGACATTAAACGACTAGAAGCGTTTGAGATGTGGTGTTGGCGCCGAATGGAAAAGATCAGCTGGGTAGAGAAAATGACCAACATAACGGTGCTGGATCGAATAAAGGAAAAACGGCAAATCATCCGCCAGATATATAGAAGGAGATCCACCTGGCTTGGCCACAGGTTACGACATGGTGGCCTGATGATCGACATTCTAGAAGGCAAAATACCCGGAAAACGCCCTCGCGGGAGGCCACGGAACACTTCCATGAGAACTTTCCTACATAGCTCTGGCCTACGAAATTATGAAATGGTCAAAAGGACAGCACAAGACCGAACAACGTGGAGAATACTCATTGTAGGGGCAGACCAGTCGCTTGACTGAAAAACATGATGATGATGAATGATGCCTATACTTCTTGTGGGGAGCAAGGGTCTAAGAAAAATTAGTTACAGTAAAACCTTCATTGATTGTTGCTGTTCGCTCCAGTAATGAAATAATGTTAGAAGATAATATGGCAGAAAATGACACAAAGTATTCATTGAGATCATTGCAGATCTCAATTTTGTCTTCTAAGCACTCATTACTTACATTTATATTTTTAATATCAGATGTTGTATTTGAGGGTTTATTTAAAACTTCATTCGTGATTTGCCAAGTACGTTTTGAATTGTGCATGTAACTTTGAAATGTATTATCATAATATGTCTTCTCAATGTTGTTATTCTTTTATAGTAAGCACTGTACTCTTCTCTTATTATGGCATTATCGGGGAACGTTTTTAGTTTGCTGAGTCTATGTGCTTTTTGCTTACACAATGTAACAAATTGAGGTGTGCACCAGGGCTTCAGGAGAAAGTTATTATTCCTACACTGAGTCGTTCTAACTGTACTTGCACAAACTAGACCAACTTGGATAAGTGTGGTTAAGGCTGTGTATGACGCATTAACGTCATCCTCTACTAAGTCAAAAGTATGGCTTTCATAATAGTTCAGGACAAGTGTATAACCAATATGTTAGTATTTGTAAGTTTTTGGTTCATTTAGATTATTATTTTGACGAATCTAAAGAGAAAAGTAATATATCACCGATATCATCAATACTGTTATCAACTCTCCAATTACTCAATATTATGCAGCAATGGAAATGATCAATCAGTGAGCTGTTATAACTTATTCTGGTGGAATTTAATATAGTGTTACAGGAGATAAGACCATAGCTATGTATGAAACATTTATAATCACTAGTCAAGTCATCATGACGGAGAGTACCGGTATATATATTAAAATCAACACCAACAATTACATTCCTGGGTTTTATGTTGTCAAGAATTATAGATAGATTTTTATTAATTCCATTTGATCAAATACATGTATTCAATACATTTTTGATATAGGACACGTCAGAATTTACATCTATAAAATAAAGGAACTAACAGGTATATATTACTAATATTATAACTATTTATAACTTATTATAATAATGGATCTTAATAGATACAATCTTATTGCACAACTATTTACACCTTACTCTATTATCATAATATGAAAACTTAATTCTATAAATACAACAACTTACAGCTAGG
Source organism: Meconema thalassinum (assembly GCA_946902985.2). Lineage (NCBI taxonomy): Eukaryota > Metazoa > Arthropoda > Insecta > Orthoptera > Tettigoniidae > Meconema > Meconema thalassinum. The sequence continues at coordinate 2,124,688,315 of OX336388.2, forward strand.
TATTACAATGAAAACAGAAAAGTAAAATATAATTATACATTTCATCGCTCCTATACGCTAAGATATTCAACTACAGAGTAAAAACAATGGCACTGCAGATAAGCTTTCAACATTCGATCAAAGGTTTTTATTTTTGGGGCCAGTTTTATACAGTGGGGTAGTTTATTGTATAATTTAACTCCAGTGTGAAAAGTTCCTGTTTGATATATGCTTGTGTGTGTGTGTGTGTGTGTGTGTGTGTGTGTGTGTGTGTGTGTGTGTGTGTGTGTGTGTGTGTGTGTGAAATATGAATGTTTTGATTTTGTCTTGTGTTATGCCTATGAACATCATTGTTTGTTTTAAGAAAACAAGTTTATTCATTAAATTCTTTTTAAAAAACATAATACTTTCAAAGATATATATGCAGGGCAGTGGGAGAATGTTTAAATATTTAAACAGAGGTCTAAAAGATCCTCTAGAGTTTACATTTGCCATAATTCTAATCGCCCACTTTTGTACCCTAAACGTGCTTAGTACATCTGGCGACATACCCCAAAATATGACCCCATATCTTAAGTATGAATGGAAATAAGCAAAATAAGTATTTCTTAATGTGTGCATCCTAGTGCAGGTTTTCAAAATACGTAACGCAAAGCACATCGAGTTCAATTTAGTATTCAGATATTGTATATGTTTATTCCATTTCAAGTCTTGTTGTATCCGTAGTCCTAAAAACTTTGATTCTGATTTATTTTCTATTTGATGACCATTTAATGTTATATTGGGCTTCGCAGGATTCCTATTTTGTATAGTATGGAAATTTAGACATACTGTTTTTTATAGTTTATTATGAGGCAATTATCTTGTGACCATTTGGTTAACTCTCCTATAACGGAGTCAGCAGACTGCTGTATGACCTGTTTAGTTTCACCTTTTATTACAGGTGTTGTATCGTCCCTTAACAAAATTTCCTTATGTGAATGAACGTTCTGTGTTATATCATTGATATATAGAAGAAAGAGTAGTGGGCCCAAAACCGATCCCTGGGGTACTCCAAATTTAATCATTCCCCCATTGGACAATGTTTCATTAAGTAATTTGGTTCCATCATTCTTGTGTCTCAAGCTTACTATTTGTTTACGCCTTGTTAAGTAAGACTCTATCCATTTATTAGCTAGACCTCTAATACCATATTGATTTAGTTTTGTAAGGAGGATTTTATGGTCAACAACATCAAATGCTTTCGATAAATCCAAGAATAGGCCTGTTACATGTTCCTTATTGTCAATTAATTTCAGTATACTATTACTACATACGTAAATTGCTGTCTGTGTAGATTTTTCCGTTCTGAATCCATGTTGTGAGTTTGATAATATATTTTTTTCTATAAACTTATCAGTCCCTTATACGTGATTTTTTCCACAATTTTTGCAATACCAGTTGGTAAGGTAATAGGACGATAGTTATCTAATTCATCTTTTGAACCGTTTTTGTGCACAGGAATTACTTTTGATAACTTCAAAATATCCGGGTAAGTTCCTGACAGAATTGAACTGTGCGTAAGTGGATTTATTATATTTTCTGCACATTTCTTTAAAATTGCATCAGGGATGCCATCAATGCCAGCACAGAATTTATTTTTAGCTCTTTTATAACTATTCTTACATCTTCACTTGTGACATGATTTATAAATAAAGAATCGCTGCATATATTTATTTTATTATTAGAATTTAGTGTATTTACCTGTGATTTATTTAATATTTTTTGTGGAATTTCCAGAAAATAGTCATTAACAGTGTTTGCTATTTCCTCTGGTTTATTAATCACTTTATTATTTCTGGTCAGTGTAATGTTCCTTTGTATTTTAGCAGATTTTCCAGTTTCTTTCTTTATCACGGACCACATAGCCCTGTTTCTATTAGATGATTGGGAAATAAAATTATCATTATGCATATTCTTTGCTAGTCTTATTACCTTATTTAATATGCTAGTGTATTTTTGTAGTATAAATTGAATTCAGGTGTTGTGAGGTATTGTTTATATAATTTGTGTAGAAATGTCTTTCTTTGACATGAATTTATAATCCCTGTTGTTATCCAATTGCTAGTTTTGTTATTTCGAACAGTTCTTTGTTTAAAGGGGAATGCTATTTCAAAATAGTGTTTTAGGGTACTGTTAAATGCATTAAATTTATCATTTACATTTTCTAGTTTATACATTTCTGACCATGTTTCCATATTTAATAAGTCATTGAAATATGTAACATTTGTTTCAGTGAATGACCTGCACTTTGATTTTACTCCATTTTCTTTATTATTGATTGTTTCGGGTACTTCAAAACTCATTATTTGTCCATGGTGGTCACTAAAACCTGGACATTTGACTTCTATTGAATGGTGATATTTATCTGTATTTATAAAAATTTGATCAGGAGTGGTTTTACTAATTTTTTTATTCATGTTGGGGTATTTACTGTAGGTTTCAGTCCATAGGAAATTAGTAACTGTGTTAATAATTCGCAATTTCTATCACATTTTTTAAGAAATCCACATTTACATCCCCACAAATTATTATATCGAAATTTACTTTGCTCATGTTATTGAGTAACAATTCTAATTTATCTATAAATAAACGAAACTTTCCTGACGGAGAACGGTATACGCATACAATTATTAACTTAAACTGCTGTAATTTACGGCAGAGAATTCAAAATCCTGTTCCACAATTAGATAATCATAAGCTGTTATCTTATCATGATCTAAATTATTTCTTAAGAAGATACAAGTGCCAACATGGCTAATATTAGATCTAGATTATTTTCTAGCTAGTATAAACCCTGGGAATTGAATTAATTCAAGTTGTTCCTCTTTCAGCCAATGTTCTGAAATACATAGTGCTGAGATGTCTTTAAGTTCATTTTTAAGCATTAGATTTATGTAAATCAATTATTTTATTATAGAGGGACTGAACATTCTGGTGGTAAATTTGAAATTTGTTACTTTTGCAAGCTTGTGTTGGTGATTTATTTACATTATTATTATCATAATTTTTATTATTATTGTTGCTAGACAAATCCGAGATACCATTGTTGCACTCCGTTATATTTGACTTCAAAAGATCTGAAAGCCAAACCTCACGTTTGGCTTCTTTTACCAGTTTCCCTGCTTCCACTCTAAATGTATTACTGTTGAACTATTCTTACCATTTGAATTTACAATTTTGCAGATTTCATCACTAAGATACTCTTTTCCTAACCTGTTTAAGTGTAGGCCATGCCGAGTGTGGAACTTCCTGTCTAATTTACTTATATCTACAATTTGAACATTTGGAACACTCTTACAAATGTTATGAATTTTTCCATTTGTAGCCTCTATTTCTACATTTGCATATGATTTGGGAATTAAGTCGTATCTCTGCGGAATGTTTACAATGATGACATTTGTGTTATGCATGGATGGCAATGTACCCTTTAAATCTTTGATTACCTTTTTACTCTCATTTCTATAGACGTCGTTTGCTCCAGCGATGATTACTGCATAGTCCTTTGAAGTAAGGGATGCACACGCTCCTAACATCCCGTTCGTGACCGCTGCTATTTGAGCTCCTGACTTTACTGTCGAAGTGACCTCCATTTCTCCGCTTCTCTCCAATACGCTTGCTGCTACATCTCGCCCGTGACTATCCGCAAATATGCGCATCTTCCTGGATTTTCTCTTTATCACTTTCTTCGTTTCTTCTTGAGGAAAGTCATCATTTTCTTCGACGAGCGCTCCAAATGAATTTGAGACGGGAATTTCAGTTACATGTACTCCATTGATAGGCCTAGGCTTATTCAATCTTACCTTACAAGCAACCACTGTCGACCAAGTTTCCTTGCTTTCCTCTCTGTTTCCTTTTAATTTATTCAACTCTTCCATTAACTTAGCAATATCTTCCTTTAGCAGCTTTAGAATTTCATCTTTTGAGGACAGTTCATTTCTCAGGTTATGACATTCGCATGACGGTACCGGTAGGCCTACATTACGACAATCGGTTTCACTTTTCTCCTCACTCAATTTTACCTGAGATGTGATGATTTTATTTGCATTTTTTAATTTTATTTTGCACGACGAGCATAAATCCGTAACGGTTACAGTACCTGACGAGACACTAACACTGTTTACTGTCGTCATACTAGAGATCTAAGTTAGCCTAGATGTTTACACCAAATTACACTAAATTTATTTTAATTATTACTACCTAAATGAATTAATCTAATTACCTACCAACAAAGAAGAATGTGAAATACGTATATCTTCCAATCGGGTGAAATCTAGTAAAGCACCACTGCTCTACTTGGTTCAAACAGTGATTGAAGAAGTCACCGAATCTTTGGATACACGTTCCCACAACTTAGTTTAAGTTTATTAAATTATCAAGAAGAATTTCTAAATACTATCAATATTCCGTATTTCACTTGACTTAAGGAAAGTAACTTTATAGATTTTAAACCTCTGTTATAATATGTTATCATTTTTATCAAATATTTACACTAGCTGCTATTTCATTACACTTTCATTGTAACGCCATCTTGCCGCAGGCATTTCTAAGTCTGCTCTTGTATGATACCAGTTGGACACACTTGGATTATAAACAGCCACAATGATGTAGCTAAGCCCTGACATGGAAACCTCTATTGCTGAAATATTATGATATTTATGTATATTATATATCACATTGCATTGCCAACAGTTACCGTACTCTTTGCATGGCAATTTCACCACCTCCATCTTTTGAGGTAGAATTTCTAAATGAATGAATGGCCTCATAACCTGAAATATTATAGAATAAACATTCACCAGCATCTGCAGATAGCCATGTCTCAGAAATGACAACACAATCTATATTCTGAATAGCATCCAGTCGATAGCAATCATCTCCAATTTCCCATTTCGCAAGCTTCTATCATTAAGGTACATTATCCTCTAAGATGGGATAGAACTTAGTGACGAAATGAATTTACCACACTCGAAATATGATCTCCATTGTAATTCACTCATAATTTACTGATAAGTTTGTTCTATAGGTAGTACATTATCATTCAATGCTCTTGATCCAGCGATACCAAGTAGTTTGTCAATGTACTGCTCGGTCTTAATAGTAAACTGTTCAGAGGAATTGCTGAAATTTTTGTCAGAATTCTGCCTTGTCGGACAAATACCCTTTCTAGCCCCATATTTCTCTCTTCGCGAGCTTTATTGAAAAGGGTCTCGTTGTACAGGTCAGAATTGACAAATTCCTTACCATTGTCAGATCTAAAACTCTTTGGTGTCTTACCTTTCTGAGTTTCACAATATGCAACAAAATCCTTGACTTTCTCCTTGGTTTCAGATTTTTGTTTCAAAAAATAAACAAATATCTTCCTGGAAAAATCGACAATTATTGTCATCATGTATTTAACACCATTCCAGGTCTCAGGGAGCGGCCCACACAGATCAGAGTGCAACAAGTCCAAAAAACTTTCACTCCTCGAGTGACTTATCTGTGGAAATGACTGCCTTTGCTGCTTCCCGAGAACACATGGTTCACACAATTCCTTTGATAATTCCTTAAATTAAACAACATCAGACATTTGACTTAAGACCTGTAGCTTCTGTTGCCCAACGTGGCCCAACCGCTGATGCCACAAATTGTAATCAGAAACATCACCAACAAGGGTAGACTTATCTTGGTTAACATTCAGATAATATAGACCATTCAAAACTGAACCAGTTGCTAGCACGCTACCATTCACTGAGCAATTCTCTGAATCCAAGATTTCACATCCATTTTTGTTAAACACAACAACAGCACCCCTTGTAATCATCTGACTTACCGACAGCAAGTTAACACTCAGTCCTGGAACATGCATCACGTCTGACAGATTATTAATACTGTCGCTTACATTCAGTGCAATGTCACCAACTCCTTGTACAGACAACTTATCATTATTACCAATTACAATGTTTATATCAGGATCATCATAGAGCCTCCGTGGCTTAGGCGGCAGCACGCCGGCCTCTCACCGCTGGATCCGTGGTTCAAATCCCGGTCACTCCATGTGAGATCTGTGCTGGACAAAACGGAGGCAGACAGGTTTTTCTCCGGGTACTCCGGTTTTCCCTGTCAAAATTTCATTCCAGCAACACTCTCCAATATCATTTCATTTCATCTGTCATTCATTTAATCGTTGCCCCAGAGGAGTGTGTCAGGCCTCGGCAGCCGGCACAGTTCATATCCTCGCCGCTCGATGGGGGCTTCATTCATTCCATTCCTGACCCGGTCGGAGACTGGAAGCAGGCTGTGGATTTTAATTTTCATATCAGGATGATCATTGCATTTATAATTTGACATAAAATAGCGTCCTTCCTCTTTCTCTGAACAAAACGCACAACGATGGGCTTTGGATAGTTTTTACTGTAGGATGACACCCTATAGATGGTGTCAATGTTATGTTCCTGAATAGGCACATCCAGAATATTGCAAGAAAGAGAGATAACTAAGAATCTTGCAACAAACGAAGCTAGGAAGATCACAAAACAAGAAAACAGTAGCAATAAAAGAAACAACAAAGCTCAAACGGCGTTAATGAAATCGTTGAAGAAAAAATTAGATAAGAGGACTTAATTGTAACGAAAGCCGACAAGAAGAACACAACAGTAATCATGAAAAAAGCCGAATACGTAAATAAAACGGTAGATTTCATAAACGACAATGGAATAAATAAGATAATAAATTCAAAACCAATGTGCTAAATATAAAAGAGTATATTCTCACGAAGTCAGGGAAAACTAAAATCATAGACATGAACCCACAAGGACACTTGCCCCATTAGACCAACAATAGAGGCGCGCCAGTCTAAATATAAGTAGGTAGTTAATAAAACTTCTGAGGGATAGGTTAATTATCAGAAACGACGTCTTAGTAAAAAACACAACTGAATTAGTCAATAATATGGGGTCCATAAACATATAACCAAGCCCGAAAAAGATTTCTTTCGTCATCACTAACATGTATACGTACCGGTAAAAGAAGCAATAAAGGTAATTGGAGGCACTCTAAAAGAGAATAACTCAGAAAAAGAAAGGGAATAACTAGTAGAATTGCTAGTCACATTCATCCAGAATGTGTTTCAATTTCAGGGCAAAATATATGAACAGTCATCAAGTCTAGCTTTGCGGTCACCACTTAGCGGCCTAATTGCCAACGTATTCATGAACAGTTTAGAGAACAAATTTCTCGAAGGAAATTCCGCCCAAGGCATCATACATTGGAGTAGATACATAGGTGACGTCATTTGCGTATAAGACACAGAAATATCCAACGAAAATGCATTACTCCAATCAATCAAAAACTTGCACAAATCCATTAATAATACACAATGGAAACGGAAAATAACTAGCGAAGAAATTACTTAGATCTGATAATCCATCGAGCGGACCACAATTTAACGTACTCCATATACCGTAAGAAGACGCAAACGTCCTACACTGTTGATAACTACTCAAATCACCCAAATTCACCCAAATTAGCAGGCATCAAATCCATGGTAAACAGGGCTATCAGCATACCTACTGTATGTCATCACGAAATTTCAATAAAGAAATCGACTCGACAAAACAGATAGCAACGGAGAACAACTTTTCGCCCCACACGGTTAACTTGATACTAGATAAACAACGAAAGAAAAAAGAGGATAATTTACCACCCCAAAATGAAAATAAGTACGTATGATTCAATTTCGTGAACAAAAACACATATAAAGTAACAAATATCTTCAAGAAACAAGGACTAAATATTGCTTTCAGAACTAACAACTCACTCGGTAAACACCTATACAATAGCTACGTAACAAAGAAACACCCGCTCTCAAACTCAGGCGCGTATCTGTTCACATGGCAAGATGACGGATATAATGCTAACTGTGACGGACAGAGTGGAAGACAAATCGGAACACGTTACAAAGAACATAAAAAAGCGATTAAACACAAGAAACATTACGCCATATGCGAATACACGTACGACACTGTTTGACTAACATACAAACAGACTTGAAAAAGAACTGGCAAAATTTTACACTACGAATCAAAGGGAAAATCTCTCGACAAACCAGGACGCAGGAGTTTACAAAGTGCCTTGCTCCTGTGAACAGGTTTACATAGGGCAAACAAAAAGACGCGTTTCTATTAGGATTTCAGAGCACATTCGAGACACAAAACAGATAAACTACAGATCTGCAATAGCTGAACATGCTGACGTCACGAAACACGCCATCGAATTTAATAAGGCCGAAACTGTTGCTAAAATTCCCGGATATCAAAACAGGTTAATTAGAGAGACAATAGAGGTCGTGAAGCATCCCAATAATTTCAATCGCGAAGATGGGTTCAAGCTTAGCAACATTTGGAAAGTTCTCCTAGCGGGCGACTGCCAGGGGCGGGGACCAATCAGCGAGCAGCGTGACGACAATGCAGGGCAAGCAAGCACATCTGACTGGCAATAACCGTTAGTTTGAGTACGGACACCAACTCGTACCTACCCATGATTGAGGCTGCTGCAATGTCAGCCGAAACGTCGAGAAATAATAACCGATATGCGACGCGGCTCAATCCTGTAAGCCAAGATGATAAACTAGACACCGGCCGCGAAAGCCTACGATCTAAATATATACACCTCTACGGGGAGGAAACTCACTCCTACAGCAGGAAATTGGACATTCTACGTCAGAAAAAGTCACGCTTGCTGAGCTCACTTGCCTTTTTGAAACGCTGCAGAGACTACGACATTTCACCTAAGTTTATCAAGGTAAAACATCATATTTCTTCGCCTGCAGCGAGGAGAATTTTACTCCGAACTGAAAGTGCCCTATTACGTGAACGAGTCCGGAACTACCGTCGTGAACTAGATGTGGTGACCCGAGAACTACATGACATACACTTCAAGCTAACGACTGTCTCCTGACGATTGGAAGATGTTGGATAACATAACCGCGAGACAAGAAGATTCCATATTACAGAACAACAGCAACACATAAAAAGAAATTTGACTTGCTGCAACAAAGGCAGAAACCACCTTCAACGTATGCACTAGATAGGAAGCGCACTGTGATCAACATGTCATCCCTGCCACTGAACGAGCCCAGTAAGGACCTGTTAGCCAAAGGACTTAATTACGCAATCACGCCGAGACGCCCTCCTACGGAAGATCTTACCTGCGGGGTAGACGCTTCTATCCGTCATCTACCAGCCTTAGAAGCAGAAGAAATTAGAGCAGAGGCCTCTCAGATCATCAAACATGCCAGGCCCGTTTCAAGCAACATCAGCAGGGAAGAACGTCAGGCCCTTAAAAAGCTACGAAGCAATGAAAGCATTACGATTTTGCCAGCAGACAAAGGGAATGCTACGATTGTATTTGACACCCAAGACTACGTGGATAATGTTCACAGCCTCCTTTCAGACACAGCTTATAAGGCGATCCCGAAGAACCCCATAAGGAAGATAGAAGTAACGACGACGCGACTAATTAAGGAGTCATCTATTCCAGAAGAGAAGCAGAAATCCCTAGTACCTCGCTACTCAAGAACTCCCACGTTCTACGGCCTACCTAAAATACACAAGCCCGATGTGCCTCTGAGGCCTATAGGTAGCGCCATAGCGTCTCCAACTCATGCTCTGGCTAAAAATTTGAACCAGGTACTGCAGCTATTATTCCCTCCGCCAGCCTGTCACGTGAAAAACTCGCAGCACTTTACTTATATCAGAGCGAGTATAAACCTGAGTGACGGTGATCTACTGGTAAGCTTCGATGTGGAGTCCATATTTACCAGGGTTCCTGTACCTGACGCCACACAGTTAATCAGGGAAAAACTTACAGCCACAGGAGGTCCAACGGACTTAGTGGATTTAGCTGAACACTGCGTTAACTCCACAGTCTTCGTATTCAATGGGCAGATGTTTCAGCAAACGGAAGGAGCAGCCATGGGTTCCCCCCCTCTCTCCACTACTGGCTAACGTGTTCATGGCTAACTTCGAAGAAGAAGCGATAAAGGAGAGCCCATTGAAGCCTAAGTATTGGTTCAGATACGTAGACGACGTCTTTTTGATATGGGAACATGGACGCACCACACTCCAGAACTTTCTAAACTTCATGTGCTCCAGACATCCGAGCATCAACTTCACAATGGAAGTAGAAGAAAATAATCAGCTGGCCTTCTTAGACGTTCTGCTCTATAAACGAACAGATAACACTCTCGGACACAGGGTCTATAGGACAGATACTCACACAGATCGGTACCTACATGCTAACTCAAGTCATCCTCCATCGCAGAAAGAAATGGTAGCTAGAACACCCCTCACCAGAGCCAACAACATTTGCGATAAGGATAGCGTGAATGAAGAGAAGAAACATGTTTGGAACACGCTCCTAGCTAATGGCTACAGCAAAGGACGAATAAATAGGGCCACACGGAAGGTAGAACAATGCCGAAGAACTGGCAAAAAGAACAAAGATATGCCCTATCATAAAGACTTTCTGCCTTACGTACAGGGGTTGACAGATAAAATCGCCAGGTTGCTTAAGAAACACGATGTGACAACTGTGATGCATCCTATAAACAAGCTGACGCAAGTGGTGCGTAAATCAAACGAGATAAAGCTACCAAACCAGGACGCAGGAGTTTACAAACTGCCTTGCGTCTGTGGACAGGTTTACATAGGGCAAACAAAAATACGCGTTTCCATTAGGATTTCTGAGCACAGTCGAGACCGAAACAGATAAACTACAGATCTGCAATAGCTGAACATGCTGACGTCACGAGACACGCCATCGAATTTGATAAGGCCGAAACTGTTGCTAAAATTCCCGGATATCAAAACAGGTTAATTAGAGAGACAATAGAGACAATAGCATCCCAATAATTGCAATCGCGAAGATGGTTCAAACTTAGTAACATTTGGAAAGTTCTCCTAGCGCGCGACTGCCAGGGGCGGGGACCAATCAGCGAGCAGCGTGACGACAATGCAGGGCAAGCAAGCACATCTGACTGGCAATAACCGTTAGTTTGAGTACGGACACCAACTCGTACCTATCCATGATTAAGGCTGCTGCAATGTCAGCCGAAACGTCGGGAAATAATAACCGATATGCGATGCGGCTCAATCCTGTAAACCAAGATGAAAAGCTTATGATTATCTAATTATGGAACAGGATTTTGAATTCTCCGCCGTAAAAATACAGCAGTTTAAGCTAATAATCGTACGCAAATACCGTTCTCCGTCAGGAAATTTTCGTTTATTTATAGACAAATTAGAATTGTTACTCAATGGCATGAGCAAAGTAAATTTTGATGTAATAATTTGTGGGGATGTAAATGTGGATTTCCTAGAATGTGACGAAATGGTGAATTATTAACACAATTAATAATTTCCTATGGACTGAAACCTACAATAAATACCCTGACAAAAATGACAAAAATTATTAAAACTACTCCCAATCAAATTTTCATAAATAAAGATAAATAACCCCATTCAATAGAAGTCTATTGCCCGGGTTTTAGTGACCACTATGGCCAAATACTGAGCTTTGAAGTACACGACAAAACAATAATAATGATAATGGAATAAAATCAAAGTGCAGGTCATTCACTGAAACTAATGTTACATATTTCAATGACTTATTAAATACGGAAACAAGGTCAGAAGATTATAAACTAGAAAATGTTAATGATAAATTTAATGCATTTAACAGTACCCTAAAACTCTATTTTGAAACAGCACTCCGCTTTAAAAAAAAGAGAAATTCAAAATTACAAAACTAGCAATTGGATAACAACAGAGATTATAAATTCATGTCAAAGAAAGATTTTTCTACACAAAATATATAAACAATACCAAACAACGCCTGAATTCAATTTATACCACAAAAAATACACTAGCATATTAAGTAAGGTATTAAGGCTAGCAAAGGAAATGAATAATGATAATTTTATTTCCCAATCATCTATTAAAAACAGGGCTATGTGGTCCGTGATAAAGAAGGAAACTTGGAATTCTGCTAAATTACAAAGGAACATTACACTGACCTGCAATAACAAAGTGTTTAATAATCCAGAGAAAATTGCAAATATTTTAATGACTATCTTCCGGTAATTCCACAAAAATTATCAAATAAATCAGAGGTAAATACACTCAATTCTAATAATAAAATAAATATATGTACCGGTACTGATTTTTTATTTATAAATCAAGTCACATGTGATGAGGTAAGAATTGTTATAATAGAGCTAAAAATAAATTCTTCGCTGGCAATGATGGCATCCCTGATGCAATTTTAAAAAATTGTGCAGAAAATATAAAAAATCCACTTAAGCACTTAATAAACAGTTCATTTCTCTCAGGAACTTACCCGGATATTTTGAAGATATCAAAAGTAATTCCAGTGCTCAAGAAAGTTCAAAAGATGAATTAGATAAATATTGTCATATTACCTTACCAACTGGTATTGAAACGATTGTGGAAGAAATCATGTATAAGAGACTGATAAGTTTTATAGTAAAAAATGAAATACTATCAAACTCACAACATGGATTCAGAACGGAAAAATCCACACAGACAGCAATTTATGAATGTATTAATAGTATACTGAAATGAATTGACAATAACGAACAAGTAGCTGGCCTATTCTTGGATTTATCGAAAGCGTTTGATGTTGTTGACCATAAAATCCTCCTTACCAGACTAAATCAATATGGTGTTAGAGGTCTAGCTAATAAATGGATAGAGTCTTACTTAACAAGGCGTAAACAAATAGTAAGCTTGAGACACAAGGATGATGGAACCAAATTACTTAATGAAACATTGTCCAATGAGCGTTTTATTAAATTTGGAAAAACCCCGGGGATCGATTTTGGGCCCACTACTCTTTCTTCTATATATCAATGATATAACACAGAAAGTTGATTCTCGTAAGGAAATTTTGTTTGTGGACGATACAACACTCGTAATAAAAGGTGAAACTAAACAGGTCTTACAGCAGTCTGCTGACTCTGTTACAGAAGAGTTAACCAAATGGTCGCCTCATAATAAACTATAACAAACAGTATCTCTAAATTTCCACAATATACAGAATAGAAATCCTGCGACGCCCAATATAACATAAAATGATCATCAAATAGAAAATAAATCAGAAATAAAGTTTTTAGGACTATGGATACAACATGGCTTGAAATGGAATAAACATATACAATATCGAAATACTAAACTAAACTCGATGTGCTTGGGGTTACGTATTTTGAAAACTTGCAAAAGCATGTACAAATTAAGAAATACGTATTTTGCTTATTTCCATTCATACTTATCATATAGGGTCTTATTTTGGTGTATATCACCAGATGTACTAAGCACGTGTAGGATGCAAAAGAGGGTGATTAGAATTATGGCGAATGTAAACACTAGAGACACATGTAGACCTCTGTTTAAAGATTTAAACATAAGCCCACTGCCCTGCATTCATATCTTTGAATATTATTTTTTTTTTCAAAGAATTTTATGAATAAAGTCGTTTATCTTAAAACAAATAATGATGTTCATAGGCATAACACAAGACAAAATCAAAACATTTATATTTCACACACGCACAAGCATGCGGAAAGATGGCGTCACAGTGAAAGTGTAGTGAAATAGCAGCTAGTGCAAATATCTTATTTGATAAAAATGGTAAAATATTATAACTGAGGTTTAAAATGTATTAAGTCCTTAGGTCAAGTGAAATACGGAATATTGACAGTATTTAGAAATTCTTATTGATAATTTAATAAAGAGAAACTAAGTTCTGAGAACGTGTATCCAAGATTCGATGACTTCTTCGATCACTGTTTGAACCAAGTAGAGCAGTGGTGCTTTTACGAGATTGCACCCGATTAGAAGATATACGTATTTCACATTCTCCTTTATCAGTAGGTGATTAGATTAAATCATTTAGGTAGTAATAATTAAAATAAATTTAGTGAAATTTGGTGTTAACATCTAGGCTAACTCAGATCTCTAGTATGGCGTCAGTAAACAGTGTTAGTGTCTCGTCAGGTAGTGTAACCGCTACAGATTTATGCTCGTCATGCAAAATAAAAGTAAAAAATGCAAATAAAATCATCACAAGATCTCAGGTAAACTTGAATGAGGAGAGGAGTGAAACCGATTGTCGTAATGTACCGGAACCGTCATGTGAATGTCATAACCTGAGAATCGAACTGTCCTCAAAAGATGAAATTATAAAGCTGTTAAAGGAAGATATTGCTAAGTTAATGGAAGAGATGAATACATTAAAAGGAAACAGAGAAAAAAGCAAGGAAACTTGGTCAAAAGTGGTTGCTGGTAGTGTAAGATCGAATAAGCCTAGGCCTAAAAATGGAGTAAATGAAATTCCCATCCCAAATTCATTTGGTGCGCTTTCCGAAGAGAATGATGACTTTCTTCAAGAAGAAAAGAAGAAAGTGAAAAAGAGAAAATCCAGGAAGATGCGGATATTTTCGGATAGTCACGGGTGAGATATAGCAGGAAACGTTCTGGAGAGAAACGGAAAAATGTAGGTCACTTCGACAGTAAAACCAGGAGCTCCAATTGCAGCGGTAACGGACGGGATGGTAGGAGAGTGTGCGTCCCTAACTTCAAAGGATTATGCAGTTATCATCGCTGGAGCAAACGACGTGTACAGAAACGAGAGTAAACAAGTAATCAAAGATTTAAAGGGTACATTGCCATCCATGCATAACACAAATGTCATTATTGTAAACTTTCCACAGAGATATGACTTAATTCGCAAATCATGTGTAAATGTAGAAATAGAATGGAAAAATTACTTAAATTTGTAAGAGTTTTCAAAATGTCCAAATTATAGATGTAAGTAAATTAGACAGGAAGTTCCACACTCGGCATAGCCTACACTTAAATAGGTTAGGAAAAGAGTATCTTAGTGATGAAATCTGCAAAATTGTAAATTCAAATGGTAAGAATAGTTCAACAGTAATATCTTTAGAGCGGAAGCAGGGAAACTGGTAAAAGAAGCCAAACGTGAGGTTTGGCATTCAGATCTTTTGATGTCAAATTTAACTGAGTGCAACAATGGTATTTCGTATTTGTCTAGCAACAATAATAATAACAATTATGATAATAATCATCATCATCATCATTTCCCCTTATCCAGCTCCTGCCGGGTCGGGGTATTTATGGCACTTCTCCATATGATAATAATAATGCAATTAAATCAACAACACAAGCTTGCAAAAGTAACAAATTTAAAATTTACCACCAGAATGTTCAGTCCCTCTATAATAAAATAATTGATTTACATAAATCTAATGCTTAAAAATAAACTTAAAGACCTCTCAGCACTATGTATTTCAGAACATTGGCTGAAAGAGGAACAACTCGATTTCATTCAATTCCCAGGGTTTGTACTAGCTAGTTAATACTCTATATCTAATATTAGCCATGGTGGTACTTGTATCTTCTAAAGAAATAATTTAGAGCATGAACAGTTAACAGCTTATGAGTATCTAAATATGGAACAGGATTTTGAATTCTCTGCCGTAAAAATACAGCAGTTTAAGTTAATAATTGTATCCGTATATCGTTCTCCGTCAGGAAAGTTTCGTTTATTTATAGATAAATTAGAATTGTTACTCAATAACATGCGCAAAGTAAATTTGGATATAATAATTTGTGGGGATGTAAATGTGGAATTCTTAAACTGTGATAGAAATTGAGAATTATTAACACAGTTACTAATTTCCTATGGACTGAAACCTACAGTAAATACCCCAACACGAATAAAAACAAGCAGTTCGTGAAGAACTGAATAGCCTATTTTCATATATCCCACTGGTCTCTTCTATTAAAACTCTCCCGGCTATTAAAAGGATTTTCCATGTGATGTACTAAATAGCTTTTGGTTCGCGATCTCCGTCCTCATCGTCGGCTGTTACTCGATTCCGACCGGGTGAGTTAGCCGAGGTCGTTGCGGCATGACTGTTGGCAGTCGCTCACATCCGGGAGGCGAGGAGGTTCGAATCCCCCCGCCGGCAACCTTGAAGATGGTCTTCTGTGGTTTCCCATCTTCCTTCCAGGCAAATGCCGGGGTTGGTCCTTAACTATAGGCCACAGCCGCTACCTTCCAACTCCTCGACCCTCCCTTCCAACTTTCCTCCCCAACGGTACTTGTAGCTCACCAATTGGGTGTCCGTCTCGAAGCAGCTACAAAACTGGCGAGCCGAACATGTCCTCGGACACTCCCGGCACTAAAAGCCATACGCTAAAAAAAACTCGATTCCGAATACATTTACTTCTTCCTATATAGAGCTTTTCAAACCAGCTTGTGGATGTGTTTCTGGTGACTAAACAGGCCAATCCTGGCGTAAAACATGCGCCCACAAAAATTGCACTGAATGGTTAGGGGACGGCGGGGTTGTAATTGACGAAGCTTTCTTGCTTGTCGCTTGGCCTCTCCATGTCTGCGACGTTCCTCTTCAAATACGTTGACAGCGGTCGATGTTGTGTTCCGCCACAGTAAATGGTCCCGCAGCAGATGTTTCCCTTGAGTGGATATGTATACCAGTCGTCGTCATGATGTGTTTTAGCTGGTCTTTAAAACGCCCCATGAGGTCTAGTGCCGGAGCAAAGTTCACCATAAGTGACTCACTCATACGGTGAACCATCTATATCTTCAACATCATTACACCGGGTGATTTAGCCGTGGTCGTTACGGCATGGCTGCTGGCAGTCGCTCACATCCGGGAGGCGAGGTTCGAATCCCCCCGCCAGCAACCTTGAAGATGGTCTTCTGTGGTTTCCCATCTTCCTTCCAGGCGAATGCCGGAGTTGGTCCCTAACTATAGGCCACAGCCGCTACCTTCCAACTCCTCGTCCTTACATTCACACTTTCCTCCCCAGACAACACTCCACACGTACCGGTACGTGTAGCTCACCCATTGGGTGTCTGCCTCGAAGCAGCTACAAAAAAGGCGAGCCGAACATGTCCTCGGACACTCCCGGCATTAAAAGCCATACGCTAAAAAATCATTACAATGAGAAGTAATGTACTAGAATATACAGCTTTCAATCTGGGTGATCAGGACTCCTCTCGCGAGACGGCATCTTTCTGTAAAGAACCATGAGGGAGATATGGAACTGCGCCCATAATCAGTGGTATTTCCAGATCCATTTAATTAGGCCGATTGAACTGTGCCCATAGTCAAGTCGGCCGTTAGCCCAAGTTCGGTTTAAGGGGAAGTGACGGACTGTCTCCCACCACTAGCTTCTGCACTGCTGAGAATAAGAGGTAGTCCCCCGTCTCGATAAGCAGCTGTACTACGGGCCTTCAGGGGTGGCAGCTAATCACACTAACCACTACACCACAGAGACGAATAATAATAATAACAATAATAATAATAATGAAAATCCACAGCCTTTTTCCAGTCATTGGACCGGGTCAGGGTTGGAATGAATGAAGCCCCCATCTAGCGGCGAGGATAGGCATTGTGCCGGCTTCTGAAGCCTGTCGCACTCCTCTGGGACAATGATTAATGAATGACAGATGAAATGAAATTATATTGGAGTGTGTTGCTGGAATGAAAGATGACAAGGAAAACCGGAGTACCCGGAGAAAAACCTTCCCCGCCTCCGTTTTGCCAAGCACAAATCTCACATGGAGTGACAAGGATTTGAAGCACGGAACTCAGCGGCGAGAGGCCGGCGCGCTGCCGCCTAAGCCACGGAGGCTACACTAATAATAATAATAAAACTCTCTCTAATCCACCATAAATAACTACCCCTCTAAAAATATAATAATCTTCTAAATGGTAAGATTACCTCAAACTAGATTATTAAACATTTGCAATAACAAAACTATTTCTAAAATATGGTTCGGTTGTCGAAAACATCCCAATGTACCAGTTAATGCTGATATTGCTAGATCAAAAATTAATTATTAGTCAGTTTTGAAAACTGTACCTGTTTTATGTATCCCAGGCCAACACTAATCCCTTGTCCGGAATCTGGTATATTTAGTTGTTCGCAATCTGGACGGTTTTTGACTTGTTCCCAATCAAGAGACAACCGATTTGAAATGAGTCACTTCAAATTCACACCACTTGTCACAACATAATTCGGTAGAGGGGTGGAGGAAGGGAACCTACCTGACCGCTCTCAATGGGCGCAGTTCCACTGCCACTTTTGAAAGGTTTATGCTAATGACCAGGGTCATTAGTGAAGCTTGGGCGCAGTTCAATACAACCCAACAATGAGAATTAATTTTTAGGAAAGTCACATTTACGACTTGTATGATTTACGAAAAGTAAGCTATAGAATTTAGTGCCATTACATAATGATTGCTATCATAGCCCATCATACAAAGCATATTTTCAATCGCCTGAATAAGATAACGTGATATAAACAAGTAGTTCCGTGAAGAACTATGCAGCCTATTTTCATATATCCTACTTATGATAACTGACACTATGAACATACAAAATTTCAGTTTGATTGCTGTAATAGATTCGTAGATATTTAGAACCGACTAAATATTTTGGATGGTCACCATGTTGGATTTTATATATGTAGGTCCTAGAGTTATGTACTGTTACATGAAGATTATTGTGTACGTGTAGCATTCAAATTTCAATCACATGATTAGGATACAAGAAGTAACAAGGAGATTTTAAAATTTCGCACAGCTGCCATCTTGTGGTTATGGAAACAATTGAAATAAATTAGATGCCAGTGGATTAACATTCGTATAAGGATTTACTGTACCAAGTTTCACTGCACTAGGATGGTTAAATTGCGAGAAACGTCCAATTAAATATTTATACTTCGCGTCGCCGCCATGTTGGATTTGTGAACACCAGGTTATTTAAAGTCCTATAGGTGAACTTATGTTCATAGCCCCTGTGAACATAAAGAAATTCAGTTTGATTGCTTCAATAGATTCGTAGATATTTTGAGCCGTCTAAATATTTCGGATGGTCGCCATGTAGGATTGTTAAATGTATAGGCCATAGAGTCATGTACCATTAAAGGAAAATTATGGCGTAGGTTCATTATTCAAACTTTCACTTCGATCGCATGATTACGACACAAGAAATAAAAACTTAATTTTAAAATTCGCACAGCCGCCATTTTGAGGTTATATAAACAATTGAACTAAATTGGATACCAGTGCATTACAATGTGTATAAACATTTCCTGTACCAGATTTCATTGCGTTTGGAATAGTGCTCCCTATTACCCGTGTACCCGTGTACCCGCACAACCGTGTTTTTAAGATCCGTGTGCTAAGAATCCGGGTTCTACTATTTACCCGTGTACCCGTGTATTCGTGTAATTACGACCGGGTACACGGGTCACACCGAATATTGTTAAAGAGTGCCGTGTCTGGTAACCTTGCTCGAACATCTGTTCACGGCAATATCGTGCCATTTATACATGCATTTAGAAATCGTGTTTGCGTGTGCAATGTGTCCCCTCGCGTTTATTCGAATCGAAGCACTGTGAAATTAATTAATTATTTGATTGATTATAAAGGTTAGTTCCGAGGATGAGAGAGGAGTAGATACAAAACTATATGTAACGGAATATAATTTATTATTTGCACTGTCATTTGACCAAAATGTAACTAAACAACAAAATTAAAATATCAGGCGTATGAAACGAATACAAAATATAACAGTATAATAAGAACAACAATTTCTAGAATTATGACTCATTGACCAATTTACTTTAAGAAAGCTTTGTTTTGGAACAAGAATACTAAGAGGTTTACATTTTCTGGCAGAAGACAATTCCGTTTGGCTGTGACAATGTTTCCAGCAGAGGAAAAGCACCTTTCGGAGCTTGTGGATGTTGCTGGAATACTCAAGTATTTTTTCGCTAGAGCAGCAACCGCAGGATATTTGTGTTCCCTTGCATTCCACCACTCGAACGGGTTCGTGTCAAAACGAATCTGTGCCTCCGAAAGAAAATCTTCAAATTGAGATTCAGGGCTGTTCCTTCTCCCACATGGCATTTGATACAAGAACTCCAGGGCACTACTGGTGGAGGGTTGATCGGGATTAATCAAGACTTCAGCTGGTGCATCGCTCTGAAGCTTATGAAGCACTCTGACGTGAATACATCGTCGAGCCTCTGCTGTCTCATCTACCAAATCCTTATACCTCGGGTCGAGGAAAGATGCAATATGTCTGGCTGTGACAGTACTATCATTTATCCATAGGAGGCCGAATCGATCGTTAAATTCACAGACCAAGGTAGACTGCACGTCCTCGAGGAAGCTGTCGTCCGACAACTCCTGGGTGCTGAGGTGATTTTTAATTAGCGTCTGTATTAGTGGCCGGACCATCGATATGGGAGAATTGTCACCGCAAAAGAGAGTGGTTACCACTTCCACAGGTTTAAGGAGCTTGTTCAAAACCTCCATGTGATGCCACTCCTGTTCAGTTACTTGGAGCTTCTGTGCTGTGGCCATTGGCGTGCATGTCCGGTCACCTAGGACGTTGCTGACGGGGTTCCTGTTTTTCAAAAGGCGCTCGATCATGGCAAAAGTTGAATTCCAGCGGGTGTTGCAGCTCTGAACCAGGGGTTGTTCGGGCATTAAAAGTTGTGCTTGCAATTTTGTCAGCGCACTGGAGGCAACGTTAGAGTGCCGAAAATGGCCAACTATCTTTCTTGCTTTCAGACACACATTAGCAGCCTTTACATGAGCAAGAACCTTGTTTGCAGCAAGCTGTACAGAATGTGCAGCACAAGTCACTTTATCCTTCTCCAGCACATCAAGAGCGCGCACAGCGTTGACGACGTTGTACGCGTTGTCAGTGACGATGGCGGTGATCGTGTCCTGCACATTCCATTCTTCTGCAACCAATTGCAATTCCGATGCCAGATTTTCTGAGGTGCGGCGGTCTTCCATTTCATGCGTGGTAAGCGTCATCGCCTTTGGAACCCACTGGGAGTCGATGGTGTGAGCCGTTACCGTCAGGAAAGACGTTTGTGAGCGAGATGTCCAACAGTCAGATGTAAGGGCAACGCTTGATGCCGCTGATAGTTCACACCGCACATTCTCTCTGACACCATCGGCTAGTAGAGCCAGTCTCCGCTTAAGGGCATCCTCTAAAATACACAAGTAATTGGGCTCTACAACTGCCATGAACTGCCTAAACCCTTCACTGGCACAAAATGACAAAGGCAGTTGGTTCACAGCAACCATCCTTGCAAGAGCCTGATGTATTTCCTCTGAGCGTATGGTATCGCACGGACGGTGTGCGTTACCTTCCACGCGTCGCCTGCGTCGTCTCTTGGCTCGGAATGACCGTACCTGTTCCTGCTCCTCATCATCAACATGGTCACCATCTTCAGTGTCTTCCTTTGTTGCCTCCGCTTCATGCCTGTAATAATACCATATCATTTTTAATGTCGGTGCGAAATGAAAGCCTTCACAACGAGGAAGGTCCTGTGCATTATAAGCGCAAATCCTGGAAAGTTGCATTGGAGATAAACAAGATCACCGCCTTTCCATTTCGCCGGTACTCGCCACCACCGTGAATATAGCACTTGCCGACGATTGAAATGCACGCATGTCTGGCCATTTCTGTGCGGAGAGCAGGATGACTCGACTGATTCGCTAATATCTGTGAAATTGTCTATGTACACGGCACACGCCACCAGGCACAACCCCACGCCGCGCACGCTCGTCCTGAAGCTCCCGTAGGTCGCCACCGTTGCGTTCCCGATAAGCCCATTTGTCTAATTGTTGGGACCTTTTATAATTTACGGTATGCAATTTCCCTCATTTTAACAATCCACCATCTAAATAGTATACGTCATCGAAGAGTTGTATGACTTAGGCGAAGAACTATCGCTATTTATTGATGTGTAACATCTTTCCACTCGGTATCTGGACATTTTTGTGGAAGTGATTTTGGAAAAGGGACGGAAGTGGATGGGACGCGTGGTGGCGGAGATCGGTAGAACGACGTACTGTAGACCATGTGGCTATGGAGAATGTATATCGCATACAGTTTAGTTCAAGGTGTAGAGACCCCATTTAAGATATTCCTACAATAAATCATTTTCATGCTGAAAACAATTACGATTTATTAAATCTTCATACTTTTGCTGTATTCATATTTAATGTAAGCACTCGATGTACTGTCAGCCATGTGGCTATGTGGAATCTATATCGCATCAACAAACACTCCAAACAACGTAGGAATTCAGTATATTAACACAGACCACTAACAATAATTGAAACTTCGCTGGTCTAAACGTATCACTGGGAGAAACACATTTAATATACCTTCTGCACACCTAATTTTTAATCACTCGATCAGCAAAAAGAGGCCATTTTCAATAACATCTCTGGCATTGGTTCACTAACTGGCCGGTATAGAGCGCAGCTCGCATCAAGTAGGCAGTGGATTGCTTCCGCCGCGGCCAACTGGCTGCGAGCGCATCCAGTCGGCCGTGCTCCCGCATACCATAATTCAACTAGTTGAAGGTAGATGTCACTACTGCAGATCCATTGGAGAACTTTGTTTTAATTTAATATATATTTTCCATTGTAAACTTCACAATATAACGCTCAATTGTATAACGCCTCAGTACTCAAATAACAATAAATATGAAAAAACAAGCAAAAAAATACAACTCTGTTAGGATTAGAACCCCAGCCGGCAGGTTGGGAGACCAACGCTGTAACCACAGACCTAAATATGTCCTCCCAAAATGAATGTTATCAATCGATTAAGATACAACGTCTTAGCAAATAACAATTATGATTTATTAAGGTCAGGAATTTGCACTGGAATTATACAAGTAGTTATTTCAATGACCAACAGAGTTCACTGTTAACAAGGGATTTGCGCTCCCGGGACACACATAGTAGGATAACATGTTACACATCATATGCGACTACTGTGAGGCTCGTATATTCCTTTTTAACGTGTGCGCTAAATACCGGTGCGCGACGGAGTGAGCGGCGGCGTGCTGCCGTGGTGGCGCGCGGTAAGTGGATAAGCGAGTGTGAAGGTGGCATGAACTGAAAATAATACAGATCGTAGCGAATCAGTCAAGTAGTCTACATTAGACTGAAATGACTGGAAAAGCGGTAAATTTCAACATATGTCCAATTCCATTTGGGGAAGGCAGCGCCGCGGCGCCGGCGCGACACCACTTCGCCTTCGGCGCTGATGACATGGTCTACTGACCGAAGGCGGTGGGAGTGTCGCGGAAGCGCTTGCGTCTAGCCGTGAAAGTGTGTTGTTTACAGAAGTTGGTCGTATGTAAACAAAACCAACGTAAACAGTACAGGACTATTTATTGTCAAATCAGAAATACATTTCTGTAGGAGGTCGTGGTAACCACGGTACGCTTACCCATACGTATGGCGTTACACAATTTGTATACATAATTACTTACCCACATTTGCTTGGCGACGTTTGTTGATTTTCCATCTTCCGGTGTATCGTTTTCAAGTGGCGTCCGATAGCTCCCGTAGACCCACCAGCACAGGAATACTCATTGTTTTCGGTAGGAGAACATAGAGAGCAATAGGCCTTATCTCCTTTCCGTACCGCGTACTTCCATACCCAACTGCTTGTTTTCCCCATTTCTCCTCTACCAGGCAGCGCGTGCTAGCTGTGGTTTGACTACTATGATCGTACTGAAATGAACGCGTGTTCTTCGATCAGGTTAGAATTCTGCCCACCAGGGGCGCCCTAACGAATAAGGGATGCGCGGTGCCCGAAAATTTGAATCATTCGGTGCCGTGTTCATAGTATTTCGAAAACATCCTTTCACAAAGTACGCAGTGTTGTCGTTTCACTTATTCTTCGTAATAGCAAAAACTTTATATTTTTATGTTTGCTGTGTTCGTCTTCCCGTTTCTACATTTGTTTTCAATTAAATGGGCCATTAGTGCCACAAAATGTCAAAAACATTCTTCCAAAATCGAGAAAACCACATGGGCACACGATAAGACATATATACCCGTGAAACCCGTGTACGCGGACCTTCATACACGGGTACACAGTTGGTACTACTCCTGTACCCGTGTACACGTGTACTTACTGCTACACGGATTCTTAGAACGTACCTACCCGTGTACACGTGTCCCGGGTTACACGGGTACACGTCAATTCGTGTCTCATCGGTAGCCCTAGTTTGGAACATTAAATCGCGAGAAAGGTCTATTAAAATTTTTAATTCGTTTGGCCGCCATGTTCGTTTTGTATTTAACGAATTTTTGAAAGTCTTATACATGAACTTCCAGTAGTGCCCTTTATCTCCGTACAAAATTTCAGGGTGATACCGCTAATAGTTTCAGAGATATAGAATGCCGGTGAAATATTTCGCACATCCGCCATCTTGTGGTTATGTAAACAATTGAACGAAGTTTGATGTCGGTGCATTACAATGTGTATAAACATATACTGTACCAAGTTTTATTTGCGTTTGGTTGGTTAAAACGCGAGAAACGTCTATTTAAAAGTCGCCAATTCGCGTGGCCGCCATGTTGGTTTTGTAGTTACCAGTTTTTCAAAAGTCACATAAGTGAACTTCTAGTAGTTCCCTTTATCACCGTAAAAAATTCCAGGGTGATATGGGGAATAGTTTCGGAGATATTGAATGCTGGTGAAATATTTCGCACAGCCGCCATGTTGGATTGGTGAGACGTAACAAAATTTGAAGGGCATGGTCGGGATCGCCCGGAGTAGTGTTATGAACTTACCGAGTTTCATTGAAATCGCTCCAGCCGTATAGAAGTTATTAGGGACACACACACACCTCACACACACACACACGCGCACACACAGACACACGGACAAAAGGTGATCTCATAAGCCTATTTTTTCTAAATTGAAAATAGGCTAAAAATTAGTAAAACCACTCCTGATCAATTTTTTATAAATACAGATAAATATCACCATTCAATAGAATAGAATGTCCGGGTTTTAGTGACCACCATGGACAAATACTGAGTTTTTAAGTACCCGAAACAATCAATAATAATGATAATGGAATAAAATCAAAGGACAGGTCATTCACGGAAACAAATGTTACATATTTCAATTACTTATTAAATAAGGAAACATGGTAAGAAATTAATAAACTAGAAAATGTAAATTTAATGCATTTAATGCATTTAACAGTACCCTAAAACACTATTTTGAAACAGCATTCCCCTTTAAACAAATAACTATTCAAAATAAAAAACTAGCAATTGGATAGCAACAGGGATTATAAAATCATGTCAAAGAAAGAAATTTCTACACAAATTATATAAACAATACCACACAACACCAGAATACAATTTATACTACAAAAATACACTAGCATATTAAATAATGTAAAAAGACTAGCAAAGAAAATGCATAATGATAATGTTATTTCCCAATCATCTAATAAAAACAGGGCTATGTGGTCCGTGATAAAGAAAGAATCTGGAAAATCTGCTAAAATACAAAGGAACATTACACTGACCAGCAATAGTAAAGTGATTAACAATCCAGAGGAAATAGCAAACACTTTTAATGACTATTTTCTGGAAATTCCACAAACATTATTAAATAAATCGCAGGTAAATACACTAAATTCAAATAATAAAATAAATATATGCAGTGATTCTTTATTTATAAATCATGCCACAAGTGAAGAGGTAAGAATAGTTATAAAAGAGCTAAATAATAAATTCTGTGCTGACATTGATGGCATCCCTGATGCAATTTAAAAGAAATGCGCAGAAAATATAATAAATCCACTTACGCACTTAATAAACAGTTCAATTCTCTCAGGAACTTAACCGGATATTTTGAAGTTATCAAAAGTAATTCCAGTGCACAAAAACGGTTCAAAAGATGAATTAGATAACTATCGTCCTATTACCTTACCAACTGGTATTGCAAAAATTGTGGAAAAAATCATGTATAAGAGACTGATAAGTTTTATAGAAAAAATTAAATACTATCAAACTCACAACATGGATTCAGAACGAAAGATCTACACAGACAACAATTTATGAATGTAGTAATAGTATACTGACATTTATTGACAATAAGGAACATGAAACTGGCCTATTCTTGGAATTATCGAAAGCATTTGATCTTTTGACCATAAAATCCTCCGTACAAAACTAAGTCAATATGGTATTAGAGGTCTAGCTAATAAATGGATAGAGTCTTACTTAACAAGGCGTAAACAAATAGTAAGCTTGGGACACAAGGATGATGGAACCAAATTACTTAATGAAACATTGTCCAATGAGGGAATTATTAAATTTGGAGTACCCCAGGGATCGGTTTTGGGCCCACTACTCATTCTTCTATATATCAATGATATAACACAGAACGTTCGTTCTCATAAGGAAATTTTGTTTGTGGACGATACAACACTCGTAATGAAAGGTGAAACTAAACAGGTCTTACAGCAGTCTGCTGACTCCATTACAGAAGAGTTAACCAAATGGTCACAAGATAATCGCCTCATAATAAACTATAAAAAAACAGTATCTCTAAATTTCCACACTGTACAGAATTGGAATCCTGCGAAGCCCAATATAACATGACAGTGGCGTAGTCAGAGGGGCCGCCCCCTTCCAAAATAAATCCAGAAATTGGGGTTGGCATAAGCCTTCACATTTTCTTACGCCTCGAACAAATTTAGAACCTACAACGAAATGTTAATTACAGTAAATGCTTTGACGAAGAATGTACTACCAATCTTTTCACGGCCTGTCATCATTTCCGTGTCTGCACTGCTTGGAGGAGCTCAAATAACAGGGTAGCAATTAGGATTATGACATGAGGGAGGTTTTTTTTCCAAGAACAGTAGGTGCCTGAGTACTGGGGATACAAAAGTCAACCAAGAAATTAGGAGATTGCCAATTAGCAGGAGACCTCTCTGGAGAGGGCCAGTTATATCATGTCAGCTTTTAATTTCCATTTCCTGGAAATAGCAGTGTTAAAATGTCCCAGGCAACAGCCTTCAAGATTCTTTCAAAGGTTTTTATTTTTGGAGCAAATTTCATATACTGGGGTAGTTTATTGTATAATTTAACTCCAGTGTGAAAAGTTCCTTTTTGATACATGCTTGTGTGTGTGTGTGAAATATGAAACAATACTGGCTCAGCGTGGTTGATTGTCGCCACTGTCGAGATTTACGGTGATCGTGTGTCTGTGCGAGAGGAGATATACCGTTTGTGAGTGGTAGTATTGGGGAAGAGTCCAGAGTTGTTTGTTAGTTGCTCTTTTCTTTCTTCTTTTTGTCACATTAGCGACTGTTAAGATTTGTCATAAAGAAGGCAAAACTGGACACATCTTCGGTAAGTTATGAAAACCTTTTATTGTAGGTGTAGAAAATTGTGCCCCCATTTCATTATATAGGTACAGCTTTCACAAATAATTTTCTCTGAACGAGAAAGACGCAATGCTCACTGATAGAATGTAAAGTTATTCCATTTTTTTAAAAGGTTCGTATTTATTTTATTATTTAAAGGGTGCCACAGTTTCCTCTGAATATTAATAATAAACAAGATTGAGGTACCATTCACGGCGACCGTTAGGCTTACCTTAAAACAGCACTGTATAAATTACACTAACAGTAATATACCTAAATATTTTGCAACGTAGTGTAATGTATTTCTATAGCCCTCACTGTTGGGTGACAAATGTAACTGTTTCCTTAGTGCACGTTGTGCGTACAAACGTTATGTTTACTCTGACTAAGATATGTTGTATTAATGGGCGCTAAGACCTCAACGCTATGTTGAAATCTAAATTTATATTTAACAACACCTAGCTCTGGTAGAACACCTGCAAGAATCTTTACACTCAGATCGTGGTATGATTTGATCATTAATCCAACTAACAATTGTATCAGGAGAAGGAATTTGGTCTATATCTAATGCTACCTACTGAAAGCAAAATTGCATGGTTAAAAGAAATGAATTTATTATATAAAACAAGTATGGCAAAATTAATAATAATAATAATAATATATTTTCAATTTAAATTGGAGCGTTGCGATTTGAATATTACCGCTAGAGAATTACGTGGAAACGGAGTCGGCTGAATTACTGATTTTACTATTATTCCCAAGCTATGAAGTTACTGAAATACTGAAAATGAAACAAAGAAACGAGAGATTATGTAGTTCTGAGTCATTCGCGCTTACCATTGGAAATTGCCGTAGCATTTCCCTCGTACTTGATGCTGAAGAGCTTCCCATAGCCTTCTGGACGTCGTCATCTTCTTCTTCAGTTGTAGAAATATTTGTAGAAATGTTAACTTATGGTCCGGTCACACCGGAACCAACCACACGAGCAACCACAACGGTCAAGGTTTACAAAGATAATCGCCCTGCCTCCTCGGAGCGCAAACCATATATGCACTCGTCGCCTCTCCTCTCCGGAGCAGTCTTCTCCTCGCCCGCTCTCCACTGATTGGCTGAGCCACCACGCGATACTCCCCACCTCAGTGTCATTGCACTCGGCGCGACGAAGATGTCAATTACCGTTCCAGGCCATTTCGCCTTTTCTTGAAGCAGCAACCCCGCTTGCGTCATGCTTCTCGACAAGAATAAGCCTGCAGCCGAATTCCCAGTGACTCATCTCTCTCACAAACTCTAACTAACAAAATTCCGTAAAATTCCGTAATCATATAATTTTCCGCGATAATGTTGTTCGTAATAATTCGCTTGATAGTGTTTTCTATAACATTGAAAACCTATCTGTATACTTATAATTTTATTAAAAAAACGCTCCAAAAAATACCCTAATAATAATAATAAGTTACATGAAAACTTCTCTTGGCTGAACAATTTGCCGCGTAAATAAATATTGAATGGCTTCCTACTGACTTATGTCAGTGGCGTAAAATACCCTCGAAAAACACGTTACAGTAGGTACTTGTTTGATGCCTTTATGAGTGTCCCTTCTTCCTGTTATCTACTCCTGATGTTTGTTTTTTTTTGACAGATTCATTCCATGTTATTTATTCCGTGTAAGTTACTGATAACCTCTGTTTATGTTGTGACTGTAGTAGTGCATACAATCACTTACTAAGGTCGGCGATTTGACGTCCATATATACGCCGCTTTCTTTCTTATACGTTGTAAATGCAGTATGACGTTTTTTGGTAGTACGTTTTCCCGCATATGACGTCCAAATTTTTCAGTCCCTTTAAAAACGTACTAACGAGATTCCACTGTATTATGTTTTTTAAAAAAGAATTTAATGAATAAAGAAGTTTTTCTTAAAACAAACAATGATGCTCATAGGCATAACACAAGACAAAATCAAAACATTCATATTTCATACACACAAGCATATATCAAAAAGGAACTTTTCACACTGGAGTTAAATTATACAATAAACTACCCCAGTATATGAAATTTGCTCCAAAAATAAAAATCTTTGAAAGAATCTTGAAGGTTTACCTGCAGTGTCATTGTTTTTATTCTGTAGTTGAATATCTTTGCGTATAGGAACGATGAAATCTATAATTATGTTTAATTTTTCTATTTTAAATGTAATAGCTAGCTGTAAGTTGTGGTATTTATAGACTTAAGTTTTCATATTGTGATAACAGAGTAAGGTGTAAATACACACATCAAAAAAAGTTTTGCATCACCTCGGTTCCAAGAGTTCCGGAACCGTTAAATACAAAGGGAATAGAGATCAACACAAACAACATTTCAGCTCGTTTTATTGCTCATGAGACCCACACATTGCATGTTGTACCATCATACAGCTAGACTTTCAGCATTTGTGGTCCAGATTGCAGTACACACCACTACCTCTAATACCCAGTAGCACGTCCTCTTGCATTGATGCATGCCTGTATTCGCCGTGGCATACTATCCACAAGTTCATCAAGACACTGTTGGTCCAAATTGCCCCACTCCTCAACGACAATTCGGCGTAAATCTCTCAGAGTGGTTGGTGGGTCAAGACGTCCATAAACAGCCCTTTTCAACATATCCCAGGCATGTTCGATAGGGTTCATGTCTGGCGAACATGCTGGCCACTGTAGTCGAGTGATGTCGTTATCTTGAAGGAACGCATTCACAAGATGTGCACGATGAGGTCGAGAATTGTCGTCCATGAAGACAAATGCCTCTCCAATATTCTGCCGATATGGTTGCACTATGGGTCGGAGGATGTCATTCAGGTATCGTAAAGCCGTTTCGGAGCCTTCCATGACCACCAGTGGCGTACGTCGGCCCCACATAATGCCACCCCAAAACATCAGGGAACCACCACCTTGCTGCACTCGCTGGACAGTGTGTCTAAGACGTTCAGCCTGACCAGGGTGCCTCCAAACACGTCTCCGACGATTGTCTGGTTGAAGGCATATGCGACACTCATCGGTGAAGAGAACGTGATGCCAATTCCGTGGGGTCCATTCAGCATGTTGTTGGGCCCATCTGTACCGCGCTGCATGGTGTCGGGGTTGCAAAGCTGGACCTCGCCATGGACGTCGGGAGTGAAGTTGCGCATCATGCAGCCTATTGCGCACAGTTTGAGTTGAAACACGACGTCCTGTGGCTGAACGAAACGCATTATTCAACGTGGTGGCATTGCTGTCAGGGTTCCTCCGAGCGGCAATCCGTAAGTAGCGGTCATCCACTACAGTAGTAGCCCTTGGGCGGCCTGAGCGAGGCCTGTCATCGACAGTTCCTGTATCTCTGTACCTCCTCCATGTCCGAACAACATCGCTTTGGTTCACTCTGAGACGCCTGGAAACTTCCCTTGTTGAGAGCCCTTCTTGACACAAAGTAACAATGCGGACGCGATCGAACTGCGGTATTGACCTTCTAGGCATGGTAGAACTACAGACAACATGAGCAGCGTACCTTCGTCCTGGTGGAATGACTGGAACTGATCGGCTGTCGTACCCCCTCCGTCTAATAGGCCCTGCTCATGCATGGTTGTTTACATCTTTGAGCAGTTTTAGTGACATCTATGAACAGTCAAAGGGACTGTATCTTGGATACAATATACACAGTCAACGTCTATATGCCGGAGATCTGGGAACCGAGGTGATGCAAAACTTTTTTTGATGTGTGTAGTTGTCCAATAAGATTGTATCTCTTAAGATATGATATTATAATAAGTTATAAATAGTTATTGTATTAGTAATATATACCTGTAAGTTCTTAATTTATAGATGTAATTACTGACGTGTCCTATATCAAAAATGCATTGTATAGATGTAATTGGTCGAATGGATAAATGAAAATCTAATCAAATCTAATCTATCAAAAAGGAACCTTTCACACAGGAGTTATATTATACAAGAAACTACCCCAGCATATAAAATTGGCCCCAAAATTAAAAACCTTTGAAGGAATGTTGAAAGCTTACCTGCAGTGCCATTGTTTTTACTCTGTAGTTGAATAGCTTAGCGTACAGGAGCGATGAAATCTATAACTATATTTTACTTTTCTAGTTTAATTGTAATACCTAGCTGTAAGTTGTATTTATAGAATTAAGTTTTCATATTTTGATAATAGAGTAAGGTGTAAACACAGTAGTTGTCCAATAAGATTTTATCTCTTAAGATCTATTATTTTATAGATGTAATTAGTGACGTATCCTATATCAAAAATGTATTGTATACATGTAATTGATCAAATGGATAAATTAAAATCTAATCCTAATCTAATCTATTCTTGTAATTCATAGAAACCTTTTAAGACAAAAGCAGCCCTAACGTATAACGATATTCAAATTGAGAATCGTATTATTCACACCGAAGACTAGCTTCATAAAGTAGTACTTCAATATTAGTGAAATTTGAACCTCAATACAGTGAACACGATCTGATGATGGCCACTTGAGAGTCAAAGCGCGTAATACTAAATTGCCCCATTAATAGTGATAATTAACTAATCCATGTATCTTTTTTCATGAGTGAATTTACATATTTATACTTTGTAGCCAGCCCATTCATTGGGCATATTCTTGTTGACCGATTGAAGAGCTACAAATGACATTAAATGCGATAACACTACAATCTTTAGGTTCCGTAGGTTATAAGTGCACCTTTCTTGATTTGACTGATGCAAATTCGTCCATGGGCTGAGAGATGGCATCCCCATTAATGGACTTACTTTCTTCAGGCTAGCAACCCGTTGGAAGGACATTTTCATTGCTTTCAAGTCTTGTAAAGGAAAAAACCGGACGGATTCTACAGTTGACGAGCGTGGCAAAGGAAAGGATACGAATTGGAAAAGAAAGGATATTATTAGATGTGCTACCTGGAATGTTCAGGGTATTGGACACAAAGATGATCAATTAGACGATATTCTATCTAAAAAAAGATATTTCAATTGCAGTTATTTCTGAAACAAAGAAAAAGCTTCAGGGATCCAAGGAGACAAGAAATTATTTACAGTTTTATAGTGGTGTTCAACGAAATGTTAGAGCACAGGCAGGGGTGATGCTTATGGTTCACAAGAGATTACGATCAAAAATTGATAGCTATACTTTTTGGAATGAAAGGATCATTCAAGTAAGAATAAAACTATCCAGAGGATATTTGACAGTTATAGGGGTATATGCACCGGTTGAAGGATACTCGAAAGAAAGTGATATTTTGTATAATGATCTACAGAAGATAATCAATATTACTAATACACAAGATATGATACTGTTAATGGGAGACTTTAATGGCAGAGTTGGTAATGAGAAAATTCAGAATAACATTGGAATTCATGGAGAGGTAACCCGCAATAATAATGGAACAAAATTAACAGATTTCACTATCTTCAATCAGTTTCGGATTATGAACACACTGTTTCCACACAAGGACAGTCATAAATATACGTGGTCCGCAAGAAATCAGAAATCAATTATTGATTATATCATTTGTAATGGAAAATTGGCAGATTTAGCTTTGGATACAAGAGTTTATCGAGGACCTGAATTGGAAACAGACCACTATTTATTAGTTGCTCCTATTCGTTTAAAACCACGGTGGTTCAAGAAAAAGAAACAAAGAACACAGGAAAACGAAACGTTATATAAGGTTAACCTTTTAAATGATCCCAGTATAAAATGGCTATACCAAAACAGGCTTGATAATCACATTCGGAAGATTCCACTTTCTGACGATGTGGAAGACGAGTGGTCCAATTTGAGTTCAGCTCTAAAACAGTCAGCATATGAAAGTATGGGAGAAAAAAGAAGATGGAAAAAGAAAAAGGGTTTAAGAATTTGGGACGAGTAAATTGCAAAAGTAATCTCCGAAAAAAGAAATTCATATAAAAAGTTTCTGTCAACTGGTAAATTAGAAGATAAAATTGAATACCATCATAAGAGAGCAATAGCAAAAAGTGAAGTTCGAAAGAAACACAGGGAAAGTTGGGAAAACTTTGTCTCGTACCTGGAGACTGACATAACAAGATCACAACCACAAACCTATAAAATTTTGAAAAAACTAAATAGGGAAGTAAAAGAAGATGTAAAAATTAATGCAATATCTCACAAAGAATGGCTTGAGTATTTTCAGAGCCTTTGGTTGAGTCCAAATATTGAACAACTTGTTTTACAAGCATCTAACAACAAGTCTTCGGAAAATATTACACTCGAAGAATTAGAACAGGTCTTGAGGAGACTTCGAAATGGGAAAACACCTGGAGAAGATTCAATAAATGCAGAAATGTTGAAATATTCAGGCAATGCCTTCAAGAAAAGATTTCTCAGATTATTGAATTTAATCTGGACGGGTAACAGGCCTCCAGAAGATTGGCAAAAGGCAATAGTAGTTCCTCTTCATAAGAAGGGAAATATTAAATATTTGGAAAATTATAGAGGAATAAGTACCGTATACTTAACTCTGGATACAAAATTTTTGCAAATATTGTTAAAGAAAAATTACAGAAACATTACTCTGAGGTGATAGGGAATGAACAACATGGATTTAGAAAAGGTCGCACATGTGCAGATGCCTACTTCACCTTAAAAATTTTGATCGAAAAACGCAGGGAGTTCAATTTGGAAACACACATATCATTTGTTGATTTTAAGAAAGCCTTTGATTTTGTTGACAGAAACAGACTTATTGACATATTGGCCAGGGATTGTGTCCCCCAACAGTTAATTGATAACATTTACAACATGTATAGTGGTACTCTTATTGCAGTAAGGTTAAGTAATCATAAATCCGAGTGGAAGCCAATCAGCAGAGGGGTAAGACAAGGCTGTGGACTCTCTCCATTGCTATTCATAATCTACATGGATGCTATAATAAAGGAATGGAGGTGTGAAAGGCATGGTTCAATACCTATCAGCAGGCATCTAAGAAATTTAGACGCTATACTATTTGCTGATGATGTTGCATTGGTAGCAGCATCTGAAGATGATCTGCAGTGGTCAGTATTCAACCTCCAGAAAGTGGCATCAAAATTCAGCATGTGCATTTCTACTGAAATGACTAAAGTAATGGACTTTAAAGGTAATGACCCTATCCCCAGTAAAATTTGTCTGGATGGTAAAATTTTAGAAAGAGTTAACGAATTCAAGTATTTAGGATATAATTTATCTTTTCAAGAAGAACGAGACATAACTGCAAAAATAACTAATTATACCAGAACAACAGGAATCATCAATCACGTCATGAAGCCATCTCTTGTCCAAAGGCATACACGCTTGCGTTTGTATAACACATTAGCCAGACCAACCCTGTGCTATGGCAGCGAGGCATGGACAATAAGATCTCAGGACATCTCCAGACTCACAGCACGCGAAATGACCTTAATGCGCCGAACAGCAGGCTATACTAAATGGGATCATAAGAGAAACGAGGATGTGCTGAAGGAACTGAAAGTGAA
The DNA here is from genome assembly GCA_946902985.2 of Meconema thalassinum. Lineage (NCBI taxonomy): Eukaryota > Metazoa > Arthropoda > Insecta > Orthoptera > Tettigoniidae > Meconema > Meconema thalassinum. The sequence continues at coordinate 2,124,723,186 of OX336388.2, forward strand.
ACCAATAACCACATACATTTGTGACTACCAAGAGAACTGGAAGCATCATGTCCAAAGGATGGAACCTGGAAGATTACCAAAGAAGATCCTTCGCTACCAGCCACGGGGAAATAGATCGATAGGACGTCCGATGAAGAGATGGAGGGAAAGTACAAGACCGTAACGGGACATTTGGCCCAATACTTGGAAGGAAGATGATGATGATGATGATGATGATGAAATTTGTCAATGACAGATTCAAAATCAACTTTCTACGTGTATTCTCTAGCAACACTCAATAGAGCAAGATCACACAATCGTTATTGTTCCATTGAAGGATATAACCAGTTTTAACTTGCTGAAATATCTCTCACAGAGACAGCAACGGTTAACATAATTTGAATAGCGATACGTACAAGTTATGGCATGCTAAGTAGCGCCCCTTGTGAGTGGCCCCCATGGCACGTGCCATGTCTGCTATACCCTAGATACGCCTCCGATTGTGGTTATTGAATAAAGTGTCAGCTTTGAGCAACACGTGCTCGGTGTAGAATTCCATCAGCCTAATCCGAATTGCCTACTCCTACTACTCCTTCTATTCCTTCTCCTACCGAAGCATTCCAATCTCCCATTAGGCTACTACTACATTTTCGTCACCCTTGACATAATGTACCTCAGAATTTTACCTATTTCTTCTTAGACTTTTTCAACTTCTTCATCATCAGATTGACTGGTATATAAACTTGTACTACTGTGCTGCACGTACTGTATTGATTTTAGCTACAATAATCCGTTCACTACATACAGTAGCTCATAATATGCCATCCCCTGTCCACGTTTCCTAGTCAACATGAGACCAACCCCCGCCTAGCTGATCCTAAGGTCTCCTGACCAAACGTCCTGTTCTTCCGTCCAGCAAACCACTAATCCCAATCAAATTCAACCTCAACCTATCCATTTCCCTTTCTACGTTTTATAACCTTCCAATACCATTCAGAATTCTAACATCACACGCTCCGATCCGTAGAATGTCAGATTTTCCCTTTGTAACTTCGGTGATATCATCCCCCTCTTGAGTAGTTCCCACCCGGAGGACCGAACGGGGGAATACTTTACCTCAGGATTGGAATTTTACAAGAGAGGAGGCCATCATCACATATGCATAGAGGTGCATAACCTCAGGAAGAACATAACGGCTGTAGTTTCCCGTTGCTTTCAACCGGATGGAAATAGTATACCTTAATTACTTTTCTAAAAAAATAAAATATACAACCTTTGTCCGAAAATTTCAGTGAGTGACGTTATACTGTTCACAGTAGTAAAAGTGCGCCACTTTTGAATCCCGCACAAGTTCCCGAGCGTTGGCGCCGTGTGTGTGCTTCTCGTGTGTAAACAGCTTGTAACGTGTTTTTCGAGGGTATTTTACGCCACTGACATAAGTCAGTAGGAAGCCATTCAATATTTATTTACGCGGCAAATTGTTCAACCAAGAGAAGTTTTCAGTAACTTATTATTATTATTAGGGTATTTTTGGAGCGTTTTTTTTATAAAATTATAAGTATACAGATAGGTTTTCAATGTTATAGAAAACACTATCAAGCGAATTATTACGAACAACATTATCGCGGAAAATTATATGATTACGGAATTTTACGGAATTTTGTCAGTTAGAGTTTGTGAGAGAGATGAGTCACTGGGAATTCGGCTACAGGCTTATTCTTGTCGAGAAGCATGACGCAAGCGGGGTTGCTGCTTCATGAAAAGGCGAAATGGCCTGGAACGGTAATTGACATCTTCGTCGCGCCGAGTGCAATGACACTGAGGTGGGGAGTATCGCGTGGTGGCTCAGCCAATCAGTGGAGAGCGGGCGAGGAGAAGACGGCTCCGGAGAGGGGAGGCGGCGAGTGCATATATGGTTTGCGCGCCGAGGAGGCAGGGCGATTATCATTGTAAAACTTGACCGTTGTGGTTGCTCGTGTGGTTGGTTCCGGTGTGACCGGACCATAAGTTAACATTTCTACAAATATTTCTACAACTGAAGAAGAAGATGACGACGTCCAGAAGGCTATGGGAAGCTCTTCAGCATCAAGTACGAGGGAAATGCTACGGCAATTTCCAATGGTAAGCGCGAATGACTCAGAACTACATAATCTCTCGCTTCTTTGTTTCATATTCAGTATATCAGTAACTTCATAGCTTGGGAATCAGTAATTCAGCCGACTCCGTTTTCACGTAATTCTCTGGCGGTAATATTCAAATCGCAACGCTCCAATTTAAATTGAAAATATATTATTATTATTATTATTAATTTTGCCATACTTGTTTTATATAATAAATTCATTTCTTTTAACCATGCAATCTTTGCTTTCAGTAGGTAGCATTAGATATAGACCAAATTCCTTCTCCTGATACAATTGTTAGTTGGGTTAATGATCAAATCATACCACGATCTGAGTGTAAAGATTCTTGCAGGTGTTCTACCAGAGCTAGGTGTTGTTAAATATAAATTTAGATTTCAACATAGCGTTGAGGTCATGGCGCCCATTAATACAACATATCTTAGTCAGTGTAAACATTACATTTGTGTTTCAAAGTGCAAGGCACGGCTAGTAGAAACAGTTACACTTGTCACCCAACAGTGAGACGCCAGTAAAAACATTACATTTGTCGCGACCAACATGGGGCCGAAAACCTAATAACATTTGTTGAAGGAGAAGGGTATATATATCTGTGCCTGTATTTTGGTTTTTTTTTCATTTATCGGTGTGTATCAGCATAGGTAGTGTTGAGGAAGAGATGAAGTTGCGTAGTGGTCACCAGTTGGATAGTGAAGATACGAGCAGTATGGCTAGTCTTGGAAATGAAAGCAGTACAGGGATGTCGGAGGTAAATCCCGATACTGAGGGGGGTAATCAAAACAGTCAAGCAGGGTTAGAGAGTTTGCTTCTTCAGTTTATGCAACAAAATAAAATAAGTACAGATGCTTTAAACGCTAAACTCGAACAAAATAATGCTAAACTTGAACAAAATAGTAGGGAAAACAAAGAGAGTAATAGGGAGCTGAGTGATAGTTTAAATGCTAAATTAGAACAAAACAGTAAACAAATGAGCAATAAATTAAATGAGAAATTTGAAGAGAGCAATCTAAAATTAGATAAGAAATTTGAGCAGATTAGAGGAGAAATCAGAGGGGTGATGGAAGAAAAAGCTAAAGAGATCATTGCAGATGTAGATAGAAAATTAGGAAAAGTACAGGAGGAGTTAGAAATTAGAATCAGTACACAGGCTGAAAATCTAAAAGAACTAGTGCAACTTGAAACACAGCAGGTCAAAAAGCAATTGGGGGGAGAAATTGACAAAATTCAGGTAGCAACTAAAGAGGTTAAAGAACAGCTGGGGGGAAGAATTGATAAAGTACATGCAGAAATAATCACTGAGGTTAATGCTTTAAGGGAGAGGAATAAGGAAAGCATTAATGAGATTAATGAGAAACAAGCTAAGTTAAGGGGTAAAGTTGAAGCATCAGAAGGAAGCATTAGGTTAACTGTAACTAATATTGAAAGAAAAGCTGAGGAGAAAATTGCTGAATTAGAACAGAAGTTGAAAGCTAGAATTAGGCAGGAAAATAGTCAGAGTAGGCCAGTTTATGTGAATAGCACACACAGGGAAATAGAACTAGGCAAATTCAGTAATCGGCAGGGTTGTCCAATGGAGTTCATGAATACAATAGAAAATAAATTCGGGGAGAGGTTGGAAGATAATAGTATTGAGTGGTGCCAGGTAGTTGAGATTTTAGAGCAAGCGTTTGTAGGGGAGACAAGAAACTGGTTTGCTGTTTACAGAGACAATTTCGAGAATATTTCAGATTTTAAAGATAAATTTTGTGAGAAATTTTGGAAAGTGGTAATTCAGTCTCAGCATCGTGAGGGAATTGTGTGTGGGAAATATAACCCGAGAGGAAACTGCACTATGACCGAGTACTTTTTAGGACAGGTATTGACGTGTAAATATCTGGATGGTTTGAAGGAGGAAAGTGATGTAGTCAGGCTATTACTAAGACATTTTCCATATAGAATCAAGGAAGCTGCCTGTATCCAAAATGTTAAATCTATTTCACAAGTGGAAAATTTATTAAGTACATTCGATGCTCTGGGAAGAGGTGGTTACGAGGAGAATTTCGGTAGGAACCAGGGTAACCATAATAACAGGCCTAATGAGAATAGGAATCAGGAAGTTCAAGGGAACAGTGGCGAAGGGGCCAGCGTCCAAAATAGGGGGAACCAAAATAATAATAATAATAATAATAATCAGCAAAACCAGTAAAGAGGAAATGGGTATGGTACGAACTACCAAGGTAGGAATAATGATTTCAGGGGAAATCAAGGCCGAAATAATGATTATAGGGGTAACCAAGGGAGGTATAATAACAATAATAATTATAACCAGAACAGGGGTCAAGGAGGGAATCAGCCCAATGGTAATAACGGACAGAGAGATACCGTTAACGCAACCCAGAACAACCAGACCAGTGCAGTAGTGAGTAGTACTACACCAAGTGGTAGCAATGCTTAAAACACGAACCAGGCTGCGATGTAAGGTCAGAATCTGAGTCTGTAACATGCCCTGTCCATACACTTATACAGGAACCCTATGACCTAAATGTAAGAAATGAATTATTACGTGAACTAAATGATGAAGGTATTATTCAGGAGGTGGTTAGTAAGAGCCCCATAGTTAAATTTAACGAGTCCGAGGCGTACACAGATGTTTTAATTGATAGTGGTTGTATGAAGAGTTGCATAAGTAGTGCATTTTATGATAAAATGAAAGGAACTGGAGTAAATTTTGAGGAGATGCCAATTAAAAGTACTTTTGTTATCACAGCTGTTGGGAAGAGGTCTAAAGTAATTTCTTAGCAAGTGTTAGTAGACATTAAAATTAATAATCATGTAGAAAAGCAGATTTGTCTTGTAATTCCAAATTTAGTATTCAGTGTTATCTTGGGTTCAGAGTGGCTAAGTAGAGTGTCTGGTAACTTATGTTATGATGTAGGGAGTTTGAAATTTAAATGGGGTGATTCTGAAGTAGAAGTAGCGTTCAATGACCATATTCAGAGAAATAGTGTTGTAGGTGTGATTTGTACTTTAAATGAGATATCGCCAGCCGTAGAGCGGGGTTCTCCATGTTTTGTGGGCAGTGTGATTACGAACGGTGGTCTAGAGTACTCGTTACGTGATGCTGCATTTCAGGGAAATATAGAGGTGGAACAATGTGTTCGGCTCTATGATGTGAGGGGCCGATAACCTAGATGTTAGGCCCCTTAAAACAACAATTATCATCATCATCATCTATGATGTGTTATTGTGTAATAGGAGAGTTTTTGAGGATCGCATTGGTATGACCAATTGCTATACACATTCATTGAACGTTATTAGTAGTGGGATGGGGATAGAGCTGCTTCCAAAAGCAAGTTGTGAGCCCCTGCGACCTTGGAATGGAAGGAGCCATGCTAGGAGGGCGTGCTTGGATTCGTTTTTTTCGTCTCGTCATGCTCTTTACGGGAATGTAGGTGTCGAAAAGGTGAACTTAGGGTTTTGGGTCAAAAAATGTGTTTTTCACATTTTTGCCGATTTTCGGAAAACGGGCCATGCTAGGAGGGCGTGCTTGGATTCGTTTTTTTCGTCTCGTCATGCTCTTTACGGGAATGTAGGTGACGAAAAGGTGAACCTAGGGTTTTAGGTCAAAAAATGCGTTTTTCACATTTTTGCCGATTTTCGGAAAACGGGCCATGCTAGGAGGGCGTGCTTGGATTCGTTTTTTTTTCGTCTCGTCGTGCTCTTTACGGGAATGTAGGTGTCGAAAAGGTGAACTTAGGGTTTTGGGTCAAAAAATGTGTTTTTCACATTTTTGCCGATTTTCGGAAAACGGGCCATGCTAGGAGGGCGTGCTTGGATTCGTTTTTTTTTTCATCTCGTCGTGCTCTTTACGGGAATGTAGGTGTCGAAAAGGTGAACTTAGGGTTTTGGGTCAAAAAATGTGTTTTTCACATTTTTGCCGATTTTTGGAAAACGGAAAACGTGATGATGACGTGCGTGATAGTATGTTTTCGTCTCGTTGTGCTCTTTACGGAGATGTATGTACGGAAAACGTAAAAAGCTGGAAACATTTTTTTAGTCAAATTGGTTTTTTGTGATTTTTCCTTATATTGCGAAAACTGAAAACGTGAGGATGACGTGTGTGATAGTATGTTTTCGTCTGATTGTCCTCTTTACGGAGATGTAGGTATGGAATAGGTAAAAAGCTGGAAACACGGTTTTGATGTAAAAATGGGTTTTTGTGATTTTCCCTCATATTGTGAAAACCGAAAACGTGAGAATGACGTGTGTGATAGTATTTATTTCGTCTCATTGTCCTCTTTACGGGGATATAGATATGAAAAAGGCAAAAAGCTGGAAACATGGTTTTCTTATGGAAAAGGTGTTTTTTTTTTGTTCATTTTCGCGTTATTTGGAAAACGAATGAGGCGATTTTTATGATGGGCATGTCGATGTATTTGTGTCGTTGTTCTGTTTACGGGAATGTAGGCATGGAAAACCTGAAATCATCGTTTCCGTCATTTTTTTCGAGATCGTTGAGGAAAACGGGAAAAAAGTAAGAAACCAGATTTGAAGTCACATTATGTTATGCGCTATAATGTTGGTAAAACACTTATGCATTATTATTATTATTTGTCTTGACTGGTCAGGGCTCACACGCAGAGAGAGAACTTGCTTAATGCAATGAGAATTGAAACCATTGACGCCGACCCACGGCGATCCAGACAGACACAGGTCTTATCATCGTACGTGCCTCGCAGCAGAGAGAGATAAGAGGCAGGTGTCATTATACAGTGTGCGGATTTATACTGTGTATGTCATAGCCTAGGTTCATTATGGACTCATCATGCAACGCAAAGTTTGAAACAATGAGTGAGTGTATAACATCATGATAACAGATTGGCAAGAACTTGAACAAAGCGGTTATTGGACATGTAAGAAACAAAAGGGTGGGAATAATGAAAGGTCATATGATACATTTTTTGGAATGTTTTTTTTTTCTTTAAAATAATTAAATAGGGTTTTATTACAAAAAATTATGTTTATTGACCCATGATTTATACGTGGAAGGAAAACCTAACCACTTTACAAAATATTTTGCACCTTTGACTTTAATTACTCGTTCAATGAGATAATCGTTGGGATATAATGTTTTTTGCACTTCTTCATAATAGAATCGTCCCTGAATGGGTTGACCGCTCTGATCTTCTAAGAGATACGTCACTGGTTGACCTAGCTTGACTTGGCGAATTTTAAAAATTTCTGTCGACCATTGTGGAGTATACGATTTTGAAAACACACTTCTATGTTTACTAATGCGAACAAAATCTCCAATTTTAAGGCGATGTCGCCTTGGGTCTACCCTTTTTATAGGGTTAAACAGTCTATTGAGTCTGGGTAGGTTCTTGGTGACGAGGCGAGGTTTCATGCCGATGGTGGAATGAATGGTGTTGTTGTAGCGAGACACAAGTTGAGGTAACCAGTCTATCCATCGATAGGAACCATGTATTGTAAACTCTTTCCACATATAACTTTTTAATGTTCGATTGAAGCGTTCAACTACACTAGCTTTGAGATTGCTATAGGTGGTATAATGGTGAATATCCTTAGATTTGAGAAAACTGGAGAAATCCTTGTTGAAAAATTCTTTCCCCTGGTCGGTTTGTAACAAATGAGGTTGACGTTTTGATTGTTCAATAATATGTTGAAAGGCCTTTGTGACTAAGATACCAGTTTTATTTTTACTGGTTGAACAAAAGCCATTTTGGAATAGACATCAATGACAGTCAACATATAGCGTACACCGTCGTTAACGTTAGAATAAGGTATCATTTCAACCAGGTCTGCCTGCCAAAGTTCATCGATTCCTTTGGAAATGACACGACGACGTTCATAAATGCGTCGGGCAGGTTTATGCAATTCATGAGCAATGCCCACTTTGATGGGTGATGGCTTATAAGATAATTTTAGCATCTCGGAGTTGTTGTTCAATGTGGGCGATTTCCGCCTCATGTCCAGTGTGACCAGCTTGTTTTGAAGCATGAAGCAAGTATAAGCGCTCTACTAACTGATTGGGATTATTAGAAAAGGTTATATCTAGGTAGGGTTTTAATTTCTTAAACCTTACACCAGAGGCAGAGTGATGTTTTTGCTTACCAAAGATGTTTGCAATGATGGTTTTATATTTTTGGGATATATTGGCATTGACCTGCTGAGAGGATTTATAGTTTCTTTTGTGAGCGTTGGTGTCTAATAAAATGGATTTGTATTTAGCAAGGTCCTCGAACGTAAAATCTTGTGTCGAGGGGGTGCGAGAAAATAGCAGCTTTAACAGACCTGGTGTTAATTTATAGTTGATCTTTTTAATGACAGCTTTCGTACGAGCAAATTTAATGGAAGAATCCCCAATTTTAAAACTATCATTCTCATAGCGAACACCATACGTGGTATCTGTCTTTCCAATAAATAAAAGGGTCAAATACGGTTCCAGGGTTGCCCCATAATGTTTGATTAAAATGTTTTTGAGTTGAGCTTTATTTTGAGGGGTTGCCAAGACTTGTGAAAACGGAGACGATGTGGAGGAGGACGGTGTTGCCGCTATGACGGAAGATTTTTGTTTTGTTTTTAGAAACTGTTGAAGGGGTGACGATTTCTTTTTTCTTTCAGGACTAAATACACTTTCGCTTTCACTTTCACTTTGTTTATGTTCTTCTTCTTCTTCTTCCTGTTCTTGATGTTCTTGTTCACTAACATTAGAAGAGGAGGAGGATTTTACCTGTCGTGTGGAATCTGTTTGAGTAAATTTTGAACTTGTTATGGGTTTGGTTTGAGAGGTAGCAGCAGTAGCAGCAGAAGCATTAGGTTTGAACCTCATGGAATCAACCGATGATGGAGCATGTTTTATCATGGGTAAAGGATTGACGTTTTTTAAACGTTGCAATTCACGAAATTTATGTCGAATCGTATTTCGTGCCTCAATAATACGCTGCATGATTTGAACATGTTTCTTGTACCCTATGGCGTTCGCCATGGTGAAGGTAAAGACACACTAACAGGAAATGTCCAACCCTGGGTCTTTTTAAACAGAAATAAAATGATCAAAACCCAAGCGATAACGTCCCTCACATCGTTCACTCTGTTTATTTATGACCAAACAGGCATGGGGATGATGGTTCCAACACGAAGCACACAATTGCGTGAAAGCTGTAAAGGACATATCTGGATTCACATGATCTTGAAAAATATGATAGAGATTTCTAGAGTCTTGGCGGAAGAGAACGATGAGATTGGCATTGTCACGAATCAACTGTTTGGGGATTTTGGAATAGGTTTGAGCCAGATAAAAACAATCCACTTGTTTATGACGTCCCATACTAAAATACTCTTGAATAATGGCCTGTCGTTGAGTGGCAATTTCATCAAAAATTATAATGGAATCAGGTTGAATGCGGTCCGGTTGAATGACATCTTGAGGTGAGGTGAATGTAAAATAGCCCATGGCTTCTTTATTTAACGAAGACATAATTTGTTCCAGATACACGCACAGAGGCTGGTACAAGGATTTGGCAAAAATATAAATATTTTGAAATCGTAGGCCATGAGGCGCGGTAATAATGTTCAGCAAAACATTGGTCTTTCCACAACCCGAAGGCCCTACCATAATACATCGAACGGTAGATGGGAATAGGGTGCCATGACGTTTAGGTTCGCACACGGACAGCGATAGCTCTGAAACCAAATCAGAGACGGGCAAAGCATGGGGTTGTTTCATTAATTCCATTGTGTCGATGACTGAGTTTTTTCATGTGTGTATAAGGTTTATATATATAGGCAAGCGGTGAGTAGGATAGGTTAGTTAAGGTCTATCACCATGGACGTGTTTGGGCGAGCTCGTGTAACTATGGCCACGGCCGCCTCTTTGTCAAAACAGTCGCGAGAGGTGGCAACAAAAAGCTATGTCGATCGCAAAGTGCAAAGTGTCTATCACATGGCCCCGAGACTAACCGCTGAGGGCTATTCAGCCAATCATCATCGTATTATTGATGTGCAAGAGCCTCGAGACGAAAATGATGTCTGCACGAAACGTTATGTGACCTATCAAATGAAAAGGCTTTATAAATTTGTCCCATCTGTATTTTTCGTGTACCTGTCAAATCAAAAACTGGACAATGACAGAAACCATTCCCCACCACCACTACCACTGGTGAATGATGATCTTACCTATATGCTTGCTTCCGGTTTAAGTCGTTATCGACTGCATTATGATGGTGTCATTCATATTAAATATGCCATGCCTGATGAGAAACATTTAAAAATACAACTAAACGGTGATAGAGTGTTGGCCCACAACCATCAAAGAGTAAATGTGGGAGATGAATTATCCTTTCATCTTATGCTTACGTTTGAGGAAAAGGAAGTTGGGAAAACGGTGAATGATTTCCCGCTTTATATAGAATTGGAATATACTGCTATGAAATAAGGTTCTCTACGTTAGTTGTTACCGAATGTTTGCTGTGAAAGGTTCACCAAGTAGTAGCATGGTGAAAAAAAGATATGCTATGAACATGAAAAAAACAAATCTCAAAAAGAGAAAAAAGCCAGGTCGGGAACCAAGTCGATCTGCCTCACACCCAGTGTTAAAACTTAAAAAAAACTAAAAAAAATCTAAAAAGAGTGGCTATCGAAAAAGCTTTACAAGCGGTGCGATTGTCTACATCTCCGAAATCGCAGCATCATGTATCGATAAAAAGAAAAGGAAGAAAGCAAAATCGTGGGCGAGTCATTCCTGTTGCTAAGCGTGGGGGTTTTTTGCCGGCTTTATTTGCAGGGTTGGCAGCTTTGGGGTCCCTTTTGGGTGGTGCCAGCGCTGTAGCGAAAACCATAAAAGCCGTCGAGCAAGGCAAGCAACAACTCAAAGAAAGCGAGCGACACAATAAAACGTTAGAAACCATTGCGATGGGAGCTAGAAATGGCAATCCTTCAAAGCCAGTCTTTTATCCACAAGGTAGTGGCCTACCGTCTAAGAAAAAAAAAATGTCCATCATCGATAAGCGCTTAAGGCAACTGCCTCGTCATGCCATGACCCATGAAGAAGTGGAAAGCTATGCCAAACAACTAAAGATTTCCCATTTTCGAGGTGTATTTATGCGAAATGAATTACCCAAAGCACCGTGGAAAGAAGAACGAGTCATGATGAATTTAGATGATGATGCAGGACCAGGAACCCATTTTGTAGCCTATGTGAAACAAGGTTCCACAGTATGGTACTTTGACAGTTATGGAAATTTACCACCCGCGATCGAGTTGCTACGTTATTTGGGAAACCGGGTAAAGATATTCTATAATGTGAATCGTCAACAAACCTTTGGCAGTCAAGAGTGTGGCCGTTTGAGTTTACATTTTTTATATAAGAGCTCGCGTTAAGCCAACAGTTTCATTATTATGAATGTCAACGCCAAGACCTTTACCGTGCACAGTCGCGGGCCTGAAGTGTCCCTGGATTTTTCCCCCCATTGAATTGCAACCCGAACAATCCTACGTGCTAGGATTAATTTCTTTGGAAAGTTACAACAGAATTTACAATATTCAACTAGATATTAATGACAAATTTTATTATGATGATTATATGTTGACACTACCCCCTGGAGGTTATACCATAGACGATGTGCATGAGGCCATTAGTGTGTCGATGATAAAACAATTTGGTGTCAAACCATTTGCGGATGGGACACACAAATTTGAACTTACAGCCAATACAATAACTCATCGCTGTCGTATTTTCTCCACGTTTAACATTGACTTTGAAACACGAGTTCATTCTATTGGTCCTTTATTAGGATTTAAACCAAGAGTGTTGGCAGCTCAGCAACCCCATGAATCAGATTATCCAGTGAAATTCATCGAGGACCATCACATTTCTGTAACTTGCAATATTATTAGAGACGTATTTACGAATCAAGAACAAAGCCATTCCCTGAATGATTTTATTGTCACCTCTCCTTGCGGCTATATTATTCGTGAAAACCCTTCAGTGGTTCTCTATCATCCTGTGTGTGTCAGTGATATTAGTAATATTACCTTACGCTTAGTGAATAGAAACCAACAACTGATTGCTTTGGACGCCAACACCCCTGTGACCTACAAGTTGGTTTTAAAGACGCTATGAAATTTATCTATAAAGCAACAACAACGTCTACGAGGTTGGTTAGTTGCCCGCCGTGTATGAAACGGTTGACACGAGTAAACCGACAACGCTTACAACGCCTTGGTTATACGCTACACCCCAATCATGAACAAAGAGCTGTTGCAAGTGTTAAATCCCATACAAGTGGAAGATGGCGTCGTGCGCATTGATATGCATTCCTATCAACCTCAAGCAACAGGACTGAATAACAATGACGAGATTCAATTCATCATTAACAATCAAGATATTGTTACTCTACCTCATGAAAGTGTCCTTCAAATTGAGGGTAAATTGATGAAAGCAGATGGCAGTACGCCCACAACGTCTGCGTTGGCGAATCATGGTTTGGCTTTTCTGATTTCTGAAGTACGTTATGTGATAAATGATATTGTCATAGATATGACTCGAAATGTGGGCATGACTAGTCTTATGAAATTATATCCATCCTATAGCGATGAGGAAAGTAAAACGCTTTCTATGGCAGGATGGTGTCCCAACAGTAGCAATAACTGGCTAGTTCATACCGATGGCACTTTTACAGGCTTTCTACCCTTAAAATTACTCCTTGGCTTTGCCGAAGATCACAAGCGTATTATTTTAAACGCAAGACAAAGTTTGTATCTGGTGAGAGACCACAGTGATTATAATGCACTGAAAGGAGCCTCTGACCAAGTGATTGACTCAAAAATTCAACTGCTTCGATTACTATGGAAAGTGCCCCATGTGACGCTATCGGATCGTAAAAAGCTAAGCATGTTAAATTTGGTGCAAAAAGATAAAGCCTTGCCTATCGCCTTTCGAAGTTGGTGTCTGCATGAATACCCCTTGCTACCTACCACTGACACTCATAGTTGGAGTGTCAAATCGGCTCGCTCTACCGAGAGACCCCTCTATGTTATTATTGGTTTTCAAACCAATAGAAAATACCAACAAAGCAAAGATGTCACCTTGTTTGATCACATTCACTTGAGAAATATACGACTATTTTTAAATAATGCTTGCTTTCCCTATGAGGGGTTGGAACTCAATTTTTCAAAAAATAAGTTCGGTCCCCTTTATGACATGTTCGCTAAATTTCAATCGTCTTATTATGAAAAACAGGATTGTCCTATGTTGTCGCCACAAGGGTTTAAAGCAAAAGCACCACTGATTGTTTTCGACTGTTCGTATCTAGAAGAATCTATGAAAATCACCACCATTGATTTAAGGGTAGATTTTGAAACACAAGAAAATGTCCCAGACCATACCAGTGCCTACTGTTTGATTATTCATGCTAGACAAGTGAAATATCATCCTTTGTCCAATTATGTCACCAGCATGTAAGCCATCTGTGGTCGAGTGAAAAAAAAGATCATCATTCATAGGATTGATAATAAGCGTCTGCATGCACAGTATCTGTTGCGCTCTGGCACTGTGCGCACATACGACAACAACAAACATCATGTGTCCCTCAATAAGCAACAGCAACAACAACAACAACAACAACAACAACAACAACAACAACAACAACAACAACGTGACAGACAAACCATGGATTTTAAAATGTGAATTTAATCGTTTGAAAACTTTTGAAACATGGACAGTTCCCTTTATGGATTGTGGAGAATTGGCTGCGAGCGGATTTTATTACTTAAAACGTGGGGATGTGGTCAAGTGTATTTTTTGCAACATTGAAATTGGAAACTGGGAAATAGGGGATCGACCCTTTAGCGATCATCAGCGATGGAGTCCATCCTGCCCTTACCTCAATCGCTATGATGTGGGCAATATTCCATGGAGTTTGAATTATCCTGTTATTGTACCAGACCCTGCAAAACTAGGAGATACCTGTGGACCGTATGTGCAAACTATTCATTTGAATGCTGTTCCAAATTAAGCCAACAAACTTTTTGTAATAAAAGTGTAAGTGGTTTTTTTTTATGAATAAAACCTCAAAAAAATATTTAGCTGTTGTTCAATTCATTTGTTTTTTTTTCCCTAAAGTCCTTTGACTTTGCCATGTTAAACCATGGCATGGGTTAGTTGTTGATTAGACGTCAATGAGGTAACAAGTAAAAATAAAAAAAGCATGATGCGTACACTCATCGTGGATTGTCAGGGGTTTAAAATTGCAGACAACAAATTTATATTTAAGGAAGTCGCTTTTATCGATTGTAGTACGTTTTGGGTGTCTAACCCTATTCATTTGGTGTTTAAACCTCCCTATGCTTTCGAGTTGCTTAGTGAAAAAGATAAAAAACAGAGTCAATGGATTGAAAATCATTTGCAGTTAGCATGGAACAAGGGTGATATTTCTTACAAGTATCTTGACATTGTCATGAAAGCCCATTTGCCCTCGGCCAATGTCTTATTTGTTAAAGGGAGTGAAAAACGCCAGTGGCTTCAACCATTTCTACCCTCTCACTGTCAATGTATTGACCTTTTAGATCTGGGTTGTCCATCCCTGCAAACGCTCATGGACACTTGTCCTTGCGACAATATTCAGAATAAAGCCTTAGCGCATGCATGGCAATTGTTTCATTGGCTCAGCACGAGTGCATGTTGGGAGTTGTTCAATAAAATTAAAACTGAAAGTGTATCGTCCAATGATAGCAGTGAGACGTGTACACGTGAAGTGATAACATCAACGTTATAGACATGGACGCCACTACAATCGACAAGGCTATTGGAAAATTCTTTGTGTGCAAGAAAAAAACTGATTAGCTTTACACAACATGAATTATTAGCACTACCTAAATCATTTCTTTTTTATGTTGCTGCCAACGCTGTCAAAGAAATTTGGGAAAAGGCGCCTGCCGAGTGGACTAACGACTCTGTATTGAGTGAACTACAACCATGCAGTCATTTTTCCCATCACAAGCAATTAACCATGGCAAAAATACCTTCCATTCGACAGTGTGCCACATGCCAATTAATGAAATTATATCATGGACATAAAACTCAGTGTAAAGACATTGTTTCATCATTCCATGGCTGTCATGCGGAAAACAACCACCACTTACCATGCTCGTCAGCAGTCGCCGACAAACAACAACAACAACAACAACAACAACAACAGCAAGAACAAGAAGAAGAAGAAGAAGAACAAAAACAAAAGTCTTTTTCACCGATTGAAACCTCTATGTCCCAGGTGTACTGGCCGTGGAATTATTGATAACATTATTAAAAACTTACCATTCGAAGCTCACTTACCTGCTTACAGCTTTTGCGGCCCTGGTACTCGTCTTCAAGATCGTTTGAGGAGAGGGGATATGGGAATCAATGCTTTGGATCATGCATGCCTTATTCACGATAAAGCCTATGAAAACAGTGATCCCACACTAAGACGCATTGCCGACAAAGTCTTGTTAAGCATTGCCAAGCAACGATTAACAGCTTCAGATGCCAGTCTAGCAGAACGAATGGCAGCATTTATAGTGATTGGTGCTATGAAGAGCAAATTACTTTTAACTAGATATGGACTTTAACGTAATGAATTTATTTAAAAAAATGTATAGTATCACTGTTATCATGACAAAAAAAAAGACAAGAGTCCACGTTGTGTTTTTTTTCCATTATTATTATTATTCACTCATAATTTCATTATTATAATTATAAATAAAATTAATAAAATGTTATAAATGACAAACAATAAAAAAAAGGGACAGCAATGCATCGTTATAAAAAATATTACTAATTGTAGTAAATCTATTTTTCAATCACAAACAATAAAAAAGGACAAACGTCCATTATTTTAACTAATAGTTTCATCATTATTATTATAAACAATTATATATACATGGTAATTGTACTAAACCTATTTTTTTAAATCACAAACAATCAAAAAAGGACAAAAGTCCATCATTATTCATCAGCTTCAAATGCCAGTCTAGCAGAACGAATGACAGCATGAAATCTTTATCTACTCTAGAACCAGGTTTTCTTGTTAAACGCTTATTATTGAATAAAATAACATGTTACTAGAATTTGATCATTATAAATTATAATCATTATAAAAATAATAAATGCTATTTTAAATCACAAACAATAAAAAAGGACAAAAGTCCATCATTTCAACTAATAGTTTCATCATTATTATAAAAAATTATATACATGGTAATTGTACTAAACCTATAAACAAAAAAAATTCTACCATTAAGCATAAGTTTTGAAAATTTATTTTTATTATTATTTATCATGGTAAACGTTGAGCAACAATTAATAAACGTCAAACTGTTGAGCCCAAAAAAATAATTTTATTTTATTATAGTTATTGAAGAGTAGTGCATGAATAAACAAAAAAGTTACGGCTAGCGTACAATGATTATTCGTTTTCAATTTTTTATAAAACGAACCATGCATCGATTATTTTTTTCACCCTCATAAATTAAATAGACAGGGTGAATACTGGAATTGACATCTTCCATGACATTATCAGGTAGGTTATTAAATCGTGTGGGAAGAAATGTCTCAAATGCAAAGAGCTCGTTCACCAAATTTGGTTTTCAGTTTTTGAATTTTATGTATGCGAAAGGGTGTTTGCGTAGGCAATTCACTCATTTTCTTGCGTGCAAAGCCACAATCTTGACCAATGGCGTTCAAGGCGTCCATGGTTGTCTATAACCAAAGAAAAGAGTGTTACTTTCTAACACTCTCGTTCTTATATTACAACAACAATAACTTTTGTACATCAAAGTGTGTTGTTGTTTTAAATCCTGAGTGTTTATGACCTGAAGTTGTAGATAGATAGTATTGGATAAAAATATAATAATAATGTTTACATCATTTTTTCAGTCAAAACATACATTTGGAAATTATTTAATAGAAAATGTTTTATCAAAATTATGTGTGTGAATCATTTTCAAGATCTCTCTCTTGGAGGTAAATGCATGTCTCTGTTGTGAATGGGAATTAGCCTATCATTCCCTTGTCGAATGACTTGTATTCGTTTGCTCTGTTGTTGTGCAAATTCATACAACATTCTGTTAAATAAATAGTATCAACAAATACTAAGAGCAAACATGTGAATGCTTTTGGTAACCTATAAAAAGGCAAAGTTAACACGCTATGCATTTAATAACCATGTCTACATCCAACAAAACAAAATTCAAAACTATAAATTTAAACCAGTGTGTATGTGTTCATCAACGTGAATACACGATAAACCAAAACAAACAAACAAACAAACAAAAATAGACAAATGTATTCTAAACGTCAAGTATGCACCTGAAAGCCGAATGTAAACAAAAAAGCGATAATCATGATATGATGTTGTTAGTTTCTAACAAATCTCATTCTATGAGGCGAATATTGATTGATAGGTAAGCCAAGACAAATTTGGCGAAATGCTTGTTCTCGATACGAAGTGATTGGTTCCTCAGCAGGAAATTTATAAAAATGACAGCAAAACATTTGAGAGGTTATTGGAAAATAAACATTAAACAGGGGTTTTGTACATATTGTACACCAGAAATCTGCAAAATGATCCTCGTCAGCTAATTTAACAATCACTTGATTCATGGTTAAACCGTACCATGCTTTATGAATCACTTGTGTGGATACATTATTTTCAAAGCCAAAATTTAGCATACAGGATTTACAAAAGTGATGCTCTGGGTCATGAAACAAATCATCATCATTATCATCTAGATTCATGAAGCTGTCAAAAAATGTGGTATCAATGCGTACTTTCGTGTTTCTATATTCTGAAGGATAGGCCACACGTTGAGGATTATGAGACACCATCGTGGCATATTCATTGAACGTGGTGTGTTTTGTGACGATAAAACAATCTTCACCGTGGCTCATGATTGAATCTGAAAAGTAGTCGTTGCCGTTTACTAAGTGAATAAATAAAAAAATACAATGTACTATATACACTGTCTGTCCCCTAAGTCAATGGCAAAAATAAAATAAAAAATAAGCAAAACACAAATAAATAACCATCTGTCTGTTGACTTCTTTAGCTGTAGGCGGCAAACATAACATGCAACAGGTTAAAGAAACAATTTCTGTTCAGATATTGGACTGTTGTTGTTTTCAAATATATCACCACTCATAACTCTAGCGATAAAGTGAGAGATTGTGAACAGTAAAAGCAGCAGATTATTATTATTCTTTTGTTCTTGCATGAGACCTACTAAGCCACACCCTAGTGTGGCCTATTAAGCCGCATGCCTTCTGAGGGTGAATGGTCACTTTACTGAAACATGAGGCCTACTAAGCGACAACAATAGTGAGTGTGGCTACTTGTTTGTTTTTTTCCTAACCTAACCTAAGGAAGTCAACATGTTTTTAATGTAGCCTGTGCACAGTGAACCATGCAAACGTTGATGCATGGCTCTCTTTATGCGTTGACAGGCAAATAGCACAAGACATACAGTTTATGTACAACTATTTACAGGCATTCACACATCCATGCATACACCCGTGCACACAAGTTAAAAAACAAAAATTATATGATACACTACAATTTTTTATTTTTATTCCGAGGCTCAAGATGGCATCTCGCATTTGATAGCAACCAAACCAAACACTTGCCGTGTTGTACAACAACAATAGCTACAACCACTACTGGTTGTAACCAAATGGGACGCTTGTCATCATATCCTGACACCACTGTCTCTTGTCGTCTAACAAAGCGAGTGTTTGTTTTCGCTGCTTCATTAAAAATAAATCATGATTTTTTGAGAGAATCCTAAACTGACTATGTGCCATGGCCGTGTGGGTCTGAAGGACATGTAAATAATCATCCACACAGAGACGTTTAACCACATGCTGGCTAATCCCTTTGGCTCGCATAGATTCGCATCGATCCACCTGTCGAAAACTATACATTTTCGGAGCGAGACCTACAAACTCAGTCATCATGGTGTCTGAACACTCATCTTTCATTAAACCAATTTCTTTTTTGTTCAGACGGGGGATATCGAACACGTTCTTCTCACTAAACGAGGACGTGTCAAACCATTTTGGGTTTTGTTTCATAACGACATACGGATCACAGTCATGGATATGGTAAATAAAACTATCCGTGTCTGTATATAACAAGGAAATGGTACCAAATCGCTGTATTGCAAAACCATAATGGAATTTATACATGTGCAATTTTGAAAAATCTAAAATGACTTGGCCTAAATAGATAGGCTTATTCATGACCACTTTAGTTTTGGCAAGTTCAATAGTCAGTAGATCATGATCAATAATGTTTAAAGATTTGAAATTTGGTTTGGCAATATATTTTTGAGCTCCCCATTGTCCATGCCATGTGTTGACCAATTTAATGTCCCTATACTGCCGTACATTTTCCAAACTCTTGCCATAGATACAATTATTCATCAGTTTAAAAAAATTGATTTGAAATGGCTGAGTGGCACTTTGTCTGTGACTGGTATTTAAATCCATGTATGGTTTCAACCACGGTTTCTGACAAAAAGAAATACCTCTATGGATTTTTTTCAGGGTTAAGCCCTGGGCTAAACATTCCACCAGCATGTCAATATGCAACACATAGTGATTTTTATCATACAAGGTACCCATTAATTTCTTATGATTGCCCTTACTCTCGGGCGGCACCATTTTCTCTATGCAAAAGGGGAAATCACCATGTCGCTGTCTGAGATGGGGGGGGGGGGATAAGCTAAGTCGACGTCAAGAACATACCCTACGTCCTGTTGCTTGCTGGCGCTATGCACATTAAAATCTTTAATTTCATCCTCAGACAGCCAGACAAAGTTTCTGTACGGCAGTGGTCGACTCATAGCGTGACCGTATAAATTGTTTACGTCGAAATACATTAGATAGGATTCTGGTTCTTCGGGACAATAATCAGGCATGTAATGATTATTTGCCTTGGCATATCGCCGATTGAGCGATACGAATCCCCCACGAATCCCTTTTTCCATCATGAGTACCACATCGGGATCCGTCAGTAAATCAAGCTCAATGTGGGTAAATTTGAGGGCGGCGTCCCAACTTAACCCTGGACTGGTATAGTAGTGGGCGGGGTCAAGGCCATAGATCGTGTGACATAGCTGACGAAACGTTTCAAAAACGTCGGTCAACAACAACACGTCTAATTTTAAGTAGTGCATAGCATACTGGCCCATGGTTTCTATGCCAAACACTCACCAAACATGCTGTGCGTGGGCATAGTCTTCTTCACTGATGGTGCTTTGTGTTAACTGAGAAAAGAATTTTTCTCTTGGCGGCAAAGTCGTTTCTTCAAGCACCTCGTAACTTTCCACATAATCGTATGGAAAATGGCCTTTACGAACACACAATTTAAATTGATTTGTATCCGTAAAGTTGGAATGGGTATGTTTCAACTCATCTTCGCTTAAGCCTTTCACAAGACTATCCAGCGAACTAGACATAAACTTGAATGAGTCGAGAAAGCGAATGCTCATGCTTCCTTTTCTCCATGAAAGTGAGGTAAAGCTCTCATGGTTCTTAGCCAAAATGCTGAATTTGCTCTTATCTACATGAGCAAATTGTTTTACAATAAAGTGAAGGTCATACCGGGAGAAATTGTGTAAGAAGACAGGGAGGAAGCGAGGTGTAGAGTACTTCAAATTGCATTCGTTATGGGCAGCACCTCTAAAATGACCTGTCCTGTGGCAGTGGTCTCTTACTTTCTTTTCTCCGCCTAAGATTGGCTTTTCACATATGTGGCAGGTGGTGGCTTGATCATATTCTCTTTGCTGTTCGTCATTCATCTGAATTGGTACAGGGTTGTTCAAAATAGTTTCTACTTTGCCTGCTAAAGCCGCCATTTGATCAACAAACCACCGCGCACAATCCTGACCTTTATGACTTACATACTCACATTGTGAATTATCATAGTGACAGACAACATAATAGGCTACAGCAAAAGGCTCATGTTTCTGCACTGGATAGGTTGAGCTTGTATGGGGGCTTGGTTCACATCCCTGAATGGGAACAGTAAGGGCCTCAAAATCAGCGTAAACAGTAAATGGTATCATGTCTTGTTTATTAGTGGCCTTAAATTTTAAGACTGCATCATTCCCTTCGGGCAAGACTAGCTTTACTGCCGTCTGCCCTTCACAGTCTTCCATATGTCGTTTCAAAAGTTCATTAGTTCGAAAATACTGAAGGCAGCGCTCACAAATATGTGTCTTACCAACATGGTTAGACACTTGGCTGCTTACTAGTTTTCCTAAATTCTTTATCCAACAATAATGGCTTTTATCCCCATCAGACAGGAAAAGCAGGTGAATGTGATGTTGCTTTACCTGTTTGGTGGCATACAAGGGGCCCACAATATTGGATCCGTCGATGCCATACACCATGAAAGATAAATTTGGATTATCTTTCTCAAATAAATGAATTTTATCTAGAGGCATGGGAAATGAAACACGCTCGAGATTGAGAGTTTGTTTCATGTGGTTAAACAATTCTTTGTACTGCCCTGGTTTATGACCATTTCTGTCTTGACAGGGTTGCAGACAGCTCACTATACTCCACAAAAAGCAGTAATCGTCTTTGTTGCGTATGTTGATCACTGCCTTTCTCGAAGCGATAAAGCTCGGTGTGGCAATATAGCTACTTCCTGCATTCTTTGGATTGTATTTACAAATATTGATTTGCAAATAGGCAATGCTATCGAGGGCCAAGCCACTGGGACCCTGTTGCAACTTATCAAATTTAGAGATAAGCGCTTGAATAGCTTTCTCCTGATACCACGTTTCCAAATTATCGGCTATCAGTACTTTTTCCACTTTTGTACAAAGGTTGAAGGTGTGTTTCTCTTCAACATTATTTTAATCAACGTAAATTCACATAGTAGTTCGAAGTTTATTTTTAAAGCCTGATGCAATCTTAAGCCTTGTTCACATTCACTCAAAAAAATGGGAAAACATAATTCCACAAAATCTTTAGGCGACAGACAGTGATTCGCATTGTAAATTCGGCCTGAGCATACTCGCGTTTTGAAACATTTGGCCAAAGGCTGCCACACTAACACTTCACTCTCTGATATAGACATGATTATAAAATGGACTAATAAACGTGCAACCCTTACCTTAACATAGGTTAATCCAAAATCTGCAATTCCAAACGACCACACTTATCGATTTTTACTGACTGGCACACAATCTCATTCACAGGTACACAATGGTTGTAGCAATTGGGCCCCCCAGCAGGAAATGATCACCTTCAAGGTTGCTGTAGTTTTAGTATCAGCGACAAGGTTTATCTTGTCTTTTTGTTTCCAATGATTTATCTGAAAAACAAACCAATACAATCCGTTATTAGTCATGGTTATATACATTAAACATGTGCATTCATTCATTCATTCATCCATTCATTCATTCATTCATTCATAAGACTTTCATTCATTCATTCATTCATTCATAAGACTTGCTAAAAACAAAAGGTTTCAAGTGTGCACACATAAATAAGACACTCACTCGAAAATAACAAAGTCATTTACAAAGAAAAGAATTAATCTATATCCATAGCTCACCTCTTTTTTTTAATATCGAAAGCGTCAAGGTAGTTAAAACCTATTCACTCCATATATATCTTCATTCTGAAACAATAATAAATACATGCCATAAGTTTATAAATTTCCGTGAAATAAATGGCATACATTTAACAACAACAACAACAATAAAAGTAATGGAACAACATGTACTCACCATATAATGAATTATAATGATTTCAGCAAATGTGCTCTTTGCCGCCACTGTCACTGTCACTGTCACTGTCTCTCTCCGTCAGCTTTCCCAGACTTAATAACGTTTTTTTTATCTGCAACAAACGAAATCCCCAAAAAATACCATCAGTCACTAACTTACTTTTCACGCATACACAAAATAACAATAAAACCAATCATGCCATAATTAACAATAATTAACCTACCTTAGTACAAGTACGGCCGCGGTTCACGTAATATTTTACAAAGAGCATAAGGCACTTGCATCCGTCACCTTCAAAAATGAACACGAGAATGATGAGTCTCTCTTACCCTCAGAACATATATGTCTCCTCAACAAGATGCAAAGTTAACACTTTACTTTTTTTTTTGTTCCTACGAGTAGGATGTCATGGAGCGCGTCAGACTGATTCTCACAAGCTTTTGCAAACTCTGCATGAGTATGCGTGGGAATGCAATGATCAGCTTTTCGACAGAGCTGTATGTCCTTCATCGAGATATCGAGTAACACGTCTGGTTCAGATAACAGCCACCTGCATGCGAACAACAGGCTGTTATCTCTCTCTGCCTGCGAGGCACGTACGATGATAAGACCTGTGTCTGTCTGGATCGCCGTGGGTCGGCGTCAATGCTTTCAATTCTCATTGCATTAAGCAAGTTCTCTCTCTGCGTGTGAGCCCTGACCAGTCAAGACAAATAATAATAATAATGCATAAGTGTTTTACCAACTTTATAGCGCATAACATAACGTGACTTCAAATCTGGTTTCTTACTTTTTTCCCGTTTTCCTCAACGATCTCGAAAAAAATGACGGAAACCATGATTTCAGGTTTTCCATGCCTACATTCCCGTAAACAGAATAACGACACAAATACATCGACATGCCCATCATAAAAATCGCCTCATTCGTTTTCCAAATAACGCGAAAATGAACAAAAAAAACACCTTTTCCATAAGAAAACCATGTTTCCAGCTTTTTGCCTTTTTCATATCTATATCCCCGTAAAGAGGACAATGAGACGAAATAAATACTATCACACACGTCATTCTCACGTTTTCGGTTTTCACAATATGAGGGAAAATCACAAAAACCCATTTTTACTTCAAAACCGTGTTTCCAGCTTTTTACCTATTCCATACCTACATCTCCGTAAAGAGGACAATCAGACGAAATCATACTATCACACACGTCATCCTCACGTTTTCAGTTTTCGCAATATAAGGAAAAATCACAAAAAAACAATTTGACTAAAAAAATGTTTCCAGCTTTTTACGTTTTCCGTACATACATCTCCGTAAAGAGCACAACGAGACGAAAACATACTATCACGCACGTCATCATCACGTTTTCCGTTTTCCAAAAATCGGCAAAAATGTGAAAAACACATTTTTTGACCCAAAACCCTAAGTTCACCTTTTCGACACCTACATTCCCGTAAAGAGCACGACGAGACGAAAAAAACGAATCCAAGCACGCCCTCCTAGCATGGCCCATTTTCCGAAAATCGGCAAAAATGTGAAAAACACATTTTTTGACCCAAAACCCTAAGTTCACCTTTTCGACACCTACATTCCCGTAAAGAGCACG
The DNA here is from genome assembly GCA_946902985.2 of Meconema thalassinum. Lineage (NCBI taxonomy): Eukaryota > Metazoa > Arthropoda > Insecta > Orthoptera > Tettigoniidae > Meconema > Meconema thalassinum. The sequence continues at coordinate 2,124,747,689 of OX336388.2, forward strand.
ACGAGACGAAAAAAAAACGAATCCAAGCACGCCCTCCTAGCATGGCCCGTTTTCCGAAAATCGGCAAAAATGTGAAAAACGCATTTTTTGACCCAAAACCCTAGGTTCACCTTTTCGTCACCTACATTCCCGTAAAGAGCATGACGAGACGAAAAAAACGAATCCAAGCACGCCCTCCTAGCATGGCTCCTTCCATTCCAAGGTCGCAGGGGCTCACAACTTGCTTTTGGAAGCAGCTCTATCCCCATCCCACTACTGTTATTGATAGGTCAGTATTCACAGGACATAGATATCCTGTACCTTTCGCTTATCAGAGTGCAGTTGAGGCACAAATTAACCAGATGCTTGGAGATGGGATTATTGAGCAATCTAACAGTCCATATGTTAATTCTTTGATCACGGTACCCAAGGCCGACGGCACAGTTCGTATTTGTTTAGACGCTCGTTTGGTTAACAGTAGAATTAGTTCAGATCAGCTGAAATCTATGTCAATAGAGGAAATAATGCAAACATTTGAGGGGAAGAAGTATTTTACTTGTGTAGATTTGAGTTCCAGTTTTTGGCAAGTGCCACTTATGTACGAAGATAGACCATTTACAGCTTTTAGTCATAAATATAACCTTTATCAATTTTGTAGAACACCTTATGGGTTAAAGAGTAGTTCAGCAGCTTTAATTAGGGCTTTAAACATATCATTAGGGGATGACACAGGAGATTTTGTAACCATTTACATTGATGATATGGTAATTAGTTCACGCAGTTTTGAGGAGCATCTACGTCATTTAGATATAGTTTTTCAGAAGTTAGATCAGGCAGGGTTCACTTTGAAGCTGTCTAAGTCGTCATTCTGTCAGTCAGAATTGACATTTTTAGGTCATAGAGTGTCGAGTAGTGGTGTGACACCAGAGGAAAGTAGGGTTAGCATGTGTGGACAGTAGCAACAGGGCATCGTTACAGACACTGAGAAATATGTTAGTGGAGCAACGTGATGACATTAAGGATGTGTCATAAAGTAAGTGTGTTTAGCTGGCGAGCCAGCCTATCAAATGAGTAAGTGTGGTATTTGGTGCGTGGAAGATCTGGTCTTCCACGCAGGCGTATCAGAAGTCACACAGGGGGGTAGTATGTAAGTAATTGAGAGTTATTAAGGTACAGGGAAATATGACGGGATTGTCGAATGCTCTTGAGCACTAAAATATCTCGATACACCAAGGCCAGAATTTGGTAGCCCTGGGGAATTCCGATTTGTCTCCTAGGGATGGGTGAGCGCTTGAACAGGGTATTTTTGCTTAAGGCGTCCACGAGACAAAAGATGGGTCACCAGAAGGCGAGACAGTCCTTCATGAAACTCATACATAACAGCACACGTGATTTCTGTTTACGGCCTCGCCATGTAAGAATTATAAGTGTGTAATTTAAAGTAATTAGTACAAAGGTATTATTTGTGTGAGGAGAACTGGTCTGAGTTGTGAACTAGTATTAAGTAGAATTTGGTCTACGGGAACTTAAGAAGACAGGGCGATTACGGCACAGAAATATTTGGTGTTATATGTAACCTGAAAACATTTCCGACCGCAGTGATGTGTCGTGTGATCAGAAAATTCTGTGGTACTGCGCAGAGAGACATTTTACTTTCCCGACCGCTGCAGCTTGTAACCTCCCAGTGTTCCACCATGTTTCCACCACACCTCGTGGACCTGTACAACATTGCCGTGCTTCCTCCAGTACTGTTTACTTGATACTACTACTACTATCAGGTGACATTCATTTAAACCCAGGACCCCTTAACCTCTACTACCAGAACGCACAGAGCATCAAAAATAAACTAACCGACTGTATAGCAAATATAACCGAAATCAATCAATTTGATATCCTCTGCCTCTCAGAAACATGGTTGTCAGACTTCGTATCTTGTGGGGAACTTCCGTTTTCATCTGAGTTCAATGTGTTTCGGCGCGACAGATCCTCAAGGGGTGGTGGTGTTGCAATCGCAGTTCATAACAAACTGAAGGCAAAACATCGGCCTGACTTAGAAACTTCCTGCGAAATAATATGGGTTGAGATTATTATCCCAAAAAGGAAGAATTTACTCGTAGGTTGCTTCTACCGCCCACCTTCCAGCAAAATTGACACCTTAGAAGAATGTTTCAACTCTACTGTTCTTGCCCTCAATCAAGAAAATGAAATAGTGTTGCTAGGCGATTTTAACTCCCATATCTCCTGGACATCAATAGACAATGGTACCATACACTCTCCCCAAATAGATACTTTCATGTTATCAAATTTTATAAACGGTCTACATCTGAAACAGTTCAATCTACACCCAACAAGGAAATCCGAAACACTGGACCTCATATTTTCAACCCTGCGCAATGTCACTGTGACCGTTGGAAGAAATATCCTGAACACCGACCATAGCTCAATAGAAGCCACTCTCCCCGTCCCAGCGAGCAGACATAAAAATAGCCCCACCACCGATAAGAAAGTTTTCCCTCTTTGGAGAAAGGTCGACTGGCAAGCTGTCAATCAGGATTTATCATCTCTACCCTGGTGCCTGCTAACAGCTGAGAGAGACGTAAACAGCGCAGTGGCCTTGTTTGAGGATTTACTTTACTCGGCCATTAAACAACACGTTCCTTTCTCCGTACCCAAATCCAACAAATACCCGCACTGGCTAAGTCAAAACACCAAACTCCTTCTCCAAAATAAAACTCGAGCGTGGTCACTGTGGAAATCAGTTCCTAATCCTCATACACGCAATGTATTTATTCACCTACGGAAAATTTCGAGAGTTCATATGACAGAAGATTACAACCGCTACATTTCTTCCATAACAGGAAATCTCAAGAATAACCCGAAGAAGTTCTGGACACTTATATCATCCCGTAGAAAGACTCCCAGAATTCCACTTAACCTAAACCTCCATAATGAAGAAATCCCATTTGAATTGAGGTCCACACATTTCAATGAATATTTCCATTCAACCTTTTCAGTTCCCGTGCCAATCCCCAGTCCCCCTCAGCTTACCAGCGTCTGTTCTGATTCACTGTCTCAAATTTCAACGACCCCCGATGAAATTCAAAATATTTTAAAAAGTCTTCCCGCAAACAGATCTACCGGACCATCAGACATAAGCCCTATATTCCTGAAAAACACCTCTGCATCTCTCAGCATCCCCTTATCCATGATACTCAACTGGTGCATGACTTCCGGCACTTTTCCTGACTCATGGAAAGGAGCTGATGTCACACCTGTCTTTAAATCAGGCAGCAAGCATGAAATTTCCTCATACAGACCTATATCTATCGTCCCTATACTCTCTTCAGTCTTCGAAAGAATAATACATTGCCGTCTCCTCACTTTCACCAAACCACACCTCTCAGAAGAACAACATGGCTTCGTCCCTGGAAAATCATGTTTAACAAATCTGACTGTTCTGAACCATCACATAATTTCTGCAATAGATCAAAAATCTCAGCTAGATGTAATCTACGTCGACCTGGCCAAAGCATTTGATTCCGTGAACCATTTCCTTCTCCTCCACAAGCTTGCTTCACGATACAACGTACATGGATCCTTCCTTTCCCTAATAAAAAGCTTCCTGTCCAATAGGCAACAACGGGTAGTGCTTCCAGGGTCTGTATCGTCCTGGCTCCCAGTCTTATCCGGAGTAACTCAGGGCAGTATCCTGGGACCCCTTCTCTTCGTGCTGTATATGGACGATATAAACACATGTGTGCAAAATTCTCCGTGTTCCCTTCTTCTATACGCTGATGACCTCAAGATATTCAGAAAAATTTCCAATTCTGACGACCACGCTGACCTCCAGGAAGCAGTGAATACTTGTACTGATTGGTTCAACAAATGGAAGTTATCCCCAAATCCGAAAAAGTGCTTCAATGTGTCTTTCTCACTACTGAAATCTGGAAATCAGGCGAACTATAAAATATGTGGAAATAAATTGGATACGGTTTCTCAGGTGAGAGATTTAGGTATTATTCACGATGATAAACTGACATTCTCTCCCCACATTGACCATATCAAATCTCGCGCAATGCGCAGTCTCGGCATTCTATACAGATTCACAGAAATTAAAGACCTCACTGCACTTAAATTATACTTCACCACATATGTTCTCCCTATCCTAGATTTCTCTTCTCCAATCTGGTCTACTTCGGCTATAACCAATATTTCTAAATTGAACAGTGTCTTTAATTTCTTCATATCAATTGTCAAAGCTCGCAATCCTTCACTAAGGCACTTCGCCAAATCCGATATTCTAAACCAGCTCAATGTACTCGACCTGAGAAGCTGTCTACAATTTACTGACCTGTGTTTCTTACATAAAATTATGAATGGTTACACAAAATGTAACATGCTCTTAAGCTACTTCCCACTTCATGTTCCCTCCCGTTCAACACGCCAGAACCATTTACACCACGTACCTCGCCCACGTCTTGAAGTACAGAAGCGCTCTATTTTCCACCGTCTACCTACCCTTAGCAACTCCCTTCCAAACATTGACATATTCTCTCCCTATCGAACATTCAAACATAACATTAGAAGATCCCTTTCACCCTCTTTTCCTAACCCCTCGCCCTCCTAATCACTCACTACCCCAATCACTCCCTGCGTCCTTCCCGAGATTTATCCTTTCTGCCGTCACTGCCAATTGTTACCTGTTATTGTTGTTGTTGTTTTTGTTATTATTATTTGAAATTGTTAAATTATTAGTGTAAAATGACCTTTTCATGGTTGTATCTAATAATTGTTAAATAAATAAATAAATAAATAATGCGCACTTACTTTTTTTTTTCAGAAGTCAATATTAATTTTGTATAATATACAGAGAGATTAAGTATTATGGTCACGATGCGCTGCCACAATAGTGTGATCGTGTGCTCCGTGAGATCAGTGAGACTAAGTTTCACCAGATGGAAGCGACCTCCAGTGAAATTAGGAAGTTCTGTGGTGATATAAATATATCAGAACACCTTTGATGCGTGTGATGTGACATCCTATAGACACAGTGCTCACACATTATTTATGCATATCTTTCCCAACATAGAGATATTTGAGAGGCGGAAATATCCGTGGAACATTAATCTAAGTGAAAAACATTGGACTGATTGCATAGGGCAATCCAAAATGACAACAGTCTTTGACGCAAAGTGCGTAAAGGAAATTATGAGTGTATATATATATATATATATATATATGTAATTTAGGGTGATTTAATTTATGTTATATGTATTTTGGATGGTGTTTTATTAACGTGTCTGGGATAATCGCATGATGGACCGTCGTCACGGTAAATCATCCGATGATCCGAGGCGAATATGTAACGTGTTTTTCGAGGGTATTCTACGCCACTGACATAAGTCAGTAGGAAGCCATTCAATATTTATTTACGCGGCAAATTGTTCAGCCAAGAGAAGTTTTCATGTAACTTATTATTATTATTAGGGTATTTTTGGAGCGTTTTTTATAAAATTATAAGTATACAGATAGGTTTTCAATGTTATAGAAAACACTATCAAGCGAATTATTACGAACAACATTATCGCGGAAAATTATATGACTACGGAATTTTACGGAATTTTGTTAGTTAGAGTTTGTGAGAGAGATGAGTCACTGAGAATTCGGCTACAGGCTTATTCTTGTCGAGAAGCATGACGCAAGCGGGGTTGCTGCTTCAAGAAAAGGCGAAATGGCCTGGAACGGTAATTGACATCTTCGTCCCGCCGAGTGCAATGACACTGAGGTGGGGAGTATCGCGTGGTGGCTCAGCCAATCAGTGGAGAGCGGGCGAGGAGAAGACGGCTCTGGAGAGGGGAGGCGACGAGTGTATATATGGTTTGCGCGCCGAGGAGGCAGGGCGATTATCTTTGTAAAACTTGACCGTTGTGGTTGCTCGTGTGGTTGGTTCCGGTGTGACCGGACCATAAGTTAACATTTCTACAAATATTTCTACAACTGAAGAAGAAGATGACGACGTCCAGAAGGCTATGGGAAGCTCTTCAGCGTCAAGTACGAGGGAAATGCTACGGCAATTTCCAATGGTAAGCGCGAATGACTCAGAACTACATAATCTCTCGTTTCTTTGTTTCATATTCAGTATTTCAGTAACTTCATAGCTTGGGAATAATAGTAAAATCAGTAATTCAGCCGACTCCGTTTTCACGTAATTCTCTAGCGGTAATATTCAAATCGCAACGCTCCAATTTAAATTTAAAATATATTATTATTATTATTAATTTTGCCATACTTGTTTTATATAATAAATTCATTTCTTTTAACCATGCAATCTTTGCTTTTAGTAGGTAGCATTAGATATAGACCAAATTCCTTCTCCTGATACAATTGTTAGTTAGGTTAATGATCAAATCATACCACGATCTGAGTGTAAAGATTCTTGAAGGTGTTCTACCAGAGCTAGGTGTTGTTAAATATAAATTTAGATTTCAACATAGCGTTGAGGTCTTGGCGCCCATTATTACAACATATCTTAGTCAGAGTAAACATTACGTTTGTACGCACAACGTGCACTAAGGAAACAGTTACATTTGTCACCCAACAGTGAGGGCTATAGAAATACATTGCAAGCTCATTAGAGTGAGTGTGCAGTGCGTGTGATCGAAACTAAACAATGGATGCTCTTCTCTTTCAAATCGGCGAAACAGACTCATGAAATTCTGACAACAGTTTATGAAGGACATGCTGTCACCTTGAAGAGTGTTTATAAGTTTTTCGTGGTTCCCAACATTTACTCCAGGAAAATGCCGGGATGGTTCCTAACTGAAGGTCACGGCCGTTTCTTCCTTAATCCTATACACACGCTAGAACAGCCTTCACAATAACACAGGTTATCACACAAATACACGATGTCACGGTCCACAATAACATAGGTTATCACACAAATACACGATGTCGCAGCCTTTAAAAATAAGCAACAACAGCAAAACTCTAAATTGAAAGTGAAAATTTTGCAGAGAGAAGGGTGAATTTATGCAACCTGCCATGCACACCTGTTCAACGGGCGGCAGTGAGAAATGTGAATTTTCCGTGAATTGGAATGGTCCTGAAAACCATCGTCATGGCTGACGAGACCTGGTATGTGAGGTACGACCCCGAAGGCAAGCGTCAAAGTATGGAGTGGCGGATTCCAGGGTCGCCGAAAAGAAAGAAGGTGCGCACTGAGAGATCCCGCATCAAAACAATGCTGGTGGTTTTCCTCGACTCTACAGGTCTCATCCATAAAAAATTCCTTCCTGAGGGCACCACGTTTAATGCCGCTACGTACGTGGAAATATTAAAACGTCTGCTGCAACGGATCAAACCATGCTCGCCCTCTTTTTGGTCACCAGCCTCCAAGAAGGCGGCTAAAATCAAGGAAAAGCTTCCTGCAAACTACATCGATGCCTACTACAAAACCCGAAGTAGCCAGGATACAGCTATGCCAATCCACCATGCCACCAGATAGGATGAAGGCCATGGAAAGGCTTCCAGCAGGCCACAACAACTGGGAAACTTGGCGGTCACTCAACAGACTTCGGACTGGTGTTGGGAGATGCAAAGTTAATCTCCACAAATGGGGATACCTACAGGAATCAGAACTCTGTGAGTGAGGGGTGAGACAGACCATGATACACCTGTGTTCCTGTGAACTGTGCCCGTGCTCTTGCACAACGCAGGAGTTAATGGAAGGTCATGAAAAGAGTGTGACAGTGGCCCGTTTCTGGGCAAAGACAATCTAATTCGAGACATTGTTGTATGTATTATTTCTTTTTAATATTGTGTATCATCCCTCTGTGTATGTTGTAATGCTTTTGACTCGAATAAATAAATAACGGATCAAACGGGTACGCCCCCCACTACGCCAACCAAGGTGACTGGACCCTGCTCCATGACAATACCTGACCACCCACTGTCTTGGAAGTGCGGTAGTTCCTGGCCAACAGGGGAGTTGTGTCACTCAATCAGCCACCCTACGGTACAGAATTGTCCCCCCTAGACTTTTTCTTGTTCCCCAAATTGAAAGAAGCCCTGAAGGGTCAGAGGTTTTCGGACATTTCGGACATCCAACGTAATGTGACGACCCAAGTGAAGACTATCCCTAAAGAAGACTATTACGGTATGTCAGTAGTTTCCAGGACTTGTTGAGCCAACCATCCACGGGGATTACTTCGAAGGACAGTAACTGTTTTTTCAGGTAAGCCAACAATCTGTTCGTAATATAGACCCATTCGCCGAACTTTTCGGACAGAGTTTGTATTTACAGCAAGGGGTAATGATCCCAAGACCTTAAACTAAATAAGTTTTCCTCAACACATGCAGTGAGGAGTTATGTTACTTTTGGAAAGTAGCTTGAAGTTCGAGTACACATGTGTAAAATATGTGAACGCGGCCGGAACAACAAACATGGCTGCTCTGTTGATGGCCAAGACGTATTTTGAATCTGTAATACGATTTTCTGATCGAGAATCATTGCCTTGAACTGACATCTCTGAAATTAACGAGAAGGTACTATGGTGAGTGACTGAGACAATCATAAACTGCTCTAGAACTTATACTTTGCATAATTACGAATGTTCCGATTTCGCTTACCTAACGTGTCTCATATTGCAGCTGTTCCATTAGTCCCAAGTTCCTTTACAATAAATATCCAGAAATGGCCCTCAACAGATGATTTATTTAGCTGGGTACTATTCTTACTATTTTTTATCCTTATCTCTTCCGATAGGTTATTTTGCATAGGGTAGTGGACTGCGTAGTTCATTTCTACCAACCTGACGCTAATTGTTTGTCACGCTCCACGGCTGCAATCGGAAACTTTAAATTTGAAGATCCAATGTTCGACTCTCGGTGCGGACAGTGGCCATCCTGTTCCACACTCCTGTCTGAAAATACCGGGATGGCTCTTTATATTTTAATTCCTGCAGCATCTAAGTTAACCCCAAACCTTGTCCCTTATAATTACAATTACACTTTACAGTGACCACGGAAACGCAGGGTATCAATATCAATATACACTCTAATACAAGGGACTGATGACCAAGGTGCCTCAAGCCCCTAAATAAGGTAGGCTATCAACAACAACTAGTCATTATTGCATAGGCCTATATGACTTTTTAAGTGGTGTGATATCCAACTTCAAAGCTACCGTATCCTATAAGACGAAGCGATGTTAGTTTTGCAACATTGGTTGCCCATTACAGTTTGAAGTAGAATTGCTGCTGTTAAATGGACAGCCAAATGTAATGGGGGAAGGGTGGTGGTTGTTTTTAGAAACACTTGGGTCATCTAACCCGAAGGGGAGGGAGAGTAAGGGCTCAACCCCCGTTTCTCTGAAAACTCTTTTTATGAGAATTCCCATGACTGGAATTATTATCATTAATTATGCACGACTTTTCACTTTTTTTCTTTTCGCTTCCATTTCAACAATATACCATTTTCATATCTTATTTTATCTTTTGGGGGGGACATTATTAATTTTAAATTCCAACCTTGATCACTTTTGCACTGACTGCACCCGATATATGTGCTAAATCACGTAAATATGTGTTTTATTTAACAACCGGGGCCATGTGCATCAGATGTTTTTTAGTATGTGAAACTGCCACAGCGAGCGCTCACAACGAGGCGCACACATTGCCGTCAGTAGTTGCCAACATGTCCAATACAAAATACACCACCTGACACGTAGCGTAATTATGTGAAAAATGAAATAATTGGGCTTTTGTGTACCCTACCGGTATTATTTGTATTGTAAATAAGGCTTGTATGAGACAATGGTGCCAACTTCACTTTACCGCAATCAAAGACAATTGATCTGGACGCGTTAGGCTGTAACCATTGACAAAAACCATTGGATTGGACAAAACGAAGGTTAGAATGGTCGGGTGTAGATGCGGCCTTGGCCGCGCGCAGCTAGCGGGGCACGGTTGACACAAAACTATTAATCTGGGCGCGTTAGGCTGTAACCATTGACAAAAACCATTGGATTGGACAAAACGAAGGTTAGAATGGTCGGGTGTAGATGCGGCCTTGGCCGTGTGCAGCAAGTGGGCATGGTTGACACAAAACTATAGACTTGGGCACGTTAGGCTGTAACCATTGTCAAAAACCATTGGATTGGACAAAACTAAGGTTAGAATGGTCGGATGTAGGTGCGGTCTTGACATCCGGGTATCCTCTTGTTGCAGGTTACAGAAAGGTTATATTTTATCCAGCTAACTTCCAATTCATGGTGGCATTTCGCGCACGGTAATGTTTTTGGTACAGTACTACAGTTGTATTATCCAGAGTTGGAATCTGACATTTCGGCGCCAGTGGGCAAAAACAGTTGACGACTAGATCCCACGCAAGGCTTGTTGCCATGGAAACCATACAGCGCTGCCAATTTTAATGACGCTATTTGGCCACGTGCTTGTCACTTGACCAGTCCCTTGTTTGGTTGCCTCCCGAGTGCACAATGACCATGCTGCGTTATAATTGTATTGAATTAATTAGTTAATTACTTTCTCGTGTAGGATTTATACTTATATTTATAATTAATTAGTGTCCTTTATTTATTTATATAGTGTTAGTGTAAGTTTAAGCTTAGGTTCGTGTGAATTAGATAAAGGTTACCGGTAGCTTTCTTTTTGTTTGCGAGTGGTGACGCGATGGTTTGGACAACTTTTTCCATGGTACGGGTCTTGGCAGCATAGGTTGCGATTAGGATGAGGGTGTTGACAGCTGAAAACTGGGCGAAGGTGGTGTCGCATGTGGAAAGAGTAGTAAGCGAAGCGCGGGAACGTGAAGGTGTTATTGACACAGCTGTGGACGACCTCATAATTTCCCTCGGCGATTCCTCACCCACTGGTGTGGGATCCAGTGATGGAGAGGACGGAGATGATGATATGGATGGGATAGAGCCTTTTCCCAGTGATTAGCTTCTGTCTTGTAAAGGGTGAGTTAATAGCCTATACAATGAACGTATATTTTGTAATACATTTATATGTTTCTTGTGCCATGAAACTTATTCTACACGCTCAGGGGCCAATAACCTAGATGTTAGGCCCCTTAAAACAACAATTATCATCATCATCATTATTCTACGCGAGATATAAATTGCTAAATAACACGGAAACACTCACGTTCTGTCGTTTCGCTTTGAATATTTTTGCTTTATGATTGTAGGCCACCGGTATTCGTACCGGTAATATTGCTATTCATTACAATATTTTAGGCCTCTCCTCAATTTGATGGGCTATTATTTTATTTTACAGTGTGCACCGAACAGTTTTAAGCATTGCTTTGTTTAAGATTTTAGGAAACCATCTGAGTAAAAATATAATATATGTAATAACGATGCTAATGATATTATGAGCATGAGGAAAAGAACGGGAGGGTGGAAGTACGCACATGGTGGCTAGTAGCATACGTGGCAACGCTGCCTTTAGTTCAACGGTTCTCCGCCAAACTGTCAGATTCCAACTCTGGAAAATACACCTGTAAAATGTGTTGTGGCAATAGCTTCAGCAACTTCTTGGGTTGATCATAGAACTGCCAATTGAAGTTACTGATTTTATCATTTTAAATGATCTTGTCGACTTTGTCGTTACGCTGAGGTCTGGCGTTACGTTACGGCGATGGAACGAAATGTACCGAGAATGCACTGAGGTGTGTGACGTCATAGTACCGCTTGAGCCTCCTCCTTTTCCCGTGCGCTCCGGTGAGCGTGACTTCATCCAGCCAGCTACCTTCTTTGACCTTGGTTTGCACTTGCTAATGCAGTTTAAGTTCATGCAGTTCGCTGCATGATCATGAGGCTTTCACCCAGCATTTTTTCAGCATTTGTAGCATTTAAAATGATATAAAGTCTAGTCTTTCAGACTGACTATCACTCCTTTTTTTTTATCTGACAACTTGTGATTAATTTCGGCACACTATCAAATGAACTGAGTGCTGCACACGAATGATGCGCACTAGAGAATGAACTTAGCGCTTCTTTGTTGTATATAGTACCGTAAGGACGAGGTTGGCAGTACTGTTTTGATGATTATACTAGCGCTTAAGAGACAGACCAGCTGGGCTAACGAAGAGACCCGAATACTCACGACTGCAACTGATGATGATTGATTTGGTCTAATGGCAGCCACAGCTGTAATTTTGGCTATATAAGTCGTGATCCTATTTGGGATGGCTGGGTGGGTCACAGATGGCGGAGGAGTAAACATCTATTACTATATTATCTCCAGATATTTTCCTAACCATTACTACAGGTATTTTGTTTAGTTTCTCTACACTGCACTGCTCGTGCACTGCTACCTTATTATCTTAGTAGGGTGAGGAAACCCTAAGAACAGCTTTCAAAGTGTGTGCAAGATTTTCCAGCTTACTCTGCGTATGAAAATAACATAAGGATCGTCAACAGAAAGCCTTTCACTTTTAGGGGCCGATAACCTAGATGTTAGGCCCATTAAAACAACAATAAATTGGTAAAACTTGACAAGAACTAGTCTACTTTTTGGGGAAAAATTCTTAAAGTAACTTACTGAAATTAACCAAAATACCTGAATTAATAGTCAGGAAAATATCTGGAGATGATGTAGTAATAGATGTTTACTCCTCCACTGTCTGAGACCCACCCAGCTATCCCAAATATGAACACGACTTATGTAGGCGAAATCCCAGCACACTCAGCCATTTTTAGCATCATGTACAGTATTGCCAACCCCACACTTTCGGTACTACAGAGAGGTTAGTTTGGATGTATCGGAGACCCTCGCTAGTCCGCTCGCCCGCGGCGCGAGCCTGTCTCCCGCCAGGCACTTTGCCGTTATGCGGCGCCACACGGCACTGAGTCATTGAGTATAGGAATTTGTACTTACCTAGTTCACAACTGGTGCTGAAAATGTTCGCCATTCACTGCTACACATCGCTGGCACCTTTTTATGAAACTGGCATGTACTCTCTGAAGTTCCTCAGCACCGATTGACTGTATTTCAGCTGTAATATAGTCTTTAAGCTCATTTATAGTGGAGGGTTTCTCGCATACACTCTATTTTTAAGCGTCCCCCACAAATAAAAGTCACATGGTGATAAGTCTGGGCTTCGCGGGGGCCACACGTTCTGACTTATAATCCTAGTACCAAAAATTCGACGCAATTCTGTCATGGATGCTTCGTCAGTGTGAGCAGTGGCAGAATCTTGTTGAAAATAAGTTGACAATCGCTCTCCGTAAGTCAGTTCGTCAAAAAATTGGTCAAGGATCACATTGAAGTACAAATTTAAGTACAAATTCCTATACCCAATGACTCAATGCCGCGCGAGCGCCGCATAACGGCAAAGTGCCTGGCTTGAGACAGGCTCGTGCCGCGGGCGGGCGGGCTAGCGAGGGTCTCCGATACATCCAAACTAAACTCTCTGTATATCTCATCCGGCAGACCAATAGTTTTCGCCTAGACCAATAATTTTTAGGTTAGCTAATATAAACACCCCTGGTTGCCACGCACAGTCGGGGTAGTCGCGCATTAATAAACTTTATCCAGGCCAATGGTTTTGCCTTTTATTTCTTTTTTTTTTTTTTTTACATAATTGCAAAGGTACGTGTGTTGTGTGGTGTATTTTGTAACGGACATGTTGGCAACGGGTATGACGTTGTGTAGGACGTCAATTGTTCTGTGATGTGTCATGGCAGCCGTCGTCGAATGAGCAAGAAGTAAAATCATTTATTTATGTAATAAGAAACGACTATGTCCGGTGCAGCAGTGATAATTCAATTTGTAATCAACTTCTAATCACTCCCAGAAAGGTTATGAGAATCATAAATGAGATATTTTCAATATGCTGTCAAAAGTAGCCGCCAATGTTTTGTCTGTGGCTTTGTAGAAATGTAGGCATTCAGCTTTTCTTTCAGTGTTAAAGGGTTGAAAATGACAACACAAACCCAAGTTCCATGCACTACAAGCGGTGACACTTTGTGGAATGAAATTTATAGCCTATTAGAATGTTAAAATTCATGTAGGCTCATTGACCCTAGACACTAGGAAATCAGTAGATAAATTACTTATTTCTTGGTGTGTTTCTTGTAGAAATAGAATGATTATCACGAGACGAGTAGGCCTACATCATCATCATCATCTTGTACAGTTTCCAGCCCCAGGCTGGGTCTGTTTGGAACATAAGCCTCGCCAGTTAGTCCTTTCTTCCCACCACCTCTCCACTGTCACTCTGGTCCAGTCCTCGCCTCTCTTCTTGACACATTCCTCCACTCCTTTCAGCCATCCATCTCTTGGTCTTCCCCTTGGTCGTTTCTTCTGCATCTGCATCTCATGAATCCTCTTGGGAATCGTCTTCTCATCCATTCTCTTTTTGTGTCCATACCACCTCAGTCTTGATGTCTCAATCCTACCTTGCAAGGGCTCCTCTTTCACCATTTCCCTGACCTTTTCATTCCTCACCCTGTTTCTTCTTGTTACTCCGATCCTACTTCGCAGGAACTTCATTTCACCTGCCTGTATTCTGCTTATGTCTCTTTTCTTCAGTGTCCACGATTCTGAAGCATAGGTCAGTATCGGGATATAGTAGCTTCTGTATAACACTTCCTTGCTTTTTTGTTGGACATCTTTATTCCACACTAAGCTCCTAATGCTTCTCAGAAATGCTTCTGCCTGTCTGCCACGTTCCGTAATCTCTTTGTCATTTCTCCCATTTTCCTCCACTATACTTCCCAAGTACTTGAGACTTTCCACCTTCTCCAGCTGTCCACCTCCAAGTGTTATCCCACTCATTGGTCTGTCCTTTTTCCTGGTCATTAACAGGATCTCACATTTACTGATGTTGAACTTCCATCCGTACTCTCCCACTGTTTCTTCCCAAGCCTTCAGTTGCTCCTGAATTTCCTCCTCCTTGTTTCCCCAGACCATGAGATCATCTGCAAACACCATTGCTTTCATCTTATCTTCTCCTATCTTTCCTGCTATCCGTGACATTACCTCGTCCATAACCACAATAAAGAGAAGGGGTGACAGCGCACTACCCTGTTTCAGGCCACTCATTTGTCTGAACCAGTCTGTTCTTTCCCCTCCAACTTTCACACAACTCACACTTCCACAATTCATTTCCTTCACTCTGCCTACAGTCCCTTTTTCCACTCCCCATGTTTTCCATTGCTTGCCAAACCTTCTCCCTACACACACTATCATAGGCCTTTATTCGAAGAAGAGTCCATTTCTGGTTCCGTGTTGACGTTTAGTAATTAAGTATAACAAATTTAAAGTTTCTGCCTAATCAACACTCATTTAATATTATTTAGCTTATGGGTACATGTTTCGGAATTAGTACAATTCCTTCTTCAGCCCTTCATAATTCATGTTCAGAAACATCATAGACTAAAAAGACCACGTCCATGTAAGAAACATAACACACTGATATTAAAATATTATAAAAAATATTATAAAAACTGGTTGAACACTTTAAAACATGACATATTATGGACATTACATACGATAAAACAATAAAAACATTCCTGCTGTTAACAATCAAATTGATTACTAATCACTCCTATGCACATTCTTGAAAGGTATGCGCAGGTCAAATTGTGCAGTCGTTAATTTGTAAATAAAAACAAAGAGCACATTACATTAGTGTTCAGGACACAAATAACTTGCTGTACTGATAAATGTTGACATAGGTGGAGACTTTGTTCGGCACTTTATTAAAAGTGCGCTGACATGTGCTTAGTAGATGCAAACGGAGAAACGGATTATTAAGCTTGTATTTTGCACATTAACTGGGTGTGTTTATCTTGAGCCGAACGCTCCACGGACGTGCAATGTTTGAGAGCAAAACGCCAAGGTCAATGACTATGGTGCTGGGTGGTAGGCTCACCCAGTTAATGTGCAAAATACAAGCTTAATAATCCGTTTCTCCTTTTGCATCTACTAAGCACATGTCAGCGCACTTTTAATAAAGTGCCGAACAAAGTCTCCACCTATGTCAACATTTATCAGTACAGCAAGTTATTTGTGTCCTGAACACTAATGTAATGTGCTCTTTGTTTTTATTTACAAATTAACGACTGCACAGTTTGACCTGCGCATACCTTTCAAGAATGTGCATAGGAGTGATTAGTAATCAATTTGATTGTTAACAGCAGGAATGTTTTTATTGTTTTATCGTATGTAATGTCCATAATATGTCATGTTTTAAAGTGTTCAACCAGTTTTTATAATATTTTAATATCAGTGTGTTATGTTTCTTACATGGACGTGGTCTTTTTAGTCTATGATGTTTCTGAACATGAATTATGAAGGGCTGAAGAAGGAATTGTACTAATTCCGAAACATGTACCCATAAGCTAATTAAATATTAAATGAGTGTTGATTAGGCGGAAACTTTAAATTTGTTATACTTAATTATCATAGGCCTTTTCGATGTCCAGGAAGGCCATCAACAGATCCTCTCCAAATTCGTAGTGGTGTTCCTGAAGCTGTCTCACTGAAAATATGAGATCCACTGTTGATCTCCCAGGTCTGAATCCATACTGCTCCTCTCTCAATTTTCTCTCCACTTTGGCTCGTATCCTACTTTCTAATATCTTTTCATATATCTAGTCACAGTGAGGTATGAGTGTGACTCCCCTGTAATTTCTGCACTCCTTTCTGGTTCCTTTCTTAAATATTGGGACAATTAATCCTTTCTTCCAATCTTCTGGGGTCTTTTTCTCCTTCCATATCACCCTCATCACACGGTACAGCCACTGTTTCCCAACCTCCCCTGCTGCCTTCACCATTTCAACACTCACTTCATCCACACCCGGTGCTCTTCCTCCTTTCATCTTGTCTATAGCCATCTCCAGTTCTCTCCAAGTCAGGTCCTTTTCCATTCCTGTGTTGTCTTCTCCATCTTCCAATACATTGTCCTCCTCCCTATGACCATTTGGATTCAGCAAATCCTCAAATTACTCTTTCCACACTGTCTTGAGTGTCTCTTTGTTGTGGACCTCATTTCTGTTTTTGTCCATCATTACCACATCCTCTCGCAGACCTCTTCTCTTACTTTTGACCATCCCATAAAGTACTTTCTTATTTCCTCTGCTGTCTTCCTCCATCATCTCTGTCCACATATGTTCACCCATTGTGTAGTGTAATGTAGGATATTGTCATTTGATTTTTAATGATTGTATCTAGGCCTATGACATGAAATTTGTTATTAATTCTTGTGACAACCTGGTCATCAGCCCCATGTAATTTATCTGATGACCTGTATTTATGCGAGGACTGTAGTTACTGTAGTGTGTGTAACTGCTTTAGGGATAGGGTAGGTGCCCTGGATTTAAAGTAAGGTACAGAGAGGATAGTTTTTCTGTCTCGGAGACCCTCGCTAGCCCGCTCGCCCACGGCGCGAGCCTGTCTCCCTCCACGCACTTTGCCGTTATGCGGCGCCCGCCCGGCACTGAGTTATTGAGTATAGGAATTTATACTTACCTAGTTCACAGCTGGTGCTGAAAATGTTCGCCATGCACTGCTACACATCGCTGGCACCTTTTTATGAAACTGGCATTTACTCTCTGAAGTTCCTCAGCACCGATTGACTGTATTTCAGCTGTAATATAGTCTTTAAGCTCATTTACAGTGTGAGGGTTTCTCGCATACACTCTATTTTTAAGCGTCCCCCACAGATAAAAGTCACTTGGTAATAAGTCTGGGCTTCGCGGGGGCCACACGTTTGACTTACAATCCTCGTACCGAAAATGCGACGCAATTCTGTCATGGATGCTTCGGAAGTGTGAGCAGTGGCAGAATCTTGTTGAAAGTAATTCGACAATCGCTCTCCGTAAGTCAGTTGGTCAAAAAATTGGTCAAGGATCACATTAAAGTACAAATTTTAAGTACAAATTCCTATACCCAATCACTCGGTGCCGGGCGGGCGCCGCATAACGGCAAAGTGCGTGGCGGGAGACAGGCTCGCGCCGCGGGCGAGCAGGCTAACGAGGGTCTCCGAGACAGATAAACTATCCTCTCTGTACTATCCTGGCATTTGACTGGTGGGAGTAAATGGTGTAAAACCTCACTCAGGATAGCCACCGTTAGCGCCAGGATTCAAACCTCCGAATTTGCTGCAGCTGCCCTCACGGTCATAGTGCATGATTCAACGTGCTCGGCTTAGCCGCAGGGCATGATGAAATTTATTAGGGCCGTCAGGGGTGAGTGCGACCATTAAAAATTACTGTTACAGGTGAGGTTGTTAACTATCCTGTGGAAACTACTGCTCATAACAATACAGATGATAAGGCCTTTTATAGGTTCTTATCTTCTATTGAAATTCACTAGGATTGACAAAAACAAATATTAGCTAGCCCCTAAGGGACGAGCAAGTCCATTATTGTTTTAGACTACTCAATGAAAATGCAGTTTTGCCTTAAATTCACAGCAAGGAATATCATGAGTTGCTTTACAAGGTTCAAATAATTGAAGATAATAGGTCTAGCTCAACAATGGTGTGTGTGTGTGCCTCTCCTATGATTTCATTCACATTATTTTTGCAAAAACATTTAAAGGCAATTGAATGGGTTAATTTGGAGATTTTTTGATTAATTATCATTTTTAGTTAATCTGCTAGTAATTTGGGAAGATGACTTCAATATCCTGCCTTTTAAAACATAAATTGCCACCATAGTAATTTCACTTCATAGAACTGTATGATGTAAGTATGGTATAACAATACCAGTTTCTCTTAAGCACCATGCCTACGCATGAAGAATAATATATTGGCCAAAGTTATGGCTCTAAAACAAGTAGGTATGCTCGTCCACCATTTTGGTTCTTTTGCTAATATGAAACATTTGATCAAACGTTGTTTTCTTATTACTCTTGCTCAGAGCCTACTATCAGATTTGCTCTTCACGATAAGTGAGGATATAAGGAGGTATTTATGATCATGCATTCCAATATTATCTGTAAGTAGGAACGGGTCAAAACTAAATTTTTAGCCGTGCAAAATATATTTTTGGTGCCACACACGCTATTGGCCCTGCCTGCCTGCCCTGTTTCTCTCCCTCCCCCACACTGACATGACCCAACTCCCCATATATTAAGGATGGCCCCCTTAGCCCTTTATTGTTTAACATTGTTACTTATGATGTGGTCTGAGCGATAAGAAAGGAGTGAAATGACATGATATATTTGTATGCTGATGATATGGTAATAGTATCGCACAATATCCATGAGCTGCAAAAGGCATTGGACGTGCTGGAGAGGTGGGCAGATGCAAGCAAATTGGTGATGGACACTGAAAAGTTCATATACATGAATTTCAGGAAGGAATGACGGAAGAATATCTCCATATGACAGAGTGACTTATAAACAGGAGATTGATGCAGATGACCTTGCTGTTCCGTCCCTTACAGCAACAATAACTAACGAAACGGGAAATATTGCGCTCAGGAAATAGTTTTGTGTACCTTGGCTTATCGCTCAAAACCAACAACAAACTCCTTTAGGCATCACACGAAATTACAAGCAGCTGTAGCCACGAAAGCAATATACGACATCAAGTACGTAAATCAACTCTCTCTTCAGACAACTATGGCACTACTTAAAGCAAAAGTAGCCTAATCCCTGTGGTAACCTATGGAATTGACATCACCTGGGATAGACTAACGAAGAAAAAAAGTCAAGGCGGACTCTTAAAGGGAGCCAGCGTTGTGTCAAGATTTACTCGCTCGAGACTGGTATATGAATTTGCCAGGGAGCCTTTCCTAATTAAAGACTTTTACAATAGAATAGAATTAATTTTGTATTGTCTTTAGGCAATTAAGAATTGCAATGGACAAAGTCAGAATGCACACAAATATACAAAATCATGAATATAAAATAAATACACTAAATTAAATTAACAACTATATACAAGACCTAACATAAAAGATAACAGTAATTTTACAACAAAATTACATGAAACTTAGCTATGAAACCATCTATACAAAAAACAACCCCTGGCACTATCCAGCCCATGACGGGCTAAGGCCGACCAAGCGACCGCTGCCCAGCCATTTGGCCTGCAGATATTGGGGTGACGCGTGATCAGCGCGTCGGGTCCCCTCGGCCGTTAATCTTGGTATTCGTGATCGGGGCGCTGTCTCACTGTCAGACAGCTACTCAATTGTCCTCACGAGGCTGAGTGCACCCCGTTCCAACCCTCACGTCAGTTTTAAAATCCCTGACGGAGCCGGGGATCGAACCCGGGGCCTCCGGGTGAGAGGCAGGCGCGCTACCCCTACACCACGGGGCCGGCTATGAAACCATCTATGGAGTTATATACAATATATTTCTGGTAATTTAGGATGGCATTAGTTTTCACATCCCACCTTGAAAGAGTGTTACTTTTTCTTCAAATTCAGATACTGAATAGAAGCTGTTGGATATTAACCATTTTTTGAGAGTTCTTTTGAAATTATTTAGGGACATATCCTTGAATTGATTAGGTAGTTTATTGTATAATTTAATTCCATTATATTTGTAGTTTTCTTGTGTTTTCCTCAGCCAAACATGGGGTAAGTCTAGATCGTTTCTATTTCTTGTGCCATAAGAGTGTACATTTTTACGAGTTGTTAGGTCACTAAGATTTTCTTTGGTATTCAGTATACTATGATTTATGTATAATGAGGGAAGAGTTAACATTTCAAGATCCTGAAAAAGCGGTCTACATGATTCCCGAGTAGCCTTACCTTTAATACATCTTTCCGCCTTCTTTTGCCACTTGAACACATCTTGAGCCCCTGTTGAATTACCCCATAACATTATGCCATATGTTATAAAATGAGAATGAAAGAAGGCATAGTATGCACACATCATCTGACTACTACTGACTTGAGATTCTAGCTCACTCTGCCTTCTACAGATAGCTGGAGGAAAGTTTTGGATGAAAGAATGACAAAAAAGAATGGCATATGGATGGAATTCTACTCCACCAAAGCAATGGTGTGCAGAATATGGATCAACACGAATTAGGCTCTTTGGCAATACATGGGTATCATCACAAGATTTGCAAATCAAAGTTCTCCCACGTACCTGATGATAGTTGTGTGTAAATTGACCCGTGTTTGTTACCACGTAGTCGAGTGCACTTGTAAGAGAACAAGTTATATAATAGGCTACTGCACAAACTGATATGTATACATAAATTGTGTGCTTTAATTTAATTATTATACCAGGTGAATCAGCTTCCCCTAATAATAATGATTTATGTTCGACGATGTCGAAATGTAAATATTATATGTCAGAAAGCTGTATTATAATGATGGTCATTAAAGTACCGGTACTAGTTTTCATTATGATACAGTTTCTCCAACCAGTTAGAGCTCATGATGTATGATGTGTGACCAATTAGGTACTTGATAGCTTCGCACTTGAACACAGAATCCAACATGTCGGACATTAATTACATGATTTGAAAGTTGACATTATAAAAGATATCTGATCAACCATTGTAGCCTAGTAGACAAAATCAGCATGAACCTTTAAGGTAATAAAAGAATACTATGACATATACAAGAAATTCATGAATCTACGTCCAGAAGATTGCAACACAGCATCCTTCTATATAAATTACCGACATGGAAAGTGCACCGTCCCATACGTTCGCGTAAATAACTGGCAAATATGAGAAAAGAAATAGCACTGTACCTTAATATCCCCAACTCCGATTTCTACACAGGGCATTCTTTCATACAACTTCGGTGACAGTTTGAGTGATTGCTGGTGCAGATCGGCAGGCTGTAAACATATGGCATTGCCAAGCAGACAGAGCGCACGCGTGGGTCAGAGAACTTGTAAAGCACAGAGAGCAAACTCGGTGCTTGCACTCCGATCACTAAATTCAAGTGACTGAATCTCGACAGATATTTATGAATATTTCTATTCAAACATAAAATTAAATAAAATAAAGTTATAATTATCGACGAACATAAACAGTCGTATGCAACTCGTCTATAATGGTAATTAAGACACTCGTATGGAAACATACTCGTGTCTTAATTATTGCCATTATAGGCTCGTTGCATAATGTACTATTATGCAGTCCAACTAGCTTTGTTATCAGGAAGCTAGGAATAATTGACTCCATTATGGTCCGTATTGACTTAGTGATTTTAATTGAAAACACTTGAGTAGTCCGCCTTTTCAATACAATATATATACACAAAATCTAAAGGTACATGTTTCGGGAGTGCTTTCAGGCCTACCAAGATGATACACATTAAAATACACTAAAAATGCTGGTAATGGTATTAAAAACATGCTTATAAAATCAAACTGGGCAACACTGTGCTGCATTTTACTAACTGCCCTTAATCAGGACATGTTATATCCTGTGACCTGTTGTGATTGGTCATTAGTATATAGCTCCAGTCAATCAAATGCAACAGTTGAAAATTCATTGAAAATCACCATAATATTACACAATAAAAAATTGCACATATTAAAAATCCAAACTTATCCTTCTTAGGATATCAAAACTATTGTGAATAATATTCGCTGTTTTTGCTTATTAGCTCTGACAAGTTTAAAAGCAGTAGCATGTGTTAGTCTTCTTGAAAACTGTACGGAATAGTTGAATGAAACCATGCATATGGCGACTCTTGCATTATTCTTCCAAGTCCTATTAGTCCATTATGGGTGATTTAACTGAGTGATATGTGGACAGGGATCTTGACTGTATGAAAAAAAGAAAAAGAACATTTCATTATTATTAATTGTACCTTTGAATTGGAACACAGACCAAAACAGACCGTGAACCGGCAATGTGTTTCCCAGTTAGACACACTGTAAGTTTTTTAGTTGCATTATATTTTGGTTTTGCTTCTATGAGGTTTTAGCATGAATTATCTTGTTGCAGGCAGTCACTTGGTAGGCCTGGGCTCTCAATGAGCCATGGGGTTAGTTAGAAGGACAACTATCAAATTTAAAAATTGTCATTTTTTCTTGCATTAAGTTATTACATAACTTATTTTTACTCATCATCATCATCATTTCCCCTTATCCAGCTCCTGCCGGGTCGGGGTATTTATGGCACTTCTCCACTTTCCTCTTTCCTTCCACCATTCTTCTTCCACGATCTTGTCCCAGTCCAGATTTCTTTTTCTTACGCTGTTCTTCACTGAATCAATCCACCTTGTTCTAGGTCTTCCTCTTGCTCTCTTACCCTTGCACTTCGCCTCCAGCATCTGTCTTGGTATTCTATTTTCCACCATCCTCTTTACATGTCCAAACCACCTTAGTTTATTCTTCTCAATTCTCTCATTTAGTTTTCCCATCCCAACTTCCTTCCTAACATCTTCATTCCTCACTCTGTCTTTCCTTGTCTTTCCTATCATACTTCTTAGGAATTTCATTTCACTGGCTTGGATTCTACTCTCTTGCCTGCTTGTCAGGGTCCAAGTCTCAGCTGCATAAGTTAATATGGGAACATAGTACACTTAATACATTACCTCCTTGCTTTTCCTTGGTACTTCCTTATTAGCCCAGGCATTATATGAAAAAAACCCTGCCAACCTAAAAAAAAAAATGTAAAGCTGAAATTTGGCATATATGTTCTCTAGTACCCTAGAAACAAATCCTGAAAAGTCCCCATCTCTGCGGTGTCTGCGTCATAGTTTTTGGAGGGTTCAAAAGGGCTTAAATGGGGTCTAAGTGCCAAAAACAGCATTTTTGCTTCCTGCGCTCAAAATATTGATCCAAATTTAGTTCTCGCGAGCTTTAACAAATTAATAAAAATGAACCAGTAGGATAACGGACTTATCAGGCCTAATTATTGTTATTGATGAAGGGAAAAATACGACTAATTTAACATTTTTAGCACAATTTTTACACGAAAATTTGGTTAATTTGTCATTAGCAGGTCATTATTTTTTAAACAACTGCAGATATTGACTAAAGACCCAGAATGAAAGTTATAAAGCATACTTTTAGCATTACATTGGTACATTACCCATGTATATGCGAGAAACGGTTACCGAGTTACGGTCCCAAAGCTTAACCGCTGTTGAAAGGGCAACCGATCGCGTTTCTAGGTGACAGCGCTCGGCCTGTCTGAGCAGGCCAATAATACTCGAAACAATTAATTCAGATTCTAAACAGTCTTGGTTTTTTAGTAAATGTGGCGGAAGTCCACAGATATGAAGTTACAGCGCTTCGTGAAGAACGTCCAATCTCGAATGCTGGAGCGTTCATGCAGTTTTGCTTCGATAACGCTGACTTTAACATAAGGCCATTGGACTGGCGAAACACATTTCACTGCATGGAAGGTATCAAGTGCACAGGTGCAGTGACTGACAGTGAAATATCTTCACTCCCACGTACACGAGAAGTTCCTAATGCTGGTGTGATTGCGGCGATGGGAAAGTTTAACATTTTGTGGTATCGGAAGCCCTCTTCTTCTGGTTCAAAGGACGTCAAGATTAAGGAGTTAACTGTGGAAGAACCAAACTCTGTGGCTATTGCGTCGATGATGGACTCCTTGTGGTTATCTGGACGGTGGTCAGGTATTAATTTACCCGTTTCGTGGAACGGCTTTATGAAGACGTCACTGTCTGCTCATGCTCAACCAGCTCCCCAGACGAAGTTAGCATTACATTGGTACATTACCCATGTCTATGCGAGAAACGGTTACCGAGTTACGGTCCCAAAGCTTAACCGCTGTTGAAAGGGCAAATGCCCTGCCGTTCATTAACTTGGAACCGAGCAATCCATCAACTATATATTCCGCGTTGAAGTTTACCGCAAGAGTGCGCGGAACTGAAACAAAGCACTTGTTTCGTAACCTTTGACCAGCCTCTATACGCGAAAGCTGCAGAGATAGTCGCATCGGACACTTCAGAGGAACTGAAAAACGTGGTTGTTCGTCTAGGCGGATTTCACCTTCTAATATCGCTTCTTGGGGCAATCGGCTATGTTATGAATGGAAGTGTTTTGGAGGAGCTCTGGACGGAAATATACGCTAAATCGTCAGTGACTCACAGGATGTCTGGACACGCATATTCTAGGTAGGCTTGCAATTAGATCGCTCTTAAGAATGATTACGTTATGCCTTCAATTTCAAATCTATCAATAACGCGAAAATGTGCATATTCTAGGGCCCTCAGAGCGCATTTTCTGACAAAACAAGCTGTCAGGACAATGTTACTCAACATGAACGACGGGCTGAAGGATGAAAAGGACGAAATACAGGCGCTTTTTACCGCATTCCAAGAAGGCACCGCCAACGACTTGCTATCATATCCTTGCCTTCAACGTCTCAGAGTCGCTTCATGACACAGTCATTTTCTTCAATGAGCCAGAAATCTCACACAGGAAAGTTGTGGGTATAGTACATCAAACAGCAAGCCTGGAAAATATTGAAGGATTCCGCATCTTTACGCGAGGAAATGAAGGTATTCGTCTCTACGGCTCCAGATGAAAAGGCCATAATATCAGCTGGAGAGAAGTTCGCCATTTGTCTCTACGATAGTGCCAAATCGGAGTGCAAAAGCCTCGACGAACTTCGGGTAGTGAAATACCGCCAAAAAATTACCAAACAACCGGTCACAGTGTCATTTCGGCTGGCTTCACTTCCGCCGACATCGGCGGAATGCAAACAACATTCACTGTTGGTATATTTGCAAGTTCAGGAATGGTTAGGATTTTCTTTGGACCCGACCCAATGGGGATGGAAAATCCAACACTCAGCTTTAGTACAAGTGACAACTCATCTTCCAGCTGCTCCAGATCATCTCCTCAATTTGGTGTCCTGCAACTGCAAGATCTCTTGTGTCAGCCAGTGTGAGTGTGTACGTTCCGGTTTAGAATGCTCCTTAATGTGTGGGCACTGCAGTGGGAAAGCGTGTGGCAACGTCACATTTGATGGCTCAGACGATGAGGACGACGATTGAGTCCGATGTAAGCTTTGTTTTGAAAGTTGTCTTCGTCTAAAGAAAGCTTTTTAAGCTTTGTTTTGTCATTATTTGCATTATGCATATTATGAATGTACGTTTAACTGCTAACTGCATTAAACTCGTTTTGTTCTATGCAAACTGTTTCTGCTAGTATACCTGGATTCAAAGGAATACCATCCTAAAAGCTCTTGAGCAAAGATACAAAATGGTGTCAGCAAAGGTGAATAGATGGAGCCCACCAGCGTAAATGGACGTTCGTTCGGAAAGCGACTCCCACACTTCCACTTTTATATTTGTAACTGTATCTCTGCTGCTGTTTGTCGGATGGACATGGGCAATGTATCGTTTTAAAGCTACAAGTGTGCTTTACAACTTTTACTTCAGGTCTTTAGTCGCTATCAGCAGCTGTTTGCACGATAAGTCCCGGCTAATGACAAATTAGCTAAATTTTCTTGAGAAAAGTTGAGCTAAAATGTTTGATTACTCATCGGTTGAAATGTATGGCAATAATTACGACCAATAAGAGCGTTATATTTAACGCAGTCCTTCTCTTATTGCTATCAAAGCTCATTAGAACTGATTTTGGATCAATATTTTGAACGCTGGAAGCAAAAATGCCGTTTTTGGCACTTAGGCCCCATTTAAACCCTTTTGAACTCTCCAAAAACTATGACGCGGACACCGCAGAGATGGGGACTTTTCGGAATTTGTTACTAGGGTACTAGGGAACATCTATGCAAAATTTCAGCTTTACATTATTTTTTTTTAGGTTAAAACTTAAAATGCCTGGGCTATATCCCAAACAAGTTTTCTTACACTTTGATAGAATGCATTGCTCTGCTGTACTCTCCTGCCAATCTCCATGTCCAACCTACCAGTTTGCATCAATTCACTTCCTAGGTATTTGAACGTGTCCACAATTTCCAAACTCTGACTTCCAATTTTCACAGTGCCCTTTCCTTGTCTTTCCCCTCTTGTCATCACCATGGTCTTGCTTTTCTCTATACTGATTTTCAGGCCGTACTTCTGAATATTCTCGTTCAGTGCACCTAGTTGTTTTTGCACTTCTTCGGTGTTCCTTCCCCAGACCACAATATCATCTGCAAATAACAGTAACTTCATTTCTTTATGTCCATAAGCTTCCTTTGTTTCCTTTACAATTTCATCCATCACCATTATGAACAAGAGAGGTGGCAGCACACTCCCCTGTCTTAGTCCAGTCTTGTTCCTAAACCAGTCTGCCTTTCCAACTGGGGTCAGTACCCTGCTAACACAGTTGTTGTACATTGCTTGCACCTTTTCCAACATTTCTCTTCCCAGTCTCTTCTTAACCATGGTTTCCCATACCTTCTCTCTGGGGACACTTTCATATGCCTTTTCTAGATCTATGAAAGTCATGATCAAATCCTCTCCATATTCCCAGTTCTTTTCCATCACCTGCCTCAAGCTAAAGATTGGGTCCACTGTGGATCTTCCACTCCTGAAGCCATAGGCTACTGTTCCTCTTGCAACTCTCCTTCCACCTTTCTTCTCATTCTTCTTTCTAATATCCTTTCCAGTATTTTTACTATCTGTGATATGAGGGTGATCCCTCTATAGTTATCACACACCTTCTTGTCCCCCTTCTTAAACACTGGTATTTTTAGCCCTTTCTCCCACTCTTCTGGTACACATTTCCGTTTCCACACACACTTTAGCAGTCAATACAACCATTGAAAACCAACAGGTCCAGCAGCCTTTATCATTTCTACACTGATTTCATCCATCCCTGTTGCTTTCCCATCTTCATTTTCTGTACTTATTTTTACTGTAGTGCAAAATACAATATTAATTCAAAGGAAAATCGCAAGCTACTTAGCATACAGTAAGTTACTGTGTAGTTACAAAAAAGATAAAAATTAGGCCTTATATATTATTGAAATTCAATATCTCGGAGCAGCAGAGATAGATGAAATGCAGCCATAAATGGTATAGTGTGAAGGCAGAGATAAAATGGGTGCATAGGATAGTAGAATTAGTATAGAATTTAGGAGAAGTACTCACCTATTGGAAGAAATCAGTATGGTAATCACCCCAAGATACCGATATAAGCAATATACAGTAACAGGAAAAATTATAATTATAGAGGTAGGCCTATTCCTTAACAAGAAAGTTAAAATAGTGAAGCAATTTAAATACTTAGGAGAAATTATAACTTACAACTTGGATGAGAAACCTGCATAGCAAGAAAGAACTAATAAAATGATAGAAGCCCAAAAATTAACATGGTCTACATATAAAAGAAAATGTCTCAATCGCAACAAAATTAAAACATTACAAGACGGTGGTTCAACCAGAGGTGACATATGGAAGTGAAACTCTTTTTAAAGTTACTCAGAAAAACAGAATCGACAAAATTTTAAAAGTAAAAATAAGAATAGCTAGAACATGCATAAATAAAAAATATCAGAAAGATGGACAGTGGCGGATAGTACCATATGAAGTGGTATACAGAGAACTGGAGCCCATCACTGATACTATTCGGAAGAAACGTATTTCTTTTTTTTGGTCACATCATGAGGACACCAGAAACCAGGTTATCTAGAAAAATTGTAGTGAAACTTTGGAATATGAAACAACAAGTAGGATGGATTAAGGAAATTAGAGAAGATATGAAAGAATTAGAAATAACCTTGGATGACTTGCAAAACAAAACAAAAAAAAATAAAAATAAAAACTGAGAGATATAAAAATGAGATTTCAGGCTAAAATAGACAAACGTAATACAGTTAAAAGTGTATTTACAGATGAGGAACGCCTGAGAAGATCAGAGCTAATGAAAAGCTACTGGGCGACTCGGAAAGGAAACTTACTGAAGAAGAGGACCAAGAAATGATTGACTGAAGTGGTCCAATGAGGCCGTAAAAGCAGAAGAAGAAGAAGAGGTATTCCTGTGATGTATTCAGGCAAAGTGTACTCAGGCATTGTTTTTTTTTAATTTTTTTTTTTTGTGCTAATGACACAACACTGAAAAATTACGTCGAAGCAAGAGGAATAGACAGGCTATGTAGATTTAGATCAAGTGTACAATAAGAGTACCAAGAGAAAATATGCTGACCATCCTCAGGGATTATTGTATTGTAGCAAGACTGCTGCAAGCAATGAGAAGGGTTTATGTTGCAAATCAGGCTGCAGTGAGAGTTGACGGTAGGTTTAGTTCTTGGTTATAGCTGTTACAGGAATGAGGCTAAGCTGTAATCTCTCTCTGTTACTGTTTATTTTATATATGGACCATTTGCTGAAGGGCATAAACTGGCCTAGTGGGATTCAGTTTGGTGAAAACCTTTGCAAGCAGTCTGGTGCAGTCTGGTTTAACCTGATTGTAATGACAGACTCTGTCGAAAGTTTACAAGTCAGAACTTGAACAGAAATGTAGGGAATATGGTATGAAAATCTGCAAATCAAAAGCAAAGGTGAGTTGGTAGGGAATAAACACAAGAAATGCCAGGTCATTGAATTTTTGAATTGGAGCATGTAGACGATTTTAATGGCCGGCCCCGTGGTGTTGTGGTAGCGCGCCTGCCTCTCACCCGGAGGCCCCGGGTTCGATCCCTTGCTCCGTCAGGGATTTTGGGTTGGAACGGGGTGCACTCAGCCTCGTGAGGACAATTGAGTAGCTGTCTGACAGTGAGACAGCGCCTCGATCACGAATACCAAGATTAACGGCCGAGGGAAACCAACGCGCTGATCACGCGTCACCCCAATATCTGCAGGCCAAATGGCTGGGCAGCGGTCGCTTGGTCGGCCTTAGCCCGTCATGGGCTGTATAGTGCCAGGGGTTGTTGTTGTTGTTGAGACGATTTTAAGTACTTGGGTTGTGTATTCTCTCTGGACCTTTTCCAGGTGTTTTAATTAAGTTATAAGGTATTCTTGAATGTTTAAAATGTGTACAAACAATGAATTAAAATATCTTATGAAATTGGTTATACCCTACTCAGAATTAGTCCTGAATGAAATTTATAAATAATGCCTGGACAGAAATAGACTAATTAAACCTGAAAATTATCATTTGGCATTAAAAAAAATTCAGTTTGGCATCATTACGGTAACTAAAAGTTCCCAAGTTATTCCTCCATTGATAAAACCTTCACCTTTTGATGTCTGTATTCAATTTTGTCTGTTTCTCAGCATATTTTATCGTCTTACTTACTAAATTAGACTTGGATAGACTTTATTTAAACTGGCTTTTATTAGGATGCCTATGATTTTTTGTGCAAAGTGCCATTCCAAGAAGACATCTTGAGTAGTCATTACTGTTTTATGCCATGTGATATCCCTAAAGGAACAATAGGGGATGGATGAAAGAGGAAGATAAACTTCAAAATTTCGTGGGACATGGTTGAAAGTGATCTTAACGAATGCGTATACAGGTGGTTCTTAATAAAACGAAATGATGGGGCACCACTATCTGAACTGGTCATCACAGCTCAACCTGTGAAGTTTTATGAAGATTTGCATTTGACTGATGATTTTATAGCATCTAATGGCTGGTTTTCACGGTGGAAATCTCGTCGTGCTATAACTTGTCAAACCAGCATTGAGGGAGAAGCTTGGTCATGTGGCAGTGAATCAGCAGAATGTTTTCGTCAGGAATTAAACAAATTTATGATTGATAACAATTTAAGTGACCATCAAGTGTACAACTGCGATGAAACTTCACTCTACTATCGATTGCTTCCTTCAAAAACTCTGGATGTGAATGTTGTTGATACGTCAGGAATAAAAATTAATTAGCAAAAGACAGAGTGATTCTCCTTTTCACAGTAAATAAAGGGGTTTAAGCAGGTTAACATGACTTCACTACCGTTCTTGTACAGACATATGAAAAATGCATGAATGACTGGTGAAATTTCCTCAGAGTGATCCCATGAGAGGAATTTGCTCCAGCAGTGAGGAAACTTTTGCGATCACTTAAATTTCAAGAGAGAGCTGTCCTTATTCTTGGTTACTGCCCAGCGCTTCCACCTGCTGATATGCTTCAGTCATGAGATGGAAACATCTGCATTATTTTCTTGCCAAAAAACACTTAGGCATTGATCAGCCAATGGACCAAGTTATTAGAAGATCATTTAAAGTGCATTACCGCCATCAACTGTTCCGTGCTCTAGTGAACAGTGACAAGGAAATTACAATTTTCCTTAACCCCTGAATGCCCGAATTAATACTTTTTGAAAATTTTGCTTTCTTATTAATAAGTCATATCATAGGGAGTTATTAAGCTGCTAAAACCATATTTTACGAAGGTGGCATCTTAAGTTCCGGAAATACAGGGTGTTACATATATGTAACGCTAAGCGCTTGTGTTGTCAAGACCCTTACTGCATATTCTGAATGGTGATTTATAAATACAATAATGTACCAATTTCATATTTGTTGCTAAATACTTATCTTGATAATATCACACTTTAAATGCACTGAGCCAGTATTTTGACACCTTTGAACCTTCGATCATATAGTCAAGTGACTAGTTACATGGTGTGGAACGGCAAGAAGCATGATATGCACAGTCCCACATCACATTTACAACATGCAGTGCAGACACTGCTTACACACAATTCACCGGCACACCGCCTCCGCTTATGTCCTGGTATGTTGATGACCAGAAGATTGCGTCCATCATATCACAAGTCTTCAATGTCGCGGCCCTCTCCTGCATGTGCTGTTGACAGCCACCTAGCTCTACGTGGGTCTACGCCGTACGATTTCACGTAGAATTGTGCCACTTCCCAGTTGAAATCCAGTTGAGTTATCCTTTACCGTGACATAGTAATGAGGTACCATGCGTTTAGGATACTCGTGAAAAAGCCAAGAAAATATGGGCCACCACCACTTTTTGTTTCTTATTGACAGATGATATCAGTTCACATTTTCATCCATAAGGTTCGTTCCTCCCATAAATTTGTTATAGGTGCCGATCAGGAGAGAACGTGGGATTGTAACTATTTTTCTTTTCAGCCGGAGAAAACCTTC
Organism: Meconema thalassinum; assembly: GCA_946902985.2. Classification (NCBI taxonomy): domain Eukaryota; kingdom Metazoa; phylum Arthropoda; class Insecta; order Orthoptera; family Tettigoniidae; genus Meconema; species Meconema thalassinum. The sequence goes on from OX336388.2 coordinate 2,124,779,616, forward strand.
GAGGGGGGAAAACCAGGGAGAGTCGTGGAGGCAACAGTTACTGTGCTGTTTTCATGCCAGCAAGCTATAATCATGTCGTCATTACTTCTTTTCCACCTCCTTCAATATTTCTGCCAAGGTCAGACTTCTAAATAATAATTATTTTGGATTTACGTCCCTTTTTACTGCTCTGGCTTTTAGAGAGCCGGAATTTTGACCTGGAATTTTAACGTGCCAGTAAATCTACTGACCCGACTCACTTGCATTTGCGCACCCTCAAATGCCAGCTGACTGCACCAGGATTCGATCCTGCAAGCTCGGGCACAGCAAGCGAGAACGTTGCCACTGAGCCAAACAGCCAGTCTAGACCTCTGAAATATCGAAATAATTCTTGTATTGTATTTTCTGAAACACTGCCTGCAGCCAGATATCTCGGCAAAGGTATGGTCTCGAATACGGTACTGACATAAACAAATATGTTACAGTGACATAAAATATATTATATCAAGGCATGCACTGTTAAATAAGCTGTATATATAAAAACGTTTTGTGTATAATTGCATGAAATGTATTCTCTTTTCGTATGAATGTGCTGCAGAAAATATCTTGCCTTATTATCCGCCATTTATCCGCCTAAGCTGGGAAAATTGGTCCCGGTCATGAGCAGGTATAAAGAAACACGTAAGATATGTTGCTGAATTATAAATTAGATATGTTTACTACCATAATCCTGAAGACAAAGTAAACTATCTCCACTTCACGCAATAGAGCAATAAATACAATGATTGGTACTGCGTTACCATATGGTAACGCTAGGCGTTTATGGGTTCAATAATCAATATTAAAAGCCATTTTTCAGTGTTACCTCAGTAATCTATTAGTAGAAGCTTTTCAATCGGTCAACACGAATGTGCTCAATTAGATCGGGCAGGAGATTACAATTTATTTCCTAGTGCCTGAAATATTGTGTTAAAATAATTCTTGTATTTTATTCAGGCACTATGAAATTAATTGTAATTCCCCACCCAATCTAATTGGGCACACTCTTGTTAACCGACTGAAAAGCTCCTACTAATACGAGGGTCAATCCATATGTCATGGCAACTGTGTTATATCTTTCGATAATGCTACAACATCAGAAATCCACGATGTGCATTGAACCATTAAGGCATGTGATAGCTCAAAAAATAGGGCTCGAGTACAGGAGTTAATGGCAAAGGTACAAATGAAAACCACACACTGGAACTCTGTGTAAATTTGTTTTGCACTAGTACAAATAGAACACAAATCAATCAATTAACATTCATGGCACTGTATCCAAGCATTGGAACACTGTTCAATAACAGACACGGACATGTCAGTTCGGGCAAAGAAGGGACGTCCTCTTTGCGGCGAGTCTGCAGTTGCTGTGCATCCTTTTAAGTTCTAAAAGCCTCCACCCATCATGAAACTGTTTGATAATCACCAACAGCTTCACATAGTGCCGCATGACACTGCGTAGCATTTCTGCCACCGAGAAAAGCAATTTTCAATCTGCTTACATTCATCTTGTAGCACGGTCAAGCTCAGAATGAACATACGGTATATAGCGTTGCTACCTAGCCACCTGAACTTACAGTCGCCTTCTGTCGGGTGAATTCTGTGCTGTTTGCCGCGGGGTTTCGAATTCCTACACTGGAATTACCGCGATGCCATAATAATGTTCGAAAGATATAACTTATTTGTCATGACTTATGGAATGACCCTCGTAGATTCAGTAGATCTGGTATGGGGAAGCATTACTCCGCCTACAATTCAGAACTGCTGTTAGTAATGTACCAGGGAAGAAAGTGTCTCCAGCGAAAATTGCTCAGTTGCATTGACCCTTTGAATAACTGGGTAGGTATTGACAACAGTTAGCCTATTTCAAAGTGCACAAAATGATCAAGATATAATCGATGCTGTCAACAACAAAAATAATGAAAAGCAAGATGATGATGATGAAAATGATATGGAGATGAAAGAAGATATTTCAGATGTTTGTGAAGTGATTACTCACATAAACAAGGTGATTTGTGGATGGAGAGGCAAAATCAATTGAACAACATTCATCTCCTTCACTTTACAATCAAACTATACGCAGAGCAAAAATGTAGTTCATAAGTCCGTCAAACAGACCTTACTGATTTTTTTAAGACAGTGCACAATTAGGTCACTGTAAATTATGTTTAGTACAATGTAAATTTTGTCAGTTACAAGACTAAAATAAATAGCTGGTGAGTGATTTAAAAAAATACCGCATGTACTGTAAGATACGTACGTAGCCTATGTTATATTACTATATACACTGACAAACAAAAATAGCATAACACTTCGTCCTTTTTTAAAAAAAAAATTTGTAATTCAAAATATAATGTCCTACGATGGTGGTCAGATTACATAATTTTTCAAGGTATTATTTATTACACCTTTATGAAGGCAACAAGCTTAATGTTCACAAAAATGAAGACATAAGAACCCCTCCAATAATGGAAGTCGTTTATTGTGTCATTACGGCACTAATACCTAGGTGTTATGATCATTTGCTCGTGTAGTTCAGTTTTATAATTTATTATTGTAAAAATGTTACTCCCCTACAAATCTGCAAGATCAATTTTTTGTTACTTCTAAGGTCACATTTTGATATACTGTTTACCACAATTACGCTATCCGCATGTACTTATGATTGCCTGTAGCGGCCTTCCATCTACTCTTCTCATAGCATTTCTTTATAACTTGGTTCATACTAAAAACATGATCCTCATATCCTTGTTGTGGTCTAAAGGAACACTGGTTTTCATCCATCGTACTCTCAACCAATAATTGAACTTTACTTTCTACAATGCCTGAATACACTTTGCCGGGCTTGCTCTATAAAAATTGTTGCAATCTTTACTGTTAGAATATGCGCAAGAAGAGCTTGCCACAGAATCCTGCGCAGATCTTTGGCATTGTTCGGATGGGCTCGGTAGTGGCAGAACACACCCTTCCCACTTCGCTTCAGTAGCTCGCTGGCAGCAGCTCTGTATGAACCATCAGCCTAGGTGGAGGCTTGGCATGCTAAACTGTGACTGGGGTTCAAGTGAGATCTCAGCGTGTGTATGTAATATTTAAACACAAATTGTGCTAAATGTTCCGGCATAACTCAACAAAATGACAGTGTTTCGCCCCGGTGTGCAAATGGGCTCTTCAGTTGGTTAATGCACACCTCACCAAGACACTGTCTAGCACACACTGGGAAGGCCATTGCAAAACGTATTTGATACATGTGTATCCACGTCACGAGCAAAGCCAAAATTATATGTGTATGTAATGCCTGACACAGTAGTTATTACCTGAGCCAGGACACAGTAACCTATAGCCTAATTAGCCTATATTGTGTGCTGCTTCCTTGCACTCTACGCTTGAATTACAGCTGTAGACCGTGTCTCGCAGCGAGCCTGCAGGGTTGAAGAATGCAGTGAGCCCGGTAATCAGCATTCGGGGGACACACAGGAGCCACGCAATGAACATTAAACTACGCGCCGATTAATATTGGTCTCTGCGCATTGTAGAGTTTCGGCAAGTTTTTCTTGCGTGTATTCTACCTTGCTTATAAATAATGGCAATTTCTGCTTTTGTCCAGTTCGAGGGTCATCATCATCATCATCAAATTCCAGCTCCAGTCGCCCGGGTGCTGTTAACGAGCCCTCGCCACCTTTTCCTGTCCATGAATAGTTGGTCTTCATGGGTCCTTCTCCAGTCTAGCCCTTTGTCTTCAAGATCATCCTTGATTTGGTCCAACCATTTCTTCTTTGGTCTTCCTACTGGTCTTTTTCCTGGGATAATCTTGTTGAAATAAGCTTTTGGTGTTCTCTCATCTCCCATTCTTTGAAGATGCCCATACCATCCTAATCGTTGCTTCTGCAAATATTTTGTAGCACTGATATCTATGCCAGCCTCTGTTCTGTTTGTTTCGTTCCTTACTTTGTCTCTCCTTGTCCTTTGAAGCATTGTTCTTATAAACTTCATTTCGGATGCCTGAATCCTACTTTCTTCTCTTCTGGACAGGGTGCAAGTTTCTACTCCGTAAGTTAGAATTGGGATGTAGTATGTCTTAAACAGTATATGTTTACACTTCCTGGGCACTTTATTATCCCACAGTAGTGTTCTAACTTGTGCATAGAAGGAGGCTGCATTACTAGTTCTATTTGTTACTTCACTGTTGTTGTTGTTATCCTTACACACTGTGCTACCAAGATATTTAAATTGATCAACAATTTGTAGAGGCTGATTATTCAGGTAAATGGTAGCATTAGACAGTCCTGTTGTCATCACTACTGTCTTACTTTGGCTTATTTTCAATCCATACTCCTTGAACAGCTTGTCCCATGAATCCAGTTTTTCTTGTACCTCTCTGGCACTTTCTCCCCAAATCATGACGTCATCTGCAAAGACATGGGCATTTGTTTCATTACCCTGTTCTTCTTTTATTCTCTTCAGGATTATGTCCATCACTGTGATGAATAGTAATGGAGACAGTGAACTTCCTTGTTGGACTCCTTGTTTTGTTGTGAACCATCTGCTTTCCCCATTACCTATTCTTACACATGCCCTTGTGTTCTCATACAGCATTTTGATCTTGTTTATCAAGCCTTTTGGGACATTGTGCCTTTCTAAACATTCCCAAATTTTTGATCTTGCAATGCTATCGTAAGCTTTTTCTATATCTAGAAATACCATTACTAATTCTTTCCCTTTTTCAAGATGTTTCTCAATAAGCATTCTTGCAGCAAAGATCAAGTCAATAGTACTCCTTCCTGGTCTAAAGCCATGTTGTTCTTCTTCTAAAGCCTTTTCTAAGTGTCTGCGTAGTCTTTTCGCAATTATTTTTTCCAAGATCTTTAGACCATGGGATAACAAAGTAATTCCACGATAGTTCTCACACTTTTTCCGGTTTCCTTTTTTAAACAATGGCACTATTACACCTTTAGACCAGTCATCAGGGATCTTATTGTCCTTCCATATAGCATGTAATACTCTGTACAACCAATGTATCCCATTAATTCCTGCTGCTTTTATCATGTCTGAACTTACTTCATCAACTCCAGTGGATTTCCCTTTGATCATAGCTTTTAAAGCTTCTTCCACTTCAGACCAGGTTGGGGGTGGTTCTTGGTGGTTTTCATCATTGGCCCTTAAATTGATGTTCGTGTCCCCACTGTCATTATTAGATGCATCATTTAACAGTTGATCAAAATACTGTCCCATTAATTTCCTGATTTCATTTATGCTTCTTATCACTTCTCCATTATTTCCTTCCAAAGCTGTAACTGATTCCTGTTGTCTTTTATTGTTTTTCACAGTTTCACAGTGGGGCAGGGTGGTGCTGTGGCTCCTAGTGTGGTGTTATACAGTGTTGGTATTGCTGCTGGTGGAGTGGGGCAGTGTGGTGCAATAGCACATAGTGTAGTGTTATACAGTGTTGGTAATACTGCTAGTGGAGTGGCACAGTGTGGTGCAATGGCACCTAGTGTTGTGTTGTGCAGTGTAGGTGTTACTACTGGTGGAGTGGGGCAGTGTGGTGCAGTGGCTCCTAGTGTGGTGTTGTACAGTGTTGGTGTTGCTGCTAGTGGAGTGGGGCAGTGTGGTGCAATGGCAGATAGTGTAGTGTTATGCAGTGTTGGTGATACTGCTAGTGGAGTGACACAGTGTGGTGCAATGGCACCTAGTGTGGTGTTGTACAGTGTAGGTGTTACTGCTGGTGGAGTGGGGCAGTGTGTTGCGGTAGCTCCTAGTGTGGTGTTGTACAGTGTAGGTATTACTGCTGGTGGAGTGACACAGTGTGGTGCAATAGCGCATAGTGTGGTGTTATACAGTGTAGGTGTTGCTGCTGGTGGAGTGACACAGTGTGGTGCAATGGCTCCTAGTGTGGTGTTGTACAGTGTTGGTATTACTGCTAGTGGAGTGGGGCAGTGTGGTGCAGTGGCTCCTAGTGTAGTGTCATGGCCGGCTCTACGGAAGGCCGCGGCGTTCGACCTTGCAACGCTGCACTTCTCTGAACTGGGATGGCCATAGCAGCCGGCCAGCTGTTGATGCGTGTGCTTCGCCACGAAAACAAATTGATATAACGAAATAATATCTGTTCTTTTCAACATTAAAGTAAAAGGATTGTCAAGAGTGAGTAGGGCTTACTTGGAGTAACAAAACCAATTTGCTTTCAATATTTATTTGACATTTACAAAATATACAACAGGTTGGCCTCTAACAAAGAATAGCAAGTTTTCTGTGATTACTATGGCAAGTTACCCGTTCATTCCTCAACTTCCTGTAATTATTTAACAAAATGTTACTCATTGTTAAGACAATACTTGTGACTATTGTCATAACATTACATCCACAGGTACAAGTTTTCTCGGCAGTTTCTGACAATTCAATATCTGATAAAATACCGAGTAGACTAAGATTTTGAATTACTTGGCGTTGATTGTTACATTTACATTTTTAAAATTGTTCCTCTAACTTATCAGAAATTAGTGCCTGCGTAATTCCAACAACATGTTTACACACTGATAAAATCAAATCTGCAGGAACTGAAAGTCCGCCCCTATTTATTTGATTGAAGTAGCTGTCATTTATCTTTTCTTTATTTCTAAGCAAAGCCAAACATTCTTCACATTTTATTCTTGAACATTGCTTGAACGATATGTAACCACAGGCATATATAAAACCCGACTCATCGAATTGTATGTTTTCAGTGTACTTGTCTTCTAAAATACTGTAAAAGGTATCGTCAACAGTAGCTGACGAAAGGCTGCTTGTTGTACTTTCTCCTGAATTTGTATCGGAAGAGGACATTATCATTTCTTTCGAAAAAGTAACTGCTCCATACCTGGCTGAATGAAGGCCAAGTACGCTTTTCTACCTTATTTTCAATTCGGCCTCCATTACCTGAGTAACTGATATATTATAGTTGCCGCCTGTTAGTTGGCGGTACTACCCAAACCTGGATTCTAATTGGTCACTCTGAAATTTGCCAGTTAACACATAAGAGGGGTTCACATTCTGTAGAGCATAAATAATAATCTCACGAAATACATAGGTTGTTACATACAAAGCGTTGTAAGTTTCATTGGTTAAACAACTCTTTTTTGAGGAATTATTTTCATCGTTCTTTTTCCACGTGGACAACCATTGGAGGAATGCCTTTAGGAAACCCAACCTTTTGTCTTCGGGATTATGGAAAGGCATTTGAAGACTATTACGTTTAACAACATGGGTGAGAGGCCGCTTAATATTAACAATGGACCACCACATTAGGATTACTCTGACAAAAAAAAGCAGTACCTTTATAACAATACTTAATCAGTAAATCGGATTCCTTTTTGTAGATCGCTCGTATGTCACTAAATGATGCTTGAGTTACCTCTTTAAAATCAGGGTTACAGTCATCTGAACTTAAAACATTTGAAAATGAGTCTAAATCTTCCCATACAGGAATAATAAATGACTTATCAATGCCACTTAAATTCAGCCAATTATTTCGTATATTTTTAATACATAGACACTGTCATATAAAACAAAGGTTTTTAGGGGGTTTCCATCAATATGGAACCAGTAATTACTATCAGAATGTTCGGTTAGTTCTTTGAACATAGCACGATTCACACCATTATGATAGACAGAATATTTAGGCCACAATCCTGTATTTGCCTGATAACACCTTTCGCAATATCAGCTAGTTGCAAACCCGTTAATTGTTTCACTGGAACTAATTTAACAACCTCTTTCAAATTTCCAAAAGCAGAACTAACGAGAAAGGCCAGAACTCTCTTAACTAAATCGAAAGATTCATTTGTAGCAACACCAAAGAATTGCCCATTTTTAAAATCTAAAGTTTGTTTGACATGTATTTCATCAATCTGTAAATTTACAACCCTTTCTAAATTTGATAAATCTTTCACAATGTGACTTAGAAAGTTACTGTTCTCTTCATCAGCTTTCGGGGATATGGCGAAGGAAGTTGTTAATTTTTGTTAAACTCGGGGATGAGGTAGGGATAAAATATGATTAAATCTAATTGCGTTATAACACTTTGTAGACTGCATATAAATGAGGAATGCATTTAGAGTTGTAGTGACGTTATATCTAGGTTTCTTTAAAAAAGTAAGTGTAAACTGATCTTGCAGAAACATTAACTTTTTAACAGAATCTCTGAAGTTTCGTCTCCCTGGCTTTCAAGGTCAGTTTTTAGGTTATCTATTAAACTATTAATCTGGACGACTAGTGAACTTACAGAACTTACAGGTAAGAAAAAGTCGTGGCAAAATTCTATTGCTTGGAACAACTGACTCCACTTACTTAATAATGAATTTCGAAATATTACATAGCCAGAATGAAGAACAACAACGTTAGGAATTACGCCTCCATTGATATGAATTTCGACCGTAAAATCATTGTTTACCCTTATACTTTACCTTATTTTAGGTATGCTTGACACATCTAATTTATACAAAATACAATAGTTTTCACTAGTACTTACAGACCAGTCTGTTTTATGCTCCGCCAATTTATTTTGTATATCACAAACAAAGGACTCGAAAGTCGTAATTTTGTTGGCTTCCTCAGCAAGGGTCTTCTCAGATTCCTCTGCAGACTTTTTCCGTTGTTTTTCTTCTCTTCTTTCCTCTGGAGATTTCCTTATCTTGGAGGAGCACTTACTCAAATACGATGGTAAGTTTGGGAATACCTTTGGAACCGCACGAGGTAACAATACAGGCTTCTTCCGTGTGAATTCCTTATTATTCCCATCACCATCCTTGTATTTTTCAACATAACTTACGTCTTCAGGAAGAAAGTGTTTAATACATACGAAGGAATATTTCGTAGGTACCCAATTGGCTCGAGGAATAGCACGTTCCCATATGGCTTTCAATTATGGATTTTTAGGAAACACAAACAATCTCAGAAATCCTTCAGTTTGTATCGATGAACGATAATTAGACTTACAATTCGGCACAACACAAGTCTTTGGCATTGTAGCTAGCCACTATACAGTAATAATCAATGGTATAATTTCATTTACATAGAGTATTTTGAAGAAAACACGAGCGCGTGACACATTTTCCATGTAACTCAGTGGGCTAGGCAGAGCAGACTGGCCATTCACGGCGAGGTTGCCAATTTTCGCTCGCCGCGGCCTTCCGTAGAGCCGGCCATGGTAGTGTTGTGCAGTGTAGGTATTACTGCTAGTAGTGTGGTGCAGTGGCTCCTGGTGTGGTGTTGTGCAGTGTAGGTATTGCTGCTGGTGGAGTGATGCAGTGTGGTGCAATGGCACATGGTGTGGTGTTGTGCAGTGTTGGTATTGCTGCTGGTGGAGTGGGGCAGTGTGGTGCAATGGCACATAGTGTAGTGTTGTACAGTGTAGGTGTTGCTATTGGTGGAGTGGGGCAGTGTGGTGCAGTAGCACGTGGTGTAGTGTTGTACAGTGTTGGTATTGCTGCTGGTGGAGTGGGGCAGTGTTGTGCAATGGCTCCTAGTGTGGTGTTGTACAGTGTGGGTATTGCTACTGGTGGAGTGGGGCGGTGTGGTGCAATAGCACATAGTGTGGTGTTGTACAGTGTAGGTGTTACTGCTGGTGGAGTGGGGCAGTGTGGTGCAGTGGCACATGGTGTAGTGTTGTGCAGTGTTGGTGTTGCTGCTAGTGGAGTGGGGCAGTGTGGTGCAATGGCACATGGTGTGGTGTTGTACAGTGTTGGTGTTGCTGCTGGTGGAGTGGGGCAGTGTGGTGCAGTAGCACATAGTGCAGTGCTATACAGTGTATTACTGGGTAGCAGGTAGGGACCCTCTTTGGAGGTAGCCCTACCCAGGGAGTGGCGCTCCTGCCTATGTGAGTCCCAGAGCACACTGGCCCGGTGTGTATCATCTGGTAAGGGTCCCAGCTCAGGGTTACGAGTGAAGACCTCAACGGCAGTGAAGGCGGAGAAGATGAACTTCGGTACGGCGGAGCTGGCGGATGGGGCACATGTGTTTAGGCCCAAAGGCAAAGCGGGCGGAAGAAGAATCCATTACTTTTATGGTTCCCAACGGTCGTGAAGGCGGAAGAGGCCATGCCAGACGAATTGGCTGTTAAGGCGCACCTCAGTAATATTTTGAGTCTGCGGCAGTTCGTTGCAGTCTCTGTGTCTGGTCTTGCATGTCTCATTTCATATGTGCCGCAGGACACGACTCCGAGATCATAGTGAGTGGGTCACTTCCTGGCAAGTTGTGATCCACCCTAAACAAATACACGCCAGTGGCAATTCTTCCATCAGTCACTTATTTTCTAAAGTCCAACGGCGATGGGATATGGATGGTGGGGGCAGGTTATGGGTGTAACTGGAAGCCCCTAGTTCGGACCTGCACGTTGGCAGCAGATGTGTGATGGTCGTCTTCCGGAGACTCTGTGACTACTCAGGAATTCGGTCCTGCATCTGTGTTTGGGCAGGCCTATTTAGGATCACCGCTGCCCACCCCACATGGGGAAGGCCCTAGAAAAGGTGGGCTAAACATCGGAAGTCACAATCTTGGTCCGGCTGGGCAACCGCACTCAGCAGGTCACCCCTCATGCGGTCGAAACTCAAAAACAGCAAAGAATCACAAATTGATTATTGGATCATGGAACATCAGAACCTTGCTTGATTTGGACAATAACATTAGACCTGAGAGAAGGTCAGCTCTTGTAACCCATGAGTTATCAAGACTCAACGTTGACATTGCTGCTCTCAGTGAAACTAGGCTGTCTTCTGAAGGCAAGATTACTGAATCTGGAACAGGATATACCATCTTCTGGAAAGGAAAGGAGGAGGGTGAATGTCGTATTCATGGTGTGGGCTTCGCTGTGAAGACCAAACTGGTAAATTATCACCAACTTACGCCCATTGCAATCAGCGAAAGGCTCATGACTCTCCGCATACCACTCTCAGGAGGTTCCTTTACGACACTCATCTCTGCCTATGCTCCTACCTTAGATTCTGATGATGAAGTAAAGGCTCAGTTCTATAATCAGCTAAGTGAAATCATCTCCAAGGTACCATCTGCAGATAAACTCTTGCTCCTCGGTGACTTCAATGCCAGAGTTGGGAAAGATCACAGGCTATGGAATAATGTGATGGGCAAACAGGGACTTGGAAAATGCAATCCCAATGGACTGTTGCTTCTTGGTCTTTGTGCAGAACACGAACTTTTCATTACCAACACGCAGTTCCGGCTACCTGACCGCTTCAAAACCACGTGGATGCATCCTCGTTCCAAACATTGGCACATTCTTGATTATATCATTACCCGGCAATGTGATAAGAAGGACACTCTTATTACCAGAACAGCAAGGAATATAGACGATTGTTGGACAGATCATAAACTTCTCATATGTAAGCTCAGGATATCCATCAGACCTAAACCACCTAGGAACATCAAAAATTTGCCAAGAAAGAAGTTTAATACATCCAAACTTCAGGATGAATCCATGCACAAACATTTTGGAAACAGGATCGTCACCCAGTTATCAGAAAACCCAGTAACAAATGATATTCAGCAAGAATGGGCCACATTACAGAAGATTATCACACAGTCAGCTGAGGAAACCATTGGTTTTATAGTGCAGAAAAGACAAGACTGGTTTGATGACAACAATGAGGAAATTCTGTCTCTCATCAATGCCAAAAGGAATGCCTATCTTGCCCATCTACAAGACCCAACTTCCAACACAAAGAGAGATAAACTACTGGAACTCAAGGGTAAATGCCAGACGCAGATAAGGCAGATTAAAAATACTTGGTGGCAACAGAAGGCTCAGGAACTGCAGAGACTATCGGATGCTCGAGACTTGAGGAACTTCTATGCCGTACTCAAGGAAATATATGGACCATCTCGCTCATCATCAGGTACACTGAAAAGCGCTGATAATTCTACTACCTTTACTGATAGTCAAGAAATCTTGGAACGCTGGAAGGAGCACTTCTCCAATCTCCTAAATCGTCCATCAGAAGCTGCTGAAGACTTCCTCTGTGATGTGCCGCAACAACCTGAACAACTGTGGTTGGCAGTACCTCCTACTTATCATGAATTCAGTGCAGCTCTCACCCAATTGAAACCCAGAAAAGCACCTGGCCCAGATAACATCCCTCTGGAACTAATTCAAGCCGGAGGTCATTCCCTCAAAACAAGAATTTTCATCCTTATCCTCAGAATATGGGAATCAAGAAAGGTACCTGGAGACCTAAAGAATGCCACTATCGTCACTATCTTTAAAAAGGGTGATCGCAGTGTTTGTGGCAACTACCGTGGTATATCACTGCTATCAATTGTGGGGAAGATTCTTGCAAGAATTCTACTTAACCGCCTCAAGGTTATCTCTGAGAAGATCCTCCCAGAGTCACAATGCGGATTTAGAACTTCCAGAAGCACAATTGACTTGATTTTCTGTGTGAGACAGCTACAAGAAAAATGTAGAGAACAACAGAATCCACTCTTCTTAGTCTTTTATGACTTGGAAAAGGCATTTGATTCGGTTCCAAGACCAGCCATGTGGGCAGTGCTGAAGCGGTTTGGTTGCCCTCAGCGTTTTGTAGATCTAATCAAAGCTCTCCATGATGGCATGACAGGTCAGGTTTGCCATCAGAATAAGATGTCCGATGAATTTCCCATTGCCCATGGACTGAAACAAGGATGTGTTCTGGCTCCAACGCTTTTTGCGCTGTACTTGGCTGCAATGCTTTATGATTCACCCACAAACATCCCAGGTGTGGAGGTCAAGTATCGTTTTGATGGAGGGCTTTTCAACCTAACTCGTCTCCGCTCCTTGAGGAAAATTCAGGTTACTAAGGTTACTAACATGTTGTATGCAGATGATGCTGCGTCACCAACTCTCACACCAGAAGAGCTGCAAGAGTCAGTTAATTGTTACAAAAGTGCATGTGATCGCTTTGGTCTTACCATAAATGTCAATAAGACTAAAGTCTTGGCACAACCTTCACCAGGCACACCTCTTCCTCAGTTCAATATCTCCATCTCAAATTTGCCGTTAGAACAGGTTGACCACTTCTCGTACCTGGGCAGTACCATGTCTGTGAGCTGTACCTGTGAGCAGGATGTGGATAAGAGAATTGGCGCAGCCCACGCAGCGTATGGACGATTAGCGCACCGGGTCTTCATGAATAAAGATCTGTCTATGAGTACAAAGCTTATGGTGTACAAAGCAGTAGTCATTTCTACATTGTTGTATGGTTGTGAAACGTGGACCCTTTACCGACGTGATCTTAGGAAGCTTGAGCGTTTCCACCTACAAAAACTTCGATCAATCCTGAGGATTAAATGGGAAGACCGCATTACCAATATTGCTGTTCTGGAAAAGGCTCAAATCAACAGCATAGAATCATCCATAATAGGTCACCAATTTAGATGGATTGGTCATGTCCATCGGATGGATGATGTGAGATTACCTCGTCAAATGCTTTATGGTGAGTTATGCTATGGCACCAGACCTCATGGTGGTCCTAAGAGGCGCTACAAGGACCAATTTAAGCAGACCCTGAAATTGACAGGTCTTGATTCACAAACCTGGGACATGCTGGCTGAAGACCGCTCAACTTGGCGCCGTACCATCTCGGATACTGTAAAGACGTTCGAAAGGGATCGACGCACACATGAAGAGGCCAAGCGTCAAGCTAGGAAACTTCGAGCAGCCCAACCACGTCCTCCTCCAGCAATACTATGTGACTTGTGTGGTCGCTTGTTCCATGCCAGGATTGGACTCTTTAGTCACCGTAAACACATCCACAAACTGGACTGAAGGAAGATGATTTATACTCGGATTCGAGTTAAAGCCGATGATGATGATGATATAGTAATTTCTTATTACCTTGTGTATCTTCCTCCAGTTTCTCCGCAAATTCATCCCAAATCTTATCCTTCTCTTCATTAATTATGCGTTTAACTCTTAATTTGTGCTCTCGATATTCTTGAGCAAGTGATCTGATTTTATCCTCATTTCTGTCATTCTTTTGTCTCTCCACTTCTAATTTTCTCTTTACTTTGTTCCTTAATTGAATTATTGTCTTGACTTCCTTATTCCACCAGGCAGTCTCTTTATGTCGAACTTTACTACTTGTTTCGCCACATAATTCTCTAGCTTCTTCAACTAAGTCTTTTTCGAAAATTTTGCCACTCTTCCTCTGCACTTTTGGTATCATTTTTTGGAACTTTTCCTAAAATTCTTCTCTGAAATTCCTCACGTTTATCAGATTTCTCCAGCTCCCAGATCTTGATCTTTTGTTTCTTTTCCATCTTATAATTAATCAGTTTAACACCAGTTATACTAACTAGAACAAGCCTATGGTCACTATCGAGACTTTCACTGGGAACGACTTTGACATCCACAACTTGTTTTCCTGCTTCACCCGCTGTTATTACAAGGTCTATCATTGATCTATGTCTTCCATCCCAGCTGTATCTAGTTACTTTATGGCTTTCTCTCTTCTTAAACCAGGTATTTTGAATTTGAAGACTATTTCGACTGCACATATCAAGCAGGTCTTCCCCTTCTAGATTTCTGTTTCCATAACCAAATGGGCCAATCACTCTTTCTACATCCTCCCTTTTGCATCCCACCTGAGCATTTAAGTCACCTATTATCATAATGTTCTCCTTATCCAATTGGTTCTCAAGCTGTTCCAAGAACTTATGTTTCTCTTCATCCTTGCACCCCGTTTGTGGGGCATAAACCTGCACTAGGGTTGGGATTTTTTCGTTTGATGGTACCTCTAATCGAATGATTCTGTCGCTAATATATTTAATATCTGCAACAGCATCTGCTTTCTTACTTAGAATAAAGCCCACTCCATTATGTGACCCTTTCCATTTACCACACCAGTAAAGGGTATATCCTCCTCTTAAAATTTTCTTCCCTTTCCTTTTCCATTTGGTTTCGCTCAGACCCAATATATCCAGTTGCCTTCTTTCCATCAGATCTACAAGTTCTTCACAGTTTCCAGTTAATGTCATTACATTCAGTGTTCCTATTCTCATTTTGGGTTTATCTTTCTTTATTCTGTTTTTTCCCACAGCCTTACATTGCATAACATCAGGCTGGATGCCATCATTCCTGTCAACTGTAAGGCGTGTGAGCTGTCCATTTTGGGTATTCTTCTTTCCGAGGCTCGTTTTAACATTGAAAGCGCATAACTATTTACTCCTTTATTGGCTTGCTAGGCCTAACATATTGGAGGATTTTCTGTCAGGGTTGTCTCCCTTAGCCTTTGGTATTCCACTACCACACCTACAAGGCAGCAGGTTGTACTCATATTTAACCCCTGAGTACTGGGTCGCCTCTTCCGCCATCTTCACTGTACCAAAGTCCATCTTCTCCACTGCAGATGCCGTTGAGGTCTTCGCACGTAACCCTGTGCACGCCCGGGGCCTATGTTATACCCCATAGGACTGGGTCCTCACCAGAACTTAGCCGTTACTGTAGTTCCATGGTATATTACAGTACCGTTGCCCACCCCCACGACGTGGACGTGCCTGGCAAGAATTATCCATGTAGCCAATTTTAATTGACTCATGGACCGGGTTAAGGAGCTGTCTAAATCCAGCCTCCAAGGCTCCCATACTAATTCTATTATCCTATGCAACCATTTCATCCCTGCTTTCCCACACTATTTCTGCTCGAATTTCATCTACTTTGCTGCTTTGTGACATTGTAGTTTATTTGCCTCTGTACTTCCTCAACCATGATCCTGTTCCCATCCTTATTCTTCTCCAGCATAATCTCAAAATCTGCCACATTATCAGATAAGTCTCCATTTACATTTAACTTGGCAAGTTTTCGAAGTATTCTTGCCATCTTCCCAGTGCTTCTTGGGATCTACAATGAATTTCCCAAAATTATCTAATACACAACTTTTTTTTTTCTCTTTTTCCCCCATTTCTAAGATTCTTTATAGTGGCCCAAAAAGGATTTCTCCAAATTCCTCCCATGATTTCCTTTTGGATTCTATTATTATTTATTTGTTTGGTTCTGTTCTTTTCCACTGCATAGAGTTCTGCCTGCCAGATTCCTTGTTTGGAGCCATTTTTTGTAGGCCTTCTTTTACTTTTACTAGTCAACTTCACTATGTCGTTCTACCAGGAAGTGCACCTTTTCCTGTCTTTACACACTGTTGACCCAAGACATGCCTTTGCTACCTCTAGTACTATATCCCTGTGTCCCTACCACTCCGTTTCAATATTCTGCAATTATTTACGATCTAGTCTATGGAATTTCTCATCAGTTATTTCCATGTATTTTTGTCTAAATTCCTTATCGTGGAGATTTTCGCCCTAATCCATCTGCAAACAGACCTTGCTTTCTGCTCTTTAGGTCTAACTATGCTCAAACATTAAATAATAAATAAATACTTGATTGCGCACAATGTGCATGAACGTGGTTCTTACGATCCATCATTAGTACAAAATTTTGTGAGGGATTCTACCCTCAGTTTACATGATAGTAGGCTACGTGATATCTTTCACATGGTCTGTTACATCTTATGCACCTATACTCAAGACGTGGTTCGCGAATTTTCTTCGTCCAACATATACGGTGGTGAAAACCATGCACTCATATTCGAATCATAACATGCCTCAACTGATAACCACAATGCGTCCATGCTCGGTTAGTCATCGCGTCACACAGGTAGAAATCCTCCCATATGCTAATCTTCTTCTAATGAAGCCCTTGTAGAAGTGTTATATGCTTGAATGGCTGGAAGCAGAAGCTTCAAACGCAACTCCTCCACGAAAATCAATTCTCTGATGAAATTTTGTGAAATATTGAATAATGTTTACCTCATGATTAGCCTACATAATTCTATCTACATATTATTGTGATTTGTTTGGTGCATTTTAGTATTGACTTATTGTTTTCTTATTACAACATGAATTTACAAAAGTAAATTTCTGTTGACAGCATAATTGCTGAGTTTGCTTTCTTGTGTGTAATCTTATGCAACTCAGACAATAGAGCATATGTTTATTGGTTGCCATGTGCTGCAGTCCAACAACCAGTGCAATGAGAGAGCTGTCGCAGCACCTGCAAGCGCTCCCGGAGCTGTGGAATCTTCAGGTGGAGGAGGAGGCACTTCAGCTGGGTCAGGAGGAGATGGAGTCGAAGGTGAAGAGCAAGAAGAGTCTTCTTCTTCTTCATCTCTCATGGTAAGTTTGCATTCTATTTGTAGGCCTGAAAAGGAATCATTGACACAACTGATCTATGGATTGCATTGATTTAAAAATCTCAATCCAAGTTTTTTATAATATTAGATTGCCTTGTCAATACAATTTATTTATAAATGTGGAATACGTGATGAGGGAATGGTACAGGAAAAATCCTAGGAGCATAAGAATTGGAACCAAGAAAGATCAAATAGACTTAAATTGTGTGTGATTCGCAGATGACTTAGTGTTACTGGCTAATAATATTCAAGAAGCCAGAAATCAAATAATAAGCCTACAAAATATTGCAAAAAAAATTGGACTTCAGATATCATTTTAAAAGACTGAGATAATGGTAGCTAATCCACTTGTAGTCAACCACATAACAGTAAATAACTAGAAAGTTAAAATAGTGAAGCAATTTAAATACTTAGGAGAAATTATAACTCACAATTTAGATGAGAAACCTGCATGGCAAGAAAGAACTAATAAAATGATAAAAGCCCAAAAATTAGCATGGTCTACATATAGTATAAAAGAAAATGTCTATCAAGCACAACCAAATTAAAACATTGCAAGACGGTGGTTCAACCAGAGGTGACATATGGAAGCGAAACTCTTTTTAAGCTTACTCAGAAAAATAGGATCGACAAAATTCTAAAAGTAGAAAGAGAATAACTAGAACATTCATAAATAAAAAATATTAGGAAGATGGATAATGGCGGATAGTACCAAATGAAGTGATATACAGAGAACTGGAGCCCATCACTGATACTATTCGGAAGAAACGGATTTCTTTTTTTGGTCACATTATGAGGACACCCGAAACCAAATTATCTAGAAAAATTGTTGAGAAACTTTGGAATATGAAACAACAAGTAGGATGGATTAAGGAAATTAGAGAAGACATGAAAGAATTAGAAATAACCTTGGATGACTTGCAAAAGACATAAAAATAAGATTTCAACCAAAAATAGACAAACTTCATACAGTAAAAGGGGTATTTACAGATGAAGAACGCTTGAGAAAATCAGAGCGATTGAAAAGCTACTGGGCAACTCGGAAAGAAAACTTACTGAAGAAGAGGACCAAGAAATGATTGACTGAAGTGGTCCAATGAGGCCGTAAAAGAAGAAGAAATTGTATTGACAAAGCAGACCAATATTAGTCTATATCATATTTTAATTTGTAAGCCAATACGGATTTTAAAAAAGGAAAAAATTGTTTGCATAAAAACCATACATTGTGTATTGCATATTAGAAATCGAGTTGGAAAGAAAAAAATATATAAGACTCGCGATAGTTATATGTAAATTTTATTTTAGATGTTTCCACATGGTGGGTAGAATAGAATTGTCTAGTATTTCCTGATAGGCTTTGGCATGGTTCGAGGAACTAAAACCAGTGGACCAAGTCCATACCATGACGAACCAATATTATTTCAGTTGGCATTTGTTAGAATGATCTTCTTGCTCACTCTGCAAAATTAATGCCTCATACTGTTTTGAAACTCGGCAATTTTTCTAGGTTTATGCCGTGTCTTGTGTGGGGGTTTCGCCTAGGAACACCAAGCTTGCTCATCAGCGGACTCTTGGTGTCCGTCCCCGGATCCCACGGGAGTAGCGCACTACGGGCTACCTCCCTTCTTATGAAGCGCACCTGCGCTTCTTTACTGCGAGAACTAAAAGCTCAAGCAGCCTTTCGCCTCCCCATAGAGGCTTCCAAAAAGATGGTATATTGCCGTGTCTTGTGTGGCACAAACCTAGAAATATTGCTTGAGTTTTAATTCACTGGCCGCGAAAGCCAATATACCATCATACTGTTTTATTTCCTGGATACTCATTAAAAACTACCATGTAAAGTAATTTGATTGAATGTATGGCACGTAACTATCACAAATTGATGAGAACCTTGAACCCCTGCTCCAGACGACACAGTGCAGCGTCTACTCCAGTGAACAAGGATGAAAGGCTTTGTATAAAGTGGATTTTGCACTTTTTCAATTTCCACTCTGTCAAAGAGAGGTAATGCTACCAAATCCTCCAGTTCCTGGTCCGATTTTTTTGTGATGCTGATTCACTTCGGTGGCGTAGTTGGTAGCATGCTGAACTGCTGTGCCCAAGATAGCGGGTTCAAACCCGTCCGAAGTCGTCGGATTTTTTAAGAGCGTTAAAAATCCTTCAGTATGCCTTCCTTCGGAGGGGAAGTAAAGCCAGGGGTCCCATAGATTTATGACATGTAAAAGATCCTTCCACAGACTAAACTTGTGTGGAGCTAAATTTCTAGGTTAGATTTCGTTGGAACGCTCTTATCAAAGTTCCAACCTTCACCACTAGGTTTCATTGACATCTGGTAGCGAAAGTTGTAACTACTTGAAATTGAACGGAACATGTAGCTCACACTCTAGGTGTCCGCTGAAAGTAGCTACAGACTCTGGCGAGCCGAACATGTCCTCGGACACTCCCGGCACTAAAAGCCATACAATAAATAAATAACTGGAAAAGTGTTGTATTAATGGGGATTGTTTCACCTTGTACCATAGTAGCACTGCTCATTACAGCCAGAGGTTGCTTTTTGTCATTTCATTTAAATTTAACTTCAGTTCTTTCAAAATTTAAAGAGCCTTCCTCTAGAGCCATGTGGCAATTGATATTACACCATCAGCTTATTGAAATCAAGAGAGATTCTGGGAATGGATTATCCTGTTTGAACCAATGTTTTCCTGCAAACATTGTTATCTCGCTGAACTCTTGAGTCACTGATGCCCAAGTGTTGAAACTTGAAAGAAATAAAACGCTAACTTCAACACACATTTATGCTTAAACTGTTCACGTGGTGACATAAGCTGTAGAGTGTGATGCATTATTAAAACTTGATAGTCTTTGAGTTAGAAGCAAATAACTGCAGAAGCCACTTCTTCATATTGTTACAACCTCAACCCCAAAAAGGGGTTGTAACTACTTAAACCCATAATTCATACAAGCATACAAGGAGCCCAGCACACTGGCAGCGGAGACAAGCAACATCATAAACAACACGCAGTTACACGTCTACAAGGAAATAATACTGCTTACCACTACTCGAATTCCGCTGACACAGAACAAAAAACATGGGAGAACCCTTAAATACACAAGACAACGGAGGCTCCAGGACAGTCGCTCCCGGAGATGCTGCCCGGCGACGGCTGGAAACTTCACCCGTACATCCCTCATGGAACATCTACACCACTACACTTCAAGACTACATCACACATCAACTGGTAACTTGGGCGTACATTAGTCCTATACCTGCCCATGCCAACCCTACATAACTCTGTACCATCTCATCACACCTCAGTTACACGTTGAACATAAAAACCCTCTATCTCTGTCTTCATTACTCTTGAATAGCTCTCTTCTAGCCTTACGCAACACTTACCTTCACTCTCCACGTTCTCACCAAGGTCATGAGCACCGCACCGGCACCAGGTCGGTCAGCGACTCCTCCGTACCTGCCCAACCCCCTATTCCTACCTCCATTCTTACGCCCCTACAGTTACATCCCCTACGTCCCTTAGAATACCTCCCCTAATCCAAGTCAAGGGAGTTAACCTTTCAGAAGAGATGCACGTACGAGACAAAACAATTTATTTTTATTTTTAACACAGATATCTTTCTGGGCTGGGGGTTTATCTGAGATTGTAACAATAATAACAAGCTTATTGCTTTTACGTCTCTTTTAACTGCTGAGGCGTTTAGAGTCACCAGGGTGCCAGAATTTTGCCCCGAAGGGGATCTTTAACATGCCAGTTGACACGGCTCCCTCGTATGTACCCACCCTCAAACGCGTAAACGTTACCGCTGTGCCATGCAGCCAGTCAGACTATCTGAGATTAGCATGGACAGTTTTGTGTCAACCAATTTCCGACACCTAGTTATTTTGGCAGCACACTTGGTTCCCGCTGAAGCCTCCGTGGCTTAGGCGGCAGCACGCCGGCCTCTCACCGCTGGGTCAGTGGTTCAAATCCCGGTCACTCCATGTGAGATTTGTGCTGGACAAAGCGGAGGCAGACAGGTTTTTCTCTGGGTACTCCGGTTTTCCCTGTCACAGATTTCATTCCAGCAACACTCTCCACTAACATTTCATTTCATCTGTCATTCATTTAAACATTGCCCCAGGGGAGTGCGACAGGCTTCGGCAGCCGGCATAAGTTCATATCCTCGCCGCTAGAAGGGGGCTTCAATCATTCCATTCCCTGACCCGGTCGGTCAAATGGAAGCAGGCTGTGGATTTTCATTTTTTCACTTGGTTCCCACTCATTGAAGTATGCTTGATTGCCATACACAAGTCAAAGGCAGTACTTGTAATAACATATCCATTATTCTATGTTTTGGTTCTCGAGCACCAGAACGTTTTTGCTAACTCAAATCCCAGCAAGATGTTTGTTGACAAACCTCAGATTTGTGACCCCTAAACACATAAATAAACTAAAAATGAAAACTACTCTACAATTTGCATGGGGGAAACTGTGTATAGCACCAAATGACTGGACTAGTAGGCTGCTTGTTGTTTGAGCCAGCTAAGAGAAAAGTCAAATGCTTGCCAAACTACAAAGCACATTTGTGCCTAAACTGTTCACATGGTAAACAAGTAGTTCCGTGAAGAACTATACAGCCTATTTTCATATATCCTACTTATGTTAACTGCCACTATGAACATACGAAATTTCAGTTTGATTGCTGTAATAGATTCGTCGATATTGAGAACTGACTAAATATTTCGGATGGTCGCCATGTTGGATTTTATATATGTAGGTCCGAGAGTTATGTACTGTTACATGAAGATTATTGTGTACGTGTAGCATTCAAATTTCAATCGCATGATTAGGACACAAGAAGTAACAAGGAGATTTTAAAATTTCGCACAGCTGCCATCTTGTGGTTATGGAAACAATTGAAATAAATTATATGCCAGTGGATTAACATTCGTATAAGGATTTACTGTACCAAGTTTCACTGCACTAGGATGGTTAAATTGCGAGAATCGTCCATGTGAATATTTATACTTCGCGCGTCGCCGCCAAGTTGGATTAGTGATCACCAGGTTATTTAAAGTCCTATAGGTGAACTTATGTTCATAGCCCCTGTGAACATAAAAAAATTCAGTTTGATTGCTATAATAGATTCGTAGATATTCAGATATTTCGGATGGTCGCCATGTAGGATTGTTAAATGTATAGGCCATAGAGTCATGTACCATTAAACGAAAATTATTGCGTAGGTTCATTATTCAAACTTTCACTTTGATCGCATGATTACGACACAAAAAATAAAAACTTAACTTTAAAATTCGCACAGCCGCCATTTTGAGGTTATGTAAACAATTGAACAAAATTGGATACCAGTGCATTACAATGTGGAACATTAAATCGCTAGAAAAGTCTATTAAAATTTTTAATTCGCTTGGCCGCCATGTTTGTTTTGTAGTTAACCGGTTTTTGAAAGTCTTACAGATGAACTTCCAGTAGTGCCCTTTATCTCCGTACAAAATTTCAGGGTGATACCGCTAATAGTTTCAGAGATATAGAATGCCGGTGAAATATTTCGCACATCCGCCATCTTGTGGTTATGTAAACAGTTGAACAAAGTTTGATGTCGGTGCATTGCAATGTATATAAACATATACTGTACCAAGTTTTATTGCTTTTGGTTGTTTAAATCGCGAGAAACGTCTATTTAAAAGTTGCAAATTCGCCATGTTGGTTTTGTAGTTACTAGATTTACAATAGTCACATAGGTGAACTTCTAGTAGTTCTCTTTATCACCGCAAAAATTCCAGGGTGATATCGGGAATAGTTTCGGAGATATTGAATGCTGGTGAAATATTTCGCACAGCCGCCATGTTGTATTGGTGGGACGTAACAAAATTTGAAGGGGAAGGTCGGGGTAGCCCGGAGTAGTGCTATGAACTTACCGAGTTTCATTGAAATCGCTCCAGCCGTATAGAAGTTATTAGGGACACACACACACAGACACACGGACAAAAGGTGATCCCATAAGCCTATTTTTTTTTAAATTGAAAATAGGCTAAAAATAGGTGTAGGGACTTAAATTTTAGAATATTTCGCATAGTTTATTTTTGTGTTGGGTAATGTTTTACCAAAATTTGTCAATTTTTGAGTTAGAACCCAAAGAATCCTTCTTGGATTGTTTGTGGGCGATTTTTTTTTTTTTTAGCTATACCGGTACCTCAAATTTCAACATAATGTTTTGTTGACAAATTTCAGATTCATGAACATAAGGGAGCCAAAAATCAAAACTACCCCAGAATTTGTAGGGTAAAATTACTTAGGGCTGGACTAGTTCTTGTTTGACCAATGAAGATTTTGTATATTTGTTGATGATCAGTAGATTGCTCTGCAGTGCCCCTTTGCTGTGCCATTTGGGTGCCTACAGAAAGCATACCTTCATATGTATTGACTGGGTAGACCATTGACCTATTATCCCTTCTTTTGCAAATAAATATATTCTTCAATTTGTGTTCTCCTTTTAGTTTTTTTTTTGTGAAAAAAGAAGTGAAATAAGCAGGATATTGTTAGCCTACTTGTATTTATCCTGGTGTGAACAGTGAATATATTTTGATATATTGCGGGTGTTTCTCTCCTTTCTTTTGTACACCTTAAGTCGACAAGTGACTTTCAAACTGTCTGGCAGTATTTTCCCCCTCCCTAAAATAGTGATGTAGAGTGGAATGACTCAAAAGTAATTGTTGAAATATTCTGTTCAATCCTTACAGTAATATGCAATGTTGATCTTGTTGTGTGTCATTTAGATACCTTCCCTTTTGTTTCTTTGCAGAAGAACTTAAGCTTAGAAGATGCTTTGTCAACCTTTCGAGAACAATGGCAGCGGGAACTTGAGTCATCACCTCGCCGTGATGTCAAAGATTCTGCATTTTCTGGGAAAGATGCTGTTGGAGAAATCGATGAAAGTAGCAGTATTGAGAATGAAGTAGGTTAGAGAATTATCTTGCATTATTGACAAGATTATTCCTTTGATAACAAGTTATATGATTGTCTAAATATTGCACTAGTTTTTTCTTGCTTAAACAATATAATAACTTACATTTCAAATTTGATGTTATGAATATTGAAATATATTTTTTAAGTAAAACCACTGGTTACAACAGGACATTGCTTTTTCCAGTCAATAGACTTTGACAGTTAACTAGAATTGACCTAAGTCTTTTGCAGTGGCCAGTGATAGTGTGTTCACATCTTCATGCCAAGATTGCCGGTTTGATGCCCAGCCAAGGAAGTCAGGATTTATGATGGGCGGGAATAATTCACAGCTCTCCGAGTGGCATTGTGACGAATCGTAAAGATCTCTCGAATCAGATCTGGTGATCACAAGACAACTTGCCACGGTGGGTGAGTGGTTAACGTGTCAATCTACTAACCCCAAGCTTGCAGGTTCGCTCCTGGCCGTAGTAGGTGATTTTGAAAGGGAGCAAAAATTACGACACGTATGTCATACGATGTTGGCATGTTAAAGAACCAATTTGAATTCAGTAGGCAGTGTTCATAATGGCAAAATTAATCTCGGGAGTTTCCGCCAACAGAAAGTTCCTCATTTCTGTACTAGAAAGCGCTATAGTGTCAAGGAGCTAAGATATCTAACCTCCTAGACTTTCATAGTGCTTCAAGGAACAACGAAATTCGACAAGCAAGCTACCCTCTGGGAGTCAAATAACAAAGCTTGCACCCGAGGCCATACGATATTTTTTTATTATTATTATTATTATTATTATTATCACAAGACAAAACTAGTTAAATCTCAGAGTCACAGATCGCCTGAATAAAGTTCCATTTTTTTCTTTTTTTTCCCCAGGTGGAAATTTGAAATGGAATGTTAAAATTTGAGACTAGATTGTCTAGATGGCTGCAACTCAAAAGATCTGCACAAGGTAGCAAAGTATTATTAGAAACTATTTTTCAGTGTTGCCGAGTAATCTATTAAAGAATGCTTTTCAGTTGGTCACACGATTGTGCCCAATTATATTAGACGGGGAGTACAAATATATTAACACCCTAACCTGAACGAAATATTACAGGAATTATTTATCACTTAATTAATACAGAAGCAGATTGGATCATTGGATGACATGTTTCGATCGTCATGGGTCATCATCAGCATCCTTTGGAGGGGAAGTGAAGCCGGCGGTCCCATGTCATAGATTTATGGCATGTAAAAGAACCTTCCACTAATTAAGCTTGTGCGAAGCTGAATTTGCAGGTTAGATTTCGTTGAAACGCTCTATCAAAGTTCCAACGTTCACCACTAGGTGTCAGTGGCATCTGGTAGTGAAAGTTGGAACTTCGTGAAATTGAACGGAACTTGTAGCTCACCCCATAGTGTCCGCATTGAAGCAGCTACAGCCTCTGGCGAGCCAAACATATCCTCGGACACTCCCGGCACTAAACGCCATAATCTAAATAAATAATCAGATTCTATTCACCTAGGCTTGGATTAGGTTTGGCGGGTATGTGTTACACTTACAGTATGTACAACTATATCATCATCATCATCATCATTTCCCCTTATCCAGCTCCTGCCGGGTCGGGGTATTTAAGGCACTTCTCCACTTTCCTCTTTCCTTCCACAATTCTTCTTCCACGATCTTGTCCCAGTCCAGACTATATATACAACAATTAAATTACATATATTTTGTAACTTTTATAAAGTGCTCAACCTATTAACAAATGTTGTTACTCTGTTGGTCAATATCACTTCTATAGATGGTACGTTCTTATTAGTGTTGTATATGTAGTTAAATACAACCTTTCTCTAGAAAGTTCGGTGAGTGACGTTATACTGCTCACGGTAGTAAAAGTGCGCCACTTATGAATCCCGCGCCGGAGAGATCAAGGCATGTCTGAACAAGTTCCCGAGCGTTGGCGCTGTGCGTGTGCTTCTCGTGTGTAAACAGCTCATTTTCGAGTGAGTGTGCTGTGTGTGCGGTGGAAACTTAACAGTGGATCAGCGAAGGAACATGCTCTTCTATTTCAAACTTGGGTATTTATGCAACCTGCCATGCAAACCTGTTCGACGGGCGGCAGTGAGAAGTGTGAATTTATGCAACCTGCCATGCACACCTGTTCGAAAGTGGCAGTGAGAAGGGTGAATTTATGCAACCTGCCATGCTCACCTGTTCAACGGGCGGCAGTGAGAAGTGTGAATATTCCGTGGAATGGAATGGTCCTGAAAACCATCGTCATGGGCGACGATACCTGGTGCCTGAGGCACGACCCCGAAGGCAAGTGTCGAGGTATGGAGTGAAGAATAAAACTTACAATTTTCCGCCTAGTCAATACTATAATTTGTTAAAACATTTCATGGGTACATGTTTCGGGTCCTATTTCTTCTAGACCCTTCTTCAGCCCACAAACTTATAATATGGAGTTCATCAGAGCACAAAAAACATCGATAACACAAATGCACATATATAATAAAAAGTTAAAAACCCTGTGACAATATCTGAGAGTCTAAAAATGGCATGCATAGTTTACGGGCTTCAGGTACATGTTATTTTTGCACTTGTTCTATATCTATATAAAATGTCATTTGACACTGTGAAACGCCGGGCTCATATTTTGACGTCTATAACTGGTGTACTGTAGAAACTTGCTGCATATCTTATACTGTTTTAACATTTCTGTTGGTGTGGCTGAAGATGGGTTGGACGGCAACGGCTACATCTTTTGACAAATTTTTGTTATAAACATTTTTTTGGCATTTGGCAACCTGTCTTTGGCGGATTAAAATAATTTTCTGTCACACGGTATCTGAAATGAGTGACCATAATTAGTACTGAGAAAACAACTACGGAAGACAGCTCGAAAAACGGATTGAGAGAAAAAAAAACTTACGGAAAACAACAGAGAAAATTTGGCGTGTTGTTGCATATGACCCTGAAGAAGACAAACGGTGCGAATTAGTAACAATGTGTATTACTTATAAAAACAGCTTACATGAAAAAATAAAGAAGTATTGGTCGTATGATTTTAATAAAACGTAAAAACTTACCGAAGTCAGACAATAACAGCCCTGCGACATCAAGTGAAGGTCAAGCTCCGCTTAGCGTGAGCAACATGCTGCTACTGAGCGCGTGTGTCTGACATGTATGATAAAGTAAACAACCTGCTCGGCGCGAGGAGGTGGGGGGGCAGTCGAGAGTGGGGCAAAGCTGGTTTAGATGAGTGAGTGCGGGAAGAAAGGGGGGGGGGAGATGGGGCTTATGGAAAAGGTTGGATTTATGATCTATGGCGGTTTACGTGTTTTGACATTTAAATGATCTGCTATCATATCGAATAATATATTTGTCTCAAAAATAATGTCGTTCAAATTATTAGAACAATTTGATCTCTGGGATGTATTTATGTGAATTGCTTCCAAGATATTCATCAAACTGCCCTTATTGACGTAATGTATTCGTTATAATGAGCATATTTCTGCCATTAAACACAGAAAATTTTCAGCAATGGCGTCACACATGGAGGAATCCGGTCATAAGTTTACGACCATAGACAATGACATGAACATCTTACATTACGTCAATAAGGGCAGTTGGATGAATATCTTGGAAGCAATTCACATAAATACATCCCATAGATCAAATTGTTCTAATAATTTGAACGACATTATTTTTGAGACAAATATATTATTCGATATGATAGCAGATCATTTAAATGTCAAAACACGTAAACCGCCATAGATCATAAATCCAACCTTTTCCATAAGCCCCATCTCCCCCCCCTTTCTTCCCGCACTCACTCATCTAAACCAGCTTTGCCCCACTCTCGACTGCCCCCCCCACCTCCTCACGCCGAGCAGGTTGTTTACTTTATCATACATGTCAGACACACGCGCTCAGTAGCAGCATGTTGCTCACGCTAAGCGGAGCTTGACCTTCACTTGATGTCGCAGGGCTGTTATTGTCTGACTTCGGTAAGTTTTTACGTTTTATTAAAATCATACGACCAATACTTCTTTATTTTTTCATGTAAGCTGTTTTTATAAGTAATACACATTGTTACTAATTCGCACCATTTGTCTTCTTCAGGGTCATATGCAACAACACGCCAAATTTTCTCTGTTGTTTTCCGTAAGTTTTTTTTTCTCTCAATCCGTTTTTCGAGCTGTCTTCCGTAGTTGTTTTCTCAGTACTAATTATGGTCACTCATTTCAGATACCGTGTGACAGAAGATTATTTTAATCCGCCAAAGACAGGTTGCCAAATGCCAAAAAAAAAATTATAACAAAAATTTGTCAAAAGATGTAGCCGTTGCCATCCAACCCATCTTCAGCCACAC
This sequence comes from Meconema thalassinum, assembly GCA_946902985.2. NCBI lineage: Eukaryota > Metazoa > Arthropoda > Insecta > Orthoptera > Tettigoniidae > Meconema > Meconema thalassinum. The sequence continues at coordinate 2,124,808,168 of OX336388.2, forward strand.
CAACAGAAATGTTAAAACAGTATAAGATATGCAGCAAGTTTCTACAGTACGCCAGTTATAGACGTCAAAATATGAGCCCGGCGTTTCACAGTGTCAAATGACATTTTATATAGATATAGAACAAGTGCAAAAATAACATGTACCTGAAGCCCGTAAACTATGCATGCCATTTTTAGACTCTCAGATATTGTCACAGTGTTTTTAACTTTTTATTATATATGTGCATTTGTGTTATCGATGTTTTTTGTGCTCTGATGAACTCCATATTAGTTTGTGGGCTGAAGAAGGATCTAGAAGAAATAGGACCCGAAACATGTACCCATGAAATGTTTTAACAAATTATAGTATTGACTAGGCGAAAAATTGTAAGTTTTATTCTTCATGATTACTGTCAATACGGAACCTGAAATGAATAATATTTCTAATAAGGTATGGAGTGTCGGGTTCCAGGATCGCCAAAAAGAAAGAAGGTGCGCACTGGAGATCCCGCACAAGACAATGCTGTTGGTGTTCTTCGACTCAGCGGATCTCATCCTTAAAGAATTTCTTCCTGAGGGCACCACGTTAAATGCCTCTACTTACGTGGAAATATTGAAATGTCTGCTGCGACGGATCAAATGGGTATGCCCCCACTACGCCAACCTAGGTGACTGGACCCTGCTCCATGGCAATACCCGACCACACACTGTCTTTCAGGTGCAGCAGTTCCTGGCCAACAGGGGAGTTGTGTCACTCAATCAGCCATCCTACTCCACAGACTTTTTCTTGTTTGGACATTTCGGACACCCAGCATAATGTGGCAACCCGATTGAAGGTTATCCCTAAAGAAGACTTTGCCAGGAGTTTCCAGGACTTGTACAAAAGTGCATAACCATCCATGGGGATTGTTTCGAAGGACAGTAACTGCTGTTTCAGGTTAGCCAACAATCCTTTCGTATTATAGACACATTCACCAAACTTTTCGGACAGAGGTTGTATCTCAACACTGTGATTTGTTAACTTATTACTGTAATGAACTTTGAATAATGTCAACACTATTTGGTTAATGTTTGTTTCTATTTAATGTTCCTATTTAACTGGTGATCTTTTATAATGTGGTTACCGTATTTACTCGGCTATAGTACCCCCCCTTAATTTTCGAGAGCCAAAATACAAAATTCTTGGAAATCGCGTATAGTACCCCCTCCCATTAATTATTGAGAGTCAAAATACAACATTCTTGGAAATTGACGAATTCTTAAAAAAAAAAAAGGAAAAAAAATTATAACTGAAATTCATCCTCTTTTATGACAAAAATATTGTTCTTGTTACATTATTATTTTTGTTATTCAGACGATATGCCCGCCATTTTGCGTACATGTACGCGATTCGGCAGGATATCGAATTGTGTACCCAATACGCTTCACCCGATATCCAATAGAAGATGCAACACTATTGGCCGAGTAGAAGCTCCAAGATTAAAATCCGCCAATGAAAGTTATGGATTCATATCTTGCCTGCATTCTTTTGTTATTCTTTGAATCTTTGTATTGCGCTTCGAAGTGGTGTTTACTGCAGTCTCTTCTTCTCAGTTTTATTTTAAACACATTTCATTGGTTGCAAGAACCGTCGGCGTATGTGTGTCACATTATTGGTATATTAATGTGAAACATGTGAATAATACGTACTCCGTTATGTTTACTCATTCCCTAATTGATGCATTCTCCCTCCCTATGTTCAAATAAAAATAAAGTTTGCATCTCCATGTCTGATATTTTGTCCATTACATTCTATTTCTTTGATAGTAAGATTTTTGCTTAGCAAGGGATAGTAGTGAAATTCATTGGGGGGTAGCCGGAAATAGCGGTGGATAAGTGAGGTTATGGCAGTCTCATAATGGGCTGATTAAGGATGTAAATTTCGTTTATTTTGTTTGAATATATATCGTACTGTGTAGCAACAAAATTTTAAAAAAAAAAACTATTTTTACTCTCTCCCTTTCCCAAAATAATGTTTTTTTTGCGAAGTTCGCGTCTAAAGTACCCCCCCCCCCCCCTCAATTTCGGAACTAAAAATTTAGGGATAAAAGGGGGTCCTATAGGCGAGTAAATACAGTATTTAGGTTACTGGTGGTATTTTCTAATATGGTTAGTTAGGTTAATATGTAAATACACAATATATAATACACTAGAATTAAGTAAGGTTATGTACACTTGCTGGTTATTTGAGTATCCTGTACAGTGTCCGTCTTCGCTCAATGCACATCCACTCCAAGGTGTATTGATTTTCATCTATGATAACTTCCGCCGTTGCAACATCATTTGAATCACTAGAGCAGGCTGTTCCAAATCCACGAGTTTGAGTATGCGTACATGCGAGTACTCAGCAGTAATGTTCGGAGCACGGTTGGAGAGGGACTGGGGGTGATAGCCAATACGTCACTGGGCGAAGGTCATACATAGTACAAGTCCATGCGCTTCCTGCCAGTCGTGATGTATCCACCTCGCAGTGACGGCAGCCCTCACAGCAGAGCTGTATTGCATGTTGCGGGATTACTCACACAAGGAGGCGAGTACTCCACTCCACACTAGCGAGCTGCTGTGCTGGAACAGCCTGCACTAGTCATTTTCTGCAATATTTCAGTCACTAGATAGATACCGACAGTAGTGGCTACGCGGGCTAAAGCGCTGCGTTAGGTCAAGGGGCCAAGCTCTCTGCTGACTCGGTAGACGCGTGGGTTCGAGCCCCATCGTCGGCTGTCCTTGAAATGGTTTTCCGTGGTTTCCCATTTTCAACACCAGGCAAATGCTGGGACAGTACCTACTGACAGGCCACGGCCGCTTCCTTCCACATCCTTGCCCAGTTTCATTCATCTTCATCCATTCCATCTCTCATCCCGACGCGCAGGTCGCCCACAGGCGTCGACTAGAAAGACCTGCACTCGGCCTCTCAGGAGGCTACACGACAAAAAAAAAAAAACTAGATAGATGACATTGAAAATATTCACAATATTGCATTTGTGCTAACCATTGGACAAGAGCATCCTGTGAGGTGCACGCAGCTGTACGATCTGTCCCGAGGCCGTAGAATAGCGTCCTCCAAGATGTAATATGTCAATACTTAGCTTGAAATGTTTGTTAGTTAGTTATTGTTTGGATTAAGAAGTGGAAGGTCAACAGTGGTTGGTACCCATTTTCATGTGCCCCTAAATGTTGTCTTTAAAACTGTGTGAGCAGATCACAAGTAGTTCAAATATCTGTTTTTAGATTGCATCACAGTCTGCACCCTGAACAGTGCCACTTTCGGGCCCATTTGATGGATTTCTGCTGTACTCGTGGCCATAACGGAAAAGTATTGCATTTTCTGCAATCGGTGGACTCTTGGTCCGTTAGACAATATTTCCACTGGCCTGGCAGAGTGGTGTTCAGAAGTTCGAGGTCAGTTACAGGGAAAAGTCATTAGCTGATTTCACAATCGGCACTGCACTTGGCCCATTGGACAAAATTCCCTTTGTCTCTATGCTGTGGTGACAGTCAAACGCATGTTGAGTGGACTGCCAGCTGTTTTTAAGATGTCATTTTGGCGGATAGACATTAGAAGTAGGTCATTAATATTTCGTATTATAGGGGAGAATCGAATGAATATTTTCACAAAAGGGCAAATTTTTCTTTTGAATGACAAAGTATCGGTACACAGGTTTTAGAAATAACCAGGTTAATGATTTGAAATTTATATTGATGGCAGCCATGATTTAAATAATTTATGTCCTTGTTGCCAACATAATTCCATAGATAATAGTCTGAATAAGTTAATGTTGTATCATGAATATACATAGGTTGGTTTTTTAGTTTTGGCACCTTAGTTATAACTGGATTAATAACTCACTTAGATGGTTCCAAGTTTCACAGGCCCTCGATGTAGTCCCCACCGTTGCGTACAACGTGTTCCCAGCGATGCGGAAGTCGTTGGATCCGGTTGGCACTGCCCAAACTATTGATGGTACGAAGAGAGCTCTTGCCAGCCTGCTCCCCGCGCATTGTCATCTTCATCTTCGGAATGAGATCATAGTCGCAGGGACTGATGTCGGGAGAATATGGGGGATGCTAGAGGACCTCTCAGCCCCAGTGATCCAACAATGCCGACACAATGCCTGCTGTGTGTGCCCTAGCATTGTCATGCAGAACGATGGGCGGTGTAACCCTGTGGTGGCGCAGTTTCCTTCTCAGAGCTCCTCGGAGATGGTCTTGCAGAAACGAACAATAGTACGCTGCATTAACGGTTTGCCCGCGGGAAACAGTATGGCAGCGCTTCCGTACCATTGAGGACGTTAAGCAGGCTGCCGAGCGCTCTCTTTGTACCATCAATAGATTGGACAGTGCCAACGGGATCCAACGACTTCCGCATCGCTGGGAACTCGTACGCAACGGTGGGGACTACATCGAGGGCCTGTGAAACTTGGAACCGTCTAAGTGAGTTATTAATCCAGTTATAACTAAGGTGCCAAAACTAAAAAACCAACCCATGTACATTATTTTCCACAGAATTTCTTGACTTTAATGAATTCATGAGTCACAGATTAAAGCTGTCCTAACTTATTAGGAGTAGAGCTCCAAAGATCTGCTATGCTATGCTGATATAATGTAGACTGTGTGCTCCTCTCTCTAGGCAAAGTGCTTGTTCCTGAAAGGAATTGAGAATGAGCAGAGTGGGAAATTGTATGAAGCAATTCAGTTTTATCGTCGTGCAGTGCAACTGGTCCCTGACATTGAGTTTCGACTCTATGATGCCACCAGTAAATTGAAATCGAGAGAACGGGAACGACATGATTCAGATGACAGTGCAGGTAAGTTGTCTTACATTCATAGTTGACTAGCTCTTTGTACCTGTCATTGACAGGTTTGCTTTGCAAGAGTAACAAAAAGTATTTGGGAGACTGGTGACAGGGGTTAGCTTAGTTATGGCTAGACTGTTGTACCTTGTTTGGCTAACACCCGTGTAATTTTGTAAATTGCACCAAGGACTGTAGGCAGAGTGAAGTAGATGTATTGTGGAAGTGTGAGTTATGTGAAAGAACAGACTGGTTCAGACAAATGAGTGGCCTGAAACAGGGTAGTGCACTGCCACCCCTTCTCTTTAATGTAGTTATGGACTAGGTAATGACACGGGTAGCAGGAAAGATAGGAGAAGATAAGATGAAAGCAGTGGTGTTTGCAGATGATCTCATGGTCTGGGAAAAGAAGGAGGAGGAAATTCAGGAGCAACTGAAGGCTTGGGAAGAAACAGTGGGAGAGTATGGATAGAAGTTCAACATCAGTAAATGTGAGATCCTGTTAACGACCGCAATAAAGGACAGACCAATGAGTGGGATAACACTTGGAGGTGGACAGCTGAAGAAGGTGGAATGTCTCAAGTACTTGGGAAGTATAGTGGAGGAAAATGGGAGAAATGACAAAGAGATTACGGAACGTGGCAGACAGGCAGAAGCATTTCTGAGAAGCATTAGGAGCTTAGTGTGGAATAAAGATGTCCCACAGAAAAGCAAGGAAGTGTTATACAGAAGCTACTATATCTCGATACTGACCTATGCTTCAGAAACGTGGATAATGAAGAAAAGAGACATAAGCAGAATACAGGCAAGTGAAATGAAGTTCCTGCGAAGTACGATCAGAGTAACAAAAAGAGACAGGGTGAGGAATGAAAAGGTCAGGGAAATAGTGAAAGAGGAGCCCTTGCAAGGTAGGATTGAGACATCAAGACTGAAGTGTTATGGACACTTAAAGCGAATGGAAGAGAGGAAGATTCCCAAGAGGATACATGAGATGCAGATGCAGAAGAAACGATCAAGAGGAAGACCAAGAGATAGCTGGCTGAAAGGAGTGGAGGAATGTGTCAAGAAGAGAGGCGAGAACTGGACCAGAGTGACAGAGGAGTGGTGGTGGGAAGAAAGGACTAAGTGGCGAGGCTTATATTCCAAACAGACCCAGCCTGGGGCTGGAAACTGTACAAGATGATGATGATGATGATAACTCTAACAGAAAATTATTCAGTTACTTAGCTCACCCTTGGGTTTTCGCCTTGTGCGGTTAATTGGGGGTATTTTATTCATATCCTATCCTCATCATCATCATCATCCATTCTCCGCTCCTGCAAGCCGGGTACGGGTATAAATGAGCCTCTTCTAGTTTGTCCGGTCCTCCCACACACTTCGCTCCAATTTCTTCTGCCAATCTGCATCCCTCTTGGCCAAGTCTCTCCAGATTTGCTTCTCCCAAGTGTCTCGAGGCCTTCCCCTTGGTCTCTTACCTAGGATGACCTGGTCAAAGTATAATCTTAGTGGTATATTGGCTTTCACGGCCGGTGAATTAAAACTCTGCAATTCTTCTAGGTTTGTGCCGTGTCTTGTGTGGGGTTTCGCCTAGAACACCAAGCTGGCTCATCGGCGGGCTCTTGGTGTCCCCACCCGGACCCCCACAGGAGTAACGAACTGCGCACTACCTCCCTTTATATAGAGTGCAACTGCACTACTTTACTGCGAGAATTAAAGCTCAAGCGCCCTCAACCTCCCTATGAAGGCTTCCAAAAATATGGTATATTGGCTTTCACGGCCGGTTAATTAAAACTCAGCAGTTCTTCTAGGTTTGTGCCGTGTCTTGTGTGGGGTTTCTCCTAGGACACCAAGAGCCCGCCGATGAGCCAGCTTGGTGTCCTAGGCGAAACCCCACACAAGACACGGCACAAACCTAGAAGAATTGTTGAGTTATAATCTTAGTGTTCTGTCAGGGGCCATTCTCTTTACATGCCCATAACATTTCAATCTCGATGGTTCTAATGTGTCAAGCAAACTTTTCTCCAAATTGAGCTGTTGTCTAATTTCCTCAATTCATATTTTATTTCTCCTGGTCTTCTGGAGACAAGATCGGAGGAACTTCATATCAGCAGCTTGAAGTCTGCTACTGCCAGGTGCTGTTAAAGTGGCTGCTTCAAGTCAATATTGGCATATAGGGGAAGTAGGGGAGATATTTATTGTGCCTAGTGTATTTTATGTGGACGGATTCCTTTTCGAATGTTCCGGCACGAGTGGATTCAATATTTTATTAATTATTGGTTTTGGATATTTGATAATACAGATTACGGGGATAGTTGTGGATTATTATGTTTTGGGGACAGGTATAAATATAGTGTAATTATCGCCTGAAGTAAAAGCACTATTTCATTTTGATTAGGGGATATCTATGAATTTGGCCTAGATCATGTTAAATTTTGACGGCTGGCTGTGAGCTGGAAGTTGCACACCCCGGGAAAGTTATACATCAACCTGTTGATGTGTAACTGGTAACTGGTATTTCTAAGGTTATAAATAGCATGGACTGGACATTGGAAAAGTACTCGGAGGCATTCGGGCTCGCTCGAGAGCATTCGCCGGGGTTTCGACTTTCTTATGTTTGATAGTTGGCTGTGATATCCACTTGGGGCTGGAGTGTTTCAGTTAGTTCTGCTAGCCGAATCGCAGTTCTAGGTGTATTAAAATTCCTATGCCGGTCGTCATAATGGCTTGTCTTAACTTCAGCTTTCTTCAAATTGAATGTTAAAATATTTTCTTCTCTCTTTAATTCATATAGTACTACGTATTTTTAACGAGGACATTTAATTTGTCTGACCAGAAAGAATATTTAAACATTCAATGTGATTTATTTGAAGAAAGATTTTTAAGTGGGCATGTCTTAGAAATGTTTTGCATCTTTGTGTCAAGTACTAAAGATGAGTGCTATTTGACTCAAAACATATGTAGACGATTTTAAATTAATTTTAATTTTTTAGGTATTGACTAGGTAGAACTATATATATCAATTTCAATCTAATTGTAAGTCAATACGGAACAAAAAACAAACAAGAAAAGAACCTGTTATGGTCTTTTTTAAAGCTTGTCTTTAGTAGTGGCGAAGTTAGGGCTCATGGCCCTCTTTTACACTTAACCAGTTTCTTTATTTGTAGAGATTAGTATGGACACCTCAGTAACATAATTATCAGACATGAGGCTGATGACCATTGTGTCCAAGTTCCTAAATAAACAAATATCAGGCAAAGAGTATTCCATTTCCATATTTTGAGCTAGTAAAAACTTACACACCAGTTTTTCCATTTGCAAGTAGGAATACTGCTTTCAGTATTTTCGTTCAATGGAAATTTCCATTCTGTTATGAAATGCCTGACTTCTATCAATAAAAAGTGAGTAAGCAGATTTGTATTACTTTATGTTACTTTCCTTTCTGGTAGATGGGTCAGAAGCTGAGAACGAGAGGGAGGCTGACTCGGCCTCAGAAGACGAAAGTGAAAGTGATCTACTCACTCGTCTGCAAAAGTTCTTCACGAGAACTCGTTGTGTATGCTTTCCGCAACAGGAGCAACAGGTGAGTTGGTTTTGTTGTTTGTGTGTCGTTTCGCTGAAACAAATATTGGAAAAAAAAAAAAAAAAAAGCTGGGTGGTTGCTGCTGTAGGTGCAAGTCATTTATCCTGATATAGCATAAACTATTGTGAATCTCTTCGGGCTTTCATGGCCAGATAATAAACTGTAGCAAATTAGGTAGAAGCATATGCTGTAGAGTATTGTGCATCTTGTCAACAATGTTGTGAAAAACTTCACGATTTCATATTTTGACATTTTTTCCACGGTTTTGAGAGGATGGCACCACACGTTTGAAACACTGTATCTACTTTGGCATGATGTTTGCTTTGAAAACTTCGTGTTTCAATATTACTTTACCTTTTCCATAGGTAATTATGGAAGTCACAGTAACTATTTTTCCCTGCCAAACGGACAGTGGTACTGCGAAGTCAGACAGTACATTTGAAGACCCAGTGTATGTGCTTTTGCCTGTCACCACTGGATGAGGCATAAGAATGGGGATTACACGTTACACTCCAATGAAAGAGCGTCATTCAAAAATGTCAGATAAGTCAAGCTGGGTGTGTATGGCAAATTTTCCATTTCTGCAGCAAAGATGCAGATGAATCATGCCCTTTGTTAGGAAGCATCCAGAACTGCTGTTCGTACTATGAACCCCTCATGAGTTTGTTTATTCTAACTTAGCACTATTTTATTGACAGTTCTCGTGGGGAGAAGTACCGTATTTCCTTGCATAATCATCACATAATTTTAGCCTAAAATTCTTGGACGAAAGCAGGATGTGACAATTATGCAAAGAGTATTTAAGTTCAAAGAAGAAAAACCACAATATAAATTTTTTTAATATACCATATTTACTCACTTATGACACCCCCTCACCTATAACACACCCACCAACCCCTCCCCCCTCCCCCCCTAATTTTTAACTATTATTGGGGGAAAGTAAATAATTGTAAAAAGGGGGGAGAAAAAAGGAAGAAAGAAAGTGGGAAATAATCGGAAAAATGTAGCAAGTAAGCCTACAACATTCCAGTTAACGATAAAACCCACGCTTCTGCCTACAGCACCTGTGCATTGATTGCTACTCACTCCCCCTACCCCCTGCCCTCCTGCTTATGAGTTCCACATCTCGCATCCCACACGGCCGTGTGTAGTGTATAATTAGAAAGCGTGTAGTACACAAGTAGGACTGAAAATGAGCAAGAGAACAAGTTTTACCTCATCCTTCAAGTTAAAAGTGCTAGAATTTGTTTCAGAAAATGGAGTGAGAGCAGCGAGTCGTAAATACAAAGTGCAGCCATGTATGATTCGATATTGGCGTAACCAGAAGGACAAATTATTCGGAACAAGGAAAACTTCTTAGTCCTTCCGCGGTGTGAAAAAACGAAAGTACGAAAATATGGACATAAAGGTTCTGGAGTGGGTTCGAGAAACATGAGACAAAGGCCACGCTGTAAATCACGAAATGATGCAGTTTAACGCGTGCAAATTTGCACGAAGTCCTGGCATTGCAGGGAATTAATTTAAAGCTAGTGGAGGTTGGACAGAATGCTTTATGGGCCGGAATGGACTGAGTTTGCGGAGAAGAACGTCACTGTGCCAGCGGCTTCCATCGGATTATACCGACAAAGTGATCAAATTTCACCACTTTGTTATAAGACTTCGGAAGGAGCAACAGTTTCTCTAGTCACAAATCGGTAATGCCGATCAGAAGGGATGAATCGACTAGGTTAGAAATGATCTTGAAGGGAGAGGTCAGGATTTACAGCAAATTATGGAGGAGGAAACATTCCTGGAGAGAAATAAATGGAGAACGCTCATTCACCGAACCCGGCAAACTGGAGCCAGTTCAAGATGATGATCAGACGCCACTGTTCTTTAATATTTATCACAGTGGAATTTCGTTAGCACGTTCTCAGTTACGACGTTTTCCCTTTTAGCGTGATGATTTTCTCAAGTCGCAGTCCCAATTCTACAAAATACATGTTGATATATCCCCTTAATACGTTCTCTATTCCCGCTTACGACGATCAAATTTCCGCTGTACTATTTGTAAGCGAACCGGATTTTATTCTTATTTCATTATAAAATTCGGCTTCTGGAAAACACGACGCGATATTGCCTCATATTCTCTGATAGTTATTGACAGTGTAGATGATTTTATTGTGTTTAACGGCGTAGAAGTGGCTATAGCTATGACGCAACACAGGTGACTTGTCTCTCCCCGCTGCCCTTCACCCCCTTCCCTTTGTTTATTTCTCACGTAGGCGCATTATTGTCTTCGTGTTCCGCACTATTGTCTTCTAGTTCTTAGTGTTCACGTCCAGTTATGACCTATTTTATTGCGTGTTTCATAATGGATAAGTAGAAAGTACGGCAGATAACTAATGATGAGAAGATGAAATACATTCGAAACTTGGATTGCAATCCTCACATGAAGCCTGTGGATATAGCGCGAAAGTGGAACATTCCTCCATCTACACTGAACACGATTCTCTGCAAAAGGAAGGAAATCGAACGTGCATTTGAAGAAGGGGTGAGGGGCAAAAGAAAACGTGTGCGAGAGGGACAGGTTCCTGGACTAGAAAGCGCTTTATTGAAGTGGTTCAAGCATGCCCGTGCTTCAAACATATGCGTGCGTGGTCGCCGGCAACAGAGCCGTCACTGGCGGAGCGCGAGAGCGAGAATGTCCTTGCTGATCAAATATAAAGAAAGACCCTGTATTATATGTGTTTGGAAGCGGATGGGGAACATTTTCAGCATCTACTGTAAATCATGGCCAGTAAAACTGCATGGTAGGCTACTAATTTTAAGCACTGTATTCTGCCGTAGGCCTACATAGGCGTGCGCGGTCGCCGGCAACTGAGCCGTCACTGGCGGAGCGAGAATGTCCTTGCTAAGCAGAAATAAAGACCCTGTATTATACTGAAGTGTAGAGGTACAGTAATTCATTTTTATGTTATTTATTCCGTGTAAGTTACTGATAACCTATGATTATGTCGTGACTGTAGTAGTGCATACAATCACTTACTAAGGTCGGCGATTTAACGTCCATATATACGCCGCGTTCTTTCTTATACTGTATGTTGTAAATGCAGTATGGCATTTTTCGGTAGTACTTTTTCCTGCATATGACGTCCAAATTTTTTAGTCCCTTGAAAAACCTACTAACGAGATTCCACTGTATTAGAGTACTTTATAAAAGTCTGTCGGTATTAGGAACAAACCGTATTTACCGTATTTCCTCGCATAATCGTCGCACTTTTTTTGCCAAAATTTCGTGAAAAAGGCAGGGTGCGACGATTATGCGAAGGAATATTTAATTTCAAAGAATATACTGTATCATTATTTGTTGCACGGGCCAGTCATTCGCGTAGCGTGAGTCATAGCCCACAGTCAGAGACAGGGTTCTTTCTTCTAACAAGGTCACGACAGGTTAACGCTCGCTGAATGTGCTGACGAAGCTGGCCATTCGCGTCGTGGTTCATAGCCCGCAGGCATAAAGACGAGATTACTTTCTCCTGACAAGATCACGCCAGATTAGGCCTATAAACTCGCGGAATGTGCGCTGGCCGTTCGCGTCGCGGTTCATAGCTGGCAGGCATAAAGACGATATTACTTTCTCCTGACAGGATCACGCCAAATTAGGCCTATAAGCTCGCGGAAGGTTCGCGTCACAGTTCATAGCCCGCAGGCATAAAGACGAGAGTACTTTCTGCTGACATGATCACGCCAGATTAGGCCTATAAGCTCGCGAAATGTGCGCTGACCATTCGCGTCGCGGTTCATAGCCATCAGGCATAAATACGATATTACTTTCTCCTGACAAGATCACGCCAGATTAGGCCTGTACGCTCGCGTCACAGTTCATAGGCCGCAGGTCTAAAGATGAGATTACTTTTTGCTGACATGATCACGCCAGATTAGGCCTATAAGCTCGCGGAATGTGCGTTGGCCGTTCGCGTCACGGTTCAAAGCCGACAGGCTTAAAGATGAGGTTACTTTCTCCTGTCAAGACCACGCCAGATTAGGCCTATACGCTCGCGGAATGTGCGCTGGCCGTTCGCGTCGCGGTTCATAGCCGGCAGGCATAAAGACAAGATTACTTTCTCTTGACAAGATCACGCCAGATTATACGCTCGCGGATTGTGCTATGTGACGAAGCTTGCCGCTCGCGTCACAGTTCATTGCCCGCAAGCATAAAGACGATATATTTTTCGTCTGACAAAGTCGCGCCAGGTTATAAAGTCGCGGCAGCGTGTGCAACTCACTGGCGCACAAATATGAACATGCTATGCGACGATTATGCGATGAAATTTTATAAACCTATTTTAGTGTTTGAAAAGTGGGGTGTGACGATTATGCGAGGAAATACGGTACTCGGCTATAGGACCCCCTCACCTATAGAACTCACCTTTAATTTTTGAGAGCCATTATACAAAATTCTTGGATATCGCTTATAGTAATTAATTGGTATTCTGCCCGAAGGCAGGTCCGAGCCACCGAAGAGGCTACCCCCTGCCGGAGTTTACTTGCGGTAGGGTGGCCAGGGCCTTTCCGCTCCTCCTTATGTTGGCCAACAGCGCGTAGTGCCTAGAACCGGCATACAATCCAAGTTCCGACTGCGCCCAATGTTGCTTAACTGCGGAGTTCTCATGGGATCCGGTGTTTCAACACGGCTAGGCCGTTGGGTATCGCTTATAGTATTCCACCTTAAACCCTCAGGTCGGCTATTTAATCCGGAGGTGTTCACTTCTCCAGCGGTATTTAAATTGAAGCTCAGCTGAGGTATAGACACCAACAAGTTAAGAAATTAATAATGTTAAATCTACAAAACAAAACGTAATGACAATTTTAGGATTACTTATGTACCCATCGAAATGGTGTTATCTCCCCAAATGTTGCCCTTACCTCCAGCTCGGCAAAGCTCCCTAGAGAGCCAGCCAACCCGAAGGAAAACTTACCAACCGCGACCCCAAGAAATACCTTTACGGGACTTGGTGGCTTTCCCTCGGCGGTCGGTGTCGACAACGTACCCGGGAAGAGCTCCCAGATGTACCAGAGAGCAGGCACGTCGATTTGTCCACAGGCTTGGAATGTGGAAGGCTTACCTGGTGAGGTTCATTCCATCGCAGCTGTCTTGAAGTCGGGGATGGGACGTTTAAGGCCAAATAAAGTAGTAATTACCAAAATAAAAGGGGTTTGTATTATAAATAAAAGGGAAATACAAAATAGGAACTACACCTTTAAGCACTTATCACAAATGAATGAAATGTCCTTGAAAAGATGGTAACAAATGTCGGTAACACCATGTGCCACGGCACACCACTTAACATACTTATGAATCACCCAGAAGGGGAAGCCAGCAGGTACGCTGGAATGGCGATAATCTCACAAGGAATTACATAACAGCAGGGTCATTTCTAGCAAATTAAAATTTACACAAGGTTTGGACTTGGGAACACGTGCACGCAAACCCCCAGAACATAATAACATGAAATGCCACTGCGATGGTTGCGCAATACCAGGATAAATTTACAAGTTACACACGGAATGGAAATTTGTTACCAACACATGTACGGACACATCCAGAACAACGTAAAAGGAAAAGGAACAGAAATAAAATGAAATGACTACATTACAAATGACAGACTCCAGAAAACGGAGCGGATGGTATCACACGACCACCATGGGCCCCGACACGAACAAGACTCCCTTAAAATGGCGGAGGATAACGGTACCCCAAGGTGCAGTTGCACAATAGGACGCCACTCTGGAAATACTGAGATTTAAACTAATCCCGTAAGTAAAACAGTACTACGGATGTGTTATAAAATCAAAATGAAACGCACATGGGGCGTAAAAGAAGGAGAACCAAGAGAAAAATGTCACGTAACCTACAAACACCACGTGGACGTAAGGTGACGAAACGAAGACAGGGACCCCTTAAAACTAAACAAAAAACATCTACATAGCTGCACTCGAGAAAATTCAAGGAAGCGTGATGCCACAGGAAATAAGAAATAATTTGGAACCAAACCGAACAGACGCCTTACGGTTGTGCAACAAGGAAAACCCTCGCCCAAAAACAGGAAAGATTTCCCACTATGAAAATCAAGCTTCCGAAGAAGAAAAATTGATAAACAATTTAGATATTTAACAGTGGGGAACACCTCAACCCATTATCCGACCGAAACCCAAAATGTTGCGCGATTACCACGAGGTAAATAACAACTCGAAATATAACACACGAGGAAATACCAAAACACAACCCAAAATATTGTAACGGACAAGAAGAAATAAATATCACCCTTCCCGAAAATATCCTCAAAATACAACTACATACTTAGCCAAATTAAACTACAACTAAAGCCATCCCAGAGGAAGGCTGATACCTGAAGCTTGGACTCGGGTATCCGAACCCCGAGCAAGCGTCCTTGTCGGTGAACCGTCAAATGCAGAAGAGAGCGAATTCAACGCTGAGAGACTTTATATATGAAACGACACAATAATTTGAATAGGTCAGTCGTATCACACACGCACACTAAAATCCCCTGGCTTCTTGGACATAGTCCGTAAGACACTTTCTGAAGGTTGGTTACACTGGTCGGCCGCTATGCGCTAGTCTCGTGTCATCTCGCGGCGAACGATACATCTCGCGATGGGTGTGGTCGAAACAATCGATACAGGCAATGTTGAATTTTTAAATGCGTAATACCACATGTCTTTCTTTGAGATTAGGAAACACTAAATTGCAGAACCAGTGCACATCAGGTCCGAAGTTATACCTCGCATGTTTTGACTGCGAGTGCGATATTATATTCTGGAAGATTTCGTTTACAAAGTGTTCATAGTCCTGATTTTCAACTGGAGGCATATGCCACAATGTTCTTCAGAGATTTGGTAAGTGAAGGGAATTACGAAGCTCAGCTTCAACTGGAAAGCATGGATGGGCAAACCTTGGTAGGAATTGAATATTTTAGGTTAGGGGTTTATTTTCATGTCAGCTTAAAGTGGCGTGGCACACGTCTCAACTTACCGAGATCATGTCCAATGTTTCTCAGTATTGTATGTGAGGACAACTTTTCAGGGTGGCCATGATTACATGCAGTATTTACAAAAATATAAAAAATTGATAAATTCCACTTTTGGTATTTGTTTCAGGTACATTGAAAGCAAGATATTTACATGATTACGCTCAATCTACATAATGTACATAATTTTTGGGTTTAATTTCCAGGAAAAGCTGAATTTTGGAAAGATTTTTAGGCCCGGTATATGTATCCCGTCTAGAATTGTCAACAAAATGTAAATATCGCAATATTAGTTCAAACCTGTCCCTTCGCATTGTTTGAGGGTTTCTAAAATTTCATCCCTGGTGAAATAGTTCTTCAGAGTAGGTTTCTGCATTATCCCATCAGCATTACAAGCCCCAAGAACGCATAAATGTCATCCCCTGTCACTGGCTCCCACTTCCTGACGCGTGACCTTGGTTTCAAGAGCGCGCCAACTATACATTCTGCCGCATACGTATTTGTTTCTCAAACAATTTCATCGTAAAACGGCAAAAAAGCATCTACAACAGACGTGAAACGCTTTCTTGTACCCGTGAAGGGGATCTTTTGTGTGCTCGTGATGAAATCTACCTCTTGCCACAACCACTGAACAGCGGTCGATGTTATTACAGCTGAAGCTATTTCTTCTTCATCTGTTCTGTCTCCACATCTCTAATAACATCATGCTGTGCATAGTATCTGCCCATATCACTACCAAAAATGCCGCTTCCCGATATATCACTTCCACTACTGTCATCTATCAAACCAATAATCTCTGCACCCGTAAGAGATTAAGACGGCCTGGAATTCCTCTGCAAGTGAGTAGCCTCTAGCCTGCGAAGCAAAAAATTTTCTGCGAAGTAATTGCTTTCGGTGCTTCCCCTTCATAAGTGGCCAGACTTTTCGAGATAGATATACAGTAGTTCACAAAACATTTTCGAGATGGCAGGAAAGGATGTGGTACTTTCTAAAGCAGTGGTTCTTAACCGGTGGTCCGCGAGTGTATCGGGAGTGGTCCGCGGGAGAAAAAGGTCCACCAGCACGTATAAAACAGTGGCCAATAAATGGGGATTTCGAAAACGATGTTCGTTGAACGAGAATCGTCTGAATGTATTCGTGGCGATGACTATCAGGTTTTGAATTGAAGTATCTTTAAAATAACTGTTATTGAGGAAGGGTTGCAACTGATAAGGTGTATTGTGGGGAGGGGGTGGTCCGTACATGATTCAGTTTCAGGCTGAGTGGTCCGCAGACTTCTACGGGTTCAGAACCACTGTTCTAAAGCAACTAACTTGAAACTCAATAGAGCGCGTTTCATGTTTTTTCCCTGATCGATATGAGTCGTCAAAAGCAACGAATATCGATCAATTTCGTATTAGTTGTTTCTAATTATGGAACAGAGATGGCATGAAAGTACGTAACTTCTCGGTTCATAAAGTGTAAAAAGATCCCACGAAGCAATAGTGTTTCATGTGTAATAGGCATTCTAACTTCTGCCTGCACCGGCATTTGTGGTACGTTGAACCGTCTGAACGAGTCCAGCGGACATACAGTGTACGGCGAACTGGTTTGAGGGGTTAATTATTGAGTCTCCTGTCGGTCATTGTCTAGCAATAAGCGCGGCACGAGCAGATGGGATACGGCCGGCGGTTGGTCAGGCAAAACAATCGCAGGGAAAATGTGATATCTGTACTGAGGTGGTTGGCAATAATCATGGAATATACTTGTCTTTGTTTACCAGATGTTGGATCATTGTTGGCTGCTTGGGCCATACCATTCAATCGTATGCGAGCTCTGTTGCTAACAAGGTATGACCTTGAAGAAAGAAGTGTCTGTCTTTCTTTCTGTGCGTACGGGCTATGACTCAGGCTATGCAACAGGTGGCCGGCAGACATACACACACTATGAGAGGTAGCTGGCCACACGTGCGGTGTTGCCGCATTCACGTAAGGGCGAGATGCTAGTGGCCGGCTGACATACGCACACATGCACTTCGTTTAGGTTAAAATAACCATTTTGTGTGTTGATTCAAGGACGCTAGGTGCTCCTTTGAATGCCTTTATACCGTGCAATCCTAAAATATTTTAAGGGAAATTTTCACCTATTTTATAGCTTGCCACGGTGGGTGAGTGGATAGCGTGTCGGTCTACTAACCCCAAGATTGCAGGTTCGCCCCTGGCCGTGGTAAGTTATTTTTGAAAGGCGGCAAAAATACGATACGCAGATCATACGATGTTGGCATGTCAAAGAACCCATTTGAATTCAGTAGGCCGAGTTCATAATGGCAAAAAATAATCTCGGGAGTCTCCGCCAGCACCAAGTTCCTCATTTCTCTACTAGAAAGCGCTATAGTGTTCAAGGAAATTAGATATCTAACATCTAACCTCCTTGACTTTCATAGTCAAGGAACAACTAAATTCGACATGCAAGCTACCCTCTGGGTGTCAAATAACAAAGCTTGCATCCGGCACCCGAGGCCATACGATATTATTATTACCTATTTTATTATACCCTCCCATATTCTTGAAGTTGAAAATTCAGGGGGGGAAAAAGGGGGTGTATTAGACAAGTAAATACAGTAAGGTTACTGGCCCAATATCCGTCCCCGCGCGCAATTTCGTCCCCGCATGCTTCTAGCCCATTGAGTGCTGCAGTCTGGTGGGAGACAGTGGAACATCTGACAAAGCATACAGTAGTGAGCTTCTAACGCTGAGGTGCATCCCCTGTGATTGTGTTCCGAGTGTTCTGAGTTGAAAGTTATTGGTGTGCCACGCTTGTAGTACATCCCTACTTGTCGGAGCTGTTAAACTATTCAAGGTACGTTTGACTCACATTTGTTTGTACTTCCGTGCAACTTAAATATGTATAGCAGCAATATATATGGGTTGTAGTGATCGCTGTACAAAGGGAGCACTGAATGACGTAGCCATGTAGGTTGGCATCATTGGTCCGATATTCGTCCCCCAACAACGTTCTTATATTCGTCCCGGGGACGAAATTCGGAACGCTGTTTTCCAATCTGGTATCTTGAGATTAAACGTTGGATGAACAATTATCACATATTTTTCAGATGGCAAAGCGGAGAAAATGGGTGAAAAAAGAAATGGTGGAGGCCATTAATGCTGTGAGGAAGAAGAAAATGGGCTATAAAGCAGCTTCTCGACTTTTTAACGTACCAAGGGCAACGCTTAAATACTTTGTGAAATCAGTTATCACCTGAAGAGTGCGTTGCACAGACATATGGACGTAAGCCAACTCTGTCACCAGCAATTGAAAAATTGCTTGTCCAATACTGCTTAGAGATGGAAAGAAGTTATTATGGCTTGACACTCTCTGATTTGCGTCGGATGGCGTATGAACTGGCTATGAAAAATAATCTATCTCACCCCTTTAATACTGCCTCAGGGAAGGCTGGTCTTAAATGGAAGCGTTTGTTTTTTAAGCGACACCCAGAGCTTAGTTTGAGAAAACCACAAAATCGCTCTATGGCTAGGATTCAAGGGTTTACGAAAGAAAGTGTTGCTAAGTTCTTTTCTATTCTAAAACCTGAGCTGGAGAAGGTTAACTTTGATAGTACTAGAGTCTATAATGTGGACGAGACTGGCATGTCGGTTGTTCAGCACAAGGCAACCAAGATTGTGACTGGTAAAGGAAAGAAGAGGGTTCATAAACTTTCGTCTGCTGAGCGAGGAGCAACAATAACTGTTGTTACTTGTATGTCTGCAGCTGGCCAGTACATACCTCCTTTGATGATTTTCCCTCAAAAGAGGTGGGAACCGGAGCTACTTGATGGTGCTCCTCCTGGTTCTATAGGTGGCGTGAGTGATTCTGGGTGGATTGCAGGCCCCCTGTTTTGTAGATGGCTAGAACACTTCATCTCCATAGTAAGACCATCAAAGGAAAGACCTGTGGTGCTTATTCTCGACGGACATTTCTCTCATATGCGGAATATCGAGGTGATTGAAAGATCTCGTGAAACTGGCATATCAGTTGTATGTCTACCTCCACACTCCACAGACAGAATGCAGCCCTTGGATGTAGCCTTCATGTTCCCATTGAAGACTTTCTATGCCAATGCCATTGAAGGCTGGTTGGCGAATCACCCTGGTCGAATTGTGAGAAAACGACAGGTATCGTCATTGTTTTCAGAGGCATATTTGAAAGCAGCGACTATGGAAACAGCTGTCAACGGCTTCAAGAAGACCGGCAAAGTTCCTTTCAACCCCAATATTTTTCCTGATGAGGATTTTATTTCCTACAGGCAGATGACTAATGATCAAGATGACATCGAAAACGGATCTACCACTATTGTAAGCCCTAAGGACATTCGGGAAGTTCCAGTTATTGAGCCTACATTTTCAAACAGGCGAGGTTCAGCATCGTTGGTCACTGGGACTCCCCACAAAATCAAAGTAATGGAAGCGTCACAGAAGAGAACACAGGCGAATGAAGCAAAGGTAAAAATAATGCTTCAGTTTGATAATCCATCGTTTCCTCCCAAACGTAAGAAAGCTGCCTCTTCAAGATCCCTCACCTGATTCTAAAGCTGGACCTTCAACTTCTGTTAAGTTCACCTCCTCGTCCGAGCAATGTCATGGCAGGAAACGCCTATCAGCTAAAAAAAATAAAGAGAATGCCTTCCCTGAAAGACCTTTCTAGTGATGGTTCGAGTCTTGAAGATTCAGACGAAATTCCTTACGTCTCAACAGACAATGAAGATAGTGAAAATGATGATGCCGTATGCACTACGTGTGGAAAACCCTACTCAGCTGATAAGATGGGAGAAAAGTGGATTAAGTGCACAAAATGTTTCCAATGGTGTCATGAAACGTGTTCGTCAGAAAGTGACAAGTGTATGTCCATATGTGACATTTGTTTGGAAGGATAAACTTTCTTGGTTTTTATTGCCTACAAAGTTAGGCATTATAACTTGCCATTGAAAATAATAACTATCACTTTTTTCTGAAGAAGATACATGGGGACGAATTTAGGAACGCCCTTCATTAATCGTGGGAAGGTGCAACTTTGTATTCTTTTTTAATAAATTATTTTGTGTGCTATATTTCCTGAAGTTAAATATATTCATTTTAAAACAACTGTTCAGTCGTCCTATCTGAATGATTCCAGACATTTTTCTCCAAACATTTTTATAATATATGCAAAAAACTTAAAGGGGGACGGATATTGGGCACCTTACCTTACTGTATCATTATTTGCTGGACACTTGTGCCCTTGCATAATTTTATTATTTGCTTAATTTGTAGTCCCTTGTCTTTCACTTTGATCAAGATCACCTTATTATTCTTCTATTTTCTCATTGTGAACACCATGTCCGTAACATCACACACTGGTCTCTGTTGCAATGTTCCCACAGAAGTGCTGATGCAAGACTGGTGAGGGTGTCCCATGCAAGTTTTCGCCAATAGCAGTTGGGCCTGTTTTCACATGGGTGAACTGAGACTAACATTGCTTCGAAAGGCAGCTTATTGATTTTCATCATTCCGAGGCCCATTCGCGGAATCGATTGGTCCATACAAGTTTCAAACCCCTGAATTGGTGCTGTGCACTGTCTTGCATGCCAGCCGTTTGCGTAGCATGAGTTAAAGCCTGCAGGCAGAAAAACAGACTCCTTTCTCCTGGCAAGGCTCGCAGCAGCATGTACAACCAACTGGCGCACACATACAAATGTGCTAAGTGACGATGCCGGCCACTTGCATTGCCTGAGTCATAGCTGCAGGCACAGGTGTAGGGACGCCTTTCTTTTGACAAGGTTATAAGGTTGCGGCAGTGTGTGCATCCAATCAGCGCATCAGTACTACCGTAAATTGCTGTGCGACAATTATGTGCTGAAATTTTATAAACCATTTTTTTGTATTTGAAAAGTAGGATGCGGTGGCAATGAATATGTGAGGAAATACGGTAGTGCCATTGAACATATCCATCCACCGCCAAAACTTGCATTGCAGCTAATGAGCTACGACCCATATGACAGCCATTAAGACCGCATGCATTCCATCACGTGGCTAACAACTGTGACGAGTCAACATATTCATTCTGCTTGCCATATCAGTTGAATGACTAATTTTCATTAATACCGTATTTACTCGCCTATAACACCCCCCTCAGTTTTCTACTATTATTGGGGGGGAAAATAATTGTGTCCCCTGTTAAGCCGAGCAACCCAGTGGAAGGTTGGGTAACCACTCCCAGCGGGAAGCTGGGTCGGCGAGCCGATCAGTGCTGGTGGCTCCAAGGCTCACAACCTTGGTAGTACCGACCCCAATTACAGTTTTTCAACTGTCTCAAGAAAGCATGGAGGAAAATTCAGCAAAAGCTACTACCCCAGGTGGTAACCAATCCACCATCGCTTTCAGCGATGCATGCAGGCCTTCGGATTCTGGGGAGCCAGCACCAAAATGCTTAGAGGTGTCGGAGACTCCACTAAAGATCAAACACAAACATCGGAACTTCTTTGCTACCGTTAATATGAACTCCCTTTTGAAAACTGGTAAACTTAAGCATCTCACTGATACTCTCTCCCAACATCAAATTCTTATTATGGCAGTACAAGAAACAAGATTTACAGATGAACATCCTTTTGAGTCTCAGGGGTACAGAATATTTAAAGGTAAAGTTGGTAAACGTGTTGCAAAGAACATCCCTCACCTTGGCACGGGATTCATTGTAAATAGAAGAATTTTGGACTCGGTTGTAGATTTCAGTTCTCCTAACAGCCGAGTAGCAATCCTCACTTTCCGATGCACGAACAAAATGTATACTATGGTTAATGTGTATGCGCCAATTAATGAGGCAAACAAAAAAGACAGAGAAGGAACAGATGAATTTTGGGAAGAACTGGAGGATATAATGGCTAAAATTCCGGACAAACATATGATTATCTTGCTTGGTGATTTCAATGCTCAACTTGGCCGTGAAAGAAAATTCCGAAACATTGTAGGAAGTTACCCAGCTCATTACAGAACCAACCGCAATGGAGAGAGACTTTTGGAGCTTTGTAAGGCGTTCAACCTTGTTATGAAATCTACTGCTTTCAAACACCTGCCAAGAAAGCAGAAAACATGGACTTCTCCAAATCCAAAACTTGGTGAATTCCAAATCGATCATGTCGCTATTTCACGCAAGGCACACCGAGAGATCCAGAATGTAAAAGTCTTGAGAAGTGTAAATCTTGATTCTGATCATTACCTTTCCAAAATCAAGGTTAAACTTCTTCCAAGAAATACCAGGAGGGTCTGCCGAAGAGAGATCAACAGGTTTGACACAGAGAAGCTACACCTGAATCGCGAGTTTACTGAGAAGCTTGAAACTTTGGATCCACAGAATTGGGAACAACTACGAGATGGCATGGTGAGAACAGCTAAAGAGATAGTCCCGCTAACAAAAAGAAGGAAACATCTCTGGTGGACCAGTGAATGTGAAGCAGCAATAAGGCAGAGACAACTAGCATGGCAGAGATGGAACTCTAAGAAGAATTCAGATAACTGGGAGAGTTTTCTGTTAGTGAGGAAACATGCTGCAAAAACCATACGTGGGGTAAAACGTGCATACGACAAAAGTCAATTGGAAAAGATTCAACAAGAC
Source organism: Meconema thalassinum (assembly GCA_946902985.2). Classification (NCBI taxonomy): domain Eukaryota; kingdom Metazoa; phylum Arthropoda; class Insecta; order Orthoptera; family Tettigoniidae; genus Meconema; species Meconema thalassinum. Next base: position 2,124,831,209 of record OX336388.2, read on the forward strand.
TTCAAGAAGAACAACACTCGAGATTTCTACAGAACCTTCAGACAGAATCTCACTAAATACACTCCACCTAGCCTACATTTCAAAGATCCTGAGGGAAAAACTGCCTATAATGACAAGGACAACTGCACTATCCTGGCAAATTATTTTGAGTCTCTCCTTAACTGTGAAAGCCCAGGATCCTCATTCTCATTTGAAGACAATCCAAATACAAACCCGGACTCTACACCACCAACCAAAGAAGAAATTATGCAGATCATTCAGTCACTTAAAAACAATAAGGCACCAGGCGAGGATTCAATAATCGCCGAATTATGGAAGCATGCTGGCGACGTAGCTATCGATAAACTAACAGAAATAATTAGTGAGATATGGGAAAAGGAGGAACTCCCTATTGATTGGACATCAGCTCTGCTTCACCCTCTTCACAAAAAAGGTGATAGAACGAATGTGAACAATTACCGTGGCATCTCCCTCCTTGCAATAACATACAAAATCCTTTCAAAAGCCCTTCAAACTAGAGCAGAGGAACAGTTGGATCCACAATTAGGGGAATATCAAGGGGGATTTCGGAAGGGACGATCGTGTGCCGAACAGATTTTGAACCTTAAATCTATCCTTTCATATCTGAAGCTTAGAAACAAACAGTTTGTAGTGACCTTCATTGACTTCAAAAAGGCTTATGACTCTATCGATCGACCCACCCTATTTGAAATACTGAAAGAACTGGGACTGGACAACAAAACAAGAGCAATCATTCAGAAAACCTTAACCAACACTGCGTCCAAAGTGAAATTCAGGGGAGAAATTTCAGAGCCCTTCGAAATCAAAACTGGTGTAAGACAAGGAGATGGACTATCTCCTTTGCTCTTCAACTGTGTGCTCGAAAAAGTCATCCGGCAGTGGCGAAAAGTAATGAACATTAACAAGTCTGAAAATGGAGTCAGATTGGGCTACAAAAAACAGAACCTGATAGTTGACTGCCTAGCATTCGCAGATGACCTCGCAATTTTTTCAGATTCCCTCGATACAGCCGCAGCGCAAATTAATGAACTCCAGATTCAAGCAGCAAAAGCGGGCCTTAAGATCTCCTTTGAAAAAACAGAATTCATCACTAATATCAAGCTAGCGCCAAAAGAGCTGGATGTAGGACAGGGGAAAATCATGCAAACGAAAGCGTTCAAATATTTGGGTGAGTGGATAGACCCCAATCTCTCCGAGAAGGCAGCTTTCGAGTCACGAATCAGGAAAATGGAAATGGCATACAATCTAACAAAGGCCATTTACAACAAGAAATCCATATCAACAAATGCCAAGTTAAGACACTACCAAACAGTCATCCGTCCAGAGGCTTTGTATGCTGCAGAGTGCCTTGCAATGCATCGCAAGGGACTAACAGAGAAGCTGGAAGTGAAAGAAAGAAAAATTCTAAGAAAAATCTTGGGTCCGGTAAAAGAAAATGGGGAATATAGGAGAAGGCACAACCACGAACTTTACACCCACGTGGAAAAAATAACTGATGCCATGAGGAAACGGAGAATTACCTTTTACTGTCATATAACAAGAATGAACCCAGCACGATTGACAAATAGAATTTTCACCTACTTCCTCAAAAAGAAAACCAAGGGAGCTTGGTTCATTGAGGTGGACAAAGATTTACAAGAAGTGGGAATAACAGGCAACGATATTTGGGAACGTGCCACACTTAAACAAAAACTAACAGCACACCGATGTTTTCAAGAAAAGCCAAAGCTTCCAACTGGCAAGAAGTGGACTGCAGAAAGGAAACAACGGCATCGAGAACTAATGTGAAAGTACTGGGGGGACGTTAAAGCTCGATGCAACAAGAAACAATTGAAATGACGTGGTCCTTAGATGGCCGAATCGAAAGAAGAAGAAGAAGAAGAAGAAGAAGAAAGGAATTGCGGAGGAGAAATAATCAGAAAAATGTAGCAAATAGGCCTACAAGATTCCAGTTAACGCTAAAACCCGCGCTTTTGCCTGCACCACCTGTGCATCGTTGACCTTGACAATGGTTACTCACTCCCCCTACCCCCCAGCTTACGAGTTCCGTGTCTTGCGTCCCGGTCAGCCGTGTGTAGTGTATAATTAAGAAGCTTGCAGTACACAAGCAGGACTAAAAATGAGCAAGAGAACAAGTTTTACGGCATAATTCAAGTTGAAAGTGCTAGAATTTGCTGCAGAAAATGGAGTGAAAGCGGCGAGTCGTAAATACGAAGCGCAGCCATGTGTGATTCGTTATTGGCGCAACCAGAAGGACGAATTATTGGGAACCAAGAAAACTTCTAAGTCCTTCCGCGATGTGAAGAAAGGAAAGTGCGAAAATGTGGTCGGTGTTATAGTCCGGGACACCTTAAATAAGTTACTAGAAAACCAACATGGCTGCCACTTTTGGTGTTGCCAACCTACATCATTTAACACCAAAAAGTCAGCACACACATCCTTGTAACGCGTACCAAATGATCCAAACTACGTAAAGGCCCTTTACATTTTACATAAAGTTGTGAAGCAGTCCTTGCTCAAGTTAGGGACATCTTGGTCATCAGTCCTCAACAGTCTAACTCTTAAGCAGTATTATGGTAGTGAAGTTAACTTAAATTAGCTCTTCTAGATTGATTTTTAAAGCATCATATAAAATGCATAAGAACAGAAACATGTTCATTTCTTCTTATAGGCTACATTTTTATACTTAGTCCAAAAATGCAGACCATTCTGTTTTAAGATGAATGTTCAGAGAAGGATTTAGGTGTAGGAGAGAAATAGAATAGTAGGGTACATAGCTTATTATTTCTTTATTTTTGATAAGTACCATACTCATTTCTTGCAGTCTGCATGTATAGGCCTACATATATGGAAGCAGAATTGAGACAAGCTATTGAAAGCCTATTGGCAAATCCCTATTGAGATGCAAGAAGTTCAGATGAGGATTGGTATTAAATTAGGAACCATCCCGGTACTTGCCTGGAGTAGAAGTGCGGTAACCACTTCCAAGATGGCTAAGATGGGAAGCGAACCCTCCTCTTCTCAGTTTTGCCTCACGAGGCTTAGTGTGCCTTGTTCCATCCCTCGGACCAAAATTAAAATTTCTTGGCAGAGCCAAAAATCGAACCAGGACCAACTGCCCAAAAAAATGCTAGCGGCACAGCGCGATATGGTTGGTAGATTACTCTCCTCACCTTTCGTCACCTGGCACATTATAAGCCACTTGCAGAAAATTCAAGGGGCCGATAACCTCGATGTTAGGCCCCTTAAAACAACAATTATCATCATCATCATCATCAGAAAATTCACTGAATTCACTGACAAATTGACTAGTTAAATACACGCGTTGAAAGGCAAGCTTTATCGGCGGAGTAATACACAGACCGGCAAAAAAAGTGGAACAGTTAAAAATGTAATATAAATAGTATAAAATTAGCCATGAAAAAGATGTAATCACATTTTAAAAGCTTTTCACGCATTAGAACAAACATCTGAAATATCCGTGAATAGTAATTGATAATATGACATTTCTTAGGGTGGTTTATTACCACCAATTACCCAATCTTCGATGGCGGGAAGCGCACTGTAAGCATTAAGGGTTATGAGTGTTGCTGCTCGCTTATTGTTGTTCTAGGAATAACAACTGGCATTTGTTGAACACGAGCGTGGGCCTCTATTCTCTTCACTGACGAGAGTCGCTTTAATCTTAGATCTCCTGATGGAAGAGAAAGAATGTGGAAAAGGCACGGGGAGAGGTACAGCCCTGTTGCTTTCTCCTCCGGGACTCCATTTGGAGGTGGCTCGGTTATGGTGTGGGGTGGCATCAACGTTATGGCCCGGACTGAGTTGGTGTGCATCGATCACGGGACACTCAATTCCCAAAGGTACATCGAAGAGATCCTGATGAACCATGTGATGCTCTTTGCGCCTTTCATTGGTCAGAATTTCATGCTGATGCAGGATAATGCCCTCATACTGCTCGCTGTGTTGTATAATATCTGCAGGAAGTGGGGATTCAAACCCTGGACTGGCCAGCTCTTAGTCCTGACTTAAACCCCATCGAACATGTACGAGATATGCTTGGAAAGAACGTCAGACAGTGTGACCCCACCACCTTGGCACAACTGAGAACATTGCTGCTGGAGGAATGGGATCGCATCCCGGCAAATGTCATTCGACGAGTTGTGAACAGTATGCCTGAGCGTTTACAAGCTGTCATAGACGCTAAGGGTGGAAACACTTGTTTTTAGTGACCAGTGGTGTTGTGACATTAACACTGTTTTGTTTGAAGAAAAAAAAAATCAGCCCAAAAGAACATTACTAAAAAATAGAAAATTGTAAGATTTGCAAAAATATGTAACGAAATTTGTGAGTTAAAGCGTTTTGTAAAACAGGTCTCAGTAATTTCTGTTGCCAACCATCTAAAATTTACATGAATAATGCAAATATTGGAAAACCGATACATATTAGTGAAATAAATTAAGAAATTACATAAAAGAATAGCCCGTCTTCAAGCAAAAATGTTCAAGGCAAAACGACATACTTACCGTAATAGAGGTAACACTTCAGGAGTGATGAACCAAGTAGAATACTTAAATTAGCCTAAATACCTTGTGTAATGATGAATAATAATTGTGGAAATGATGTCCTAATAGATGTTTTCTCCTTCGCTGTCTCTAACCCACCCGCTATCCCCTTTACAACACGACTTATATACTGTAGGGAAATTTCAGATTAATTCTGTACAACGTATCACTCTTTTCCTTTTCACTTTGATAATATATCATTTTCATACCATATTTCATCTTTTGGCGGGGGGGGCATTGTCAATTGTAACTACAGTAGAACGTCGTTTATCTGGACTAATTGGGACCGAAAGTGTTCCGGATAACGATTTTTCTGGATAATCAAACTTGCGTTTACTTAAGAAAAAAAACATGCACAGTACATAATGGTGATAACCACAAAACTTCTCATTTAGCAGCAACGCTTTCTCACATAACAAAGATCCAGAAATGGGGTCGCCCTTACTTCTTGTCTGAATAAACCATAAGTACGCAGCTTCTTCGAATTTTTCATCCCTAGCTGATCTCATGGTTTTACTCTTTTTAGACCCTTCTTCAGCAATTTGTCTAGGTTTGTGCCGTGTCTTGTCACCTTTTTGGTTCTTCAGATCATAAATTGTGGATTTTACAATACTGTAAGTTTTCATTAGACACTCCACACTCTCATCTTTATCCAGTTTATTAATGATTATTAGAGATATACATTTCAGGTTCCGTATTGACAGTAATCATTAAAATTAAAACTTCCTCCTTCTTCTCAATCGATAAAACATTGTGATTTCGTGTTTCCTTTTTCCCACTTGTAGAAACCATTTCCACAACGTAATACTGTACAGTACGCACACTCACATACTGTATAATACGTTGAGACATCATAAACAAATGATAGGAGACAACAATAATTGTAAACGAGAACCGATTCACTACTGTAGGCAGCGTGCACTTCCTCATAACAGTAAGCGCACGCTGCTCCGTGTTATTATTATTATTATTATTATTTTGCTCGTCCGGATAATTGACGTCCGGATAAACGACGTTCTACTGTACTAACCTTGATCACTTCTGCACCGGATATATGTGCTTAATCACTTAAATATGTGTTTTTATTTATTGTATATTTAACAACCGCAGCCATGTTCGACAGCATATTTAGTATGTGAAACTGCTGCAGCGATCACATTGACATCATCAGTTACCAACATATCCGATACAAAATAGGCCTACATTAGACGACACATGTAATGTTGCAATTATGTGGGGAAAATAAAGAAATAATCGGGCTCTTCTTAGTTAGACGACTGTCTGGATGAAACCATTGGTTGCTACTTTGTTAGACGACTGTCTGGACGAAAATTACTGATTGCACTACTGGGCGTAAGCCCCAGGTTAGTTTTGTTTTGTATGTAGAACCGTATTTACCACTGTAATGAACGCTGATCGCAAGGATTCCATGTTTTGAACTAATCGGCAAAACCAGCGCCTCATTGCCTAAAAATGATTGGTCTAGGCACAAACCATTGGTTTGGATGAAAATTATTGATGCGTGTCTACCCCCACTGTGCGTGACAAAAACCAGGGGTGGTGTTTGTATGGCGTAACGACCTAACAGTTATTGGTCAGCCATCACAGCACTTTTTGATAAACGAAATCAAGCCATGAAATTAAGATTCATGCAATTAACATACAAATCCATGACACAAATCATAGTGTTCACAGCTGGTAGGAGAAACACAACAAGCAACTACGTGTCACTACTCCAAAGGTTTAATGCTTATTCAGCACAAATAGCACCGAGTAAATATGACCAACTTGCCCACCACATTAATTCCCTTGGCAGCGCTGCCTAGCGATTGAAAAACACAATATGGCGTTTGATGCTGGGAGTACGCTACTCTGAATTTTGCCTAGCGATTGAAAAACAGTCAACCTCCATCAAAATCTGGAAAACTTTCTACAGTAACTTATGTAATGTGACAGATACAAGAGTTGTACATTTTATCGCTAAAGGGTGTTGTTACATTTTTCAGCAGTGCCAACATTATTGAACCCGGAATAAGGCTTTACATACAAACCTAACCTGGGGCTTATATCCCAGACCTCCTTGCTTGTATTATAAGCAGTAATTTTCATCCACACAGTCACCTGGCCTAGTAGTGGCCAATGGTTTCGTCCAGACAGTCGTCTATTCTAGAGTTGTATTTTTTAGAGATGTGTTCTGACAGTTCGGCGGATAAGCCATTGAGCTGAAGAAAACTGGTAATCTCGAGAACCACTGGATGGATATTGATGCGGTTTGCACTGTTCTCGAGGAGGTAATTTTAGAAAAAATATTCATTTATGACCAAAGAAAGCCGATTTTGTATCCCACATGTTGGCAACAATGTGTGCGCATCGGTGTGTGCCGCTAGAGTGCGCCTTGTTGACAGTTGAATGAGATGCAAGCACTGTTGGAACATGGCAGCCGTTTTTTAAAGAGCAATAAACATACCTGCCAACTTTTACGGTTTATCCGTAAAATTTACGGAAATTGCAGCATTTTACGGTTTTACGGATGAACGGTGTCATTTTACGATTTCGCGGACAAAAATTTGAAACGATAATTAACATTCGATAATCCCTCCCACTTCCGTACAATCGATTGTTTGCGTGGGTCGAAGGCAAGTCCGCGATAGTCGATAACTCGTTCTTTGAGTTGATTTGTACTTTTGACCGTGTCATGTTTGTGTCGTCATTGTAATTGAATTTGAAGCCGGGATAACCGTTCTTCCATGTGAATCTTAGGTGTCAACACGCTCTGCTTCGCAAATTCTTTGTTCCCCTACGTTCGCTCGTTGCGATTTAAACGATATTCTTTGACCACGTGAGTTGAGTTGTTTATTGTTCGCGAAGTTGGCGTTCTTTGAATGTTTTCGTATTTTAAGGTTATGGCATATATTAATGAAGTGTTCGAGTTTTTGTGCTATATCTTCGTGCTTCGCAGTTTCCTGTATTCCTTGGACTAATTACATTCGTTCCACGTGTGTGTTTTTTTCTCTCTACCATGTGCATATTCTTTCTTTACGAGGTTGGCGTCGTGTTCATTTGACTTGTGTGCTTTGACTTGTTTTAATGAAGTGTGGGCTGTGTTTTATGCGATTTATGTTATAATTTTATGTGACGTTTAGTGATCCAGGTTCCTTTCGATGTTTTAGTAGATATCGAGAATGAACAAATACAACAAGAAACAGTACTTCCAGACATTTAAAGAATCATACTCGGTTGATTTTCCGTGCATACTAAAATCAAGAAAGGGAGAAAAATTTGCCTTTTGCACGGTATGTGCGTGTGATATTAATATTGCTCATGGTGGAAAAAACGATTTAAGTAATCATGTGAAGTGCGGTAAACACATAAGTTATGTTAAATCGAAGGAAGATAGCAAGAAAATCAACACCTTTTTTGCCAAGGCTGGTAACGTTGACAGTGACGTAATTAGGGCCGAGTGTCTGTTTACTTCCTTTTTGGTGGAACACAATGTGCCCTTAAGTGCGGCTGATCATGCTGGCGCTTTATTTAAGAAGATGTTTCCCACATCAGAAGTTGCAAAGAAATATAGTTGTGGTCGCACGAAAACGACGTGCATTGTAAATAAAATGGCAAAAAATGCATCATCTGAAGTTGTTAAGTGCCTTCAGAACGGACCATTTTCTTTGGCAACGGATGGAAGCAATGATACGAATGCCAAGTTGTATCCTATTGTTGTTACATTCTATGATGTTCGGCAGGAAAAAGTAGTGAGCACTGTGCTATCCATACCAGCGTTGGACGGGGACTCAACAGGGCGAAACATAGGTAACCTGATGTTATCACAGCTGAGTTCTCATAATATACCAATTGAAAACTGTGTGGCTTTCTGCTCCGACAATGCTCCTGTTATGATAGGACACAAAAATGGGGTTTCAGCAGTTCTGAAGGAAGTTCAACCAGGTATTGCCATCATAGGGTGCATTTGCCACCTGATTAATCTAGCAGCTGAAAAAGGTGCTGGAAGATTACCAGTTAAAGTGGATGAGATCCTTGTAGATATATTTTATTTCTTAGAGAAGAGTGTAAAGAGAAAAGAACGCCTTCAGAAATTTCAGAACTTGCACAATAAGGAAGCAAAGAAAATTCTGAAGCATGTATGTACTAGGTGGTTATCTTTAGGCAGATGTTTGGATAGACTACTGGACCAGTGGGATCCTCTTCTTTCTTTCTTCAAGGAGGAAGTAATATTATGTACCCAAAACATTTCCACAAGCTTGACATCTTTCAGAATACCTAAAGTTGAACAAAGTGGATCCAAAGAGTATCAGAAGAAGAGAATTCTTGATTCTGCTACTACACATGCCCCTAAAAGAATAGCATATTCTTCCAAATGTGACAAACCCATCCTAAAAAATAAGACTTCTGCTACAACTCGTGAGGAAAAATTGTTTATGTTCCTGTCCTCAAACTTGAACAAGGCCTTTTGCACTTTTCTTCATGTGACTATTCCTGTATTTGACAAATTGAATGTTGCCCTTCAGACTTCTTCCCCACAAGTTCACTTGTTATTAGAACTTCTAATGGATTTGCTAAAGCAGCTGTTCACCAAGTTTGTTAAGCCCAAAATTGTCAAAAGCTCCTCATTGCTTGAAGTTGAGTACAACTTGATTCAAAATCAAAGAAGTGATGATGAGTTAGTTATTGGCATTCAAACTTCGAACATAGTGAATGATCTCCAGGATACAGATAAATCCCTTTTCTTTTCATCAGTGAGAAACTACTTTTGTACTGCCTGTGACTACATCATCAACAAGTTTCCACTCAAGGATGACGTGCTAAAGAATGCTCAAGTTGCTAGGTTAGACAAAATTGAAGATGCACAGTTTTCTTCCGTTCGTTTTTTCTTGGAAAAGTTTCCTATCATGTTATGCAAGGAGGAGAATGAAACTACCGATGAGGTGGTGAATGAGCTTCAGAGGCAGTTTACAGCTCTTCAGGTAGATGACACTTTGGCTGCACATCAAGATGCTGCAAGTGATTCCAGTTGGGCACAAATATCAAGAATTCGTGGAGCCGATGGACTTCTTAAGTATAACCGAATTTCTAGAGTAATGCTCTCTATTCTCACCATACCCCATAGCAATGCAGAATGTGAACGTGTTTTCAGCCTTGTGAAGAAAAATAGAACACAGTTCAGGTCATCCATGTCCAATGAATCTCTGGAGTCTATTTCTATTTTGAAGACCAGGAGTTCTGGTCCCTGTTATGACAAAGCATTTTCTCAAGACTTTTTGCTGGAAGCTAAAAAGGCCACAACCATGACTTTAAAGTCGAACTAGCATGTGATTTGCAGTGTGTATTATATTATTTCTTGCCTGTGTTACGTTAAACAAGTTTTATTGTGTAAAACCTTTTTCAAATATCGTATATCGGCTTAATTTATCAAGGAAGTCCTGTTATGTATGCTCCAAACCAATATTCACCACGCCTGCTGCTGATTAACATCGATTTCTTCTTGATTGTTATGTTCATCTACAAATCATGTAAGTAGATATGATTTCATTGAAATATCCTGTTTAAAGCATGAATTATTGTATTTTGTTGCCCAGAAGTATTATTATTTTCGTCAAGCCGGGGTATGTCGAAAATCGTTAAATTTTTTGTCGCGCGTGAGTTTTACTGATAGCCCTTTTCAAAAGTTGGCAGGTATGAATAAATAAAAACGCATATTTATGTACTTATGCACATATATGAAGTGCAGTAGTGACCAGGGTTCCTAATTTCAATACGTAATATCGCCCAGAAGATGAAACAAGGACACAAGGTATGTAAAAGTCACATTCATATTCGATGCAAATGTATAGGCCGCGTTCTACTTTCATTCAGAATTAATAATAAAAGTAGCCTAGGCTATAGTTGCGAGGAATATTTATAACGTATTGCAACCAGTGGCATCGCCCGAACTGTGTCATCTAACCAAGTAGTGAACAGTGACTTTGTCTCACCCAACTTAAGTACATCAGTAATTTTCACCCAGACATTCAGTGGTGCAATAACTTATGTTGAGAACTAAAAGAGAGCCAAGAGATATTGTTGGTATTCTCTGAAAATGTGCATCTGTAACTCAAGCGCAGTGCATATGGCTCTTCAGAATGATGATTGATTCATGTTGCACAACCCTTGAAGGTCGTTGAAGGCTTCCACACTAATCTGTCGCAACCATAACTGAAACAAAAATAGGCCAAATATAAATATTTTATCTGCCTACTACTAAGTAGGCTATAGGTCAGTAGTCAATGCATTCACACTACAACTAGCCGAGTGTGAATCATAGACTACTTTCAAGATTACGAGTAACATATGCAATGTATTAAAATATTATGGCTGACGGCACTTGGAAGTCGAGAATAAGATACCGGTGCATTACATTACCGGTATATTACAAGGCGAATTGATCCTAAGAATATGTTCCTGGAAGTGAACTTGTAGACATAGGCTATATTTTAGGTTATGTTTGGTGTGTATTATACGAAAAATGCAGTCAAAAGACTTTTCCAAAATTTTCAAAGACCATTAAGGTTCCTGATTACGTTATTTGTGCTCGGACTGAATATAAAAATAAATAAAACAATGATTAAATAACTTTGTACTTTTAATTATGTAGATAGGGTCTAGGCTACTTACTCAAAACCTAGTTGATTCGCCAGTGATCTTCGTAGAGTTTCTCCAATCCATCTTCAATCTTGTTCTCGTGTTTTTTAGACGTCATGATGAAATCTAAATAAGAATTTATGCAAAAATTAATTAAATAAAAGCTTGCAAACATCTCAGACGAGTGGGTATGAACACGCACATATTCCATAATCAAGGGTCTATAATAACTGTAAAAACTGTTTTAATCGATGTATATTAGTAGTACTTACCTTGTACAACTTGTTTTAACTTCATTAGACTTGAAATTCCAAAGAAAACTGTGAAATTATTCAGATAATAGGCACTAGTAAAATTCGTAATTATTATGTTGGGAGAATGTGCGGAAAATGCATTCAGGGAGAAAAATGTCGGCAACTGTGTGTCAAGAAATTTTACTGGTATTATGGTCTTTGGAGATGGCGAGATTTTAAGCAGGGTTGGCGACAATGTGCTCGCACCTGAAAACAACTTAACTTCAAGAAATGCAAGCATAAACCAACATTTACGTAGGCATAGGGGACGGTTGTTAATGTTGCCTACCCTGTTTTGATCTAGTAACTTAATTAAGCTGTCCCGGACTATAGAAACAAATCTTCCGTATTTCAGGTAGGCCTAGTTGAGGCGTAACGTATTGCTACACTGCGTAAACTTGAACTCTATGCACACAGTGCTGTGTGCGACTGCAGCACTGTCTTAGTCCTGTGGCCAGTCAGCTGTGATGCAAGAGAGTGACTATTTAAATGGGCTATTATCACTTTTATCGTAAATAAAGTCTATGTTAGAATAACTATTTTGTGTGTTGATTTAAGGGTGATAGGTGTTTCTTTGTGTGCCTTTATACCATGCCATCCTAACCTATATCAAGGGAAATTTTCACCTTTTTTTTTAAGCCAAATATTTGGGGGGAAAAGTGGATGTTATAGGCGAGTAAATATGGTATTTTTCTTTCGCATTTATCTTATTAGAAATGTGGTAAAGTTGAATATAACAACAGCTGCTGCATTCCGAATAGCATTGGATGATGCATTTTCTACAGCCAATTAGATTGGGCGGGGAGTTACAATAAATTACCAGTATTAATTTCCTAGTGCCTGAAATAAATTACATGAATTATTTATACAATTTGCTGAAACATTTCTCACATAAATGGGGGCTTAAATTGGATGCCTAGTTTTGTTCTTCAAGCGAACATAATCAGATCCTGCTCACTTACTGTCAACCAAAATAATATGTGCACTCGAGTTTGAAGGTGGTTTGTGAAGTAACCAATAGACCTACATGAAATCCAATAACATCATCATCATTTTCGTCGTTCTATTTTACGTTAGTTCATGTAGGTTTGGAATTTTTAATTTATATTTTAATATTTTTTATCGCAGTTGAAACACCAAAAGTGCCAGTTTTTAAGCGTATTTCAACCATGCGTCACATTAAAGAATTATTATCTCACAAACCCGTCATCAGAACGAATCCAAATTTTAACACACGTTGGAAAATGTAGTTCTTGGTTGCGTTGTAATCCTTATACATCAAAAGGTTATGCTGTATGACTGTGAAATACGTAAATTAATTCACTTATTTTATATCGGTTTGTATTTGTACGGGGAATTAAGATATGGTTCACCAGCTAGCCGCTCCGGGACATGCTGTATAGCGTTGCTGATACGGAGCTCATCACTTCCGTGCGAGGTGCGCCATGACGCGTTATGGAGCCCATCTTGGCAACGCTGTACAGCTTTCACCGGAGCGGCTAACTGGTGAACCATGTATTAATTCCCCATACAAACCGATATAAAATAAGTGAATTAATTTACCTATTTCACAATCATACAGCATACCTTTTTGAAGTATAAGGATTACAACGCGACCAAGGACTACATTTTCAAACCACCCCGAGCCGAGAAAAAGTTACTTTACAAAAATGATAACAACTTTGTTTCTTGGACACATAAAATTTTAAAATTAATAAGCCAGTTATACAACATTCCAATGTATATTGTGTTAAGATTTGGATTCGATCTGGTGACGGGTTTGTGAGATAATCATTCTTAAAAGTGACGCATGGTTGAAACACGCTTAAAAACGGGCACTTTTTGTGTTCCAACTGCGATATAAAATATTAAAATATAAATTAAAAATTCCAAACCTACATGAACTAATGTAAAATAGAACGACGAAAATGATGATGTTATTGGATTTTATGTAGGTCTATTGGTTACTTCACAATCAACCTTCAAACTCGAGTACTCATAATATTTTGGTCGACAGTAGGCTTACCTTGGGTTCAGTGGATATGTACTATACTTGTGTACAACAGTATATTAAGCTACAGAAGTTTTTAATTAAAATTTGTAATAGATCGTATTTTTAAACAATCGTGTTTTTTCTTCCATTCTTCTATTACACTTCTACAGTGTTGCATATTTAGTTAGTACTTTTTATGTGTATAAGTATGAAACACTTTTGAATCATTTACTTCTACTGTAGCAAGCTATTGAAGTGATTGCTTTCTAGATTGTTTTGCTATTAACCATTACTTATCAGATTACTTATTTACTTTGTGAGCTTTTGTAGCAGGTTTGGCATGTTTAAAACATCATGTTTTAAACACCGTGTTTAAAACTGTTTAAAACAATGCACATTGTTTAAAATTAGTTTTAAACTCAATGCTTCAAACAACCGTCTAAAATATGTTTCTTTAGAAGAATTTTTTTGTTTTTGTTTTCATATTTTTAATTAATCATTTTGCAATACAGTAGAGTACAGTGGTCTTCTCTGCCTTCTACTGAAGGTTTTACATAATAATATAAAGTTTATAGAGTGATTTTGTAATGGTTTATTTGATGTCCTTGTTAAAAAAAATTGCAATATAGTGATGTATTTAAAATATTATAAATCCAAATGTCACTGCCACTTTGTCTTTATTCAACAGGTTTCTTGTTGAGTTCACGAAAAACACAAACTAGTTTGGCAGCCTTCTCTGTCCCTAACCTATTCCTGACTTTGCTATGCACAAACCCAAAAGTGGACAAAAGACGTTCTATCCCAGCTGTTGAAGCAACTGCACTATGTAGCTGATGTGCTAGGCCTGAAGTTGTGTGATGAATGTTATTCTGCATTGCCACCCACCATGTCAGAGGTTTAATTTCTTTTAGTATTGCAGGACCAAACAGGTATTCCTTGAAGGGTGAACATTTTACTTTGTACTTTATTAGGTCAGGCATTGCATCTGGGTGGTAAGCTTCAAAATACTCCAAAGCAGAATGATATTGTTCTTTACTCAGTCTCTGTCCTTGATAACGTGGATCCATGAGATTGGCAAGGAGATGGGTATCGGTTACAGCGGTGTTAAATAGTTTCATGAATTTCTTTAAGTCATTGGGATTGTTTTCATTTTTGAAAGAATTGAGCAGGTCAAGCCAAACCTCTACTGCTTCCCCAATGGTACAGTCATCACGCTGCATATTATCTAATGAGACTGATGCAGTCTTAAGTTTTTTGAGATAGTCTTGAACATTTTGTTTCATATTGATATCATTTACCTTTGCACTTATAATTGGTTCAATGGCACTTCGATTTTCAGTGCAGACTTTGACAATAATATGCCAGTTACCCAAATAGGACTCTATAGAGTCAGCTAAAGAATTCCAGCGTACATCCGTAGGAAGAGCAAGAGCTGTTCCGCCAGCCTGTTTGTACTTGGCTGCTGCAAAGTGAGTGTTCCTGAAGTATTTAATAATTGTTTAACATGTTCTGTAATGCCAACCTCCTCCAAGTCATGTGCTAACAGATTAAGCAGGTGAGCTGAACAACCATAAGTTATCACTTCTTTGATATCTTTTTTTGCCAATTCATCCCTCATTTTCCCCATATAGGCAGCATTGTCAGTGACAAAACTTCGAACATGGCAGCCATAAGAAGTTTCACAGTTTTTAATTGTTTTTTCTGCTACCATTAAGAGGTAATCAGATGTATGACTGTTATCTTCGGTGTCAGTGGTTTCGGTTAAGTAAGTAGAGTGGTCCATTACATCACTAAACGACACACAAAGAACTGAGTCGTTATGCACATTGCTCCAACCATCTAAAGCCATACATACAGATTTTCCTACCAAAGTTTTCTTTACTTTGGCCAACTCTTCAGCATAAATTTCGTCTAGAAGTTCACCTGAAATTTGCTTTCGGTTGGGTGGTTTATAGCCGGGCCGTAAAAGCTGAATCATTTTTATTTAAATATTAAAAATACAGCATTTTATTACACTGTTTAAAACATGTTCAGAATTTAAAGAAAACTGTTTAAAACCAAAAAAAAAATGTTTTAATGTTGTTGTTTTTTACTGTTATTTTGCCAACCCTGTTTTGTAGTTGATTAGTTAGGTTGAACATTCAAACAAATATGGTTTTGTAGACTTCGCTGATTTGCGGTTGTTCTTGCACCTGTGTCCACTACACTTCACACTTCACTTTTTAACATCCTTAAATGCCAAACTGACTACCAGGTTTCAACCCCACCTACTCAGGTACAATAACTGTGCATGTATCCCATTGCACCACATAGCCAGCCAGAAGCATTTAGCAAGAAATTTGTTTCACTTAGAAGACAGCTTTGGGATCCAGTCCTGTAAGTTCTTTGAATATCAGAGAGCTGAGTTCTGGTAACATATTCCATAAAGAATTTTCTAACAGCCACTGCTTGAATTGCTAAAGATCATCTATTGCATTCAGTGTTGCACAGGAAAAAGCATGTTTGCTATGCTTTTTCAAAATAAGATTCCCCTGTAATCTTTATAAAAGATTAATTCAAGTCCTCAAGTTTTGTTATAAGCTTTGCATGCAAAGTACTGGCAGCATCGGTGACGAGAGGTTGCTCAGAACTTAAATGAACCAAAATAAGATGTTACCAGATCACCTAACAGTGCTTTATATATGGGAAAATAAGATGTATCGACTTGGCTCGTCAGCAGACGATAGGTGCACCCTGTCTGGAAAACTCGGGGATAGCAACTACTTGCTATGTCCCATTTATGAATCACATTGCACTGCTTCTTAGCTAGCTATTAGCACTGTTGTTCTCCCTATACAGGCACAAAAAAAGAGGTGGAATGTTTTGACTTAAACAGCCAGTAAAAGCCAAAACATACCATCTGAATCTTGAAACTGTCATAATAGATGATTACAAAATTTGATTCAACAGTTAAAATTTGTTATATTCTCCAACAGGGGCAAACATTTGTTTTTCTCCAAAAACCAAAATTTGCAGTATTTTCAATAAAATGCAACATGTCAATTGTTTGTGAAAATTCTCAGAAATTCTGTAAAAATTGGCATTATTACTAAGTCCTTTTTTATTAATGTATATTCTTAGGGATAGTGCGTAGTTGGTTGAGCATCAACCTTCAAGGCCTAAGATCGTAAATATAATTCATTCATTAATTCAGTTCAGTATAGGAATTGCTTATATTATTACATGTATGATTTCAGGGTAGTCATTTATCAGCGTTGCCAATGGAGGTCATGCTTTACATCCTTAAATGGGTTGTCTCATCAGATCTTGACATGCGCTCATTAGAGATGTGCTCCCTAGTCTGCCGAGGATTTTATTTATGCAGCCGTGATCCAGAAATCTGGAAGTTAGCCTGTATTCGGTAAGAGAATTGTTACATCAGTTCTATTATTATTATTATTGCAATCAATCAATCAATCAATGGATTGTATGTCCACCTTGTTGTGTTTTTATGTATATATGGGGAATGGGTCCTTGATACTTGCATGGTATTGATATCAAGTGATACTTCAGAAAACTCGCTCGATACTTTTTCAATACTTAGGTAATTCTGCAATTTTTATTTTAAAATGATGAAATATTATTTCTGTAAGTAGCGTAATTTTAAGTGGTCACAAGGGCCACAAGCTCGAAATCGCAGGTATTGATGTGGTGCGAGGAGATGGCTCGCTGCGTATCGCGCATTCCAAAAACATTAAGTTGGTCACTACTTGCTTCACTCACTCAGCACATTCCTTCTTTCACTGGCTGCATGTCGTCTGCTGCGATATCAACCATTAGCATGCGGGAAGCCGATATATTAAGGTTTGGAATAGGCGGTCGCAGCGTGTTGAACACTCATCTCCTGGCGCGATGACAATAGAGTAAAAGTAAAAGTTTGCAATATCAGTTTCAGTTTACTTATAGCAAGATGTTCACTGTTAAATTAATACAGTGCACTCCCAATTTAACCTTTTCCCTGCAATAAACATTTATTTTCATTGGTCCCAGCTATTATGCCATAATGACAATGCAAATTAGGTTTCAGTTTAACGTCTGTCAATTTTGCGTTTAACCTCTATTTAAGGCTCAAATATTATAGCCACTGTAACGACATCGATGTCGTTTTAACGTTCATAAGTTTCCAAACAATTTACTAGTTGGACATTTTCTCCTTGCTATGTAACAAATGAAGCCACGGCCCCTCCGTTCAATGAGTTAAAAAAATTACTGACTAAATGCAACACAAGTGTTTGGGAACCAGAAAAAACAGCTGTCACATTTTCAAAGTGTGCTCAACACATGTATCTTAAGACAGCAAAAATAAAAGCTAATAAATAGCTCACAACACTAAGAACATTACACTAACATCATAACGACACACCACATGTGTAGACTACATCATACAAACCCAATACAATGATTATTATTATTATTAGCGTATGGCAAGGAAATTATATACATAATATATACAATATATACACAATAACAAAAAAAAACATTGATTCACTTAAGGCATTAGTGTTATCCGTTATAGCTGAATGTCCAACTTTTGAACCCACTGCAGTGCCTCCGCTGTTGGTGATAGAAAGTCTTCCAATCTACCTGATAAGCCGGTAGTTGACACTTGCTTAAAATGTGGGGAATGGTCTGGCGAGCTCCACAATCACATTCTGGAGATGGTACAAAGTTCCACTTATAGAGAGAATCCCTGCACCTTCCATGACCTGTTCAGTCTGGACCAAGTTGCACGCGGTAGTTGGAATCCGTTAGCAATTTTTTCCCCTCTGAAGATGTTATGTAGGGGCAAGTCAGTGGAGTTATTCCAGCAGCCTTTCCATTCCTCCAAAGCATCGAAGTTGGTGGATGTCTTCAGAGCAGCATTGCAAAGAGGTGGATGTCGTGATTTCAATCTTTGGAGACTAAGAGCTGGTATGTCGCCTAGAACAGGTAACAGAGGATTCTTGCAGATCTTGTTGTACTCTCAAACAAGAGCACTGGATCTTCGTAAGTCAGGTGGCATTATACCTGACAACAGCTGGGTCAATATACTTCGTATACGGGCTATTAAGCCACACTGGAGCACAATAGTCAGCAGTAGAGAAAACCAGTGCTAAAGCTGAAGAGCGCAGGATGTTCTCAGCAGATCCCCAAGTAGTACCAGTTAGCTTCTGAATAATATTGAACTCGCATTACCTAAACCAGTTATCCAAATACAATCATCATCATCCATTTACAGTTTCCCAGGTACTGTTGACAAGCCTCTTCCACTCTCCTCTGTCCATGTATGTCTTGTTCTTCATGACATCATCTAGTGACCTTCCCTTGGTTGCAATGTCTGACTTGACCATGTCCATCCAACGAGTTCTTGATCTTCCCACCATTCGTTTACTATCCACCTCTCTTTCAAGCTGTATTCTGGCTGGCCTTGTAGGTTCCATTCTCATCACATGTCCAAACCACTGAAGTCGTGATGAGCTGACTTTGGCAAGTAGACATGTCTTGATCCCAGCTTCTCTCCTTATCACTTCAGTCCTTAACTTATCCATCTTGGTTCTCTGGATGGTGGACCTCAGGAATTTCATCTCTGATGAGTCTCTCTTTGTGAGGGTGCATGTTTCGATACCATAAGTCAAGATTGGTACAAAGTAACTGTTGAACATAGTTAATTTTGCTTTTTTTGGGATCTTGTCATCCCAAAGGAGGGGCCGCACTTGTTGGTAGAAGATGGAACTCTTCTGCACCCTGTTGGTGATATTTTTCGTGTCTACATTGTTCTTGGAAACTATACTATACAATCATAATAAAATTAACTCAAAACAGTCTCCCTTCCACTTGTCACGTGCAAAAAAAAGAAACAATAGAGTTAGGAAAATTTTAGTTCAAGTTTTTAAAGTTCAAAACACACACATATATTGTTATTAAAGTTTATCAGTTTAAATTTTTGATCGCAGTCTTTCGCGATTATAGTTTTGAAATTTAATGTTTTTCAGTCGGTCAACATGATTGTACTCAATTGTGATGGATATTTCCCTAATCCTGAAAAAGAATTTACATGAGATGAATAAATACACTTGGATGACCAGTTTTGATCATCATGCGATCATCAGATCCATTACAGTTAGGATATTAAATCTACAGTATGTCTAAAACACTGCCGGCTGGATCGCACCCCTCCTGGCTGCTTTAAACTGCTTTGGTTTCAGCGTACAACCACGATCCAGCCGGCAGAGGTCAAAAGGGCAGAAGTCTACTAGACAATGTTGGAAAAAGTGATACCATGTATCAATTTGAAGCTGTTTGAAAGGAAATCGTGGATTTTTCAGCTGGATAGCGCTGCTGCTCCCAAAACAAAAACCATGCAGTAGTGGTTGGCAACCATTGTCCAATTGTTCATCGCTGCTGACTGGCCTAGTGGAAGTCTGGACCTCAATCAATTGGATTATTCTCTGTGGCGGAAGTTTGAGGCGATAGCACGTCAAAGACAGCACCGCAATATTGAGATATTAAAAGAATCAATCACGTCAGCCGTCAAAAGACTTCCACTGGACATGATATGTGCAGCTATTGATGAGTGGCCTCAACGTTTTAGCCGGGGATCGTTTTGAATAAGAGTATGTTCATTCTGTAGCATTATTTGTATTCTTTCAAAATATATATTAATGGGTTTGTATAGTTTTATTTAGTAGTTATATGCATTGAAAATACTGACAGAACTTACGACAGTACGGGGAGCAGTGAAGTTGGTCGTCTGTTCACTGCTGACTAATGGAAGGAGCGGACCCTTGATGATGCTGAACGCAGTTTTCGGTGAAACGTCGCAAGCTAACATCCTGCCTGGAACACTGCCTACTAGCCTGGACAAATTGTACATAGTTATTTGAAAGCCTAAGCTGTTATATTCTTACCAAATTACATTGATATTCACTTTGTTACATATGTAGTTAGGTTTCCATGTTGTGTACCCTTCATTAGTGGTATGAATTTAAGTTTCTAAGCAGTAAGAATTTGAAGTACCGTATTTACTCGGCTATAAGACCCCCTCGCCTATAGTAGCCCCCCCCCCCCCCCTTAATTTTCGAGAGCCAAAATAAAAAATTCTTGGAAATCGCTTATATTGAGAGTCAAAATACAACATTCTTGACGAATTCTTTAAAAAAATTATAATTATAACTGAAATTCATTCTCTTTTATGACAAAAATATTTTTCTTGTTACGGTATATTAGCCTAGTTTGTTATTCAGACGATATGACCACCATTTTGCGTACCGCATACGCGATTGGGTAGGATATCGAATTGTGTAGCCAATGGGCTTCACCCGATATCCAATAGAAGATGCCACACTATTGGCCGAGTAGAAGCACCATCCACCAATGAAAGTTATGGTTTTATCTTGCGTGCATTCTTCTGTTTAGTATTACAGTTGAACTTGGATAATTCGTACCTCAAGGGACCAGTAAAAAAATTCGAATTAAGAAAGTTCTTTGAAAAGGGTAGAGAAAATATATTGTATTACGTTTACATAATGATTTACGTTCAACAAAGCAGATTAACAGACAACGGTACTTTATAAAGATTGTATCGTGAATAACCTCAAAAGTCTCAAATGAAAAATAAAACCAAAATGTACTATTCACCTATTTAACGACGGTAGTAATCCAGCAATCTAGTTAAGTCTCAGAAAAATCTACTGTTTTTCAAAATAGTTCGAGATTCTTACCCGTTTCCTACAATTAAGTCCTCAGCCATCACAAAAGAATCTTCTTTAATTTAAATTTATTATTATTATTATTATTATCTTTAGTATTTTATTATTTTTTTTGCACTTGTTGTTTTTATATATTAAATTCATTTTTAAATTCAAATGTTTGACTGGTTTTCTTTAGTAGCTAGAAATTACTATAAGACAACACCATACTCCTGAACTAATTATCGTAAGATTAGATTACGTAAGTTTCACTACGGCTGGAGATAGGAATTTCGATGCTCTGCCTCTGTTTAACCGAGGTTTAATATATTATTGTGATCATGATATATAAATGGTCTGGCGCCCTTGGCTACATATAATACTACACATTATGTACTTTTTTTTTAGTGAAGCTGACAACAATACAGATACACTATTAGAATAATACACAATTAAATGTTTCATATTAACAAGATTCAGTTCTCTCACAAAACCATTACAAATAACGCCCAACAAGTGAGGCAAGTATAAGTACATTAACCCATTACAATTGGTAAATGTTTCATTTTAGTCACCCAAAAGTGGGCGACTATTTAAATAATTAGCTTTGCATACATAATCAATTTCTTATTAATATTATTCAGTTCTCCCTAAACCATTACAAATAACGCCCAACTAGTGAATAAAGTTTAAGTACAATAAACCATTACAAATGGCGCCCAAATTGAAGTAACGGAAAACAGAACCACTTACGTCATTTCTACTTAAAAAAGACCCGCCTAAGCTCTGTGATATGGTTAGTTGCTTAGGCTGCACTCGGAACAGTTTCTTCGGGAACTGACCAAAATGACCCAACTGTTTGACTTCTGATTGACATTTTACACTAAAAACTTCGAATTATCCAAAATATAATTCGAATTAACCACGATTATATAGCATTGATTGTATATAAAATACTAGCTAGGGCCAAGAGAAAAATTCGAATTAAAGAAGATTTCGAATTATAGAAGTTCGAATTAGCCACGTTCCACTGTATTTATGTTGCGATTCGATTGTGTTTACGACAGTCTCCTTAGTTTTATTAAACACATTTCATTTGTTGCAATAATCATCGGCGTTTGTGTGTGTGAAACGTTATTGGTATATAAATGTGAAATATGTGAATAATATGTGCTCAGTTGTGTTCACAAATGTTAGTGAGAAGTGATCCTGCATTCCCTAATTGATGCATTCTCCCTCCCTATGTCCAAATAAAAATAAAGTTTGCATTTCCATGTCTGATACTTTGTCCATTTAATTCTATTTCTTTGATACTAAGATTTTTGCTTAAGAAGGGATGGTAGTGAAAGTCATTGGGGGATAGCCGGGAAAGTGAGGTTATGGCAGTCTCATAATGGGCTGATTAAAGATGTAAACTTTGTTTATTTAGATTAAATATGTCGTCGGTGACTCAATAAATGCTTCTAGATCCATCCAGAGTCCACGGCTTCTTGAGGTTTCCAGCGCTGGTCCAGTCACGAATGTTCTGGACTATCCCTTTGTCTGTAGTAGCCCTGTTGCATAAGGCGCGCGCAATACGGGAGGCGGCCACAGCCCAGCCCAGCCCTGGGTGGAGGAGGTGGTAGACTTCATGGAGAGGGAGAAGGTTGGAATGATGGGGCTGAGTGAAGTGAAATGGAAAGGTAAAGGAAGGAAGAAATTGAGGAAAGGATATACATTATACTGGAGTGGTGGCCAAGAGGCAAAAAATGGCGTGGGACTGATAACCTCGAAACAACTGGAGGAGTATGTTGAAGTGGTAGAGTGTGTGAGTGACAGAATAATGAAAATTAGAATGAAGATGAAGAATGACGTGATGGACTTCATACAAGTGTATGCACCACAGACTGGAAACAGAGAAGAAGATATTGAAGTATTCCTGGAGGATGTAGAAAGAGTAATCTCAGATGTAGAAGTGGTGATCATGGGAGATATGAATGCACAAGTCGGAAATGAGAGACAAGGAAAGGAAGAAGTCGTTGGACCATATGGATATGGGAAAAAGAACCGGGAAGGAGAGGAACTTGTAAACTTTTGTGAAAGGAATGGACAGATAGTGGGTAATTCATGGTTTCGGAAGAAAAACAGCAGGAAAATTACGAGATATGGGTGGGGTGATAGAAGAACAAAATCAGTAATTGACTACTTCCTGGTGGAAAGGACAAATCGCAGAAAGCTGATGGATGTGACAGCTTTACCAGGAGAAGCATTTGATGGGGACCATAGAACTGTGGTGGCAAAATTTAGATGGGGAAAATTGGAAAACCTAAAGGAGATCAGAGAAAGTAAAATAAAAGTATGGAAATTGAAAGACAAAGCGATACAGGAAGATTTTCAGGAGAGATTGAAGCAACAAATCCCAGTTACTGAAGTGGAAAATGTAGAAGAGGAATGGTCCCACTTTAAAAAGGCATTTGCTGGTGCAGCAGAGAGTGCTTGTGGTAGGACGTCAACAAGAGTGAAAGAGAAGGAGACACCGTGGTGGAATGAGGAAGTGAGGAAAGCAGTGAAAGAAAAGAAGTCTGCATGGAAAGAATGGAACCGAGATCAAACAGAAGAAAGCAAAAGGAAGTATCACGACAGCAAACGGAGGTGTAAGAAAGTGGTGGGAGAAGAAAAGAAGAAAAGTTGGGAAGAATTTACACGAAGAATGGAAACAGATGTAAGTGGCAGTAAAAGGATGCTGTATGGACTTCTAAGAAGTAAGAGGAAAGAAAGAGTTACTACAAAGCTAGTGAAAAAGGAGGATGGAGAGTTGTTAACACACCCGGAAGAGATAAAGGGACGATGGAAGGAGTATTTCAATAAGCTATTGAACGTGAGCAATTGTACTGGTGAGATCGAAGTGACACAGCCTGACGACTCTATAACAGAAGATGATATAACAATGCTGGAGGTAGAATTAGCAGTACAGAAGATGAAGATGGGAAAAGCAACAGGGGTGGATGAGATCAGTGTAGAAATGATAAAGGCTGCTGGACCTGTTGGTATGCAATGGCTGTATAGACTGCTAAAGTGTGTGTGGAAACGGAAATGTGTACCAGAAGACTGGGTGAAAGGGCTAATAATACCAGTGTTTAAGAAAGGGGACAAGAAAGTGTGTGATAACTATAGAGGGATCACCCTCATATCACAGATAGTAAAAATACTGGAAAGGATATTAGAAAGAAGAATGAGAAGAAAGGTGGAAGGAGAGTTGCAAGAGGAACAGTATGGCTTCAGGAGTGGAAGATCCACAGTGGACCCAATCTTTAGCTTGAGGCAGGTGATGGAAAAGAACTGGGAATATGGAGAGGATTTGATCATGACTTTCATAGATCTAGAAAAGGCATATGATAGTGTCCCCAGAGAGAAGGTATGGGAAACCATGGTTAAGAAGAGACTGGGAAGAGAAATGTTGGAAATGGTGCAAGCAATGTACAACAACTGTGTTAGCAGGGTACTGACCCCTGTTGGAAAGACAGATTGGTTTAGGAACAAGACTGGACTAAGACAGGGGAGTGTGCTGTCACCTCTTTTATTCATAATGGTAATGGATGAAATTGTAAAGGAAACAAAGGAAGCATATGGACATAAAGAAATGAAGTTACTACTATTTGCAGACGATATTGTGGTCTGGGGAAGGAACACCGAAGAAGTGCAAAAACAACTAGATGCACTGAACGAAAATATTCAGAAGTATGGCCTGAAAATCAGTATAGAGAAAAGCAAGACCATGGTGATGACAAGAGGGGAAAGACAAGGAAAGGGCATTGTGAAAATTGGAAGTCAGAGTTTGGAAATTGTGGACACGTTCAAATACCTAGGAAGTGAATTGATGCAAACTGGTAGGTTGGACATGGAGATTGGCAGGAGGGTACAGCAGAGCAATGCATTCTATCAAAGTGTAAGAAAACTTGTTTGGGATAAGGAAGTACCAAGGAAAAGCAAGGAGGTAATGTATAAAATGTACTATGTACCCATATTAACGTATGCAGCTGAGACTTGGACCCTGACGAGCAGGCAAGAGAGTAGAATCCAAGCCAGTGAAATGAAATTCCTAAGAAGTATGATAGGTAAGACAAGGAAAGACAGAGTGAGGAATGAAGATGTTAGGAAGGAAGTTGGGATGGGAAAACTAAATGAGAGAATTGAGAAGAATAAACTAAGGTGGTTTGGACATGTAAAGAGGATGGAGGAAAATAGAATACCAAGACAGATGCTGGAGGCCAAGTGCAAGGGTAAGAGAGCAAGGGGAAGACCTAGAACAAGGTGGATCGATTCAGTGAAGAACAGCGTAAGAAAAAGAAATCTGGACTGGGACAAGATCGTGGAAGAAGAATGGTGGAAGGAAAGAGGAAAGTGGAGAAGTGCCATAAATACCCCGACCCGGCAGGAGCTGGATAAGGGGAAATGATGATGATGATGATGTCGTGCTATGTAGCATCAAAATAAAATAGCTGATTTTTCCTCTCTCCCTTTCCCAAAATAATGGATTTTTGCTAAGTACGCGTCTATAGTAACCCCCCCTCAATTTTGGAACTAAAAATTTAGAAAAAAAAGGGGGCTTATAGCCGAGTAAATACGGTATTTTATGGAACAAAATAATTGGTTTCAGGACCTAGACTAGTACCAAGTTGGGATTTCACTATAGTACGGTATTTACATGAGTGGAAATATTTCCTAATGTAAAAACTCCTCTTTAAGTAATGGGACTATACACCATTTTTTTATGATACTTTTATTTGTTTGGCTGTGGAATTATATCTCATCAGTATTTCTTAATCTTGGTTGCGGCTGGGCTTGGAACATGGTGGCTACAAGCCCCTTCTACTCGGTTTTGTGTTGAATATGATAACCTATCATTATACCCGGCCGAGCCATAAGGGATTTTAATTCCCTGGGGTTAATTCTCGTGGCTTGGAGACTGGGTGTATGTGCCGTCTTCAACATCACTTTATCCTCAATACTGCGCGCAGGTTGCCCACGGGCGTCAACTTGAAAGACCTGCGCTCGGCCTCTCCGGAGGCCACACGATCATCATCATTGTACTGCATGTGTCTGGAGGATAATTGCTGTTCTCCCCTACACTTTATCAGCTGCATCACCTCATTCCGGGGCTCAAATTCTGCATGGCAGAAATGGGAATTAAATGAGGGCCGTACGCACAATGAGCTATTATGCTTGTAGATCACATAGACATCTTGAACTACAAGGTAGCTAAAAAGTAACTATGAAGTAACTAATTTTTACTTCATACTTACAGTAGAAACCATGAGTTAAGTGAGCTTAAACTATGATAAAATATTTTGTGTAGTGTAATGGAGTGATGATTGCTTTGTACAGTAAAATACCAGTATAGAAAAATTTTGGGGACCTCGGAAATTATTTTGTTATAATATAAATGTCCAATAGTAGGTAAGTGGCCAGCTCACAAATTCACTAACACGAATGGTCAAAGATTAATTACCCTTTGTGAAGAACATGGCCTACGTCTCGAAACTACTAGATTTAAGCGAAGACCACACAAACTTATGACCTGGAAATGCCATAATAGTGCACTAGGGGAATTCCAGATAGACCCTGTTGCAATGGATAAAAAGTTCTACAAAGAAATATACAACGTGAAGGTACTACGTGGGGTCGATGTTGACTCTGATCATTATACAGTGGAATCTCGTTAGTACGTTTTTCAAGGGACTGAAACATTTGGACGTCATATGCGGGAAAACGTACTACTGAAAAACGCCATACTGCATTTACAACGTGTAAGAAAGAACGCGGCGTATATATGGACGTTAAATTGGCGACCTTAGTAAGTGATTGGAAATATCTGTTCCCGAAGGAAACAGGATGTAAAATTGTCCGATTGAGCTATGTACATTAACAAATTCACAAAGTAACTTGATAAAATGGTCCGGCTAGCTCAAAACAGTCGCCAGCGCCTCGCCCCAGTGTACCAATGTGCTCCCCAGTCGGCCATGGTACACCTCACCAAGACGCGTGGCTAGTACATACTGAGAAGGCCGCTGCAAGGCACTAAATGTCGCCACGAGCAGCGCCAATGTACTACGGAAGCCAAAACTTCCTTTCAAAAATAATGTTAGCTTACCTTGCTAATCCATATTGGAAATATCTGTTCCCGAAGGAAACAGGATGTAAAATTGTTCAATCTGACAAGTTTTGGCTTCCGTAGTACATTGGCGCTGCTCGTGGCGACATTTAGTGCCTTGCAGCGGCCTTCTCAGTATGTACTAGCCACGCGTCTTGGTGAGGTGTACCATGGCCGACTGGGGATCCCATTGGTACACTGGGGCGAGGCGCTGGCGACTGTTTTGAGCTAGCCGGACCATTTTATCAAGTTTCTTTGTGAATTTGTTAATGTACATAGCTCAACGGACAATTTTACATCCTGTGTCCTTCGGGAACAGATATTTCCAATATGGATTAGCAAGGTAAGCTAACATTATTTTTGAAAGGATGTTTTGGCTTCCGTAGTACATTGGCGCTGCTCGTGGCGACATTTAGTGCCTTGCAGCGGCCTTCTTAGTATGTACTAGCCACGCGTCTTGGTGAGGTGTACCATGGCCGACTGGGGAGCCCATTGGTACACTGGGGCGAGGCGCTGGCGACTGTTTTGAGCTAGCCGGACCATTTTATCAAGTTTCTTTGTGAATTTGTTAATGTACATAGCTCAATCGGACAATTTTACATCCTGTTTCCTTCGGGAACAGATATTTCCAATATGGATTAGCAAGGTATGCTAA
The DNA here is from genome assembly GCA_946902985.2 of Meconema thalassinum. Taxonomy (NCBI): domain Eukaryota; kingdom Metazoa; phylum Arthropoda; class Insecta; order Orthoptera; family Tettigoniidae; genus Meconema; species Meconema thalassinum. The sequence continues at coordinate 2,124,859,208 of OX336388.2, forward strand.
CATTATTTTTGAAAGGAAGTTTTGGCTTCCGTAGTACATTGGCGCTGCTCGTGGCGACATTTAGTGCCTTGCAGCGGCCTTCTCAGTATGTACTAGCCACGCGTCTTGGTGAGGTGTACCATGGCCGACTGGGGAGCCCATTGGTACACTGGGGCGAGGCGCTGGCCAATTTTTTGAGCTAGCCGGACCATTTTATCAAGTTTCTTTGTGAATTTGTTAGTAAGTGATTGTATGTACTACTACAGTCACGACATAAACATAGGTTATCAGTAACATACACGGAATAAATAACATAAAAATGAATTAATGTACCTCTACACTTCAGTATAATACAGGGTCTTTATTTTTGCGTAGCAAGGACATTCTCGCTCTTGCTCTCGCGCTCCGCCAGTGACGGCTCAGTTGCCGGCGACCGCGCACGCATATGTTTGAAGCACGGGCTTGCTTGAACCACTTCGATAAAGCGCTTTCTAGTTCAGGAAACTGTCCCTCTCGCATACGTTTCCTTTTGCCGCTCACCCCTTCTTCAAATGCACGTTCGATTTCCTTCCTTTTGCCGAGAATCGTGTTCAGTGTAGACGGAGGAATGTTCCACTTTCGCGCTATATCCACACGCTTCGTGTGAGGATTGCAGTCCAAGTCTCGAATGTATTTCATCTTCTCATCATTAGTTATCTGCCGTACTGTCTTATCCATTATGAAACACGCAATAAAATAGGTCACAACTGGATGTGAACACTAAGAACGTGAAGACAATAGTGCGGAACACAAAGACAATAATGCGCCTACCTGAGAAATAAACAAAGGGAAGGGGGTGAAGGGCAGCGGGAGAGAGACACGTCACCTGTGTTGCGTCATAGCTATAGCCACTTCTACGCCGTCAAACACAATAAAATCATCAACACTGTCAATAACTATCAGAGAATATGAGGCAATATCGTGTCGTGTTTTCCAGAAGCCGAATTTTATAATAAAATAAGAATAAAATACAGTTCACTAACAAATAGTTCAACGGAAATTTGATCGTTGTAAGCGGGAATAGAGAACGTATTAAGGGGATATATCAACATGAATTTAGTAGGATAGGGACTTGAGAAAGGGCAGCGGGAGAGAGACACCTCACCTGTGTTGCGTCATAGCTATAGCCACTTCTACGCCATCAAACACAATGAAATTATCTACACTGTCAATAACTATCAGAGAATATGAGGCAATATCGCGCCGTGTTTTCCAGAAGCCGAATTTTATAATAAAATAAGAATAAAATCCGGTTCTTACAAACAGTACAGCGGAAATTTGATCGTCGTAAGCGGGAATAGAGAACGTATTAAGGGGATATATCAACATGTATTTTGTAGAATTGGGACTGGGACTTGAGAAAATCATCGCGCTAAACGGGAAAACGTCGTAACCGAGAACGTGCTAACGAGATTGCACTGTATATCCAAGATAAAGATCAAGTTAACTTCACAGCGTAAACAAAAATCGTCAAATTCGACCATGCAAAGGCAATATGACCCGAGTTATTTAATAAATAATGTGTCCTATAAGGAAAAGTCTAAAACTCTCTTAAGTGACAAGCTAGAAACGATGGTTGACACACTGAAAACCGTTGCTGTCGAAATTGCCCCTATTAGGAAAAGGAAAAAGTATGCATGGTGGAATGCGGAATGTGATGCTGCAATTCGGAAAAGACATACAGCATGGCTCAATGATCAGCAAAAGAGGACCACACAATCGCAAGAAGAATTAACCATTGTTCGAAGGGAAACTGCCAAAGAAATTAGGAGAATTAAAAGAGAAAATCAAAAAAAGTCCATACAAATTATTGATGATTCCTTTAAACAACACAAAACAAGGGACTATTACAGGACATTTCATCAATATCATTCTAAATACAGCCCTCCTACACTATTAATGAAAGATAAATCAGGTAAACTAGCCCACAATGATACTGATAATGCAAAAATTTTAGCAGATTATTTTAGAGAACTACTAAATGCTGATGAACCCAAGGAATGTCTTGATTTTGAGCTTAATCCAAAAAATGAAACAAATTTACAGAACATTATTCCTCCTGACTTGACTGAAGTATGTGCAGCGATTAATTGGCTCAAAAATTATAGAGCAGCAGGAGAGAATTCATTGGTAGCAGAACTATGGAAATATGCAAATGAACAAACCATCTCCAACCTCCATAAACGCCTCATCGATGTATGGAATTCGGAACAAATACCAGAGGAATGGAGAATGGCTGTAATCCACCCAATTCATAAAAAGGGTGATAGATCAGACCCGAACAACTACTGTGGGATTTCTTTGCTTGATGTAACATGCAAGATTCTATCTAGAATCCTGACAAGAATTCAACAACAACTCGATAAAGAACTAGGAGAATATCAAGGAGGGTTCCGACCAGGTTGCAGCTGTCCGGATCAGATCTCATCATCTTCATTTCCAGTTTCCAGCTTCCTGGGTCGGGTTGTGAATTAAGGACCTCCAACGTTTCCTGTCTCTCCACCACTCCTCTCCTGTTTTTAGTACTTCTTCAGGTTTTCTTCCTCTCTTCTCTACACACTCCCACACTGTATCTGCCCATCTCTTTCGGGGCCTTCCTCGTGGTCTCTTCCCTGTCATCTTTTCACAGAAAGTTTTCTTTGGTACTCTCTCCTCTCCCATTCTCATCATATGTCCATACCACTTTAACTTTGTTGTTTCTATCCTGTACTGCAGCTTCAAGATTCCTGTCCTTTTTCTAATCTCTTCATTTCTAACTCTATCTCTTCTGGTCTTGCCCTCTATACCTCTTAGGAATTTCATCTCCGCGGCTTGTATTCTACTCTCCTCTCTTTTTGTAGTAGTCCACGCTCCAGCTGCATATATTAGTATGGGTCTGTAGTAGGTTGAATATAATACATTTTTACATTTCTTTGGGACATCTCGGTTCCACAGAATACCCCTTATGCTCTGGTAAAAACTGTTCGCTTGTTGTATTCTCTTTCCAATTTCCTCAGTTATCCTTCCATCTTCTGTGATCACACTTCCCAAGTACTTGAAACTTTTAACCACTTCTAGAATTTTCCCATTCATTTCTATCTTTCCTCTTCCTTCCTTCCTTCCTTCCTTCCTTCCTTCCTTCCTTCCTTCCTTCCTTCCTTCCTTCCTCTTGACATTACCATTGTCTTGCTCTTCTCTGTGCTTACTTTCATCCCAAATTTCTCTATTTCTTGATTCCATACATCTAGTTGTTTTTGTACTTCCTTTTTATCCTCACCCCATATCACTATATCATCTGCAAACAGCATGGCCTTTGTTGCCTCTTGTCCCAATCTCTGTTTAACATTCTTGTGAATTTCATCCATGACTATGATGAATAGTAAGGGGGACAATACACTTCCCTGTCGGAGACCTGTTTCCACTTTAAACCATTCTGTTTCTCCTATACTGGTCTTCACGCTACTCACACAATATTTGTACATAGCTTTTAACATTTGGACATCAGCTCCGTTAACTCTCCTTTTCCTTAATACATTCCAAACCACCTGTCGAGGCACACTGTCGTACTGTAACGTGTTTTTCGAGGGGTTTTATGCAACTGGCATAAGTCAGTAGGAAGCCATTCTATATTTATTTACGCGGCAAATTGTTCAGCCAAGAGAATTTTTCATGGTAATTTATTATTATTATTATTATTAATTTATTATAATTATTATTAAGGTATTTTCGGAGCATTTTATAAAAATTATTAGCATTCAGATAGGTTTTCTATGTCTTAGAAAACGCTATCAAGCAAATTATTACGAACGACAATATTATAGAAAATTATGTGATTACGGAATTTTACGGAGTTTTGTCAGTTAGGGTATTTGAGAGACATGACTCACTGGGAATTCGAGTACAAGCTGATTCCTGTCGAGAAGTATTACGCAAGGCTGGGTCGCAAGGTCTAGCAAAGGCGAATTGTTGGAACGGAAATCGACTTCTCCCTCTCGCGCGCCGAGTATAATGAGGCAGAGGAGGGGAACTGGCGGCGTGCTCAGCCAATCAGTGAGGACGACGTAAGCTAGATGTCGGTACCATGGTGGGGGAGCCAACAGGTGCATATATCGTTCGACGCGCCGTGAAACGAGGACTATCTGTGAAATACTTGCGGAGTATGGTTATACGCGGGGGACGCTCTGATGTTCCGTGGAACGGACTATCTGTGTAGAACTTGCGGAGTACGGTTGCAAGTGCGTGTCGCTCCGATGTTCAGTGGAGTTAGCGACGAACTTTTGTAAAACTTGGTTGTACGAGTGTTTGGGTCCGAGGTAAGGACCATAGAATTATCTAATCTACCAGAATATCATCAAATTCCGACGGAGATGACGACGTCCAGGAGACTGTGGGAAGCTCACAACATCATCAAGAACGAGGGAAATGCCTTGGCAATTTCCAATGGTAAGCGCAAATGACGCAGAAATACGCAATCTCTCATTTTTCTTTGTTTTATATTTCATATTTCAGTAACTTCATAGCTTGGAAATAAGAGTAAAATCAATTTATCAGACTCCGTTTTCACGTAATTTTCTATCGGTAATATTCAAATCACAACGCTCCAATTTAAATTTTATAATTATTATTATTAATTTTGCTATACTTGTTTTATATAATAAATTCATTTCTTTTACAATGCAATCTTTGCTTTCAGTAGGTAGCATTAGATATAGACCAATTCCTTCTCCTGATACAATTGTTTGTTGGGTTAATGATCAAATCATACCACGATCTGAGTGAATAGAGTCTTGAATGTGTTCTGCCAGAGCTAGACGTTGTTAAATACAAATTTAGATTTCAACATTGCATTGAGGTCTTGGCGCCCATTAAAACAACATAGCTTAGGCAAAGGTAAACAGTTACATTTCTCACCCAACAGTTAGGAGCTAGCAAAACGTGTCATTTGTCGCCGACAACTTGGGGCTGAAAACCTAATAACATTTGTGGAAGGAGAAGGGTATATATTTCTGTGCCTGTATTTTAGGGGTTATTTGTCGGTATCAGTGTATATCATTATGGGGGATGAGAAAGAAAGACAGATGAGGTTACGTAGTGGTCATCAACGGGAGGGTGATGATACGAGCAGTATGTCGAGTGATGGTAGTACCGGGGTAGCGGATGTAAATCCCGATACTGAAACAGGGAGTGTAGGCGGCCAACCAGAATTAAAAACTTTACTTCTCGAGTTCATGTATCAGAACAAAGTTAGTAGTGATGCCTTAAATGCAAAATTAGAACAAAACAGTAGGGAAAATAAAGAAAGTACAGATGCCTTAAACGCCAAATTAGAACAAAACAGTAGGGAAAATAAAGAAAGTACAGACGCTTTAAATGCTAAACTGGAACAAAACAACGCTAAATTAGAACAAAACAGTAGGGAAAATAAAGAAAGTACAGATGCCTTAAATGCAAAATTAGAACAAAACAGTAGGGAAAATAAAGAAAGTACAGAAGCTTTAAATGCAAAATTAGAACAGAATAATGCAAAATTAGATAAGAACAACAAGGAAATTAGTGTGAAAATGGAGCAGATTAGAGGAGAAATCAGAGGAGTAATGGAAGAGAAGGTTAAAGAGATCATTGCAGATGTAGACAAGAAATTAGGAAAAGTACAGGAGGAGTTAGAAATTAGAATCAGTACACAGGCTGAAAATTTAAAAGAACTAGTGCAACTGGAAACACAGCAGGTCAAAAAGCAATTGGGGGGAGAAATTGACAAAATTCAGGTAGCAACTAAAGAGGTTAAGGAACAGCTGGGGGGTAGAATTGAGAAAGTCCACTCGCAAATATTTGCAGAAGTAAATGATTTAAGAGAGAGTAATAGAGAGAGCATTAGCAAGATTGAGGAGAAACAAGCAAAGCTATATGATAAAGTAGAAGAATCAGAAGGAAACATTAAATTAACGGTAAACAGTATTGAGAGGAAGGCTGAGGAGAAAATCGCAGAATTAGAATTAAAATTAAAAGCTAGGATCAGGCAAGAAAATAGTCAGAATAGGCCAGTTTTTGTGAATAGCACACACAGGGAGGTAGAACTGGGTAAGTTCAGCAATCGGCAGGGGTGCCCAATGGAGTTCATGAACACTATAGAAAATAAATTCGGGGAGAGGTTGGAAAATGGTAGTATTGAGTGGTGCCAGGTAGTTGAAATTTTAGAACAAGTGTTTGTGGGGGAAACGAGGAATTGGTTTGCTGTCTACAGAGACAAGTTTACTGATATTAATGATTTTAAAATGAAATTCTGTGAAAAGTTCTGGAATGAGGTTATTCAGTCGCAGCATCGTGAGGGAGTAGTGTGTGGTAAATATAACCCTAAAGGAAGCTCCACCATGACCGAATACTTTTTAGGGCAGGTATTAGTGTGTAAATATCTGGATGGCTTGAAGGAGGAAAGTGATGTGGTAAGGTTGCTACTTAGGCACTTTCCCTATAGGATCAAGGAGGCTGCTTGTATCCAGAATGTAAAGACAATATCACAAGTAGAAAATTTGTTAAGCACATTTGATGCACTAGGGAGAGGGGGTTATGAGGACAATTTCAATCGGAACCAGGGTAATAATAATAATAGACCTAATGAAGCCAGGCATCAAGAAGTTCAAGGGAACGGTGGCGAAGGGGCCAACGCTCAAAATAGAAATAATAATAATCAGCTATATCAGAACAGAGGAAATGGCTATGGTAATCAGTATCAAGGGAGGAACAATGATTTCAGGCGAAATCAAGGGAGGAACAATGATTACAGGGGAAATCAAGGGAGAAATTATAATGACAATAATTACAACCAGAATAGGGGTCAAGGAAGAGGACAGCCTAGTGGTAGTAATATACAGCCAAACAATGACAACACAGCCCAGAACAACCAGACCAGTTTAGTAGTTAGTAGTACTACGGCCAGCTGTAGCGGTTCTTTAAACGCGAACCAGGCTGCGAAGTAAGGTCAGAATCTCAGTCTGTAGCATGCCCTGTCCATACAATTATACAGGAACCCTATGACCTAAATGTAAGAAATGAATTATTACATGAACTAAATGATGAAGGTATTATTCAGGAAGTGGTTAGTAAGAGCCCCTTAGTTAAATTTAACGTGTCCGAGGCGTACACAGATGTTTTAATTGATAGTGGTTGTATGAAGAGTTGCATAAGTAGTGCATTTTATGATAAAATGAAAGGAACTGGAGTAAATTTTGAGGAGATGCCAATTAAAAGCACTTTTGTTATCACAGCTGTTGGGAAGAGGTCTAAAGTAATTTCTAAGCAAGTTTTAGTAGACATTAAAATTAATAATCATGTAGAGAAGCAGATTTGCCTTGTAATTCCAAATTTAGTATTCAGTGTTATCTTGGGTTCAGAGTGGCTAAGTAGAGTGTCTGGTAACTTATGTTATGATGTAGGGAGTTTGAAATTTAAATGGGGAGATTCTGAAGTAGAAGTAGCGTTCAATGACCAAATTCAGAGAAGTAGTATTGTAGGTGTGATTTGTACTTTAAATGAGATATCGCCAGCCGTAGAGCGGGGTTCTCCATGTTTTGTGGGCAGTGTGATTACGAACGGAAGTCTAGAGGACTCGTTACGTGAGGCTGCATTTCAGGGAAATATAGAGGATGAACAGTGTGTTCGGCTCTATGATGTGTTATGGTGTAATAGGAGAGTTTTTGAGGATCGCATTGGTATGGCCAATTGCTATACACATTCATTGAACGTTATTGATAGGTCAGTATTCACAGGACATAGATATCCTGTACCTTTCGCTTATCAGAGTGCAGTTGAGGCACAAATTAATCAGATGCTTGAAGATGGGATTATTGAGCACTCTAACAGTCCGTATGTTAATTCTTTGATAACGGTACCCAAGACCGACGGCACTGTTCGTATTTGTTTAGACGCTCGTTTGGTTAACAGTAGAATTAGTTCAGATCAGCTGAAATCTATGTCAATAGAAGAATTAATGCAAACATTTGAGGGGAAGAAGTATTTCACTTGTGTAGATTTGAGTTCCAGTTTTTGGCAAGTGCCACTTATGTACGAAGATAGACCATTTACAGCTTTTAGTCATAAATATAACCTTTATCAATTTTGTAGAACACCTTATGGGTTAAAGAGTAGTTCAGCAGCTTTAATTAGGACTTTAAACATCGCATTAGGGGATGACACAGGAGAGTTTGTAACCATTTACATAGATGATATGGTAATTAGTTCACGCAGTTTTGAGGAGCATCTACGTCATTTAGATATAGTTTTTCAGAAGTTAGATCAGGCAGGGTTCACTTTGAAGCTGTCTAAGTCGTCATTCTGTCAGTCAGAAGTGACATTTTTAGGTCATAGAGTGTCGAGTAGAGGTGTAACACCAGAAGAAAGTAGGGTTAATAAGATACTTAACGCAGAGGTGCCACAGAATGTTAAACAGTTAAAAACTTACCTGGGAATTTGCAACTTTTTCAGGAGGTTCGTTCTTAAATACTCAGGGTTGGTAGAACCATTCAGGGAATTGCTTAAAAGTGGGACTCGGTGGAGATGGGAGTCCAAGCATGAACAGGCTTTTAGAGCGCTGAAGGAAGGTTTTGAGAAAGCTGTAGTGCTGAAATATCCGTTAAAAGATAAGGAATATGTGGTTATGACAGATGCTTCACATATAGGCATTGCTGGAGTATTATGTCAGAAAGATGATGAGGGTAATCTGTGCATTGTATCTTTAGCCTCGCGAGGACTGACTGCAGCAGAGAAAAGATACACGATTACTGAGTTAGAGCTATTAGGTATTGTTTTCAGTTTAGGGAAATTTAGAATGTATTTAGTAGGGGGGAAATTTGAGATCCACACAGATCACCATGCATTACTGTATATGAGGACTTGTAAACTCAGTTCTAACAGAGTTAGTAGGTGGATTCTTGCTCTGCAGGAATACGAATTCACAGTAAAATATATTAAAGGTAAAGATAACATTCTTGCAGTAATGCTATCGAGGGACACTAATTTATGTAGGGATTATCCTGTGGTTAAAGCAGAGGACGGTATTTTAATATGTGCATGTGTGGACAGTAGCAACAGGGCATCGTTACAGACACTGAGAAATATGCTAGGTAGAGCAACGTGATGACGTTCATTTAAAGGGAGCCACTTGCAAGGTTGGAAGCAGGTGACGCAGAAACATTTATAGTTTCCAAACGTATTGGAAAAACAGCATATGTGCTGGAGAATAGTGAGGGAAACAGATTATACGGAACGTATAATATACATAGTCTACGAAAATATGTGTCATAAAGTGAGTGTGTTTAGCTGGCGAGCCAGCCTATCAAATGAGTAAGTGTGGTATTTGGTGCGTGGGAGGAGTTGGTCTTCCAGGCAGGCGTATCAGAAGTCACACAGGGGGGTAGTATGTAAGTAAATGAGAGTTTTTAAGGTACAGGGAAATATGACGGGATTGTCGGATGCTCTTGAGCACTAAAATGTCTCGATACACCAAGGCCAGAATTTGGTAGCGCTGGTGAATTCCCATTTGCCTCCAAGAGATGGGTGAGCGCTTGAACAGGGTATTTTTGCTTAAGGCGTCCATGAGGCAAAAGATGGGCCATCAGAATGCGAGACAGTCCTTCATGAAACTCATACATATCAGCACACGTGATTTCTGTTTACGGCCTCGCCATGTAAGATTTGTAAGTGTGTAATTTAAGGTAATTTGTACAAAGGTAATATTTGTGTGAGGAGAAATGGTCTGTGTTGAGAACTAGTATTAAGTAGAATATGGTTAACGGGAACTTAACAAGACAGGGCGATTACGGCACAGAAATATTTGGTGTTATATGTAATGCGCATTTACTGTTTTTTTTTTCAGAAGTCAATATTAATTTAATCTACTTCAAAGAGAGATTAAGTATTATGGTCACGAGGCGCTGCCACAATAGTGTGATCGTGTGCTCAGTGATAAGTGGAATTAAATGTCACCATAAGGAGGGGACCTCCAGTGAAATTAGGAAGTTCTATGGTGATATAAATATATCAGAACACCTTCAATGCGTGTGATATGACATCATAAATACATAGTGCTCACACATTAATTATGTCTATTTCTCCAACATAGAGAAATTTGAGAGGCGGAAATATCCGTGGAACACTACTCTATATGTAAAACATTGGACTGGTTGCAAAGTGCAATCCATAGTGACAACAAACTTTGACGCAAAGTGCGTGAAGAAAAAATATGAGTGTATATATCTGTAATTTAGGGTGATTTCATTTATGTAATATGTATTTTGGATGGGGTTTATTAACGTGTCTGGGATAATCGGATAATGGACCGTCGTCACGGTAAATCATCCGATGATCCGAGGCGAATATGTAACGTGTTTTTCGAGGGGTTTTATGCAACTGGCATAAGTCAGTAGGAAGCCATTCTATATTTATTTACGCGGCAAATTGTTCAGCCAAGAGAATTTTTAATGGTAATTTATTATTATTATTATTATTAATTTATTATAATTATTATTAAGGTATTTTCGGAGCATTTTATAAAAATTATTAGCATTCAGATAGGTTTTCTATGTCTTAGAAAACGCTATCAAGCAAATTATTACGAACGACAATATTATAGAAAATTATGTGATTACGGAATTTTACGGAGTTTTGTCAGTTAGGGTATTTGAGAGACATGACTCACTGGGAATTCGAGTACAAGCTGATTCCTGTCGAGAAGTATTACGCAAGGCTGGGTCGCAAGGTCTAGCAAAGGCGAATTGTTGGAACGGAAATCGACTTCTCCCTCTCGCGCGCCGAGTATAATGAGGCAGAGGAGGGGAACTGGCGGCGTGCTCAGCCAATCAGTGAGGACGACGTAAGCTAGATGTCGGTACCATGGTGGGGGAGCCAACAGGTGCATATATCGTTCGACGCGCCGTGAAACGAGGACTATCTGTGAAATACTTGCGGAGTATGGTTATACGCGGGGGACGCTCTGATGTTCCGTGGAACGGACTATCTGTGTAGAACTTGCGGAGTACGGTTGCAAGTGCGTGTCGCTCCGATGTTCAGTGGAGTTAGCGACGAACTTTTGTAAAACTTGGTTGTACGAGTGTTTGGGTCCGAGGTAAGGACCATAGAATTATCTAATCTACCAGAATATCATCAAATTCCGACGGAGATGACGACGTCCAGGAGACTGTGGGAAGCTCACAACATCATCAAGAACGAGGGAAATGCCTTGGCAATTTCCAATGGTAAGCGCAAATGACGCAGAAATACGCAATCTCTCATTTTTCTTTGTTTTATATTTCATATTTCAGTAACTTCATAGCTTGGAAATAAGAGTAAAATCAATTTATCAGACTCCGTTTTCACGTAATTTTCTATCGGTAATATTCAAATCACAACGCTCCAATTTAAATTTTATAATTATTATTATTAATTTTGCTATACTTGTTTTATATAATAAATTCATTTCTTTTACAATGCAATCTTTGCTTTCAGTAGGTAGCATTAGATATAGACCAATTCCTTCTCCTGATACAATTGTTTGTTGGGTTAATGATCAAATCATACCACGATCTGAGTGAATAGAGTCTTGAATGTGTTCTGCCAGAGCTAGACGTTGTTAAATACAAATTTAGATTTCAACATTGCATTGAGGTCTTGGCGCCCATTAAAACAACATAGCTTAGGCAAAGGTAAACAGTTACATTTCTCACCCAACAGTTAGGAGCTAGCAAAACGTTTCAGTACGCTTTCTCAATATCAATAAATGTCATCACCATATCTTTTCCAAATTCCCATCTTTTCTCCATCATTTGCCTTAATGCAAAGATTAGGTCATATGTTGATCTGTCTTTCCTAAAACCATACTGTTCTTCTTCCATCTCTCCTTCTATCTTCCTCCTCAGTCTGCCTTCCAAAACTCTCTCAAAGATCTTAGCTACATGAGCGATAAGAGTGATCCCTCTGTAGTTATTGCATTCCTTTTTGTCACCTTTCTTAAAAATCGGGATAATTAATCCCTTTCCCCATTCTTCTGGAATCTCTTTCTTCTTCCAAATTATTCTAAATAATCTATACAACCACTGTACACCTATTGGTCCCGCTGCTTTTATCATTTCCGCGGACACCTCATCCTCTCCTGCTGCTTTACCGCTCTTCATCTTCTGTATGGCTTCCTCTATTTCTAGCATAGTGATCTCCTTTTCTTGTTCTTCTTCCATTGTTTCTTCTTGTTCTTTTTCATCTTCCAGTTCAATGTATTTAACATTTAGTAGCTTTGAAAAGTATTCTTCCCATCTTTTTAATATATCATCTCTTTGATACAATATCTGTCCTGCTTCAGTTTTTACAAATTTTGTGTTTTCCCTACCTTTTACACTGTTTTTCACCAATCCATATAGAACCTTTTTACTTCCTTGGATATCCTCCTTCAAAGTTTCCGTGAAACCTTCCCAACTTTTCCTTTTTTCTTCTTGTACAATTTTTTGGCATGCCTTCTTTGCTTCTCTATATTTTTGCCATTTCTCTGCATTTTTACTGCCTATCCACTTCCTCCATGCCATTTGTTTTTCTTTAACAGCTTCCTTTACCCTGTTGTTCCACCAAGGAGTCTCCCTTTCCTTTTTCTTCCCTGATAGTCTTCCACAAGTGTTTACTGCACACTTCGCGAAACAATTTCTAAAACATGCCCATTCCTGTTCGACACGTTTTGCTTCGTCTTTGGGAATTTCCTTTTTCAAGTCTTCTTGGAACTTTTCCATTGCCTCTCTCTCTTTTAGCTTCCACACCTTTATTTTTCTTTCCCTTTTCTCCGCAAGCTTTGTGATTTTCCCAAGCCTTAATTTGGCTATCACCACTTTATGGTCTCCTTCAAAATCTCCTCTTGGCATAGCTGTCACATCTACCAGTTGTCTACGTTTATCCTTTTCCACTAGGGCCGATAACCTAGATGTTAGGCCCCTTAAAACAACAATTATCATCATCATCATCCTTTTCCACTAGGATAAGATCGATCATTGTTTTTGTCTTTCTGTCTCCCCATCCATACCTAGTTATTTTTTGGGAGTTCTTTTTCCTAAACCATGTATTTCCAACAATTAATCCATTCCTTCTACAGAAATCTATTAACATTTCTCCTTCTTCATCCTGATTTCCATAGCTAAATGGGCCAATTATCTCTTCTTTTCCCTGCCTATCTGTTCCCACATGTGCATTCATATCCCCCATTATTATAACCTCTTTGTCTTCTATACCCTTTTCCAGTTCTTCTAAGAAATCCTCTAAACATTCATCTACCTTCCCTGTCTGGGGTGCGTAAATCTGTATAAAATCCTTTGTTCCACTCTCAAGTCCTAGTCTAATTTTCATCATTCTGCCATTAATTTGGTCTACTTTCTCAACATACTGCACTAAGTCTTCTCTCAATATTATTGCAACACCATTCATTGCCTTATTTCCTCCACTCCAATATATTCTATATCCCTTCCCTTTCTTGACTTCTTTCTCACCTTTTCCCTTCCATTTCGCTTCACTGACTCCCATCATTGCTATTTCCTTCTTTTCCATGTAGTCCACCAATACTTCTGTCTTGCCATTTAAGCTCATCACGTTTATGAAGGCGATGTTTGTGGTGTCTGGTAGCCTACTTCTCACAGTTCCCCCAGACCCCTGGGAACTGCGTGTCGCCTGCAGGGGACGCCCTAGCACTTTCCGAGGCCTCAATTCACACTCACTCATTTTATAGGCTATTAGTACGATGAGTTCGCCACACTCAAAGGCATTTTATGACCTACTGCCAGGTATTGTTCTAGGCCGATCCACTGGATAACAGACGCCTTTTGTAGCCGCTCCTCTGGAGTACAGACGCTACAGAATTCCCTCTTCCGCCATCGACGCCGTACCGAAGTCCATCCTCTCCGCCGCCGATACCGTTGGGGCTTCGTCCATAACCCTGGGCTTGGGCCCTCCATATTTATGGCCCCTGGAGAGAGGGTGTCCCAGCATTTTAAAGCCCCCAGGAACTGGGCTGCCTGTTGGTCCGCGGGTTCATTTTCCGAGGTATTTGAACCAGCCCACATTTCTGTGAGCCCCCTATCCGCCACCTGGGGACGCGCCCTCTAGGGGTTAACAGGCTCCCCAGTCTGAAATGGATAATGAAATATCATAGAAAGAGACAAAAGGATTTGGTCATTACTTTTGTGGATTTTAAGAAAGCTTACGACAGTATCCATCAAGGGTCATTACTTAACATCCTTAGGGAAATTGGGTTACATCAAAAGCTATCAACCTCATCGGCGTTACTTTGAAAGATACTAAATCAAAGGTTAAATTTCGAGGAGCCTTGTCTGAACCATTTGATATCCGGACTGGACTTCGACAGGGAGATGGTCTATCACCGTTATTATTTAATTGTGTTCTTGTAAAGATCATGCGTGAGTAGAACAAAACTTGTCCTCCAAATGTAAAGATTGGTACTAATATAAAACTGAATTGCTTGGCTTCTGCGGATGACCTTGCACTGCTTGCAACCAGTATAGATGAGGCTAAACACCAAATTGAAGAACTTGGGTCTATTGCAGCAAAAGTAGGACTTCAAATTTCATTTGAAGAGACTGAAATAATGGCATCCTTTGATGTCGAAACACAAGCTATTACATTGATTAACAATAAAGAAATTAAAGTTGTACATAAATTTAAATATTTAGGGGAGATTATAACATGGAATTTGAATGAGAAAGCGTCAATCGAAAATAGATCAACAAAGTTAAGACAAGCGCAATATATTACTTGGTCTAGTTACAAAAAAAAACACACTCCATAAATGCCAAATTACGACATTACGAATCAGTTATTAAACCGGAAGCAATATATGCTTGTGAAACACTTTTCAAGTTAAACACTCGATCAGTTACTGACACATTACAGAAGACTGATAGAAGAATTCTCAGAACTATAATTAATAAAAAACATCAGGTGGATGGTCAATGGCGTCTATTACCAAATGAAGTGGTTTATAAAGAAACTGAGTCTATATCAATACTATGCGAAAAAGGCGAATTGCTGCTGCTTTTTTTTTTTTTTTTTTTTTTTTTTTTTTTTTTTTTTCTCCTCACGCCTGCCGGATACCAGACAATTAAAAGTATTATTTAATCATTTTTTCAAAAGTAAAACAAAGAACTCTTGGTTTATGGAAATTAAAAATTATCTGGATGAACTCGGCTTGACAATGTCCCAAATTGCTAACAAAGATGAGAAGAATATCTTGAAAAACAAGAACATCCGACTTCCCTTAAAAACCTGTACTCACAAAACTTACACCATAAGCGATGCAGAGAGAGCGGCAAGGTCGACTAGAATGAAAATGTTTTGGGAAAAGAAGAAAAATAAGAAACTGAATCTTTAATATTGTTTTTGAGACATGTATATACTTGTTTTGGTTAAGTGCTCCAATGAGGGCGTAACATATGTAAATAAATAAATAAATAAAATGTTGTTTTACCGAAATAAGTCAATTCATAAGAATTCACCCGGTGTTGAATTCGTTGCAGGATCTATATTACTTCAACATGCCTTTATTCACAAAAAAGCCCAGTATTTATCTGATGAGAAGAAAATTACGATATACTTATGATGTAATTAATTAATGTAATTAATAATAGGGTATAGTAATTGAAAGAAAGCGCCTCCGTGGCTTAGGCGGCAACACGCCGGCCTCTCACCGCTGGGTCCGTGGTTCAAATCCCGGTCACTCCATGTGAGATCTGTGCTGGACAAAACGGAGGCAGACAGGTTTTTCTCCGGGTACTCCGGTTTTCCCTGTCAAAATTTCATTCCAGCAACACTCTCCACTATCATTTCATTTCATCTGTATTCATTTAATCATTGCCCCAGAGGAGTGCGTCAGGCCTCGGCAGCTGGCACAGTTCATATCCTCGCCGCTAGATGGGGGCTTCATTCATTCCATTCCTGACCCGGTCGGAGACTGGAAGCAGGCTCTGGATTTTCATTTCAATTGAAAGAAATTTTCCTATATTGCACGCAAACCAACCGTATTACAGTACTTTCGAAAATGAAAATTACTGTGGAAAATGTAATTAATATATATGCATCCCCAATGAATTGCTGTACAAATACTTGGTGGTTTTAAAAATAAACACGTCACTCAATTAGTACTTCAATGTTGGTAACAGATTTTTTGGAAAAGGTTCAAACACCTTAATTTGGTCTTGGATCAATTAAATATTGATCTAATGTGTATATTAAGGCTTTCACGGCCCGGATTATATAAATAATTCATGTTTTTTGGGCTAATGCCATGTGTATTTAGATTGGAACCATACGTTTCGGAGAAACCTTGCTCCTTTTTCAATGGAATCAAGCAATGTGGCCAATGAAAGCATATCAATGAGATTACCAAAATTACAAAAAATATAGATAAATTCCTCGGTTCGTCACCAGAGAGCAGCTGCCAGAAATTACTGTATGGACCATGGTAGAACGGCGGACAGAGTAGTAAGTAATGAGAAGGTAAAGGGGGCGGGGTGAAAATATAGAGACTCCTCGAAGAATGAGGATGTCCAAAAGAAAAGGGTGGGGGGGTGGAAGGTGGGAGGGTTAGATGGATATAAGGAAACATAAACAAAAGGGAAGTGTATCTGAATGATACCTAACGTCATACAGGCAACGGCGAAAAAACAGATGGAAACTCCTCCAGTGACGAACAAAGGAGATCAAATCTAGGCTCTGTAGCCATAGAGGAAAAAAGTACAATTTGAAATAGGTGAAGAACAGAGAGACTGAGAGGAACTATCTTCCTAGATCCTTAATAGCTGGTAGCCAAGTGTCACTTAGCTGATATCCAGTGTCTCTGTTAAAATTATTGGGATTTTTACGAATTTCAACTGCCTCCCTTATAATTCTAGACCAGTTGTGCTTAACAAGGGCAAGCGCATGAGCATCCTTGAAACATACATCGTGCCCTGAAGACGGGGAAGGTTTAGCTATAGCTGATTTGTCAGGTTGGTTTAGACCAGTGGTTCTTAACAGGTGGTCCGTGATTGCCTCGGGAGTGGTCCGCGGGAGAAAAGGGTCCACCAGCATGTATAAAAAGTGGCCTATTTCAAATTGTACATTTTTCCTCTATGGCTACAGAGCCTAGATTTGATCTCCTTTGTTCGTCACTGGAGGAGTTTCCATCTGTTTTTCCACCGTTGCCTGTATGACGTCAGGTATCGTTCAGATACACTTCCCTTTTGTTTATGTTTCCTTATATCCATCTAACCCTCCCACCTCCTCTTCCCCCCCCCCCTTTTTCTTTTGGACATCCTCATTCTTCGAGGAGTCTCTATATTTTCACCCGCCCCCTTTACCTTCTCCTTATTTACTACTCTGTCCGCCATACTACCATGGTCCATAATGTAATTTCTGGCAGCTGCTCTCTGGTGACGAACCGAGGAATTTATCTATATTTTTTGTAATTTTTGCAATCTCATTGATATGCTTTCTTTGGCCACATTGTTTGATTCCATTGAAAAAGGAGGCAAGGTTTCTCCGAAACGTATGGTTCTAATCTAAATACACATGGCATTAGCCCAAAAAACATGAATTATTTATATAATCCGGGCCATGAAAGCCTTAATATACTCAATTAGTTCTTCGATGTTGGCAACAGATTTTTTGGAAAAGGTTTAAACACCTTAATTTGGTCTTGGATCAATTAAATATTGATCTATTACTTTGTACAAATGTATCAGCCATGGAAATGCAAACTTTATTCTTATTTGAACAAAGGGAGGGAGAATGCATCAATTAGGGAATGAGTGATGATGCTGAACGATCACCTCTCACTAATATTAAACACAACCGAGCATGTATTAATCACATATTTCACATTAATCTACCAAGAACATGTTTCACAAACGCCGTCAGTTCTTGCAACTAATGAAATGTGTTTAAAATGAAACACAGAAGGAGACTGACGCTAACACCATTAGAAACAAATTTCGAAGCGCAATACAAGAATACAAAGCAAAAGAATGCAGCAAAACAGATTATACACACAAAAATCAAAAATTACGAAACAACCATCCTAGAAGTGGTTTACCGAGGTTTCCCACTTCTACTCCAGGCAAATCCTGGGATGTTACCTAAATGAAGGCCATGGCCGCCTCCTTCCCAATCCTAGTATCATTTATAAGTACCGTATATACTCGAATACCACCCGCACATTTTTAAACAAATTCGAACGTGAAAAATTGTGGTGCGGGTCTTATTTGAGCCATCCAAAATTTTAAAGATTTAAATTGCTCGCCACGCGCTATGTAGGGTGTTGCGAGTATCCACTAGATGTTGCTAGCCTTCTTCCGCTATCACTTAGTTTTACCATAAGCACGCGGCATCAAGCAGTCTCAGGCACGTTCTCCGAGTGTAAACATGAATTCTACGAAGCATTTGCGGTTGTTTACTGTGAGTGAGAAACTGAAAGTTGTGAGGGAAGCTGAAGTTATTGGAAATCGTGCCGCCGGTAGGAAATATGATATTGACAAGTCATGTATTCGCGATTAGTGAAAGAAAAAAAATGTTCAAGGTAGCCTTGAAACAGCTGTATACCGAGTGGATGGCGGCCGATAATCACACTCTGACTCCAACTGGTTGCATTCAGCGCCCGGAAGTTCAGCTGCTCTGTTCGTGGATTTTAACGGCATGGAATCGTATCTCTGGAGATCTCATACGGACGAGCTTCAAAAAATGTAGTATTTCTAATGCTATGGATGGCAGCGATTGCGACATATTTTGGGAATGTGATGGTAATAAAAGTTCCGAAGTTGGTGCTTCTGATGATGATGATGAATGAAGTGTTTGTGTACTTTTATTTGTATTTTTAATTGTTTGATGTGTGTTATTTTTGGACGACTTCAAAACTGTTGGAAACGATTTTGGAGAAATGCTATTCTGTTTATTTAGTAAAGATTGTAATTAATTTTGAGTAAACTTCTTTTTTTTTAATTTCTTCAAAATAAGGGTGCGGGTCTTATTCGGGGGGGGGATATTTGAGTATATACGGTACGCACATTAATACTGCCTTCACAATAACGCAGATTATCAGACAAATTCCACAAACATACGCACACGCAAGTTACATGGAGCTACATGACCACGATATTGCAAAGCCCCTAAATGAATCATCAACAACAACCCCTCTTAAATTACACATTTGTTTTGAGTATGCTGATCAATTGGCTTGCTCTTATCTCAACATGTTATACAGAGAAGATTGAGACTTCCTCATTCGGGTCAAGGTAACCAATAGTGCAGTGGTTTGCTGTGAGTTTTAATTGCACTTCACTTTTGCAGAGTTTGGGGAGTCAACTGTGGAGACCTTACCAAGTATGAGTCTTGGCGGCAGATGTTCATCGAGCGTCCTAGGCTGCATTTCAATGGCTGCTATATTAGTAAGACGACATACTTGCGCCATGGTGAGAACAGTTTCCAAGATCAGTTCTACCGTCCCTGGCACCTGGTTGAATACTACCGATATCTTAGGCAAGTACCAGTCACCCTCCCATGTACAGAGATGTGCAAATAATTAGACTAGATTACAGTTTTCCAACATTTCATTTTTTACTTTTTATGACTGTAGAAATGTTTGCAAGGCGCTGAAATTACCTCAAATGTTTAACCGATAGTCTTAACTATATTTTATTTAAGAAATTCATAGCATAATGTCTATTTTGAATTTTCACTAACAGATAAACCTTGCAATTGCAAAATGTGATACGTTTTGTTTTGAACACTTTATTCTAGTTTTCGTGTGAATTTAGAGCAGAGGGGTTAAACGTGTTTTTTACAGATGGTCCTCTCTTGAACTATTCACAGGTTCGTGGACCATGCATTGAAATTACCTGATTTAGAGGGTACATTCCAGAAGCAGCTGGTAGGAAGAAATATGATTGTTATGGGGGACCTCAATGCCCATGTAGGAAGAGAAAGACAAGGTTATGAGAGTGTTCTAGGACCAGAGGGTTGGGGTGGAAGAAATGAGGAAGGGAAGAGACTGTTGGACTTCTGCCAGAGGAACAGCCTGCTAGTTGGGAACTCCTGGTTTAAGAAAAGAGAGAGCCACACAATCACATGGTACAGTGATGACTTGACCAGGAAGTCGGTGGTCGACTATATACTGTATGAGAAAGAACTAAATAAGAACATCACGGACATCAAGGTTATACCATCGGAGAACCTGGATAGCGACCATCGATTGCTGGTAATGAACCTGAGAGGGAGTAAGGAGAAGAAAGGGACTGAGAAACAGGAAAGACGTATAAGGATATGGAAACTGAAAGAAGGGGATAGAAGGGTCGAGTACCTCAAAATGGTAAAGGAAGGAATTCCAACAGATGAAGAAAGAGGGGTGGAAGAGGAATGGGCTAGATTTAAGAAGACACTAGTAGGTGCAGCAGAAGCAGTATGTGGGAGGACAAGTAGTAAGAAGAGGTGGAAGGAAACACCATGGTGGAATGAGAAGACAAAAGATATAGTAAGGGAAAAGAATAGAGCCTTTAGGAGGTGGTATCAAAATAGGACGGTAGAGACAAGGGAAGAGTACCAGGAAAGAAAGAAGGAGGCGAAGAGAGTGGTGGCTGAGGAGAGAAGGAAGTGGATGGAAAAGTGGACAAAGATGATGGAGGAGGATAGTGAAGGTACAAAAAAGGTCCTGTATGGGATGGTAAAAAATCAGAGGCGGAAGGATCCTACGGATTATGTTAGAATGGTGAACAAAAGGGGACAAGAGATAGAAAATAGGGTAGAACTGAAGAAAATGTGGAAAGAATATTTTGAAGAACTTCTGAACCCAAATAGAAAAGATGGTGAGGAGGAAGCAATCGGGGAAGAGGAAGATGAACTGCAAACAGAAAAGGACTTAACATGGAAAGAAGTGGAAGATGCAGTGAACAAGATGAATGGAGGGAAGGCACCGGGTGTGGATGAGTTGAGTGTGGAGATGGTGAGAGCAGCAGGAGAGGTGGGGATACAGTGGCTGTACCGAGTGATGAGGACAGCATAGAAGGAAAGGAAGACCCCAGAGGACTGGAAAAAAGGAATCATTGTCCCGATCTTCAAGAAAGGTAGTAGAACAGATTGCAGAAACTATCGGGGAATAACACTGATGAGTCATTGTGCAAAGATCTTCGAGAAAGTTTTGGAAAAGAGAATTAGGACAAGGATAGAAGGAGGGGGGAGGGAAGAACAACATGGCTTCAGAGCAGGAAGGTCCACAGTGGATTTGATTTTTGCTGTAAGGCAGTTACAAGAACAGCACTATGAGTATGGAACAGATCTACTGATGGCCTTCCTGGACATTGAGAAAGCATATGACAGTGTATGCAGAAAAAAAGTATGGAAGTCCCTCGAGGATAGAGAAGTAGAGAAATGGACTATAAAGAGGATAAAGGAGATGTACAAGGGAAGCGTGAGCTGTGTGAAAGTGGGAGGAGAGAGATCAGACTGGTTGGAACAGAGAAACGGCCTGAAACAAGGAAGTGCACTGTCACCGTTACTTTTCATTGTGGTGATGGATGACATAATGACCCGAGTGGCACAAGTAATTGGGGACGGAAAGATGAAAGCAATGGTGTTTGCAGATGATTTGATGATTTGGGGAAACAAGGAGGAGGAGGTACAGGAACAGTTGGACGTGTGGGAAGGAATAATACAAGGATATGGGATGAAATTTAGCATAAATAAGAGTGAGATGGTGATCACAACAAGGAAGAAGGAAAGAACCACAACGGGAATAACAATTGGTGGGGAACAGCTGAAGAAAGTGGAGAGTTTCAAGTATCTGGCAAGCCTGATACAAGATAATGGAAGAAACGATAGAGAAATAAATGAGCGGGGGAGGCAGGCAGAAGCATTTCGGAGGAGTGTGAGAAGCATGTTATGGAGCAAGGATGTCCCTTAGAACAGCAAAAAGATCATATATCGGACGTACTATGTCCCTATCCTGACGTATGCCTCGGAGACCTGGGTGATGAAAGGAAGGGAGAAGAGCAAAATACAGGCCAGTGAGATGAGGTTCTTGAGAAGCAGTATTAGAGCTACAAAGATGGACAGAATAAGAAATGAGAGGACCAGAGAATTAATGAAGGAGGAACCATTACAGGATGGTATAGAGAAATCTAGACTTAGATGGTATGGACATGTAAAACGAATGGAGGAGAAGAGGATACCCAGGAGAGTACATGAGACGAAGTGGGAAGGAAAGAGACCGAGGGGAAGACCGAGAGACAGGTGGCTGAAGGGGGTGGAAGAAAGCGTGAAGAAGAGAGGAGAAGACTGGACAAGGGTGGAGGCTGAGAGATGGTGGGAAGACAGAAGACGTTGGAGAGGCTTGTGTTCCAAACAGACCCGGCCAGTGGCTGGAAACTGTGCAAGATGATGATGATGATGATTCCAAAGTCGTTGAAAAACGATAAAACGGGCTCAGCTCAGGCATCCCTAAGAATGCCCAATTCTGAAAATTCTAGAGGCGATTCCTTATGACAAAATTGTAAGTCCATAGGAAAGAAAACATTACTAAGTATGGTAAGAAAATACGTCAGCGTGTGGTCAATAAAATTATTTAGAACAAAAAGAAAATGTAAAGGATTTTAATTATAATAATGTGCACACCTCTGTAACTTCCTTCGCCAGTGAACATTAAATCCTGTGTCATTGTGTTATCACAAGGCTTTGGGAACAAGAATCAGGGTTTTTTTATTTTATTTTTTTATACAAAGCTTCGAAGCCATTTTTCAGTGTGACCTCTACGAATGGATTTTAGTGCCATTTAATGAGTGATAAAATACCAAATTTTTGTTTATCTGCAAAATAAATGTCTACGAAATTTTCAATTTTTAAATAAAATAGTGATGTATATGTTTGCATGAACAGTGAAGATCTGTTGAAATATTTATTAGCTAGCTAAGATTAGCTTCCTTTTGGGTGAACTGTGTTTATTGATATGTTATAGAGTGACCAGGTTGAAAAGAATGTTGCAACGTGCCAGCGCACCAAAGTAGGAGAGAGTGTTTCCAGCTCCCTTGCCACTCAACTGCTAGTCTTTCTTCTGCGCATGTGCGTCAGGTAGGGGAAGTGTCTCTCTCTCTTTCTCGCTGCTACTTGCTTCGTTGTCCTAGTCACTGGACCTTCCAAAGTCGTGTATGGAGGGGGAAGCTCTTCAGCAGCTATGTAATGCGTGCCCCGCCTCCAACAGTCTTTTCTACCTGGTAACTCTATAGAAGCCATTTTCATTGTTGTCTTTATAATCTATTAACAGAACTGCTTTTCAGTCAGTCAACACAAGTGTGCCCAATTAGATTGGGATGGAGTAACAAATGTTTTATCACCCTGCTACCTGAAAGAGAAGTTGTTCTGCCCCTTAAAGAGCAATAACTAACAATGACTAAAAGTTACATGTATTATTTATACACTTATTAACACTCTTCTCTATCAAATGGCGGTTTGTCCTATTGTAGCACAATCATGTTTGCTCTCTCATAATCGCTGCCTGATAGTCTGTGCACTTTTAAACTGGATCTTTACGGGGGGGTATACAAGATCCTTCAATATCCATGGGGGTTTGTTAACCCTAATTTGTTGGAGAAGTGTGGTAATAAGTGAATAAATAATTCATGTAATACATCTTTCAGGTTAAGGTGATAAAAATCAAATTTTTTAAAAACTATTGTCACTCTTATTTCCATGCCAGAAGGCATAGTGCGGTGTCAATATTGTTATAATGTACCGTATTTCCTCGCATAATCGTCGCCACCGCGTAATCGTCGCACCCCACTTTTCAAACACTAAAATAGGTTTATAAAATTTCATCGCATAATCGTCGCATAGCATGTTCGTATTTGTGCGCCAGTGAGTTGCACACGCTGCCGCGACTTTGTCAGACGAAAAATATATCGTCTTTATGCTTGCGGGCAATGAACTGTGACGCGAGCGGCAAGCTTCGTCGCTTAGCACATTCCGCGAGCGTATAATCTGGCGTGATCTTGTCAGGAGAAAGTAATCTTGTCTTTATGCCTGCCGGCTCTGAACCGCGACGCGAACGGCCAGCGCACATTCCGCGAGCGTATAGGCCTAATCTGGCGTGGTCTCGACAGGAGAAAGTAACCTCATCTTTAAGCCTGTCGGCTTTGAACCGCGACGCGAACGGCCAACGCACATTCCGCGAGCTTATAGGCCTAATCTGGCGTGATCATGTCAGCAAAAAGTAATCTCATCTTTAGACCTGCGGCCTATGAACTGTGACGCGAGCGGCCAGCGCACATTCCGCGAGCGTATAGGCCTAATCTGGCGTGATCTTGTCAGGAGAAAGTAATATCGTATTTATGCCTGCGGGTTATGAACCGCGACGCGAATGGTCAGCGCACATTTCGCGAGCTTATAGGTCTAATCTGGCGTGATCATGTCAGCAGAAAGTACTCTCGTCTTTATGCCTGCGGGCTATGAACTGTGACGCGAACGACCAGCGAACCTTCCGCGAGCTTATAGGCCTAATTTGGCGTGATCCTGTCAGGAGAATGTAATATCATCTTTATGCCTGCCAGCTATGAACCGCGACGCGAACGGCCAGCGCACATTCCGCGAGTTTATAGGCCTAATCTGGCGTGATCTTGTCAGGAGAAAGTAATCTCGTCTTTATGCCTGCGGGCTAGGAACCACGACGCGAATGGCCAGCTTCGTCAGCACATTCCGCGAGCGTTAACCTGTCGTGACCTTGTTAGAAGAAAGAACCCTGTCTCTGACTGTGGGCTATGACTCACGCCAGACTCACGCTACGCGAATGACTGGCCCGTGCAACAAATAATGATACAGTATATTCTTTGAAATTAAATATTCTTCGCATAATCGTCGCACCCTGCTTTTTTCCACGAAATTTTGGCAAAAAAAAGTGCGACGATTATGCGAGGAAAGTCGGTACTATCCAGAAGTTGGATTTTATGTGAATGTTGCTGTGATGTTCTCTGTGAAGGTTCTTCCCAGAAGGTCGAGTGGTGATGTTAACCACTCCCGATGACCCCATGTCCTGTGTGGGTCAGCTGAAATATCGTACACCAAAGATCAATGGGGTACTGATGGGACATTATCGCCTTCAGGACTTCAGAGTTCTTCTCATCTTGAAGCGCCAAGATACAGCGCCTAAAATGGCAGTTAATAATCGCTTCCGTAATCGAAGAAGGGATAATATCCAGGACATGGGTGAACAAACCTTTCATTTGGTAAGACTTATCTTCATCTGCATGTTAATAGAAATTACCAAATCACGAAATCATTCTTCAAGTTCTACCTTAGAAACCTTGAAAGTGGCAAAAGAAATTGTGGAAATCTATTGTAAAATGGTGGTGTTACGGTAGAATGATGAAGATCAGATGGGTAGATAGGGTTACAAATGAAGAGGTATTAAGATGACTGGGAGGGGAGAGATGTTTCTGGCAACTGCTAATGAAGAGAAGAGAAAGGTTAGTAGGACACATACTAAGAAACCCAGGAATAGCAAACTTAGTTATGGAAGGAAGGGTCGAGGATAAGAACTGTAGGGGTAGACCAAGATTAGAATAAATGTTAAACCGATTGCCTCGAATGTAGGATGTGGTAACTATGTAGGGATGAAACGATTAGCTCAGGACGGGAAAGCATGGAGGGCTGCATCAGACCAGTCTAAAGACTCAAACAACAACATCGTAAAAATGTTAATGGTAGTGGGTTACGGACCATAATTTTCGTGGTTATAGTAGTAAATAGGTTATTTCTAAAATAATGTTAAACATCCTAGCACCGATGAAAAATCCACACACTAGTACAGCCATCATAATAACACAGGTTATCAGGCAGATTCCACACACATCCAAGTACCTGGGACTAAATGACCATGATGTTGAAGGAATGACCGTATTCCCGAAAAATCACAACATTTGCATTATTGAAACAAGGCAACTGATATACGGTACTCAACCTATTCATTGTCACTGCCGTCACTGCTGCCAATCTCCGAGGTACTCTCGCGTGCATCATTCTGGTCATCATCCCATACTGCTTCACCCTGACTTCTGTCCAATGCATTTGCGATGCCCGTCCATCAATCACGTCGTCCGCTGATACATTAAATGGATCACGTGATGCTTCTTCTTCATAAGTTGAAGGTAATATATCTCAAGAGAAAAAGCAGAGTAGTGCGAGGATAGCTCATCTCCTTTGTCAATTTATATAGCCATACTTCCTTGTTCTTGAAGTAGCAGCTCCTCGGTAAAGTTGCCACATCATGCCCCACTCCACTCTTTATCGAGAGACCTCCTGGTGCGTTTGTTTATGAAGAATAGCATTCGATGAAGCAAGTCTCTCTCTGTCCCTAACTTACGAAATTCAACTACATCCATATTCCATAACTTCACAAATTAACGTTAAAGGAAAAAGATGTATAATTTATTCTGGAATCTGATGTAATTCGCATTATAAATTATCAGTATGTAAAAATTAATTAATAATAAAGTTGATTGATTAAATCCATAAAATAATATATGATTAATTAATTATGAAATGTGGTAAATGGGAGCATTACAGTATGGGCGATGGTATTTACAATATGTACACTTATTTAGTTGCAGTAGTTCTTAGACTAGCACAACTAGTCAAGATTTGTTAAGGATTTTTTTAGATAATTGATAGTGGTGATTGACGTTCAAGTTTGCTTGCTTAGTGTGATTATGTGATGGTTATTAAATGGTCACATTGGAGTGGATTGTGTTCTTAGCTGATTGAGCGATGTGTGATCTTTTTAGGCAACTAGTAGCCTTAACCTCAAATAAATTTCTTTAAATGGATTTATGTCGCCGGTATGAAATAATTAGAAGTCTTCAGCGGCATATCTCTTTGTGTTGAACTTCCTTTATTAGAGATCCTGGGTCGGTTCAGCTCATCAAATGTCTGTTTACTCTTGAAGTATGGGCATGTGTTTACTACTCAGTTATATACTATGTTATGTTTCATTTTGCAAAACGAAAATTTGAGGGTAACCACTTGGTGAATGTCAACATGAAGAAGCTAAACTTGATACTGATGTATAGGGATACCTATACCAAAATAAGGACTGTTTTTAATCCTACATTGGTTTATAGAAATCAGCACATGCAAGCAATATTCATACCTGCCAACTCTCCCGATTTCAGACCATTTCTCCCGCCCTCCCGCTTAACGTATTAAATCTCCCAATTTTTCAAAAATCCCACGCGTAATTTCGGATTTAATGTGTCGTCTATCGAACGGATCGACTTTACATGTTTTGAAGTTATATCTCGATACCGCAGTTTCGCTCTTTATCGATAATTGACAACTGCGTACTAACTCCCGCGTCGCGTCCTGCTGTTATAAAAAGTTGGCTTTGAATAAGTCTTCGTTTGAAATCGTCGATCGTTAATTCAGCGCTTGTTCCTAGATGTTTTGCATAGTGACCAGTGGGTGAGAGGTAGTTGTACGCTGCGGAATATTGTATCTGTTTCACATGTGAAATTATATGATTTGTGTATAACTTAGTTAGATGTTGTTGGCGTTAATATGCCGGCAGGCTATTGTGATTTTTCGATCTGAGTGATTGCGTCGGTTCCTCGGTAATATGGCGAAGAAATATGATGTGACATTTAAAAGTGTGTACAAAGATAACATTTCCCAGGGTGTCTACCGGTAACGAAAGTAACGAATTTTACCTACGGGTAACGAAAATTTTCCGAAGGCGGATTGAATCATTTAAACTCGCGCCTCTAGGCTCAGAGATTGCGATGGAGCGAGTTTCACGCAAGCGGCGCCGATTGCATAAGCTATATTTCCCCATGCCCGACCTCGAGGAAATGCATACTGAGGATACCCTGAGTGGTATACATCGTTCAGCGTCTATTTTCGGCATCAAGATGACTTTTTAGTTTTGTGTGAAATATTTATCTGTGTTATTAGGAAACCTGACTTTTCGCGAGACGTTTATTCGCGAAAACTTCTGAAATTAATCAGAAACCTCGCATTTATTTGGAGGCTGTCAAATTGAAGTCCAGAAATAACGCTAAATAATTTAATGTCGCAATCTTGCGAAATGTTACCATTTTGAAAAAGATTCGAAATACGTAGGCTGTAACTTATTTTAAAAATCTGTCTCGTAAATTTGCGACATCCAGTATGGTTAATTCGAAATTCCGTTATATGTCGATTTTTCGTTCGAACTTTGGTTCCATTGGATATATTATAATCTTGGAAATATGTGTTCCCGTAGGAAACAGGATGTAAAATTGTCCGATTGAGCTATGTACATTAACAAATTCACAAAGAAATTTGATACAATGGTCCGGCTAGCTCAAAACAGTTGCCAGCGTTTCTTTGTGAATTTGTTAATATTATAATCTAATCGGTTATTTCGAAAACTTGTATAACTTGTATAATTCGTGATTCGCATTCGAAAGAAAACTTGTTCTCTAGTCGTATTATTCGTGCAATCCTCTCCGAATAATTCTTAATATTTGATACCTACTTCGAACATTCACACTCAAGACGGCCGGCTGACCGCACGACTTGCCTGCGGGAATCTCGTCAAATGGACCGAGATCGACGTCAGTAGCGTAAAATCATAAAACCCGTCCCCTATCGTGAACTTGTGACCACGAGGACTGCGGGAATCCTGTCAAAGATGATTGGGCACCAATCACGAAACATTCCAAAACCTACTCGCTACTTATCCCATGACCGTATACTTAAAAGCGTACGGGGAGCGAGAAGTGCATCTACCCAATTAGAAATGGCAGCCTACGTAGCGTCGCGATACTAATTTCTCCTCGTGATCCACCCTGAACTGATGAGCTCCCAACCACAGCATAGGGACAACAGGAATCATGGCGCCGGCCATACAACTTGTCCATAACTACTCGTGAATTTTAACCATGCACAACCCTGAGCTTGCATTCACCATTCTGTCAGGACGAATAGACAATCGTTCAACGGCCGGGTTCGGTGCGGTATGCATAATATCGCGAGGACAACTTGAATCTCGTAAAACAGCCGAGTGCGTCAGCGATTGCGATACATCGAGATATTTCTCCGCATTCAATGACGAGGACAACTGTATTCTTGTCAAACGGACAGCAAGTGGCGCCGATTGCATAATAATGCTATATTTTCTCGCACCCGACCTCAAGGACAATGGAAATCTCGTTGAACGACTTAAAGTGACACCGATTATCTAAATCGTGATATTTATCCGTGTTCTATCGCGAAAACAACGGGAATCGCGACAAACAGGTGAGACCAGCGCCGATTATGTAACATCTCGAAATTTCGCCGTACTTGACTGTGAAGACAGAATTCGGTTACAATCACGTAACGTCCCATAAATTTCTTCGTGATCTACCGCGGGGACAAAAGAAATCTCGCCACGGTCAAGAGTAGAGCAACCTCTTGGCAATTATAAGAACGCCTTGTGCACAAGACTACATATCAGCTGAAACAACTCATTTGATAATAAATATTTTGTATTTATTTATTATTTTTAAAAGTTTTGTAACTCCCTAAGTGAATTGTATTTAGGCTACCACTTTAAACACAGTTCATTGCTGTCTTTCTTCACCGCGTGATGAGCCCCTTTGCTTTCAGACCGCAGACGTATCTTGAATTCAAAAGTAACTAAAATTAACTAAAAGTTAACTATTAGGTAGCTAAAAAGTAACTAATTTTTACTTCATCCTTACAGTAGACACCCTGATTCCGCATATAACTGAGTCAAGAACAGGCGCAACATTTGCATTTTGTAGTGTCTGTAGGTGTGATTTCAGTATCTCGCATTGTGGAAAGGGGGACATTTCATTTTCCAAAATTAAGTTTTTTGTAGATAAATTTCCTAGCATGTTAACAGACACTCAAGACAATTTTAATGAGGAAATGGATGCTTTACATTCCCAATTCTGTAACTTCCAACTTGAGGATGTGACATCTATTGAAGAAGAAGAAAAGAGAATTGATGTGAAGTGGGCACTGGTAGGCCAAATGATATGTAGTGGTGGGGTACTCAAGTTATGCTTTCCATTCTGACCATTCCGAATAGTAAAGCAGAGTGTGAGAGGATGTTCAGGTCATCTCTCTCTGACAAGACTTTGGACAAACTTATAATTCTGAAGTCGATTCAGAAAGGGAAGTGTTTTGAGCAAGAATATAGCAAGACCTTTTTGAAGAGGGCAAAATCAGCCTCAGTCACCTGCAACAACGACCAATTCATACTCAATCTTCGATACGTCACTAGTTTTGTATGCCTGAGTGTGGTCAAAAGAAGGATATGCTTGTTTGATAGACTTGTGAGAATTTAAAATCACTCAGTCTTAAGTACATTTGTAAACTGGCATGTCATATCATGTTAGTCATGTACAGTTTAATAAATAGTGTAACTTATATATTTGCTGCAATGTCTTAGCCTGTGTATGTATTAAGTTGCATCCCCCTCCCTTCCCCCCTCCCCCGTCGCCGTCGAATCTCCCGATTTTTCATTTTGAGAGGTTGGCAGGTATGAATATTAGATGATCGACCAAATTTCCCCCTTCCCCCCTCGCCATCTGGATCTAGATTTAACATTTTGAAAGGATGATAATTCTGGTGTTGGAGAAGTACCGTTGTTGCAATTCATATTTGTATGTCTCAAAATTATATTTCTTTGTTTTGCCATAGGGACTGCAAATACATAGTTACCGCAACCGGACAAATTCCCAGTTGGAATGGGAACACTATTCGGTAACAACTAAATATCGAAATGGTGTGGAGAGTTCAACAGCCTTCGATCTACCTGGAAATCGATACCCGCCTTTCTGGTTTTCCCGTGTCAAAAGTTACACGGCTGAATCGGAAACACCCCTCCAGTAGAAAGTTGGTAAGTTGTGATCATTTTCTTTAATTGAACATTCAGCACTGTATTTATACTTGCCTGTAACACACACTAACCCCTTTTTTTTTTATTGCAGTAGGGTATGATAGGTGAAAATTCCACATAATGTAGTTCAACTTGGTCTGGTTTAAAAGAAAGGAGCATGTAGTGTCTTTATATTGTCACACAAAATACCGTATTTACTCGGCTATAAGACCCCCTGTTTTTCTAAATTTTTAGTTCTGAAATTGAAGGGGGGTACTATAAATGCAAACTTTGCAAAAATCATTATTTTGGGAAAGATAGAGTAAAAATAAGCTATTTTATTTTGATGCTACATAGTTCGATATATTTTAAAGTCACAGTGTAAGTGACTGGAGGTTGAAAAATCAAATGAAATGCAATGCGTAAATGGATGTGTGGTTTTAAAGATGGAGAATTCGGAACACTTAAAAAAGTTGTAGCGTTAGAATTAATTTTAAAAAAGTCCAATAGAGACGACTGTTTTGGCATGACCACATTATGCATAAGTCTGATCATTTATGTGGGAAGGAGAGTACCGGTACTTGACCTGTAGGTGGAGGGAAGCTGAGAAGAAGATGGATGGACTATGTGCGTGAAGCTTTTGCAGGGTGTCTACCGGTAACGAAAGTAACGAATTTTACAAATGGGTAACGAAAGTAACGAATTTTACAAACGGGTAACGAAAATTTTCTGGAGGCGGGTTGAATCATTTAAACTCGCGCCGCTAGGCTCAGAGATTGCGAGTTTCACGCAAGCGGCGCCGTGCCTATTGCATAGTACTAAGCTATATGTCTCCGTGCCCGACCTCAAGGAAATACATACCGAGGATACCTTGAGCGGTATACATCGGTTCAACGTATATTTTAGGCATCAAGAAGTCTTAAGTTTCGTGTGAAATATTTTTCTGTGTTACTGTATTAGGAAACCTGGCTTTTCGCGAGACGTTTATTCGCGAATACTTCCGAAACTAAAAAGAAATCTCTCATTTCTGTTATTTGGAAACTATGTCAAATTGAAGTTCAGAAATAACACGAAACAATTTAATGTCGCAATCTAGCAAAATGTTACCGTTTCGAAAAAAATGCGAAAAATCGTCGAGATACATATAACTTATTTAAAAAATATGTCAAGTAAATTTGAGACATTCAGTATGGTTAATTCGAAATTCCGTTATAAGTCGATTTTTCCTTCGAACTTTCGTTCCATCGGATATATAATCTAACCGATTATTTCGATAATTTGTTGATAATTCGTAGTTCTCAATCAAAATAAAACTTGCCCTCTTGTCGTATTATTCGTACAATCCTCTCAGAACAATTCGTAATATTCGATACCGTACCTACTTCGAACGTTCATCCTCCAAAATCGCATCCTCAAGACGGCCGGCTGACCACACGACTTGCCTGCAGGTATCTCGTCAAACGGACCGAGATCGACGTCAGTTGCGTAAAATCATAAAACCCGTCCCCTATCGTGAATTTGTGACCACGAGGACTGCGGGAATCCTGTCATAGGTGATTGGTCACCCATCACGGGGCACCCATCACGAAACCTACTTGCCACTTTTCCCATGACCGTATACTTAAAAGCGTGCGGGGAGCGAGAAGTGCATCAACCCACTTAAAAATGGCAGCCTACGTAGCATCGAAATACTAAATCCTCCTCGTGATCCACCCTGAACTCATGAACTCCCAACTACAGCATAGGGACAAAAGGAATCACGGCGCCGACCGAACAACATGTTCATAACTATGCGTGAATTTTAACCATGCCCAACCTTGAGCTTGCCTCCGCCATTCTATCAGGACAGATAGACAGGCAGACAATCGTTGAACCGCCGCGTGCGGCGACGATTGCATAATATCTCGAGGACATCGTAAAACGGCCGAGAGCGGCAGCGATTGCGATACATCGCGATATTTCTCCGCATTCAATGACGAGGAAAACTGTATTCTTGTCAAACGGACAGCAAGTGGTGCCGATTGCGTAATAATGCTATATTTTCTTGTGCCCGAACTCAAGGACAATGGAAATCTCGTCGAATGACTAAAAGTGACGCTGATGATCCAAATCGCGATTTTTCTCCGTGTTCTATCGTGAAACCTACGGGAAGCTCACCAAACAACTGAGACCAGCGCCGATCGTGTAATATCTCGATATTTCTCCGCATTTGACTGCGAAGACAGAATTCGGTGACGATCGCGTAACATCGCTTACATTTCTTCGCGACCTACCGCGGGGACGAAGAAAATCTCGCCAAATGGTCAAGAGCTGAGCAACCTCTTGGTACCGTAATAATAACAACATATTGTGGACAAGACGACATATTAGCTGAAACAACCCATTGGATATTAAATATCTAGTATATATTTATTATTTTTTAAATGTTTATAACATCATGTGAATTTCATTTAAAGCGGCTTCGGTGGTGTAGTTGGTAGCATGCTGAACTGCTGTGCCCAAGATAGCGGGTTCAAACCCGGCCGAAGTCGTCGGATTTTTTTAAAGCGTTAAAAATCCTTCAGTATGCCTTCCTTCGGAGGGGAAGTAAAGCCGGCGGTCCCATGTCATGGATTTATGGCATGTAAAGGATTCATCTACAGACAAAACTTGTGTGAAGCTAAATTGTTTGGTTATATTTCGTCGGAACGCTCTATCAAAGTTCCAACGTTCACCACTAGGTGTCATTGATATTTGGTAGCAACTTGAAATTGAACGGAACTTGTAGCTCACCCTAAGGGTGTCCGTGGGAAGCAGCTACAGACTCAGACGAGCTGAACATGTCCTCGGACACTCCCGGCACTAAAAGCCATACGATAAATAAACTTCTTTAAAAACAGTTCATTGTTGTTTTTCTTCACCGCGTGATGAGCGCCTTTGCTTGTAGACCGCAGACGTAACTTGAATTCAAAGGTAACTAAAATTAACTAAAAGGTAACTAAAAGGTACCTAAAAAGTAACTAATTTTTACTTCATCCTTACAGTAGACACCCTGTTTTGGGACCGAGACAAGTAAAAACATCGACCTACCTTGTCCGAAGACAACGAAGATTGTGGTGGTGATCATTGTTTTAAAGATGGTATATCGTGGTCATCTTCCTCTAAGAAGAAGAATGTTGACAGTGCTTGCATGTTGGAGGGTTCTGAGCTGGAGGCATCCATGACACTTTAAATCCCTTACACTTTCACAGGATAGTCAGTACATTACCAGTACATAAGAAGAGATAATGGTGGAACAGCATTGTAAAATTCTTCAGTCATATTTTTGAGTCATAGTATATTAAGCCAACATTGGAACATGTCACATTATTATCAACAGAATGCTTAATGTATCCACAGACTCAAGACTGGAGGAACAGAGATGATTCTATTGACTTACCTGAGAACATAGTCAGCCATGCAACCTTGGGATACCTATTTTGTCATTTACTCAAGCTTTGCAAAACAGCACCCAGATGACAATCAACAGAGAACATCATGTGCTCAAACTCAAAGACAGCAAGAACAGTGAAGTGACATTGTTACTAATGTTACAAGAACTTGAAATTTGCTTTTGGTGCTCACTACCTTCTTGCAGCTTCACTATTGCCTCATTTGCCTGAGAGGTCATTCTTTAAATCAGAAGATTTTGTTTGGGCCCTTGAATATAGAATTAACCAGGTTGTTGTGTTGTTCATATCGTTGACTGATCTAACCAAAAGCTTCCTTCGAGTGACCATATTGAAAGCATTAAATAGAGATACATGGTGTAGATCATAATGTTTTAATGGATGTTACATGGCAATATCTTTCTATTGAGTAAAAGATGTAACACCTGTATTTACCTCATTTTGAACCTAGAAAAATAGATTTAGAATACAAAAATGTAAACCCCAATTTAAGGAATATTTTTGGTGCCTTTCTAGCAATTTTGTTAACCCTTGGTTCACCTCATATGGGTCTGATGGCCCCATGGCTTTGTTTTGTTTTAATATCTTGCCAGCAAATGAACTTGTATTCTTGCATCATACCTAGTCGGTGCTTTACTGATATTTCAATGTGATCTGTCATGTAAGAACTCCTCAACCATGGTTAAGGTCAGCTGATGTCTCATTTGGGGTTGTTAGACTCAGCACGCTAGCTGACCCACTGCCCAGTAAACTGAGAGCGATCAAGGGAACTACTCGCGTTTGGCGGAGCTCCTTCCGGGCCCGGAGAGAGTCCGTCATTTTGTGTAGGCTAAGGATAGGTCATACAAGATCCACCCACTCGTACCTAATGAGAAGGGAAGACCCCCCACTTTGTACCTGTGGAGCCGTTTTCACCGTGGCCCACATTTTCACCGAGTGTGTGGATCTTGCTGACTTACGAAGAAACCTTGGTTTGCAGACGACACTCAAACTTATATTAGCCGATGACGCGGTGGCTGCTGATCGCGTTATCCGCTTTATAAGTGAGAGTGGGTTAGGGCCAGCAATCTAAATTTTCCAGTGAACTTTGACTCAACGACTTGTTCGTTTTTGAATGATAATGTTTTTGTTTTTTCCGTAATTTTTATTTATGTTTATAATTTTTTTTTTTTTTATTTATTTAATTGTTTGTTTTTGTTTTATTAATTTTTGGTCTTTTTAAATTTAGATGTCCACCTCAAAATTTTAAATTCAATTCAAAATTTGTATTCTTTAATCTGTGTTAAGAGGGGCAGATGACCTCGTAGTTCCGCCCCTTAAAACAACAATAACTAACTAACTAAGACTCAGCACAACACTCAAACCCAAACATGCCTGTGGCTCATATTAATTCAAGAATACACCTACTGTATGTTGAACAACAGTGGTATTTAAAAATACAATTTTGAGGGATGACATTGTGTTTAGTGTGTATGTGTGTGTGTGGGCTTACATTTATGAATACCGTATATATCTTTCAAAACCACAATTAGATGTGGCACAATAGCCTGGGTCCATTAAACCCATCTCAATTACTGTGAAGACGTTATAAAATACCATACCTAACATTATGTTTCTCTTAGCCCATTGAATGCCATTCCGTCTGTTGTATCACTTTTTTATGATTGTTGGCAAGTTGGGGCTCTGATGCATCCCGAATGCGAAGTGGGGCTTTGCTCTTTTCAGGGACTCCCTTCAGTGTACTGTAAATATGGTGTAAGGCACTGATAAATAAATATGAAATAAATATAAAAAATGAAAAAAAAATTACGAGCCTTACAGTAGTTGCATATGATGTGTATCATCTGACATAGATACACCGGTATTTTATACTATTATTGGCACAGATATTAATCTATTGTAAAAGGGAGTGTTTTACAGATATTGTAGTTTATAATACGGAACTCATTTTATTAGATGATTTGTAGCTTCCACCAGCACTAGCCTAAATAAAGAACACGATATGGATCAACTAGATTAATAGACGCGACACCGCTCCTAACCTTAAATTCCTTATAAACAGGTCCTCTTGATTCACAGACCAACATGTAATTTTATATGGATTCTGTTAAAATGAGTCATATTGATATGATACATATCGTTTAAAATGATACTCTGGTAGCAAAAATATCTATCCTGTCCGGGATTCGAACCAGAGATCTCTAGATTCACAGTCATAGGCGCTAACCCCACGGCTATTTCGACTACGTAAATATTGTGAACAAGATGGTGACTTATTTCCACGTTCCAATAATACTGCATTACGGAATTAAGTTTCATTTATATTTTGCCTGTTTCGATAATCTTCCTGCGTGAAATTGAGTTTAAAATGCCTTATGAATAGGCCCTCTTGTGAGTAAAGAGAATGTATTCAGTAATAGTTCATGAAGGCTTGCTCAATTTTCGTATAACCACAACGATTATATTATATTGGTGACTGCATTACCGTTATGTGGGTTAATATTTGAATAGCCATTGTGCAGAAACATAATACCGGCAATGCCGACTACTTACAATGTTTGATATTCAGGCATTTTACTATTTAAATACTGATACGAAGACTTCGAACATGTACCATGTGCTTTGTTTCAATCACTTGACACCAGAGTTCGCATGAGCGTTTACCGTTCAGTATGTCATATACATTCCACATGGCCGAGAGTACGTCATGGTATCAATTTCCGACATCGCGTGCTCATTGTTTCTCTTACCACTGCCAGCTGGATCGATCGATCGAGTTGGCAGTGCGTCTTACACTTCCGTTCGATCCACCACTGCCAGCTGGTGCCACTTCGATCGTTCCGATCCACTTCCGTCCCATTTTTCAAAATCACTCCCACACAAATATCCAGCAACCGAGTGGAAAAATGTTGCACATCAAAAAAGCTGCTAGCAGTGATTACATTGTAGTCCATAGCCCTCGTTTAGATCACTAAGGATTTCTCGGTCCTATTGATATGCACAGTTGGAGAAGTAGAATAGTTGTACCACTGGATTGACATACAATCTTTGCAGAGGCAGATAACCTACTGTTCTATTCCTTAAAACAACAACAACAATCATCATCATTACAATCTTTGCTTTCTTTTTAGGTTGGTTTCTGTATGGTACTGTGGTAACTGGTTCAAGAGAAGAGAAGACTGGAGGAGGTAAAATCAGCGACAGTGAAGAAGGGAACCTCTCTCCCTCCCTTCATTCATCTAAACTAGCGAAGCTGCAATATTTGGAGAGAGTATGACCGTACCCAGGAAAAGCCCCTTAAGTTCCAAAAAAGAAACTGTTTGTGAGGAATTATAATTTATCATAAAATTTGAAATATTAAAGAAAATAAAGAAATACCTCATGATGCTAAAACATGATTTATGGCCAGTGTTTGGAAATACAGTAGTGACTTCCAGCTCAATATTTTCAACCAGTCACTTCTTTTTGCTGTTTTGCAAAATAATCAGATTTGCAACTTAATTGGTGGTTTCATGGGCACGGTCTCAGGTTTCAGTTGAAAAGTATTACAAAAACTCATGATTTTCTATGGCTGATCCTGTATTAAGATTATCAGATACATGTAGTCAGCAGGTTTTCTAGAAAGCTACAATCCGTATAAAGTGGACCGTTCATAATTTCGTGGGTTAGTTGGTATGTCCAAGCTGCAAACATAGTGTCATTCATCTTCACATTATGATTTTGGTAATTTATTTTGGGTTAAAGGGGATAATAATGTACTGGTATGCATATCTTTGTACTAACCTTATATTTTATGATTCTTATTTTTTCTTTTGTAACTGTTGAAAAATGAACACTTTGAAGCCCAAGCACACCCATTTCATACATCCAGAAATGTACACAGTAAACTGAAAAATCTAATTCCCACTGTTAATGCACATAAGAAGTTTATAGTAAGGAAGTGGTTGGTGACATTTATAGTGTCAACACTGTAGTTCTAAGGAGCAGCTATTATTGTCTTTGATACTGTTTATAACTTTCAAACATTTTTGTTAGAAAATACTAATCCTGTGATCAGAATGGAGAATAGAAACATGGGGAAGGGTAAACACCATGACCACCTGGTGAAAGCAAACTTGACATCGGGACACAGCCATTAGTCCCATGAACCTCATCATGTTTATACTATTCTTTTTGTGTTTTCGTCCTTCTTTTCCTGCCGTGTAATTGTTTCTACTGTTTCCCAACTTCTTCGAGTTCTTTCTCCTTTTGAACTATAATCAAATACCATAGTGGTTGTGATTGTATGCCTCATACGTCAGATGAGGGTGAAATGCAACTATTATTGGGAGGGGAGGCAAAATAAGACACAGTCGAGTCTCATTGAAGATAAATGATGCATATATGATGTATAGATGAGAAATATGTACAAATGATACTTTTACAAAAGTTATTTATGGATGCATAAAGCCCTAGTTTGAAGGAAAAACAAAAATTTTGAAGTTTTATAGCTCAGTCTATGACTTTTCGCTGATATTCTCATCATTCTTCATTGCTATTGTTAAAGCAGAATGTGGAAAACCCAAGTATTGATGTCATTTATATTAGGCTGGCTGCGTGGTGCTGTGGAAAAGTTCTCACTTGCTGAGGTTGCAGGGTCAAGACCTCATGCAGTATGTATGTCTCTTGCATTTAAATACTCTTGAATGCCAACATACTGCACAAGGACTTCATGGCAGTAAACTACACTTTTAGGTCTGGCCTAACAGGGAATCCCCGAATTGAGTGGTGTTATCTCCTTGCTAGCTTCTCACAAGCTCTGAGAGATTATCGTGTTCAGTCGAGCTTGCGTCACGAAATCTCAGAATGGCATTTTGTGATTTATATAGTTATTTTGTGACATGTGCAGTAAAAAAGAGGGTCAGTGAGCAAGGGATTGCTTTATTTTTGGACTCCATGCTGGATGTAGATGAAAGTGATATTTCACTTCCACCCCTTAAAACAACAATAAGTATTAACTAAAGTGATTTTTCATTTGAAGAGTCCAAAGATAGATATTCAAGTAGTGTCTCTTATGTCCTTTATGCACTAAAAAGTTTCGATAATAACCTATGCACTTCTGAGACAGAGTACATGCAATAATCAAGGTAAGAAATTAATATTACGTACATATGCATGTTAATAGCTAGTGTTTGATAATTCTGGACGAGTTTTAACTTGCCGTATTTTTGGTCTGCGTACAGACATAAGACACATCCGCCCGCGTAGGGTTAAAAGCCATTTTTCAGTGTTGCCTAAGTAATCTGTTTGTAGAAACTTTTCAGTCGGTCTACACGAGTGTGATTGGGCAGGGAGTTACAATTAAATTCCTAGTGCCTGAAATAAAATACATGAATTATTTATACACTTAATAAAACACTTCTCACACAAATGGGGGGCTTAATTGGATTCCTAGTTTCATTCGTCAAGCGAATATCATCAGATCCAGCTCACTTAGGCTTAATTTAAGCTCAGGTGATATGTACAGTACACATATAAGCAAGTTGCATGATCTAAGGAAGCTTTTAGTTTAGCATGGCCATTAATCTCACGATCATGAGCTACAGGACCTCCCTTTTTATGTAGAATCTGAACCACCCGACGTGGTAATTCACTTCAAAAATCTCGCGTACATTAACCAGGCAAGCAGCTGCACCATCATACGTTAGTGCAACAGCAGGTAGCGTAAGTATTATAATTAAGTACAAGTTTTTCGGGCTTGTCAGCCTACAAGCCCGAACGCTGGCCGTGAAAGCCTACGCTGTTATATCAGCGTTAGTATTGCCCATTATAATTTAAGGAACAGCATCAGATAGTGCCAGCAACCAACGAGTAGCAACACCAGTCCACAGTGGGGAGTGAAGTGGATGTCAGTACAGAACTTGTGGAAATCAGCTAAGTCTACAAACCCACATTATTAACCTAACTAACCAATTACAATAGCTCATTATGTAAATAAGAAATTTGAATAGTAACGGTTTTTAACTAAGTGTAGAACTCAATCATTCCAAAAACTTGCTATGGCAAAAGTTAATGATTCAAAAGGTTTTTTTATATTTATACACATAAAAGGTACTAACAAAAACACTAACTTATGGAAGTGTAATCGACTAACAGAATAAAAAATCCAAGCTTGTTACAAATGAAACCAGCCATCCAATTAAGTCCCCCATTTGTGTGAGAAGTGTTTTACTAAGTTTATAAATAATTCATGTGTTTTACTTCAGGCACTAGGAAATAATTATAACTTCCTGCCCAATCTAATTGGGCACACTTATGTTAGTAACCCAAAATCAGAAGGAATCTCCATCAATCAATACTTGTATACAAGTATACAAGATTTTGGGTTACTAGTCATTTGTCAATACAAATTCCAATATGGAGTTAAACGATGCAGAGACACTTGTGTTAACCGACTGAAAAACTACTAATAGATAAACTGCATATCATTCATTACTGCAGTACCCCTGTCTCTTTTGTACGTAGCTTCAAGTGCATTCTTATTGTCAATCGTTTTTGCAAGCTCGGACCATAACTTTTAAAACATGATTTTTGACTTCATCATGCAGTATTAATAAGAACATTTTTGTATTCTATTTTTAGATTGGGACAGGAATAATTTATCAGTGGAAAAAAACATAATTGAGCGAAATTTCAATGTAGAACATTTGGTGCCTTGAAGATTTGACATACAAGTGAGATTCGACTGTATTTCACCTAATAATATCCAGTAGAGTTTCTATATTTTGACATTGACAAAAGTATAATTAAGGATTCTACACAGGATAGCACTTCAAACTTTTCTAATAAGGCAAAACCTGGTATTATCCTTTCAGTGCACGATAGAGATAACTTGGTGCCCATGCTGTATTGCTTAGCAGTTACTAGATTGGCCTAGTTCAGTTAGTTTAAACTGTTTGGCACGCCTCCACTTGGGCTTCAGAGTGGCTTTAGCTTGTAAGAGAATGAATCTGTGAATCACAGATTTGAATTGTTGTTTGTTTTGTATATAATATATATATATATGTACTGAAAGGTTTACAATTGCTGAAGGGAACTTAGAGGTGGATAAATAGTACAAAATTGCCAAATACATTTGAACACACAAAGAAGTACAATATTATCATTGCCAAAAACAGTTGTGTTGCTTGTCTTAAAGCAATCTGCTGTTCATTTCCTCTTCACAATACATAACATGTTAAGTGTTTTATAGAAATCTCTTCAGCCAAGCCTCTTATTCACTGATAGCATTGTGTAGTGGAAACAAAAGTGGATAATTGTTGTTGCTTATGTAATAAAATAAAATGTCATCATACAAGAAAAGAATAGTGGTTTTCAGATCCTCTGTCATATCACTGATACTCCCATTCCTTACAACTTCCTGTTAATAGTACAGGGAACCTTTATCTATCATTCCCAGAAGTGTATTTTCCCCCGTAATCATTATTCAAATTTAGTGGTTCCGATATAATTCCTATTTTACTTGGGTTAACTAAGCTTGCATCTGGTGTTCCTCGAAGTGTATTTTTCTTTTCACATCTGTGATCCAGGAATCTCGGTCCCAACAATCCTTGATCCCTTATCGATTTTTCCAAGAACGAATGTATTAAAAGAATTCTTGCAATAGCAATTTTGTTGCCAACATGCAATATTTTTCACTTAAGAAGTGAAATATCCTGTGGTTCGGATTCCACGTAAAATTGGAGGTCCTGTGGCTCATGATCGCAAGATTAAGAGTCACATAAAACTACAAGCATTCTTACCTTTTCGATGCCAAATTTTCAATTTGAAACACAAGTTATTGATTGAAATCCAGTGCATTGTTTCAAATAATATATTGTGATACAGTGGAACGTGGCTAATTCGAACTTCTATAATTCGAAATCTTCTTTAATTCGAATTTTTCTCTTGGTCCCTAGCATTTTATATACAATCGATGCTAAAATATCGTGGTTAATTCGAATTATATTTTGGATAATTCAAAGTTTTTAGTGTAAAAAGCCGATCGGAAGCCTAACAGTTGGGTCAGTTCCCGTAAAAACTATTCCGAGTGCAGCCCAAGCAACAAACTTAGGCGCGTTTTTGAAAGTAGAAATGACGTAAGTGGTTCTGTTTTCCGTTCCTTAAATTTGTTAGATTCTTTTGTGATGGCTGAGAAACTTAATTGTAGGAAGCAGGTAAAAATCTCAAACTATTTTCAAAAAAACAGTAGATTTCTCTATGACTTAACTAGATTGCTGGATTACTACTGTCGTTAAATAGGTGAATAGTACATTTTGGTTTTATTTTCCATTTGAAACTTTTGAGGTTATTCACGATAAAGTACCGTTGTCTGTTAATATGCTTTGTTGAACGTAAATCATTATGTAAATGTAACACAATATCTTTTTCTCTACCCTTTTCAAAGAACTTTCTTAATTCGAATGTTTGGATAGTTCGAATTTTTGTACTGGTCCCTTGCGGTTCGAATTATCCAAGCTCCACTGTATTACCAAGCTCTTGATGACTCATTCAATTAATTTTCTTACTTAATTAGGTAGATTTCATTAGAAAGCTAACTATTGCAATGGGTACCATGTTTCGACTTCCGGAAAATTTCGACATATCTTTGTGTTTCACATCCCCCAGACCCCAAAACCACCGCCAGTTCAAAAGTTTATATAGAATTTATGCATGCATATATATATGTATATCAGTTTCTTGTGGACACGATAACTGCCGTAATTTTTCACCAATCAGTTTGAATTTTTTACCGAATATGTATACCTATAAAATCTCGGTCGAGTTCGTTACTGGGCTAAATCTGTCGAAGGGGGTGAAAATGGGGGGCTTTATTCGAAAAGGTGAAATATTGCTATAACTCTCTTAATATGTGAAATATCGCATCCGTTCAAAGTTCATACTATGTGTCGGATAAAGCCCAAAAATTTATGTTTGAAGAGTTTTTTTTATAGCACCAACCATTGACCAAAGGGGTGGGAAAAAGTGGGTTTTTCGGGAAACATTAATCATATCTCTCTTAATAGGCACAATATCAAAACCGTACAAAATGGACAATATTCCCCTAATAATTACCTAACACTTTTGTCTGAAAGAATTTTTGATACGACCCACCATTACGCCAAGGGATGAGAAAAATGATTTCGGAATTATAAGAAAATGCCAAGAGCTATCAGAGGTTACCATGGCAACGCTACTAAATTGATGACGGATGAGCCATCGGACGTTGCCATGACAACGCACTTGCTCGATATCAGATTCAGATTTCCATCTGACTAAGTGTGAAGAGTCTTCGGTGACGTAACTGGTAGCATGCTGAACTTCTATGCCCAAGGTCGCGGGTTCAAAGCCAGCCGAAGTCTTCGGATTTTCTAAGAGCGCTAAAAATCCCACAGTATGCTTTCCTTTGGAGGGGAAGTTCCAACGTCAGTTGCTGGTTGCGGTGGCATCTAGTAGCCAAGTTCACAGCTAGGTGTCGTTGATAGTAGTATCTGGTAGCAACATTAGGAACTACTGCTTGAAATTGACCGTCTGCAGTCCTTACCTGAATTACAGACTAATACAGCCATCACAATTCACACCGTTTATCAGACAGATTCTACACTCACCCAAAGTACACGGGGTTACATGACCGCGTTGTCGCAGCCCCTAAACTGAGGAACCAACCAAAATCTGCGGGAAATATAATTTTGCGTGAAGAAGTAACAGACCGTTACATAGTTACACATCTGTGTCGAAACCTTGCATAAGGACAGTTTGACCACAAGTATAAAAATGGACCCCAAATGACAAGA
Source organism: Meconema thalassinum (assembly GCA_946902985.2). Taxonomy (NCBI): domain Eukaryota; kingdom Metazoa; phylum Arthropoda; class Insecta; order Orthoptera; family Tettigoniidae; genus Meconema; species Meconema thalassinum. The sequence goes on from OX336388.2 coordinate 2,124,903,355, forward strand.
AGGTTACCGTCCCCATAAGACAATAAAATGTTTAAAATATGCATAAAATGACGAAAAACAAAGTTAATTAAGCTCCAATTATAAAATACTTTCTCGCAATAAATGAGGTCTGATCCTTCTACGAAAACCTGCATATTCTGCCTATTTTCACCTATCCCCAAGTTTATCCGGTGAAATCTACCTCCGCCTTCCGGCGTGCCGAGAGGACTTTTTTTTCTTTATAATACTGCCACATTCCTGCTCTGCGCAACCACGATTCTTTTCAATTCTTGTGGATAACCTCTCAGTTGGGCATTAAATGTCCTACCACTCCACGTGGTATTTAAATTGGCTTGGAAAATAAGATTTTGTAGAACTTCAAATGATGTTGCATATTTCAGAAACTATCATCATCATCTACCAGTCAAATATTAGGCCAGGTGGCCTGTTACGGTCTCATGCCATCTTTTAGCTGGACGTCCAATAAATCGAACCCCCTTTGATTGGTATCCTACAATCTGCTTTAGGACTCATTCCCTAGGCATTCTGCTGACGTGGTCTCACCAGTTCTTCCTATAGGTTCCTATGTAGTTTACCGGTAATACAAGTTCTGTCTTTAGTTCTTTCATCACGTCCTCATTCTTTTTGTGGTCCCAACGTGTGTATCCTGCTGTGCGTCTCATAAACTTCATCTCAGCAGCAGTGATCCTAGTTTCATCTCGTTTTCGGATTGTCCATGCTTCACTTCCATATGTGAGGACAGGTCCAGCTAGTGTTTTGTAGGCTCATAGTCTTGTGTCCCTCTGGACTAAGGATGGTTTCAGAAACTATACAAGCTAATAATACGATAATTTTCAGGATGAATTACCAATGGTTTCTTGAACGATCCTGGCTGTGAACGGTGGATGCATTTGAAGCCATTTTGTTTCATAGTGATCGAAAGTGTGGCCTTGACTTGTAGACTCTCTCTGTTTACGCCCACATTGGAGCACCAAAAATCAAACCTTATATACAAAGTCTTCAAATACTACAGTAAGTTCAGTTCTTAATTCTTGATAATTTTTTCCTTTCCCAATACTTCTTCATTCTGGAAGATCTTGCAGCCCGTTCTTCGGCAGATATAACATATTGCTTATGCTGTGAAATTTTGAATGTTAGTCGAGTGTATTTGTTATTCAGAAGCCGTTTCTCCTCTATATGTTCAATTTGATGCTTAGTAATTTTCAATTCGTCTAAATCCATTTGTATTTCTTTAAACCATGTGATTTTTGTTTTACTATTCCAAAAGAAGTCAAAAAGTTGTTTCAAGAGTCTAGTATTTGGCAAGCGGGATATGTGTCCAAAAAACGCAATCCTTCGTTTTCGCATCGTGTCAATGATAGATTCATTTTCCTTGTAAAGTATTGAATTTGGCAAAAGTCTCCACTGGTCCTCAATCTGGTGTTTTTTATTGAATATTGTCCGAAGAATCCATCTATCAACCTTCTGTAGTTTGTCAGTTGTTGATCGGGTGTTTAGTTTAAATAAAGTTTCACTTTCATATGTTGCTTCTGGCTTAACGACGGAGAAATAATGTCGAAGTTTAGCATTAATCGAAAGAGACTGTTTCTTATATGTTGGCCAGGTAATCTGTTGTGCTCGTTGGAATTTTAGTGTCCTACTATCTATTGATGCTCTCTCATTGGCATTCCAAGTGATGATCTCACCAAGATATTTAAATGTTTTCACAATCCTTATTTTCTGGGCATTATGCAGTACAATATGTGGTGTGTCAACTTGAAAAGATGGCATAATTTCTGTTTTCTCAAAGGAAATTTTCAACCCAACCTTTGCTGCTAATCTTTCCAATTCCTCTACCTGAAATTTAGCTTCTTCGATACTAGTTGCTAATAATGCTAGATCATCTCCAAAGGCGAGACAATTTAGTCGAGCATTTTTTCCAATCTTAACATTCGGTGGACAAACCTTATTCCATTGACGCATAACTTTTTCCAGCACACAACTAAACAACAATGGAGATAATCCATCTCCCTGCCGAAGACCAGTATGGTTTTCAAATGACTCAGAGGTTTCACTTCTAAACCTAACTCTAGATTTAGTATTCTTAAGAGTGACCGCAATAAGGTTAACAAGTTTTCGATGTAAACCAAATTCAGTAAGGACATTCAATAGAGATTCGCGACTCTCTATATAACAAAAGAGAAACTGTTCCGCCTAGTCAAACATTTATTTAAAACAAGTTATAAACTTGTTAACATATGGTACATGTTTCGATGCCTAACTTAATTGGTATCTTCCTCAGCCTAGGAGAAATTTTAGATAGCACAAGAAAAACTCCTTCCTTAAGAAGAATGAATGAAATGAAATGGGGATGAATGAAAACAAAATGAATGATACCAAGAAACTAAAGACAGTATATAACATAAAAAGCAAATAACGAGTATTAGATAAGGAAGAAACCCCTTAAAAGTTCTAGTATAAACTTATACACTTGATCAGTTCAATTTCTCCTGGTTGTGTATTTGTATAACCGTAGTACTCAAATATAAAGTTGTCGTGTAGCAACTCCTTATATTTGTTGACATGATATTAAAAATATATAAGAGTAGATGTGTGCTGTGGGAATTGTGCTCTGATTGATCAGTCGATACTATGTCGGATTAAAACCAAGGGTGGAATAGTAAGAAGGTTCAAAAAACGAAATCTTATCAGAAACGAAACCCATTCATCTACTAGCAGAGATCAGATTGTCTGAAGTGTGGTTAATTAACCTTATCACCAGGGACGGATTTACATATCTGCCGCCCCTAGGCACATTCTGACCCCCCCTCCCATGTTGGTCGTCCAGGGGTGGGGGTGGCACCTGAGAGTGATCCTTAACTCACGCACGCACACAAATGCAGCCGACCGGCTAATGAATCATCTAATTCATCGGCCGGTTGGCTTTATTTGTGTCCGAGTAAGGGTAAGCCCCGCTGGACGGCTGAGTATAGGATAAATCTTGCACGTAATTTTAATTTTAGACATTATTGATTGTAGCCTATATAAAGCAGAGTGATTATAAAAAAACGTAATCTAAATTGTGGGGTTGATGTTAATAAAAACTAAAAGTTATTGATCTGAGATTGATTTAATTACTTAAGAATTAAGAATATTCTTTCAAACTGGCATATTTCCAATAGGCTAAATTTACTCATTAGAAAAGTTTCCTTTACACTTTGATAAAGTTTTAAAGTGATTGTTAAGTCTTAGTATCAGCTACAATAAATGATACATCAAGTCTATAAAGGATTTTACAATTTTTAAAAACATAATTCAATGTTCATAATTAAGAACAAAATTAGATGTTAAAAACTAGCAAATCAAAACACATATCTTATGCATCAATACAGTACATCTGCACCAGCGGCGTTTTTTATTTACATAGATTTTCTCCTGGATTTCATAATTGAGAACTCCTCTATTAGATCTTCAACTTTCATCTTGTCACTGTTCAAAAGTTCAGCCTCGATGTGTTCAGCCAACGAGTTTAATTTGTATTCATTCATCCTTGATCTAAGACAAGACTTTATTCTTTTTAAGACAGAAAATGAACGTTCCGTTGAGCAGTTGGAAACAGCTGTGCACAAATACATACGAAGAGCTATATCAATGTTCTTCTCTAATATATTTCATCATGACGAGTGGGTTGTTTCTAATTCCACTACTCTTCAACAGACAAGAAAAATGTACACATTCATTTGAAAATGACTTTTCTAGATCATTGGCATACAATGACTGAAGTTTGTTTGCACGCTCTATTATTGTTTCAGTTGAGGAGGACAGATCGTTAAAAACTGAAAACTTGTATGCTATTTCACCATATGCGTTTTTCCGCTTCTGCAACTCAGTTTTTATTTGGTCGAGAACTACATAAAATGTCTCAACTCTTAGACCGCCAGGCAGGGGGGCTAACTTCCACAGTATTTGTGTCTTCCTGCAAGCCTCTTGAATGTTATGCGTCATGATCTGCCTCAGTGGCAACGCAGCATTTCCCCACGTGCTAGCTTTGACAGCTGTCAGCGAGCTTTATTGGTAATTCAGACTTATAATACACTAGCTTTGACAGTCTGCTGTATCCCCACAGACTGGCAGTGTTGCCAGTCTGTTGACTACCGGCATAATATATACCCATATTAAATAAAACAAAACTTCACACTTGACTTGTAAAAGAGAATTTTTTTAGTTTATGAATTGTATTTTGATTTCAAATTTACGTGAGAAAATGCAAAGTAAGCTCCCATTGACAGCCGTTCTCGGTCACTGCGCCTGGCGCTTGGCACGGCAATTCACCCGATGCCGCGGCGCCCGTCGGACGTCAGGCTGTGCCACCCCTAGGCACGTGCCTAGTGGGAAATACGCCCCTGCTTATCACAATACTTGATACTTGGTATGTCTTCCTTTAGTTGTCACTTCTAAATACTTCTTAAAAACATCTGTAAACTTTATCTATATATTATATCTTATAACCATCAATAAATCTAATTAAAACATACTTTACTTAGTCCAACTAAAACTTTTTCTTTGTTGATCAAATTCCACAGACTCCGTCTGACATGACACTTCCCTCGTGCATCTAACAATTTAAGCACTTGCACCCTGTGTTGCACTGACATAATTCAAAAAGCAGTGATGCACGTGACGTCAGAAGTTTGACATTTGGTGATACTCTTGTGTCGTGTTAACCCAAATCGGTGGAGCTCCTGCATTTCATCAGTGTCTGTCTAAACTTCGTTGATTACTTCGTTTAAATTTGTGAAGGTTGTACTTTGGCACGGTGATGATCTGCTCGTCGTACCTGCTTCAAGCTGTTCTGCAGAGAGAAGTTTTCCGGAGAGGAGAAGAGTTAAGGACTACCTCCAATCTACGATGGGACAAAATAGAATCATTGTTGTCTGTTGGCCACCTGCTCGGAAATGGTTGACAAGCTAGATGGCACGCTTCTTGCTCAACAGTAAGTGAGCAAAGATTGACAGCAGTCAGTGTTCGGGTCTTTTGCTGGACTTTGACAAATCTTTTATGTTTTGTATTCATATTCTGATTGTTATTAGTTATTGTTGTTTTAAGGGGCGGAACTACGAAGTCATCTGCCCCTAATATTCTGATTGTATTTTGTATTTTAATTAGAAATAATGAATAAAAATCATCTTTTTTTAATATAGCGTTAGGCCCACATTACTGTATTATTTTAATCTTAAGGCCTTAAATTCTAAACACATCTCTGGTAAGTAGGCAACCGCAGTTTATAAATTTGACCACCCCACGTTTGCGAGGAGTTTTATGCACCTGCTGTATACTGGACTGCTTTATTTTAAAAGTGCATCTCTTGTAGACAACAGTTTCCATTCTTCCCAGCAGTGTATACAAGTGTACACTAAGCTTACATTCTTAGCTTTATAGCCAAGAAATGGGCAACATGAGATGTCATTCATTTATGTTTTTCCAGCGTAAGTCACTGCTTCCCTTATGTATTATACTGCTTCATGTTAGCTTTCATACTTGAGTTTTTGTGAATATTCAAAAATCTGCTTAGGAAGATCAGTGGAAAAGGGGCTCATGCCACATAGTAATGGAGTTTGAGTTTTTGTAACCATGAGGTACATCCTGCCATCTACTATCTGCTTCATTAATTTTCTTAATTATGGCTTCTGCCAGAAACATTTTTACTGTCGGTAAAACCCCTGGTAATGTGGCATTCTAGTGGAAGATAGGCACATGCCACATGGCAATCAAAAAAAACTGCCAAGTTTTGTTACTTACCAAGTATTCTGGAGTTTACAGTACACCAACCATTTATCTATCATTATTGTGGAACATCATTGGTGTCATGATTGTGAAAACTTAGAAGTTGGTGAACTTATGCATCCATGAGAACACAAATTTTTGATAATTTAATCAATAATGTATTTCAATTTAGAAAATTAGAATTACCGGTAATTTAAAATTTTTGAGAATAGAGTTTTATTTAAAACTGGTTTCATGCACAAACATACTTTTGTAGCATGGTGCCTCTTTTCTAATGAGTCCCTCGTATGTAAGGCCAGTGCAGTGCCTTAACTCGATCTGCTGCCAAAGTGTTGCAGATATTGCATATGCTACACAAAGGAGGCTGGTTATTGTCACTTGCTTCTCATAGGCCGTTCTCTGGTGTTACCAATTCAAGACTTCGTGGTGGCTATGACATTAGTGACTGTTATTGGAGATCCATAGCCAATCCACCTTCCTTGAAGTTATTGCTTGGAAAATTGTGAACAGCTAAAGTGAAATGAGCATTGCTCTATCATGTTTTTGCCTACAACACCTTTGTTTCTGTCAACGATCATACCATTCATATAACAAATGATATTTTGTCTGCTGCAAAGGAAACAATACTTTCCTCAACAGGCAATTCCCAATGGAAGCTTGCCCCTTGGTGAAGTAGTCATTAAAGATCATTGATGTGCTTTCAAATGCTATCAGAGGAAAAATACCATGGCCAACCTTATCACCTTTGAAAGGATGCAGGTTAAGCCCAATATTTGATTTGGGAGAGTAAGAAAACAACATGGAAAAAGTAAAGATAGCTTTGAAGCCATTTTTCAGCGTTTCCTTGTTGACAATATCAATGGGAAAAGTATTTGTCGTCTACAATGGCACATACTTCATCTCAAGTGTGAACTAAGCTATACTGCTTTTCTGGACTCCCAATCTCATTGACAATACTTAAGTTTCCATAAATGGAGACAACATAATGGACCTTCTTGCCATTGTCAACAGTATTGGATCGCATTTTTCTGATGCATCCAGCTCCAGATGAAGTAACATTTGTGACTCTGGAGCAAGAAGCAAAGACTCACCCTATGTTGTTTGCCTCAGCTGCTTTGGAGTTCTACAATGTACCCTGTACAGAATAGGATAGGGATATATCTCCTGGACTGGAAAATATCCATAATCACATGCTGAAACATCCCTGCGATGTCAGTACTATCACCTGCACTTTCTCTTCAATTGTATATGGATTGAGGGGAAGTCTTCAATGCAATGGTGCCAATTCCCAAGGCTGGAAAGGATCCCAAAGTGTGAACAGCTATGGACCCTTTTGTCTCACAAATAGCCTTTGCAAATTGTAAGAGAAGATGGTAACCGTCAGCTTGTGTGGTTCTTGGAGGAGAGAGAGGCTTCTTGTCTGAGTACCAGTGTGCAACTGGAGAGTGCCATACAGGAGGTTGTTCTTCGATAGGAGCACCTACCTAGTAGTCATGTTTTTCTTCGATCTTGAAAAAGCCTTTGACCCACTTGGTGCTACAAAATACCTTCCATTCTTCATAAATGTGGACTCCATAGTAATCTCCCAACTTTCATCACAAGCTTTATGTCTCTCCGACTTCCATATGAGTGTCGGGAGGACATTGTCCCAATACTTCACCAGGGTCAATGGAGTTACACAGGGTTTGGTAGTCAGCATCGCCCTGTTCACGATTGTGGCATTTGCCACTGCTGGGCCCATAGCTCCACCTCTGTATGTAGTCAATTAGCTCTGCATTACAGCTCTGGAAGTATGGCAATTGCAGCTAGCTGTCGAGAGACAAGCTCTTGACTAACGTTTCTGATTTTCACCAGCGAAAACTTCCATTATCCTCTTCTTTTGACTCTGAAAGCTACATCTACACCCTGAATTACATTTGCCAGTGGTTATCAATTAATATGATAAAATTGGTCCGGCCAGATCAAACATAAAATGCCAGCGTTTCGCCCCCGTGTGCCGTTGGGCTCGTCAGTTGGTACAGACACACCTCACCAATACGCATGGCTAGCACATACTGAGAAAGCCATCACAAAATACAAGTAGTATTGACGTCACGAGTGATGCCAATGTGCTACGGAAGTCAAGCTCCCTGGCCGGACCAATTTTATCATATTAATTGATAATTTATCTGATCAAACGGAAATAACATCATATTCCCATTTGGGAATGTCCATAACCTATTTGCCAGTGGTTGCCAATTACATTTGCCGGTGGTTGACACTTCGCTTTCTGGGGCTCCATTTAACAGCAAATTAACATGGCAGTAGCTTATATGGCAAACTAAAAATGTCACGTCTCATGAAACTGAACATGCTTACTTTTCTGAATGGAATATTTGGAGGGGGTCTGACCCTGTGGTACTGCTGCGATTTTACCAAGCCCTCTTCCTATCCCGGCTTGGCGATGGTTCTGCGGCATACAGCAAGGCCAGCAACCTTGAAAATGCTGAACGGTATCCACCTTAGTGGCATTTGGCTGTCAACCAGCGCTTTCCAGCCTACTCGCCGAATTAAGTGTTCCACTTTTAATTAGACACTGGGATATGCCTTCGACATTTGCTGCCAGTATACTTGAAATTCTGCATCATCTGAGCTAACAAACTCTCTGTAGTACCCAATACCACCAGAGGCACTTCAGCTGGCCTCAGGCCACATGGCTGGTTTGAATCACATTTGATAGCTCGTGCAATAAAATTGAGTGACTGTAGTACTACGGTGCAATTAGTCCTAAAATTGGTCTAACCTCAACATCCTAAGTAAAAGTTTCCCTCCAAGCCCAAATTGTTCTATACAGTCCACATATTGTTTGGTATAAAGTGACACCATTCTGAGTGTCGGGTTTGGGGGGGAAGGGGTGGGCAGAAGTTGGTAAATTAGTAGTTTTCATCAGTTTTTCTGAAATATTTCCACAACTATGCGGTTTAGCGCAAAACGTGTCATATACAAAAATAATCTACATTAAATTGCGAACAAAAATGGTCCTGTGCATAATCTTTTTTATTTAATAATTATTAGATACAACCATGAAACGGTCATTTTACACTAATATTTTAACAATTTCAAATAATATTAACAAAAACAACAGCAATAACAGGTAACAAATGGCAGTGATGGCAGCAAGGGATAAATCTCGGGAAAGACGCAGTGAATGATTGGGGTAGAGGGTGAGGGGGTAGGAATTGAGAAGGAGGGATCTTCTAATGTTATGTTTGAATGTTCTATAGGGAGAGAATATGTCAATATTTGGAAGGAAGTTGCTAAGGGTAGGTAGACGGTGGAAAATAGAGCGCTTCCGTACTTCAAGATGTGGGCGAGGTTTGTGGTGTAAATGGTGCTGACGTGTTGAACGGGAGGGAACGTGGAGTGGGAAGTAGCTTAGTAGCATGTTACGTTTTGTGTAACCATTCATAATTTTATGTAGGAAACACACGTCAGTAAATTGTAGATGGCTTCTCAGGTCGAGTAAATTGAGCTGATTTAGAATGTCGGATTTGGCAAAGTGCCTTAGTGAAGGATTGCGACCTTTGACTATTGATATGAAGAAATTAAAGACACTGTTCAATTTAAAAATATTTACTATAGCCGAAGTAGACCAAATTGGAGAAGAAAAATCTAGGAAAGGGAGAACATATGTGGTGAAGTATAATTTAAGTGCAGTGAGGTCTTTAATTTCTGTGATTCAGTATAGAATGCCGAGACTGCGCATTGCACGAGATTTGATGTGGTCAATGTGGGGAGAGAATGTCAGTTTATCATCGTGAATAATACCTAAATCTCTTACCTGAGAAGCCGTATCCAATTTATTTCCACATATTTTATAGTCCACCTGGTTTCCAGATTTCAGTAGTGAAAAAGACACATTGAAGCACTTTTTGGGATTTGGAGATAACCTCCATTTGTTGAACCAAACAGTACATGTATTCACTGCTTCCTGGGGATCAGCGCGGTCGTCAGAACTGGAAATTTTTCTGAATATCTTGAGGTCATCAGCATACAGAAGAAGGGAACATGTAGAATTTTGCACACATGTGTTTATATCGTCCATATACGGCACGAAGAGAAGGGGTCTCAGGATACTGCCTTGAGTTACTCCTGATAAGACTGGGAGCCAGGACAATACAGACCCTGGAAGCACTACCCGTTGTTGCCTATTGGACAGGAAGCTTTGTATTAGGGACAGGAAGGATCCATGTACGTTGTATCGTGAAGCAAGCTTGTGGAGGAGAAGGAAATGGTTCACGGAATCAAATGCTTTGTCCAGGTCAACGTAGATTACATCTAGCTGAGATTTTTTATCTATTGCAGAAATTATGTGATGGTTGAGAACAGTCAGATTTGTTAAACATGATTTTCCAGGGACGAAGCCATGTTGTTCTTCTGAGAGGTGTGGTTTGGTGAAAGTGAGGAGACGGCATTGTATTATTCTTTCGAAGACTGAAGAGTGTATAGGGACGATAGGTCTGTATGAGGAAATTTCGTGTTTGCTGTCTGATTTAAAGACACGAGTCAGGAAAAGTGCCGGAAGTCATGCACCAGTTGAGTATTATGGACAAGGGGATGCTGAGAGATGCAGAGGTGTTTTTCAGGAATATAGGGCTTATGTCTGATGGTCCGGTAGATCGGTTTGCGGACAGACATTTTAATATATTTTGGATTTCATCAGGGGTCGTTGAAATTTGAGACAGTGAATCAGAACAGACACTAGTAAGTTGAGGGGGACTGGGGATTGGTACGGGAACTGAAAAGGTTGAGTGAAAATATTCATTGAAATTTGTGGACCTCAATTCAAATGGGATTTCTTCACTATGGAGGTTTAGGTTAAGTGGAATTCTAGGAGTCTTTCTACGGGATGATATAAGTGTCCAGAACTTCTTCGGGTTATTCTTGAGACTTCCTGTCATGGAAGAAATGTAGCGGTTGTAATCTTCTGTCATATGAACTCTTGAAATTTTCCGTAGGTGAATATATACATTGCGTGGAGGATTAGGAACTGATTTCCACAGTGACCATGCTCGAGTTTTGTTTTGGAGAAGGAGTTTGGTGTTTTGACTTAGCCAGTGCGGGTATTTGTTGGATTTGGGTACGGAGAAAGGCACGTGTTGTTTAATGGCCGAGTAAAGGAAATCCTCGAACAAGGCCACTGTGCTATTTACTCAGCTGTTAGCAGGCACCAGGGAAGAGATGATAAATCCTGGTTGACAGCTTGTCAGTCGACCTTCCTCCAAAGAGGGAAAGTTTTCTTCTCGGCAGTTCGGCTGTTTTTATGTCTGCTGGCTGGGACAGGGAGGGTGGCTTCTATTGAACTGTGGTCGGTGTTCAGGATATCTCTTCCAACGGCCTCGGTGACATTACGCAGTGTTGAAAATATGAGTTCCAGTGTTTGGGATTTCCTTGTAGGGTGTAGATCGAACTGTTTCAGATGCAGACCATTTATACAATTTGATAAAATGAAAGTATCGATTGGGGGAGAGTTTATGGTACCATTGTCTATTGATGTCCAGGAGATATGTGAGTTAAAATCACCTAGCAACACTATTTCATTTTCTTGGTTGAGGGCAAGAACAGTAGAGTTGAAACATTCTTCTAAGGTATCAATTTTGCTGGTAGGTGGGCAATAGAAGCAACCTACGAGTAAATTCTTCCTTTTTGGGATATTAATCTCAACCCATATTATTTTGCAGGAAGTCTCTAAGTCAGGCCGATGTTTTGCCTTCAGTTTGTTAAGATCTGCGATTGCAACACCACCACCCCTTGAGGACCTATCACGCTGAAACACATTGAACTCAGATGAAAACGGAGGTTCCCCACATGATCTTGCTAAAGTGAACGATTCCAGAGTTACGGAGGGTGTGAAAGTGTTGTTTTTTTTTTGTTTTTTTTTTACTTTGACATTATCACTAAGGAAACTAATTATGTTCATACAGGATTGTGTTTTGTAAAAGCAAATACCGATTATAGTGGCCGGACTTTTTAAGGGGAAAGAGGCTTCCATAGGCCTAAGCCATATAAACCTGCGGTACGGAGAAACCCACTATGATCTATTAAAACTAATAAAAATACGCCTAGTGGACGTAAGAAAACGCGGGAAGAAATGTGTGCCGCTGTCGCTCAATCAATATTGAGCAGTCTCCAATTAAATCCATTTGCAAAAGAGCAGCTGAACTTCAAGTACAGCAGTCAACAATGCATGACCATATTAAAAGAGATTTGAAAATGAAAGGATTTAGACCGATGCATGTGAATGAATTAATTGACAATGACATGGAGCAACGAGTTGCAGCCTGCCGTGCTTTGTTGGCAATTTCCAACAGCCGTGTCGCGCCCAAGAGTGTTATTTTCTGATGAATGTGGGATATATCGCAGTTCACAGAGGAGGGAATGTGGTTTTCTGGTCTAAGGAAAATCTCATTATGTTCAAGAGTTGGAAAGGAACCCGCCTCGTGTTATGGTATGGGCCGGGATGTCATCACGTTGCTTGTGCGGACCTTTTTTTTTTTTTATGGGTACGTGAATGGAAACTCTTATTTGCATATGTTACAATCTTAGTTATTACATCAGCTTCAAGACAAGGGAATCATGGATCATGTGTGGTTACAGCAGGATGGGGCTCCAGCACATTTTGCTATTCAGGTGCATGAGTTCCTTGATGAACAATTTCAAGGCCGCTGGATTGGCCGTGGCTCACCAACATCTCCAGCCCCATTGAAATGGCCACCATGAAGCCCGGACCTTACCACGCCAGACAACTCATTATGGGGAATAATCAAGTCCCATGGGGCTCAACGTCGGTACACAACTAATGAAGAATTGCGCCAAAGTGTGGAGAAAGCCTTTCGCACCATAACTCCTGAATTGTTCCGGAAGATGTCAATGAATACTTGAAGAAGGATAGAACTATGCGTAACGCATGATGGTGCACATATAGATCCCCTGGATACATAGTGTTGTTGTTGTTTCCTATGGCTAGCCCGGATTCCAATCCATCAGCTTTCTTGCGTTCCAATAGAGTTGTGTAAGGTTTCCAGAAGTTCTAGCAGTCACATCAAGTTTGTTGCAATGTAGCAGGTGCCCCTTATCCATTTTACTTCCAGGTTCGTGACAAAGTGTGCATTCTTCAGATCTCAGGATGTTGATTCGTTTCAGATGAGCTGCAAGGCAGTCGTGGCCAGTGTTAAGTCTGAAGAAGGCTACAGCTTCTCTTCTTGGTGTTAATTTATATTGATCCCATTTAACATCAATGTCTTTCCATAATTTGGTTTCTGCTGTTTTCTTTGCCATTTCTTCATACCTGTTTTTGATAGTATTTTTCAAGATCCTTTTTGCTGACATAAAATCAGTCTGACTGACAGGTTGTTGTAGTGTGGTACCTTTTTTTGCTAATCTGTCTGCCTCTTCATTTCCTACTATTCCAACATGAGAAGGGATCCACTGAAATGAGATCTGTTTGTGGAGTCTTTGAAGGGTTTTTATCATACAAAAAATTTCTTTAAGTTCTTTATTTCGGGGCTTATAATTCGACGAGATGGCTTGGATGGCTGCTTTTGAATCTGTAATGATAACGCATTTTTGATAATCAATGTTTCTGCCTAATAACTGATGGAGTGCATGTGAAATTGCTCTTATCTCAGCATCAAAGTTTGTTTTGTTTTGGCCTACTGGGAAGTAGAGTGAGAAGAGAGATGAATGTATTCCTGCTCCAGTTCTATTTTCTTTGTCTTGTGAGCCATCTGTAAATATTTTTAGCCATTGGTTAGATGGATATCTTTCTTCTATTGTACAGAGGGCCTGGATACATAGTTTTTATATATAAGTACTCCACTATACAGTATAATGTTTTGACGAAGGGATATGGGGACTTCTCGAACACCCTGTAGTAAGGTATTTTATATGGTACTCCAATATCACCAAATTTCATGTTTATTGTCCTATTACATGAGTTAGTGGTTTTCAAGTTTTGAGAATGTACGGGGGGCACTGTTCTTTTGATTTGGTCATAGGAACCCATTTACAAAGTTCTAAATTACTACTAATTTTCGTTATTATTGCTCAAAAATACTTTTAAGTTATTAATTACCATATTACCAGGAAAGAAAGGAGGCGAAGAGAGTAGTGGCTGAGGAGAGAAGAAAGTGGATGGAAGAGTGGACAAAGATGATGAAGGAGGATAGTGAAGGTACAAAAAAGGTCCTGTATGGGCTGGTAAAAAATAAGAGGCGGAAGGATCCTGCGGATTATGTTAGAATGGTGAACAAAAGGGGACAAGAGATAGAAAGTAGGGAAGAACCGAAGAAAATGTGGAAAGAATATTTTGAAGAACTTCTGAACCCAAATGGAAACCACGGCGAGGAGGAAGAAATGGGGGAAGAGGAAGATGAAATGCAAACAGAAAAGGACTTAACATGGAAAGAAGTGGAAGATGCAGTGAGGAAGATGAAAGGAGGGAAGGCACCTGGTGTGGATGAGTTGAGTGTGGAGATGGTGAGAGCAGCAGGAGAGGTGGGGATACAATGGTTGTACCGAGTGATGAGGACAGCATGGAAGGAAAGGAAGACCCCAGAGGACTGGAAAAAAGGAATAATTGTCCCAATCTTCAAGAAAGGTAGTAGAGCAGAATGCAGAAACTACCGGGGAATAACACTGATGAGTCATTGTGCAAAGATCTTTGAGAAAGTTTTGGAAAGGAGGATTAGGACAAGTATAGAAGGAGGGATGAGGGAAGAGCAACATGGCTTCAGAGCAGGAAGGTCCACAGTGGATTTGATTTTTGCTGTAAGGCAGTTACAAGAACAGCACTATGAGTATGGAACAGATCTACTGATGGTCTTCCTGGACATTGAGAAAGCATATGACAGTGAATGCAGAAACAAAGTATGGAACAGAAGGATCTATTTCGAGATATTTGCTGCGGAGGTAAGACTCTAAGATTACTGCAGGTTAATTGTCAGAGTTTAGGAAATAAATTAATTGAATTTTGGAATCTCGTAGAGACGTATTCTCCGGACATTGTCATTGCAACTGAATCTTGGTTATATGAGGGCATAAATAGTAGCGAAATAATTCAAGGGACCTACGAGATGTACAGAAGGGATCGGGGGAAGCGAGGTGGTGGGCTATTTATTTGTGTGCGCAAAAATATAGCTAGTTTCTTAAAGTGGGCTGATATGGATCATGAAATGTTATGTGTACAAATTTCGGATAAAGGAAATAAATTCCCTCTTCAGGTGATAGGGGCGTATAGAGCACCGAAAGATAACCTTTCTCTCCTCGAAACACTGTATGATAAAACTTGTACGGGTAATGCTATGAAAAAGAGCATAATAATTGCTGGAGATTTAAACCTCCCCAAAGTAGACTGGTCTGGTGAGTCAACTAGCTGTGGTCAGGCTCAGAGCGCTGCAAATAAATTCTTAAGGGAGGGGGGATTTTCCCAAGTAGTTGACTTCCCAACTAGAGACAATAATACCTTAGATATTTATCTCGTAAGGCCTGTAAAGCTGTATATTAACTGTCTGAAAGTACCAGGAATTAGTGACCATTCTGGGGTTGAATTAAATATTAGATATGGTGACATTACAAAATTAGACTCTGATGTAGCAAAAAAGATCATATTCCAGTATCGCAGGGCGGATCAGGGCAAGTTTCAGGGGTATTTGAATGAGCTATTTGTAGGATGGGCATCGGAAGGAAATCACATTAATATCCTGTGGACTAACTTTTTGAAAATTTTAAATAGCGCTGTTGATAAATTTGTCCCATTTAAATTGCTGAAACAAAACCCAGATCCTGAGTATTACACACGAGAAATTAGGAGTCTAAAACGGAAAATTAGGAAATTATACAATAAAAGACATGATAGTGACAAGTATATGTTGAAATTTAAGTCCTTATCAAGAGAGCTCGTCTTAAAAAAGAGGGCTGCTCATGACAGTTATATGCAAGGTTTACTTGGTTCGGGAGGTGATGGGTGGAAAAAAATTCACAGTTATGTTAGGAGAAGAAAGGGAAATTCAAATAATTTGTCGATGATAATGTCCGGTGACGGTAAATTAATTACTGAGAAACAGGCCATTGCTAATGAATTAAATGTCTTTTACGGTAGTGTGTTCAATAAATCCAATAGCTGTGTGTTGGACCTTAACGACGAATCAGGGACTCCCCTGTTCCAAATAAACCAGTCAGCAATTGTAAAGCTAATACAAAAACTAAGTTTCAATGTATCAAAGGGTCCTGATAATATTGTTAGTGAAGTACTTAAACTAGGAGGTAGGGCCGTGGCACGATACTTGGAGGTGATGTTTAATGTGTCCATAAACAATGCGCAAATCCCAGATGACTGGAAAAGAGCTACGGTAGTCCCAATATTTAAGGGAGGGAGCAGACTTGAATTGGGCAACTACAGGCCGGTTAGCCTTACGTCCGTCGTTTGTAAACAGATGGAGCATCTCATTTGCGACTACTTAAGGGAACAGTGGGAAACATTATCATGGTTTAATGATAGGCAACATGGATTTCGGAAAGGTTACTCATGCGAGAGTCAGATGCTATCACTTTTTCATGACATTAGCGAATCGTTAGACCATGGAGTTTCAGTCGACGCCGTGGTTATAGATTTTGCGAAGGCATTTGATGTCGTTCCGCATGACATGCTACTCCATAAATTAGCTTCGACGAAGATTGATAGAAGAGTAATTTTATGGATCCAAGAATTTTTGACGGGTCGTTCTCAGAAAGTGAAAGTCGAGGGCATATTCTCGGATGAAATTACCGTAACGTCGGGTATCCCTCAGGGCAGCGTAATCGGAACTTGGTTATTTTTGGCGTTTATAAATGACTTACCAAATGGGATTCGCAGTGACTGTCGATTGTTTGCGGATGATTGTGTAATATATCGAAAGATACATGACTCACAAGACAATGCAGTGCTTCAAGAGGACCTGAACCTGGTCTATAAGTGGGCGATTGTAAATAAAATGAAAATAAACACAAGAAAATGTAGTCTCTTAAAAATAGGGAAAGTGCGAAAGCAGGATTTTCAATATAACATTGGCTCGGAAATACTTGTAGAAGAAGATTCTTGCAAATATTTGGGCGTTCACATAAGGAATGATATGAAATGGAGTAGTCATGTAGGATGTGTAGTTTCAAAAGCTTACAAATCCCTGCACTTTGTAATGAGGGTATTAAAAGGAAGTAGTACCTCTGCTAAAGAATTAGGCTATTTGTCACTTGTAAGACCTATTCTGGAATATGCCTCGGCGGTTTGGGATCCATATCAAGTAGGGCTCATCAATGAGTTGGAAATGGTACAAAGAAAGGCCGCTAGATTTGTGCTCAGTGACTTGAATCCCAGGAGCAGTGTGAGCCGTATGTTAAAGAAACTTGGGTGGGAATCACTGGAGGCTAGGAGGATGAAATCTAGACTCTGCGCTATGTACAACACGTATACAAATCAACCAGCATGGGGTGAGCTTATCAAACGATTGGGAAAGCCCACTTACATGGGTAGGAGCGATCATCCTTTCAAAGTTAAGGGCCGACCACAGCGAACAAATTATGGTAAATATTCTTTTGTAAACCGTGCCATTGATAACTGGAACTCTCTACCTGTCGCAGTCTTAGAGCCTTTTCCCAAATATATAGGTGTGTTTAAGAAAAGACTGACTATTTGTGTAAACACTCCAGTTTAATTGTTGTATAATTGTTATTGAATTGTTATGTATAATTATTTATTTGTTATGTATATACAATTTGCCACCGGGGGACACACCCCCCATTGCAAATAAATAAATGAATGAATGAATGAAAGTCCCTGGAGGATAGAGGAGTAGAGAAATGGACTATAAAGAGGATAAAGGAGATGTACAAGGTAAGTGTGAGCTGTGTGAAAGTGGGAGGAGAGAGATCGGACTGGTTAGAACAGAGAAACGGCCTGAAACAAGGAAGTGCACTGTCACCGTTACTTTTCATTGTGGTGATGGATGACATAATGACCCGAGTGGCACAAGTAATTGGGGAAGGAAAGATGAAAGCAATGGTGTTTGCAGATGATTTGATGATTTGGGGAAACGAGGAGGAGGTACAGGAACATTTGGACGTGTGGGAAGGAATAATACAAGAATATGGGATGAAATTTAGCATAAATAAGAGTGAGATGGTGATCACAACAAGGAAGAAGGAAAGAACCACAACGGGAATAACAATTGGTTGGGAACAGCTGAAGAAAGTGGAGAGTTTCAAGTACCTGGGAAGCCTGATGCAAGATAATGGAAGAAACGATAGAGAAATAAATGAGCGAGGGAGACAGGCAGAAGCATTCCGGAGGAGTGTGAGAAGCATGTTATGGAGCAAGGATATCCCTCAGAACAGCAAAAAGATCATATATCGGACGTACTATGTCCCTATCCTGACGTATGCCTCGGAGACCTGGGTTATGAAGGAAGGAAGAAGAGCAAAATACAGGTCAGTGAGATGAGGTTCTTGAGAAGCAGTATTGGAGCTACAAGGATGGACAGAATAAGAAATGAGAGGACCAGAGAATTAATGAAGGAGGAACCATTCCAGGATGATATAGAGAAATCTAGACTTAGATGGTATGGACATTTAAAACGGATGGAGGAGAAGAGGATACCCAGGAGGGTACACGAGACGAAGTGGGAAGGAAAGAGACCGAGAGACAGGTGGCTGAAGGGGGTGGAAGAAAGCGTGAAGAAGAGAGGAGAAGACTGGACAAGGGTGGAGGCTGAGAGATGGTGGGAAGACAGAAGACGTTGGAGAGGCTTGTGTTCCAAACAGACCCAGCCAGTGGCTGGAAACTGTGCAAGATGATGATGATGATGATTCTTGTCTTTCAAGATGGCCACTGCACTTTGCATTCAGTGTGTTATTCTTATGACTTATTTCAGCAAGGTCCAATGCATGGTGCTTCTTTCTTACTAAGTGTCATTTCAATTGCGCAATTATATTTTGCACGATTCATTATTACAATTTAATACTAAGGCAGCCACATCTTGAATGTTTGTAGCTGTTATTTTGCTTTGGGCATACAAAGACGCATGTAAGGTTCTACCTTATCAGAATTTTTTGTTAGTGTAGCTCTAAAACCTAGAGAGTTATTAATTTTTTTATTATGAAATTTCAAGATGACCACTGTGCTCCATATTCAGTGTGATAAATTTATCACTAACCCTGCTGAGGCATCGTATATAATACTGTAGTCCCCTCTCACCAAGCTTTGTCTAAATCAGGCCATGCCAACGCGAGCACTTAGTGCTTGCGCGCCCCAGTGCTTTTCCCCTCCCTCCCCTCTTTCTCCACAGTCAGACTAGGATGATGAGCAATGGATCGCTGACCTCACTTTCATGAAAGACATCACAGCGTATTCATCATCATCATCTTGTACAGTTTCCAGCCCCAGGCTGGGTCTGTTTGGAACAAAAGCCTCGCCACTTATTTCTTTCTTCCCACCATCTCTCCGCTGTCACTCTGGTCCAGTCCTCGCCTCTCTTCTTGACACATTCCTCCACTCCTTTCAGCCATCGATCTCTTGGTCTTCCCCTTGGTCGTTTCTTCTGCATCTGCATCTCATGTATCCTCTTGGGAATCTTCTTCTCATCCATTCTCTTTAAGTGTCCATACCACCTCAGCCTTGATGTCTCAATCCTACCTTGCAAGGGCTCCTCTTTCACCATTTCCCTGACCTTTTCATTCCTCACCCTGTCTCTTCTTGTTACTCCGATCCTACTTCGCAGGAACTTCATTTCACCTGCCTGTATTCTGCTTATGTCTCTTTTCTTCATTGTCCACGTTTCTGAAGCATAGGTCAGTATCGGGATATAGTAGCTTCTGTATAACACTTCCTTGAATTTTTGTGGGACATCTTTATTCCAAACTAAGCTCCTAATGCTTCTCAGAAATGCTTCTGCCTGTCTGCCACGTTCCGTAATCTCTTTGTCATTTCTCCCATTTTCCTCCACTATACTTCCCAAGTACTTGAGACTTTCCACCTTCTTCAGCTGTCCACCTCCAAGTGTTATCCCACTCATTGGTCTGTCCTTTTTCCTGGTCGTTAACAGGATCTCACATTTACTGATGTTGAACTTCCATCCGTACTCTCCCACTGTTTCTTCCCAAGCCTTCAGTTGCTCCTGGATTTCCTCCTCCTTGTTTCCCCAGACCATGAGATCATCTGCAAACACCATTGCCTTCATCTTATCTTCTCCTATCTTTCCTGCTATCCGTGTCATTACCTCGTCCATAACCACAATAAAGAGAAAGGGTGACAGCGCACTACCCTGTTTCAGGCCACTCATTTGTCTGAACCAGTCTGTTCTTTCCCCTCCAACTTTCACACAACTCACACTTCCACAATACATCTCCTTCACTCTGCCTACAGTCTCTTTTTCCACTCCCATGTTTTCCATTGCTTTCCAAACCTTCTCCCTACACACACTATCATAGGCCTTTTCGATGTCCAGGAAGGCCATCAACAGATCCTCTCCAAATTCATAGTGGTGTTCCTGGAGCTGTCTCACTGAAAATATGAGATCCACTGTTGATCTCCCAGGTCTGAATCCATACTGTTCCTCTCTCAATTTTCTCTCCACTTTGGCTCGTATTCTATGATTTAAATATTTAAATATATTAAATATTAAAATGATTTAAATATCTTGTTGCAAGGCAAAAATAAATTAATCAGTACTATGTGTGACCGTATTGAAAGTTTTAAATTGCAGCTTGTGCTTTTTAAAAGTCAGCTTCAAGAAGGAAATTGGGACAATTTTCCCTCTCCAAAATCCTTGATTCCCGAGGATTCATGCCCTTGCCCTGAAATTTGTTATGTTCAGAACAACGTTCCTTTGTGAACAAATGTTTACAATTATGAAAATGAAAATCCACAGCCTGCTTCCAGTCTCCGACCGGGTCAGGAATGGAATGAATGAAGCCCCCATCTAGCGGCGAGGATATGAACTGTGCCGGCTGCCGAGGCCTGACGCACTCCTCTGGGGCAATGATTAAATGAATGACAGATGAAATGGTAGTGGAGAGTGTTGCTGGAATGAAATTTTGACAGGGAAAACCGGAGTACCCGGAGAAAAACCTGTCTGCCTCCGTTTTGTCCAGCACAGATCTCACATGGAGTAACCGGGATTTGAACCACGGACTCAGCGGTAAGAGGCCGGCGTGCTGCCGCCTAAGCCACAGAGGCTGTCTTTACAATTATGAATATTGACAAAACAAAAACAAGGCCAAGTTTTTCTTAAGCTTCCTTGGAAGCTATACTGCGGATTGCAACTGCCAAAACGATTGTTCCAAATATCGGAAAATTAGTGGCTTCAAATCGATGCCAAAGATAAACAAATAATGTTGAAAATTAGTGCAAAATCAGGAGCGTAATAAAACTATTATTACTGTCTGTACACAAAAGTGGCATTATTATTATTATTCGTTTTCTTACCGGTACTCCGCCTGGTGCGCGCTGATTTGCCCAGCCCCATTCACCAAATAGCAACACCATGACTCTCGCCTCGCTGAGCACTGCCACTATACGTTCCTCTCCTACAGCAGAGCATCGATGCTTTCGCTGGTTCCGGCCGGTGTTCGCGAAGCACCTTAGTTGGCGTGGCCTGGTCTAAATTGTGCGACTACATACTGAGTTACTAATTTGTATATTTTAACAGCATGCCTAGCCACCATCTTGAATGTGAGGAATCTCTGTTCTTTGGCTTTGGGCATACAAAGATGCTTATAAGGTTCTACCTTATTACTAAATTTCCATTATAGCTCTATGATCCTGAAAGTTATTAATTTATTTTGAAATTTCAAGGTGGCCACTGTGTGCCTTATTCATTGTGATAATCTCTTAACTAACACAATCAAGGACCCTTATGATACTCATCTCTTGCCAAGATTTGTATTCATTACACAATTAGTATCCTAGTTGTCGATTTTAATGTTCTAATAGTTCGCGTAGCCACCTTCTTGATCGTATGGAGTTCCCGTTCTTTTCCCTTGACAAAACAAGGCCACATATACCATTAGTTACCATTTAACTTATTTTCATTACTGTAGCTCTTATGTGTTGAGAGAGTTATTTTATAATTTCAAGATGGCTGTTGCACAGAATATTGAATCTCATGTAGTCGTCATGTTGGTAGCAGTTAATTACCTGTAAGCCAAGTACTGTGAGCATTGACTCATTGGATCATACATTATGAATTATAATGCTTGCATGTTTTGCATGGCCACCATCTTGAAATTATCAGGCTGATGACCTTGTAGTTTGTGCTCCATACGTTTCCTACATGGAAGTTTGTTTCTCCTAAATTTGGTAGAGATCCAATGATTAGTTTAGTCGTAATTCGATTTAAGAATTGAACACTCGGGTGGCTGCAATTTTGTTTTTGTTAAGATGGCAGCAATATAAAACATGACACTGAGGTGCCCTTTACTTGTGCTACCTCTGTACCAATGATTCAATTCGGTTTTGTCATTTGGGAATTGATAGGGGTGGACTGACATACACATGCGGGCATTTGTCCCGTGTAGATCTCCTAAGTCTACTTTCATTTTTTACAAAAGTATAAAGTAGACTAAAAATATAGTCTTACCATTATTATTTCAAAGTGGTTTATTTAACTAATATTTCGGGTGTTCTTTGTTGTGTTATCATTAATGTTGTTTTTCTTGAAGTGGGCACTGAATTTCCTGATTAAAAGTAATGGAAATCTTTATTATTTAGTTTGGTGAATCATAGTTGTTCGAATATTAACTCAGTTCTCTCTCCTCTACTTCAGTGTGCTGAAATGCTATCTAATCAGTACCATTGAATTCTCTTAAACATTTATTTGGGCTAAGTTATGAATTTAATTGGTAAAGAAGTAATAACATAACTAAGAATATGTGATTATGTAATAGTTTTGGGTTGGTGAGTACTGAAACCTCTTCTTGAACAGGTACGTCTGCTACTTGAGAATAAGAGAGTATTGGAAAACTTGTTTGTTGTGTAATTTAGTTTCAGCAAGATTCACCAAGCTGCTCTGAAGTGCCTCACATAGGTCACTTCTCTTTTAAATGACAAACTCTCTTCAAAATGCTGAGTGACCATGTTATTGCTTGTTACACCAGTGTGGGTTTATCTTCATTTTTAGCCACAGTAATACACACTCTATCTGGAGCTTTTTCCAATGGAATGCAGACTAAATAAATCAGAAACCCCTATGGAAGTTAAATTGGCAGGTGAAAAGATTAAGAAAGTAGGAGACTTCTGTTACTTAGGAAGCAAAATAACCAGTGATGGATGAAGCAAAGAGGATATAAAAAGTACCAGTAGGTTGGCTCAGGCAAGGAAAGCATTTCTGCAGTAAAGGAATCTGTTCACATTGAATATAAATGTAGGTATTAGGAAGTCATTTTTAGAAGCCTTTGTCTGGAACATGGTGCTATATGGAATTGAAACTTGGACTGTTGGCACATGAGAATAGAAATTTGAAATGTAGTGTTACAGGAGAATGATGAAGATCAGACGGGTAGATTAACAAATGAAGAGGTATTAAGACGAGTGGGAGAGGAGAGATGTTTCTGGCGACTGCTAATGAAGAGAAGAGATAGGTTGGTAGGACATATACTAAGACACCCAGGAATAGCAAACATAGCTATGGAAGGAAGGGTCAAGGACAAAAACTGGAGGGGTACACCATGGTTAGAGTATGTTAAACAGATCGTCTCAGATGCAAGGTGTGGTAGCTATGTAGAGATGAAACGATTAGTCAAAAGACTGAAGATTCAAACACAGTTGGGTGAACAAGACCAGTATTAGAATGCATGAAACGTACACAGTTTCATTTAATTTTGGTTATGTTCATTTTTTTATTTTTTTTAATCCTCGCAGAATAATTAAAAAGTACTTTTGCATCCTGAATTATTCCAAAAGTATTATTGTGTAATTTAGGTTACAAATATCTTTTTTAATTATTAAGCTAGAAAGGTAAAATTAGAGAAATCAGGTGATTTGTTGGACAAGTCCGTCCAGCTTTCCATGCCTGGTCGTTCCTTTGCTGAGGCAGAGAGGAGACCAGCCTTGGTATGAATGTACGAGTAGTAGAGAAGTGTGCAACTGCTTGGCAGACTTCTGGTCGTGTGCAAGGTGGAAGTGACTTGTTATCATGTCCCTTCCAGCTGGTAACGTCCAGTCATATGAACTGGGCTGAGCTGCTCATTTCTCCACTGAGGTGGAGAGGAGTCAGCCGTGCTGTGAAATGTGAGCCAAGTTCCTGGATATCCCTGCAGTAGATGCACTAGACTTCACACCTAAATGACAGTCAAAACTACAAAAGTTCTAATATTTCCTACTGAAGAATCAATGCCTAGTCAAGTAGTATGAAACAATTCCCAAAAGACAGTAGAACATGTAAGACAGCTACTTACCATTTCATTAGTCTAAAAGTGGTACCTCGTAAGTCAAGATTTGGCCATATTGACATATTAAAATTTGTGGCAAAAATAGCTTTACCTTCCTAGAGTAGAGTACCCGCAACAAGAGCTTGCCGAAATTCAACGATGCCCAGAGACCAATATCAATCGGCGTATTTTAATGCTCATTGCGGGGCTCCTGTGTGTCCCCGGAATGCTGATTACCGGGCTCACTGCATTCTTCAACCCTGTGGGCTCGCTGTAAGACGTGGTATATAGCTGTAAATCAAGCGTAGAGTGCAAGGAAGCAGCAAACAATGTAGACTAATTAGGCTATAGGTTACTGTGTCCTGGCTCAGGTAATAACTACTGTGTAAGGCATTACATACACGGGCTGAGATCTCACTTAAACCCCAGTCACAGTTCAGCCTGCCAAGCCTCCGCCTGGGCTGACGGTCCGTTCAGAGCTGCTGCCAGTGAGCTAATGCCACTACCGAGCCCACCCGAACATTGCGGAAATTCTGCGCAGTCGTAAGTCTTCCAACAATAAATTTCCCTCAGATATTTATTTTTTGACGTACGTGGTTACTTTAGGAAGGTAAGCTATTTTTGACACAAATTTTAATAAACAATTCTCAATCTGGCCAAAACTTGACTTGCGAGGTACCACTTTTAGACTAACGATTTGCGAAACAACGTTCTATAGATGAGCATAACACTGATAGGCCCAGTGTATCAGGCCATCTACAGTACAGTAGAGAGGTTGCTAATACTAACAGATGTAGAATAAAGTAGGCTACTCTCTTTTTGGAAAATTTAGCTTTGAGCCATAATATCTTTATTTAACCACTTAATATGCAATAAGCAATTTCATTTATAAATATCATTAAAGAAAATAATTCAATGATATAGATATTTATATCAATATACTGTATGTACATATTGTGTTGTGTACTAACTACTAAGTTGTTAAGTATTATGTGTATATTATTGCTTCGAAAGTGTTACTTATTACATAATGTCTCAGATTCATAAGAGATATGTCATATTGTCAAATTAAAAGTATACAGTATAGCAAAGCAGAGGTTAGAAATCAGCAGGCAACTTCAATTATCTTCCAATAATGATGATCAATGCAACAGGCTCACAGGACATTCAAACTTTCTCCAGTATCAATTTGGAAATTACATCAAATCTTTATGTAATAATAGCACCATCTTAATCCTCTATATTACCTATTAAAAATCCTCTATGATATGCTACAATTGATTAAGAACTACTTGAAGTTGGTAAGACATACATGTAAGAAAGAGAACACTAGGTAAAACATATCAGGAGACATTGTAGTGATTTGTGTTGTAACAAGATTCTGCATAACTCTGTGCTGCTTGCTCATACTCTGAGACCTTCAGCCTCCATCTCGTTTGTTGTCCACAATATCACACCTCAGAGACCTTCTTGGCACTTAGTACCCTATTCATAACATTCTGCACTTGCGCACACATGGTAAACAAATCCATCATTAGAATGAAATGTACATAATTATTTATTTAACTCTCTAGCTGGTAATCCTGAGAAGTTGTCCAACTAGCTATATGCTGAAAACAGTGTAATACAGTATACTGTAGATTATCTGGAAGACGTTACCAGAAGGAGGGCTAATTGTTATGATACACATCAAATTACATCTTGTTAAATGGATTGCAGTGGCGGCTGGCAATAAGATTGCAGTGTTGCACAACAACAAGATTTTTTCATAAAAAATAATAATAATCTATTTAGTAATAAAAGGCCACTTATGCTTGTGAAACATTGTTCCAAATTAAAAATGAACAAAGAACTGATCAGCTCCTCAAAACGGAAAGAAGAATCATTAGAACGTGCATAAATAAAAAGTATCAGGTTGAGGGACTCGGGAGGATTCTCCCAAATGAAACTGTCTTATCGTGAGATTGATCCAATCACCAGCACAATGAAGAAGAAAAGAATTTCATATTTTTTTCTCATCTTACGGCTTCCAGAAAACAGAATTGTATGCCAACTAGTGATGAGAAATCTAGAAAAGAAAACTGGAGGAAAATTGATCCAAGAAATCCAACAAGATCTCGACTCAAGATAACAGATGCCGAGGAGAAAATAAAATTAACACCATTCTTAAAACTCACAAATTTTCTGCAGAAATGACACATAGAAAGCCTATGGAGATTTCAGATGAGTTGAGAATATCCCGATCTGAAAGAATGAAAAAGTACTGGAAAGAGCGCAAGAACCAAGCAGTACTACCTTCAAAGCAGAAGTGATTGCGGAAAGACTCCAGTGGTCCAATGTGACCAATCAAGATTAATAATAATAATAATGAGGCTATGCAAATCCTCTTACAAGCATATGGATTCATAGTTTTTGTTCTATAATAAGTCAGGAAATCTTGTACTATAAACTCTTTGAGAAAGCAAAGTGCGCCAGCAGTATATGAGCGTTCGCCATGTGGTTGTTGCCAGGCTCAGCACCGACCAGATCTCGATAGTGGAGGGTCTGGCAGAATGTTAGACCGGATAAGTCCTATCCCAACAGTTAACTCGGCTGGTTGTGGCCCACTGATTTCAACAAGGGAGGAGAGGGGCGGACAAAGACAACCAAAATGATCCGTCTACTGCCGATTGTTTCGCAATGTAATTTGCACATGAGTGCGACACTTGTGGTTTTTTCTCGCCCTCGTATAGAGCTTGAACCATTCCCTTATCTCCAAAGTCTATGTATTGTAATATCTTTTCTTTATGAGCGATTATTCCGCTTGTTTAGAAACCAAATATATGTTTTTAATCAAAGTAAGCCTCGCCCCAATTGACTCTTTCATTTGCTTTTATCATTCTCCGTTTATGAGAATAATGAAAGTGACGATTGTTACCTTCGTTATGACATGGTTTGGGAAGTCATGACACTTAATTCGGTCTAGTCTTCCGCCATGATGTAACCTACACGTGTGCGAGTCGTTCTCTTACTGCATGGGAGGCTCTATGCTTGCCACCCTTAAATTTTGCTTCCAGAGAAGTTACAAGTACTTTCATAGCAATATTTTTATTTTATTTGTGTACGTATTTTATCACGTGTTTTTCCCTTTCATTGTGTGGCAATTGCCCTGCAGAAGAGGTGAGTTGTATGTGTGTTTCTGGCTTTCTTTAGGTACGCATTGCAAGCCATGTTTAGGCCATATACTCTCATCCCTGGTTTTTTTTGGCGCAGTTTATGTAAATTTCCCTCCCAATGCTTGGAGATCTTTTGGCTGGCTGCCTGTGTGTGAGGTATTTATTGAAATGTGGGGTCCTCGGAGCAATGTAGGACAGTACGCTCCTGCTTGCATTTGGATATCATACATTTTCGGATTATATCGTTTCTCCCTTGCTAGCTTGTCAATGATCACACGAGATGGTCTTACATATCCTGCAGGATAAGTCCTAGCCACATTGTTGACATATGACCATCATTTTACATTCTTTGTGCTCAAATAGTGCCACAATTTATGTGCCAGTTAAGATTCTTTCTAAGTATTCTAATTTCATTTTACTGTCGAGTATACGTTTTTCTGTATGACACTCTTTTGTTTACTGGTTCCTTGCATAATGTTTTGTCTGCAACTCCTCTCCCCCCTGTTCCTTTCCTTGCTATCTCACTTCTGCTACAAACTCGCATGTCATATTGCTCTCATAATTCAGTGATCTCTATGCGCACATTATTTCTTTAGGTTTTGCATATGAGCTCTGACCATCGGTTGTTAATATGAAAGTATCCTTCTGCCTTTTCATAACGTCATCTTCTCTCTAATTGGGCTGGAAACTGCGGAAACTTAGCAACTACTTTTGCGGCTGTCCATGTTTCTTTTACGGTCCTTCATCGTGTCTAATTTTATCCATTTCCTTTTTCCTATTTTGCATATTTGGACACACTGTCCATTTCACTGCATCGTTAGTTTGTATTGTATTTTCTCGTTCCCTTTTTGATTTAATACATGTTTTTCTCATGCTGTTACAGTCTCGTGTTATCCTATAATAGTATAGTTGACCATATCTCATCCCAACTTTCCTTGTGTTCGACCCACGAATCCCAACTTGATTTTGAGAGGTTGATTTCGAATGAACTTGTATTCTTCCATAAGAATATACGTTCGTCCCCAAGCCTCTGGTAATGTCCACATTGGATTTTAGCGTTCGTACATCGCGGGCCCAACAAGAATCCTAACCATTCCACTATGCACTCTTGCCATATGATTTACACCAATGTACGAAACCTTCATTGGGATATATGCTCTACTATCATGCCGCAAATAGTAGGTAAGTAATCGTCATCCATCCTGCTCCAAGTAAGAGGTTCAAGTTTATGCTGATTTGTCCTTGTGAAGTTATTCAAATATGATGCATTTCATCCCAAGGCGAGTGTGGTGTTCTCTGGACTGCGGCATTCGTGACAAATAGGCTACATCAATTTTACCGCGCACATGTATACCGTCCTCTCTGATATCAAGCAGTCTTTTACCCTACTTCCCCCCTCCTTAGTGAAAATAGTGCAACACCCAAAAAAATTATCTGCCAGCCGCCACTGGTGGATTGTTGAGTCCTGCCAGTGTATGCTCAAGCTATGATAAATTATTGCTTAATTTATTTTTTATGGCAACTTCTTCAAGAACAAATAAGAACATGCTCATGCTAACATTAGTCAGGGTGTCCGAAGCAGCAAAAACTAGCTTTAGAAAGACATGTCTTAATAGTTTTCTCTTACTCGAAGGAAATCTCCTAGATGATGCAGAAGCTGGATACCATGAAATATAAACATGTTGCCCAATTGCTGCTAATTGATCCTCAAGAGTTCCTCTAACTATACTCATCAACTTGTGTAAGTACATCATCAAAAATGCAACTTATAATAATTTAAAAAAAAATGGTTGGACATTAGCAGCCATTATCAGATTGAAGAAAAAAGTAGAAAAAAAGAGCAAATTCAGTTAAGATGAGAGAAACAAGAAGTGGAGTACAGCTTGGTGGCTTATCACTCCTGTCAGAATATAGGAAATGGAAATAGAGAAAAAGAACTAGGCCATATTAGTGATCTCTCAGTGATTTCTGTATAAAGCAAGTTATCTCTGAGATCTAATGTTCCCTACACCATTCATTAACAGTAACTTTTCTGTATGAGAGAAAACGATAGATGGGTCATAAACCAGCACAAACAGACACAAAAGTGAAAAAAATGATGGTGGGGCAATGTTAGAAAGGAAGAGATAAAGCTTCTGAGTGTGCTGGATGTAGACAGAAGCTGTATAAGGTACAAGAGGTTGGCAAGGCAAATGGACTCAGCTGCAGAAGCTGACCTGGAATTCCTGCAGGTATCATTTGCTCTGCTGGCAGGATAATAAAAGATGATAGATGAGGTAGGGAATGTGATGTGGCTGTAAAGTTAGGATATAGTGGAGGCACTTGAGGCTTGTAGACTGAACACACTGAAAGGCATAGCAGTCTATAATGACAGTATTTGTGCCCTTCTGTTTAAATAGTTTTGTGTATGTAGAAACACATTTACCATTCCTTCCTTTTCTTGCTCTGTAGCATTCTTTCTCTCTCAAATTTCTCCACTTCTCTCATTGTACTTGTACCACTACTTCTAATATGTGCTGAAGTTGCTGTGATATTTGCTTTTCTTTTCATAGTTATAATTCATTAGCTGGCCCCTTGGTATAGGCTTGCCTCTCGCCTAGAAGGCCCCAGGTTCAATTCCTGGCTCCACCAGAAATTTAAGATCTGATGTGAAGGCAAGAATGGGGTCCACTGAGCCTCGTGAGGACAGTTAAGTAGTTACTTGACAAGAGAAGTAATACTCCATGACCTAAAACCAAGGTAATGCAGCTGAGGGACTTTGTGTTGGTCGCATGTCCTCCGCAATTTATAAGCTATGAGCTCGGCTCATGCGTCCCAATCATGGGTTACTTATAGTTCATGTCAACATTGATTTTCTTTGTGTCTCCTGCATCGTTGGAGAGTAAGATTTCCTCTTAACTCACATTTTATGCAACTTGCCTCATTAGAGTATGTTACTTCTTGTAAATTTCAAAACATCTATAAAATATCAGAAACAAAACTGCTAAACCTGGCAATTCTCAATTCTGAGCTATGTGATCTTTCTTCCCTGACATATTTTGACATACACTGTATCTCAAAGTAAACAAAAGTTATTAACATGTTCAGTAACATCAAACAACATGACTGATATAATAGCTTAGGCTTTCACGGCCGGCGTTCATAATTAAGTACAAGTTTTTCGGGCTTTTAGGCCATGGTCCAGACAGGATATCTCCCGACGTTTCACCGGAAACTGCGTCCAGCATTATCAAGGGTTCCGCTCCTGACTGCGGACCAAGGAAAGGAGCGGATAATGCCGGACGCAGTTTCCGGTGAAACGTCGGGAGATATCCTGTCTGGACCACGGCCTACAAGCCCGAAAAAATTGTACTTAACATGACTCGAGGCTTGTTATAAATCTGACTTTTACACTCCAAGGCTGTCTAGCATGTAGTTCAATGTTTGTCTTGTTATAGTTGATCAGCAATATCATGTTCTGTGAACTGGAGCATCAGTTAAGATTCAACAGTTTTACAATTTTTCTTCTGATTAGACATCTTTATAGAAATATTTTACTGAAGGTAGACATACAAACAACTTTTGGACAGGTAAAGAATAAAATCCAGAAAAAGCACAAATACAGTACAGTAATTACAAGCAGATACAGGTGGAGACAGAAATAAACAACAAATGAAAAGAAAGAACAAACACACACACATAAGAAAAGACCCGAGGACAATCCTACAACCAGACAGACATTCATGTCATCAATCCAGTCGATAGCTGTTCAGCGCTATAGTCTTCAACAAGCTCATTTCAACCCCTCATCTCATCATGTTCTTACATTGCTCAAAACATTTCATAACAAGAGGTAGATGGTGTAGGAAGAAGTTAATATCTGCCAAACACAGGAAATGGAAAATAATGAACTGATTGGATTGATGGTGTGAAGATGATTTGTACTTGTCTTTCCTCTTTCACCAATCAATGTGTGCCCTTTTTCCATGTTTCTGTCCTTTCCATGACCAATTATCATCTGCAAATATCATACAAAACAAATTTGTAATATCATATCCTGCATGTCTAGTACAATAGCAATACTCCTAATTCCTATACCATAATGAATTCGACTTTCTTAATTTCGGTGGTTTATTGCAGTGACTTGAGTCACACACAGAGTAGGTGTACTTTATACAAGAAAAGAAAAGAATTGAGGTCATATTCTAATTGTGAGCATCTTGGTTGATCTGTCAGTGCAGTAACTAAGCATAAAAATTCAAACTTGTAATTTGGCATGGCTCTTGACCTTGCAGTCATAAGTATAGAACTTTTAGAAGCTATTTTTCAACATTGCATTAATAATCTAATCTAACATTAGATCCTTTTTTATGTGGAATCCAAATCAAATCACTAAACACCTCACAAATCTCACATGCATCAAACGCAGTCCACCTTGGTATAAGGCAAGCAGCTTGGCTGCTGTGTCATTCATGCTCCTTTAACTAAAAGTATGGTTCTTTACACTGAACATTACAAGAGTTAAATTGGACAACTACTGTACGCTGATTGCAGCCAAGTAGGAATTTCTTCTAGATACAATGAATTAAATATTTATTATCCCAGTGGAAATCGATTAACACAGGAGTGAGACAAGGTTGCGGTCTTTCCCCTCTCCTGTTCATAATCTATATGAATGCTCTTATACGAGAATTTAGAGAAACAAGACATGGCTCCATCCACATTAACAGAAATCTACAGCTGGACGCAATATTATTCGCAGACGGCTTAGTGCTGGTTGCCACCTCAGAAGATGATTTACAGCATTCAATGTATAACATGTATAACTAGTCTCAGAAAACTACTCAATGGAAATATCTCTAGAGAAAACTAAGATAATAGCATTCTGTGGCACGGAACCAGTAAGAAGTAAGATCTGCTTGGATAATAACATTTTGGAAAGAGTAAACGATTTTCAATACCTTGGTTACAAACTGTATTTCCTTGAAGAAGTGGACATTCCCGAGAAAATCTTTAAATTCAACGGATGTTTAGGAATCATCAATAAAGTTTTTAGACCATCATTAGTTCAAAAACACACCCGAACAACAATTTACAAAACCTTAGCAAGACTAGTACTTTGTTATGGTAGCGAAGCGTGGACCCTGAGGAAATGCGATGAGAGACGAATAACTAGCGCCGAAATGAAATATATGCGACGAACAGATGGAGTCACTAAGTGGGATCACAAACGAAACACAGAAGTGCTGAATAGTCTTAACAGCAGACCTATATTGGAATACATCCATGAATACCAAAGAAATTGGCTAGGACACCTCAACAGGATGGACAGAAGCAGGATCCCTAAAGCAGTCGTCAACTACTTCCCCGGTGGGAAAATATCTCTAGGTCGCCCCAGGAAATGATGGCATGAACATTCAAATCTTTTGTATAGACCGTAACAGTTCCCCTAGGATTAACTCATGAAAGGAGGAGGATGATGATGATGAAGATGATGTTAGACAGTTCTATTACAAATAAAAGATCTCAAAACATCCAGTGTGGACTGGATAACTACATTCCCAATTGTTATTATGTGATCCTCTCACATACACTAACAAGGAGACTGAACCAGATCAACATTTTACTTTACAATGAAACATGCGAAGAGAGGACAAAGCAATAAGCTCCATTTTTCTTATGGTTCCATATTGATTTACAAAGTAAAGTATGGAAATTTGAAAAACTGTCCACCATAGCTATACAGTTTGAGCATTTATGACTTACGGTATTCAGTTCACCAAGTAGGCTATGTGCCTTCCTCAACTGGATGCCTTTAAGGTCAAACATTAAAAAAATTGGATATTTGATGGTTATGATGATGATGATGATGATGATGATGATGATGATAACAATGAATGCATAGGACAGGATGACAATTAAAAATTCATTGAAAACAGTTGAATTAACTTTTGATGCCACTGACAAATATTCTTATTATATAAAATAATGTGAAAATTGTCTTGTCCTTTTTTTGTGTCGGATTCTCTTTTCATTATGCAGAGTATCGGCTATCCTTAGTGTGTTTTTACCACACTATCTCCAGGAAAATGCCGGAATAGTGCCTTACTTCAAGACTCGGGGCACCTACCTCATCCCTCTCCCTTAGCATAGTTACACACACTACTGCAGTCATCACACAAACACAGGTTATCAGACAAATTTAACACACACCCAACTACATGGGGCTAATGACTAAGATCGCTCTAACCCTTAAAACGAATTAACAAGAATGTTTTTCTTTAGACTTTTCAAATTTTCAATATTGTAAACAAAAATACTTTGCATAACGTAAACTACCGTTATTTGGAAAGAGAGAATCCTACACAAAAACAGGACAATACTATTTTCACATTATATAATACCGCAATATTTTGTCAGTGGCACTAGAGATTAACTCAACTGTTTTTAATGAATTTTTAATTGTCATTATGTCCTATGCATTCATCATTGTCATCATCACATACCCAATTTTCCAATGTTTGACATTAAAGGTATCCAGCAGATGAAGGCACATATGTAGCACCAAAACATGTACTGAACTGAATAAGTCATAAGTACACAAATTGTATTCATAAGGTCGACAGATTTTCAAATTTCCATACTTCAGAAGAAAGTATGCATGTTGAAAATAAGAGTAGGCTACGGTATTCATTTTCTGACTTTTTATTATATCAGCCACACAAAATATGATTCTCGTAAGTATAGCAATTAACCTGCTTGGAGTAACAATGCAGAGGCATTATCAGATTTGATCAAATACGAATAAAAATATTTAAGGAGGCTTTAAAGTTGCAGTCGTCACATAAAATGTTATGGAAATTTGCACGAGGTAATACGGGTATGTTATGAGATGGAATGAAAACCATCCTCTGAAGAAGGCATGAGCACTCCTAGATGCAAAAAAGACTGAGAGGTGCCCTCAGATGACATGGTGGTCCACCATAAAAAGGAACTTGGAGTGAGCTCAAGTGACTCTAGTGGCAACACAGGATTGAGAGTCCACCCCAATTAATGGGTAAAGCCTAGGGCAAAGAAGAAAGAAGCTGTAGCAATGTTTTCATATAATGGAGGGAATTTGTAAGTAAATTGAAAATAAACTGATACAGTACTCATTTAACTCATTTTTTCTAAACTGCTTCCTTTTAAAAGATAAATCATAAACAACCATTGCTTGCCAGATCCGACCTAACTTCGTCGCTCGTCCTGACACCTACCATAACTAGGACATGTATTGGCTTCTATTGAATCTACTTTGATCGTGGGGTAACAAAATTTCTCTTTGATAAACCAAAATATTACTTGACACCATGTTCAAGAAAACAACTTGTGTGCGTGATCTAGAAAGCCAGGACACTTGTCCCCTTATTTCTCCTTGTGTGTGTCAATCGATCTGGTGCCGTCTCATTGGCAGTGAAAACTTAGCCAAGCAAGATTGGGAGTCAGTCTCATAACAATGGTTATGCTCCTATCTTGACAATATGACACATGATAATGTTACAATATTCTATAATCATTAATGTTAGTTTCTTACTTGTACTGTTCATGGTAAAAATTAGTCTCATGTTAGATTTAACATTCACAACCATGTGTGTCTCATGTTGCTCCAAGTAATGGGGTGAGCTGCTACAGAGCATTTGCTTGGTTTTGTTTCAAACATGCAATTCATTGCAAAACCTGTCAAGTTTGTGCCATTAAATTACAAAATACTGTCGAAAAGTAATCACAAAATTCACAAACAAAAGTATATACAGTAGATCCTGTCTCAAGTCATCTATTTAATGTTAAATTATTTGCTACCCTGAACAAAACCTTTTCCATCAGGTAAAATTGGATTAAACATGGTCTTCAGTCTTAACTTCAAGTAATTTGTTGAACTTGATGTTTATTTTTACTCAACATCTCAATGGCTATAAGGTTTTCTATGAAATTGCAGGCTATTACAAAAAGATGTAGGAATTCCATTTAATGTCACTGTAGATGTTATTAAACAGTGTTTTTCTTGACACAATAAAGAAAAGAATTCATTGCCCAATTCATGAATAATGAAGAAAGTCATAATAATGTGACAGTTCAGTGTTAAACTTGCAGTAGGTCAACTGTCATATGTTTGACAACCCAGGCACACAACAACCAAGTATTCTAGAATTCCAAACAATGAAACGGAGAGAATAGAGACCGCTGCTCTTGAGTAATGTTAATGGGCTCACAACTAATGTGAGGCATCTGTTTCCTGTCACAAATAGGGTTCACTAGTTGTACATTTTCCTCATATACAGTTTTTGTTACCCTCAAATGCACCTATTATTTCAGCATGAATATACTTCGAGTATGCATATATAGGTTACTTAAGCAATGGGTAAATGTACTTTTTAAGATTTTGTTTTGTTTTATCTCCTGAGTTAACACTCAGCATACGTCACTGATGGTATTAATGATGTCAACGATTCCCCCCCCTTAGGCACGAATGGTTTTGTTATAGAGTTTTCTATAAAATTTGGTGTAACTATAATATATATGTGATAAACATACCATATTATCAAACAGGGCTACTGACATTTCAGTTACCAAATGCACATAATTTCAGTGTTGCCTTTGACTACATACCCACCAGTGTGCTTTACCAACAGATGCCACTTTGCAATGTTGCCAGACATTCAGTGACCACATTTTGTAATGTTGCAATAATTATTTACAGCTATACTGGTACACAAGGATTTGGCCGAGTATTCATACTGTTATTTGAATGACAAAAATGAAAGAGGGCTTTTCTTTCTTGGGATATAACTTTCTTCAGATCATAATAATAGCTTAGAAATGAGTAGTCAGAAGTCATTGTTGAGGTACACTTTGCCTATCTACTTGTACAGTCATGCACCACGTGTTATGATCCATTAACAGGGTAAATCACTGCAGGCATGTGACATACACTTTCTATTTTTCCTAATTGGTGCTTCACTGAAGCAAATTGTGTAGTGTTTGTAAATTATGTACCTCATTTGCCACCGAGGTTGACACCTCATTGCAAATAAAGTGAAGTTAGTTAGTTAGTTATTGTTGTTTTAAGGGGCGGAACTACGAGGTCATCTGCCCCCTAAATAAAGTGATTTTGAATTGTCAAACACATTGTGCTATATGTATCATTCCTTGGTTAAGTTTTGAGTGGGTACCTTCCAACCAATTGAGAATTATCAGTGGACATACGAGAAGCTTATTCCAAGAGGTACCAAATCCAAAAAATGAGAAATTGACATTATGATGAAAATCAAACATTGGTAGGAAGCTCCGTAGTGTGAAAGAAAAATAATCAAAATGGTCCAAATCCATGCTAAACAGGGTGTTGTAAATTGCTTTTGATGTCAATAAGCCCAGATGTTTGTTAACATTTTGACTATCCAAATTAAATTAATTAATGAAATTCATTTATTACATTGGTTTGGCATTATATATCCACACTCTTTGGTCATTTAATT
This sequence comes from Meconema thalassinum, assembly GCA_946902985.2. NCBI lineage: Eukaryota > Metazoa > Arthropoda > Insecta > Orthoptera > Tettigoniidae > Meconema > Meconema thalassinum. The sequence goes on from OX336388.2 coordinate 2,124,940,199, forward strand.
CTCAATTTTCAATAATGGATAAATAACTCGATTTTGTTTAATATGTGTATAAATAAGATTAGTTTTCTTCAAGATTCCGATGATTGTAGTGAAATTTATGCTTTTCACAAGCAATTATTTAGAATTTCAGTGTCAGAAATTACCAAATCCATCCTATTTTCTTGAATATTTCTTATGCTGCTAAAGCTTAGGCTACTCCATGTAATAATGTATATTTTCTATCTAAATATATCACACAGTGATTCTGGCTAAAACTGTAAATATGCTCTTGTATAATACTGTATATACTATTCTCTATCAATACTGTATATATGCTTATATGATGCAAATTGTATATTAGCACTTTTATTTATTTTACTTTTTCTTATACAATTTCACACTGAGCATTTTTTTCTTTCTTGTAAAATTTTACATTTGGACTTGGTAGGCTACCTTTTGAAAATAAGCTTCTCATATGATATCCTTGTAATTCACTCTAGTAATATGTCCCTGAGTTCTCATAATGTTGTTATTGGCAAAGTACTCATAGCTATTGATTATGAAATCAGAGACTTCTTAAGACCACATCAACTGTTTTGGTTGTATTAACATTAGTCTGCAAGTCTGGGTATTCTTCTAATAACCATTCAATATAATATTGGTATGATTGTGAAGGTGTCTACACCAAGTGATGTGTTGGCTGCTTGAATTATCCTGTATTAATGCTGGTGGTTGAAGAAATAAGTTGGACTGCATTAAAGCCCTGCTCGCATTTCTTACCCTAATTGATATATTCATAAGAACAGAGGAATGAATACCAAATCTTCATCCTTTATTACAAAGATATTTTCCCTCCCACAGACCCAGATAACTACTGCTAGTCACATGAGCGTTTGTGGGTCTTCTTCAACTCTAGTGGTAAACATTCATTCGAGTGCACAGGTCAAGAAGAAGTATTGATACCAATGTTAATAGAAGTCAATGTTGTGGATCTCACTTCAATTTCATGTCATCTATATGCCATTTGTTTACAAATTTTGTGAAGGTTGGTTCCATCATAATGGCTTTATTAAATCTCCATTTTATTGACTTACCAAATTATGTATAATTTCACTACCGGTACCGGTATCATTAGTCCAAATTTTCCTTAGCTTTAGAAATCCTTTTAGTAGTGACCCTCGTAGGAGAATTCCTATTAAACAGCCTGTATCCAAATAACAGGACTGTTTAAGTGTATCAATCAATATTGTTATTAATTTTCACCTGAATATTAAATTGTCAAGATCTTCAGAGAATCCACCTGCATAGTCGAACAGGCCTCGTGTCACTCCAGAACTGCACATTCAGGGTTTGATTCCCAGTACTAATAGTGGTCATCCAGAGTGTGCTTTATCTCACTCCAGGCAAATTCTGGGTGGGCACCTTATTTTAAGTTTCTGGACACTCACTCCACTCCTAGACCCCAGTAATTACACGTATACACACTACTGCAAAAGGGAAAGATGACCTCAATGTCCCCTCCTTAAAACAAAGAATACTGCTGCAGTCAGTGACATCATGAGCCACTAACACAAGATCCTTCCCCTGTTCTGATCTCAACCTCCATCATTCCTCCTAGCCTCCCTTCCCAAAGGTTAGATGCTACAGTCAAACCCCTCTCTTGATCCAACTGTCTAGTCACTGTTATAACCAGATAATCAGATGAGTTCTATACACTCACAAGTGCATGGGACTGAGTTCAAAAATGCCCTAGCTCCTAATTGAAGCAACAACAAAACATCTTCATATCTGTTGGGTTGTTATTTGTAACTATGTTAAAAGTAAAATATCTCTAACACTTTCATGCACACTAAAAGTTTTGGTACACCACGTCATAAGCCTATTGTTACTTACCAAAGTTCTCACTACTAGTTTCGCTACCATGTGGCAGCTTCTTCAGGGGGATGGTTACGACTGTGCTCCGCGATGCGGTGGCTTCTTCTCACAACAAATATCATGTCACATCACATGACAGACCGACAGAGGATGTCACTAGATCGAACCACAGTCACCAGACAGCACTAAGGAGAGAGACCGGGATATCACATCCGCTGTGAGGATCAGCCACCGCATTGCGGATTGTAGTCGTAACCGTCCACTTGAGGCTGACACGTGGTAGTGAAACTAGTAGTGGGAACTTCGGTAATTAACAATATGATTGGTATACCAAAAATGTTAGTGTACAATTTTAAAAGTAGTTGAATTCTGTAAATTGTTAAAGAAACAAAATTGTGGTATTTTTCAATATCTTTGGTAAAATTAAGCCTATCCAATTGTTGAATTTAGAGATATCAATCCATACCTCTGTTCTTATGAATATATCAATGTGGATAAGAAATGTGAGCAGGGCTTTAATGCAGTGTAATGTACCGGTATATCTTACACTCCTAGTGTTAGCATAGTAGCTTATCATTAATCATCACATCACTTGGAATAGCCATAGATTTTCTTTAAGTCTGGAAGTAAACATTCATTCAAGTACACGATTATGAGGAAGTATCAATACCAATGTTGACAGAAGTCAGTGTTGTGGATCCCACTTTACTTCAATAGTTCATCTTCATGCCATTAACTTGGACATTTTCTGACTGTTGGTTTCATCATGTTGGTGTTTCAAGAGGATATCGTTTGTCCTTTATAATTATCTCTGCAGTAGATTATGACAAAGTGCTTCACTGAAGTTCCAAATAAATTTATTTACATCTTATTTCAAGAATCCCATGGATCACAACATTGTTCCTCCAAGTACTCTTCATTCTCCACCCATGCAGTGTACAAATGTTTCTTAGTTCTCGGCCTTCTCTGCCATAGTCCATTAGGCCTGTTTCTGAGTGCTGCTGATTCACACATTAAATCTTTCAAGTTATTGTTCATAAAATTATAGATATCCATTGTTTTGGTGTGGTCTGAACATTCTTCTCATAACCCTACAGTATTAACCAAGTGTCTGAAAAATAACATTTTCTTTTTATAGATTTATTCCACTTGAAAGTTCAAAATTTCACAAGATAACAGTTCTATAAGTGTGTTGAAGATGCACCTGTTTCCACGTGTTCAGTGTTTTCATCATTGTTCCTATAAATTTCCTTTCCAATCCAGAGGCAGTGCTAGTGTCACTGCCACCATGCTGTGGCATTACCCTGTGGAAATTATTCATTTTCCTGAACAAATAATTGCACAACACCATTTTATATCTAAGTACAGTATTTTCAAATAACTTTATTAACCATAAGACACACCCTGAAATTTTGATGAAAATTTAAGGTAATTTCAAACAAAAGTTTACAGTTATAAATTAATTTGTAAACAAACCCAAATTAGGGAGTGCAATACTGTCTGCCCTTCCTTGAAGGTTTACCAGGTATAACGGTAGTCGAGAAACTCTAATGCTACAATCTCTATCTCTATGTATATAAGAATGAAAGTTTGTCTGTTTTTTCTGAATTTCTACGGAAATTTGCATTATTTACGCGTTTCAGACTGTTTTATGACGGATGCGCGCGAAAATAAAATTTTTGTCTGTCTGTATGTCTGTTTGTCTGTGGACAAGTATGTTCCCTTATAACTCGAGAATGGCTGGGTGGATCAACGTAAAATTTGGTACAGATATCCTTCAGAGGCACAACACTAATCATTGATGTAACTCTTCTCCGTACCTCTCATATGAGGGGCATACCCCCTTAAAATGCATGCTGAAATAGGTGTAGAAGGGCCAGACAAAGCTCATTTCCAGCCCCTCAATATCAGAAACATAACTCGGAGGCCCAAAGGGCCCCGAAAACCACATTTTAAGGCCCTAAAACCAATAGTTTTTGAGTTATTCCCAGAAAACTAATTTGATTTAATAAAATAATGAAAGTATGCAACCCGGTAACTATGGCAACAGAATCTCACAGGTCATTGTTAGACGCAATACAATTCCAATTATTACATTACTAAGTTTGTAAACGGCTATACGGTTATCACGGAACCAAATTACGGTGTAAAATGCATCAATACATACAGTATACTGTGCTTAAGGGGGTTAAGAGGTACTCTAGAATTTTTTCACGTGATTTACACGTGTGGGTGTGGTACGGAAGGTCTATTTAATCCCTATCTCTATATAATTATACAATTATTATTATTATTATTATTATTATTATTATTATTATATAATGGCACACAACGACGAGACAAAGCTCAATTTCAGCCCCTCTGTGTCGGAAACAAAACACGGGGGCCCTAAAGAGTCCCCAAAAACTAAATTTTAAGGCTCTATAACCCATAGTTTCTGAGATAATCCCTGAAAACTAATTTCATTTAATAAATTAATCAAGGAATATAAGCCGGTAACCATGACAACAGTATCTCAAGAGATGACATCCAACTTTCCATCTCTTTCTGTAAGAAGCAATACCACTCCATTTATTACATTTCTGTGAACGTTTGCAAATGACTATAAGGTTATCACAGAACCAACTAAGACTGTAAAATTCGTCAATGCGCTTAAGGGGGTCAAGGGGCACTCCAGAATTCTTTCACCCGACATACACGTGCGATATGTTGTACAGAAGGTCTATTATATCTCCAAACAGCAATATTATTTTCAAAAATTCCTGAATTGAAATAGTATTTTTGCGGCTTTTTAGGAATTTGAGGTATTCAATTTTATTTTCACGTCAGGTAGTACACGTTAGGTGAATTTAGTTTGAGAGCACATTTTAACTAATCATTCTTTTTGTCAACAAACGGGTACATCGTAAGTATGATTTTGTTTGAGTTAGTTAGTTATTGTTGTTTTAAAGGGTGGAACTACGAGGTCATCTGCCCCTTGAATTTGTTTGATACTGTGTGGTTGATATATCCATATTTGGACATCTGGGTGATACGTTGTAGTCAATAGAGTTAGTTTGCCTCATGGCCACTAGCTGCCTTTGCTCCTGCATAAATACACCTATCTATAACATATGATTGTTTGTTTATTAAAGTTTCAATTTTGTTTCTTTAACGCGTTTCGGTTTGTTTTTTGACGGATGCAAGCAAAACGTGGATTTGTGTGTCTGTATTTCTGTGTATCTTTATGTACGCCTATAACTCGTGTTCGGATGCTTGGAGCATCGTAAAATTAGGTAGGTATCCATGAGGGTCAATACACTAATCATTTATATAACCCTTCACTCTACTTCTCATAGAAGGGTGAGTATAGGGAAATAAAGTTTCAAAATACATGCTAAAATAGGCGAAATATAAAAATTATTCTAGAAGGACGACCAAAGCATATGTTGCGCTTCTCAATGTGAGGCACAAAATTCGGGAGACTATAAAGGGTCTCCGAAAACCACATTTTAAGGCCCCTAAATTAACAGTGTGTGTGATATTCCCAGAAAACTGACTTCGTTCTGATAAAACTTTTGAAGGAATGACAAACCGTTAACCATTGCAACAGTAGCTGAATTGATAACGTCTGGTTATTCATACCAAAGACCGTTCGAAGAACGGGTACTTCTGCTAGTGTTAGATTGTCTTTATTGCTTCCTGGCATTGTTATAGTCGTGCTTGCACCATTTACCATAATAGTTTGGTTTAAGTGAAGTGCATCAGCAAGACAGATACAAGAGAAAAGTTCTGACCCCAATATTCAGTTCACCATGGAAGTCAAATTTGCAGCTCTTTGTGTTTGCCTGGTGCAATATGGGAAAGAGGCTACAAGCCGTCTTGTTAGTAATTCCCTGACACCTCGCATTCCTATGGGACATGCGCAGGTATACCATAGCCGCTGTCTCTTAACTGGAATAATAAAAGGGGTCAACTGCTCAGAGTACTATAAGGAATTTTTTGAACATTGGTGTAGCAAATCACATAAAGGCTACTCAGTGTCAAAATATGATAGACCTTCGGATCTTAAGATGCAGCCAAATTTTATGTAGTGATTTTGGTAACAAAAAGTGTGTCTTATGTCCAAAATATTTGGTACAAAATATATAAATTCCAGCATTCCATCCATAGACTATGATTGTTGGTTCCAAACATCCTACAGTGCCAGATGGTATTCTGGCTCGGTTGACACAAGCACAATGTCAATCTTTTCCCAGTCTCAAGTGTTACTGGCAATAATAATCAAAAGTTTACCTCGTTCCGCCTCGTCAATACAATAAATTCAAAATTTCGTGATACAATCACATGTCACACTCTACATCGGTACATGTTTCGATGACTATAAACATTGGCATCATCATCAGCCTTATTAGTGTATTGGCAGCACTTAAAAATCACTTTGTAAAAACATCGAGTGTAATAAAAGTAGTTTTCTTAAGAAAACTTTTAATGTGTTTCAGTGTATATGTGATTTTAATGTGTGAACTGAACTCTGAAAATCTCAAGACGTGTGCCTACCATAATTTTAAAACCTTTTAAGAAAACTTTTAAAGTGTTTCAGTGTATATGTGATTTTAATGTTTGTTTATGTCAACATTTTATTACACTCGATGTTTTTACAAAGTGATTTTTAAGGGCTGCCAATACCCTAATAAGGCTAATGATGATGCCAATGTTTATAGGCCTCGAAACATGTACCGATGTAGAGTGTGACATGTGATTGTATCATGAAATTTTGAATATATTGTATTGACGAGGCAGAACGAGGTAAACTTTTGATTATTATAGTAAGTCAATACGGAAAAATGGGTGACTCTATGAGTCAAAAAAGTGTTACTGGCAATGGAAACTGTGCCTTGTGCCAAGTCCAGTCTGGCATGAACAAGTACTGTACGGTATATCATGAATTACTGGGTCAATGAAACTTCACAAGGAATAGGATCAATGGCTAGAGGTTACTTGACGTCCCTGACTGTTGCTGGAGGCTTGTCTTTCAGGTCATCGGCACAAAATGGCAACTAATCGCAATGTGCCTTTTCAGACAAGCATGGAAAATGGAAATTCCAATCATATGTTTTCAGATTTTTACTTGGCACTGTCCTTCATATTGGTCCTCCAGACATCATTGTTCAAATCCAAAATTAAATGCACCCTTCTTTAACTGGGTTCATTGGTACTAACCATGCAAGAAGCCCAGAGCATTGTTGTTGGTTCAACCAACCCTTCCCACTCCCATCATGGAGACTAACAAAAAGAAGTGTGAACCATAAATGGAGCAGTTGTTGTTTTAAGGGGAAGAATGTTGAGGTCATCTGCAAGTGAGAGGGGATTAAAGCATGTTAGATCAGGGCCATTAAATCCCTCATCGGGCCCTGATATCTAAATATATAATAGCTGTGGTCAGTGTTTACACGTGATGTAACCCATAATGTTATATTTTCAAACTAGCAGTAGTACCCGGCTTCGCCCGGTGGAATGATGATAATGTTTTAAGGTCTCCTTAGAAATATAATGGACTTAAAATCTAAGTCATTTGCCCCCAAAGACAATGAGGGAGTAATATCTAGGTCATTTGCCCTTTTGATAAGGATGATAATAAAAACTACTGTTGAATTGACACGTCAAACTTACAAACTACCGTAATAGAAATAGATATTTCAAAATTCACAGGTGAGGAAGACTTATTGTGTGGGGTGATTAATGGTGTAATGGGCGTAACATCTACTGTAGGTCATTTGCTCTTATGATGAGGATGATAAGGGAAACTACTACCGGTATTGAATTGACACTTCAACGTATAATGTACACAATGTACTGTAATAAAAATAACTATATGGCGGCTTCGGTGGCGTATTTGGTAGCATGCTGAGCTTCTATGCCCAAGATAGCGGGTTCAAACCCGGCCGAAGCCGTCGGATATTTTAAGAGCGTTAAAAATCCGTCAGTATGCCTTTCTTCGGAGGGGAAGTAAAGCCGGCGGTCCCATGTCAGATTTATGGCATGTTATTGAACCTTCCACTAATTACACCTGTGTGAAGCTAAATTGGATAGGTAAACAACGCTCATAGATGTCTACGTCCGTTGCCAAGAGCCGACTGTAGTGGCGTCTAGTAGCTAAGTTCCGAACTTGGCCTAGTAGTCGTTGACGGTGGCGCTTGGCGGCAAAAGTACGAACTATTTGAAGAATTCTAAGTTGCAGTTTGTACTTAAATTAAACAAGATGTTCAGTAAAGAACATATAGCCTACTTTCTCCTAAATGCATGGGTATTGTTATAACTCTTTGTCCTTTTCAAGGAGTATGATTGAATGTTGGTTGTAGGAGCTTGTTGAAATACAACGTGCTATAGGGATATTAAACATGAATATGAGGTGCCCTTTGCTAGTGCTACCTCTGTACCAAATTTCGTTCAATTCGGTTTCACCGTGTTTGAATTGATAGGGGGAATCGATTTGCACACATACTTGGCCACCATCTGCAAACTATTGGGCTGATGTTCTTGCAGTTTGGTCAGAATATGTTTCCCACATAAAGATATGGTGTTGCAAAATTAGGTAGAGACTAGATTATTAGGTTGGTCGTAATTACATTTTAGCTTTTAACATTTGGGTGGCCGCGATTACGTTTCCATCAAGATAGCGGTGATATAAAACATGACACTGAGGTGCCCTTTGCTAGTGCTACGTCTATACCAAATTTCGTTCCATTTGGTTTCAGCGTGTTTGAATTAATAGGGGGAATCGATTCTGACACAAAGATGGCCGCAATCCGCAAACTATTAGGCGAATGACCTATTAGATTGGTCAAAGGATAATCCCTCCATAAAGGTATGTAGTTGCAAAATTTGGTAGAGATCGGATGATTAGGTTAATCGTAATTTGATTTAAGCTTTGAACATTCGTGTGGCCGCCATTACGTTTCAGTCAAGATGGCGGCGATATAAAACATGACACTGAGGTGCCCTTTGCTAGTACTACCTCTGTACCAAATTTTGTTCCATTCGGTTCCACCGTGTTCAAATTAATAGGGGTAATCGATTTTGTCATAAAGATGGCCTCCATCCGCAAACTATTAGGTGAATGACCTATTAGATTGGTCAAAGGATGCTCCCTCCATAAAGGTATGTAGTTGCAAAATTTGGTAGAGATCGGATGATTAGGTTAATCGTAATTTGATTTAAGCTTTGAACATTCGTGTGGCCGCCATTACGTTTCAGTCAAGATGGCGGCGATATAAAACATGGCACTGAGGTGCCCTTTGCTAGTGCTACCTCTGTACCAAATTTCGTTCCATTCGGTTCCTCCGTGTTCGAATTAATAGGGGAAATCAATTTTGACATAAAGATGGCCGCCATCCGCAAACTATCAGGTGAATGACCTATTAGATTGATCAAAGGATGCTCCCTCCATAAAGGTATGTAGTTGCAAAATTTGGTAGAGATCGGATGATTAGGTTAATCGTAATTTGATTTAAGCTTTGAACATTTGTGTGGCCGCCATTACGTTTCCGTCAAGATGGCGGCGATATAAAACATGACACTGAGGTGCCTTTTGTTAGTACTACCTCTGTACCAAATTTCGTTCCATTCGGTTGCACCGTGTTCGAATTAATAGGGGGAATCGATTTTCACACAAAGATGGCCGCCATCCGCAAACTATTACGCTGATGACCTATTGGTTTGGTGAAAGGATGCTCCCCCCATAAAGGTATGTTGTTGCAAAATTTGGTAGAGATCGGATGATTAGGTTAATCGTAATTTGATTTAAGCTTTGAACATTTGTGTGGCCGCCATTACGTTTCCGTCAAGATGGCGGTGATATAAAACATGACACTGAGGTGCCTTTTGTTAGTGCTACCTCTGTACCAAATTTTGTTCCATTCGGTTGCACCGTGTTCGAATTAATAGGGGGAATCGATTTTCACACAAAGATGGCCGCCATCCGCAAACTGTTACGCTGATGACCTATTGGTTTGGTCAAAGGATGCTCCCCCCATAAAGGTATGTCGTTGCAAAATTTGGAAGAGATCGGATGATTAGGTTAGTCGTAATTTGATTTAAGCTTTGAACATTTGTGTGGCCGCCATTACGTTTCCGTCAAGATGGCGGCGATATAAAACATGACACTGAGGTGTCCTTTGCTAGTGCTACCTTTGTAGCAAATTTCGTTCAATTCGCATTCGCCGTGTTCGAATTGATAGGGGGGGACAGACATTCAGAGTACACACACTCACACACACACACACACACACAGACACACACACACACAGACTCACACACACACATACACACACACAGACAGACACACTTTTTTCGCCCTGTGTTGATCTCATAAGTCTACTTTCATTTTTTGCAAAAATCGAAAGTAGGCTAAAAACAGATAACACACACTAATACAGTCATCACAATTAACACCAGTTATCAGACAGATTCTACACACACCCAAAGTACACGGGGCTACATGACCGCGTTGTCGCAGCCCCTAAACTTAAGAACCAACCAACCAAAAATAAATATTTTAAAAATCACAGTCGAGAAAGAGTTTATGCGGCGGTGATTATTGGTATGATGCGCGTAACATCTAGGTCATTTGCACTTATGATGATAATAATAAGGTAATGAAAAAATGACTACTAAACGAACATGGTGTTATTTTAAAACTGATATAGGTAATTCAGGTGTCTAGCTTCGATGTCTTCCAAAGTCTCAACCTTATTTTCTGGCTTAGGCCTGTACTGGATGCGTCTAGTGAAAGAGCGTACTGCTCGGCAAAGACAAAGAATATAGGTCCAAGCTGCACGAACCTGAGATGATCGCAGATGATGACGAAATATGATGACACACGTTCGGGGTTCCCCGTCCTATACAGATTGACCGGGAATCACTCACTGTTTCGCAACGGCCCTGTGCTGGCATCAGCATAGACAGCAGGAGATAACACGGCTGGCTCTGGAAAGTACTCTCAAGTCACCTCACGATGAATCAGCAAGCTATTCTCACAACTGACCCCCCCCCCCAGGGTCTCACAACTTGTGGGACGTGGGTTGGCGACCACGGAACCCCAGCTGAGTCTGGCATCGCTTCTACTTCCTGGTGCCGGGCTCATTTCAGTTCTCTTTCCTGTCGGCCTCCCTTGGTCAACTCTTGTTCTCTTCCGACCCAGACTGTATTAGGGTATCCGAGGGCTAGGGAGTCTTTCAATTTCCCGCCTTAATTGGCTTTGTCTCATCTTTCCTGATACCCTCATTCTTCGAGGGGTCTGCCTTCTTTTCCTTTTCATAATATCTCCTGTCTTCTGCTCAAGGCCCTCAAAGAGGCAGGGTGTGTGTAGACCCACCACTTCTGGTACACCCTCAAGGGCTCATGACTGGTGAGTTAGGAAGCTGGCAACCCCGAGGAATTCCTGAGATACATGCAGGGAATGGAGTGGTATGTCAGAAATTTCAAGTGGACAGTGTTACGCATCGGGTTCCAAAGGGTAAGTATACACACTTTGTTTTCGATCGGTGAACGATGTAGATTTGTACCAAAGGGCCTTAATGCGGGAAATGGAGTGGTCTGTCCGAAATTTCGAGTGGACAGTGTTACTCGTCGAGTTCCAAACGGTAATTATGTAAAATCTGGTTGAGATCGGTGAAACGGTGTAGTTTTGTGCCAAGGGCCAAAATGCAGGGAATGGAGTGGCCTGTCCAAATTTTAAAGTGGACAGTGTTACTCATCGGGTTCCAAAGGGTAAGTATACACATTTTGTTTTCGATCGGTGAACGATGTAGATTTGTGCCAAAGGGCCTAAATGCGTGGAATGGAGTGGTCTGTCCGAAATTTCGAGTGGACAGTGTTACTCGTCGAGTTCCAAAGGGTAATTATGTAAAATCTGGTTGAGATCGGTGAAACAGTGTAGTTTTCTGCCAAAGGGCCAAAAAGCAGGGAATGGTGTGGTCTGTCCGAAATTTAAAGTGAACAGTGTTACTTGTCGGGTTCTACGGGTAAGTATATAAAATTGGGGTCAGATCGGTGAAACGGTGTAGATTTGTGCCAAACAGCCTAAATGCAAGGGATGGATTGGTCTCGCCGCAATTTCAAGCAGACAGTGTTAGTCGCAGTGTTCGAAAGGGTAAATATACAAATTTTGGTTGAGATCGGTGAAACGGTGTAGATTTGGGACAAAGGGCCTAAATGCAGGGAATGGAGTGGTCTGTCCGCAATTTCAAGCAGACAGTGTTACTCGCTGGGTACCAAATGGTAAGTTTACGAATATTGGTTCTGATCGGTGAAACGGTGTAGATTTGTGCCAAAGTGCCTAAATGCAGGGAATGGGGTGGTCTGTCCGAAATTTTAAGTGGACAGTGTTACTCGCAGGGTTCCAAAGGGTAAGTATACAAAGTTTGGTTCAGATCGGTGAAACGGTGTAGATTTGTGCCGAAGGGCCTAAATGCATGGGATGGAGTAGCCTCTCCGCAATTTCAAGCAGACAGTGTTAGTCGCAGTGTTCCAAAGGGTAAATATACAAATTTTGGTTGAGATCGGTGGAACGGTGTAGATTTGGGCCAAAGGGCCTAAATGCAGGGAATGGAGTGGTCTGTCCGCAATTTCAAGCAGACAGTGTTACTCGCAGGGTTCCAAAGGGTAAGTATACACATTTTGGTTCAGATCGGTGAAACAGTGTAGATTTGTGCAAAAAGGGCCTAAATGCAGGGAATGGCGTGGTCTGTCCGAAATTTCAAGCAGACAGTGTTAGTCGCAGTGTTCCATAGGGTAAATATACAAATTTTGGTTGAGATCGGTGAAACGGTATAGATTTGGGCCAAAGGGCCTAAATGCAGGGAATGGAGTGGTCTGTCCGCAATTTCAAGCAGACAGTGTTACTCGCAGGGCACCAAAGGGTAAGAATACGAATTTTGGTTCTGATCGGTGAAACGGTATAGATTTGGACCAAAGGGCCTAAATGCAGGGAATGGGGTGGTCTGTCCGAAATTTTAAGTGGTCAGTGGTACTCGCAGGGTTCCAAAGGGTAAATATACAAATTTTGGTTGAGATCGGTGAAACGGTGTGGATTTGGACCAAAGGGCCTAAATGCAGGGAATGGGGTGGTCTGTCCGAAATTTCAAGTGGACAGTGTTACTCGCAGGGTTCCAAAGGTTAAATATACAACTTTTGGTTCAGATCGGTGAAACGGTGTAGATTTGTGCAAAAGGGCCTAAATGCAGGGCATGGGGTGGTGTGTCCGAAATTTAATGTTGACGGGGTTACCCGCAGAGTTCCAAAGGGTAAGTATACAAATTTTGGTTCAGATCGGTGAAACGGTGTAGATTTGTATACATAATGTAACGTGTTTTTCGAGGGTTTTTTATGCAACTGGCATAAGTCAGTAGGAAGCCATTCTATATTTATTTACGCGGCAAATTGTTCAGCCAAGATAATTTTTCATGTTAATTTATTATTATTATTAATTTATTATAATTATTATTAAGATATTTTCGGAGCATTTTATAAAAATTATAAGCATACAGATAGGTTTTCTATGTCTTAGAAAACGCTAACAAGCAAATTATTACGAACGACAATATAATAGAAAATTATGTGATTACGGAATTTTACGGAGTTTTCGTCAGTTAGGGTATATCGAGAGACGTGACTCACTGGGAATTCTAATACAAGCTGATTCCTGTCGAGGAGCATGACGCAATCTTGGGTCGCATCGTCAAGAAGAGGCGAATTGTTGAAACGGAACCCTGTCGCCGAGTGTAATGACCCGGAGGAGGAGAAGATCGCGTGGTGGTTCAGCCAATCAGGGGAGACGACGTAAGCTAGTTGGGACTGAAGAGTGGGGAGCCGGCATGTGGATATATCGTTCGACGCGCCGTGAAACGCGGATAATCTGTGTAGAACTTGCAGTGTACGGTCGCAAGTGCGTGACGCTCCGATGTTCAGTGGAGTTAGCGACGAACTTTTGTAAAACGTAACCAGTGCGGTTTTACGAGAGTTTGGGTCCGATGTACGGACCATAGAGTTATCTAATCTACCAGAATATCAACATATAACGAAGAAGATGGCGACGTCCAGGAGACTGTGGGAAGCACACAGCATCATCAAGAACGAGGGAAATGCTTTGGCAATTTCCAGGGGTAAGCGCTAATGACGCAGAAATACGTAATCTCTCATTTTTCTTTGTTTTATATTTCATAATTCAGTAACTTCATAGCTTGGAAATAAGAGTAAAATCAATTTATCAGACTCCGTTTTCACGTAATTTTCTATCGGTAATATTCAAATCACAACGCTCCAATTTAAATTTTGTACTTATTATTATTATTAATTTTGCTATACTTGTTTTATATAATAAATTCATTTCTTTTACAATGCAATCTTTGCTTTCAGTAGGTAGCATTAGATATAGACCAATTCCTTCTCCTGATACAATTGTTTGTTGGGTTAATGATCAAATCATACCACGATCTGAGTGAATAGAGTCTTGAATGTGTTCTGCCAGAGCTAGACGTTGTTAAATACAAATTTAGATTTCAACATTGCATTGAGGTCTTGGCGCCCATTAAAACAACATAGCTTAGGCAAAGGTCAACAGCTACAATTATCACCCAACAGTGTGGGCTAGCAAAACTGCTACACTTGTCGCTACCAACATGGGGCACTAATAACCGTTTCATTTGTACGCTCAACGTGGAGCAAAGTAAATACCGTTTCACTTGTCATCCCAGCCTAAGCAACACGTTTCATTTGTCGCCGACAACTTGGGGCTGAAAACCTAATAACATTTGTGGAAGGAGAAGGGTATATATTTCTGTGCCTGTATTTTGGGGGTTATTTGTCTTTATCAGTGTATATCATTATGGGGGATGAGAAAGAAAGACAGATGAGGTTACGTAGTGGTCATCAACGGGAAAGTGATGATACGAGCAGTATGTCGAGTGATGGTAGTACCGGGGTAGCGGAGGTAAATCCCGATACTGAAACAGGGAGTGTAGGCGGCCAACCAGAATTAAAAACTTTACTTCTCGAGTTCATGTATCAGAACAAAGTTAGTAGTGATGCCTTAAACGCAAAATTAGAACAAAACAGTAGGGAAAATAAAGAAAGTACAGAAGCTTTAAATGCAAAGTTAGAACAGAATAACGCTAAATTAGAACAAAACAGTAGGGAAAATAAAGAAAGTACAGAAGCTTTAAATGCAAAGTTAGAACAGAATAACGCTAAACTAGAACAAAACAGTAGGGAAAATAAAGAAAGTACAGAAGCTTTAAATGCAAAGTTAGAACAGAATAACGCTAAACTAGAACAAAACAGTAGGGAAAATAAAGAGAGTAATAGGGAATTGAGCGATAGTTTAAACGCCAAATTAGAACAAAACAGTAGGGAAATGAGTGACAAATTCGAACTGATTAGAGGTGAGATCAGGGGGGTGATGGAAGAAAAGGCTAAAGAGATTATTGCAGATGTAGACAGAAAATTAGGAAAAGTACAGGAGGAGTTGGAAATTAGAATCAGTACACAGGCTGAAAATTTAAAAGAACTAGTGCAACTGGAAACACAGCAGGTCAAAAAGCAATTGGGGGGAGAAATTGACAAAATTCAGGTAGCTACTAAAGAGGTTAAGGAACAGCTGGGGGGGTAGAATTGAGAAAGTCCACTCACAAATAGTTGCAGAAGTAAATGATTTAAGAGAGAGTAATAGAGAGAGCATTAGCAAGATTGAGGAGAAACAAGCAAAGCTATATGATAAAGTAGAAGAATCAGAAGGAAACATTAAATTAACAGTAAACAGTATTGAGAGGAAGGCTGAGGAGAAAATCGCAGAATTAGAATTAAAATTAAAAGCTAGGATCAGGCAAGAAAATAATCAGAATAGGCCAGTTTTTGTGAATAGCACACACAGGGAGGTAGAACTGGGTAAGTTCAGCAATCGACAGGGGTGCCCAATGGAGTTCATGAACACTATAGAAAATAAATTCGGGGAGAGGTTGGAAAATGGTAGTATTGAGTGGTGCCAGGTAGTTGAAATTTTAGAACAAGTGTTTGTGGGGGAAACGAGGAATTGGTTTGCTGTCTACAGAGACAAGTTTACTGATATGAATGATTTTTAAATGAAATTCTGTGAAAAGTTCTGGAATGAGGTTATTCAGTCGCAGCATCGTGAGGGAGTAGTGTGTGGTAAATATAACCCTAAAGGAAGCTCCACCATGACCGAATACTTTTTAGGGCAGGTATTAGTGTGTAAATATCTGGATGGCTTGAAGGAGGAAAGTGATGTGGTAAGGTTGCTACTTAGGCACTTTCCCTATAGGATCAAGGAGGCTGCTTGTATCCAGAATGTAAAGACTATATCACAAGTAGAAAATTTGTTAAGCACATTTGATGCACTAGGGAGAGGGGGTTGTGAGGACAATTTCAATCGGAACCAGGGTAATAATAATAATAGACCTAATGAAGCCAGGCATCAGGAAGTTCAAGGGAACGGTGGCGAAGGGGCCAACGCTCAAAATAGAAATAATAATAATCAGCTATATCAGAACAGAGGAAATGGCTATGGCAATCAGTATCAAGGGAGGAACAATGATTTCAGGGGAAATCAAGGGAGGAACAATGATTACAGGGGAAATCAAGGGAGAAACAATGATTTCAGGGGAAATCAAGGGAGAAATTATAATGACAATAATTACAACCAGAATAGGGGTCAAGGAAGAGGACAGCCTAGTGGTAGTAATATACAGCCAAACAATGACAACACAGCCCAGAACAACCAGACCAGTTTAGTAGTTAGTAGTACTACGGCCAGCTGTAGCGGTTCTTTAAACGCGAACCAGGCTGCGAAGTAAGGTCAGAATCTCAGTCTGTAGCATGCCCTGTCCATACAATTATACAGGAACCCTATGACCTAAATGTAAGAAATGAATTATTACATGAACTAAATGATGAAGGTATTATTCAGGAAGTGGTTAGTAAGAGCCCCATAGTTAAATTTAACGTGTCCGAGGCGTACACAGATGTTTTAATTGATAGTGGTTGTATGAAGAGTTGCATAAGTAGTGCATTTTATGATAAAATGAAAGGAACTGGAGTAAATTTTGAGGAGATGCCAATTAAAAGCACTTTTGTTATCACAGCTGTTGGGAAGAGGTCTAAAGTAATTTCTAAGCAAGTTTTAGTAGACATTAAAATTAATAATCATGTAGAGAAGCAGATTTGTCTTGTAATTCCAAATTTAGTATTCAGTGTTATCTTGGGTTCAGAGTGGCTAAGTAGAGTGTCTGGTAACTTATGTTATGATGTAGGGAGTTTGAAATTTAAATGGGGAGATTCTGAAGTAGAAGTAGCGTTCAATGACCAAATTCAGAGAAGTAGTATTGTAGGTGTGATTTGTACTTTAAATGAGATATCGCCAGCCGTAGAGCGGGGTTCTCCATGTTTTGTGGGCAGTGTGATTACGAACGGAAGTCTAGAGGACTCGTTACGTGAGGCTGCATTTCAGGGAAATATAGAGGATGAACAGTGTGTTCGGCTCTATGATGTGTTATTGTGTAATAGGAGAGTTTTTGAGGATCGCATTGGTATGGCCAATTGCTATACACATTCATTGAACGTTATTGATAGGTCAGTATTCACAGGACATAGATATCCTGTACCTTTCGCTTATCAAAGTGCAGTTGAGGCACAAATTAACCAGATGCTTGAAGATGGGATTATTGAGCACTCGAACAGTCCATATGTTAATTCTTTGATCACGGTACCCAAGACCGACGGCACTGTTCGTATTTGTTTAGACGCTCGTTTGGTTAACAGTAGAATTAGTTCAGATCAGCTGAAATCTATGTCAATAGAGGAATTAATGCAAACATTTGAGGGGAAGAAGTATTTCACTTGTGTAGATTTGAGTTCCAGTTTTTGGCAAGTGCCACTTATGTACGAAGATAGACCATTTACAGCTTTTAGTCATAAATATAACCTTTATCAATTTTGTAGAACACCTTATGGGTTAAAGAGTAGTTCAGCAGCTTTAATTAGGGCTTTAAACATCGCATTAGGGGATGACACAGGAGAGTTTGTAACCATTTACATTGATGATATGGTAATTAGTTCACGCAGTTTTGAGGAGCATCTATGTCATTTAAATATAGTTTTTCAGAAGTTAGATCAGGCAGGGTTCACTTTGAAGCTGTCTAAGTCGTCATTCTGTCAGTCAGAAGTGACATTTTTAGGTCATAGAGTGTCGAGTAGAGGTGTAACACCAGAGGAAAGTAGGGTTAGCAGGTGTGGACAGTAGCAACAGGGCATCGTTACAAGACACTGAGAAATATGCTAGGTAGAGCAACGTGATGACGTTCATTTAAAGGGAGCCACTTGCAAGGTTGGAAGCAGGTGACGCAGTAACAGTTATAGTTTCCAAACGTATTGGCAAAACAGCATATGTGCTGGAGAATAGTGAGGGAAACAGATTATACGGGACGTATAATATACATAGTCTACGAAAATATGTGTCATAAAGTGAGTGTGTTTAGCTGGCGAGCCAGCCTATCAAATGAGTAAGTGTGGTATTTGGTGCGTGGGAGGATCTGGTCTTAAGGCAGGCGTATCAGAAGTCACACAGGGGGGTAGTATGTAAGTAAATGAGAGTTTTTAAGGTACAGGGAAATATGACGGGATTGTCGGATGCTGTTGAGCACTAAATTGTCTCGATGCACCAAGGCCATTTTTGGCAGCGCTGATGGGTTCCCATTTATCTCCAAGAGATGGGGGAGCGCTTGAATAGGGCTTGTTAGCTTAAGGCGTCCACGAGATAAAAGATGGGCCATCAGAATGCGAGACAGTCCTTCATGAAACTCATACATATCAGCACACGTGATTTCTGTTTACGGCCTCGCCATGTAAGATTTGTAAGTGTGTAATTTAAGGTAATTTGTACAAAGGTATTATTTGTGTCAGGAGAAATGGTCTGTGTTGAGAACTAGTATTAAGTAGAATATGGTCTACGGGAACTTAAGAAGCCAGGGCGATTACGGCACAGAAATATTTGGTGTTATATGTAATGCACATTTACTGTTTTTTTTTTCAGAAGTCAATATTAATTTAATCTACTTTAAAGAGAGATTAAGTATTATGGTCACGAGGCGCTGCCACAATCGTGTGCTCAGTGATAAGTGAGATTAAATTTCACCATAAGGAAGGGACCTCCAGTGAAATTAGGAAGTTCAATGATGATATAAATATATCAGAACACCTTCAATGCGTGTGATATGACATCATAAATACATAGTGCTCACACATTAATTATGTCTATTTCTCCAACATAGAGCAATTTGAGAGGCGGAAATATCCATGGAACACTATTCTATATGTAAAACATTGGACTGGTTGCAAAGTGCAATCCATAGTGACAACAAACTTTGACGCAAAGTGCGTGAAGAAAAAATATGAGTGTATATATCTGTAATTTAGGGTGATTTCATTTATGTAATATGTATTTTGGATGGGGTTTATTAACGTGTCTGGGATAATCGGATAATGGACCGTCGTCACGGTAAATCATCCGATGATCCGAGGCGAATATGTAACGTGTTTTTCGAGGTTTTTTTATGCAACTGGCATAAGTCAGTAGGAAGCCATTCTATATTTATTTACGCGGCAAATTGTTCAGCCAAGATAATTTTTCATGTTAATTTATTATTATTATTAATTTATTATAATTATTATTAAGATATTTTCGGAGCATTTTATAAAAATTATAAGCATACAGATAGGTTTTCTATGTCTTAGAAAACGCTAACAAGCAAATTATTACGAACGACAATATAATAGAAAATTATGTGATTACGGAATTTTACGGAGTTTTCGTCAGTTAGGGTATATCGAGAGACGTGACTCACTGGGAATTCTAATACAAGCTGATTCCTGTCGAGGAGCATGACGCAATCTTGGGTCGCATCGTCAAGAAGAGGCGAATTGTTGAAACGGAACCCTGTCGCCGAGTGTAATGACCCGGAGGAGGAGAAGATCGCGTGGTGGTTCAGCCAATCAGGGGAGACGACGTAAGCTAGTTGGGACTGAAGAGTGGGGAGCCGGCATGTGGATATATCGTTCGACGCGCCGTGAAACGCGGACAATCTGTGTAGAACTTGCAGTGTACGGTCGCAAGTGCGTGACGCTCCGATGTTCAGTGGAGTTAGCGACGAACTTTTGTAAAACGTAACCAGTGCGGTTTTACGAGAGTTTGGGTCCGATGTACGGACCATAGAGTTATCTAATCTACCAGAATATCAACATATAACGAAGAAGATGGCGACGTCCAGGAGACTGTGGGAAGCACACAGCATCATCAAGAACGAGGGAAATGCTTTGGCAATTTCCAGGGGTAAGCGCTAATGACGCAGAAATACGTAATCTCTCATTTTTCTTTGTTTTATATTTCATAATTCAGTAACTTCATAGCTTGGAAATAAGAGTAAAATCAATTTATCAGACTCCGTTTTCACGTAATTTTCTATCGGTAATATTCAAATCACAACGCTCCAATTTAAATTTTGTACTTATTATTATTATTAATTTTGCTATACTTGTTTTATATAATAAATTCATTTCTTTTACAATGCAATCTTTGCTTTCAGTAGGTAGCATTAGATATAGACCAATTCCTTCTCCTGATACAATTGTTTGTTGGGTTAATGATCAAATCATACCACGATCTGAGTGAATAGAGTCTTGAATGTGTTCTGCCAGAGCTAGACGTTGTTAAATACAAATTTAGATTTCAACATTGCATTGAGGTCTTGGCGCCCATTAAAACAACATAGCTTAGGCAAAGGTCAACAGCTACAATTATCACCCAACAGTGTGGGCTAGCAAAACTGCTACACTTGTCGCTACCAACATGGGGCACTAATAACCGTTTCATTTGTACGCTCAACGTGGAGCAAAGTAAATACCGTTTCACTTGTCATCCCAGCCTAAGCAAAGCGTTTCAATAACAGACAGACAGACAGACAGACAAACTTTGTGCTTTATATATATAGATGCCAGAATAATTGAACCAGGGAATGTATACCGGTTCCATTAGCTTCCACAATTTTCAACTTAATCAAGTAGTTTACAACATACACTAACTGACAAGAAGGAGTTAAGCACCCAGGAGGAGTGATAGAAATGAATTGTAACTGCATGATGTGACTTTATTACAATTGCAGATCAACTGGATAACCAAGTTTGCTGTATGGACACAGTACTGATCAGTGACAGAGGGTGAGTATTGGCACACCCACTAATATGCAAGGAATTTGAATGCATTTCTTTATAGTTTTGTAATCTTATATAATCATGTAATGTATGGTACATTAAAAAATCCATCTCAGTAGCCATCAGCATTCCTAGACCTACTGCTCACGATTTTACACATCTGGAACAGAGCTGTGATGTGAAGGGTAAAGCTTCAGACGGGAATATTCTGCGCATGCTTTTTATAGACCTTCTACATTGGTTTCTTTTTCTTTCACCGAGGAATGAGGGTACTGTATGTTGGGGAGAGAACACATTCTACCATCTACCACCTATGATCTCAATTATCTAATGCTCAATCATCTACTTCGTTCATGTTTAGATACCTGCTATACAAAACTTTATCAAGGATTTTTTCCTAATCGGTGCTTCACTGAAGCAAATTGTCAAACACATTGTGTTATATGGATACTATCATGTAGCAAGATAATTATCACAACATATGTATACTAGTTTAAATAGGAATTTATGTGACTCCATTTAAAGACAAACTAGCTATTCCTCAACTAATAATTTGGGAACCTACCAATTCTGTGGTGTACCTACACCTGGCTCCATGAGTAGACAACCTTTTACCTGACTCCAGCCACCAACAGTGACAGGTTTATAAGGAATTACTTTTGTCGATAACTATGAACATGTTTTGTGGGGTTTGAAGCCATTTTTCAGTGTTGCCTAAGTAAACAAAAGTTTGGTGCTTTTCAGTCGGTCAACATGAATGTACCCAAAAAGAGCTGGGTTATGCTCTAATCCTGAAATAAATTACATGAGATTAATAAATACACTAGGATGACCAGTTTCGATCATCAAGCGATCATCATCAGATCCATTACACTTAGGCTATAACATCTATGAGAATACAGGTGAAAAATATTTACAATATATACAATTATTTAGTTGCAGTATTGGTAATGCAACTGTCGGTGTAGGCTAAATGTAGTATATCTAATGTTAGGTGAAATGCTAAAATGGTGATAGAAATCCGGAGTTTGTCTGTTTGGGGTGATTATATGGTTGTAAACAATCAACTATGGTTATACTGTGTCGACCACAGCTGGTGCTAGAGTGAACACGAAACTGCTCGAAGTCCCAGCCAGGAAGACAACCGGATAAGTATCAGCCTGTATTATTACAGTATAACCATAGTTGATTTTTTACAACCATATAATTACCCCGAACAGACAAACTTCGGATTTCTATCACCATTTTAGCATTTCACCTAACATTAGATATACTACATTTAGCCTACACTGAGAGTTGCATTACCAATACTGCAACTAAATAATTGTATATATTGTAAATATTTTTCACCTGTATTCTCAAACATAGATGTTATAGCCTAAGTGTAATGGATCTGATGATGATCGCTTGACGATCGAAACTGGTCATCCTAGTGTATTTATTAATCTCATGTAATTTATTTCAGGATTAGGATATAACCCATCTCTTTTTGGGTACATTCGTGTTGACCAACTGAAAAGCACCAAACTTTTTTTTTTTAACATGTTTAGCGGTTCTCTTTATAAACTTTTGTTCTGTTTTCTTTTGCACTAAAGGCATCCATGTGCCCACTTGGCTTGGGTCAGATTTGTAGTTTAATAGACTCAAGGCTCTCTATTCTTGGAGGCAACTGTACCAATAGGCCTATTTAGTATTTCCTCCTCGAAAAAGTGCTCACCCTCTTATGTCAGTGTTGTCTATTAGAACACATGTTTGAATAGCTTGAAAGCTTTTGATTTCTGTGTGGTTAATGGAACAATTGTTCACAAAGTTTGTTTGGAAAGTGTTTCAGCTCTCTTGTGTACCTCCTGAAGGGGCTAACTCGCTTGGCGGATAATGGGGTTTCGTGTTAAGAAGTCCAGAGGGTGAAACAGGGTGCGTGCAATCGGAAAGAATAGGGAGCCAGCTAGGCCGTGTTAATTGCAGAAGTGCCGACGAGCGACCTTGCCGTGTGTGGTTAAGTGCTGTTGGCGCAGAGTGCAAGCGGGAATGCTTACGTTATGATAAATAACAGCTGGCAAGTAGACAGTTAAAATTAAGTACAGGGATTAATTGCAATGACTTTAGTGTTTACCCAATGCAACTCGAAAACAGGATGAATTTACAAATAATTAGGGTTTGGCATGTGTAGGATTTGAGGATTATTTTCAAAGTACAACTTACAACTTCTGGAGTGTAGTTGGAGTGTAGAGTTGAGGTGTCGATGTAGAGCTTGGTGGCTACCGGCAGCGATTATGGAGCAACTGTCCTTAGATTTCTGTTTGTTTTAACTAAGCAGTTGTTAAAGATTTGAAAATATGACAGGTTTAGGACTAACAAGGGAACCTCACCAACTCGACCTCAGATTTTAAGGAGAAAAATAGCTCATTTGCATTGTACCAGGTGCCATGTGAAAATTTGGGCCATAATTAAGTTGCAACGCAATAAGGACCCCCTGAATATACAGATTCTAAACGTCCGTGCAAGCTGCATATATTCAACTCCCTCCACTTGATTTCTGAGCATTAACAACTGTACAGTAGAGTGACAATGAGGGATACATAGGATGGGGAGAAAGGCTCAAGTCTGCCTAGTACATTTTAAAGTCTCATTTGCCAATATGCGTTATTTTACACAAAAAGAAGGAAATTATATAAATAAGTTGTACGTTAACATGTACCGTATATGTTCAAAATCAAGGCTTCTGGAACTCAAGCGGAGAGAATTGCATACAAGCAGCGGGTGCGGACGTTCAGAATCTGTGCATTCGGAGGATCCTATCTGCATTGCAACTGAAATATAGCCCAAATGTTCATGTGGGATTGATTACTGAATCTGATACAATGCAAGTGAGCTAGTTTTTACCTTAAAATATGAGGTTGGTGATATTCCCTTGTTAGTGTGTTTTTAATGAAAGGCTTCTTATCATGTTGGAATCCATTTGCAGTGTTGCCTTAGTAATCAAAATTTTAATGCTTTTCAGTCGGTCAACACGATTGTACCCAATTGTAATGGGTGTTATTCCCTAAACAAACAAAATAATACAGTCCAAGTGAAGTTAATAATCTAATCTCATGCTCTTTTTTTTTTTTTTTTTTTTCAGGTTTAGGGAATAACACTCACTACAATTGGGTACAATCGTGTTGACCAACTGAAAAGCATTAAAATTTTGAAAGGTTTCTTGTCAGACATATGAACAGAATATAATCTTACCATGTTCAAATGTATAGGTATTACTTTGCCCGCAAGGATATGCAACTGTTATTCCTGTTGGAGAATATGAAAATGTGCCACCCACTGCATGTAGCCTATGTCAGGCCGATGAAGCACCCTTTTGGGCCTTGATAAAGGCACTGTTAGGTGTGGAAGGGAGTATTAAAATTATTTCCCTTTTATAAAAAGGAAAGCCTTTACGGATCCTTAAACCTTGATCGCCTAAATTAACTTCACGTTGTTCCAGTAGAAGGAAGTCATAAAGACGTATGCTTGCTTATGGAAAGATTGAGGGACTGGGTTGGCCACAGAACTGAAATTCTTAGCTGAACATCACACGACATCACTCATCATCAGTCTATGCCTCCAGTTACAGTACCACTCCAAACACAGTCATCTGTACTCTGATGTTAATACAGCCTATGGATGGTACCGTGCACCCACAGTCCTGCTGTCCAAGACCTGTGTTCAGATGGCAGGCGTGGATGCCCTGGGGTTTTGTAATGCTCGTGATAATGCTTCAGTGGTGTGGTGTCGGTGACTGGAACCTCCATGACGTGTGTGGGTGCCAAAATCGGGGCACTTTGACATCTGGGTAAGCACTACATTCAGGCCGATTGCACAATATGACCATTTGTCTTCATGCAAACCTATAGTGTGACTCCCACGATACTTTGTCAGTTGCTGATAATGCTACTCGTATTTAACCTTCCCTCACAATGTACACTGACTCAGATGTTCCAGCAACTGCCCAATAACTCTATCTCTCCTTGTGCCCTCTGGTGACTGTTCTCACCTGCCAGTTTCTTGCAACTCAAATCATTTGCATACCCATTGTTGTATGCCCAACTCCAACCTTTCTTTCTGGTGCTTAACTTTTTTTTGTCACTGAGTGTATGTTTTAGTTGGGATACATGACGTGCAATTTAATAAACAATAATATTACTGTGCAGTATGATCTCAATAGTAAAGAGACATACAGTAGAACCCCGGTAATCCGAGTCCTGGCAGTCCGAGCCTCCGTTTAATCCGAGGTGGATGACAGTGAGACGCATAGCTTACCCAAGGTCTTTGGCGGAGATGCGCGCATGCGTTGTTTACAATTCTGCCCTCTATCGCCCTTCCGCCAACTAGACAGTGTCTGCTCAGACTGTACCTACTTTAAAGTAAATATGTACATATTTGCATTTCTTTTGTAGAATATTGTTTTTATTTCTGAAACAAAGCCTAATTGCAACACATTATACGATAACTGATGAAATAATGCCGTTTACTATAAGAACATTTAAACACAAGGTTCTTGTGCATCTAATTTTAAATTAAAGGCCTTAAAATTTCTTAACTTTGTGTAATCCGAGATTTCCCAAATTCGAGCTCCTCTTGGTCCCAATTACCTCGGACTACCGAGGTTCTACTGTATACGAAAGCTAGAAAAGTAATGGAGACACTGCCATGAGTGGGAGTATGCTGCACTGTTGAACTTTATCCTATCCTAAAATTGTGAATAATACACTATTCTGAATATGCCCCTCAGTGTAGTACTGTTGAGATGGCCACAGTAGCCACCCTAGTAGATGTACCTTTGCCAAGAAGGAAGAAAGTGTCTGATTGGAAAGAAAATTCAGACAGAAAACTGAAAGCCCCAGATTTAAGTCCTGGTTGTGTCAGACACTTTGGTTAACTTGATCTCATGGCTGAAAAACCTCACTGGGTATTCAATTTTAAAATGTTCCATAACCTTTATTCATAAATCCTAGTGTCAAGGCAGATGATCAGCATTGTATGCACCATGCTTCCCGATAACTAAGTGTTCAAGTTTGAGTCTGGATTATTCTAAATATCATGTTTCATCAAACCAACTTCAGTAGTTCTTTCAAGATGGTGGAACAGGTAGACACAAATCAGCCTTTACTTACACTACCGTAACTGAAACATGTACAAAGCTCTGAAATATTAAATCAACAGATATTATTGTTATTATTTAAATAACCTTACAAGAAATTAATAATAGAGATAAGATAGACCTAAAGAAACATGCCAGTCTGTTGACTCTCAATGGTTCTCAATACATTATCTAACATAGTTGTGGTATGTACCTGTTGTACTGCAAGCTTAACATTTGTGTCATGACTTAAGGCCATACATATTCTATCACACTTGAATATATCACAGGTTTGAGAACTGGCACATCAGTTCCTTCATTAGGGTTTTGAATGTTTGCTTTACCAACACAATATTTTCACACTACTGCAGATCAATGCTAATACTTTATACATGCTAGCTTGTTAGGGAAACACACAAAGTCAGAGTACAGGCTCATGAGGAAGTGAGCTGAGAGTATAGATATTTGAGGTTCGTCTTCTCAAGAATGTGTTCTCTAATTTAGTGTTTAACACTTGTAAGCTGGCATTTATAAATTAACATCTTACATTAAATAAGGCAGTGGTTTCTGAATGCCAATATTAATAGATAGCTTAATCTAAAAAAGAACAGAACTTGATTGCAAACTGAGAAGCTTTACTTTATTGAAATATTTGGGGATCTTGTTACTGCATTATTAGCCATAAACACCATGTCTCTTTCTAATCTCCAAGACATTATATCTCTCATACTGTACATTTATTCTGTAGGTGGGCCCATTTATTAACTCCTTAGTTAAGTTGTAAATCCCAGCTGCACAATGATACACATTATATTAATGTAGATTTCATAAGAAGACCTGCTTCTTTCGGTTCATTATCCTCACAGCCAGTAATTAGCATGCCACTCTGAGATCATGTAGAAAGGAGGTAAGAAATCTCACATTGCACGCAACAGGTACGTTCAACAAGATTCAGAAGAATAACCGTCCTAAATGCTCAGGAAATACTGATATGGTCATACAACTTAGGAAGTCAATGTACCATAAAACAATGTTTGGAAGTGGTATTTACAATGAATGAAAGATAAAATACTGACAAAATAGTTTTAATATTGATGCATCATGTATAATATGCCAGTACAAATGTTCTAAAAGAAGACTGACTAAACTTATTGTATTGATTGGTATTTACAAAAGAAAAGTATTAAAAGTTCCTCAACTTGCTTCTCTGGTATTATGAATAGTTTCTAAAAGAAGATGCATGGAGATTCATGTTATCTATTGTTAATCTGGTAAATATTAGACTCCTCTTTAACTACTTATTTCACTATTGCACATATTCTCTTGAGCATAAATTTTTTGCATCTTAAAAATTTTATACTGATATTTAAGTGTACTTTTTAAATGCTATGAGGAGATTATTTATTAATGTTACAATGCTATAAAAGAAATACTGTAAATTTTTCATGTCATATATTCATAAGTAATCCATCTTAGTAGGAATACTGTGGTAAGTTTTGGACTATTGCTAGCAATAATTTTGCATAGATTTTATCATAGTTTTTCTACATTATGCACATAAGTTTATCACTTACTAATTTTAATATTGTTTGGAGAGATTTTCTTTTTACTGTATTTCTATTGTTGAATTTGAACATGAAATATTTGTACAAAAAGCTGGAGATTATATACCAATGTTTGAAAGAGAAATGTTTCAGTTGACTTTCAATATTCTTAGCAGTATTGAATTTACCAGTAATGTACCTGGAAGTAGGGGGCTCTAATCAGTGAATAGTTTCAGAATTGTACTCTTTTATATCTTGAAAATGCTTCTTCAGCCTGCATTTCGTGTACTAAAATATGAACTAAGTACAGTACATTGTTGGTGTGATGATCCCTTTGTTTGCTTGCCACTTGAAACATCTGGGATAAGGAATACAGTGGTCATAAAAACTTGCTACATTTCCGGTCTTTCCAAGTTGTTCAAATGAACTCTTAAATTCTAATACGGTACTGTATATTTATATATGTACATGGTATATTTATTTATACATCTGTGTAAAATTCATGCACCTAAAATTTATATTTACAGACACCAACAAAGAGTATGAGAATTTGGCAACAAAAATATGTCTTATCATAAATAGTGATATTAAAATTCTTCAATAAATTCCTCATATTAATTGCTCTTTTTAGTGAAATAATTTGGGTCAGCTTATGAATCCTAATCTGGCAGTAAATCTTTGAGGTGCTATTGCAGGTATTGGCTTGGACACAACATCAGCATTTGAAGAAAAGGTGTGAAATGAGCTAAAGCAGCAGTGGAAGACAGCTTTAGTGAGCAACATGAGGACTGGACCTCGAAGTCTATGCTTCCCATCTCAGCAGTGATAATTGAAGTCTCATACAAGTTTCAGCTGTTCAGGGCTGCAAGCATTATTCAAATGTCCATGACGGCAATGAACTGCGGCTGAAGAACATTCATTTAGGTTCACTTAGTTCACACAGTAATGACATAAAAAGACATCGAAGGTAAAATAAGTTAAAACCTGTTCTAAATTAACTACTGCATATTTATTGGGCCAAGTGAACCACAACTTGTCTGTTGGGACAAAAGTAGCCTGAAAACTGTGTCTTGCTTTTGGTGTTGAATCAGTATTAGTGTGTGAAAGAATAACTCATAAGTATTAAAAGATGGGCATGGATTACTAGAAATCTTCCATGAGAGGTTTGCCATACCATCAGTGTCGATGATGAAATAAAGCTAATCTGAAGTGGGCATGAAGAAAAATTTGAAAGAAGGCATATGAGCATGAAACGTTGTTAATTCTTGGAATAATTTTGGTCATTAACCCCGTGTACTTGTGTGTGAGTTGAATTTGTCTGATAACCTGTATTTCTGTGCGACTGTAGTAGTGATTATGGCTATAATGTTTAGGGTTGGGTATGGCTTAGGTGCCCTTGAATTTGAAATTAGGTGTGTGAGTGTGGAAATACAATACTGTATATAGAATTGCTACTGTCAGTGTTGGGATTCAAACTTCCAATCTCCGGACTTGCAGCTCCCCATTGTGACCATAGTGAACACATGGTTATGCCATGGGGTAGCAATGAACCACATTTCTCCTAACCACCAGGTGCATCAAAGGTTCACAAGGCTGTGGAATGGACTCAATATGAGTCAACTCTTATAGGGCAGTGATTGCTGTTCATTCATTAGAGACTTTGGGCATCTTGGTCATCAGCCCCATAGAGGGCAGTGGTGAGCAATTGGTGTTTCATTGCTTACTCATCATTGCCATGAAGCTTTTCTTGATCATATGCATTATGATGAGAAATGGGCTTCCTCCAACAAATCAAAGTGGCCATGCTCGAAGCATTATCTATACACCAAAATGTCTGCTTTGATAACAGAAGAGGGTGGATAACCTAGAAGTTTGGTCAATTAAACAACAATTATCAAGAATTTATAACCACATAGATGAAAGTCTCCTTCATCAACAATAATAGTCATCATCATTGACAACAGGTGGTTTTATGAAGCATCAGGTGGACCTTGCTAGCAATCTTACATTATAAGCTTCTGAAAAGTGAGGACATGTAGACTGAGTAAACTAAACAGAGAGAACTAGGCTATCTTTTACAATACTATATTACAAATCTAACGAGTTGCTTGAGATTTCAAGCCCTTGATATTTACAGCTGGTTTCATATTGGGCCTCTTTATGGAATATGGTGACAGGTACCTTATGATGAGTCAAGGATTTCCCCACACTTAGCAAATGAACAAAAAACTGAAGACATCAGCAGGAAGTTCATCCAATAACGAAATATTAAACTGCTTTCTTTCACATTCCTAATAAATGTTTTGAATCTTTTGGCTTCACGATTTACGTGACTAGCCGTGAACATTATCGTGTTGGAAGCCATTTTGCATTGTTGCCTAAGTAATCGAAATATAGTGTTTTTCAGTTTCGATCAAAACTGGTCATCCAAGTGTATTTATTAATTTCATGTAATTTTTTTTTCAGGATTAGGGAACCACCCATTACAATTGGGTACAATTGTGTTAACAAACATTGAAAAACATTAAGTTTTGATCCTAACAAATGGATAAAACCAGTACACATACTTTTCAGTCGATCAAAACACTTTTATTACCCGGTTTGATTAGGCGGGGTAACTACATTATTAACACTCTATTCCTGAAAAAAAAAAAAAAAACATGATAAAGGAGGGAAAATTGAATCAGTGTTGGACAACTAAATGAGTTGACAGACTGTTCCAGTCGAGAGGAGACCAGGAGAGCAAGACACAAGTGACCATGCAAACCAATGGCTAGCTTACAGCTACCATTCCAGTTTACCAAATAGAAATTGGCAATATTATAAACATACGGTATTGTTAACAAAGAGATACATAGGACACTGCGTATTTATGCCTTCCTTGACAGAATGTAGACATTAATTTTGGCATAATTTTAGTAATCTTTTAATAACTTGTGAATTCATTGATGTCAGAACAGACTTAATGATACCAGTATTATTATTAACTTTATTGGCCACATTGGACCACTTGAGTCTTCCATGTACACTTTTTCTTTGAAGGTTGTATTGTTTGATTCTTCTTATCTGCCCAGTACTTCTTCATTCGTTCTGATCGCAGTGTTCTTAATTCGTCTGAAATCTCTATAGGCCGTCTGTGCATCATTTCTGCTGAAAATTTGCGATTCTTAAGGAGGGTGGTAATTTTATTCTTGTTCTTTGCATCTGTAATTTCGAGTCCAACTGTTTTGAGATCCTCTTGAATTTCTTTGATCCAATGCTCTCCAGTCTTCTTTCCCAGATTTCTCATCACTAGTTGTCGTAAAATCCTGTTTTCTGGTAATTGTAGGATGTGAAAGAAATAAGAGATTCTTTTCTTCTTCATCGTGCTGGTAACTGGGTCAATCTCTCGATAGATGATACCGGTATACTGTATGTTAGGCAATTTTTTCATTATCAATGAATTTGGGAATAGAAAAATATTTTTATTTTGTGATTTACATCTCATGATATACAAGCTTATAAATCACCTATTCTCCGTGTGTGTGTTTGTATGCATGTGTGTATCCCCCCCTTAATGAAATCTAAACGATTGGAACAATTTCAATGAAACTTCTATTTCGTCTGACTTCGATTAAGCTGTTCAAATTTTAATAAGTGGCACCAATTCAACATGACGGTCACACAAAATACTTAACTCGCTTTCTATATCTCCGAAACTATTACTGCTATCAACCTGATATTTTGTATGTTGATAGATGATACCAACATGGTGGCCATGCAAAACTCAAATATTTTAATGAACTTTTCTCATGATTGAATCATCCATGTGCAGTGAAACTTCACTTACAGTAAATCTTTATACTAGGCTTAATATACTTGCATCTGATTTATTTCAATTATTGTTATGATAAATTCAAGATAATGGCTGTGCAAAATTTTAAAATTTTGTTTTGATTTCTTGTGTGCTTGCTATTCAAGCGAACAAAGTGAGAGTTTGCATAATGAACCATAGTAATAATCTTCTTTCATGTTCTCAATCCGTAGATTGGTCGGCAGCAATCCTCCTCTTCCATTCTTCCCTGTCGCCAGTCAGTCTCTTCATGTCTGTGTATGAATGGACAGTAACATCCGCTATGATCTGTTTGATATATTGTAGTCTCGGTCGCCGTCTTCCTCTCTTGCCCCGAATTATGCCATCAAACACAGTTACCATAAAGTTATTGTGGTGGCAATAGGCATGTCCTATCAGTTGGTCTCTTCGTTTCCGTATTGTTTTGAGAAATGCTCTCTTTCCATTAATGGTTTTGAGCACTTTGTCATTCGTCACTCTTGCGGTCCATGGAATTTTTCAAAATCTTCAAGTCTTCTTTTATCAGCACATCCCATTGTCCAGGCTTCTGAGCCATACAAGGCCGTGAAAGCCAATATACCATCTTTTTGGAAGCCTTCATAAGGAGGTTAAGGCTGCTTGAGCTTTTAGTTCTCGCAGTCAAGTGGTGCAGTTGCACCTAATATAAAGGGAGGTGGCGCGCAGTTCGTCACTCCTGTGGGGGTCCGGGCGGGGACACCAAGAGCCCGCCGATGAGCTAGCTTGGTGTCCTAGGCGAAACCCCACACAAGACACGGCACAAACCTAGAAGAATTGCTGAGTTTTACTACACATAACAGTTTATAAATTTAATCCTGGTCTCAATAGATATATTCTTTGAAGTCAGAAGGGATATTTTGCTGTTAAATGCAATTTTGGCTCGGGCAATTCTAGCTTGAATATCAGTTGTACTTTCTTCCAGTGGAAGTAATTTTACTCCCTAGATAGGTGAAAGTGTTAACTTGCTTAAGTGGAGCACCAGTTATGTGAATAGCTGCATTAAGTTGTTCTCTGGCACATACCATTATTTCCGTCTTTTTAATATTGATTTTCATATTATATTGTTCATTTCCGTGAGTGCATGTTGCAGTTTCTCTTCACTAGTTTCCAGGACTGCTATGTCGTCTGCAAACCTTATTGTCTTGACTGCTACTCTGTTGATCTTAACTCCTCTCATAACTGTCTTACCTTACATTCCTCAAAGCCTTTCTCAATATATAAGTTGAAAAGTGCAGGCGATAAGCTGCATCCCTGTCTAACTCCCTTATGAATACAAGCTTCCTGCACTACTCCGCTTATGTCCACAATGCTTCTTTGGTTTTTATAAAGTTCATAGATTATCCATCTATCTCTGTAATCCAAGCCAGCATTAGTCATAATTTCCATGAGAATATTCCAATTCACGTTATCGAATGCTTTTTTAAGATCCACAAAGGCAATGTGGTTTCCTTATATCCATCATTTAATCAATAATTTCTCAAAGTTGTAATATAGCTTCCCTTGTTCCTCTGTTCTGCCTAAAGCCAAAATGATCTTCATGGCCCACATATAAAACAATTCAACATGGCAGTCAAGCATTATATTTCACTGGTTCTCAAGATCTATGAATTTATTACAGCAAACAACTGTAGTCTATAGTCACTACAACTTTTTTTCGTTTATCATCCATTCCGCAATCTTTCATTAAAATACTGTACTGTACAACGAAGCGCAAAAAACAACCATTTACGAACGTACGCACTTTGAACTTCCGATAAACAACTGACGGAACAAAGAACAACAGAGCTGCTCTGTACATGTGTTCATTGTTGTTTGTGAGTGTTGAAAGAGGGCTTTTGTGTCCCGTTTGTTAAAGAGTGATTTCCGATAACGCATTCAATACATATTATGTATTAACAATACTGTACTGTACCATATAATTGTGGCTCCACATGTGCCAGAAGTACGAGATATGCATAAAATACGAGGGCTGTTTTTAAGGTAATACCTGTTGTGATATTACGCCGTTGCAGTGCAGCAGTCGGCAATCCGTGCAGGAGCGCTGTGTACCTGCATCTATTGGCAAGGCTGAGACGCCATTACGGCAACAGTCGCCCATGTGTAGGTGTGTTGACAAGCTTTTGAAATGGCATCGCCGATTGCGAGTGCCGCCAACCCGTAAACGAGAGAGAAAACTCCCCTGTAAGATATCCTGCCATTTGGGCACCACTGTATTAAAAAAGGTAAAAATTAATCAAAACGGACTCGTTACAGAAATATGCAATATCGTATTGCTGTAGAATTCACAATTATGCTACCGATATTGAAAGTTATATATTCTAGCACTTAATTTTTTATTTTAGTGTGGGTGGTGGTGATTCTTTTAGGGCTGAAACACTGAGGTCATCTGCTTCAATTTTCTAGTGCAAGTATGATAAATGTTATAGATTATATGCATGTTCATTTCTGAAAACTAACCTATTTTACTGGTGTTCTTTTGAACCTGTCTCTCGGTAAGTTGACAAACTAGTACCATGAAGGTCAGCTCTCGTAACCCATGAGTAGAGGTGTTAGAAAGTGTTGTTATTTTTTTGAAGATTTGTTGATTTAAAATTCAAAAGGTGGTGTTTTGTGTTTTTATTATTTTTTCGGGGGATGACATGTTAACATTTGGAAAGCGATAAGGTTTGTACAATAAGTGCATTTAAAAATATAAACAATTAATAAAACAAAGTAAAAAACAAAACAGCAGGGTAAAACGTTAAACATGGCTATGGAAGAATGAGATAATACTTATATGGAAGTCACATTTTTATTTTACATTCACCATCTCGAAACACATTTCAGTGAATACCTTTTTCAGTTTTATCCAAATACTGCGGTGAAATCACTGGAAGTAGATCATGGTTAAAGTCTCAGCATTTGCAGCTGTCAATTTTCGCCTCCTATCACTTACTATGAGACTGTATTTCGAAAATGACCTTTCAGAATCCACATTTGAACAAGGATACCACACACACTTTAATGCAGCTGTTGCATAGTCTCGGTGAGCAGGCCTTAATCCCATGAGGATCTCTGGAACATTCACATTATCTTCATGACGCAGTTGGTTCTTGATTGCAGTCAGGTAAATGCTGTGAGCCTCTAAAAACTGTTGAGACTCCATCTTCGTAAGAAATGGGGCATTCTTCTTAAATTGGAGCAGTTCTGTGGGAGATACGTTCTTAGGTGCATGCCGAGGATCAAACAATGACCCGATGGCTTCTACAGTCTTCCTGGCTGGATCCGTGGTCCTTAAAGTCCTGACTTTCACTAGAGCTGACTGGGCAACACACGTAAGCTTGGACTTAACCTTTATCTGCATCTTTTGAGGAAGCTGTTCCAAGTTCTGGAGGATCGTATGATTGAACATTCCACCATCGCCTAATAGCTTGAGCTTTACCTCAAGGTCATCTAGCTTCCCAGCCAGTAAGTGAATTGTTGGGTACTTAGATCCCTCCAAGAAATTAAGCAAGTCCATAAGAGAGGCACCAACAACAGAAACATACAATGCTTGTAATTGTATAAATTGTATTGTTGAAGTCGATGCTTGTTGGAAAAATTTGACCCCAGAATTTGAATCTTCCAATGTTTTGAAAAATTCTACCAGATCTTCCACATGCGTGGCCATATACATTGCAGCCTTAAACCATGAATTCCATCTTGTACATACAGGCATTGGGAAAGCTAGAATTTCATTCTCTTATTCTGTGTTTTCATATTTCTCCCTTAGAAATGCCACGTAATTGCTTTTTCTTTTTCGCGTATTTAAAAAGGCATTCTTTGTCTTTACTATAGACATGTTCAATTCGTCCAGCTCGTTTTCAAATACGCAGCCGATAAGATTGACTTTATGAGCCCAGCACTGGACATGACTTAATTCTTCAATCAATCCTTGAAGAGTAGTTACACATTTTGTCATGTAGCGTGCTGAGTCCGTAACTACTGCCACTACACGCTCCCGTTCAATTTCATAGGAATTCAAGGTGTCTAATATCGCATTGGAGCAATTTACGCTATTGGCAGAATCTAGAACAACAGAGGCAGCCAGATGGGTGTTCATTTCAGTTGATGGTACTGATGGACGAAAAAGAATGTTGAAAACACACCTACCATTCTTGTCAGTTGTTTCGTCACATAGCAGAAACACGTCTTTGTTTTTTATATCTTCCCTTATTTCTTCCCTCCTTCTTTCGCCAATCATGGGGATGTATTTCTGACGAATCTGATTTGCTGATGGTAAATCTCCACTTCCGCGAACGTACTTATTAAACCAAGTACGGATAGCAGGATTGTCTAGTTTCTCTACTGGTATATTAGCTTTCACAAACGCAGTAGTAGTGTCCAAAATAAACTCTTCTTTCATATCCTTCACACGACTAGTATTTGATAATGTTTCTTTCGAGGTGGCCACTCTAGGAACACTAACTTCAAGACGCGAATTTTCTCGGCGTTTTGAATGCTTCTCCGATTTGCAATGTTTGTCTAATGCATCTTTCCTGCGATAATCTAACCGACAATCACAATATTTGCACATAAGAATGCCACAAGAAATTATAAATCCTTCATTCTTATATTCTTTAAGTCTGTCTGTGGCAGAAACAGCTGCCTTCGGCATTTTTAAACTCAACTGAGCGATGCCCAGTAACAAACACTGTTATCACACGGTTGACTGTAGTCACACGCCAGTATAAATTCGTAACCACACGCAAAATTTATTTCTGAATTCGTGTCATAATATTTAAATTACGTCGCGTCTCATCTTCCTGTACTGCTAAGTTCGGAACTAATACGACGAACACGTGGTCGCCAACTGATTCACGCAAATAACACACTAGCTTCGATGATAACGCACAATTTGCGCACTTTTTATTAAATTATATAGAATTCTCTACTATAATTTACACTCGCTACCGATGTAACAGGAGGCAAACGTAGTTTACATTATGAACAACTATCACATAACCTTTTGGAGGTAGTCGGCCAAACTATTCACGCCGCGATATAACAGCTGTTTACCACAGCGCTAAAATCCAACGAGTAACGAGAATATCGACAGTATATCGTAATATGACGTATATCGTAGTATTACCCCTCGCGAAACTATACAATCGATCATTCTCTCGAATTGAACACCAACCTAATTCGATTATCGGCTTGTGGACAAAAATGTTCGGATTGGTGTGGGGAAAAAATATGAAAATTTGTTTTTATTTCGCAGATTGCGGTATTTGTGGTGTTATTCACAAAATTCGCGTTATTTCGCGATTTAATTTCACTCCTGGGCGGCACGAAACATGTAAATACGTGAAAATAAAACATCCTAACCTCTAAATATGACTTTTCGTTTTATCGCGAATTAACAAAAACTAACACCTCTACCCATGAGTTATCAAGACTCAACGTTGACATTGCTGCTCTCAGTGAAACTAGGCTGTCTTCTGAAGGCAAGATTACTGAATCTGGAACAGGATATACCATCTTCTGGAAAGGAAAGGAGGAGGGTGAATGTCGTATTCATGGTGTGGGCTTCGCTGTGAAGACCAAACTGGTAAATTATCACCAACTTACGCCCATTGCAATCAGCGAAAGGCTCATGGCTCTCCGCATACCACTCTCAGGAGGTTCCTTTATGACACTCATCTCTGCCGATGCTTCTACCTTAGATTCTGATGATGAAGGAAAGGCTCAGTTCTATATTCAGCTAAGTGAAATCATCTCCAAGGTACCATCTGCAGATAAACTCTTGCTCCTTGGTGACTTCAATGCCAGAGTTGGGAAAGATCACAGGCTATGGAATAATGTGATGGGCAAACAGGGACTTGGAGAATGTAATCCCAATGGTCTGTTGCTTCTTGGTCTTTGTGCAGAACACAAACTTTTCATTACCAACCGCAACAGAAGGCTCAGGAACTGCAGATACTATCGGATGCTCGAGACTTGAGGAACTTCTATGCAGTACTCAAGGAAATATATGGACCATCTCGCTCATCACTGAAAAGCGCTGATAATTCTACTACCTTTACTGATAGTCAAGAAATCTTGGAACGCTGGAAGGAGCACTTCTCCAATCTCCTAAATCGTCCATCAGCAGCTGCTGAAGACTTCCTTAGTGATGTGCCGCAACAACCTAAACAACTGTGGTTGGCAGTACCTCCTACTTATCATGATTTCAGTGCAGCTCTCACCCAATTGAAACCCAGAAAAGCACCTGGCCCAGATAACATCCCTCTGGAACTAATTCAAGCCGGAGGTCGTTCCCTCAAAACAAGGATTTTCACCCTTATCCTCAGAATATGGGAATCAAGAAAGGTACCTGGTGACCTAAGGAATGCCACTATCGTCACTATCTTTAAAAAGGGTGATCGCAGTGTTTGTGGCAACTACCGTGGTATATCACTACTATCAATTGTGGGGAAGATTCTTGCAAGAATTCTATTTAACCTCTGGAAAAGGCTCAAATCAACAGCATAGAATCATCCATAATAGGTCACCAATTTAGATGGATTGGTCATGTCCATCGGATGGATGATGTGAGATTACCTCGTCAAATGCTATATGGTGAGTTATGCTATGGCACCAGACCTCATGGTGGTCCTAAGAGGCGCAACAAGGACCAATTTAAGAAGACCCTGAAATTGACAGGTCTTGATTCACAAACCTGGGACATGCTGGCTGAAGACCGCTCAACTTGGCGCCGTACCATCTCGGATACTGTAAAGACCTTTGAAAGGGATCGACGCACACATGAAGAGGCCAAGTGTCAAGCTAGGAAACTTCGTGAGGCCCAACCACGTCCTCCTCCAGCAATACTATGTGACTTGTATGGTCGCTTGTTCCATGCCAGGATTGGACTCTTTAGTCACCGTAAACACATCCACAAACTGGACTGAAGGAAGAAGATTTATACTCGGATTCGAGTTAAAGCCGATGATTCATGTATTGTAGATAAACCTCATCGTGTAACTTTGAACACACATATTTTTCAGTGCTATGTTCTGTATTATCATGAGTAACAATGAAAGCTTTGGTTGAAGACAGGGGAAGCACTAGTGCCACAGTAAGACCATATTGCTTCAAATATTGTTTTTGCATTCATTGTCTGTAATGAATACACCTTTTGTATATTGATTTTTGAATTTGAAATAATTGCTGTAAGACCAGTAAATATATGAAATTAGGCTATGTAATTCTTTACGGAACTACTTGTTGCACACAAATAACAGGCAATATGGATAGCTTCCAGCAATCATTTATGGAACATATTCTCGTGCATATCATATTTTTTAAGCCATTTTCCGACATTTGTCTAATCATTTTTGAGTGAATAATTTAGCTTCCATTTACTGTAATGTCATAAAGTGTCTCTGCCAGGAAAGGATAGATTATTAAAATTCTTCTTTGACTAACAAGATTGCAATTCATACCATTTTGAAAGAATATATCTGAAATTAAACAAAATGGTGGGTGCCTAAAACAGCATCTTTATCGGAGACTTGGTCACATGGGTCCCTGGGTAAAGCATCATTAAATGATGAAATATGGAACTTGAGCCAGAAACTCTGATTTGGTTTAGAGAAGGCACAACTGATCTGTGATACAAGACTTCATTTAACACCTGTTTCTTACTAGATTGGGTAAGCACAGCCCACGAGTTTGCCAGACAGGGAAGAGGGAGTGTCGCACAAGCAATGGAAACCACTTAATTTCTGGTATTAGATTTATTGATGAGAAGAGCCGTTGTTGGAACACCAGTCAAGACAG
Source organism: Meconema thalassinum (assembly GCA_946902985.2). Lineage (NCBI taxonomy): Eukaryota > Metazoa > Arthropoda > Insecta > Orthoptera > Tettigoniidae > Meconema > Meconema thalassinum. The sequence goes on from OX336388.2 coordinate 2,124,979,599, forward strand.
AGGGACCCTTCTATTATATGGTTAGAGTCCTCCCGCCTTTGGCTGCTGCTTACTGGTTCATCTGCGTGACTCTTCTCTTGAACTGCATAATGGCTGAAATTAACATGTGTTTCATCATCTTTAGTCATTAAATTAAAATACAGTAGCCTAATTGGATCATACTTTTTAGAAAGGAACTAAGTGGAAATTGGCATTTTTCATTTTCATTTTTCACTGATTTGATGGCCAGACACACTGCATAGTCAAGCTTCTCCATTTAGGAGTACAAGTGTTTTGACATTTCTGGTACAGCAAAGAGAAGCACTAAGCCAGAGATGTCAGCAACAGTAATATGAGAGCAGATCAACAAACAGTGAGCCTTTTTATACCCGTTTTCTTTATAATTATATGTTGGTAACATTTGAAAAGAGTGGGGTTTCATACATAACATCCATAATGGCAGCATCATCTTAGCCTATGACTAGCAGCAATGGTCTTTGTTATAGCATACAGTTCGCCTGCACACTATAGTTACAGCAAAGGATGGTGCAACACTGAGTTCACACATCACAACAAAGCAACCATGACTTCATTGGGATGCATGACAGCCTCATCATGACAATGCACGATCTTAAGTGACAAATTAAACCATTGGACTGAATTCTACATAACCTGTCTGCCCAATCTATACGCAAGTCAAAACTACAATGCCATTGTTTTGAGGACTCACGAGGAGTGCTTAAGAAATGTGAGGTGATTAGTAATGATCTCATAAAGATTGCCGTACATTATGTGTTTGAGGAATGCGAGCATTCAAGGTCATGTTACCCTCCCAAACGTCTGTGAAAGAAAATAGACATTCTCTCTATTGATTAGCTATTGTATATGGCAGCTTTGTAATTATTTGTTTGATGAATCACCATTTTCTGAATAAAGTCTAACATATAGCCTAATCAGTTATGGTTTGACACCACATTGTTAGAATGCTGTATTAGTACATTAGGTAAGTAAATTTTATACTGCATTATTTATGAAAGTGTAAGTATATTACGGTATTATTTACATGTTATAGACTTTTTAAGAAAAATAATGTAGATCTTCTTAAACAGTGTTTCTTTCACATTTTACAGTTTATTGTCACAAAATACTAAAATGCAGTTAGGTCTACATCTCTTTAAAAATGTACACTAACTTGTTGAACAATATATTTTTGTAATTTCATTGAATGCAAGCATATCGTCGTTGAAGAGGTCAAACTTTTTGACTTTTAAAGTCGGACATTTTTCCGTATTGACAGAATGTAATAATAAACAAAGTTTTTTTGTATCCGCCTAGTCAATACATTGTTTTATTAGAGGTTTTATCGTGACATAATCACTTGTCTTTGCGTATGTTGGGACATGTTTCGGTGTCTAGTGACATTGACACCATCATCAGCCTATGGTTATTGGCAACACTCAATGACATTAAAATAATAATTAAAACAACACACACATGACTAAAATAACACTTTAAAAAGTTTTTAAAACACTGTCATATTGAAAGTTCAATAAAAAGTCTTAAAAAAAGGCTTGCTGCACTGTTTTGGTTTCCAATGTCCTGCTTCCGATATCAGTACTGCACAGTCTCCGTATGCCTCAGCACGGCCCGATTTCTCGCTGCCACAGCTACACCTTATGTTTGGTCACCTCTTGCTGGATATTGGAGGTTTTTATCGGAAGCAGGACATTGGAAACCAAAACAGTGCAGCAAGCCTTTTTTAAGACTTTTTATTGAACTTTCAATATGACAGTGTTTTAAAAACTTTTTAAAGTGTTATTTTAGTCATGTGTGTGTTGTTTTAATTATTATTTTAATGTCATTGAGTGTTGCCAATAACCATAGGCTGATGATGGTGTCAATGTCACTAGACACCGAAACATGTCCCAACATACGCAAAGACAAGTGATTATGTCACGATAAAACCTCTAATAAAACAATGTATTGACTAGGCGGAACCATATAAACTTTGTTTATTATTGAAGAGGTCAAACCCGGTATGCCACATTTGTTAGCTTTGCTGAAGTGTTCCGTAAGTGACTCTTCCCTATAGAACACTTCTGTGTCACATACGGAATACTTCTGTGTTGCGAACAAATGTGACGTACAAGGTTTGCCTTTTTCAATGATGATATTAGTTCCTTTCTAGAGAGTGTGATTCAATTGTTCCCCCAATTTGACACAATTTCAAAGATGTAACCCTATTGACACGCCTGGGGGTAATTGATTACAGCATCTACGATAAGGAAGGATGTATAAATCTGAGAAGTTTTGAAGAAGAGTAAAGGTGGAAAATGCTGAAGGTGGCCAGTCAGAGTTCTGTCTTCGAACTGACGTTCAGTTGTTTCTGATCCTCGGCTTTACAGTCTACTTGAGCCATCCACACCAAGTCAAGAACCGTAGCTTGGTGCATGGAGTACACGGCCATCACAACTAACACGTGCATTATGTTGTGAGAGTTCAAATACAGATCCACTGTTCCAGGAAACCATTTCTCCGGAATGTGCATTGCTCCAATCGCTCCTCCCACTGCAGAAACAGCATCCTGAAATAACAAATATAGTTTCAATTAGTCTTCTGAGAATTTAGGGGCAGATGACCTCATAGTCCCCCCCCTTAAACAACAATAACTAACTAACTAGTCTTCTGAGAAAATCCTCACTGAAAAGGTTTCATTTCCATAATCATTGGCACTACCAGAAAGGAGATTTGCTCCAGCTACAGTATGCTAAGTTGATTGTAATAACATAAGAGCAACTGAGATACCAGTATGTGGACAACAAATACTGAAGAACATAACTTTATAAACCATTTAATTCTAATAATATACAACCAACATGTGCTTTTGTAAGTACACACAACAGTATAATTATATAGGTAGGACATCACAACCTCACCGTACTTTATAGCAATCGCCAACAACAGCTGATTCAACATGTCCATTCATTTCCAATCTATTGCAAGTGTGGCTTACTTAGCATTATAAGAGCATAGCATTGGTTTTTAATTAGAGCTTATATAATATAGAGATTCATTCACGTAACAGCAAGTAGTGATAGGAACCGTGTGAGGTTTATATGTAATTTATGAACGACTACAGCGAGAATAGGCCGACATGACTTTAAATTTTGTAGATGTGGAGATTGGAAGTCTCGATTCCATCTGTCTGTTTTAACATCACAACCATCCATCATGGCTCCAATGACCAGTTTGGAAAGGCATCTCCAAAGTGTTTTGAAAATTATATTCAAATATTCTTCATAAAAAAAGAACCAAATTATTTGTGAAGATATCCATTTTATTTTATTTCAAATTGATTCTATTATTTTTCATTTTACACGAATCATCATCATCATCTTGTACAGTTTCCAGCCCCAGGCTGGGTCTGTTTGGAACATAAGCCTCGCCACTTATTTCTTTCTTCCCACCATCTCTCCGCTGTCACTCTGGTCCTGTCCTCGCCGCTCTTCTTGACACATTCCTCCACTCCTTTCAGCCATCGATCTCTTGGTCTTCCCCTTGATCGTTTCTTCTGCATCTGCATCTCATGTATCCTCTTGGGAATCTTCTTCTCATCCATTCTCTTTAAGTGTCCATACCACCTCAGTCTTGATGTCTCAATCCTACCTTGCAAGGGCTCCTCTTTCACCATTTCCCTGACCTTTTCATTCCTCACCCTGTCTCTTCTTGTTACTCCGATCCTACTTCGCAGGAAATTCATTTCACCTGCCTGTATTCTGCTTATGTCTCTTTTCTTCATTGTCCACGTTTCTGAAGCATAGGTCAGTATCGGGATATAGTAGCTTCTGTATAACACTTCCTTGCTTTTTTGTGGGACATCTTTATTCCACACTAAGCTCCTAATGCTTCTCAGAAATGCTTCTGCCTGTCTGCCACGTTCCGTAATCTCTTTGTCATTTCTCCCATTTTCCTCCACTATACTTCCCAAGTACTTGAGACTTTCCACCTTCTTCAGCTGTCCACCTCCAAGTGTTATCCCACTCATTGGTCTGTCCTTTTTCCTGGTCGTTAACAGGATCTCACATTTACTGATGTTGAACTTCCATCCGTACTCTCCCACTGTTTCTTCCCAAGCCTTCAGTTGCTCCTGGATTTAATCCTCCTTGTTTTCCCAGACCATGAGATCATCTGCAAACACCATTGCCTTCATCTTATCTTCTCCTATCTTTCCTGCTATCCGTGTCATTACCTCGTCCATAACCACAATAAAGAGAAGGGGTGACAGCGCACTACCCTGTTTCAGGCCACTCATTTGTCTGAACCAGTCTGTTCTTTCCCCTCCAACTTTCACACAACTCACACTTCCACAATACATCTCCTTCACTCTGCCTACAGTCTCTTTTTCCACTCCCATGTTTTCCATTGCTTTCCAAACCTTCTCCCTACACACACTATCATAGGCCTTTTCGATGTCCAGGAAGGCCATCAACAGATCCTCTCCAAATTCGTAGTGGTGTTCCTGGAGCTGTCTCACTGAAAATATGAGATCCACTGTTGATCTCCCAGGTCTGAATCCATACTGTTCCTCTCTCAATTTTCTCTCCACTTTGGCTCGTATTCTACTTTCTAATATATTTTCATATATCTTGGCACAGTGAGGTATGAGTGTGACTCCCCAGTAATTTCTACACTCCTTTCTGCTTCCTTTCTTAAATATTGGGACAATTAATCCTTTCTTCCAATCTTCTGGGGTCTTTTTCTCCTTCCATATCACCCTCATCACACGGTACAGCCACTGTTTCCCAACCTCCCCTGCTGCCTTCACCATTTCAACACTCACTTCATCCACACCTGGTGCCCTTCCTCCTTTCATCTTCTCTATAGCCATTTCCAGTTCTCTCCAAGTCAGGTCCTTTTCCATTCCTGTGTTGTCTTCTCCATCTTCCAATACGTTGTCTTCCTCCCTATGACCATTTGGATTCAGTAAATCCTCAAAGTACTCTTTCCACACTGTCTTGAGTGTCTCTTTGTTGTGTACCTCAGTTCCGTTTTTGTCCATCATTACCACATCCTCTCGCAGACCTCTTCTCTTACTTTTGACCATCCCATAAAGCACTTTCTTATTTCCTCTGCTGTCTTCCTCCATCATCTCTGTCCACTTTACCATCCACTTCTTCCTCTCCTCTGCGACAATCTTGTTTGCTTCTTTCTTCTTTATCTTATAATCTTCCCTTGCCAGATCAGTTCTTTCCTGGAACCACACTCTGAAAGCCTTGTTCTTCCTTCCCACAGCTTCTTTTACTCTCTCATTCCACCATGGTGTCTCTTTACACCGCTTTCTGTTGCTTGTTCTTCCACATACTGCCACTGCAGCTTCCACCATTGTGTTTTTGAATTGCTTCCATTCCTCTTCCCCTGTTTTAGGATTGTCTGTTGGCATCTTTTCCCTTATTATCTTCTGGAATTCTTCCTTGACTTCATTTTCCTTGAGTTTCCATACTTTGATTCTCCTTTCCTGGTACTCTGTCCTCTTGCTATCCTTAACAACTCCCAGGTTCATTACAAGTATTCTGTGGTCGCTATCTAAGGCCTCTGATGGTATTACCTTTATATCTCTGACACTTCTCTTCATTTCCCAGTCGTACAGCATGTAATCTACCAAAGATTTCTTTGTTAAATCACTGCTGTACCACGTTACCTTGTGACTTTCTTTCTTCCGGAACCAGGAGTTGCCTACCACTAAACCGTTTCTCTTGCAAAAATCCAGCATCTTTCTCCCTTCTTCATTCCTGCTACCCCATCCTTCTGCTCCCAATACATTTTCATATCCTTTCCTTTCACTTCCTACATGTGCATTCAAATCTCCCATGACAATGATGCTCTGACCATTCAACTGCTGTTGTAGCTCCTCCTCAAAGTCTTCCTTCTCTTGAGCTGTACATCCAACTTGAGGGGCATATACCTGGGCTATCTCCAGGCTTCTTCCCTTTACAGTTACTCTGATCTTCATGATCCTGTCACTTATTCCCTTTTCCTCTTCCTTCATTCCATCTCTCACAACTACTCCTACTCCGCTGCTCCTTCCTTCACTGTTCCCACTCCAGTACAACCGGTACCCTTTCCTCAGTTCTCTGCGACCTTCTCCTTTCCATCTTGTTTCTGCCAAGCCCAGTACATCCAGTTTTCTTCTCTCCATCACATCTACAATCTCCTCCACTTTTCCTGTCAGTGTCTGTATGTTTAATGTCCCAACTCGTAGTCCATTAGCATATCCGGGTCGTCGTCGTTTGCATCCGTCCTTTCCGAGGCCTGTTCCTGGTTTGAAAGCAAATATGATATCCACTACTGGCTTGCTAGGCCTATCGTAGCTTCAGCAGAGCCCCGTCAGCCGTCACTTTTCAGGGTTCCCATAGAGCCTTCACAGCTACCGTAGCGGTCCCGGGGCACACAAGTCCCCACTGTACTTCACCCCTACAGGCAATCCCCTACTTCATGCCGTTGCCCGTCTCCCACCACGTGGAGGAGGGGTTGGACTTGTGGGAGACATTTTACACGAATGCATATCCATTAATTTTTATATTGTCATTGTTCTTATTCATTGTTTCTTCATTTCGTCCTGTATACATCCCTCCCTATATTATTCTGCTAAGGTCCCATTCCAGTTTTGTACCAAAAATAAGGTTCCATTAACACCAACCTACACATATGGGGTACCTACAGGTTCAGCATAACCCAATGCGCAAGCGAAACGCACTCACTCACTCTTTAAATGCCTCACAATTAAATAAATACCTTAAAACATGTATGTTTACAATGAAATAATGTAAGAATGCAACACAGTAACCATGGTAACAGAATCTCACATGTCCATCTATTTCTGTAAGATGCAATACAATTCCAATTATTACATTACTGTGAAAGTTTCCAGACGGTTATAAGGTTATCACCATCATCATCATCATCATCATGTACAGTTTCCAGCCCCAGGCTGGGTCTGTTTGGAACATAAGCCTCGCCACTTAGTTCTTTCTTCCCACGACCTCTCCGCTGTTACTCTGGTCCAGTCCTCGCCTCTCTTCTTGACACATTCCTCCACTCCTTTCAGCCATCTATCTCTTGGTCTTCCCCTTGGTCGTTTCTTCTGCATCTGCATCTCATGTATCCTCTTGGGAATCTTCTTCTCATCCATTCTCTTTAAGTGTCCATACCACCTCAGTCTTGATGTCTCAATCCTACCTTGCAAGGGCTCCTCTTTCACTATTTCCCTGACCTTTTCATTCCTCACCCTGTCTCTTCTTGTTACTCCGATCCTACTTCGCAGGAACTTCATTTCACCTGCCTGTATTCTGCTTATGTCTCTTTTCTTCATTGTCCACGTTTCTGAAGCATAGGTCAGTATCGGGATATAGTAGCTTCTGTATAACACTTCCTTGCTTTTTTGTGGGACATCTTTATTCCACACTAAGCTCCTAATGCTTCTGCCCATCTGCCACGTTCCGTAATCTCCTCCGCTAGACTTCCCAAGTACTTGAGACTTTCCACCTTCTTCAGCTGTCCACCTCCAAGTGTTATCCCACTCATTGGTCTGTCCTTTTTCCTGGTCGTTAACAGGATCTCACATTTACTGATGTTGAACTTCCATCCGTACTCTCCCACTGTTTCTTCCCAAGCCTTCAGTTGCTCCTGAATTTCCTCCTCCTTGTTTCCCCAGACCATGAGATCATCTGCAAACACCATTGCTTTCATCTTATCTTCTCCTATCTTTCCTGCTATCCGTGTCATTACCTCGTCCATAACCACAATAAAGAGAAGGGGTGACAGCGCACTACCCTGTTTCAGGCCACTCATTTGTCTGAACCAGTCTGTTGTTTCCCCTCCAACTTTCACACAACTCACACTTCCACAATACATCTCCTTCACCCTGCCTACAGTCCCTTTTTCCACTCCCATGTTTTCCATTGCTTTCAAAACCTTCTCCCTACACACACTATCATAGGCTTTTTCGATGTCCAGGAAGGCCAACAACAGATCCTCTCCAAATTCGCAGTGGTGTTCCTGGAGCTGTCTCACTGAAAATATGAGATCCACTGTTGATCTCCCAGGTCTGAATCCATACTGCTCCTCTCTCAATTTTCTCTCCACTTTGGCTCGTATTCTACTTTCTAATATCTTTTCATATATCTTGGCACAGTGAGGTATGAGTGTGACTCCCCTGTAATTTCTGCACTCCTTTCTGCTTCCTTTCTTAAATATTGGGACAATTAATCCTTTCTTCCAATCTTCTGGGGTCTTTTTCTCCTTCCATATCACCCTCATCACACGGTACAGCCACTGTTTCCCAACCTCCCCTGCTGCCTTCACCATTTCAACACTCACTTCATCCACACCTGGTACCCTTGCTCCTTTCATCTTGTCTATAGCCATTTCCAGTTCTCTCCAAGTCAGGTCCTTTTCCATTCCTGTGTTGTCTTCTCCATCTTCCAATACATTGTCTTCCTCCCTATGACCATTTGGATTCAGCAAATCCTCAAAGTACTCTTTCCACACTGTCTTGAGTGCCTCTTTGTTGTGTACCTCATTTCCGTTTCTGTCCATCATTACCACATCCTCTCGCAGACCTCTTCTCTTACTTTTGACCATCCCATAAAGTACTTTCTTATTTCCTCTGCTGTCTTCCTCCATCATCTCTGTCCACTTTACCATCCACTTCTTCCTCTCCTCTGCGACAATCTTGTTTGCTTCTTTCTTCTTTATCTTATAATCTTCCCTTGTCAGATCAGTTCTTTCCTGGAACCACACTCTGAAAGCCTTGTTCTTCCTTCCCACAGCTTCTTTTACTCTTTCATTCCACCATGGTGTCTCTTTACATTGCTTTCTGTTGCTTGTTCTTCCACATACTGCCACTGCAGCTTCCACCATTGTGTTTTTGAATTGCTTCCATTCCTCTTCCCCTGTTTTAGGATTGTCTGTTGGCATCCTTTCCCTTATTATCTTCTGGAATTCTTCCTTGACTTCCTTTTCCTTGAGTTTCCATACTTTGATTCTCCTTTCCTGGTACTCTGTCCTCTTGCTATCCTTAACAACTTCCAGGTTCATTTCAAGTATTCTGTGGTCACTATCTAAGGCCTCTGATGGTATTACCTTTATATATTTGACACTTCTCTTCATTTCCCAGTCGTACAGCATGTAATCTAGTAAAGATTTCTTTGTTAAATTACTGCTGTACCACGTTACCTTGTGGCTTTCTTTCTTCCGGAACCAGGAGTTGCCTACCACTAAACCGTTTCTCTTGCAAAAATCCAGCAACTTTCTCCCTTCTTCATTCCTCTACCCCATCCTTCTGCTCCCAATACATTTTCATATCCTTGCCTTTCACTTCCTACATGTGCATTCAAATCTCCCATGACATTGATGCTCTGCCCATTCAACTGCTGTTGTAGCTCCTCCTCAAAGTCTTCCTTCTCTTGAGCTGTACATCCAACTTGAGGGGCATATACCTGGGCTATCTCCAGGCTTCTTCCCTTTACAGGTTATCACTGAACCAAATTAAGCTGTAAAATTCATCAATATATACAGTATAATGCGCTTAAGGGGGTCAAGGGGCACTAATTTTTTTTTTCACGTGCGAGTGTGGCACGAAAGGTCTTTTTCACCCGACTATAAAGGGTCTCCGCCTGTGGGGGTTTGCCTGTTCCTCTATCGGGCGCGTCCCAGGTGGCGGATAGGGGGGCTCGCCGGACTTGTCCGGAGGGTTCGAGGGAAATAAAATACCTCTTGCGGACCAAAAACAGGCCCCTTGCCAGGGTTATGGTGAAGCTACGTTAGGCCTAGCAAGCCAGTAGTGGATATGAAACTGCTTTTAAAACGGGAACGGGCCTCGGAAAGGACAGATCTAAAGGAAACAGACCTGGCTATGGAAATGGACTACGAATTGGAACTTTGAATATAACTACATTGACGGGAAGAGTGGAGGAGATTGTGGATATGGTGGAGAGGAGAAAACTGGTTGTACTCGGACTGGCAGAGACCAGATGGAGAGGGGAAGGAAGAAAAGAACTGAGAAATGGCTTGCAGCTATACTGGATAGGAAATGAGGAGGGGAAGAGAAATGGAGTAGGAATGGTGGTGAGAGAAGGGCTGAGGGAGGAAGTAAAGAGGGTAAGTGATAAAATAATTAGAGCCAGAATCACTGTGAAAGGTAGAAACCTGGACATTCTGCAAGTCTATGCACCACAGGTGGGATGCACAGAAGGCGAGAAGGACGAGTTTGAAGAGGAGGTGCAGAAGCAGTTAGTGGGGAGAGACCTGATAGTCATGGGAGACCTAAATGCCCATGTCGGAACTGATAGAAGAGGTTTTGAGGAAGTGATTGGTGGTGAAGGATGGGGAAACAGGAATAAGGAAGGAGAGAGATTGTTGGAACTGTGCAAGATAAATGGGCTAATGGTTGGAAACACATGGTACAAGAAGAGAGAGAGCCATAAAATTACTTGGTACAGCAGGGATTTGACTAGGAAATCAGTGGTGGACTACATTCTATGCGGGAAGGAGACAAAGAAGAGTATCACGGATATAAGGGTAATACCTTCAGAAGCCCTGGACAGTGACCACCGTCTGCTGGTCGCCAAGGTGAGAGGACTGAAGGAAAAGAGGAGAACTGAGAACCAAGAAAGAAGAATAAGGACATGGAAGCTGAAGGAGGATGGAAATAAGGAGAAGTTCCAGATATTAGTGAGGAACAAATTACCGAAGGATGATCCGAAAACAGGTGAAGAAGAATGGAATAGGTTCAAGGACGTGTTGGTAGAAGCAGCGGAAGTCGTGTGTGGCAGAACTAGTGGAAAGAAAAGGTGGAAGGAAACACCATGGTGGAACCCCAGAACTAAGGAAGCAGTGAAAAAGAAAAATGAAGCATTCAGGAAATGGTTCCAACAGAGGACAGACAGAACAAGAGAAGAATACCAAGAGCGGAAGAAAGAAGCAGGAGAAGTAGTGAAGGAAGAGAAAAAGAAATGGCTGGAGAAATGGACAGAAATGATGGAGGAGGACTGTGATGGCAGTAAGAAAGTGGTGTATGGAATGATAAAGGCAAAGAGAAGAGATACAGGGGAAAATGTCAGAATGGTGGACAGGAATGGAAAGGAGGTCGAAAATATGGAAGAAGTGAAGGATATCTGGAGAGAATACTTCAAGGAACTCCTAAATCCAACTAAAACCAGCGTAGTGGACATTGTGGAGGAAGAAACAGACAGTGACCAAGACATTTCAGAGAAGGAATTGACATGGAAAGAAGTGGAGGAAGCATTAAAGAAGATGAAAGGGGGAAAGGCACCGGGAATAGACGAAGTGAGTGTGGAGATGGTGAGAGCAGCAGGGGTGATAGGAACACAGTGGCTCTTTCGAGTAATGAAAGTGATATGGAGAGAGAAGAAAATACCAGAGGACTGGAAAAGAGGGATAATAATACCCATATTTAAAAAGGGAAGTAGGAAGGAATGCAAGAACTACAGGGGAATTACACTCATGTGCCACTGCGCCAAAATATTTGAGAAGGTACTGGAGAGAAGAATTCGGACAGAAGTTGAAGATGGGCTGAGGGAAGAACAGTATGGATTCAGGCCAGGAAGGTCAACAGTTGACCTCATTTTTGCAGTAAGACAGCTACAAGAACACCATTATGAATATGGGAAAGATCTGGTGATGACCTTCTTGGATATTGAGAAAGCATATGATAGTATTAATAGAAAAAAGGTATGGGAAGCAATGAGAGCAAAAGCAGTGAACAAGGAGACAGTGGCAAGAGTGAAAGCAATGTACGAGGGAAGCAAAAGCTGTGTAAAGGTGGTAAGAGAGAGAACGGAATGGTTTCAACTGGAGAGTGGTCTGAAACAGGGAAGTGCCCTCTCACCCCTGTTATTTATAGTGGTGATGGATGAAATCATACAAAAAATGGTAAATAGCATTGGGGAAAGGAAAATGAAGGCAATGTTGTTTGCTGATGACCTTCTGGTATGGGGAGAGGATGAAGAAGAATTACAAGAGCAATTAGATGAGTGGGAGAAGGTAGTGTTATCATATGGGATGAAGTTCTCAGCACAAAAGAGTGAAGTGGTCATCACAACGAGGAAGAAGAACAGACTGGATAAGGGCATAACACTTGGAGGACAGCAGTTGCAGAAAGTAGAATGCTTCAAGTACTTGGGAAGCATAATTGAAGAAAAGGGAGGCAATAGGATGGAAATAAATGAAAGGGGAAGGTGCGCAGATGGATTTTTCAAGAGTGTTAGGGGGATGTTATGGAATAAAGATGTACCACAAAAATGTAAAGGAATCATCTAAAAGACCTACTTTGTGCCAATTTTGACATATGGTTCAGAAACATGGGTGATGAAGGAAAGGGACAAGAATAAAATACGAGCAGTGGAGATGAAGTTCCAGAGGAGTAGGGTAGAAGTGACAAGAATGGACAGAGTAAGGAATGAGAGAGTCAGAGAGATGGTAAGAGAGGAACCATTGCAAAATAGAATAGAGCGATCTAGGCTACAATGGTATGGACATGTGAGGAGGATGCAAGAGGAGAGGATACCGAAGATGATGTTTGGAATGGAAATGACGGAAAGAAGGCCAAGGGGAAGACCAAGGGACAGATGGACAAAAGGAGTTAAGAAGAGTGTGGAGGAAAGAGGAGTGTGCTGGGACACAGTAAATGACGAGAGATGGTGGATGGACAGGAAACGATGGAGAGGCTTATGTTCCAAGCAGACCCGACCAGCGGTTGGAAACTGCTCAAGATGATGATGATAAAGGGTCTCTGAAAACCACATTTAAAGGCCCTTAAATTAACAGTGTCTGTGATATTCCCAGAAAACTAACTTCGCTCTGATATACCTATGAAGGAATGACAAACCCCTAACCACTGCACCAGTAGCTGAATCGATAAAGTCTGATTATTCATACCAAGGATAAATCAGTCACAGCATTCATGATTGAGATTTTGCTAAGTGTACTCTTTACAATTAGAATATTCGCGGGCGAAGCCGCGACGGGTAATGCTAGTTTTACTTAATTTCATTTCTCAACTGTTTTATTAAATAAGTTTCTTACGGTTTAATTCTAATATGCTGAAGAAGGTTGGACCAAAACATGCACTAATTTGAATATAATTTGTATTGATTGGCGGAGAATTTTAATTATTAACAATCTACCTTACTTATTACGTGCCTTAAACAGAATAAGGACTAACTGTGGCAGATGTGCAGATTTGATGCATAAATGGGACAAAGTTCAATCTCCAAAATGTGATTGCTGTGCAGAAAGGCAAATAGTTCAGCATATCATCCTATCTTGTCCAATGTCAGCCTTCCCCGGAGACCCTTCTGAGTTCCTGTTGGCGACTGATCGAGTTGTTGACTATCTACTGTGCCCTTGTGGTTGGCACAGGTACCGAACCCATATTCCTTTACTTCAGAAAAGGAAGCGATATTACAGATTTTTAGTACAGTTTTAAGGATAGCTGAAGGGTTAAGCTGAAATCACCCCTGTATGACGCATGAATTGGTGAGGTAACATTGAGGCAACGCTTGCAGCTGGGCGTGAGGTCATCCGCCAGCTCCGCGGGAAACGGTTTACGCATGGGATTAAAATAGACCAACGGAATCTTCCATTCAAGACAAGGACAGAAAATATTTTAAGGAGTGTTTAGTCAGCATTAAAATGACAACGCTGTTTGAGAGGTGTGGCCAGGATAATTGATAAAATAATTGAAATTAGCCAGAAGCATACAAAAATTTTAAGAAATCTCACTGTCAATGTTATTCATCTTGGAGAATAGAATTTTTAGGGTAATAAAAGTTAATAATAATTGAGTATAATAGAAGTGCAAAGTCAGCATGACGTAGCTTGGACTTTACCGAACCTAATGTCAGGGGAAGGGGAAAAAACGAATGTACGCCTAAGTGATCACGGGAGCTCATTTTAATTAATATTATTATATTCCCACAATCGATTTTTGGAAACGTTGATATATTTGAGACATCTAAAGTATCAGCTTTAAGGAGGTATTTTTTTTATAATCATGCAACGATTATTTTGGAAGATAGTTTTGGAGAAGAAGCGAAACTGATTTATTTTTATCAGAATCAAATAAATAGGCAGTGAATGCTAGGGAAATTATGCAGTCTACAGTACTCCATGAGTGGAGGTGCCGCATCACGTTACATGCAGTCTTCATCAGTCCAGAGGAACATTATACTGTCTCTCCAACGTACAGTACTCCGTAAGGGGAGTTGCTGTGCCAGTTATTATTCAGCAGCATCGCCGTGCATTGAAGCATTGTAATCCTTATCAGAAGGAAAGTATCGTCAAGCTTCGAACTTTATAAATTAGTCTACGGACTTAGGCAAAGTAGTATACTTTGGCCCTAAATACTCTCAGCCGGCGAAGGCATCATAAGCCTAAAATATCAGTTTGAAGTGCATCGCAACATCTTGAAAGTAGAACGAGACACCGAAAGAGTAATGAAACTATATTTTTATCCAGTGCATTAAATAACCACATCAGGGTTGAACGTAGGATAAATGCCTAATTTTCCTGAACTGAGGAGATTAGTGCAAAGTGGCGATAGATTTGAGGAATCTACAGTCCAGGCATCGAGTGCCAAGAGAAAACGTAGTAAAGACTTTGGAATTTATTCCATAAATAAGAGACTACAGTCGTCAAGAATAAAGTACAAATGTGGACAAAAGTAAAACTATTGTGGAGCGAGGTCGTATCAAATACAGCGACTCTAGGAGTGAATGTTAAAGTAGAGACACTTTACAGTACAAACAATTGCGTACCGAACAAGACATTGATATCGTGCATAGCTTAAAAGTGCCGATATAATTCCAGTAACCAAAATAGGAGAACCAGCCGTAAATAGGAGAGGGGAACGATCGAACGAGACTGTCAATCATCCAAATAGGAATTAGGGAGTCCACGATTGATAATTGCACCCCTTGGAGGCGGAAAGAAATAATTCACATGTGTGTAAGGCAGAAATAAATGCCCAAAGTGAAATGTATGTGTGTAAATCAATTTGTTAGTGAAATTTAAGTGTAAATATATTTTAGTGATTTCTTTTTAGTGTAATCATGAGTGCATTTCCTCAAACAAAGTTAAAAGGAGTATATCAAATATGTAAGTTTGAGGAAAATCTAACGTGTGGTAATATGTGTTTCAAAATGGAGCAAGTTCAAATTTGTGGGCGAAATGTCGCTTCACTGGAATCCAGGGAGTCTTGCTGGATAAAATCATGTAAGTAATCAAAATTTGATTATGTATTGTGCCTCGGGAGAGCTCGTGTAACAATAACTATGGAGAAATTATTCTCAAACTTTGAAAAACAGGGATATGTAAAACTGTGTATAGTGATAAATGCGAGATCTGAACAAATAACTTAATGATGGATGTAACTGATTAAAAGTATTAATTAATGCTCAGTAAAAATAGTATTTGTTGGAATACTAGTAAATAATAATAATATATTATTCAATGCAAGCAGGATAAAAGAATAATAAATTCATGAATAAACTAATTGTTTAATTAATTTTCATATAATTAACAAGGGAGTTCCTTGAGATGATGATAATAATAAATAGTGAACGATTTGAGTTCTAGTAAAATGTAATGTCAAGAATTGTTTATAAAAGGCAAAAACTATTATTTTTTGGACGGAGATCAATTAATTTGAGTTTGAAATAAATATCTTACTTTGAAAGGCATCACGGAATTACTAATGTAATTGACGCCAAGGAGCGCATATATTTTAATTGTCACGGTAGGAATGCAGTGAAAATATGCCAGGAGATATTAATTGTGGGGACTAGTTGGACGCGGTATGAATTATTGTGTGTTTGCTATCACAAATTTGAAGGGTGCTAATTTATATTGTTGATAAGCGCTGGGAATAAGTGCATAGGCCACCCTTAAGACGCTAATACAGGACGATTGGTTAGTTGCCATCGATCCATTTATACATGGTCCTAAGCCCTCAAAAATTGGAAGTGTCCAAGATGCAGGCCGGAGGAACGAACGAGTGTTCCCTTACCACGAGAGCCCCTTAATCATTGTTGGTTTTTATGAGTATCTTACCCGCCAATGCTAAGACTCCACGAATGTAATCTTACCTGAGCCAAATGAGTAGGTTATAATGATCTTTTAAAGTATTGTTGAATGAATTTTACGTGTGCCTTTCCAAGTTGAAGATGCAATAAGCTTGTTGCGAGCTAGCTGAAAGTGTGCCGTCCAAGGCGAGGAAGGTATGGAGTCTCCCCCTAGTCATAAATCTTGCCTGAAGTGCCTTGACAAGCGACCGACCACTGTGCTGAGATAGGTCTTTGAATGAATCATATGTTTCTGTGGCTAACAGAAGTAAATAATGTTGTAAGATGATCCAGAAATTGCACTGAGATTCATTGATTTAAATTATCCTTGCTGTTGAAGTTCAGATCCGTATTTAATAATGATATGATTGTCATGGAGACAATAATAGTAATTCCCTCTATTGTTACACTTAAAAATGCTATTGTTCCCAAGTATTGTTGGAAGCATTAAGATAACTGGGAGTTTATCTTGACTTGATTTAATCAGTAGTTTCCAAAACTTGAGTTACGCGAGTTCTCCCCGGACAAGTACAATTTGGTAGTGTTGGAGAAGAGAGTTGATACATTTTGAATATCATGTGGATCCTAGGAATGGTAATTGTTGATACCATTGTAAACAGTACCGTAACTCAGTTTAATAATAATATTCCAATTAAGGGTAATTAATGTGTTTTAGTCATGTAAATGTATGTAAAGATAAACACCGAGCCACTTGGAGCTCGCTTGATGATTTTCAAGAAAATGCTATATGGGAGTGAAAGCTATTTGACATTTTTGTCCGGTTCAATGGAACCTTAATTTAGTGTTTTGTAATCTATGATTTAGAGATTCCTTGTTCTTCATAGAACAAGTATGAATTTTTTCAGTTTTATGTTTTGTTTTGTAGCGCCTAATCTTGAGATTTATTAAATAATTTCATAGTTGTCTTTTGATGTTTATTTTGAAGTGTATCCTAAGCTTGATCCGGAATGTGTAAATCATACAGTGGGAGAATATACCATGCCTCGATGTCTGATTGAGCTAGTGGACTATGATTTGCATATTTCTTTATTTAAAAGGGCACACTACGGACATTGAAAGTTTCATTACGATACGCCTGTCATACGTTGTTGGCATGTCAAAGAACCCATTTGAATTCAGTAGGCCATGTTCATAATGGAAAAATTAACCTCGGGAGTTCCCGCCAACACAAAGTTCCTCATTTCTCTACTAGAAAGTGCTAGATATCTAACCTCCTTGACTTTCATAGTGCTTCAAGGAACAACGAAATTCGACATGCAAGCTACCCTCTGGGTGTCAAATAACAAAGCTTGCACCTGGCACCCGAGGCCATATGATCTTATTATAATTATTATCATTATTATATCAATGTGTACCATGATAAATATATATCTCTCAAATGGAGGATTTTCATATTGATGGTTTTAATATGAGACTCTTGATTTGTAATATTGAGTTTGCTACTTACCTGGAGTATAACATGGACCAGTGATTCTGGATCACCTCCCCCAACTTTTGAATATCGCAGCACACACAGCAGTATTCGCATAACAAAAGGCAGGAGAAAACATAACCTCCTTTCCCAAGGAGACCAAGCTGTTAGGGCCTGAAAACAAGCAATGCCTGTATTAGCAGGAACAAGTGGTGAACAGCAAGTGAGGTGCATGTGAGGGAAGTGAACACTCATGCAGGAGTAAGCCCCCGAGCTACTAGTTATGGTGTGTTTACCTTGTAGAGCCCCCACACGGAGAGCAGACAGTAAAAGGAGAAGATGAGCCAGCGCAATGCCCAATGCAGGCAGAACACAGAGGCAGAAACCATGGGCAGGGCGCCTGCACGTAACAGAACAAGCAACACACACAGTAAGCGGCCACACATATCTATCCACCCAGTGCTGCCAACCTGACATTCTAAAAACCTTTTCAAATTATTTTATTGACATTTTGTTATCATTGGTAATCAAACTTCTTTGATCGTGCACCCCCAAAATCATCTTTGTACTCACAAAATGTAGGTCTATTGTGATTAAACCAGCAATAGATTGTGGTTATTTTATTTTTTTCAGTGGGTAGAACATTAACCCGGGAGGGGTCGCATCAAAATAGTTTTGTGATGGGTCACGCACAGTCATTATGACCGGAGTGTATAAAATACAATTTTTTGTTGCAAAACACATATCATTATTATGGATACCAAGTTTTGTACCGAAACACATTGTACTGTATTATTGAAAGAAAAAAAACAATGAAACCCACTTAATCTATTGATTTATTCATCCTCAGAAGTATCCTGGGCAGCATCAGGATTAGTGCATTCCACCCAGATAACACATGTAAGTTCCTTACGAAACATCATCCAGATCCACCAATCGGTTGAACTAGCCTTGAAAATACAGGGAGTCCAGAATTATCAACGGAAAACGGTCCCTGAGGCTGCTTACCAGCGTACACTTCCATGTTCATCGTGTGAAACAAAGCTCTCCACTAACTGACTGGGAATGAAAGTGGGAACAGCAAATGCAGACACGTGCAGTGGATGAGTCCATTGAAAGATATAGGAGGCGAGGAAGCTTTACACCGTGAAATTATTTCGGAGGAGTAAAAAATGTATGCGCCCGGTCTAAAAGACTGCGACGCGACCCTTCACGGGTTAAGGACATCTGACCCTATAGAGTTCGCTGGAGGAAACTTTTTGCCCGATATGCTACCTAGCATTGGAGGAACTAAGTCTAAGTAAGTAAGACCCTACACCAGAAATTATGTAAAAGACTCCAGTCAACATTTTAAACCATCACCATTACTCTCAATTCCGAGACTCAGTTTTTTGACAGCTGTAATTAGAAATTGATTGATGATTTTCCATTGGCCAAGATGAATTTATGCCCAATTATTATTTATTATTTAAGCCTACTAAGGAGGTTGGTTGGTTGGTTCCTTAGTTTAGGGGCTGCGACAATGTGGTCATGTAGTCTCGTGTACTTTGGGTGTGTGTAGAATCTGTCTGATAACCGGTGTTAATTGTGATGGCTGTATTAGTGTGTGTTATCTGCTTTCAATTCATGTAAGGACTGCAGATATTGAATTTTTTTCAAGTAGTTCCTACTTTTGCCGCCAAACGCCACCACAGTTGGCTCCAGGCGACAAACGTTGGAACCTAAGAGCTTCAGTCAAATGTTTAACCTATAATTTAGCTTCACACAGGTGTAATTAGTGGAAGGTTCTTTAATATGCCATAAATCTATGATATGCGACCACCGGCTTTACTTCCCCTCCGAAGGAAGGCATACTGAGGGATTTTTAACGCTCCAAATAATCTTAAAAATTCCGACGGCTTCGGCTGGGTTTGAGCCCGCGATCTTGGGCATAGAAGCTCAGCATATTACCAACTACGCCACCGAAGCCGCTCCACTAAGGAGCACTTATGACTAGTGTTCTTCTTCAGTGCTCACTTTTGTTCCCGATGTCTTTTGAGCCCAGCTAATACATTTTCTGTTCTAGTCCTGTGAGATGGGTTTTTGAGACTTGGGTGGTGGGCACCAAGAGTTAAGCATATCACAAATTTTGGAATGAACTCAAACATCAAAATCAGTAATCCCAGCGGAATCCAAGTGTTTTTGTACTTTGTTGAGCCACAGGCTTCCAGTCATATAGCTTGTAACCAAAGAGAAGATCCTCCTGGTAAGGCTGTTGTCCATTTGTAGAAGGTGTCGGTAAAACTTCAGCCGCCTATGTCGCATGCTGGTATTGGCTGTTTCCAACTGTTGGTACAGTTTGGAGTTTACTTTTAGTTGAAAGGCTACATTCCATTGGAGAGCAATCTTAGCCCACGAATTTTAATACTTTCTCCAGATCATCCATGGTTCCTTTCCTGTTCATGAGGATGGTCTCTGCTGCATATAAAAACTATGGTCTGACAACCATTTTGTAATGACAGATCTTGGCATTCTTTAAAATGCCCTTCTTGTTGTAAAGGTTACGAGAGAGTTGGTAGGCTGCGTTTTTTTTTTTTTTCGCTATCGTTTTACCGTCCAGGGTTGGCTTCTCCCACGGACTAAGCGAGGGATCCCACCTCTACCGCCACTGAGGGCAGTGTCCTGGAGCTTGAGACTCTGAGTCAGGGATACAACTGGGGTGTGTGACCAGCACTACGCCCAGGCGGCAAAGCGAACAGGAGGCCTGACGAAGGGATGGGAAGAGTGGGACGGTTAGGCAAGGAAGTGGGAAGGAGGCGGCCGTGGCCTTACAGTAGGAACCATCCCGGCATTTGTCCGAAGACGAAGTGGGAAACCACGGAAAACCAGCTCGAGGATCGCTGAGGTGGGAATCGAACCCCCTCTACTCATTTGGGCCACCCGAGGCTGAGTAGACCCCATTCCAGTCCTCATACCACTTTTCAAATTTCGTGGCAGAGCCGGGAATCGAACCCAGGACCTCCGGGGCGGAAGCTAACCATGCTGACCGCTACACTAAGGAGGCAACGGTAGGCTGCGTTTAGTCCGTTATATCTTTCTAAGATGGAGATGTCATCTCGAACATTGGGGTGGACCCATTCGCCGAGGTAATGGAAGCAATCATCCCTCTCAATCGTTCCATTTATGGTCGTCAAAGGGGCTTATCCAGGGTGCTGATTTCCGTAGTACTTAGTGTTGATATTGCAACTTTTCAGTTGGTCAAAACAATGTAATCCCAATTACTGGGAAATGCAAAATAGTACTTGAAAAATATTACATTGATTTAAAAATATTTGTTATGGATCAGTAAACATCAGTAAATGTGAGATCCTGTTAATGACCAGGAAAAAGGACAGACCAATGAGTGGGATAACACTTGGAGGTGGACAGCTGAAGAAGGTGGAAAGTCTCCAAGTACTTGGGAAGTAGAGTGGAGGAAAATGGGAGAAATGACAAAGAGATTACGGAACGTGGCAGACAGGCAGAAGCATTTCTGAGAAGCATTAGGAGCTTAGTCCAACCCCTCCTCCACGTGGTGGGAGACGGGCAACGGCATGAAGTAGGGGATTGCCTGTAGGGGTGAAGTACAGTGGGGACTTTGTGTGCCCCGGGACCGCTACGGTAGCTGTGAAGGCTCTATGGGAACCCTGAAAAGTGACGGCTGACGGGGCTCTGGTGAAGCTACGATAGGCCTAGCAAGCCAGTAGTGGATATCATATTTGCTTTCAAACCAGGAACAGGCCTCGGAAAGGACGGATGCAAACGACGACGACCCGGATATGCTAATGGACTACGAGTTGGGACATTAAACATACAGACACTGACAGGAAAAGTGGAGGAGATTGTAGATGTGATGGAGAGAAGAAAACTGGATGTACTGGGCTTGGCAGAAACAAGATGGAAAGGAGAAGGTCGCAGAGAACTGAGGAAAGGGTACCGGTTGTATTGGAGTGGGAACAGTGAAGGAAGGAGCAGCGGAGTAGGAGTAGTTGTGAGAGATGGAATGAAGGAAGAGGTAAAGGGAATAAGTGACAGGATCATGAAGATCAGAGTAACTGTAAAGGGAAGAAGCCTGGAGATAGCCCAGGTATATGCCCCTCAAGTTGGATGTACAGCTCAAGAGAAGGAAGACTTTGAGAAGGAGCTACAACAGCAGATGAATGGTCAGAGCATCATTGTCATGGGAGATTTGAATGCACATGTAGGAAGTGAAAGGCAAGGATATGAAAATGTATTGGGAGCAGAAGGATGGGGTAGCAGGAATGAAGAAGGGAGAAAGTTGCTGGATTTTTGCAAGAGAAACGGTTTAGTGGTAGGCAACTCCTGGTTCCGGAAGAAAGAAAGCCACAAGGTAACGTGGTACAGCAGTGATTTAACAAAGAAATCTTTGGTAGATTACATGCTGTACGACTGGGAAATGAAGAGAAGTGTCAGAGATATAAAGGTAATACCATCAGAGGCCTTAGATAGCGACCACAGAATACTTGTAATGAACCTGGGAGTTGTTAAGGATAGCAAGAGGACAGAGTACCAGGAAAGGAGAATCAAAGTATGGAAACTCAAGGAAAATGAAGTCAAGGAAGAATTCCAGAAGATAATAAGGGAAAAGATGCCAACAGACAATCCTAAAACAGGGGAAGAGGAATGGAAGCAATTCAAAAACACAATGGTGGAAGCTGCAGTGGCAGTATGTGGAAGAACAAGCAACAGAAAGCGGTGTAAAGAGACACCATGGTGGAATGAAAGAGTAAAAGAAGCTGTGGGAAGGAAGAACAAGGCTTTCAGAGTGTGGCTCCAGGAAAGAACTGATCTGGCAAGGGAAGATTATAAGATAAAGAAGAAAGAAGCAAACAAGATTGTCGCAGAGGAGAGGAAGAAGTGGATGGTAAAGTGGACAGAGATGATGGAGGAAGACAGCAGAGGAAATAAGAAAGTACTTTATGGGATGGTCAAAAGTAAGAGAAGAGGTCTGCGAGAGGATGTGGTAATGATGGACAAAAACGGAACTGAGGTACACAACAAAGAGACACTCAAGACAGTGTGGAAAGAGTACTTTGAGGATTTGCTGAATCCAAATGGTCATAGGGAGGAAGACAATGTATTGGAAGATGGAGAAGACAACACAGGAATGGAAAAGGACCTGACTTGGAGAGAACTGGAAATGGCTATAGACAAGATGAAAGGAGGAAGGGCACCAGGTGTGGATGAAGTGAGTGTTGAAATGGTGAAGGCAGCAGGGGAGGTTGGGAAACAGTGGCTGTACCGTGTGATGAGGGTGATATGGAAGGAGAAAAAGACCCCAGAAGATTGGAAGGAAGGATTAATTGTCCCAATATTTAAGAAAGGAAGCAGAAAGGAGTGTAGAAATTACAGGGGAGTCACACTCATACCTCACTGTGCCAAGATATATGAAAAGATATTAGAAAGTAGAATACGAGCCAAAGTGGAGAGAAAATTGAGAGAGGAACAGTATGGATTCAGACCTGGGAGATCAACAGTGGATCTCATATTTTCGGTGAGACAGCTCCAGGAACACCACTACGAATTTGGAGAGGATCTGTTGATGGCCTTCCTGGACATCGAAAAGGCCTATGATAGTGTGTGTAGGGAGAAGGTTTGGAAAGCAATGGAAAACATGGGAGTGGAAAAAGAGACTGTAGGCAGAGTGAAGGAGATGTATTGTGGAAGTGTGAGTTGTGTGAAAGTTGGAGGGGAAAGAACAGACTGGTTCAGACAAATGAGTGGCCTGAAACAGGGTAGTGCGCTGTCACCCCTTCTCTTTATTGTGGTTATGGACGAGGTAATGACACGGATAGCAGGAAAGATAGGAGAAGATAAGATGAAGGCAATGGTGTTTGCAGATGATCTCATGGTCTGGGGAAACAAGGAGGAGGAAATCCAGGAGCAACTGAAGGCTTGGGAAGAAACAGTGGGAGAGTACGGATGGAAGTTCAACATCAGTAAATGTGAGATCCTGTTAACGACCAGGAAAAAGGACAGACCAATGAGTGGGATAACACTTGGAGGTGGACAGCTGAAGAAGGTGGAAAGTCTCAAGTACTTGGGAAGTATAGTGGAGGAAAATGGGAGAAATGACAAAGAGATTACGGAACGTGGCAGACAGGCAGAAGCATTTCTGAGAAGCATTAGGAGCTTAGTGTGGAATAAAGATGTCCCACAAAAAAGCAAGGAAGTGTTATACAGAAGCTACTATATCCCGATACTGACCTATGCTTCAGAAACGTGGACAATGAAGAAAAGAGACATAAGCAGAATACAGGCAGGTGAAATGAATTTCCTGCGAAGTAGGATCGGAGTAACAAGAAGAGACAGGGTGAGGAATGAAAAGGTCAGGGAAATGGTGAAAGAGGAGCCCTTGCAAGGTAGAATTGAGACATCAAGACTGAGGTGGTATGGACACTTAAAGAGAATGGATGAGAAGAAGATTCCCAAGAGGATACACGAGATGCAGATGCAGAAGAAACGACCAAGGGGAAGACCAAGAGATCGATGGCTGAAAGGAGTGGAGGAATGTGTCAAGAAGAGAGGCGAGGACTGGACCAGAGTGACAGCGGAGAGATGGTGGGAAGAAAGAAATAAGTGGCGAGGCTTATGTTCCAAACAGACCCAGCCTGGGGCTGGAAACTGTACAAGATGATGATGATGTGGAATAAAGATGTCCCACAAAAAAGCAAGGAAGTGTTATAAAGAAGCTACTATATCCCGATACTGACCTATGCATCAGAAACGTGGATGATGAAGAAAAGAGACATAAGCAGAATACAGGCAAGTGAAATGAAGTTCCTGCGAAGTAGGATCGGAGTAACAAGAAGAGACCGGTTGAGGAATGAAAAGGTCAGGGAAATAGTGAAAGAGGAGCCCTTGCAAGGTAGGATTGAGACATCAAGACTGAGGTGGTATGGACACTTAAAGAGAATGGAAGAGAGGAAGTTTCCCAAGAGGATGCAGATGCAGAAGAAACGACCAAGGGGAAGACCAAGAGATAGATGGCTGAAAGGAGTGGAGGAATGTGTCAAGAAGAGAGGCAAGGACTGGACTAGAGTGACAGCAGAGAGGTGGTGAGAAGAAAGGGCTAAGTGGCGAGGCTTAAGTTCCAAACAGACCCAGCCTGGGGCTGGAAACTGTACAAGATGATGATGTTATGGATTACAGAAGAGGAAGAAGCTATGTTTTGCTCACCAAGCAAGCAACATCAGATCCCAGCCAAAATAGCTCTACAAGACGCTACTAAATCCTACTATGTCAACCATGGAATGAAATGTCAACCAGAAAATCCTGGTCATCAAACATCAACCCTCATAGGATGGACAGAACCTTAAAAAGTGCAGCTAATACAGCTGTTTAAAAACTTAAGTTTTAAGACCCCTTAAAAATAAAATGTTTATTTTTCTTTACAAGGTGGAGTGTTTTGCTGTATGGCTGTGAAACATGGCTCTTAGCAAAAGAAAATACAAAACGTCTGGAAGCAATGGAAATGTGGATATGGTGGAGGATGCTGAAAATAAGCTGGATAGAGAAAAAGTCAATCCAAAAGGTCCTTAAGGAAGTAAATGAAACAAGGGAGTTGATCAGCACTATAGAAAAGACGAAAACAAAATCCCTCGGCCACACACTATGCCGCAACAATTTCCTAACGACTATGTTGGAAGGAAAGGTTTTGGGGAAGAAGGGAAGAGGAAGACCAAGGAAGAAGTATCTGGATTCTGTGATCGACAGACTAAATTTCCAGGAATATGCTCAGCAGAGGAGAGACAAATGTGGTTGCAGCGACAAGGCCTTGCCTTTATAGATGACTAGCTGAAGTACCCGTTCTTCGAACGGTTTTTAGTACTTGCTGGCCTAAATCATTAATATATATAATCACACATTCCTAATGTAGTTATGTTATTTCCATGTAACCAACTACATGTGTAGACTACATGCATTTTCACTCACCAAATTATTAAATCAGATTTAGGAAAGTGAAAATCCTTAGCCTGCTTTCAGTCGACCTACCAGGTCAGGGAATGGAATGAATGAAACCCCCATCTAGCAGCAAGGATATGAACTGTTCTGGCTGCCAAAGCCTGTTTCACTCCCCTGGGGCAATGATTAAATGAATGACAGATGAAATGAAATGATAGTGGAGATTGTTGCTGGAATGAAATTGTGACAGGGAAAACCGGAGTACCCGGAGAAAAGCCTGTCTGCCTCCGCTTTGTAGGTGAGAAAGTGTGTTTATATATTGGAAATAAATATCAGCTTCGATGTAGTAAAAGTTAAATAACCTGTCTTAAATATTGAATACCTATCGCTTAACGTCTTCATACTATATTTAAACATATAAACATTATGCTAAAAATACATCAAACTTGATAGCAATTATCATATCCGCAATAAGTAATATTGCGGAAACTACGTACCATGTCATGATAAAGAGTAACAGTAACGGAACAAACATCAATCATCCCAAGTAATAATAACAAAAACAAATTAATCACAGAAATATTTTCTAAGTTTATGCCGTGTCTTGTGCGAGATTACGCCTAGTAACTCCGAGATGGTTCATCAGCGGGTTCTTGTGGTCTATTTGCGGACTACCAAAGGAGTAGCAAACTGCGGGATACCTCAATTCTTATTTAGAACACCTCCGCTACTTTACTGCGAGAGCTAAACGCTAAAACAGTCTTTCACCTCCCTATAAAGGCTTCCAAAATGATTGTATATTGAATTTCAGGGCCAAGCAATTAAAACTAAGCAACTTTTGAGTTTAGTGCTTTTCAGTCGGTCAACACGAATGTACCCAAAAGAGATGGGTTATGCCTTAATCCTGAAATAAATTACATGAGATTAATAAAACACCACCACCACAATGTTCACGGCTAGTCAGGCAAATCGTGAAGCCAAGAAATTCAAATCACTCAGGCTTAAACTCATGAATTTAGACTAGTCAATTTGGTTCAACAAAAAATGTATAGAACTAAACCTCACCCCTAAATACGTACCAATTAAAACCGTACCGAACACACCAGCCTCGATCATTTCAACCAAACAAGCCAAAGCGCTTTGGATAAAAAACGAATTAAGATTTGCATACATAAGAAAGCAAAAAATTAACCAACAATTGTACGACATTCAATTGCAACTAAGTAATTTCTGGCACGCAGCCCAATGGGACAGCTTCACCGAGCACCTACAGGACACCATCAAAATCAGAGCAACGAGGAAGCATGAAACGCTAGAAAATAAATTAAGAAAACTAGGAGAAACACAGAACCATCAATCTAACGAACAACACACGAATAACAATGAATTCAATTTCCACAGCAGAGTAAACAACAGAACGAACGTAACCTTTTCTCAAGGTGAAATGAATATGTTAGACAAAGGTTTGAAATACAACTGCACAGATGCACACACGAACCACAATATAAAACAGTTAATCACAGATATTGAGATAGCCAGTCACAAGCTCCCAGCAGAAGACAGGGAATTAACCAAAAATCTCGCCACCAACGAAGCCAAAAAAATCCTCAAACGAGAGGGCGATAGCAATAACATTCAAAACAACAAACAACTCAAAGAAATAAAGTCGTTGAAACAAAAAATAAAAGAGCATGACTTAATCATCACAAAAGCAGATAAGGGAAACACTACAGTAATTTTGAACAAAACAGAATACATTGAAAAAACAGTCGAATTCCTAAACAACAACGAAATCAAGGAATTAACAAAAGACCCCACCAACAAATTCCAAAAACAAATAAAAAGTGCGCTAAAAGAAACAGAATACATACTGACCAAAGCCGAAAAATCAAAACTAATAAACATGAACCCGAAAATACCGTCATTGAGGGGACAACCAAAAATACACAAAAAGGAATGCCCAATGAGACCAATAGTCAATTGTAGGAATGCCCCTAATTACAAAATCAGCAAAGAGTTACTAAAAATCTTAAAATGCCGTCTTTCCAACGACAAAAACAACTCTGTAAAGAACACAACAGAACTAGTAACAGCATTGAACACCCTACAAATAAAACCTAGCTTCAGGCTAGTATCCTTCGACGTAACTAACATGTACACCAATATTCCGATTATTGAAGCAATCAACACTATCGAAAACAACTTAAAATCCAACAATTCGGTAAAAGAAATTGAAGAGATTGTGAGATTACTGAGGGTCGTTCTCACCCAAAACTTGTTTCAATTCGACAATAAAATATACACACAGAGAGAAGGCCTAGCAATGGGATCGCCACTAAGTGGGTTAATCGCTGACATCTTCATCAACGCACTAGAAAATGCGTTCTTAGAAAAGACTTCAACAAAGGGAATAGTAATATGGAAAAGATACGTAGATGATGTAATTTGCATCTACGATACTGAACTAACAAGCGAAGAAACAATTCTCCAATCCATTAATAGCCTTCACCACTCTATCAAATTCACTAAGGAATCCGAAATAGACCGGAAAATTAATTATCTCGATATAACTATTGAACGTAAAGACAACGACCTTTCATATTCCATATTCCGGAAAGCAACACAAACCTCGCATGCAATCGACAATCAGTCTAATCACCCCAGTACGCACAAACTAGCGGGTTTCAATTCAATGGTGCACAGAGCTTTAAACATACCCATGTCAAAAGACAACTATAATAAGGAAATAAGAACTATTATGCAAAAAAGATAAAACGATTCCCAAACCGGACAGTAATGAGAAAAAATTTGCGTGTTTCAACTATGTGAATGTGAATACATATAAAATCACTAACCTATTCAAAAAGCAAGGCATAAAGATAGCTTTCACGACGAAAAACACAACCGCTAGGCACCTCCTAAATAGTAATCTAAATAAACGTGACCTGTATTCAAGGTCAGGGGTATATTCTATAACGTGCCAAGACACCGATTGTCAAGCTAATTACATCGGGCAGAGTGGAAGGCGAGTAGACACACGTTATAATGAACATAGGAATGCGATAAGATACGGAACACATTCAGCCGTGTGCGAACATATGTGTGATGCAGGACACAGCTTTACCAACATAGAGTCGGACCTTAAAATAATCCATCACGAATCGAAAGGCAGAGCTCTTGACATAAAGGAAGCAATCGAGATACACCTAGCCAAACGAAACAATCCCAACAATCTAAATGAACACACGTTCATGGAGAGCTCACCCCTCTTCACGCTACTAAAAAACACACCCTGTCGGAAACAAAACACAATTTAGCGACACAGCCAAGCTAGATAAAAAAAAGAGGGGAAATTAGGGGGTTATTAATAGGTAAATGTTATCTGGATCAGGTGTACGATGTACTTTTCTTCTGCAATAAACCAAGGCCCATATTCGCGGCAGTATTAAAGGTGCCGGGACGTCCTCATAAGACCGTCGACGCTTAGTTCGAATGGGTTATGCTCCACGCGTGGCGAGGGCTAATCCACGGTCTTTAATAATTGTAGACCCACCTCATTCAATAACATACATCTTATCTAGGTTGGCAACACCTCACATAAACACATCGCTATCACTCCCCATAGCACGTAGGAGCAGGGGGGAGAAAGCAGGGAAAAACCAGTCGTTAAGATAACCACTGCAGTCGACCGCACAGTGAGTTCCAGTGAGCATGAAAACTGCGAGTAGCTGTTGTACGGAAGACAATCAGATAAGTAGTTAGCCTAAAATTTTATAGTTTAACCATAGTTTACAACCATATAATCTCTCTAAAGTACAATCTCCGGATAGCTATCACCATTTAGCATTTCACCTAACATATATACTGCATTTAGCATACACTGACAGTTGCAGTACCAATACTGCAACTAAATAATTGTACATATTGTAAATATTTTCACCTGTATTTCAAACATAGATTTTGTAGCCTAAGTGTAATGGATCTGATGATGATCGCTTGACGATCGAAACTGGTCATCCTAGTGTTTTAATAATCTCATGTAATTTATTTCAGGATTAAGGCATAACCCATCTCTTTTGGGTACATTCGTGTTGACCGACTGAAAAGCACTAAACTCTTGTTTACAAAGGCAACACTGAAAATATGGCTTCAAACACCACAATGTAAGCAACTTTTCTAGGTTTACGCCATGTTTTGTGCGTTTTTTTTTTTTTTTTATTGGCCGTGAAAGGCAAAATACCAACTTTATTGAAATAAATTTGCCCAGTTCTGCAGTAAGATTAATATGAACACTAAATAAACTAACGTGACAGTCGTTAGTCTTCGACACATTCGTCTGTGAATTTGGGTTTCTGATCATGGTAAAAAACGACAAAAAGCAGATAAATATTGGCCAACTGAAATATTCATTTAATGAAAAACAAATCGATAAAAAGGATGAAAGCATACCGTGCAAAGTAGAAAGCACTATAACATTGTGAAACAGCGTAAAGATCCAAATACTCACATACAATAACCGGCACAAAGAGTATAAAATTAGACTCAAAATCACGTCTCGTTTCGGACCCCACAAACTACCTCTATAAATAAAACAGTTCATGTAGAGACTAACATACTGTAGACTAACATCGCTCGGCATTGACCGTGTTTTATAAGACATATTTAGGGTTTAGTCGCTAACCGTTGGAGATACATGAATAATGATAAGGACCTCTCAGATAGAAAATTTAATTTTAAAGCTCGTTTGTGCCATCAAAAGTTTGCTATTTCTTAGCGTTCTCTTTTTATTTGAAATGGAAATATGAAAATAGTCGCCATTTTTAAATAGTGCAAACTATCGAAATCAAAGGTATCTTATATGTAAACCTGGTAAATCAGCTACATCCATGCAAAATTTCATTTAAAGCGGACGAGTAGTTCTTGCGTGATTGAGTAACAGACAGACAAACATCATCTCATTTTTATATATTAGTATGATGATGATATATACAAAGCTGCTAGGCTGATAAATAGCCCACCACTGATAGGGAATACTGAGGCTGTTGAATTTTGTTGTATACTGTATTTATTTTGTTTTTGGATCTGAGTGAAGTTATGTATTTGTAATGGTATAAGATGTAGTATGTAATAATTTTGACAAATGTTGTCAATGCTCTGACACAATAATAATAGTAACTCTGTACTTTCTATTGCCAATAATCTTTCCATTATGAAGACACATGTAACGTTATGGTGTTTGAAGCTATTTTCAATGTTGCCTTAGTAATCAAAATTTGGTGTTTTCCAGTTGGCCAACACGATTGTACCCAATTGTGATGGGTTATTCCCTAGTCCTGAAAAAGATGTAGCCTACATCATCATCATCTAGAGATCCTTCCAGCGGGCCGGGGAGGATTTGAGTGGACGATATGCCTCCATCTAACTCTGTCATTATAGATTTCTCCTAAGGGGAATTCCAATGGATAAAATATGAAAAGATATCAAATTTGAGATTTTTATATGATGTGAAAGCTGGCACTTAGACGTTGAAAATGATGTATAACACTTGATTTTGTTATTTGCAAAACATGTGTAAAATTTATTTAAATAATGCAGTGCGCATTAGAAAACATTGAAAATTAGAACACACAAAGGCATTTTCTTAGAACTTAACTTTTGCACATAAATGTTCCATGGTTTTCAGTTGCTACTTATCACAGAAGTCTCAAATTTTTACCACCTGTAGCCTGGCATGTAAATGAGATTTTAACACAGGGATTTTGTTCTAGCTCAAATACATTATGAAAAAATAATTATATTATATAGTTTTTTTAAACGAAAAATTTGGGATTAAAGAAAAAAATATTATTATGGTCACAATAGTAGAAACTCCAAACACCCGTGTTAAAGTACTAAGAAATGATCACTAAATACATCAATAAAATTTCATCTAAATCTACCCGGTAGTTTCTACAAAATAGGAACATGAAGTTATTAAATATTAACATTAAGAAGATAGGCCATTGGAACTCCCCTTTTATTATCTCGGAACATCAGTCCTCTCGTTAGGAGATCTTCTTTAACTTGGTCTATCCACCTTCTTCTGGGACGTCCAAGGGGTCTATTCCCCGGTACCTTTCTTTCCAAGTACTGTCTGGCGATACGTGTCTCCAGCATCCTTTGTACACTTTGTACCACTTCAAACTTGCAATACGCAGTCTCTCTTCCATTGCCAAGGTTATCTGCATATCTTTCCTAATACAGTCATTTCCGATTGCGTCTTTCCTCATTTTCTGCAGAGCTGATCTCAAAAATTTCATTTCACGTAACTGTAATTTACTGATGACTCTCTTCATAAGACAACTCTCTAAGCTGTATGTCATGATTGGCAGCAGGTATGGTTTGAACATTGTCTGTTTAGCTCTTATAAGGACTATCTTATCCCAGACTAGGTTCTGCACCTAGTAGAAGAAAGTACAACCCTTAGATACTCTATTTTGGACTTCCAGCATAGCACTCCCCTGATTTGAAATTGTGCTTCCAAGATAACCACAACTTTCCACACATTTGATTCTTTCCCCATCAAGTGTACATGAGATTAATAAATACACTTGGATGACCAGTTTTGATCGTCAAGCGATCATCATCACTTCCGTAACATTGCTAAAGGCATGTATCAGACCGAACTGTTAGCAGAATTTGTTGAACCTCAGTGTTGTTGTCACTCTTGCCCAGTGGTTCTGAACCCGTAGAAGTCTGCGGACCACTCAGCCTCAAATTGAATCATGTACGGACCACCCGCCTCCCCCGCCCCCAATACACCTAATCAGTTGTAACCCTTCCTCAATAACACTTATTTTAAAGATATTTCAATTCAAAATCTGACAGTCATCGCCGCGAATACATTCAGACGATTCTCGTTCAACGCACACCCGTTTTCAAAATCCCCATTTATTGGCCAGTTTTTTATACGTGCTGGTGGACCCTTCTCTCCCGCGGACCACTCCCGAGGCACTCGCGGACCACCGGTTAAGAACCACTGCTCTAGCCCAACGGCGTAGGGGTTGTATGATTTCCTCTTACCTAGAAAGCCATGGGTTCAATTCCTGGCTCTGAAAGAAATTGAAGTTTTGATTTGAAGGCTGGAACTGGGTGCACTCAGCTTTGTGAGGACAGTTGAGTAGTTTCTTGATATGAGAAGTAGCACCCAAGATAATGTGCCTGATGGTGTCATTGAGCTGGTCACTGGTCCTCCAAAATCTTCAGGCTGTAAGCTGAACAACGGTCGTCATCGTGTTCGCATGATCCACTGGGCCCAAATTTGGAGTTAAATAGATTGCTTTAAGTAGATTTGAAGTGCTTTTTGAGGTAACAGGGCAATGTGCGTTCCTAGATCTTAACTATTGGTGCTCACTTGTTTCCATTCTGATGGTAAGTAGAGAGTTATTGTATTAATAGATGGGGTGGCAATTAAGTCGATACACTTTGTTGATGTGTTCTACAGCTCAATAGTTACTTTCTCGCAAGGCTGATGCTGGTGGTAGAGCATAAACAGCTCAAACATTGGCTGTATCTTGATCAGTCCATCAGGAATTGGTATGTTGTACTATTCAGTATATTAGGTAGACAGTGTTAAGTGACTTTATACTTGAGTGATCGATGTAACGAGAGACTATTCATGGTTTAACTCATAAGTTAGTTGTTGCTAAGCACTGTTCAGCAGTTAGAACATAATGTGGACATATCATAGAACTATTCGAGATTTAATGCTTTTCAGCCGGTCAATTGTAATGGGTGTTTCCCTAAACCTGAAATCATGTTGACCAACTGAAAAGCATTAAATCTCGATTACTATGGCAATGCTGAAAAATGGCTTCCAACACGATGATAAATCATAGAACTATCATTCAGTAATCAGTCTAACACTGATCACTCTACAATAAACAAAGCATGTCGAGAGAAATAAAAAAGGTTTTTCAATATTACTACCGTTCTTAATGTTTCTTAGTTATGACATAACCTGCCTCTTCTTCCCCTTGGTTTACAGTTGGTGCTAGGTTTGACACTGTTGCGAATAATGTGTATTGTCACATGATTTTAACATTGAAATGGTGGTCTATGAGATTCCTCAGATATGTGTTTACTTCATTTTTGTATCAAAGAATAATTAATTTTGTTTTTCCCCACAACAGAGAAAATCTAAGAAAACCACAGATTTCTTGGAGAGGGTTCAATATATTTCATGACTTGAGGTTGGCAACACTGTATCCAGAGAGCACTCAGTAGTTGGAGACTTTTGGGATATCATGCCTGATTTCATGCACTGACTAGGCAACAATAAGCAAGCCATTGGTCAAACAGTTACTCAAGAAAGAAGATAGTTGATCACATGGGCTATCAATATGAAGGAATTTAGCAGACAATAG
The DNA here is from genome assembly GCA_946902985.2 of Meconema thalassinum. Classification (NCBI taxonomy): domain Eukaryota; kingdom Metazoa; phylum Arthropoda; class Insecta; order Orthoptera; family Tettigoniidae; genus Meconema; species Meconema thalassinum. Next base: position 2,125,013,501 of record OX336388.2, read on the forward strand.
ATCTCGGTGACCACGAGCTTTGCCAGACGATAGCTTCGGCCATTATATCAAAGAGTTGACATTGATCTGACTTTGGGCACAGACTGTTGTGGTGCAATTGAGAATGCAGGGGTCCAAGTCCCAAGGGTACAATATTCTAATTTTTACTTCTTACTCTTCCAAGTATGATTACTAGGGCCCGGATGTTGTTGCTGTAAAAAAGGTTAAAAAATGCACGTAAAACTTTCAAAAATGACTGTATTAAATGACCTAAAAATTCTAAAAATGCACTAAGTTATAAAATGGAGAATCAAAATAGAATTCTAGCACTTAACAAAAGGTTTATGTTCACTTTAGTCTGAGTTGCACTGCACTACGAATGTCATTCTGATGTTGTCAACTGTAAATGATCTGTGGTTATCAGCCAACAAGTATTTCTATCTCGAAAAGCTGCGTTCAACATCAACTGATGTGATCGGATCGTACTTGAAGTGAGGAAGGTCCTTTGCTGATAAATCCCCCTCAATTCCATCCATGCAGTAGTTTTCACCAGGAAGAATGTCTGTGATTTTGCATAATGTTTTATACCAGATATTTTTGGCCAGTACTTGTTTCAGTTTTGATGCAATACCCGCAGCAATTTCGCCATGATTGTTGCAAGGACTAGCTTCCACCCGGTTGATTAGGGAAATGGAATCAATATTTCAATATTTTAAATTATCTTGTATCAGCTACTAGCTTCTTATTAACCGTGACATGACTAAATTGGAAAAAAAATGTCTTCAAAAGGCCAATTTACTAAAATAAGACCAAACAAATATACCAAACTTTAAAAAATGCTCTTAAAATATAAAAATAGGAAAAAATGCAAAAAGATGCAAAATAAAAATGACACATCTGAAGACGGGGTGGCCCATCCGGAGTTTCTATGTACTTCAGCCTTGTTTTAGACAGTTCAGTAAAAAGATGACATGTCATCAACATCCGGACTCTAATGATTACCTTTCCCACTGCAAGTTGTCAGTTCCAAATAGAGAGAACTCAACACTGACCTGCCATCTACCTAGGTTCAGTCAGAACTAATTCATGCTGCATCAGGGTTCTGCTGTGTTCTTTCTTTAAGTGGTCTGATATACCGATACTGGATTTCATGCAAAATTTCACTACTATTCTAACTTCCCTATAAGTAACTCAATAGGAACCAGGAAGTTCAAGGGAACAGTGGCGAAGGGGCCAGCGTTCAAAATAGGGGGAACCAAAATAATAATACACTGAAATTTGGTACAGAGGTAGCACTAGCAAAGGGCACCTCAGTGTCATGTTTTAATTTAAATGTCTGCTTTGAGGTTTTGTGGGTATCTACCGACCTACCTAGAGATCTCGGGTTCGAATCCGGGACGGGGTAGATACTTTTGCTACCAGATTATCATTTTAAATTTTGTAAATATTGACAATTCAAATTACAGTACAGTAAGTAAGTAGTTAGTTTTAGTTGTAAGTATGAAGTTAATTTGTTTATTAGATATATGTCATTGTTCTATTAGACTGTGGTGTGTGAGTGTGCTGGTGAGGGTGCATGTGAGTGGGCCTGGTGACAGACTGTTTTAGTGGTAGTATTTGTTGTTGGTGAAATTTTCGTATTTTTTTTCGTTAGTAGAATTTTGGTATTTCATTGTTAGTAGAAGGTTAGTATTTTGTAGTAGAATTGCTCTTTACTTATTCTGAAAGGGAGTAGCAGCCTTTCAGAATAAATCAATTCTTTACTAGTCTAATAGACGGTTAAGATATTGATAATATAAGCCAACTAATGGCTACACTGCGTTCTGCTGCACGGCTGAAAGCAACGGGAAACTACAGCCGTAATGCTATTCCCGAGGATATGCACCTCTCTATGCATAATTACATGTGATGATGGCCTCCTCCCTTGTAAAATTTCAATCCAGAGGTAAACTAGTCCCCCGTTCGGATCTCCGGGTGGGGACTACTCGAGAGGGGGTTAACATCACAGAAGTGACAAAGAGGAAATCTGACATTCTACGGATCGGAGCGTGGAATGTTAGAAGTCTGCTAGGAAGTGGAAAGTTAGAAAGCTTAGAAAGGGAAATGGATAGGTTGAGGTTGGATTTGGTTGGGATTAGTGAAATGCGCTGGCAGGAAGAACAGGACTTTTGGTCAGGAGACTATAGGGTCATTAGCACTAAATCAAACAATGGCCAAGCAGGAGTTGGTCTCATATTGAGTAGGAAACCTGGACAGCGGGTGGAATATTATGAGCAATACAGTGAACGGATTATTGTAGCAAAAATCAATACTAAACCTACCTGCACCACAGTGGTACAAGTCTATATGCCTACCAGTCAAGCTGATGATGAGGATGTTGAAAAGGTCTACGAAGAAATAGATGACATTCTGAGGTATATCAAAGGTGATGAAAATGTTATAGTAATGGGAGATTGGAATGCTGTGGTAGGAAAAGGGAGGGAAGGGAAGATAGTAGGAGATTTCGGATTAGGTGAAAGGAATGATCGAGGAAGCAGGCTGATGGAATTCTGCACCGAACATGAGCTGGTCATAGCTAACACCTTATTCAATAACCACAATAGAAGAATATACACATGGATGAGACCAGGAGATACAGGGCGTTACCAAATCGACTTCATTATGGTCAAGCAGAGGTTTCGAAACCAGATTTTGGATTGTAAAACATATCCTGGTGCTGACATAAACTCTGACCACAATCTGGTTGTGATGAAATGCAGATTAAAGTTGAAGAAACTGAAGAAAAGTCAAAAGCCAAAAAGGTGGGCAATAGACAGACTGAAAGTAAAGGATGTGAACGAAAGATTCAAGAAGAGTATAAAGGAAGGACTAATCAAAACCCCTAAACAAACTTCAATTGCAGACGAATGGGCACTTTTGAAGAATGAAATAACAAAATCGGCAGAAGAAAACATTGGTAGGAAAGAAAGAATAGGTAGAAAACCGTGGATCACTCAGGATATACTAGAATTGATGGATGAAAGGCGGAGACACAAGAATCTAAGAGATGAAGAGGGGAAAGCAGAATACAGACGTCTGAGAAATGAGGTTAACAAGAAGTGCAAGGAGGCGAAAGAAGAATGGTTGAAAGAGAAATGTACCGGTATAGAAAAGTGTCTGAAATTAGGAAAAGTAGACACAGCTTATCGACGGATTAAGAATACTTTTGGGGAAAAGAAGACTAAGTGCTGTAATATTAGGGACACAAATGGAAAGCCTCTAACAGATAGGGAAGAAAAAGTTGAGAGATGGAAAGCTTACATAGAGTGCTTGTATAAGGGAAAGGAGATTGAGAATCATGTAATGGAAAGGGAGGAGGAAATTGATGAGGATGCAAAAGGAGATTTAATATTGAGATCAGAATTTGACAGAGCATTAGAGGACTTAGGCAGGAACAAAGCCCCAGGCATAGATGATATACCGATTGAGTTGCTACGCTGCATAGGAGATGGAGGTCTGATCAGGTTATTTCACTTGGTGTGTAGGATTTATGAGACAGGTGAGGTACCCTCTGATTTCAAGAAGAATGTTATCATCCCTATACCAAAGAAAGTGGGAGCTGACAGATGTGAAGATTACCGTACAATCAGCTTGATTACTCATGCTTCAAAGATCCTGTCTAGAATAATTTACAAGAGGATTGAAAGCCAGATAGAAACGGAGTTGGGTGAAGACCAGTTTGGTTTCAGGAGAAATGTAGGAACAAGGGAAGCTGTACTAAGTCTTAGGCTGATTTTGGAAGGTAGAATAAGGAAAGATAAGAGAACGTTCATGGCATTTGTAGACTTAGAAAAGGCTTTTGATAACGTTGATTGGACTAAATTGTTTGACATTTTGAAATCTATTGGAATAAAGTACAGGGATAGGAGGGTGATATACAATCTATACAGAAACTAGACAGCAGTCATTCGAGCTGAAGGATATGAGCGAGAAGCTGGTATTATGAAAGGTGTAAGGCAAGGCTGCAACTTATCACCCATACTTTTCAATCTTTACATTGAACAAGCAATGAAGGAAATTGGAGAAAAATTTAAAGTGGGAGTGAAGATTCAAGGAGAAATAATTTCAACTCTGAGATTTGCTGATGACATCGTCATCTTGGCCGACAAGCCTGAGGATTTGAATGAGTTTTTGAATGGTATGGATTCCGTCTTACGGAAGGAATTCATGATGAAAATTAATAAATGTAAAACAAAAATACTGGAATGCAGCCGAAATAAATCAGAAACCTCTATGGAGATCAAATTGGCAGGTGAAAAGCTGAAGGAAGTAGGAGACTTCTGTTACTTAGGAAGCAGAATAACCAGTGATGGACGAAGCAAAGAGGATATAAAAAGTAGGTTGGCTCAGGCAAGGAAAGCCTTTCTACAAAAAAGGAATCTGTTGACATCGAATATAGATTTAGGTATTAGGAAGTCATTTTTGAAAGCCTTTGTCTGGAGCGTGGCGCTCTATGGAAGTGAAACTTGGACTATTGGTGCAGCAGAAAAGAGGAGAATTGAGGCATTTGAAATGTGGTGTTACAGGAGAATGATGAAGATCAGATGGGTAGATAGGGTTACAAACGAAGAGGTATTAAGGCGAGTGGGAGAGGAGAGATGTTTCTGGCGACTGCTAATGAAGAGAAGAGATAGGTTGGTAGGACACATACTAAGACACCCAGGAATAGCAAGCTTAGTTATGGAAGGAAGGGTCGAGGACAAGAACTGTAGGGGTAGGCCAAGGTTAGAATATGTTAAACAGATTGCCTCGGATGTAGGGTGTGGTAGCTATGTAGAGATGAAACGATTAGCTCAGGACAGGGAGGCATGGAGAGCTGCATCAAACCAGTCAAAAGACTGAAGACTCAAACAACAACAACTCAATACACAGATTGCTCAGTTTGAGCAAGATTTTCCTCCCTCTATTGCGTATGTAATTTCAAAAACCTATGACAGAAAATGTAATACTGAAACATAACTTTTTACCTGTCTGATCTCCATAATCTATGTCTAGCAATAAGAAACAACATTTTAACATTTGTCGATATTACTGTCAAATAAGGGATATATTACTTAATTTATTTATTGCATGCAAATACAGGCAAATACAGCTTTCCCCACTTAAGCTGCGGTTTCCTCCAGTAGCGGTACCGCTTTCTAGCGGCCGTAATGTGACTTGGAATGACGTATAGAAACTGGGGACCGTCTTGACGGTGAACAATGGTGTAAAGTTAGACCTAATTATTTGTGTGTGTCGTGACAGCATGTTGCCATAAAGTTAAATAAGAAATGGATGATCTTGACATGGCACTCATAATATTTTTGGAAGAAGAGTCATCCGAAAGACGATAGGATACGTTCGGGGGGAAAGTGGCATTTTTAAAAGGTGTCCTACAGAAGGTGCATATGGAATTTAGTGCGTCATCTGCACTGCAATGAAGATACATTCAGAGGACATTTTTGGTTGACACCAGTGTTATTTGATTATGTTCTGAATTACATAAAGGTTGACATAACTTCAGTGCCGTACAACAGAAACAAAAGACCAATATCTCCTGAATAGAAACTCAGTGTATTTTTAAGGCTACTCTTCACATTATACAATGCCTCTTCATTCTTTACGAAATCTATTAATGTTTCCTTTTCTTCCATACTCCAATATATCATCTTATCAGTTATTGTATATAATTCACTGCTTTCAGCACACACCGTACACCGTATAAAACGGTGACGAACTGTTTACTACCGCACTCACCACCGTCATATGAATGACGCCACCGCAAATTTAGGTGACGGTGGTAGTCAACGCTTCCTAAAAAACCACTCGCCTCTGTTTCTATGCGGAACGTTTTTATGATGTCATTCGCCGTCACATTACGGCCGCTAGAAAGCGGTACCACTACTAGAGGAAACCGCAGCTTTAGGGTTTAACATGAGACAAAGCTTACTTAACCAAAGTTAATATATATATACACATGTACAGTCCAGTGGTAGAGGAGTGTAGAACTGTGGTGGTGTCGAAATGTACTTTCGTGGTCCATGACGATGGTTCCTCAGGATCATACTGTAGTTGAACCTTGCCTATTCAATACAAAGGTTAAGATAAAATGTTATTATTTTCACCCCAATACAGACCCTTACTCAAACATGCTTAGATTACGTCTTCTATTATTGTCAAATGGTGTAGGCTACATTTCTTGTATGACTTCTACATTTGCTTGTTTTTCTACATAAAAGAAAAAAAAGGAAGGAAGCTTTTAGTTTTACATGACCTTTAATCATGTGATCATCAGCCACGGGACCTCCTTTTTACGTGGAATCCTAACCACAGGACATGGCATTTCACTTCGTAAATCTCACATGCATTGACTGGGAATCGAACCCAGTCTACATTGGTGAGAGGCCAACAGCTTGACTGCTGCGCCACCACACACCCTTTTTCTACATAGGTAATTCTGTAACGTGTTTTTCGAGGGGTTTTTATGCCACTGGCATAAGTCAGTAGGAAGCCATTCTATAATTATTTACGCGGCAAATTGTTCAGCCAAGAGAATTTTTCATGTTAATTTATTATTATTATTAATTTATTATAATTATTATTAAGGTATTTTCGGAGCATTTTATAACAATTATTAGCATTCAGATAGGTTTTCTATGTCTTAGAAAACGCTATCAAGCATATTATTACGAACGACAATATCATAGAAAATTATGTGATTACGGAATTTTACGGAGTTTTCGTCAGTTAGGGTATATCGAGAGACGTGACTCACTGGGATTTCAAGTACACGCTTAATCTTGTCGGAAAGCATGACGCAATCCTGGGTCGCAGCGTCAAGGAAAGGCGAATTGTTGAAACGGAACCCTCCCGCCGAGTGTAATGACCCAGAGGAGGGGAAGATCGCGTGGTGGGTCAGCCAATCAGTAGGACCACGTAAGCTAGAAGCCGGCTGAAGAGTGGGGGAGCCGGCAGGGGCATATATCGTTCGACGCGGCGTGGAAGGAGGGGATTCTGTGTAAGACGAAAGCAGTACGGTTGGACGCGGGAGTCGCTCCGATGTTCCGTGGAGTGGACGACTAACTTTTGTAAAACTTAACCAGTGCGGTTGTACGAGTGTTTGGGTCCGAGGTACGGACCATAGAATTATCTAATCTACCAGAATATCATCAAATTTCGACGGAGATGACGACGTCCAGGAGACTGTGGGAAGCACACAGCATCATCAAGTACGAGGGAAATGCTTTGGCAATTTCCAGTGGTAAGCGCAAATGACGCAGAAATACGCAATCTCTCATTTCTCTTTGTTTTACATCTCATATTTCAGTAACTTCATAGCTTGGAAATAAGAGTAAAATCAATATATCAAACTCGGTTTTCACGTAATTTTCTATCGGTAGTATTAAAATCGCAACGCTCCAATTTAAATTTTATACTTATTATTATTAATTTTGCTATACTTGTTTTATATAATAAATTCATTTCTTTTACAATGCAATCTTTGCTTTCAGTAGGTAGCATTAGATATAGACCAATTCCTTCTCCTGATACAATTGTTTTTTGGGTTAATGATCAAATCATACCACGATCTGAGTGAATAGAGTCTTGAAGATGTTCTGCCAGAGCTAGACGTTGTTAAATACAAATTTAGATTTCAACATTGCATTGAGGTCTTGGCGCCCATTAAAACAACATAGCTTAGGCAGAGGTAAACAATTACATTTATCTCCCAACAGAGTGGGCTAGAAAAGCTGTTACAATTCCAGTAGTGGTTCTTTTAGTTTTACTAGTTTCAGTTGGAAAAAAGTCACTGCGTAGGTTTTAATGGTTCTAACTGCCAGTTTCATTGTACTGATATACAGTATCAATTGTTGAAGTTTGATTTACTATACCCGAGCATTTTGTCATGGAAGTTCAGAACAAAGAATTGAGACTGCCAGGCATTCTGGCTAGAAACCAACAATCTATTGGGCCCACGCCGGGCAGTGTGAAACGGACAACTGGGTATAATGGTGCAGGCAACTAGGTACCTTAAGTGAAATTATTTACTGGGTCTCATGAGAAGCTATGAGACAGAAAGAAGATCCATATAGGAACAAAGAACTTGATAGGCCTTTTGCAAATTGAGAAATTCCATGTCTCGCAAACAGAGCTGATGAGGTTGGTTGGTTGGTTCCTCAGTTTAGGGGTTGCGACAACACGGTCATGTAGCCCCATGTACTTTGGGTGTGTGTAGAATCTGTCTGATAACTGGTGTTAATTGTGATGGCTGTATTAGTGTGTGTTTCTGTTTCTTAATTCAAGTAAGGATTGCAGACTTTGGATTTTTCAAGTAGGCCCTACTTTTGCCTCCAAACACCACCATCAACAACTAGTAGTTCAGAACTTGGCTACTAGGAGCCACCGCAGTCGGCTCCTGGCGACGAACGTAGGATCCTGAGCGTTGTTTACATTTTTAACCTAATTTAGCTTCACACAGGTGTAATTAGTGGAAGGTTCTTTAACATGCCATAAATCTGTGACATGGGACCGCCGGCTTTACTTCCCCTCCAAAGGAAGGCATACTGAGGGATTTTTAACGCTCTTAAAAAATATGACGACTTCGGCTGGGTTTGAACCCGCAATCTTGGGCATAGATGCTCAGCATGCTACCAACTACGCCACCGAAGCTGCCAGGAGCTGATGAGAGAGGACACACTGAAATGACAAAGGCCATTTCATAACTGAGGACTACAGTGTGTACATCACAGGAGGTCAGAATACTCGTTTAAATTGAGTCACAATCTTTGTCAACGAGTCCATAACAAAATACATCCTGACATGAGCCCATCAATTGTAATGATGAAACTGACAGTGGGAGCAAAAGCGACAACTTCCATGTCATACAGGTTTATATAGGCTGATGAGATTGGAGAGGGGATGGAAAACAGTCTGCCAAGTATATTGTGGGTAACTTAAATACAAAAGTCAGCTGCACAAGAGAAGACATCACCTCAAAGATGCCATAGGTAAGTTTGGATTAGGAGCAAGAAATGAGAGAGGGGAATAATTGCTACAGTTTGCCATGGAACATGACCTGGCATTAGCCAATTTCTTATTGACAAAGTTTAATATATTATGAAAATAAAATTAAAAGTAGATTTTATTGACTAGGTATTCATTTTCATAATATATCAATACATTTAATCAGAACCATCCACACTGACTATCGACATGGAACAGTCTGAACAATATCTGCTAGAACCAAATTAACTATGTGAGGAAGCAATAGGGAACATCTGTGGGCAATGCTAAAAAATGCCAAGAGCAGACTACCACAAGTTTCTTAAACCAACTTGTGTGATAAAGCTCCATTCAGTAAGGAAGATTGAGTAGCCTGAAAGAATATACATCAATCAAGAAGAGCTTCAATGCAACCTTCAACGAGAGGCAAGACCACAGGTATCTGATGATATCATGGTCAGTGGTAAAGAAATGGATCAAGAATGCTGTGAAGAAGTGCACAGACAATCCAGTCTCAAAAAGGAAGCACTGGATGACAGACAACATGCTAACACTGTTCAAGGAGAGGACGAAGGACTAAGTAGGCTACACATCAGGACAGCGAGAAAAGGCTGAAAGAGTTTTTTAGCAGGGAGATGAATACAGTCTCTCAGAGGGATAAGAATTCTCATGTCAGAAATATATGTTTAGAGCTGGAACAAACACCAATAAACAGGAGTTCCAAGAACTCTTTAAGAAAGTGAAATACTTGATTAGGAAGTCTTCTTCTTCTGCTTCTGCCTTATTTGATACGAACGTTGGCTACCACCATGGCTAACACCTTCTTATCCTGTGCAATCCTGAAGAGTTCCATGGAAGACAACCCAAACCACATTCGTAAATTATCCATCCAAGTTATTCGTCTCCTTCCCGGTCCATGCTGACCTTCAATTTTACCCTGAAGTATAACTTGGAGCAGGTGGTATTTTGGATTCCTCATCATGTGTACCAAGTACTCCAATTTCCTCTTCTTAATTGTGTTTAACAGCTTAGGTTGGCTGCTCACACGCTGAAGAACCTTGGCATTACTCACATGTTCTGTCCACGAAATTTTTAGAATCCGCCTGTACATCCACATTTCAAAAGCTCGAATCTTCTTTTCTGTAGCTACCGACAAGATCCAAGCTTCAACACCATAAAGAAAGGTGGAGACAACATAACACTTCACAATTCTTTTCTTAAGTGTTATACAGAGAGCTCGACAGCATAGTAGTTGTTCCATTGTCAGAAAGATGGATCTAGCCTTCTCTATACTGCTAAAAACTCAATCTGGGATGAATTTGAGGAGAAGATAACTGATTCTGAGATATTGGAGGCACTACTGTGAAAACTTGTTCAAAGATGAGCCTTTCCAAGAAGATAAGAACGCCACTGCTCCAGGTGGAGATTATGATGGTTGATACCCTTAAGACTATGGGCATTGCAGGGGTTGATGAGTTGCTCGACTTGTGCAGTAAGGTGTAGCAGATGGGAAATAGGTCCAGTCTATCTTCATCCCCATCTATTAGAAGGGAGATCGAACTGATTACGACAATAACCATGTGGTGGCTCAGATTCCACATGGTGGTAAAGTCATTCTTTACTTCATCAAAGATCAAAGAACTTCCTTCTACCACAAGTAGCCGAGGAACTGGGTGGTTTCATATCAGGAAGGGGCATGCAAGAACAGGTCTTGAATGTTCAACAGATTATTGAAAAGAGCAGAGACTTCAACATCGGAATATTCTATGCTTTGTTGATTATAAAATAGCGTTCGACTCTGTGCAGTGGAAGCATCCCTGGAGAATATTACAGAATACAGGAACACCACAAAACCTGATAAATCTTATAAAAGAGCTATACAATGTACCATAGCGAGTCAGGGTCAATCTCAGGGTTTTTATATTTGCTTGGCAAGGACATTCACGCACACGCGGTCCGCCAGTGATGGCTCAGTTGTCGGTGACCGCGTGCGCATATGTATGGCAGAATAAGGTGCTTAAAATCAGTATCATGCATTTTTACTCACCATGCTTACACTAGATGCTTAAAATGTTCCCCATCTGCTGCCAAACATAATCGGCATCTCCTTATGAAGTTTCTGGTTACTACGGTTAATTTAGCTTCGGTAAGGAAATAACGACCTTTACCGTACGTCTATTTTTATTGTTTACTGAACCTGTACATTTGAATCTCTTAGCCAGTTGTTTTATTGTCCGATTTATAGGAATGGGTCTCCCTGGAAATTTCACTTGAAACTTTTGTCTTGATCTAGCGCACGATTTCCTGCACTTTATGTATGTATTGTGCAGATATACATGTTCACGTAACGAATATTTCACATAATGCATTACAGCACTATACACAATCACAATAAAACACTATACAAAACGATATACAGTACACAGTAGCTTTATAAAATACCTAATTAGCTCGGACCTCACACGTCTACCGCAGCAAGAGCGTGGGAATACGGCTGGTGACCGCGCGCGTCAACCTTTAACAGTCGGCTATTGGCCGGGGACCGCCGGCTAAGGTTGAGCAGAATCACCTTGCCAAGCAAAAATAAAGACCCTGTACGTTTAAGAAAACGGAAGCAGGAGTCGGACAGGTGCATCCTGTCCCTCACACTCTACAACATATATTCTGAAGTGTACTAGTTGACTGAAATGGCAGAATCTCTCTAGTAGGATGAAGGATGATCAGCAACCTGAGGTAAGCCAAATATATCCAAACCAGAGCCACACACATCACAGATATGGAAGTTATAATCGAATAGCTTAAAGATGGCATCTATTAGTAGAATAGCTGTGTAGTTTAACTACAGCAGTTAAAAATATGACGTTTCATTTTCCACTCACAAAGAAGAAAATTCCTACAAGAATATTTTCCGCCGAAGAACGGGCAAGACGATCAATACGCATGAAGAAGTACTGGGAGGACCGCAAGGCTCGTACAGTTCCTACAAGTCGACGAACTAATGGTTGGGTAAAGTGATCCTTTGTGGTCTCAAAACAAGAAGAAGAAGAATAGCTGTGTTATGTTTATCATACTACATTTATATTCAGTTCATCAGTTACTATCTGTAGAATGTTGCCACATTCGCCTGTTGCCTGTGGTTGGTGATGCAGTTGATTATAGGTTGAAAAACAAGAAAAGACTATTTCCTATTCCTAACATTGTGATCCTATTTATAAAATAAAACTTATAAATATAAACTCTGGATCACAACATTGTGAGGTTTGAAGCCATTTTTCAGTGTTGCCTAAGTAAACAAAAGTTTGGTGCTTTTTAGCCGGTCAACACGAATGTACCCAAAAAGAGCTGGGTTATGTCCTAATCCTGAAATAAATTACATGTATTTATTAATCGCATGTAATTTATTTCAGGATTAGGACATAACCCAGCTCTTTTCGGGTACATTCGTGTTGACCAACTGAAAAGCACCAAACTTTTGTCTGGATCACAATATAAGCAATTCTTTCACTGAATTAAGGAAAGTAATATTGAATTTGACTGAATGTTAGTGCAGTTAGAACACAGTCAAACCAACCCTTCCTAAAGAGACTAGTATTCCAGGTGGAACTACATCACTCTTTTAATTCCAAAAATTGTCCATGGATTTATCTGAAAATCAAACTAAATACCATATATGATGCCTCCAGCAATTTGTCTTATAACAAATAAAACACCTATTAATACTATTATTATTAAAATAAAAGACACAGTTCTGATGTGCCAATTATCATTGAGACTCCCCAGGTCTAGATTCTAAATTTCTAGAAATGTAATCTAACTCAAGAATATGTTTTTGGACTAAACATACTTCAGTAGTTATCTATTATGGCAAATTCCAACTTAATCTGAGTTGGCAGAAATGTACTGGGTTTATTTAAAATATCTGTAGCATTCGGTTGTTTAAAATATCTGTAGCATTCAGTAAGATCATCAAGAAGTTTTCCAAATTGGATCTGCAAATTCTTCACAATGATTTAGGGTTGAAATTAAATTCCATTGCCCTTGAAACCTCTGTGATCAGCTTTCCATATCTTTGTCACACTGCAAATGTGTGACCATATTTTTTGCTGACTCATCACTAACTCCCAGTCATTGTATAAATTGGCTTCTTAAAGTTGATGAAGTCTACTACAGATGTAGGCAAAATGTCTCCAACTATACCAGGCAATGGCCATAGATCTTCACCAGAGAGATGGATCAAAGGATAGCAAGGGTGAGGAACTGTAAAAGATATCATACAGTCTCACAGAGATTAGCATTGGAACCAGAAGGGATATTTGTAATTCTATGGCATAGGAAATTAACATAATGCACTGTACATGTGCCAAGTTTGAGGTCAATATCGCCCCAGTAAGGTATAATGTAACTAGTGAAATTAATAGAAAAGGCTATTTGATTGAATGAGTTTTTGGCACATATTTTATGTTTATACTCAATTAAATTAATATTACAATAATCATAATAATCAACTATTTTAATCACTAGCACATAAAACAGGAGATCTGTCAGTCTCTAACCCCAAAAGTGTTGTGTTTCTATATCAACTACCAGTAAGCGTCTACTTGTCTCTAATTAAGACATCAGAAGATAAATGTCTTCTCTGATATTACTAATGGGAGTTCATTTAACCAACACTGGGGAACATATTTCTCCATGGTTAAAGATAAGAGAATTTACAAAATAATATTATTACATACATGGTTTATTTGCAAATGTGGACACTGTCCATGGTGGCAAATTACAATAATTACACAAAACAATTCACAACCACAAAAAATTTAGAAAATTAGGACTAATTAGAAAATAAGTAATAGTTGCTAAGAGAAGAAACCGGTAATCGTAAAAATAATCATTCTAATAACAGAAATAAACATAAAATACTAAACATTTACACTTTCCTTCATTGCTTCAACTTATGCACCGTTCATCACTGCCTCTTAATCTGGTGCTTTTTCACCAACTCCTTAAATTTACCAACATCAGAAGGCAAAGGGCTGAAAATGCCCCCTGGCAAACTGTTCCATTCTATTTCCCCCCTCCCAATGAACGAATATTTGCCCCAGTTACTTTTCCACTGACTTAATTTCAATTTACAACAATGACTGTATCTGCCCATATATGAACTTTCCTTTCCCAATCTCTTAACCAGTGTGAAATATAAATAAAAATAGTTAAAAAATTTGTTGAACCAATAGTGCAAGAAATTTAATTCAAAATGAATAAAATTGTAAATATATTAGCCTGTTATTCAATAATTTATAGTGTAAAATAGGCTACACACCGGTAAGCAAATAAAGAAAAAATGAAAAACTGTGAATTGCAGAAACTAATGAATAAGCTCTATAAAAGCTCTGCAAAACTCCAACACAAATTATTTACTTAAAAATCTTAACTACAAATTTAAAATTATTTAAAAATTGAAATGTCTTCATGGCTCTTTCAGGAAAGAATAATAGTAATAATTGGTCCGCGGCTGTGATTTGTTTCCAAGTGTAGCCTACACACTTCCTTCTGCCAAACTACAAAATCACATTCAAATCAAATGGTGGATATAATAATTACAATTTATCAAATAATAGGCTTGCCACAAAAAACTACCCAATGAACTGCTGGTTTAACAGCATAGCATGTTTGTGCACATAATCTGCAGGTCAATTGGCTGGGCAGCGGTCCCTTGGTAGGCCTTGGCCCTTCATGGGTTGTAGTGCCACGGGGTTTGGTTTGGTGTATGTGCACATATCGTTCGTAGTAGACTTTCCATCACATAAAATGGGAGTTTTACTAGCTAAAATTTGTTTGTTGATGTAACTTTATTTAGGGGCTTGAGACATCGAGGCCATCAGCCTTAAGTACTGTACTTGGATGTGAACTGAATTTTTTCTCATAAACTATATTTCTATGGCATGATGATTGCTGTTTTAAGGGGATACAGCGAGGTGATCTGCCCCTAACTGTAGTTGTGTAAGCATTAAAATCCTACCCCTAATTCATTTAGAAACTATAATATTATTATTTTTATTATTATTATTACATTAAAAAGCATCCACATAAACAACAAAGCATAACAAACAACAAACTATAACACTAAAATGCCTCAAATATTACGTTAAAGATATTTACCAAATATTTCACTGCTACTACAGACTACTGATCGCTAAATAAAATACACACATAAACAGTAAAGTGACATTCATTCACAACTATAAATAACACTTAAATAAAGGAATTATACAAAGGAATTTTAAATTATGGGATAAAAATATGATGTGGTATTTACCCAATATAGGACAACATTGATGCCTCCTTTTGTACTCACACATGATTATCACCAAATAAATGCATGGATAAAATTGTACCAATCAGAACACCCTAGTTATGATAGGACAAACATTGAGTGCTTCACTCAATATTCACACTGAGTGATGGGGCCTAATGATGAAGATAATAATGGTAATAATAATAATAATATGGTGGTAATAATAACAAAAGTTGACTTTTCACAACTGCATGATAACTAATATTCCTAGAATTAGGTCCAACAGTAGGCTACACACATTGAAAACAATGCCAACTCCACTCATACCTTCCTATCTATACAGTTGAACAGTTGCTCAATGGTAGACCTTTGGAGGCTGTAGTCAAAGGTTCATGACCTGATTTCTGTTCGTGCCATGTTATAACTCAGTATTTAAACACAAATAGTGCTAAATGTTCCGGCATAACTCAACAAGATGACAGTGTTTCGCCCCGGTGTGCTATTGGGCTCTTCAGTTGGTTAAAGCACACTCAGTATCTCTCAACTAACTTATATGGCTTGCACATAGTGAATGTAGCACACCTAAAAACTGAAAGCCTTTTTGGTCAAAAATAATAACAATTGGAAGCTTTCAGCCAATAGGTTGTCTATTCAGGCAGAAATTTACCACTAAGCTAACCTAAGCTATAGTCCAGGGCCGCAACCAAATGAGGCCCCCCCAGTTTACTAGAACCAATAGCTGTACGGGCATATTTAGATGTTTTTAAGCTAATTCCAAGGATGGATTTTATTTCTACTGTGTGACACTGTTAGAGAGTGGTCATTCAATTTTTTTAAGAATAAAACTGCCTCAGAAATACATCAAATAATACACATTCTTTTGTTTGGCATAGCCTACTTCATGGCATGGTGGGTGAGTGGTTATCGTGTCGGTCCACCGACCCCAAGTTTGCAGGTTCGCTCCTGGCCATGGTAAGTGATTTTTGAAAGGCGACAAAAATCATGACTCGTATGTCATACGTTGTTAGCATGTTAAAGAACCCATTTGAATTCAGCAGGCCGTGTTCATAATGACAAAATTAATCTCTGGATTTTCCGCCAACACAAAAAGTTCCTCATTTCTCTACCAGAAAGTGCTATAGCGTCAAGGAGCTTAGATATCTAACCTCCTTAACTTCATAGCACTCCAAGGAACAACAAAAATTCGACATGCAAGCTGCCCTCTGGGTGTCAAATAACTAAGCTTGCACCCAGCACCCAAGGCCATACGATATTATTATTATTATTATTATTACTATTATTATTATTATTATTATTATTATTATTATTATTATTATTATGGCAAGTTTTATAGGGAACAAACTTTGAAACCCTCACCCATAAATTTGCAATCAGGAAAACTCAGCAAAAATATTTCTGGGTGAACCATCATAGAACTATTCATAATGTTGAATTTTGGGCTTATGCCGTGTTTTATTATACTAATATTCGACGCGTTTCGAAAGAAACCATATCTTTCATCGTCAGGAATAATCTGGAATACGACAATGTTGCTAAGAGAAAGCAACGAAGAACATATAGAAGGTGCCCAAAGATGGACGCCATTATAGCCCCATGTTAGGGACAACGGAAAGCAGCAGTGAATTACTTTCTCAGGGTTCTGATAATAGGTAGCCAGGATTCACTGAGATTGTAGCCGGTGTCGCGGTTGAAATTATCTGGGTGTTTACGTATTTCAACCGCCTCCCTGATGATTCTGGGACGATATTGCTTTATACGGGCAAGAACATCCACTCCTTGGAACATGACATCATGGCCAGGTGTTAAAGCATGATCGGCAACAGCTGATTTATCAGGTTGAATGAGCCTGATACATCTATTATGTTCCTTAGTGCGAGTGCATATTGTTCTCGAAGTCTGCCCGATGTAAACCTTGCCACAAGTACAGGGAACTCTGTAGATACCCGGTTGTTGCAATTTAGGAAAACTGTCCTTAGTTGGTCGCAGGAGTTGCCTAATCTTAACAGAAGTTCCAAATACAGTCCGTATGTTGTACCGACGTAGGATTTTAGCAATACGATCTGTTGTGTTATGTATGTACGGAAGGTAAGCAGTTCCTCTTACATCTCTTTTCTCAACTGACGTCCTATTATTATTTGTTGGTTTCAGAACCGTAGAAATCAAAGCCTTGCTATAACCGTTGCTCTCAAAGGTGGTTCGCAGGGTGTTAATTTCTTCTTGTAAAGAAGACACTTCACAAATCCACCTAGCCCTGGTAGTTAGAGTTGTAAGGATACCATGTTTCTGGGCAGGGTGATGGTGAGAACTTGCGTGGAGATATCTATTGGTGTGTGTTGGCTTACGAAAAACGCTGTGTCCTAAAGATCCATCCTCTTTCTTGGTGACGAGAACATCTAAAAAAGGTATTTTGCCGTCAGATTCCTTTTCCATGGTGAAACAAATAGAAGTAATCAGTTCTTCAATAGGAATTCTTCTGATTACTTCCGTAGAATCCTCGGTACATCACCTCACACCTGAAGAGGCCGAGGAAGCCAGGCAAGAATGTTCCCGAGTTCTCAAGACCGCTAAGCCACCTAACACCAACTTAAAACAAGGCGAAAGCCGGGCACTTAAAGATCTAAGGGACGATTCTGATATTATCGTTCTCCCCGCTGACAAGGGTAACGCGACAGTGGTATTGGATAAGGTTGATTATGATTCCAAGATCTCGTCTTTGTTATCAGATCCTGTATATAGGATTAATAGTCGTGATCCTACTACTCGCTACTCAAATGTCACCGTCAAATTGATCAAGCAATCCTCTATTCCAGCGGATGCAGCGAAGACTCTCCTTCCAGGGGATGCTATTCCTCCGAGACTCTATGGTCTTCCTAAAATACATAAGGAAGATGTTCCTCTTAGACCTATTGTTAGTACGATTGGTTCTCCTACATATGCCCTTTCCAAATACTTAGGTAGACTACTTCAGCCGCTTCTGGGTAACACGCCTTCGTACATTAAGGATTCCACACACTTCGTGGAAAAGTTAAAAGCTATAACACTTCAGCCGGGTGATATTCTAGTGAGTCTCGACGTGGTGTCTCTGTTTACGAGAGTACCTATTGATGGTGTTATATCTCTCATTAATGGCTTTTTTCCTGAAGACATCACAAGACTTTTTTTTATCACTGCATGACCTCCTCCTACTTTCTATGGAATGGGAATTTTTATGAGCAGACTGATGGTGTGGCCATGGGTAGTCCTCTCTCTCCTGTTGTGGCTAATTTCTTCATGGAGAACTTTGAAGAGAAAGCTTTGTCGTCGGCTCCTTTCAAACCGAAGATCTGGTGGCGTTATGTGGATGACACGTTCGTTGTTTGGACGGAAGGTGAGGAAAATCTTAGCCATTTCCTGGATCACCTTAATCTCCAGCACCCTTCTATTTGTTTCACCATGGAAAAGGAATCTGACGGCAAAATACCTTTTTTAGATGTTCTCGTCACCAAGAAAGAGGATGGATCTTTAGGACACAGCGTTTTTCGTAAGCCAACACACACCAATAGATATCTCCACGCAAGTTCTCACCATCACCCTGCCCAGAAACATGGTATCCTTACAACTCTAACTACTAGGGCTAGGAGGATTTGTGAAGTGTCTTCTTTACAAGAAGAAATTAACACCCTGCGAACCACCTTTGAGAGCAACGGTTATAGCAAGGCTTTGATTTCTACGGTTCTGAAACCAACAAATAATGGTTGGTTGGTTCCTTAGTTTAGGGGCTGCGACAACGCGGTCATGTAGCCCCGTGTACTTTGGGTGTGTGTAGAATCTGTCTGATAACCGGTGTTAATTGTGAAGACTGTATTTGTGTGTGTATCTGTTTTTTTTTAAATTAAAGTAGGGACTGCAACTTTGAATTTTCAAATAGTTCCTACTTTTGCCGCCAAGCGCCACCGTCAACGACTACTAGGCCTAGTTCAGAACTAGCTACTAGACGCCACCGCAGTCGGCTCTTGGCAACGAACGTAGCAACCTAAGAGCGTTGTTTACATTCTTAACCTATCCAATTTAGTTTCACACAGGTGTAATTAGTGGAAAGATCTTTAACATGCCATAAATCTATGACATGGGACCGCCGGCTTTACTTCCCCTCCGAAGGAAGGCATACTGAGGGATTTTTAACGCTCTTAAAAAATCCGACGGCTTCGGCCGGGTTTGAACCCGCTATCTTGGGCATAGAAGCTCAGCATGCTACCAACTACGCCACCGAAGCCGCCCCCAACAAATAATAATAGGACGTCAGTTGAGAAAAGAGATGTAAGAGGAACTGCTTACCTTCCGTACATACATAACACAACGGATCGTATTGCTAAAATCCTACGTCGGTACAACATACGGACTGTATTTGGAACTTCTGTTAAGATTAGGCAACTCCTGCGACCAACTAAGGACAGTTTTCCTAAATTGCAACAACCGGGTATCTACAGAGTTCCCTGTACTTGTGGCAAGGTTTACATCGGGCAGACTTCGAGAACAATATGCACTCGCACTAAGGAACATAATAGATGTATCAGGCTCATTCAACCTGATAAATCAGCTGTTGCCGATCATGCTTTAACACCTGGCCATGATGTCATGTTCCAAGGAGTGGATGTTCTTGCCCGTATAAAGCAATATCGTCCCAGAATCATCAGGGAGGCGGTTGAAATACGTAAACACCCAGATAATTTCAACCGCGACACCGGCTACAATCTCAGTGAATCCTGGCTACCTATTATCAGAACCCTGAGAAAGTAATTCACTGCTGCTTTCCGTTGTCCCTAACATGGGGCTATAATGGCGTCCATCTTTGGGCACCTTCTATATGTTCTTCGTTGCTTTCTCTTAGCAACATTGTCGTATTCCAGATTATTCCTGACGATGAAAGATATGGTTTCTTTCGAAACGCGTCGAATATTAGTATAATAAAACACGGCATAAGCCCAAAATTCAACATTATGAATAATAACACGGGCCGTGAAAGTCTAAATGACAACATCATAGAACTGTTTATTTTATTGAAAATCTAATGATTTCTATATGACCTGAAATTTCACTATCATGATCTTGATAATAATAATAATGTTGATATTAATAATAATAATTATACAAGCTTAAAGCTTGCATTTATCATCAATACAGTTATGAAAATTCAATTGAGAAAAGAAAGTTCGTTATACTTCAGGGATGCCTTGTGATGGGATATGTGGTCAGGGGGATCAGGGAATAGTTTGTAAGAGTTTTCCATGCACCACATAACCAATGATAAATTTTAACACACAATTCATTCACAATACTGAGCTCCAAATTGTATAAGTTATAGCAATTCTTGTTTGAATTTACTCTAGGTTTTGTCCAAAACTTAAAACATTCACAGTGAAAATACATGGAATGTGGCTTTACAACACAAGAGATCTCCAGGTTTGGAACATATTTTATATTTTGAAGAATGAGAGTTGGGAATTGAACCGAAGTCCCCCAGTGTGGGTAGATGATCCGTATACGAAGGAAATACATTTTCAACTCTTGGGTGTACAATGGCTGTAATATCCCTTGCCATCTTATTCCCCTGCAATAACATTATCAGCCCTACTATTGATTTGTTCCCTGTAGACACTGAGATTTGTCATGCATCCATGCTCTCATGCAGATGTCATACAGATCAGCAGTCCAAGATGTAACATGTAGTAACACTTGAGACCTGAGTTCCTGTTCATTGGGAAGGGAGTAAAATTACAATTCACAGTACTAGCCTCTATATGCTTCATGTAGGCCTATAATAGATGCAGTATGCAGTAGTAAGGGGTGTAGATGATTGGTGTACCCCTTTAGAATGCACCTAATGCAGATAACACACACTAATACAGTTGGTTAGTTGGTTCTGAAGTTTAGGGGCTGCGACAACGCGGTCATGTAGCCCCGTGTACTTAGGGTGTGTAGAATCTGTCTGATAACCGGTGTTGATTGTGATGACTGTATTAGTGTGTGTTATCTGTTTTTTAATTCAAGTAGGGACTGCAGACTTTTGAATTTTTCAAATAGTTCCTACTTTTGCCGCCAAACGCCACCGTTAACGACTACTAGTTCAGAAGTTAATTATCAGACGCCACCGCAACGAACGTAGGAACCTAAGAGCATTGTTTACATTCTTAACCTATATAATTTAGCTTCACACTGGTGTAATTAGTGGAAGGTTCTTTAACATGCCATAAATCTATGACATGGGACTGCCGGCTTTACTTCCCCTCCGAAGGCCGGATTCGAACCCGCGATCTTGGGCATAGAAGCTCAGCATGCTACCAACTACGCCACCGAAGCCGCCACACTAATACAGCCATCAAAATTAACACCGCTTATCAGACAGATTGGAGCCTCCGTGGCTTAGGCGGCAGCACGCCGGCCTCTCACCGCTGGGTCCGTGGTTCAAATCCCGGTCACTCCATGTGAGATCTGTGCTGGACAAAACGGAGGCAGACAGGTTTTTCTCCGGGTACTCCGGTTTTCCCTGTCACAATTTCATTCCAGCAACACTCTCCACTATCATTTCATTTCATCTGTCATTCATTTAATCATTGCCCCAGAGGAGTGCGTCAGGCCTCGGCAGCCGGCACAGTTCATATCCTCGCCGCTAGATGGGGGCTTCATTCATTCCATTCCTGACCCGGTCGGAGACTGGAAGCAGGTTGTGGATTTTCATTTTTCATATCAGACAGATTCTACACAAGCCAAAGTACACAGGGCTACATGACCGCGTTGTCGCAGCCCCTAAACTGAGGAACCAACCAATCTGTCTGATAACCTCTGTCATTATGATGAAATTGGTGTGACACCTAATTGTTGTCGGAGATCTGTATTTCTGATA
Source organism: Meconema thalassinum (assembly GCA_946902985.2). NCBI lineage: Eukaryota > Metazoa > Arthropoda > Insecta > Orthoptera > Tettigoniidae > Meconema > Meconema thalassinum. The sequence goes on from OX336388.2 coordinate 2,125,035,694, forward strand.
TGGTCATGGCAGTTATACTCTTATCAGATACCTGCAATTCACTACACAGTATTAATTATGGGGATGATGTGTTTCATTTGGCAAGCGTACGATAATGCTAGATGGGCATCATCCCAGACCCAGCGTAATGAATAATACATGTCATCTCCCTAATTTTTAAAATGTAGTGAGGTGTACAACTTATTAGTTTAGGCCTACCTTTTATTTCATGAATGTATGTTGAGTATATCAACTACCCAAGATGATTGGGCCAACTGAAGACCCAAGTTTAGATAGAACTGAACAGGGGAAACCAAAGATTCCAGAGACCTGTTCCACCACAAATTTTACATGCTCCGAACAAGATTTGAACTTGGGAAATGGCGGGGAAGGCCAACATTTGACCATCTGAGCAATTGAGGAGCCCACAGTATTAAAAGGATGTAAATTTTGCATGAAGAACCTGCATTACATTTCCAAAGTATGTAGGTTGGAACTTAAATAGTGGCAATTAGTTATTTACTACTCAGAGAAAAGAGACACCGGTGTTAGACATCTACAGCACTTCACTGTAGTTACGGCACTGTTTACAATTCATTGCCATACTCCCTGTAGCAGCACCTGTTCTGCCGATGTCTCATGGAGCAATCTGCTGTCTGCAGAATCTCGGGAAATGAATGCTAATCTTTATGGTCACGTCATAATCACAGCGGCTTAAGTCCGGAGAATATGGTGGATGGAAAAGCACTTCCCAACCCCAGTGACTGTAAAAATTGGCTACAGGTTGTCCTACATGTGCGTGGGCATCCTATAACACCATTGGTGGATTCTACAGGAAGTATTGTAGCCTTCTTTGCAACGTTGGTCTCAGGTTATGCTCCAAAAACTTACGGAAATTCTGTACACTATCTGTCCTTGCAGTGTGGCATGTGTTAGGATGAAACCATGACAGTCGCTGACAAGGAATCATCATAACTTTCACATTATTAGGGGTTTAACGAACTTTTGTTTTGTGTGGCGACTCGTAATATCGTCACTCACTGGATTTAGAAAGCTTTGGAGCCATTTTTCAATTCAACGTTATTTTTAATGTGTTAGCTGAAAACTGCGTTCACCTTCTTTATAATTTGAACGCTGATGTTATTGAACTTCCACTGTTACATGGAATTTTCATAATTTGTGAGGAAACCAGGAAAAATCTAATTAATAATGCATGGCTAGAATCTGTTTGGAGAATAGGGACTCTAGAGGTGCAATATATATTTGTCTTACAACAAGATTAAAGATTTCTGCGAATAGAACTCATAAAAATAATAATTTTCCAATCTAAGACAATTCTTGGGGGTTGGAAGCCTGAAATCACCATCACCTCTCTCCGTGGAACATTCGAGATGACTTTCACTTTAAAAAATGGGTTATGTTGGAGATGCCTGAGAGTATAAAAAGTGAAGCTAATCGATTGGGTATCGGCAGGAAGGTGTTATGGGGGTGGAGAAAAGGAGAAAGGATTGCAATTGAGGCATAACCTAGGGTCTGCTCTTGAACTGAGAATGATCTTGGAATCTCTGAGAGCAGAGTAGTCTCTAACTCCTCATTATTTTATTAGGCACAAGTGGGGTTAGGAGGGAGATTGTACTGTTTGCATATGCTCTTGTGGTTGTTCATTATGAGGACAGGGATATGGACGTGAGATCAATATAAAACAGTGATGGATTACCACTTGCTGTGGCCATATTTTAAAGTTCTTCTTTGTGACATCCTACATTATGATTTGTGTATCTGTCATGTAATTGTCCTCATAAATCACTCTCCCTCTCATGTTTTCTCTATTCAACTGACTACCTTGGTCAGGATTGAGCCTTTGGTTATGGAATCATTCGGCAAAGTATTCACCAGTTAGTTATTCATAACATCACCTTACGAGGGAGTTAGCGCAAGTTGCGATCGCAATTGAAAAAAAGTTTTGGTTTGCATGTAAGAGTTTTACATGTACATTACAAATAAGTGCACAATATTTGCCATGGACAGTTACACTGCATCTTACAAGCATGTGCATGTTCAGGCACAGAGTTCAAAAAATGGGCTGTTGGTACCTCTGGGCAAAAGATTACGAGGATGAACATGTAATTCGGAACAGAGGGTATTCTATTCTAATTACAACTAAAATAATTGTAGTGACCGAAGCCAAACTGCAGGGGCGTAGCCACCGGATGTACAATTCCTAACGTCACGAGGACAATTATTCCAAATTCTAGTTCCCGACACGAGGAAAGAGTTACTGAAGGCAGTTACTGGACTGTAAGCTGGATATGATTTCAGACCGGAGAGGTTTAAAACACCGCCCGAACGTATGTCTGATGTTCAAACGCAGCATAACTCGGAAGACTGCTTAATGCAGGCATCCATGAAGTGCTCCTACTGTGATAAGCAACTGTTTCAGGCACATAATACTCTGTGGACATGTCCATCCTAGTTATCTTTTGCCCAGAGCTACCAACTCGGTGACTGAACATGCGCATGCTTGTATGTTGCAGTGTAATTGTTCATGGCAAATACTGGGCGCTTATTTGTTGTGTACAAGTAAGACAATTACATGCAAACCAAAACTTGTTTGCAATTGTGATCGCAGCTTGCGCTAACTCCCTCATTAAATAAACATCCCATACTTCATTATCCATTAAGAAACGCTCTTTTAACCATGACTCTTCTCCAATTGTTGCATATGGGCTATTAGTGTTAGATAATCGGTTAGAATCTAAAAGCATCCTCTTTAATTTGAGTACAATCCACTATTATCACTAATTCAAGGCAGTCTAGTTTCCCTGTCCTGAACTAGTGTGTGAGTTTATTCATTTTTTTTTATGCTGCACATAATTTACAACTTCTGATAGTTACTGTTGTATAACTTACCAAAACTTTGGCTGATCCATATGCCAAGCATATCAGCTTGTAAGAGGCGATAATATATACTCTCGCCACGTTCCAAGTTCATAAATAAGTGGTAGAGGAAGCTTCCGATCCATGGACAGACGGCACCCACTATGTGGCACCAAGGCAGGAACCATGAGTCGAGCTTCTCCCAAGGTATCAAACTAGGCACTGTCACCAAGATGTAAACAATTGGTATCCCTGTGAACAGAAACAATATTACTATCAATGAAAGATCTTAATGCAATGTATTTATTGAGCGTTTGGCTATCATCACATCATGGAACAATAAACAAATATATCAAGATAATATCAGATACAAGATTACCATATTTACAATACTCTATACAGAAATAGGTCATCATGAAAAGTTCAACGTCCGTAGATAGTCAACAACACGATCAGTCGCCAACAGGAACTCAGAAGGGTCTCCGGGGAAGGCTGACATTGGACAAGATTGGATGATATGTTGAACTGTTTGCCTTTCTGCACCGCAGTCACATTTTGGAGATTGATTTTTGTCCCATTTATGCATCATCAAATCTACGTTACTGCCGGTTTTCACAAACCTCATGAATCTGTGCCTGCGATTCGGAGATATCCCAACTGCGTGGAAAACGTCCACATTAAAGGTGATCTATAAAGGGAAAGGTGATCCGCATGACCCTAACTATTATAGGGGGATTGCCTTGGAAAACACCCTACTGAAAGTACTTACGAAGTTAGTAACAAAAAGACTCAACGTTGAAATTGAGAGAAAATTACCAGATGAACAGTTTGGTTTCAGAAGAGGAAGAAACACAATTCAAGCAATAAGGAATCTTTTGGATGACATTGAAAATGTACTTAGATTGCCTCAGGGAAAGTTTCATGCGGTATTCATCGACTTTACAAAAGCTTTCGATAGACTTAACAGGAACATCATATCTTCAAAACTTGAGTCGTTAGTGGAAGAAAACACAGTGATCACTGTTCTGGACCATAACATGTTGAGGGTCAACACTGTCAGAATCTCAGACAATGTGATGACTTCTAACAAGATAGTCCAAACCAATGGCGTATTGCAAGATGACCCCCTCAGCCCATTATTATTTAATGTTGCCACTAATGATGTTGTACGGATAATTAGAGAAGAATCAACGGAAGTACGGATATATTTATACGCTGATGATATGGTTCTAGGGTCGCATGACATTAACGAATTACAAGCGGCAGTAACTGCACTGGAAAAATAGGCCAATGCTAATGAGCTGGAAGTGAATGCCGAAAAAACCTGAACATATGATATTTAGGAAGGGTGGACGACTATCCCCACATGATAGAGTACTTTTCAAATCAGAGCCACTACACATCGTAAATAGCTTCAAATACCTTGGCCTTATCCTTCAGACAACGACTAAATCTTTCCGACTACACACAAGATCCAGAGCAGCAGCAGCTACGAAAGCTATATACGATATCAAGTTCTTAAATAGACTATCTCTCAAGTCTGCCATGGCATTATTTCATGCAAAAATAATACATATTCTTGCTTACGGAATATATATTACATGGGCTTTTTTTTGTCGTGTAGCCTCCTGAGAGGCCGAGTGCAGATCTTTCTAGTCGACGCCCGTGGGCGACCTGCGCGTCGGGATGAGAGATGGAATGGATGAAGATGAATGAAACTGGGCAAGGATGTGGAAGGAAGCGGCCGTGGCCTATCAGAAGGTACTGTCCCAGCATTTGCCTGGTGCTGAAAATGGGAAACCACGGAAAACCATTTCAAGGACAGCCGACGGTGGGGCTCGAACCCACGCGTCTACCGAGTCAGCAGAGAGCTTGGCCCCTTGACCTAACGCAGCGCTTTAGCCCGCGTAGCCACTACTGTCGGTATTTACATGGGCTAAGCTAATTAAGAGTGACCTCTTCACTTTGGAAAAAGTCAAGGCAAGATTTTTAAAGGTCACCACTGTCGTATCTCGATATACACGATCACGGCTAGTATATGAGCTTGCTGGGGAACCTTTCCGCATAGACGATTTGAGGTTCAAGTTTGCTCTCCCTTCTACGGATGGCTGGAAGAAAGGGAAAATAAACGAAAGAACATCTGGCTACAGTTCTACTCGACTGAAGCCATGATGAACAGGACATGGTCAGATGCGAACCAGGACCTTCGTCACTTCGTCAACTCAATGGCCGTGCATGGCTATCACCATAAAGTTTGCAAGTTCAAGTCCTATCACGAGCCTTCTGCTGATTGTGTTTGTCAGCTGTGTGATCAGTATTGTGAACGGTACCATGTTCAAAAATGCACACAGCGACCATGCTCAATTATTAATTATTGCACTATGTGAATATTTGTTTGTAAAAGTGCACAATTTGTGTTTAATAAAGTTATTATAAATCTGCACATCTGCCACAGTTAGTCCTTACTCTGTTTAAGGAAGACTATCTTTTCCGATTCAGTTCAAATCCCGATGGTTTGGTCGTAATACACGGCATGCTAAACTGCTCTGGAGGAGCAGATAGCAGTCTTCGACGGTGGATGACGAGAGCGAAGTCTGTTTCTGTGGATGGGAGGGAAGTCAGCATGCACAGGAAGATGAGGGTTGTTGCATATATTTTTATATTACCTGAGAATAATCATCAGATATTTTACAAAAAATGATAACTCATTTGTATTATCGTAAATCATTTTACTAAAAAAATAAGCCCATTTCACACTACCTTTAGTTATCTGACAAGGAGACCAATATTAGTTGCCCATTAAATATCTCGGTATGGCTATCTATTTATTCATTTATTTATTTAATTACTAGCAGAAGTACCCGTTCTTTGAACGGTGTTCGTTGTTAACACCTGACATTATCATTTGAGCTACTGTTGCAATGGTTAGCGGTTTGTCATTCCTTCAAGTTTATCAGAACGAAGTTAGTTTACTGGGAATATCATACACACTGTTAATTTAAGGCTCTTAAAATGTAGTTTTCGGAGACCCTTTATAGATTCCCGAATTTTGTGTCTCACATTGAGAAGCGCAACATATGCTTTGGTCGTCCTTCTAGGATAATTTTTATATTTCGCCTATTTTAGCATATATTGAGATGTTTTTCTCTATATCCACCCTTCTACTGTATGAAAAGTACGGTGAAGAGTTTTATAAATGATTGGTGTATTGGCTCTCATGGTTACCATACCTAATTTTACGATGCACCAAGCATCCGAACACGAGGTATAGGCGTACATAAAGATACACAGAAAGACAGACAGGCAATTCTATTGTCTACAACATATCACCCAGATATCCAAATATGGGTATATCTACCACACAGTATCAAATAAAATCATCCTTACGATGAACCCGTATGTCGACAAAAAAAAGTTAAAATGTGCTCTCAGACTAAATTCACCTAACGTGTACTTCCTGACGTGAAATACAATTGAAAGCCTTGTAGACGAAACGCAATACACGTTACATAAAAACTGACCATCTACGTTGTGCTAGGTGCCCATACTCAGGAAGACCCCTTTCATAAATTATAAAGGCTTGTGGTGCATGAAAATTCAGGTTCTTTAGCCTCAAATTGCCCAAATTCCTAAAAGCCGCAAAAATGCTGGTTCAATTCAGGAATGTTTGAAAATAATGTTTCTGTTTGGAGATATAATAGACCTTCTGTACTATATGTCGAACGTGAAAATTGCATGAAAAAATTCTAGGTTACCCCTTGACCCCCTTAATTGCATTGATGAATTATACGGTCTACGTTAGTTCCGTGATAACCTTATAGCCATTTGCAAACTTTCACAGAAATGTAATAAATGGAGTGACATTGCTTCTTACAGAAATAGATGGAAAGTTGTATGCCACCCCTTGAGATAATGTTCTCATGGTTACCGATTTGCATTCCTTCATTAGTTTGTTAAATTAAATTAAATTAGTTTTCTGGGAATATTTCAGAAACTGTTGGATTTAGAGCCTTATAATGTAGTTTTCGAGGATCCTTTAGGGCCCCCGAGTTTTGTTGCTGGCACCGAGGGGATTTGTCTCGTCGTTGTACGCCATAATATAATAATAATATAATATAGGGAGAAATTATAACACCTATTTTTATTTTATTTTTAATTCAGCCAATGGCCATGTACTTTTCTTTTCAGGACGGGTCAGGGAAGGGATATTATCAGAGAAAGAAGCATTCACATCACGCATGAGCAAAATGGAAATGGCCTACCATTTAACTAAGGGCATCTATAAGAAAAGGTAAATATCCTCCAACGCAAAACTAAAACATTACTGCAGTGTCATCCGTCCGGAGGTCTTGCATGCTTCTGAATGCCTCGCGATGAACAAAAAAGGCTTGGTCGAGAAACTGGAGGCCAAAGAAAGGAACATTTTGAGAAAGATATTGGGTTCCATCAAAGTCAATGGGGAATACAGAAGACGGCATAATCATGACATATATACTGAACCCATGGGCCATAGGGTCCATGACGGTCGAATCCATGTCCTTAAGGAAGAAATGAAAGAAACGTATAGTTTCTTAAAGGAACGGAGAGAGATTTTAAGCCAGGAATATAGCTTAACATTGTGCAAGCGACTAGGGACAGATGTTCCTTAGATGAGATCACCCCACTCGACATTTCAGAGAGGGCTGGTCACGAGTATTAATAACTGAGTGGAATTTTCCACCGTGATAGAAAGAGAAGCCTGAATCGGAATTCAAGCTGACGTTGCTGGATTTTGACAACGCCGCATATGCACCAGAAGAGGAATAATTAAAATTAACACGTTTACGAGCATAATAATGAGTAAACAAGCACAGCACAGTGAATCATTTTGAATGAGAGATTTTTCAGTATAGAGAAACCATGTAATAATTGTGCAGAAATAAACTGCCGACGTAAGACGACGTCATAGGGGAATTACCTAAGCCTCTGTGGAGGGGAGAGAGCAAAAAGAATGCAACACCCACACAATTGAGGACGAGAAATTAATTAATATCTCCGAATTGCACGATCGATTCTTAGGTGCAATAAGATCATTTGACATTGAGAAGATGAGCTTTCGGAAGGTATAATTTTTATAATTGTGGCACCATTATTTTAGAAGTTGACCACAGAAAAGGCTTGAGTCTTATTTTTTTGTAGTAAAACAGTATAAAGCTTCGGGCGTTTCCAAGCCAATCATGCAGTATTCAGACAACCTGAGGGCACGTCACTGTGTCACATCGCATGCAGTCCTACGAGCATTCCGTGAGGGGAAGTGCTGCTCCACGACGCAGAAGTAATCATTCCGACAGTCCGTGAGGGGACGTAACTCTGCGTTACATCGATAACAGCTACCAGTACTCCTTGAGGGGAGAAACGCTGTTTTACACCGCCGAAGTAAGATCCAATAGCCACAGGCGTCACAGTAGTAACGACTTGCTTGCTTCCATAAGGAGCAGCCAATACGAAATTTTAAAGTATCGCCGCAGTGAAGTATTAGGAAAATCCTAATTATAGGATTTAGGCCCGACTGTATACAAGTTAAAGTGAAAATTCGCAAGATATAGTCATAGCAGGCTGCGAACGTCGGACTTAAAGGCGATAGGTCGTTAAATGTACGAACGAATAGATCATAACGTACGGAAGTATCGTACCAGACAGATAAACTGTTATTTAAATTGAAGAAACCTAAAAAGGAAGAACAGAATAAGGTTCGAACGTAGGAGTGTTAAAACAGTTCAAACAAAGATGATAGGAGACTATAAACATTAACTCCAGAAAGCAGGCGAACAATTCTAACAGTACTAGAATCGAGAAGTGCTAGCTGCTATAAACTAATTCTATAGGTCTTAGAGGAGACCTCGATCCATATAGACTTTCGTAGGATCGATAGACAGATCTACAGACAAGCCGTTCAAGCTAGATCAATAGCCGGTTATCCAGGATAGGAATAGCAGAATTGAACTCCAGGGAACAGTAGATGTTTCGGGACTTTCGCATTCTTCAGAATAGGAAGCCGACATCGGATAAATTCCACCCTTGGAAACGGGAATTTAAGAAGATCACGTGTGAAAGGCTCAGAAATACGGCCTAGTGATCGAGTCATTGTGAAGTGTAAAATAATCAAGATTGTGTGTTAAATAATATTTTTAGTGTTTATTATGTGTTCAAAAGGGACACATCAGTATATAAAAATGTCGTCAATATTAAGTGTGTTAGATATATGTTTATTTGTGTTTTTACGTAAGATGAATACCTTTAATATGGTGTAAAAGGTTCAAAGTGGGCCCAAAAATGAAACACCGCACCAGATTTAAGATCAGGGATGATCTGGAAAATATGTGAGTACTAAATTCATTTTTATTTTGGTGTCAGAAATTGATTGTGTACAAAACCCACCGGAGTTGTTGAGTGAAAGGGATGTGTTTTAATGAATAAATACTGAATAATCAAGAACACGGTCTGAACAATAATAAAATAAATAGAGAAATTATGAATAATTATGTAAAGAACAAATCCCGTAGAGGAAATAGGTGAATAAAGGGTTAATGTATTTAACAAATGTAATAAGAGCAAGCGAAATATCATTTAATTATCATGAAAGACATTGAAATAAAGTAAAGTTGAGATATGAAAGAAATAGCTTTTGAGCTTGTATAAAGAATAAAGATAATAATAATAATTAAATATGGAAATGTTAAATAAAAAAATCAAATAAATTGATATGAATATAAGAACGTTAAGCCTTAACGTATGTGTAAAAGATGAGGTTCAATGGAATATTTTAAAACAGGGAGCGATTTATCGACCACGGAAAGATTAATATGTGAATAAAAATAATATGAATTGTTACTAAAGAGATTTTATCAGTTCTTGGGAAGACATTTTCGGCTTAAAATAATGCATAGCGCATAATGAGCGCAAATATAATATTAAAGTGTCACGCTAGGAACGCGTAGTGGTTAAATACTTGGTACATTACTTATGGAGGGTAGTTGATTGCAGTGAATTGATAATTGTGTAAGTCCTCTATTTGTGACATTAGTATCACGAGGCATTGTGTATGTATTTAAAAAGGGAGCTAATATATGGTATTATTGAGCGTATGTCATATGGGCCACGGCCGACTCTAAATCGCATTTTGTATAAGCCCTCTGTATGGGATTGGTTCCCGAGGCACCTGAAGAGATTCGAATGCAGGATCTTCTTATGATAAAAGCCCCTGTAATTCTCCGTCGTCGTATGTGTATTTAATCTTCCCAATCAATGAGGACCCTCTCATAATTAATAAATGCCAAGGATACGGAAATGGTCTTTGAACCAAAGAATAGTTGTTTGAATGTTACGGTACTGTAAAGCCCGGTCTCCCCAGAACTGGATGGAATGAGAAGGTTTGTTTTGAAAGCCTTGAAAATAAGCTACTAATGTTGGGTCAGACGGGATGTCTCCGCCACCCTAACGTGTCATAAATCGCACCCCATGTAGTAGAGACTAGCTCTTTTAAAGCGAGGGGGAACAGAGACCGTCTCGTAAGCTGTTAGAAAGAGAAATAAATACACCAGGAGTGTTTAAAGTTGTTAATGACCCGGGCGTTGAACCGAGGTCCTTAAAGATGGATATTTCGTTTGCCGGTTCAGATCGTAGTTTCTTATATGATAATGGTCTATTAAGACATAAAAGATAAATAACAATCCCTATTGTAATAATGTATGGACGTGGGATTCCACGAGTTGATTGAAGGCAACTGAGTTCGGGAGTAACTATAGTTTTTTGACTGTGTCAAGTACCTTCACGCTCTGGAATACACAATTGATTTTATGATTACCTTAATATATTTGTGAAATAAAGAGAGATGATAACAACTGAATGTGTGGACATGCCCAAAAGATTGAGTTAGATAATTAACCTAGATTTTTAAATATAATTATATATTTGTTTTTGAGAAATAAGAAAATATAAAAGCTAGTGTTTGAGGTGTACAAGAATGACACCGTAATAATGTAAATGCATGGAGCCAAAGAGCTCGGAGTTATGTAAACTTAATGTTAGTGCTTTATGGAAGTGAGACTAAGTAAGAGTTGTTGGTTTATGTGAACCCACATTTTTAAAATAACATTTGTGTTATCTTATGGACTCCGTGTTTATTTGGAACCGGAGTAGTTTTAATTTGCATAGTGGCTTCAACGTGGGGCTACTAGCAAATCTTAGGATTTTGGCGCCCAGTACGCAGGGCTGAGTTTTCCTAGGGAAAACCCGAGTTTTTCTCGAAAAATCAAAATTTTCATTTTTTTTTTGGAAAAAAATTGTTTTTCGAAATTTTGAATTTTAAATACTTCCATAAAGGTTTTAGGAAATTGAATAAATGTAGTAAAAGGGTACGTTGTAAGTGAATACCCGTACCAAAGTAAAGTTTAAAAAAAAATTGGGACACACGGATTCAGAGTATCATCTCTCAAGCATGTACTAGTGTGGTGGCATTTGTGGCCCACTGTATTCTCATAAGATGGCATTAAGTGAAGAGATGCAACGGCTTTTGGAGGCGATAAAAGCCGATAGTAATGAGAAGTTGGAGGCGATAAAAGCCGATAGTAATGAGAAGTTGGAGGCTATAAACAAGACATTGGGCCTCCAAAAGGATGAAAATAACGAAGTGTTCGAATCCATAAATGATAGTTTAAATAAGTTGGATAGCCAACAGACTGAAAACAAAGAAAGGTTAGGATCCATAACTGAAAGTTTAGAGTCACTAAAAACTAACAGTGAGAATATGGGCACTAAATTAGAGAATATCGAAGTTAAGACTAATACCATGGGAATTAAATTAGAAGCTATCGAAGCCGACAGTATAAACATGAATAAGGAACTGAAGGCTGAGATAGAAAATATGAAAACAGAAAGTGGGAAAACCATTAAACAACAGTGGGAAGTGATGAAAACGGAGACGTTAGAGTCTCTGAAAGCCAACAGTAATGAAAACAATGGAGTACTGAAGGCTGAAATAGAAGAAAAATTTCAAGCTTTGGACAAAACATTTGGGGACAAGTTAAAGGCATTGCAAACTGAGAGTAACACGTTTAATGCAGGATTGGGAACCCAGATAAGTACTATAGAAAAAAATAGTATAGAATCCAAAAAGGAGTGCCAAGATAATTTTAAAAGTATAGGGAATAAAATTGATACTATGGAAAATAAATTTGGTTCTATAGAAACTAAATTAAATAGCATGGAAGAATCTTGTAAAAAAAATGTAAAGGCATGTGAGGAAAAACTTGTAACCCAGATCCAAGGTGTGCAGGAAAAGTTAGAAGCTCAGATAAAATCTAACAGCGATATTTGTAAGGCATCCCGGGATGAAATAAAACAAAGCGTGAATAAGCTAGGAGATAGATTTGAAGGGGTTGAAGAGAAAGTAGGGATCCTCGAGAACAAAATCGGTGTAGTTCAGACTGAGGTAACTGAGATGAAAAATCAAAATCTAAAGGATGTTCAGGAGATGAAAGATCAAATTGATCATTTTACCGGGCAGGTAGATGAGAATCTGAAGACATACGAAACGAAAATAGATCAAAGATTAGGTATATACGAGGGGCATCTCCAGAGTGAACGAAAACAACGAGAGAACGAAAGTAAGGAAAGTACCCATAAAATAAATGAAATAAGTCAGGGTATTATTGAGGTTCAGGAAACCATCGGAACATTAAAGGTTCATGTAGGAAAAACCAATAAGGAAATTAGTCAGGTCCAAGATGAAATGATGAAATTGTATAAGAGTCAAGAGAAAACTGAGGGAAGGCTTGAAGGAATGAAAATAGATATGGTCAAAGGACGAAAAGAAGTGGAGAAGCAAATAAAGGAGATACGAGAAGGCCTGGAGACCATAGGTGATGTTAAGCCAGAAATTATAGACCAACATGCTAAGATCATTAAGAAAGAGGTAGAAGACCAAATAAATGGATTTAGGGATAGCTTCAGGGATGAGAAATTCCAACTCAAAAAGATAGAGGAAGATATTTAAATGAATCAAGAAAGAATTCAGAATGAATTAAGATCCCGATTGGAGAGGACGGAACTTAAGAATAGTCAAATGGAAATCCAACTCATGGCAAATGAAGAAAGTGCCCGAAGAGAAAGGAAGTTAGAATTCGAAAATCAGGAGGAGTTTCCAAAGACAGGATGGGTAGATTCCCGTGAACAAGGCACAGATACGGAAAGGGACTTAGGAGGGGAGAGCCCTTATAAGAACCCAGGATATCCAATGGCGATGTCAACCCCGTACACGAATCAGACAAATGGCCAAATAATAAACATTATTAAATCCAATGAGGATAGACCAGTAAAGTTTACGGGTAATAACATGTCTATTACTCCAAAATACTGGCTAAAAGAAGTGGCAGAGTATCTAAATGAAATGAAGGTTCCTCAGGATCGGAGACTGAGAGCTATTGAAAAGCTGTTGGCAGGTGATTGTCTCACCTGGTTCAGAAGCTTCAGATACACTTTTGATACGGTGGAAGGCTTTAGGGAAGCATTTTTAAAGCGATATTGGGCAGCAGATGTCCAAGAAAATTTAAGGCTAGATCTGTACTCTAGGAAGTACAGCACCAATGCACCGACTAAATACTCGGAATTTTTCACCGCTCAGCTGTGTAAATTCCGCGAACTGGATATTGCTCCGGCAGAAAACGACCTGTGTGCCGCCATTGCGAGACAGCTTCCGCATGAGATTCAGAGGCTGCTAATCTCATCCAAAGCCAGAAGTGCTGTGGAAGTGGAAAGCGTATTACGTCAGTTAGATATGACGACTTCGCACGTAACACCTCGGCATCAGAGACAAACTGAGCAAGTACACATGGCCAGCAGTCAGGAAACTGGAGAAAAACCAGCGACCAGGAATAAATCCACCAGTACGGATACTCAAGGACGAGATCGAGAGTATGGGCACCAGGAGCCTAGAAGGATACAGCCATATTACCGGGGAGGATATCGAGGAAGAAATCCTAGAACGACGGGTTATAGGCAACAGGAAAGCCGACCCTATAACAATAACCAGCAAAGGCCGGATAATAGAAAGAAATGGGAGAATTATCCCAGGAGAAATGTAAGGCCAGACGATAGGGATGATGAATATCGGGCCGAAATAGAAGAAAGATATCAGGAGAGTCTTCGTTATATGAACGAAAGACCAGATGAACCTGATAGGCAAAAAGTCCGTTGGAGTGAGGCAATCAAGAACCGGAAATCACCCGACCGACTAGACGGAGCTCAAAGCTTGGAGCTACAAGCTCAGCTAAAGAATGAGGGAAAAGGGAGCCCTCAGGATAAAAAAAACTCCAAATTTAAATTGTCAAAAGTGGAAACATACCAGGAGCTGGGAGGAGGTAGAAATTGTAAATTGGATAGCTAGACCAGATGAACTAATTAACGAGGATGTGGAAGGAATCCCACCTGTCAAAAGAGAACTGCCTATAATTATGCTTAGGATAGAAGGATTACTGGTCAGAGCATTGATTGATACTGGATCCACAATAAGTTTAATTACACAAACCCTTTTAAATGAATTGGAAACAAGGGGCCGAGTACTAAAGATTCCCACATCAAGTGTAAAGATTAAGGGAATTATCCCTGAAAAATCTTTGACATGTAAATTTCAGGTATACATTGATTTAATCATGGGTAACGCTGAAATTTCGCAGTGCTTTTTGCTGGTAAATCAATTACCGTATAATGTCATATTAGGTATTGATTTTATCCGTGAGAACAAGGTCATTATAGACCTAGCGCAAAACTGCATTAGAATTCAAAGAGAGGATGTGGATGAGCAAAATATTAACCTACAGGATCAGGAGGCGAAAATAGCAGAACAGGTATGGCATATGGAAGAAGTGATTGAGGAAGATCATAAGGACATAGAAAAAATATTTGAAGTCCTCAACATAGAACTCGAAGATAATGTGGAAAATGAGTTCGAGACCAACCTATCAGGAAAAATGGAGGAAGCTAAAGTCAGCCTCGAAATTAAGGAACAGTTAAAGAAATTATTATTGGATTATAGGGACGTATTTGATTCCAAGCCAGGGAAGATTGAAAATTTTAAATACGCGTTCCAAGTCAACGATTGGGCACCGTTCAAACAAAAACCATACCCGGTTGCGGAAAAACATTACCCACAAACCAAGAAAACACTGCAGGAGATGATGAATGCAGGTGTTATAGAAAAGATGGCGACACCATATGTTAGTCCATTAGTGATTGTGAGTAAACCGGATGGCTCAGTAAGGGTGTGTTTAGATGCCAGAAATCTAAATGCAAAAATCATACCAGAAAATGATTCGGCACCACCCATAAAGGAAATACTGAGGAAGTTTAAAGGCAAGAAGATTTTTACAAATATTGACATGACTTCTTCGTATCATCATCTCGAACTGGAAGAGAAAACCAGCTTGTTGACTGGATTTCAGTTCGATCAACAAACATACTGCTTTAGAAGATGTCCGTTTGGATTAAAGACTGCAGGATCGGCATTAATAAGAGCGCTGGATCGAAACCTGTCAGAGGAAGTGAAAGAGTGCACTATCCGATACGTAGATGACATTTTGCTTACCTCGGAGAACATTGAGGAACATTTAGAAAATTTGAAGAAATTATTAGAAGACCTAAGAAGGGCAAATTTTAAGATAAATTTAAAGAAATCGAACTTTTGTCAAAGGCAAGTGACATTTTTAGGGCATGTGATTGACAAGGAGGGTGTTAAACCAAATCCATGCAAATTGGAATCGATAAGGGATTTTCCAAGGCCTTTGAAAGTGAAGAACGTTCGCCAGTTTTTGGGATTGATTGGGTTCTTCTCAGGACATTGTCCATCATACACCAAAACTGTTGCACCACTACAGGACCTTCTGAAGAAGGGGGGCAAGTGGAAATGGACGGAGGAAGCAGAAAAAGCATTCGTGGAGGCCAAGGAAATGCTCTTAAATTACGTGAAGCTAGGATATCCTGATTTTAATCAGAGATTTATCATTCAGACAGACGCATCCCAGATTGGAATAGGGGCAATGCTATATCAGGAGAACCCGGAAAACCCTGATAAGAAGAACTATCTAGCTTTCACAAGTAGGAGACTGAAACC
The DNA here is from genome assembly GCA_946902985.2 of Meconema thalassinum. Taxonomy (NCBI): domain Eukaryota; kingdom Metazoa; phylum Arthropoda; class Insecta; order Orthoptera; family Tettigoniidae; genus Meconema; species Meconema thalassinum. The sequence continues at coordinate 2,125,051,694 of OX336388.2, forward strand.
ACACGAGAAAAATTATACGATCAGCGAGATCGAGCTGTTAGCGATATTGCATGCGTTGCAATATTGGCGGAAGATCGTATATGGGTTTCAGGTCATTCTAAGGACGGATCATAAAGCCTTAACCTTTTTGATGAAGACTGATTTATCCAGTCAAAGGTTGATGCGTTGGGCTTCATATATTCAACAATTTGATGTCAAGATAGAGTACTGCCCAGGAAAGGAAAACATAGTTCCAGACTACTTAAGTAGACAGCCAGAGTCCATAGAAGAGGAAGTAATGGCTATAGATTTGGAAGACAGGGATCAGCGTACTCTTAATGAGTTAAGAAGCATTAGTCAAAGACAACGGGAGGATCCATGGATGAACATGCTCATATCATTCCTTGAGGGAAGCTTGATAAGAGGAACACCAGCGTACACGGAAGCTGAGAAGATAGCACAGGACTACACGTTTTATAATGGGTTATTATATAAGTTTGTGGACTCTGACCATACGAAATTAAGGATTGTTGTACCTGCAATTTTGCAGAGGAAAATAGTATGGTTAGCCCATAGATCGTTCGGACATATGGGAGTCGACAAAACAGTCTCGATGCTGAAAGAAGCATTTATATGGCCGAGACTGAGAGAAACTGTAAGGGACACGCTAAAGACATGTGATTTATGTCAAAGGATTAAACCTAATGCATTTCTGATGAGACAGAAGCCTATACCATTGTTGCCCGAAAGGCCCGGCCAAATCATATCTATTGATAATTTTGGACCTTTGCCAAAGGCAAGAAGAGGAAATCGACACATAATGGTGGCTATGGATGTCTTCACTAAAATGGTTGTCCTTGCTCCCATACAGAAGACTAGTACCAAACAGGTGTTAAAACGACTTAAAGAAAAAGTGATACCGATTCTGGGGAAACCTGAGAACTTGTTGTCGGATCACGGCAGTTGTTTCACCAGTGTAGAGTTCAGACAAGAATTAGAAAGACTTGGGATACGTCAAATTTTGTCAAGTATTCGCCATCCTGAGGCAAACCCTGTAGAGAGAGTTATGAGAGAAACGGCCAAGTATTGTAGAATATACTGTGCCGAAGAAAATTGGAAGTGGATAGATATTTTGGATATTATTGAATTTTGTATAAATAATACAATCCATGAATCCACAGGAGAGATACCCATAACGTTACATCGGAATGAGCAACCAGAAAGACCTTGGAATCTGGTAATTCCTAGACCAGCAGACGCTCAGCCGGGAAGAGATGTACGAATTAGGAGAGCCTTTGAGCATCTAAAAGCTCAAGCCGACAGGAGGCAGAGAAGAAATAGGCATAAGAGGTATCATCTACCATTATTAGCAGGAGAAATGGTGTTAGTGAAAAGACCAGCCATTTCGGATCCAGGGAACCGTGTGTACAAGAAGTTCCAGAAAATGTACCACGGACCATATCAGATAATCAGAGATTTGAGGAATAACGCATATAGAATTCGGCACTGTGAAACGGATCACGAAGTGACCATGAATTCAGCAAATTTGAAATTATATTACCCTCCCGAAGATTTTGATGAAGAAAATGAACAAGCCCTGGTCGTGGAAACATTTAGAGACGAATCCGCTTTTGACATAAACAAGAATAAGGGAGAAATAGAAAATAGAGCTCAAGCATTCGAGTGCGAATGCGAATTGGAGAAAGTATATTGGGGAATTAAAGAAATAATTGAATTTATTGAAGAAGAAAATTCCAATTTAAGAAAAGAAAATGATGAAATAAGGAAACGGGTAGGGATAGACAAAACCCGTAAGGGAGAATGAGGTTCTGGGAACGTAAAGTCCAGACAAACAAAGAAAGAAAGAAAGGGTAGGGACAGAGCATACCCGACCTACACAATTACCGGATACGACTTAAAAGAAGTAAAAACAACAGTAGATACGGATGACGTTATGATGGCTTCGACGAATAAAGTAATACAAATTAAATTGAAATAAATTTCCTCAAAATTTTCGAAAATTTATTTACCTAAGGAGGGGAGAGATGAACCCATGGGCCATAGGGTCCATGACGGTCGAATCCATGTCCTTAAGGAAGAAATGAAAGAAACGTATAGTTTCTTAAAGGAACGGAGAGAGATTTTAAGCCAGGAATATAGCTTAACATTGTGCAAGCGACTAGGGACAGATGTTCCTTAGATGAGATCACCCCACTCGACATTTCAGAGAGGGCTGGTCACGAGTATTAATAACTGAGTGGAATTTTCCACCGTGATAGAAAGAGAAGCCTGAATCGGAATTCAAGCTGACGTTGCTGGATTTTGACAACGCCGCATATGCACCAGAAGAGGAATAATTAAAATTAACACGTTTACGAGCATAATAATGAGTAAACAAGCACAGCACAGTGAATCATTTTGAATGAGAGATTTTTCAGTATAGAGAAACCATGTAATAATTGTGCAGAAATAAACTGCCGACGTAAGACGACGTCATAGGGGAATTACCTAAGCCTCTGTGGAGGGGAGAGAGCAAAAAGAATGCAACACCCACACAATTGAGGACGAGAAATTAATTAATATCTCCGAATTGCACGATCGATTCTTAGGTGCAATAAGATCATTTAACATTGAGAAGATGAGCTTTCCGAAGGTATAATTTTTATAATTGTGGCACCATTATTTTAGAAGTTGACCACAGAAAAGGCTTGAGTCTTATTTTTTTGTAGTAAAACAGTATAAAGCTTCGGGCGTTTCCAAGCCAATCATGCAGTATTCAGACAACCTGAGGGCACGTCACTGTGTCACATCGCATGCAGTCCTACGAGCATTCCGTGAGGGGAAGTGCTGCTCCACGACGCAGAAGTAATCATTCCGACAGTCCGTGAGGGGACGTAACTCTGCGTTACATCGATAACAGCTACCAGTACTCCTTGAGGGGAGAAACGCTGTTTTACACCGCCGAAGTAAGATCCAATAGCCACAGGCGTCACAGTAGTAACGACTTGCTTGCTTCCATAAGGAGCAGCCAATACGAAATTTTAAAGTATCGCCGCAGTGAAGTATTAGGAAAATCCTAATTATAGGATTTAGGCCCGACTGTATACAAGTTAAAGTGAAAATTCGCAAGATATAGTCATAGCAGGCTGCGAACGTCGGACTTAAAGGCGATAGGTCGTTAAATGTACGAACGAATAGATCATAACGTACGGAAGTATCGTACCAGACAGATAAACTGTTATTTAAATTGAAGAAACCTAAAAAGGAAGAACAGAATAAGGTTCGAACGTAGGAGTGTTAAAACAGTTCAAACAAAGATGATAGGAGACTATAAACATTAACTCCAGAAAGCAGGCGAACAATTCTAACAGTACTAGAATCGAGAAGTGCTAGCTGCTATAAACTAATTCTATAGGTCTTAGAGGAGACCTCGATCCATATAGACTTTCGTAGGATCGATAGACAGATCTACAGACAAGCCGTTCAAGCTAGATCAATAGCCGGTTATCCAGGATAGGAATAGCAGAATTGAACTCCAGGGAACAGTAGATGTTTCGGGACTTTCGCATTCTTCAGAATAGGAAGCCGACATCGGATAAATTCCACCCTTGGAAACGGGAATTTAAGAAGATCACGTGTGAAAGGCTCAGAAATACGGCCTAGTGATCGAGTCATTGTGAAGTGTAAAATAATCAAGATTGTGTGTTAAATAATATTTTTAGTGTTTATTATGTGTTCAAAAGGGACACATCAGTATATAAAAATGTCGTCAATATTAAGTGTGTTAGATATATGTTTATTTGTGTTTTTACGTAAGATGAATACCTTTAATATGGTGTAAAAGGTTCAAAGTGGGCCCAAAAATGAAACACCGCACCAGATTTAAGATCAGGGATGATCTGGAAAATATGTGAGTACTAAATTCATTTTTATTTTGGTGTCAGAAATTGATTGTGTACAAAACCCACCGGAGTTGTTGAGTGAAAGGGATGTGTTTTAATGAATAAATACTGAATAATCAAGAACACGGTCTGAACAATAATAAAATAAATAGAGAAATTATGAATAATTATGTAAAGAACAAATCCCGTAGAGGAAATAGGTGAATAAAGGGTTAATGTATTTAACAAATGTAATAAGAGCAAGCGAAATATCATTTAATTATCATGAAAGACATTGAAATAAAGTAAAGTTGAGATATGAAAGAAATAGCTTTTGAGCTTGTATAAAGAATAAAGATAATAATAATAATTAAATATGGAAATGTTAAATAAAAAAATCAAATAAATTGATATGAATATAAGAACGTTAAGCCTTAACGTATGTGTAAAAGATGAGGTTCAATGGAATATTTTAAAACAGGGAGCGATTTATCGACCACGGAAAGATTAATATGTGAATAAAAATAATATGAATTGTTACTAAAGAGATTTTATCAGTTCTTGGGAAGACATTTTCGGCTTAAAATAATGCATAGCGCATAATGAGCGCAAATATAATATTAAAGTGTCACGCTAGGAACGCGTAGTGGTTAAATACTTGGTACATTACTTATGGAGGGTAGTTGATTGCAGTGAATTGATAATTGTGTAAGTCCTCTATTTGTGACATTAGTATCACGAGGCATTGTGTATGTATTTAAAAAGGGAGCTAATATATGGTATTATTGAGCGTATGTCATATGGGCCACGGCCGACTCTAAATCGCATTTTGTATAAGCCCTCTGTATGGGATTGGTTCCCGAGGCACCTGAAGAGATTCGAATGCAGGATCTTCTTATGATAAAAGCCCCTGTAATTCTCCGTCGTCGTATGTGTATTTAATCTTCCCAATCAATGAGGACCCTCTCATAATTAATAAATGCCAAGGATACGGAAATGGTCTTTGAACCAAAGAATAGTTGTTTGAATGTTACGGTACTGTAAAGCCCGGTCTCCCCAGAACTGGATGGAATGAGAAGGTTTGTTTTGAAAGCCTTGAAAATAAGCTACTAATGTTGGGTCAGACGGGATGTCTCCGCCACCCTAACGTGTCATAAATCGCACCCCATGTAGTAGAGACTAGCTCTTTTAAAGCGAGGGGGAACAGAGACCGTCTCGTAAGCTGTTAGAAAGAGAAATAAATACACCAGGAGTGTTTAAAGTTGTTAATGACCCGGGCGTTGAACCGAGGTCCTTAAAGATGGATATTTCGTTTGCCGGTTCAGATCGTAGTTTCTTATATGATAATGGTCTATTAAGACATAAAAGATAAATAACAATCCCTATTGTAATAATGTATGGACGTGGGATTCCACGAGTTGATTGAAGGCAACTGAGTTCGGGAGTAACTATAGTTTTTTGACTGTGTCAAGTACCTTCACGCTCTGGAATACACAATTGATTTTATGATTACCTTAATATATTTGTGAAATAAAGAGAGATGATAACAACTGAATGTGTGGACATGCCCAAAAGATTGAGTTAGATAATTAACCTAGATTTTTAAATATAATTATATATTTGTTTTTGAGAAATAAGAAAATATAAAAGCTAGTGTTTGAGGTGTACAAGAATGACACCGTAATAATGTAAATGCATGGAGCCAAAGAGCTCGGAGTTATGTAAACTTAATGTTAGTGCTTTATGGAAGTGAGACTAAGTAAGAGTTGTTGGTTTATGTGAACCCACATTTTTAAAATAACATTTGTGTTATCTTATGGACTCCGTGTTTATTTGGAACCGGAGTAGTTTTAATTTGCATAGTGGCTTCAACGTGGGGCTACTAGCAAATCTTAGGATTTTGGCGCCCAGTACGCAGGGCTGAGTTTTCCTAGGGAAAACCCGAGTTTTTCTCGAAAAATCAAAATTTTCATTTTTTTTTTGGAAAAAAATTGTTTTTCGAAATTTTGAATTTTAAATACTTCCATAAAGGTTTTAGGAAATTGAATAAATGTAGTAAAAGGGTACGTTGTAAGTGAATACCCGTACCAAAGTAAAGTTTAAAAAAAAATTGGGACACACGGATTCAGAGTATCATCTCTCAAGCATGTACTAGTGTGGTGGCATTTGTGGCCCACTGTATTCTCATAAGATGGCATTAAGTGAAGAGATGCAACGGCTTTTGGAGGCGATAAAAGCCGATAGTAATGAGAAGTTGGAGGCGATAAAAGCCGATAGTAATGAGAAGTTGGAGGCTATAAACAAGACATTGGGCCTCCAAAAGGATGAAAATAACGAAGTGTTCGAATCCATAAATGATAGTTTAAATAAGTTGGATAGCCAACAGACTGAAAACAAAGAAAGGTTAGGATCCATAACTGAAAGTTTAGAGTCACTAAAAACTAACAGTGAGAATATGGGCACTAAATTAGAGAATATCGAAGTTAAGACTAATACCATGGGAATTAAATTAGAAGCTATCGAAGCCGACAGTATAAACATGAATAAGGAACTGAAGGCTGAGATAGAAAATATGAAAACAGAAAGTGGGAAAACCATTAAACAACAGTGGGAAGTGATGAAAACGGAGACGTTAGAGTCTCTGAAAGCCAACAGTAATGAAAACAATGGAGTACTGAAGGCTGAAATAGAAGAAAAATTTCAAGCTTTGGACAAAACATTTGGGGACAAGTTAAAGGCATTGCAAACTGAGAGTAACACGTTTAATGCAGGATTGGGAACCCAGATAAGTACTATAGAAAAAAATAGTATAGAATCCAAAAAGGAGTGCCAAGATAATTTTAAAAGTATAGGGAATAAAATTGATACTATGGAAAATAAATTTGGTTCTATAGAAACTAAATTAAATAGCATGGAAGAATCTTGTAAAAAAAATGTAAAGGCATGTGAGGAAAAACTTGTAACCCAGATCCAAGGTGTGCAGGAAAAGTTAGAAGCTCAGATAAAATCTAACAGCGATATTTGTAAGGCATCCCGGGATGAAATAAAACAAAGCGTGAATAAGCTAGGAGATAGATTTGAAGGGGTTGAAGAGAAAGTAGGGATCCTCGAGAACAAAATCGGTGTAGTTCAGACTGAGGTAACTGAGATGAAAAATCAAAATCTAAAGGATGTTCAGGAGATGAAAGATCAAATTGATCATTTTACCGGGCAGGTAGATGAGAATCTGAAGACATACGAAACGAAAATAGATCAAAGATTAGGTATATACGAGGGGCATCTCCAGAGTGAACGAAAACAACGAGAGAACGAAAGTAAGGAAAGTACCCATAAAATAAATGAAATAAGTCAGGGTATTATTGAGGTTCAGGAAACCATCGGAACATTAAAGGTTCATGTAGGAAAAACCAATAAGGAAATTAGTCAGGTCCAAGATGAAATGATGAAATTGTATAAGAGTCAAGAGAAAACTGAGGGAAGGCTTGAAGGAATGAAAATAGATATGGTCAAAGGACGAAAAGAAGTGGAGAAGCAAATAAAGGAGATACGAGAAGGCCTGGAGACCATAGGTGATGTTAAGCCAGAAATTATAGACCAACATGCTAAGATCATTAAGAAAGAGGTAGAAGACCAAATAAATGGATTTAGGGATAGCTTCAGGGATGAGAAATTCCAACTCAAAAAGATAGAGGAAGATATTTAAATGAATCAAGAAAGAATTCAGAATGAATTAAGATCCCGATTGGAGAGGACGGAACTTAAGAATAGTCAAATGGAAATCCAACTCATGGCAAATGAAGAAAGTGCCCGAAGAGAAAGGAAGTTAGAATTCGAAAATCAGGAGGAGTTTCCAAAGACAGGATGGGTAGATTCCCGTGAACAAGGCACAGATACGGAAAGGGACTTAGGAGGGGAGAGCCCTTATAAGAACCCAGGATATCCAATGGCGATGTCAACCCCGTACACGAATCAGACAAATGGCCAAATAATAAACATTATTAAATCCAATGAGGATAGACCAGTAAAGTTTACGGGTAATAACATGTCTATTACTCCAAAATACTGGCTAAAAGAAGTGGCAGAGTATCTAAATGAAATGAAGGTTCCTCAGGATCGGAGACTGAGAGCTATTGAAAAGCTGTTGGCAGGTGATTGTCTCACCTGGTTCAGAAGCTTCAGATACACTTTTGATACGGTGGAAGGCTTTAGGGAAGCATTTTTAAAGCGATATTGGGCAGCAGATGTCCAAGAAAATTTAAGGCTAGATCTGTACTCTAGGAAGTACAGCACCAATGCACCGACTAAATACTCGGAATTTTTCACCGCTCAGCTGTGTAAATTCCGCGAACTGGATATTGCTCCGGCAGAAAACGACCTGTGTGCCGCCATTGCGAGACAGCTTCCGCATGAGATTCAGAGGCTGCTAATCTCATCCAAAGCCAGAAGTGCTGTGGAAGTGGAAAGCGTATTACGTCAGTTAGATATGACGACTTCGCACGTAACACCTCGGCATCAGAGACAAACTGAGCAAGTACACATGGCCAGCAGTCAGGAAACTGGAGAAAAACCAGCGACCAGGAATAAATCCACCAGTACGGATACTCAAGGACGAGATCGAGAGTATGGGCACCAGGAGCCTAGAAGGATACAGCCATATTACCGGGGAGGATATCGAGGAAGAAATCCTAGAACGACGGGTTATAGGCAACAGGAAAGCCGACCCTATAACAATAACCAGCAAAGGCCGGATAATAGAAAGAAATGGGAGAATTATCCCAGGAGAAATGTAAGGCCAGACGATAGGGATGATGAATATCGGGCCGAAATAGAAGAAAGATATCAGGAGAGTCTTCGTTATATGAACGAAAGACCAGATGAACCTGATAGGCAAAAAGTCCGTTGGAGTGAGGCAATCAAGAACCGGAAATCACCCGACCGACTAGACGGAGCTCAAAGCTTGGAGCTACAAGCTCAGCTAAAGAATGAGGGAAAAGGGAGCCCTCAGGATAAAAAAAACTCCAAATTTAAATTGTCAAAAGTGGAAACATACCAGGAGCTGGGAGGAGGTAGAAATTGTAAATTGGATAGCTAGACCAGATGAACTAATTAACGAGGATGTGGAAGGAATCCCACCTGTCAAAAGAGAACTGCCTATAATTATGCTTAGGATAGAAGGATTACTGGTCAGAGCATTGATTGATACTGGATCCACAATAAGTTTAATTACACAAACCCTTTTAAATGAATTGGAAACAAGGGGCCGAGTACTAAAGATTCCCACATCAAGTGTAAAGATTAAGGGAATTATCCCTGAAAAATCTTTGACATGTAAATTTCAGGTATACATTGATTTAATCATGGGTAACGCTGAAATTTCGCAGTGCTTTTTGCTGGTAAATCAATTACCGTATAATGTCATATTAGGTATTGATTTTATCCGTGAGAACAAGGTCATTATAGACCTAGCGCAAAACTGCATTAGAATTCAAAGAGAGGATGTGGATGAGCAAAATATTAACCTACAGGATCAGGAGGCGAAAATAGCAGAACAGGTATGGCATATGGAAGAAGTGATTGAGGAAGATCATAAGGACATAGAAAAAATATTTGAAGTCCTCAACATAGAACTCGAAGATAATGTGGAAAATGAGTTCGAGACCAACCTATCAGGAAAAATGGAGGAAGCTAAAGTCAGCCTCGAAATTAAGGAACAGTTAAAGAAATTATTATTGGATTATAGGGACGTATTTGATTCCAAGCCAGGGAAGATTGAAAATTTTAAATACGCGTTCCAAGTCAACGATTGGGCACCGTTCAAACAAAAACCATACCCGGTTGCGGAAAAACATTACCCACAAACCAAGAAAACACTGCAGGAGATGATGAATGCAGGTGTTATAGAAAAGATGGCGACACCATATGTTAGTCCATTAGTGATTGTGAGTAAACCGGATGGCTCAGTAAGGGTGTGTTTAGATGCCAGAAATCTAAATGCAAAAATCATACCAGAAAATGATTCGGCACCACCCATAAAGGAAATACTGAGGAAGTTTAAAGGCAAGAAGATTTTTACAAATATTGACATGACTTCTTCGTATCATCATCTCGAACTGGAAGAGAAAACCAGCTTGTTGACTGGATTTCAGTTCGATCAACAAACATACTGCTTTAGAAGATGTCCGTTTGGATTAAAGACTGCAGGATCGGCATTAATAAGAGCGCTGGATCGAAACCTGTCAGAGGAAGTGAAAGAGTGCACTATCCGATACGTAGATGACATTTTGCTTACCTCGGAGAACATTGAGGAACATTTAGAAAATTTGAAGAAATTATTAGAAGACCTAAGAAGGGCAAATTTTAAGATAAATTTAAAGAAATCGAACTTTTGTCAAAGGCAAGTGACATTTTTAGGGCATGTGATTGACAAGGAGGGTGTTAAACCAAATCCATGCAAATTGGAATCGATAAGGGATTTTCCAAGGCCTTTGAAAGTGAAGAACGTTCGCCAGTTTTTGGGATTGATTGGGTTCTTCTCAGGACATTGTCCATCATACACCAAAACTGTTGCACCACTACAGGACCTTCTGAAGAAGGGGGGCAAGTGGAAATGGACGGAGGAAGCAGAAAAAGCATTCGTGGAGGCCAAGGAAATGCTCTTAAATTACGTGAAGCTAGGATATCCTGATTTTAATCAGAGATTTATCATTCAGACAGACGCATCCCAGATTGGAATAGGGGCAATGCTATATCAGGAGAACCCGGAAAACCCTGATAAGAAGAACTATCTAGCTTTCACAAGTAGGAGACTGAAACCACACGAGAAAAATTATACGATCAGCGAGATCGAGCTGTTAGCGATATTGCATGCGTTGCAATATTGGCGGAAGATCGTATATGGGTTTCAGGTCATTCTAAGGACGGATCATAAAGCCTTAACCTTTTTGATGAAGACTGATTTATCCAGTCAAAGGTTGATGCGTTGGGCTTCATATATTCAACAATTTGATGTCAAGATAGAGTACTGCCCAGGAAAGGAAAACATAGTTCCAGACTACTTAAGTAGACAGCCAGAGTCCATAGAAGAGGAAGTAATGGCTATAGATTTGGAAGACAGGGATCAGCGTACTCTTAATGAGTTAAGAAGCATTAGTCAAAGACAACGGGAGGATCCATGGATGAACATGCTCATATCATTCCTTGAGGGAAGCTTGATAAGAGGAACACCAGCGTACACGGAAGCTGAGAAGATAGCACAGGACTACACGTTTTATAATGGGTTATTATATAAGTTTGTGGACTCTGACCATACGAAATTAAGGATTGTTGTACCTGCAATTTTGCAGAGGAAAATAGTATGGTTAGCCCATAGATCGTTCGGACATATGGGAGTCGACAAAACAGTCTCGATGCTGAAAGAAGCATTTATATGGCCGAGACTGAGAGAAACTGTAAGGGACACGCTAAAGACATGTGATTTATGTCAAAGGATTAAACCTAATGCATTTCTGATGAGACAGAAGCCTATACCATTGTTGCCCGAAAGGCCCGGCCAAATCATATCTATTGATAATTTTGGACCTTTGCCAAAGGCAAGAAGAGGAAATCGACACATAATGGTGGCTATGGATGTCTTCACTAAAATGGTTGTCCTTGCTCCCATACAGAAGACTAGTACCAAACAGGTGTTAAAACGACTTAAAGAAAAAGTGATACCGATTCTGGGGAAACCTGAGAACTTGTTGTCGGATCACGGCAGTTGTTTCACCAGTGTAGAGTTCAGACAAGAATTAGAAAGACTTGGGATACGTCAAATTTTGTCAAGTATTCGCCATCCTGAGGCAAACCCTGTAGAGAGAGTTATGAGAGAAACGGCCAAGTATTGTAGAATATACTGTGCCGAAGAAAATTGGAAGTGGATAGATATTTTGGATATTATTGAATTTTGTATAAATAATACAATCCATGAATCCACAGGAGAGATACCCATAACGTTACATCGGAATGAGCAACCAGAAAGACCTTGGAATCTGGTAATTCCTAGACCAGCAGACGCTCAGCCGGGAAGAGATGTACGAATTAGGAGAGCCTTTGAGCATCTAAAAGCTCAAGCCGACAGGAGGCAGAGAAGAAATAGGCATAAGAGGTATCATCTACCATTATTAGCAGGAGAAATGGTGTTAGTGAAAAGACCAGCCATTTCGGATCCAGGGAACCGTGTGTACAAGAAGTTCCAGAAAATGTACCACGGACCATATCAGATAATCAGAGATTTGAGGAATAACGCATATAGAATTCGGCACTGTGAAACGGATCACGAAGTGACCATGAATTCAGCAAATTTGAAATTATATTACCCTCCCGAAGATTTTGATGAAGAAAATGAACAAGCCCTGGTCGTGGAAACATTTAGAGACGAATCCGCTTTTGACATAAACAAGAATAAGGGAGAAATAGAAAATAGAGCTCAAGCATTCGAGTGCGAATGCGAATTGGAGAAAGTATATTGGGGAATTAAAGAAATAATTGAATTTATTGAAGAAGAAAATTCCAATTTAAGAAAAGAAAATGATGAAATAAGGAAACGGGTAGGGATAGACAAAACCCGTAAGGGAGAATGAGGTTCTGGGAACGTAAAGTCCAGACAAACAAAGAAAGAAAGAAAGGGTAGGGACAGAGCATACCCGACCTACACAATTACCGGATACGACTTAAAAGAAGTAAAAACAACAGTAGATACGGATGACGTTATGATGGCTTCGACGAATAAAGTAATACAAATTAAATTGAAATAAATTTCCTCAAAATTTTCGAAAATTTATTTACCTAAGGAGGGGAGAGATGAACCCATGGGCCATAGGGTCCATGACGGTCGAATCCATGTCCTTAAGGAAGAAATGAAAGAAACGTATAGTTTCTTAAAGGAACGGAGAGAGATTTTAAGCCAGGAATATAGCTTAACATTGTGCAAGCGACTAGGGACAGATGTTCCTTAGATGAGATCACCCCACTCGACATTTCAGAGAGGGCTGGTCACGAGTATTAATAACTGAGTGGAATTTTCCACCGTGATAGAAAGAGAAGCCTGAATCGGAATTCAAGCTGACGTTGCTGGATTTTGACAACGCCGCATATGCACCAGAAGAGGAATAATTAAAATTAACACGTTTACGAGCATAATAATGAGTAAACAAGCACAGCACAGTGAATCATTTTGAATGAGAGATTTTTCAGTATAGAGAAACCATGTAATAATTGTGCAGAAATAAACTGCCGACGTAAGACGACGTCATAGGGGAATTACCTAAGCCTCTGTGGAGGGGAGAGAGCAAAAAGAATGCAACACCCACACAATTGAGGACGAGAAATTAATTAATATCTCCGAATTGCACGATCGATTCTTAGGTGCAATAAGATCATTTAACATTGAGAAGATGAGCTTTCCGAAGGTATAATTTTTATAATTGTGGCACCATTATTTTAGAAGTTGACCACAGAAAAGGCTTGAGTCTTATTTTTTTGTAGTAAAACAGTATAAAGCTTCGGGCGTTTCCAAGCCAATCATGCAGTATTCAGACAACCTGAGGGCACGTCACTGTGTCACATCGCATGCAGTCCTACGAGCATTCCGTGAGGGGAAGTGCTGCTCCACGACGCAGAAGTAATCATTCCGACAGTCCGTGAGGGGACGTAACTCTGCGTTACATCGATAACAGCTACCAGTACTCCTTGAGGGGAGAAACGCTGTTTTACACCGCCGAAGTAAGATCCAATAGCCACAGGCGTCACAGTAGTAACGACTTGCTTGCTTCCATAAGGAGCAGCCAATACGAAATTTTAAAGTATCGCCGCAGTGAAGTATTAGGAAAATCCTAATTATAGGATTTAGGCCCGACTGTATACAAGTTAAAGTGAAAATTCGCAAGATATAGTCATAGCAGGCTGCGAACGTCGGACTTAAAGGCGATAGGTCGTTAAATGTACGAACGAATAGATCATAACGTACGGAAGTATCGTACCAGACAGATAAACTGTTATTTAAATTGAAGAAACCTAAAAAGGAAGAACAGAATAAGGTTCGAACGTAGGAGTGTTAAAACAGTTCAAACAAAGATGATAGGAGACTATAAACATTAACTCCAGAAAGCAGGCGAACAATTCTAACAGTACTAGAATCGAGAAGTGCTAGCTGCTATAAACTAATTCTATAGGTCTTAGAGGAGACCTCGATCCATATAGACTTTCGTAGGATCGATAGACAGATCTACAGACAAGCCGTTCAAGCTAGATCAATAGCCGGTTATCCAGGATAGGAATAGCAGAATTGAACTCCAGGGAACAGTAGATGTTTCGGGACTTTCGCATTCTTCAGAATAGGAAGCCGACATCGGATAAATTCCACCCTTGGAAACGGGAATTTAAGAAGATCACGTGTGAAAGGCTCAGAAATACGGCCTAGTGATCGAGTCATTGTGAAGTGTAAAATAATCAAGATTGTGTGTTAAATAATATTTTTAGTGTTTATTATGTGTTCAAAAGGGACACATCAGTATATAAAAATGTCGTCAATATTAAGTGTGTTAGATATATGTTTATTTGTGTTTTTACGTAAGATGAATACCTTTAATATGGTGTAAAAGGTTCAAAGTGGGCCCAAAAATGAAACACCGCACCAGATTTAAGATCAGGGATGATCTGGAAAATATGTGAGTACTAAATTCATTTTTATTTTGGTGTCAGAAATTGATTGTGTACAAAACCCACCGGAGTTGTTGAGTGAAAGGGATGTGTTTTAATGAATAAATACTGAATAATCAAGAACACGGTCTGAACAATAATAAAATAAATAGAGAAATTATGAATAATTATGTAAAGAACAAATCCCGTAGAGGAAATAGGTGAATAAAGGGTTAATGTATTTAACAAATGTAATAAGAGCAAGCGAAATATCATTTAATTATCATGAAAGACATTGAAATAAAGTAAAGTTGAGATATGAAAGAAATAGCTTTTGAGCTTGTATAAAGAATAAAGATAATAATAATAATTAAATATGGAAATGTTAAATAAAAAAATCAAATAAATTGATATGAATATAAGAACGTTAAGCCTTAACGTATGTGTAAAAGATGAGGTTCAATGGAATATTTTAAAACAGGGAGCGATTTATCGACCACGGAAAGATTAATATGTGAATAAAAATAATATGAATTGTTACTAAAGAGATTTTATCAGTTCTTGGGAAGACATTTTCGGCTTAAAATAATGCATAGCGCATAATGAGCGCAAATATAATATTAAAGTGTCACGCTAGGAACGCGTAGTGGTTAAATACTTGGTACATTACTTATGGAGGGTAGTTGATTGCAGTGAATTGATAATTGTGTAAGTCCTCTATTTGTGACATTAGTATCACGAGGCATTGTGTATGTATTTAAAAAGGGAGCTAATATATGGTATTATTGAGCGTATGTCATATGGGCCACGGCCGACTCTAAATCGCATTTTGTATAAGCCCTCTGTATGGGATTGGTTCCCGAGGCACCTGAAGAGATTCGAATGCAGGATCTTCTTATGATAAAAGCCCCTGTAATTCTCCGTCGTCGTATGTGTATTTAATCTTCCCAATCAATGAGGACCCTCTCATAATTAATAAATGCCAAGGATACGGAAATGGTCTTTGAACCAAAGAATAGTTGTTTGAATGTTACGGTACTGTAAAGCCCGGTCTCCCCAGAACTGGATGGAATGAGAAGGTTTGTTTTGAAAGCCTTGAAAATAAGCTACTAATGTTGGGTCAGACGGGATGTCTCCGCCACCCTAACGTGTCATAAATCGCACCACATGTAGTAGAGACTAGCTCTTTTAAAGCGAGGGGGAACAGAGACCGTCTCGTAAGCTGTTAGAAAGAGAAATAAATACACCAGGAGTGTTTAAAGTTGTTAATGACCCGGGCGTTGAACCGAGGTCCTTAAAGATGGATATTTCGTTTGCCGGTTCAGATCGTAGTTTCTTATATGATAATGGTCTATTAAGACATAAAAGATAAATAACAATCCCTATTGTAATAATGTATGGACGTGGGATTCCACGAGTTGATTGAAGGCAACTGAGTTCGGGAGTAACTATAGTTTTTTGACTGTGTCAAGTACCTTCACGCTCTGGAGTACACAATTGATTTTCTGATTACCTTAATATATTTGTGAAATAAAGAGAGATGATAACAACTGAATGTGTGGACATGCCCAAAAGATTGAGTTAGATAATTAACCTAGATTATTAAATATAATTATATATTTGTTTTTGAGAAATAAGAAAATATAAAAGCTAGTGTTTGAGGTGTACAAGAATGACACCGTAATAATGTAAATGCATGGAGCCAAAGAGCTCGGAGTTATGTAAACTTAATGTTAGTGCTTTATGGAAGTGAGACTAAGTAAGAGTTGTTGGTTTATGTGGAAACCACAGGTTTTGAATACAATATTTGTTTATTTTATTTGTGATCCCTTGTTCATTTGGAACAAGCAGTTGATATTTGGGTCAGTAATTAATTTGTTTAAATGTTTGTAGCGCCATTAATTTTATTAATTAAATGTGTTTAAAATAGGAGTTGATTTTGTTGTTATTTTTGCAAGTGTATCCTCTAATTAATCCAAAATATGTGAGTCACAGAGTGGGGGAACCTACCACTGCCCCGAAATCCCGAATTGAGCTACGCTGGTATACTGTGATTGGCATATTTCTTGCTAAATGGGCACAATACTCATGTGGAGAAGATAAGCAACGTCATCCGGAAGAGAAGGTTACCATTTTTTGGGCATGTGAAACGAATGAGCCCAGCGAGACTGACCAACCGCAACATAACTTCCTTTCAGGAGAGGAAAACAAAATGGGCCTGGTGCATTGAACTGGATAAAGATCTGAAAGAAGTGGGGATTACACCAACAGATATTCAGGAGCGCGCCCCACTCAAAGGGAAACTTCAAGCTTGTAAAGGTTTCCAAGAAAAACCGAAGCTGAAAACGGGAAAGATTTGGACCCAGGAACGGAAGGAAGTCCACCGAGAACGAATGCGGGCGTACAGGGCAAACATCAAAGCCAGTAGGAGACGGTTGGAATGACGCGGTCCATAGATGGCCTATACGAAATGAATGAATGAATGAATAATATGGGTATAGGAATATAATAGACCTGCCGTACCACACCCGCAGGTGTAAATCGCGTGAAAATATTCTAGAGTACTCCTTGATCCCCTTAAGCGCATTATACGTATTGATGAATTTTACGGCTTAATTTGGTTCCGTGATAATCTTCTAGCCGTTTGCAAACTTTCACACTAATGTAATTAATGGAATTGCATTGCGTCTTACAGCAATAGATGGACCTCTGAGAATCCGTTGGCATGGTTACTGGCTTGCATTCGTTCAGTAGTTGATTAAATTAAATTAGTTTTCTGGGAATATCTCAGAAACGGTTGGTCTTCGGTCCTTAAAATGTGGTTTTCGGGGACCCGGGTTTTGTCTCTCACATTGAGGGGCTGAAAATGAGTTTTGTCTCGTCCTTCTACGCCTATTTCAGCATATATTTTAAGGGGGTAGGCCCCCTTTTATGAGAGGTACGGAGAAGAGTTACATCAATGATTAATGTCGTGCCTCTGATGGATATCTGTACCAAATTTTACGTTGATACACCCAGCCGTTCTCGAGTTATAAGGGAACAAATTTGTCCACAGACAAACAAACAAACAGACAGACAGACAACAAAATTATTTTCACGCGCATTCATCATAAAACAGTCTGAAACGTGTAAAAAACTCAAATTTCCGCAGAAATTCAGAGAAAAACACACAAATTTTCATTTTTATATAGAGAGACATATACTGCATCGCTCGGTGTTGACCGTGTTTTATTGCACAGATTCTGGTTTTACTCGCTAACCGTTGGAGATATACGAAAAGTGATAAGGACCTTTCGGATAGAAAATTAAATGTTAAAGCTCATGTATACCATCAAAAGTTCGCTATTTCTTAGCGTTCTCTTTTTATTTGAAAAGGAAATATGTAATTTTGAAACCAAAGGGTGTAGTGACGTCACAAATGTCGGTTTTACTCGCTAACTGTTGGAGATACACGAAATGTGATAAGGACCTTCCGGATAGGAAATTAAATTTCAAAGCTCGCATGTCCCATCAAAAGTTTGCTATTTCCTACCGTTCTCTTTTTATTTGATATGGAAGTATGAAATTTTGAAACCAAAGGGTCTAATGACGTCACTAAAATGGTCGCCATTTTTTAATAGTGCAAAATTTCGAAATCAAAAGTATCCTATATGTAAACCTGGTAAATCAGCTACATCCATGCAAAATTTCATTTAAATCGGACCAGTGGTTCTTGAGTTATTGAGTAACAGACAGACAGACAGACAGACACACACCATCTCATTTTTATATATTAGTATGATGATTTATTTTTAGTGATGGACCAGTGATGGACGAAGCAAAGAAGATATAAAAAGTAGGTTAGCTCAGGCAAGGAAAGCATTTTTACAGAAAAGGAATCTGTTGACATCGAATATAGATTTAGGTGTTAGGAAGTCATTTTTAAGGCCTTTGTCTGGAGCGTGGCACTCTATGGAAGTGAAACTTGGACTATTTGTGCAGCAGAAAAGAGGATAATTGAAGCGTTTGAAATGTGGTGTTACAGGAGAATCATGATCAGATGGGTAGATAGGGTTACAAACGAAGAGGTATTAAGACGAGTGGGAGAGGAGAGATGTTTCTGGTGACTGCTAATGAAGAGAAGAGATAGGTTGGTAGGACACGTACTAAGAGACCCAGGAATAGCAAGCTTAGTTATGGAAGGAAGGGTCGAGGAAAAGAACTGTAGGGGTGGACCAAGGTTAAAATATGTTAAAGAGATTGCCTCGGGTGTAGGCATGGTAGCTATGTAGAGATGAAACGATAGGCTCAGGACAGGGAGACATGGAGAGCTGCATCAAACCAGTCAAGAGACTGAAGGCTCAAACAAGAACATTGATTGATAGTGTTACGTGATAAAAGTAAATAACGTATATAATAAAATAAAAGTACGAAACATAACTGACACGAGTATTTGCCACAGACTCAAATCTACTGTACATTTGAAATCCAATGGATGGCTTCATCAGGTGCGATCTGTCATCGTGCAGTGGCCACTTAAAGGCACTTATAGTGCGGTGCAATTATACACAAACCTCAACATCCAAAGTAAAAGTTTCCCTTCAGCACCAAATTGTTCTATACAGTCCACATGTTGTTCGGTAAAAAGTCTCATCATTTCGAGCGTCGGGTTTGGGGGGGAGGGGGCAGAATTTGGTAAATCAGTAGTTTTTATCAAATTTTCTTAAATATTTCGAATAATATGCCGTTTAGCGCAAAATGTGTCATATACAAAAATAATTTACATTAAATTGCGAACAAAAAAGGTCCAATGCTTAATCTTGCTAAAGTGAACGGTTCCAGAGTTACGGAGGGTGTAAAATTGGACTTTTTTTCGTATTTTTTTTGGAAAGAATATGACACTATCACTAAGGAAACTAATTTTGTTTATACAGGATTGTGTTTTGTAAAAGCAAATACCGATTTTATTGACCGGTGGTATACAAAACAAAAGTTCGGTGCTTTTCAGTCGGTCAACACGAATGTACCCAAAATATCTGGGTAATACCCTAATCCTGAAAAAATTAAATGAGATTAATAAATCCCTACCATCTCATGTAATTGAACTATTTTGGGTACATTCGTGTTCACCGACGGAAAGGACCAAACTTTTGTTTACCAAGGCAACACTGAAAAATGGCTTCAAACCCCATAATGACCGGTGGTATGGTAGTGATAAGCCCTTGAAGGAACGTCAACCTCCTTCTCAAGGGGCACTACTTTTTAAGGGAAAAGAGGCTTCCACAGGCCTAAGCCATATAAAGCTGTGGTACGGAGAAACCCACTCTGAACTATTAAAACTAATAAAAATGTAAAATGTTAAATTCGACCTTAAATTAATGTAAAGTAGGCTATTCATCAGTATTCAGTCCTCTTCAAACAAAGCACTTTCCTGTTCTAGATCTTCGTCTATGATGTTCGTGTCCCTGTTATCACATCCTAGGCCTGAGCAATTACCGCATATGCTCGAGCAGTTTAGACCACTCTTTCTGCACTCGCAATTACGGACGAATTCGTCTTTGCAAGCGCACACCATGAGGGAAAGTAATTCCCGGGGAGCTGCAGGACGTGCTGTAGTAATTGGTCTCAGGTGTTCGCCAATCTTCTTCCACCCCCACTCGAGCGGATTCTTCTTCTCATTCAGCCACTGCTGCACCTGGTGGTAGGTTCTAAATGAATGCTGCCGGAGTGAGGGGGGGGGGGGGGAGTGCAGCCAACTTGAACAATGATTGTATAGGCTTCTTTGCAATAGCCTGGAAGTAACACTGGTAGCGAAAACAATCTTGATCTTCAGTGTTCTTGGCTCTAAACATCGCAAGAAGGAAATGCTTTCCAGTGTCAGCCACTGCACTGAGGTCAGCTTTGGGGTCGTTGAAGACTAGAAGTTTAGTACGAAGAGCTATGTTGGCTTGCACTTTCCCATACGGTGTAATTTTCATTGAACCAAAAAGTTTGTGTACAGCGTGTCAGCGCCATTTAGATCACTCTTGATTTCCAATCTTTATATCGCATTAGTTCGACAGTAGTCCGTGTCACTACTTTATGCCTTCATTTATGTCGAGAGCAGTCAAATTACAGCGGATCCAACCTTCAGGCAATCCTTCTGCCGCGTAGACAATCCGAGGGAATACCATACAAAGGAATACAATTATATCAATAACCTTCATCTCATACACAGTAGCGATACCTGCTTCGTAATGAGTCCAAACCCATCAGTCAATAGCCTGGCTGCTTTTTTGTAATCCCTAACTTGGCACTTTCCGACTAATTTACATCATTTAAAAATATACATATCCCTTTTACTTATAATTAACATAATATATGAGGTAATGGCGCGGACGAAAATAAGTAATACTCTGTATTGCTCGATATCAAAATGAGATGATTAAATTAATATAATCACATAACAGTAAATAACAAGAAAGTTAAAATAGTGAAGCAATTTAAATACTTAGGATAAATTATAACTTACAACTTGGATGAGAAACCTGCATGGCAAGAAAGAACTAATAAAATGATAAAAGCCCAAAAATTAACATGGTCTACATATAAAAGAAAATGTCTAACAATCGCAACAAAATTAAAACATTACAAGACGGTGGTTCAACCAGAGGTGACCTATGGAAGTGAAACTCTTTTTAAAGTTACTCAGAAAAACAGAATCGACAAAATTTTAAAAGTAGAAAGAAGAATAGCTAGAACATGCATAAATAAAACATATCAGAAAGATGGACAGTGGCGGATAGTACCAAATGAAGTGGTATACAGAGAACTGGAGCCCATCACTGATACTATTCGGAAGAAACGGCTTTCTTTCTTTGGTCACATCATGAGGACACCAGAAACCAGGTTATCTAGAAAAATTGTAGTGAAACTTTGGAATATGAAACAACAAGTAGGATGGATTAAGGAAATTAGAGAAGAAATGAAAGAATTGGAAATAACCTTGGATGACTTGCAAAACAAAACAACAAAATTTAAAAAAAACTGAGAGATATAAAAATAAGATTTCAGGCTAAAATAGACAAACGTAATACAGTAAAAAGGGTATTTACAGATGAGGAACGCCTGAGAAGATCAGAGCAAATGAAGAGCTACTGGGCGACTCGGAAAGGAAACTTACTGAAGAAGAGGACCAAGAAATGATTGACTGAAGTGGTCCAATGAGGCCGTAAAAGCAGAAGAAGAAGAAGATTAATGATGAGGAGTGCCTATGCAGATCCAAGATCTGTCACTGTATAACCACATAGTTGGCAGAGTATTCTAAAGACGAACAATAAAAAATGACAGCAGAACTTCACTAGAAATAACAGACGCATTCAACGGGTCTCCCAATACGAATGAGGGAAAGAGTAGATGAGATAGTGTGTGCGTGGGAGGAGCAGGCGGCAGGTGCAGGGCGGAGGTGGTCGACTGGCCCCTTACGCACGGCTTTGTACTGGCTGCCGCGCTTGTACTAAACCGGTTTTTGTTCCCAGTATTTTTACCCTTCTAACCCTTTGTGGTGCCTCAGCCTCTTTTGGACTACAATACGATTGTACAATATTACTTTTTAATAAAATTGTTTAGTTATTTCTGTTTACATAGTAGTTATAATTTCAGTTTTCCAAAAAATCTAACAATACGAAAAATTGCTACTTTCGCACCCTCCGTAACTCTGGAACCGTTCACTTTAGCAAGATTATGCATGGGACCTTTTTTGTTCGCAATTTAATGTAGATTAATTTTGTAAATGACACATTTTGCACTAAACCACATATTTTTCGAAATATTTAAGAAAAACTGATAAAAACTACCAATTTACCAACTTCTGCCCCCCCCCCTCCCCCCCCCCCCCCCAAACCCGACGCTCAAAATGGTGAGATTTTTTACCGAACAACATGTGGACTGTATAGAACAATTTGGGCTTGGAGGGAAACTTTTACTTTGGATGTGTTGAGGTTCGGCCGTTTTTAGGACTAATTGCACCGTACTATTAGAGGTGTAAGAGTGCCCTGAGTAGTGCTAAACATTAGGATGTGACCAAACTGTCTGGAAAGACCTCTCAGTCAAAGAGCATTGCCATATGGATCCTCAGATTAGGCTGTCAAGGTGGAACATACGAGCTCATGCAACGAAATCATACTAGCACACTGATTTTATCTTTTCAAGCCGAAGACCTATAAATGGAAATTACAGCAGGTGTTTTGTGGGAAGGAATTGGCCCGATCACTTGATATCTTATTACTTCGCTACTAGACTAGCGCTCAGGGGCACTGCAGCAAGGTACAGTAGGACGAGCAGAGGGTTGCCTAGCTTGCAGGAGTAGTAGAAAAATGCCCTTGGCACGCATTTGGAGTGTTGATATCCCCTTAATACCCAGTTCTAAATTTGTATTGACACTTGACAAACTTGCCACAGGACAAACTACTGGTAGTGTTTGCAAACGTGTTGATTGTTATTGCAATTTATTTATGTATTAACAGAATTGGTTTTCAGTCGGTCAACACTTTTGGGTGGGGAGTAAAACTTGTTTTTATCACCCTGCTACCTGAAAGAGAATTACATGAATTGTCTATACACTTATTAACACATTTCTCTAACAAATGAGGGAGCGGGGTTAATTGGATGGCATGTTTCGTTTGTCAAACGAGCATCATCAGGTAAAAGATATACAAGACAAAATAACTCGGCAAAACCAAAACCCACAAATGATCGCGGCTCTCTCTCTCTCTCACACACACACACAGAACGTTAACGGCACTGCAAACCAACTGAAAATCAATTAAATTTAGCTTACTAAGGCAACAATGAAAAATGGCTTCCAAAACGACAAGGTAGTCTAAATGTATGTTTGAATCTTCATTGACTGGTTTGAGGCAGCCCTCCATGTCTCCCTGTACTGAGCTAATCGTATCATCTCTACATAGCTACCACACCCTACATCCGAGGCAATCTGTTTAACATACTCTAACCTTGGTCTACCCCTACATTTCTCGTCCTCGACCCTTCCTTCCATTTGTAAGCTTGCTATTCCTGGGTGTCTTAGCATGTATCCTATCAACCTATATTTTCTCTTCATTAGCATTCGCCAGAAACATCTCTCTTCTCCCACTCGTCTAAATACCTGTTCATTCAGGTGCTGATGACCTCGTAGTTCCGCCCCTTAAAACAACAATAACTAACTACCTGGTCATTTTTCACGCTGTCTAACTATCTGATTTTCATCATTCTGCGGTAACAGAACATTTCAAATACTTCTATTTTCCCCTTTTCTGCTGCGCCAACAGTCCATGTTTCACTTCCATACTGCGCCATGTTCCCGACAAAGGCTTTCAAAACTGTTTTTCTAATACTTAGTAGCAGTTGTCTCCATGTAATTCTCTAATCTAATCTAATTGGGCACACTTGTGTTGACCGACTGAACGACAATTCTGTTAAGAGATTATACTGGCAACACTGACGAATGGCTTCAAACATTTTAATAATTTGTTTGTGTTAACAACCAGGTAATTGGGCGGCTTCGGTGGCGTAGTCGGTAGCATGCTGAGCTTCTAGGCCCAAGATAGCGGGTTCAAACCCGGCCGAAGCCGTCGGATTATTTAAGAGCGTTAAAAATCCCTCAGTATGCCTTCTTTCGGAGGGGAAGTACAGCCAGCTGTCCCATGTCATAGATTTTTGACATGAAAAAGAACCTTCCACTAACTACACTTGTGGGAGCTAAAATTTGTAGGTTAGTTTGATAATGCCATATTAGTTCCAACGTTCACTGCCAGGTTGGTTGGTTGGTTGGTTGGTTGGTTCCTCAGTTTAGGGGCTGCGACAACGCGGTCATGTAGCCCCGTGTACTTTGGGTGTGTGTAGAATCTGTCTGATAACCGGTGTTAATTGTGATGACTGTATTAGTGTGTGTATCTGTTTTTTAATTCAAGTAAGGACTGCAACTTTGAATTTTTCAAATAGTTCCTACTTTTGCCGCCAAACGCCACTGTCAACGACTACTAGGCCTAGTTCAGAACTTAGCTACAAGACGCCACCACAGTCGACTCTTGGCAACGAACGTAGAAACCTAAGAGCGTTGTTTACATTCATAACATATACAATTTAGCTTCACACAGGTGTAATTAGTGGAAGGTTCTTTAACATGCCATAAATCCATGACAGGGGGCCGCTGGCTTTACTTCCCCTCCGAAAAGTACACAGAGGGATTTTTAACGCTGTTAAAAATCCGACGGCTTCGGCCGGGTTTGAACCCGCTATCTTGGGCATAGAAGCTCAGCATGCTACCAACAATGCCACGGAAGCCGCCTCGCTGCCAGGTGCGTTGGCATTTAGTAGCCACGTCCGCAGCTAGATGTCGTGGACGGTAGCATTTGGTAGCAAATTAGGAACTACTTGAAAAAATTGATCGTCTGCAGTCTTTCTACCTGAATCACAGATAACACACACTACTACAGCCGTCACAATTAACACTGGTTATCAGACAAATTCTACACACACCCAAAGTACACGGGGCTACGTGACCGTGTTGTTGCAGCCCCTAAACTAAGGAACCAACCAACCAGAGAGGCAATTGCAAAGTGGTCTTTCTTTATTCGCGTCGGAAGTATCAACTTTACATACAAATATTTAAAAAAGAATATGAATAATGAATACAGGATATCTACATTTCTACCACACAAAAGCGTGTGTTTGACAAATCTGATATAAACATTACTTCATTAGATATAGAAGGTGCGTTCAAAAAGTAACGAGCCGGAGGCTGGAATGCGCAAACCGGTGACTACATCGGCTAATCGTGGCGTGTGTAACGAGGTGTGGTTCCGACCAGAGCGTGGAAGGTCACAACCCGTCGCTAGAGGGCACGCGTGCACGTCACGTGACGATACAAAGTGAGCAGCAGCATGCATCAATCGTCCAACGCTGCCAGTCGCATTGCAAACAGTGAAATGGAGGCGTCAACCGAAGAGCAAAGAGTTGTTGTTCGGTTTCTGACAGTGGAAGGAGTAGGGAGAACGGACATTCATCGCCGAATGTCACAAGTGTCTGGCGAACACTGCATGTCCCTTGCAAGGGTCAATGGGTGGCACAAGCGCTTCAGGGAAGGACGGATGTCGTTAGCCGATGATGCCCGATCTGGGGCACCCCCCTGCATTACGGATGACAACGTCCAGCTGGTTGATGCACTCATTACCCAGGACCGCCGAGTGACAGTGAACGCCATAGCCGCCGTGGTCGCTCCACGACAATGCACGACCTCATACGGCCAACACAGTCGCGACACTCCTGCAGAAATTCAAATGTGAGGTTCTCGGCCACTCTACATACAGTCCAGACCTCTCTCCCTGTGATTACGCCATGTTTGGTCCCCTGAAAAGGGCTCTGCGGGATCAACGATTCACCTCGGACTGTACGTGCGGAACTGGTTCACATCGCAGCCCAGGGAATTTTATGAGCCAGCCATTCACCGCCTTGTGTCACAGTGGGACAAGTGCCTCAACAGCCAGGGCCAATACTTCTACTGTAACATACAGGTACTGGTTTCTGTAATTATGCCTCCGGCTCGTTACTTTTTGAACGCACCTTATAGATAAGCCTTCAATATTTACAGATATAATGGTGAGGTTTGATCTTGATAAATACCTTTCTGTATCGAGTGATTGAGTCACGTAGGTTTGCATGCTCCTCGCTTCATGTGTGTTATGTATCCCCTACGCACCTGAGAGAATTTCATAATTTTACGTATGTTACATCACTTGGGTCCTTTCTTAATTTTGTTTGTTTTGCGATTGATTGTGTAGATGCAATACCCCTAGATGTTTCTACCAACGATATAGGCCTAACAACGGTGTCACTCCATATCATCAATATGTTTTCAACTCAACTGGCCGTAAACGTATAAACAAAATCTAATATCAATTGCAATAAGCAACCGACGTGTCTGCAAACATTCCCAGTGGTTCTTCTTGACAACCTGCACGTACTTCATTGTTTACGGACATTTCTTGCGCAGGTCCCACGCGAGGGAGGAGCAAACGGGATCCGGTCCACCCGAGACCGTGAAGAGGTTAACTTCACAATGTAAAATATAGCAGAAATAATTGAAAAATATTAAATAGCCTTTAACTTAACCTGGAAAAGATTGAGTACATTTTATAAGTATAGACATTTTAAAGAAAGGACATCGAATAAACTGTTGATTTAGGTATTAGGAAGTCATTTTGGAAAGCCTTTGTCTAGAGCGTAGACGGCTTCGGTGGCGTAGTCGGTAGCATGCTGAGCTTCTATGCCCAAGATAGTGGGTTCAAACCCGGCCGAAGCCGTCGGATTTTTTAAGAGCGTTAAACATCCCTCAGTATGCCTTCCTTCGAAGGGGAAGTAAAGCCGGCGGTCCCATGTCATAGATTTATGGCATGTCAAAGAACCTTCCACTAATTACACCTATGTGACGCTAAATTGGAAAGGTTAAGAATGCAAACAACGCTCTTAGGTTTCTACGTTCGTTGCCAAGAGCCGACTGCGGTGGCGTCTAGCAGCTAAGTTCTGAACTTGGCCTAGTAGTCGTTGACGGTGGCGCTTGGCAGCAAAAGTAGGAACTATTTGAAAAATTCTAAGTTGCAGTCTGCACTTACATTAAAAAAAAACAGATAACACACACTAATACATTCATCACAATTAACACCGGTTATCAGACAGATTCTACACACACCCAAAGTACACGGGGATACATGACGGCGTTGTCGCAGCCCCTAAACTTAAGAACCAACCAACCAACCTGTCAAGAGCATGGCACTTATGGAAGTGAAACTTGGTATATTGGCGCATCAGAAAAGAGGAGAATAGAAGCATTTGAAATGTGGTGTTACAGGAGAATGATGAAGATCAGATGGGGAGATAGAGAGACAAATGAAGGGGCATTAAGACGAGCGGGAGAGGAGAGATGTTTCTGACGAATGCTAATGAAGAGAAGAGATAGGTTGGTAGGACACTTACTGAGTCGCCCATGAATAGCAAACTTAGTTATGGGAGGAAGGGTCGAGGACAAGAACTGTAGGGGTAGACCAAGGTTAAAATAATTAGATTGTCTCGAATGTAAGGTGAGGTAGCTATGCAAAGATGAAACGATTAGCTTAGGACAGTGCCACATGGAGAGCTGCATCAAACCAGTCAAAAGACTGAAAACTCAAACACAAAATTGTTTGTCGTTTGAGCATTTTATTATTTAATTCTTTTTTGAAACTTCTATCAACCACAATTCATTCCAAAATGCTTTCTATATTTGAGACTACCGGCCTTTTCATAGTAACAGCTCTCCAATCATCTTATGTAGCCGGCATGGTACAGTACCTAAAAAATATGAAACGTTTGCGGATAATATACAGGGCGCCCGAGAATGTTCTCCACAGTGGGTACGTGCAGCTGTGAGTGGTTGAGTAATGCGTTTTAGTTGGCTGCACTGCACTGTGTCCTTCAAAGCGGGACTTCCCCCTGTGAGCTCTCGGTGTGTATCGCGATAAGCGCGCAGCCTGCATGTCATCAGCGTGTATTAGTCAGCGATCGTTCAGACAGATTTATTATTGGAAGAGTGCAACAGTATACAGGCGGTAATGTTTACTACTGAAGAGAGAGCTTTTTGGTGGAATACGTTTTTCGCGAAGGCGATCGGTTTACAGAAAATGTAAAATTAAGATTTCAGGTGCGGTTTCCTAATTCAAAGTGTCCAAATCGTGATACCATTCGGGATTTGGTAAGTAAATTTCGTGTGATTGGCTCAATGAACGATGTACCGGGAACAGGCAGGCCTACGCTTTTAACAGACGAAAAAATTGATGAAATCTCCGATATAATACTGCGTAGTCCAAGTAAATCAACACGAAAATTAGCTCAACAAACAGGAATCTCTAAGTCGACAGCACATAAAGCTGTAAGAGACAAGCTTCAGTTGTTCCCTTATAGTGGGCGATGTATGGAAGATAGACATATGCTCTCGCGTACTTTTTTCTAGAACTTTTCATGCTGAGCAATTCTTAAACTCATAGTATTTAGATATTTTTAACGGTTTGTCCAGCGTAAGCTTACAAAGTGCTCGGACGCCAGGTATTTTTTATCGACTTTTCCACTAAAATCGTTACTGCTCGGCTTCCTTTGATCATAAATAAATTATTTTCTACAGAAATCATACTCGATATATCCTTTACAGAATGGTGATAATCGCATCAAAATCCATCCAGTGTTCTCGAGTTTACCCGTACCATCCAAGAATCGGGGACTTTGTTTTATACTAAGTAGAGATAGAGATGATGCAAGCGGTAGCCGTGCTACCAACGTAACTTCTGTAGCTAGCTCTCGCAGACGCATGTAGGCACTGCGGAGAACATTCCCGGACTCACTGTATAACAAGAAATGCAAATATTGGAGGTGGGGGATTTAGTGAGCAGAGTATAGAAACTAGTTTTTAATGAACACAATTCCGCTCAGATGAAATCTATTTCATTAATAGGGTTACTGTTAATTTAAAGCGACAGGCTACACCAAAAGAAGCAAAGCAGAGATGGCCAGGAAATTGTAGTCGCAGGAGCCAATCACGCGCTCCACGATCCTATTCCGGCTTGCGAGATGTGCACTTTAGACCCTCATTTACATTTAAGCAGATAGGTGGCGATATCGGTCTGGAGATTGGTACGAATTATATTCTACTAAGTTGTCGATTGGTGTGCAACACGCCGGAATCACAGGCATCCTGACTTATCTTATTCGGATATACCCTCTCAGCGACACACAGTTCTTGGACTTTCGATCCGTGCCATGTTTTCAGTAGTATCTTATTCGGCTATAACTTACCCTTTCAGCGAAACACAGTTCATGGACTTTCGATCCGTGCCTTGTTTTTAGTAGTATCTTATTCGGCTATAACTTATCCTTTCAGCGAAACACAGTTCATGGACTTTCGATCCGTGCCATGTTTTCAGTGAAATGAGAGAGTGACTGATACAGTACATTTCGTGCCAACAAGAATATTCTCTTCAAATAGAAAACTTAGTTGGTTGGTTGGTTCTTAAGTTTAGGGACTGCGACAACGCGGTCATGTAGCCCCATGTACTTTGGGTGTGTGTAGAATCTGATTGATAACCGGTGTTAATTGTGATGACCGTATTATAAGGTGGCAACGATCAAAAGAACCTGCGCAAAGCTCAGTTCCCCGCGCATTCGTTCCGAGTTGATGTGCGACGTCACAGAGGAGCGGTGGAGGGGGTCACATGCTGTCTGGCCGCCGTACCGAGCACACTGCGGAGAATCGCTGACAAGAGCATCGTGGCCAATCCATTTTCGCGGTCTTATTATTTTCTGAGTTTTATATACGTTTTCTTTATTGTAGTCCTATAATCCCTTGTCGTATAGCGTGTACTTTATTTGTAAATGTGTTTATGTATATAGTGTTGTGTATCATGCTATTCTAGTTTCGTTATGGCTTCTACTTCGAAGTATGGTAGCAAATCTGGACGACCATTAAGGGGACAAGGTAGACTAATAGTCTATAACTTAACTGCTCACCTACGAGAACAGAATACCGTTCATAAACTCAATTATAATGTTGTGGCTTCAACAAGTAAAGCAACGGGTGTTTCACTCATTCGTGAAGCGTATAATAGCGGAAGGGAAAACGTCTATGGCCAAGGGTCGTCTGTAGTTTTCTACACCTGATGCATTATTTCGTGTTGTTGATATTATAGCCTCTGTGTGTGTATGCTTATTGGAACAGTATATTTCTTCAAAACATAGTTTACAACTAGGAAATCATAAATACTGTATTTTCATTTAACTCCGCGCTTAATACTTTCGGTCACTTTACATATTTTACTCTCGTTCTTTTAATTGCATTGCGTTTGCAGCATTAATGAAGGAATAACCTCAATCGAACAGCTGGCTGCAGATACTTACGATATGGTATGTGATGGCGATTGACAGCCAGCCGCGCACTCCTTTATCCCTTACTAGCTACCCACCCCGGCTTCGCCCGGGAATAGTTACGAATGCTTTAGGTGATAAGCGCTTTTTTTCGATGTCAATGAACTACGACCTACTGTATATCCGTTTTACGTCTCGGCATGATGGGTTAAAATCACTGACTGGGCTATTAATTATATTATCATGGAGACAGCATGTGCAACGGATTCTTGTCAGACGTAATTTAAGAATGGCGAGGTGCATGAAACACAAAGACCACTTCCATCCAGTCTAAAAACACTTATAGTGGGCGATGCATTGAAGATAGAGATATGCTCTCCCGGACTTTTGTGTAGAACTTTTCATGCTGAACATTTATTACGCTCATAGTATATTGATATTTTTAACGGTTTGCCCAGCGTAAGCTTAAGAAACGCACGGACGCCAAGTTTTTTCCCGACCTTTTCACTGAAATCGTTACTGCTTGGCTTCCTTTGATCATAAATAAAT
Source organism: Meconema thalassinum (assembly GCA_946902985.2). Lineage (NCBI taxonomy): Eukaryota > Metazoa > Arthropoda > Insecta > Orthoptera > Tettigoniidae > Meconema > Meconema thalassinum. Next base: position 2,125,082,680 of record OX336388.2, read on the forward strand.
TATTTTCTACAGAAACTTTCCTCGAGATATTCTTTACAGAATGGTGAAAACCGCATCAAAATCCATCCAGTGGTTCTCGAGATTACCAGTGACATCCAAGAATCGGGGACTTAGTTTTATACTAAGTAGAGATTTTCGGGGGAGATCGGGACGAGCCGATGTGAGCTGCGTGAACCGAAGAAGCCGAGGGTTCTTTTGTTTGTTGTACCTTTATAGTGTGTGTTATCTGTTTTTTAATTGAAGTAAGGACGGCAGACTTTCGAATTTTTCAAATAGTTCCTACTTTTGCCACCAAACGCCACCGTCAACGACTACTAATTCAGAACTTAGGCAATACTTTTGTTCTAGTAAAATATTTTAATTTACGGTATTCTGCAACTCAGCAGAGAGAGAGACGATGATCTCATCACCCCTTAAAACACCACCACCTCAACTGAAAATATCAAGTGCATGTTAGCGTACTTGTACTTCTTGCACATTTTTCTTTGAAGCTGGAGTGTTCACAGTGTAGGCTAAATGGGATTGAAAATTGCAACCTTCTAAGCTTACATTTCAAGTTATCTTTCCCTGATTATGTATAATGTCTACAATTAACATATTCATTATATAAAAGATGGTATATTGGCTTTCACGGCCAGTCAATTAAAACTCAGCAATTATTCTAGGTTTGTGCCGTGTCTTTTCGCCTAGGACCGGAAGCCTGCTGATGAGCCAGCTTGGTGTGCTAGGCGAAACCCCACACAAGACATGGCACTAACCTAGAATAATTGCTGAGTTTTATATTCATTACCGCAGGGGCGGTTCTAGGCGTAGTGCCACCGTGCCATGGCACTGCCCTCTAAGAGAAAATAAATTATTCATAGTCCTGAAAGAATAATTTCGAATGCCTACGTTTAATACCGGTATCTAATTAGTTTCAAATTACTTAGTAGTTTAAATATTCCGTCCGTAGAGTATGATCATTGATTCCATCTTCACCCCAGTGATATCTTGAGCCACGGTCTATACGGCACGGTTGACGCATGCGCAGTCCAATTTACGATCTTTTCCGTAGCCTCTCTCGTCACTCGCTATGAGGAAATATGCTGTGCTCCGTGCCGGATAGAGTTTGGCTCAAGGCAGTACTGGAAGTGAATTGCAATGCTATCTATCGGTCATATGGGCCAGCACCATGCCTGTCACAAAGGGTGGAAGGGAAGAGGGTGTGGGCCAATGGTCTGATTGGCTGGAAGTAATTTGACTCATTGGTTATTGGTGGGAGGGGCGTTGGGTGACACAAACTGACAACCAATCGCTCTCACACAAAGAGCATTAATTCTAGATTTCTCTAAAAGGGAGCTCTGCGTTCAACAGTGAAATTTAAACTTGCCCTAATAAATAGTGAAAATAATATGTATTTATTAATTCCTCATTTGGTAAAGAGAATAACTAAGCGAATGAATAAAAGAGAAAAAAAGTACGATCATGACTACCGCACATGTTAAGGCTTCACGGATTACTCTCGGTACGGTAGCTAAATATTTATGGTTGATAAACCATCTGCAACTGTCAGGCCTGGATGAAATCGCGCGAATTCCTGTATGTAGTCTATCTTCAGTTCTTATTTTTAGTGAGTGTCAAGGTGTTAAAGAGTCAAATATTGAGTTTGTGTTGTAGGCTATTCGTGATTGAATGGTTGAGTGCTGGAAAAGTTTCTTTTATATATTTTTATATATTTTCTTATCGTATATATTATTATCGGTAAGTCCCGATGTGAAATGTTAACTAACAAGATTAGTGTAGGCCCAGTATGTACATCGGAAATCGAACCTTGCTCTGATATAATGTTATGAAAATACCAATATTTTCATATTTTTTACTTGGTACTACCCCTTGTGTGGCACTGGAGCCGCCCCTGCATCTATATATATATAAAAATGAAAGTTTGTCTGTTTTTTTTTCTGAATTTACGCAGAAATTTGCGTTATTTGCGCGTTTTAGACTGTTTTATGACGGATGCACGCAAAAATATTTTTTTGTCTGTCTGTCTGTTTGTCTGTGGACAACTTCGAGTCCTTATAACTTGAGAACGGCTGGGTGGATCAAAGTAAAATTTGATACAGATATCCATCAGAAGCACCACACTAATCATTGATGTAACTCTTCTCCATACCTCTCATAAAAGGGGGCCTACCCCCTTAAAATTCATGCTGAAATAGGCATAAAAGGACGAGACAAAGCTTATTTTCAACCCCTCGATGTGAGAAACAAAACTCGGGGGCTCTAAAGGGTCCCCGAAAACCACATTTTAAGGTCCTAAAACCAACACTTTTTGAGATATTCCCAGAAAACTAATTTCATTTAATAATCTAATGAAAGAATGCAATCTGGTAACCATGGCAACAAAATCTCAGAGGACCATCTATTTCTCTAAGACGCAATGCAATTCCATTTATTACATTACTGTGAAGTTTGCAAACAAGGTTATCACAGAACCAAATTAAGCTGTAAAATTCATCAATACGTATAATGAGCTTAAGGGGGTCAAGGGGTACACTAGAATTTTGTCACGCGATTTTCACGTGCGGGTGTGGTACGGAAGGTCTTTCATATCCCTATCCCTATATTGTATTTATTATTATATTATTATTATTATTATTATTATTATTATTATTATTATTATTATTATTATTATTATATTTTGGCATACAACGACGAGACAAAGCTCATTATTAGCCCCTCGGTGGCAGAAACAAAACTCGAGGGTTCCCGAAAACTACATTTTAAGGCTCTAATACCAACAGTTTCTGAGATATTCCCAGAAAACTAATTTAATTTAATAAACTAATGAAGGAATGCAAGCCGGCAACCATGACATCAGGTTCTCAAGAGAAGACATCCAACGTTCCATCTATTTCTGTAAAAATCAATGCCACTCCACTTATTACATTTCTGTGAAAGTTTGCAAATGGCTATAAGGTTATCACGGAACCAACTTAGACTGTCAAATTCATCAATGCGCATAAGGGGGTTAAGGGGTACCCTAGAACATTTTTCACGTGATTTACACGTGTGATATGTCGTACAGAATTATATCTCCAAACAGCAACATTATTTTCAAAAAATACTCAGTTGAAATAGTATTTTTTGCGGCTATTAGGAATTTGGGCCATTGGTGGCTAAAAAAACTGAATATCCATGCACCACAAGCCTTTATAATTTGTTAAAGGTGTCTTCCTGTGGATGGGGACTTTACACAACGGTGAGGGTCAGTCTTTATGTGAGGTGTATTGCGTTTCGTCTACGAGGTTTTCAATTTTATTTTCACGTCAGGAAGTACACGTTAGGTGAATTTAGATTGAGCACATTCTAACTTTTTTTTTCGACAAACGGGTTCACCGTAAGGATGATTTTGTTTGAAACCGTGTGGTTGATATATCCATATTCGGACTTCTGGGTAATATGTTGTAGGTTGGTTGGTTGGTTGGTTCCTCAGTTTAGAAGCTGCAACAACGCGTTCACGTAGCCTCGTGTGTGTAGAATCTGTCTGCTAACCGGTGTTAATTGTGATGGCTGTATTAGTGTGTGTTATCTGTATGTCAGGTAAGGACTGCAGACGATCAATTTCCAGTAGTTCCTACTTTTGCTACCAAATGTTACCGTCAACGACACCTAGCTGTGACTTGGCTACTAGATGCCACCGCAACCGGCAAACTTTGGAACTAATAGAGCGTAAATCAAATCTAACCTACAAATTTAGCTTCACACAATTGTAGTTAGTGGAAGGTTCTATTACATGCCATAAATCTACGACATGGGACCGCCGGCTTTACTTCCCCTCCGTAGAAAGGCATACTTCGGGATTTTCGGCCTTTCTGTGTATCTTTATGTACGCCTATAACTCGTGTTCGAATGTTTGGAGCATCGTAAAATTAGGTATCCATGAGAGTCAATACACCAATTATTTATAAAACTCTTCACCGTACTTCTCATTGAAGGATTGGTATAGGAAGAAACTTTTCAAAATACATGCTAAAATAGGCGAAATATAAAAATTATCCTGGAAGGACGACCAAAGCATATGTTGCGCTTTTCAATGTGGGACACAAAATTCGGGAGTCTATAATGAGTCTCCGAAAACCACATTTTAAGGCCCTTAAATTAACAGTGTGTGATATTCCCAGAATACTAACTTCGCTCTGATAAACATATGAAGGAATAACAAGCCCCTAACCATTGAAACAGTAGCTCAATTGATAACGTCTGGTTATTAATACCAAAGACCGTTCGAAGAGCGGGTACTTCTGCTAGTTACCGTATATCTTTAAGTTTGCGTACCCCTAGCCTAGCATGGTTCCATGTCCCCAGCTCGCAGCTGCGTTGACCTCAATCACAATGTAAGCGGGTCACCTCATCTAACGCTAATATCGCATTAATACCACCATGTCCAATAACTTTCCAAACCCCGCACTGAGTACCCCTGCCTTTCTCTGGACTCTCATCCTTAGCCCAGTTACACGCTGCTGTATTGGCGCGCGCACCACCTTACAGTCCCTGATTCTACCCTCTAGATATGCATTAATGCATTCATTTACGTTTTTTCATTCATTCATTTGCAATTGGGGATGTGTCTCCCGGTGGCAAATTGGGTATACATAACAAATACATAATTATACATAACAATTCAATAACAATTAAACTGGAGTATTTACACAAATCGTCAGTCTTTTCATAAACACATCAATATGTATGGGGAAAGGCTCTGAGACTGTGGCAGGTAAAGAGTTCCAATATCTCTACCACGATTAATGAAAGTATATTTCCCATAATTTGTACGCTGCGATCGGGCCTTAACTTTATGTGGAAGATCTGCTCTGCTCAGGTGGGTGGGATTTCCCAGACGTTTGCTTAGTACTCCCCATGCTGTCCGATCAGTGTAAGTGTTAAATATAGCGTATAGCCTGAATTCCGGCCTTCTATCTTCTATCTTACACCACTTGTAGGATTAAAAACGTCGAGCAAAAACCTAGCAGCCTTCCTTTGTACCATCTCCAGCTTCTTGATGAGTCGTACTTTATATGGGTCCCAAAACACTGAGCCGTATTCAAAGATTCGCCTCACCTGGGTCAAAGGGGGGACTACTGACTTTTATAACCTCATTACACAATGAAGTGATTTGATCGCGTTAGGAACGACTCGCACAGTCCTACTGCAAGAGAACTCTATTTCGGTTAACTAATGTTGGCTACCTCAGGCTCAAAATTTCATGAACTCGTTCTAAGTTGTTGAGAATAATGATCCTCATTAAATGAACGCCCGTTTGGAACAAACTCCCATTGAATCACTCCTTGAAAATTCCACCAGACACACAACATCACTTTGAGGCCAATTCTTTTTAACAATGACTTTGGCTGGTTGACGGGGACTGAACCACTGTTTTGAGGCGTCAGCGTTGCGGTAATAGACCCATTTTTCATCACATGTGACAAAATTCCAGATAAATCTATTATCCATGGGGCTGGCGATAAGCTGACGACAGCTTATACACTCTACGTTGATCCTGTTCAGGGGTCAATTAATGAGGTACAGGTACAGTAAAGCCATCATTACTTCCGACTTGACATTGCAGTTTTACCCTAGAGTTATGTAGCGGTCAGAAAGAAAACACTTGAACTAGCCAATCACAGGCAGTCATTCAAGTCAATACGACAAATCGAGTTTCGTTCGCGATGTCACGATTTAGAGAACTAAACTCTAGCCTAGTACTGAAACGTCAAGTCGGAGGGCTTTCTTTCTTTTAGCATATGGCTTATTGAGACATTATCAGTAAAAAATATATATACATATTTACAGAAAAGAAACAAAGTAATTTGTGCTTCACAACTGAATATCTAGATTTTCAATCCAGTGTACAGCATCTGGAGTTACCAACAGGAAGTCCGCTTCATCACCGTGATAAGCTCGAATCTTCCATTCTCCGACAATGTGATGAATAGTCTGGTGTGGAGCTCCGCAGTCACAGTCTGGATTAAGTAACTTTTTCCACTTGTGAAGAGCGTCTCTGCACCGACCATGTCCTGTTCTGATAATAGAAACAGTTCTTTTCACAACTCATTAATGAGAAACATTGGTCCATCTATCAGACTTCAACTGAATGTCGAAGTCGAAAGTAATGATGGCTTTACTATACAGCCTGTTTGATTTTCAACGTTTCTTTATCTGGCAATGTATGGTATCTTTTGATTGGCTAAGTTCTTCTGACAATCTACGAGTACTTCTTTGCGGATTTTCTTCCAAACCTTTGCGTGTATTCTAAATATCCCATAGTTTAGGTCTTCCAGGACGCGGTAAATCTGTAGTGTTTTCTTCTGCAGTGTTGAAATGTTGGAGCCATCGTTGTGCCACAGGCTCACTAACGACACCTTCTCCTTCCACTTCATATTCTTCGAGCCGCTGCAGCTGCTTTAGAAGAAAACCAACTCTATCTGATGAAACAACAAACTTAAACAACGGCATTACTTACTGGGGGGGGGGGTATGTTTACGTAATAACAATAATAATGTATATCTGCCCCTTGTTATTCCTGTTTTCAACGGGGTCGGGGATGAGATGTGATGAAAGCCGTAGTGGCGGGTGATTTTTAAGGCCGGATGCCCTTCCTGACGCCAAACTCATGAGAGTTGAAATGAATGAAGATGAATGAAACTGGGCAAGGATGTGGAAGGAAGCGGTCGTGGCCTGTCAGAAGGTACCGTCCCAGCATTTGCCTGGAGTCAAAAATGGGGAAACCACGGAAAACCATTTCAAGGATGGCTGATGGTGGACTTCAAACCCACGTCCGCAGACAGCTTGGCCCCATGGCGTAGCGTTGCGTGTTAGCAAGCATAACTACTGCTGTCGGTAATAATAATAATAATAATGATAATAATATAATAATAATAATAAAACGTATTTGAGAGTAAACCGACCCGGTCTCACCGAAGGAAGCAAAGTGCAAAAGTAACACCATGCGTCCAACAACGCCTCTACCACTGCTGCCGCTCCTGCATGGCCCTCACATGGCACCAGAATTCACACTGACCAGGGGAAGCGGAGCGGGGCGCCCTCGTGCGGTGAGAGGATTCAGAGGATGCTCTAAATTGTATTTTTGCTTAATTCCAAGCTGAACAATTTACAGGGTGATGATTGGAAATCACATGGGGGCTGCCAAACAAGATCGACAGCCCAGACACGACTAACCTCTCACCAGTCTCGAGAGCGTTGAGGTCAGATGAGTAAACTATTTTTGTTATGAACCCGTTAACGATGGGTACCCAGAGCTAGTGTACTAATAAAGATAGAAGTTTACACAATCTAGATTGCCAAAAGCAGAGTGATCGTGCTGCATGTTTGTATTCTGGGTGCATAAGTAAAATGGCAAAAGAAACGAACATAAATATCAAAGTGTCCTGAGATTTTGCCTCGCTGAGTCTGTTAGTTGACCCTTCGCCCTTTCGTTCAGCTAAAGCGTAGGTCACAGCTCGCCGCCTGAGATCCTAAAATAGAACAGATAAATCAATGTTCCAGCAATCTCTCCAGAAAACAAAGGAAATGAACACAGAGAGTCACTTAGCATAACGCAGCCTGCTCTTGGATTCATTCAATCGGAAATGTGCGCTTTGCTATCTCACACAAGTACTCGACTTATTGGACTGAGGAAGAGTTATTCTGATAACTGGAGTGATGGACAGCCTCGCGCCCTTTCAATCGTTGTACAACTTCACCAGCGCACAGTGCATCGGCCAGTGCAAGCTAGGTGGACAAAATAAGCTTTCGACATTTCTGCATTTAAATCAATCTGTTAGGGAATATTATCTATACCAATATAATAAAGCTGAAGAATTTGTGTGTTTAAACGCGCTAATCTCTGGAACTACGAGTCGGATTCGAAAAATTATTTTTGTATATGATAGCCAGATTCAAGAGGAATAGTTTAGGCTATGTAACATTATGCTACAACTCTCAGGTAACCATAAAGATTGATTTTTGTTCAGTAAGTCGGAAGAGCAAGCGCTCCCGGACAGCTTCTATCAGTCAACTGTTGCCTGGTAATGCGGGCTGCATCACGACGCCCCTACCAGTGTTCAGGTGCAGAATTGCGAGCTGCTTATAAATTGCAGTCAAGGGGAGTAATTACTGCAAAAAGATTTCTTAGTCCCTTTAAAACAGTTATCATCATGACAATAGTATGTTTCCGTATAAGGGCGATGGTGTTGGTGCAGTATACTGAGGTTATCAGCTGCAATAAGCGTTGGTGCTTTCCGATCCTTATCCTTGAGCGCTCCAGTTCTTTAATAGTATTCATTATCATCCATAAAACAAATAAATCCACCGGGCGAAGGCGGGAACTACTGCTAGTAGGAATATAAAGCATTATCTCTACTTATTATAAAACTAAGTCTCCGATTCTTCGGATGTCACCGGTAATCTGGACCACTGAATGAAATTTGATGTGGTTTTCACCATTCTGTAAAGGATATCTCGAGGCAGGTTTCTATCGAAAATAAGTTATTTATGATCAAAGGAAGCCAAGCAGTAACGATTTCAGTGAAAATGTCGGGGAAAAAAACTCGCGTTCGTGCGCTTTTTAAGCCTACGCTGGGCAAACCGTTAAAAATATCTTTATACTACGAGTGGAAGAATTGTTCATCAAAAAAGTCCTTCAATACATCGCCCACCATAAGTGTTTTTACGTTTTCATTTCTTTCAACAATATCCATTCTATTACTGGGGCGACAGTTTACGAGCTACCTAGGGGTGAGTCTATCACCCCAGTTACAGCCTAGCTAGCGTGTGGGCCTATTACCCCAGACACAGCCAGCAGTAAACTGTCAAGTCGTGTTGAGTTAAGACTTCAGAAAGAGTGGTTGTGTTTGGAGTTTCCCTGGAAGTGCAACTCTGCTTTTCTCCATTTCGCCTGTGAACTTTTCGTTCCGCAAAATACACAGTCAAGTTAAGATTGGACGGAAGGGGGATTTGTGTCTCATGCACCTTGCCATTCTTAAATTATGTCTGACAAGAATTCGTTGCGCATGCATCTCCACTATAATAAAATTAATAGTCCAGTCAGAGACGTAAAACGGATATAGGTCGTAGTTCATTGACATCGAAAAGAAAGCGTTTATCATGTAAAGCATTCATAACTGTTCCCGGGCGAAGCCGGGGCGGGTTCTAGTATAGAGTATAAAACGCTTACGTGCTTGTTTCATACACCTCAAGCGCTTTAGTCAGAGGGTGTTAGAAGATGCGGTTTGTACCCAAATCTTCCAAATCGTCTCAATAGTAGACTACAGGAAATAATCTTGCATTTTGTGAAAAGTCAACAGGAATATATTTATTTGTTTATAAAGTATGTTTAAACAAATAAACAAGACGATAGCCCCTGAAAGAACTGTGTCACGTCCAGCCCGCAATTCAGTAAAGTGGTTTATACACATGGGGCGCTCACAAGTAACCTACACTAATATTATTGGTATGTCGTCCTTTTTAACTGCTGAGGCTTTTAGAGACGCCGGGGTGCCGGAAACTTTCCGCGAAGGGGATCTTTAACGTGCCTGGACAAGACAATACCACGGGGCCAACTGACTGCACCAGGATCCAATCCTGCATCCTTGGGCACAGCAGGCGAGACCGATACCCCTGAGCCACGCAACCAGCCTGCCACAGAATCTGTATTCTTCTTCTGCTTCTTCTTATTATTATTGGAAGTTTTCATCCGTAAATTCAGACTTCCAGGGAAATTTAGTACAATGCAAAAGACCACCTCGTGGTGTAGCGGCTAACATTCTTCACTGTCGTCCCGGAGGTTCAGGTTAGATTCACGCCTCTGCCCCGAAATTTAATTCTGGTTTGAGGGCAGGAACCGGGTCAACTCATCCTTTGAGACAAAATTGAGGAGGAGGGTTCGATTCCCATCTCAGCCATGTTAGAAGTGTTTTTTTGTGGTTTCCCAGTTCAACTCCAGGCAAATGCAAGGATAGATCCTAACTTAAGGCCACGGCTGCTCCTCACCTGAGTTACAAATACACACTAATACAACCATCACAATATCACAGGTTATCAAACAAATTCCACACACACACACCTAAGTACACGGGGCTGCATTACTACGATTTCGCGAAGTCCGCAAATCAAAAACAATGCTAAACCTATGTTTTTAATATTACTACAAAAGACACACAGAATTTGTTATGTAGCTTAACACTTTCAATTTCAAGCACTCTGATGGACGTGTGAATACTTTACCAAGCTGTGCAGACACTTCTTTTAAAATGAGATGGAAGAGAGATCATTAAAGATATTAAAATAAATAGTATAAACATCGAGTGTTATTACTGATAAAAAGTAATGTCTATGGGTCATAGGATTTCAAAGTAAAAAATAAATAAAAATAAAATACAAACTTCAGATTAGAAATTTGTGAAGTAATTTTGGGAACTGGAATTCACTTGTCAAGTCTGCTATTTATGTTAAAAGAAACTATGTTATTTGATAGCGTGGTAAACGTCATGATTCCATAATTACCAACGAAAACTGAGAAAAATACACGCCAGTTTGCCACCAACCATGACGTAAACAAGATGATGCTGATGATAATTGTTGTTTTAAGGGGCCTAACATCTAGGTTATCGGCACACGTAAACAAGACACGAAACTCTGTGAGCACATGTTTCAGACTATAGGAAATAATATAAATACAGAATGCCAGAGGTTCCTGCGGAACATAAATGTGAGTTAAAATTGCCTTCTTCATATTCCCTGAAAATTGCTGCTATCGAGCGTAAATATAACGAAATAATCAATAATAAAGGCCGATAACGATGGATCGTTACCTTGGGGTTAGGTTTCGAATCTTGTTCTTGTTCTGCTGGGAGTAAATGTCACATAGGGGCAAACCCTCTATCATTTTACGCTGAAAGATGTATAATTCCACGGGATGAGGACGTTCGATACCGTAGCTGAGGAACATAAGATCAAAGTTTTATCCGTCCAGTACATGGGCTCCCCCAAGGGATAGGCCTACCCATGCGACCGACATTGTATGGAATAGATCAAGTCCATTACACGGTCAGGACTAGACGGGACTGCACAACACTTGCCGTGAACCTTTAAGAGGTTAATGCTATGCTTGAAAATTAAGGTAAAGAAGTTTACTAAACTTGGCTAACCCCACTGAAGATTTTGCGGAGAAATTCCGGTGAGATACACAGAATTGAGATTGTCTATAAGAAGGTACTTTATATCGCCTCTTCAGTTCTTAAGAGGGAGGTGTGCGAGGGAGTAAAACAAAGAAGAGGATCACTTGAGTTGAAGGTGGAGGCTGGGGGGAGAGAGAGAGAGAAAGCCCTCAGGCCTTTCTTATCTTTGAAGAGAAAAGCACACGAGTGGAACTGTATTATTGGTTGGAAAATCGCACTTCTACACCTAGAGATAGAAAGTCGAAAAATGTCACGAAATAGAAGGCAAATAAAAGACCGCTAAATCTAAATCTAAACTAGCAATGGCTGATAACGGTAATGTCCCAATATGAGCTATCGACTAATCGACAAGGAGAACATCTGTCTCATTATGTTAGGGTGATACTTTATTGTTAGTCCCGAGGCGTCTTTCTCACTCCCGCATCTATTACACACATCCAGACATGGCAGGTCACTACGAGGTCTCAAGCTGAGTCCAGCACTTCCCTCTCTTTACTTTTTTATAATTTTAAATGATCTTGTCGACTTCGTCGTTACGCTGGGGTCTGGCGTTACGATACGGTGACGGAACGAAATGTACCCAGATGCACTGAGGTGTGTGACGTCATAGTACCGCTTGGTGCATGTGTTCCCCGACAATCTCTACTTCGTTAGTATAAGACAAAAATCCCCGATTCTTGGATGTCACGGGTAATCTCGAGGACCACTGGATGGATTTTGATGCGGTTTCCACCATTCTGTAAAGGATATCTCGAGGAAAGATTCTGTAAAAAATAATTTATGTATGATCAAAGAAAGCCAAGCAGTAACGATTTCAGTGAAAAAGTCGAAAACAAACTTGGCGTCCGTGCGCTTCTTAAGCTTACGCTGGGCAAACGGTTAAACATATCAATATACTATGAGCGTAAGAATTGGTCAGCATGAAAAATTCTACAAAAAAGTCCACGAGAGCATATCTCTATCTTCAATACATCGCCCACTATAAGTGTTTTTAGAATGGATGGAAGGGGCACGTCCCCGCGCGCTATGGTGAGCGTGACGGCATCCCGCGCGCTAGACCTTGCTTTGCCCTTGGTTTGCACTTGCCGTTCGCGAGTAATTTGAAACAAGGTAAAGTATTATAAAGCAAGATAAGTATTATGCAGATAATTTTCTAACATGTCAAGAGTCTTTGGCTTCGAGCGAAGCGAGAAGCCTCCAGCCTTTCTAGCATTTTTCAGCATTTGTAGCATTTAAAATGATACAAAGTCTAGTCTTTCAGACAGACTGTCACTTTTTTATTTCAAATTTTCGAATTACGTACTGTATGTATTTTACGTGAACGAAAATTTTCCGAAAAACTTATTAAAAAAATCTATAAGTGTAAGCTAATGCGCACTTTTAAGATTACAAATCCAAAAGTTTCAATGCTATACTTTAATTCTAAATATGTAACAGAAAATAACTAGGAACCGTTATGGTGCTTTGCCACTATTTTGAGTTTATTTTGTATCTTATTAAGTTACTTTTCTTATGTCGGCGTACACCAAGGCTCAGCACTATCACCGACCCTTTTTGTTCTTGTGATGGACACCATCACTCGTGACCTGCAACAGAATGTTCCTTGGATCCTTCTGTATGCAGATTATGTAGTGGTTGCAGATGTCACCCGAGAGAAACTCCAATGTCAAGACGAAGACTGGAATAACCGCCTCTCCCAGTATGACCTATGTCTGAATGTGAACAAGACGGAGTATCTGGAGTTAAATCCAAGCGATGGTACCATTCAAGTCGATGGACAAAATCTAGTCAAGACAGAATGCTTCAGGAACCTTGGATCTCGTCGGCAGAGTGATGGCAACTTCAATGATGACGTAAGAGCCAGGGTAAACGCAACCTGGTTGCGGTGGAAGGAGGTCACGGGTGTTCTTTGCGACAAGAAAATGCCACTTTGTATCAAATCGAAGATATATCGGACAGTGGTACGGCCAGTTACGCTGTATGGAGTTGAATGTCCACTAGGTTATCCGACAAAATTTCAGAACGTCACCTACACGCCATGGAAATGAGAATGCTCCGTTGGACAATGGGCATCTCCCTTATTGACCATGTCAGAAACGACACAATTCGGGAGCAAATGGGTGTCGCCCCAATTGTGGACAAAATGAGAGAGAAACGGCTGCGATGGTATGGCCATGCCCTGCGTGCAGCGCCTGATACTGTTACTAACTATGTCCTTAATTTTGAGGACAGAGGACGACCGGAGCAGCGTTGGCAAGACACAATAAATGGTGACTTAAAAATTACCGGCCTAAATCCAGCTGACGCACGAAACCGGACAAAATGGAGGCCAATGACCAAAAAAGCGGACCCTGCACAACGCTATGAAGAAGAAGAAGAAGAAGAAGAAGAAGAGGAGGAAGTTATATTCTTGTATTTTTAGAAATGTTTCTATTAAACAATTAGACATTAAAACAACGTTTAAGAAAGCAAAATGGATGTCGCGGTGTCTGAGCCGTCCAGCGAGCTTCCTTCTACACTCCCCCAGCGGAGCTAGAAACACCCACAGGAGCACCGGTAACCATTGATCATTGGTCACCAGATGCCCCATTATCGTGCAAACAATAATTAGAGAGACATGGTGACCTTCTATGCCCAAGATCGCGGGTTCAAACCCGGCTGAAGTCATCGGATTTTTTAAGAGCGTTAGAAACCCTCAGTATGCCTTTCTTTGGAGGGGAATTAAAGCCGGCGGTCCCATGTCAAAGATTTATGGCATGTTAAAGAACATTCCACTAATTACACCCGTGTGAAGCTAAATTATATGTTATCTTTGACTAACGCTCTTAGGTTCCAACAATCGTCGCCAGGAGCCGACAGTGGTGGCATCTAGTAACAAAGTGCAGAACTAGTTCGTCGTTGACTGTGGCGTTTGGTAGCAAAATTTGGAACTACTTGGAAATCGAATGTATGCAGTCCTTAGTTGAATTAGAAATAGATAACACACACTAATACAGTATTCACTAACGCCGGTTATCAAACAGACTCTACACACACCCAAAGTACACGGGGCTACATGACCGCATTGTCTCAGCCCCTAAACTGAGGAACCAACCAACCAATACTTAGTGAGACTTTCTACGTTCTGGGGAGGAAACATTTCACACAAGTGATAGGCTTTAAAGCTTCTTATTAATCCTTAGTTACTAGTTGTGTAAAGCTTGCGAGATTGAATTTGAGCCTACTAATAATCACAACCCGTCGTTGACGGGGTAATAGAGCAAACGACAACTTCTAGGTCATCTCCTCGAAACCGAAGTAAAGTCTCATCACGGATAAATGGAGGAGAGTCTTGCCCTCTAAATAGTGGAGTAGATTACACTAACTCGATGTGCACAGAGGACTTTTAGCCTACTTTTCACATTTTGTAAAAATGAGGGAAACAGTAGACTTATGAGATCGATCCGGGCAGATGAGTGTCCTTCTGTCTGTCTGTCTGTCTGTCTGTGTGTGTGTCCCTATCAACTCCTAAATGGCTGCAGCTATCGAAACCAAATTTGGTATGAGTAAAGAACTATACCTGAATATCTCAAGCCCATATTTGAAAATGATGTCAGTGCTACCAACTGCTGAAAACCCTCAATTGAAATTTGAGCTCCATGTTGGATATCATGGGAGCTATTCCAAAATTGGCACACATATAGATAATAATATTTCAGTTTAATTTCCAGGAGGCCATACATGACAGTGTTGCCAACATGATCCTAAGCCTGCTGATAAGTCCAATTTTTAAATGCATATAACTTCTACACCATCAATTGGATTTCAGCCAAATTTCGTATGCACCATGTGTGTATAAACAGATATGACTTAGAGTATTCTTAAGAGCCATCAAGGCTGCCAACTGTTAATAAATGCTCTCTCTATTTTTATCCAAATACCAATATATCAGAAAGTATGCAAGCCAACAGCTTTAAACTATGCCTCCCTGTCCTGAGCGAATCGTTTCATCTCTATATAGCTACCACACCCTACATTCGAGGCAATCTGTTTAAACATATTCTAACCTTGGTCTACCCCTACAGTTCTTGTCCTCGACCCTTCCTTACATAACTAAGCTTGCTATTCCTGGGTGTCTTAGTATGTGTCCTACCAACCTATCTCTTCTCTTCATTACATCTCTCCTCTCCCACTCGTCTTAATACCTCTTCGTTTGTAAGCCTATCTACCCATCTGATCTTCATCATTCTCCTGTAACACCACGTATCAAACGCTTCAATTCTCCTCTTTTCTGCTGCACCAATAGTCCACGCTCCAGACAAAGGCTTTCAAAAATGACTTCCTAATACCTAAATCTATATTCGATGTCAACAGATTCCTTTTTTGTACAAATACGGATATCCGTGAATTTTTCCCGCCCTTCATAAATATCACTTTCTCTGTCAGAAACCGTTCAGCAGTGATCCCAATGATTGGTGCTGGTTTTGCTTTTTTTGTGTCGTGTGGCCTTCTGAGAGACCGAGTGCAGGTCTTTCTAGTCGACGCTCTGCGCGTTGGGATGAGAGATGGAACGGATGAAGATGAATGAAATTGGGCAAGGGTGTGGAAGGAAGCGGCCGTGGCCTGTTAGAAGGCACCGTCCCAGCATTTGCCTGGTGTTGAAAATGGGGAAACCACAGAAAAAACAAGCGTAGTCCCTGCTGTCGGTATTGGTGCAGTAATGACGTTATATTGTAGAGCATTGTCTAGGATGTACGAGCCGAATGTGCTGATAGCTGTTTGAGGACGAGGCCTGAATTTAATTACAGTGCTCCATCACATCTGTCAATTGAGTGTTCACATCAAACTAAACATCGCCATCGGGATTCGATTCCAAGCCACATGGTGGGTGAGATAACCACTGCACTTCATTGGTATTTAGCGTTGAGCTATTTTCCAGTATTGCCTCATTTTATTACAACTTTTCAATCGGCCAATCCCAATTATTGGGAAATATGAAGTCAAAATTACCGTGTGTGTGTGTGTGTGTGTGTGTGGTGGGTGTGTCCCCATCTAATAACATCTAAACGGCCGGAACGATTTCAATGAAACTCGGTGAGGTCATAGCACCATTTACGCCGACCCCGACCGTGCCCTTCAAATTTTATTACGTCTCACCAATCCAACATGCCGGCTGTGTGAAATATTTCACCAGCATTCAATATCTCCGAAACTATTACCGACATCACCCTGAAATTTAGTACGGTGATAAAGGGCACTAATACAAGATCACATATGAGACTTATAAAAACCTGTTAACTAGAAAACCAACATGGTGGTCAAGCGAAGTTGAGACGTTTAAATAGCTTTTACTCGCGATTTAACCATCCAAACGCAATGAAACGTGGTACAGCAAATGTTAATACACATTGTAATGCACTGTCATCTAATTTAGTTCAATTGTTTACATAACCTCAATATGGCGGATGTGCAAAATATTTCACTGGCATTCTATATCTCCGAAACTATTACTGATATCACCCTGAAATTGTGTACGGTGATAAAGGGCACTACTACAAGTTTAGCTATGCAACTTTCAAAAACCTGTAGAGTACAAAACGAACATGGCAGCCAAGCGAAGTAGAAACATTTGAATATACTTTTCTCGCGATTTAATCATCTGAGCGCAGTGAAACTTGGTACGGTGAATGCTTATACAAATGTTAATCCACTGGCATCTAATTTATTTCAATTATTTCAAGTTCTTTTTTTTGTTTGTTCTTCTGTCCTAATCATGTGATTGCAGTTTGAATACTACACGTACACAATAATCTTCATGTAATAGTACATACCTCTAAGACCTACATATATAAAAAAAGACATGGCGATCATCCGTAATATTAGACGGTTCTCAATATCTACGAATCTATTACAGCAATCAAACTGAAAATTTGTATGTAGTTGGAGGCAATTAACATAAGTAGGATGTATGAACATAGGCTTTAGTTCTTCACAGAACTAGGCTACTTGTTTCATTTTTAGCCTACTTTCGATTTTTGCAAAAAATGAAAGTAACTTATGAGATCTACACGGGTCAAAAGTTGTCAGTCTGTCTGTGTGTGTGTGAGTATGTGTGCGATTGTGAATATCTGACCCTCACCCCTCCCCTCCCCCCGTCAATTCAAACATGACGAAACCAAATTGAACCAAATTTAATACAGAGGTAGCACTAGCAAAGGACACCTCAGTGTCATGTTTTATATCGCCGCCATCTTGACGGAAACGGAATGGCGGCCACCCAAATGTTAAAGCTCAAATCCAATTGCGTCTAACTTAATCATCTGATCTCTACCAAATTTCGCAACAATATACTTCATGTGGGGAGCGTCTTTTGTCCAAACTACACGGTCATCATCCAAATAGTTTGAAGATGGTGGCCGTGTATGTGTGCAATTTAGACACGACGAAACCAAATCGAACCAATTATATTAGTGTGAAACATCAATCAGCCAAAGTTATGTATTGGCACAGGATTAGTAGTTAAAAATTGATGGACAATCTCATTGAAGCGACTATTCTCATAGCACCGCATGAAGGTGAAGACGTACTACTTCTTCGGATACCACTCATCCCAACCGACATGGCGTTCCACTACAAACGACTTCAATTTCCAATACGCCTTGCATTCGCTATGACTACCAATAAAGTGCAAGTACAATCTTTGTAAGTATGCGATTTGAATTTAGAAGACGATTGTTTCTCTCATGGGCAATTATACGTCGCATGCTCCTGAGTCGGTAAACCATCTGATCTCTGTGTTTATGCAGAAAACGGACAAAAAAAGTAGTCAATCCACTAGCTTTACAATAACAAATGATTTCATGTGAAAAACATCGTTTTCTTCCTTTCCTTTCATTCCACAGCATAGACACAGTAACACAAGGCAGGATATTACATTGAATGCCGTGTTTTTTTATGAATCTATGTTCGCTACAATACTTTCATTTACATACCCATTTCATATCAGACTGAGCCACAGAGAATCGTGGCTGGGTTAAGCTAGATATAAGTAAGTTTGCCAAGATATCTATGGGACTAGTTGCACAGCGAACAGCGGAGCAAGAATGATGTGTGAGGATGTAAGTATTCGAAAATTATATTATAACAAGAAGTTCCGTGACGAACTAAAGAGCCTACTTTTCTTAAAATTAAGATCATGCCAGTGATTAATCTACAGATGAATCTATCTAGAATAATGACGAAATTAAGTTGGTAATATCAAAATGTGTAATTAGGTCGAAATATACCTGGTATAATGTAGCCTAATAGAGCACTACAGTTGGCAGCCCTGGTGACAGAATATATTCTTAGTTCCATCTCTTAATGTACAGAATCCAACATTTGGTTGAAATCCAATGGACGTTAAATGCAGTTATACATTGGATCTATCATCACGCGTAAAAGTATGTTGGCAACAATGTCATGTGTGTGCTGGTCAGAAATAATCTGAAATATCATGATATCTTATTGTGCCAATTTTGGATGAAATCCATTTGTTAGTAGAGAAGTTACATGTGTTTTAAATTTGGACCTATCAGCAGGTATAGAATCATGTTGGCAGCACTGACTTATATTAATTACTCCAAATTAATCTAGAATGTCAGGTGCTATACGTGTGCAAAGTATAGAGCAGTTGGCTTGCATACTTTCTGATATATTGATATTAGGGTTAAAAATTTAGGCAGCATTTATTAACAGTTGGCAGCCCTGGTGGCTCTTAACAATACTTATAGTCATATCTGTTTATGTACACACATTACTTACAAAATTTGGTTGAAATCCAATTGATAGTGTAGAAGTAATTTAATATGCATTTAAAAATTGGACCTATCAGAAGGCTTAAAATTATTTTGGCAACACTATCAGGTATGGCCTCCTGGAAATTAAACTGAAATAGTATTATCTACATGTGTGCCAATTTTGGAATAGCTCCCATGCATACCTTCCAAGATATCCAACATGGAGCTCAAATTTCCAGTGCGTTTTTTCAGCAGTTGGTAGCACTGACATCATTTTCAAACATGGGCTTGAGATATTCCGGTATACATCTTTACTCACACTAAATTTGGTTTCGATTGCTGCAGCCGTTTAGGAGTTGATAGGGGGGGGGGGGGGGGACACACACAGCCAGCCAGACAGAAGGTCAGACAGACAGACAGACACACATTTTCCCGGATCGATCTCATAAGTCTACTTTTTCCTCATTTTTGCAAAATGTGAAAAGTAGGCTAAAAAGGATTCATAAAATACTGGATACGTCTGAAAGTAGATGGAGGGGGTGAAATTCTAACGGTAGCCTACCTACACCAAAAAAAGCATCAGTAGAAAGGATACTGGGTGTAAAAACTAGGAATGGGGTACTTATGGGATGGGGACTTACGAACGGAGGATAGGGTGTGCAACAAAGTGTGTAGAACGATAAATGACAAGAGTTGTAGATACTCGGAGAAGAATGTGGTAACGGGAGAACCTTAACAGTGTTTTGTGAAATAAGGCAATTTAAGAGTATTGAGTCTGAAGGTCTAACGAAAAGAGAAATAAGAGGGATAATTTGGTGGCTAATGGAGGTGGCGTGTACAGGGCCGGATTTACCGTAAGGCAAAATAGGCACGTGCCTAGGGGCGCCGCAGTCCAATGGGCGCCGCTGCGGCGCCCCTTCGGTTAGGCAACCGGCAATGATCTGTACTGGAGGCGCCCCGAAGGGCACCACCGTCAGGCGCCCTCTTTGATACGGCTTTAAATGTGCTAAGTTAGGATTATAGCAGTATATATGCTAAAATAAATATTGAGAAATGAGCAGAGACATTTAGAAATAATATCGTGTCTTTGTCGCATGCCCTTCCACTTCGCTCTTCGTTATTCCGCTCGACGCCCTTTCGTCCCGACACGTGTGAGAGGGGCGGGGAGGCGGGCAAGCGGAGCTGTGCTGCGCGCGCTGTTGTTGCGGTAGCTGGGTTTGCTTGCATTGTAGCAGCATCGAAGTGCCCCCTTGCCTGTGCTGTGTGCGAGTTCGAGCTTGCGTTGTGTTGTGATGTGATCTGCGAGTAAATGTTTTAAACTATGGGCAGCAAAAATTTGTCTGGTTACCAAAACCGTGTCCGCAAAGCTGAAGATGATATGAAAGCCGAGGTTAAACTATCAAAATGTCGGAAAATAAATGAAATGTTTAGTGCCCGTGTGAATCCTACACCTCCAACGACAAATTCGGATAACAATAACAATTCATGCTCTGCGGTTCACGACATTGACTGCGATGGAATTCAGCAACTTGAGGCAAGCTACCGTACACGGATTACTTTGCGCAAAGTAGGCCTTTCCCAATAGGCGATTCCTTGATACACTGTTGCACAAAGTGACATACGTAAAACTCAGGCTGGCCTCGAAACCGTACCGTGCCTGCAGAGTATATTAAAAGTTGTTCTTTTTAAATTTTCTATGTTTAAGTGCTCTAATTAATACGGGATTTTCCTTTTCAGCTCCAACAAGGCAACATTGATGAAAACGAGAATGACAATTCTAGGACTACATTTAATTCAAATGACACCTTAGGGGGAGAAAGCAACAAAAAATTAAATTTGCCTCAGCGGACAAACAAAATGTTACGGCCAATGGTGAACCAAAAGAAAGGTTTCCAGGTTTTATGGCGAGCATCGGGCACAAGTCAGAGCAGCTTTTTGATGCAGTAAAGGCTAAGTTGGAAGATCTGGATTTGAAAGTGGAGGATATTCGAGGCCAATCTTACGATAACGCAAGTAATATGTCCGGCGAATATTCCGGGTTGCAAGCTCGAATAGCGGCCTCGAATCCCTTAGCTTTCTATGCACCATGCTCACCCCATTCACCAAATTTGGTTGGAACTCATGCAGCTGAATCTTGTTCATAATCTCTAAGGTTCTTTTAACAGCTCAAGAACTGTACAACTTTTTTACTGCTTCGACCTACCGATGGAAAATTTTAAAGAACTTTATCGCGCGCGTACTAAAAGGTCCGTCAGTGACTCGGTGGTCGGCACAATATGACGCTTGTCAAGCTCTGAGGGAAGGCTGGTGTGGCGTCGTGGCAGCTCTTGAGAGTATTCACGAAGACAGAAATCAAAAGACAAACACTCGAAGTGAAGCCAAAGGCATCTTAAGCAATATCCTACAATTATAAACTGCTTTCCTAGTTGTTTTTTGGAGTACCATTCTAAAAAGATTTAGCTTAATACTGTCAGCCAGAAGCTCCAAAAAGTTAGCACTAATTTGAGCACTGTGGTAGAATGTTACGCTTCGTTAGTGGAATTTGTGCAAAGTTTAAGAGATAATTTCGATGTCTATGAGAAAGAAGCCAAAGGATTAAGCGGCATTGTTCAATACTCCTACGACCTAAAGAGAAGACCGGAATGATGAGACAAAGCAAGGAGAATATGTACCGTCAGAGAGCTCAGAAAATTTTCGCGTCAATGTATTTTATGTAATTCTGGATGTACTAAGTGCTGAGCTTAAGAGGCGAAGTGAGGCTTACAAAGTCCTCCATAAGAGATTTTATTTTCTAGAAAACCTGTTAGACCTAGATGGACCAATGATTAAAAAAATCGCTGGCGATCTCTCAGAAATGTATGTGGATGACTTAGAAAATGCACTGGCTGACGAGTGCTTGCATTTAAAGGAACATTTAAAAATTGCAGATTTTAAAGGTAAGACAGCCTCTGAGCTCAGCCCTTTCCTTCATGAAAAAGATTTACACGATATGTACCCGAACGTAAACATTGTTTTATTACGGATACTTCTCACCATTCCAGTGACCAATTGTTCTGGAGAAAGATCATTTTCGGTACTGAATCGCGTCAAGAACTACTGTATTTGCGGTCAGTCACTAAAGAAGAAAGGTTAAACTCTATTGCACTCCTAGCGATTGAAAAAGATATGACGATAAACTTGAACTGCGGTGCCATAATTAATGAATTTGCTGAAAAGAAGGTAACTTTTGAAGTAGTTCTCGTTGTGCTCGAGGCAGGCCCCGTTATGTCTTAATTTATGTTTTAATCTGCAATTTAATTTCTCTAAAAGATATTGCAGGAAGATATGCAGTTGGATTTGTATTTTAGAGGCGCTTTGTTCAATTTAAAATGTCGTTCGTACCACTGCTCTTCATGCGTTTTAAAATTAGTGTGTGATCTACTATTTTTTTAAAATATATTTCGTGTTACCGCAGTTCATTCAGTTACAGCAGTAAATTATGTTTTTATTTTTGAAGCTACTCTTCAGTTTTGTTGTATGAATTAAGGCTAGACATTATTTTGGAAAGGGTATTCATAAAGTGTTTTGGTTGCATAAAAGTTAAACTGTTTCATGTAGTTTTACTCCAAGCTGTTTTTTGTTGTTGTTGATTGAATTGACTATTTTCCCGGCGTAAAAATTCAAGCATAAAATTATGCTGCCAGCCATATATATGTTCATTCCTTTTTTCCGAACCTTACCACATGCGAGTGGCTATACCTTATCATAAAAATCGGGGGGGGGGGGGGGGATGGTGCTCAAGTGAGGAGGGGCGCTCAATGGAGAGGTGCCTATAGCGTAACTTTGGGTAAATCCGGCCCTGGGCGTGTATAGGTACAAAGCATTGAGAGAAGTAGGAAAAGAAGACCTCAATTGTTGATTTTTGCCATTATGAGCTTGTACACTGCCCCCCATGTACTTCGGTGTGTGTAGAATTTGTGTAAATAGGTTATGAATATTCCCGAATGGGAACATGATGTTATTTCCGTTTGAGCAGATGAATTATCAATTAATATGATAAAATTGGTCCGGTTAACTCAAACATAAAATGACAGCGTTTCGCCCCAGTGTGCCGTTGGGCTCGTCAGTTGGTACAGACACACCTCACCAATACGCGAGGCTAGCACATACTGAGAAGGCCATCACAAGTAGTATTGACGTCACGAGTGATGCCAATGTGCTACGGAAGTGTAGCTCCCTTTATACAACAAAAGCCTTACCTTGGCAATCCAAATAGGTTATAAATATTCCCGAATGGGAATATGATGATATTTCCGTTTGAGCAGATGAATTATCAATTAATATGATAAAATTGGTCCGGTTAACTCAAACATGAAATGCCAACTGACGAGCCCAACGGCACACTGGGGCGAAATGCTGGCATTTTATGTTTGAGTTAACCGGACCAATTTTATCAAATTGATTGATGAATTTGTGTAAGTACAAACTATTTGACCGACTAAAGAGCAATTCTGTTGATTCATTATACAGGCATTACTGAAAATGGCTTCTAGCATTTCAATATGTTGCACCAAGCAATACTTGTTAACTCAGTGTTTCTTAGTCATATCTCAGCTCCGAACTAACGTAAAGGCATCGTTACGTTCCACTTGACGTTACAGTGCAACACTAGAGCTATCTAGCGGGCAGAAATGAAATCACTTTAACTAGCCAATCATAGGCAGCCTTTCAACTTGATATAACACGACAAATCGAGTTTGGTTTGCTAAGTCGCGACATCACGAACGAAACTCGATTTGGCGTGATAATATCGATTAGAATGGCTGCCTGTGATTGGCTAGTTAAAGTGATTTCACTTCTGATCGCTAGATAGCTCTAGCGTAGCACTGAAACGTCAAGTCGGAAGTAACGTGGGCATTACTATAAACTTTGATTTTTATCTCAGTATAGACTACTTTCGAAGAGGATTTTTATCTCAATATAGGCTACTTTCGAAGAGGATTTTTATCTCAATATAGGCTACTTTCGAAGAGGATTTTTATCTCAATATAGGCTACTTTCGAAGAGGATTTTTATCTCAATATAGGCTACTTTCGAAGAGGATTTTTATCTCAATATAGGCTACTTTCGAAGAGGATTTTTATCACAATATAGGCTACTTTCGAAGAGGATTTTTATCTCAATATAGGCTACTTACGAAGAGGATTTTTATCTCAATATAGGCTACTTTCGAAGAGGATTTTTATCTCAATATAGGCTACTTTCGAAGAGGATTTTTATCTCAATATAGGCTACTTTCGAAGAGGATTTTTATCACAATATAGGCTACTTATGAAGAGAATTTTTATCTCAATATTGGCTACTTACGAAGAGGATTTTTATCTCAATATTGGCTACTTTCGAAAAGGATTTTTATCACAATATAGGCTACTTACGAAGAGGATTTTTATCTCAATATAGGCTACTTACGAAGAGGATTTTTATCACAATATAGGCTACTTTCGAAGATGATTTTTTTCACAATATAGGCAACTTTCGAAGAGGATTTTTATCACAATATAGACTACTTTCGAAGAGGATTTTTTATCTCAATATAGGCTACTTACGAAGAGGATTTTTATCTCAATATAGGCTACTTTCGAAGAGGATTTTTATCACAATATAGACTACTTTCGAAGAGGATTTTTATCTCAATATAGGCTACTTTCGAAGAGGATTTTTATCTCAATATAGGCTACTTACGAAGAGGATTTTTATCTCAATATAGGCTACTTTCGAAGAGGATTTTTATCACAATATAGGCTACTTACGAAGAGGATTTTTATCTCAATATAGGCTACTTTCGAAGAGGATTTTTATCTCAATATTGGCTACTTTCGAAAAGGATTTTTATCACAATATAGACTACTTTCGAAGAGGATTTTTATCACAATATAGACTACTTTCGAAGAGGATTTTTTTTATCTCAATATAGGCTACTTACGAAGAGGATTTTTATCTCAATATAGGCTACTTACGAAGAGGATTTTTATCACAATATAGGCTACTTACGAAGAGGATTTTTTATCTCAATATAGGCTACTTACGAAGAGGATTTTTATCTCAATATAGGATACTTATGAAGAGGATTTTTATCTCAATATAGGCTACTTATGAAGAGGATTTTTATCACAATATAGACTACTTTCGAAGAGGATTTTTATCACAATATAGACTACTTTCGAAGAGGATTTTTTATCTCAATATAGGCTACTTACGAAGAGGATTTTTATCTCAATATAGGCTACTTACGAAGAGGATTTTTATCACAATATAGACTACTTTCGAAGAGGATTTTTATCTCAATATAGGCTACTTTCGAAGAGGATTTTTATCTCAATATAGGCTACTTTCGAAGAGGATTTTTATCACAATATAGGCTACTTTCGAAGAGGATTTTTATCTCAATATAGGCTACTTACGAAGAGGATTTTTATCTCAATATAGGCTACTTTCGAAGAGGATTTTTATCTCAATATAGGCTACTTTCGAAGAGGATTTTTATCTCAATATAGGCTACTTTCGAAGAGGATTTTTATCACAATATAGGCTACTTATGAAGAGAATTTTTATCTCAATATTGGCTACTTACGAAGAGGATTTTTATCTCAATATTGGCTACTTTCGAAAAGGATTTTTATCACAATATAGGCTACTTACGAAGAGGATTTTTATCTCAATATAGGCTACTTACGAAGAGGATTTTTATCACAATATAGGCTACTTTCGAAGATGATTTTTTTCACAATATAGGCAACTTTCGAAGAGGATTTTTATCACAATATAGACTACTTTCGAAGAGGATTTTTTATCTCAATATAGGCTACTTACGAAGAGGATTTTTATCTCAATATAGGCTACTTTCGAAGAGGATTTTTATCACAATATAGACTACTTTCGAAGAGGATTTTTATCTCAATATAGGCTACTTTCGAAGAGGATTTTTATCTCAATATAGGCTACTTACGAAGAGGATTTTTATCTCAATATAGGCTACTTTCGAAGAGGATTTTTATCACAATATAGGCTACTTACGAAGAGGATTTTTATCTCAATATAGGCTACTTTCGAAGAGGATTTTTATCTCAATATTGGCTACTTTCGAAAAGGATTTTTATCACAATATAGACTACTTTCGAAGAGGATTTTTATCACAATATAGACTACTTTCGGAGAGTTTTTTTTATCTCAATATAGGCTACTTACGCAGAGGATTTTTATCTCAATATAGGCTACTTACGAAGAGGGTTTTTATCACAATATAGGCTACTTTCGAAGATGATTTTTTTCACAATATAGGCAACTTTCGAAGAGGATTTTTATCACAATATAGGCTACTTTCGAAGATAATTTTTTATCTCAATATAGGCTACTTTCGAAGAGGATTTTTATCACAATATAGGCTACTTACGAAGATGATTTTTTTCACAATATAGGCAACTTTCGAAGAGGATTTTTATCTCAATATAGGCTACGTACGAAGAGGATTTTTATCTCAATATAGGCTACTTACGAAGATGTTTTTTTTCACAATATAGGCAACTTTCGAAGAGGATTTTTATCTCAATATAGGCTACTTACGAAGAGGATTTTTATCTCAATATAGGCTACTTACGAAGAGGATTTTTATCTCAATATTGGCTACTTACGAAGAGGATTCTTATCTCATTATTGGCTACTTACGATGAGGATTTTTATCTCAATATAGGCTACTTACGAAGAGGATTTTTATCTCAATAATGGCTACTTACGAAGATGATTTTTAGAATACTCGACAGTAGACCTAAGGTGTCTGACAAATGGTTCAGCGAGGTGTGGAAGGATCCTCATCGGGGCATAAGGAGCTCGCTAAGAGCACCAGATTCCCGAATTTCAAAGGAAATGCACTCATGCCTTCCAGCTTGATTATAGGATCTTCATCAGGTTGGACTAAAGTCGGAGGACATTTCAAACCGCACTAATTTTTGGTCAGTTATCGACAAATTTCAAGGATTCCACGACAAACCAAAAATGAACAGGTGTTGGACGGAAGAACGAAGACTGGCTGCCATAGAAAGAATGCGAAAATTTTGGGCGGCGAAGAAGAGTTCCTATAATGTGTAATTGTTTTCTAACGTGATCTTAAAAAAAAAAGAAGGAAGATTGTAGTTTTACGTGACCGTGAATCTCGTGATTATGAGCCATGGGCGTGGTCTTTTAAGGCCGTATACGAAAATATAGATATATATGGGCTACTTTCAACAACATTCCTTGCATGCGTGTTTTACATATGACAAGATGTAAAATTCGAGAAAATCCATATTTTGAAAGAACATTTAATAAAGTAGAAGATTTCCTGTATTTTTGAAACTTTTTAGTAAAAATGTAGACATAGTTAAATGAAACAAATCCTTTCCAAATAAGTAGACATGGCAACACTGCACTGAATGTGTCGTGTGGAATGACAATCTGCCACTGCCACTGTACCTCACTAATGACATCACATCAGTTTGATTGAGCGCGCTTCGCTGATTGAATTCACTTGGTAAATAACGGTATCGCGTGACACTGAAGAGACCTGTCGTAAGTCAAGTTTTGTGGACAGGCTCGCGGGACTAGCTCGTATTCTCACGAGAGAAAGGAGTTCACAGGGAAGTTCTTGATTTGTTAGCACACAACTGATTGACCGCAGTGGACTCTGTATTCCCAAATCAGATTTTCCCTGTCCTGAGCTAATCGTTTCATCTCTACATAGCTACCACACCGTACATCTGAAGCAATCTATTTAAGATATACTAACCTTCTAACTTCTCTATTCCTGGGTGTCTTAGTATGTGTCCAAACCAACTTTCTCTTTTCTTCATTAGCAGTCACCACGAACAACTCTCCTCACCTACTCGTCTTAATACATCTTTATTTGTTACCCTATCTGTTCTTCATCATACCCCTGTAACAACACATTTCAAACGCTTCGATTCTCCTCCCTTCTGCTGATCCAACAGTCCAAGTTTCACTTCCATAGAGTGCCACACTCCAGACAAAGCCTTTCAAAAATTACTTCCAAATGCCTAAGCTAAATCTATATTCGATGTCAGTAGAATCCTTTTCAGTAGAATTGCTTTCCTTGCCTGAGCCAACCTTTTTTATATCCTCTTTGCTTCGTCCATCACTGGTTATTTTGCTTCCTAATTAACAGAAGTCTCTTGGTTCCTTTAGCTTCTCATATGCCAATTTTACGTCCATAGGAGTTTCTGATTTATTTCGGCTGCATTCCAATATTTGTTTTACATTTATTGATTTTCATCATCAATTGTAGCTAAATCACGAAATTTAAACAAAATCACCAACAATTTCCAGGGAATTCACTAAATCGTTTATTATTATTATTTATTTCAAAACAGACATCTAATCCATGGATAGTGATGGAGCAGTACATAAAATATTTATTTAGCGACAGAGAAATGAATTGCCTATACTTACAAGATATGTGTGAACAGAATACAAAGAGACATAACTGAATGTTGTTGTTTGAGTCTTCAATCTTTTGACTGGTTTGATGCAGCACTCCATGCCTCCCTATCCTGAGCTAATCGTTTCATCTCTACATAGCTACCACACCCTACATCCGAGGCAATCTGTTTAACATATTCTAACCTTGGTCTACCCCTACAGTTCTTGTCCTCGACCCTTCCTTACATAACTAAGCTTGCTATTCCTGGGTGTCTTAGTATGTGTCCTACCAACTTATCTCTTCTCTTCATTCGCAGTGGCCAGAAACATCTCTCCTCTCCCACTAGTCTTAATACCTCCTCATTTGTAACTCTACCCATCTGCTCTTCATCATTCTTCTGTAACACCACATTTCAAACGCTTCAATTCTCCTCTTTTCTGCTGCACCAATAGGCTAAGTTTCACTTCCATAGAGCGCCACGTTCCAGACAAAGGCTTTCAAAAATGACTTCCTAATACCTAAATCTATATTCGATGTCAACAGATTCCTTTTTTGTAGAAAGGCTTTCCTTGCCTGAGCCAACCTACTTTTTATATCCTCTTTGCTTCGTCCATCACTGGTTGTTCTGCTTCCTAAGTAACAGAAGTCTCCTACTTCCTTCAGCTTTTCACCTGCCAATTTGATCTCCATAGAGGATTCTGATTTATTTCGGCTGCATTCCAGTATTTTTGTTTTACATTTATTAATTTTCATCATGAATTCCTTCCGTAAGACGGAATCCATACCATTCAAAAACTCATTCAAATCCTCAGGCTAGTCGGCCAAGATGACGATGTCATCAGCAAATCTCAGAGTTGAAATTATTTCTCCTTGAATCTTCACTCCCACTTTAAATTTTTCTCCAATTTCCTTCATTGCTTGTTCAATGTAAAGATTGAAAAGTATGGGTGATAAGTTGCAGCCTTGCCTTACACCTTTCTGAATACCAGCTTCTCTCTCATGTCCTTCAGCTCGAATGACTGCTGTCTGGTTCCTGTATAGATTGTATATCACCCTCCTATCCCTGTACTTTATTCCAATAGATTTCAAAATGTCAAACAATTTAGTCCAATCAATGTTATCAAAAGCCTTTTCTAAGTCTACAAATGCCATGAACGTTCTCTTATCTTTCCTTATTCTACCTTCCAAAATCAGCCTAAGACTTAGTACAGCTTCCCTTGTTCCTACATTTCTCCTGAAACCAAATTGGTGTTCACCCAACTCCGTTTCTATCTGGCTTTCAATCCTCTTGTAAATTATTCTAGACAGGATCCATAACTGAATAAACGTTTATAATTTCAAGTACTCAATACTTTTACTTTTACATTCTTATAGAGAAGGAGTCTCTCGTATGGACTCAGGGAGACTGTTGGAGTATAAGGTGCGTTCAAAAAGTAACGAGCCGGAGGCTGTAATGCGCAAACCGGTGACGACATCGGCTAATCGTGGCGTGTGTAACGAGGTGTGGTTCCGACCAGAGCCTGGAAGGTCACAGCCCGTAGCTAGAGGGCACGCGTTCACGTCACGTGACTATACAAAGCGAGCAGCAGCATGCATCAATCGTCCAACCAAGACCAAGACAGTAGGCCATTCAACATGCTTCCTGGTGTGGTTGAAGACTGCGGGGCACCCATTGGGCACACACTTTGCGCAAGTGCAGTCGTTCCTTCATGATGGTGTGCACACTTCCGACGCTCAATCCGACCACGGCGGCTATGGCGTTCACTGTCACTCGGCGGTCTTGGGTAATGAGTGTATCAACCGGCTGGACGTTGTCATCGGTAATGCAGGGGGGTGCCCCAGACCGGGCATCATCGGCTAACGACACCCGTCCTTCCCTGAAGCGCTTGTGCCACGCCTTGACCCTTGCAAGGTACATGCAGTGTTCGCCGTACACTTGTGACATTCGGCGATGAATGTCCGTTCCCCCTACTCCTTTCGCTGTCAGAAACCGAACAACACATCTTTGCTCTTCGTTTGACGCCTCCATGTCTCTGTTTGCAATGCGACTGTCAGCGTTGGACGATTGATGCATGCTGCTGCTCGCTTTGTATCGTCACGTGACGTGCACTCGTGCTCTCTAGCGACGCGACGGGCTGAGATCTTCCACGCTCTGTTCGGAACCACACCTCGTTACACACGCCACGATTAGCCGATGTAGTCACCGGTTTGCGCATTCCAGCCTCCGGCTCGTTACTTTTTGAACGCACCTTATATGGAGCAATGCTACAAGGAGTTGTTACCATACTTGGATGAAAGAGTAGGGTTACAATACATTTTGTTAGCTCTTCTTGTACCATGCGCATGGAAATCAGAACTCAACTTACACAGTGTATTGGAGTTGAGCTACCTTATTTTCATTTTATACTGTATGGTTGCAGAAGCTCTATTACGGAGATTATTTAGAAATAGAATATTACTACAACTGTTTGCTTACCGTAGTGTTAAAATGGGTAGATCGAACATTATCTTTAGTGCTATTTTACGCGATATGTTGACGATTTAAAGCATTATTTATTACAGCATGCCCAGATGTAGATCATTTACCTAAGATGGTCTTTAATTAGAGTGTGAAGAATACTCTTCAATAGTCCTCGAGAAGATTTGTATTTGAGACGACTTAATACCAATGGCTGGAACTACATTAACACAAATGGTCGTAATAGGGTCATTCCAAGATAGTGATTCATTTATGGTAAGACCAAGATATGTTGTTGTTTCATCATGAAGTTTCAAAGTTATGCCAGGTGGAAGATATCATTAATAATAACAATAATAATAATAATAATAATAATAACAATAATAATAGGGGAGACTGTTGTACCTTGGATCACTTTTCAAAAGATCTTTTAAAATGGCAGCCTCTTTTTGTTAGTTTATTTGTCTCACAAACCTCACATATCAAACACACAATTATCTATCACAATAAATCCATTTAAACCTCATCATTGAAATTTACATTTTTAAATCACTTTTTTCTTTAAGATGTACAAGTGTTCAAAGGTACAAGACCATCGTGTACCTTGGATCAAAACGTCTTGTACCTTGGATCACACATTTTGTACACTGCACATCACAATAGTTTTACGTTTTATATGATTGCAATTGTGAACATGCATCACTGCATAACAATACTAGGGCATTTGACTTGTTGTGTAAACAAAATCAGTTTATTTTACATTGTAGTTCGAAAAATCTACCTGAAACCATAACTGTTCAGCTACTCGAGCAGAACCTGTTGATTCAACTGGTTTAGGAAGTTTAGCAAATATATCTAATTTATTATTGGGGAACAAGTTAGATCTGAACCTTCCGATGCGCATGTGCGTCCAGTTGCATTACGTCATCCCCCTGCCTGGATTCTTTGTCAACCAGTGAGCACATACTTCATCACGCGCTGGTTAGATGTTGCCAAGTAGTCGTTATTCCCAACACCTTGGCACGGTACAGATGCTGTCAAGGCAAGCGAAGCACGACTGAGCAGCTCTGTTCTATGACAAGCATGGCAACAAGCTTGCTGTCAGGAGTGTGTGAAGTGGGCGGGCTCTCAGTTCATTACCACCAATACCAATGCTATGTCACTGAGAATGCTCCTATTCGATACTTTAGGCTTGCATAATATAACCACGACGAGCAGCGAGCAGCCCCAAACAGTTGTTGCACCAAAGAGGGGAAATCGCATTTGCGCCTAGTGATCCCACTACTTCCCCTCCTAGACGAGACTCCGCCATGACAGGCCAGATCTAACTTGCCACGCTTATAACGTCAAACACAACTTCAGATTCGCAAACAAATTTACTGCTTCCTCAAATATGTTTATAGAACTTTATCTGAAATTCGAACCCATGAAGCTCTTGGGAAACTATTTCCCCAACAAAATGTTCGGTTGCTCCTTTTTTTTTTTGTAAACTGAACCAATACACAATCATCTTGTTGAAATGTTTCTCTCTCGAACTGTAGTTCATGGTTTGCCTCAGTTACTTCTTGATTTAGAAACTCCAACAGTGTAGCTCTATTCTCGTCATCTGTTGAATCTACTGTAGTTTTATCTACGTCATCCAAGTCAGAGTCACTGTCAAATATTAATTGCTTAATGACCTTACGTTTCCGAGGTTTTTGTTGGTTTGACAACACTTTAGGCTCGATGTTTTTAACTCTTCTTTAACTTTTGTTTCCGGATTTCTACCTTTTCAGGAGTGTCTGTTACAATTCTGGTGCTGCCTGGTTTCCTTCCCTTTTTTCTTATTCTTCCTTGCTGTGGCCTTTGGAAATGGTTGAATTTGTTCTGGTGTTAGTATAGGGCTACTTACAGGAATATGATTTTTCTCATTTATTGCCATGTTTGTCATCTCCTGAACCCTTGAAAGATTTCAAATGGCGTATCAGTGTAGCCAATTTCACTTTATACACCTTGCATGCATCTCTAATTGATATTTGTTTATCTGGCGGTGCACGGACAGCTTCAACAGCGTTCCACATTGCCTCAGAATCAACAGGAGGCCGTTTATTGCCAGATTTACATCTTGACATTGTTACCCAAAACAAAATATCAAAGAGTATGAACATCGTGTACCTTGGAGCAGTGATTCAAGGTACAAGATGAAATTGTGATCCGAGGTATATGAGGGAGCTCTTTGGAATAAAAAAGGCGGGCAAACCTACAGGTTATGTTTAAACCAACAATATACCATGTAGATATACTCGCCAGACAACAAAGAATCTAGAGGCGTTTGTAAGTGTTAATAGTTCGTTGCAAAAGGAAGACGATAACTGAAAACCAAAACTCTTACTTTATTCACACAAAATTTTGTTTCGAAATTCAGCTGCTCTACGAACATGCAAGCAAATCAGACACAGGTTATAACTGCCCTCTGGTGGGTTGTACATATACTACTATGGTTATTTTCTCCTAGGTAGCAGCACATACTTAGAAACAAAACGGTGATCCGAGGTACATTATACTCCTGGTACAACAGTCTCCCCTAATAATAGTAATAACAATAATAATAATAATAATAATAATAATAATGGGTCCCAGGAATCAACCTGGGAGGAGTCCTTACGGCTCTGGGCTAATGGGAGTGAAATGCGTTGTTGCATGTCAGCTGCGACTTAAACATATTGGATTCAGCAAAAGAATCCAACTTAGCCTCTTTCACTCCAACTCCAGCATGTAACCTACAAGAGGTGCCCCCTGTTAAGCCGAGCAAGCCAGTGGAAGGTTGGGTAACCAATCCCAGCGGGAAGCTGGGTCGGCGAGCCGATCAGTGCTGGGGACTCCAAGGCTCACAACCTTGGCAGTACATTGGTCAGTGTGCAATATCACTGGCCCCCTATCTACAGTTTTTTCAACTGTGGAAAGCATGGAGGAAACGTCTGCTGAAGCAACTACCCCAGGTGGTAACCAATCCACCGTCGTCTTTCACGACGCATGCAGGCCTTCGGACTCTGGGGAGCCTGCAACGACATGCTTGGAGGTATCGGAGACTCCTACAAACAAGATCAGACACAAACGACGCAACTTCTTCGCAACATTCAACGTGAACTCCCTTATGAAGGTCGGTAAATTGAAACAACTGATTGACACCCTACAACATCATCAAATCCTGATCGCAGCAATTCAGGAAACAAGGTTTGTTGATGCAGAAGCTTTTGACTCCCAGGGGTATAGAATCTTCAAAGGTAAAGTCGGAAAACGTGTAGTAAAATCCATCCCCCACCTTGGCACAGGATTTGTGGTCAGTAAGAAGATTTTAGAGTCCATCACCAACTTCACGTCCCCCAACAGTCGAGTCTCGATCCTTTCGTTTCGAAGCACAAATAAAATCTACACCGTGGTGAACGTCCATGCCCCAATTAATCAAGCTAACAGAATCGATCCACAAGGGACGGAAATATTCTGGGAAGAGCTTGAAGATATTCTATCCAAGATTCCCAAGTAAGACATCATCGTCCTTCTTGGGGACTTCAATGCTCAGCTCGGTAAGGAAAATAAATTCAAGAATATTATCGGAGAATACCCGGCCCACAGAAGAACAAACCGCAATGGAGAAAGGTTAGTGGAGTTATGCAAGGCGTTCAACCTAGTGATGAAGTCAACCGCTTTCAAACGACTTCCTGCAAAACAGAAAACATGGAAATCCCCATCTCGGCGAATTCCAAATAGACCACGTTGCTATTTCTCGTAAATCTCGTAGAGAAATCCAGAATGTAAAAGTCTTAAGAAGCGCGAATCTTGACTCTGATCACTATCTTTCAAAGATAAAATTAAAACTTCTTCCAAGATCCACCAAGAGATTTCAGGGAAGAAAGATCAACAGGTTTGATGTGGAAATACTGAAAACACAAAGCGAATTCAGTCAGAAACTTGAAACACTTGAGCCACAGAATTGGGAACAACTCAAAGAAGCAATTCCTGAAACGGCACAGGAAACCATCCCACTGACTAAGTTGAGGCGGCATCCTTGGTGGACTAATGAATGTGACGATGCCATTCACCAAAGGCGGCTTGCCTGGTTGCGATGGAACAAACAGAAGAATGAAGTAAACAGAGAGAGATTCCTGGTCGTGAGAAAGCAGGCTGATAAAACCATACGCGGGATAAAACGAGCATTCCAAAAAAATCAGTTGGCACAGATAGACCAAGATTTTAAAAAGAACAACACCCGTGATTTCTATAAAACCTTCAAGCAAAATCTCAGTAAATACACACCACCCAGTCTTCACTTTAGGAATCCCGATGGGAAAGTTGCTTACAATGACAAACTGCCAGATCCTGGCGAAATACTTTGAGTCCCTTATCAATTGTGAGGCTCCAACATCGAAATTTTCCTTTCACAGTAATGTGCTCGTCAATCCGGACTCAAGTCCACCAACTAGGGAAGAAATCAAGCAGATCATTCACTCACTTAAGAACAATAAAGCACCAGGTGAGGATTCAATAGTTGCCGAACTCTGGAAATACGCAGGTGAAAAACCAGTCGACAAGCTAACGGATATCATCCGGGAGATTTGGGAAACAGAAAAACTGCCCAGTGATTGGACATCGGCCCTAATTCATCCCCTGCACAAGAAAGGTGATAAAGCGGACGTAAACAACTATCGTGGCATATCACTCCTCTCGAAAACATACAAGATTCTCGCGAAAGCGCTTCAAACGAGAGCGGAAGCACAGCTCGATCAACACCTGGGCGAATACCAAGGTGGATTTCGAAAGGGGCGCTCTTGTGTTGAGCAAATCATGAATCTAAAATCAATTATATCGTACATGAATCTGAGAAGTAAGAAATTTGTTGTGACTTTTGTTGATTTCAAGAAGGCTTACGACTCGCTGGATCGAAGTACCCTGATCCAGGTTTTAAGAGAAATTGGTTTAGATAATAAGACAAGAGCAATCATTCACCAATCCCTATTGGATATGGCTTCCAAAGTGAAATTCAGGGGAGAGATTTCTGAATCCTTCGCAATACGGACAGGGGTGAGACAGGGAGATGGGCTCTCGCCTCTTTTATTCAACTGTGTTCTTGAGAAAGTTATTCGAGAATGGCGTAAAGAATTGTGTAAGGATGGTATAGAGAATGGGGTCAGACTAGGTTGTAAGAACAAAAACCTGACAATCGACTGTTTAGCTTTCGCAGATGATGTTGCAATTTTCTCTAATTCTCTTGACACAGCCACACAACAAATCAATCAATTACAGGTGCAAGCAGCAAAGGCAGGTCTTCAGATTTCGTTTGAGAAAACGCAGTTTATAACGAACATCAAGTCGGAACCCAGAGAACTTACGGTGAATGGAGGACAAATAACACAGGTAGAGAAATTCAAATACCTGGGTGAATGGATTGAGCCCAACATTCGTGAAAAGGAAGCCTTCGTGTCACGGATTAACGAAATGGAAATGGCTTACCATTTAACCAAAGACATTTACAAATCACGATCAATGTCCTTCAAGGCCAAACTGAGGCACTTCGTTACCGTTATTCGCCCGGAGGCGTTATATGCACCAGAATGCCTGGCGATGAATAAGAAAGGCCTGGCAGAACAACTCGAAGCCAAAGAGAGGAAGACTCTGAGAAAGATCTTGGGCCCGGTCAAGGAACGAGGAGAGTATAG
Source organism: Meconema thalassinum (assembly GCA_946902985.2). Lineage (NCBI taxonomy): Eukaryota > Metazoa > Arthropoda > Insecta > Orthoptera > Tettigoniidae > Meconema > Meconema thalassinum. The sequence continues at coordinate 2,125,119,252 of OX336388.2, forward strand.
AAGACGACACAACGATGAACTCTATCTACATGTGGAGAAAATAACGGACACCATTCGCAAAAGAAGACTCTCCTTTTATGGCCATATAACACGAATGAACTCCGGAAGATTGTCCAATCGAATCTGTGCCTACTTTGTGGGAAAGAAAACCAAAGGGATCTGGTTTACAGAGGTGGAAAAAGACCTACAAGAACTGGGGATATCACATGAGGACGTCTTGGAACGTGACTCTTTGAAGAAGAAACTTGGGGAGATACAGAGTTTTCAGCCAAAACCTATATTAAAAACCGGCAAGAAGTGGACCGAAGAACGAAGGGAAGCTCACCGAAAAAGAATGCGCGAATACTGGGCCAATATGAAAGAACGAGGGAAAAGACAGTTGAAATAACGTGGTCCATAGACGACCGAAACGATAAAAAAACAATAATAATAATAATAATAATAATAATAATAATAATAATAATAATAATAATAAAAATTACGAGCCTTACAGTAGTCGCATACGATGTGTAACATCTGACATAGAAGAAACCTCACGTGAAATTGTTGATACACCGGTATTTTATAGTATTATTGGCACAAATATTAATCTATTGTAAAAGGGAGTGTTTTACAGATATTGTAGTTTATAATACGGAACTCAGTTTATTAGATGATTTGTAGTTTCCACCAGCACTAGCCTAAATAAAAAATACGATATGGATCAACTAGGTTAATAGACGCGACAGCGCTCATAACCTTAAATTCCTTATAAACAGGCCCTCTTGCTTCACAGACCAACACGTAATTTCATTTCATTTCTGTTAAAATGAGTCATATTGATATGATAAATATCGTTTAAAATGATAATCTGGTAGCAAAAATATCTAACCCGCCCAGGATTCGAACCCAAGGTTGCTAGATTCAGAGTCACACGCACTGACCCCACGGCTATTTCGACTACCCAAATACTGTGCACAAGATGGTTACTTATTTCCATGTTCCAATAATACTGCATTGCGGAATTAAGTTTCATTTATATTTTGCTTGTTTCGATAATGTTCCTGCGTGAAATCGAGTTTAAAATGCCTTATGAATAGGCCCTCTTGTGAGTAAAGAGAATATATTGAGTAATAGTTCATGAAGGCTTGCTCAATTCTCGCATAACCACAACGATTATATTATATTGATGACTGCATTACCGTTATGTGGGTTAATATTTGAATAGCCATTGTGCAGAAACATAATACTGGCAATGCTGACTACTTACAATGTTTGATATTAAGGCATTTTACTATTTAAATACTGATACGAAGACTTCGAACATGTACCATGTCATTTGTTTCAATCAATTGACACCAGAGTTCGCATGAGCGTTTTCCGTTCAGTATATCATATACATTCCACATGGCCGAGAGTGCGTCATGGTATCAATTTCCGACACCGCGCGCTGACTGTTTCTCTTACCAGTGCCAGCTGGATCGATCAATCGAGTTGGCAGTGCATCTTATACTTCCGTTCGATCCACCACTGCCAGCTAGGGCACACTTCCGTTCTTTCGATCGAGCGGGCAGTGTATACTTCCGTTTTCCACCACTGCCAGCTAGTACACTTCCGTTCGATCGATCGAACGGGCAGTGCATACTTCCGTTTTCCACCACTGCCAGCTAGTACACTTCCGTTCTATCGATCGAGTGGGCAGTGCATACTTCCGTTCGATCCACCACTGCCAGCTCGATCGTTCCGATCCACTTCCGTCCCCAATTTTCAAAATCACTCCCACAAAACTATCCAGCAACCGAGCGGAAAGATGTTACACATCAAAAATATAGAAATGGCAAATGACTCTTTAATGGACATAACTGTTCAGTAAGACTTGAAAATAAGACCGCAGTCAGGATTCAAACCCCAATCTCGTACTGTCTAGACGAGCGGACTCACTGTCATTACCGTTTGTAAACGAACAGACGACACGATATCATTGGACTGCGGTCTTGTCCTGTACTGCAACCTGACTGCATCACAACTGCTCTCCAAGCGGACTCTTGTCACTATGGTTTGTAGCCTAAACAGAGGACATACGTGCTGTATGACATCAGGGAAGGTTGTCCTCAGCCAATGTTATTTGCGTTCCGTGATGCGGGCGATGTAAAATGAAAGTGATCTTCAAACCGATTTGGCATCAAAACGATCAAACTGTGATCTACTTAGTCCCCTCTACAATCCCCAGAAGGAATTATGAATCACGCTGTATAGTGTTGACAAACTGAATACTTTACATCAATTGTCGATTTTTTTTTAGCGTATGGCTTTTAGGGCCGGGAGTGTCCGAGGACATGTTCGGCTCGCCAGTTTTGTAGCTGCTTCGAGACGGACACCCCATGGGTGAGCTACAAGTACGGTTGGGGAGGGAAGGAGGGAAGTTGGAATGTAAGGACGAGGAGTTGGAAGGTAGCGGCTGTGGCCTATAGTTAGGGACCAACCCCGGCATTTGCCTGGAAGGAAGATGGGGAACCACAGAAGACCATCTTCAAGGTTGCCGGCGGGGGGATTCGAACCTCCTCGCCTCCCGGATGTGAGCGACTGCCATCAGTCATGCCGTAACCACCACGGCTAACTCACCCGGTAATTGTCGATAAGGCAATACTATGAGGTATTAAGGGTTACCTCGTGTATTGGAATGAATGTGACAGTTTGAACCATACTACACTCACTTTCACTACGGTTGGTGCTGCATTTAGAGGGAACCAGCCACAGATTACCTAGAACCAGCTCAAGCCCGGCCCTTGGGTTGCCTTGCCTGGATTGATTAATGAAGCCAGTGGAAACCCTCAAGTCGACAATACTTGCTGTAATTAGAATGTGTTCACATGTTGCAGTAAGTTGCAATTTACTGCACTGCGCATTCCGGATTTAATTCAAGTTTAAACTGACTAATAAATTGTGCACTAGAAATGTAGAAATGGGTACGCCTTGACTATCGCGTGTGCCGTTTAAAACACTTTATGGAGCACATTTCCGTTCTGCTAACTTTCTCCTCAGTGATCTGCAGTGCTCCCTCGCATGGCAATTGTTAAGCTGGAATCACGTCAAGCCCTTGCTGCTTTTAGCACTTTTTAAAGCTCCTATCTCAGTCTGCTTCGAACACGTTAAGACGGGGATAGCAAATATCATAATCCGATTATCGGACAGATATTAATAGCCAATAACCGGCACGGATAAATATTAACGTTTCAAGTTAATTAAGTACTTTTCTGCTTAAGAATAGCTCGATACAAAAGTAAAACTTCTATATGTTGCATTCACTGTTTCAATGTTACGATGTTATTTATCTCTACTTAGTAAAAAACAAAGCTGGCTGTGTGGCTCAGCGTTAACGTTCTTGCTTCCTGGGCCCAAGGTTACAGGTTCGTATCCTGGCGCAGTCAGCTGGCATTTGAGAGTGCGCGAATGCGAGGGAGCCGTGTTAATAGATTTACTGGCACGTTAACGATCCCCTTCGGAGCAAAATTCCGGCACCCCGGCGTCTCTAAAAGCCAGAGTAGTTAAAAGGGACGTAAAACCAATAGCATTATTATTATCTCAACTTAGTATTGAACCCTTTATCCTCAGGCTATATAAAGGATTCTAATATTTATTCATCATCTTTTGATACATTTCTACAGACAACAGATATGAGAGCCAGACGGTGTTGGGATATATTGAGAAATCAGTGGCCGAGAGGACACAATGATTTAAGCTCCTGTGGTATTTTAGGAGGATGCGTATATATTCTTGAGACATAGAACAGGTGCAACTTTTAGCGCGAATGTTGGCTTGGGGACGCACACTATGGCTTGTTGCTATGAAGATTGGCGCCAAGGAAGAAATCGAATGCTACAAGGTAATTGGTCTATCATCATGTGAACCACTCCCTACGGCAGAAATGTTTGTAAAAACGCGCAAAGACATACAAGAGTCTAGGCCAATAGTATCAAGACGCCTTGTCTTAGCGGGAACTCAGCTTGGGAACGTGCACGGGTAGATTAACGCGGGAGTTATCTACAGATTAATTCCACGATCGATTCACGCCGGCTACAGCAAAATCGTAACCTCCACACTGCTACGAACTCAATGATACCGATCGCATGCTAGTCTGATAGTTATTATGGAATATTTTTTAATAGATCCCCTTCCACACCAACCCTAGTCTCTGTCTTTTATAAGGATCCAAGATGCTTCGAGGAGGACCACTTATTTTGTACGTCTGAGGGCGTAACGTCGACCACTTATTTAGTACGTCTGAGGGCGTAACGTCGACCACTAATTTTTGTTCGTCTGAGGACGGAACTCATTACTTATTTATTATAGTATAACTTCAGTGATTAATTTGTAGTCCCAGAACTACCAGATAGGACCAGTTCATCGAAGTAATTCACCAAATAGACTGTCAAGGAATATAGTACTTGATAGGTGAATATAGTAGGAATTATATCGCGTGTGTATCTGACAAAACTTGATTTAATTCAGCACGCGATGACGTCCAAGAACGAGGATGGATCTGGGAACCAGCAGGACATTTGCCTGAAGATGTCAATGACCAGATAAACATCTTAAAGGAGATGGCTGCAGACGTAATTCCTGGCGCTGTTTTAAAGGATTGAGTACCAAATAAATTTTATTTATTTATTAAGTCAGCTACGGTGTTATGGGATATTTTTGTAAATATTTGTTTGCTTGGTTGCTTGGTAATGTAGATTATTAGTTTTTGTTTTACTGACACATTAAATATGGGACTAGCCGAGTGTTGCGTAATTTTTATATTTTGTGATTGTATTTGGTTTAACTGTACGGGGCGAGACGCGCAGCCGATGCCCGATCTCGCTTGCGTAAATCGCGGTCAAGCATTATTATTCGGAGATATGCCTTACAACAAAAATGGAACTGAATTAATTTTGAGATTAAAAAAATAGAATTTGGAGGGTAAAAGATTATTTGTGAGTAGAATCTTATGACGGATCAGGATTGTTTTCGATAGTTGCATTCCAGCAGATTTGAACGGGATGGCACCTTTCACACGAGTTTCTGTTGTGTGTTCTAGTTAATGTGTCAATGGACGCAGTAGTATTGTTGATCTGTTTGAGCCGACCCAAAGAGTGAGTGTGTATGAGATTTTGTCCAAGCTATGGGTGCGTATGTGATTTTATGATGTGCTAGCGAGAATATATCATGGTGATTATTCTGACTTGCTCCATGTCAACCTAGTTCATGACCTCGCGGGGCTGAACTCGTGGTATATATTTGTTTCTCGCCATCCAGGGGATGCGTGAGATATGTTGATGTATCCAGAGGGAACTGCACTTAGCTTGCCAGACAGAGAGAGGTATTTGTAGGACAGCGTGACTCATACAGGTTTGGGGGAGCTCAATCAGATAACGTCTGCTTTCTGTACTGCATTTATGATGTTGTTTTAAATTCACAAAACTGATCGGTTATAATGAGTATTGCTTGATTAATTGGGAGCTGTCCATACTGTAAGGTAGCCACCGAAATTCGTGTTTGTCTGGCGTTTCATATAAATGTAAACATTGTTTTTTTTCAGCCGTTAGGCATGTATTTTGTTGTTGTTGGTTCAATATTTTTGGTGTGTTTATTTTGATGCGTTCTTGACCCGTGTCAAGTTAGGGTGCGCGGAGCTATGTCCCCATGTTGATGAGAGCGGTTTTTGGCCTATTTCTGGCATGCTCTTTTTATTCTGTGTGCTCCTGCACCAGTAAGAATCTCAGGGAGATTCTTCATTTTGTTTAGATTATTAGATCTTGCATGTGTCAGTAGTAGTTGTAGTGTATAAATTAATGGTGGGTCCCATAGCCGTAGTGTGATTTAAAAGATGCACTCCGTAAGCAACATGTCTGTTTCAGTTGTAAACGGACTCGCATCAGTACTCAGTTTCTTATTAACGAACAGTAAACCACACATTATATGACTTCTTGACCAGAGAAAAGTCGACTTGTATCCATATGTTGTGACGAGTGAGTTCTTACCGCTCAAGTGCTTATGTTATGATTTTATCAGTTATATGAAGCTGCATTCACATTGTCTTGTTGTGACGAGCGAGTTCCTACCGCTCAGTGTTATTATTATTATTTATTAAGGGGGTAAAAGTCAGGGAGGATTTGTTTTATTATTATTATTATTATTATGCACATATTTTTAGTCATTAAATTTATTTTTATTCTACTTGTTATTCATTTTATTTCTAGTATAGCCTCTGTCATGAACCTTTCTATTCATTAGAGCATGTTGTTTTAAGCGAACTTTGCTGTGTAACGCAGTCAGGACTGAACACGACCCCGTAGACGACTCTCGACAAAACCATGCTTTATTGAAGGGTGCATAGACAAGCTGGCGCGCCAAGTGGGGCTAGTTCGTTGCTAGTTCACTACTAGAACACGGTGGATAGACAGCATAGATAAGCTGGTGTCATACCGTGGAGCGTTTCGTTGTTTTGGGCTTTTCTAGCGGATCATAAACAAGCTGTTACCCTACATGTGGTGTTTTGCTGTTTTTGACTGTTTGAGATCACCGGAAGTGATATTTTGTTAACGTAAATACGGCGAAGAGAAGTACCGCCAAGAAAATGGAATATACGGTAGAATCACTAGTTTGCAAGTTAAAATACGATTCACGTTTTGTTTATTGATGTAATTAGCAAAATAATGTACGTGAAATCGGGCGCCCATTGATTAAATATAAAATTAGATTTGTTTAGAAAGTCAAACTCATGAATATGTTAGGAGGCTGGTAGTCTTAAATGACAATTAATACTTTGTTAATTAGTCAGTGTTAACATCAGATCTGGATAGTAATTTATGACTGAATATGTGCGGGGTTAAAAATTTATTAAGTAAAATTAGAACCATTCAGTGATGATTGATTTGCGGGAGTAAAGGGAATAAGTTTAATTGAACTGAACGTGGTCAAATGAAGTAAATGTATGTCAAGAATTATATATGTGTGTGTCAGGGAGACGTTTGCATGCCATCCTCCTGTCTCCTCAGTGATATATCTTTGTATGTGAAAATGGCGACGGTCGCAGAGATCCAAACGATTATTGAAAGTGCCACGGCACGAACCCAGAAACTATTAAGAGAACAAAGTGAAAGATTGGACAGTAAATTATCTGAACAGAGTGAGTCATTCCACGCTCAACTGAATGACACTATAAAATCTCAATTATCTGAACAGAGTGAGTCATTCCAGGCTCAAATGAATGACACTATAAAATCACAATTATCTGAACAGAATGAGGCATTCCAGGCTCAAATGAATGACACTATAAAATCACAATTGTCTGAACAAAAGGCACAATTAATTGAACAGGGTAACTCATTACAAGCGCAAGTAAATGAAAATATAAACAAACAATTAGAAGCGCAAGAAAATAGAAATACGAGTCAGTTAGCCACATTGTCCGCAGAGATGAAAGAATACACTACACAGCAGATGGTTCAATTCGCGCTTGATATAAGTAAGAATAATGACAAACAGCTAGGGCAGATACAAAAATTAGAGGATACGTTCAACCGTAAATTAAATGATTTGGACGAGATTGTATTAGCAAAACTAGCTCAGATAGAATTAGCATGCACGGTAAATAACAGTGAGGTTAAAACGGCACAGGATGGTCTTGAAAAGCGGTTTGATAAAATGGAGGAGGATTCTACGTTTATCCAGGGACAATTGTCAACAGTAAATGAAAGCATTTCGGGCTTAATAAAAGACATGGATAAATTAGAAATACAATCAGCACAGCGATGGCAAAACCTAGAATCGGACCAGGATAATATAAAGAGTACGATAGATGAGAATAATCTACGTCTAGAAGACAGGCTTGAGAAGATAGAATCGAATCAGCAGGACACGAAACAGCAGATGGAAGAAAAATTAGGAGCGATAAAAGATAGCATCAGAAAGGATTGGCGCAAAATGAGCTGCGACTCTAAAGAAGAACGGCTATATAATAAAGTCCGTAGGTGAAAATCATACGCGCATTAAAGTACTTGAGGAGGAAATCAAAAATAAAATGAAAGAACAGTCGGACAGAATCATTAAAGCAGAGTTGCGCTCATTAGGACAGAACACGCTATTTCAGACAGAGCACGCAGATAAGGAAGTTGACCCAACGAGCCAGGGGGCAATTAGCGCGGAAAGTGGCCATGGACTGACAGGCAGCCCATTAACGAATAGCACAGAGGGATTTCACAACAACGTTGGAGGGACCTCTACCCCTCAACATGGCTATCAGCACCCTCAAGTCGTTCAAGTAATTCGATCAAATGAATTTAAACCTAATAAATTCACAGAAAATTCTGGTGTCACACCGAAGGCGTATCTTGAAGAGATGGATCACTATTTTAATGATAATAATATACCGCCCGCGCGTCGTTTAAGACTGATGGAACGATTTCTTTCGGGAAATGTACTTACGTGGTTCTTGAGTTTCAAGTATACTTTCGGAGGGATCGATGATTTCAAGATTGCGTTCCTTAAAAAGTACTGGTCGGCTTCTCTACAACAAAGTCTCAGAATGGAACTTTATTCGAGAAAATATCAGTCGACTCAGCAGGCAAAATATTCAGATTTCTTTTCGCTACAATTGTTAAAATTTCGGGATCTGGATCACCCCTTAGAAGAGTCGGATCTGGTTATGACGATTGCACGGCAGTTGCCAGTAAATGTTCAGCAGGTTTTAGTAGCAGCAAACGTGGACACAGCGGTTCGAGCCGAACAAATCTTACGTCAGATTGACGAGACAACATCTCACTTGCAGCAAAGAGGGGGACGACAGCTGGAACTTGTAAACACAACGGAGGTGGTTAAACCCGCTCAAATACACACCAGGTCGCAGGCCACAAATACAAGTGTGTCAACAACACCAAGACGAGGTCAGGAGGGTGACGAAAGTAGGTCACACCAGCGTCATGAAAATAACAATGATAGACATACACAGGGAAACAATAGGTATCAGCACCGAGGATACCAACAATGGAAAAATAATAGGAGAAATGAGGGACCCTACAGACGTTATGAAAATAACAATAATGATAATCGACAGTGGCGTGAAAGAAGATATCAGAACCAGGGGAACTATCAGAATTATAGAAATGATTGGAATGACAGGCACGCCGAATCGCAGCGCTACCTGGAAGAGTTACACGCTAACGGAGGGAACGAACAAGAACATTGGGAACGTGCCATAAATAAGAGGTCGAATCCTGACACCTTTAAAGAAGAAATTGGAGAGGAAGCAAATATACCAGCCAGCCAGGAAGACAAACGAAGCTTGCCAGTACGGAGTACGAAAGAACGTAGCCCGGTAGGGAGGAGAAACACCGGTGCGATACGAAAAACGAGTCAATACTAGAAGAAGATGACAGCGTGGAGGAGAAGAAGAGGATGGTAGCAGAACGGAGGAGAAGAAGAAGATGGCAGCACGGAGAAATGGAGAGGACCCTTCTGTATTGTACGGAATCTTGGTAACAACGCATACAGAGTGAAAGAATTGAATACAGGTACAATGTCTGTCTACAACGCGGCGAATTTAAAGTTGTATCATACTAGCGAACCTTGGGATCGCCGAAATAATGCTGCAAATTGAATATATGGACGTCCTTTTTGCACATCCAACTACACGTGGGTCAGTGAGTACGTCAGTAGAACGAGGAAGTAGAGAACAATCTGCTGTGGTCAGACACTAATGAGCTCTGACGATGACAACACAGCGGGAGAGCGAGCGAGTGAGATAAGGGCACTGGCAAGGGGAGATACGAGCCTTAGTCGATCAGTCAAGCAGGCTGGTTTTTCGGAATGTCTGAATGAATGAGGAAACGGGTTGTAAAAACGAGCAAGTGTTGTGACTCCAGCGACAGTGGCGGCTAGACTAGACTGATGAGAGGGAGATTTTTCTAGGATTGGCAGAAATGGATTACAGATGTTTTGTATTTGTAAAAAAATCGACTATTTGTTATGCACCGCCCTATTAAAATAAACATATTCTTGGCGTGCCTCCTAGCTGCATCACTGGAACCAACTAGAAAAGAAAGGAGTACGCAGTGGAAATGGATGTTAATTTCTGACCTGTGCTGGGCCCGTACTTGCAGGCCAGATGTGCCGAGCGACTCCAGACTCCGTGAAGGTGGTCCCACGACGAGTGGTAGGAATACCCTCCTGGTGCTAGACAGCTAGAATAAGTTAGGCCTAGGTTTGAAGAGAGAGAGAGAGAGAGAGAGCAGCCCGATCGCCAAACACTACTAAATAAGACACATGGATAAAGAAATGGAAATTTAATGAATTGAAACCGAACACACAAAGAAACCCGGCCAGAATAACACACACAAAAAAGAATACCCTTCACCTAGGGGTCAAATAAAGTCACTTTCAAACGGGGAAGATAAATATAAATAACAATAAATAACTTACGATAGTAAATAACGTTAAGAAATTAAATTCATACCTGTGCTCACTTCAATGAAAACGACGTAAAAAGGGAGGAAGTAAAAGATCAAGAGGCAATCGAGCCGGTCGCTGGTCAACAACAATCACTTCTCAGCCTAGAGATGGATGGTTGTCATGACGACCACAAATAACAAGCATAGCAAAGATAAAACAAGAGGCTGTGCGCGTGTCGCAGAGGCTGTGGCGAGCAATGGGGATGCGATCGAGCTGGCAGTCCCCAGAGAAAAGAAATGCAAAAACCAAAGATACTACAAGGAGAAACAAATGACGTCAAGTGTCCGTGAAATATATCATGATACATACACGCAATCAAACACACAAAATGCTAGCCGACGATGCAGTAATAAAACACAAAGCAACTCGTGCTTGTAGGTAGTCTAGCAAAATATGCTAAACCTATATGGTCCCCAACTTACGTTCCGAGTTCGAGCTGAATACGGTAAGGCCTACTTAAAGTTACCGCCGTGATCCAGTTGCCCGAAGCATGGAATGAAGGGAAAACATAAGGGCTAAAATATATGGTGTCATGCCTCGTGTTGGGAGAATGGTCGAAACGCCAACGTCCACAAACAACGGGAGACCCATTCGAAGATATGCCCAATCAAAACAGCAACAATGCACCTGGCAGCAAGAAAAACATACACTCACAAAATCACTCGCAGATATATTTCACGGCACAAATAAAAGGTTAAGCGAAGACTCAAACAAAATAAAACAGGAGACCGCCATTACGATTGGTTCCACAGCAAATCCAAGCACACGACGAAGATCAAAAAGAAAGGTTAAATTTAGGAAATGAGCATAGTGGACACAAGGTTAGATGTATTACTTACATGAGTAAATGGAAGGCTTCGGCATAATAACAATGTTAAATAAAAAGGAAAACATTACATTTTAAATAATAAGGCGGAGAGCCTCAAGGCACGTCCGGACAGAAAGTATCTCACATGGCGTCTGAGTCTACCGGGACGGCCGCCAAAGAAAATAAAGAAATGAGAGATGTTAAACATGGCTCAGTTATGTTCGATTTTTTCCATGCAGGGGGGTTGTGAACCCTTTATCCTCAGGCTATATAAAGGATTCTAATATTTATTCATCATCTTTTGATACATTTCTACAGACAACAGATATGAGAGCCAGACGGTGTTGGGATATATTGAGAAATCAGTGGCCGAGAGGACACAATGATTTAAGCTCCTGTGGTATTTTAGGAGGATGCGTATATATTCTTGAGACATAACAGGTGCAACTTTTAGCGCGAATGTTGGCTTGGGGACGGACACTATGGCTTGTTGCTATGAAGATTGGCGCCAAGGAAGAAATCGAATGCTACAAGGTAATTGGTCTATCATCATGTGAACCACGCCCTACGGCAGAAATGTTTGTAAAAACGCGCAAAGACATACAAGAGTCTAGGCCAATAGTATCAAGACGCCTTGTCTTAGCGGGAACTTGGCTTGGGAACGCGCACGTGTAGATTAACGCGGGAGTTATCTACAGATTAATTCCACGATCGATTCAAGCCGGCTACAGCAAAATCGTAACCTCCACACTGCTACGAACTCAATGATATCGATCGCATGCTAGTCTGATAGTTATTATGGAATATTTTTTAATAGATCCCCTTCCACACCTACCCTAGTCTCTGTCTTTTATAAGGATCCAAGATGCTTCTAGGAGGACCACTTACTTTGTACGTCTGAGGTCGTAACGTCGACCACTTATTTTGTACGTCTGAGGGCGTAACGTCGACCACTAATTTTTGTTCGTCTGAGGACGGAACTCATTACTTATTTATTATAGTATAACTTCAGTGATTTATTTGTAGTCCCAGTACTACCAGATAGGACCAGTTCATTGAAGTAATTCACCAAATAGACTGTCAAGGAATATAGTACTTGATAGGTGAATATAGTAGGAATTATATCGTGTGTGTATCTGACAAAACGTTATTTAATTCAGCACGTGATGACGTCCAAGAACGAGGATGGATCTGGGAACCAGCAGGACATTTGCTTGAAGATGTCAATGACCAGATAAACATCTTAAAGGAGATGGCTGCATACGTAATTCCTGGCGCTGTTTTAAAGGATTGAGTATCAAATAAATTTTATTTATTTATTAAGTCAGCTACGGTGTTATGGGATATTTTTGTAAATATTTGTTTGCTTGCTTGGTAATGTAGATTATTAGTTTTTGTTTCACTGACACATTAAATATGGGACTAGCCAAGCGTTGCGTAATTTTTATATTTTGTGATTGTATTTGGTTTCACTGTACGGGGCGAGACGCGCAGCCGATGCCCGATCTCGCTTGCGTAAATCGCGGTCAAGCATTATTATTCGGAGATATGCCTTACAACAAAAATGGAACTGAATTAATTTTGAGATTAAAAAAAATAGTATTTGGAGGGTAAAAGATTATTTGTGAGTAGAATCTTATGACGGATCAGGATTGTTTTCGATAGTTGCTTTCCAGCAGATTTGAACGGGATGGCACCTTGCACCCGAGTTTCTGTTGTGTGTTCTTGTTAATGTGTCATTGGACGCAGTAGTATTGTTGATCTGTTTGAGCCGACCCAGAGAGTGAGTGTGTATGAGATTTTGTCCAAGCTATGGGTGCGTATGTGATTTTATGATGTGCTAGCGAGAATATATCATGGTGATTATTCTGACTTGCTCCATGTCAACCCAGTTCATGACCTCGCGGGGCTGAACTCGTGGTATATATTTGTTTCTCGGCATCCAGGGGATGCGTGAGATATGTTGATGTATCCAGAGGGAACTGCACTTAGCTTGCCAGACAGAGAGAGGTATTTGTAGCACAGCGTGACTCATACAAGTTGGGGGGAGCTCAATCAGATAACGTCTTGTCATTAGTAACAGATCTGATTTCTGTACTGCATTTATGATGTTGTTTTAAATTCACAAAACTGATCGGTTATAATGAGTATTGCTTGATTAATTGGGAGCTGTCCATACTGTAAGGTAGCCACCGAAATTCGTGTTTGTCTGGCGTTTCATATAAATGTAAACATTGTTTTTTTCAGCCGTTAGGCATGTATTTTGTTGTTGTTGGTTCAATATTTTTGGTGTGTTTATTTTGATGCGTTCTTGACCCGTGTCAAGTTAGGGTGCGCGGAGCTATGTCCCCATGTTGATGAGAGCGGTTTTTGGCCTATTTCTGGCATGCTCTTTTTATTCTGTGTGTTCCTGAACCAGTAAGAATCTCAGGGAGATTCTTCATTTTGTTTAGATTATTAGATCTTGCATGTGTCAGTAGTAGTTGTAGTGTATAAATTAATGGTGGGTCCCATAGCCGTAGTGTGATTTAAAAGATGCACTCCGTAAGCAACATGTCTGTTTCAGTTGTAAACGGACTCGCATCAGTACTCAGTTTCTTATTAACGAACAGTAAACCACACATTATATGACTTCTTGACCAGAGAAAAGTCGACTTGTATCCATATGTTGTGACGAGTGAGTTCTTACCGCTCAAGTGCTTATGTTATGATTTTATCAGTTATATGAAGCTGCATTCACATTGTCTTGTTGTGACAAGCGAGTACCTACCGCTCAGTGTTATTATTATTATTTATTAAGGGGGTAAACGTCAGGGAGGATTTGTTTTATTATTATTATTATTATTATGCACATATTTTTAGTCATTAAATTTATTTTTATTCTACTTGTTATTCATTTTATTTCTAGTATAGCCTCTGTCATGAACCTTTCTATTGATTAGAGCATGTTGTTTTAAGCGAACTTTGCTGTGTAACGCAGTCAGGACTGAACACGACCCCGTAGATGACTCTCGACAAAACCATGCTTTATTGAAGGGTGCATAGACAAGCTGGCGCGCCAAGTGGGGCTAGTTCGTTGCTAGTTCACTACTAGAACACGGTGGATAGACAGCATAGATAAGCTGGTGTCATACCGTGGAGCGTTTCGTTGTTTTGGGCTTTTCTAGCGGATCATAAACAAGCTGTTACCCTACATGTGGTGTTTTGCTGTTTTTGACTGTTTGAGATCACCGGAAGTGATATTTTGTTAACGTAAATACGGCGAAGAGAAGTACCGCCAAGAAAATGGAATATACGGTAGAATCACGAGTTTGCAAGTTAAAATACGATTCACGTTTTGTTTATTGATGTAATTAGCAAAATAATGTACGTGAAATCGGGCGCCCATTGATTAAATATAAAATTAGATTTGTTTAGAAAGTCAAACTCATGAATATGTTAGGAGGCTGGTAGCCTTAAATGACAATTAATACTTTGTTAATTAGTCAGTGTTAACATCAGATCTGGATAGTAATTTATGACTGAATATGTGCGGGGTTAAAAATTTATTAAGTAAAATTAGAACCATTCAGTGATGATTGATTTGCGGGAGTAAAGGGAATAAGTTTAAATGAACTGAATGTGGTCAAATGAAGTAAATGTATGTCAAGAATTATATATGTGTGTGTCAGGGAGACGTTTGCATGCCATCCTCCTGTCTTCTCAGTGATATATCTTTGTGTGTGAAAATGGCGACGGTCGCAGAGATCCAAGCGATTATTGAAAGTGCCACGGCACGAACCCAGAAACTATTAAGAGAACAAAGAGAAAGATTGGACAGTAAATTATCTGAACAGAGTGAGTCATTCCAGGCTCAAATGAATGACACTATAAAATCACAATTATCTGAACAGAGTGAGTCATTCCAGGCTCAAATGAATGACACTATAAAATCACAATTATCTGAACAGAATGAGGCATTCCAGGCTCAAATGAATGACACTATAAAATCACAATTATCTGAACAAAAGGCACAATTAATTGAACAGGGTAACTCATTACAAGCGCAAGTAAATGAAAATATAAACAAACAATTAGAAGCGCAAGAAAATAGAAATACGAGTCAGTTAGCCACATTGTCCGCAGAGATGAAAGAATACACTACACAGCAGATGGTTCAATTCGCGCTTGATATAAGTAAGAATAATGACAAACAGCTAGGGCAGATACAAAAATTAGAGGATACGTTCAACCGTAAATTAAATGATTTGGACGAGATTGTATTAGCAAAACTAGCTCAGATAGAATTAGCATGCACGGTAAATAACAGTGAGGTTAAAACGGCACAGGATGGTCTTGAAAAGCGGTTTGATAAAATGGAGGAGGATTCTACGTTTATCCAGGGACAATTGTCAACAGTAAATGAAAGCATTTCGGGCTTAATAAAAGACATGGATAAATTAGAAATACAATCAGCAGAGCGATGGCAAAACCTAGAATCGGACCAGGATAATATAAAGAGTACGATAGATGAGAATAATCTACGTCTAGAAGATAGGCTTGAGAAGATAGACTCGAATCAGCAGGACACGAAACAGCAGATGGAAGAAAAATTAGGAGCGATAAAAGATAGCATCAGAAAGGATTGGCGCAAAATGAGCTGCGATTCTAAAGAAGAACGGCTATATAATAAAGTCCGTAGGTGAAAATCATACGCGCATTAAAGTACTTGAGGAGGAAATCAAAAATAAAATGAAAGAACAGTCGGACAGAATCATTAAAGCAGAGTTGCGCTCATTAGGACAGAACACGCTATTTCAGACAGAGCACGCAGATAAGGAAGTTGACCCAACGAGCCAGGGGGCAATTAGCGCGGAAAGTGGCCATGGACTGACAGGCAGCCCATTAACGAATAGCACAGAGGGATTTCACAACAACGTTGGAGGGACCTCTACCCCTCAACATGGCTATCAGCACCCTCAAGTCGTTCAAGTAATTCGATCAAATGAATTTAAACCTAATAAATTCACAGAAAATTCTGGTGTCACACCGAAGGCGTATCTTGAAGAGATGGATCACTATTTTAATGATAATAATATACCGCCCGCGCGTCGTTTAAGACTGATGGAACGATTTCTTTCGGGAAATGTACTTACGTGGTTCTTGAGCTTCAAGTATACTTTCGGAGGGATCGATGATTTCAAGATTGCGTTCCTTAAAAAGTACTGGTCGGCTTCTCTACAACAAAGTCTCAGAATGGAACTTTATTCGAGAAAATATCAGTCGACTCAGCAGACAAAATATTCAGATTTCTTTTCGCTACAATTGTTAAAATTTCGGGATCTGGATCACCCCTTAGAAGAGTCGGATCTGGTTATGACGATTGCACGGCAGTTGCCAGTAAATGTTCAGCAGGTTTTAGTAGCATCAAACGTGGACACAGCGGTTCGAGCCGAACAAATCTTACGTCAGATTGACGAGACAACATCTCACTTGCAGCAAAGAGGGGGACGACAGCTGGAATTTGTAAACACAACGGAGGTGGTAAAACCCGCTCAAATACACACCAGGTCGCAGGCCACAAATACATGTGTGTCAACAACACCAAGACGAGGTCAGGAGGGTGACGAAAGTAGGTCACACCAGCGTCATGAAAATAACAATGATAGACATACACAGGGCAACAATAGGTATCAGCAGCGAGGATACCAACAATGGAAAAATAATAGGAGAAATGAGGGACCCTACAGACGTTATGAAAATAACAATAATGATAATCGACAGTGGCGTGAAAGAAGATATCAGAACCAGGGGAACTATCAGAATTATAGAAATGATTGGAATGACAGGCACGCCGAATCGCAGCGCTACCTGGAAGAGTTACACGCTAACGGAGGGAACGAACAAGAACATTGGGAACGTGCCATAAATAAGAGGTCGAATCCTGACACCTTTAAAGAAGAAATTGGAGAGGAAGCAAATATACCAGCCAGCCAGGAAGACGAACGAAGCTTGCCAGTACGGAGTACGAGAGAACGTAGCCCGGTAGGGAGGAGAAACACCGATGCGATACGAAAAACGAGTCAATACTAGAAGAAGATGACAGCGTGGAGGAGAAGAAGAGGATGGTAGCAGAACGGAGGAGAAGAAGAAGATGGCAGCACGGAGAAATGGAGAGGACCCTTCTGTATTGTACGGAATCTTGGTAACAACGCATACAGAGTGAAAGAATTGAATACAGGTACAATGCCTGTCTACAACGCGGCGAATTTAAAGTTGTATCATACTAGCGAACCTTGGGAACGCCGAAATAATGCTGCAAATTGAATATATGGACGTCCTTTTTGCACATCCAACTACACGTGGGTCAGTGAGTACGTCAGTAGAACGAGGAAGTAGAGAACAATCTGCTGTGGTCAGACACTAATGAGCTCTGGCGATGACAACACAGCGGGAGAGCGAGCGAGTGAGATAAGGGCACTGGAAAGGGGAGATACGAGCCTTAGGCGATCAGTCAAGCAGACTGGTTTGCGGAATGTCTGAATGAATGAGGAAACGGGTTGTAAAAACGAGCAAGTGTTGTGACTCCAGCGACAGTGGCGGCTAGACTAGACTGATGAGAGGGAGATTTTTCTAGGATTGGCAGAAATAGATTACAGATGTTTTGTATTTGTAAAAAAATCGACTATTTGTTATGTTCGATTTTTTCCATGCAGGGGGGTTGTGAACCCTTTATCCTCAGGCTATATAAAGGATTCTAATATTTATTCATCATCTTTTGATACATTTCTACAGACAACAGATATGAGAGCCAGACGGTGTTGGGATATATTGAGAAATCAGTGGCCGAGAGGACACAATGATTTAAGCTCCTGTGGTATTTTAGGAGGATGCGTATATATTCTTGAGACATAGAACAGGTGCAACTTTTAGCGCGAATGTTGGCTTGGGGACGCACACTATGGCTTGTTGCTATGAAGATTGGCGCCAAGGAAGAAATTGAATGCTACAAGGTAATTGGTCTATCATCATGTGAACCACTCCCTACGGCAGAAATGTTTGTAAAAACGCGCAAAGACATACAAGAGTCTAGGCCAATAGTATCAAGACGCCTTGTCTTAGCGGGAACTCGGCTTGGGAACGCGCACGGGTAGATTAACGTGGGAGTTATCTACAGATTAATTCCACGATCGATTCAAGCCGGCTACAGCAAAATCGTAACCTCCACACTGCTACGAACTCAATGATATCGATCGCATGCTAGTCTGATAGTTATTATGGAATATTTTTTAATAGATCCCCTTCCACACCTACCCTAGTCTCTGTCTTTTATAAGGATCCAAGATGCTTCGAGGAGGACCACTTACTTTGTACGTCTGAGGGCGTAACGTCGACGCCTTATTTTGTACGTCTGAGGGCGTAACGTCGACCACTAATTTTTGTTCGTCTGAGGACGGAACTCATTACTTATTTATTATAGTATAACTTCAGTGATTTATTTGTAGTCCCAGTACTGCCAGATAGGACCAGTTCATCGAAGTAATTCACCAAATAGACTGTCAAGGAATATAGTACTTGATAGGTGAATATAGTAGGAATTATATCGTGTGTGTATCTGACAAAACTTTATTTAATTCAGCACGTGATGACGTCCAAGAACGAGGATGGATCTGGGAACCAGCAGGACATTTGCCTGAAGATGTCAATGACCAGATGAACATCTTAAAGGAGATGGCTGCAGACGTAATTCCTGGCGCTGTTTTAAAGGATTGAGTACCAAATAAATTTTATTTATTTATTAAGTCAGCTACGGTGTTATGGGATATTTTTGTAAATATTTGTTTGCTTGCTTGGTAATGTAGATTATTAGTTTTTGTTTTACTGACACATTAAATATGGGACTAGCCGAGCGTTGCGTAATTTTTATATTTTGTGATTGTATTTGGTTTCACTGTACGGGGCGAGACGCGCAGCCGATGCCCGATCTCGCTTGCGTAAATCGCGGTCAAGCATTATTATTCGGAGATATGCCTTACAACAAAAATGGAACTGAATTAATTTTGAGATTAAAAAAAAATAGTATTTGGAGGGTAAAAGATTATTTGTGAGTAGAATCTTATGACGGATCAGGATTGTTTTCGATAGTTGCTTTCCAGGAGATTTGAACGGGATGGCACCTTGCACCCGAGTTTCTGTTGTGTGTTCTTGTTAATGTGTCATTGGACGCAGTAGTATTGTTGATCTGTTTGAGCCGACCCAGAGAGTGAGTGTGTATGAGATTTTGTCCAAGCTATGGGTGCATATGTGATTTTATGATGTGCTAGCGAGAATATATCATGGTGATTATTCTGACTTGCTCCATGTCAACCCAGTTCATGACCTCGCGGGGCTGAACTCGTGGTATATATTTGTTTCTCGCCATCCAGGGGATGCGTGAGATATGTTGATGTATCCAGAGGGAACTGCACTTAGCTTGCCAGACAGAGAGAGGTATTTGTAGGACAGCGTGACTTATACAAGTTGGGGGGAGCTCAATCAGATAACGTCTTGTCATTAGTAACAGATCTGCTTTCTGTACTGCATTTATGATGTTGTTTTAAATTCACAAAACTGATCGGTTATAATGAGTATTGCTTGATTAATTGGGAGCTGTCCATACTGTAAGGTAGCCACCGAAATTCGTGTTTGTCTGGCGTTTCATATAAATGTAAACATTGTTTTTTTTTCAGCCGTTAGGCATGTATTTTGTTGTTGTTGGTTCTATATTTTTGGTGTGTTTATTTTGATGCGTTCTTGACCCGTGTCAAGTTAGGGTGCGCGGAGCTATGTCCCCATGTTGATGAGAGCGGTTTTTGGCCTATTTCTGGCATGCTCTTTTTATTCTGTGTGCTCCTGCACCAGTAAGAATCTCAGGGAGATTCTTCATTTTGTTTAGATTATTAGATCTTGCATGTGTCAGTAGTAGTTGTAGTGTATAAATTAATGGTGGGTCCCATAGCCGTAGTGTGATTTAAAAGATGCACTCCGTAGGCAACATGTCTGTTTAAGTTGTAAACGGACTCGCATCAGTACTCAGTTTCTTATTAACGAACAGTAAACCACACATTATATGACTTCTTGACCAGAGAAAAGTGGACTTGTATCCATATGTTGTGACAAGTGAGTTCTTACCGCTCAAGTGCTTATGTTATGATTTTATCAGTTATGTGAAGCTGCATTCACATTGTCTTGATGTGACGAGTGAGTTCCTACCGCTCAGTGTTATTATTATTATTTATTAAGGGGGTAAAAGTCAGGGAGGATTTGTTTTATTATTATTATTATTATTATTATTATTATTATGCACATATTTTTAGTCATTAAATTTATTTTTATTCTCCTTGTTATTCATTTTATTTCTAGTATAGCCTCTGTCATGAACCTTTCTATTCATTAGAGCATGTTGTTTTAAGCGAACTTTGCTGTGTAACGCAGTCAGGACTGAACACGACCCCGTAGACGACTCTCGACAAAACCATGCTTTATTGAAGGGTGCAGTATAAAACTAAGTCCCCGATCTTTGGATGTCACGGGTAATCTCGAGAACCACTGGATGGATTTTGATGCGGTTTTCACCACTCCGTAAAATTTATCTCGAGGAAGGTTTCTGTAGAAAATAATTTACTTATGATCAAAGGAAGCCAAGAAGAAACGATTTCAGTGAAAACGTCGAAAACAAAAAATGGCGTCCGTGCGCTTTTTAAGCTTACGCTGGGCAAACCGTTAAAAATATCAATATACTATGAGTGTAAGAGTTTTCAGCATGAAAAGTTCTACAAAAAAGTCTGCGACAGCATATCTCTGTCTTTAAAAGTGACAGTCAATCTGAAAGACTAGACTTTGTATCATTTTAAATGCTACAAATGCTGAAAAATGCTAGAAAGGCTGGAGACTTCTCTCTTCGCTCGAAGCCAAAGTCTCTTGTCATGTAAGAAAATTAACTGCATAATACTTATCTTGCTTTATAATACTTTACCTTGTTTCAAATTACTCGCAAGCGGCAAGTGCAAACAAAGGGCAAATCAAGGTCAAGCGCGCGGGGACGTGCCCCTTCCATCCAGTCTAAAAACACTTATAGTGGGCGATGTATTGAAGATAGAGATATGCTCTCGCGGACTTTTTTGTTTATCTTTTCATGCTGACCAATTCTTACGCTCATAGTATATTGATATTTTTAACAGTTTGCCCGGCGTAAGCTTAAGAAGCGCACGGATGCCAAGTTTGTTTTCGACTTTTTCACTGACATCGTTACTGCTTGGCTTCCTTTGATCATACATACATTATTTTGTACAGAATCTTTCCTCGAGATATCCTTTACAGAATGGTGAAAACCGCATCAAAATCCATCCAGTGGTTCTCGAGATTACCCGTGACATCCAAGAATCGGGCATTTTTGTCTTATACTAACGAAGTAGAGATTGTCGGGGAACACATGCACCAAGCGGTACTATGACGTCACACACCTCAGTGCATCTGGGTACATTTCGTCCCGTCACCGTAACGTAACGCCAGACCCCAGCGTAACGACGAAGTCGACATGATCATTTAAAATGATAAGACATCGCCCACTATAAGTGTTTTTAGATTGGACGGAAAGGGGATTTGTGTTTCATGCACCTCGCCATTCTTAAATTACGTCTGGCAAGAATATTCGTTGCACATGCATCTCCATGACAATATAATTAATAGTCCAGTCAGTGATTTTAACCCATCATGCGGAGATGTAAAACGGATATAGGTCGTAGTTCATTGACATCGAAAAAAAGTGCTTATCACGTACCGGTAATGCATTTATAACTCTTCCCGTGCAAAGCCAGGGAGGGTTGCTAGTGTTAAAATAATAGTACACTAGTTGAAACCCGTCAAAACATGACGGTCAATAGAAAAATATTTACTGAAGAATTTTCTTATATACGCCTACTGTACATTCTTTGTACGATTATTTTTTGACTCTATTGAAACTATGAGGGCGTCAAAAGATTGCACTCTCAACATTGCAAAATACTGCTGGCCATGACTGAAAAATTGTTGGGGCATATTGAGGCCTATACGTTCCAGAGTTTCCCCTTGAGCTTTATTGATTGTGATAAAGTATGCCAAATGAATTGGAAAATATTGCCTCTTAAAAGAAAATGATAGCGTTTTATCGGATGGTGTTAAATTAAGTCGAAGGATTAGACATCTCTGCCTAATTTTAACTGCACCTATTATTTCCAAATCCAAGCAATATGGTTGCATTTAGGAGTCCTTGGGAACCGTTCAGATTTCTAAGCAGCATAACGGGTCAAGCGTTTGGAGTATGTGGCGGCCAGTCGTTTAGTTCCAAGGAATTCAAGAACTCTGATGAGTCTAATACAACTGGCCGCAAACCATCGCTTATATTTTTGGAATATAACGAAGAAATGCGATGATGTGCAATTCCATACATTTTAAAACAATGTGGACCGTGTGCGTGTGGCACAGTAACATTGGCACCAAATGAAACGAAGGAAGGAAGCTTGCAGTTTAACGTGACCGTTAATCTCGCGATCATAAGCCACGGGACCTCCGTTTAACGTGGAATCCGAACCACAGGACATGGCATTTCACATCAAAAATCTCACATGCATTGACCGGGAATCGAACCCGATCCGCCTTGGTGAGAGGCATACAGCTTGACCGCTGCGCCATGAAACGAAGGACATAGCTTTGTACTGCCGATTAGTCCCTCTGGAATTCCTTGAGATATCATCTCCAGTGAAAAATAATTGTTAAAGCCTGTCAAATATTTTATATTTATTCAGATTAATTTTACCATTACAACAGCAAAGGTCAAAGTAACCAAGTGTAGATTTCTCGCAAGAGAAATACAGTGCAGAACAATGTTTACATTTGTTCGTCAAGGACCCTAAACTGTAACGGCATAGTATCTGGAATTGTTTCTGAAATGCCATATTTATATTGGATTTTAAAAGTGGCTTCGTATTTTTCTCCGATTTCCCACTTTTTTGCGGCTAATGTTCTATTTCGTCAAATGGGTTTATTTATAGCAGCATTTCTGCCCAAATTAACGTCATTTTATATAACACTATAGTGGCCTGCATCAACGTAGCCGCCAAATATTAAATGGCAAATAATAACTTACTTCCATTGCCAAAATCAACTGCGTGGTTAGACCCGTTGTTATGCACTCTAAACAAATAATCAATAAACAATAGTATTCACATATACAATGAATACTTCCATTCTCAAGTTGGTTGCTGATGAGAATGCGATGAGATTGATCGCCAATAATAAAATCCTTGCAATTTTTGCAATTTGCTTGCAAACGCAACTCAGGATGACGATTTTCATTTTGAAATAAACAGAATGAAATTGCTGTAAATAATGAATTTCCATCACCTGTTGAAGGTACAATACTTTGTATTTCCATGACAGTAAATTATGCAAGGGAGCATAGAATCACTTCGCCACTACTGGAATGAGCATAGACTCACTTCGCCAGCCACAGTAATGGAGGGAGTTTTAGAATTATATGTTCAGTGCTTGTCAAAGATCGTATTAACACAGGTAAGCCCATTCTTAAGGCTACATTCTGAGCTATTGCCCCGGATTCCAGGTTCGATCCCCGCTCTGCCAAGAAATTTAATTCTGGTCTGAGGACTGGAACGGGCCGCACTCGTGAGGCAAAACTAAGAAGAGCAAAGTTTGATTCCCATCTCAACAATCTTGGATTTGGTTTTCCGAGTTTTCCACTCCAGGCAAATACCGGGATAGTTCCTAACTTAAAGCCTCGGTCGTTAACTCCCCATTCCCCGCATTAATTACAAATGCACACATCAACACAGCCATCACATTAACACAGGTTATCAGAGAAAAGTTTACACTCGCACACCAAAATAGACGGGGCTGAGTGACGACGATGTCTGAGTCCATCAAATGAATTATGTTCGCCAATATGTTAACGCTGATGTATGTGTTTGAACTACTGGATATAAGTTCAATGACTTTAAAATTAATATCATTGCATTGTTGCAGCTTGGCAAATATTTTATATTTCAGCAGATCAATTTTACCATCACAACAGTAAAGGCCAAAGTAACCGCGCGTAGATTTTACGCAAGAGAAATACAATGTAGAACAATGTTTACATTTGATCGTCAAAGACCTTTCACTGTACTGCATAACATCTGGAATTGTTTCTGAAATGGCCTATTTATATTGGATTTTAAATGTGGCTTCGTATTATTCGATAACACTATAGTGACCTGCAATATCGGAGCCGCTAAATATTAAATGGCAAAAAATACTTCCATTGCCGAAATCAACTGCGTAGTTAGATTCAGTACTCTAAACAAATAATCATTAAACAACTGTCTTATACAATGAAGTTCAACATGACCGTCCAGAGACTCTCATACTCAAGTTGGTTGGTGAGGAGAATGCGATGAGACTGATCGCTTACAATAAATTCCTTATAATTGTTCCTGCCAGCGAAATGTTTGGCAATAGCTTGAAAACGCAGCGCAGAATGACGTTCTTCATTTTGATATAAACAGTACAAAACTGCTCTAAATAAGCTATTTCCATCACCTGTTATAGTTTATGGCAGTACATTTTGCAGGGGAACATAGAATAACTTCGCCAACTACTGGAATGAGCTTAGGCATATACTCAATACTCACTTCGGCAGTCACCCTAATGGAGGCTGTTTTAGAATTCTATGTCCCGTGCATGTCAAAAATCGTATTAACACATGGAAGCCCACCCATTCTTGGCTATCGCCTCGGAGACCCGGGTTACATTTCCTGCTCTGCCAAGAAATTTAATTCTGGTCTGAGGGCAAAAACGGGGCACATTCAGTCTCTAGAGGCACTCTAGCAGGAAAGCCTGGTCTATCATTAGGAAATTAGATTCATCAAACCCTGCAACTAAAAGATCGAAAACTGCCATCAACCTGAATGATTTTGCTAAACATCTAGTATCAGTTTCCAAGAACACAAAAGACAATCAAACCAAAAGGGATATCAAATTACAGTTGAACACCAAGAAAAGAGCAGCCATACAGTCTTCTGAATTCTCCATTGCATTCCAAGAAGAGGAAACTAAAGATGCAATGAAAAGTATGAAACTAGGGAAAGCAGCTGGATTTGACGGAATATACCCTGAATTTCTGGTTCACTGTGGACCAGCTACAGTAAAATGGCTAACCAACTTCCTTTCAAATATCCTGCAAACTGGAAACATCCCACCTCTGATGAAGAAAACAAAAATAATAGCCATACTGAAACCAAATAAAGATCCCACAAAAGTGGAAAACTATCGTCCAATAGCACTTCTAAGTGTCACATACAAGCTTCTTGAGCGCCTGATCTATAATAGAATTTTTGAAACAATCAACAACCACATTCCTATAGAGCAAGCAGGATTCAGACCTGGGAGAAGTTGTAGGGATCAGGTACTTTCTCTCACTACGCACATAGAGAATGGGTATGAGAAGAAATCAATAAGTGTGGCTGCCTTTTTGGATCTGTCAGCGGCCTATGATACTGTTTGGCGAGAAGGACTCCTATTGAAATTTGTGAGTGTTATCCCATGTCGTAAACTTGTGGCCTTACTTAACAATATGCTAAGTAATAGGTACTTTCAGATCTACTCTGATAATGACAGAAGTAGAGTGTTTACATTAAACGATGGTTTACCTCAAGGATCTGTCCTGGCTCCCCTCCTTTTCAGTCTGTACATACACGACTTACCGGAAACATCTTCAAGAAAATTCATTTATGCTGATGACATTTGTTTGGTGACTCAGTGCTCCGAATTTTCTGACGCTGAAACTACTTTATCCGCTGATCTGGAAGCCTTGGGTGTATACTTCAAGAAATGGTGCCTCCACCTAAATCCTCAGAAAACAGTTGTATCTGCATTTCACCTACGCAACAGACAATCTAATTACAAACCAGAAGTCGAATTCAGAGGCCAAGTGTTACCGTACTGCAGTACACCAAAATACTTGGGAATAACACTAGACAGAACTCTGACTTTTAAGCAGCATCTATCAAATGTGGCTGCTAAAGTCAAAACTAGAAATAATATACTTCAGAAACTTGCTGGTACATCATGGGGAGCTAATACTCAAGTTTTAAGATCCACAGCTTTAGCCCTATCGTATTCTGTTGCTGAATACTGCTGTCCAACCTGGATCAATAGTGTTCACACTAAGAAGATAGATGTGCAACTCAATCAGGCAATGCGAATAATCACGGGATGTATTCGGAGCACGAACACGCTATGGCTGCCTGTTCTCAGCAACATTCCACCTCCAGCCCTAAGAAGATCAGATGCTCTCCTAAATTTATGGGAAAACATTCAGCAGAATCCCCAGCTACCCATTCATCACGATATTGCACAAGCAGAACATCAACGCTTGAAATCAAGGAAACCACCATGGCGCACAGCAGTCAACCTTGAAGGATCCTCTTTCAATGTTAACAATTCATGGAAAATACAGTGGGAGCAGTCTTCAGTAATCAACAAACATCTAGTTGAGAACCCTTCTAAGCGGATACAAGGATTCGACTTCCCCAGGCGACAGT
Source organism: Meconema thalassinum (assembly GCA_946902985.2). Lineage (NCBI taxonomy): Eukaryota > Metazoa > Arthropoda > Insecta > Orthoptera > Tettigoniidae > Meconema > Meconema thalassinum. Next base: position 2,125,146,123 of record OX336388.2, read on the forward strand.
GGAGGATCATCAACCGGATTCGAACTGGACAAGGCAGATGTGGTTACCTACTGCACAAATGGGGATGGGCTAGCTCTGCAAATTGTGACTGTGGTGCCTCCTTACAGACAATCCTTCACATTGTTGCTGACTGTCCTCTTCGAGCTTTCGAAGGAACGATAATAGACGTCCACCATACATCGAAGGGAGCAGTAGAATGGGTCAAACAACTAGACCTAGAATTATAAAATTGTACGAGCTTGTGACTGCACATTTGTCCATTCATTTTGTATATATATATATATGTAAAATCAATCTACATGCATTCTTCATACGATAAATAAATAAATTATTATAACTATTTTATGTTCGAACATAAATATTCATAAATATCTGTCGAGATTTCGCCAGTTTTATGTACTGAACAGAGCGCATGAGACGCAGAGAATGCCTTGTATTTGACCATGGCCTCCTCGATTACCCTACTATGACACTAGGCCAGGCAGTGAAATTTAAACTAGAAGGCCGTGGAACTCAGCGCATCTAATTATCTAATTGGTCACACAACTGTTTCTTGAGCTCTGATTGGTCGGAGAAACTGTTTCATAATGAAAAATAGTGTTATAATGAGCCTAATCATGCGATTGATGTTTGAATACTACACGTACACAATAATCTTCATGTAACAGTACATAACTCTAAGACCTACATATATAAAAATCCAATATGACGGCCATCCGCAATATTTAGTCGGTTCTCAACAACTACGAATCTTTTATTACAGCAATTTTTGTATGTTGATAGAGGCAATTAACATAAGTAGGATATATGAAAATAGGCTGTTTAGTTTTTCACGGAACTACTTGTTATATCCTCTTTGCTTCGTCCATCACTGGTTATTTTGCTTCCTAATTAACAGAAGTCTCTTAGTTCCTTTAGCTTCTCATATGCCAATTTTACATCCATAGGGGTTTCTGATTTTTTTTCGGCTGCATTCCAATATTTTTGTTTTACATTTATTGATTTTCATCACCAATTGTAGCTAAATCACGGAATTTAAACTGTTTCTTGAGCTCTGATTGGTGGGAGAAACTGTTTCATAATGAAAAATAGTGTTATAATGAGCCTCATTATAGTACAGTTTTCTGACACATAATAGTCAGAGTCGAACATAAAGCAAATTTTCACAGGTGGGGTTGGAAATGACAAGTGGTATAGTCTTAGCGAGTGGCAGTGTGGACCGGCCCACAATTTTGTGTCTTTCGCAAATACGATCTAGTTGCAATAGGCTATACAATTCTAGTAAATAATTCCTGATGCAAAAGAGGTGAGAAGCGAGTTTGATCATGTTCAAGGAACCAGCCAGTTGAGTGACGAAGCACAGCAGCACGAGAGGGGCAGACGACCTCGCTGTTCCTGCCTTGGTGTTATTGCTTTAAGGGGTGGAACTAAGAGGTCATCTGCCCCTCTTAACACAGATTAAAGTATACAAATTTGGAATTGAATTTAAAATTTAGAGGTGGACACCTAAATTTGAAAAGACTGAAAATTAATAAAACAAAAATTAAATAATAAAACAATAATAACGACAGCACGAGCAGCAACATAATCCTGAAGAGCCAGTCAATTGCATACAACATATCAAGAAGATGAGTCCAATGAGATGAGATGATGGCAGCTATGGACCAGTTCAGCAGAATAAACCCAATGACTTGGCTCGAGTCAATTTATCTGGGAGGGTATCAAGGATTTTAGATGCCATGAATCACGATATCTTACCAAAACACCTAGTGAAGATGAATGACTTGGAATCTCTTCGGACTGTTCTGTACTGTGCAGCCATCACAGTTATCAGAGCTCAGGGCATCCAACTGCGAGAATGGAATAATGCTCGCGTTAACAATTCTATACCTGTTATTAGCCTACTTTCGATTTTTGCAAAGAATGAAAGTAGACTTATGAGATCAACACAGGGCGAAAAATTGTGTATGTCTGTCTTTGTGTGTGTGAGTCTGTGTGTCTGTGTGTGTGTGAGCGTGTGTACTCGGAATGTCTGTCCCCCCTCCCATATCAATTCGAACACGGTGGAACCGAATTGAACGAAATTTAGTACAGAGGTAGCACTAGCAAAGGGAACCTCAGTGTCATGTTTTATATCGCCGCCATCTTGACGGAAACGTACTTGCGGCCACCCAACTGTTAAAAGCTTAAATCAAATTACGACCAAATTACGATCTCTACTGAATTTTGCAACAACATACCTTTATGGGGGGGGGCATCTTTTGACCAAACGACAAGATCATCAGCCCAATAGTTTGCAGATAGCGGCCATGTATGTGTGCAAATCGATTCACCATATCAATTCGAACACGGTGAAACCGAATTGAATGACATTTTGTACAGAGGTAGCACTAGCAAAGGGCACCTCACATTCATGTTTAATATCCGTATAACACGTTGTATTTCAACAAGCTACTACAACCAACATTCAATTATACTCCTTGAAAAGGACAAAGAGTTATACCAATACCCGTGCATTTAGGAGAAAGTAGGCTATATGTTCTTTACTGAACATCTTGTTTTTAAGATGGAGAGACGTCTGATTGGAAATATCGACAAACTGTGGTATGACTCTGCACCTTTTACTGAGTTTCTCAACGGGACGAGCACAAGAAGACTGGTGAGAGACTGTAAACAATCACGAGGTGGACAAATATGTATAGCGACCAAGATGATTCAAACGCAAAATCCTAGCAGTGAACAGAAGCTTAAGCTGGTAGAGAACAGACTTTCTATGAAACGACGACAGGGTATCACTACAAAGATAAAATTTTACAGAACACTGAGCGAAAGCTGCTTATAAGAAGTTGAAAAGTTCTGATGCAATTCACAGCCATTAATTTTAAATCCGAATATCTGGGTACAGGAATAAACCAACATTTCTGAGACGTATAATCCAACGTAGTGTGATCCAATAATGGTCATTAAATTTCTTTCATTATAAAAGAAAAGCAAATCCGACTCCGTACATGTCATGGAGCAGTGGAAGGTAGAGGCTCGACACTAGATGTGCTCGGCCGCCTTTGCTCCCAGGAATTACTCTGGTACGCATTTTTGTAAGCTGAGTGGACCCCAGGACCATTTGCGTTTCTGAAAGTGGTAGTTTCGTTTCTAAAATCCACTGCCTGGGTGGGGATCGAACTAAATCTCCTTCAGTTAGAAGCTCAGCGCCTCTGGGATACGCAGCTCCATCTTCCATCATAAAGGCCTCTTCCTGGTATTAGAAATTCTGAAGCATACACTGGTGAATGAATTTGTTGCGGTTTCTGAAAAGATGTCTAGTTTTCTTACACAAGGCATTGCACACTCACTTCCAAAAGACTCCCAAAATGTTCAAAACCCTGCCAACTACCGTCCAATTACATGTACTGTATTTCACTGATGTAGGCCATAAGATCATTAATTTCCTGTATATATTGTATGCCACTGTGAACAAAATAATATACTAAGAACGCAACACAAAATATGCCCCTTAAAACAACAATTATCATCATCATCATCACATAATATGCACCAAAGGTTACAAAGGCAGCAATGAACTACTCATCGTCGAGCCAGTAGTTTCTAACCAATACTTTTTTCATTCATTCATTTACTTTATTTAAAAAATAGGGGTAATTCCCCGGTGACAAATTGTACACTTACAGAAAATTAGCAGCAATGCAAACAATAGTAATCTGTTCACGGCAAATAATTCTCTGTCCCATGATTTGTTGATCTATAGGTCACTGCCCACGATTGATCATTAGATTATATCTTTCCTAGAATATGTTCTGGCCACGTGGCGTACAGTAATGTGCCTTAGTACTCTAAATGGTTTGATCCCAGTCCACCAATGAATATTCTAAGGAGACTTTTGAGCCCATTACACTAGTCAACAATATATATATTCAGGTACAGAGATAAAACATGGTGGATCTAACTAAATTTGGACTTGCTGACTCTCAAAATGCAGTTGGATTTTCACCATCACCCTCCAATTTGTTGTTATGTTTTAAAATATCTTGGTCCAAAAGCAGAGACTGCAGTGGTCTATGTAATTCCTACACTAAATTTGTACAATTATAACGTACTTAATGTCATTAAACTAACTGACGGTGGTATTCTGCGCTTAATGTAGATTTTTAAAATCAAACATGCAACACTCATTCGCTGGATGATGATGTTGATGGAAGGTTGAGTATTTTTGATGAAAATTTCATTCAATGGGATGTATATCCTTCCCGCTTCAAACTCCAACAGTATTCACTGAACATCGAAGGGTTCATAGCGGCTTTCCATCCGCAATATGTCCTGATGGAACTTTTCCCATACTCGTCACTAACCGCTCCCAAATTGCCAGGGAAGATATCTAAATGTGAATGAAGGAAGCGTTTTTTTAGAGACATTCTGCATCGGAGGTTTCTATATGAGAGGGAGGGGGTACAATTTTTGTACCGGTACACAAAATCATGTTATTTTGTGATACATATCTTATAAACAAAAGTTTGGTGCTTTTCAGTCGGTCAACACGATTGTATCCAAATGAGATGAGTTAATTCCCTAATACTGAAAAAATATGAGATTTAATAAATACACTTGGATGACCAGTTTCGTCAAGCGATCATCATCAGATCCATTACACTTAGGCTATAAAATCTATGTCTGAAAATATGGGTGAAAATATTTACAACATGTAGCCTACACTTATTTAGTTGCAGTATTAGTTGAGATAATGCAAGTCGTCAAAAGTGAGAGTAATAATTTGTTTGCCGAACAAGCAGCATTATACACAGCTCGCGTCTTCTGGACGATATATCAGTCGGAGTTAGGATTTCAACGCCAACAACACTCCAGGGCATGTTCGGCTGCTGAATGTTTCCCTCGAGTACGCTCAGCTGCACGCTGCAGTCTTATTGACCAGTTAGCTATAATTTAGACATGGCGTGTCACAGTGGTATCACTCGGGTTAATCGTAATACTACCGACAGCAGTGGCTACGCTGGCTAAGGCGCAGCGTTAGGTCATGTGGCCAAGCTCTCTGCTGACCCGGTAGACGCGTGGGTACGAGTCCCACCGTCGGCCGTCCTTGAAATGATTTTCCGTGGTTTCCCATTTTCAACACCAGGCAAATGCTGGGAGGGTATCTTCTGACAGGCCACGGCCGCTTCCTTCCACATCCTTGTCCTTGTCCTTGTTCCATCTCTCATCCCGACGCGCAGGTCGCCCACGGGCGTCGACTAGAAAGACCTGCACTCGGCCTCTCAGGAGGCCACACGACAAAAAAAAAAATCGTAATACTACATGACGTGTATGCAGCACAAGGTCCCTTCTTGCAGAAATCAGCTCAGTCGGGACCATTCACAAAACAGGTAATACCTAAACCTAGTGTTCACCATTGGTCAGAGAGTTTGATTGTAGGAGGTATTCATGTTCTGGTTTACATCTATTTATCGTATAATGAATGCTTGCCACTGTAGGTGAGTGATTATCGTGTCAGACTACTAACCCCAAGCTTGCAGGTCCGCTCCAGGCCGTGGTAAGTGAATTTTGAAAGGCGGCAAAAATCTCCGTACGCATGTCATATGGTGTTGGCATGTTAAATAACCCATTTGAATTCAGTAGGCCGTGTTCATAATGGCAAAATTAATTTCGGGATTTTCCGCCGACACAAAGTTCCTCATTTCTCCACTAGAAAGCGTTATAGTGTCAAGGAGCTTAGATATCTAAGCTCCTTGGATTTGGTTGGTTGGTTCCTCAGTTTAGGGGCTGCAACAACGCGGTCATGTAGCCCCGTGTACTTTGGGTGTGTGTAGAATCTGTGTTAATTGTGATGACTGTATTAGAGTGTGTTATCTGTTTTTAATTCAAGTAAGGACTGCAGACATTCGATTTTCAAGTAGTTCCAACATTTGCTACAAAACGCCACCGTCAACGACCAACTAGTTATGAACTTTGTTACTAGATGCCACAGCAGTCGGCTCCTGGCGACGGACGTTGGAACCTAAGAGCGTTAGTCAAAGATAACCTATAATTTAGCTTCACGTAAGTGTAATTAGTGGAAGGTTCTTTTACATGCCATAAATCTATGACATGGGCCCGCCGGCTTTACTTCCCCTCCGAAGGAAAGCATACTGAGGGACTTTTAACGCGCTTGAAAATTCCGGCGACTTCGGCCGGGTTTGAACCCGCAACCTTGGGCATAGAAGCTCATCATGCTACCAACTACGCCACCGAAGCCACCAGGCAACACTGAGAAATGGCTTCAAATCTATCCTTTGATAACCTGTGTTATTGTGATGGCTGTAGTAGTGAGCGTGGGGATAGGGTTTAGGAGGAAGCGGCCGTGTCCTACAGTACGTCGACACGGAAGATGTCAATGTCCTTTCCCTAAAAGGTTCTCTATGTGTATCTGTGTCTGTGGGCGGACGGTGGGGGAAGAGGACGGACACAGATGTACCCGGCGAGCCTAGCATCATAAACAATGCGGAGGCGCCATCGTTAGTCCTGAATCATTCAAACGGCGACGGATAATCCTCATCGATACGTGCACAATACGCGCAGTGCATGCTTCATGTGTCTGCTACTCCACTAACACTCGCTCCAAGTAGCGAGCAGTACCTCAATCGATATTTCTTGTTGTAGGGGTTTGGGACATCTTGGTATCAGTCCTGTGTACTTGGGTGTGTGTTCAATTTCTCTCAAATTATAAAAGCCACCTTGTCAAACACTAGAAAGTAGTTCAATAATTAAATTAACACGAACATGTTTCGTTATTTAATGATACAGTAACTTCGTCAGTGTGAAGAATCTTAGAAACTACGGGATCTTAACAAAAAACTAAAAAGAAAATGGATATCCTTAGAATAAGTAATTAATTTAAATAAACAAAAGGTCACCAAAAAGAATTAATAAATAATTATGCACTTCTTGTAACGGTTTAGCGACAATTGGTAAGCTGTGTTGAGTTTTGCACATCTGTCTAGGATGGAGGTTCCGTCTCTACCATTGTGGTGGACCCATTCAACAACAAGACACCGGAATCGATTGGCTTTTCCAATCTTCCCAAAGTGGCTTTTCCGGGGTGCCTACTCTCAAAGAACTTGGAATTTTCGTATGATATTTGTAATCCCGTTTTCGCTGCTGTCTCATGTAGGGATTGAACAGGAACTGCAGCATCCTTAGAGTTATTGGTTAGGATCGCGATGTCATCTGCGAAGGACAAGCACCTGATCTCGATCTTCCGTGTTCCGGCTCCAATGGTAACTGGTTTGATTCCGAGATTGCTCAGTGTAAGTTCCCAGGTCTTTATGACTTTGCCGAGCACAAGATTGAAGAGAAAAGACAAGAGGCCATCTCATTGTCTACACCTGTTGTGATCTTGAAACTCCGGGACAGTTCTCCTCTAAATTGTACCTTGGAGAAGGTGCCTGTGAGCGTCTGTTCCTCGTTCTCGCAGCACTGAGAGGAGTGTGAGTGTCAATAGAGCCGTAAGCACGTTCACGCCCCTCACATGTTTTAATAGGAGAATAGTTTTCAGGTTGAAGATCTGCACGGCGCAGGACCGTCCTCGCCGAAATCCTACCTGATATTCACCAGTTGTATGGCCACACTGTCTCTCACATTGTCCTGTAGAATTCTTGGCAGAACTTTGCAGGCTATATTGGCAGCAGCGATATTCCCCTGTAGTTGTTGACATCACTTCAGTCACCTTTCTTGTGCAGTGGGTGTATTAGAGCTGTCTTACAGTCATCAGGTATCCTTCCAGTCTCCCAACAATCAACCAGGATTCGATGTATGACCTCTGCGATCGTAGTTCCGCGTGCTGTAAGGGCTTCCGCAATGATGCCAGCTTCTCCAGGCGCCTTGTTATTCTTGAGGCAGTTGATGGTGGTAGTTACTTACGGAAGAGTCGGTGGTTCAGATGGAAGGCTACTACAGGTAGGGCTCTTGGCAATTGAGCAACTGGTCAAAGTAGTCTGCCAGAAGTTGTATATTTATTATCACCTACTGCAAAATAATTGTATTTCGCGATATTTAGCGGCTTCAATATTGAAAACAATGGCATATTTGGGGGGTAAATGTATTGTACTGATGGAATATTTCGTGGATATCGCTAAAACCGAAAATCCGGGACTCTAAGTATAACGTATCAAAATAAACAACTCAAACTTTTTTATAGCTACCATAGCGATACTCTCTATCCCTAGTTCGTATAAAACAAAGTCCCTGATTCTTGGATGTCACTGGTAATCTCGAGAAACACTGGATGGATTTTGATGCAGTTTTCACCATGCTGTAAAGGATATCTCGAGGATGGTTTCTGCAGAAAATAATTTATTCATGATCAAAGGAAGCCGAGCAGTAACGATTTCAGTGAAAAGTTCGAAAAGAAAAACTGGCATCCGTGCGCATTTAAGCTTACGCTGGGCAAACCGTTAAACATATCAATATACTTTGAGTGTAAGAATTGGTCAGCATGAACAGTTCTACAAAAAAAAAAAAAAAAAAAAAAACGAAATATTATATCTCTATCCTCAATACATCACCCGCTATAAGTGTTTTTACGTTTTCATTTCTTCCAGCAATCTCCATTCAATTACTGAGGCGACAGTTTACGAGCTAGCTAGGGGCGAGCCTATCATCCCAGTTGCAGCCTAGCTAGCGGGCGAGCCTATTACCCCAGATACAGCCAACAGCAAACTGCCAAGTCGTGTTGAGTTCAGACTTTAGAGAAGAGTGGTTGTGTTTGGAGTATCCCTGGAAGTGCAACTCGGCCCTTCTTCATTTCGCCTGTGAACTTTTCGTTCGGCAAAATACACAGTCAAGTTAAAATTGGACATAAGGAGGATTTGTGTTTCATGCACCAAGCCGTATGAGTGACCTTGTATGCCCAAGGTCGAAGAATGGCGACTCCATACTCACAAGATGGTGGTTGTGCAAACTATTAAATTGTTAAAATCAATAACTTCGCAACACTGGAATATCAAGTAGGGCGCATCGCTAGCATTCGTCATAATCATAAGACATCACAGCGCGCAGCCGCTGCCTTGACAATATAAGTTATTAAAATAGATTTATTAGACTTCTATGCCCATGATCGCGGGTTCAAACCCGGCTGAAGTCGTCGGACTTTTTAAGAACGATAAAAATCCCTCAGTATGCCTTCCTTCAGCGGGGAAGTAAAGCCGGCGGTCCCATGTCATAAATTTATGGCATGTTAAAAAACCTTCCACTAATTACACCTGTGTGAAGCTAAATTATATATACGTTAAACATTTGACTAACGTTCTTAGGTTCCTACGTTCGTCGTCAAGAGCCGATTGCGGTGGCATCTGGTAACTAAGTTCTGAACTAGATGGTCGTTGACGGTGGCGTTTGGCGCCGAAAGTAGGAACTACTTGAAAAAAATCAATGTCTGCAGTCCTTACCTGAATTAAAACAGATACACACTAATACAGTGATCACAATTAACACCGGTTATCAGACAGATTCTACACACACCCAAAGTACACGTGGCTACATGACCGCGTTGTCGCAGCCCCTAAACTGAGGAACCAACCAACCAGATTTATTAGAGCAGGCTGTGTGCTCAGTTCCCTGCCAGGGTGAGCATTGGAGGGTCGGACGTTCTGATTACTCAACTCGTACTATAGTTTAAGCCACATTTTTGGGCCGCTCAGCCACAGTTGTGTAGTCATACTGAGGACAGTCGGTGAGCCTCAGGCCTGTGCAATAGATACGAGAGTTGTCAGTTGCACGGGAAGCAATTTTGGTTCACAATCACCAAATGTGATACCAGTGGTCTTCATGCTATTGCCAAGAAGACGAAGCGATGATGACAGAAGTAGGATGATGATGATGATAATTGTTGTTTTAAGGGGCCTAACATCTAGGTTATCGGCCCGTAATGGTTTGGGTGATCGTGAAGATGAAAATGAAATGCAAACTATAACTAAAAACTAACTACTAACTTATAGACTAGAAGAAGAAAGGAGAATAAGGCAAATAAAGGACAGGAGGAAAAGAAATGCCCTCAACCCTCCACGAATGCGGATTGAGGGACTTGGAAGGAAGGAGAGCCATGAAAGACAGATAGGAAAGTGAAAGAGGAGAGGGTCCGACCCACAGGTAAGGGACAAAAGGGGTAAACCGGACCCAGCTCAGGAATCCCTCGGGGTCGTCAACTCCCAAACTCACCAGCCGTGAGCCCCGGAGGGTGTAGCAATATCCAGGGTGCACCAGAAGTGATGGGGCTACACACACCCAGCCTCCTTGAGGGCCTTGAGCAGAAGGCAGGAGATAACATGAAAAGAAAAAGAAGGCTGACCCCTCGCAAAAGGAGGGTATCAGAAAAGATGAGACAAGGGCCAATTAAGGCGGGAAAGGAAGAGACTCCCTAGGCCTCGGATACCTTAATACCGTCGGGGTCGGAAGAGAACAAGAGTTGACCAAGTGAGGTCGACAGGAAAGAAGACAGAGAGGAGCCCGGCACAAGTAAGTGGAAGCAATAGCGGACTCAGCTGGGGTCCCGTGGTCGCCAACCCACGTCCCACTAGATGTGAGCCCCTGCGGATACGATAGTTGCATCGAGTATAATTTTATGATTTCAAACCAGAGTAGGAGTAGGAAGCAAAATAACCAGTGATGGACGAAGCAAAGAGGATATGAAAAGTACGTTGGCTCAGGCGAGGAAAGCATTTCTACAGAAAAGGAATCTGTTGATATCGAATATAGATTTAGGTATTAGGAAATCATTTTTGATAGCCTTTGTCTGGAGCGTGGCGCTCTATGGAAGTGAAACTTAGCCTATTGGTGCAGCAGAAAAGAGGAGAATTGAAGCGTTTGAAATGTGGTGTTACAGAAGAATGATGAAGAGCAGATGGGTAGAGTTACAAATAAGGAGGTATTAAGACTAGTGAGAGAGGAGAGATGTTTCTGGCCACTGCTAATGAAGAGAAGAGATAGGTTGGTAGGACACATACTAAGACACCCAGGAATAGCAAGCTTAGTTATGGAAGGAAAGTTCTAGGTCAAGAACTGTAGGGATAGACCAAGGTTAGAATATGTTAAACTGATTGCCTTGGATGTAGGGTGTGATAGCTATGAAGAGATGAAACGATTAGCTCAGGACAGGGAGGCATGGAAAGCTGCATCAAACCGGTCAAAAAAACTCAAGACTCAAAACCAGCCAGAGTTACACAAATGTAGAGATTGCGCAGAGGTGCGTGCTTTATACCGCGCAGTCTGAAAGGGGTCTCACGAGCATTGGCTGGTCTTGGCTGACTCACCGTGAAGGCCTTTTACAGTCTAGAACAGCCGTATGCAACCCACAAGACGGAAGCGCCTTGCGCGCTGCCTACATTCAGTTATTTCATTGTTTCTCGTACGGACATGCACGGCATGGGCGACGCAGCGACGATCTGATCTGAAGGCAAGACGTCTCGTGACCCGACTGTTGCTGTCGCTCAGAAATGAGTAATGCGCGCGCTATTCTTAGACATTGTCACATTCACTGCGTGTGGTCAGGCACTGAAGTGGGCCACCGCACAGCTGATCTCTGCGAGCGAGCGATCGATCCCTAGCGTCACACCGAACCGCGTCACGCTGCTGTTGGGGAAGGCACTCTGTAAAACCAATATGCACTTCACCGGGGGCTATCATCTTAGCAGAGAGCGTCTCAACAACCTCTCTGTGCTTCCAACTCGGTGAAATTTTATAATAGTAGAGCGATCGCATACCTGGATATGAAATTCATCATTCTACTCGATGTTGTGACTTGAGTCTTCAGTCCTCTTACATCTCTACACCTTGTATCCCAAGATCGCGGGTTCAATCCCGACCGAAGTCGTCGGATTTTTAAGAGCGTTAAAATCCCTCAGTATGTCTTCCTTGGGAAGGGAAGTAAAGCCGGCGGTCCCATGTCATAGATTTATGGCATGAAAAAGAACCTTCCACTAACTATACTTGTGTGAAGGCAAAATGTGTAGGTTAGAATTTATAATGCTCTATTAGTTCCAACGTTTGCCACCAGGTGCTGACTGCGGTGCCATCTAATAGCCGAGTCCGCAACCTAGTTATTGTGGACGGTAGTATTTGGTAGCAAAAGTAGGAACTACTAGAAATTACTGTCTGCAGTCCTTATTTGAATTAAAACCGAGTGAGTTAGCCGTGGTCGGTACGGCGTGGCTGCAGGCAGTCGCTCACATTCGGGAGGCGAGGAGGTTCGAATCCTCCCGCCGGCAATCTCGAAGATGGTCTTCTGTGGTTTCCCAATCTTGGTCTACCCCTTCAGTTCTTGTCCTCCACCCTTCCTTCCATCGGTGTTGGCGAATTGCGCCAGCTAATCTTCCGAGTTGATCTTTCTTAACTTGTCATTCCATCGCAAGGTCCTTTCTCGCCACTTGCCCCAGGCTAAGTTCTGGATCTTCCGCTGAAATCATCCTACCTTTCGTCCCCCACTACTATCATTGTGAAAACCCAAAACCGAAGATATTCTGATTTGTTCTTGCAGAATGACCGACTGGCTCTTGAATTTCCTATAAACACTCTGCTATGCTGGGCTGTACAAAATACATTGGGATCTAGCACAAAACACTGAAACATATCTTCTTCTTCTTCTCCAGCATGATTAATCCCACTTATGTGGGGTCGTGATGCGGATATTCCTCCTCCACATTGTTCTATCCCGGACCATTTCCTCCACAAGCCCCCGCTGTTTCATGCTTTCTTGAATGCTCTCCATCCATCGCCTTTTTGGTCGTCCTCGACTCCGTTTCCCTGGTGGAAGCATTTCCATCCTATTGCCCACATAATCATGATCTCTTCTTTTAACATGGCCATACCATCTGAGGCCAGCTTCTCTGACTTTCTCAGAAACTTGCACCACGCTAAGTCGTCTCCTAATCACTTCATTTCTCACTTTATCCAATCTTGTATGTCCGCTGAAACATATGTATTTATTATTTAATTGTGACATATCGTACTCTTTGGGGTAAAACTCTTCTACATAGTTATTACCATTACCTGAACGCTAGGTCATATAGGTTATGTGACTTTAGTAATTGGCACCCCTTGGACGGTCAAACAGAGAAACACTTGCCCTCCAACAGTCTCTATGATGAAAGTTTGGGACATGTGAACAGTATGGTATGTGTTGGGAGAGGAGTGGGGGAAGAGAGGGGAAGTTGCTAATGAGCTATCACAGGCGCAATTGGACTATGAATTATAGAAAGGGTAGATCACACTGGCGTTAAAAGTCTGTCCGATTTTATCAGTGTAATTAACTGGCGCAATTGGACTGCGCCCCCTTCCATAACTAAGTTTGCTATTCCTGGCGCTACAAAAGTGTTCTTGACCAAAAGCCAGGACTGTGTGTGTGGATTTGTGTGTCCGTACCCGCCAAAATAACTTTTGATCGACTGGACCGACGTTAATGAAATTTGGTAGTAAGTCAGCTCTCCACCTGTTCCCTTTGGTCGGAGGGTTTTGATACTATGTGTGTTGTGTTGTACCTTTTGGTTACTACATATATTACGGGTTGTTTCGCTGTTGTGAAGGTATTTATACAGGAACAAACCGAATAAATAAATAGATTATTACTCTGTAACAAACTGGCCGCGGTGGCCGAGAGCCTAACAAGCTACCTCGTGCATCGCTGGCATCGAGAGAGCGTGGGTTCAAATCACACCTCAGCCGTCCTGAAATTGGTTTTCGCGGTTTCCCATTTTCACCGCCAGGCAAATTCCGGGACGGTTCCTTTCAAAATCCCTTCCCTAACCTTCCTGGAAACAAAAAAATAAATGGCCATTGGCTGCGTTAATAAAAGACAAGTAGTTCCGTGAAGAACTATACAGCCTATTTTCATATATCCTGCTCACGTTAATTGTCTCTATCAACATACAAAATTTCAGTTTAATTGCTGTAACAGATTCGTAGATATTGAGAACCGTCTAAATATTTCAGATGGTCGCAAGGTTGGATTTTTATTTTTGTACTATTACATTAAGATTATTGTGTACGTGTGGTATTCAAACTTAAATCGCATGAATAGAACAAAAGAAGTAAAAACAAGATTTTAAAAGTACGCACACCAGCCATCTTGTGATTACGCAAACAATTAAAATAAATTAGATGCCAGTGGATCAACATTTGTATAAGCATTTAACGTGCAACGTTTCACGGCACTCGGATAGTTAATTCGCGAGAAACGTCCATTTAAATATTTTATTTCGCGTCGCCGCCATGTTGGATTTGTGCTCACCAGGTTACTGAAAGTCCTATAGGTGAACATATGTTCATAGTCTCTATGAACATAAAAAATCAGTTTGGTTGCTGTAAAAGATTCATAGATATTTAGAACCGTCTAAATATTTCGGAAGCTCGCCATTTTGGATTTTTATATGTATAGGCTATAGAGTTATGTACCATTCAAGGACAATTATTGCCTATCACTTCGATCGCATGATTACGACACAATAAATAAAAACTTAATTTTAAAATTTCGCTCAGCCGCCATCTTGAGGATATGTAAACAATTGAACGAAATTAGAAGCCAGTGCATTACAATATGTAAAATCATTTACTGTACCACATTTCACTGCGCTCAGAGAGTTAAATCATGAGAAAAGTCTATAAAAATATTTCAACTTCGCTTGGCTGCCATGTTCGTTTAGTACTCGACAGGTTTATGCAAGATACATAGATAAACTTGTATCAGTACCCTTCATCACCGTACAAAATATCAGGGTGATATCTGTAATAGTTTCGGAGATATAGAATGTCAGTGAAATATTTCGCACAACCGCCATTTTAAGGTTATGCAAACAATTGAACTAAATTAGACCGTAGTGCATTACAATGTGTATAAACATTTGCTGTACCAAGTTTAATTACGTTTGGATAATCGCGAGAAAAGGCTATTTAAAGTCTCAACTTCGCTTGGCCGCCATGTTGGTTTTGTAGTCACCAAGTTTTTGAAAGTCTCATAGGTGAACTTCCAGTATTGCCCTTTATCACCGTATACAATTTCAGGGCGATATCGGTAATAGTTTCGGAGATACTGAATGCTGGTGAAATATTTCGCACAGCCGCCATGTTGGATTGGTGAGACACAATAAAATTTGAAGGGCACGGTCGGGGTCGGCCAGAATAGTGCTATGATCTTATCGAGTTTCATTGTAATCACTACAGCCGTTTAGAAGTTATTAGGGACACACACACACACACACACACACGCACACACACACACACACACACGGACAAAAGGTGATCTCATAAGCCTATTTTTTTCATAAAATGAAAATAGGCTAAAAAACAATACTCTGTAACAAGCCATCGGAGCCCACGGGTCCCCCACCCCATAACACTCGGAGGGCGTCCGTGTAGTAGGCAACACATACTGCAGTACAGTATGGTGGGTGGTCTATACTGTGTCAGATCTCAAAAGGGCTGTTTGTAGCGACTGCATGTTAATGACAGCAGGTGGTAGCATTGTCTGACGGTACATGTCAAAATAATACTGTTTGATAGCTAAGGTGTATCGGAACAACCCTCATAGTCTTCAAGAACTGCATTTCTGATGATTTGCAGCAATTCCAGCGGTCCAGCTGCGGTCTGCCTTTCGCAACTTGCTGACCAGTGACCAGGGCAGAAAGGTGTTAAGAGATGAATGGTGGTCATTTTGAACATCTGCTACACTGCGTCCGGGAATGTTCTCCGCAGTGCCTACAAGCTTCTGCGAGTGATTACGTCACCAGTTACGTTGGCAGCACGGCTGTCGCTTGTATCATAACAAACAAACAGTTAACTTTATACTCACCACTGATACTAGAAGTGCTGATGATACACATGCTCGCTTATTGCAATACACACTACAGCCCACCCATGTGGCCTTCACCCTATGAAGGACACTGTTCTGCCAACTAAACTGATGACGCAACCACTCGCAGCTACATGTAGCCACTGCGGAGAATATATTCCCCCTATCTATTCAAACACGGTGAAACCGAATTGAACGAAATTCGGTACAGAGGTAGCACTAGCAATGAGCACCTCATATTCATGTTTAATATCCGTATAGCACGTTGTATTTGAACAAGCTCTTTGAAAAGGACAAAGAGTTATAACAATACCCATCCATTTAGGAGAAAGTAGGCTATATGTTCTTTACTGAACATCTTGTTGTTGTTGTTTTTCTTTTCATGACAAATTTAAGATGAAGATTTAAGCTAATCTCATTGAAATTATGGCATTAAGCATAATTAACACTCCAAACAGGAAAGGGTTGCAATTCTGGCTGGATAACATTCACATAACATACAAAGCGTAAGGGAACGACTTTTTCCTCAAATGCCTAAATATGTTGCCTTAGAAATTTATGCTTTATCTAATTAATAGTACATTATGCAACGAGCCTATAATGGCAATAATTAAGACACGAGTATGTTTATAAAACGAGCGTATGCGAGTTTTAGAATTTTCATACGCGTGTCTTAATCACCATTATAGGCGAGTTGCATACGACTGTTTATGTTCGACGATAAGTATTATAACTATTTTATGTTCGAACATAAATATTCATAAATATCTGTCGAGATTTCTCCAGTTTTATGTACTGAACAGAGCGCGTGAGACGCATAGAATGCCTTGTATTTGACCATGGTCTCCTCGATTACCCTACTATGACAGTAGGCCACGCAGGGAAATTTAAATTAGAAGACCGTGAAACTCAGCGCAGGTGCGATGCTATCGTTATCTAATTGGTCAAACAACTGTTTCTTGAGCTCTGATTGGTGGGAGAAACTGTTTCATAATGAAAAATAGTGTTATAATGAGCCTCATTATAGTACAGTTTTCTGTTGAGCATAAAAATATTATTTTAATGCCAGTAGATTCGGATAACAAACGTGTGGATGCGGAAAAAAGTTCTGTGGATGCGGATAACGTTTTGTTTATCCGCGCAGGACTCTAATCATAGGAGGCAATGACGATGGTTAACATATTACGAGCTAAACGCTTACTCACATCTGATGTGGACAACAAAGTGTCAAGTCGATGGCACTGGCAAGAGGAAATTAGGACACTTTAAGAAAAGAAGCCAACATCCGTTTTGTTGTCTCAATTCCGCATTTTAAAACAATTGGCTCTTCGCCACACGGCATTGATCAAGACATGTTTATTATCCAGGTCAGGTCGATATTATTAGTCCCTATCCAAGGGCTAGCTTGAGTCACGCGCGGCCTAGCTGTGCCTCTAACCATGGTTTATTGATTGAGCGACAACTGAGGGCGCGCAAGGCAGCTTGCCCTCTGGATCAGTGGTAGTGTCCACTTCATGCTCACGGGTTCATTTCCCGGGCCAAAAGGTCGGATTCTTGTAAGAGGGGGTGGGGGAAGAAGAGTTCACACCACTCTTAG
Source organism: Meconema thalassinum (assembly GCA_946902985.2). Taxonomy (NCBI): domain Eukaryota; kingdom Metazoa; phylum Arthropoda; class Insecta; order Orthoptera; family Tettigoniidae; genus Meconema; species Meconema thalassinum. The sequence goes on from OX336388.2 coordinate 2,125,163,558, forward strand.
TCAAACAATCTCTCGTATCTCATTTGGTAATTACAAGACCAAATTAATTGACCTCAGAAACAGGTCGCCCAACTGAATCCCGCTTTCTCAGCCAAATGGCAGTCATAACCTACATGGTTCTAACTCGCAGGTAGCTGACACCACGCAAGTAATATCTTCTTCTTCTTCCTGCGTTACGGCCAACTAAGGCCCACGTCATGTCAGCTGTTTCTTCTGCATTTTAATGTTGGCCCAGTACTCTTACAATTGCAATCGATGTTACACCTTTCTCTCCGTCATCCACACCTTCCCAGTATTTAGTTTCGGCTTAAGTTGAAAACTCCGATGTTTTTGAAGTTTTTCCCTAAGTGGGCCACGCTCCTGGATATCTTCACATGTTATCCCAATCTCCAACAGATCTTTCTCTACTTCACTGAATCGGGCCACCATTGTCTTTTCCTCATGTATAAAAGCAAAAATTCTGTTGGATAGCCGTGTTGATTTCATTCGGATTATATGTCCATAAAAATAAATCCTCGTTTTCCTCATCACGTCAGTTATTTTCTCTTCGTGTGTGTACAACTCGTGGTTGTGGCGTCTTCGGAACTCGCCGTGTTCTTTATTAGTTTACATCGTTATACCCGTCCAAATTTCTATTCCATCACTTCTATTACACGATCTAACTATGGTATTTACATATATATTCCCTTATTATTATTATTAATTCATGTATTTAATTATTTTTGTATGTCATTGTACAGTCCTCCGCTCTTTCTTTACTTCTCTTATCGATGCCATCTGGTGGCATGAATTTGGCATCTCTTCCTATTCTTTTATCGTTCACAATGGACGACTAACCCAACTTTCTGATCTCTCCGATTTTATCAGAAGTTTTCGCTTCCAACTCTTTTGATAAGTATATACAGTGTGGTCCACCAGCCCCTTATTTTTTTTGGAGGATGGCAACCCAACTAACGCGTATATCACAGTCATCCTAAAAACATTAGTACCTGCTCATTTACGTCCATTGTACAACTTTACCGTTGAGTACATCCTCGCGAATATAGTAGAAATCAATAGTGGCAATGTTCTTTCAATGACCTCAAATGTAATGCATGAATGAAACGATCAGAGCTCCGAATAACACCTTCTTACGTTTGGACAGGAAGTGTCTACGATTAGGTTTAATAAGTGCCAGCAATACACCATGGTTCTCGGTAGCTATGGTGGCTAAATCAAGAATTGCTAGAGTAGCGTCAAGGAAGTCGCAATGCAGTAGGTTCGAACCTTGAACTAGCACTCTTTTTTTTTGCTTAATGTCGTTTATTGTGGATGTATTATGGACGCATATCAATCTGTTCCAACGAGTGATTTTTTATTTGGTCCTCAAAAGCACCGTACTTATCCGATGGTACGCAGCCAGATTGGATGACGACATAATGATCTGTAGAACGAAAGCAAGGTATCCTGTATATTCAATGTAGCAAGTGTTCGAAATTTTGAACCCCTTTGTTTAAAGAAAAACTCCGACTCACTCAGATTTGTTATGTGGGTAGGCTCACGAATACATCAGACCGAAACTATAATTTGTTTCAACGGCGTCTGTGCGAAAAGCGCTTGCTATACACTTACACTAATAGTTAGTGAGGTTTTAAGGGGCGGAACTACGAGGACATATGCCCTAAACATACAGTAAATACAGATAATTATAACATTATTGGTTTTACGTCCCTTTTAACTGCTCTAGCTTTTAGATACGCCAGGGTGCCGGAATTTTGTTCCGAAGGGGATCTTCAACGTGCCACTAAATCCACGGCTCCCTAGCATTTGCTAGGAAGAGGGAAGGAGGCGGCCGTGGCCTTACAGTAGGTACCATCCCGGCATTTGCCCGAAGACGAAGTGGGAAACCACGGAAAACCACTTCGAGGATGGCTGAGGTGGGAATCGAACCCCCTCTACTCATTTGGACCACCCGAGGCTGAGTAGACCCCGTTCCAGTCCTCATACCACTTTCCAAATTTCGTGGCAGAGCCGGGAATCGAACCCAGGACCTCCGGGGTGGCAGCTAACCATGCTGACCCCTACGCTACGGAGGCGACAATAAGGCGACAGAACTGCAAATAATGCCCTCAAACGACAGTCCTTCGGTTTTATTTCATACAACTTAGCGTACAAAATGCTAGCGTGTGATACACTTCGGTCATACAAGCAGGTGTACTGACGAAGAGAACAGATTCATACAGGCTTTTGTACCAGCGATCACAGCAGCTTCCTTGCCAGCGAGTGTCGTGTGATACGGGCCTAAAGATATGCTATGACCTTTTGTTAAAATTTAATAACAAAACCAGATGTTCGGTAAAGAACGTATTGCCTACTTTCTCCTAAATGCATGGGTATTGTTACAACTCTTTGTACTTTTCAAGGAGTATAATTGAATGTTGGTTGTAGTAGCTTCTTGAAATACAACGTGCTATACGGATATTATACATGAATATGATGTGCCCTTTGCTAGTGCTACCTCTGTAAAATAAAACCATTCAATTCGGTTTCACAGTGTTTGAATTGATGTGGGGAATCGATTTGAACACATACATGGTCGCTATCTGAAACTATTGGGCTGATGACCTTGTAGTTCAGTCAAAAGATGCTTCCCACAAAAAGGTATGTTGTTGAAAAATTTGGTAGAGATCAAATGATTAGGTTGGTCGTAATTTGAATTAAGATTTTAACATTTGTGTGACCGCCATTCCGTTTCCGTCAAGATGGCGGCGATATAAAACATGACACTGAGGTGGCCTTTGCTAGTGCTACCTCTGTACCAAACTTTGTTCCATTCAGTTTCACCGTGTTTGAAAAGATAGGGGGAATCGATTTGCACACATACATGGCCGCTATCCGCACATTATTGGCCGGATGACCTTGTAGTGTAGTCAAATGATTCTCTATACATAAAGGTATTGTTACGTGCCACCCCCACTAATGGCATTTTTGTTAACTGGATTACGGTGGGTTGAAGCACAACACAGATTGTTCCTTTAAAGAAATAATTAACTTTATTGCGGCCAGAAGGATACACCACTCAACAGCAAATACAAGCAATTAGAACCTTGCTCCAGTTTCCTCAAGTCTCTTCCTTATGGAGCGCTCTAGCCCCTTTCACTTAGTCATGCAGCTAATCCTCCACTAATGAGTCCCGTGGAATACCTGCACCTCTTCCTTATGTACACAAACTACAGTTACTTACGATAACCTGCTACACGCTGCTTCGCTGACCACAAGCTGGGAAACAATGTCACTGGATTTCGTAACTCGCACGGCACTTCGCCACAATACCTCTGTCGCTCAGTGAAATCACACTCGCTCAAAACACAGGCAGTCCCCTGTATGCTTCTCACTCCCTCGCTGTCAAGAGAATCGGCTTCACTAGGGGTTTCGCAAGTCACCACACTTCTGTCGCTCAGGATAAACGCTCGCACTAGCTCGAAAAACACACACCCACTGCTTGACAGGTCGCTCTTATATAGCAGGCCGGTGACTCAATAAATGCTTCTAGACCCATCTAGGGTTCACGGCTTCTCGAGGTTTCATTCCCTGGCTGGGTCACGAATATTCTGGACCATCCCTTTGTCCTAGTAGTCCAGTTGCGTAAGGCGTACGCAATTCACTGAGGCAGAACACAGCCCAGCCCGGGGGCAGTTGTGACTCATGCGGCGAGCGACGAAACAAACTCACAGCCGTAACACCACCCCCTTCCTAAAAGGCTGATCGTCCCGATCAATCATTGGTCCGTCTGTGTCCCTCCGTAGGCTGCCAGGCGATCTCGATGCACGATCTTCATCTTCGCCTTCGGGCTCCGCTGGATCCTGTAGACGACATCGTTGATCCGTTTCACGACTCGGTACGGGCCCTCCCAGGACTTCTGCAGTTTGGGTGACAGGCCTTTCTTCCGTAATGGGTTGAAGAGCCAGACCAGGTCATCCTCGTGGAATCCGCCGGCATCCGTCCGTTGGTCGTATCGGGTCTTCATTCGGTCGGTCTCGATCCGCAGTTTCCTCCTCGCGAACGTGTGCACGTCCTCCAGTTGGTCGACCAGTTCTTGACAATACTGGCTTACCGGGACCGGATCATGCCCAGGTCGGCCGAAGATAAGATCGACAGGAAGACGGAGTTCCCTCCCAAACATGGCCCGGGCTGGTGTGCACCCGGTGGCTTCATGCACGGCGGCGCGGTAGGCCAGGAGAAATAGTGGAAGATGTTTGTCCCAATCCCTCTGGTGCTCGCTGACGACTATTCGGAGATGGTTCTCGATGGTGCGATTGAATCGCTCTACCATCCCGTCGGACTGAGGGTGTAGCGGCGTTGTCCTTGCCTTCCGAGGTCCCAGCAGCTGGCATAGGTTCTGGAACACCTGCGACTCGAAGTTCCTCCCTTGGTCGGAGTGCATCTTCAGGGGTACTCCGTACCGGCTGACGAATTCCTTCACCAGGGTCTCTGCGATCGTCGCGGCTTCTTGGTTAGGGAGCACATACGCCTCCGGCCATTTGGTGAAGTAGTCGCTGACGACCAATATGTAGCGGTTCCCTGCCTCGCTCAACGGGAATGGCCCAGCAACATCGATGGCCACTCACTCCATGGGGCCGCCCACGTTGTAGGCCTTCAGTGGACCCCGTCGTCTTCGTCCTGAGCCCTTGCTGGCTGCGCAATCGTGGCACTTCGCGCAGTGGCTCTCCACGTCTGTTCGGCATCCGATCCAGTAAAACCGCTCTCTCAGCTTCTCCAGGGTCTTCTTCATCCCTAGGTGTCCACCAGATGATCCTCCATGGACTTCCTTCAGGACTTCCTCCGTCATAGCCTTTGGCACGACGACTTGTTCCCGAGATGTCTTCCCGTCAGTGCTCTCCCAGGTCCGGCAGATGAGGCCATCCCGTACAATCAGCGAGTCCCACTGCGCCCAGTAGGACTTGAACTTTGGACTGCAGTCGCTCACAATGCTCCACCCGGGTCTGGGAACACAGGCCCTCTTCCATTCGGCTATCAGTCCCAGGTCATCATCTTCTGCTTGTGCCCACGTGAAAGATTCGCGGCTCCAGCTCCCATGAAGTTCCACGGTAGTCCTTCGGCACTGTATCCCGGTGTTCTCCTCTCTTCTGGTACAGAAGGTGCAGTCTTCGGGGCACGGTCTTCGTGACAGGGCGTCGGCGTTAGAATGCAGTTGGCCTTTCATGTGCTGGATCTCAAAGTTGTACTGTTGAAGCCTCTCTATCCAATGCGCGAGTTGACCCTCGGGCTGTTTTGAAGTTCAGGAGCCACCGCAGGGATGCATGGTCGGTCCTGATGAGAAATTCTTGCCCGTACAGGTACTTGTGGAAGTGTTCGATGGTCTTCACGATGGCGAGCAGTTCTTTCCTGGTGACGCAGTAGTTCCTCTCTGACTTTGACAAGGCTTTGCTGAAGTAGGCCACTACTCTCTCCTCGCCGTCCACTATTTGCGACAGGATTCCCCCTATACCAAAGTCGCTGGCATAGGTATCGACGATGAACCTTTTTTTTAAGGTCTGGGGTAGGCCAGAATAGGTGCGGTGCACAGAGCCTGCTTGAGTTGTTCGAAGGCACTGTGGCATTCTGCTGTCCACGTGAAGAGTTGCCCCTTCTCCGTCAGTCGATGCAGTGGTTTGGCGATGTCGGCGAATCCTCTCAAGAAGCGACGGTAATAAATGCAGAGTCCCAGGAAGCTTCGTAGTTGGGTCTTGTCCTTCGGAACTGGCCACTCCCTCACAGCTGTGGTCTTCTCTGGGTCGGTGCGCACCCCTTCCTCGGAGACGATATGCCCCAAGGTACTGGACCTGCTTCTGGAAGAGCTGACACTTCTTGGGGCTCAACTTCAGCTGGGCAGCCCGTAGCTTCATCAAGATCTCCTTCAGGTTGCTGTAGTGCTCCTCGAAGCTTCTTCCCAGAACGATGACGTCATCTAGGTAGACCAGGCAGGTCTTCCAGTGTAGTCCCCTCAGAATGGACTCCATGAGCATTTCGAAGGTCGCAGGGGCGTTGCACAGACCAAATGGCATGACGGTGAACTGACAGAGCCCGCTGCCCACAGAGAACGCAGTTTTCTCGCGGTCCTTAGGGTGGACCTCCACCTGCCAGTAGCCACTCTTCAGATCCAAGGTGGAGAACCATCTTGACCCTGATATAGTGTCCAGGGTGTCGTCGATCCGATAGAGGGTAGCTGTCCTTCTTCGTGACGTCATTCACCCGCCTGTAATCCACGCAGAACCTGGTGGAACCGTCCTTCTTCTTCACTAGCACGACCGGAGGACTCCAAGGACTATGTGATGGCTCGATCACTCCTTGCTCCTTCATCTCTTCCACCATCCGGTCGACTTCGGCTTGCTTGGCGAGCGGGACACGTCGGAATGGGGCCCTAATCGGTGCGCTGTCCCGAACGTCGATTCTGTGCTGGACCAAGCTTGTCCTGCCGAAGTCTTTGCTCCCCACGGAGAACACATCCTGGAATTCATGTAGCAGGTCCCGAAGTTGGAGTGACTGTTCCTCGTCTAAATGGTCCTGGGATCCTTGGTACAGCTTCTGTAGTTCCTCTGGCAGTGCGTGTCTTCTTCAGTTGTCCGTCTGCAGGTGTCCGTCCGTCGTATCTGTGATGCGGGCAATCCAGGTAACGGGCACGCAGACTCCTAGGTTGGTGTCCCGGTGAACCGTAATGTCGTAGTCGTTCAGGTTGGACAGGCGGACGTACGGCCGAGACGTCAGTCGTGTTGATGAGAGTCTTGGCAACTAGCAATCCTTTTGTCTGGATGTCCTCATATTTTGGCTCGATGACAGCCGCCACTCCCTCAGCTGTTCCGTCGACAATTACGGCAGCGCTGTCTTCCGTCCTGGCGGGAACGATGACGTCCTCTCTCAGCCTTACTCGTCGTGCGGCGAAGGCCTCGTGTGCTGGTTGCAAAGCAAGTTCCTCACCTCCGAAGTGCAGAGTGTTGGTACTCAGATCCAAGATGATGTTGTTCTGGTCCAGGAAGTCCAGTCCGATGATCACTTCATTTGATACGTCAGCCACAAGCACTGGATGCTTTATCGCCCGTCGACCAATGACGAACTCCAGTAATGCTTCGCCATGTACCGGTGTGGTCTCTCCGGTCGCGGTTATTAGCTGGAGGTTCCTTTGTGTGGGTTGCACTCTCCACTTCGGGATCACGGTGGGACTGACGATGGTCCTCGATGCTCCCGTGTCGATTAGCATGGGCCAGCTCTCTTCTTTGACGACTCCGTTGACCATCAGGCTGCTATTATCCCTCCGTAACTGCGTCACACGAACTTGGACTGCCGGGGCTTGACGACTGTCACAAGCCAACCTTTGCCCCCCAAGGCTGGCTAATACTCGTTTCCCTGGGCCGCGTGGTTTTCAGAGGACTGATTTCCCGTCGGATACCCTCGGCGGCGGCGATCACCGCAGTCCTTGCTCAGGTGGCCTTTCTTACCGCAGGTCCAGCAGGTCGGAAGTCCTCTTCCGGGCCGCCTCTCCAGTTGTCTTCCAGCGGTGTCGTTGCTGGTGGCGCCGCGACTATCGAAGAAACGGCTTAGCGCCTCCATCAATTCGTCGGCCAGGAGTTTGGTCTCGTTGGTTTTTACTGGTTCGTCGACGTCCACTTGACGCACCCGCGCGTGCATCCTAGATGCCTGTTTTGGCGTCTCGAACTCAAGAGCGTGGCTCAGCGCATCTGCCAGGGTCTTATTGCGCGCAAGTCGCAGCGCCTGTTGAGTGTCCGAGTCCCGTAGCCCGTCGGTGAAAGTCTGCGTCGCAATCTGTTCCAGAAAGTCGGCCGGCGCTGTTGGATAGGCGAGCCTTACGAGGCGTGCGATGTCCATCTCGAACTCCTGCAGGGCTTCCGAGTTCTTTTGTACCCGGGTCCGGAGCTGCATCTGGTAGGCCTGCTGAAGATGGCTATCTCCATATCGGGCTCCATATGGGCGATTAGTGAAGCGTAGTCCTGGGATCCAGTCAGGATGGCCTGAAGGACGTTAAGGGCGTCCCCTCTCAGCGCTACAATGAGAGCTGTGGCCTTTTCCGTGCTGTTCCAGTTGTTTATGGAACAGGCTGCCACGAACTGACGTAAGTAGGTGCTCCACGGGACCTTTCCGTCGAAGGTTGGGGGCGTCACTCTGCTATGTCCCGTTCCTGATATTCCCGGTGTAACGGTGGGCGGGCGTTGGAGCAGTTCGGCAACTTCCTCTTGTAGAGCGTTGAATCTCGCTTCCATCCCCGTCGGCGGGCGTTGGCTCAGATCAGCAATTTCCTTTTGTATAGCGTTGAATTTCTCTTCCACCCCCGTCAGTGGGCGTTGGCGCAGCTCGGCAACTTCCTTTTGTAAGGCGTTGAATTTCTCCTTCACCCCCATCAGCGGGCGTTGGCGCAGCTCGGCAACTTCCACTTGTAATGCGTCGAACTTCTTTTCCACTGCCGTGACTTCCTCACGCAGACCCAGTTTTAATTTCTTCAGGTCCTGTGTCATCAACTTATTCTGACCGTCTTCCACCTTCTTCTGGCCGTCCTCTATCCTCTTCAGGTCCTCTGCTAGCTTAGTTTGACCGTCTTCTAGTTTGGCAGTTAGGTCCTCGGCTAACTTCTTCTGGCCGTCCTCCATCTTCTTCTGGCCGTCTTCTATCTTGGCTTCCATGCCACTTAACTTTTCTAGCAATGCTGCAAGTTGCGCTTCCATTTTAGATGTTTGTCTTGTAAAGAGCATGCACTCACAGGAAAATTTAAAAAAAATACCTGCTCGGGTTTTGAAACCAGGACTGTCAGGTGTTGTGCTTGTGTTTGAGTTCGTAATCCGGCTTCTGACACCAGTCGTTACGTGCCACCCCCCTAGTGGCACTTTTGTTAACTGGATTACGGTGGGTTGAAGCACAACACAGATTGTTCCTTTAAAGAAATAATTAACTTTATTGCGGCCAGAAGGATACACCACTCAACAGCAAATACAAGCAATTAGAACCTTGCTCCAGTTTCCTCAAGTCTCTTCCTTATGGAGCGCTCTAGCCCCTTTCACTTAGTCATGCAGCTAATCCTCCACTAATGAGTCCCGTGGAATACCTGCACCTCTTCCTTATGTACACAAACTACAGTTACTTACGATAACCTGCGACACGCTGCTTCGCTGCCACAATACCTCTGTCGCTCAGTGAAATCACACTCGCTCAAAACACAGGCAGTCCCCTGTATGCTTCTCACTCCCTCGCTGTCAAGAGAATCGGCTTCACTAGGGGTTTCGCAAGTCAACACACTTCTGTCGCTCAGGATAAACGCTCGCACTAGCTCGAAAAACACCCACCCACTGCTTGACAGGTCGCTCTTATAGAGCAGGCCGGTGACTCAATAAATGCTTCTAGACCCATCTAGGGTTCACGGCTTCTCGAGGTTTCATTCCCTGGCTGGGTCACGAATATTCTGGACCATCCCTTTATCCTAGTAGTCCAGTTGCGTAAGGCGTACGCAATTCACTGAGGCAGAGCACAGTCCAGCCCGGGGGCAGTTGTGACTCATGCGGCGAACGACGAAACAAACTCACAGCCGTAACAGTATGTTGTTGCAAAATTTGGTAGAGATCAGATTATTAGGTTGGCCATAATTTGATTGAAGCTTTTAATATTAGGATGGCCACCATTACGTTTTCGTCAAGATGGCGGCGATATAAAACATGACACTGGAGTGCCCTTTGCTAGTGCTACCTCTGTACCAAATTTCGTTCAATTCAGTTCGACCGTGTTTGAATTGATAGGGGAATCGATTTGCACACATACATGACCGTCATCTGCAAACGAATGGGCTGATGACCTTGTAGTTCAGTAAAACGACGCTCGCCATACAAGTATATGTTGTTGCAAAATTTGGTAGAGATCGGATGATTAAGTTAGTCGTAAATTGATTTAAGCTTTGAACATTTGGGTGGCCACCATTACGTTCCGTCAAGATGGTGGCGATATAAAACATGACACTGAGGTGTTCTACGCTAGTGCTAGCTCTGTACCAAATTTCGTTCAATTCGGTTTCACCGTGTTCGAATTGATAGAGGGGGCAGACATTCAGAGTACACACACTCACATACACACAGACACACAGTCACACACACTCAGACAGACACACAATTTTTGGCCCTGTGTAGATCTCATAAGTCTACTTTCATTTTTTGCAAAAATCGAAAGTATGCTAATAATACCATGGGAATTTCTAAGGAATACGTATACTTCGATGCAAGCACTGGCGATCAGAATATCCTTCGATATGTTGTTGTTTTGTTTCATTTGAGGGGCTAGAACATCGCGGTCATTTAGCCCCGTTTACTTGTGTGTGTGTGTAGAATTTGTCTGATAACCTGAGTTATTGCGGGCTTTTAATGATGTGTGTATTTGGAATTAAGGATTGGGAAGGAGGTGGGCGTGGCCTTAAGATAGAATCCGTCCCGGAATTTGGCCGGAGTAGAAGTGGAAAACCACGGAAAACCATTTCCAGGGTGGCTGAGGTGGGAATCGAACCCACTTCTTCTCATATTTGCTTCACGAGGCTACGTGTGCCCAATTTCAGCCCTCAGACAAGTATTACATTTCTTGGCAGAGCTGAGAATCGAACTCGGACCTCCGGAGCAACACTTCAATATGTTATGTTATGTTAATATTCATGCCAGTTTTTTAATTTGCTGCCATTACAGGTCACGTGGCATATCGTACCAATGCAATCGTATTTTCTTTATAAATAATCAAAATTCAACGTACTCTGCACAAAAATAAGTCGTAAGGCATTACATGTGGCAATGTAGTTACATCCCGACTAAAATGGAATGTGGGCTTTCATTCAAAAAAGTATGCCTACTACTGGATTCGAAGCAGCATTCTACCCGCTCGCGCCCACCACGTGCGGTCAGGCTTTAAACCTCTCAGCCACCAACACATGGTAGATCCGGTACGCTAAACGTGCTGTAGTTACTGTAGCCGTCCCACCTCAAACGATTAAGTCCATGTCAAAGTCTTCAATCACGGTTTATGGTGTTGATTTAACTTACTACTATTACAGATCACGTGGCGTAAGCTATTAATTCGATCGTATTACGTATATGTGTGTTATTTCAAGGAGCAGTAAGTCATATGTTAGTAGAATGGCCCATAGTATTTGGCGTGGAAAAGTTTAAGGTCGGTTTTTCTTCGCTTGACCCATGACCCAATTCCATTGCTGTCACACAGTCAGAGCGCAGAGCAATATCGACCATCGGGAGAATTGAGATGCTAGTTGGGTTTCATAAAACTAAATAATAAGGGGCGGGTTGACCACACTGTATATTGAGATGAGGAGAAATACGTATATTTTTCTATTAATTATCGTAATTAGATTTCTTTTCGTTCGTTTATTTGTGTCGCTTTTCACCTTACGAAAACTAGCAATATCTCGGTAAGTAGTCTCCATGTTCCTTTTCTCGATATGCATGAATGAGTGAACTGTTACGTGCGTCTTGTACGAGCATGTTTCGCTATCCTGCATATCTTTTTTGTTCTCCTTTTCCCATGTGTTTATTTTTGTCCATTTCCCCTTTTCTTATTTATTCTTGAGTTCAGTATTTAGCTGGGTGTTGTTTATCTTGGACTAGGCGTTGGGCATACATGCATGATTTTAAATCCCGTGTGTGTGATATTATTTCGGTATTGCTATGCACCAGGATCTTAGGACAGAGCTGTACTGTCACATAATATACTTCTTTCATTTCTGACCCAAGCAATGTCTTGATTTTACACCACTATCTACTGTACTCAAGTTCCTTTTCTTTCGTGTCTTTGAGTGAGATTGCGGTTTGTTACGCGAATCTTTTTCTCATGACCCTTTTCTCCCCTTTTCCTGCCTGTTCCCCTGTTACTGAGATATCTACCTTTAGCTATGTTTCCGTAAGTCTATTTCGTTTTGTTTCTGTTTAACGGTGTGTTTATGCACGATTTTCTCTAATATGTAGTTCGTTCTCGCCTCAATATGTATTGTTATTTCTTCCTTTCTTTCTTTCTTTCTTTCTTTCTTTCTTTACCCAACTCGGGAGCTCCTTTTGGGACTGTAACGTATACTTTATCCAGATTTTCACATGACTACGTCAGCTCCTCTTCATTTTTTCTTTCCCAACGTCATTTAAAAAAAATCCCTACTCCCTTTTGGCAGTGGACGTATCTTGATGTGCTCCACTTATTTTACGTTCATCCTAGCTTGTTAACGTTCCTCTCACTTCAGATCTTTTGCATATTTGAAATACATGACGTCTCGACAATTTCTTGCTTATCCCTCGTTGTCTTTTGTGTCTTATAGTCTTTCTTTATTTTCGTTCTCGGCTCATGTTTGGCGAGATACTGTCATCTGTGGGGACTTGGTTGAACTTACTCTCTTAACGAGGTTACGTTCGTCCACGACTCTGGGTGCCCAGCTCATCTTCTTGAGTCCTGGCACGGTAGTTTCGCAAAACAATGGGCCCAGCACGAAACTATTCTCTCTCTTCCACCGCCAGTTTTACATCCTTCTCAAGAAGATTGCTTCTATGCCTGGTGTCTCCTACACTCAGGTAAGTGCGAACCTTCTGTCCACCAAAATATTATGTGCACTCGAGTTTGAAGGTTGTTTGTGAAGTAACCAATAGACCTACATGAAATCCAATAACAATCATTTTCATCGTTTTATTTTACGTTAGTTCATGTAGGTTTGGAATTTTTAATTTATATTTTAATATTTTTTATCGCAGTTGAAACACAAAAAGTGCTCGTTTTTAAGCGTGTTTCAACCATGCGTCACATTTAAGAATTATTATCTCACCAACCCGTCATCAGATCGAATCCAAATTTTAACACAATATACATTGGGATGTTGTATAACTGGTTTATTAATTTTAAAATTTTGTGTGTTCAAGAACGAATGTTATCATTTTTGTAAGGTAACTTTTTCTCGGCTCGGGGTCGTTGGAAAATGTAGTTCTTGGCTGCGCTGTAATCCTTATACATCAAAAAGTTATGGTGTATGACTGTGAAATACGTAAATTAATTCACTTATTTTATATCGGTTTGTAGTTGTACGGGGAATTAAGACATGGTTCACCAGCTAGCCGCTCCGGGAAATGCTGTACAGCGTTGCTGATATGGAGCCCATCACTTCCGAGCGAAGCGCACCATGACGCGTGATGGAGCCCATCTTGGCAACGCTGTAGAGCTTTCACCGGAGCGGTTAACTGGTGAACCAAGTCTCAATTCCCCGTACAAATACAAACCGATATAAAATAAGTGAATTAATTTACGTATTTCACAATCATATAGCATACCTTTTTGATGTATAAGGATTACAACGCGACCAAGAACTACATTTTCAAACCACCCCGAGCCGAGAAAAAGTTACCTTACAAAAATGTTATCAATTTTTTTTCTTGGACACACACAATTTTGAAATTAATAGACCAGTTATACAACATTCCAGTGTATATTGTGTTAAAATTTGGATTCGATCTGATGACGGGTGTTTGAGAGAATAATTCTTAAATGTAACGCATGGTTGAAACACGCTTAAAATTGGGCACTTTTTGTGTCCCAACTCCGAAAAAAAATATATAAATTAACAAGAAGTTCCGTGAAGAACTATAAAGCCTACTTTTCATGCCAATGATTATTCTACAGAATATGAACCTATCTAGAATAATGACGAAATTAAGTTGCTAATATCGAAATTTCCAATTAGTTCGAAATACTGTATACCTGGCATAATGTATCCTAATAGAGCACTACAGTTGGCAGCCCTGATGACTGAATATATTCTTAGTTCCGTCTCTTAAGGTACAGAATACAAAATTTGGTTGAAGTCCAATGAATAGCATGGACGTTACATGCAGTTAAACATTGGATCTAACAGCGCGAGTAAAATCATGTTGGCAACAATGTCATGCATGTATTGGTCAGAAATAATCTGAAATAATATGATCTATTGTTGTGCCAATTTTGAATGAAATCCATTAGTTAGTATAGAAGTTACATGCATTTTAAAATTGGACCTATCAGCAGGCTTAGAATCATGTTGGCAGCACTGACGTATATTAGTTACTCCAAATTCGTCTAGAATGCCAGGTACTGTACGTGTGCAAAGTTTAGAGCTATTGGCTTACATACTTTCTGATATATGATATTAGGGTAACAAAAATAGGGACAGCACATATTAACAGTTGGCAGCACTGGTTGCTCCTTAGAATACGCATAGTCATATCTGTTATGGTACACATAGCACATACGAAATTTGGTTGAAATCCAAATGATAGTATGGAAGTTACATGTATTTAAAGTTGGACCTGTCAGCAGGCTTAGAATCATGTTGGTAGCACTGACGTATATAAGTTACTCCAAATTAATATAGAATGTCAGGGACTATACGTGTGCATAGTTTAAAGCTGTCGGCTTGCATACTTTCTGATATATTGGTATTTGGATAAAATAAATTAGGAGCATTTATTAACAGTTGGCAGCCCTGGTAGGTCTAAAGAATACGCTCAGTCATATCTGGTTATGTACACATACAACATACGAAATTTGGTTGAATTCCAATTGATAGTATAGAAGTTATATGCATTTAAAAATTGGACCTATCAGGAGGCTTATAATCATTTTGGCAACACTGCCATGTTTAGCCTCCTGGAAATTAAACTGAAATATTATGATCTGTATGTGTGCCAATTTTGAAATAGCTCCCATTCATACTTTCCAAGATATCCAACATGGAGCTCAAATTTCAATTGCGATTTTTTAGCAGTTGGTAGCACTGACATCATTTTCAAATATGGCCGTGAGATATTCAGGTATAGATCTTTACTCCTACCAAATTTTGTTTCGATTGCTGCAGCCGTTTAGGAGTTGATAGGGGGGGACCCACACACAGCCAGACAGACAGACAGAAGGACAGACAGACAGACAGACAGACAGACAGACAGACACACATTTGCCCGATCTCATAAGTCTACTTTTTCCTTATTTTTGCAAAATGTGAAAAGTAGGCTAAAAATTCCAAACCTACATGAACTAACGTAAAATAGAACGACGAAAATGATGATGTTATTGGATTTTATGTAAGTCTATTGGTTACTTCACAAACAACCTTCAAACTCGAGAGCACATAATATTTTGGTCGGCAGTAGTTCAACACTACCTATATATAATTTAGATTCACACAGGTGTAATTAGTGGAAGGTTCTTTAACATGCCATAAATCAATGACATGGGACCACCGGCTTTACTTCCTCTCCGAAGGCATACTGGAGGATGTTAACGCTTTTAAAAAACCCGCAATCTTGGGCACAGCAGTTCAGCATGTACCAACTACGCCACCGAAGCCGCAGGACTGCGTAGGTTAACCAAAATGGTTTTCAGCTTGATGAGTTGTTTAGCTACTTCTGACCTCTTTGGTCTCTGCCCTTTCTTTAGTTTAATCTGTGGGTCTTTTTTAACATTATTATTATTATTATTATTATTATTATTATTATTATTATTATTATTCTCCTTGGCTTAGGCGGCAGCACGCCGGCCTCTCACTGCTGGGTCCGTGGTTCAAATCCCGGTCACTCCATGCGAGATTTGTGCTGGACAAAACGGAGGCAGACAGGTTTTTCACCGGGTACTCCGGTTTTCTCTGTCAACAATTTCATTTCAGCAACACTCTCCACTATCATTTCATTTCATCTGTCATCCATTTAATCATTGCCCCAGGGAAGTGCGACAGGCTTCGGCAGCCGGCACAGTTCATATCCTCGCCGCTAGATGGGGGCTTCATTCATTCCATTCCCTGACCCAGTCAACTGGAAGCAGGCTGTGGATTTTCATTTCATTATTATTATTACTAGCCAAGGTGAACTCCAACTCTGGAGCTCAGCCTGTGCTGTTTCCACAACAGAACGTGTCCTCGTACCTCACAGCTCACACATTACTGTCTCGGTAATTGGTTTCTAGCTACTCGTTACGTGTCATAAACATTTCATCGCGATAATTGCATGGAAATGAAACTCAGAGGATTATGCTGAAACCTGTAACACTTACACGTTCACATGTTTCGGTATTATAGAACAAATTGAACGCATTTTACCTAAACACAGGCAGTAAAAGCAAAGCCAACTCCGTACAGGCCATGGAGGCCCTGGGAGTAGTGGAAGGTAGAGGCTAGCATTAGATGGTATGGAGTTGTCAGCTCCTTGCCCGGATGGAGCCCGACCGTCTTTGCTCCCAGGAATTACCCTGGTACTCATTTCTGGTGTAGGATGAGTGAACCCCAGAGCTATTAGAGTTTGCGAAAATGGTAGTTTTGTTTCTAAACTCCACTACCTGGGTGGGGATCGAACCCACTCCCTTTCAGTTAGAAGCTCAGCGCCTCTACAGACTGCCAGTGAACGCACTGAAACATTGGAGAAATTCTAACAGTTTCAAAATTACACGAAATAAATAAGAATAATATTAAATAATAATAATAATAATAATAATAATAATAATAATAATATCGTATGGCCTCGGGTGCCGGGTGCAGATTTGTTATTTGACACCCAGAGGGTAGCTTGCATGTCCAATTTTCTTGTTCCTTGAAGCACTATGAAAGTCAAGGAGGTTAGATATCTAAGCTCCTTGATACTATAGTGCTTTCTAGTAGAGAAAGGAGGAACGTTGTGTTGGCGGAAAATCCCGAGATTAATTTTGCCATTTTGAACACGGCCTACTGAATTCAAATGAATTCTTTGACATGCCGCCTTTCATAATTCAATTAGGTTGGTTGGTTGGTTCTTAAGTTTAGGGGCTGCGACAACGCGGTCATGTAGCCCCGTGTACTTTGGGTGTGTGTTGAATCTGACTGATAACCGGTGTTAATTGTGATGGCTGTATTAGTGTGTTATCTGTTCTTTTAATTTAAGTACATACTGCAACTTAGAATTTTTCAAATAGTTCCTACTTTTGCCGCCAAGCGCCACCGTCAACGATTACTAGGCCAAGTTCAGAACTTAGCTACTAGACGCCACCGCAGTCTTGGCAACGAACGTAGTAACCTAAGAGCGTTGATTACATTCTTAAACTATCCAATTTAGCATCACACAGGTGTAATTAGTGGAAGGTTCTTTAACCGCCGGCTTTCCTTCCCCTCCGAAGGAGAGCACACTGAGGGATTTTAACACTCTTAAAATATCCGACGACTTCGGCCGGATTTGAACCCGCTATCTTGGGCATAGAAGCTCAGCATGCTACCGACTACGCCACCGAAGCCGCCATAAATCACTTACCACGGCCAGGAGCGAACCTGCAAGCTTGGGGTTAGTAATCCGACACGATAACCACTCACCCACCGTGGCAAGCATTACACGAAATACAATGGCGCTTATAAACAAGTGAATAACTATACAGCCTATTTTCATATACCCTACTTATGTTAATTGCCACTATCAACATACAAAATTTCAGTTTGATTGCTGTAATAGAATCGTAGATATCGAGATCCATTTAAATATTTCGGATAGTCGCCATGTTGGATTGTTATATGTATAGGCCATAGAGTCGTGTACCATTAAAGGAAAATTATTGCTTAGGTTCATTATTCAAACTTTCACTTCGATCGCATGATTACGTCACAAGATATAAAAACTTAATTTTAAAATTCGCACAGCCGCCATCTTGAGGTTATGTAAACCATTGAACTAAATTAGATACCAATGCATTACAATGTATATAAACATTTCCTGTACCATGTTTCATTGCGTTTGGATCATTAAATCGCGAGAAAGGTCTATTTAAAATTTTCAACTTCGCTTAGTCGCCATATTCGTTTTGTAGTTAACCGGTTTTTGAAAGTCTTATGTATGAACTTTCAGTAGTGCCCGTTATCTCCGTACACAATTTCAGGGTGATACCGCTAATAGTTTCAGAGATATAGAATGCCGGTGAAATATTTCGCACAGCCACCTTCTTGAGGTTATGTGAACACTTGAACGAAGTTAGATGACGGTGCATTACAATGTGTATAAACGTATAATGTACCAAGTTTTATTGCGTTTGGTTGGTTAAATCGCGAGAAACGTCTATTTAAAAGTCGCAACTTCGCTAGGCCGCCATGTTGGTTTTGTAGTTACCAGGTTTTCAAAAGTCAGATAGGTGAACTTCTAGTAGTTTCCTTTATCACCGTAAAATATTCCAGGGTGATATCGGTAATAGTTTCGGAGATATTGAATGCTGGGTAAATATTTCGCACAGCCGCCATGCTGGAATGGTGAGACATAACAAAATTTGATGTACACGGTCGGGGTCGTCCGGAATAGTGCTATGAACTTACCGAGTTTCATTGAGATCGCTCCAGCCGTTTAGAAGTTATTAGGGGGGCACACTCCATCACACACTCACACACATACACACACGCACAGACAGACAGACACACGGACAAAAGGTGATCTCATAAGCCTATTTTTTTCATAAATGAAAATAGGTTAGAAAAGGGAAATATCATATTTTCTTGCTTCAATTCGTATATATTTAAAATGATTTTTTGATGCAGTTCATACCGAAATATTCTTACATATCGGTAAAACACAGACACCCATGCTCTAGACCGGGCTCGAAATGGCAGCAGGTTAATCACTCAGTTCCAGAGCTTCACGCGCTGGCCCTGAGCTAAGTCTTCCGGCAAGAGAGATGCTTGAAAACACCTTCGAAAATATATTGTACTGAACCCGCTGAGCTATGGTTCATGTGATATTTTTTATGACAGAGCATTTATGATGGGATGTTGTACTTTTGAACACACCCAGGAAGCCACGTGGAGCTGAGAGATCACGCGATACTTTTTGAAGTAGCGGTGAATCGCACTTTTGACTTTGGTGAAAACTGCTCATTATTTATCTGAGGTCTTATTAATTAATTTTATCTTTCCACAAGACTCAGAATATTCCATTTCGTCATGCTGCATTATTAAAACATTTTGGAGAATGTTTATTTTTACTTTAGGTAAGGTAATACCCTTGCAGATACGCAAAAAGGAACGTAAGTAGTCGCTCAACGACTTCGTTTTGATGACCTACTTTCTAGAGACACCCAGTGCCTTGCACTGCGTCTGGAGAATCCGCCTGGTGTAGGCGTGGAATTGCATTTGTCCTACGAGACGTAGAAGAATATCCGCTGTTGAGCATTGGAAGTGATTGTAAGGTGCCATCGAGCACGCTAATACTATTATTCACTGTTGTTGAAGCCCAGTGAACTAAAGAAAAAGTTTGGGAAATAATAATTGGCAAGTATAGTGTATTGCACAACATTGCTGTAACACCACATTTTACCCACGCGTATGTGGAGGGCAGATGCCTAGTGGAAATATACAGGTAATAGTGTTACAATTATCCTGAATAAGTGTGATTATAATTGTATGATATATTTAAATTGCCAAAGTGAAAATTTCATTTTAAAAACGACGTATAATTCACGGATGCTGCGTGATACAAAAGTAGCGTCACTAGCACGTGTACAATTATAAAACAGTATTAGTTCACATGCTAATCCACAACTACGAAATTAAGGCTGTGCCATATCTTACAATTGAAGCCTATAACATTCACGACGAACATTATAATTTTGAATGTGAGAGGATGAATTATCACGTAACTTATTTCACTATCCACGTGATTGGACTTTTCTTCACCATGATTGAAGCAGTCATCATGGACTAATACCATCCCGGTATGAGGGTGATGTTTCTACGGGAACCAGCATGATGGTGGAACTTCCAGGACAACGAACGAGAAGGAAGGAGCCAAAAATGCCATTTCCAGGCATATCCACGAAGTTGTCGACAGGAACAAATCGAACCCTGGTCTTTGGAGGAGTCCAGATGGGAATCCTGATGAGGAGGATACCGTTCCAGAGAGCCAGAGAGGATTTTGTACAACCCTTGTTGTGGAATAGGGGGCTGAGTGAGAGCTCCTCCATTTCGTGAGTTTTTGTCACACCCCTTTCTTGTTCTAGTTTCTGGTGGTATAGTAGATTTAATGTAGTTTGTGAACCAACCGCACTCAGTGTCAGCCATTTTTCTAGGTAGGGATGTAACTAGATTAGTTAGATGTCATTTATTTCAGTTATAGTGAGACACCCTTGGGTCAGACATTTTGGTCAGCCCTGGTGCAGCTTGATGAACGTCGTAGAACGTCAATGCCTACCTTTTGCTGAACCTGACCGTAGTCATTTTGAGGCTATTTTGTTCAACCCTACCTGGGGTAATTTTCAAGTCTTTGCTGACTTTAGTTATGGCAATCAGATGCCATGGTTATTAATTAACTGCATTCTTTGCAGCCATCCTTTGTTACACCCCTGACTGTCGTTAGAACAGTCGTATCAGTTAGGCAATCGACTGTAATTGCCAGTTTTGTAAATGCATTATATTTTCATTTTTGAGTAAGCTCAGAAGCTATTCTTGGTCAAGTTTGAACCTAACAACTAGAAGGAATGTTTCGTTGCCTAGCATCGAACTCAGTTCCCATCGTATCATTAAGCAGATCTAGTGTGTGAGATCTGCGTCACAATTGTTATTTGGTTAGTGTCAGTGAAGACACAGTTTTATTTAATGTTGTACAAACAACTACTGGATTATGGTTTGAAAGCAAAGAGCTCCAGTAATTGTAAGATTACTTTCATTTAGACGTCTTTGGTAGAAAGACGGAATTGCATTATTATATTCAGATTTATAGCGTGTTTTTAATACACGTATTCTTCGAGGTTTTTAACCTGTTGTAAAGTTTTTTATTGAAAGGCCAGATGTATAGTTTTATTTGTTTAAAGTCGCCGGCCTTGGAGAGTCAATGTGTTGTGTCAAGTGGAGCACAGGAATGTAGTAACCTGCTGGAGACACATAAACTGGTTATCTAACCCAGTGCCCTTGAAAGCACGCCTGCTTTATTGTGAGACAAAACTACTTTTGACAAGGACAGAGTACGATTTGTATTCGCATTTCCTTTCATTGCTATTTTGCTTATGGAAATCAGTTTCCACTCTTGTATTTGATCACATGTTTTATAGATGTTTTTTTGTTAGTTAAACGCTCTGCTGCGTGTACTGTCGTCTGACAGGTACAGTTATGTCAGGTTTTCTATAGTATGGTGAAGGCTACCCTGTTATAGCAGGATGTTATTGTATGAAGGTATTTTGAGTACGCCTTGTCCGGGACTGTTCCCGTTGACTAGATGTTATTGGAAGGTAATTGTTGTGGACAGGCCTATCCCAGAGTTATTGAACGCGAGCTTAGCGCCGCTGGTAACTTGTGTTATTGCGTGTCCGAGTTGTTGTACTCGTTGATTATATTCCGACTGTTGAGTCGAGGCTTTTTGGTGGAGACTGATCTCAGTGGAGACACTCCGTGCCCAGGCTATTGTCAATGTTATTCGCCATAAACCTACGATAAACCTATAAACCGACATCTTAATAATAAAACGCATAATTGTTGTAAAACAAGGCTAACTAACGATTCTTTCTATCTAACTTTGTTCTTTGCATTTGGAACTGTTGACATAGCCGTGCAGTTGAAGATAATTTCCTTGTGTGGAAATGACTAAGACAGTTGACACTTTTGTAGCGACCTGAAGCATGCGCGAACCTAGAGTTCGTAGCTTGTGGAGCTCAGGCCATGCGATGTCAGACGTGGTCTCAACTACGCATTCGTCACCGTAATTATACACATTAGATTACTATGGTTTACAAAGAGTAAACCAAGGTGCAGGCAGGAATTTTTAATAAAACTACTGTGTCTATTTCATTACTTATTTATGATGTCAAGTGTATAAATCCTACATGTTAACTTATTGTGTGCTGTTAGCACATAGTTATTAAGCATAATTAAATTGTTTGTTTTTCATGGCTGTACACTTAGCTTTTGGATGTAATTGTTTTCTTTTACGGACGTCATCGCCGTAAATTTTGTTATTAATTGATAGGACTTAGCTAGATGATTACCGTTAAATGTAAATGTGGAAATGGTATCATCCTAACTTAGATTTGTTTTGCTACCCTGTTAAATGTAAATTCTGATATTAGCTTAATCTTGTAACTTGAACTAGGGACTTGCGTCGTACCATTTTCCTAGTGTTGCTGTTGTTGCTTTATTATTGTGAGTTAGATCTTTCGCGAGGGTTTTCCGTAACTTCTCAGGTAGGGACCTGCTTTTATTTTCTTTTGTTTATTAGTTTGCGGACTAGCCGATTATAACCCTCCCAACTAGGCTAGGGGCTTGTGAATTTTAATAAATTTTCACGGTGTTTTACTTAAGTCTGGATGTTTAATTTCTCAGTCTAATTTTTTTGAGGTGAACCTTTCCTTAGGCAGTCTCTGACCATCGTCACCATGTACCACGATGCCCGTGGACTACAGTGTCTCGTGCCGCTTAGCCTACTAGGAAGTTCACCTGATCCTCACGGTAATTTTCTTCGACTTATGGGATGTTAGGAAAGTCATCGTGGTTGTTGACTCGACTAAACGGTCTCAGTACATAATATTTTGATGACTACCCCGTGGTGTAGCGGCTAGTCTTCTTGTCCCGGACGACCGGATTCGATTCCCGGCTCTATCAATAATTTTTAATTCTGGTGTGAGGGCTGGAAACCGGGTATGATCAGCTTCGTGAGGCAAAACTGAGAACAGGTTCGATTCCCACGTCAGCCATTGTGGAAGTGGTTTTCCGTGGTTTCCACCCACTTCTAATTCAGGCAAGGCTGGGATGGTTCCTAACTTAAGGCCACGGCCACCTCCTTTTCAATCCTATCAGCAATTTACAGAAACACAGACCAGTAGAGCCATCACAATAACATAGGTCATCAGACAAATATACGGGGCTATATGGTAGCGATGTCGCAGCCACTAATACAAGCAACTGTTGTTGTTTAAGTCTTCAGTCATTTGGCTGGTTTGATGCAGCTGTCCATACCTCCCTGTTCTGAGCTAATCGTTTCCTCTCTACATAGCTACCACACCCTACATCCGAGGCAATATGTTTAACATATTCTAACCTTGGTCTACCCATACAGTTCTTGTCCTCGAACCTTTCTTCCATAACTAAGCTTGCTATTCCTGGGTGTCTTAGTATGTGTCCTACTAACCTACCTCTTCTCTTCATTAGCAGTCGCCAGAAACATCTCTCCTCTCCCACTCGTCTTAATACCTCTTCGTTTGTAACCCTATCTACCCATCTGATCATTATTCTCCTGTAACACCAAATTTCAAGCAACAACAACAGAATATTTTGCTAGAGCAGTGCGCTATTTTAGAAATACGAGCGATCGGCATGTTACTTTTGTTGATTCATTTAGGGATTAAGGCCTTTTCGACATCGTGGTCATGTATCCCTGTACACTTGTGTGTGTGTGTGAAATCTATCTGATAACCTGTGTCATTGTGATGGTTGTACTGTACTAGTGTGTGCATTTATAATTGAGGCTAGGGTATAGAAGCGGCCGTAGCCTCAATTTAGATACCATTCTTCTGGAGTAGATATGGGAAACCATGGAAAACCAAAGTTTGATGCTTTTCAGTCGGTTAACACGAGTTTTCCCAGGAGACAAGGGTTATTCCCTGATCCTGAAAAATTACATGAGATTAAAAAATACACTTGGATGACCAGTTTCGATCGTCAAGCGATCATCATCAGATCCATTACACTTAGGCCCTAAAATTTATGTCAGGATCGCATGATGACAATTGAAACTGGTCATCCAGGTGTATTCATTAATCTCATTTAGGGCTTCAAACAGCATAACATGGAAAACCACTTCCAAGAGCTAGGAACTGTACCCACCACTTCAGGGTTCTGCCTCAAGAGACTGATTGGACCCCACTACAACCCTTAGACCAGAATTAAATTTCTTCGCTGAGCCGGGAATCGAATCCGGACCTCCGCTGTGACAGCCAGGAATGTTAGTCACTACGTCAAAAGGTAGACGTGTTGCTATATATAGGCCACCACCGTGGTCACCTTTACTAAGGTGTTCTGTTTGTTAGGCGCGTTCGGTGTGACGTCATGACAATATCGATATTACTCTGAAAACGAGTGACGGCAATTATTTATATAGGTCACCTCGATTCTTTATCTGCATTATACACGGAGAGTTTCGTGTTAGTCGCATTACTATCTGGGTAATATATAATTGTTCCGCACGATCTAGCCAGACCCACTCGCCAAGTAACAATACAAACAGTATTATCTCTGCCCATAACCTGTACATCGATATGGTTTCCCTACTTGACCGTACAGATGTCAAAGGGGCGGCTTCGGTCGTGTAGTTGGTAGCTTGCTGAGCTTCTATGCTCAATCCCCCAGGGGCTCACATCTAGTGGGACGTGGGTTGGCGACCACGGGGCCCCAGCTGAGTTCGGAATTGCTTCCTCTTACTTGTGATGGGCACCTCTCCGTCTTCTTTCTTGTCGACCTCACTTGTTCAACTCTTGTTCTCTTCCGACCCCGATTGTATTAGGGTATCCGAGGCCTAGGGAGTCTCTTCCTTTCCTGCCTTAATTGGCCCTTGTCTCATCTTTTCTGATACCCTCCTTCCGCGATCGGTCAGCCTTCTTTTTCTTTTCATGTTATCTCCTGCCTTCTGCTCAAGGCCCTCAAGTAGGCAGGGTGTATGTAGCCCCACCACTTCTGGTGCACCCTAGATATTGCTACACCCTCAGGGGCTCACGGCGGGTGAGTTCGGGAGATGGCGACCCCGAGGGATCCTGAGCTGGATCCTGTTTTCCCCCTTTTATCCACTACCTGTGGGGAGGACCCTCTCCTCTTTCACTTTCCTATCTCATTCTTCGAGGGTTGAGGGCATTTCTTTTCCTTCTGTCCATTATTTGCCTTATTCTCCTTTTTTTCCATTTCTTCTTCTAGTATATAAGTTAGTAGTTTTAGTTATAGTTTACATTTCATCATCATCTTCACGATCACCCAAACCATTAGGGGCCGATAACCTAGATGTTAGGCCCCTTAAAACAACAATTATCATCATCATTATTCTATGCTCAAGATCGCGGGTTCAAACCCGGCCGAAGTCGTCGGATATTTTAAGAGCATTAAAATCCCTCAGTATGCTCTCCTTCGGAGGGGAAGGAAAGCGGGCGGTCCCATATCATCGATTTATGGCATGAAAAAGAACCTTCGACTAACTACACTTGTGGAAGCTAAAATTTGTACGTTAGTTTGATAACGCTATATTAGTTCCGAAGATTGACGCCAGGTTCTGGCTGCGATGGCATCTAGTAGCCAAATCCACAGCTAGGTGTCGTGGACGGTAGCATTTGGTAGCAAAAGTAAGACCTACTTGAAAAATTGATCGTCTGCAGTCCTCCCACCTGAATCACAGATAACACACACTAATACAGCCATCACAATTAACACCAGTTATCAGACAAATTCTACACACACACACCCAAAGTACACGGGGCTAAATGAACGCGTTGTCGCAGCCCCTAAACTAAGGAACCAACCAACCACATCCCAAAGGGCAACAACTAGAGAAATAAGAGATTTCAACAAGAACTTCGTTCTTGATAAGTAATAAAATTTAGTTTTGGCAGATTTAGTCTACGTATCGAGCGGCACTTTGCCGTCATGTGTGCTGCAGATGAAACACACGTTAGCAGATATGAATGCCAAATCTTTTTTCAACACTGTGCCACTTTACATTTGAATCGGCATATGCTAAAAGGACCTCAGTCACAAGAGATGGCAAATTGAGTTAAGCATGAAAGTCGCATGATATAGGATAGCCTCGACCATGTTAAGGGGGATTGAGTCATATGCGTGGGTTACCTAATATTAGCTATGGAAGATGGTATATTGGCTTTCACGGCCAGTGAACTAGAACTCAGCAATTTTTCTAGGTTTGTGCCGTGTCTTGTGTGGGGTTTCGCCCAGAAACACCAAGCCGGCCCATCAGCGGGCTCTTGGTGTCCGTCCAGACCCTCACCATGGAGCAGTGGAAGTTAGAGGCTTACATCTTTCGTGAAATCAGCACTAGATGGGATGGAGTTATTAGCTCCATGCCCGACTACCTTTGCTTCCAGGAATTCCACTGGTACTCATTTCTGTTGTAGGCTGAGCGAACCCCAGAGCCAAATGCATTTCTGAAAGTGGTAATGTTGTTTCTACAAAATGCACTACCTGAATGGGAATCGAACCCACTTCCCCTCAGAAGCTTAGCACCCCTCCCCCTTCAAAGCCAACAGCCCCTCGTACAAAATACTATTAAACGTTTGTCTTTCATTTATTAGAGTCAAGAATGTTTTTCTTCGACTGGCTGCTTGGTGCAGCGGTAACGATCCTGCCTGCTGCTCCCAAGGTTGCAAGATCGAATCCTGGCGCAGTCAGTTGGCATTTGAGGGTGCGCAAATGCGAGGAAGTCGTGTTAGTAGATTTACAGTATTGATATGTTAAAGATCCACTTCAACGTGAAATTCCGGTGCCCCGATATCTCTAATAGTCACAGTAGTTAAAAGAGACGTATAACCAAATAGCAATATTATCTTTTTCTTCGTATTTCGTGCCAAAAAGAAATGTAAAGTGTTCCATCGATTCAGTTTCTGTGTGCTTGCCACGGTGGGTGAGTGGTTATCGTATCGGATTACTAACCCCAAGCTTGCACGTTCGCTCCTGGCCGTGGTAAGTGATTTTTGAATGGCAGAAAAAATGACGACACGCGTGTCATACGATGTTAAAGAACCCATTTTAATTCAGTAGGCCGTGTTCATAATGGCAAAATTAATCTCGGGATTTTCCGCCAACACAAAGTTCCTCATTTCTCCACTAGAAAGCGCTATAAAGTCAAGGAGCTTAGATATCTAACCTCATTGACTTTCAGGGTGCTTCAAGGAACAACGAAATTCGACATGCAAGCTGCCCTCTGGGTGCAAATAACAAAGCTTGCACTTGGCACCCGAGACCATAGCATATTACGCACTCAATTACTCTTTAAATGCCTCACAAATAAATACCTTAAAACATGTATATTTACAATGAAATAATGAAAGAATGCAACACGGTAACCATGGTAACAGAATCTCACATGTCCATCTATTTCTGTAAGACGCAATGCAATTCCAATTATTATTACATTACTGTGAAAGTTTCCAGATGGTTATAAGGTTATCACTGAACCAAATTAAGCTGTAAATTTCATCAATACATACAGTATAATGCGCTTAAGGGGGTCAAGGGGCACTCTAGAATTTTTTCACGCAATTTTCACGTGTGAGTGTGGTACGAAAGGTATTTTTCACCCGACTATAAAGGGTCTCCGAAAACCACATTTAAAGGCCCTTAAATTAACAGTGTCTGTGATATTCCCAGAAAGCTAACTTCGCTCTGATATACCTATGAAGGAATGACAAACCCCTAACCACTGCACCAGTAGCTGAATTGATAAAGTCTGATTATTCATACCAAGGATAAATAAGTCATAGAATTCACGATTGAGATTTTGCTAAGTGTACTCTTTACAACTAGAATATTCGCGGGCGAAGCCGCGACGGGTAATGCTAGTTATTATTATATTTTCTGTCTGCGGTGCTGGATGTTCGCGGCTCACTCGCAGGTAGTTGCACCATAATTTCATGAAAATTAGCGTAGTAGGTTGAACCGGCTGCGGTGACAGAGAGCGCTAACGCACTACCTCGTGTCTCACTCGGGAGAGCGTGGGTTTGATTCCCACCTCGGCCATCCTGAAAAGGATTTTTGTGGTTTCCTCATTTTCACCACCAGACAAACGCCCGGACGGTTCCTTTCACCAACCCCAAGGCCGACTACCCTCCTTGACCCATGTTAGCGGCCGTCTGTCACCATCCCCAGTTGTATCTGCAAACAAAGTATGTTCATCTCCCAGACATCATCCTTGCGGCGGTAGAGGAATGATCCCCGGCAGAGTGCGCGGGTGAAGCTGAGCTGGGGGGATAAGAGATTTAAATCAATGGTCTATACTCTGATGACCCCCCACATCTAGTGGGACGTGGGTTGGCGACCAAGGGGCTCCATCTGAGTCCGGCATTACTTCCACTTACTTGTTCCGGGCTCCTCTCCGGCTTCTTTCCTGTCGACCTCACTTGGTCAACTCTTGTTCTCTTCCGACTCCGACGGTATTAGGGTATCCGAGGCCTAGGGAGTCTCTACCTTTCCTGCCATAATTGGCCCTTTCCTCATCTTTTCTGATAACCTCCTTCTGCGAGTGGTCAGCCTTCTTTTTCTTTTCATTTTATCTCCTGCCTTCTGCTCAAGGCCCTCAAGGAGGCAGGGTGTGTGTAGCCCCACCACTTCTGGACCACTTCTGGAGCACCCTGGATATTGCTACACCCTCAGGGGCTCACGGCTGGAGAGTTCGGGAGGTGGCGACCCCGAGGGATTCCTGAGCTGGGTCCGGTTTTCCCCCTTTTTTCCATTACCTCTGGGGCGGACCCTCTCCTCTTTCACTTTCCTATCTGCCTTTCATGGCTCTCCTTCTTTCCAAGTCCTCAATCCGCATTCTTCGAGGGTTGAGGGCATTTATTTGCCATATTCTCTTTTTTTTCATTTCTTCTTTTAGTATATAAGTTAGTAGTTAGTTTTAGTTATACTGTAGTTTACATTTCATTATCATCTTCACGATCACCCAAACCATCAGGGGCAGATAACCTAGATGTTAGGCCCCTTAAAACAACAATTATTATCATCATCACACAAAAGATGAACGGTGAAAGCTGTCATCTACTTGATGAGTGAGGTGAGGAGTGGAGACGAGACGGGTAACGGTCTCCATGGCAACAGCGAAGAGTGTTGCAATGTATGCAGACACAGCAGTGAGCGCATGGTTTGACTCAGTGTTCTACTGTGCCTTCAATCGTCAAGCTGATTGGACCGCCAGGCAGGGGGGCTAACTTCCCCAGTATTTGTGTCTTCCTGCAAGCCTCGGTCATGATCTGCCTCAGTGGCAATGCAGCATTTCCCCACGTGCTAGCTTTGACAGCTGGCACCGTTCATTATTGGTAAATCAGAATATAAGTTGGAAATTATTTTTATTTTTGTAAAGCAAAAGAGAAGGAAGGTCGATGCTAAGTTCTCAATATTATCGTATTGATTAGTTTTATGAGCGGTTTCGGTGGCGTAGTTGGTAGCATGCTGAGCTCCTATGCCCTTGGTCGCGGGTTCAAACCCGGCCGAAGTCGTCGGATATTTTAAGAGAATTACAATCCCTCAGTATGCCTTCCTTCGGAGGGGAAGTAAAGCCGGCGGTCCCATGTCATAGACTTATGGCATGTAAAAGAACCTTCCACTAATTATACTTAAGTGAGGAAAAAAGTATAGGTTAGATTTGACTAACAATCTTAGGTTCCAGGAGCCGACTGCGGTGGCAACTAGTAACCATGTTAAGAACTAGTTGTTGTTGACGGTGGCATTTGGTAGCGAAGGTAGGAACTATTTGAAAATTCAATGTCTGAAGTCCTTACTTGAATTAAAAACATATAACACACACTAATACAGCCACCACAATTAACGCCGGTTAACAGACAAATTCTACACACACCCAAAGTACACGGGGCTACATGACCGCGTTGTCGCAGCCCCTAAACTGAGGAACCAACCAGTTTTATGACGAAATCATGGATGGCTAGAATTTTACAATTGTATCAATACGTTGTGGTGTTTGAAGCCATATTTTCAGTGTTGCCTTAGTAAACAAGAGTTTAGTGCTTTTCAGTCGGTCAACACGAATGTACCCAAAAGAGATGGGTTATGCCCTAATCCTGAAATAAATTACATGAGATTAATAAAACACTAGGATGACCAGTTTCGATCGTCAAGCGATCATCATCAGATCCAATACACTTAGGCTATAAAATCTATGTTTGAAATACAGGTGAAAATATTTACAATATGTACAATTATTTAGTTGCAGTATTGGTACTGCAACTGTCAGTGTATGCTAAATGCAGTATATATGTTAGGTGAAATGCTAAATGGTGATGGCTATCCGGAGATTGTACTTTAGAGAGATTATATGGTTGTAAACTATGGTTAAACTATAAAATTTTAGGCTAACTACTTATCTGATTGTCTTCCGTACTACAGCTATTCGCAGTTTCCGTGCTCACTTGAACTCGCTGTGCGGTCGACTGCGGTGGTTATCTTAACGACTGGTTTTTCCCTGCCTTCCCCCCCCCTGTCCCTACGTGCTGTGGGGAGTGATCGCGATGTGTTTATGTGAGGTGTTGCCAACCTAGATAAGATGTATGTTATTGAATGAGGTGGATCTACAACTATTAAAGACCGTGGATTAGTCCTCGCCACGCGTGGAGCATAACCCATTCGAACTAAGCGTTGACGGTCTTATGAGGACGTCCCGGCACCTTTAATACTGCCTCTAATATGGGCCTTGGTTTATTGCAGAAGAAAAGTACATCGTACACCTGATCCAGATAACATTTACCTATTAAAAACCCCCTAATTTCCCCCCTTTTTTATCTAGCTTGGCTGTGTCGCTAAATTGTGTTTTGTTTCCGACAGGGTGTGTTTTTTAGTAGCGTGAAGAGGGGTGAGCTCTCCATGAACGTGTGTTCATTTAGATTGTTGGGATTGTTTCGTTTGGCTAGGTGTATCTCGATTGCTTCCTTTATGTCAAGAGCTCTGCCTTTCGATTCGTGATGGATTATTTTAAGGTCCGACTCTATGTTGGTAAAGCTATGCCCTGCGTCACACATATGTTCGCACACGGCTGAATGTGTTCCGTATCTTATTGCATTTCTATGTTCATTATAACGTGTGTCTACTCGCCTTCCACTCTGCCCGATGTAATTAGCTTGACAATCGGTGTCTTGGCACGTTATAGAATATACCCCTGACCTTGAATACGGGTCACGTTTATTTAGATTACTATTTAGGAGGTGCCTAGCGGTTGTGTTTTTCGTCGTGAAAGCTATCTTTATGCCTTGCTTTTTGAATAGGTTAGTGATTTTATATGTGTTCGCATTCACATAGTTGAAACGCGCAAATTTTTTCTCATTACTGTCCGGTTTGGGAATCGTTTTATCTTTATTTTTATGTTTGGCTATAATTTGATTTATTTTGCTTGGCGAGAAGTTGTTTTCCTTTGCTATTTGCATAATCGTTCTTATTTCCTTATTATAGTTGTCTTTTGACATGGGTATGTTTAAAGCCCTATGCACCATTGAATTGAAACCCGCTAGTTTGTGCGTACTGGGGTGATTAGACTGATTGTCGATTGCATGCGAGGTTTGTGTTGCTTTCCGGAATATGGAATATGAAAGGTCGTTGTCTTTACGTTCAATAGTTATATCGAGATAATTTATTTTCCGGTCTATTTCGGATTCCTTAGTGAATTTGATAGAATGGTGAAGGCTATTAATGGATTGGAGAATTGTTTCTTCGCTTGTTAGTTCAGTATCGTAGATGCAGATTACATCATCTACGTATCTTTTCCATATTACTATTCCCTTTGTTGAAGTCTTTTCTAAGAACGCATTTTCTAGTGCATTGATGAAGATGTCAGCGATTAACCCACTTAGTGGCGATCCCATTGCTAGGCCTTCTCTCTGTGTGTATATTTTATTGTCGAATTGAAACACGTTTTGGGTGAGAACGACCCTCAGTAATCTCACAATCTCTTCAATTTCTTTTACCGAATTGTTGGATTTTAAGTTGTTTTCGATAGTGTTGATTGCTTCAATAATCGGAATATTGGTGTACATGTTAGTTACGTCGAAGGATACTAGCCTGAAGCTAGGTTTCATTTGTAGGGTGTTCAATGCTGTTACTAGTTCTGTTGTGTTCTTTACAGAGTTGTTTTTGTCGTTGGAAAGACGGCATTTTAAGATTTTTAGTAACTCTTTGCTGATTTTGTAATTAGGGGCATTCCTACAATTGACTATTGGTCTCATTGGGCATTCCTTTTTGTGTATTTTTGGTTGTCCCCTCAATGACGGTATTTTCGGGTTCATGTTTATTAGTTTTGATTTTTCAGCTTTGGTCAGTATGTATTCTGTTTCTTTTAGCGCACTTTTTATTTGTTTTTGGAATTTGTTGGTGGGGTCTTTTGTTAATTCCTTGATTTCGTTGTTGTTTAGGAATTCGACTGTTTTTTCAATGTATTCTGTTTTGTTCAAAATTACTGTAGTGTTTCCCTTATCTGCTTTTGTGATGATTAAGTCATGTTCTTTTATTTTTTGTTTCAACGACTTTATTTCTTTGATTTGTTTGTTGTTTTGAATGTTATTGCTATCGCCCTCTCGTTTGAGGATTTTTTTGGCTTCGTTGGTGGCGAGATTTTTGGTTAATTCCCTGTCTTCTGCTGGGAGCTTGTGACTGGCTATCTCAATATCTGTGATTAACTGTTTTATATTGTGGTTGGTGTGTGCGTCTGTGCAGTTGTATTTCAAACCTTTGTCTAACATATTCATTTCACCTTGAGAAAAGGTTACGTTCGTTCTGTTGTTTACTCTGCTGTGGAAATTGAATTCATTGTTATTCGTGTGTTGTTCGTTAGATTGATGGTTCTGTGTTTCTCCTAGTTTTCTTAATTTATTTTCTAGTGTTTCATGCTTCCTCGTTGCTCTGATTTTGATGGTGTCATGTAGGTGTTCGGTGAAGCTGTCCCATTGGGCTGCGTGCCAGAAATTACTTAGTTGCAATTGAATGTCGTATAATTGTTGGTTAATTTTTTGCTTTCTTATGTATGCAAATCTTAATTCGTTTTTTATCCAAAGCGCTTTGGCTTGTTTAGTTGAAATGATCGAGGCTGGTGTGTTCGGTACGGTTTTAATTGGTACGTATTTAGGGGTGAGGTTTAGTTCTATACATTTTTTGTTGAACCAAATTGACTTGTCTAAATTCATGAGTTTAAGCCTGAGTGATTTGAATTTCTTGGCTTCACGATTTGCCTGACTAGCCGTGAACATTGTGGTGTTTGAAGCCATATTTTCAGTGTTGCCTTAGTAAACAAGAGTTTAGTGCTTTTCAGTCGGTCAACACGAATGTACCCAAAAGAGATGGGTTATGCCCTAATCCTGAAATAAATTACATGAGATTAATAAAACACTAGGATGACCAGTTTCGATCGTCAAGCGATCATCATCAGATCCAATACACTTAGGCTATAAAATCTATGTTTGAAATACAGGTGAAAATATTTACAATATGTACAATTATTTAGTTGCAGTATTGGTACTGCAACTGTCAGTGTATGCTAAATGCAGTATATATGTTAGGTGAAATGCTAAATGGTGATGGCTATCCGGAGATTGTACTTTAGAGAGATTATATGGTTGTAAACTATGGTTAAACTATAAAATTTTAGGCTAACTACTTATCTGATTGTCTTCCGTACTACAGCTATTCGCAGTTTCCGTGCTCACTTGAACTCGCTGTGCGGTCGACTGCGGTGGTTATCTTAACGACTGGTTTTTCCCTGCCTTCCCCCCCCTGTCCCTACGTGCTGTGGGGAGTGATCGCGATGTGTTTATGTGAGGTGTTGCCAACCTAGATAAGATGTATGTTATTGAATGAGGTGGATCTACAACTATTAAAGACCGTGGATTAGTCCTCGCCACGCGTGGAGCATAACCCATTCGAACTAAGCGTTGACGGTCTTATGAGGACGTCCCGGCACCTTTAATACTGCCTCTAATATGGGCCTTGGTTTATTGCAGAAGAAAAGTACATCGTACACCTGATCCAGATAACATTTACCTATTAAAAACCCCCTAATTTCCCCCCTTTTTTATCTAGCTTGGCTGTGTCGCTAAATTGTGTTTTGTTTCCGACAGGGTGTGTTTTTTAGTAGCGTGAAGAGGGGTGAGCTCTCCATGAACGTGTGTTCATTTAGATTGTTGGGATTGTTTCGTTTGGCTAGGTGTATCTCGATTGCTTCCTTTATGTCAAGAGCTCTGCCTTTCGATTCGTGATGGATTATTTTAAGGTCCGACTCTATGTTGGTAAAGCTATGCCCTGCGTCACACATATGTTCGCACACGGCTGAATGTGTTCCGTATCTTATTGCATTTCTATGTTCATTATAACGTGTGTCTACTCGCCTTCCACTCTGCCCGATGTAATTAGCTTGACAATCGGTGTCTTGGCACGTTATAGAATATACCCCTGACCTTGAATACGGGTCACGTTTATTTAGATTACTATTTAGGAGGTGCCTAGCGGTTGTGTTTTTCGTCGTGAAAGCTATCTTTATGCCTTGCTTTTTGAATAGGTTAGTGATTTTATATGTGTTCGCATTCACATAGTTGAAACGCGCAAATTTTTTCTCATTACTGTCCGGTTTGGGAATCGTTTTATCTTTATTTTTATGTTTGGCTATAATTTGATTTATTTTGCTTGGCGAGAAGTTGTTTTCCTTTGCTATTTGCATAATCGTTCTTATTTCCTTATTATAGTTGTCTTTTGACATGGGTATGTTTAAAGCCCTATGCACCATTGAATTGAAACCCGCTAGTTTGTGCGTACTGGGGTGATTAGACTGATTGTCGATTGCATGCGAGGTTTGTGTTGCTTTCCGGAATATGGAATATGAAAGGTCGTTGTCTTTACGTTCAATAGTTATATCGAGATAATTTATTTTCCGGTCTATTTCGGATTCCTTAGTGAATTTGATAGAATGGTGAAGGCTATTAATGGATTGGAGAATTGTTTCTTCGCTTGTTAGTTCAGTATCGTAGATGCAGATTACATCATCTACGTATCTTTTCCATATTACTATTCCCTTTGTTGAAGTCTTTTCTAAGAACGCATTTTCTAGTGCATTGATGAAGATGTCAGCGATTAACCCACTTAGTGGCGATCCCATTGCTAGGCCTTCTCTCTGTGTGTATATTTTATTGTCGAATTGAAACACGTTTTGGGTGAGAACGACCCTCAGTAATCTCACAATCTCTTCAATTTCTTTTACCGAATTGTTGGATTTTAAGTTGTTTTCGATAGTGTTGATTGCTTCAATAATCGGAATATTGGTGTACATGTTAGTTACGTCGAAGGATACTAGCCTGAAGCTAGGTTTCATTTGTAGGGTGTTCAATGCTGTTACTAGTTCTGTTGTGTTCTTTACAGAGTTGTTTTTGTCGTTGGAAAGACGGCATTTTAAGATTTTTAGTAACTCTTTGCTGATTTTGTAATTAGGGGCATTCCTACAATTGACTATTGGTCTCATTGGGCATTCCTTTTTGTGTATTTTTGGTTGTCCCCTCAATGACGGTATTTTCGGGTTCATGTTTATTAGTTTTGATTTTTCAGCTTTGGTCAGTATGTATTCTGTTTCTTTTAGCGCACTTTTTATTTGTTTTTGGAATTTGTTGGTGGGGTCTTTTGTTAATTCCTTGATTTCGTTGTTGTTTAGGAATTCGACTGTTTTTTCAATGTATTCTGTTTTGTTCAAAATTACTGTAGTGTTTCCCTTATCTGCTTTTGTGATGATTAAGTCATGTTCTTTTATTTTTTGTTTCAACGACTTTATTTCTTTGATTTGTTTGTTGTTTTGAATGTTATTGCTATCGCCCTCTCGTTTGAGGATTTTTTTGGCTTCGTTGGTGGCGAGATTTTTGGTTAATTCCCTGTCTTCTGCTGGGAGCTTGTGACTGGCTATCTCAATATCTGTGATTAACTGTTTTATATTGTGGTTGGTGTGTGCGTCTGTGCAGTTGTATTTCAAACCTTTGTCTAACATATTCATTTCACCTTGAGAAAAGGTTACGTTCGTTCTGTTGTTTACTCTGCTGTGGAAATTGAATTCATTGTTATTCGTGTGTTGTTCGTTAGATTGATGGTTCTGTGTTTCTCCTAGTTTTCTTAATTTATTTTCTAGTGTTTCATGCTTCCTCGTTGCTCTGATTTTGATGGTGTCATGTAGGTGTTCGGTGAAGCTGTCCCATTGGGCTGCGTGCCAGAAATTACTTAGTTGCAATTGAATGTCGTATAATTGTTGGTTAATTTTTTGCTTTCTTATGTATGCAAATCTTAATTCGTTTTTTATCCAAAGCGCTTTGGCTTGTTTAGTTGAAATGATCGAGGCTGGTGTGTTCGGTACGGTTTTAATTGGTACGTATTTAGGGGTGAGGTTTAGTTCTATACATTTTTTGTTGAACCAAATTGACTTGTCTAAATTCATGAGTTTAAGCCTGAGTGATTTGAATTTCTTGGCTTCACGATTTGCCTGACTAGCCGTGAACATTGTGGTGTTTGAAGCCATATTTTCAGTGTTGCCTTAGTAAACAAGAGTTTAGTGCTTTTCAGTCGGTCAACACGAATGTACCCAAAAGAGATGGGTTATGCCCTAATCCTGAAATAAATTACATGAGATTAATAAAACACTAGGATGACCAGTTTCGATCGTCAAGCGATCATCATCAGATCCAATACACTTAGGCTATAAAATCTATGTTTGAAATACAGGTGAAAATATTTACAATATGTACAATTATTTAGTTGCAGTATTGGTACTGCAACTGTCAGTGTATGCTAAATGCAGTATATATGTTAGGTGAAATGCTAAATGGTGATGGCTATCCGGAGATTGTACTTTAGAGAGATTATATGGTTGTAAACTATGGTTAAACTATAAAATTTTAGGCTAACTACTTATCTGATTGTCTTCCGTACTACAGCTATTCGCAGTTTCCGTGCTCACTTGAACTCGCTGTGCGGTCGACTGCGGTGGTTATCTTAACGACTGGTTTTTCCCTGCCTTCCCCCCCCTGTCCCTACGTGCTGTGGGGAGTGATCGCGATGTGTTTATGTGAGGTGTTGCCAACCTAGATAAGATGTATGTTATTGAATGAGGTGGATCTACAACTATTAAAGACCGTGGATTAGTCCTCGCCACGCGTGGAGCATAACCCATTCGAACTAAGCGTTGACGGTCTTATGAGGACGTCCCGGCACCTTTAATACTGCCTCTAATATGGGCCTTGGTTTATTGCAGAAGAAAAGTACATCGTACACCTGATCCAGATAACATTTACCTATTAAAAACCCCCTAATTTCCCCCCTTTTTTATCTAGCTTGGCTGTGTCGCTAAATTGTGTTTTGTTTCCGACAGGGTGTGTTTTTTAGTAGCGTGAAGAGGGGTGAGCTCTCCATGAACGTGTGTTCATTTAGATTGTTGGGATTGTTTCGTTTGGCTAGGTGTATCTCGATTGCTTCCTTTATGTCAAGAGCTCTGCCTTTCGATTCGTGATGGATTATTTTAAGGTCCGACTCTATGTTGGTAAAGCTATGCCCTGCGTCACACATATGTTCGCACACGGCTGAATGTGTTCCGTATCTTATTGCATTTCTATGTTCATTATAACGTGTGTCTACTCGCCTTCCACTCTGCCCGATGTAATTAGCTTGACAATCGGTGTCTTGGCACGTTATAGAATATACCCCTGACCTTGAATACGGGTCACGTTTATTTAGATTACTATTTAGGAGGTGCCTAGCGGTTGTGTTTTTCGTCGTGAAAGCTATCTTTATGCCTTGCTTTTTGAATAGGTTAGTGATTTTATATGTGTTCGCATTCACATAGTTGAAACGCGCAAATTTTTTCTCATTACTGTCCGGTTTGGGAATCGTTTTATCTTTATTTTTATGTTTGGCTATAATTTGATTTATTTTGCTTGGCGAGAAGTTGTTTTCCTTTGCTATTTGCATAATCGTTCTTATTTCCTTATTATAGTTGTCTTTTGACATGGGTATGTTTAAAGCCCTATGCACCATTGAATTGAAACCCGCTAGTTTGTGCGTACTGGGGTGATTAGACTGATTGTCGATTGCATGCGAGGTTTGTGTTGCTTTCCGGAATATGGAATATGAAAGGTCGTTGTCTTTACGTTCAATAGTTATATCGAGATAATTTATTTTCCGGTCTATTTCGGATTCCTTAGTGAATTTGATAGAATGGTGAAGGCTATTAATGGATTGGAGAATTGTTTCTTCGCTTGTTAGTTCAGTATCGTAGATGCAGATTACATCATCTACGTATCTTTTCCATATTACTATTCCCTTTGTTGAAGTCTTTTCTAAGAACGCATTTTCTAGTGCATTGATGAAGATGTCAGCGATTAACCCACTTAGTGGCGATCCCATTGCTAGGCCTTCTCTCTGTGTGTATATTTTATTGTCGAATTGAAACACGTTTTGGGTGAGAACGACCCTCAGTAATCTCACAATCTCTTCAATTTCTTTTACCGAATTGTTGGATTTTAAGTTGTTTTCGATAGTGTTGATTGCTTCAATAATCGGAATATTGGTGTACATGTTAGTTACGTCGAAGGATACTAGCCTGAAGCTAGGTTTCATTTGTAGGGTGTTCAATGCTGTTACTAGTTCTGTTGTGTTCTTTACAGAGTTGTTTTTGTCGTTGGAAAGACGGCATTTTAAGATTTTTAGTAACTCTTTGCTGATTTTGTAATTAGGGGCATTCCTACAATTGACTATTGGTCTCATTGGGCATTCCTTTTTGTGTATTTTTGGTTGTCCCCTCAATGACGGTATTTTCGGGTTCATGTTTATTAGTTTTGATTTTTCAGCTTTGGTCAGTATGTATTCTGTTTCTTTTAGCGCACTTTTTATTTGTTTTTGGAATTTGTTGGTGGGGTCTTTTGTTAATTCCTTGATTTCGTTGTTGTTTAGGAATTCGACTGTTTTTTCAATGTATTCTGTTTTGTTCAAAATTACTGTAGTGTTTCCCTTATCTGCTTTTGTGATGATTAAGTCATGTTCTTTTATTTTTTGTTTCAACG
The DNA here is from genome assembly GCA_946902985.2 of Meconema thalassinum. Taxonomy (NCBI): domain Eukaryota; kingdom Metazoa; phylum Arthropoda; class Insecta; order Orthoptera; family Tettigoniidae; genus Meconema; species Meconema thalassinum. Next base: position 2,125,202,339 of record OX336388.2, read on the forward strand.
ACTTTATTTCTTTGATTTGTTTGTTGTTTTGAATGTTATTGCTATCGCCCTCTCGTTTGAGGATTTTTTTGGCTTCGTTGGTGGCGAGATTTTTGGTTAATTCCCTGTCTTCTGCTGGGAGCTTGTGACTGGCTATCTCAATATCTGTGATTAACTGTTTTATATTGTGGTTGGTGTGTGCGTCTGTGCAGTTGTATTTCAAACCTTTGTCTAACATATTCATTTCACCTTGAGAAAAGGTTACGTTCGTTCTGTTGTTTACTCTGCTGTGGAAATTGAATTCATTGTTATTCGTGTGTTGTTCGTTAGATTGATGGTTCTGTGTTTCTCCTAGTTTTCTTAATTTATTTTCTAGTGTTTCATGCTTCCTCGTTGCTCTGATTTTGATGGTGTCATGTAGGTGTTCGGTGAAGCTGTCCCATTGGGCTGCGTGCCAGAAATTACTTAGTTGCAATTGAATGTCGTATAATTGTTGGTTAATTTTTTGCTTTCTTATGTATGCAAATCTTAATTCGTTTTTTATCCAAAGCGCTTTGGCTTGTTTAGTTGAAATGATCGAGGCTGGTGTGTTCGGTACGGTTTTAATTGGTACGTATTTAGGGGTGAGGTTTAGTTCTATACATTTTTTGTTGAACCAAATTGACTTGTCTAAATTCATGAGTTTAAGCCTGAGTGATTTGAATTTCTTGGCTTCACGATTTGCCTGACTAGCCGTGAACATTGTGGTGTTTGAAGCCATATTTTCAGTGTTGCCTTAGTAAACAAGAGTTTAGTGCTTTTCAGTCGGCCAACACGAATGTACCCAAAAGAGATGGGTTATGCCCTAATCCTGAAATAAATTACATGAGATTAATAAAACACTAGGATGACCAGTTTCGATCGTCAAGCGATCATCATCAGATCCAATACACTTAGGCTATAAAATCTATGTTTGAAATACAGGTGAAAATATTTACAATATGTACAATTATTTAGTTGCAGTATTGGTACTGCAACTGTCAGTGTATGCTAAATGCAGTATATATGTTAGGTGAAATGCTAAATGGTGATGGCTATCCGGAGATTGTACTTTAGAGAGATTATATGGTTGTAAACTATGGTTAAACTATAAAATTTTAGGCTAACTACTTATCTGATTGTCTTCCGTACTACAGCTATTCGCAGTTTCCGTGCTCACTTGAACTCGCTGTGCGGTCGACTGCGGTGGTTATCTTAACGACTGGTTTTTCCCTGCCTTCCCCCCCCCCTGTCCCTACGTGCTGTGGGGAGTGATCGCGATGTGTTTATGTGAGGTGTTGCCAACCTAGATAAGATGTATGTTATTGAATGAGGTGGATCTACAACTATTAAAGACCGTGGATTAGTCCTCGCCACGCGTGGAGCATAACCCATTCGAACTAAGCGTTGACGGTCTTATGAGGACGTCCCGGCACCTTTAATACTGCCTCTAATATGGGCCTTGGTTTATTGCAGAAGAAAAGTACATCGTACACCTGATCCAGATAACATTTACCTATTAAAAACCCCCTAATTTCCCCCCTTTTTTATCTAGCTTGGCTGTGTCGCTAAATTGTGTTTTGTTTCCGACAGGGTGTGTTTTTTAGTAGCGTGAAGAGGGGTGAGCTCTCCATGAACGTGTGTTCATTTAGATTGTTGGGATTGTTTCGTTTGGCTAGGTGTATCTCGATTGCTTCCTTTATGTCAAGAGCTCTGCCTTTCGATTCGTGATGGATTATTTTAAGGTCCGACTCTATGTTGGTAAAGCTATGCCCTGCGTCACACATATGTTCGCACACGGCTGAATGTGTTCCGTATCTTATTGCATTTCTATGTTCATTATAACGTGTGTCTACTCGCCTTCCACTCTGCCCGATGTAATTAGCTTGACAATCGGTGTCTTGGCACGTTATAGAATATACCCCTGACCTTGAATACGGGTCACGTTTATTTAGATTACTATTTAGGAGGTGCCTAGCGGTTGTGTTTTTCGTCGTGAAAGCTATCTTTATGCCTTGCTTTTTGAATAGGTTAGTGATTTTATATGTGTTCGCATTCACATAGTTGAAACGCGCAAATTTTTTCTCATTACTGTCCGGTTTGGGAATCGTTTTATCTTTATTTTTATGTTTGGCTATAATTTGATTTATTTTGCTTGGCGAGAAGTTGTTTTCCTTTGCTATTTGCATAATCGTTCTTATTTCCTTATTATAGTTGTCTTTTGACATGGGTATGTTTAAAGCCCTATGCACCATTGAATTGAAACCCGCTAGTTTGTGCGTACTGGGGTGATTAGACTGATTGTCGATTGCATGCGAGGTTTGTGTTGCTTTCCGGAATATGGAATATGAAAGGTCGTTGTCTTTACGTTCAATAGTTATATCGAGATAATTTATTTTCCGGTCTATTTCGGATTCCTTAGTGAATTTGATAGAATGGTGAAGGCTATTAATGGATTGGAGAATTGTTTCTTCGCTTGTTAGTTCAGTATCGTAGATGCAGATTACATCATCTACGTATCTTTTCCATATTACTATTCCCTTTGTTGAAGTCTTTTCTAAGAACGCATTTTCTAGTGCATTGATGAAGATGTCAGCGATTAACCCACTTAGTGGCGATCCCATTGCTAGGCCTTCTCTCTGTGTGTATATTTTATTGTCGAATTGAAACACGTTTTGGGTGAGAACGACCCTCAGTAATCTCACAATCTCTTCAATTTCTTTTACCGAATTGTTGGATTTTAAGTTGTTTTCGATAGTGTTGATTGCTTCAATAATCGGAATATTGGTGTACATGTTAGTTACGTCGAAGGATACTAGCCTGAAGCTAGGTTTCATTTGTAGGGTGTTCAATGCTGTTACTAGTTCTGTTGTGTTCTTTACAGAGTTGTTTTTGTCGTTGGAAAGACGGCATTTTAAGATTTTTAGTAACTCTTTGCTGATTTTGTAATTAGGGGCATTCCTACAATTGACTATTGGTCTCATTGGGCATTCCTTTTTGTGTATTTTTGGTTGTCCCCTCAATGACGGTATTTTCGGGTTCATGTTTATTAGTTTTGATTTTTCAGCTTTGGTCAGTATGTATTCTGTTTCTTTTAGCGCACTTTTTATTTGTTTTTGGAATTTGTTGGTGGGGTCTTTTGTTAATTCCTTGATTTCGTTGTTGTTTAGGAATTCGACTGTTTTTTCAATGTATTCTGTTTTGTTCAAAATTACTGTAGTGTTTCCCTTATCTGCTTGACGATCGAAACTGGTCATCCTAGTGTTTTATTAATCTCATGTAATTTATTTCAGGATTAGGGCATAACCCATCTCTTTTGGGTACATTCGTGTTGACCGACTGAAAAGCACTAAACTCTTGTGTATCAATACGTGCAATGTTTTGTCAAAGCCACCATATGCTCTCCGCCTTGCGAGTTATGTTAGGCTGACGCGCGAGCAAGTCAGGCCCATACAAGGCTACTGGTAGCACGATATACTGGGCCATGGTCATGGCAGTGATGATGGATGGGGCGTGTTCAGCCTTGAGTGCGCCACAATCTCAGGGGGCTGAGGAACACTGCACCAGAAATCTTAGCGCACATCCATACTCTTCAGTCAGTCGATTACTCGGTAGCATTTGTAGCCTATCTTGTGTGGATAATAATACACAAAAATTCGTCACTACAACACTCTCTTCAAACCAGTACCGCTATATGCATCCGAATGCCTTATCCTATCTGAGAAGTGTTTGCTCGCGAATTTAGAGAGAAAAGAAAGAAAGAAAGAAAGAAAGAAAGAAAGATTCTACACATCATATATATTATTTCAGTAGTATAGATCACTCCTGCGGCACTGACAAGCGACCGATCGTGAAAATGAGCATTCAAATGAAAGAGAATAGACATTAACAGTGACCAATTGCCCTTTAATTCCATAAATATCAATAATTTATTTTAAAAAATGACTTAAAAATGACGAAGTGTGCGATTTGCAGATGCTGTTGGTGCATGAAGATACACTCCATAATTTCGGTCCACTTCACATTTTAGTCGCTGCGACGCCCGTTTCATTTCATTTTAACATTACGAGGTCTTTCTTTTATCATTTTGCATGGATTTCAGAAACAGTAAATCAAAGGAATGTGTACTCAAATCGTATAATTTCATAAATTAGCAGTGACGAATTGCATTCTAATTTTATAAATATAAATTTTTGTAAGAAGTGTGCGATTTGCAAATACTGATGCTAACATGCTGCAATTATGAGTTGTCGTATAACCCTTAAAACTATTAAACGTTAATTATTTTACAGGTTTTTCATCTGCATTCTAATTTCATAAATATCGATCATTTCGCATGGTTTTCAGAAACAGTAAATCAATGGACAATCCTATAACCTGCGTGTGTTGCAGCGTCTAATTAGAACTATTAAACATTAATTCTTTTACAGGTTTTTCTTCCATCATTTTCCATGGTTTTCAGAATTAGTAAATCAATGGATTGGGTACTCAAATCGTATACTTTCATAAATATTGAATAACCGATGAGTGTTATGATGATCCAATTTTCAGTGATTGCCTTCTTAAGATAGGGAACGTACAACTTGGAATTCTGACAGAAATGTATCGAATAACCGGTGTGTGTTACGGCTAAACTGTCAATCAATGGACTCAGCACACAAATGGAATCAACAGTGACGAATTGCATTCTAATTTCATAAATATCAAAAAAAGAAACCAGCCACAGCACGCTCTCATGCAGACGCTCCACTCGGGAAAGCGAAAGCAGCCCTGCAGGCAGTGTGCGAAAGAGTTTATAGCTGATCGTTGCACTTAGGAGCAAGGAAGCCTCACTGTAAGCGGGGCGTTAATAAGTTTTCCAACGAGGGCTGTCCTGATAAGGGAGAAAGAGACTCCTCAGCCAACAAGATAAAGCAGGAAATCTTGAACAAGATTCTTTCTGCCCGGAGTGCTTGGATTTAAGAAACAGTAAATCAAACGAATGAGTAATCAAATCGTATATTTTCATAAATATCGAATACCCGGTGAGTGTTATGATGATACAATGTTCAGTGATTGCCTTCTTAAGTTAGGGAACGTAGAACTTGGAATTCTAACTGAAATGTAAATAGTGTTCTATAATCATTTGGTTGGAATATAAACATAGCTGCCTTTCTCCTTAAGTCTCGTATTATAAACCTATTGGTGAAAGTGTGGTTTATGAACACGCGAGATTCCTCGCACGGGTCCGCTAGTTATTGATTTAAGCCCACTATGGAGCGCTTATGACTAGTTCTTCTTCGATGCTCTTTTCCGTTCCCAATATCTCTTGAACCCTACTAATAAATTCTCCCTTCTCTCCTGCGAAAGTGGCTTCCGACATTTAGGGACTCTAGGTGGTGGGGTCCAAGATTCTACCATAGCACAAAATTTAGAACGATCTTCTACATCAAGGTCAGCAATTCCAGCCGAATCAAAGTCCTTCAATACTTCATTAAGCCACAGGCTTCCAGTCTTGTAGTTTTAACCAAGGAGAAGATCTTCTTGGTAAGCCTGTTGCTGTTCATTCGTTATAGGTGCCCGTAGAACTCTAGCCTCCTACGTCGCATACTGGTATTGGCTGATTCTAACTGTCGATACAGGTCAGTATTGGATTTCAAACGGTAGGTTCCATCTGGGAGCAATCTCGGGTCATGGATTTTCCTAAGGATACGTCTTTCGGCTTTCTCCAGGTGATCCATGGTGCCTTTTCTGTTCATCAAGAGGGTCTCTGCGGCATACAGAAACTGTGGTCTGACAGCAGTTCTGTAGTGACAGATCTTAGCATTCCTCGAAATGCATTTCTTGTTGTACAAATTGTGGGATAGTTGGTATGCTGCATTGTGTTTGGTACGCCTTGCTAAGATGTAGGTGTCATCTCTACCATTGGGGTGGACCCATTCACCAAGATAACGAAAGCGATTGACTCTTCCAATCGTTCCATGTATGGTCGTCAAAGGGGTGTTTCCGGAGTGCCGATTCTGAAAGTACTTGGTCTTATCGTAAGATATCTGTAATCCAGACTTCACCGCTATGTCGTGCAGGGCTTGGACAGCTACACATCATACTTGGCCCGGACTACAAAAATGGCATCTACATCAGAAAATCCAGGCAAGAAATATACTCTAAGATAGAGAAGATCACAGACACAATGCGAAAACGCAGAGTTTACTTCTACCGTCATATACGTCGGATGATCGACTCCCGATATATGAAACGTATCTTCAGTATCTTTGACTCAAAACCAAAAACGACAATGCCATGGTACGTTAACGTCCAGAAATATCTTAAAGAAATGGGGATACGAGCAGAAGATGCACAAGATCGAAATCTTTATAGAGTGGCCATCAAGACATTTGGGAATTTCCGGGACAAAAAACGGACAGCTGGTGCGAAATGGACAGAAAAACATCGTGCTAAACACAGTGAGCTCATGAAGACAATGTGGATCAAGAGAAAAATGAGGCTTATCGTGGTCCCTAGTTGGCCGATTAGCGAAATTGAATGAATGAATAATGATTAATAAATTAGGATCAAATAAGTCGAGAAGGATCTTGCAGAACTTAATATTCAGCAAGACACAAATGACAGTAGCTACCATTTGACTATTGAAACCAGACCTTTCTTCACATCCATTACAGAAGCTGACCATAGCGTGTCCAGGAAATGGTCCGAGGAACGTAAGAGAGAGTCCAGGAGGAATGCTGGACCAACAGAATGCTCAAGGTATCAACAAGAAAGCAGGCGCCGATCAATCCGCCAAGAAGTGGCAGGCAACAACTACAACTAAAGCACAAGCATCGCGGTCCTTAGTTGACCCAAACGACCCAAGGCAAAATAAGTTTAATGGACTTACGAACATTTAAACACAAATGAACATAAACTTACATAAACAGACAGTTACCGTTCTATCGAAGGCTCTGCAGCTTATATTTGGTAGTATGTCATTGGCATTTTACCAGGGACAACCTGTGCAAAATTAATAATAACAATAATAATCTATATATTCTTTCTTTTCTTAGTCGTTTACCCTCCAGGTTGGTGGAACCCACGGACTCAGCGAGGGAACTCACCACTACCGCCTCTACGGGCAGTGTCCTAGAGCTGGGAACATCTAATCGGAGTGGATACAACTGGTGAGGTGTGATTGGAACCTCGCCCAGGCGGCCTCACCTGCAAAGCGAACAGGGGCCTCATGAGGGAAGGTAAGGGATGGTCAGGATGGATAGGCAAGGAAGAGGGAAGGAGGCGGCCGTGGCCTTGAAGAAGGTACTGCCCCCGTAATTGAATTATATAGAGACCACGGTGGCTATTTTGGAAATTATGAAGAAAGTTAAGGCTGTCATAGTTATGACGTGGGTAGTCATGACGTAAGAACGGATGACGCAGACGTTATGCCAGCAGGCTGCTTGAGCTGAGAGTCTTTATGACGTCAGCATTTATTCGAGAAAGATCCGAGATTTACGACGCAGTCGCAGGAAACGTGGAATTGTGCTGAGGAAGAAATTATGCTATTGGAGGGGAGGCTCGAACCAATCAACGATTGTTTGAAGGAAGACGGAGATTGCTAAAACTATGATATTTTTAATGCTTTTTGGAATGAAGAATTGTGGAAACCCATTTGCAGTTGAGGCTTTGATCTGGAATTTTGGTGAAATTTATTTTCAGTTTTTGAATTTTGAAAATCCGTCAAGTATTGACGAAGTTGGAACTTCGAGCGATGACGCAGTAACACGCTATGGAAGGGATGGATACGCCCCTTATGAAGTTTATAAAAGGCCTTGCGCAGAAGAGAGGAGTCTCAATCGTCAGATCTCATATCGCATATCTCAAATCGTCATATGGTGAAACGTCGAGTGATATTAGTAGAGAGAGTCGTCTTTATAACGCGTGGTGAAGCCACCGCATTAAACGTGATTCAAGCAGACAAGCAGTGCAAGTTTACTGTGAGTAAAACTAGGTGAAGTTAAAACGCACATTATAACGCGTCTACAAGAGTAGCTATGAACAGTTAGCGGTTGCCTATAAGCTAATCCTATTGTGCAGTGCTACATTAAGCAGTGTAGTAAATTTGAACAATTTCGAGGAGGTATTTTAGAAGATATTAGCACTTTTAGACGTCTGACAAAAGTGATTTTCTCGCCTCCTGAGAAGCACGTTATAGCGTCAGATCCTACGCTACGGCTGACACTGCTAGTATAACAGGGAGACTTCTGATTGCTGTTGTGACACAACGCTACAGTATTATGGAACAGTTTAATAAGGCAGTTTGTTCTACTATTACCATAACCGAAGAGAAGATGGAAGGCTAAAGGACTTTAATGCGATTGGGACATACATCGTTGGAGTAAGATAGCAACATGGAACTTCGCTAATTGCTATTCCATACAAGCGGACATGTGGTGAACAACCATCTACACCCATGTTTCGTGGCTCAACGCTGAATACTATCAAACTGCAATGAAAACGATTTCATACTCTCTGAATATGAATATTTCAATGGAAATTACTACAAAAACTTCATGGCGATTTTCTACAAGATCTTCCGGGATTTTTCAAGAGAGGTCAGGGTTGTCCCGACTCACAAAGAAGAATTTTGCCGGAAGGATGTCTGTCATCATCAAGGAGGAAGCGGTTCGATTCTCTGAGGGTGCTGTTTCCTGTTTCGAGGATGGAGCTCAGCTTTAACTTGGTGAAATGGATCCATCAGCAGTCTTCTTTGGGGAATTTTCCTCTGGAACGTCAATCGGCAGATAAGGTAGTCGTGAACGTTTATTGTATTTGAGTTTCTTAGCAATATTTGAGCAGCCATTTTCCCATATTTTTGTCCTCATGTATTTTGCCCTATATTCTTGTTTGAGATTCCTATTCTCAGTACACCTTGATGAGTTATGCCTTTTTCGACGATTTATTAAGACATTGTTATGTCATGGGCATAGTTAAATGATTTTGGATCAGTTGAGACTGACATTTAGATATTTCAATAATTTGCTTATTTTTTGTAGTCACGATTTGACTATAAGTTAATGATTTTCATGGCAGATTTAACTTCAGAGAGCGTGTCTCTTTATTAAAGTAATTTCTACCCTAGTTTAATTACTTTGACCAATTTTCTGTCGTCATCAAGAAGGAAGAACATTTAAATAATTTTAGAGCGTTAAAATCTCTAACGTTGTCGACGATCTTGGAAATACTAGTCGTTATTTGAAATTGATTGCAACACAGACATTTATCGTCAGTTATGAACGACCATTGCATCATAGACAATTTTGTGAAAGATGAACTTTAATTATGAATTATTGAATGCATTAAAGTCGTGAACTTTTGTTAGAAGTTTTTTCTCAATTAGAGAGTTGAATAATAATGTTTGCATTCCACAGTCTAGTTGGATTCTATTCGACTATTTTGCAGTTTAGTCGCACTTTGTTTGAAGATAGTATTTTTATACTACAATACTTTGAAGATGATAAGCTTAAATTTTGATAGACCAGAGAGGCGTATATAAGCGTATTCACTATTAAATTTGTTTGTGATTGGCAAATTTTTACTTCATTTCGATTCATGAATGAAATCCACGAAGGTTAAATGACAACAGTTTTGAAACTATTAATGATTATAAGAATTTTTGAAGTGGACCTATGAATGTATAATCGCTAGTGCAGCGTACGTGTTGAAAGTCGCTGATGTATAATGCCCTTGAAGTAAATGAAGGAGATTCCCACAGTAATTAATGATATTAAAGAATTTGTTAGTGGAGGTTTTTGTAAATTCTGTGGAAGATTTTGATGCCGTATATATTAATATATGATGAATTTTGGGCCTATTTTTAATGCAGTTTTGTGCATTTTTTTTTATATAAGCGACGTATTTACCGCAGGAGTGTATTGTATTTGTCCTTTGAAAATTAATCAAGTGAATTTACTGTTATAATTAACAAGAGTATTGAAAGAATTTGAGATAAGATTTTGAATGAAGATTACCGTCACAAATAATTATAATTATTAAACCTTTATTAAACCAGATTGTGACATTAACATGTATAACTAACCTTCATTGGTCGATTATATAGACACGATTATGAAATTACCAACCGGATGAACATGTGGTTAATGTATTTCTCAAATTAATAATTTGAATAATTTAAATGTTAATATTGTAAATAAATAATGTAAATATCTTTGACAATAATGTGGAACGGAAGTAATGTTAGAGGCGTGTTTAAAATTCTTTTTGTCTTTAACTATATTATGAACAATTTCTAATTGTTATAAACATTTATGAGTTATTGTTATAAACATTTAAGAGTTTGTTTTATACAATGCTTATTAAACATTTGGATGCTAACTAAACAAGTTTAGGGATTGTCAGAATAATCCAGTGGTATGTGAGTAAAGCATTTGAAAGATTTACGTAACACTATTTGTGATGTCTTGCGGACATTTAAAGCTTTTGAGAGTGCTGGATTCTTACGCAACGTGGCTTGACAAGGGAGCCCATTTGACAGGTGTACGTCAGGTTGAAGGGTAGATGGCAGCTGGCCAGACATCTGGTTATCAGCGGACGAGGTCGTCTACAGTGTGGCCTTGCGCCTATAAATACAAGTGTCATGTTTATTAAAAGAAAACAAATGCTCTATAAATGTGTCTCATCCTGACTTCCTTATCCAATCCAAGTGTGTTATGAATATTACGTTATTTTGAGCTCGTGGGAGCTAACATGTTGTATGCTAACTTTGCAAGTCCTACAGGAGGACATAGTCAGATTGACATGGGCTACTGATAGCCACATTTATTTTGTTGAGTTGTTAAAGTCATACCCTTTATTTGAAATAAAGCTTTTGTACAGTTCAAAGTTCTTGCCGTCGTTCTGGTTCATTTTTAAATGTCATGGTGAAGATTATTGTGGGAGCATACTTTAGAGATCCTGTTGTCAACCCAATCCCCGAGATATTTATAAGAGGTAAGTAGAGGTAAGTATGGACCCCCGTCTATTTTGGTGTGTTCCGCAATAATTCCTTGTTAACTTCTGTGCTCAAATCTCGGTAGTATCTGTCAGTGCCATTTTCATTGGTGTAGCTGAGCCGGCGCGGTGGATTATTGGCAATCCGATTGAGGGGCGGATATCTGACAGCCTACTATCCGGGAAAACGGGGACAGTACCATCCCGGCATTTGCCCGAAGACGAAGTGGGAAACCACGGAAAACCACTTCGAGGATGGCTGAGGTGGGAATCGAACCCCCTCTACTCATTTGGAACACCCGAGGCTGAGTAGAACCCGTTCCAGTCCTCATACCACTTTTTCAAATTTCGTGGCAGAGCCGGGAATCGAACTCAGGACCTCCAGGGCGGCAGCTAACCATGCTGACCGCTACGCTACGGAGGCGACAGAATAATCTATATATACAGTACATAATCCCAAGTTCACGTACTGACTCATCATCGCAGCGCTCAAACCACTAGGCCTAGAAGGCTGAAATTTTGCATGTTGGTTGTTTCTAGGTTGTAGGGCTCACTAAGGAACGGTTTTAGAAAATTCAATTTCTAAGTGAGTCTTTTCGGCCCTTTGGCACTGAGCATGGACAAAAGGTACAAAGACCGGACATAGCTCATTTTAAGCCGCCAAATACGAAAAACAATCCACGGAGGGACCCCGAAACACTTTTTACGGTCAAAAAATGAACGGTTTCGGAGATGTTTCTAAAGAACTGTGTTCCCTCTGAGATAATAGATCAACGTTACCATAACAACCGCTGCACAACCTTAGATTTACCTCTATACGTGTGTGCCATTACTTAGTCTTCAACACTCCTCAAAGTGATATTCATGTCAACCCATAAAATATATTAATCGAAATAACAAAATGAGCCAAATCTACAAGAAGATAGATACTATTCATAATGTCCAAGCACAGACAGGATTTTACTACGGCAGTTGTGACATTAAGTAAGTGCTCGCGTTTTTGTTGTTTTTGATGTGTAACATCTTTCCACTCGGTTGCTGGATATTTTTGTGGGGGTGATTTTGAAAAATGGGACGGAAGTGGATCGGACGGAAGTATGTAAGACGCACTGCCAGCTGGCAGTGGTACCATGTGGAATGTATATAACATACGGATTACTTCAAGGATTGGAGGCGCCATTACAGATATTTCTACAATAAATCATCTTCAAGTTGTCGTTCTTTGGTGTAATAATATTCATTATATCATATTTGCTGAAAACAATTATGATTTACAAAAGTTTGGTGCTTAACTTTTGTTTACTTAGGCAACACTGAAAAATGGCTTCAAACCTCACAATTATGATTTATTAAGAGTCTGTTTTTCAATCTCTGGATAAAAGTGATGGGCATCCACTCCCCGAGTAACTTTGCTCAACAATTTCATACTGAACGGTAAACGCTCATGCGAACTCTGGTGTCAACTGATTGAAACACAAACCACATTTTAAAAGTCTTCGTGTCAGTATTTAAATGATTATATACTTTAATATGAAACATTGTAACTAGTCGGCAAGGCCGGTATTATATTTCTGCACAATGGCTATTCAGATATTAACCAATATTGCGGTAATGCAGTGATGAATGTAATATACAGTAGGTATATAGATATATTTATACGGGAACTGGGCTAGCCTTTCATAGACCACTATAGGAATTCCCTTTACTGTCAAGTTGGCGTATTCATAACTAATTTAAAATTCAACTAGTTGAAACCCGTCAAAACATGACGGGCAATGAACAAAATGTTTACTGAAGAAGTTTCCTATACAAGATACTTTCTTTGTACGATTATTTTTTGGCACTATTGCAACTTTAAGGGCGTCAAAAGATTGCACTCTCGACATTGCAACATACTGCTGGCACAAATCTCACATCGAGTGACCGGGGTTTCAACCACGGACCCAGCGGCGTGCTGCCACCTAAGCCACGGAGGCTTCCCCAAGATATAAAATAAGGTATGAAAATGTTTTTTTTTTTTAGCGTATGGCTTTCAGTGCCGGGAGTGTCCGAGGACATGTTCGGCTCGCCAGTTTTGTAGCTGCTTCGAGACGGACACCCAATGGGTGAGCTACAAGTACCGTTGGGGAGGGAAGGAGAGAAGTTGGAATGTAAGGACGAGGAGTTGGAAGGTAGCGGCTGTGGCCTATAGTTAGGGACCAACCCCGGCATTTGCCTGGAAGGAAGATGGGAAACCACAGAAGACCATCTTCAAGGTTGCCGGCGGGGGGATTCGAACCTCCTCGCCTCCCGGATGTGAGCGACTGCCATCAGTCATGCCGTAACCACCACGGCTAACTCACCCGGTTATGAAAATGATATGTTGTAATAAAAGAAATATTTCCGGTGCAGCAGTGACAATTCAAATTCAAATCAACTTCTAATGTATCCCAGAAAGGTTTGTGAATCATAAATACTATATTTTCAATAATCTGCCGTGTGAAAGTTATGAAAAGGGAGGAGTACCTACTCTCAACAATTAATGAATCTTCCCCTCCTGTATAATTCTTATAAATAACTATTACATTAAAACGCAGTGGACATCCGCCATGTCGGTCATTAACCAGGCTGATTCTGCGCATGCGCTAGGGCCAATAATTTTGCATTTTTGTTTATAAATTTAAAAATATATGGTAACATATTTGTTTATTTTAAAGACACTCTGCAAATATACAGGCCAAGGGCTTTCGTCAGAGTGCATTACGAAGACAATCGGTTCAGCCGTTCTGTCAATCTTGCGGTAACAAAAATCAGCTTACTCTTTTAAATATATAGATTCTCCGCGGGAACATTATCGGAAAAAAGGAAAATATTAATGGAGCATAAAAACGTCCATATTATTACCGGCACGTGAAAATGAGTACCTGTCTTGTACGCTAAATTTCTGTGGTTGTAATTGCTGTGTGGATAGCATCTTGGTCTGCGAATCATGAGGTCTCAGGTTCGAACCCCAGTCCCGGCAATTATTTTTGCTACCGGATTACCGATTTAAACGATATCTATCATAACATTATGCGTCACAGAATCAACATGAAATTACGATTTATCTAATTTTAATTACAATAGTTTGCACCAAGCAGGAGTTGGGAAATTTGATTGTATTGAACATTATTTCTAGAGGTCTATAGATAGGATAGAGACTATGGTTTCATTCCTCCTCTTAATTTACAATATAATATGTGATGTTTGTTCAAACAAGTGTGACAGTAGTATATCTCCAATTCAATCTATACATTCATCATAGTACCAGTATGAAAACGGAGCGTAAATTAACATTTTAAGAATGTCCAAGCTGTGTAGTATACGAGTAGGATAACATGTCAGATGACTTCACATAGGCTACATTTCATCTCAATTTCATAGTAGGATAACATGTCAGTAGTAGGATAACATGTTACACATTAAATGCGACTACTGTAAGGCTCGTATATTTTTTATTGACGATGGTGTCTAATAATAATATATACTGCATCCATTGAGGGTGCAATAACATTAACATCTACCTGTATTTCAGTACCGGAGGGCCTGAATGATAACCTATGTAGGTACACACTTGTTCCACATATAAAACAATAGGCTAATCGTATGGGCGCAACTACTCCGAATAAACGAATATTATGTATTAGATAAGTGCTTTATAACTGGCGGCCTGCGAGGCAAGGTTTTGCGGCCCGGGAAAGCTTTTAGGAAAAGAAAAAAAGTCATGAAAGAATATATTTCATTGCTCGTTTTAAAGTACTATGCATTTCTATTCGGCAAAAGTGAACAACGTAATTTGATAAAGAATTGATGGCGAACCGTTATACAACGCGCCGCAATACACAGCAGGTCACTGACCTTCCTCCCCTTTACTCACGGAATAATGAACCCATTTTTAACATTGATCCAAAGAAAACTCATTACAACCAAATTGTCCTTCTGTAAGTATTGTTTTGATAACATTATTTATTTCAGTTTCTCTTTAGTTTTTGGCTCTGTTTGTCATTTTTATATTTCAAATAAACTTACATTGTTGAGTGTTCTTCATCAAAACGATTTTTTTCTTGGTATCTTGGTATCTTTAATTTCACTGTTTTATGGAATTGTACAATAGTTTTTGAGCAATAAAATTGAATCCCGCTGATTGCTGGGGTAGGATTGTCAGGAAGGGCATGAAGGAAGGTTTAGCCTATTATTAAAGTGCGGCCCGAAGTTCCCATTTCGACCCTCAAGACCTTACAAGTTGGGAACCACTATATTAGATACCAGCAACCCACCCCAGCTTCGCTCGGAAACAGTTATGAATGCATTACGTGATAAGAACTTTATTTTATCGATGTCAATGCAAAACTACCTATATCCGTTTTACGTCTCGGCATGATGGTTTAAAATTACTGACTGGGCTATTAATTATGCTATCATGGAGATGCATGTGCAACGAATTCTTGTCAGACGTAATTTAAGAATGGCGAGGTGCATGAAACAAAAATCCCCCTTCCGTTCAATCGTAACTTGACTGTGTATTTTGCGGAACGAAAAGTTCACAGGCGAACTGAAGGAAAACCGAGTTGTACTTCCACGGAAACTCCAAACACAACCACTCTTCTCTGAAGTCTGAACACAACACGACTTGACAGTTTGCTGCTGGCTGTATCTGGGGGTACTAGGCTCGCCCCTAGCTAGCTCGTAAACTGTCGCCTCAGTAATTGAATGGAGATTGTTGGAAGAAATGAAAACGTAAAAATACTTATAGTGGGCTATGTATTGAAGATAGAGATATGCTCTCGCGGACATTTTTGTAGAACTTTCAATGCTGAACAATTCTTACACTCATAGTATATTGATATTTTTAGCGGTTTGACCAGCGTAAGCTTAAAAAGCGCACGGACGCCAGGGTTTTTTTTCGACTTTTTCACTGAAATCGTTAATGATTGCCTTCCTTTCATCAGAAATAAAATATTTTGTACAGAAACCTTCCTGGAGTCATCCTTTACAGAATGGTGAAAACCGCATCAAAATCCATCCAGTGGTTCTCAAGATTATCCGTGACATCCAAGAATCGGGGCCTTTGTTTTATACTAAGTAGATATATTACAGGTCTGCAGGCTGAACACTGTTCAAAATGGTATAATGAATTCTGAAATTATAAATTTATAAAGTAGGTATAACAACATTCTTAGAGTAAAAAGAAAGATGGAAAGGTATGCTACTGAAAAGGAAGTGTGTTATGGAACATTGTCACTGTATTGGTACTAGATGGTGTATGTAGGAATATTATAGTGGCGATTCTAGTCTTTGACCAAACTTGGAGAACAGCGATGGAATTGTCTTCGGTTGCAAGCAGTTTCTGTTCATTGTATAATTCAGCACAAAAGCTGTATTCATGTAGCTCATTTCGTATCTATTATTCCTGTAGCGTGCATGACCTGTGATGAACTGCCTGCCACGTGCCCCATATTCCATATGGATTTATTTTTGAATATTAGGTTGCTTGGTCTTAGAATACTGATAAAGATAGATATGGCGAGGTCAATGGCATTTACATTGTCCATCAGCGAGCTTTAGATGGCTTGTTTCCGGTACTGGAACTGTCTTTTTGACTAGTTTGGTCAGACCTTTCTCCTTCTGGGTACTTACTCTGTCTGGACATGGATCTACTGCGAGGAACGGATAGCGCAGTCCGTGACGGGGACGTTTCTCTGTCCGGACATGGGTCTGAGAGGAACGGATAGCGCAGTCCGTGACGGGGACGTTACTCTGTCCGGGCATGGATCTACTGCGAGGAACGGATAGCACACATCGTGACTGGGTACGTTACTCTGTCTGGACATGGGTCTACTGAGAGGAATGGATAGCACACACCGTGACTGGGTACGTTACTCTGTCCGGACATGGGTCTACTGCGAGGAACGGATAGCGCATCCGTGATGGGGACGTTTCTCTGTCCGGACATGGGTCTACGGAGAGGAATGGATAGCACACATCGTGACTGGGTACGTTACTCTGTCTGGACATGAGTCTACTGAGAGGAATGGATAGCACACACCGTGACTGGGTACGTTTCTCTGTCTGGACATGGGTCTACTGAGAGGAATGGATAGCACACACCGTGACTGGGTACGTTACTCTGTCTGGACATGGGTCTACTGAGAGGAATGGATAGCACACACCGTGACTGGGTACGTTACTCTGTCTGGACATGGGTCTACTGAGAGGAATGGATAGCACACACCGTGACTGGGTACGTTACTCTGTCTGGACATGGGTCTACTGAGAGGAATGGATAGCGCACACCGTGACTGGGTACGTTACTCTGTCTGGACATGGGTCTACTGAGAGGAATGGATAGCGCACACCGTGACTGGGTACGTTACTCTGTCTGGACATGGGTCTACTGAGAGGAATGGATAGCACACACCGTGACTGGGTACGTTACTCTGTCTGGACATGGGTCTACTGAGAGGAATGGATAGTGCACACCGTGACTGGGTACGTTACTCTGTCCGGACATGGGTCTACTGAGAGGAATGGATAGCACACACCGTGACTGGGTACGTTACTCTGTCCGGACATGGGTCTACTGAGAGGAATGGATAGTGCACACCGTGACTGGGTACGTTACTCTGTCTGGACATGGGTCTACTGAGAGGAATGGATAGCGCATCCGTGACAGGGACGTTTCTCTGTCTGGACATGGGTCTACTGAGAGGAATGGATAGCACACACCGTGACTGGGTACGTTACTCTGTCTGGACATGGGTCTACTGAGAGGAATGGATAGTGCACACCGTGACTGGGTACGTTACTCTGTCTGGACATGGGTCTACTGAGAGGAATGGATAGCGCATCCGTGACAGGGACGTTTCTCTGTCTGGACATGGGTCTACTGAGAGGAATGGATAGCACACACCGTGACTGGGTACGTTACTCTGTCTGGACATGGGTCTACTGAGAGGAATGGATAGCACACACCGTGACTGGGTACGTTTCTCTGTCTGGACATGGGTCTACTGAGAGGAATGGATAGCACACACCGTGACTGGGTACGTTTCTCTGTCTGGACATGGGTCTACTGAGAGGAATGGATAGCACACACCGTGACTGGGTACGTTTCTCTGTCTGGACATGGGTCTACTGAGAGGAATGGATAGCACACACCGTGACTGGGTACGTTTCTCTGTCTGGACATGGGTCTACTGAGAGGAATGGATAGCACACACCGTGACTGGGTACGTTTCTCTGTCTGGACATGGGTCTACTGAGAGGAATGGATAGCACACACCGTGACTGGGTACGTTTCTCTGTCTGGACATGCGTCTACTGCGAGGAACGGATAGCGCGGTCCAGTTCGAAACTTTACCCGGAATAAGCTTCTTAAATTATTACCTGACATTTTCCCAATTTCAAATTTCTGAATCAAACTGTTTTGTTGCTTTACTTTAAAATGCACTTCTTTAAACATGGTAAAAGGGGATTTTGAAGAATAGGCTGCCAACATAACAGAGATTTGAAATACGGGAAATTGGACGAGAGCAAAATCCCAACAGTTGGGATATGGCATTTTTAGCCTATTTTCAATTTAAAAAAAAATAGGCTTATGAGATCACCTTTTGTCCGTGTGTGTGTGTGTGTGTGTGAGGAGTGTGTTTGTGTGTGTGTGTGTGCGTGTCCCCTAATAACTTCTAAACGTCTGGAGCGATTTCAATGAAACTCGGTAAGTTCATAGCACTATTCCGGACGACCCCGACCGTGCCCTTCAAATGTAGTTACGTCTCACCAATCCAACATGGCGGCTGTGCGAAATATTTCACCAGCATTCAATAAATCCGAAACTCTTCCCGATATCACCCTGGAATTTTTTACGGTGATAAAGGGAACTACTAGAAGTTCACCTATGCGACTTTTGAAAAACTGGTAACTACAAAACCAACATGGCGGCTACGCGAATTTGCGACTCCTAAATAGACGTTTCTCGCGATTTAATCAACCAAACGCAATAAAACTTGGTACAGTATATGTTTATACAAATTTTAATGCACCGACATCTAACTTGGTTCAATTGTTTACATAACCATGAGATGGCGGATGTGCGAAATATTTCACCGGCATTCTATATCTCTGAAACTATTTGCGGTATCATCCTGAAATTTAATACGGAGAGAAAGGGCACTACTGGAAGTTCATCTATAAGACTTTCAAAATCCGGTTAACTCAAAAACAAACATGGCGGCCAAGCGAATTTGAAAATTTTAAATAGACCTTTCTCGCGATTTAATGTTCCAACCGCAATGAAATCTGGCACAGGAAATGTTTATACACATTGTAATACACTGTTATCTAATTTAGTTCTATTGTTTACATAACCTCAAGATGGCGACTTTGCGAATTTTAAAATTAAGTTTTTATTTCTTGTGTCATAATCATGTGATCGATGTGAAAGTTTGAATAATCCAACATGGCGACCATCCGAGATATTTAGACGGCTCTGAATATCTACGAATCTGTTATAGCAATCAAACTGAATTTTTTAATGTTCATAGGGGCTATGAACTTAAGTTCACCTATAGGACTTTAAAATAACCTGGTGATCACAAATCTAACATGGCGGCGACGCAAAGTATAAATATTCACATTGACGTTTCTCACAATTTAACCATCCGAGTGCAGTGAAACTTGGTACAGTAAATCCTTATATGAATGTTAATCCACTGGCATCTAATTTATTTCAATTGTGTCCATCATGCGATTGAAGTTTGAAAGCTACACGTACACAATAATCTTCATGTAACTGTACATAACTCTAAGACCTACATATATAAAATCCAACATGGCGACCATCCGAAATATTTAGTCGGTTCCCAATATCTACGAATCTTTTACAGCAATCAAACTGAAATTTTGTATGAAGATAGAGGCAATTAACATAAGTTGGATATATGAAAATAGGCTGCATATTTTTTCACGGAACTACTTGTTCTCACTGAGAATGTTTTCCTCAGCACTGTGGACAATTTTGCAATATGCTTTAGGATATCCCAACGCACTTGTTACTTGTTAAAACAGGGCCTCTCAAACGCGTCAAATCTCACGCGTGCAACCCGAGGTGCATAGGTTCTGTGCACCATGCATCGGACGTGCGCTTTGGCTCGGGATACCTCGGCTACCCTTGGCTCAACTCGGCTCGGATGGTGTAGTGAGCTACAGAGCGACGAAACATGCGTTGATAGACGGCTTTTTTTAAATCATTGAAATAGATAAGCTCAAGACAAGTATTTAACCTAGGATACTCGCGCGGGCTACAGGTGTAGCCCAGTGATTTATTTTGTTGTAACGCAGAGTATATTCTTTGCTAGGAATATTGAGAATCTCTGTAGCTGCCTGTTGATGCTGTATTTAACAGACGGGTGTGTTTCCGACTGCACTACTTGCACCAAAGTGACACCAGATGCATTAGAAGTCGTCTGGGCTACAATAGTAGACCGCGCGAGCATCGCTGTTTCAGAATTGGGCGTGCAAAGGAAACGTTGCCTCATAGGAGGCAGCCATGTAGTTGACTTTCAAATCAGTCAGTGTTTAGATGAAAGTAGTCATAGGTTGAGTGTAGTGGAAATAAAGTAGGCTGTTGCTTCTTGTGTGGACGAGGAAAGGATGAATCTACAAGGAACAGATGCGCAAAGTGCAATAACAATCTTCTCGGATCATCGTGTCAATTTGCACTGAAGGCTTAGGTGACAAATTTTTGTGAGCATGCTTATGTATTTCCTGGGCTATAGATTGTAGCCAAAAATAAAATTCGAAAATTCAATAAAAAAAATAAATGAAAATACTGAAATTATTCACAATAAGTGCTGATTTTCTAAGGAAATGATCTAAACTAGTATTTTTTTTGTTTAATTCCAATCCAAATATTCACTAATATAAGTATTTAGGTTTGCATAAACATTATTTAACAGTTGTAATTCCGTTTTATTTCTGTTGCAGTTCAACTGAAGATGAACGATAAAATTGATTTTTCTTCTTAGGTTTGTATTTTCTCACCGTATGAAAATAAAATCCTACATAAAATCCTCAGATTTAGCTTAGAATACTTGTATATACTACTATTTACCATATTATTAAAACTGAACACCAAAAATAACGTGTGCAAGTCCATGAGATTGAATACTTGTTTGGGCTACATATGTAGCCCGCGCGAGTATCCCTGTATCTATTACCAGCGCGAGTGTCCGAGGGAGTAAATGGAACAACCTGCGCCAAGAAAAGCAAAGACTCCCGAAATTACATATAAATTCAATTGTAAACTATCTTATTTCTGATTTTAGAAATGAAATGCCATGTCAAGTGGTTCGGATTCCACGTAAAAAGGAGGCCCCGTGGCTCATGATCGCATGATTATCGGTCACGTAAAACTGAAAGCTTATTTTATCTTGTTTCCTTTATCAGTCGTAACGATAAAGCCAAATGCCTAATCTGCGATACAATAATTACTTGCGTATGAAACTCGTCTATTTAAAGACACTACAGAGTACATTCAGAAAAGTATGGTGCAATCCTGGCGGACTCTAGAGAGAAATAATTTATGATGTTGATAAATCTTGAAAAAGAGTGTTCTGTATCCACAAATGATGTTTGAACCAGTGCTATAATATTCTACGAGGGCTGTTTTTTAAGTAATACCCGTTGTGATATTACGCCGTTGCAACGCAGCGGTCGGCATTCCGTGCAGGTGCGCTGTGTACCTGCATCTATTGCCAAGGCTGAGACGCCATTACGGCAACAGTCGCCCATCTGTGGGTGTGTTGACAAGCTTTCGAAATGGCATCGCCGATCGCGAGTCCCGCCGACCCGTAAACGAGAGAGAAAACTCCCCTGTAAGATATCCTGCCATTTGGCCACCACTGTCATGCAAATTGCGCGCTTACCAGGAGAACTGCGTATGTTTTAGGAGTTCTGACCACACACGCAATTTGCCTGAAAGTGGTGGCCAAACCGCAGGATATCTTACAGGGGAGTATTCTCTCTCGTTTACGGGTCGGCGGGACTCGCGATCGGCGATGCCATTTCGAAAGCTTGTCAACACACCCACAGATGGGTGACTGTTGCCGTAATGGCGTCTCAGCCTAGCCAATAGATGCAGGTACACATCGTACCTGCACGGAATGCCGACCGCTGCGCTGCAACGGCGTAATATCACAACGGGTATTACTTAAAAAACAGCCCTCGTACATGTTCGACGATGTCAATATGTAAACATTATATGTCAGAAAACTGTATCATAATGGGTGTCATTTAAGTACTACTTTTCATTATAAAACAGCTTTCCAACCAATCAGAGCTCAATATTTTCATTCATTGACCAATTAGGTAAGGATAGCGTCTGACATGCACTCAAAATCCAACATGTCGGACATGAACTACATAATTTGAAAGTTGTCAATGTAGCCTATATTGGATCAACCATTGTACTTACAATGCATAAACAAACTGGGCAATATTGCAAAAGAAATAGCACTGTACCTTAATATCCGCAACTCCAATTTCTACACATTCGTAAGATTTCGCCGACAATTTTAGTGAATACTGTTGATAACATAAACACACCAGAACGTCATGCAGGAAGCAGTGCGTATGACATTAGTTCCACGGAAATTATAATCCAGCTTCCTGTTCAGTAAATGGATTTCATACGGGAAACTCTTCCGCCAGATGTCATAACTGTTCTATTCGGGACTCAATTATCGATTTGCCTTCCGTTGACATTCTACACGCATCGAATTTGAATGATAATACGATACATTTTAATTTTAAAGCGTTTGTATCAGCCTATTTTGTGTTATTTGACCAAAATAGCGAAAAGATTCAACCTAATACCTGTGCGCTATCTGTTGGTGCTACTTCAGGATAAACAATGTTTCAAAGCTTTGGGATCCGTTATTTGGTAGAGGTCAAATGCAGAGCCCACACAATTCCCAAGAAGAAGTCAACTGACAGAATATTGACAGATATTTTATGAATATTTATTGTTACGGCTGTGAGTTGTTTCGTCGCCTCGCCGGTTGAGTTACAGCTGACCCGGGCTGGGCTCTGCCTCAGTGTATTACGTGCGCCTTACGCAACAGGGCTACTAGGACAAAGGGATGGTCCAGAATATTCGTGACCCAGCCAGTGATGGAAACCTCGAGAAGCCGTGAATCCTTGATGGGTCTAGAAGAATTTATTGAGTCACCGGCCTGCTATATAAGAGCGACCTGTCAAGCGGGGTGGACAGTGTTTTCTCGAGCTAGTGCGAGCGTTTACCTTGAGCGACAGTTGTTGGCGACGTGACTTGCGAAACCCTAGTGAAGCTGATTCTCTTGACAGCGAAGGAGTGAGAAGCCTACAGAGGAACTGTGTCTTTAACGAGTGTGTTTTCCAGTGCAGCAGAGGTTAGTTTGGTGAATTGCGAAAGCGCCGGGGGCTGTTCCCCTAACCAGTGGACAGCGAAGCCGAGTGTAGT
Organism: Meconema thalassinum; assembly: GCA_946902985.2. Lineage (NCBI taxonomy): Eukaryota > Metazoa > Arthropoda > Insecta > Orthoptera > Tettigoniidae > Meconema > Meconema thalassinum. The sequence goes on from OX336388.2 coordinate 2,125,225,827, forward strand.
GGTGAGTGACCGGCTATCGTAAATAACGGTAGCTTGCGTATTCTAGGAAGTGTTGCAGGTAGTTATATCGAGGCCACTGGTCTCATTAGGAGGAATTGACTTCTGTGGCTTCTTGAAAAGTGAAAGGCAAGTGTTCCCTGAGAGAGGAAACTGGGGTGAGGTACTAATTGCTTGTATTTGCTATTTGTGTGGTGTATCTTTCAAGCCCGCAATAAAGCTAATTATATTTCTTTAAAGGAACAATTGTGTTTGTGCTTTCACCCACCGTAATCCAGTTAACGGAAGTGCCACTAGAGGGTGGCACGTAACAACTGGTGTCAGAAGCGGGATTACGAACTCAAGCACAATCACAACACCTGAAGGTCCTGGTTTCAAAACTCGAGCAGGTCATTTTACCACAATTCTCTAATTTTCCTGTGAGTGCATGTCCTTTACAAGACAAACATCTAAAATGGAAGCACAATTTGCAGCATTGCTAGAAAAGTTAAGTGGCATGGAAGCCAAGATGGAAGACGGCCAGAAGAAATTAGCCAAGGACCTGAAGGATGACCTGAAGAAGATGGAAGACGGCCAGAAGAAGATGGAGGACGGCCAGAAGAAGTTTGTCGAGGACCAAACTTCCAAATTACAGGACAGTCAGAATAAGCTTGCAGAGGACCTAACCGCCAAATTTCTGGATGGCCAGAAAAGTCTGGAAGAGTGTCTGCTGACGAAACTACGGGAAAGTCAAAGGACATTGGAACAGGGCCTACGTGAGGAAGTCACGACAGTGGAAAAGAAATTCGACGCTTTACAAGAGGAAGTTGCCGAACTGCGCCAACGCCCACTGACGGGGGTGGAAGAGAAATTCAACGCTTTACAAAAGGAAATTGCTGAGCTGAGCCAACGCCCCCGACGGGGATGGAAGCGAGATTCAACGCTCTACAACAGGAAGTTGCCGAACTGCGCCAATGCCCGCTGACGGGGGTGGAAGAGAAATTCAACGCTTTACAAAAGGAAATTGCTGAGATGAACCAACGACCGCCGACGGGGATAGAAGCGAGATTCAACGCTCTTTAAGAGGAAGTTGCCAAGCTGCGCCAACGCCCACCCACAGGTACACCGGGAATATCAGGAGCGGGACAGAGCAGAGTGACGCCCCCAACCTTCGACGGAAAGGTCCCGTGGAACACCTATTTACGTCAGTTACAGGCAGCCTGTTCCATAAACAACTGGAACAGCATGGAAAAGGCTACAGCTATCATTGTAGCGCTAAGAGGGGACACCCTTAACGTCCTTCAGGCCATCCCGACGGGATCCCAGGACTACGCTTCACTAATCGCCCATATGGAGTCCCGATATGGAGATAGCCATCTTCAGCAGGCCTACCAGATGCAGCTCCGAACCCGGGTACAAAAGAACGCGGAAACCCTGCAGGAAATCGAGATGGACATCGCACGCTTCGTAATGCTCGCCTACCCAACAGCGCCGGCCGACTTTCAGGAACAGATAGCGACGCAGACCTTCACCGACGGGCTACGGGACTCGGACACTCAACAGGCGCTGCGACTCACGGGCAATAAGACCCTGGCAGATGCGCTGAGTCACGCACTTGAGTTCGAGACGGCAAAACAGGCATCTAGGATGCACGCGCGGGTGCGTCAAGTGGACGTCGACGAACCAGTAAAAACCAACGAGACCAAGCCCCTGGCCGACGAATTAATGGAGGCGCTAAGCCGTTTCTTCGATAGTCACGGCACCACCAGCAACGACACAGCCGGAAGATAACCGGAGAGGCGGCCCGGAAGAGGGCTACCGACCTGCTGGACCTGCGGTAAGAAAGACCTCCTGAGCAAGGACTGCGGTGATCGCCGCCGCCGAGGGTATCCGACGGGAAATCAGTCGTCCGAAAACCGCGCGGCCCAGGGAAACGAGTATTAGCCAGCCTTAGGGGAGGCAAAGGTTGGCTTGTGACAGTCGTCAAGCCCCGGCAATCCAAGTTCGTGTGACGCAGTTACGGAGGGATAATAGCAGCCTGATGGTCGACGGAGTCGTCAACGGAGTGAGCTGGCCCATGCTGATCGACACGGGAGCGTCGAGGACCATCGTCAATCCCACCGTAATCCCGAAGTGGAGAGTGCACCCCACGCAAAGGAACCTCCAGCTAATAACCGCGACTGGAGAGACCGCACCGGTACATGGCGAAGCATCTCTGGAGTTCATCATTGGTCGACGGGCGGTGAAGCATCCAGTGCTCGTGGCTGATGTATCAAACGAAGTGATCATCAGACTGGACTTCCTGGACCAGAACAACATCATCTTGGACCTGAGTACCAACACTCTGCACTTCGGAGGTGAGGAACTTGCTTTGCAACCAGCACACGAGGCCGTCACCGCACGACGAGTAAGGCTGAGAGAGGACGTCATCGTTCCCGCCAGGACGGAAGTCAGCGCTGCCGTAATTGTCGACGGAACTGCTGAGGGAGTGGCGGCTATCATCGAGCTAAAATATGAGGACATCCAGACAAAAGGATTGCTAATTGCCAAGACCCTCATCAACATGACGTCTCGGCCGTACGTCCGCCTGTCTAACCTGAACGACTACGACATTACGGTTCACCGGGACACCAACCTAGGAGTCTGCGAGCCCGTTACCTGGATTGCCCGCATCACAGATACGGCGGACGGACACCTGCAGACGGACAACCGAAGAAGACGCACACTGCCAGAAGAACTACAGAAGCTGTACCAAGGATCCCAGGACCATTTAGACGAGGAACAGTCACTCCACCTTCGGGACCTGCTACATGAATTCCAGGATGTCTTCTCCGTGGGGAGCAAAGACTTCGGCAGGACAAGCTTGGTCCAGCACAGAATCGACGTTGGGGACAGAGCACCGATTAGGGCCCCATTCCGACGTGTCCCGCTCGCCAAGCAAGCCGAAGTCGACCGGATGGTGGAAGAGATGAAGGAGCAAGGAGTGATCGAGCCATCACATAGTCCTTGGAGTTCTCCGGTCGTGCTAGTGAAGAAGAAGGACGGTTCCACCAGGTTCTGCGTGGATTACAGGCCGGTGAATGACGTCACAAAGAAGGACAGCTACCCTCTATCGGATCGACGATACCCTGGACACTATATCAGGGTCAAGATTGTTCTCCATCTTGGATCTGAAGAGTGGCTACTGGCAGGTGGAGGTCCACCCTAAGGACCGCGAGAAAACTGCGTTCTCTGTGGGCAGCGGGCTCTGGCAGTTCACCGTCATGCCATTCGGTCTGTGCAACGCCCCTGCGACCTTCGAAAGGCTAATGGAGTCCATTCTGAGGGGACTACACTGGAAGACCTGCCTGGTCTACCTACGCGACGTCATCGTTCTGGGGAGAAACGTCGAGGAGCACTACAGCAACCTGAAGGAGATCTTGATGAAGCTACGGGCTGCCCAGTTGAAGTTGAGTCCCAAGAAATGTCAGCTCTTCCAGAAGCAGGTCCATTACCTTGGGGCATATTGTCTCCGAGGAAGGGGTGCGCACCGACCCAGAAAAGACCGCAGCTGTGAGGGAGTGTCCAGTTCCGAAGGACAAGTCCCAACTACGAAGCTTCCTGGGACTCTGCACTTATTACCGTCGCTGCGTGAGAGGATTCGCCGACATCGCCAAACCACTGCATCGACTGACTGAGAAGGACCAACTCTTCACATGGACAGCAGAATGCCACAGTGCCTTCGAACAACTCAAGCAGGCTCTGTGCACCGCGCATATTCTGGCTTACCCCAGACCTGGAACAAGGTTTATCGTCGATACCGATGCCAGCGACTTTGGTATAGGGGGAACCCTGTCGCAAATAGTGGACGGCGAGGAGAGAGTAGTGGCCTACTTCAGCAAGGCCTTGTCAAAGCCAGAAAGGAACTACTGCGTTACCAGGAAGGAACTGCTCGCCATCGTGAGACCATCGAACACTTCCACAAGTACCTGTACGGGCAAGAATTTCTCATCAGGACCGACCATGCATCCCTGCGGTGGCTCCTGAACTTCAAACAGCCCGAGGGTCAACTCGCACGGTGTTTAGAGAGGCTTCAACAGTACAACTTTGAGATCCAGCACAGGCAAGGCCAACTGCATTCTAATGCCGACGCCCTGTCACGAAGACCGTGCCCCGAAGACTGCACCTTCTGTACCAGAAAGGAGGAGAACACCGGGATACAGTGCCGAAGGACTAGCGTGGAACTTCAAGGGAGCTGGAGCCGCGAATATTTCTCGCGGGCACAAGAAAAAGATGATGACCTGGGACTGATAGCCGAATGGAAGAGGGCCTGTGTCCCCAGACCCGGGTGGAACATTGTGAGTGACTGCAGCCCAAAGTTTAAGTCCTACTGGGCGCAGTGAGACTCGCTGATTGTAAGGGATGGCCTCATCTGCCGTACCTGGGAGAGCACCGACGGGAAGACATCTCGGGAACAAGTCGTCGTTCCAAAGGCTATGACGGAGGAAGTCCTGAAGGAAGTCCATGGAGGATCATCTGGGGGACACCTAGGGATAAAGAAGACCCTGGAGAAGCTGAGAGGGCGGTTCTACTGGATCGGATGCCGAACAGACGTGGAGAATCACTGCGCGAGGTGCCACGATTGCGCAGCCAGCAAGGGCCCAGGACGGAGACGACGGGGTCCACTGAAGACCTACAAAGTGGGCGGCCCCATGGAGAGAGTGGCCATCGATGTTGCTGGGCCATTCCCGTTGAGCGAGGCAGGGGACCGCTACATATTGGTCGTCGGCGACAACTTCACCAAATGGCCGGAGGCGTATGCGCTCCCTAACCAAGAAGCCGTGACGATCGCTGAGACCCTGGTGAAGGAATTCGTCAGCCGGTACGGAGTACCCCTGGAGCTGCACTCCGACCAAGGGAGGAACTTCGAGTCACTACACCCTCAGTCCGACGGGATGGTAGAGCGATTCAATCGCACCAACGAGAACCATCTCCGAATAGTCGTCAGCGAGCACCAGAGGGATTGGGACAAACATCTTCCACTATTTCTCCTGGCCTACCGCGCCGCCGTGCATGAAGCCACCGGGTGCACACCAGCCCGGGCCATGTTTGGGAGGGAGCTCTGCCTACCTGTCGATCTAGCCTTCGGCCGACCTGGGAATGATCCGGTCCCGGTATGCCAGTATTGTCAAGAACTGGTCGACCAACTGGAGGACGTGGACGCGTTCGCGAGGAGGAAACTGCGGATCGAGACCGACCGAATGAAGACCCAATACGACCAACAGACGGATGCCGGCGGATTCCACGAGGACGACCTGGTCTGGCTCTTCAACCCATTACGGAAGAAAGGCCTGTCACCCAAACTGCAGAAGTCCTGGGAGGGCCCGTACCGAGTCGTGAAACGGATCAACGATGTCGTCTACAGGATCCAGCGGAGCCCGAGGGCGACGATGAAGATCGTGCATCGAGATCGCCTGGCAGCCTACGGAGGGACACAGATGGACCAATGATTGATCGGGACGATCAGCCTTTTAGGAAAGGGGTGGTGTTACGGCTGTGAGTTGTTTCGTCGCCTCGCCGGTTGAGTCACAGCTGCCCCGGGCTTGGATCTCCCTCAGTGTGTTACGTGCGCCTTACGCAACAGGGCTACTAGGACAAAGGGATGGTCCAGAATATTCGTGACCCAGCCAGTGATGGAAACCTCGAGAAGCCGTGAATCCTGGATGGGTCTAGAAGCATTTATTGAGTCACCGGCCTGCTATATAAGAGCGACCTGTCAAGCGGGGTGGACAGTGTTTTTTCGAGCTAGTACGAGCGTTTACCTTGAGCGACAGTTGTTGGCGACGTGACTTGCGAAACCCTAGTGAAGCTGATTCTCTTGACAGCGAAGGAGTGAGAAGCCTACAGAGGAACTGTGTCTTGAACGAGTGTGTTTTCCAGTGCAGCAGAGGTTAGTTTGGTGAATTGCGAAAGCGCCGGGGGCTGTTCCCCTAACCAGTGGACAGCGAAGCCGAGTGTAGTGGTGAGTGACCGGCTATCGTAAATAACGGTAGCTTGCGTATTCTAGGAAGTGTTGCAGGTAGTTATATTATTATTATTGAATATCCAGAAAACAATACAGGAACCCTATTTTACCAGAGGTACATTAGGGTTATAGATTAAAAACAAAGCAAATACAAATATTACTAACATAGTTTACAAAAAATTTTGTTGATGAATGTGAGAAATTGTCCTAAACAGCACTGCCTCTTGAAAATATGGTACAGCGGCTTTGAAAGTTCCAGGTTACAGCTATAAAGGTGGCATTGTAAATTGTATCTTTCCTTTTCAAAAACAGGACACTCAAATACAAGGTGACACACCGATTGAGGCAATCCACATAAACATGAACAGTCGTCAGTTGCTATTTTAAAACGTTCAAAATAAGACTTGAATTTTCCATGACCAGTTAAAAATTGTGTGAGGACAAAGTTTGGCACTAATAATTTTGATAACAGTCGATTTTGTACTTCCGGGAAGAATATTTCTCTTGTTACAGACCCTTTCAGGCTACATGTCCATGCGATATTCCATTCGTTTAATATGTATTTCCTTATCTGGCTTTTAACGTAACATATAGGAGACTTACTATATGTTATCTCAAGATGTGTCGTAGCCGCTGATTTTGCTAATTGGTCTGCTCTTTCATTACCAGCCAATCCAGTGTGTCCCCTTATCCACGATGTGCATATATGTGAGCACTCCTGAGCTGTTGCCCTGATGTAGACAGCTATTGGGTTAGGATAATATTTGTCATTTATAGAATGCAATGCGGATTGTTAATCACTGAAAATCCTCACTCTTTTATTGTTAGCTTTAACCCATTCTATTGCACACTTTAAGGCCCAAAGTTCTGCCTGGAAAATTGAACAACTGGGAGAGAGCTTATACTGAGCTGAAAATATTTCAGTATCATTCTCATAAACGACAAAGGCACAGCCAACACTGTCATTTCCATCAAAGCTTGGTGTACGGGAGCCATCAGTATAGATGAAACAGTCATGGGTGCTGAAACAATTTTTATGCAGAAGTTTATAGAATTGACTAGGATGAGAAGATTCCAAGAAATGGCACTTTTGCTCCACGATAATGTCGAAAATCGGCATAGGAGATGTTCTATTCTTCTTCAGTAATGTCAGCCCAGCTTTCCCTATTCCCGTTAAAAATAGTGGTTCTATTCCAGCAATTACAAGTGCTGCATCTGTAGATGTAGTGCGGTATGCTCGAGAAATTCTTAGAGCGAAACCTCTTTGGATTTGTAATAACTTAACCCGAGCCCATTTCTTTTCTAGGGTTGTACGGAAAGCGGACACGCAGTACAGAATCAAAGGCACAAAAGCTGTATAATATATTATTCGTAAAACATCGGAGTTCAGACCCCAAGGTCTACAAGCAATCGCAAGACCTTGTAAAAGCTTGCTTGATTTCAATTTTAATCTATTTAAATGTGCTCTGAATGTCAGGTGTTTGTCAAGCACAACGCCCAAATAAAGAAGTTGATCATCTGATGTTATTCGGTGCCCATTCATAATGATTTTGGGTTTTTCCACTTTTCTTCTCCTTGTGACGAACATGGCTCTAGTCTTAGAAGGATTGAATTGAAGTTTGTTTACAGAACCCCATAGAGACAAGGTGTGTAAAGCAGAGTTTGTTATATAATTCAAATTCTGCACATTATCTGATTCAGTTAGGAGAAGAGCATCATCAGCATAAGCAATAACATTACACCCTGTCGGAAGAGGTAATTGTAGGAGTTCATCATACAAAATGTTCCAAAAACCAGGGCTGCATGCTGATCCTTGAGGGCATCCCTTATTAATACATCTTGTAGAAATTGCAGTTCCGATCCGACGTTTCACTTTTCGATGGCTAAAGTAGGCTTGTATTAAACTGAACAAATTCCTTGGGCAATGTTTTCCTTTTAACTGTGATAACATTTTAGGCCACCAAGCATTATCGAAAGTGCCTGAAATATCCAAAGATACCAATACGGCCACCTTTTTCATTGAGAATATGTTGCGAATCCAATCAACCACATATAGTACAGCATCTTCGGATGATTTTTGGGGCGTGAAACCATACTGCTTTTCACTTAAATGGCCATGACGATACATGTGATACATAACGCGATCAATTATTAGTTTCTCGAAAATTTTCCCTAGTATTGGCAGGAGGCAAATAGGTCTGACTGATTTAACAGTACATATTGTTAAGGAACTGTCCTTTGGAATTACTTTAACTATTGCTATTTTCCAGGAGGTAGGAAAGAAATGCAGGGCAAGGCATTTGTTAAAAAGTGCAACAAAAAAGCGAGGAAAACATAGGTGTACGTTCTTAATTATGTTAGCAGATATGCCATCCCATCCGGGAGCTTTCTTGTCATCTTGTCAAAAGATGATTCGTTCTACCTCTTGATCTGTGAAGGGTACGTCATCTGCAGTGTCAGGTGGGAGTTGAAAATATATCCTAATCGCTCTTTGTGATTCTGTGTCATTACTTTCATCAGGAAAGAATCCGTTAATTAAAACTTCGGCGGTATCTTGAAACGAAGTGGTGAATCCATGTTCTGTCTCAATTGTAGTAAGATTGTTATTCAGATTATCTGGCCTCCTTGATAATTTGTAAACAAGTCCCCATGGGTTAGTTTTTGTAGGAAGTAAACAAAATTCTTTCCACCTCTCTAATTTCCTTTTTAAAATCATTATTTTGTATTCATTTTTAACCGTTAAATATATTTCTTCATATCTTTGACTTGTAACGTGTTTTTCGAGGGGTTTTATGCAACTGGCATAAGTCAGTAGGAAGCCATTCTATATTTAGTTACGCGGCAAATTGTTCAGCCAAGAGAATTTTTCATGTTAATTTATTATTATTATTATTATTAATTTATTATAATTATTATTTAGGTATTTTCGGAGCATTTTATAAAAATTATTAGCATTCAGATAGGTTTTCTATGTCTTAACGCTATCCAGCAAATTATTACGAACGACGATATCATAGAAAATTATCTGATTACGGAATTTTACGGAGTTTTCGTCAGTTAGGGTATATCGAGAGACGTGACTCACTGGGATTTCAAGTACACGCTTAATCTTGTCGAGAAGCATGACGCAATCTTGGGTCGTAAGGTCTAGAAAAGACGAATTGTTGGAACGGAACCCTCCCGCCGAGTGTAATGACCCGGAGGAGGAGAAGATCGCGTGGTGGGTCAGCCAATCAGGGGAGACGACGTAAGCTAGTTGGGACTGAAGAGTGGGGAGCCGGCGTGTGGTTATATCGTTCGACGCGCCGTGAAACAAGGACTATCTGTGAAATACTTGACGAGTATGGATGCGAGTGCGTGTCGCTCCGATGTTCAGTGGAGTTAGCGACGAACTTTTGTAAAACTTGGTTGTACGAGTGTTTGGGTCCGAGGTACGGACCATAGAATTATCTAATCTACCAGAATATCATCAAATGCCGACGGAGATGACGACGTCCAGGAGACTGTGGGAAGCTCACAACATCATCAAGAACGAGGGAAATGCTTTGGCAATTTCCAGTGGTAAGCGCCAATGACGCAGAAATACGCAATCTCTCATTTTCTTTGTTTTACATTTCATATTTCAGTAACTTCATAGCTTGGAAATAAGAGTAAAATCAATTTATCAGACTCCGTTTTCACGTAATTTTCTATCGGTAATATTAAAATCGCAACGCTCCAATTTAAATTTTATACTTATTATTATTAATTTTGCTATACTTGTTTTATATAATAAATTCATTTCTTTTACAATGCAATCTTTGCTTTCAGTAGGTAGCATTAGATATAGACCAATTCCTTCTCCTGATACAATTGTTTGTTGGGTTAATGATCAAATCATACCACGATCTGAGTGAATAGAGTCTTGAAGGTGTTCTGCCAGAGCTAGACGTTGTTAAATACAAATTTAGATTTCAACATTGCATTGAGGTCTTGGCGCCCATTAAAACAACATAGCTTAGGCAAAGGTAAACAGTTACATTTATCACCCAACAGTTATGAGCTAGCAAAGCGTTTCATTTGTACGCTCAACGTGGAGCAAAGTAAATACCGTTTCACTTGTCATCCCAGCCTAAGCAACACGTTTCATTTGTCGCCGACAACTTGGGGCTGAAAACCTAATAACATTTGTGGAAGGAGAAGGGTATATATTTCTGTGCCTGTATTTTGGGGGTTATTTGTCTGTATCAGTGTATATCATTATGGGGGATGAGAAAGAAAGACAGATGAGGTTACGTAGTGGTCATCAACGGGAGAGTGATGATACGAGCAGTATGTCGAGTGATGGTAGTACCGGGGTAGCGGAGGTAAATCCCGATACTGAAACAGGGAGTGTAGGCGGCCAACCAGAATTAAAAACTTTACTTCTCGAGTTTATGTATCAGAACAAAGTTAGTAGTGATGCCTTAAATGCAAAGTTAGAACAGAATAACGCTAAACTAGAACAAAACAGTAGGGAAAACAAAGAGAGTAATAGGGAATTGAGCGATAGTTTAAACGCCAGATTAGAACAAAACAGTAAGGAAAATAGAGAGAGTACTGAAACTTTAAACGCTAAATTAGAACAAAACAGTAGGGAAAATAAAGAAAGTACAGAAGCTTTAAATGCAAAATTAGAACAGAATAATGCAAAATTAGATAAGAACAACAAGGAAATTAGTGTGAAAATGGAGCAGATTAGAGGAGAAATCAGAGGAGTAATGGAAGAGAAGGTTAAAGAGATCATTGCAGATGTAGACAAGAAATTAGGAAAAGTACAGGAGGAGTTAGAAATTAGAATCAGTACACAGGCTGAAAATTTAAAAGAACTAGTGCAACTGGAAACACAGCAGGTCAAAAAGCAATTGGGGGGAGAAATTGACAAAATTCAGGTAGCAACTAAAGAGGTTAAGGAACAGCTGGGGGGTAGAATTGAGAAAGTCCACTCGCAAATAGTTGCAGAAGTAAATGATTTAAGAGAGAGTAATAGAGAGAGCATTAGCAAGATTGAGGAGAAACAAGCAAAGCTATATGATAAAGTAGAAGAATCAGAAGGAAACATTAAATTAACAGTAAACAGTATTGAGAGGAAGGCTGAGGAGAAAATCGCAGAATTAGAATTAAAATTAAAAGCTAGGATCAGGCAAGAAAATAGTCAGAATAGGCCAGTTTTTGTGAATAGCACACACAGGGAGGTAGAACTGGGTAAGTTCAGCAATCGACAGGGGTGCCCAATGGAGTTCATGAACACTATAGAAAATAAATTCGGGGAGAGGTTGGAAAATGGTAGTATTGAGTGGTGCCAGGTAGTTGAAATTTTAGAACAAGTATTTGTGGGGGAAACGAGGAATTGGTTTGCTGTCTACAGAGACAAGTTTACTGATATTAATGATTTTAAAATGAAATTCTGTGAAAAGTTCTGGAATGAGGTTATTCAGTCGCAGCATCGTGAGGGAGTAGTGTGTGGTAAATATAACCCTAAAGGAAGCTCCACCATGACCGAATACTTTTTAGGGCAGGTATTAGTGTGTAAATATCTGGATGGCTTGAAGGAGGAAAGTGATGTGGTGAGGTTGCTACTTAGGCACTTTCCCTATAGGATCAAGGAGGCTGCTTGTATCCAGAATGTAAAGACAATATCACAAGTAGAAAATTTGTTAAGCACATTTGATGCACTAGGGAGAGGGGGTTATGAGGACAATTTCAATCGGAACCAGGGTAATAATAATAATAGACCTAATGAAGCCAGGCATCAAGAAGTTCAAGGGAACGGTGGCGAAGGGGCCAACGCTCAAAATAGAAATAATAATAATCAGCTATATCAGAACAGAGGAAATGGCTATGGTAATCAGTATCAAGGGAGGAACAATGATTTCAGGGGAAATCAAGGGAGGAACAATGATTACAGGGGAAATCAAGGGAGAAATTATAATGACAATAATTACAACCAGAATAGGGGTCAAGGAAGAGGACAGCCTAGTGGTAGTAATATACAGCCAAACAATGACAACACAGCCCAGAACAACCAGACCAGTTTAGTGGTTAGTAGTACTACGGCCAGCTGTAGCGGTTCTTTAAACGCGAACCAGGCTGCGAAGTAAGGTCAGAATCTCAGTCTGTAGCATGCCCTGTCCATACAATTATACAGGAACCCTATGACCTAAATGTAAGAAATGAATTATTACATGAACTAAATGATGAAGGTATTATTCAGGAAGTGGTTAGTAAGAGCCCCATAGTTAAATTTAACGTGTCCGAGGCGTACACAGATGTTTTAATTGATAGTGGTTGTATGAAGAGTTGCATAAGTAGTGCATTTTATGATAAAATGAAAGGAACTGGAGTAAATTTTGAGGAGATGCCAATTAAAAGCACTTTTGTTATCACAGCTGTTGGGAAGAGGTCTAAAGTAATTTCTAAGCAAGTTTTAGTAGACATTAAAATTAATAATCATGTAGAGAAGCAGATTTGCCTTGTAATTCCAAATTTAGTATTCAGTGTTATCTTGGGTTCAGAGTGGCTAAGTAGAGTGTCTGGTAACTTATGTTATGATGTAGGGAGTTTGAAATTTAAATGGGGAGATTCTGAAGTAGAAGTAGCGTTCAATGACCATATTCAGAGGAGTAGTATTGTAGGTGTGATTTGTACTTTAAATGAGATATCGCCAGCCGTAGAGCGGGGTTCTCCATGTTTTGTGGGCAGTGTGATTACGAACGGAAGTCTAGAGGACTCGTTACGTGAGGCTGCATTTCAGGGTAATATAGAGGTGGAACAATGTGTTCGGCTCTATGATGTGTTAGTGTGTAATAGGAGAGTTTTTGAGGATCGCATTGGTGTAGCCAATTGCTATACACATTCATTGAACGTTATTGATAGGTCAGTATTCACAGGACATAGATATCCTGTACCTTTCGCTTATCAGAGTGCAGTTGAGGCACAAATTAATCAGATGCTTGAAGATGGGATTATTGAGCACTCGAACAGTCCATATGTTAATTCTTTGATCACGGTACCCAAGACCGACGGCACTGTTCGTATTTGTTTAGACGCTCGTTTGGTTAACAGTAGAATTAGTTCAGATCAGCTGAAATCTATGTCAATAGAGGAATTAATGCAAACATTTGAGGGGAAGAAGTATTTCACTTGTGTAGATTTGAGTTCCAGTTTTTGGCAAGTGCCACTTATGTACGAAGATAGACCATTTACAGCTTTTAGTCATAAATATAACCTTTATCAATTTTGTAGAACACCTTATGGGTTAAAGAGTAGTTCAGCAGCTTTAATTAGGGCTTTAAACATCGCATTAGGGGATGACACAGGAGAGTTTGTAACCATTTACATTGATGATATGGTAATTAGTTCACGCAGTTTTGAGGAGCATCTACGTCATTTAAATATAGTTTTTCAGAAGTTAGATCAGGCAGGGTTCACTTTGAAGCTGTCTAAGTCGTCATTCTGTCAGTCAGAAGTGACATTTTTAGGTCATAGAGTGTCGAGTAGAGGTGTAACACCAGAAGAAAGTAGGGTTAATAAGATACTTAACGCAGAGGTGCCACAGAATGTTAAACAGTTAAAAACTTACCTGGGAATTTGCAACTTTTTCAGGAGGTTCGTTCTTAAATACTCAGGGTTGGTAGAACCATTCAGGGAATTGCTTAAAAGTGGGACTCGGTGGAGATGGGAGTCCAAGCATGATCAGGCTTTTAGAGCGCTGAAGGAAGGTTTTGAGAAAGCTGTAGTGCTGAAATATCCGTTAAAAGATAAGGAATATGTGGTTATGACAGATGCTTCACATATAGGCATTGCTGGAGTATTATGTCAGAAAGATGATGAGGGTAATCTGTGCATTGTATCTTTAGCCTCGCGAGGACTGACTGCAGCAGAGAAAAGATACACGATTACTGAGTTAGAGCTTTTAGGTATTGTTTTCAGTTTAGGGAAATTTAGAATGTATTTAGTAGGGGGGAAATTTGAGATCCACACAGATCACCATGCATTACTGTATATGAGGACTTGTAAACTCAGTTCTAACAGAGTTAGTAGGTGGATTCTTGCTCTGCAGGAATACGAATTCACAGTAAAATATATTAAAGGTAAAGATAACATTCTTGCAGACATGCTATCGAGGGACACTAATTTATGTAGGGATTATCCTGTGGTTAAAGCAGAGGATGGTATTTTAATATGTGCATGTGTGGACAGTAGCAACAGGGCCTCGTTACAGACACTGAGAAATATGCTAGTGGAGCAACGTGATGACGTTAAGTTAAAGGAGCCACTGGCTAGGTTGGAAATAGGTGAAGAAGAGTATGTGAAAGTAGGACGGTTCACGTACAAGATGCAGGATGGGCTTCTTGCAAGGAAATGTAGGAATAATCGGTGGGCAATATGTGTTCCTGCCACTTTGCGGGAGGAGCTAATTTGGTTCATTCATAGGGAATTAGGACACTTTGGTGCTGCCAAGGTCTTCTATGAAATTGGTCGTGACTTCATTTGGAGTAAAATGGGAAGGGACGTTAGGAGGATTTTAGCTAAGTGTGACACCTGTCAAAGGAGTAAATATCCAGTTAAATATTTAGTGGGGGAGAGATCTGCAGTTCTCACCAGTAGTCCCGGCGAACTACTGTGTGTGGATTTATTTGGCCCGATCGTTAAAGGACAGTACGGCTACGAGTACATTTTTATAGTTATTGACGCTTTTAGTAAGTATGTCAATCTATATCCGCTAAGGAAAGCCACGGAACTAGCGTGTAGCCGTCTGATCATTAATAAGTATGTACCTGAGTTTGGCATTCCTCTCAGGATACTATCTGACAGTGGACCACAGTTTACTGCAAAGAAATGGAGAACCAGTATGCAGGAAGCTGGTATAACACACGTTCATTCCTCTGTAAGGTACCCTCAGGGTAATTCTGCAGAGCGTCCATTAAGGGAAGTAGCTCGTCTTTTTCGGACTCTAGTGCATGACAAGCATGCGGCCTGGGTTGGACATCTTCCCAAGGTCGAGACTTGGCTGAATTCTGTCCAGCATGAGAGCACGAAATTGACGCCATACGAAGTTCACTTCGGAAAAAGACCACAAAATGAACTAGCGAGGGTGTTGGGATTAAATGAGGGTTAGCAACCGGGGATGGATTACATTGTCCAGTTGGCGAAACAGAATTTATCTAAGTCAGCACAAAAGAGAATTCGCCAACAAAAAGAAACTAAATTTGACCTATTCGAGCCGGGAGACAGAGTCTTACTTAGAGTGCCGAAACAGTCAAATAAGCTAGAGAAAGTCATGTCCAAGTTCTTTTATCTCTACGAGGGCCCATTTATAGTTTCCAAACGTATTGGCAAAACAGCATATGTGCTGGAGAATAGTGAGGGAAACAGATTATACGGGACGTATAATATACATAGTCTCCGAAAGTATGTGTCATAAAGTGAGGATGTTTAGCTGGCGAGCCAGCCTATCAAATGAGTAAGTGTGGTATTGGGTGCGTGGGAGGATCTGGTCTTAAGGCAGGCGTATCAGAAGTCACACAGGGGGGTAGTATGTAAGTAAATGAGAGTTTTTAAGGTACAGGGAAATATGACGGGATTGTCGGATGCTGTTGAGCACTAAATTGTCTCGATGCACCAAGGCCATTTTGGCAGCGCTGATGGGTTCCCATTTATCTCCAAGAGATGGGGGAGCGCTTGAATAGGGCTTGTTAGCTTAAGGCGTCCACGAGATAAAAGATGGGCCATCAGAATGCGAGACAGTCCTTCATGAAACTCATACATATCAGCACACGTGATTTCTGTTTACGGCCTCGCCATGTAAGATTTGTAAGTGTGTAATTTAAGATAATTTGTACAATGGTATTATTTGTGTGAGGAGAAATGGTCTGTGTTGAGAACTAGTATTAAGTAGAATATGGTTAACGGGAACTTAACAAGACAGGGCGATTACGGCACAGAAATATTTGGTGTTATATGTAATGCGCATTTACTGTTTTTTTTTCAGAAGTCAATATTAATTTAATCTACTTTAAAGAGAGATTAAGTATTATGGTCACGAGGCGCTGCCACAATAGTGTGATCGTGTGCTCAGTGATAAGTGGAATTAAATGTCACCATAAGGAGGGGACCTCCAGTGAAATTAGGAAGTTCTATGGTGATATAAATATATCAGAACACCTTCAATGCGTGTGATATGACATCATAAATACATAGTGCTCACACATTAATTATGTCTATTTCTCCAACATAGAGAAATTTGAGAGGCGGAAATATCCGTGGGACACTATTCCATATGTAAAACATTGGACTGGTTGCAAAGTGCAATCCATAGTGACAACAAACTTTGACGCAAAGTGCGTGAAGAAAAATTATGAGTGTATATATCTGTAATTTAGGGTGATTTCATTTATGTAATATGTATTTTGGATGGGGTTTATTAACGTGTCTGGGATAATCGGATAATGGACCGTCGTCACGGTAAATCATCCGATGATCCGAGGCGAATATGTAACGTGTTTTTCGAGGGGTTTTATGCAACTGGCATAAGTCAGTAGGAAGCCATTCTATATTTATTTACGCGGCAAATTGTTCAGCCAAGAGAATTTTTCATGTTAATTTATTATTATTATTATTATTATTAATTTATTATAATTATTATTTAGGTATTTTCGGAGCATTTTATAAAAATTATTAGCATTCAGATAGGTTTTCTATTACTTAGAAAACGCTATCCAGCAAATTATTACGAACGACGATATCATAGAAAATTATCTGATTACGGAATTTTACGGAGTTTTCGTCAGTTAGGGTATATCGAGAGACGTGACTCACTGGGATTTCAAGTACACGCTTAATCTTGTCGAGAAGCATGACGCAATCTTGGGTCGTAAGGTCTAGAAAAGACGAATTGTTGGAACGGAACCCTCCCGCCGAGTGTAATGACCCGGAGGAGGAGAAGATCGCGTGGTGGGTCAGCCAATCAGGGGAGACGACGTAAGCTAGTTGGGACTGAAGAGTGGGGAGCCGGCGTGTGGTTATATCGTTCGACGCGCCGTGAAACAAGGACTATCTGTGAAATACTTGACGAGTATGGATGCGAGTGCGTGTCGCTCCGATGTTCAGTGGAGTTAGCGACGAACTTTTGTAAAACTTGGTTGTACGAGTGTTTGGGTCCGAGGTACGGACCATAGAATTATCTAATCTACCAGAATATCATCAAATGCCGACGGAGATGACGACGTCCAGGAGACTGTGGGAAGCTCACAACATCATCAAGAACGAGGGAAATGCTTTGGCAATTTCCAGTGGTAAGCGCCAATGACGCAGAAATACGCAATCTCTCATTTTCTTTGTTTTACATTTCATATTTCAGTAACTTCATAGCTTGGAAATAAGAGTAAAATCAATTTATCAGACTCCGTTTTCACGTAATTTTCTATCGGTAATATTAAAATCGCAACGCTCCAATTTAAATTTTATACTTATTATTATTAATTTTGCTATACTTGTTTTATATAATAAATTCATTTCTTTTACAATGCAATCTTTGCTTTCAGTAGGTAGCATTAGATATAGACCAATTCCTTCTCCTGATACAATTGTTTGTTGGGTTAATGATCAAATCATACCACGATCTGAGTGAATAGAGTCTTGAAGGTGTTCTGCCAGAGCTAGACGTTGTTAAATACAAATTTAGATTTCAACATTGCATTGAGGTCTTGGCGCCCATTAAAACAACATAGCTTAGGCAAAGGTAAACAGTTACATTTATCACCCAACAGTTAGGAGCTAGCAAAGCGTTTCATTTGTACGCTCAACGTGGAGCAAAGTAAATACCGTTTCACTTGTCATCCCAGCCTAAGCAACACGTTTCAGACTTAACAGTGGACAACGACTACGCTTATATCGTCTATGACAGGCTAGAACACGTTTCCGCATTAGAGAAAGTTCATTATTCCACCAGAAGTTTTTACTGCGTGTCTGAGAAAGTTTAGGTAAATTAACTTCAGCTAAATTAATTATATCGTTGTTTAATTTGTTTACAGCTTGATCAAGCTCGTCCACCGAACTACAGGATTCTGTGTCTCCCATCACTTTCAGCAAATTTCTTTTGGCAGATAAATGGAAATGATCCCACTTTACATTCTTTGTCTTATAGATGCGAGTTATGTAATTGGAAGCTTGTACAGTAGGTATTTCTGCTGTAGGTTGTAAAGATATCATTATTAAAGCATGATCAGACAGCATTGGTGTATCGCTTACATTCCAGTCGTAAATAAATGGAAGAAGTGCAGGACTACAGACACTAACGTCTAAATAACTCTGAGAGTTAGAACGTATATATGTTGGTTTATCACCTTTGTTTAAGATAGTTAAATTTTGTGCACTGCAGAAATCATAGAAAAGTCTTCCACGAGCATCTTCAACGGGGCTACCCCAGGAACTATGTTTCGAATTAAAATCACCTGTTATGGGCAGAGGTTTCCCTCGTAGGTCTTCACACATACGCTCCAAAAAACTTAAATCCACTTCCCTGCAGTTAAAAGTTGTGCATACAACAACTCTGTCAGCAGCACAGTATTGCCCTAAACGGATGACGGTCTTAGATTTTGTAACTATAGCCGCACGAATTCGCTCTTCAGGCGTAATGTTGCTTGAAGTATAAATATGAAAGTCTAGTCCGAAGCCAATAACTTTATTATTTCTTATATTGGGTTCTTGCAAACAGAGAACTGTCCTCCCAGTATGGTCAAAATTTAAAAGCAGTTCTTGAGTTGGTACCAAAGATTTATGTAAATTTAGTTGATAAACTAACAATTCAGCCATAATTAATTTTCGATTTAACTATATTAAATATTTTCTTGTATATCGGACAGTCTAATGATGTAGCTGGATGATGATAATCTACAGTTTCAGGCAGGTTTCTCATAACGTTTCTATGATTTTGAAATTTACAGTTTACGCACTCCGTCTTGCTTCTTGGGCATGTGTTGATATCATTATTATCTGAGGCTTCTGAGCACTGTGAGCAGCACTGCTGCTTTTCACAGTTAGAGGAGAAATGCCCATACCCATGACACCTAAAACAACGAATAATCGAGACATATTCACGGAACTTACATCTGGTGTAACCTACATAGAGCTTCTCACAGCTGTGTATGGCTCGGAAGGTAATAGGACTGACTTCGATTACAGCATATTGTGTGCTGCCATCTCTAGACCGTCGCATGAAACACGCCTTTATATCTTCACAAACATCAGTGATTACTTCCTTAACTACAGCATTCAGCTGTACGATACAATCAATGAGTTCATTCTCAGTCAAGTTAACCTCTAAATCATGAATTATAATGCGCGGATTCTTCTTTCGAGGAATACTAGCGTTCAGTTGAGGGTTACCAGTCTCTATAGCATTTGCCATTATATTACATTCTTTTGCATTCCTAAGTTCTACAACTAAGCCTTAATTTCTTATTTTTTTAACCCGATTTACTCCAACCTGCAGTGCCCTTGTACTGGTTGTAGATTGCAGTAATTTCAGTGTCTGCTCAGAATCCTTTACTACGGTTGAGTCTTTAGGTGAAATCATTACAACATGTTTTGTGAAACTTACGGGTTGTTGTTGTTGTCGTTGCTGTAGTTGTAGGGGTGGTGGTAGTGCAGGTTGCTGAACGGCATCAGAGTAATAAATCTGAGTTGACGAGTCTTGTTTACTTTTCGCCAGCACTCCTTTGAAGGTGTCCAGTGTCTGTTTTATGGCATTGATGGAAGAAAGTAAGTCACCCCAGTTTTTACTTTTGCGTTTGTCCGCATTTAAGGCATTACAAATTAAATTTAAATGACTTTCGGCAGAGAGGTAAAGGTTTTCAACATCAACATTCACCGCCATTTTGTTTCAGAATCTGCAGGTAGTTATATCGAGGCCACTGGTCTCATTAGGAGGAATTAACTTCTGTGGCTTCTTGACAAGTGAAGGCAAGTGTTCCCTGAGAGAGGAAACTGGGATGAGGTACTAATTGCTTGTATTTGCTATTTGTGTGGTGTATCATTCAAGCCCGCAATAAAACTAATTATATTTAAAGGAACAATTGTGTTTGTGCTTTCACCCACCGTAATCCAGTTAACGGAAGTGCCACTAGGGGGTGGCACGTAACATTATGTTAGAACATAAAATTATCGTCGAAAATAAACAGTTGTATGCAACTCGCCTATAATGGTAATTAAGACACTCGTATGGAAATATACACGTGACTTAATTATTGCCATTATAAGCCCGTAGCATAATGTACTATATTTTGGTTAAGGGGCCTTCAAAAATAAATTATATTGTTTGCATTCCTCTCAAATATGTATTCCTAATACACTTGTCTTTCTAATTTAGGGCGAGAAAGAAGAATGTGGTGACGCTTCTCTTAGAGCTAGTTATAAAGTTGCTGTATGTTTAGCAACAGCTGGTAAGCCGTTTATGGAAGGGCCATTAATAAAGAGTATTGTGTTGGGCGTAGTAGAGATAATGAATCCTACATTAGCTCCAGCTTACAGAAGAATACCACCGTCCCGACTACAGCTCGTAAACATTTCGCAGAGTGATAAAACAGCGGGAAGGTGAGGAAGGGGTAGGCAGGCAGAGCACTAGCGCTTAGAGACAGCCCAGCGGGGCTAACGAAGTGACCCGAATGCTCACGAATATAACCGATCAGCCAACCTCTTCCATGTACTATATAATAAGACAGACCAAGTGGGGCGTGATCCTTGGGCAGCCATTTTTCTCTTGTTTACCGACGGGCTATTTGTTCTGTGAATAATAGCTTGATTTGTTGTTCTGTGCGTTAATTCTTAGAGTCTCAGGCACTCATTGGACAACTGAAATAAACTAAAGTCCAGCCACTGAATCTCCGGCACGGTGTCCATCCCCTTATCTCCACTAATATCTTCCCTGGCCCTTTCTCAACAGCTTATGAATTGCTTGGAAAATCCGTTTCATGTACCTGAGTTTCTAGTGAACAAATATATTTCACTTGCGAAAAAATATTTTTCTTTTACAGTAAGAGACAGAATATGTAATTTTAAATAAATCATGTAAAGTTATGTTTAAAACAAGTAGTTCCGTGAAAAACTATACAGCCTATTTTCATATATCCTACTTATGTTAATTGCCACTATCAACATACACAATTTCAGTTTCATTGCTGTAATAGATTCATAGATATTGAGAACCGACTAAATATTTCGGATGGTCGCCATGTTGGATTTTATATATGTAGGTCCTAGAGTTATGTACTGTTACATGCAGATTATTGTGAACGTGTAGTATTCAAACTTCAATCGCATAATTAGGACACAAGAAAAAACAAGGAGATTTAAAATTTTTTCACAGCTGCCATCTTGAGGTTATGGAAACAATTGAAATAAATTAGATGCCAGTGGATTAACATTCGGATAAAGATTTACTCGTACCAAGTTTCACTGCACGCAGATGGTTAAAT
The DNA here is from genome assembly GCA_946902985.2 of Meconema thalassinum. Lineage (NCBI taxonomy): Eukaryota > Metazoa > Arthropoda > Insecta > Orthoptera > Tettigoniidae > Meconema > Meconema thalassinum. The sequence goes on from OX336388.2 coordinate 2,125,247,301, forward strand.
TGCGAGAAACGTCCATTTAAATATTTATAATTCGCGTCACCGCCATGTTGGATTTGTGATCACCAGGTTATTTAAAGTCCTATAGGTGAACTTAAGTTCATAGCCCCTATGAACATTAAAAAATGCAGTTTGATTGCTAAAATAGATTCGTAGATATTCAGTATCGTCTAAATATTTCGGATGGTCGCCATGTTGGATTGTTAAATGTATAGGCCATAGAGTCATGTACCATTAAAGGAAAATTATTGCATAGGTTCATTATTCAAACTTTCACTTCGATCGCATGAATACGACGCAAGAAATAAAAACTTAATTTTAAAATTCGCACAGCCGCCATCTTGAGGTTATGTAAACAATTGAACTAAATTAGATACCAGTGCATTACAATGTGTATAAACATTTCCTGTACCAGATTTCATTGCGATTGGATCATTAAATTGCGAGATAGGTCTATTTAAAATTTTCTAATTCGCTTGGCCGCCATGTTCGTTTTGTAGTTAACCGGTTTTTGAAAGTCTTATAGGTGGACTTCCAGTAGTGCCCTTTATCTCCGTACAAAATTTTAGGGAGATACCGCTAATAGTTTCAGAGATATAGAATGCCGGTGAAATATTTCGCACATCCGCCATCTTGTGATTATGTAAACAATTGAACGAAGTTAGATGTCGGTGCATTACAATGTATATAAACATATACTGTACCAAGTTTCATTGCGTTTGGTTGGTGAAATCACGAGAAACGTCTATTTAAAGGTCGCAAATTCGCTTGGCCTCCATGTTGGTTTTGTAGTTATCAGGTTTTCAAAAGTCACATAAGTGAACTTATAGTAGTTCCCTCTATCACCATAGAAAATTTCAGGGTAATATCGGTAATAGTTTCGGAGATATTGAATGCTGGTGAAATATTTCGCACAGCCGCCATGTTGGATTGATGAGTCGTAACAAAATTTGAAGGGCACGGTCGAGGTCGCCGGGAATAGTGCTATGAACTTTCCGAGTTTCATTGAAATCGCTCCTGCCGTTTAGATTTTATTAGGGGGGGACACACACACGAATCACACACACACACACACACACACACACGCACACACACACGGACAAAAGGTGATCTCATAAGCCTATTCTTTCAAAATTGAAAATAGGCTAAAAATGTCATTTTGATCAAATATGTAAAATATGTAACAATAAAATGTAATTAGATGATAGCTAAGGTTCTAATTCATGGACATTATTTTATCATTTTTAGTTGTGTATAAGCAAAGGGAAGGAATATGTATTTATATAAAAATCCTAGCCCTAATGATAGGTCAAGGTTGTGAAGTTTTGGGAGCTACGTATGGTTTGCCCCGCTGCGCTGGTCTGTCTGGGTGCATGTCAAAAGATCGTGAAGGGGGATGGATGATCGGTTGCGGTCGTGAGTATTCGGGTCGCTTCGTTAGCCCCGCTGGGCTGTCTCTAAGCGCTAGTGGCAGAGCAAGGGTGACAAGCGTAGAGAGTGGGGATTTCCACTGTGGTCGACATGCATCCTGAGGGGACCTGATTTAAAAGGTAGAAGACAAGAGTACGTAGTCCCACTGACGTCTGAAAATTCTATGTCGATTCGGATATCCCGTAATTATTCTGAGGAACTCAATTCAATACATTGCCTCTAAGCTCTGTCTGGAGCGTGGCGCTCCATGGAAGTGAAACTTGGACTACTGGTGCAGGATAAAAGAGGAGAATTGAAGCGATTTAAATGTGGTGATACAGGAGAATGATGAAGATCAGATGGTAGATAGGGTTACAAACTAAGAGGTATTAAGACGAGTGGGAGAGGAGAGATGTTTCTGGCGACTGCTAATGAAGAGAAGAGATACGTTGGTAGGACACATACTAAGACACCCAGGAATAGCAAGCTTAATTATGGAAGGAAGGGTCGAGGACAAGAACTGTAGGGGTAGACCAAGGTTAGAATATGTTAAACAGATTGCCTCGGATGTAGGGTGTGGTAGCTATGTACAGATGAAACGATTAGTTCAGGACAGGGAGGTATGGAATGCTGCATCAAACCAGTCAAAAGACTGAAGACTCAAACAACAACATACTACAATTTCCAACTTAAGTTCAACTTGAAACAGCAATGCAGCATGAAATAATATTAGGCTGCTCACTTTCCACGATGACACTCACTCTCGGATACTAACAAAATGGCAACTGTAAAGCGGTGTATTTATGGAAAGGGATGAGAAGAGATAGGGCTATCAAACTAGCACCGCTTTGGCTAACTGAACAGCTGACTATTTTGCTCAGTCAATAAGTGTTAAGTTAGGGAACGCTAAAAAAAATTACATGAATGGGAAAAAGAAATGCTTTCGAATTCTGGCTGTTAGGTAGTCAGCCCGAAGGCTGGTTGGATCCTCAAAAAGCACCATCATAGGTTATGTGGTAGAAACCCACAAAACCGAGGCAGCACTATAATGAGGCGTACTAGGCAAGGTGAGGAGTGAGGTAGTTTGCCATTGCTTTCCTCACTGAGTCAGTACAGAAGTATTAACCCTATGAGCAGTACGTTTCACAGCATCCACAGGCAGTGACTGTGCCCTGAGGCCATTACTCAGCACCACGCATACCTCAGTATCTTCCATATACTCGTAATCACAGCCTTGAATGAGACTGAGACATCGGTGAAAAGCCACATTTTACTCTAGCCTGTGCCAATAGACAAATGCAAATGTACAGCATTCATCAAGAGATGGCAAACATGTTTAATAATAATAATAATAATAATAATAATAATAATAATAATAATAATAATATCGTATGGCTTCGGGTGCCAGGTGCAAGCTTTGTTATTTTACACCCAGCAAGCAACTTGCATGTCGAATTTTGTCGTTCCTTGAAGCACTATGAAAGTCAAGGAGGTTAGATATCTAATCTCCTTGAACACTATAGCGCTTTCTAGTAGAGAAATGAGGAACTTTGTGTTGGTGGAAACTCCCGAGATTAATTTTGCTATTTTGAACACAGCCTACTGAATTCAAATGGGTTCTTAGACATGCCAACATCGTATGAAATGCGTGTTGTAATTTTTGCCGCCTTTCAAAAATCACTTACCACGGCTAGGAGTGAACCTGCAAGCTTGGGGTTAGTAGACCGACACGTTAATCACTCACCCACCGTCATTGTACTACTCGTACTTTACGTAAGTATTTCGTAATTGGTGCTAAGATTAGGATAGGAGGTGGCCGAGGCCTTAATTTTGGTACCATCCCGGCATTTGCCTAGAGCAGAAAAGTGGAAACCACGGAAAATGACTTCTAGCTTGGTTGAGGTGAGAATCGAACCCGCCTCTTCTCAGTTCTGCCACTTGTGCCTCACGAGGCTGAGTGGATCCCGTTCCATTCCTCAGCCGAGAATGATATTTCTTGGAAAAGTCGGGAATCGAACTGAGGCCTGCGCGTTGACAACCAATATTAGTAGTCACTACGTCACCAGGTGGCAAGCGTTCAGTTATTAGGCCGTGTATTGTATAATTCATTTGGTAGAAGTCTCTCCCATGCAGGACTCAAATCTCTGGCTTTGTACGCAGATACTGAGGAAATGAGAGACACTTTAATTTCCATTGACAAAAGGTACATTATTGAAGCCATCATATGCTTACATTAGTGTATGTCCACCCCGTATTGTTCCAGTTTTCAATGGGATCGGGGATGAGAAGCAATGTGGAGGGTGGTTTTTACGTCCGGATGACCTTCATGGTGCCAACTTCATGAGAGGAGTTAGATGAAATTAATGAAACTGGGAAACGGCTGTGGCCCATTGGAAGGTGCCGTCCCAGCCTTCGCCTGGAGTTGGAAATGGTAAACCAAGGAAAACCATTTAAAGGACGACCAACGGTGGGGTTCGAACCCACGTCTACCGAGTCGAGAGATAGCTTGGCCCCATGACCTAGCTCTGCGAGTCAGCGAGCGTAGCTGATACTGTCGGTAGCTTGCTTCCATTAAGGATGTCTAATGTAGTTTTATTTCCTTGAAAGTTTTAAATATCCATTCATATATATACCTACATTTTATGTTGTTAATTCGTTTCAGGAGCTTAGGACATTTTGGCCATCAGCCACGAGTAGTTAGGTGTGTGGTTCTGGGGTGGCTGTAGTAGTGTGTGTTTTTCTGTGGTGGCTGCATTATTATTATTATTATTATTATTATTATTATTATTATTATTGAAGCCTCCGTGGCTTAGGCGGCAGCACGCCGGCCTCTCACCGCTGGGTCCGTGGTTCAAATCCCGGTCACTCCATGTGAGATCTGTGCTGGACAAAACGGAGGCAGACAGGTTTTTCTCCGGGTACTCCGGTTTTCCTTGTCAAAATTTCATTCCAGCAACACTCTCCACTATCATTTCATTTCATCTGCCATTCATTTAATTATTGCCCCAGAGGAGTGCGTCAGGCCTCGGCAGCCGGCACAGTTCATATCCTCACCGCTAGATGGGGGCTTCATTCATTCCATTCCTGACCCGGTCGGAGACTGGAAGCAGGCTGTGGATTTTCATTTTGATTATTATTATTATTGTATAATATTTACAAATGGGGGTAATTCCCCGGTAGAAAATTGTACATATACAGAAAATTACCAACAATAACATCAAATTTAGGAATTGATCGTAGTAGTTACGAAAAAAATCAGTCTTCTCTTAAACACATCAATACGTTTTGGGAAAGGCTCTAAAACTGAGGCAGGTAAAGAGTTCCAATTATCAATATCACGGTTAATGAATAATATTTCCCATAATTTGTACGCTGTGGTCGGACCTTGACTTTATGTGGATGATCTGCCCTGCTCAGGTAGGTGGTATTTCCCAGACGATTGCTTAGTTCTCCCCAGACTGGCCGATTAGTGTAAGTGTTAAACATAGCGTATAGTCTGTATATCGTCCTTCTATCTTCCAGAGATTCCCACCCTAGTTTTTCTATCATTCGAGTTACACTACTTCTAGGATTAAAATCGTTGACCACAAACCAAGCAGCCTTCCTTTGTACCATCTCCAGCCAGGGGCTGACTAACCTGGAAAATTGTGAGTATTTTCAGGGGCTTGTCACCGCAAAATACCCAGAAATATCAACCAATACCTTAGAGCATATAACTTTGTGTAATTATTTTAGATAAGATTCAAAGTTTATATAGCCTACAATTATTACTGGCAATACAAAAAAGTTGTAACAACACACAAATAACATTTTATACTTAATGAATTGTCTATTATGATCTATCAGATGCGTATATAAGGGGGGTGCTGAGGGGGCTCCAGCCCCCGCCCCCAATAAAAAGCCAATAAAAATGAAGAAAGTGTTGCTTTGGTAAGAACATGAAATGATTGTAAATTTGGTTGTACCCTGATTATAACTTATTGGCTAAGTTATAAACAATATTAAGATTGAAATTAGACTACCTCGTGGTGTAGTGGCTAGCATTCTTGGCTGCCACCCCGGAGGTACGAATTCGATTCCCGGCTCTACCAAGAAATTGTAATTCTAGTCTGAGGGCTGGAACGAGATACACTCAGCCTTGTGAGGCAAAACTGTTGGCTGAGCTTCTATGCCCAAGGTCGCATTTTAAGAGCGTTAAAATCCCTCAGTTTGCCTTCCTTCGGAGGGGAAGTAAAGCCGGCGGTCACATGTCATAGATTTATGGCATGAGAACGAACCTTCCACTAACTACACTTGTGTGAAGCTAACATTTGTAGGTTAGAATTGATAACGCCCTATTAGTTTCACCGTTCGCCAGGTGCTGACTGCGATGCAATCTAGTAGCCAAGTCCGCATGCTAGGTGTCGAGAACGGTAGCATTTGATAGCAAAAGTAGGAACTACTTGAAATTATTGTCTTCAGTCCTTACTTGAATTAAAAACAGATAACACACACTAATACAGCCATCACAATTAACACCGTAGTTGGTAGCATGCTGAGTTTCTATGCCCATGGTCGTGGGTTCAAACCCGGCCGAAGTCGTCAGATTTTTAAGAGCGTTTAAACTCCCTCAGAATGCATTCCTTCGGAGGGGAAGTAAAGCCGGTGGTCCCATGTCATAGATTTATGTCATGATAAAGAACCTTCCACTAATTACACCTGTGTGAAGCTAAATTATAGGTTATCTTTGACTAACGTTCTTAGGTTCCAACGTTCATCGCCAGGAGCCGCCTGTGGTGGCATCTAGTAACAAAGTTCAGAACTAGTTCGTCGTTGACGGTGGCGTTTGGTAGCAACATTTGGAACTGCCGTACTTGAAAATCGAATGTATGCAGTCCTTACTTGAATTAAAAACAGATAACACACACTAATACAGCCATCACAATTAACACCAGTTATCAGACAGATTCTACACACATCCCAAGTACACGGTGCTACATGACCGCGTTGTCGTAGCCCCTAAACTCGGCAACCAACCAACCAGCAATTAACACCGGTTATCGGACAGATTCTATACCAGGGCGTATTCTTAGGGCTACCGGCGGTAGCCCAAGAAAATTACATTAAAAATAAATGACACTTTATTACAGGTTCAACAAAGCATTCAAACAATCGTGACTTTCATGTATATTCTTCTTTATCGAAAGAAATACTGGTATTTAATAGGCCTAATGGTAGTCAACGCGGGAACGCAGTAGAAAGCGACCAAGAAAGCGGCAGCCTTACGCCGCTCTCCCCATCTCTCCGCACCCACCCTTGTTTCCTGCAGCGAGCGAGTTGCCGCTATAGCCAGCGGTTTCTTTGAAATTAAAAGCGTTTAAAGCAACAAATAGCCTACAATAAATATACATTATCGCGCGCATGGATGTGAATATGTTTTAGAAGCTGTAGTATTTTCGATGTGTGATTTAATTAAGTGTGTGCATGCTGAAGAATCGTTATGTAGTGTTTTGTTTTAACTGTGCCAGTTGCTATTTTGTAAGAAGATTATGGAACAAACACATGAGGGGGCTTTAAATGTCAATGATTGTATAATAGAGAGCTTTTTAGAAGTACCTTTCAGCCGTCGTCCATACAGTGAGAAAGTTCATATTATACATATGACAAGGCCTACACCCGAACTGCAATTGTGTGCCAAAGTATACACGTCATTTCACATCATCTACATATGCTAGGTGGAATAGGTAATCTGGCAGTTCTAAACTGTCTAAATTGTATTGCTGGCCGTGTTTGTTAAGTCGTGAAGTTTATGTATGGCCAAAGGAAGTGTTTTCAAATATGAACTCTTTTCGCACGGCAGATCAAAAGCATGTTTTGTGTAATATTAAGCTCAGTGGTACCCAGATCTTCAGACCAGTATACGCCACTGTTCTACACACACCCAAAGTACACGGGGCTACATACCGCGTTTTCGCAGGCCCTAACTGGGGAACCAACCAACCAACGCCTAAAAACACAAGCTTCCGTCCTTGTTCCGTCTCTCCTCAGTTTAGCGCATCCCGAAACTTGTTCCTAAAATAAACACAGCATGGAGAATAAAGACGCACTTTCACACCTTTATCCCTCGTCTTGTTTACCCTACTTTCACCTCTCACTCTAAAGCAGTCCGCTTTTCAATTTACTTCAGCCTGTGTATGTTTGTGTATCCAGCCCGACTTATCTCTGGTGCTCGCGGGGAAAAGAAACCTTCCTTCTGCAAACAAGACGAGGAGTAGCAGTAGAGGGATGCACCTCAATGTAGGACAGGCAGATTGAGTTATTGGTGTCCTGCAACAGCGCGCGAGGAAGTGCAATTAACTGAAGCGTCCTCCGCCTGCCGAACAACTCATTTCCTCTTTGATGGAAATTCATCAACAAGTTCGTATTCATTCATTACAATACGATGTGCAGTCGACAAGTCCATTTCCTTCCATTAGGGCATAATGGGCGCATTGCGCTCTGCATTCGCACCCAGTTACTTTGAGCTGTACCTCCCCGGTCTGATTGCGATGTGGTACAACGACTTACAAAGCTAGAAAACTGGGAATGTGGCTGGGACTTACTGTGCTCGCATTATATCTCAGCCGGCGACGTACGTCATCACTTCTATCGACTGTACTAGCCTCGGCAAAAACATTTCTCAAATCACTATTGTACCGTATGTATTATTATTATTATTATTATTATTATTATTATTATTATTATTATCTACATCGCCATGAACAGTCGTCCTTAATACGTAGGCTTACTGGTCATAGTCGTCGAAATTAGTAACAGTATTACTTCTCGCACGAATTTTATCAGGAGTTTCGAACGAGTTCGATTCTCCTTTCTCAATATCGCCCAACTCTCTCTTTAAGCCTATAACACGCACCGTTCTTTTAGATACACATGTGGTCACCTCGGTCCTAGCCTGTGCTAGGTTAACAGAAATATTTAAATCACCGCAAGCCGCTTCATTTTCCATGAATTTTAGCACATTAGCCACCATCTCCCTACATTGGTTGTTCAGTTTATTTGTTTTAACTTTAGAGATGACAGGTGGCATCTTATAACTTTACTTAAAAATGTAACTAAAAAAAAGTGACAGTCAGTCTGAAAGACTAGACTTTGTATCATTTTAAATGCTAGAAAGGCTGGCGGCTTCTCGCTTCGCTGGAAGCCAAAGACTCTTGACATGTTAGAAAATTATCTGCATAATACTTATCTTGCTTATCTCGTTTCAAATTACTCGCGAAGGGCAAGTGCAAACCAAGGGCAAAGCAAGGTCCAGCGTGGGGAGATGCCGTCACGCTCACCAGAGCGCGCGGGGACTTGCCCCTTCCTTCCAGTCTAAAAACACTTATTGTGGGCGATGTATTGAAGATAGAGATATGCTCTCGCGGACTTTTTTTTATCATTTTAAATGATCTTGTCGACTTCGTCGTTACGCTGGGGGTCTGGCGTTACGTTACGGTGACGGTACAAAATTTACCAAGAATGCACTCAGGTGTGTGATGTCATAGTACCGCTTGGTGCATGTATTCCCCGACAATCTCTACTTCGTTGGTATAAGACAAAAATCCCCGATTCTTGGATGTCACGGGTAATCTCGAGAACCACTGGATGGATTTTGATGCGGTTTTCACCATTCTGTAAAGGATATCTCGAGGAAAGATTCTGTAGAAAATAATTTATGTATGATCAAAGGAAGCCAAGCAATAACGATTTCAGTGAAAAAGTCTAAAACAAACTTGGCGTCCGTGCGCTTCTTAAGCTTACGCTAGGCAAACCGTTAAAAATATCAATATACTATGACCGTAATAATTGGTCAGCATGAAATGTTCTACAAAAATGTCCGCGAGAGCATATCTCTATCTTCAATACATCGCCCACTATAAGTGTTTTTAGACTGGATGGAAGGGGCACGTCATCCAGCTATCTCCCTCCGCGCGCTTGACCTTGCTTTGCCCTTGGTTTGCACTTGCCGTTCGCGAGTAATTTGAAACAAGGTAAAGTATTATAAAGCAAGATAAGTAGTATGCAGATAATTTTTTAACTTGTCAAGAGTCTTTGGCTTCGAGCGAAGTGAGAAGCCTCCACCCTTTCTAGCATATTTCAGCATTTGTAGCATTTAGTCTAGTCTAGTCATTTTTTGACATTCTGAGGTCTTTCCTTTATCACTTTGCATGGATTTCAGAAACAGTAAATTAAAGGAATGAGGGTACTCAAATCGAATAATTTCATAAATATCGAATAACCAGTGAGTGTTACAGCTAAGCTGTCAATCAATGGACTAAGCACACACATGACATTAGCAGTGACTAATTGCATTCTAATTTCATAAATATACATTTTTGTAAGATGTGTGCGATTTGCAAATACTGTTGCTGTAGGAAAATACACGACATCACTGTAGTTCAGTTCGCATTTTGGCCGTAGGGACGCCTGAAACGTAAATAGTGTTCTATAATAATTTGGTTCAAATAAAAACATAACCTTTCTTCTTAAGTCTCGTATTATAAACCTATTGGGGAAAGTGTGGCTTATGAACATGCGAGATTTCTCGCACGGGTCCGCTTGTATACTATTATTTCAGTAGTATACAGTAGATCCCTCCTGCGGCGCTCACAAGCGACCGATCGTGACAAATGAGCATTCAAATGAAAGAGAATAGACATTAGCAGTGACGAATTGCACTCTAATTTCATAAATATCTATAATTTTTTTAAGAATGACCTTTAAAAAATGTACGGAGTGTGCGATTTTCAGACACAGTTGCTGTAGGGGAATACGCTCCATAATGCTGTCCACTTCACATTTTGGCCGCTGTGACGCCTGTTTCATGTAATTTTAATATTCTGAGATCTTTCCTTTATCATTGTGCATGGATTTCTGAAACAGTAAATCAAAGGAATAAGTAAGTTACTCAAATCGTATACTTTCATAAATATCAAATAACCGGTGAGTGTTATGATGATCCAATTTTCAGTGATTGCCTCCTTAAGTTAGGGAACGTAGAACTTGGAATTCTAACTGAAATGTAAACAGTGTTCTATAATCATTTGGTTGAAATAAAAACATAACAACCTTTCTCCTTAAGTCTCTCATCCCCATACAGGGTGATTCTTATTAACGTTTAAAACTCTCTGCAGCGACGTAGATGGCATTGAGACAAGCAATTTGATATAGGACACTTAGGGTCGCAAGTCCAGAAATACCTTAAACGTAAACCACAACTGTTAAACATATGACGTCAACAGGTGACGGCTCAGCTCGAGCTTAAGAAGCGCACGTCCGTGCACTCTTACGCACACCAAAGCATCCAAAGCAAGCGTTGAATGTCATATCACTCTGGATCCGTGTCTGCGTGTGCGACTCTGGGCGCGTGGGGTTCGAGGTTCAATTCCGTGCCCTTTCCATCATCATTTTTAGCCTACTTTCGATTTTTGCAAAAAATGAAAGTAGACTTATGAGATCACTACAGGGCGAAAAAAAAGTGTGTCTGTCTGTGTGTGAGTATGTGTGGGTGTGTAAGTCTGTGTGTGTGTGTGTGTGTGTGAGAGAGAGTGTGTGTACTCTGAATGTCTGTCCCCCCCCCCCTATCAATTCGAACACGGTGAGCGCAAATTGAACGAAATTTGGTACAAAAGGTAGCACTAGCAAAGGACACCTCAGTGTCATGTTTTATATCGCCGCCATCTTGACGGAAACGTGATGGCGGCCACACAAATGTTCAAAGCTTAAATCAAATTACGACTAACCTAATCATCCGATCTCTACCAAATATTGCAACAACATACCTTTATGGGGGCAGCATCCTTTGACCAAACTAATAGGTCATCAGCCTAATAGTTTGCGGATGGCGGCCATCTTTGTGTGAAAATCGATTGCCCCTATTAATTCGAACACGGTGAAACCGAATGGAACGAAATTTGGTACAGAGGTAGTACTAGCAAAGGGCACCCCAGTGTCATGTTTTATATCGCCGCCATCTTGACGGAAACGTAATGGCGGCCACACACATATTCAAAGCTTAAATCAAATTAAGATTAACCTAATCATCCGATCTCTACCAAATTTTGCATCAACATACCATTATGGAGGGAGCATCCTTTGACCAAACTAATAGGTCATTAGCCTGATATTTTGCGGATGGCGGCCATCTTTGTGTGAAAATCGATTCCACCTATTAATTCGAACACGGTGAAACCGAATGGAACGAAATTTGGTACATAGGTAGCACTAGAAAAGGCCACCTTAGTGTCATGTTTTATATCACCGCCATCTTGACGGAAACGTAATCGCGGCCACCCAAATGTTAAAGGCTAAAATGTAATTACGACCAACCTAATAATCTAGTCTCTACCAAATTTTGCAACAACAAATCTTTATGTGGGAAGCATATTCTGACCAAACTGCTAGATCATCAGCCCAATAGTTTGCAGATGGTGGCCAAGTATGTGTGCAAATCGATTCCCCCTATCAATTCAAACACGGTGAAACCGAATTGAACGAAATTTGGTACAGAGGTAGCACTAGCAAAAGGCACCTCAGTGTCATGTTTTATATCGCCGCCATCTTGACGGAAACGGAATGACGGCCACCCAAATGTTAAAAGCTTAAATCAAATTTCGACCATCCTAATAATTTGATCTCTACCGGATTTTGCAACAACATGCCTTTTTGTGGAAAGCATCTTATGACTGACTACAAGGTCATCAGCCCAATAGTTTGCAAATAGCGGCCATGTATGTGTGCAAATCCATTCCCCAGATCAATTCGAACACGGTGAAACCGAATTGAATGAATTTTTTTTACAGAGGTAGCACTAGCAAAGGGCACCTTATATACATGTTTAATATCCCTATAGCACGTTGTATTTCAACAAGCTACTACAACCAACTTTCAATTATACTCCTTGAAAAGGACAAAGAGTTATAACAATACCCATGCATTTAGGAGAAAGTAGGCTATATGTTCTTTACTGAACATCTTGTTTTCTCTCTCTTCGCCTTTCAAGTGGAAGCATCGCTTTTATTTTTGCGCATGTATCACCGAACTTTCTTGCTGTTAAACATTACAACCCACAAACGGCTGAGGGTCACGTGAGAATGCAGAACGCGTTGGGGAAATCGTTGTTGGTACAGCCGCCTTGCAGCAAGTGCGTTCGAATTTGCAGCACCATAAGAAAGGTGCATGTCTGCAAGCCCATGGAATGTGTGGCTGAGAACTCTCAAACCGTACAGCAGTTCTTGTCGAATGACTAATTTTGCCCCATCCAATCGAATCCAGTGTAAAATTCTCGAACGCACTCGCATACGCTCGTTTTATAAACATACTTGTGTCTTAATTATTGCCATTATGGGCTCGTTCGACCCTGACTATTATATGTCAGAAAACTGTACTACAATGAGGCTCATTATAACACTATTTTTCATTATGAAACAGTTTTTCCCACCAATCAGAGCTCATGAAACAGTTGTTTGACCAATTAGATAATTAGATGCGCTGAGTTCCATGGCCTTCTAATTTAGATTTCACTGCCTGGCCTAGTGTCACGGTAGGGCAATCGAGGAGGCCATGGTCAAATACAAGGCATTCTCTCCGTCTCATGCACTCTGTTCAGTACATAAAACTGGCGAAATCTCGACAGATATTTAGGGATATTTATGTTCGAACATAAAATAGTTATAATAATTATCGTCGAACATAAACAGTCGTGTGCAACACGTATGGAATACGCTCGTTTTATAAACATACTCGTGTCTTAATTATTGCCACTATAGGCTCGTTGCATAATGCACTATTATTTACAATCTAGTTAACTATAAAGATTAAAAGCCTTAAGTCAATAATAATTTGTACCACACTGTGGCCTTCCTCATCGCAAATAAAGTGAGTAGAGAAGCAAGACTCACAGAACTTGAAACATTTTACAATAAAAGAAGGTTGTTCTCAAAAATATTTATAGTAAATTAATAGTCTAAAACAGTGGTTCCCAACCTTTGCCAGCTGAGGTGGTCATCGCCCCCCCCCCCCCCCCTCCCCTCTCCCCCTCCATCGCTTCTATAACCTCTTCAATAAACTTACGTGGAGAATACAGACCCAACCTAATAACACTTACACAATGGAATAATTATTTCTGAAAAAATAATATAAAGCACACGCTTTATATCTAGCCTATTGCATGCTAAAAAGATGGTATATTGGCTTTCACGGCCAGTGAATTAAAACTCAGCAATTCTTCTAGGCTTATGCCTTGTCTTGTGTGGGGTTTCGCTTAGGACAGCAATCTGGCTGATGAGCCACATACTAACTTCATTTTAGCACAATACAAAGAACACACTTTTACAACACATCCTTAAATTAGTCAGTGAGAGGGTTGACTCTGTTTTCTCTTGGTAAGATTCAGTATGTTTGGTTTGATATTTGACAGAGCACAGCGGAGATCACTTGCAACATTACCAGTGCTTTTGAACGATTGCATTGGCGCGACGATCGCTTCGAAAAATGTTTATTATGAAATATTGTAATATTAGAGTTAAATAAAGTATCACTTCACCCCCCCCCCCCAGATAAATCCCCACGGCCTCATAGGGGGGGGGGGGGGGCGCCCCGCAGGTTGGGAATCCCTGGTCTAAAAACTAAAAAAAAAAAAAACATACACTAAGATTTTAAAAACCAGATCTATCACAAAAATATGTTAATTCGAAAGAAATAAATCTTGATATGAAACCGGCTTGAAAAAGGAAATAGTGATCTAGAAAAAAGATTAAGTTAGAAATGAGAAACAAATAAACCTCAGAAAACTTACGTGGATGTTATCTGGACCCGGCCGAAGCCGTCGGATTTTTTATGAGCGTTAAAAATCCCTCAGTATGCCTTCCTTCGGAGGGAAAGTAAAGCCGGCGGTCCCATGTCATACATTTATGACATGTTAAAGAACTTTCCACTAATTACACCTGTGTGAAACTAAATTGTATAGGTTAAGAATGTAAACAACGCTCTTAGGTTTCTATGTTCGTTGCCAAGAGCCGACTGCGGTGGCGTCTAGTAGCTGAGTTCTGAACTAAGCCTAGTAGTCGTTGACGGTGGCGTTTGGCGGCAAAAGTAGGAACTATTTGAAAAATTCTAAGTTGCAGTCTGCACTTAAATTAAAAAACAGATACACACACTAATACAGCCATCACAATTAACACCGGTTATCAGACAGATTCTACACACACCCAAAGTACACGGGGCTACATGACCGCGTTGTCCCAGCCCCGAAACTTAAGAACCAACCAACCAACCAACCAACCGATGTTATGTAGACAAAACTTTTGAGGTTAAGATGGAAATTGTCAGAATGGTTATAATGAGGTACAAATTTGAAGAAGCCTGTGTGAAGAAAAAACTAACAATATAACATGTACTGTCAGTCTTGCTTCTCTACTCACATTATTTCCTCTGAGGAAGGCCACATAACCGGTACAATAAATAGTACAAATTATTATTGACTTAAGGGGAGACTCCACCGAAAAATTTAACTTCTCCCCTACTGCATCGATTTCAAATTAATTTTGTGATCATATATATCACGTACAGATGTAGCAATGTCTAAGACTTGAAGGCCATAACTTGAATGGTTTTTGATTTATTAATTTCTAATGTGGTTTATAATGGCATTTTGAAAACCAACTTTTGGTACTGTGATATCAATTTTTATATTTAAATTTCTTCATGCACAGTAACAGGACATAGTTGAAGAGTTCTGTGCATTTATTTTATGAGAATGTGTGTTTATTTACCCTTAGTTCATTTTTCAAATTTCAAATTAATCTTCTTTCAAATAATTTGTACATAAATGTCATAAAAATCATTGAAACTGCACCGAAGTATGCAAATACCTCATGACTACGTCCTGAAAAAAATTCATTGAGATTGGTTCATATTTAAGATTTAAAAAGTTGGTATTGAAGTTAGAAATCAAACTTATAAAAATTTACCTCTCAACAAAATGGTTGTTGAAATCACTAGTTCAGCTTTTTATCATCAGGAATCGCTACATTTGAAGGGAAAGCAAAGACTCAACTTTGGAACGAAGATTATCCGATTGGTGAGAAGATGGTCGCGTTTGATGGTGATAATATCAAATACTATCTTTGACAGCTTTCAGTGAGCCACGCCCCCATCATGCAGTCCATATATAAAATATTATTTAGACTTATTTATAATTCGAATAGAACCAAATCTTTCTGGGATCAAAGAGAAAACACTCCAAGGGTCTAAAATAGCCAATAAAAATTCTTTGAAAAACAAGATGTTCAGTAAAGAACATATAGCCTACTTTCTCCTAAATGCATGGGTATTGTTATAACTCTTTGTCCTTTCCAAGGAGTATAATTGAATATTGGTTGTAGTAGCTTGTTGAAATACAACGTGTTATAAAGATATTAAACATGAATATGAGTTGCCCTTTGCTAGTGCTAACTCTGTACAAAATTTCATACAATTCGGTTTCACCGTGTTTGAATTGATATGGTGAATCGATTTGCACACATACATGGGCACTATCTGCAAACTATTGGGCAGATGACCCTGTAGGTCAGTCAAAGGATGCTTCCCACAAAAGGGTATGTTGTTGCATAATTTGGTAGAGATCAAATGATTAGGTTGGTCGTAATTTCATTTAAGCTTTTAACATTTGGGTGGCCGCCATTCCGTTTCCGTCAAGATGGCGGCGATATAAAACATGACACTGAGGTGCCCTTTGCCAGTGCTACCTCTGTACCAAATTTCGTTCAGTTTTACCGTGTGTGAATTGATAGGGGGAACGGATTTGCACACATGCATGGCCGCCATATGCAAACTATTGGACTGATGACCTTATAGCTTGATTACAGAACGCATCTCGCATATAGGAATGTTGTTGCAAAATTTAGTAGAGCTCACATGATTAGGTTGTTCGTAATTTGATTTAAGCTTTTGAAATTTGGGTGGCCGCCATCAAGTTTCCGTCAAGATGGCGGTAATATAAAACACGACACTGAGTTGCATTTTACGAGTGCTACCTCTGTACCAAATTTCGTTGAATTCGGTTTCACCGTGTTCGAATTGCTAGGGGGAGGGACACAGACATTCTGAGTACACAAACTCACAGACACACATCTCACAGACACGAACACAGAGAGAGACACAATTTTTCGCTCTGTGTTGATCTCATAAGTCAACTCTCATTTTTTGCAAAAATCGAAAGTAGGCTAAACATTGAAGTTTTTGGTGGAGTCTCCCCTTAAGGTTTTTAATGTTCAAGACTTATTATACTTCGTCAATAAGGAACAGGGCTAACATGGTCAGTTTCATGTCACATTAGGCTATCTAGACTACTAAATAATTCCAAAACTCTGTTTTAAATTTATGGACATTTTCTTAAAAGTTACATGAATTCCATCATGACCTTGTGTTCAATTTTCAATTTGCGTTATTAGCCTACTTTTCACATTTTGCAAAAATGAGGAAAAAGTAGACTTATGAGATCGATCCGGGCAAATGTGTGTGTGTGTGTGTGTGTCTGTCTGTCTGTCTGTCCTTCTGGCTGTGAGTGTGTGTGTGTGTGTGTGTCCCTATCAACTCCTAAACGGCTGCAGCAATCGAAACAAGATTTGGTAGGAGTAAAGATATATACCTGAATATCTCAATGCCGTATTTGAAAATTATGTCAGTGCTACCAACTGCTGAAAAATCGCAATTGAAATTTGAACTCCATGTTGTATATCTTGCTAGGTATGAATGGGAACTATTTCAAAATTGGCACACGTATATATAATAATATTTCAGTTTAATTTCCAGGAGGCCATACATGGCAGAGTTGCCAAAATGATTATAAGCCTGCTGATAGGTCCAATTTTTGAATGCATATAACTTCTACACTATCATTTGAAATTCCACCAAATTTCGTATGTGCTATGTCTACCTAGCCATATATGACTGAGCGTATTCTTAAGAGCCAACAGGGTTGCCAACTGTTAATAAATGCTCTCAATTTATTTTATCCAAATACCAATATATCAGAAAGTATGCAAGCCGACAGCTTTTAAACTATGCACACGTGTAGTACCTGACATTCTATATTAATTTGGAGTAACTTATATACGTCAGTGCTACCAACATGATTCTAAGCCTGCTGAGAGGTCCAACTTTAAATACATGTAACTTCCATACTATCATTTGGATTTCAACCAAATTTGTTATGTTCTATGTGTACCATAACAGATATGACTAAGCGTATTACTAAGAGCAACCAGGACTGCCAACTGTTAATAAATGCTGTCTCTATTTTTGTTACCCTAATATCAATATAGCAGAAAGTATGCAAGCCAATAGCTCTAAACTTTTTACACGTTTAGTACCTGGCATTCTAGATTAATTTGGAGTAACTAATATACGTCAGTGCTGCCAACATAATTCTAAGCCTGCTGATAAGTCCAATTTTAAAATGCATGTAACTTCTATACTAACCAATGGTTTTCATTCAAAATTGGCACAACAATAGATCATATTATTTCAGATTATTAATGACCAATACATGCATGACATTGTTGCCAACATGATTTTACGCGCGCTGTTAGATCCATTGTTTAACTGCATGTAACGTCCATGCTATCCATTGGACTTCAACCACATTTTGTATTCTGTACCTTAAGAGGTGGAACTAAGAATACGTATATTCAGTCACCAGGGCTGCCAACTGTCGTGCTCTATTAGGCTACATTATGCCAGGTATACAGTATTTCGAACTAATTAGAAATTTCGATATTACCAACTTAATTTCGTCATTATTCTAGATAGATCCATATAGATTAATCATTGGCATGCATCTTAAATTTTAAGAAAAGTAGGCTCTTTAGTTCGTCACGGAACTTCTTGTTTTTATAGATATGCGGTAGCGCACGATAGCGTGCATGGGTCAGGAGAAATACGGAGGCTATAAAGACTAAATCCTTGGCACCAGTACAACTTTAGAAAGTGAAATCAATTCGCTCTCATGAGTAAATAGGTCACTTTCTGGCCTGATTTCCTCTACCGCAGTTCCTGCTTTGGCTCATCTGGAACTAGGAGATGATTTGTTTAATGCAGTTGTAAGTGAAAACAAGTGAACACTACCACT
Organism: Meconema thalassinum; assembly: GCA_946902985.2. Taxonomy (NCBI): domain Eukaryota; kingdom Metazoa; phylum Arthropoda; class Insecta; order Orthoptera; family Tettigoniidae; genus Meconema; species Meconema thalassinum. Next base: position 2,125,265,857 of record OX336388.2, read on the forward strand.
CCTGTGTGTGCTCCCTAGGGCTTGTGAAGGAGTTCTTAATGTTTCTTGTATTGTGCTACAGCACACGCGAGCTCTTGTTCTCGTCAGTGCCTCAGTGATTCAATCATGAACATACTAAGCTTTAAGGTCGTCCGAATTTCTGTCGCAATAAGTTGTTTTGGTTATTCAGGGACTTTGCGACACCGTGGTCATAATAAAAATGTTATTGGTTTTACGTCTTTTCTAACTACTCGGGCTTTTATAGACGCCGGGATGCCAGTAATTTGCCCTGAAGGGGATCTTAAACGTCCCAGTAAATCTACTGACACGGCTCCCTCGCATTTGCAACCTTGGAGACAGCAGGCGAGAACGTTACCGCTACGCAGCTAGTCGGTAGCCCTGTGTACTTGGGTGTGTGTAGATAACCTTGTCTGATAACCTGTGCCACTGTGATGTAGGCTATTTGCATTTGAGGTAGGATAGTACACGGCCGTGCCCTTAAGTTAGGTGCCATCCCTGCATTTGCCTGAAGTAGAAGTGGGAAACCACAGAAAACCACTTCGATGAGGGGTGAGGAAGGAATCAAACCCACCGATTCTCAGTTTTGCCTCACAAGGCTGAGAGTACCTCGTTCTAGCTCTCAGACCAGAATTAAAGTTCTTTGCTGATCCGCAAAAATCAAACATAAGCTGTAGATCTGTAAGCTACCCCATGAATTGTCCCCTGAACAGACTCAACGTAGAGTGGATATCTGTTGTCAGCTTATCGGCAACCCCATGGAAGATAGATTTATCAAGAGAATTGTCACATGTAATGAAAAATGGGTCTATTACCGCAACGCTGACGCCTCTAAACAGTCAACCTGACAAAGTCATTGTTGAAAAGGATTCGGTTCGGTCCCAAAGTGATGTGTGTCAGGTGGAATTTCGAGGGAGTAAATCACTGAGAGTGTGTTCCAAATGGGCGTGCAGTCTATTCTCAACAACTGGAACGAGTTCATGAAATTTTGAGACGGAGATACCCAGCATTAGTTAACCGAAATAAAGAGTTCTCTTGCAGCAGGACAATGCGAGAGCTCATACTGCACGATCAACCATGGCAAAAATTCACGAATTGGGGAGGGGGAGTCGAACTGCTACCATCCAGCATACAACCCTGATATTGGACCTTCAGATTTCCATCTTTTTCGATCTATGGCTCATTTCTTGCGTGGAAGAAAATTCGAAAACATTGAAGCTGTGGGAGTGGGTCTCGCCGAATTCTTCGCATCAAACCCCAGAGACTGGTATCGTCGTGGGATAATAAACCTCGCTGAAAGATGGCTCAGGACCATAGAATCGAATGGTATAAACTTTGAAGAAAAGTTTAATTTCTTGTCAGATAACTTTCCATGTAATTTTATTTTATTTTATTTAGTCCATTTACCCTCTAGGTTGGTGGTTCCCACGGACTCAGTGAGGAAACTCGCCACTACCGCCTCTACGGGCTGTGTCCTGGAGCTTGGAACATCTTGTCGGGGTGGATACAACTGGGGAGGTGTGATCAGCACTTCGCCCAGGCGGCCTCACCTGCAAAGCGAACAGGGGCCTCATGAGGGATTGGAGGAAGGGGAAGATTGGAATGGATAGCAAGGAAGAGGGAAGGAGGCGGCCGTGGCCTTACAGTAGGAACCATCCCGGCATTTGCCCGAAGACGAAGTGGGAAACCACGGAAAACCACTTCGAGGATGGCTGAGTTGGGAATCGAACCCCCTCTACTCATTTGGACCACCCGAGGCTGAGTAGACTCCGTTCCAGACCTCATACCACTTTTCAAATTTCAGGCAGAGCCGGGAATCGAACCCAGGACCTCTGGGGCGGCAGCTAACCAGGCTGACCGCTACGCTACGGAGGCGACTTCCATATAAAATCTTCTTAAAAAACGGAATTACTTATGAGACACCCCCTGTAATATGAGAGGTGAATTAAATGTCTACAAATAACAAAAGATCTACGAGATAAAGTATATAAAATTGTTATTGTCTACGAGTAAGGGGAGATCTGATTCCTCCTGTTATTTACATGAGGTGGCTTGAAGGTGTATTAAAGTGTCCACCAATTACGACGAGAACACACAAAGTCACCCGAGAACATATGGTACACGTACAGTAAGTCATCGCCATGCACAGTGCCGGCAAGAGAAGCCACGTGAACCTTGGGGAAATATTCAAATGAGACAAATTGGTTTAGAATAAAGTTATATGTTTGTGAATTATCGTATTTAAGGTGAAAACGGATAAAGAATAAATCTGACAAGTTGTGTTAAAAAGTAAAGCAAATGAGTAATTGAATATAATGTTGATAATCCGATTTGGAATGTGGAGTTGAAATGTATTAACAAATTATGGGCATATTAAAGAATTACAATCTCATTTCTAAAGTTGTTTGTGATATTAAAGAAGTTGGAGTACGTACCCATCGTTCACCTAATAATTGTATATGGATTTCCCCCTACATTCATCTAGGAAAGATGGCAGCCGAGTTTGGTAAGCAAGGCATAAAATTGTATGACTTAAAATAATTAGGGCCCCCAATGAGAGAGGTTCCTGGGGTAGAGTGCAAATAATAAAGCATATGAGTGTATTAATCTTAATTTTGTGCATTATCCTGAAGTCAATGTGTTGAACCAATAATGTCGAAAGTTAGATTTAAAAAGGCAGTGACTTAGATAAGTGTTAAGATTCTTAGACACTCACTTGCAAGATAAGCTCAATGATTGAGGGCAGTGTTCGGTATTGCATTACTTATCTTTAACACTCGCCTGTGACCACTTACCATCAAATTTACCATCGTTGGATAAAAGGATGAAAAATCCACATCCTGCTTCCAGTCTCCGACCGGGTCAGGAATTAAATGAATGAAGCCCCCATCTAGCGGCGAGGATATGAACAGTGCCGGCTGCCGAAGCCTGTCGCACTCCTCTGGGGCAATGATTAAATAAATGACAGATGAAATGAAATCATAGTGGAGAGTGTTGCTGGAATGAAATGTTGAGGGAAAACCGGAGTACCCGGAGAAAAACCTGTCTGCCTCCGTTTTGACCAGCACAGATCTCACATGGAGTGACCGGTATTTGAACCACGGATCTAGCGGTGTGCTGCCGCCTAAGCTACGGAGGCTAGGATAAAAGGATGAAATGAATTTAATTTATACTTGACGAGTAAAGATGCTCAGTCTTACCATGAAATTCATATTTAATGTAGGCAGAAAGTGTGTTCCTCTGCAGATATTTGAACGATAAACATTTGTTATCGTCATAGTAGTTCAGTAGATTTGATCCATACAAAATGTCCACAGGTTCCCAACCTTTCTAATGCATGATCCACAGGACGTTCCACCCCGGAGAAATATTTATGATGATGGGACCCATCTAACGGTTACAACATATACAACAACATATTTAGAATGTCCCGAGGACGCACATGGATCAATAAAACGCCTAATAAATAAGTAAAACTCACAGACGGCAGGTATCTTCTCCAATGATCACCAGCACTCACCTAGAAACAAAAGAAAAACAACATTACTCAGTCGGCAGAACTCGTGAGCGTCAATGTTGAGTTTGGCACAAGAATGGGGTCTTTTGTGCTCAACATTTACACACTTATACACGTTTTGGTCACTCATTTAGCTATACAGGGTGCGCACAAATGATTGAAGTAGTTTCAAAAAATTCCTGTTTGTTTTTTATTTGTTGTAATATTACAAAATTTTATAGACAGACAGAAAAACTCACAAAAATGTTTTCATGCGCCTACAAGTGCTCGATATGTGCCCCATGAGTGACTCTACACACATCAACTCTATAGTCAAGTTCATCCCACACCCAACGTAGCATGTCGCTGTCAATTTGACAAAGGTGTTGATGAAGCGGGCACGCAGTTCTGTTAGATCAGCCGGTAATGGTGGCGTAAAAACTGCGTCTTTGACATAACCCCATACTAAGAAGTCGCAAGGGGTGTGGTCCGGGGAGCATGGAGGCCGTGGCATGAGGGCGTGATCTTCATTCCCGATACCGACTGATCCATCTTTCTGGAAGTCTTCTGTTCAGAAAGTCACGAATATCACCATGAAAATGAGATGGAGCACCATCCTGTTGGTAGATGGAGTTCATGCTATCAGTCTCCAACTGTGGCATGAGCCAATTCTCCAGCATATCCAGGTAGATGTGCCCTGTAATTGATTTTTCAGCGAAGAAGAGGAGACCGTAAACTTTAAATTTCGAGAAGGCACAGAAAATATTGAGCTTGGGAGAGTCACGAACGTGCTGCACACAGGTACAGGGATTTTCAGTCCCCCCCAATTCGTACATTGTGCCTGTTTACTTTATCATTCAGAAAATGTGCTGCCTCATCACTGAAGACAAGTTTGTCACAAAATTCATCGTCTTCAATACGCTCCTGAAAACGTGTACAAAACTCAAAACGGTTCACTTTGTCAGCTGGCGACAATCCTTGGAGCAGATGCAAACGGTAAAGGCGCATCTGCAATCTTTTCCTTACGATTTTCCAGACGGTCGAACGAGGCATGTTCATTTTCCTGCTCGCTCGACGAGTTGACTTCTGCGGGCTACGTTCAAAGCTGCGTCGCACACGCTCAATAGTTTCTTCAGCCACACTAGGCCGGCCTGTTGATTTTCCCTTGCACAGACATCCCGTGGTTTTGAACTGTTGATACCATCGACGAATGGCGTTGGCACTGGGTAGGATCATTCCGATGCATTGTTTTAAAGTTTCGTCGCACGGTTGTCACAGATTGGCTGGAATTAAATTCCAGAACAGCATACGCTTTTTCACTGTTAGTCGCCATCGTTGAAACTGTTGGAGTAGAGGACGCATCATGTCTGCCGGAAGTTGCAAATGTTGCGCTCTCGCGGGCGTTGAAGAAGCACTACCATAGAGTAGGATTGGCCTTACATCAATTTTATAAACATTACCCTTGGTTCTTATGGGTATTTTCGGATCACATAAAACTCCTGTTAAAAGGGTAATTTGACCAAATGAACTGATTTCCTTACAATAGTATTCTCATAATCACAACCAATGTTTAGTAGCAGTTGTTATTCTTGGAATTCCATTTAAAGGTTTAGTAGGCATTGTGGTCATTAATCCCGTGTACTTCCGTCGAAAGTTCGGCTCATGCTCCCAAAATTATGGGTTCGATTCCCGGCCAAGGTAGAGCCGGAATCGAACCCAGGACCTCCGGGGTGGCAGCTAATGACGCTGGCCACTACGCAACGGAGGCGACAATAAAATAAATACTTTACAAAAGGTTTTTTATAAGTTAAGTTATCGTTCTCCAGGTATTCACACACCCAATCTCAAATGGTTCACTCCAAATCACACGTTATCAACTCTCCATTGGTGGCGTTCTTTACACCACTTAGAGTTCACAGGAGAAGCGTTTGATTTCTGGACAGCTAGAGGAAGTTAAACAGTGAAATTTGGCGAAGATAGCATTTAAATGTGGTGGCGTTTATCTCGGAATGGGCTAGATCTTTTGTGCACAACATTTAAGAACGGAATGTACCCTGAAGGTGTTGATCAGTATCATACTGCTAAAAGTACACGATCAGTTTGGGAATAATTATTGTCTATTGAACCCTTAAATATAAGACCATATTTAAGTCTTCAGATATTTTATTTCTTCAGCTCTGATATAGCTCAGTTGAGGAAACTGATGGTCATATTTTGTAATAGTAGTCTGTCTGTGTGAACAAAGTATCCGGTCGATGTCGCCAGCAAGACCAACGGCCAAGCTAAATACAACCGATTCCAAGAAAGGCAAAATGCTGTTGCGAGATGAAAGTCCGTTGCTTATTTCAAACGAGAAGTCAGTTGATTTTCCTTGTCTGGAGGATGTTAGAGTAAGGTAGCAACCGAGGTCACGACCTACGTGATATTGGGGGAGGAGTTCACCACCTAAATGTTTCAAATTATTTGAATGAACAACCAATAACTTCAGGACGCTACTTTTTGGAAGCATGGATATTTGCCCGCGAAATCAAGAAATGTGTGCTGCCACGATGCGATTTTCTGCACGCGAGTGTCAATAGAAAGTACTAATTTTTACGCATTGATTGAGATGCGTCCGAAGTCTGTGTGACAAGTATTAAGAATTATTGTGGAGCGAGGTACCCCTTCCACAGGGTATTGTGCAAAAACATATAAATACTACGGTTTGTGAACAGACATCACGCTTGATTTTCTGAATCTGAGACGTTTATAGGGTGTTACTCTGTCCAAGCACGAGGCACTTTGATACTTTAACTTTTTGTGAGTGCCATGGAAGCACTTAGGACTTGTATGTTTAATTGTGTTGTGTGTCGCGCAACATGTATTGTGATAAGTAATGTGTGTTAGGTGGAGACAGTTCCACAGTTCTAGGGAAAGTTCTTCGGTACTGCATCGAACAATTGAAGTGAATTTAGTAGCTTATTAAGCAGTCTAGCTAGCCATATTAATAATATAATAACATTTTCCAACAGCAAGATGTTCGGCTACAAGATGGAAGATCTGGACCATGTTATTTCATCTGCCATGATGTGTAGTACGATGGGCTAGGTCATCAGATGGACGATGACGAGGGTGCTGTCAGGCACCGGGAAAAACTGAAGTGATGAGTACACAATTACATTTATTTAATTTTGGACGGGGCGGAATCACGCGCAATGTTTGGGAAATTTGTTTTGTAAATAATTTTGATTTGCTGTCTTAAATGTAAATTCTTTCACTGACAATTATTTTTCTTAGCGTCACGTGACAATTTGTTGTAAATATTAGATTTTTGTGTATTTTTTTGTGGCTTTTGCTTTTCGCTTTTATTAGAGTGCTTGCTCTCAGGTCACTCGCGCGCCTGAAAGCATCGCGCTATTGAGATTACTTACGGCTGAAATGTCTATTGAGATTACTTACGGCTGAAATGTTAGATAGGTGTGAAAATTGGATCTGTTTTAACTGTAGTGGCGGACATGGGGGAAATTTCCCGTATTTTTGGATTATGATTGATCAGGCAAATGCTAGTTTATTTTGTTTTGCTTTGTGAAAACCTTTGATGCTACAGAAGGCCGTCCGCCTGTCTGTATTCAGGTCATTAGTTTTGTTTGGTAATTTATTCTTGGTCTGAAGTACGAGTGGGGGTCATTTTGTCAAGCCATGAGTGTGTGTGCTATATGTGAATCCTTCGATTGTAGAGCAGGTTCGGGCAGTGGACCCAAGACCGTTGCTACTATATTTTCAGCTTGCGTAACCTGCGGGGAGCATTTGCTGATGTTGTGAATATATCCCATGGGGGATTTTTCAAGAATATGATGGTATTGATTTATTATGTCTCGCGATTTCAGGAGCCAGTGAGGCTATCTACGAGAATCCAGGCTAGAGGCTTGGGTATTTTTGTCCACATACACAAAAGCAGAGTTGAGAGAGCTTGAATGACCATTTTACTCAGATCTGGAATGCGATAAGCAGTAGCGTGCGCGCTAATGAATTCTTCTTAATATATTAAATGTCTTGCCTGATAAATTATGACATTTTTGAATTAAATGGGGAGCTATCCATGCCGCTAATCTAACTAATTTCCGACCGTATTGATCGAAGTGTAATATGTATTGTTTTGTTCGCCTGTTGAGGCAGGTTTTTGTTGTTGTTGTTGTTGCTTGGTTCGCAGCCAAGTTTTGTAAGATCACTTTGCTTTTTATTGTCTATAGTAGTACCGGATACTATGATGCGGTTTGTTTTAAATGCCATTTTTAAGGTCGCACACGGCGAACCAGATGTTCTTGTATGTCACGTGATTGCCTTGTGTTGATTTGCATAGCCTAAGACCACTTAGTTTGGTTGCTAGTAATTGTAAATATACAATTCGAGTATTATTGATTGTTCATAAAGGGTTAGACTATGTCAGTGTGTTTATTATTGGATTAGCCATTTAGTGTGTATTACTATAATTGTCGTGATCTCCAACCCGCAGAACGGGAATTCATGACTTAATAGAATGATCGAACGGGAATGAATTCTCGTCTAGTACTCATTTATTTCAATTGTCCGACAGCGCACACAACACGTAAACATGTTTCTTTGTAATTTTTGTATTATTTTTTATTCAGTGTAATTTTTCTATTGAGGTGATGTTTTGGTACACCTGGTGTTTTACAGCTGTCTAAGCTGATTTGTTGAGGTAGCTATTTTATGGACTGATGTCTTGAGTCAGTCATTTGTTTTGACGGTTGACACGGTTTGAGGACACTCTGGGAACAAAGTACGTGCGGGAAATTGCGGGTCCTTGACCGGCTTTGTTTACATAGTGTCGGATGCTTGGAAGTCGCGTGTGGGCTACTGGGTTACTTGCAGGTCACTGGTGGAAGGCAAATGACTCATGGTTTCACGTAAGGGTGGGTTTAATTTATTGTCATGTCAGATAATTCCGTATTAAATTGTTATTTGTTTTAACCTGTCATATAATTTATTTGTAACTTTAAGTTCCCCTATGAATCCTGGAAGTTATAAGAAGCACGTTTCTCCTCATACTACTTTTCAAGAACTGATCACGACCCCGAATATAAGTCGTGTGTAGTGCTTCTTTTCCTAAGGGTACACTATATCAGTATGTCAATGTTCAATACTATAAAGCAATATGTGTGCACGAATAGTATCAGGCCAACAAGCATGCATGCACTGGCCATCACAGGTACCAGATCTGAACCCATAAATCACCTCTGGGATTAAAACGTGGACTTCACTCCAGAACCCAGCGATCCACATGAACTGTCCTTCAAGAAGAATGACTCCCGGCCACCTTCTGTGGCCTCGGAGTACATACTGAGTCCCCGGTCCGGAAGATTCAGGGTTCGTTTCCCCGCTTTAGGAAGAAATTTAATTCTGTTCTGAGGATTGCATCGGGGTACACTCCGCTTCGTGAGGCAAAACTGAGAAAAGGTAGGCTAGATTCCCAACTCAACCATCGTAGGAGTGATTCTCCGTATTTTCCCACTTCTACTCGAGGCAAATGGTTGCTGGTGGCCACTCGACACGACTCGGCAGTTTGATCGTGGCTGAAGCTAGGGTGATAGGTCGCTCGCAAGCTCGTAAACTCACTCTGAAGCTAGTAATTTTCATTTCCACTGAATGGAGATTGCTGGAAGAAATGAAAACGTAAAAACACTTAAAATGGTCGATGTGGGAGCTGTCGCAGACTTTCTTGCACAACTTTTCATGCTGAACAATTCTCAGAGAATATCGATATTTTTAACGGTTTACCCAGTGTAAGCTTAAAAGACACATGGACGTTAGGTTTTTCTTCAACTCAATTCACTGAAATCGAAAATGCTCGGCTTCTTTTGGCATTAAATAAATGTTTTTCTACCTAATCCTTCATCGAGAAATCCTTTACAGAATGGTGAAAACCGCATCAAAATCCATCAAGTTGCTCTCGAGATTACCCATTACATCCAAGAATTGGGAACTTTGTTTTATACTAAGTAGATAGAGATATCCACACAATTTAACGCTACAGCGGTACGATTTGGTGTTTTGTCTACTTATGAACAATGGTATAAATTTAAAATAAAAGATGGGTCTCTTGTATTTGAATTTAGAGATGTAACTCTTGGTTAACATATAGAGGTGTGAACATTAATAGAATTAAATAAATACTTTTAATTAGTCATAATTACTGTTATTCAAAATCATTTTATTGACCAACTTCTTTTGTTGTCCTACTTAGTAGTGTTTCCTCTCCCGTGGAATTACACCTTTTCCCATAAGGAATTGCGTCTGGAAACTTTCAGATTATTGGATTCCGAGGGATATCTGAGCTGGGTCCATTTTCAATTTTCATTGACTTTAGAATTCAAGTCAGGTGATTTCAATCCATAGTTCATGAATCTTTGAATAGTTCAATAGCGTTCATCAGTTAAAAGACCCCAAATCACTCCGCTCTAAATTCACACGTTAAGTAGAGTGAAGTAATAAAAACGAAACGTGTGGCATTTTGCATTTGCAAGGCTCCTCTGTCAGTGGAAATTCTAAAAAATAATTTTAATTTGAGTTTTTTAAATGAAAATATAATTAGGAGTCGTGGTCAAACATTTGAAGTAAGTTCATCGCCTTGTAAACATACTTACATTAGTGCATTAAACCGTGAAAAGTAAAAATGCAATTTTGGAAAACTGACATCGAATCTAATAACTTGCACATCTCTGTAAAGACAGCTATCGCCTCCACCCCTACAGATAGAATAGTAAGTAAAGGCGAATGATGAGAAATGAAAAGATTACTCACACAGAAGGAATTAATATTTATTAAGCTGTAAATTTGATTGAGTATACCTTTGTTATAGAACTGAGGGAATGAAATAACAGGATTTAGCATAGTAATCACCGATGTAGGACAATAGTATTTTTTTACCATTACCACAGGACAGTTATCGTATTAGGGATGCGGACGTCCTTGTATAATTGTTATTTAATCTGTGCCCCGTTTGCTGAGGTCTGTGCTCCTCCTCAAAATTCGTTTCAAAATTCTAATAGTACTTCCTTCCATTCGACATTTGCTGTTCGCTTGCCTTTTGGTTCTATTTGAACTTTGACTTCATGAAAGGATTTTGCTCGCGATAGTGCGGCATACAGAAGAGTTGTCCGTGGCTAAACACCGGTTGAGGTAAATAAATGCCAACTTGATCTAGTGTTTGACCTTGAGCTTTATTGGTAGTTATACAAAAAGCCAAACGTACTGGAAACTGCCTCCTTTTGATGGAAAATGGCATAGAAGTATCTGATGGCGTAAGGTCAAAGCGAGGGAGTAGGGTATTGTTTCCAACATTTACGCCTGCAATAATTTCCAGATGTAAGCAATTGTCATGCATCTTCCAAACCAACAGTCTAGTACCGTTCAACAGACCTTGGGTAACATTAATATTTCTCAACAAAATCACAATTGAGCCTTCTTTTAGTCGAAGGATATGAGGTGGCAATCCACTTATGACTATGCTGTCTAAAAATTATATTGGGAATTGTAGAAGTTCACTCTCAACTTCGGTAATCAAATTATTCACACTGATGTAAGTTCTCGATGATCCTGGGATTATGTCTAAATCTTTGTCATTGATTTCTTTACAATGTTCATTTTTAGGTGCTAAAATCGCTATTTTTGAAAAGCGTGAAATATTTTTCAGCGTGGGACTAATTCTGAATTTTCTCCATCGACATGAGGGTATTCACCGGTACCAATTTGTATCAAGAAGATTGCAAAGTCACGTTGATCTGTATCCGCTCGCATATTTTTGTTGAGTTTAAAAATTTTGAATAATGGCCACAAAGGAGGGAACCTTACTGACATTTGGACTGATGCTGCCTTAGATGCTTGAGGCACAACAGGCAATACCTGCCTAAAATCTCCACCAAGATGATAATTTTTCCTCCGAAAGGCACGTCGTTATTCATGATGTCCTTGAGCAACCGATTTACACACATCAACGCGTGCTTATTAGCCATAGGGTCTTCATCCCAGATGATAAGTTTTGCTGAACGAATATAAAAAGCTTCCTTGCTGTTAACTTTTATTCCTGATACAAAACTTTCATGTAAATGAAGAGGTAACTTGAACTGGCTGTGTACAGTGCGCCCCTGAGGTAGTAACATTGCCGAAATACCAGTCCATGCAACAGAAACTGCATTTAACCCCAAATTTGTGCAGCTGTGAACCAAGCATTGGTAAAGAAATGTTTTCCCGGTGCCCCCTGGACCGTCAATGAAATATGTATTACTCATCCTTTCATTGCTGTTTTGTACTAACCCCAAAATTTCTGTAATTATAGCCGTTTGGTTTCCATTTGCTTGTTTATCATCCGACTTAATTGATCCTCATTATGTTTTGGATAATTCATTGGTAAAATTTTCTGAGGGAAATTATCAATAATAGCTGGCAATTCGAGAGATGTAATGGGAAGACCATGGAGCTTTAATGTATTAGAAATATGTATAAGAGTGAACTTATATGCAATGTTAGGTTCGTGAAACTGCAGATAATCTTATGATAATGAATTCTTGAAAATGTCCCACAACTATCTTACATTTGAAGGGGTCTGAAAGATACATATGTAAGAAAACAGTTGTCATAACTGAGAAGGCATCTGAAATTGTGACGCTTCTGCCAAACAACGCTGCCATTCAGAATCGTCAATCAGCAAACCTCGCTCCTTAGGTGTTTCGTTGAAAGTAGAATAGACAACTGCTTTTTATGTTCGTAGATCCTGGAAGCTAGTAGCACCTATGACGTGAAGCAATAACAGGCGTAAATAATACCTTTCTGTTTCTGTAGGCGAAACATTATACATTTAATTATACATTCTGCCTATAGTTTTTGAAACATTTTTTTCTTTTTTGCCATTGGCAGTTGCTCTTATTCCAGACGTGATGTACTGGTGTTTGAGGATATATATACGGACTTCTGGCTTGCGAATCTTGATTTAACTTGAACCACGCTTGTAATTCCGTGTTGCGCAACTGTGCTTGAAGTAAAATATTAGGAGCGTTATCACTTTTAAAATGTATATTTTGCAAGTTTGGCGAGCGAACTGGTAATCGCACGATAGAATATGACTGTTCATGCATGTGAAATGAAAATATCCTGAATGCGGCCTCAGTTGGACCAACATATCTAGCATTTAGGAAAGAAGTAATTTCATCGTAGTTCACCGTTTCACTTTCAGGACATATTTCAACAATGCAGCAGTCATGACCTTTATATACATACTTGTGGATTTTAATATATAAGATACTTGTGGATGTGTTTAACACTCCGAACACTTGAGCATATTTCAACATTAATATGAACTTGCAAGTAAAGTAAAAGAAATGGATTGTAGGGAACAATGAATCGACTATCGATTTCAATGTCAATGTCTCAAATTGTTTTTATAATAATCCGTCCATTATTTATTCTCCTATACGAATGATAACCATTGGCATTATCTTTGGTCTCTTCCTGAAACTGTTTAGGGAAATCTTTCTTACATACGCCATCTTTCATACAGACTGAAGAAGGATTCAAAGATCCGCGAGGACCATGTACCATATGACGCCTTACCAACTCGTATAGCGCTTCATCCTCGAGATCTGGTATTTCGGCTGACACTACACTATCAAAGTCAGAAATTACTCGAAACTTACAATCTTCCGTTAATGTTAAGAGTAAGTGGATGTGCGGGAGACCTCGTTTTTGAAATTCCGCTGTATATAGATATGCTTTTACCGAAAATTTCCTTAACATTAATCAATCGTAGCAATTCCTGTACTTTGCAATGGAAAAATCTCACTTCATTATCAGGCCTATTATTAGCCGTTTCCCAGAGATGAATGCTGTCAAGCATTTATGGCCAGCCCGCATTATAGGTGAACGTAATGAATAAATCTGGCTTTCCAAACTTCCTCACTATCGCCATCGCATCCTGATAAGTTTGCATTATTTTCCTTGGGCTACCTGTAAAAGAAGATGGCAAAACTACAATACGACCGACTCTGAGATTTTCATTTCTGCTCGCACATGCAAGGCGTTTGATAAACCGGCATATGTATCAACTCGTAACTTCGTTTGTTGATGACGTATACATTTTAACCGGTCACCTTCCATACAACAGTAGTAATCCACGAATAAATATCCATTTTGCAAACTTGAGCAGCGACAACTAACTCAACATGACCTCCATGATCACCATTCATAGACATGTACATTTTGTAATCATCGCTCGTATTGATAGCAGTTTCGTACATATCGCTGTTGCCAACAATAAAGGAAGAATAATTATTCCACTTGTCTGTAACATGTTTTACAATTCGCTTTCTAACCTGTGTAAATAAACTCTGATTGTTGTACTCACAATATGCCAATGACCTGAACAGACAATTACCGTCACCTTCAATCTTTATAACAATTGTAATTGAATGTCGCCTCTCATTCATCATGATATGATTCATTGTATTTATTGAGCACACAACCTATAAGGACGAATGATGAAACGAAAAGAAGACAGTTTGTAGCTGGTGAGACTATATAACAGAAAGATCGGATACACAATACAAAATGGAGGTTCCAACATTCGACTGTAGCGGCATCTTCGTGAAATTAGTTGTCTTTCCTATACAGTATGTGTTGTCATTCAACGAGATGTTGACATTACAGTGTCATTAGCAAAATGACTGCTGATTGTGGTTGAGCATTTCACTCTCAAAGTAATCTATTCTTTGAGAAGTTTTAATTAAATTATGTGCACAGAATCCCCTTCTGTTTATTGTATGGATAGATGCGACATTAGCGCCCGAGTGGAACAGGTAGTAGTTAACGATATCATGTATGGATACATGCGATTAGCGCCCGAGTGGAGCAGGTAGAAGTTATTCATGACGTAATTAGGGAACTCTCTGTTAATATCAAGTTAGATTTATTATTAATTAATAGTATAATTGCGCACGAAAGTGCATTTGGAATGAATACATCATAGGCTAATATCACAAACACTGTCAGATGAGAAGTTAAATAGACCAGCGGTGCATGGTTTCCACCGGCCTCCATCACAAACCGCGCTCGAGACCCGGATCCCACCAACCCACCGACCAGTGCGCGCCCCACATTACATGATCCTTGGTCTGTGATCGATATCATAATAATAAAGGAACTGCGGAAAAATGTGCATTACATTTTCGAGTACTCCAATAAGGACAGTGTTCTCTCAGAGCATTTACTAAAATGATATCGACCACACTGTTTAGCACATAATATGCACACACACTGCTCAGAAGGTCCATGAAAGCCACGCCGCACGCACAGCTTACAATGGAAGCCGTGCACAGCAAGTCTATTCAGAGCACTCCTCATTTCATTGTTCGGTTCAGTCCAATTTCTCTGAGACATGACATCAGTCCCATAGAATTCTATGTCGATTTCCGCTCGCTTTCTTTGTCTCATCCTTAGGAATTCCTGTTCCTGTCCAATAGAAGGCAACTGCAATCGAGATCTTAAGTCTTCAACAAGAAAAGTTTCCCTGGCAAGTTCATAAGCAAGTCGGGAGTGCGTGTATTTTGATACTCCCAGGGCAGCCTTTAAGTATCGCGCTTTGACTTTTTCAATTGATCTGAGATCGCTCAAGCTTAATTTACCCCAGACTATGTCTAACCCATATGTGAGGATCGGAACAATCTTGGCATCAAAGAGTGCTAAGGCGGATTTCAGTGAAAGTCGAGATATGTTTCTAATATCGAACATAGCTTTAGTGGCCGATGCCACCCGCTGTTTTATGTGAATCCTGAAGGATTGCTTGGTAGTTTGCAGAGTCAAGCCGAGATAGGTGAAGATATTTACAACTTGAAGGGGAGTTTGTTTCAAAATTTTACTGTCGTCCTTGGACGCTCGTCCGCCTTTCCTGAAGGTCATATATTTCGTTTTCTCGACGTTAACCTGCAAATCGTTGGTAGACGCCCATGCCTTCAGAGAGGAAACAGCCGATTGTAGCTCACTGATGTCACGGGAGCCCAGAACCATATCATCTGCATAAATGTACAGTTTTATTTCCGGTGAGTCTTCTTTAATCGCTCGAACAACATCGTGGGTTGCGACGTTAAAAAGAAAGGGACTCAGGGGGTCTCCCTGAAGCACGCCATTTGCTTGCAATATCTCTTTCGATACTGTTACATTGTCAGAAATTTGAACGTAGTTACTCCTTAATATATTATGGATCAGGATTGTGAGTGGTTTGTTGGAAGGAACGTCTCCTGATCTCAAACAAAGATTCATTAAATTTGTAAATACCGGTAATAGCACGGTGCCTGCTGTTTTAATGTGCTCATTAAAGATGCCATCTGGCCCAGACGCTTTTCCGTCCTTCAGAGTCATTAGAGTACTACGAACCTCATCTGGTGTGAACAAGGGGATAGCAGTGCCATCTTGTTCAGATTTATTATTGGGGCGGCGTTGAATATCATGATATGGTGTTAGTCGTTGTCGCCTAGTGACAATATGTCCGTCAAGTCATTCGATTCTATTTTCTTGAGACTTTGACGGAAGTAATATTAGCAATTATTTCAATACTCGAATGGTATAATGAAGTAAGGTGGATATCAATCGACGGTGCTTGACGGGCATTACATTTTAAGACAACAAACGTCGTTGTAGCGCAAATACTTCCTGAGATATTTCAGTTTTAGTAAAGGGTGAAATTTTTTGAAAACTATTTTAATATATAAGATAATAACCCCTGGCACTATAGCCCATGAAGGGCCTAGGCCTACCAAGCGACCCTGCCCAGCCATTTGGCCCGCAGATACTGGGGTGACGCGTGGTCAGCGCATCGGGACCCCTCGGCCGTTAATCTTGGTTTTTCGTGCCTCACTGTCAGACAGCTACTCAATTGTCCTCTAGAGGCTAAGTGCAACCCGTTCCAGCCCTCACGTCAGTTTCTAAAATCCCTGACGGAGCTGAGAATTGAACCCGAGGCCTCCGGGTGAGAGACCGACACGCTAACCAGCACCACGGGGCCGGCAACTTACTACAGTAGAAGAAGGAAAGGACAAAACATGACAGAGGACAAAGGGGAAAAAACAGACGCGGAAAGAAACGCCCTCAACCTTCGAAGAATGTAGACTGAGGGACTCGGAAATAAGAAGAGCCATGAAAGGCAGATGGGAAAGGGAAAGAGGAGAGGGTCCACCCCGAAGGCAATGTACAAAGGGGACAAACCGAACCCAGCTCAGGATTCCCTCGGAGTCACAAACTACCGAACTCACCAGCCTTGAACTCTTGAGGTTCGTTGGTTCCTCAGTTTAGAGGCTGCAGCAACGTGTTCATGTAGCCCCGTGTACTTTGGGTGTGTGTAGAATCTGTCTGATAACCGGTGTTAATTGTGATGGCTGTTTTAGTGCGTGTTATCTGTTTTTAATTCAAGTAAGGACTGCAGACATTCAATTTTCAAGTAGTTGCTACTTTTGCTGCCAAACGCCACCGTCAACGACAACTAGTTCAGAACTTAAGTATTTGAAAGGTAAATGCTGGTTCCGTATTGATGAACTAATTAGTAATAGTTGTGGCAAAAGTTCCGCCTAATCAATACCTTTATTTTGATAAATGATCACTTGGTGGTCATTGGGTACATGTTTTGAGGCCTAATTGTTTTGGCCCCTTCATCAGCCGATACAGATTAAAATATCAAGGAAAACAGGTGGTTGGAAAGCTTAACACTAAAAACATTCCCATCAATAATCCTATTATGGTGCACCATAATGGAAAGGTGGAAGAAGCTTACCCCAAAGATGAATTAAAAATATGTGATTGAATATAAAGAAAAAAATAAAGAAAGAAAGAAAAAAAGAAAGAAAGAAAGAAAGAAAGAAAGAAAGAAAGAAAGAGTTGAAATTTGAAAAACAAAACACAATATGATAAGTTTGAAGTGATACACTTCATTAAGTATTCCAGAGCATTCTTTATGTTATTTCGGCACTGCGGTTTCATCGTTTTTAGAGCTCTACATCTCTGGTGAAGTATTATAATCTTTATGTTTGACCCTGACTATTATGTGTCAGAAAACTGTATCATAATGAGGCTCATTATAACACTATTGTTCATTATGAAACAGTTTCTCCCACCAACCAGAGCTCAAGAAACAGTTGTGTGACCAATTAGATAAGGATACCTTCGCGCATGCGCTCAAAATCCAACAAGTCTATATAAATTACCTAAAGTGCACCGTCCATATGTTTGCGTAAATAAACTGGTGAATATGAGACAAGAAATAGCACTGTATCTTAATATCCCCAAATCCCATTTCTACACAGCGCGTTGTTTTCAAACGATTTCGGTGACCGTTTTACTGAATACTGGTGCACAATCTGAACACATGGCATTGAAGCACACAGAGCGCATGCGTCGGTCGGCCAGAGCTGCTTGGGAAACAGAGATATACTACCCAGCGCAGCACCCGATCACAAAATTCTAGTGACTGAACAGCTATTTATGAATATTTATGTTAAAACATATAATAAAGTTATAATTATCGTCGAACATAAACAGTCTTATGCTACTCGCCTATAATGGTAATTAAGACACTCGTATGGAAATTATAAAACTCGCATACGCTCGTTTTATAAACATACTCGTGTCTTAATTATAGCCATTATAGGCTCGTTGCATAATGTAGAGCTATTATAATACATTTCCATTGTCACTGGTGGATTCTATTTGACATGTTGATATCATCTCGAGTGCTGCCACGGAACAAATTATATCCCGAATAACGTCTGCAGACCGCAGTGAGGCAGAACTGCTACAGAGCTGAACCATTACCATTTCGTTGGCGTCTGAAAACCAGAATACAGCGTGTGTTTGTCTTCAAATTTGTTATTGTTCGCCGCATGTTTTTCGGAAGAATTAGACCACATGACTGTTTCCCAAATGAAGACTGCACAATACAGTGTTCTGCAGGAAAGGGTGACATTTTGAAGTTTGTTCATATTGTGTTTTGGTTTTCAAATTTCAACTCTTTCTTTCTTTCTTTCTTTCTTTCTTTCTTTCTTTCTTTCTTTCTTTCTTTATATTCAGTCACATATTTTAAATGTATTTTTGAGGTAAACATCTTCCACCTTTCCATTACGGTGCACCATAATAGGGTTATTAATGGGAATGTTTTTAGTGTTAAGCTTTCCAACCACCTGTCTTCCTTGATATTTTCATCTATATCGGCTGATGAAGGGGCCAAAACAATTAGGCCTCGAAACATGTACCCAATGACCACCAAGTGATCATTTATTAAAACAAAGGTATTTATTATTGACAAATAGAATTTTCATCTACTTCCTCAAAAAGAAAACCAAGGGAGCTTGGTTCACTGAGGTGGACAAAGATTTACAAGAAGTGGGAATTACAGGTAACGATATTTGGAAACGTGCCATCCTTCAACAAAAACTGACAGCACACCGATGTTTCCAAGAAAAGCCAAAGCTTCCAACTGGCAAGAAGTGGACTGCAGAAAGGAAACAACAGCATCGAGAACTAATGCGAAAGTACTGGGGGGATGTTAAAGCTCGATGCAACAAGAAACAGTTGAAATGACGTGGTCCTTAGATGGCCGAATCAAAAGAAGAAGAAGAAGAAGAAATGTATTGATTAGGCAGAACTTTTGCCACAACTAATACTATAGTTCTGAACTTGGTTAATAGATGTCACCGCAGTCGGCTTCTGGCGACGAACGTTGGAACCTAAGAGCGTTAGTCAAATCTAACCTATAATTTAGCTTCACACAAGTGTAATTAGTCGAAGGTTCTTTTACATGCCATAAATCTATGACCTGGGACCGCCGGCTTTACTTCCCCTCCGAAGGAAGGCATACTGAGGGATTTTAACGCTCTTAAAAATCCAACGACTTCGGCCGGGTTTGAACCCGGCATGCTACCAACTACGCCACCGAAGCCGCCGAACTCTTGAGGGAGTAGGACTATCCAGGTTGGGGCTACATACACCCTGCCTCCTTTAGGGCCTTGAGCAGAAGGCAGGAGATACCATGAAAAGAAAAAGAAGAGGGCTGACCCCTCGAAGAATGAGGGTATCAAGAAAGATGAAACAAGGGCCAATTAAGGCGGGAAAGGGAGGTCTCCCTAGGCTTCGGATGCCCTAATACTGTCGGAGTGGAAAGAGAACAAGAGTTGATCAGGGAAGGTCGACAGGGCAGATTACAGAAAGGAGCCCGGCACAAGTAAGTGGAAGCAATGTCGGACTCAACTGGTGTCCCAACCCACTTCTCACTAATGTCTGTTCGCTGAGTCAAGATAGTGGAAGTAAACACAGTTGTAGACGTGATTGCAGGGCTGCCCGCAAGGGGTGCATAGAGCTGTGCCTGTTGAACGTACCCCAACTGTGAAGCGGGCTCACTTATCGGTTACTTGCTACAGCGCGGTTTATTTATTGTTCGCTTATGTACATGGGTTGTTTTTTTTAGTTTTGGCACCAATGCTTCAGTGCCAAGTTGCAACAATGTTGGGCGCAGCCACTTTTACCGACGGTTGCTGCCCTGCATCCCCTCCCTCAGAGCACATGTCCTCGCCAGTCCTCACCACCGCTCGTGCGCAGTCGCGCCTGTTAGATGAGTAGTGTGAGACCAGTGCTCGCGAAAGATAGTCGCAATGTTTTCCAAGCAGGAGCCGAGAACGTGGATATAAATTCAGTGTGCTAGGGGCCGCAGTGCTAAACAGTGTCACCGAGGATTGCAGGAAGCGTGCGGTACAGCTGCGTTACCGTTCAGAACGGTAGCAAGATGGGTTGCAGCCTTTCGAGATGGGCGCGAACGTGTGGAGCACATGCCTCGATCTGGTCACCCACCAGTAAGTGATGACAATGTTCAGATGGTGTCCGCGTTAGTAGAGCTGGATCGGAACGTAACGATTCGTCAGTCAGAGCAAGATACCCGACTGGTGCATTCAACTGTCCTCCACATCCTGAAGGACTTCCTGAAAATGAGGAAGATTACGTCCAAATGGGTTCCGCATGACTTAATCGACATGCACAAATGGCTGCGATATGACGCTTGTCGTATGCACTTGCAGCGTTATGAGCGCGAAGGAGAGGCCTTCTTACGGCGTATCATAACCATTGACGAGACGTGGGCCAGATCTTATGAGCCACAGTTAAAACGCCAATGGAACGAGTGGCGGCACCACGGATCACCACGGAAACAAACAGTTCGACCAACCCCCACCAATGTGAAGGTAATGTTGATTCTTGCCTATGATTGAGATGGTGTGATCATTCACCATACTGTTCCCCGAGGGCAAACCGTTAATGCGGCGTACTATTGTTCGTTTCTGCAAGACCATCTCCGAGGAGCTCTGAGAAGGAAACGGCGCCACCACATGGTTACACCGCCCATCGTTCTGCATGACAATGCTAGAGCACACACAGCAGGCGTTGTGTCGTCCTTGTTGGAACGTTGGGGCTGGAGGTCCTCTATCACCCCCCCCCCTATTCTCCCGACATCAGTCCCTGCGACTATGATCTCATCCCGAAGATGAAGATGACAATGCGCGGGGAGCGCTTCCGTACCATTGAAGACGTTAAGCAGGCTGCCGAGCGCTCTCTTCGTACCATTAATAAATTGGGCTGTGCCAACGGTATCCAACGACTTCCGCATCGCTGGGAACACGTTGTACGCAACGGTGGGGACTACATCGAGGGCCTGTTAAGCTTGGAACCATCTAAATGAGTTATTAATCCAGTTATAACTAAGGTGCCAAAACTAAAAAACCAACCCATGTATTTATTTAATTAATTAATTAAATAGTTCTTAACTGCTTATGACAGGCAACAGTATACAGTGCAGCAAGTCTTGTCTTTTCTAGGGCGACGGCATGACTAATGATATCGGAGCTTCTTGGCTACCCCTGTCTGGCAGAGTGGATGACGTGAACTGGGCGTGTTTCCCTGACTGGGTAGCCAGGGGCATTGTCTCGACTCAGCGATTAAACTTTAGTCGTGAGCGCCTTGCGAGTGCAGTAGGTGTTTGATTGATGAGACAGTGCATAGCATCGACAACCACTGCTCTTTGAACATGTTAACTATTTATAGTGGACTCCAGAGCGACCTTTGCGGTCAGTGAGCTAGGGCCCTGCCACCGACAAGCTGCGAGTTATTCGTGGCAATATATAACTGTCAGTTGCACTGCAAGGTTTAGCGGGAGCACTGCGGATGCTTCACACTGGAATGCTCCCACGTCCGCTTGAGTTTCACAGCGATAAATCCCACAGCGTATGCCATAATAAATGTGATTAAATGCACGCGCGTTATGGTCGATGGAACAGTAGTAAATTGATACAGAACTCTTATTGATATCAATAGCACTGCAGCAAACGATAAAACTCGGGTACATGGCTGACATCATGGCTTGTTGACTGTGGCAAGCGATAACAATGGATCACTTGGCTGTTTGCATTCAGTAGTTGTTGCTGTTGCTACATTTAGGGGATGGACATAGTTATCAAACCGTGAGGTTGTCTGCCTTTCATAGAAAGAGGAATTTTACGTCTCTTGTAAAAATAACGTAGTGTGCCCGATAATCTGGCTTTCGATTGGGTGGCCCGACAACACGCCAATCCTCACCCAGAATCCAGTACACCTCGATTTAAATTAAAAAACACATGAGTGCTCAAACCAATTTCTGATTTTAAAAAATGTCGGGGGATGTGATTCAAATAATCCCAGGGTCTTAATTAGGATAGGGTTCAACTGGACTAGTCTCGAAATTGATCCGATGAACACCCAAGTACAGCAACGAAACAAAAGGTGATATAGAATTCAGCTGTTAAGATAAAACTCGTCCACCATTTATTATACAACCACACAAAAGTAAGACATAAAAATAAATCACAGAAATCTGCCTCCACTCGGAGATTCTTCGAATTTAGTCTTGATGTGCAATTAAAAAAAACGCCAAGGCAAAAATAGATTATCAGGGGAAAAAATCTCCGGGCGTCCTAACGTTCGATATAATAAAACTTACGGAGATCTGAGTTAAATAACATTACTTTTACGACAGCTACTTCAATCAAGTCACCTCTCCATTATAGAGTCAATATGTGAGCAGGTGTATACAGTATATTATCTCCTTCTATCTAATTTCAACTGTATAGAAACATGGATGTGTCTCACGTCATACAATTATTTACAACATTAAATCGTGAATCAAATGTCTTCCTTATCACCTTAACTGATTTTCATTCGATTATGCCTCATTTTATAAGCACTTGTTACATCTATCACCTTTGCATCAATTAAAATATTTATGAAACATTACAATAGGGTACCACACGTATTTCTCACTTCTGAACCGTTTTTCTTTTCCACCTGTAGTCTTTCCCTTTTCTCTTTTCTTCGGCGTGTCAATTATCGGATTGTTCTCTTTTCTTCTTGATTATCACTGGCCAGAATAAGCGAGCAGATCAGTGGACATTTCTTTAATTACTGATCAAGGTTCGTTATAGTGACTTCTTGCTATGCCGAATCGTGATTAGTGACGCTTCTTCCCTTTTATCTTCTATTCCGTCACCTGTAACAACTCTTTGTTACCCTCCCAAGCAGTCTTCTGCTTTTTCTATCCTGGTAGGACCTTTTTGTTTGTGCTCCCGCTCTCGTATTCGAGATGCCTGTCTTTAATTCCGTTTTCTCCCCTTTTTGTAGTTATTTATTTAAAGGTGCGCGTAAAGACGTGTATTTAATTTGTTTTCATACTATCTCGTGATGTCGGATAAGCTGAATCCATGAAGGTGAGTCACGGCTTAATATTCCTTGTGTGTGAGTGTGGATATATAGCTTGTGTATGGAATACTAGGGCATTTAGCCTTTCCTAGTATGTCCATTGTGTGCCTGTATTCTTTTATCTTTTATCTCGTTATCGTCGTTCCTTTTATGTTGGTTATGGTTCGGTTTACTGGATGCTACGT
Source organism: Meconema thalassinum (assembly GCA_946902985.2). Taxonomy (NCBI): domain Eukaryota; kingdom Metazoa; phylum Arthropoda; class Insecta; order Orthoptera; family Tettigoniidae; genus Meconema; species Meconema thalassinum. The sequence goes on from OX336388.2 coordinate 2,125,289,338, forward strand.
ACATCACAGTAAGACCAGCACCTTACATTTTATCTTTATCGGTCTACCTTATCTTAGGATTGTGTTTTCATACGCAAATCCATGAGATTGACTTACCTCTTTACGGAACTTATCTTGATGGATATCTTTGTAATGTGTAACGTTAACTTCCCTTTATATATTTCATTTCGGTTTCTTGCGCCTCATTTTTATGTTTGTTTTGTTCACGTCATGTCTACGCGTACTTTTATTTATTCTCCGACCTTTCTTAGATTCCCTCACCTCTTGCTTTCTCCGGGATTATCCGAGTTGCCGATCCCTCTTTGACGGCAGACTCACGTTTCCTGACTTCTTGTCTAGCCCTTATAATCTGTCTCCCTTCACAATGTAATTTTACTCATTACGAGTATATCTCCCCATTTACGTTTCCCTCCCTTACCTTTACTGCATATTCCCACATAACCTTAATGTTGCAGTTCCTCGTTCGGTTAGGTTATCTCTTGTGTTATGTTAGACGAGCATATTACATTACCTTACCATGTATACACTTCCTCGTCATTTCTCAAGACCTTTTGCTTTGAGAATACATACATTATCGTTCCTCATTTTAAGTGTGGCGTTTGCGTACCTTATTTACTATTTGTTTAGATCTTTATTTCTTAAGCAATTAGGCTAAGCTAAGCTAAGCTAGGCCCATGATTCTTATGATTAGCGCATTCGAATAGAACTTGCATTCACATCGCAGTGAATGTACGTTCAATCCACTGCATCTGACACTTTCTTTACTTTAGTCCGGTTTCATGGGCCCAGCGCCAGGCTAATAAGAAAACACACGTTTCAACTGCGACAACATCTGCGAAAGGCCGGACGGCTCACTTCTTTGAATGTTTGTCCACCATCTCTTATTTAGCTCAATTTCAGGTTTTCGATCAATCACCGCGTGATCTTTACACATTCCCTAATATTCCAGAAACATTTGTGTAGATTGCCTTTAACCTTATTATACTCCATTAACTTACAGTGACTTCAAATTATTGTACTTATTCATTAACTACGTCACATTCATTATAATCACTTATCTTTATCAACCTTGTCATAGTGAGAACATTTAACTTCTTAAATGGTCTTTCTTAAATACTGATTCTGTTTCACAAATACTGTTCCATTTCTACTCAACCTTGAATATCATACATCCTATTACATATTTCTGTGTTAAACTTCGCTACAAATCGCATCAACTCGTTTTCAATCACAAGTAAAAAACCTTTATGTGGTGTGCGAGTGTTTCATATAGTTACCAAGATGTGGAAAAAATATATGACCCCTTAAGTGTGAATTGTTCTCCCTGTACGTTTTGAATGCTCAAATGATGAATTGGCATCATAATTAAACCACCCATATCAAAAGAACGCTGTGATGTAACACGCCGACTGATCCATTTTATATACAAGTACCATATTTTAAGACATCCACATATTTCAATTAAACCCTAATAATAATAATTTAAAAAAACTCAATTTTTACGTCTCTAATAACTATATCATATTATTGCAGTCTATTTCGATTTTACGCCCATCTGCGAAATTTCAGTTATACCACTACCCAAACAGATTTATATGCAAATTAACATGAGGTTTTCTGTACCTTTCTTGTCGCATTTGTCGTGGTTCCGTCGACGAATTTTCTTTGGATATTGGTCTCAAGTTCTCCCAAGGAACCTCATTTTATTCCGTCCTGGATCCAGCTCGCAACCCCTGGGCCCCCGTCTCCATCGTCACGTCCTCGCAACAGCATCCTCGCTTACTGTCTAGCCGGCCATTCTTCCGTCACGAAAGTTCATATCCCGAAACTCGCACTGATGCGCACTTATAGCCATATTGTCCTTTCTACGATTCGCTTCAATGTTCATTTTACAGTGCCTAGAAATATAGGTTCGTTGCCGTGCTGATACTTTACTGGCCACACAAGTTGTCGTATATATTTTTACGCTAGCTCGTCTCGTAATAACCTGTCCTCGCACTTGACTTGGAATGCCGCACCATATATGGTCATGGCCTACATCCAGTTTACTTAGAGTTCGCTAACCCTGCTGCCTTCGCTTGTCAACTGTTCAAAATAATGCCTAGCGATACTCCCACTTGTGTCGTGCGTGAAAAACATCGCGGCCAGTCTCCAATAGTCTCGTACTTCGTAAAAGCCTTTTAATTCCCACGTGTCTTTGCTTAAACTGCGTGTTAAAGTTTTAGAATATCGCACCGTGAAGACTAGAAGACTAGTAATATTGTTCTATCTCACTTGGTTTCAATGTCTATTGTTACGGCTGCGCGGTTAGTTCATCACCTCGCTGCGTGAGTCACAGGCCGCCTCGGGCTATCCCCTGCCCCTGTGTTTACCAGCGATTATCGCAAAAAGAAGTGTGGGATATTATAGCGTGAAGTTAGGAAGAACAACACCGTGACATTCACTATTTTATTCCATTAGCAACTACAACATACAACACACTCTAGCGGGAAGTTACATAAACACATTGTCCTTGTTTCATTCCTCAACATCCTCCCGACCCTGGTCAACCTCAAGGGGGATGACCAGCTGGACAGTTCGGGCGATCTGGGTCCCCTCTTGCGTGGATAGAATCACCGTCCGGATAAGTCCATCTCTGCCTGGTTTCAGCTCCTGAATCCGGGCCTTCCTCCACAGATGTCGAGGCCGCACCTCGTCCTGGAGTAGAACGATGTCTCCAAGCCTCAGTCGTAGTGACGTCCCTCTCGGTTGCTCTGAAGCTGAAGCAGGTATTCCTTGCTCCATCGTTTCCAGAAATGGTCCGCCAGTTGTTGCTGAAGTCTGTATTCTTTAATGGGGCAACCGGGCTGAGGTTCAGGTCCAGAGGGCAGTGCATTGAGTTGTCCACCGACAAGGAAGTGAGCTGGGGTGAGCACGTTGACGTAGTCGTCTTTGGTGAGTGGTCTGGAGTTCAGCGCGGCTTCGATAGATGTCAGTATCGTCTGAAAACCATCTTCATCTACAGAAGAGCGCCCAAGTGTCTTTCGTAAGCATCGCTTGGTGGAACCAACCATTCTTTCCCACCAGCCTCCCCACCAAGCCGCGCGTGGTGCAATGAACTTCCACGTGATGTTGTGTCGTGAAAGGTACTGACAAGTCTTCGTATCGGAAACGGTAGCCCATAGTCCCGCCAATTCTCGATTTGCACAGTGGAATGTCTGGGCATTGTCAGAATAGATAGTGTGTGGAATGCCACGTCTCGCCACAAACCGCTGCAGTGCTTGCAGAAACTTGTCAGTGCTCATATCTCGGCAAAGTTCTAAGTGAAGAGCTCGGGTCGTTGCGCACATGAAGAGCGTGATGTAGCACTTTTTAGTTGTATGACCTTCCCTTACGTATAATGGTCCAGCAAAGTCAATGCCTGTTACTGCAAAGGCCTTCTGTGGAATGACACGCTGTGGAGGGAGTTGCGCCTCAAGTACTTGACTGGGACGATTTCGGTCCATTTTGCAAGGAAGGCAGCGATATAGTATCTTCTTGATGGCACGACGAGCACGCAGTATCCAGAAGGTCATCCGAAGGTCTGAAAGAACAATTCGCACTCCCAAGTGATGGAGGCGGATGTGTGTGTCTCTGATCATAAGTTGTGTAAAGTGATGGTCGCCATCGGGAATTATGGGATGCCTCTGCTGGTGAGTAATGTTAGCACTCTCCAGTCGCCCTCCAAGCCACAGAACACCGTCTTCTAGAAAGGGGTTGTAGCATCGTAGTTTGGATCGTACCGGAAGAGGGACGTTGGATTGTAGAGCTCCAAGTTCACCAGGAAAGCAGTCTTTCTGCACGACCATTATCCAGTAGGTACGCGACGCAGTAAGTTCTTGAGCAGTGAGTTCCCCGTTTTCGTGGTCTTTGTGGCAAAGGAATCGCGTCAGACGAAGTACCCAAGCTGTAACGCGTAGAAGGCGCGTGTAGGAACTGAACTGGGTGGAGTCTATGATCGATTCTGGCAAATCGACGCGAAGGACAGTCTGCACAGTGTTCTTTGTATCTGGGAGTGATGGAAGCAATGGTGCGTCATGTGTTCTAGATATCACAAAGTAATATTAGTTAGTATAATTTTCAATTGCTCATCAGTATGATGGTGTAAGGTAATGGCGTCTCCAAATGTAGCTCGTTGGTAGCTTGCCCAATACTGTTGGTCGTTCTTCCTCGTGTGTGAAGCTAGTCCGTAGTGTAGACTGCTGGCTTAAACTATTCACCACTATTAAGTAATTCTCACTAGCACTTAAAATCGGAGTTTTCGGCACCAAGTGTGGGATATTATAGCGTGAAGTTAGGAAGAACAACACCGTGACATTCACTATTTTATTCCATTAGCAACTACAACATAACTCCGCCTGCGGCAACCATGGGGTGGATTGAGTAGCTCCATGGGTGTCGTTGCCGGTCCCAAGCCCGAAGAAAGGAGGAGGGTTAGGGAGACCAGTCTCAACTCTCCCTGTAAAGAATTTGTGAGAGACATAGCAGACCATCTAGCTATAATGGCATGTGCTTAGGCCATAAGGTGGCAGCCCCACTAAAGCACTCGGGGACTGTGGGCTAACAACCTGCATCTCTTAAAATTTATTGTTAAAGAAACTTCAAGAAGCAAAAGCCGGACGGACAACAAGTTGACAACCTTTGGAATGGGAGAAGTGAAGGCAATGGCACGCAACCGAGTCCGATGGCGATGCTTCGTTGAAGCCCTATGTTCCAGCGATGCGAACAACAGGACTTAAGTCAAGTCAACTACAACATACAACACACTCTAGCGGCACGTTACATAAACACATTGTCCTTGTTTCATTCCCCAACAAGAAGACTGCAGTAACAAAGAGACCGTCCAGAATGTTCGTGACCTAACTAGTGATGGAATTCTCGAGAAGTTGTGAATCCTGGACTGCTCTGGAAACATCCAGAGTCACCAGCCTCGCTATATAAGCGACCTGGCCAACGAGGGGAGTGAGTTTTTTGAGGACTGTGTTTTCTGAGCGAATGGGTGTGTTCCACTGTGCGACAGAGGATTATTGCAGTGAAGTGCTGTGAGGATTGCGAAATCCAGTGAACTGTTCCCTAGCCTGAGGACAGCGAAACAGTGTGAACTCAAGGAAGTGTGCAGGTAGAACATGTGAGTGACAGACTGAGGCTTATTGACAAGAGTACAGTTATTTCTAGCCAGCGCACGGGACCACCTCATTAGGAGGGATTAACTTCTGTGAGTGAGTGAAAGAGTGAGTGTACTCCATAAGGGAACGAACTTGACTAGGACTGCTAATTGGTTTCTGAGTGTTTATTGTGTGGTGTATTCTAACTTGCTAGACCTGCAATAAAACTTATATTTCTTTAAGGGCCAATTGTGTTGTGCTTTCTACCTACTGTGATCCAATTTAACGAACGTGCTACTAGGGCTAACACGTAACACTATTAAATGTGAGACTGCTCACGTACAAGATGATGCCGAATTTTCCGGCTATGTTCCGCATTTCGCAAAACTTCGTAAAAATACCCCACATGGGTTAAAAATTGACCCGGCACGTCTGTCTCGCGCAGTCTACTGACGATATACTGTTTCTCCGCACAAGATTGAAGTGATACTTCCTCGGAGGACGATGATATAGAAGTGAACTTCCTCTCAGACTTGACCTGTCCAAGTAGACTTCGCCCGGGGGTTAATCAGCACCCTCTACGTCTCTTGTTATACCGGAACTATTTCTTGAGTCAAAAGGTCGACTTCTCTCATAACGTGCTCATGATAACCTCGGCCCACTTGCCGCTCACTTCCGTTATATAATTAAATAAATTCTAGCACACAGGACGCTCCAAACATTAAATTCCCAATTCTCAGCTTATATGGGTTCCTTCCTCACGTATTTTCGGCGCTCATTTCCTTCCCTTGCATCGTCTCTTTCTTCTCCCTGTCATGTGGTGTTGCCAGATCTCTCGGAGCCATGCGATATCGGTGACAAATCCCCATCAACCAGAAATAATAATAAGCGTGCACCGTCTCAATTATTATTTTGTTGGGTTTACAACGAACCTCACCATAAACTCAATATCGCATGCTTATCTTCCTCTGTGGTGTCTTTTTCTTGAAACGGTAGCTCCATCCATCCCTCTCTTCTTCTGTTTTCTTCCTTCCTTTTGTCTTCATGTCTCCTATCATCATCAGTTACGCTGTGAATGGCTTGGATTTGGACGGTCATGGCATCTGGACGTAAATCGTTATTATTGCCTATAATAACATTTTCACTAAAGCAAACTGGGTACTAAATAAGATAGTTTCCTGAAGAGGTTATTTTATTTATTTATCGTATGGCTTTTAGTGCCGGGAGTGTCCGAGGACATGTTCGGCTCGCCTGAGTCTGTAGCTGCTTCCAGCGGACACCCTAAAGGGCGAGCTACAAGTTCCGTTCAATTTCAAGTAGTTCCAACTTTCGCCACCAGATATCAATGATACCTAGTGGTGAACGTTGGAACTTTGATAGAGCGTTCTGACGAAATCTAACCTAACAAATTTTGCTTTACACAAGTTTAGTCTGTGAAAGGATCTTTAACATGCCATAAATCTATGACATGGGACCGCCGGCTTTACTTCCCCTCCGAAGGAAGGCATACTGAAGGATTTTTAACGCTCTTAAAAAATCCGACGACTTCGGCCGGGTTTGAACCCGCTATCTTGGGCATAGCAGTTCAGTATGCTACCGACTACGCCACCGAAGCCGCTCCTGAAGAGGTGACAACTCAATATATTCAGCGAGTGTTACCTTGTCTTCTTCTTTACATATCCTATGATATAAATATATTCCGGAAGATGTAGAATTATATATATAAGTTGAATTACCCCCACTAACGTAATTAGGAACTCAATGACTGAGTTAAAATCTGTCGTGCAGCCCATGCTGACAAATGACACTCTGTATTATCGATGTCTTCTTCTCGGCGATAATCCTTCCTTCAGGTTTTTAGATCAGCGGTTTTTGACCATGGTTCTCACACCCTTAGTTCTTGCTATCATTTTGTAAATGCCTGTTTCGGCAATTATATGTAAGCACTTTTCACACATTCGAATGATCCATCATATAGTACACATGATTGCGTATTTTCATCTGAAACTGAATATGGACTAAACCCCGAAAACTGTTCTGTCGAAATCCATAATAACGTATTTTACGGTTACGACAACAACGATCTGTAAGGGGTTCTCAACAATTTGGGGGGCCGATAACCTAGATGTTAGGCCCCTTAAAACAACAATTATCATCATTATCAACAATTTGAACGTAAACTCACGCAAATCTCATGGGATTTTGCCGTATCTGTTGCGGGTTTTCATCGCTGTGTACCCCAAGTTATACTCGTCAACAGGCTTTGGATACACACTGCCTGGACCTCCACTCAGACCATGCACTATGTCCCATATACACCATAAAGAACATCTTACTACTTTAGTTAATTATCGTTGCTTTAACCCTCAGTTGATATCATGTACGTTTGTAAGGTAGTTGATATCACGGTGTCCATCAGACATCATATATTAAATTAAATTAAACCATCCGTTCGTACTTTTTGTTGTTTATGGAGCTTATATCATTTGTACATAAATTTTCATGCATACTACAGCAGATACTTGAAGAAAAAATACAACTCTAGGAGGAGGTAACAAATTACTAAAATTATGCACCAAGAATATGGGCCCTCCTACTTTTCTCAAAACCCTACAAAAATTAGTTTATTACTATTTATCAGTTAAGTCAGTCTTTTATAAGGAGCCTAGAATAAGAATAAAAATAAAATAATGGAAAACTCAAAACGAAACATGACCTAAATATTTGTGTCCAAAATCCATGAGCACACATTACACGGTACACTATTTATATATTTATTAGTTGTAAATAACTAAAAATTCAACGGCTCAAAAGCTCAAATGTGAGTAGGAAACGATTATAGACATTAACACACATTGATAGGTCCTTTCGTAATGCGGATCACTTCATTGATCATCTCTTCTAAAACAGTTTAAAAACTTTGTTTGATTTGCTCTCAGAACTCGCCGAGATGGTGGCTCTATATTATAGTCATTAATGACAAAGCATTGCCAGTAACGAAAATGTTATATTTCACCACAATAAATACGTACTGAACAATAGAATTGGTTCACGAACGTCAGTCAGTTAGTTATTGTTGTTTTAAAGGGCGGAACTACGAGGTCATCTGCCCCTGAACGTCAGTCATTGAACTAGTATCATGCGTTTGTGAGACGATTTTACTACGCATGAACTGAAGATCACAAATAATCCAATTGAAAGGTACACACAGAGAGAAAGCATTAGGGTTTCGAAAGGGGAATTTACGGTCTTGAGAAACATTCGCAGCCGTACCTAAGGCGTATGATGCCAAATGGACGGTACAGTGATGTCATCTGCTCCGAATCGTACTACTTTGCTGGGGGAACTAAGAGCTCTCTAAACATTACCTCTTACCTATAGAGGTACTAAATGAGGTACTGCCCCCGAAAAATGAATTATTTGGGGCTAAAATGAGTTTATTTTTGAAGCCCATGATATAATTTAACGTGGCAATATAAATCCTGGAACTTGACACAAACGAGTCGTGTTACTGTGTTGAGCAAGGAGGGAGATCGCATCACGTGATATGTTGCGCAATAGAATATTCTAGAAGCTTGAACATGACCTAGCAACAGTGGAATTGCTACGGATGGTGATTAAATATTGTTATAAAATATATCTTTGGATATAAGCCCACAGCCAATAAGAAGAGGTCTTATGGAAGACGGGATTACCTTCAACTAAATTAGATGGAGACTTATTGCATTAGGCCACAAGAAAGTTATTTTATTCATTGGTCATAAGAAGAAAATTAGGAGAAAATATTACAGATACTTTGAAAGGCGACGAAAGGATGAAATACTCCGTAATAAGCATTTTTCAAGTGCGCGCTAAATTTCTGGGGGGAACAGAAATGGCGGCCGGAATTGTTGACTTGGAGAGGGGACGCCAAGCAACAGAGTTCTCTTTCCTGCAAAGTTTGAGGAGTGCAGACGTCTATTCCGGTAGAGTTGTATTCCCGAAGGTCTTAGCCGAGTGCGGTGTTTCAACCACTCGTGGAGATAGCGACGATAGAGGGTAGGTATTGGAGATCGTCCGTGCTTTCGATTTGAGTGAAGTTGCGAAGAGTCTTAAGATTGCAATAACTAACTATTATTTGAGAATAGAACAAAGCAATTTAGTACAGAATATATTTCCAAGCTCATAGTAGTATATTAGAAAATTTTAGCGTCAACGTAGGAAGATTTTAATAGATATTGCCTTTTTAGAAGTGCAGAAGAAAAGTGACGGACTCAATAACTGAAGAGCATTTTAGTTTCAACAAGATTGCAGGTAACGCAGATGCACTTTATGAAGTTCATGTGTGTAACAATGATTGACTTTAACATTGGAGCAGTATATTGTTGTACCAGAACTATGACTGTTTATATTCAGCAAGTGGAAATATTATTCAATATACATAATAAGTTTGAGATGATGAACTAAGGACTTATATACGCCAGGGATATATTTGCAACAGGGTAATAGATGCAACATGGAGCTTCGAAAATAAGATTACTCTTGAATGTCAACGAATTAAGTATACATGAAACGTTATGCACAACTACATCTCGTGCATTAGCGTATTTCATGAACTTGAACATAACATCTTCGAGCTACATAAATATTTCATAGAATATCTTTACGAATATTTTATTAACGTGTGAGGTCCAACACTTCCATTACGAATTTATTTGTAACTATGAAGCTGAACCTACAATATTGCTCGATAATGACATGGAAACTCTATCAAAGACGGAGAACGAAGATTATTCAGAGGAAAAGTCAAGATGCCAGGGTGGACCCGGCAACAATGAAGATCGATGAACGAGAAATTGCAGTTCGATTCCAGACGGAGCTTGATGTTTGCCGGAGAGGAATTCCTTCCTTTTCCGAGGTCGTTGGTTTGAGGGAGCAGACTGGGGTCCAAGTTAGTTTCTTGGAGGAGGAACCATCTAAGTATTTCATAATACTGAACCAGAACATCGAGAAGTCTTCTGTCAAGGTAGAAGTGTACATTATTATGTAGTTAGAGCATTATAGTGACATTCGGAGCAAACCTTTCTCCATATCTCGATATATATTTGTACCTAATGTATGTAACAAAATTTTATTCTACAAGATCATGTGAGGTGATAGATTTTCGTCATTTTCACATAGGTATTCTACGATTCAGTTTCTAAACTGAGATGTTAAATTTGTTTATGGAATTAGTATTCCAGTTATTTTTATTGAAGATCAGCAATTTTCATTTTCGACGTGTTTCAATTCATTTTGAATTAAGGATTCAGACAATTTGTCTAGGATGCCAATTAAATTCTTTTGAAGTAATTTAATTTGAGCATCTTATTTGTAACGAAGAAACTTCAAGAACTATTCGTCATGAATACGATAGGAAGTCATATACTCATAGACATTCTTTGTATAGAATGGAGACACATTCCGGAATTGACAATCTTTACTTTAGTAGAGAAAGCTTGGATCTTTCCGACGTTAGGGAATTCAAAGCTAGTCTATCTTAGTCGAGATTGATTTTTATCGGACTCTTAAATAACATTTGAGGTTATTTATACACAATATGTAATGTCACGTCATATTTTGGGCGTAATATTGCAAGACGTGTAACTTTGAAACCAGATAAGTACGGTGGAACATTATTGTATTTTTATTGAATGTACAGTATATGTAAAAGTTTAGTCGATATCCAAGTAACATTTTTAAAGTAAACTCATGGAGGTCATTCACGTTATGTCTAAGGTCGTCATTATGAACAAAGGTAACGTATGAGAACAGATGTAGCTGTTCAAGATGCCAGCGGTTGATTGTTGCAACGCTGAGGAAAATGCCAATAATTGGAAATGCTAGTTTTGTAGAAGAGATGTTGGTAACAATTATTTTGTGTAATAGAATTATTCAATAAGCAGTAAATGAGATTGGATTTCCGTATACAGAGGTATACGAGACTTTATAGAGAAATGTTTGTGTAATTGCAAGGCAGTTTTCCGCATTAAGTCATCTTGTTGAGTTATGCCGGAACATTTAGCACTATTTGTGTTTAAATATATTATGGCTCAACGGACAATGCATATTTTCTTATGAAAATTGTATATTCAATGCCAAGGTAAGGTTATAATTGCTTTGGAATGGAGTTTCGACTCCCATAGTGCACTGGCTTGCTCGTGACGCGGATACACATGTATCAAATACGTCTTGCAATGGCCTTCCCAGTGTGCACTAGACAGTGTCTTGGTGAGGTGTGCTTTAACCAACTGAAGAGCCCAATAGCACACCGGGGCGAAACACTGTCATCTTGTTGAGTTATGCCGGAACATTTAGCACTATTTGTGTTTAAATATATTATGGCTCAACGGACAATGCATATTTTCTTATGAAAATTGTATAAGACTATTTTTGGTAAGAATTTGGCATTATCGAAATGGAATCGAGTTAAGAACTCCGGTATCTGAAAACATGACTTAGATAAGAAGACAGGAGCGTTAATGAGCGGAAATTAAGTGTGAAGAGTGGTATCAACTTCTGTTATATAATACTAATTATTAACTTTTTACTAAACATGGACTAGCAGGTACCCGCAGCTTCGCTTGCGTCATAGTCGTGTCATATTGTTATTCAATGAAATGCAGGTTTAACCCCGTTAACACCCCTTTAGAACCCGAATATCCAAAAATCTCTCCTTAGTAGACGTTTTCGACACACAACAAACATATTCCCAAAATATCATTTTTCTAACTTGAATAGTTTTGGTTGGTCGATGAGAGTGAACATCCAACAATCCTCCCTTAGTCTGCGTTTTTCTTCCAGAATTTCACCCCTCCCCATAGGCCCCTTAAATTGGATTTATGAAAAAACGGTCGAACACCTATTTATTTTAATTATTTATTTATTCTTAAGCTGATTGATTTCCTCCGAGTTTCAAACTCCTCGCCTATGTCGTTTAAGAGATACACGCTCCGTTAGGAATCTTTCAACCCCCACTTTTCATCCCTTTCACCTCATAATATACACCACATCGAAAAACGATTAGACATGTGTCAGCTTATTTTAATGATTAGTGTATATGCCAAGTATCACATCCCCAAATGAAACCACTCGTGAGATATTGTTATTCAATGAAATGCACGTTTACCCCCTTAACACCTATTTAGAACTTGAATATCCAAAACTCTTTCCTTAGTGGACGTTTTCGACATACAAGGAACATATCCACAAAATTTCATGTTTCTAACTTCAATAATTTTGGCTGGGCGATGATTAGCGAGTGAGTCAGTCAGGACATTTTCTTTCATGAACCCCTTAAATTGGATTTATGAAAAAAAATCGATCGAACACCTATTTACTTATTTTAAGCTGTTTTTCCTCCTGAGTTTGATGAATGAGTAAGTGAGTCAATCAGTTAGGACACTTTCTTTCCTGTTTTTTTTTTCTTTCAAGAACTTCACCCCTCCGCATGGGCCCCTTAAATAGGATTTATGAAGAAACGGTCGAACACCTATTTACTTATTTTTTAAGCTGCATGAGATATCGTTATTCAATGAAATGCACGTTTACCCCCTTAACACCTCTTTAAAACCCAAATAAACAAAAATCCTTCCTTAATTGACGTTTTCGACATACAGCGAACATATTCCCAAAATTTCATGATTCCAACTTTAATAGTTTTTGCTGGACGTGATGAGTGAGTGAGTCAGTCAGGACATATTCTTTCAATTATTTTTACCAGAATTTAACCCCTCTCCATGGGCCCCTTAAATTGGATTTATGAAAATACGCTTGAACACCTATTAACTTATTTTTAAGCTGTCTTTTTCCCCTGAGTTTGATGAGTGAGTTAGTCAGTCAGTTAGGACACTTTCTCTCCTTTTCCCCCCAGAATTTCACCCCACCCCATTGGTCCCTTAAATTAAATTTATGAAAAAACGGTCGAACAGCGATTTACTAATTTTTTCAACTGATTTTTTTCGCTGAGTTTCAAATTTCTCGCCTATGTTATTTAAGAGATAGGCCTACACGCTCCGTTAGGAATCCTTCGACCCCCACTTTTCACCCCTTTCACCTCATAATAACACACCACATCGATAAACCTTAGACACATGTCTGCTTATTAGCCTACTTTTCACATTTTGCAAAAATGAGGAAAAAGTAGACTTATGAGATCGATCCGGGAAAATGTGTGTCTGTCTGTCCTTCTGTCTGTCTGTCTGTCTGTCTGTCTGTCTGAGTGTGTGTGTCCCCCCCTCCTATCAACTCCTAAACGGCTGCAGCAATCAAAACCAAATTTAGAATGAGTAAAGATGTGCACCGGAATATCCCACGTCCATATTTGAAAATGATGTCAGTGCTACCAACTGCTGAAAAAACGCACTAGAAATTTGAGCTCCATGTTGGATATCTTGCAAGGTATGCATGGGAGCTATTCCAAAATTGGCACACATGTAGATAAGACTATTTCAGTTTAATTTCCAGGAGGCCAACCAAGACAGTGTTGCCAGAATAATTTTAAGCCTCTTGATATGTCCAATGTTTAAATGCATATAACTTCTACACTATCAATTGGATTTCAACCAAATTTTGTATGTAATATCTGTATATAAACAGATATGACTGAGCGTATTCTTAAGAGCCACCAGGGCTGCCAACTGTTAATAATTGCTCTCTCTATTTTTTTTATCCAAATACCAATATATCAGAAAGTATGCAAGCCAACAGCTTTAAACTATGCACACGTATATTCTGACATTTTAGGTTAATTTGGAGCAACTTATATACGTCAGTTCTACCAACATGATTATAAGCATGATGATAGTACCAATTTTTAAATACATGTAACTTCTATACTATCAGTTGGATTTCAACCAAATTTCGTATGTGCTATGGGTACCATAACAGATATGACTATGAGTATTGTTAAGAGCAATCAGGGCTGCCAACTGTTAATAAATGCTGTATATATTTTTTAAACCCTAATATCAATATATCAGAAAGTATGCAAGTCAACAGCTCTATACTTTGCACACGTATAGCACCTGACATTCTAGATTAATTTGGAGTAATTAATACAAGGCAGTGCTGCCAACATGATTCTATGCCTGCTGATATGTCCAATTTTAAAATACATGTAACTTCTATACTAACAAATGGATTTCATCCAAAATTGGCACAACAAGATATAATATTTCAGATTATTTCTGACCAGCACACGCATGACATTGTTGGCAACATGCTTTTACGCGTGCTGATTGATCCAGTGTCTAACTGCATGCAACGTCCATTGGACTTCAACCAAATTTTGTATTCTGTACCTAAAGAGAGGGAACTAAGAATATATTCAGTCACCAGGGCTGCCAACTGTAGTTCTCTATTAGACTACATTATACCCAAGGCTAGTAAACTACAGAGGTTGCCTCAATATGGAGCTCTTAGGCGAGGGGATCGCGGAGGGAAGGGAAAGGACGTGACGTCACACGTTTCCTCGTTGCGCGCGAGGCGCGAGATATGCAAGGAAAGTCAGCTTTCCCACACATTATATTCTATGGATTGCAGTGGTTTAAACACGTGTTTTAAGCCCTTTTGTTTATAATCATGCCAGGTCAAAGATATGCTGTGGCAGTTTGTCACAGTTATTATAAAGTTGTCGTTTTTTACGATGCCTAAAGACGCATGCATTCGCAATCAGTGGATTGCTGCATGTAAGCGAAAATATCATTGCAACCCTCAAACATAGGATAATTATGTTCCCTCCACTTTAAGAGTGAAGACTTCGAATTAGACTACAGGGTCGAATTGCTTAATATAAAGCTAAGATTCCCAAGGAATCTAAAACCAAATGGTAAGTGAGCCTAGCTGGCCTACTCTTTAAGTTTTGATGACCTGCTAGGATGATTTTAAAGCTGTTAATATTTTTGTCATATATCGTACATGTTATCAGGGGCGTATATACAATTTTTTTCGAGGGGGGGGGGGGGCTGACTATCGTGGAAAATTGTGAGTACTTAATGAATTTTCTATTATAGCCTATGGAGTATGAATGGAAAATATCTAAATGGGCTACTTGTCAATTTATAAAGCAGAAACGTAAACACTCATTTCTTTTACAAATTGATAATTATTTCTTAAAAGTAGACTACTGTGAAATACATTGTATGTTGTACCCAAGTTGGCTTTTCTCGGTGTGGGGGGGGATCTGGAGCGCCCTCAGCCCCCCCCCTTTCCCCTTATATACGCCCATGCATGGTATTTTGTTTTTGGTCTAGATGGAAAATTTCATGAGTAATTCTCTTTGCATTGGTAAAAATTCTTTGAAAATATTCCAGAAACAGTCATCATTTCAATAAAATCCCTTCAACTTCTGTACCAAGATATGGCCCGTAGGCGTAATACAAAGTACATTCTCACACATAGGCTAAATCAAGATGTACTGGAAACCCTCTTTTCACAATTGCGAACCCGTGGTGGCTTACACGATCATCCTTCTTCCCTTAACTGCATTTACAGACTGAGGATGATTATTTTAGGAAAACTCCAGAAGTTGTTCAAAAGCAAACAAACGCTGCTGATCCAGATTCAGATGAATATGCAGTTGTTAAAGCACTAAACAAAGCTGGCACAGTGTCTGAATCAAGTAACGTGCTTCCAGAACGAACCTTAGGGAGCAATGTGCAACCTGCGTCCTTCATTGTCAATATCATGGAACAAAGTGAGGAAGATGGCAAGGCTTATGTTGCAGGTTATGTAGCCCACAAGTTCCAAGATAAATTTCCACAACTTGGGAACTTAACCTATGGAATGCAAACTCAACACGATTATGCATTACCAACCTGGATTAAACACTTGTCATACAGTGGTATGACCGATCCCTCATAAACTTGGCTAAACCAGTTCCGGCACATTTCAGCAAAATTCGTCACATTTCACGGAAAATACGGATTTCAATGAGGCAAGAACGTTCTAAGAAGAACGAAAGATTTTGTGTAGAGAGAAGTTCCTGATGTACCGTCTGGTGGGGTTGAGTCAGCTGTGATAACAATTTTCTTCATCAGAATGAAACATTCCAATTCTATCTTGCATAAGAAGTGGTTATTGGAAGTCACTAACACCCACGATACTGCTACCGAGTCTAGGCGAATTTCCAAGAAATTCAAGAAGATCACAACAAAAAATGTAAGTAGGCTACATTCTGTTATTTTATCACCCATTTACCAAAAATTTCATGAGAATAAACTGTTCTTTGCGTACTCAACAGCTGATGTTGACAGTTTCGTTACGTTCCCCACATGGCGCGTTTGGTATCTTGTGACGTAATCCGCCTTGTGAGCGTTGATTGGTGAGTGAAAATTGAGGCAACCTCTGTAGTTTATAAGCCTTGCATTATACCAGGTATATTTTGAACTAATTAGATATTTCGATATTACCAACTTAATTTCGTCATTATTCTAGATAGGTTCATATTCTGTAGAATAATCATTGGCATGAAAAGTAGGCTGTATAGTTCTTCACGGAACTTCTTGTTTTTAATGATTAGTTTATATGCCGAATATCACATCCACAAATGAAACCACTCGTGAGATACTGTTATTCAATGAAATGCAGGTTTATACCCCTTAAGACCCCTTTAGAATCTGAATATCCAAAAAAAAAACCTTAGTGCACGGTTTTGACATACAACGGACATATCCCCAAAACGCCATGTCTCCAACTTCAATAATTTTGGCTGGGCGATGATGATTGAGTGAATGAGTCAGGACATTTTCTTTCAATTTTTTTTTCATAATTTCACCCCTCCCAATGAACCCCATAAATTTGATTTATGAAGAAAAAAACCTGTCGATCACATATTTACTTATTTTTAAGCAGTTTTCCCCCTGAGTTTGAAGAGTGAGTGAGTCAATCGGTTACGACACTTTCTTTCCTGTTTTTAGCCTATTTTCAATTTTGAAAAAATAGGCTTATGAGATCACCTTTTGTCCGTGTGTGTGTGCGTGTGTGTGTGTGTGTGTGTGTGAGGTGTGTGTGTGACCCCCCCCCCTAATAAAATCTAAACGGCTGGAGCGATTTCAATGAAACTCAGTAAGTTCATAGCACTATCCCCGGCGACCTCAACCGTGCCCTTCGAATTTTGTTACGTCTCACCAATCCAACATGGCGGCTGTGCGAAATATTTCACTAGCATTCAATATCTCCGAAACTATTACCGATGTCGCCATGAAATTGTGTACGGTGATAAAGGGTACTACTAGAAGTTCACCTATGAGACTTTCAAAAACCTGGTGACTACAAAACCAACATGGCGGCCAAGCGAAGTTGAGACTTTTAAATAGACTTTTCTCACGATTTAACTATCCAAACGTAATGAAACTTGGTACAGCAAATGTTTATACACATTGTAATGCACTGGAGTCTAATTTAGTTCGATTGTTTACATAACCTCGAAATGGCGGCTGTGCGAAATATTTCACTGACGTTCTATATCTCCGAAACTATTACAGATATCACCCTGCAATTTTGTACGGTGATAAAGGGTACTGATACAAGTTTACCTATGTATATTTCATAAACCTGTAAAGTACTAAACGAACATGGCGACCAAGCGAATTTGAAATATTTTAATAGACTTTTCTCGTGATTTAACTCTCTGAGCGCTGTGAAATGTGGTACAGTAAATGATTTTGCAGATTGTAATGCACTGCCATCTAATTTAATTCAATTGTTTACATAACCTCAAGATGGCGGCTGTGCGAAATTTTAAAATTAAGTTTTTATTTCTTGTGTCGTAATCATGCGATCGAAGTGAAAGTTTGAATAATGAACCTAGGCAATAATTGTCCTTGAATGGTACATAACTCTATGGCCTATACATATAACAATCCTAAATGGCGAGCTTCAGAAATATTTAGACGGTTCTCAATATCTATGAATCTTTTACAGCAACCAAACTGATTTTTTTTATGTTCATAGAGACTATGAACATATGTTCACCTATAGGACTTTCAGTAACCTGGTGAGCACAAATCCAACATGGTGGCGACGCGAAGTATAAATATTTAAATGGACGTATCTCGCGAATTAACTATCCGAGTGCCATGAAAAGTTGCACGTTATATGCGTATACAAATGTTGATCCACTGGCATCTAATTTATTACAATTGTTTGCATAATCACAAGATGGCTGCTGTGCGTAATTTTAGAATCTCGTTTTTACTTCTTGTGTTCTAATCATGCGATTGCAGTTTGAATACCACACGTACACAATAATCTTAATGTAATAGTACAAAAATAAAAATCCAACCTGGCGACCATCTGAAATATTTAGACGGTTCTCAATATCTACGAATCTGTTACAGCAATTAAACTGAAATTTTGTATGTTGATAGAGGCAATTAACATGAGAAGGATATATGAAAATAGGCTGTATAGTTCTTCACGGAACTACTAGTTTTTTTCCAGAACATCACCCCTCCCCATGGGCCACTTAAATTGGATTTATGAAAAAAAAAAACGGTCGAGCACCTATTTATTTATTTATTTTTAAGCTGATTTTTTTCCGCTGAGTTTCAAACTCCTCGCCTATGTCGTTAAAGAGATAACACGCTCCGTTAGGAATCCTTCAACCCCCACCTTTCACCCCTTTCATCTCATAATATACACCACATCGAAAAACCCTCAGACACATGTCTTCTTATTAGCCTACTTTCGATTTTTGCAAGAAATTAAAGTAGACTTATGATATCAACACAGGGCGAAAAGAGTGTGTCTGTCTGTGTGTGTGTATGTGTGTGCGTGAGTCTGTCTGTGTGTGTGTGTGTGTGTGAGTGTGTGTACTCTGAATGTCTGTCCCCCCCCCCCCTATCAATTCGAACACGGTGAAAGCGAATTGAACGAAATTTTGTACAAAGGTAGCACTAGCAAAGGACACCTCAGTGTCATGTTTTATATCGTCGCCATCTTGACGGAAACGTAATGGCGGCCACACAAATGTTCAAAGCTTAAATCAAATTACGACTAACCTAATCATCCGATCTCTACCAAATTTTGCAACAACATACCCTTATGGAGGAAGCATCCTTTAACCAAATTAATAGGTCATTAGCGTAATAGTTTGCGGATGGCGGCCATCTTTGTGTCAAAATCGATTCCCCCTATTAATTCGATCACGGTGAAACCGAATGGAACGAAATTTGATACCGAGGTAGCACTAGGAATGGGCACCTCAGTGTCATGTTTTATATCGCCGCCATCTTGACGGAAACGTAATGGCGGCCACACAAATGTTCAAAGCTTAAATCAAATTACGACTAACCTAATCATCCGATCTCTACCAAATTTTGCATCAACATACCTTTATGAAGGAAGCATCCTTTGACCAAATTAATCGGTCATTAGCCTGATATTTTGCTGATGGCGGCCATCTATGTGTGAAAATCAATTCCCCCTATTAATTCAAACATGGTGAAACCGAATGGAACGAAATTTGGTACAGAGGTAGCACTAGCGAAGGGCACCTCAGTGTCATGTCTAAATATCGCCGCCATCTTGACAGAAACGTAATGGTGGCCACACAAATGTTCAAAGCTTAAATCAAATTACGACTAACATAAATATCCGATCTCTACCAAATTTTGCAACAACATACCTTTATGGACGGACCATTCTTTGACCAATCTAATAGGTCATTAGCCTAATAGTTTGCGGATGGCGACCATCATTGTGTAAAAATCAATTCCCCCTATTAATTCGATCACGGTGAAACCGAATGGAACGAAATTTGGTACAGAGGTAGCACTAGCAAAGGGCACCTCATTGTCAAGTTTTATATCGCCGCCATCTTGACGGAAACGTAATGGCGGCCACACAAATGTTCGAAGCTTAAATCAAATTACGATTAACCTAATCATCCGATCTCTACCAAATTTTGCATGAACATACCTTTATGGAGGGAGCATCCTTTGACCAAACTAATCGGTCATTAGCCTGATATTTTGCTGATGGCGGCCATCTTTGTGTGAAAATCAATTCCCCTATTAATTCGAACACGGTGAAACCGAATGGAACGAAATTTGGTACAGAGGTAACACTAGCAAAGGGCACCTCAGTGTCATGTTTTATATCACCGCCATCTTGACGGAAACGTAATCGCGGCCACCCAAATATTAAAAGCTAAAATGTAATTACGACCAACCTAATAATCTAGTCTCCACCTAATTTTGCAACAACATATCTTTATGTGGGAAGCATATTCTGACCAAACTGCAAGATCATCAGCCCAATAGTTTGCAGATGGTGGCCAAGTATGTGTGCAAATCGATTACCCCTATCAATTCAAACACGGTGAAACCGAATTGAACGAAATTTGGTACAGAGGTAGCACTAGCAAAGGGCGCCTCAGTGTCATGTTTTATATCACCGCCATCTTGACGGAAACGGAATGACGGCCACCCAAATGTTAAAAGCTTAAATCAAATTACGACCATCCTAATAATTTGACCTCTACAGGCTGGACGTTTGTTTTAGACGAGTGAAAAATCTTAATGGAAGCCTGGAGGCGAGTTACTACAGTACCTGTGTTGTTGTCACCTGTCCCATGCAGTCCGATGATTGACGAAGCTATCTGACACTACTGCTGAAGTACAGTCATTGGCAAATATAATCGCGTTCTGTTCGTAACTATGTAACGTGTACTTCCGCGTCACACACTACTTAGACGTCGACTGTACTGTCTCCACAGTGGTGTCGTCACGAGATCAAGTCTTGAATTCCATTACATCAGACCGTTGATGACAAATGTGAAGCGATAGGGTGACAGAGTGACTCTACAGGCTCACCCACAAGCTTCAAGGTTAAGGGCAATCGTCTAAAACAAACGTCCGGCCTGTACCAGATTTTGCAACAACATGCCTTTTTGTGGAAAGCATCTTATGACTGACTACAAGGTCATCAGCCCAATAGTTTGCAAATAGCGGCCATGTATGTGTGCAAATCCATTCTCCATATCAATTCACACACGGTGAAACCGAATTGAATGATTTTTTTTTACAGAGGTAGCACTAGCAAAGGGCACCTCATATTCATGTTTAATATCCCTATAGCACGTTGTATTTCAACAAGCTACTACAACCAACATTCAATTATACTCCTTGAAAAGGACAAAGAGTTGTAACAATACCCATGCATTTAGGAGAAAGTAGGCTATATGTTTTTTATTGAACATCTTGTTTTTAATGATGAGTTTATATGCCGAGTATCACATCCCCCAATGAAACCAATTGGGAGATATTGCTATTCAATGAAATGCAGGTCTACCCCCTTAACACCCCTTTAGAACCTGAATATCAGAAAATCCTTCCTTAGTGGGTGTTTGTGGCCCTTGAGGAAGCTGCATACCAAAATTCCATTCAATTTTGGCTGGGAGATGATGAGTGAGTGAGTGAGTCAGGACATTTTTTTCAATTTTCTTTTTTCAGAAATTCACCCCTCCCCATTAACCCCTTAAATTTGATTTATGAAAAAAAAACTGTCGAACAGCTATTTACTTATTTTTAAGCAGTTTATTTCCTGAGTTTGATGAGTGCGTCAGTCAGTCAATCAGTTAGGACACTTTCCTTCCTGTTTTTCCCCCAGAATTTCACCCCTCCCTATGGGCCCCTTAAATTTAATTTATGAAGAAACGGTCAAACACCTATTTACTTATTTTTATGATGATTTTTTCCGCTGAGTTTCAAACTCCTCGCCTATGTCGTTAAAGTGATACACTCTCCGTTAGGAATCCTTCAACCCTCACCTTTCACCCCTTTCACCTCATAATATACACCACATCGAAAAACCCTCAGACATATTTCTTCTTATTTTTAATGATGAGTTTATATGCCGAGTATCACATCCCCCAATGAAACCAATCGGGAGATATTGCTATTCAATGAAATGAAGGTCTACGCCCTTAACACCCACTTAGAACCTGAATATCTAAAAATCCTTTCTTAGTGAGCGTCTGCGGCCTTTGCGGAAGCTGCTTACCAAATTTCATTCTAATCTGTTCGGAGGTTTCTGAGATTTCGTGATGAACGAATGAGTGAGTGAGTGAGTGGTATTTGACAAATACACACATCAAAAAAAGTTTTGCATCACCTCGGTTCCAAGAGTTCCGGAACCTTTAAATACAAAGGGAATAGAGATCAACACAAACAACATTTCAGCTCGTTTTATTGCTCATGAGACCCACACATTGCATGTTGTACCATCATACAGCTAGACTTTCAGCATTTGTGGTCCAGATTGCAGTACACACCACTACCTCTAATACCCAGTAGCACGTCCTCTTGCATTGATGCATGCCTGTATTCGTCGTGGCATACTATCCACAAGTTCATCAAGACACTGTTGGTCCAAATTGTCCCACTCCTCAACGACAATTCGGCGTAAATCTCTCAGAGTGGTTGGTGGGTCAAGACGTCCATAAACAGCCCTTTTCAACATATCCCAGGCATGTTCGATAGGGTTCATGTCTGGCGAACATGCTGGCCACTGTAGTCGAGCGATGTCGTTATCTTGAAGGAACGCATTCACAAGATGTGCACGATGAGGTCGAGAATTGTCGTCCATGAAGACAAATGCCTCTCCAATATTCTGCCGATATGGTTGCACTATGGGTCGGAGGATGTCATTCAGGTATCGTAAAGCCGTTTCGGAGCCTTCCATGACCACCAGTGGCGTACGTCGGCCCCACATAATGCCACCCCAAAACATCAGGGAACCACCACCTTGCTGCACTCGCTGGACAGTGTGTCTAAGACGTTCAGCCTGACCAGGGTGCCTCCAAACACGTCTCCGACGATTGTCTGGTTGAAGGCATATGCGACACTCATCGGTGAAGAGAACGTGATGCCAATTCCGTGGGGTCCATTCAGCATGTTGTTGGGCCCATCTGTACCGCGCTGCATGGTGTCGGGGTTGCAAAGCTGGACCTCGCCATGGACGTCGGGAGTGAAGTTGCGCATCATGCAGCCTATTGCGCACAGTTTGAGTTGAAACACGACGTCCTGTGGCTGAACGAAACGCATTATTCAACATGGTGGCATTGCTGTCAGGGTTCCTCCGAGCGGCAATCCGTAAGTAGCGGTCATCCACTACAGTAGTAGCCCTTGGGCGGCCTGAGCGAGGCCTGTCATCGACAGTTCCTGTATCTCTGTACCTCCTCCATGTCCGAACAACATCGCTTTGGTTCACTCTGAGACGCCTGGAAACTTCCCTTGTTGAGAGCCCTTCTTGACACAAAGTAACAATGCGGACGCGATCGAACTGCGGTATTGACCTTCTAGGCATGGTAGAACTACAGACAACATGAGCAGCGTACCTTCGTCCTGGTGGAATGACTGGAACTGATCGGCTGTCGTACCCCCTCCGTCTAATAGGCCCTGCTCATGCATGGTTGTTTACATCTTTGAGCAGTTTTAGTGACATCTATGAACAGTCAAAGGGACTGTATCTTGGATACAATATACACAGTCAACGTCTATATGCCGGAGATCTGGGAACCGAGGTGATGCAAAACTTTTTTTGATGTGTGTATATAGTAGATTTGAGTAAATACGTGTGTTGGATTTTTGTTGATTGAATACACTAGACTGATAATGACTACAATCCTAGATATGACATGGTGTAGTAGTATTTTGTAAAGGAGAAGGAGATCTTTGAAGGATTCTGACATTTATAATGTGCAGAAAGATTAAAACTTGATCAGAGCTAAGGCTCATATATATATATATATATATATATATATATATATCTCTAACGAGATTATATCGTTATAATAGTGAACGTTAATAACAACGCAAATACAAACTGTAAATAGTTTTCACAATTATCAAGGATATTATATGTTAATAATAATAATTTGATCGTATGTTTTTGACTTGTTTTGTATATAAGAGTTAATATTTTTGGAATGAATGTTTCACATTGTTAAGTGTGGATGAAGACAACTTTACTAATCTAGAATGGTATAAGAGAATGCTTGGATTGTTGTTTGAAAGTTTAAACGCATTTGAGAAAGGAATGACTGATTTATTGACAGTTTTGTTCAGATTGATTGATCATTTGAAACGTGTAACTTTGGAGCGATGAGATGCATTCGCTCGGCAGTGTGAATCATACGGTGGCTATGAGCGGAAGCAAGGTCATGTTTTGTACTAATGGAAAGAGTTGTTGTGGCCGACAACCATTTATGAATGAAAACAGGTTCACGGCTGGCTAGAAACTGTATCATTATATAATCGTGTCACATGACCAGAGGCACGCGTTGTGTCACGCGTAGGAATCTTAATAGCTTATAGAGGAATGCTAGACATGCAGGAAATTTCATTAAATGTTTTAACGCTTCTAAGAGGCGGAGGCCTATCAAAATTTAATTTCTGTTATTCTGAAAACATAACAATTTCAGTGGCGTGTATGTGGAAAGGAGTGAGTGTGTGTAAATATATATTAATTAATTTTTAAGTTAGGGAATTTGTATTTGTCTTAGATTATAGTTTACTTATGTTAATACATTTATTTAGTTCGTTTTCTACGTCGTTTTTCGCGTGACTTTATTTTAGATATAAAGGAAATGATATTGTGGAACCCCCATTTCAGGTTGGAAGCTGATTACCCATATTTTACCCCGAGAGACATAAGGTTAGTGATCACCTGAGCTCCAGTGTATTTTTGTTTATCCATAATATCATTGCAGTCTTCTGCGTATATTCTCGAAGACCTTGTTGGCGCGGGTTTTGATAGTATAATTATCCGGATGCTTTCCGAATTTTGCAATCCAGCCCAGCTTTGGATTTCCGGCAGTTTACTTCTCGAATATACGGGCACAGTACCTAGGAAGTAATTCTTGCTATCCTTTATAACATGATACTTCTTTTATAAGAAGAAAGGACTGACTGTAATATTCAAAATAATATTTTCACTCAAGGCAAGCTGGATACTAAAGAAGATAGTTTCATTAAGAGGCGACAACTAAGCTTGTTCAGCAAATGTTTACTTGTCCCCTTCTTTACGTATTTTGTTCTAGTTTTCTTCCCTAATGGGTCTATATGACTTCCAGAAGATATAGAATTACATATATAAGTAGAATTGCCGATGTAATCATAATTATCAACTCAATGATTGCGTTAGTTTCCATCGGGCAATGATGACAATTGAAACACTATATTATCGGGATCTTGTTCTCGGTGATAATCCTTCCTTCAGGCATATAGTTCAGCAGTGGTATTGGCCATGGCTTTTAACCCCTTAGTTTTTGCAACCATTTTGGAAATGCCTGAAACGACAATATTTGTAAGTACTTTTCACCTTTGCAAAAGATCCGTCATACAGTCGTAGCTTCATCTTAAGCTGTATGTGGGCTGCACACCAAATTTGTTATTGCCGAAATCCATAGTAAGGTATGTCACTATTGTCTGGTTACAACAACTATTAATAAGGATTTGCAAGAATTTCAACGTAAACTGCAGCTACTTTCGTGGGATTTTGCCATGTAATGTGTGGGTTTTCATCGCGGTGTGCCGCAGGTTATACTCGTCAGCAACTCGGACCATGCAATATGTTCCATATAGAGGAAATCGTACTACTTTGCTGGGGAAACTGAGAGCTCTCTAAACATTACCTCTTACCTATAAAGCAGGCGTCCCCAACCTGGTGCTGGCGAGCACAGGCTCCCCTGTGATCCATTCTTTAGTTCGCATTCAGTTGCACGAATCGGAATAATGGTGTTTTCATCACAAGTTTTGACAGTGATAAGGAAGGAAGCTCTTAGTTGTACGTGACCAATAGTTTGGTGCTTTTCAGTCAGTGAGCACGAATGTACCCAAAAGAGTTGAGTTATACCCTAATCCTGAAAAAAATCACATGAGATTAATAAGTACACTAGGTCAGTTTCGACCGTCAAGCGATCATCATCGGATCCATTTAACTTAGGCTATAAATCTATGTCTGAAAATATAGGTGAAAATATTAAAAAATGTACACTTATTTAGATGCTGTATTGGTACTGCAACTTATACATACAGTAACATACACCATATGTCTAGTCTTCGCAAACAACCAAGTACACTTGCACTTGACACAAACAACATTTAGGAATGCGGGGAGGGGGGAAGCAGCCCTGGGAGACACCAAACCAGTTCAGTCGCGATTTACTATTCACCGAGTGAACAGCGCGCTGCCGAACTGCACAAGTCTCCTAACCAGATAAGTAGCCTGTATAATAATTTACATTCAGAATTGACCATTCACAACAAATAGACATTCCAAAAACAAGCAAATTCCGGAGTTCTGTCACAACTTTCAGCATCTCACTAAAACATCACATAGACTACAACTAGCAAATACCGACAAGTTACTAAATAAGTGAACATATTGTAAATATTTTCACCTATATTTTCAGACATAGATTTGTAGCCTAAGTGTATTGAATCTGATGATGATCGTTTGACGATCGAAACTGGTCATCCTAGTGTACTTATTAATCTCATGGTTTTTTTTTCTTCGGGATTAAGGAATAACCCAACTCTTTTCGGTACATTCGTGTTGACCGACTGAAAAGCACCGAACTTTTGTTTACTAAGGCAACACTGAAAAATGGCTTCAACCCCCATAATGTTGTACGTGACCGTTAATCATGCAATCATGAGCCACGGGACCTCCTTTTTACGTGGAATCTGAACCATAGGACATGGCATTTCACTTCGAAAATCTCACATGCATTGACCGAGAATTGAACCTGGTCCACCTTGGTGAGAGGCCAACAACTTGACCACTGCACCACCACACCCCCTTTTGACAGTGAAAAAGTATCATTTTGTAAAATAGTATTTTTAAATCAACAGTACAAATAATTGTACTTGCATGTAAGTAACATGAATGTTGCTGATTCAACTCGGCTGTCCACACGTACATGTGTCGTACCTTCATGAGTCATGCAAGCAGTTGCAGCATGCCTGGTGACTGATGAATCTCTAGCTATTTCAGCACTTCTGATGGAGAGAGATACAGGAAAAGAAAAGAGAGGCGCATGCTCGTTGCATTATTATTATTATTATTATTATTATTTGATTTAATGGTGCTCGAGCACTTGATGGTGGTGCTCACAGTCCCTAAAGGTTGAAAACGTCTGCTATAGAGGGTACCAAATAAGGCACTTAAGAAATGATTATTAAGTTACTATCCTTTATAACATGTTAATTTTTATAAGAAAAAAGAACAGACTGTAATATTCAAAATAACATTTTCATCAAAGGCAAGTAGGGTACTAAAGATGATATTTTCTTGAAGAGGTGACAACTTTAATATGTTCAGCAAGTGTTTACTTGTCCTTGTGTTTACATATCCCATGTGATTTCTTCTCTTATGGGTCTACATGGATCGCAGAAGATATACAATTAACCATATTAGTGAAAGTATGATCACTATATTAACTAATAAATCAATCAATGGATCCATCGCTCTAACTATGCTGACTAATGACTCATTATCGGGATCTTCTCGGTGATGACTCATCCTTGAGGTTTATACAGTAGTTCCTTAGTTCTTTCAACCATTTTGGAAATTCATGTTACGGAAATGTTGTAAGTACTTTTCACTCCTGCAGAAGAGGCATCGAACGGTACACATGACTACGTATTTTCATCTTAAACTAAATGTAGCCTACTCGCCATAATTTTTTGCCGAAATCCATAGAAACGAATGTCACTGTTCCTAGGTTACGATTACATCGATCCTGCGATCATCCAATAGATGGCTGATGACGTCACCTTGTTTAGAGCACGGCCAACGAGAAAGACAGACCATGGCGCGTAAACCCAATCCTTTTGTGACGTAGGCAATGTAGTGCTTGATGGTGCTTGTACGTTTAAGTCGAGAGCAATTTATGAGCAGCAGAAATGCGATATTTTATATCAATAATCTTGAAATGGACCCAGTTTAGATGTTCCGTGTGTTTTCAATCACGGTAAATTATACTTTATAGGTTTACAAAACTACGCCAGCTATAGATAGCTTATTTACATGTTGAAGTTACTCGTAACTAAAATCCACGTGAACAAGGATTCGAGTGTTTGTAGTGTCTTTAATAGCTGCAACGAGTACAGTAAGTTGAGTTGTAGAGCCTGTGACCTTCGTTGTGAGTTAAATTATGTGCACATGAGTATAATTAGATCAAAGAATCTTGCAGTGAAAGTATTACTTAGTTACTGTTGTTTGAAGGGGCGGTACAGAAATTAATACGTTTATAGAAGAGATCTGAGGAATACACTCGCCGCCGACTATCGACTCATATCAATACCTTCTATGAAGAAAGTTGTAAACGAATACCAACATTTATAAAGGTTCAGTGATGCAGACAAGATGACTACCAAACCGGCAGTAAAAACGAAGTCCATAGAATATTATGTTCGTGGATATCTTTCTATTACAAAAACGTTTGATACATTTATGTATATCGTTCAACTATAAGAGTTATATGCATACATTGCCCGGCACTATTCATAGCTTTTCATAACCTTACTGAACGCTTTCTACCCGTCAAGTAATTCCACATAATTAACAAGCAACCTCCAAGGAAATGTAACATACCCCTGAAAAGTATTACCTTGTGATCAACTACAACGATTAAAGATAAGTGATCTACTGGTTCTACTTAGAGTAATGAATAAATACGTAAATTGTGGCTCAGTATTGGACTTCATAAGATTGATCAGTGTAAGACTTGAGTTGTAATTACCAAGTACTGTATGTTTTGCCAGAAGCCATGGTTATATTGGATCAATGCTTCTTACAACATGTATTATGATATGGGTTAGGTACGATGTTCTGATTCTGTGATTTCAGCATCTTGTAGACAATACGGTTTATGTTCCCGTCATACATAACCCTACCGGAAGTGGTGTAACAGCACTACATTGCTGACGTCACGTTGGCCGCGGTTTAGAGCAACATCTCGATCAGCTGACTGTGGTGAACTACGGTAGTTTGGAACACTGAAATACTTCACGTGATGATAAAATTGGATGTAAGGAGACGTTTAAAAAGGATCGGGAATTTCTTTCCATAAGTAAGTTAATTCATCGTAAAATAACCCTAAAATTCTTGACTTAACTAGTTGCATTTCTTTAGCCTACGTTTCCTATTAACTTCGAAACATGAAAGAGAAATAATTAAACATGTAAATTTTTTATAAATTATTATAAGTTACCCTATCCCTTACTCCAATGAACAGACCTGTATTTATGCTCGAAGGTATCATGTATTTAAATGCCCATATCTTTTTTTCTTGGTTGTTTGTTGAGACTGCTAGTAAATGCATCTCTGAACATAAAAATGCTTTATGTTCTTATGCTGGATTAAATGTAGTGTGGACTACACAATGCAGTTTTCAATCATCTTCAGTGTCAAATTGCAGGTTATGCTACAGATGTGACGGTGTAGTCTTCGATAATAAATACACTGAGGTAATATTTGTCATCTTAATAAACGTATGGACAGTGCGTTTGGTTGAGGAAATTTTGATATTCCTCTAGGATACATTACATCCAAAAATTGTTGTTGTTGTTTGAGTCTTCAGTCTTTTGACTAGTTTGATGCAGATCTCCATGTATCCCTGTCCTGAGCTAATCGTTCATCTCTACATAGCTACCACACCCTACATCTGAGGCAATCTGTTTAACATATTCTAACCTTGGTCTACCCCTACAGTTCTTGTCCTCGACCCTTCCTTCCATAACTAAGCTTGCTATTCCTGGGTGTCTTAGTATGTGTCCTACCAACCTACCTCTTCTCTTCATTAGCATTCGCCAGAATCATCTCTCCTCTCCCACTCGTCTTAATACCTCTTCGTTTGTAACCCTATCTACCCATATGATCTTCATCATTCTCCTGTAACACCACATTTCAAACGCATCAATTCTCCTCTTTTCTTCTGCACCAATAGTCCAAGTTTCACCTCCATAGAGAGCGACGCTCCAGGCAAAGGTTTTCAAAAATGTCTTCCTAATACCTTAATCTATATTCGATGTCAACAGATTCCTTTTCTGTAGAAATGCTTTCCTTGTCTGAGCCAACCTACTTTTATATCCTCCTTGCTTCATCCATCACTGGTTATTTTGCTTCCTAAGTAACAGAAGACTCCTACTTCCTTTAGTTTCTCCCCTACCAATTTGATGTCCATAGAGGTTTCTGATTTATTGCGGCTGCATTCCAATATTTTTGTTTTACATTTATTAATTTTCATCATGAATTCTTTCCTCAAGACGGAGTCCATACCTTCAAAAACTCATTCAAATCCTCAGACGTGTCGGCCAAGATGTCGATGTCATCAGCAAATCTCAGAGTTGAAATTATTTCTGTTTGAATCTTCACTCCCACTTTAAATTTCTCTCTAATGTCCTACATTGCTTGTTCAATGTAAATATGAAAAGTATGGGTGATAAGTTGCAGCCTTGCCTCACACCTTTCTGAATACCAGCTTCTCTCTCATGTCCATTAGCTCGAATGACTGCTGTCTGGTTTCTGTACAGATTGTAGATCACCCTCCTATCCCTGTACTTTATTCCAATCATTTTCAAAATGTCAAACAATTTGGTCCATTCAACGTTATCAAAGGCCTTTTCTAAGTCTACAAATGCCATGAACGTTCTCTTATCTTTTCTTATTCTACCTACCAAAATCAGCCTAAGACTTATTACAGCTTCCCTTGTTCCTACATTTCTCCTGAAAACAAACTGGTCTGCACCCAACTCCACTTCTATCTGGCTTTCCATCCTCTTGTAAATTATTCTAGACATGATCTTTGAAGCATGAGTAATCAAGCTGATTGTACGGTAATCTTCACATCTGTCAGCTCCCACTTTATTCGGTATAGGGATGATAACATTCTTCTTGAAATCAGAGGGTACCTGTCTCATAAATCCTACACACCAAGTGAAATAACCTGATCAGAACTTCATCTCCTATGCAGCGTAGCAACTCAATCGGTATATCATCTATACCTGGTGATTTGTTTCTGCTTAAGTCTTCCAATGCTCTGTCAAATTCTGATCTCAATATTAAATCTCCTCTTGCATCGTCATCAATTTCCTCCTCCCTTTCCATTTCATTAATCTCAATCTCCTTACCCTTATACAAACACTCTATGTAAGCTTTCCATTTCTCAACCTTTTTTTCCCTATCTGTTAGAGGCTTTCCATTTGTGTCCTTAATATTACAGCACTTAGTCTTCTTTTCCCCAAATGTATTCGTAATCCTTCTATAAGCTGTGTCTACTTTTCCTAATTTCAGACAATTTTCTATACCTGCACATTTCTCTTTCAACCATTCTTCTTTCGCTTCCTTGCACTTCTTGTTAACCTCATTTCTCAGACAAATTAGGCTATTTAATTCTTCGTAGAATGTCCAAGTTCTGTTTTTTTTTTTGCGAAGGTTTCTATGATTCATGGAAAATGGAATTTAGAAGGAAACAGTTCATTGATTATAATGTTTTCCTTTGTTGCAAATGAAATGCATAGTTGTTAAAACCCACCACTTATTAAATCATTAGACTTCCTTATTTACATTTGCCCATGTTGTTTTATTCACTTTCATAAAATACTGAAGTGAAAATTAACGCTGAATGAGAGCTCACGGTACGATAAAACTTCCTAAAGTACTGAAATTAGCCAAAATATATTTTCTAATGATGAAAAATAAATTAGGAAATGATGTAGTAATAGATTGAACTTTCCGGTACGTAATAAAACATGCGATGCTTTTCCCAATGTTGTATAAATTATGAAAATGTGTGTTAAAACCCTCATTAAAAAGCATTTCCCCACATACTCCTATTAACTTCCATTACGATTTCTCCTCTGTTTAGACCACAGTCAGCTGATCGAAATGTTGCTCTCACGTCACAGTACAGGCGCAGTGTGGCAATGCACACACTATTGTATTTATGCTCGAAGCAACGATCTAAAAGGTTTGCAAGAATTTAAACGTAAACTCCAGTAAATCTCCAAGGATTTGCAGTATCTGTTGAGGGGTTTCAACTCAGTAGCCTATACTCGTCAGCAGGCTTTTGGTACATCCTGCCCGAGCCACCACTTGGTTGGTTAATTAGTTATTGGAGTTTTAAGAGGTGAAACAGCGAGGCCATCTGCCTCTAACCTTAACGTGGACCATGTACTATGTCTCATATATGAAGAAAATCATATACATTTGCTAGGGGAACTAGGAACTCTCTTAACATTACTTCTTAGGCGTAGAGCGGGACTATTCCGCTCATTTCAAATTGTGAACATTATAAATCGAAAACTATTCATTATTCTAAGATGGAACACACAGCAAAACGCAACTTATTTGTTGATTACATACATATATTGACAAAATATGGATGTTCCACTAAACCGACTTGTTGAAGTAAAATGCAAATCCAAGCAAAAATGAGAAATTACAAATTACAAATGTAATGTCTTCTTCCCAACAACATTGACCACAAATGAAGGTTTTCCTTCATGTAACCCAAACACACACATCGTGATACCATGTTCCACAGTCTTGGCATTGTATCCAGTCACCTTTTGATGATGACTGTGCGGAATATAAAGTTAACGCCACAAAATCCACATCATGTGTCTTCCTCGTCAATGTCTTTTGGTCGTACGTGCTTTAGGTTCCGATTGTTATTGTTGGCAATGCCTCCAATGGTTTCTTGTGAACCTTTCTTTTATTGCCCTTAGCTCCATTTTGTCCTGGCCTTATCAAAATTCATGCTTGACGTCAGTTGCTTTGTTTCCAGGCTTACTTTGTATCTAATTCCATTTCCTCTTGCAAACTAAATATCGTAGGATGACAATGTTGTTTGCCCACTGTATATTTCTCTATGTACACTGTCGTTTACGCAAATGAAGGCACTTTGGAAAGTCCAGCTGCACATCTTATGCTCACGTCGCCTCGTAAAACACCTGAAATAGCTCGGCCAATATCTTCCTCCTAGAGAGAAATCTTGACTGGGTGTAGTAGCCCCCTTATTTCTGGGCGGAGTAGCTCCAGATAGTGGAATTTACTAGAGCGCGCCTTGTGAGAGCTGCTATGTCAGGATGTAACTGAACCATCAGACTACCAGGCGCCACGCTTCCGAGAAAAGAAAAGCCGTTACTGTGGACACTACTCCTTAAGTTTCATGCACAATTTATTAATAAAGACAACCTTTTCAATATAAACAAGGTACCTTACAGTATTCTACCTTTGTTGTCCACTACATTAAAACTGTCATTTTCAAGCATACCATGGATTTAGTAGCACAGAGAGTATAGATCACAGTGAACACAAAGGGAGATGTCAGCTACGCAGGGTGGCTGCTCAGTACAACTTCAAGCTTATTTTGAGCGGAAAAGTTCCGTGGGCAAAATAACCCCACCCAACGCCTATCTGAGTTATCAAAGAGATTACCTTACAAGTGATTTTTTTATATCTGTAATAAGCACACTGGAGCATTAATTTGAATAATTTCGCAGGCATAAAAGGCAATGACTAAATAATTTGCATGAGAAATGTAATGTTTTTCAGTCAGTCAACACGATTGTACCCAATTGTAATGGCTCCAAACACCATAATGTGTATGATATAATTTTTCGATGGTATTTCGGTGTAAGGTTTAGATAAGAATAATTCTTTAGCTTTTCCGAACCTATTGATTAGTTACGAGGACCAGAGTATTTGTCTATGAGCCTATAGGCCTATCGGTAAAGCGGAGCCTCCTATTCGTTCAAAACCAATTTACTCGTGCTGTATGTTTTAGAAATTTTATTTCAGAATTGAAGTTACTGACAATATTTCTTCTATTGTCTAGGGAGTATTTAGTACAGAAAATATTTTCTTTATTTCAACATGTAGGGTACATTCAGAAAACTTCAACTTATGTTAGTGATTCCCCGGAAGTGATGAACCTGGATCCTACACTCACACTTACCAATTGAAATTACTATCAATTATCACTTCTTCTTCTTCTTCTTCTTCTTCTTCTTCTTCTTCTTCTTCTTCTTCTTCTTCTTCAGAAGTCATCTACGAACGGGGGTTAACGGTCCACATAGCTAGCTGTGATCATGAAAAGCCTCTTCTGATGTGCAACAATGCCATCTTCGGATATCCTTCAGACACGAGTTGCTTCGTCTTCCAATAGATCCTTTTCCAAGAATTTTCCTTTCAGTAATTAGTTGTAATAACGGGGATTTTTCACCTCCCATAACATGTCCCAAGTATCTAGGTTTTTTTTCCTTTCATAATTTACGCCCTCATTGGAGCACTTTAATCAATACAACGGTATTTGGAGATTAGAGATTCAGCTTCAGCCTCTTCTGCACCCAAAATTTCCTCATTCTATCTGACCTGGCTGCCCTTTGTGCATCTGTGATAGTGTAGTTTTTCTGTTCAAATGTTGTTAGTGTGAATCGTAAGTATTTATTCCTTAAAATACTCTTCTCTTCTCTATATTTAATTTGGAGCATCGTTATTAGTCTGGTTTCTGGTAGGCGTGATATGAGAAGCTTATTTCCAAAAGGTACTGCCCCCGTAAATTGAATTATTTAGGGACAAAATGAGAGTATTTTCCGTCCCATGATAAAATTTAACTAGCAAATA
The DNA here is from genome assembly GCA_946902985.2 of Meconema thalassinum. Taxonomy (NCBI): domain Eukaryota; kingdom Metazoa; phylum Arthropoda; class Insecta; order Orthoptera; family Tettigoniidae; genus Meconema; species Meconema thalassinum. Next base: position 2,125,324,122 of record OX336388.2, read on the forward strand.
TAATTTCTGGAAGTGTGACACAAGAGTGTCGTGTTACAAGCTCGAGACTGTGGGAGAGCCCGATCACGTGATATGTTGCACAATGGACGCTTCTAGAAGGCTATATTTAGCATAGCAACAGCGAGTTTGGAAATTAATATGATAAATATTGTTATAAATTATGCTATTGGATCCCAGTCCAGAGCCAATGAGGAGAGGTCTTATTGAAGACGGGATCAACTTTAATTACACAACATGAGGAAATTATGCATTTAGGCCCTTAGAAGAAGATTTTCTTATTTGGTAATGAAGAGAATATTAAGAGAAATTATGTCTGATACTTAAAAAACCGCAGATCGGTTAATCTACGCAGTAATAAGCATTGGTAATCTACGCGCTAAAATTATGGTGGGAGATTGATATGGCCGCCAAAAATTCGACTTGGAGAGGGAGATCCAAGGATCGAGGTTCTTATTCCAGCAGACTTTGAAGAGTGAGGAAATGATTTTACTGGGTTAACGGAGATCCCAAGGCTTAGTCCGAGTGCGACGACTGTCGACTTGTGGAGACGCGAGTATAGCTAGGTGGAACGGTAGAGATCACCGCACTTCCATTCTACGTGAAGTTGCGAGGAACATTGTATTGATTATATCTCATATACGAGTATAATTGAGATTTGAAGTGAAATAAGCGAATATATATTAAGAACATGTCGCCTACTATATTGTGGAAAGTCGAGCGCTTAAATATTCACCGTTTCGACAATATCAGCCTGTCTAGTTAGATTTCCAAATGTGTTGGAAATAGAGCTGAAGATCATTATAAATTGCAAAGTGAAGTTGGCAAACGTAGTTCAAGTGAACAGTGGCGGAGAACTTTTAGTATTGGCGCAACACATAAACATTATAATAGAATGACTATTATTATTCTTCAAACATTATCATTCAACTTAATTAATATTGTTGATATGATGAACTAAACAGTCATGCGCCAGAGACATATTCGATAACAGGAGTTAAGATACAACGATGAAGCTTCGGTAGACAACGTATTCTTGAATACAGACGTGGTGCATTTTCGTCAGTCTATTAACGCTAATATAACATCAATTAGCAATGGAAACATTTCATTCACCATTTATATGAATATTTCCATAATTATATTCCAATGATGAAGCCGATACATATTTACGACGGAGAATGGAGACTTTACAGAAGAGATTTGTCAAGATGCTAGGGAAAGGTAACCCAGCAACCCAGAAGAATTTGCCAGAAGGATGTCGTTCGAGCCCAGACGAATGTTGGTGAATTCCAGAGAGAGACGTTTCTTATCTCTGAGGTCGCAGATCCGAGGTTCGAATGCAGATCCATCTCAGTGTCTCGTACTGAGGAAACATCTAAAGTATTGTGGCAATACTTACATTGATCTTCAAGTTTTCGTCTAAATAAGTTATTAGTGTATCTCAATTGTTATATAGAGCTTGTTTAGTGACATTCTGAGCCAGCGATCTTATTCCATATTTTCAGCGATTTTATTCCATATTTTCACACGTTATGTATTTCAGTGCTTTTATGTATTTTACACTTCAGATGTGTGTTGAGTTTTTATACTTTAAGATTATTTAGAAGATGATTGCATTTCATCTATTTTTCAATTTTATTCAACGGATCAGTTGTGGAACTGACATTAAAAATTTTGTCTGAGGAATCATATTGCCTCATAGGAGACTAGTCGTTTCGACTCTCGTATTTTAATAATTTCATTTAAACCAAGTATTCTGACATTGTGTCATAGCTTCATATTAAATTCTTATTAAATTTAATTTGAGCAATTTAATGTAACGACATATTACTTCAAGAAAAGAAGAAACATCGAATGATATTGTTATATCATTATTGTACATTAACTATCGACGATCTAAGAAATACTAGTCGTTTGATAAGACCGAAGTCTTAATTCCTATGAACATTCTTTGTGTAGAGTGAAAAAACATTACGACATTGACAAACCTTTCTTATTATTGGTAAAGCTAAGAGCTTTGTTCATTTAATATGTTAGAGGAAATACATTTTGATAGAAGATTATTCAAATCTTTGGCTAGGAATTCAAAGCTAGTTTATCCCGGTCAAGAGTGAATTCTATCTGATACTATAAATAACATGTGTGTTATTTTATCCTATTTGTGTAACATCAAGTCATTTTGTAGACATGATATTACAACGATAACCAATTTATAGCTCGACAAGCGAGATGAAACAGGAGTATTATTTTTATTACATGTATTTGCGACAGACGAGTTAACAGTTAATTATCTTGTTGTGGAGTAAACTTTAGGAGGTTAATCACGACTGTCTAATATCGTTCATTACAATTGGAAGTTTCGTTTGAAGAACTTACGTATGTATAATTGTAGTCCAGTAGTCATTTGCAATGATACTGAGGGTCATGCCATTATTTGAGAGAAGTTCCTACATCAGATATGTTAATAACAATTAATCCCTTTTGGTTATTGTTTAACATAGTAGATGATAATTGTTTATGCCATATATACTGTTATATGAGGTTTTGTAGAGCTATGGAGTGCTCAGGCGAGGGAATTCCGCATTTTAAGGAAGTCAAAGTATTGTTGTTCTTTGATTAAAAAAAAAGGAATGTATCATGATAAGAGCCGTTGTATGCAAGTAGTCCAGTTCTTGTGAATTAACGATTTAGCTGTGTTAACAGGAGGGTTTCAGCGGAAATACAACTTGAGAAAGATTGTCTACTCATGTGTATAATACAATTATTAAATTTTATTAAACCCGAATTTATGTAATTACGTGCAATTTGCCTTAATCAGTCGACTGTATTATACCGATAATGTAATGAAACCTATATAAGACGAGGTGTATGCAGTATATTAAAACTACAGAACGTTATAGAAGGATGGTTATGTGAAAAACCAGTGTATATATTTAGTTAAGATTTTTGTTGTAACCGAGAAGTTAGAATCTCGAAAGTGTCACGTTAGCAACACTAGATAATGGATATTATTATAAACATATTACATGTAAATAATTTTGTGGAAATGATTTAATTAGTTAAACAATTTAGTAGGATTTATTAATCAATTGTTTTGGAACAGTGTGTGTTTATGAGCGGATGTTTTTGGTGTGAATGATTATTCATTGTTAAGAGCAAAAGTGGAACCATATTGGTCTAGAACAATAACGGAGTGCGAATGAAAGTGAGTATAAAAATTTTAGAATGATTGTTTAGTAGTTATGTGAACTTTTGTAAGATATGAATGTTAATTTTTACGTGTTTTATAAATGCACACAAGCAGCCTCTGTGGGCTAGCGAGAATGATTCACCGTTAGTATTGGAGAGCGATGACATAATATCTTAACAGGTGTAGACTCACAGCCTTCTATTTATTGTATAAACCAGTTTTGAGTACGGCATGGTGCCGATGTTTCATTGAAGAAACAAAGCCACGGCACGTGCGTTCTACAACGCAGGTTTGTGAATGAAATCAGGTGTCTGGAATACCATTAAGAGACTTCATTAAACGTTTCTATTTTTACGCAGTGTAGACCTAAAACCAAGCCAAATTTTATACTCATAATTTTAATACAGCATTGTAGTAAGATATAGAATTGAAAGGAGGTGTGAATGAGTGCGTGTTTTTAATTTTAATGTATATTGTTAAATTAATTTGTTGTTATTTTGTTTATAGTAGATTAGTTTACCTTTTTGTTAATAAATTGTTCAGATTGTTTTCCATTGTTGTTGGAGTGTGATTCACTTTAAATATTAGGAGCAGAGTATTGTGGATGTAGTGTAGGCGAAGCTGAAGTTCCAGTCCCCGAGGTAAGTAAAGGTGAGTGTCCCGTGTAGTTGGTTGTTGATCCACAATATTCTTGTAACTGCTGCCTGTAAATCCCTAAAGACCATGTTGGAAGCGATTTCAAATGATGTATTTCCCGGAGCAATTAGAAATAGGCAATCCAGCGGGGGCAATGGATATTCCAACGGGATCCTTTCCGGATTATCGGGTACAGTACCAAATCCAAAAAGTAATATTTTACAGGAGAGAGGAAAAACGCTCAGAGTGTAAAATTTCAACTGAAAATCCATTTGAGCACTTTTATTATGTTCAGATAGAATAAATGCATTGTTATACCAAGTATTTCTGTTTAGGCTTTTGCAGTTTAGGAAATATTCAAAGGAAATTATGGATTTGGTACTTTTTGGCACTGAAACTCTAAATACTTGCAACGGAATGATATAAATTTCACTGCAGTCATCAGAATCTTAGAGAAAAATGATTGTATTTAGTTATGCAATAATTAGATTTAAGGTATTTACAGTGAAGGCAAAATTATTTAAATAATATTAAATAAAATTGAACAAAACAATGAAAATTAGGCAAAGTAACTTAGCAGTGCTGAACTTATGGAATTATGATTCTAGTTTGTGTCTAAATAACATGAATATGGTAAATAACTTGTGAACTGGACACTGGAAAATATTCTCCAGTACTAAAAGGAATGGCTCTCATTGGCTGCATGGATACGGTACGTATTGGCACATTCAGGCCACATGATTTGGTACTTATTGGCATCAAACGAGATTTTCAATGCCCTGTTTGTTATGGATTTAGGTTGTTTTGACAATTTCTTTTTCTTTCATATGATGGAGCTTCCTACCAACGTACGTTTTCCATCATAATCTCAATTTCGATTTTTTTGGATTTGGTATCTTTTGGAAATAAGCTATTATTGATTCACTCTCTCGATATACCACTTCATTCGGCACAAATCTCCATTGGCCATTTACTTGATGTTTTTGTTAATAATTGTTCTGATGATTCTTCTGTCTGCTTTCTGCAGTTTGACAGTTGTTGATTTGATGTTCAACTTGAAGAGTGTTCCATTACCATACGTTGCCTCGGATTTAACAACGGAATTGTAATGCCGAGATTTGGCATTCATTGAGAGAGATTTCCTTTTGTAGGTTGGCCAGGTGATTTGTTGTGCTTGCTTCAGTTTGGATGTTCTACTGTCTATCGATGGTTCCTCGTTTGAGTTCCAGATTATTATCTCCCCAAGATATTTGAACTTATTCACAATCTTAATTTGTTTACTATTGTTTAGTTGAAATGTTGTTTTATTATAAGCAGTAGTTCTCTTTGCTTTCCCATCCGACGAAGGATCTCGTTATTCGAAACTTTCAGTAACCATGGTATACGTAGGATACGTCTGTACAGATATATTTCAAAAACCTCAATTCGTTTATCAGTATTTGGGTCCAAAGTCCAACTTTCACACCCGTAAAGTGAAAATGTAGCAACGGAACATTCTGATTCTCAGTGGCAAGCTGAGGTATCATCGTATGAAGAATGTTCTCATATCGATGAATTGGTTCCGGTCCTGTTGAATTCTAGATATTATCTGTCTCTTAGAGTCATATTGACTGTCCAAAATAGTGCCTTAGTATTTGAAGGAGGATACTTGGTCAACTGCTTTTCCTTTTATTGTGAGGTTTATTTGGAAGTTCCTTTAAGAGAATTCCATAATCTTGGTCTTGGAAGTGTTAGTACATAGGCCGATTCCTCGCTACATTATCATGCCGTGAAGGGCAGGTAGTTCATCTGCTACGACGACAGTGTCTTTCGCATATCTAATGTTGTTAATAACTTCTCCATTTATCGTGATTCCTCCACCATCTTCCGCCAGTGCTTCGTTGAAGATTGCCTCAGAATAAATATTGAACACAAGAAGGGATAATTCAAAACCATGACGTACACCTTTTCTGACTGAAGTTGTTCCCGAAGTTCCTTGATCAGTTTTGACATCTGCTGTCTGATTCCAGTTTAGATTACCGATTATACGAAGATCATTGTGGTCAATACCAAGTTGTTACAGAATCGTGAATAACTTTTCGTGTTAAACCCAGTCAAATGTCTTTTTGTAATCTATAAAACAAGCATGGACAACCACATTAATATCCATGCACCACTGAGTCAATACATTTAAGGAGAAAGGTGCCTCACACGTGCCAAGACCATTTCGGAATCCAAATTGACTCTGATCCATGCAAGATTCACACTTCTTATTTATGCTGGAGTGTATGATACGGAGGAAAGTTTTGAGTAGGTAAGACATCAATCTAATCAAACGGTAGTCATCGCAATGAGATGAGTTGAACTTCTTCGGCAGTGGAATGATCGTCAATCGTATGGTATCTCTCCTGAGACATACATGTGATTAAATAACGATGTTAAGAAATCAAGGCCTCTAGACTCCTGTTCTATCTTGACTTCAAGAACTTCGGCATGAACTCCATCTGGGCCCGTGGCTTTACTATTCTTCCGAAGTTTTATAGCATGTTTTATTGCCATTTTCATTTATTCATTCGTCAAGTGTGTGGGATCATCTCTATCATCTTTAAAGAAAGATTCAAAGTATTCCTTTCATCTTTTGAGCTTATCTTCTACACCTAAGATGATTTAATTGTTGTCATTTCTCAGAATTTCATATCGTTTCCACTGCAAACCATTGATCCCTCTTACCATTGTAGATTGAAAAAATCATGTTTCTCTTAAACGATTTCAATTTCTCTGCGTTTGTCAGACCTCCACATTTCGAGAGCTTCTCTGCTCTTTATGAGTATGGTTTTGTTCAATAGTTTGAACTGAATTTGATCATTTCATTTATGCTTCCTTCTTTCATTCAACAGTTCCAGAATTTCATCTGGCATCCAATTCTGCTTCTTTTTGTTCTTAATGTGTCCTATGTGAACATTTTGGACGTCAATCATGCTGTCTTTGATGGAGTTCCTGGTCGATTCCACTTGTCTTTGATTTTCCATTATCACTACTGCACAGGAAATATGAGATAAACTACGTAAATTTCTGACTTTAGTCGGTATTTATTGTTCATTCAACATCGTTGCTCAACTGCTACTGGAAGAGGTGCATTACGTATCTAAAAATGTTACCGAGACGCACAGAGGCGTATACATTGACGCAGGGACGGTGCGTCATTAAGGGCCGAATGGGCCCTGCCCACCCAAGGCCGTTAGGCAGCATTGCAAAGAATTTGTTTAATTAATGTCTTTTAAAATTACTTTATATTACAGATACTCAACTTAAAATAAGTGTTTTACCCTTCTAGAATCTCTAAAGAGAATTCGTTATAAATAACTCATCCCTAGCTTAAGATCCTGACAGTCTCGTACGGTGTATCGTAATAGCGAGGGCCGCTCCACAGCAAGTCCCATGTAAAGTATATGGCTTCATGGGCCGGCTGAGGAAACAGTGGACATAGCACTGTCTTGCACGCGAGTTCTTCAGTGCTATGAAGGGAATTTTCCCTCTCTTCAAGGGCAAGCAGATTGGGCCCATAGCGTTGCTTTGAAGCTTCCTGCTTCTGTCTCTATCAAACAGGATTACGGGAGAAGGGTTCTCCCCACCCCCCACGCTCTTAAACAGGTATTCAGCTATTGTTCGCAGATTGCTCACATAAGACAAACATAATAACTATACATTTCCAGTTGTCTGATATTACAAGTACAGTACAAATGTGTTAGTGAGTTCTGTCGATGAAGCTGTAATTTCTACTGTATAAATGTTTCTTTTTAAATTTGTGGCACGGCTCGTAGTTATTTAATATGTCGATTGTATGCCGAAATAGAAAAATGAAAGTGGAATTTTTAAACAAATCCATTTCCTTCTATAGCTCTGAACACAAAGTTAGAAATTAAAGAATTATGACCTCATCAACCAAGCTGATGGATAAATTTGCTTCCGCCAACACAAAGTTCCTAATTTCTCTACTAGAAAGCGCCATAGTGTTCAAGGAGCTTAGATATCTAGCATATTCAAGGAACAACGAAATTCGACATGCAAGCTACCCTCTGGGTGTCAAATTACAAAGCTTGCACCCGGCATCCGAGGCCATACGATATTATTATTATTATTATTATTATTATTATTATTATTATTATTATTATTATTAATAATAATAATTGGCTTCATCAAAGCACAGGAGAGAATATATATATATTAATAAAAAGCCATGTGGGTACAGTTTATAATGCATCAACTATTTATTAAAACTTGCTTCAAATGTTGTGTTGTGTGGAATTATGATAATGGCAATATTGGCAACAATAAATGCAAAATATAACACAATATTTAATATGTAACAACAATAGTATCATCTGGCCCACCCTAGAATTTTAATCAGGAGCCACCGCTGCATTGACGTCATTTCACTGTTGCCAATCTGTGGTACACAAATTACATGACACAGGTCATGTGTAGCGACAAACTATTGGCTTACTATGCAGAGCGAGATACTATTGACTTCTGTCTGGCCATAAGTATACTGCTTGTACTACAATAAAGGGGTCTGGGGAGTTATGTAAAGCCTCAATAAGATAGAATATAAATGTACAGTACGCTACTATAGGATTTGGTGGCGTAGTCGGTAGCATGCTGAACTGCTATGCCCAAGTTCGCGCGTTCAAACACGGCCGAGATCGTCGGATTTTTAGGATCGTTAAAATCCCTCAGTATGCCTTCCTTCGGAGGGGAAGTAAAGCCAGCGGTCCCATGGCATAGATTTGTGGCATGTTAAAGAACCTTCCAGTAATTACACCTGTGTGAAGCTAAATTGTATAGGTTAAGCATTCGACAAATGCTCTTAGGTTCCGACGTTTGTCGCCAGGAGCCGACTGCGGTGGCGTCTGGTAGCTATGTTCTGAACTAGTAGTCGTTGACGGTGGCGTTTGGCGGCAAAAGTAGGAACTACTTGAAAAAAAATCAATGTCTGCAGTCCTCACTTCAATTGAAAACAGATAACACACACTAATACAGTCATCACAATTAACAGCGGTTATCAGACAGATTCTACACACACCCAAAGTACACGGGGCTACATGACCACCTTGTCGCAGCCCCTAAACTGAGGAACCAAGCAACCAACCATATTTGCTGGAAAGAAAACATTCACAATCCCAGATATACTTGTACATTGTTGAATCTCTCGGAGACTGCAATCTGTATTAGCATTACCCTTTTCCCTCACTCCTTCAGGCTTGATTAGCCAAGAACAACCTTACTATGCAACACCTCGAAAGTATGACTCTCTTCTGCGTAATCTTAAAAAGCCCTGGGACTAATTTCAACTCCGTGGGAGATTTCTTTAAGTTGGTCGGAATCAAGCCAGTGTGGGAGATGATTATACTGAACGAAATGTCCTGACTTGTGCCATGTGCCATTGCTTCCTGATCAGTTCAAAGCTCTTTATATTTTGACAGCTTTTCAACATGTTTTGTTAAGGGACACTAGGGCTGAGGTTTTAGGCAAAAATGACAAAATAACTGTTTTTTGTTTTTCCCATATACTGTATATATCTTATGGACCCCTGTGGATCATTTCAGTGAAACAGTTTTCATGCACCGCCATTTTTTACAGGCTCAGCGACATTTTTAAATCTCCTCTGCGTAAAAACAAGATGGAAGACAAATCATAGAAAGTAGGCTATACTTTTAAAACTAGAAATCCTAGAAAGTCGTAGGTTAACTCAAACGAAAGGCCTCCATGCTCTTTATCTCTACCACAAAACATTGTATTTTTCACATTTTTTCCACACAAGTTTCATTGGGTGAACCAAACTGGTTAATATACTGTAGCATGCGATTTTATAAAAATGCTTTTATCTCCAAACAGCGTTTTTAGGTAATCAAAATGCTCCATGTGCATGAGGTATTCACCAATTTTACTAAAAAAATCACAGGATATTCAGAAACACGTGTGGTGTAAGATAACACAGCCACATTGTAAATTACAGACCAAAAAATAAAAAAACTATAAAAAATATCCAAATTCATAAAACATGATGTTTTAATCTGACAGCATACATGTATCACTTTCCTGAAATGTCTCAATGTTATAATATTTAGAATAGTTTTATGTATATATAATGAAAATATCAAGCGTTTTACACAATTTCTAATGCGTATGGAGCATTTTGATCACACGGTATATTTTAATAATATAATTAGTAAAAAATCAATCACATTTCATCCAATTGTTTTCAAATTTGGTATGTGACTTAGTGTTACTATTCTAAGTATGCAGTTTAAATATCAACTCATTCTGATAATAAATGTGGAAGTTTAAAAACTCAGCCCTAGTGTCCCTTAACGTGTTGCGACTGTTTGGAATTGCCACATCTATGAAGGTAGTGTGCTTCATGCATTTGTCAACAAGAACCAGATCAGGTCTGTTGTGTACGGCTGACTGGCCTGTCAATTTAGAACGATCCTAGTACAGGGTAAAGTCATTTTCCAGTACACTTTCTGGGGCATATTTTTAGTACGGCAATTTTTCTTGGCTCAGCAGTTGAAGTTGTATAGCTAGTTCTTGATGTACTACCTTGGCAAAAAAAATCATATTCCTTCCTATTCTTCTTCTACTTATTATTATTATTATTATTATTATCACATTCATTTCAGCGCATAAGTGGGACATATCAACATATCGTCGGCTTGTTTTCAAGACGGTATGGCTAAATCTCTTAAGGTGGCGCATTGAGAAACGAGCGAACAATAGAACAGGTCTCCAAGATGACGGCCTTATGCATGGTGATATGTAGACCAGAATGTATTCCCAATATTTTTAGATTGCGAGCCAATGATTTAGGGATGATGCCGGTAGAAGAAATGACTATGGGCAGAACCACTACACTTTCCTGTCTCCACATTTGCCGTATTTTCTCAGCCAAGGGCAGATATTTGGGGTGTCTCATCACATCAGGTTTGTTGCAGATTATGGGAATTGTGCACTGCGATATCAATGAGGAAGGTTCTCCTCTGTACCTTGTCCACAAGAACGATATCTGGCCGGTTTGCTGGTATGGTTTTATCAGTAATAACTGATCGGTCCCATAACAACTTGTGACTAGGATTTTCCAAAACGGCGTCAGGAACATACTGATAGTATGGCAAAGTATTTTCAGATAATAAGGATAATGAGGAAGGTGTAGGTGCATTATTTTGTCCACTTGGTTGTGCCTTTTCAAGTAATCAGTACAGGAGATTGCTTGGCAGCCTCCTGTGATATGTTGAATTGTTTCCGGTTCTCGTTGGCATCTTCGGCATTTATCATCTTGAATATTTGCCTTAACTATATATTTAAGATAGTTTTTGGTAGCCACAACTTGATCCTGGATTGCAACCATGAATCCTTCAGTCTCAGTGAACAGGTCCGCATGAGTCAACCAGCTGTTCGACGCATCAATGTCGACATGTTTCTGGTTGAGATCATACGGATGACGACCGTACAGAGCTTTCAGCGTCCACTGCTGAAGCTTGATGGCTGAAAATTCCTCATCAGTGGCTAACTGTATATCCCTTACGTGAAGAAGATCCGGCGGTGTGCACTTGTAATCTGCTTTCACAGCGGCTTGATGTATGAGAGAGTCATGTCTGCCCAGAAAGTATCTCTGAAGGTTCCTCACTTGCCTTGCATGCAATTGGATAATGTCCGTGAGCCCTCGTCCACCTCTTTGACGCGGGATTGTCAATCGCTCAACAGCTGACTTAGAGACATCTGTGTTTTGTTAAGATGGTACGTGTCCTAATTGGGATGTTCTCCAAGTCTGTCTGCGTCCATTCGATAATACCGAAAGTGTATGTCAGATCAGGAATAGCACAGGTATTAATAGCCTTAGAGGTGTTCTTTCCATTCACCTTGGATTTTAAAATCTTGTTAAGGCGTTGATTGTAGATAGCTACGGTTCTATCTTTAATGCCTTTATGATCAATTCGATTAGATTGCAGGAGACCAAGATATCTGTAGGCTTTACGAAACATCAGTCATCAAGTTGAAATGCTTGGACCTCTAGTTTTCCACGCCGAATGGTGAGGGTGCGAACTTATCTAACCCGAAGGACATTCCAATATCAGAAGAAAATGAAGCTGTTATTGCAATAGGGATGTATAGAACTAGCACCGATAGAGCGCACTGCTGTTGTACTGGGTAAGCGCAAGGCGCTCTTCATTTGTCTCCTGTGTTCTCATGCCGCTAATATCCACGAATTAAAGTCGTTTAAATTGCTATTTTCGTGACTATGCCGAGCTATTGCAGTGTTCCTCTTTGCAAAAATCAAGGAAGCCCGTTATCGTTTCTCCAATTTTAACAAAATAAAGAAATGAGGAAGAAATGGTTACATGCTATTAGAAGGAAACATTTCGGTGAAGAAAATCTGACCGAAAATATTAAAGTGTGTTCCCATCATTTAAAACTCGATGACTTTACGAAAACTGTGTTGGGCAAGTGTGATTTACAAAGGGAAGTAATCCCTACCTATAAACTGATTAGACATTTCGATAACCACCACTGAATTTATGCGTTTGTATTTGAAGGTAAGAGAGCAAGATTAACCCTTAATTCACTACCTGAGTCACCGGGACTCACAGTCATTTTTTCAATCTTTTTGCATCTCGTGATTTTGCTCCGATTTTTTCCCGCCACCGTATACCTTCCTTCAGTTGAGTGTTGAATGTGTAGCGGAAGAGACGTGTGCAAGTGGTAACTGGAAAGTGGGCAAAAGTGCTCGAATGAGTCCCGGGGACTCATGGTAGATATTTATGTTACAACTTCTAACCATGAGCTTGCAGTATATATGCTTATTTTATATTTGAGTATGGATCATAATCATGCTGGATGTTATTCAGTAAGTATCACTGATCCTGATGTAGAGTCTGTTGTAAATTCATGGCTCCAAGAAGAAGAAAACCAAAGTTAAACAAGTAGTTCCGTGAAGAACTATACAGCCTATTTTCATATATCCTGCTCATGTTAATTGCCTCTATCAACATACAAAATTTCAGTTTGATTGCTGTAATAGATTCGTAGATATTGAGAACCGACTAAATATTTCGGATGGTCGCCATGTTGGATTTTATATATGTAGGTCCTAGAGTTATGTACTGTTACATGAAGATTATTGTGTACGTGTAGCATTCAAACTTCAATCGCATGATTAGGACACAAGAAGTAACAAGGAGATTTTAAAATTTCGCACAGCTGCCATCTTGTGGTTATGGAAACAATTGATATAAATTAGATGCCAGTGGATTAACATTCGTAAAAGGATTTACTGTACCAAGTTTCACTGCACTCGGATGGTTAAATTGCGAGAAACGTCCATGTGAATAGTTATACTTCGCGTCGCCGCCATGTTGGATTTGTGATCACCAGGTTATTTAAAGTCCTATAGGTGAACTTAAGTTCATAGCCCCTATGAGCATTAAAATTCAGTTTGATTGCTATAATAGATTCGTAGATATTTAGAGTCGTCTGAATATTTCGGATGGTCGCCATGTTGGATTGTTAAATGTATAGGCCATAGAGTCATGTACCATTAAAGGAAAATTATTGCGTAGGTTCATTATTCAAACTTTCACTTCGATTGCTTGTTTACGACACAAGAAATAAAAACTTAATTTTTAAATACACACAGCCGCCATCTTGAGGTTATCTAAACAATTGAACTAAATTAGATACCAGTGCATTACAATGTGTATAAACATTTCCTGTACCAGATTTCATTGCGTTTGGATCATTAAATCGCGAGAAAGGTCTATTTAAAATTTTAAAATTCGCTTGGCCACCATGTTTGTTTTGTAGTAAACCGCTTTTTGAAAGTCTTATAGATGAACTTCCAGTAGTGCCCTTTATCTCAATACAAAATTTATGGGTGATACAGCTAATAGTTTCAGAGGTATAGAATGCCGGTGAAATATTTCGCACATCCGCCATCTCGTGCTTATGTAAACAATTGAACCAAGTTAGATGTCGGTGCATTATAATGTGTATAAACATATACTGTACCAAGTTTTATTGCGTTTGGTTGGTTAAATCGCGAGAAACATCTATTTAAATGCCGAAAATTCGCGTGGCCGCCATGTTGGTTTTGTAGTTACCAGTTTTTCAAAAGTCACATAGGTGAACTTCTAGTAGTTCCCTGTATCAACGTAATAAATTCCAGGTTAATGTTGGTAATAGTTTCGGAGATATTGAATGCTGGTGAAATATTTCGCACAGCCGCCATGTTGGATTGGTGAGACGTAACAAAATTTGAAGACCACGGTCGAGGTCGCCCGGAATAGTACTATGAACTTACCGAGTTTCATTGAAATCGCTCAAGCCGTTTAGAATTTATTAGGGGGGGGGGGGACACACACACCTCACACACACACACACACACACACACACACGCACACACACACGGACAAAAGGTGATCTCATAAGCCTATTTTTTCAAAATTGAAAATAGGCTAAAAATGTTCGAAAAGATGTGCAGATCCTGTGTAACAGGACCCTTGCTGGATCTTCACTGTCATACAATACATGTGATATTTGTTTTGGTGTTGATTACAACAGTAATTGTCGTTTTAAAATGATGATGATATTTGTGAATTATATAGTTTCTGATATTTTTTATCATTTTGAAAAAAAATGTAATTGTTTGATGTTTATTGAGATCATTGTGAGAATATCTCATTATTTGTAAATATTTCTAATTTACTGTATTAGTAATTAAGTGTATTAACATGAAATGTCCATATCAAATCAAGTGCATTTTAATTTTTTTCTTAATTTTGATATTTAAAAAAGTGAGTCCGTGGGACTCATGGTGGGAATATACGTGACATGTTTCCTAGTAGTGAATTAAGGGTTAAAACCGGGCGCTGTTCCATCGCTTTTTTCGTGGACCACGAACACAACAAAAATAAGGAAGAGGCCACACACAAGAAAATTGCCGGATTACCACGATAAGCCTGCAATATCGAAATCTGCAGAAATTATATCCATTGAAGTACGGCACAGGAAGAAATCGTCAATATACAGGAAGAAGTGAATGTAACATATTTTGTAACTCCCATTTTCAAAGGCATCAATACTCGGACAAATACTTCCAGAATACATTTCACAACATTAACAGTCACAAACGTATTATGGTTGGTTTCTTGAAGTCAGAATTAATCGTCAACTTCCATCTGCTCGACGGAGAATGTGGTACCGGTAGTGACTGACTTCTACATTCTTGAGTCATAAGATAGTCAGATGAATGGAAACAGTTTGTGGCCCTAAAGCAGGGATTCTCAAACTTTTCAAATATTGTACCCCTAAGTCGTTACGAAGGGGTACGGGAACGATTCGTATTGAGAAATTGACAAAATTACATAAGAACCAAACGTTGCGGTGGATTTTGAGGTATACAATACCGGTATTAACTTTCTTGGATAATGTTTACACCTTAAAACATAACAGTTTCATGTAAGCTGTCAACCAAAAAAAGACATGAATCTTAGTCTATAAGCAAGGGGAGCAAGTGCATATTTAAATCACTATTAATTATTTAAGTCTTATGGGGTATATTTATCAGTATAGGCCTACAATACTCAAGAATTCTGACTCCTATCCATTATTTGAATAATAAAGCGTGTTAGAATTTTGTTATTACCGTTGTAGCCTATTAATTCTTCCTTCCTCCCGCTAGTTTTAGCACCTCTAGTCCGTAGCTCATTTTGCAGCTGTTTAACGCTTAAACGCTGAAAATCGTCCATAATATATTAGAAGATATACCTATAAAATCAATTACTATAGTCTTGGAGTAATATTAGAGAAGATATAATTTACTTTAGCTTAGAAAACTCGGTCACAATCTATACATTCCTCGCAGCTGACTGGGGGAAACATAGGACGATCGCCTTGCGCTTACCCAGTACTACACGGGTGCTATCTGGCGCGAACTTTCTCAGGCTACATCCCTATTAGATTGCCGATGTGTTTCTCAGAGGATGCATATAGTTTAAAGTCATCCATGTACATCAAATGAGAAATTTTGTAATTCACTATACCGTGGTGCTTAATTGGATAATCACACTTTGCATTGTTCAGCAATGATGATAGCGGATTGAGCGCCAAACAGAACCACTATTATTATTATTATTATTATTATTATTATTATTATTATTATTATTATTATTATTATTATTATTAACAGCCTCCGTGGCTTAGGTGGCAGCACGCTGGCCTCTCACAGTTGGGTCCGTGGTTCAAATCCCGCCCACTCCATGTGAGATCTGTGCTGGACAAAAAATCGGAGGCAGGCAGGTTTCTTTCTCCGGGTACTCCGGTTTTCCCTGTCAACATTTCACTCCAGCAACACTCTCCACTATCATTTCATTTGTCATTCATTTAATCATTGCCTCAGAGGAGTGCAACAGGCTTTGGCAGCCGGCACAGTTCATATCCTCGCCGCTAGATGGGGGCTTCATTCATTCCATTCCCTAACCCGGTCGGTCGACTGGAAGCAGGCTGTGGACTTTCATTTTCATTATTATTATTATTATTATTATTATCATTATTCGTCATTCACATCCCACAACATTGCGCCAACTCGATGGCTGTGGACGATTTATTTTTATTTTCGGCCCAACGTCAATGAAGTCAAACAGGTGACGGAGTCCTTGAATGACTCACATGTTACCTTTCTCCACGTCGATGCACTTTATTTGGTAATGCTTGGGTTATGATATAAAAGGCCATGGTTTCTACACAAACTGTTACATTAAGCTTAGCGGCCTTGACTCGCGGGTAATTCATGGTCAGTTGTGAGGACTGGTACCCATTAACTCATATAATACATGAGCAATAAACATAACAGCCTAATACTCGAGTGGCAGCTGTCTGAACTGAGCTGTAATTGCTATTAATAAGTTGTTGTTGATCCATTTAGGAGCTTGGACGTTGTAGTCAGGTGCGGATTTTAGGGGGGGGGGGGTCACGGGGGTCAAGACCCCCCCTCCAAACGGGGACCAATTATTTTGCAAACTCAAAAAACGAAAACATAATAACCAGACAAATAAAACTTAACGAATTTTAACTGAAAAACAGTTTTTTTTCATTTTATTCAATACTGAAAATATATTTATTGCAATTATTATGTTCTGTTACAACTGTACATATTTACAACTTCATACCTGTTATATAAAAACGATTATTTATATAACAAAATCAACTCGTCTATTTTGTTTAGCAAACCTCGTGATTACCGAATCGATGTCTATAGTGATGTCACGATGAAGGTGCAGCAATGCACGGATAGGAATTTGGGGCTTTTTTCTCACCAAAAATTTTTGCCGACGTCCAAACTGCAAGCTTGGTTGGCAATTTAAGCTGTGACTTTCTCCCTTTGTCGGTACCAACTCGACTTGGCGAAACTGTAACGTACCTTGATACTTTTCTCGAAGCTCGATGTAAAAGTTGTAAAACACGCCTTTGCAATTTGTACGAATATTTTTTGTGCGCTAAACGCATCAAATTTCTATTCATGTAGCTTGCAAAAAAATTGGTCTGGTTTTGTACGTTTGGTTATTTTGTGATAGCGTTGTTAGTGATACCATTTTTCTTAACAATTTCGATTCTGTGACCCCCCCCCCCCCCAAACCCAAATTCTAGATCCGCGCCTGGTTGTAGTCATCAGCCCCGTATCTTTGCGTATGTGAAGAATTTATCTGATAGCTTGTGTTATTGTGGCATCTATAGTAGTTTATGTATTTGTAATTGAGGCTAGGATTGGGAAGGATATGGTCGTGGCCTTGAGTTAGGGAATCGAACCAACCTCAGTTTTATTATTATTATTTTTTATTATTTATCGAATCGTTATGCCCACGTAAGGAGCGCGTTTGAACTTATTTAGTCCGCCTCGTGGCATAGTGGCTAGCATTTTTGGCTGTCACCGCTCAGGCCCGGGTTCGATTCTCGGCTCTACCAAGAAATTGAATTCTGTTCTGAGGGCTGGAACGTGGTACGCCCAGCCTCATGAGGCAAAACCGAGAAGAGATGGTTTGATTCCTAACTCAGCAATCCTGGAAGTGGTTTTCCGTAGTTTCCCTCTTCTACTCCAGGGGCAAATGCCGGGATGGTTCCTGACCTAAGGCCACGGTCGCTTCCTACCCAAATCCTAATACAAATACACACACTGGTACAGACAACACAGTGACACAGGCTATCAGACAGATTCTACACAGGTGGCTTCGGTGGCTGAGCTTCTATGCCCAAGATAGCGGGTTCAAACCCGGCCGAAGCCGTCGGATTTTTTAAGAGCGTTAAAAATCCCTCAGTATGCCTTCCTTCGGAGGGGAAGTAAAGCCGGCGGTCCCATGTCATAGATTTATGGCATGTTAAAGAACTTTCCACTAATTACACCTGTGTGAAACTAAATTTATAGGTTAAGAATGTAAATAACGCTCTTAGGTTTCTATGTTCGTTGCCAAGAGCCGACTGCGGTGGCGTCTAGTAGCTGAGTTCTGAACTAAGCCTAGTAGTCGTTGACGGTGGCGTTTGGCGGCAAAAGAAGGAACTATTTGAAAAATTCTAAGTTGCAGTCTGCACTTAAATTAAAAAACAGATACACACACTAATACAGCCATCACAATTAACACCGGTTATCAGACAGATTCTACACACACCCAAAGTACACGGGGCTACATGACCGCGTTGTCGCAGCCCCTAAACTTAAGAACCAACCAACCAACCTTCTATGCCCAAGATCACGGGTTCAAACCCGGCTGAAGTCGTTGGATTTTTTAAGAGCGTTAAAATCCCTCAGTATGCCTTACTTCGGAGGGGAAGTAAATCAGGCAATCCCATGTCATAGATTTATGGCATGTAAATGAACCTTCCACTAATTGCAGTTGTCTGAAGCTAAATTATAGGTTATATTTGACTAACGCTCTTAAGTTCCAACGTTCGTCGCCAGGACTCAGGAGCCGACTGCGGTGGCATCTAGTAACCAAGTTGAGAACTAGTTGTCGTTGACGGTAGCATTTGGCAGCAAAAGTAAGAACTACTTGAAAATTGAATGTCTGCAGTCCTTACATGAATTACAGATACCACACACTAACACAGCCATCACAATTAACACCGGTTATCATACGGATTCTACACACACCCAATTACACCGAGCTACATGACCGCGATGTCGCAAAGCCCCTAAAAGAATCAACAACAGAACTAATTTAGAACAATGTTTCCCCTTTTCTTCCCAATATCTCTTCATCCGTTCACTGTGCTCTATTTTGCGTTCTTCTATCCAACCTTTGTTCTTCCGTGGAGGCTTCTCGGCAAATTATTGTCTGTGTTAGGGTTCTAAAGTGTGGTCTATTGTGAATGGTTTCTTTATTGATACCAATTTCCTGCAGGACTTGTGTTATTTCCCACAGCCAATTGTTGATTTTTCAGAAATAGAGCTACTTTTTTTTGGTTGCCTATTGTCTTCCATTCTGTATTTGTGACCATCAAATTGCATTCTCCTTTCCCTGATGGAATCTGTGTTTTTTTTAATACTTGATATTTAATGTAGCTTCTTTTTCATCCTAATCCCCTTTTCATATTATGGTCCTAATTATTTTTCTGAAGATTTTTGTCTCTTGTTTCTGGATGTTTTAACTTATTCTTATTATTTAGTAGTACCGGTAGTAGTAGCAGTATTCAAGCAAACATGTATGGCTGTGAATGGTGGTAGGGAATCCACAATGATTTGTCAAAAAATAAAAATAAAGTGTGAAGATAAGATTAAGACAAGTAGTTCCGTGAAGAATTATACAGCCTATTTTCATATATCCTACTCATGTTAATATCCTCCATCAACATACAAAATTTCGCACAGCCGCCATCTTGAGGTTATGTAAACAATTGAACTAAATTAGATGCCAGTGCATTACAATATGTAAAATCATTTACTGTACCTCATTTCACTGCGCTCAGTTAAATCACGAGAGAAGTCTATTAAAATGTTTCAAATTCGCTTGGCCGCCATGTTCGTTTTGAACTTTACAGATTTATGAAAGTTACGTTGATAACCTTGTATCAGTACCCTTTATCACCGTACAAAATTTCAGGGTGATATCTGTAATCGTTTCGGAGATATAGAATGTCAGTGAAATATTTCGCACAGCCGCCATTTTGAGGTTATGTAAACAATTGAACTAAATTACACTCCAGTGCATTACAATGTGTATAAACATTTGCTGTACCAAGTTTCATTCCGTTTGGATAGTTAAATCGCGAGAAAAGTCTATTTAAAAGTCTCAACTTCGCTTGGCCGCCATGTCGGTTTTGCAGTCACCAGGGTTTTGAAAGTCTCATAGGTGAACTTCTATTAGTGCCCTTTATCACCGTACACAATTTCAGGGTGATATCGGTAATAGTTTCGGAGATACTGAATGCTGGTGAAATATTTCGCACAGCGGCCATGTTGGATTGGTGAGACACAATAAAATTTGAAGGACACGGTCGGGGTCGGCCAGAATAGTGCTTACCGAGTTTCATTGTAATCGCTCCAGCCGTTTAGAAGTTATCAGGGGACACACACACACACACACACACACGCACACACACACGGACAAAAGGTGATCAAATAAGCCTATTTTTTTTCATAAAATGAAAATAGGCTAAAAATACTGTATTCACTAGTAACAACAATGGGGGCATTGTTGTCTAAGTTCATTTAGCATACGCCAGACCACGGGTATAATCCTCATGAATTTGCAGACATTATTTCGTTTCTACTGTGCGTGTTGTATTTGGCCATTTTACTCCTTAATAATGTTTGTATTGAAATCGAAATTTATTACAACGCTAACGCTAACAAATTTTATTAGAGTAGAGATGTGTTTGTAATGAGGCGAGAGGGAATTACTGACGAGGCCATTATTGTATTAATTCAGAAAATATTTCGTCTTTTTCGCTATCGTTTTACCCTCCAGGGTTGGCTTTTCCCACGGACTAAGCGAGGGATCCCACCTCTACCGCCACTGAGGGCAGTGTCCTGGACCTTGAGACTCTGAGTCAGGGATACAACCGGGGTGTGTGACCAGCACTACGCCCAGGCGGTCTCACCTGCAAAGCGAACAGGGGGCCTGATGAAGGGATGGGAAGAGTGGGACGGTTAGGCAAGGAAGTGGGCAGGAGGCGGCCGTGGCCTTACAGGAGGTGCCATCCCGGCATTTGCCCGAAGACGAAGTGGGAAACCACGGAAAACCACTGCGAGGATGGCTGAGGTGGGAATCAAACCCCCTTTACTCAATCGGGCCACCCGATGCTGAGTAGACCCCGTTCCATTCCTCATACCACTTTTCAAATTTCGTGGCAGAGCCAGGAATCGAACCCAGGACCTCCGAGGCGGCAGCTAACCATGCTGACCGCTACACTACGGAGGCGACTATCTGGATAGTCTAACGAATTATTAAAGGAACTGTTGAGCTGGTAACTCCTGCTTACTAATGCTATTGAGAACAATGGCCTGACATAGGAGGCTGCGTGGCGCAGTCGGTAGAGGCGCTGAGCTTCTAACTGTAAAGGAGTGGGTTCGATCCCCACCCAGGTAGTGTACTTTAGTAACAAAACTACCACTTTCGGAAACGCAAATAGCCCTGGGGTTCACTCAGCCTACACCAGAAATGAGTACCAGGGTAATTCCTGGGAGCAAAGACGGCCGGGAATGGAGCTGACAACTCCATTCCATCCAGCGCCTCTACCTTCCACTACTCCCAGGGCTTCCATGGCCTGTGCGGAGTTGGCTTTTTTATTATTATTATAAATGCTAAATGACAACGTTAATCGTCCATATCCCTTGCCATCTTAGAGTAAGTAACATTTCAAGCAGGAACTCAAAATTTTCAGCACGGACCGCAAGCATCACTAATATAATCGTGCTTGACCACATCGGACCAATAATAATAATATTATCGTATGGCCTCTTGTGCCGGGTGCATGCTTTGTTATTTGACGCCCAGAGTGCATGTCGATTTTTATCACTTCAAATGATCTTGTCGACTTCTTCGTTATGCTTTGGTCTAACGTTATGCGTTACGGTCACGGTTACGGCGTGTATGACGTCATTTTTTTAAGCGTATGGCTTTTAGGGCCGGGAGTGTCCGAGGACATGTTCGGCTCGCCAGTTTTGTAGCTGCTTCGAGACGGACACCCAATGGGTGAGCTACAAGTATGGAGGAAAGTTGGAATGTAAGGACGAGGAGTTGGAAGGTAGCGGCTGTGGCCTATAGTTAGGGACCAACCCCGGCATTTACCTGGAAGGAAGATGGGAAACCACAGAAGACCATCTTCAAGGTTGCCGGCGGGGTGATTCGAACCTCCTCGCCTCCCGGATGTGAGCGACTGCCAGCAGTCATGCCGTAACGACCACGGCTAACTCACCCGGTGTCATCATGTTGATCAGTGCATATGCACCGAGTCTGAGTTTACTCCTGGGAGACGGCAAGTGCGTGACGTCAGGCAGGAATACAGGGTGAACCTTAAAGAGGTGCCCGCGCGGGAAGCCTAAGTTAATGGGTAATGGAGTCTGTTGAAAGACCGCGAGAAGCCCTCCTGAGCCTTTCTAACATGTGTAGCATTTGTAGCATGCGTCATTTGAAATGATATAAAGTCTAGTCTCTCAGACAGACTGTATCTTTTTGTCGTTCCTTTGAACGCTATGAAAGTCAAAGAGGTTAGATATATAAGCTCCTTGACACTGTAGGGCTTCCTAGTAGAGAATGGAAGGAAGAACTTTGTGTTGGCGAAAAATCCCGACATTAATTTTGTCATTATGAACACGGCCTACTGAATTCAAATGGGTTCTTTAACATAACAACGTATGTCATGCGTGTAGTGATTTTTGTCGCCTCGCAAAAATCACTTACCACGGCCAGGAGTGAACCGGCAAGCTTGTGGTTGGTAGTCCGACACTATAACCACTCACCCACCGTGGAGGGCAAGAGAGACGCTCTCATATTTCGGCCATGTCATGCGAGCTGGATCACTGGAGTCATCAATCAGTAAGCAGTGTACGACGACGAGGACGCCCAAGAAGCCACGAAAGCTGACCCGAGATGGGAATGGAAAAATTAAATACTTAAAACAAGATAGGACAGCGAGGCCAGGCCATGGTTCATAGTGTCCGAGTCCGTCCAGTTGCGTAGTGGCTAGCGTTCTTGGCTGTCACCGTGGACGCCTGAGTTCGATTCCCGGCTCTGTCAAGAAATTTAATTCTGGTCTGAGAGCTGGAACGGGCTACAGTCAGCCTCGAGAGGCAAAATAGAGAAGAAGCAGGTTCGATTCCTCTCTCAGTCATCCTGGAAGTGGTTTTCCGTTGTTTCCAATTTCAAATCCAAGCAAATGCCAGGATGGTACCTGACTTTAAGCCAGGGCCGCTTCCTACCCTAATCCTACCTCAATTACAAATACACTCTAGTACAAATTATACAAGGTTTTTATATTTGATTGGTAAGGGCATTCTCGTCGCCTCCGTAGCGTAGCGGCCAGCATGGTTAGCTGGGTTCGATTCCCGGCTCTGCCACGAAATTTGAAAAGTGGTACTGCACCATTATTCCTAAAGGTCTTAAGTACAGACATGGTTACAGTATTTTGGGAACGCCCTGTAACTTTCTAGCTAGCCTCTGAAGTCTAAACAGCTGGTCTACGGCGAGCAAAAGTTATGCTATCAAGAAAGAGATCGGCAGAGCTCGTGTTTCCGACGAGAAACCCGAGGGTAATCGATAATAACCATGTTGACTGTGTCTAACATTATATCGATCGATTCACCTGAGAATGATTAATACAAATTAAAGTATATTTAGCGCTATATATGTAAGCAGTTACATATGTCTGTATGTATATGTCCATGGCAGAAAGCTATTATTAAGCAAGTATGAAAAACAGAGGATGATCTGTTAAGTCACTGCTGATTACATTTCGACTGCGATATATTTTATATCGAGTCGTGACGAATTGAGGAGTGGGGGAGCGGATGTGGTGCTCAAGCGACCTCGTGCGGAGAGCAAGCACTAGAGAAACCGACAGCGTGCAGGTTTGAGCCTGACAATAGTGAAAGTGAAGTCGCCAGCTAACGGGATTTTAAAAACGTGTGACCGTGCTGAAGTGTATACGCTAGTTCGTCCAGCATTCTACGTGAAGTAGACACGTGCTTAATAGGGTTCAGACATGGTCTTAAACATGTAATAGTTTATCTTTGCGACCGTGTATCTACAGCTACTAACGGGCCATGCGGGAGAATACTTTCATAATCCCGACCGCCAGCTCGGCTGTATTGTGTCGTAACACTCTGCATATAAACCTTCGTGGAAATGCAGCCTAGACTTGATTCAGACTCTTCACAGTGGCTATACTTAAAAAAAAAAGCACATTCTTAAGCAAGGTGTCAGAGGGAAGGAATACTATGAAGCTTATATCCATTACGATGGTAGGCTAGATTAAAATAAGAATACTGCATTAGCATGGTGTAGCGGAGACATGTTGGCAGCAACTTTCATTTACCATGAAGTGTGCAAGCGACTCTCGTGATGCAAGGGGCCACGTGGACTCTTGTGAACTTGCTCACATTCGCGTTCATATTTTGGAACTATTTAGCGGCTGTTCGAGTTCACCCTCGCTTCGTGACGAGTTGATAAACTGTGTGCGGTCCGGCCATCGGTATTCTAATGTGTGCGGGAAGATATCGCCAGGATATTTTGGGACCATTTCGACCGACCGGGAGTTGTTCGAGCCTAGGAGGACTATGGTTCGTTCTCTGGAAACCCAGTTGGAGTCCGGCATGTTTTCTGTTGGTCTGGAGCTTAGTATGGCCAACGATATCCTTTTTTCCTCATCCAGATTCGCCAAAGGTACAGATCACTTCAACTTGTTACAGTAGCGTAGCGTGGACATTTTGGAACTACCACACATTGCCATATTAGATTTTGTAGATTAAATGGTTGAGTAGAAAGTGCAGGTTCGATATTTATTTCGAAGCTGACCTTCTATGATGCCAGGATTTTGACTCATAAAAATGAGTGCATCCTTTGTGTATTTTGATGGACAAATTTAAAATTTCAGTAGTATTTTACAGTATTTAAACTCATATGCTCATTCTTATTTGTCGAGAAATCAATGTAGGAAGAAGATCTACAGTTTTTTTTTTGGTGTAAGAACATTTTAGTAACACAATTTCTTTTGAGAACTCTGACTGAGTTTTTCATATTCTAATGTATTGTTCTTTAAGCACTTTCGTGTGGATCATCGTATTCTTTGAGGAGAATTTTCCTTTCCGTATTATTATTATTACGATATTAGGAAGTTTTCGGATCCTGTTATTCTGAATGTTACTTCGAGTCCTTTGACTATATTTTTTCTTCGGTTTATTAACAGATTTAACTTGTATTTTCTGAGCGTGATTTTCGAAGTGGATTGCCTAATGGGTCATTAGTCGCTTAGCCTTTGTTACTAACCTAGATCCATGCTGTAGGACTAATCCATCGACATTTTCGCGTTCGGGAAAATCAGGGAAGATCTTATTTTGAGATTGAATTTATTTTTATAAATTGCTTTTACAACCTCAGTTTGAGTGGTTGGGAGTGTTATACTTTTCTTATTTTATGAAGTTAACACTGGATTAAATTGATATCATTGCCTTTGGTGCAATAGTTTTTCTCTATTAAGAGGGTATTTGAACGACATCCAAATTTGCGAGGATAATCCCAGGAATGACTTACTATAAGTCATACGTTTAAGAATTATGAATAATGTAATACATCAATGTAAGGCAAGTTTTCTAAAAATAGGTGGAGTATTTCTGGAATCCACTGTGCTTTGTTAGTAATCTGTTACAGAATCATATTATTTTTTTTGAACACGAGTTCAGGCTTTTACTATAAACAGCTGATTTTCAGAATTGTGGATTTATAACAGTAAGGCTCCAATTATAGGTGCATGTTCGATTCTAGAGAGGCATGTATTATGAATAATGCCCTTGTGTTTAAGTATATTGATACAGTGCTTTGCGAAGCAAATTTTCCTTGTTGAGGATTGAGCCAGGTGTGCCAATCAGGATTAGATTGAATGGGGTTTTAACCCAGAGAGGCGTTGTTTTTAACCTAGTATGGTTAAAATATGGTCATAGATGACTTTATCGCTGTTATCGTGAAAATGCCTGTGTGAAGATTAATATTTTTCTGAGCAGTATTGTTGAGAATCTTGAGTGGATATCCAGTTCAATATTTCCAGTAAAATTAATATAACGACTTTGCCATAGGATGTATGTTTAACAAGGATCACCGATAACTATTTAATGCTGAATCTATGATTAATTTTTGCTTAACTTAACTGTTCGGCAGAAATACCCTGGAATTAGAAATGAAACAATTTTAAGCAGAAATGAATGTCGTGACATTAAGTCAGTGGGAAGAGAATAATCGAAATTATTCTAGAATTTTGTGTAAATTATATTCTGTAAATATGCCATATGAATTTCTTCGTTTAATAACAAGCACATATAATGCCACTGAAAATGTCGTGTAGGATTATTGGTTATAATCAGGATATTTTTGTATAAGATGTTCTTTCAGTTAAGGAACCGAAATGAATTTAATTTATTCAATTCTTATAATATTTTTCTTTTGTATGTGCTTATCCTATGGGATTGATCATTATTATTATTAATATGCCTTATATTTTAATCATCTAAAAGTTAGTTGAGATAATGGGTAATTCTTTTTTGGAAGTCTTTCCCATTTTCCACAGTTGAAAGACAATCCAGTATAATCAATGAGATTTTTTGATTGGTCGTGGTATCGACAAAATTGATATTTCTTGTCATGTTTATTCTTGCAATAAACTAATTTATTACTTGGTTTTAATTATTGCGTGATGCTTTATAGAGGTGATGGAAGGATGTATTAAGGGGGCCATCGCTAGGTATTTTAGGGATTACCACACCTTTGAGATTCTTTCTTCCTCTTGAAGAATTCTTGTGTTTTGAGCTAGTCTTTTCTTTCTCTGAGCCTTGGTCAGTCTTAATACATCCTGTTAGGTATTCGAGTGGCCCTATTATCCCTGTGTCTGTTGGTAGAACTTGGGGTCTTTAGTGCCGGGGAATTTTCAGGTTCTACGATCCAGCTGCTATCCAGGGATTCAACAGGTATTGGTAGGTAAAAGGGTACATTAGGTGGCGCCCAGCTCAGGGGCTTCGAAAAACTGGAATACCAGAGCCAATACCAGGGAGTCGAATGCCATAATTCTGCCAAAATTGAAACTGAAAGTACAAAGTGGAAATTAGTTTTATGATCATGTAACACAGATCGCGAATTGGAACACCGTGTTTCTTGTGTGACCATGAATCAAGGCAATAAAATAATGGTGAACCAATATTTTGGCACGAACTATTGGAATTCCTATGGAACAAAGCAATTACGAGGATACTCGAGCTACTTGATTTACAAGTGGTATTGCAACCATTATTTTTTTTTATTTTATGTATTGGAGTGGTGCCACACGCTCTGTTAATAATTTGTTCTACTTCTTTCCGGCTGATGATCATTGCTGACATCATTAAAAATAGAAGTGTTTGTAGCAAATTTAAAATTTAAGTAATGGTAGAATCATAGACCTTCACCGATATAAACCAACACGCACTTGTATATAGTCGATCCCAAATCAAATTGGGCACTCTGTGTTTAGACATAAGCTTATTTTAAGGTAATGCCAGACAATAAGAATGAGCATGTATGGTAAATGGTGGTTGTTTGTAGATGTTCTCGCTGTGCTTTGTTGGTGTGGTATTCTTATTTCTTGTGAAGTGTAGTGAAGCATGTCTGAAGGTAATATGGTGAATGTTGGTGACGTTAAGAAGATGTTTGAAATTCTTCAACATAAAATGGACAATTTGAATCAGGACATATAAAATATTAAGGTCCAAACTAAATCTGCATTAGACCATATGTCCGAAACTGTTATTCAAAATCAGGGTGCAGTTGCTGAAGGTATCAGGGGGGAAATTGATATTATACAATCCTCCTTGAAGGCTATCAATGACAGTTCTAAAAAGGTAGAAAAGAAGGTTACCAGTGTAGAATCTAATATCGAAGATATCCAGGACGATAATAGAAAAACACAACTAGATATCAGTACACTACGGGCTAATGTTGGCTTGGTACAGGTTAGCCATGAAAGAATCCAAACTAGTCAAACATCAATGCAAAATAGTCAAACATCAATGCAAAATAGTCAAACATCAATGCAAAATAGTCAAACTTCAATGCAAACAGATCTTAACAATGTTCAGACTAGTCAAAGGGGAATTGAGGAAACAGTAAAAGATGTTAACTCTAATGTAAGGATTATGCAATCCCAAATCAATGATTTAAAAACAGATGTGGGATTAATAGAATCCAGTCAAAAAGAGATTCAGTCCCAAGTCAAAAATATTCAGAATGATGTAAATCAAATTGAATCCAGCCAAAATAAAATGGAGCTAGAGGTCCGAAAAATCGAATCTAGTCAAAATCAGACGGAGGTTAAGTTAATGGAGCTAGAAAAATCTAGTAAAGTGTTTCAAGTTGAGATTAGACTAGACTTTGAAAAAAGTGTGAAGCTCAGTAAAAAAAATTTAGAAGCACTTCAGCTACAGTTTTCCCATGACACTAATCAGACCCAGAATAGCCTGGAGCAGTTGAAATGTGAAATGGGGACACTCCGAGCTCAAGTCACAGATCATACGAAACTTCTCAGGGATGATTTTGACATAGATTTGAAAGGGATCATAAGAGATAATATTGTAACATTTCGTAAAGATATCATGAAAATTAATGAGGAATGTTTTAAAGTTGAGAAATCTAAGTTAGAATCCAAACTTGCCACTGGTCTTGCAACTAATAGCAAAGACATAATAAATGTTAGGGAAGATCTAAGCAAAAGAATGGATGGAATTCAAAATACACAGGTTAATAACATATCCGATTTAGAGAAACGTATTAACAGTGTTGAAACTAAAGTCGACCAAAGTAAGATAGAGTTAAATGAAGTCAGGGAGAAGAAAACTTCCGAGATTAATGAAATTAGAAAGGGTCTCGAGCAAATTAATCTAGAGGGGCATATCAATTTTGATACGCTAAAAGATCAATTGCGATCACTTTTACAGTCCGATTTTAGAGTTGTAGTTGAACAGCCTGAAGTGATAGTACCTGATGGTAGGGAAAGGATGATGCAGGAACCTCCCAATAACGAACCCAACGTTCGGCTCAGTCAAATGGAACATCCGAGTCCCATTCGAACAAGCAGGGAAACTTTTTGTTCTCCGAACCCCAACGTAGGCGTGGATGATTATACTTCGAAATCATTGGAAAGGACACCGAATGTAACCATAATAGGAAACTTTGATGACAAACCTAGGAAGTTTAGCAATTTGGATGGAATGACACCAATCGAATTTGTAAGGGCATTAAGAGATTACTTTTTGGAGTCACATGTGCCACGTGAGCGTGAGCTACGTATGGTGGAAAGGTTTCTTACCGATGCTCCGTTACAATGGTTCAGGGCCTTTCGTTACACATTTGACAATTTGGAACAGTTTTCGGAGGCCTTCATACAAAGATTTTGGTCGATCGAGGTCCAACAAAATGTGAGATCGGAAGTCTATTCACGCAAGTATTCCAGTACAGGACCAACCAGCTATGCTGAGTACTTTGCGTGTCAGTTAGCAAAACTCCGTTTTCTCCAGCCGCCGTTAACCCAGGAAGAACTCCTTGAAGCTATCTCACGTCAATTGCCTGCGGAAGTAAGGAGATCAATTATTTCTTCCGGAGTATCGTCTTTAACGTCGTTAGATGACTTGTTACGTCGATTAGATCACATGAGTATGATGACGCAACCTACCATAGTCAAAAATGCCAGGCAGGAATCGAAAGTTGTAAACGCGGTAATGATGAACCGTACACAGCAGACGGATCGTTTTGAGCAAAGAAGAGATGATAGAATGGGTCCTATTAGAAATACCCATCAGGAAGAGAGGAGATGGGAAAACCAACGTAGGGACGCCCAGGAGAGGCCATGGCAACGTCGCTACGAGGAGAGAAATTTCTATCGAAGAGATAATGATCGAAACCGGAATGATCATCGAGAAACGCCTTATAACAGGAATTACAGATATGATCAAAATAATCGAGATAACAGATATAATAGGAATGATAGGGATATCCGTGACAACAGAGATAAGAGACAAAATCAAGGGTACTCAAGATACAACAATTATCGGACGGAGGCATCCGATAAGAAAGTGCAACAGGAGATGCTCAAGAGAGGGCGAGATAAGTCCATGGAGGTTGGACGAAGAAAATCGAAGGAAAGAAAGGATGAAAATCCAGATAAGTCACAACCCAGCAGTAGCAGAGAAGGTCGGAGTTCAGAAAGAACGCCTGACCAGGACAAAGGAAAAACATTTTCGAAAAGAAATTAAGCACTGAGATGTCACGCATTCTCCCTGTTCACGACTACAAGAAAGTGATTACCATGAGAGAGAAGTCATTATAATAAAATGAAATAATTGTTATGAGGTAGTAAGCCTAAATGGAAGAGAAATGATAGGTCGTTTCAATGCAAAAAAAACTGAAAAGATATGTGAAGAAGATAGTCTGTGTATTGACTGAATAATGCTACATATGCCGAGATTACCTGGAATGGTGTAAATAAAAGTTGAGGAGACTTTTATATAAGGTATCAAAGGGAAAATGCACCATTATTCCTAAAGGTCTTAAGTACAGACATGGTTACAGTATTTTGGGAACGCCCTGTAACTTTCTAGCTAGCCTCTGAAGTCTATCATAACAGCTGGTCTACAGCGAGCAAAAGTTATGCTATCAAGAAAGAGATCGGCAGAGCTCGTGTTTCCGACGAGAAACCCGAAGGTAATCGATAATAACCATGTTGACTGTGTCTAACATTATATCGATCGATTCACCTGAGAATGATTAATACAAATTAAAGTATATTTAGCGCTATATATGTAAGCAGTTACATATGTCTGTATGTATATGTCCATGGCAGAAAGCTATTATTAAGCAAGTATGAAAAACAGAGGATGATCTGTTAAGTCACTGCTGATTACATTTCGACTGCGATATATTTTATATCGAGTCATGACGTATTGAGGAGTGGGGGAGCGGATGTGGTGCTCAAGCGACCTCGTGCGGAGAGCAAGCACTAGAGAAACCGACAGCGTGCAGGTTTGAGCCTGACAATAGTGAAAGTGAAGTCGCCAGCTAACGGGATTTTAAAAACGTGTGACCGTGCTGAAGTGTGTACGCTAGTTCGTCCAGCATTCTACGTGAAGTAGACACGTGCTTAATAGGGTTCAGACATGGTCTTAAACATGTAATAGTTTATCTTTGCGACCGTGTATCTACAGCTACTAACGGGCCATGCGGGAGAATACTTTCATAATCCCGACCGCCAGCTCGGCTGTATTGTGTCGTAACACTCTGCATATAAACCTTCGTGGAAATGCAGCCTAGACTTGATTCAGACTCTTCACAGTGACTATACTTTTTTTTAAAAAGCACATTCTTAAGCAAGGTGTCAGAGGGAAGGAATACTATGAAGCTAATATCCATTACGATGGTAGGCTAGATTAAAATAAGAATACTGCATTAGCAGGGTGTAGCGGAGACATGTTGGCAGCAACTTTCATTTACCATGAAGTGTGCAAGCGACTCTCGTGATGCAAGGGGCCACGTGGACTCTTGTGAACTTGCTCACATTCGCGTTCATATTTTGGAACTATTTAGCGGCTGTTCGAGTTCACCCTCGCTTCGTGACGAGTTGATAAACTGTGTGCGGTCCGGCCATCGGTATTCTAATGTGTGCGGGAAGATATCGCCAGGATATTTTGGGACCATTTCGACCGACCGGGAGTTGTTCGAGCCTAGGAGGACTATGGTTCGTTCTCTGGAAACCCAGTTGGAGTCCGGCATGTTTTCTGTTGGTCTGGAGCTTAGTATGGCCAACGATATCCTTTTTTCCTCATCCAGATTCGCCAAAGGTACAGATCACTTCAACTTGTTACAGTAGCGTAGCGTGGACATTTTGGAACTACCACACATTGCCATATTAGATTTTGTAGATTAAATGGTTGAGTAGAAAGTGCAGGTTCGATATTTATTTCGAAGCTGACCTTCTATGATGCCAGGATTTTGACTCATAAAAATGAGTGCATCCTTTGTGTATTTTGATGGATAAATTTAAAATTTCAGTAGTATTTTACAGTATTTAAACTCATATGCTCATTCTTATTTGTCGAGAAATCAATGTAGGAAGAAGATCTACAGTTTTTTTTTGTGTAAGAACATTTTAGTAACACAATTTCTTTTGAGAACTCTGACTGAGTTTTTCATATTCTAATGTATTGTTCTTTAAGCACTTTCGTGTGGATCATCGTATTCTTTGAGGAGAATTTTCCTTTCCGTATTATTATTATTACGATATTAGGAAGTTTTCGGATCCTGTTATTCTGAATGTTACTTCGAGTCCTTTGACTATATTTTTCTTCGGTTTATTAACAGATTTAACTTGTATTTTCTGAGCGTGATTTTCGAAGTGGATTGCCTAATGGGTCATTAGTCGCTTAGCCTTTGTTACTAACCTAGATCCATGCTGTAGGACTAATCCATCGACATTTTCGCGTTCGGGAAAATCAGGGAAGATCTTATTTTGAGATTGAATTTATTTTTATAAATTGCTTTTACAACCTCAGTTTGAGTGGTTGGGAGTGTTATACTTTTCTTATTTTATGAAGTTAACACTGGATTAAATTGATATCATTGCCTTTGGTGCAATAGTTTTTCTCTATTAAGAGGGTATTTGAACGACATCCAAATTTGCGAGGATAATCCCAGGAATGACTTACTCTAAGTCATACGTTTAAGAATTATGAATAATGTAATACATCAATGTAAGGCAAGTTTTCTAAAAATAGGTGGAGTATTTCTGGAATCCACTGGACTTTGTTAGTAATCTGTTACAGAATCATTTTTTTTTTGAACACGAGTTCAGGCTTTTACTATAAAGAGCTGATTTTCAGAATTGTGGATTTATAACAGTAAGGCTCCAATTATAGGTGCATGTTCGATTCTAGAGAGGCATGTATTATGAATAATGCCCTTGTGTTTAAGTATATTGATACAGTGCTTTGCGAAGCAAATTTTCCTTGTTGAGGATTGAGCCAGGTGTGCCAATCAGGATTAGATTGAATGGGGTTTTAACCCAGAGAGGCGTTGTTTTTAACCTAGTATGGTTAAAATATGGTCATAGATGACTTTATCATTGTTATCGTGAAAATGCCTGTGTGAAGATTAATATTTTTCTGAGCAGTATTATTGAGAATCTTGAGTGGATATCCAGTTCAATACTTCCAGTAAAATTAATATAGCGACT
The DNA here is from genome assembly GCA_946902985.2 of Meconema thalassinum. Classification (NCBI taxonomy): domain Eukaryota; kingdom Metazoa; phylum Arthropoda; class Insecta; order Orthoptera; family Tettigoniidae; genus Meconema; species Meconema thalassinum. The sequence continues at coordinate 2,125,357,429 of OX336388.2, forward strand.
TTGCCATAGGATGTATGTTTAACAAGGATCACAGATAACTATTTAATGCTGAATCTATGATTAATTTTTGCTTAACTTAACTGTTCGGCAGAAATACCCTGGAATTAGAAATGAAACAATTTTAAGCAGAAATGAATGCCGTGACATCAAGTCAGTGGGAAGAGAATAATCGAAATTATTCTAGAATTTTGTGTAAATTATATTCTGTAAATATGCCATATGAATTTCTTCGTTTAATAACAAGCACATATAATGCCACTGAAAATGTCGTGTAGGATTATTGGTTATAATCAGGATATTTTTGTATAAGATGTTCTTTCAGTTAAGGAACCGAAATGAATTTAATTTATTCAATTCCTATAATATTTTTCTTTTGTATGTGCTTATCCTATGGGATTGATCATTATTATTATTAATATGCCTTATATTTTAATCATCTAAAAGTTAGTTGAGATAATGGGTAATTCTTTTTTGGAAGTCTTTCCCATTTTCCACAGTTGAAAGACAATCCAGTATAATCAATGAGATTTTTTGATTGGTCGTGGTATCGACAAAATTGATATTTCTTGTCATGTTTATTCTTGCAATAAACTAATTTATTACTTGGTTTTAATTATTGCGTGATGCTTTATAGAGGTGATGGAAGGATGTATTAAGGGGGCCATCGCTAGGTATTTTAGGGATTACCACACCTTTGAGATTCTTTCTTCCTCTTGAAGAATTCTTGTGTTTTGAGCTAGTCTTTTCTTTCTCTGAGCCTTGGTCAGTCTTAATACATCCTGTTAGGTATTCGAGTGGCCCTATTATCCCTGTGTCTGTTTGTAGAACTTGGGGTCTTTAGAGCCGGGGAATTTTCAGGTTCTACGATCCAGCTGCTATCCAGGAATTCAACAGGTATTGGTAGGTAAAAGGGTACAGTACGAGGACTGGAACGGGGTCTACTCAGCCTCGGGTGGCCCAAATGAGTAGAGGGGGTTCGATTCCCCCTCAGCCATCCCCGAAGTGGTTTTCCGTGGTTTCCCACTTCGTCTTCGGTCAAATGCCGGGATGGTACCTTCTTCAAGGCCACGGCCACCTCCTTCCCTCTTCCTTATCTATCCATCCTAACCATCCCTTACCTTTCCTCATGAGGCCCCTGTTCGCTTTGCAGGTGAGGCCGCCTGGGCGAGGTGCCAATCCCACCTCACCCGTTGTATCCCTTCCGATTCGATGTTCCCAGCTCTAGGACACTACCCGTAGAGGCGGTAGTGGTGAGTTCCCTCGCTGAGTCCGTGGGTTCCACCAACCTGGAGGGTAAACGACTAAAAAAAAAGGACATTCTCGCTCACGCGCTCCGCAAATGACGGCTCAGTTGCCGGCGACCGTGCGCGCATATATACAGCAGAATACGGTGCTTAAAATCAATATCATGCTCTTTTTATTCACCATGAATTCGGTAGATGCTGAAAATGTTCCCCATTCGCTGCCAAACATAATCGTCATCTCCTTATGAAGTTTCCGGTTACTACGGTTAATTTAGCTTCAGAAGGGAAATAACAACCATTACGTCTATTTTTATTGTTTTCTGACCCTGTACGTTTGAATCTCTTAGTCAGTTGTTTTATTGTCCGATTTATAGGAATCAGTCTCCCTGGAAATTTCACTCGAAACTTTTGTCTTGTTCTAGCGCACGATTTCATGCACTTTATGTACGTATTGTGCAGATATACTCGTTCACATAAGGCATTACAGCACTATACACAATCACAATAAACCACTACCGTATAAAATACGATATACAGTACACAGTAGCTTTATAAAACCCAATTAGCTTGGAGCTCACATGCCTACCGCAGCAAGAGCGTGGGAATACGGCCGGTGACCGCGTGCGCCAACCTGGAACAGCCGGCTATTGGCTGGGGACCGGCGGCCAAGGTCGAGCGGAATCGCCTTGCCAAGCAAAAATAAATACCCTGTACTAGACAAATTCTACAAACACCCAAGTAAACGGGGCTACATGGCATTAATCTCGTAAAGCCCCTAAAAGAATCAACAACATACAACATTAAGTGACCGAGAGTCGCCCTCCACTGAACGAATAACTTACTGAGCAGCTGGCAAGCGTAGCTCAGGGTCAAAGTGTAAGGCTCTGGAACTGAACGATGTGTCCGCTGCCGGTTCGAATCCGGTCTTGGGCATAGGTGTTTGCATTGTATCTAACAAGCTCATAATTTATCCTGTATCAAGTTACAAAAAGCATTGAAAAAATATCCCTCTTCAACACAACTCCAATGCAAACTGCGGCTGGCTGCAAAATCAGTACGACTGAGAGTGAAGGAAAGTTTGATGCTTTCCAGTCGGTCAACACGATTGCACCGAAATGAGATGGGTTGGCTGGTTCCTCAGTTTAGGGGCTGCGACAACGCGGTCATGTACTTTGGGTGTGTGTAGAATCTGTCTGATAACCGGTGTTAATTGTGATGACTGTATTAGTGTGTGTTATCTGTTTTCAATTCAAGTAAGGACTGCAGACGTTGGATTATTTCAAGTAGTTCCTACTTTTGCCGCCAAATGCCACCGTCAGCGACTACTAGTTCAGAATCTGGTTACCGCAGTCGGCTCCTGGCGACGAACGTCGGAACCTAAGAGCGTTTGTCAAATGTTTAACCTAATATAATTTAGCTTCACACAGGTATAATTAGTAGAAGGTTATTTAACATGCCATAAATCTATGACATGGGACCGCCGGCTTTACTTCCCCTCCGAAGGAAGTCATACTGAGGGATTTTTAACGCTCTTAAAAATCCGACGACTTCGGCCGGGTTTGGACCCCCGATCTTGGGCATAGAATACATGAGGTTAATAAATACACTTGGATGACCAGTTTCGATCGTCAAGCGATCATCAGCAGATCCATTATACTTAGGCTACAGAATTTTTATGTCTGAAAGTGTGGGTGAAAATATTTAAAATATCTACACTTCTTTAGTTGCGTTACTAGTTGAGTCACTTCAACTCGTCAATATTTGTTAGTTATAGTCTATGTGATGTTTTGTTAAAATACTGGAAGTGGTGATTGACCTCCAAACTTGCTTGTTTAGATCCCTGGTGAGAGGAGTTGTTTTCGTCACTACACTCAGAGAGTAAATAGAGTCAATTACAGAACAAACGTAACACATAAGAAATGAGTATATCAAACACCATAATGACTGAGAGTCTAAAATATTTTATTTTAAACATCGATGATGTGTACTACTCGTCCAGTAGCCTACATGCGACCCATTTCCCAGCACGTTGTTCGCAATTAGTGTGATTGGTTGTGGTGATACAATACGCATTTCATTTTAGGTCAGTGAGAACAATGTATCCCTGACCTATTGTCCGTGATCTCACCACACTTCTCATTGCATGAAACTTCCCTCTGGCGTATTCCTGGATCACTTCCAATTTCTGATGAGGGTCCGACACCATTGGCATGTAACCCTTCTCCCTTATACAAGTTTTTTAACATCCTCATATCGTTATAACCTTCACGACCATATTCCCCAACGCAATTTGTGTTCTAACGTTATTCCCAAATATCTCCAGTAATTACTCCTTACAAATGGCATTCACTCTGTACCGTGCGTTCAGAAAGTAACGTCACACCAGCGTAGTTCGATAAATGACGCAAGCTGGTGATGGCTCAGTCGTACATGTCTGTGTTCGAACATAGAGCACAAGCTGACTCAGTAACAAGAAATGCCGGGCAAAAGGGACACACAACGACACTAAGTCCCTGGCAAAAAATAGTACGCTTAAGGTGGCACTAGTGAGCGTTGAGAAAGGAGAACCGGGAGATAAATATCTGGGAGAGCGCCCTTTGGGCATTTTTAGAAGGAAGTAGCGGAATTTTCTGGCGTATACTGTAGGTGTGTAGGATCATATCATTGACAATAATAATAGAGATTTGAAGCCATTCTTTTTTCAGTGTTGAAAAAATCAGAAACATCTATGGACAACAAATTGGCAGGTGAAAATCTGAAGGAAGTAGGAGACTTCTGTTACTTAGGAAGCAACATAACCAGTAATGGACAAGGCAAAGAGGATATAAAATGTAGGTTGGCTCAGGCAAGGAAAGTGCTTATATAAAAAAGGAATCTGTTGACATCGAATATAGATTTAAGTATTAGGAAGTCATTTTTGAAAGCCTTTGTCTGGAGCGTGGCGCTCTATGGAAATGAAACTTGGACTATTGGTGCAGCAGAAAAGAGGAGAATTGAAGCGTTTGAAATGTGGTGTGACAGGGGAATGATGAAGATCAGATGGGTAGATAGGGTTACAAACGAAGAGGTATTAAGACGAGTGGGAGAGGAGAGATGTTTCTGGCGACTGCTAATGAAGAGAAGAGATAGGTTGGTAGGACGCTTACTAAGACACTCAGATATAGCAAGCTTAGTTATGGAAGGAAGGATCCAGGACAAGAACAGTAGGGATAGACCAATGTTAGAATATGTTAAACGGATTGCCTCGGATGTAGGGTGTAGTAACTATGTAGAGATGAAACGATTAGCTCAGGACAGGGAGGCATGGAGATCTGCATCAAACCAGTCAAAAGACTCAAGACTCAAACAACAACAACAACAACAACAGTCGGTCAACACGATTGTGCCCAATGAATGGGCGGGGTACAAGATACAAATATATATAAATAAAATCCTGGAAAAAAATAAATGTCCTTAACACTCACTTTCATAAGTCATTCCAACCTCATTCAGTTTGGTTCAGGTACAACGATAGTCTTTTAAAAACCTCAATTACCTAACTCCGATAACAGATGGCGCGCAGGATGACATGCGAACGACAGGAGGCATAGTAGCTCACCGCGTCAGTAGTGGTGTGGAGGGCACAAATTAAATTTAGCGCCCCGTACACGATCAAACAATTTGTGCAACAGAGACTGTTGTACAAACTGATTGATTGTGTATGGGGGAGTTTGACGTGTTGTGCAACTGTTTGGAGGCTGTGGTGTGAGTTCAAAATTGTTTGAAATAATTTGTGCAACAGTTGTCAGCGTGTGTGAACGTGTTTGGTAAGTATTGCACAAACATGCGCAGTCAAGGTAGAACTCGCGTAGAGGTAACATCATGGCATTGACTACTTCCAATAGAGAATTCTGGAGGGATTTCATTCATGTACACTGCCGGCCAAAAGTTTCCGGACAGCATAACATTTCCCGGTTTTTTAAAGAATGGAGGAGGAATGAAGCCGAATTTCCAGATATTTTTAAAATATATGTATTCTTAACATACAGAACCATGTTTGTAGGAACTTACATTATATTCTTAAGCACTAAATACAAATACACATGACAATTTCTTTTCGTCGAAAAATCCACCCTTTGCTCGCAGTACACTCTTTACTATCTTTTGCATCCGTTCAACAAGTTTCTGCAGAACTGATGAAGGGATATCATTCCAGGCAGTCTGAAGAGTCTTCCAAAGATCTTCCTCTGACGTAGAACATACTCTTCGCACCCTGCTATCCAGTTCTTCCCACAGAAGCTCTATCGGGTTAAAGTCGAGGGACTGAGGTGGTCATTCCATATTTATGAGTTCTCCTGCGTCCTTTTTCACCCTGAGATAAATTTTTAGAGTATTGACGAGTGCTTGGGGCCATTATCTTGCTGCAAGATGAACCCATGTTCTGTCAGTCGCTTGCCGGATGACACTGCACTCCTGGAAAGAATGTTTTGATAGCCTTCTTTCCTTCTAATTCCCTTTATTCTGCACATATTCCCAGTTCCATCATAAGAAAGGTACCCCCAAACCATCACAGAGCCCCCTCCATGCTTGACTGTAGGAGTAATACAGTAGGGTTGCATCTTTCCTGCTGCATTCCTCCGGACATTCACACGACTTCCTTGCCAAAATACCTCAGACTTGGTCTCATCCATCCACAACACATGTTTCCAGTCTTCAAGAGTCCATTCCTTGTGTGCAACAGCCCATTTTAGTCTTTTTTTGTCTGTTGACTTTCCTCATTAACGATTTCCTCACCGCTATCTTGCCAATTCCATTGGCTTTCCAAAGACGACGCTTCACAGTGGTGGCAGAAATTGAATTGTCATGACTCCTATTGAATTCTGCTTGAAGTTCACCTGCTGTGAGCCTTCTGTTTCTCTTGCTGAACAATATTACCGATTTTGCCTCGGCCTCGGTAGTGACCCGGGGTCATCCACTCCGTTTCTTGTCCTGATTTGATCCCGTTTTCAACCATCTTGATATTGTGTAATGAACAGTGGATTGCGAAAACTTAAATTGTTTGGCTATATCGCGGATCGAATGGCCCTCTTTGTGAAGAGTATTCACTGCGGTACGTTCTTCTACATTCAGAGTACGTCCTCGTCTCATTTCTGCAAAAATAATATGGGGAAAACGGAATAATAATGAATTATTGATTGGATTTTATGGAAATTTATGCTTAAAAATTGTAGTGTACTATTTATTGCTGATAGACCTATATCATCTACTATATAAAGCTCAAATACCACTCACTCACTCACTCACTCACTCACTCACTCACTGACTGATCCATTCATCACGAAATCTCAGAAACCACCGAACGGATTGGAATGAAATTTGGTATGCAGCTTCCTCAAGGGCCGCAAATGCCCACTAAGAAAGGATTTTTGGATATTCAGGTTCTAAAGGGGTGTTAAGGGGGTAGACCTGCATTTCATTGAATAGCAATATCTCCCGATTGGTTTCATTGGGGGATGTGATACTCGGCATATAAACTCATCATTAAAAAAAAAGAAGACACATGTCTGAGGGTTTTTCGATGTGGTGTATATTATGAGGTGAAAGGGGTGAAAAGTGGGGGTTGAAGGATTCCTAACAGAGCGTGTATCCCTTAAACGACATAGGCCAGGAGTTTGGAACTCAGCGGGAAAAAATCAGCATAATAAATAAGTAAATAGGTGTTTGACCGTTTTTTCATCAATCCAATTTAATGGGCCCATGGGGAGGGGTGAAATTATGGGGGGGGGGGGAGGGGGACGTAATATGTCTGAGTGTAAAATTATACATGGCCTATGTTGTAGACAATAACACATTACATCTTTTTTGTATCTTGCTATTTCATCATACGACGAATACTTAGGGAGTTATTAATGATTTTGTATTTTTTGGCCGGAATAAGTCCCAGGAATGACATAAAAATTGATTCGAATGAAATTTCAAAAAATAGTTTTTTTTAATACTTTTATTATATTTTTCACGTCTTTTAGGGTCCGAAACCAACATGATATTTTGATGTTTTTCTTCGTCCCAAACATTTTTGGTTTCAGGTGATAGAATTATTTTCCACTAGGACCCATGCTTATCTATCTATATATCTAATGTTATAACGGGATTCCAAATGTTATTTCGGGCGAAGCCGCGGGTAACAGCTAGTACTAATATATAACAAGACGTTCCGTGAAGAACTATACAGCCTACTATTCATGCCAATGATTATTACACAGTATATGAACCTATCTAGAATAATGACGAAATTAAGATGCTAATATCGAAATATCTAATTAGTTCAAAATATATCTGGTATAATGTAGCCTAATAGAGCACTACAGTTGGTAGCAAAAGGAAGGAAGGAAGCTTGTAGTTTAACGTGACCGTCAATCTTGAGATCATGAGCCACGGGACCTCCTTTTTACGTGGAATCCGAACCACAGGACATGGCATTGCACTTCGAAAATCTCACATGCATTGACAGTTGCCCTGGTGACTGAATATATTCTTAGTTCCACCTCTTAAGGTACAGAATACAAAATTTGGTTGAAGTCCAATGGACGTTACATGCAGTTAGACACTGGATCTATCAGCACGCGTAAAAGCATGTTGCCAACAATACCATGCGTGTGCTGGTCAGAAATAATCTGGAATATTATGATATCTTGTTGTGCCAATTTTGGATGAAATCCATTTGTTAATATAGAAGTTACATGTGTTTTAAAATTGGACATATCAGCAGGCATAGAATCATGTTGGCAGCACTGCCTTGTATTAATTACTCCAAATTAATCTAGAATGTCAGGTGCTATACGTGTGCAAAGTATAGAGCTGTTGGCTTGCATACTTTCTGATATATTGATATTAGGGTAAAAATATATAGACAACATTTATTAACAGTTGGCAGCCCTGATTGCTCGTAACAATACGTATATTTATATCTGTTATGGTACACATAGCACATACGAAATTTGGTTGAAATCCAACTGATAGTATAGAAGTTAAATGTATTTAAAAATTGGTACTATCAGCAGGCTTATAATCATGTTGGTAGAACTGACGTATATAAGTTACTCCAAATTAATCTAAAATGTCAGGTACTATACGTGTGCATAGTTTAAAGCTGTCGGTTTGCATACTTTCTGATATATTGGTATTTGGATAAAAAAATAGAGAGAGCAATTATTAACAGTTGGCAGCCCTGGTGGCTCTTAAGAATACGCTCAGTCATATCTGTTTATGTATAGATATTACATACCAAATTTGGTTGAAATCCAATTGATAGTGTAGAAGTTATATGCATTTAAACATTGGACCTATCAGATGGCTTAACATTATTTTGGCAACACTGTCATGGTTGGCCTCCTGGAAATTAAACTGAAATAGTTTTTTTTTTAGCGTATGGCTTTTAGTGCCGGGAGTGTCCGAGGACATGTTCGGCTCGCCAGTTTTGTAGCTGCTTCGAGACGGACACCCAATGGGTGAGCTACAAGTACCGTTGGGGAGGTATGTTGGATGGGAGGGTCGAGGAGTTGGAAGGTAGCGGCTGTGGCCTATAGTTAGGGACCAACCCCGGCATTTGCCTGGAAGGAAGATGGGAAACCACAGAAGACCATCTTCAAGGTTGCCGGCGGGGGGATTCCAACCTCCTCGCCTCCCGGATGTGAGCGACTGCCAACAGTCATGCCGCAACGACCTCGGCTAACTCACCCGGTTGAAATAATATTATCTACATGTGTGCCAATTTTGGAATAGCTCCCATGCATACCTTGCAAGATATCCAACATGGAGCTCAAATTTCTAGTGCGTTTTTTCAGCAGTTGGTAGCACTGACATCATTTTCAAATATGGACGTGAGATATTCCGGTGCACATCTTTACTCATACTAAATTTGGTTTTGATTGCTGCAGCCGTTTAGGAGTTGATAGGGGGGGACACACACACAGCCAGACACACACACAGCCAGACAGGCACACATTTTCCCGGATCGATCTCATAAGTCTACTTTTTCCTCATTTTTGCAAAATGTGAAAAGTAGGCTAAAAATGAGATGGTGTGTGTCTGTCTTTCTGTCTGTCTGTCTGTGTGTTACTCAATAACGCAAGAACCACTGGTCCGATTTAAATGAAATTTTGCATGGATGTAGCTGATTTACCATGTTTACATATAGGATACTTTTAATTTCGATATTTTGCACTATTAAAAAATGGCGACCATTTTAGTGACGTCACTACACCCTTTGGTTTCAAAATTTCATATTTCCATATCAAATAAAAAGAGAACGCTAAGAAATAGCAAACTTTTGATGGCAAATACGAGCTTCAAAATTTAATTTCCTATCCGAAAGGTCCTTATCACGTTTTGTGTATCTCCAACGGTTAGCGAGTAAAACCCACATAAATGTGACGTCACTACACCCTTTGATTTCAAAATTTCATATTTCCATTTCAAATAAAAAGAGAACGCTAAGAAATAGCAAACTTTTGATGCATACACAAGATTTAACATTTAATTTTCTATCCAAAAGGTCCTGATCACTTTTCGTGTATCTCCGACGGTTAGCGAGTAAAACCTAAATTTGAGCAATAAAACACGGTCAACACCGAGCGGTGCAGTATATCTCCATATACATAAAAATTAAAGTTTGTATGTTTTTTTTCGCAATTTATACGGAAATTTGAGTTATTTACGCGTTTCAGACTGTTTTATTATGGATGCGCGCGAAAATAATTTTTGGTCTGTCTGTTTGTTTGTCTGTGGACAACTTTGCTCCCCTATAACTCGAGAACGGCTGGGTATATGAACGTAAAATTTGGTACAGTCAGATATCCATCAGAGGCACGAAAATAATCATTGATGTAACCCTTCTCCGTACCTCTCATAAAAGAGGGCCTACCCCCTTAAAATACATGCTGAAATAGGAGTAGAAGGACGAGACAAAGATCATTTTCAGCTCCTCAATGTGAGAGACAAAACTCGGGGCCCTAAAGGGTCCCCGAAATCTACATTTTAAGGCCCTAAAACCAACCATTTTTGAGATATTCCCAGAAAACTTATTTCATTTAATAAACTAATGAACGAATACAAGCCGGTAACCATGGCAACAGATTCTCAGAGGTCCATCTATTGCTGTAAGACGCAATGCAATTCCATTAATTACATTGGTGTGAAAGTTTGCAAACGGCCGGAAGGTTATCACGGAACCAAATTAAGCTGTAAAATTCATCAATACGTATAATGCGCTTAAGGGGGTCAAGGGGTACACTAGAATTTTTTCACGCGATTTACACCTGCGGGTGTGGTACGGCATGTCTATTATATTCCTATCCCTATATTATATTATTATTATTAGTATTATAGTATGGCGTACAATGAGGAGACAAAGCCCCTCGGTGCCAGAAACAAAACTTGGGGGCCTCGAAAACTACATTATAAGGCTCTAAAACCAACAGTATCTGAAATATTCCCAGAAAACTAATTTAATTTAATTTAACAAACTAATGAAGGAATGGAAATCGGTAACCATGACAACATTATCTCAAGGGGTGGCATCCAACTTTCCATCTATTTCTGTAAGAAGCAATATCACTCCATTTCTACCTTGCCACGGTGGGTGAGTGGATAGCATGTCGGTCTACTAACCCCAAGATTGCAGGTTCACTCCTGGCCGTGGTACAGGCCGGACGTATGTTTTAGACGAGTGAAAAATCTTAATGGAAGCCTGGAGGCGAGTTACTACAGTACCTGTGTTGTTATCAGCTGCCCCAAGCGCTCCGATGATTGATAAAGCTGTTTCACACTATTGCTGAAGTATAGTCACTGGCAAATATAATGACGTTCTGTTCGTAACTACGTAACATGTACTTCCGTGTCACACAATACTTCGACGTGGACTGTACTGTCTGCTCAATTCTGGAATTCCATTACATCAGATCGGTGGTGACAAATGTGAAGTGATAGGGTGAGAGAGTGACTGTATACAGGCTCACCCGCAGGCTTCAAGGTCAAGGGCAAACGTCTAAAACAAACGTCCGACCTGTACGCGATTTTTGAAAGGCTGCAAAAATACGACTCGCACGTCATACGATGTTGGCATGTCAAAGAACCCATTTGAATTCAGTAGGCCGTGTTCATAATGGCAAAATTAACCTCAGGAGTTTCCGCCAACACAAAGTTCCTCATTTCTCTACTAGGAAGCGCTATAGTGTTCAAGGAGCTTAGATATCTACCCTCCTTGACTTTCATAGTGATTCAAGGAACAACGAAATTTCGACATGCAAGCTACCCTCTGGGTGTCAAATTACGAAGCTTGCACCCGGCACCGAGGCCATACGATATTATTATTAGGCTACTCCATTTATTACATTTCTGTGAAAGTTTGCAAATGGCTATAAGGTTATCACGGAACCAATGTAGACTGTATAATTCGTCAATGCAATTAAGGGGGTCAAGGGGTAACCTAGAGTTTTTTCATGCAATTTCACGTGCGACATATAGTACAGAAAGTCTATTATATCTACAAACAGAAACATTATTTTCAAAAACTCCTGAATTGAATAGCATTTTTTGCGGCTTTTAGGAATTTGGGCCATTTGAGGCTAAAGAACCTGAATTTTCATGCACCACAAGCCTTTATAATTTATGAAAGAGGTCTTCCTGTGTATGGGCACCTAGCACAACGTAGATGGTCAGTTTTTATGTAACGTGTATTGCGTTTCGTCTACAAGGCTTTCAATTGTATTTCACGTCAGGAAGTACACGTTAGGTGAATTTAGTTTGAGAGCACATTTTAACTAATCTTTTTTTTTTTTTTTTCGTCGACATACGGGTTCATCGTAAGGATGATTTTGTTTGATACGTATGGTAGATATACCCATATTTGGATATCTGGGTGATATGTTGTAGACAATAGAATTGTCTGTCTGTCTTTCTGTGTATCTTTATGTACGCCTATAAATCGTCTTCGGATGCTTGGTGCATCGTAAAATTAGGTATGGTAAACATAAGTCAATACACCAATCATTTATAAAACTCCTCACCGTACTTTTCATACAGTAGAAGGGTGGATATAGGGAAAAACTTCTCAAAATTCATGCTAAAATGGGCGAAATATAAAAATTATCCTAGAAGTACGATCAAAGCATATGTTGCGCTTCTCATTGTGAGACACAAAATTCGCGAGTCTATAAGGGGTCTCCGAAAACCACATTTTAAGGTCCTTAAATGAACAGTGTGTGTGATATTCCCAGAAAACTAACTTCGTTCTGATAAACTTATGAAGAAATGACAAACCGCTAACCATTGAAACAGTAGCTCAATTGATAATGTCTGGTGTTAATATATAACACCGTTCGAAGAACGGGTACTTCTGCTAGTAAGATTATAAAGTACATTGAATAATTAGCCCAGGCATATTAAGTTTTAACCTAAAAAAAAAAATGTAAAGCTGAAATTTTGCATAGATGTTCCCTAGTACCCTAGTAACAAATCCTGAAAAGTCCCCATCTCTGCGTTGTCCGCGTCATAGTTTTTGGAGAGTTCAAAAGGGCTTAAATGAGGCCTAAGTGCCAAAAACAGCATTTTTGCTTCCTGCGTTCAAAATATTGATCCAAAATCAGTTCGAATGAGCTTTGATAGTAATAAGAGAAGGACTGCGTTATATATAACGCTCTTATTGGTCGTAATTATTGCCATACATTTAAACAGATGAGTAATCAAACATTTTTAGCTCAACTTTTCTCACGAAAATTTAGCTAATTTGTCATTAGCCGGGACTTATCGTGTAAACAGCTGCAGATAGCGACTAAAGACCCGAAGTAAAAGTTGTAAATCACACTTGTAGCTTTAAAACGATACATTGCGCATGTTCATCCAACAACCAGCAGCAGAGATACCGTTACAAATATAAAAGTGCAAATGTGGCAGCGTTTTCCGAACGAACGACCATTTACGCTGGTGGGCTCCATCTATTCACCTTTGCTGACACTATTTTGTAGCTTTGATCAAGAGCTTTTAGGATGGTATCCTTTGAATCCAGGTAAACTAGCAGAAACAGTTTGCATAGAACAAAACGAGTTTAATGCAGTTAGCAGTTAAACGTACATTCATAATATGCATAATGCAAATGATAACAAAACAAAGTTTAAAAAGCTTTCTTTAGACAAAGAACACTTGCAAAACAAAGCTTTCATCGGACTCAATCGTCCTCCTCATCGTCTGAGCCATCAAATGTGACGTTGTAACATGCTTTTCCACTGCAGTGTCCACACATTAAGGAGCTTTCTAAACCGGAACGTACACACTCACACCGGCTGCCACAAGAGATCTTGCAGTTGCAGGACACCAAATTGAGGAGATGATCTGGAGCAGCTGGAAGATGAGTTGTCACTGGTACTAAAGCTGAGTGTTGGATTTTCCATCCCCATTGGGTCGGGTCCAAAGAAAATCCTAACCATTCCTGATCTTGCAAATATACCCGCAGTGAATGTTGTTTGCATGCCGCCGAAGTCGGTGGAAGTGAAGCCAGCTGAAATGATGCTGTGACTGGTTGTTTGGCAATTTTTTGGCTGTATTTCAATACCCGAAGCTCGTCGAGGCTTTTGCACTCCAATTTGGCACTATCGTAGAGACAAATGGCGAACTTCTCTCCAGCTGATATTATGGCCTTTTCATCTGGAGCCGTAGAGACGAATACCTTCATTTCCTCGCGTAAAGATGCGGAATCCTTCTATATTTTCCATGCTTGATGTACTCTACCCATAGCTTTCCTGTGCGAGATTTCAGGCTCATTGAAGAAAATGTGTCACGAAGCGACTCTTTGAGACGTTGAAGGCAAGGATATGATAGAAAGTCGTTGGCGGTAAAAAGCGCCCGTATTACGTCCTTGTCATCCTTCAGCCCGTCGTTCATGTTGACTAACATTGTCCCGACAGCCTGTTTTGTCAGAAAATGCGCTCTGTGGGCCCTAGAACATGCACAGTTTCACGTTATTGATACGTTTTAAATTTAAGGCATAACGTAATCATTAACAGCGAGGTAATTGCAAGCCTACCTAGAATATGCGTGTGCAGACATCATGTGAGTCACTGACGATTTGGCGTATATTCCTGTCCAGCTCCTCCAAACCGCTTCCATTCATCACGTAGCCGATTGCCCCAAGAAACGACATCAGAAGGTGAAATCCGCCTAGACGAACAACTACGTTTTTGAGTTCCTCTGAAGTGTCCGATTCGACTATCTCTGCAACTTTCGCGTATAGGGGCTGGTCAAAGGTTACGAAACAAGTGCTTTCTTTCAGTTCCGCGCAGTCTCTTGCGGCAAACTTCAACGCGGAATATATAGTTGATGGATAGCTCGGTTCCAAGTTAATGAACGGCAGGGCATCAACTGACGTTGTCTGGGAAGCTGGTTGAGCATGAGCAGACAGTGACGTCTTCATAAAGCCGTTCCACGAAGCGGGTAAATTAATACCTGACCACCGTCCAGATAACCACAAGGAGTCCATCATCGACGCAATAGCCACAGAGTTTGGGACCTCCACAGTTAACTCCTTAATCTTGACGTCCTTTGAACCAGGAGAAGAGGGTTTCCGATACCACGAAATGTTGAACTTTCCCATCGCCGCAATCACACCATAATTAGGAACTTCTCATGTACGTGGGAGTGGAGATACTTCACTGTCAGGCGCTGGACCTGTGCACTTGATGCATCCCATGCAGTGAAATGTGTTTCGCCCGTCCAATGTCCTTATGTTATAGTCGGCGTTGTCAAAGCAAAACTGCGTGAACGCTCCAGCATTCGGGATTGAACGTTCTTCATGAAGCGCTGAAACTTCGTACCTGTGGACTTCCGCCACATTTACTGAAAATCCAAGACTGTTTAGAAGCTGAATTAATTGTTTCGTGTATTGTTGGCCTGCTCCGACAGGCCGAGCGCTGTCACCTAGAAACGCGATCGGGTGCCTTTTCAATAGCGGTTAAGCTTTGGGACCGTAACTCGGTAACCGTTTCTCGCATAGACATGGATAATATACCAATGTAAAGCTAAAGATATGCTTTATAACTTTCATTCTGGATCGTTAGTCAATATCAGCAGTTGTTTAAAAAATAATGACCTGCTAATGACAAATTAACCAAATTTTCGTGTAAAAATTGTGCTAAAAATGTTAAATTAGTCGGTTTTTTCCTTCATCAATAGCAATAATTAGGCCTGATAAGTCTGTTATCCTACTGGTTCATTTTTATTAATTGCTAAAGCTCGCGAGAACTAAATTTGGATCAATATTTTGAACGCAGAAGGCAAAAATGCTGTTTTTGGCACTTAGGCCCCATTTATGCCATTTTGAACGCTCCAAAAACTATGACGCGGACATCGCAGAGATGGGGACTTTTCAGGATTTGTTTCTAGGGTACTAGGGAACATCTATGCCAAATTTCAGCTTTACATTTTTTTTTTGAGGTTGGCCGTGTTTTTAGCCTACTTTCGATTTTTGCAAAAAATGAAAGTAGACTTATGAGATCAACACAGGGCGAAAAAAGTGTGTCTGTCTGTGTGTGTGTATGTGTGTGTGTGAGTCTGTGTGTGTGTGTGTGTCTGTGTGTGTGTGTGTGTGTGTGTGTGTGTGTGTGAGTGTGTGTACTCTGAATGTCTGTCCCCCCCTATCAATTCGAACACGGTGAATGCGAATTGAACGAAATTTGGTACAAAGGTAGCACTAGCAAAGGACACCTCAGTGTCATGTTTTATATCGCCGCCATCTTGAGGGAAACGTAATGGCGGCCACACAAATTTTCAAAGCTTAAATCAAATTACGACTAACCTAATCATCCGATCTCTACCAAATTATGCAACAACATACCTTTATGGGGGGAGCATCCTTTGACCAAACCAATAGGCCAGCAGCGTAATAGTTTGCGGATGGCGGCCATCTTTGTGTGAAAATCGATTCCCCCTATTAATTCGAACACGGTGCAACCGAATGGAACGAAATTTGGTACAGAGGTAGTACTAACAAAAGGCACCTTAGTGCCATGTTTTATAACGTCGCCATCTTGACGGAAACGTAATGGCGGCCACACAAATGTTCAAAGCTTAAATCAAATTACGACTAACCTAATCATCCGATCTCTACCAAATTTTGCAACAGCATACCTTTATGGGGGGAGCATCCTTTGACCAATCTACTAGGTTATTAGCCTAATAGTTTGCGGATGGCGGCCATATTTATGTCAAAATTGATTCCCCCTATTAATTCGAACACGGTGGAACCGAATGAACGAAATTTGGTACAGAGGTAGCACTAGCAAAGGGCACCTCAGTGTCATGTTTTATATCGCCGCCATATTGACAGAAACGTAATGGCGGCCACACAAATGTTCAAAGCGTAAGTTAAATTACGACTAACATAACCATCCGATCTCTACCAAACTTTGCAACAACATTCCTTTATGGAGGGAGCATCCTTTGACCAATCTAATAGGTTATTAGCCTAATAGTTTGCGGGTGGCGGCCATCTTTATGTCAACATTGATCCCCCTATTGATTCGAACACGGTGGAACCGAATGGAACGAAATTTGGTACAGAGGTAGCACTAGCTAAGGGCATCTCAGGGTCATGATTTATATCGCCGCCATATTGACAGAAACGTAATGGCGGCCACACAAATGTTTAAAGCTTAAATCAAATAACGACTAACATAACCATTCGATCTCTACCAAACTTTGCAACAACATACCTTTATGGAGGGAGCATCCTTTGACCAATCTAATAGGCCATTAGCCTAATAGTTTGCGGATGGTGGCCATCTTTATGTCAAAATTGATTCCCCCTATTAATTCGAACACGGTGGAACCGAATGAACGAAATTTGGTACAGAGGTAGCACTAGCAAAGGGCACCTCAGTGTCATGTTTTATACCACCGCTATCTTGACGGAAACGTAATCGCGGCCACCCAAATGTTAAAAGCTAAAATGTAATTACGACCAACCTAATAATCTAGTCTCTACCAAATTTTGCAACACCATATCTTAATGTGGGAAACATATTCATACCAAACTGCAAGAACATCAGCCCAATAGTTTGCAGATGGTGGCCAAGTATGTGTGCAAATCGATTCCCCCTATCAATTCAAACACGGTGAAACCGAATTGAACGAAATTTGGTACAGAGGTAGCACTAGCAAAGGGCACCTCATATTCATGTTTAATATCCCTATAGCACGTTGTATTTCAACAAGCTACTACAACCAACATTCAATTATTCTCCTTGAAAAGGACAAAGAGTTATAACAATACCCATGCATTTAGTAGAAAGTAGGCTATATGTTGTTTACTGAACATCTTGTTTGCATATAATGCCTGGGCTAAATTACCTTTCTACTAGTTTCCATGAAGATTTTAACACAACAATTGGCTTCAAACCTTCAAATATGGGTTTATTTGTTACTTGTAACACAGTCCCTTCCGGAGTTGTGGCAAGTGAAAAGTGACGCTTTTAAGAATCGTAACTTGAAAAACACTAGTTACGATGTGCTTGTGGATAAATTAAAATAATTTGTCCAGGACGCTAAGAGGGAAATAGTTCGTAAAAAAATAATGGACTTAAAACAGCTTACCGCCGGGAGTTGAAAAAAATTAAGGATAGTAAGGAAACTGGCTCTGGAACTTATGACGTATAATGTTAAACAGGAATATCGGGGGACGGATGACCACAGACAGCCCTCTCGACACCCCCATTCTTCGAACCCATACACTGAGAGGATAGGATGTGTTCTCAGACTAGCCCGCACGCGAAAATGTTTTGAGAGACCACGAAGTTCACTTAAAGGTAAGTGGCACTATGGAGGAAGAGAAGGTAAATAAAAGTAACGATGAAGAAAATAGCTTGGTAAGTTTGAATTTCTATCGATATTTTAAATTTCATATTCTTGTATCTATAGCAACATTATTATATGGTGGAAGTATTCACCTTTCAAAAACATATGAAGGGCACAGGAGAAACTAGATGAATGTCTCAAAATTACAAAAATTGAGATTTCTTATTGTTAATGATTGTACTGTTCCCTAGTAACATTCAAGAAACTAAAACTGGTTAAAAACACTGAGAGTCACGATTTATGAGGCTTTGAAAATAATGTGTGCCGCGGAAAAACGATGAAGGTACATGGCTTTCAAGACAATAACGATGATAGTCCATGATGGTGTGCATTATTTAGAGGAAAAAAATGGACATTCATCGCTTTTGCACTTTTTTTGTACCAGCAAATGGACAGTCATCGTTTATGCACGTGAAATTGTGCAGTTAAAGACAATAATATATAATAATTAATCTTTAGGCATACATTGTTGGATGAATTGTTTCATAATTTACAAACCTATATAATCCTTTCCGTACTACATAAATTTCAGATAACTGTAAGCAATTGAGATGCCGCTTCCTGGTGGTACTGATTGGTACTTTGACGGAAACTTGATGCACCGCTGGTTGATCGTTGAGTGCCATGAAGTTAGGTGAATAATACTTATAAAAGACGGAATGATAACTAACACTGTAAGTGATGTTCTCTAATATTTACTCCAAATCACGTCGGGGTCACCAATTTGTAGCCGATTTATTAATTACAACCCAAAGAAGTAACAATACAAAGACACAGAATGATACAAAAATATATATACAGACAGAGCATATCGCTCTCTGGTGAGTCCTCCCAAGTACCAATCAGTACCACCAGGAAGCAACACCTCACAATATTATAAGAGTTATAGCGTTTGAAAAACTAAAATTCATTTATATCAGCTTGTGACATTCATCGTTTTTCCCCTGCACCCCTCATATGCTACAAACATACATTCTTATTTCCATAGAGATAGGCTACAGTACAATCGAACAACTAATGTTTGCGCAAATCTGTTGCAGGGTGTGTGGGCTGTGCGACACCGTGTTGTACAACAGTAGTTTGTGCAAATAATTTGATCGTGTATGCGCCGTAGTGAGGATTACCAACACCAAGATAGTGAACATTATAACACTCCAGACAAAGGCTTTCAAAAGTGACTTCCTAATACCTAACTCTATATTGGATGTCAACAGATTCCTTTTCTGCAGAAATGCTTTCCTTGCCTGAGCCAACCTACTTTTTTATATCCTCTTTGCTTCGTCCATCACTGGTTATTTTGCTTCCTAAATATCAGAAGTCGCCTACTTCCTTTAGCTTTTCCCTGCCAATTTGATGTCCATAGAGGTTTTTTATTTATTTCGGCTGCATTCCAATTTTTTGTTTTACATTTATTAATTTCATCATGAATTGTTTCCTCAAGACGGAGTCCATACCATTCAAATACTCATTCAAATCCTGAGGCGCGTCGGTCAAGATGACGATGTCATCAGCAAATCTCAGGGTTGAAATTATTTCTCGTTGAATCTGCACTCCCACTTTAAAATTTCTCTCTAATTTCCTTCATTGCTTGTTCAATGTAAAGATTGAAAAGTATGGGTGATGAGTGCCCCTAACGATACTATTGTATTACAATAGTGAATTTACATTGGTGAAATTTTAAAATTTGAGCACAGTAATAAGGATCTTGAGGGTCGAAACGCGTAATCCTAAATTGCCCCATTTAATTGAGCAAATTAACTAATACATGTAATTTTTTTAGGAGTGTATTTATATACTGTAATATATTTCCTTTCACTGCCAGTGAGGTAGCACGCAGTTCCCTACTCCTGTCCGGCCGGGGACACCAAGAGCCCGCTGATGAGCCAGCTTTGTGTCCTAGGCGAAACCCCACACAAGACATGGCACAAACCTAGAAAAATTGTTGAGTGTATTTATATATTTGTATCTTGCACCCCGCCCATTCATTGGGTACAATCATGTTGACCGACTGAAAAGCTACAAAGAGTCAATAATAATAATAATAATAATAATAATAATAATAATAATAATAATAATTATTATTATTATTATTATTATGTATCTATTTATCGAATGGCTTTTAGTGCCGGGAGTGTCCGAGGACATGTTCGCCTCGCCAGAGTCTGTAGCTGCTTCCAGCGGGCAGCCAGACGGTGAGCTCCACGTTCCATTGAATTTCAAGTAGTTCCAACTTTCGCCACCAGATGTCAATGATACCTAGTGGTGAACGTTGGAACTTCGATAGAGCATTCCAACGAAATCTAACCTAGAAATTTAGCTCCACACAAGTTTAGTCTGTGGGAGGATCTTTTACATGCCATAAATCTATGACATGGGACCGCTGCGCCGGCTTTACTTCCCCTCCGAAGGAAGACATACTGATGGATTTTTGAAAATGAAAATCCACAACCTGCTTCCAGTCTCCGACCGGGTCAGGAATGGAATGAATGAAGCCCCCATCTAGCGGCGAGGATATGAACTGTGCCGGCTGCCGAGGCCTGACGCACTCCTCTGGGGCAATGATTAAATGAATGACATATGAAATGAAATGATAGTGGAGAGTGTTGCTGGAATGAAATGTTGACAGGGAAAACCGGAGTACCCGGAGAAAAACCTGTCTGCCTCCGTTTTGTCCAGCACAGATCTCACATGGAGTGACCGGGATTTGAACCACGGACTCAGCGGTGAGAGGCCGGCGTGCTGCCGCCTAAGCCACGGAGGCTTCACTGATGGATTTTTAACGCTCTTAAAAAATCTGACGACTTCGGCCGGGTTTGAACCCGCTATCTTGGGCTCAGCAGTTCAGCATGCAACCGATTACGCCACCGAAGCCGCTATAATAATAATGATAAATCAGTATCACACAACAGGCCGGATCTGATGGTTGTCAGCAAGAAAATGAAGCAAACTACCTTGATAGATGTTGCAATCCCTAACAACAAGAATCTTCAATTAAAGCACATAGAAATATCAGCAAATATAGTGAGTTGGTCAGCCCTATCAGAAGGCAATGGCATGTAGAAAGGGTGAAGACCATACCTATCATTGTCTCGAGTACGGACGTGATCCCAAGTTCCTTGCTCACAGGCATTAAAGAACTGGATCTGGATACTCAACTGTACAAACTAATGCAGAAGGCAGTGTTGTTCTCTCAATAACACGAATCGTCCGGAAGTTCATGGGTAGCGATTTTGGCCTTCCAGCTTAGAAGTGGCTGTTTCAGTAACTATAGCCTAATTGGGTTGCCTGAAATCCGTTTGATTATGTTGTGATGTACCAGCAATGTGTTATAATGTACGTACTTATTACTGTATTATTATTACTATCGATTTTTTTCCCTTGGAAGAGCGTGCGGACTTGAGCCAATCACAGCTTCACTTCCTTTTCCTCTTTTCTTTTCTTCCCAAAACCCCTTCATTAATTCACTGTGTTTTTTCTTCCTTTCCTCTGTCCATTTTTTCCCCTAAATGTACGTACTTATATATTATAATTATAATAATAATAGCAAACTCTCAAAATCGAGTAGGTTGCCCTTGCAATCAGAGCGGGAGTCCGGAAGTAAGTGTACATTCCATAGCGGAAGGTACACAATTTGGCGCAATGTATTCCCAGTTGGCACAAAACGTCAATGTCCTTTCATTTCTCCTCAGCAGTCTCTTTCTTTCCCACCCTGATCGTGGAGTTTTTTAAATTCTATAATGAGTAGTGTGCCATCATGGACTAGTGACCTCCAGGATGACTGGTCGAGGGCAGAGGTCTCTCTCAGTGGACAACATCAATGTGATACATCTTCATCTTAGCCTTGAATACGTCCTTAACCCATTCCCCTGACCTCCCACACAGTCTAATCAGAGTTAAACACGTGCCTTGTCCATCGCAACTGGCGTCTTAAAATAATAGTGTTTTTTTTTTTTACTGGTGGCTTGTGCTTCTCCACCAGCAGCAAAATATCCCTATCTACAATGCTGAAAAGAAAAATTAGGTCACCCTTTTAGAGGTTACCCAGGGCTTCCGTCCACTCACTCGTCCAAAAATAGTGAAATAGTGAGTGTTTTATTTCAAAAAAGTGAAAAATGGTGTTTATGTATGAAATAGGGAGTAAATTCATAGGATTATTCGCATTTATAACCGTAGGCCTATATCTGGTTCATAATTGTAACTTTTGTTGATATCTGTAGGCGCAATTAGGGGGGGGGGGCTTGGTTGGCTAAGCACCCCAAATCAAACCATACAAAACTGTATTGAAATAGACAAAATTTTTAACAATGTGTATTTGAAAACAAATTAGCCCCCCAAAAATGTCAACCAAATTGCGCCTATGTTAATAATATCTCTGAGTGCCGTTTGTGATTTTTTCGTCGATCACTGCACGGCTCCGACTGTGGTATTGCACCATGGAAGCTTTTTATGCTTTCTGGCTGCCGGCAGCGGTGGCAGAGAAACGAACTACCCATTTAAGGGTATATTTTGGGTCATTTCTAACAATCTGATTGTGCATGAGACTATTTTTAATGCAGAATGTGACCAGTTTTGAAAAATGTGAGAATAGTGAGTAATTTTATCAAATAGTAAGAAAAGTGAGGCTGCTTTAAAAGTAGTGAATAATAGTGAGAAAAGTGAGTCGCTGGAAGCCCTGAGGTTACCAATTCATTCAAGATTTATTGTGGCAACAGTGCATATGAAGTACATGAAATGATTAAATTTACAGATCAATAGGTTAAGCGGTTCAGTGATACCAGGTATCGACCCATGCTGAAACACCCATATTAGTACGAGGTGTAGCCTCCACGGGCGGCAATGCGGGCACTGACTCTTACATCCAGTCGATCATACAGATGGCGAATACTGTCTTGGGATACGTTATTCCACGCCTTCTCGACCTGTTCACACAGTTATGTAAGAGTTGTAGGTGGATGAGTCGCGCGAGTCACTTGTCAGCCCATCATGTCCCACACGTGCTCGATTGGCGACAAGTCCGGCGATCGTGCTGGCCAGGGAAGTTGCTGCACATCTTGCAGTGCACGTTGAGTTGCACGGACAGAGTTTGGGCGAGCATTATCCTGTTGGAACAACACATCCCCTTCCTGTTGCAAGAACAGCAAAAGAACGGGTCTAACAACATCCTGCACTTACCGAGCGCTGGTTAGCGTTCCCTCCACAAACACCAAAGGTGACAGAGAGTTGTAGAATATCGCACCCCAGACTATAAGACCTGGGGTGGGGCTGCTGTGTCTTGGACGAATGCACTCTACGAGACAGCGCTCACCAGGTCTACGTCAAACGGGCCAACGACCATCACTTGCGAGCAGGCAGAATCTGCTTTCATCGCTGAAGACCACGGTGCGCCATTCCATCTTCCAAGTGATCCTCTGACGGCACCAGTCGAGCCGTGCACGTCGATGCTGTGGCGTGAGTGGAAGACGGGCTAGAGGTGTGCGTGCCCGTAGTCCCACTGCTAGTAACCGGTTCGCAACTGTTCGTGTTGACACTTCTGGGCTCACAAACCCTCGTATCTGTGTTGTGGTAGCTGTACGATCTGCCACTGCTGCCCTTACAATACGACGATCCTAGCGGACGTCTGTGCTGCGTGGACGTCACACTCGTCTGCGGGTGTGAGAATGTTCACGTGGCCACTGATACCAGCATCGTTGCACAACGGACACAGCACGTCCAACTTGTGCGGCAATTCACCGAAAGGACCATCCCGCCACTCGAAAGGCCACAATTTGACCCCTTTCAAACTCGCTCAGTTGGCTGTAGTAAGCACGAGTGCGTCTCCGTGGCATTGTACGTGCTTGCTCCACACTCTTGCACCACAATGAGCCGTATGTCTGTGAGCTTTCCCTATTACATGGTAGACACAGATGGCGCACTGGTAGCTATGCCACTACGCTATCTGTTATTGGACGACGTTGAAACCCTTATCAGTACATCTACAATCCCCCAGGTGGCATCTGCCGTCATCGGGTCAAAATCAACGTCGTCTTTTCAGGTGACCTATTTTTTTTCCTGCATGTATATAAATTGTCGTCAGGAATACCTACAGACAATATTGACGGATCGGGACCACGGCTCGGCCTTGGCGCGCCTATATTATCAATGGGGACTTGGTCTTTCAAAGTTCTTCAACTAGGTTTATCCGTTCCTACGTGCAAGTTGGTCGTTGAATCATTAGGGAGTTTTGGGGACAATTTGGTTATCATACCCGTATAGGACTACCTACGTTTGTGTGCTGTCTGACAACCTGTGTTATTGTGGTGTCTATTGTTGTGGTAAGTGTGTGTGTGTGTGTGTGTGTGTGTGTACCCATATTCGGGTACAGGGTTGGGATAACGGAGTCGGTAACTGAAAGAAAGCTCTTGAGATACTGTGGGAAAATAAAAGTGTTCTTGTTAATTCATTTAGGGGCTTTGTGAAATCGTGGCCATTTAGCCCAGTGTACTTGGGTGTGTATATAATTTGTCTGATAACCTGTGTTCTTGTGGTTTATGTAGTAGTAGTAGTAGTAGTAGTAGTAGTAGTAGTAGTGTGTATTTGTAATGCAGGCGAAGAAGGCGGTCATGGCCATAAGTTAGGAACCATCCCAGCATTTAGATTACTTGGAGAAGACGTGGGGGAAACCATGGAAACCCACTTCCAGGATGGCTGAGATGGGAATCAAACCCACCTCTTCCCAGTGTTGCCTCACGAGGTTGAGAGGACCCCGTTTCAACCCTCAGACTAGAATAGCATTTATTGTCAGAGTCGGGAATCAAACCCGAACCTCCGGGGTGACAGCCAAGTATGCTAGCCGCTACACCAGGAAGTGAACAAGAGAAAAACAAGATACACCACTCTTGATAGCCAACGAAAGCCCGTATCCAAACGTCTTACCTCTGGTCATTTGGAGTGTACTTTATTCACAGAGTTTAGTGAACTCCACCCTTTGAACGGCGATCCAAAAACTCTTAACTAAACATACAGTAGCCTACATACCTATCGCACTAGGGGCAAATTACCTCGTAGTTACGCCCCTAAAAATAACAATAACTAACTAACCTTTCGCACTGTATATGTTATATCCCGATAGCCTAGATGTTAGGCCCCTTAAAACAACAATTATCATCATCATCGTGTATATGTTATAGTGATGATTGCTTTTTTTTTCAGGAGCGGAAAAACGAGATCATCTACCCTTCGCGACATACTCAGGAGAAGAATGAGTTCATCCCATGGAAAATGCCAATATTGGGAAAGGAAAGGAAGGGCCATGAACAGACAATACATAGCATCCCATAATAATTTTTATGTAGTGAAATTTAGCCTAAAATTTGTAAATGTATATTTTATTTCATACTAGCAACCCGCCCGGAACAGTTATGAATGCATTACGTGATAAGCACTTTTCTCGATGTCAACGAACTACAACCTATATCCGTTTTACGTCTCGGCATGATGGATTGAAATCACTGACTGGACTATTAATTATATTATCATGGAGATGTCAGACATAATTTGAGAATGGCGAGGTGCATGCAACACAAATCCCCCTTCCGTCCAATCAATCCGTCCAATTGTATTTTGCGGAACGAAAAGTTCACAGGTGAAATGAAGAAAAGCCGAGTTGCACTTCCAGGGAAACTCCAAATACAACCACTCTTCTCTCAAGTCTTAACTCAACACGACTCGACAGTTTGCTGCTGGCTGTATCTGGGGTAATAGGCTCGCCCGATAGCTAGGCTGTAACTGGGGTGATAGGCTCGCCCCTAGCTAGCTCGTAAACTGTCACCTCAGTAATTGAATGGAGATTGTTGGAAGAAATGAAAACGTAAAAACACTTATAGTGGGCGATGTATTGAAGATAGAGATATGCTCTTGCGGACTTTTTGTAGAACTTTCCATGCTGAACAATTCTTACACTCATAGTACATTGATATTTTTACGGTTTGCCCAGTGTAAGCTCAAAAAGTGCACGGACGCCAGGTTGTTTTCGACTTTTTCACTGAAATCGTTACTGCTTGGCATCCTTTGATCATAAATAAATTATTTTCAACAGAAACCTTCCTCGATATATCCTTTATAGAATCCCGGGCGTATATAAGGGGGGTGCTGAGGGAGCTCTAGCCCCCTCCCCCCGACAAAAAGGCCAATAAAAATTAAGAAAGTGCTGCTTTGGTAAGAGCATAAAATAATTGTAAATTTGGTTGTACCCTAATCTTAACTTATCGGCTAAGTTATAAACAATATTAAAATTAAAATTATACTAACTGGTGGCGTAGTGGCTAGCATTCTTCGCTGCCGCCCCGGAGATCCGAATTGGATTCCCGGCTCTGCCAAGAAATTTTAATTCTAGTCTGAGGGCTGGAACGGGGTGCACTCGGCCTTGTGAGGTAAAGCTGTAAATTCCACAGTATGTTTTGGAGAAATACATGTAAAAAAAATGTTTACCTTTCTGCTTAGTAAATTGACAAATATTTAGATATTTGCCATTCATACTCCATAGATCCTAATAGAAAGTTAATTAAGTATAAAATGTTATTTGTGTGTTGTGTTGTATTTGACAACTTTTTTGTATTGCCAGTAATAATTGTAGGCTATATAAACTTTGAATCTTATCTAAAATAATTACACAAAGTTATATGCTCTAAGATATTGGTTGATATTTCTGGGTATTTTGCGGTGACAATCCCCTGAGAATACTCACAATTTTCCAGGATAGTCACCCCCCCCCCCCCGGTTTTTTTTCTATATACGCCCCTGTATAGAATGGTGAAACCCGCATCAAAATCCTTCCCGTGGTTCTCGAGATTACCCGTGACATCCAAGAATTGGGGACTTTCTTTTATACTAAGTAGAGATTTTATTCTGAGTAGCAGTGATTTATATTCCAACAACTCCTACAACAACCTTGGGATTCTCTTCAGTGGAAAAGGTGTTATTGATAATGATAGCCAAGCCAAGGTAGACGGGAGCTCAGATAATTGACAGTAAGTTTTACATGGCAGGTGATGAATGAAAGGCTGTAATTGCTTTCATCTGAAGGCTCATCCATAACGCCACAACAGAAGCGATAAAGGCGTCGTCATTCAAATTTGCTCTTTAAAGTGACGGATTTCATTAGGCATTGAGGGCACTGTGATAACGTTCATAGACTGTCCATAAACGGCAGCCCGTGTTAAATTGACTTGATAGCTTTCGAGAAGAGCAGTCGCACAGGATCCATTTCAGATCCGTTAGCCACGTTTGAACCAGGGACCCGGAACAGAACGTAACGCGGAACGGAACTCTTGTCTATGTGGAACGGAGAAATTTCGTTATCTCCAAGGTTATTTCCAAGTTGTAACGTTACCGCTGTCTGTTCCAAGCGTAACGTTACCGTCCTGGAACGGAACTGATTCTGAAACCGTACCCGGTATCTGGAACAGTGGAATGTTAGCCGAGCCTGTACCGGTACAGCGTATTGGAGACGGGTGGAACGTTACGTTGTCCCGTACCGAAATGAACAGAGGAATATCCGATACGTTACAGTTCGGAACATTCTACTTATAATAACGGAACAAACAGACGGAACGGAACGTTACAAATTTAACGGGATTGTATTGTTACAAGGCTGCATTATGACGTCTCAAGGTCAAGCAGAAGGCGTGCGATGTAGCTGTTATTTTTATTGGGACGACGTGCATGCATATACTCACTCAATTCCATTTTCCCGCTCACCTCACAGCACGCCAGCCTTCTGTTTCAGCTAATGTAGAGATCCTGTACCCCAAAAGAAGCTGCGCGACTCCGTCCCCTCGTTGTGATCGGTTGATCAAAATTTCTTTGGGATACCGTACACGATTTGTGAGGTAGGGCAATGGGCAAAGCACAGTGCTATCAAGCGGTTCCGTGGCACATTTTCCGTATATAACTAGTAGATCTAAGTTGCGGGAACACCGTAGTGTTTGTTTGTACTTCAACGTTGATTATCACCGAGACATGAGGTTTGAGACCACAAATAAAATTTATACATTTCAAGCTGCCTGGAGTTGGAGAGGGGAGAACAGACGATTCTCTAGTTTAATCAAATTTTGGTTGGCTTACATATCATTGACAATCATTTCATGTCTCTGCTTTCAGAATAAGGCTATATTATGACTACCCACATCGTCACTCCAAGAGGACAGCGAAATACTTATTATTAGACTATTGTTATTATTATTATTATTATTATTATTATTATTATTATTATCATTAGACAGTTATGTTATTATTATTTTCATAATTATTAGTCAATAATGATTATTATTAGTATACTATTATTATTATATTTTTCATTATTCTAGACAATTGAGTTTGTACAAAAATTCGCTATCCAGCAACAGAGAAACTACCTTATACTATCGGGGCGCAGTTAGCCTATTATTAGGGACCGGATTCTTAGGTTCTTATCTATTTTTCCCATACTTCTAAATACTTTTACGAATCACACTGAAATTCCGTACTACCTAATAAACTAAATAATACGCGAGTACCTAAAAATAACTAATTGCAGTTTTGTACCATTTATTGTAGTATATTTCAAATTTTGTCCATAATCCTTGAAATTAAATGTGAAGATAGTGTTTATTCCTAGCTCCAGTCGATTGATAGCAATCCTACCTAATGGAAAAATGAAATATTTTCAGCACTTTCCAGCTTATATATTATTGTTTGGTTATTTACCGAGAGGAAAGAGCGAATAAATCTCTTATTATTCCCAAGAATCCAATATAGTAAAGAATCAACATTATTTGAACGAGATAGAGTGTGAAAATCATCTCTGACATCCTTGGCTTTATTGCAATCCCTAAAAGTGTAAAGTTATCGGTGATAATTTGATTACGCATCATTATGTTAAATATTTACTATCTCGTTGCAATCAGATTGTCTACTAACAATGAGGTATTAATTTTAAGCCTTATGTAATGTATGTCAACTTTCGCTACCCTTTAAACATAAGAACCTATTGTAAAAACCCATTCTACCTAATAAAAAACTAAAAAGAACAATTTTATGTTTTTGAAAACCTAAAATGACAATTTTAAAAACCACCAAAATCCGGCCCCTATTTATTATATTCTGATGGTTGGGTGGTAGAGCAGCGGACTCTGTACTGGGATAAACGCTAGGAAAGAAGAAGATGGTTGGGTGGTTTCGTAAGTAAGGCAAGAAGTTCCGTGAAGAACTATACAGCCTACTTTTCATGCCAATGATTATTCTCGAGTATATGAACCTATCTAGAATAATGACGAAATTAAATTGATAATATCGAAATATCTAATTTGTTCAAAACATACATATGTAGCCTAATAACGCAGTACAGTTGGCAGCCCTGGTGACTGAATATATTCGTATTTCCATCTCTTAAGGTACAGAATACAACATTTGGTTGAAGTCCAATGAACGTTACATGCAGTTAGACACTGGATCTATCAGCAGCGTAAAAGCATGTTGCCAACAATACCATGCGTGTGCTGGTCAGAAATAATCTGAAATTTTATGATATCTTGTTGTGCCAATTTTGGATGAAATCCATTTGTTAGTATAGAAGTTACATGTATTTTAAAATTGGACCTATCAGCAGGCATAGAATCATGTTGGCAGCACTGACTTATATTAATTACTCCAAATTAATCTAGAAAGTCAGGTGCTATACGTTTGCAAAGTATAGAGCTGTCGGCTTGCATACTTTCTGATATATTGATATTAGGGTAAACAAATATAGACAGCATTTATTAACAGTTGGCAGCCCTGATTGCTCTTGACAATACTTATAGTCATATCTGTTATGTTACACATAGCACATACGAAATTTGGTTGAAATCCAACTGATAGTATAGAAGTTACATGTATTTAAAAATTGGTACTATCAGCAGGCTTATAATCATGTTGGTAGAACTGATGTATATAAGTTACTCCAAATTAATCTAAAATGTCAGAATATATGTGTGCATAGTTTAAAGCTGTCGGCTTGCATACTTTCTGATATATTGGTATTTGGATAAAAAAAAAATAGAGAGAGCAATTATTAACAGTTGGCAGCCTTGGTGGCTCTTAAGAATACGCTCAGTAATATCTGTTTACGTACACATTTTACATACAAAATTTGGTTGAAATCCCATTTATAGTGTAGAAGTTATATGCATTTAAACATTGGACCTATCAGAAGGCTTAAAATTATGTTGGCAACATTGCCATGTATGGCCTCCTGGATATTAAACTGAAATTGTATTATCTACATGTGTGCCAATTTTGGAATGGCTCCCATGCATACCTTGCAAGATATCCAACATGGAGCTCAAATTTCTAGTGCGTTTTTCAGCAGTTGGTAGCACTGACATCATTTTCAAATATGGACGTGAGATATTCCGGTGCACATATTTACTCATACTAAATTTGGTTTTGATTGCTGCAGCCGTTTAGGAGTTGATAGGGACACACACACACACACACAGCCAGACAGACAGACAGACAGACACACATTTTCCCGGATCGATCTCATAAGTCTACTTTTTCCTCATTTTTGCAAAATGTGAAAAGTAGGCTAGGGCCCACAGCCACTCCTATTTCAGTACACGAGCTATCGAGTCTAATACCAACAGGCCGAGTGGTTCGAGGCTGGCAGGCGTACCTCTGGTCGTATTGGGTACTGACGCACATTAGTAGTATATGCCAAAAGCATAAGATGGCGTCGATAATTTAGAGGTGGAACACCCGATTCGACGAGTTGGCTGGGTATCGGGCTGGTCCGGAAGGCACCAGTAGCCAGCCTAACGCCACTATGGTGGATGCTGTCCAGCATTTTCAAGGCTGCCGGTCTTTCTGAACCGTAAGCCGCAGAACCATAGTCTAGCCGGGACACGACGAGGGCTTGGTAGAACCGTAGCAGCACCGCTCCGTCAGCCCCCCACGTAGTGCTACTAAGAAACTTGAGCATGTTCAGTTTCCTGAGACACGTCGTTCTTAGTTGCCGTATATGGGGCTGCCACGTTAATTTGCTGTCAAAATGGAGCCCCAAGAAGCGATAAGTGTCAACCAACGGCAACGCAGCATACCTGAGATGTAGTTCAGGGTGTAAGTGTAGCCTTCGGAGCCGACAAAAATGACGACGGAGGATTTCGCTGATGAAAACCGGTCGTGAGCCCACCTGTCGACCCGGTTAATAGCTATCTGCAATTGCCGTTCCACGATTGACATACTTCCAGAGCTGTAAAGCAAAGCTAAATCGGCTCCATACAGCGATGGAACTATCGTGGGCCCGGTGGCGGTAACAATGCCGTTTATGGCAACCTCTTTTACTTTTACGCTCATCGGCGTATCGCAGATTCTTTCTTCTTTTATATTTAAGGAAAATATATCAATTCAAAACAACCATTTATTGACACTTCTGGATGCCATGACAGTTAATTTTACAACAGTGGAAAAAAGATAATAAAGAAAAAAATGTTAATGTAGCATCTTTGGCCAAAAGATATGACACACTCCCACCTTGAGTTGGTGGAAGAACAACTCAACCATACATAAATAACTATAATTACCTCAAAATACAGTAATCATAAATCTAATCTCTTTGGTGTATTTACAGCTCTACCACTTTTAGTGGTTACTCTTGACATCCCTTCTCATCCCTAAACACATTTAGGCTAATGAGACTTTTGTCATTTTTTGAAGAGAAAGGCTCTTCCTGTACCATCTTGCGACTATTTCTTCTGCTGACATTATCTCCTCACATGATAATTCTCCACGAGCTCTTGTAAGGTTTGCTCTTCGCGTATTTTGGATAAACCTCTTTATCCAAGCAACCAACCGAATTATTTTTCCATAGCTTGAAAAATATAAGTAATACCAATTAAAATCGTGTTACCTGCACTGATCATTATTTACATGTTTTGGGGTGCTACATGAAGTATCTACAAAGTGACTCATTATTTGAGTTGATTTTCTCTATTCTTGCAAAATCAGCTCTGCCTCTGCAGGTGGAAATTCACCAGGCCACTCTGGCCGGTCCTTTCGTAAAAGCTCTGGCCCCTCCCACCATTTAAGTGCTAACAATTTTTCTGCCAGACAACTCTTGAAGGAAGATCTGCAGGATTCAAATGGCCAGGAACATATCTCCACATTTCTGGTAAAGTCAACCGATGGATTTCTTTAACACGGTTGTTGACAAACACAGTCCATGTTTCTTCCTATAGAATCCATGCTAAAACCGTTGTCGAATCAGTCTAGAAATTCAACTTGACATCTTGGTAGTTTAGTCCTTCTAGCACTGAATTACCTAATCTAGCTCCCACTGTTGCAGCAATTAGTTCCAGTCGGGGAATGATGACTGTGTTTAATGGGGCTGCAAGAAGGTGTACCTTACTCTCACCGTCAATTTGTAGTCGTATGAAGACTACTGCAGCGTAGGCCTGTGCACTAGCATCACACAAAATATGTAGACTGACATCCCTGTGGTTCTTGGAATAATGAAACCAGCGTGGAATTCTCATCTCTTTCAGAAGAAAAAGGCTTAAATACCAGGTTACAAATTGGTCCTTAATATCAGTAGTAACCTCTTCATCTCAAGATATACCACTTAGCCATATCTTTTGTAATAACAATTTAGGAACTAGAAGTACTGGCCTAACTATGCCAATCGGATCAAATATCTTTTGTGCAACTGACAGAATGGATCTTTTCGTGATCACTCCCAATTCATGGTTCTGTAACCATTCCAAGTTTAACAATAAATTGTCAGATTCCAAATCCCATCGTAAACCTAGCACCGCTGTCCGTCCTACAAGAATAAAAGCATCATTGTTGGCCTTCCAACCTCTGAGGTCGAACTTTCCTTCCTGCATTATATCACGTGCTTCATTAATGAATTCTTTCAGTTCTGATTCAGTATCAACACTGGTTACAACATTGTCCACATAAAGGCTTTGTTTAAGTCTTGATATCTGTCCTTTACTATATTGACAATCTTCCATTGCCTTGTCCAAATGATAATCAAGAACTGCTCCTAAAAGGAAAGTGCTACATTTTAATCCAAATACCACCCTCCGATGCCGAAATATCTTTATATTCTTCCAGTCATTTGGATCACACCAGAAGAACCTAAGAAAATCTCTGTCTTCTTAACGAACACTTATTTGTAGAAAAGCCATTTCTACATCAGCTGTCACCCCAAATTTTTGTAACAGGGAAGGAATCAGTTCAATAAGATTGGGTCCACACTCTAAACAATGATTGAGAGAAGGAGCATTTCTACCTCATGCTGACACGTCAAATACAGGACGAACTCTGGTGGTGCTATTCTCCTTAATAACAGTTCGATGTGGTAGGTAGTGTCCATAATTCCCTACTTCTTTGACTGGTACTTCTTCAATAATTCCCAGTTCTTCCCACTCAGCTAGAACTGCATCGTATGAAATGAGAAGATTTTGAGACTGAAGCTTTCTAGTGGTAGATTCTAACCTTTTGAGTGCTAGCTCCCTGTTACTAGGAAGAGCCAAGCTATCTTCTTTCCATAGCAATGAAACTTCGTAACGTCTCTCATCATTTACAGTAATACCTCTTAGAAAATCATCTCTAATTTGAAGCTATCTTTCATTTTTGGACATTTTAACAGCTGAGTCTGAGATTCCAATGGTATCTAGGCTCCAGCGATCGTTGATCTCATTAACAAACAGAGCTGTAACTTCTTCTGCCAAGTTAACAGAAGATTGTTGTGGAACTTTCCCCATCAAAGTCCAGCCTAAATTTGTTTCCACAGCAACCAAACCAGAAGATAGAACTTTAATATTTCCTGTCTGAAATTTGTCCGCTACAACCGCTCCAATCAGCAAGTCCACAGGCCTAGACTCATCCCCAATATCTGTTAGGCTGATATTCCCTTCCTCAAGTTCATTCAACCAAGGTCCTTTCTTGACCGAAGGGATGCCATTACATATTAAAACCTGATCCAATACTTCAAAATTACATTGATATTTTCCATCCAGGCTTTCAATTTCTACTTTGTAACATGAATGTTCATTAACACTCGTTTTCACTCCCCCAAAAGGTCATGTTTAATTGTTTCAGTTCTGACTGGAGTGTAACCTAATCTTTTAACAATGTCTTTCTTAACATAGGATCTTTCTGATCCTGAGTTAATTAAGGCTCTAACAGAGATGGAAGAGCCAATACCTTTCATCTATATAACCAAAGTTTGCAAAATAACTTTAGGATATTTAGAAATATTACTCAGCGAATTTGTCTTTTGTTCATTCTTCCCCCCGGATTGCCTGTGTTCGACATTATTATGGGATATATTTTGTATATTCTGAGGTAAATCAGGGCACATCAGAACTTGGTGGCTCTTACTAAAAATAATGCACCGTACTACGGCTTTACATTTATTGACACAGTGTCCCTTCTTAAAGCACTTAAAACACCCACCCTTGTCCTTTAGGACCTTCTGTTTCTCAGATAGACCTAATTAGTGTGCTTTAAAGCAATTAAGGGCATCATGTTGACCTCCACAAAAAATACAGTACCCTCTCCTCTCCTCAACTGGGTTAGTGTTTAACAAGTCAGCTGCAGTAGCAATGTGCTCTGACAATTTGGGTTGGTCTCTACTCCTGTTATTATCTTTGATTCCAAAACCGGAAATTGCTAAACTGATCCGTTCCTCGGCTTCCACTTCCCTTTTCATGAATAGCATGAGATTGTCTAACCTATCTTTCGAATCACGTGTGTGTGCAAAATTGGAACTTCTTTGCCAGGCCCTAAGAAACTCCTCAGGCAAACATGACTCTACTAAAGGATACAACATAGATGCACACTTATCTGTTGTAACACCTAAGGTTTCAAGTGACCGTATGGGCGATTCCAAGTTGTCATAAAGGCTACACATTGAATTGCCATCACCGGGAGTGGAAGATTTCTTAAGAACTAAAGATAACAACTCTTTTACGTAAACTTCAACCAACAGATCATCTCTACCGAACCTGCTCTTTAAACATTCTACTGCCTTCGTATAATTTTCCCCAATAGGTGGAAAACTTTCAGTAATTTCTCGAGCACGAGACCCTTTCACAGTAGCTTGCATTAAGTATTGAAACTTATCTTCCGGTGCAATATCCGGATCCTTGTCTATCTTTTCAAACTGGACCCTGAACTGTATCCACTGTTTTACATCGCCATCAAATTTCCTTAGTTCTAATTTAGGTAGTTTGAATTTTCTCTTACTCACAAGATCTACACTGCTACAATCACTGTTGTCTTGAGCGATGCCTCCTGAAGGTAGAATATATTCAACACTCACCTCTATATCAAGAAATTGACGTTGATAGTCATCGGCAAGTCTACATTCGTCGTCCAAGTCCTCTTGGCCGACGTCAAGTTTTAGACTTACGACCTTACCATCCAGCTGCAGGAGCTCATCATTTTTCTTCCGAAGTAAAGAAAGGGAAACCTGAACTTTCCTTCGCTTTTCATGAGCTGTCATCTGGACGTCATCAATTTCACCTTTGAGGTTATTCAACTGCCTCGAAAACGCCGCCCGTGTTACCTTACATTGCTTTATCGCTCGATCCAGTTCACGTTGGGTTGTCTCCATAATTAAAATATATTGATATATTTATCCTATCACTGGTCGCCACTTATTTTACTTTTACACTCACCGGCGTATCGCAGATTCTTTCTTCTTTTATATTTAAGGAAAATATATCAATTCAAAACAACCATTTATTGACACTTCTGGATGCCATGACAGTTAATTTTACAACAGTGGAAAAAAGATAATAGAGAAAAGAAATAACAATCTTAATGTAGCATCTTTGGCCAAAAGATATGACAACCTCGAACAAGGTGACAGAACAGAACCCTGAGGAACTTCATTTTCTTGGGTAAAATATTGCGATATGTTCTACCGACCCTTACACGGAAGAGTCGGACTACATGAAATTCGTAATGAAAGTCGGTAGATTACCACGGAGTCCCCACTCATGAAGGGTGGAAAGGATCTCGTAGCGCCATATGGTGTCGTAGGTAATTCGGAGAAATGCCTCCTGTATGGCGCTCACAAGTCGCACCAGATAGACGGTGGTGGACATATGGGAGCGAAATCTAGACTGGTACCCTGACAGTAAGCCTCTCTCTTCCAGGAACCACCAGATGGTTCACCATCTTCTCTCGCAGCTTACATAGGGCATTTGAGAGGCCTGTAGCTGCTGACAAGTTTGGGATCCTTTCCAGCCTTGGGAACCGGTATCATGATCCACTCTCGCCATTGAGATGGAAACTGCCCATCAATCCATATACGATTGAAGAGGACCAACAATTGCTTTATACTGGATTCGCACAGATGTTTTAACATTTGATTCTGTATGTTATCCGGTCCGGGAGACGTATCCCTACACAGTGAAAGCGCACTGCGCAGTTCCCTTTCAGAGAATTGTACATTGTAGGACTCCAAAGCAGCAGTGGCAAAGGACAAGGGGTGAGCCTCCGCCTCCCGCTTCAGAGTCCGAAACGTAGGATCGTAACTCCCAGAACAGGATACATCATTGAAGTGCAATTGCGAGTTGGTCCGTGATGATGTCTCCGATGATGGAGATTCCGTGTGCCATCAATGATATCGGGAGTCCGGAGATCCGACGAAGCTTAGTCCACACTTGAGATGAAGGAGTATGTGTCGTCATAAACAACACATACTATTCCCACGTCGTTTTATTACTCTCCCGTATCAGATATCGGGCTCTAGCACGCATCCTTTTGAAGGTGATAAGGTTGGCCATAGTGTTTTGCCTCCGATAGCATTTGAAAGCACGTCGACGATCTTTAAAGGCTGCTGCAATCTCGGCTGTCCACCAAGGGGCAAGTTTCCGGTGGGAGTTGCCGGATGAGGAAGGTATTGTTTCCTCAGCAGCAGCCGAAATACCATGCGTTATGTGAATGGTATGATCATAGACACTCTCAAAGGTATCTTCGGCAAAATCAGCACGTGCTGTGAAAGTTGTCCAATCAGCCCGACGGAGAAGCCATCGACTTGGTAATTCGATGGCTCTCTGGTTCGGAAGAGTAACGATAATCGGGAAATGGTCACTAATACAAAGGTCGTTGTGTACACCCCACTGTAGCAGGGGAACCAGCGCACGACAGCACAAGGTGATATCGACATTTGAATAAGTGCCGTGTGCAATAGAGAAGTGCGTAGGTTCCCCTGTGTTTAACAAATACAGCTCCAGCCACCTGATCAGTCTCTCAAAATCTCTCCCTCCATCACTAGTGGTAGCGGAGCCCTAGATGGTGTTGTGGGCATTAACATATCCCAGAAGGAGAAAAGGAGGGGGGGGGGGAGCTGAGAGACTAGATCCACCAGCTGGTTTCAATCCAGTTGAGAATCAGGTGGAATGTACACGTTACATACTGTTGCCATTACTGGCGACGAAGTACGAACTGCAACTGCCTCCAGCTGAGTACGCAACGGCACCTCTTCACTAAAGAGGCTAGAGTGGACGAGAATGCAGACGCCACCGACGGCCACAGCTCCATCCACCGGGTCTTCAGAGAAGAGGTTGAAGTAACGCATTATTGACTCACGTCCAGGACGAAGCCTGGATTCCTGAAGACACACAATGGTTGCCGAAAACGAAGATATTAATTGACGTAACTCATTGAGATGACCAGAATAGCGATTACAGTTCTCTTGTAAGTAGAAGTGGGTCTTCTACTTACGCTTGACCGTTTGCCACCATTCCTCATCTCTAGTTGGATATGATGGGGCAGGAGAGCGCACCTCAATCTCCACATCTCGGTCCGAAGACGAAGAAAATGGAGCGGGCATTCCCCTGGATGGCGCGTGGTCCTCGTCGGACTTCACGAGTCTCGCTCTTGGGGAAGAGCGAGAGCGGTGTCGAGGGACTATCTCCCGGTCCGAAGACTGGGTGTCTGTCCCCGACATGTCCCGAAGAGATTTCTTTCTTGATCGGCGCTGACGTCTATTTGGGGAAGTAGATGGTCGCTCCCCACAGACGCCAGTTCCTTACAAAACATGACCGCTCCTGCTGACACCGCTCCACTGGTGGTGGTGGGAGTGGAATGGCCAGCAGATACCTGAGCAGCCCTGTCTCTAGGAGAGGAAGAGAAACGGCTCTGAACCGTTCCTCTCTCCTCCGCTGATGTAATTTCCTATTTGTAGGGGAGTTCCTCCATACGGACGAGTTTGGCTTCAGCCGGCTTCCCTCCCTTGATGGTCGTGGGAGCGGGAAGGCCAGCAGAGACAGTAGCCACTCCGTCAGGAGGAGGGCGAGAGAGATGGCGACGAACCTTCTCTCTCATCTCCACTACTACTTTTGTCATATCGGGTGGACTGGAAGAAGGACCAGCCCTGGTCGGCAAACTCTTCTTTCCCCTGCTAACTGGGGAAGACGTGTTAGCCGACCGGTTCGAAGAAGAAGAGGACTTCTCCGATTTCGCCGGTTTAGATGATATAACTGTCGCCTTCTTTTCCTTGCCCGAAGAAGGTTGTGGGACCTCCTTCGGGCAGACAATTTTCGCTGGTACAGCGAGGGGTGATTTCAAATCTGCTGAATTACCGGACGTCGAGGGTACTACACTGGGAACTGTGACAGCAGGGGTGAATGAGGGCGTCGCTGCGGCCACAAACGTCACCCAAAATTCGGGGGCATCCATATCACGGTACCTCTTGCGAGCATCGTGATATGAAAGCCGATGCAATGTT
Organism: Meconema thalassinum; assembly: GCA_946902985.2. Taxonomy (NCBI): domain Eukaryota; kingdom Metazoa; phylum Arthropoda; class Insecta; order Orthoptera; family Tettigoniidae; genus Meconema; species Meconema thalassinum. The sequence continues at coordinate 2,125,396,300 of OX336388.2, forward strand.
CTGATTTCTTGGATTGTGGCTTCTTTACAGAACTCAGGGCACTGCTTCGATCGTGGAGAGTGGCTTCCTTGGCAGTTATACCAGGCCCAAAATAACTGTGAACATGAGGGAGGAGCCAGATTCGCGCGCTCACCCGCGCCAGCCAATTGCATAGTGCGGCGTTGCCTAGTTAACTACGCAATCTGGGCTCGCTGTGCCGTACGAAATCCCTATTTCTCTCCGCGCACGAAAATCATTAATTATCCAATTATTTAGATGAACCTATGTTACAGAGCTAAACATTCTGAAGCTGACTGTGCAAACCCCATGACGATACGACCAGCCGTTCGGGAGATATCATCTGCTCTTGAACTGAAGGGATAATTAGAGCGAAGAATGGTTAGGTTTGAAATATTTAGTTTCGCTGGGGAAGATAACAGTGACAGCATGGCTGTATCAATTCAGTAGTGGAGCTTATAGAAGTTAGTTCTGTGAGCTGAAGTTTTGAACTCATAACAATGTTCCGTAGCAAGCCGAGTGGCAGTCGAACAGCGAGGCAAGAACAATATTTTTCAGGGTATACGGCCTTTTAAAGAATCTTTCGAATAAAGAAGTACGTGAAAACACAAAATCTGATAACCTGAGTTGTTGTGTTGTCGGCAAATATATTTTCTTTTTTAAAATTGAGTCGAATAAAACTCACCTCTTCACAGTCTTACCTCACGAGGCATAGAGTACCCGGTTCTAACCCTAAGACCAGAACTAAATGTCTTGATTGAGCCGTGAATCGAATCTGGACATCATGGGTGACAGCAAGAGTTGTTGTTGTTGTTGATTATTATTGTTGTAGGGGCTTTGTGACATCGTGGTCATGTAGCCCCGTGTATTTGGGTGTGTGTGGAATTTATCTGATAACCTGTGACACTGTGATGTCTCTACTAGTGTGTATATTTGTAATTGAGGAAGGATTTGCGTAGGAAGCGGCCGTGGCCTTACGTTAGGTACCATCCCGGCATTTGCCTGGAGTAGAAGTGCGAATCCACAGAAGAACCACTTCCAGGATGGCTAAGGTAGGAATCCAACCCACATATTCCTAGGTTTGCATCACGAGGCTGAGTGTACCGTGTTCCAGCCCTCAGACCAGAATTACATTTGTTGGGAATCGTACCCGGGACTCCGCGGTGACAGCCAAGAATGGACAGCAATGTGCTAGCCAGTACACCACAAGGTGGTCACCAATAAACAAAAACTGATCCCAAAAATTGTATTCTCTGTTTCTATTACCTTATAAAGGGCTACCAAGCAATGTTACTCGGAATGGCTTGGGGTGTAGATTACGTCATGTGATATAATAACGTTGTAATTGTTGTTTCATTTGAGGGGCTTGGACATATTGGTACTTTAGCCCCGTGTACTTGTCTGAAAATCTGGGTTACTGTGGTGTCTGTATTAGAGTGTGTGTATTATTATTATTATTCTGGTGAGGATTGGGAAGGAGGCGGCCGTGTCCTTAAGTTAGGAACCATCCCGGCATTTGCCCGGAGTATAAATGAGAAACCACTTTCAGGATGACTGCGGTAGGAATTTTACCTACATCTTCCCAGCTTTGCCTCACGAGATTGAGCGACCCCTGTTCTAGCCCTCAGACTAAAATTAAATAGCTTGGCAGAGCCGGCAATAGAACCTGAACCTCCTGCGCGACAGCCAAGAATGCTGGTCGCTGGTGGTCACTTTCACGAATAACGTTTGTGTGGCATCTTATATCTGCCTCATATCACATTGTGTGCAATCCGTTGTGAGGATAGATATTCGTAGGATCAGATCCCCCAGCTCGTACATGCGCTTGCATTCGGAGCGCCTTGTGTTCTGGGGGAAGGTCGTGTGTATACTGCGAGCGTAGAGCTGTGTCATCACTGCCAGTCTCACTGTGGCAACAGCGCTCCGCTGGACGCACGCTAATGGGCGAGCCCATGTTCACAGTTGTTTTGGGTCTGGTAGAGGACAAAATCGGGGGAGGCGTACACCTCTCACCCTCATGTGTCCCCTTGTCACACTCTCTACACACGGCCTTGGCAGTGCACCTGGCAGAAACATGCCCGAATTTCTGGCATTGATAACATCACATAGGTGGAGGGATGTACGGTCGAACATCGCAGTGGTTCGATGTGACCTACATCTGCTTAGGTAAAACATCACCCTCAAAATGGAGAATAAAAGCGCCGGTATCGACGCTGTTCTCTCCAATCTTTCGGGTGATGCGCCCAATCTTGGTGACGCCTATCTTCCCCAGATTCCGCAACAATTCCGCATCGCTATTCAAAATGAATTTACGATGGAAAATAACTCCACGGACCTCATTCAGCGTTTCGTGTTTTGAGAATTTCGCTGAAATGCGTGCATTCCAGCAACGTTTCGGTTTGCTGTCGGCTAATTGTATGCAGTAGGAACTGTCCGTTCCGGAGCTTGGAAATCCCGTTTAGATCTCCAAATTTCCCCTCGAATTCCTCGGAAAAGATCATTGATTTCACCACTTTGGAATAATCCCCGTCTGTCCTGATAGCTAACAGGTAGCGATGTCAACAGGGAAACGTGCATTGAAAGTTTTATCCCTGATCCGACACTCAAGAGACGGCTAATTAAGAGGGACACCCTCTGATGATTTATTGGGCCGCTTTCGCGTCATCCCGAAATCACCCTCCCCGAATACAACCTACTCCGAACGAGGGTCATCACTGTGGGCGCCACCCAGCCAAGGCAATACCTACCTGGCATAGCAGGTATTGCCCGGGGTCCCAGTGCCTTGAATAGGCACTTCCCCCTCGGCATGCACAGTGATATGTTTGGCGAAATTATTCGGCCGTGCAGGGACCTCCGTTGTGAGGCGGATACCACTGCAAGGGTACATGGCGCACCCACCTGACGGGGTGGGGAATACCGTCCAGGCTTTCTGGCCAGATGGCCAAGTTGGTGGCCCTTCCGCAGGCAGCATGACGTTTATTTCTAACTGTCAAACCAAAAATGGGACCGGAAGTCGGAAAAGATCTTTTACAGGCAGGGGATACCGTAGATGAATTTTCTCTTCCCATCAACAGGGAGTCTTCAAAATCAAAGTCAGTCATGTCAGTCTGTCTTGTCGGCCCTATTAGTGTCCTCCTACGACAAGCAGAGCATACCGTGTGTGTATTCTAACCCGCAACCCACACGGGGGTGTACCTAAAAGGATGTCTGTCGCACCCAATGGGGATTACCCACACTCCAGTAATGCATATTATGACGATAAACGGTTCCATTGTTGTGGAATCGTGCTTCGTCCGTAAATAAGATGGTCGCTAGAAAAGCCGGATCAGTTTCCACAGAACGCCACCCGTGCTTCGAAATCATGACCATGTATCTCCAGGTGTAAGTGCAGATGGTACGGGTGAGACCAGTGGGTGTGCATTATCCGCATAAGAGACTCTCGGCTGATGTTCGTCTCCAGTGCAATGGCCCGTGTGGTAGTATGAGGGTGACGCCGGATATCGTCAAACACAACCTCTTCATTGTGAGCAGACGTCACGCGATGATCTCAAACAGGCCGTGTTTTTCCCAGGGATCCAGTATCTCCCAGGCGTTTTTCCACACTCCGAAATACCATGCCTGTCGGTCGTTGTCTATCCGGATAGAGTTCTTGGTTCAGGCGATGCGCCTGGTATGCATTCTGTCGAGCTCCTCCATTAAAATAACATATTCAGGCGCGGATTCAAGGGGGGGGGGAGTCACGGGGATCATGAACCCCCCCCCCCCAAACGGAGAACAAATTTTTTACAAACTCAAAAAACCAAAAGACAATAACCAGACAAATGAAACTTAACGAATTTTAACTGAAAAACAGTTCTTTTTTTCATTTTATTCAATACTGAAAATTTCTTTATTGCAATTATTATGTTCTGTTACAACTGTACTTATTTACTACTTCATACCTGTTATATAAAAACGAGTATTTATATAACAAAATCAACTCGTCTATTTTGTTTAGCAAACCTTGTGATTACTGAATCGATGTTTATAGTGATGTCACGATGAATGTGCAGCAATGCACGAATAGGAATTTGGGGCTTTTTTCGCACCAAAAAAAATTTCCGACGTCCAAACTGCAAGCTTGGTTGGCAATTTAAGCTGTGACTTTCTCCCTTTGTCGGTACCAACCCGACTGGCCGAAACTGCAAGGTACTTTGGTATTTTTCTCGAAGCTCGATGTAAAAGTCGCAAAACACGCCGCTGCAATTTGTACGAATATTTTAGGTGCGCTAAACGCATCAAATTTCTATCCATGTAGCTTGCAAAAAATTGGTCTGGTTTTGTACGTTTGGTTATTTTGTGATTGCGATTTTAGTGATACCATTTTGCTTAACTATTTCGATTCTCTGACCACCCCCCAAAGCCAAACTCTAGATCCGCGCCTGAACATATTCATATGCTCTTCGCTGGAATACATCTCGAGGCAGTGAATACGCTTCGTGTTGTGAATTACGTCGAAGGAGCTAGTTCGCGCAGCTACATACTGACTTGCCATCGCATGTTGTTTTCGTTCCAATGGGGCACACTTTGCCCTAACTGTGGTCTACGAAGCTTGGAACATGTACGACGTAGCTAACTGGTTGCCTGTGCCCTAGCCAGAGACAATCACCTCCTCATCCTTGTCCAATCCAGCACCTTAGCTTATGCAACGATACACACGGTCTTCTTTTCTTTTTCTTTTTATTTGATCGCTTACCCTCCAAGCTCGGCTTTACCCTCGGACTTTGAGAGGGATCAGTCCTCTACCGTCGAATTCCAGGACAGTGCCTCGGAGCTGAACACACCTTGACAGCAGATACAACTGGGGATGGTGACAAGCCAATCGCTTAAGTGACCACGAACTTGGGTCTAATGAAGGAAAGGGCAGCGAAGGGAGTGGGAAGAAAGATGCCGTGGTCCTGTCGAAAGGAACCATCCCAGCAATCGCCTGGAGGAGACGTGGGAAACCACGGAAAACCACTTCTAGGATGGCTAAGGCAGGAAGCGAACCTGCCTCTACTAAGTCTGTGTGCCCCACGAGGTTGGGTGAACCCCGTTCCAGGCCTCAGACCAGGAACAAAATTTCGTGGCAGAGCCGAGATTTGAACCCGGGCCTCCGCAGTGACATGGTCTTTTACAGAGCCAAATAAACAAATCGTGTCGCCTCCGTGGTGTAGTGGTCAGCGTGCATAAATGCCACCCCGTAGGTCTGAGTTTCGATACCCGGCTCTAACAAGAAATTTGACAAGTGGTATGAGGGCTGAAACGGGGTCTACTCAGCCTCGGGGAGAAGAGTAGAGTGGGTTCGATTCCCACCTCAGCCATCTTCGAGTGGTTTTCCGTGGTTTCCCACTTCGTCTTCGGGCAAATGCTGGAAAGGTACAGTACCTAACCAAAGGCCATGACCGCCTCCTTCCCTCTTCCTTGCCTATCCCTCTCACTCTTCCCATCCCCTCATCAGGCCCCTGTTCACTTCGCAGGTGAGGCCGCCTGGGCGAATTGCTAGTCACACTCCCCAGTTGTATCCCCTGATTCAGAGCCTCAAGTTGGAGGACACCGTCCTTCGCTTAGTCCGTGGGAAAAGCCAACCCGGGTAAAAGGAGGGTAAAAAGATAACGAGAAAAAAAAACTAATCAGTCTGTGAAAACGATTAAGTATATAACCTTGCCACTTGCCAGGCAACTCCAATCGCGCGCTTGCCATGTGAGCTACTGCGACATTTGACCTGCAGCGCGCACCTCCCGGTCTATACAATACCTGCTCTTGGTGTGTGCGTGAACCTCTTGTTTTCAAGTGTGTGTTCTGCGTATCTCGGCTCGTTTAACGGGTTCATTCGAGGTACCCATACTGAATTAATAATGGCGCTCACGATTCCTGCTGTCTTCCAGCCCGTAAACACACATCTCGTTATATTACCCCGGCTTGGGGAGAGGGACCTATGTCTTTCAGAATTGTAGTACATGTGACAGAATGCATAAAACTGGATCGCAAGGGGCCAGTGGACCGTTCGGTATGTAGGCCATAGAGTTTTGTAGACTACTATTACCTGAAGATAAGCGGCTTCGGTGGCGTAGTCGGTAGCATGCTGAACTGCTATGCCCAAGATAGCGGGTTCAAACCCGGCCGAAGTCGTCGGATTTTTTAAGAGCGTTAAAAATCCTTCAGTATGCCTTCCTTCGGAGGGGAAGTAAAGCCGGCGGTCCCATGTCATAGATTTATGGCATGTAAAAGATCCTTTCACAGACTAAACGTGTGTAAAGCAAAATTTGTTAGGTTAGATTTCGTCAGAACACTCTATCAAAGTTCCAACGTTCGCCACTAGGTATCATTGATATCTGGTGGCGAAAGTTGGAACTACTTGAAATTGAACGGAACTTGTAGCTCACCCTTTATGGTGTCCGCTGGAAGCAGCTACAGACTCAGGCGAGCCGAACATGTCCTCGGACACTCCCGGCACTAAAAGCCATACGATAAATAAATAAATAAATAAATAAATAAATAACCTGAAGATACCGGTTGAGTTAGCCGTGCTCGTTACGGCGTGACTGCAGGCAGTCGCTCACATCCGGTAGGCGAGGAGGCTCGAAACCCTCCACCGGCAACCTTGAAGATGGTTTTCTGTAGTTTCCTATCTTCCTTCCAGGCAAATGCCGGGGTTAGTTCCCAACTATAGGCCACAGCCTCTACCTTCCAATTCCTCATCCTTACATTCACACTTTCCTCGCCAGACAACCACCACACGGGACGGTACTTGTAGCTCACCCCATGGGTGTCCGCATAGAAGTAGCTGAAAACTTGAGCGAGCCGAACATGTACTCGGACACTCCCGGCACTAAAAGCCATACACATAAAAATATAATATAATAACATGAAGATTATTGCGTAAATGTATTATTCAAACTTCAATCGCATAATTAGGACACAAGAAATAACAAGTATTTCCGTGAAGAAATGTGTAGCCCAGTTTCATTTATCCTGCTTATGTTAATTGCCTCTATCAACATACAAAATTCAGTTTGATTGCTGTAATAGATTCGTAGATATTGAGAATCGTCTAAATATATCGGATAGTCGACATGTTGGATTGTTATATATGTAGGCCTTAGAGTTATGTACTATTACATGAAGATTACTGTGTAAGAGTATTATTCAAACTTCAGTTACATGATTAGGAGACGAGAAATGGTAAAAACGAGATTTTAAAATTTTGCACAGCCTCCATCTTCTGGTACTGAAAAAAAAAATTGAAATAAATTAGATGCCAGTGGATTAAAATTTGTATAAGCATATACCATACCAAGTTTCACTGTGCTCATCCTTTTCAATATTCGCATTTCGCGTCGCCGGCAGGTTGGATTTGTGATCACCAGGTTATGAAAGTTCCATAGGTGAACTTATGTTTATAGCCTCTATCAACACACAAAATGTGAGTTTGACTGCTGTCAGATTATCAGATTTTGTGATCCGTCTAAATATTTTGGATGCTCGCCATGTTGGATTGTAACATATGTAGGCCATAGAGTTATGTACTATTAGATGATTATTATTGCGTAGGTTCATTATTCAAACGTTGAATTCGATCGCATGATTGCGACACAAAAAATTAAAACTTAATTTTAAAAATGTTCACATTTGCCATCTTGAGGTTATGTAAAAAATTTGACAAAAAATATATGTCAGTGCATTGCAATGTGTATAAAGAATTGCTGTACCAAATTTCACTGCGTTCGGATATTTAACCCGCCAGAAAAGCCTATTTAAATGTTTCAAATTCGCATGGTCGCTATGTTCGTTTTGTAGTTAACAGGTTTCTGAAAGTCCCTTGAACGATTTTGTAGTAGTGCCTTTTATCACCGTACAAAATTTCAGGTTGATATGAGTAATAGATTCGGAGATATAGAATGACAGTGAAATATTTCGCACAGCCGCCATGTTGGATTGTTGAAACGTAATAAAATTTGTAGGGCACGGTCGGGGTCGGCCAGAATAGTACTATGACCTTACCGAATTTAATTGAAATCTATCCAGCCACTTAGATTTTATTAGTTGGGCGTGGGGGCTCACACACGGACGCACACACACGGACAAAAGGTGAACCATAAGCCTATTTTTTCATAAATAGAAATAGGCTAAAGCGAGATTTTAAGATTTGACACTGGCGCCATCTCGTGGTTAAAAAAACAATTAAGTTTGATTGCTGTCACAGATTAGTTGACATTGAGAATCGTCTAAATATTTCGGATGGTCACCATATTGGATTTTTATATACTTTGTAGGCCATAGAGCTATGTACTATCAGATGATGATAATTGCGTAGGTTCATTGTTCAAACGTTGGTTTCGATCGCATGATTAGGACACAAGAAATTAAACCTTAATTTTAAAATTTCGCACAGCCGCCATCTTGAAGTTATGTGAACAATTGAGCTGAATAGGATGTCAGTGCATTACAAGGTGCATACCATTTGATGTACCATGTGTGACGGCACTCGGATGGTTTAAATTCGAGAAAAGTCTATTTAAATACAACTTCGCTTGACCGCCATGTTCGTTTTGTAAAGAGGTTTTTGAGAGTCCCATCGTTTCACTTCTATTAGTGCTTTTTTTTCCACCATACAAAACGTCAGGGTGATATCTGTAATAGTTTCGGAGATTTGGATGCCGGTGAAATATTTTGCGCAATTGCCAAGTTGGATTGGTGAGATGTAATAAAATTTGAAAAGCACAGTCCGGGTTTGACAAAATAGTACTATGACCTCACCGAGTTTCATTGAATTCGCTCCAGCAGTTTAGATTTTATTAGGGAGGGGAGCGAGGCTACGGTCACATGCAAACACACACACGGACTATATGTGATGTCATAGGCCTATCTTTCATAAATATAAATAATAAACGAAGCTTTCCAGTCGGTCAACACGACTGAATAGCTTTCATTATTAGAATTAAGCATCACTGAAAAATGGCTTCTATCACTACTAAATGACAATAGGCCAACAAGTAAACGAAAAGCAACAACGGGAGGTTTAATTTAGAAAAGAAATACTATTATTGGTCACAAAGGAGCTAAAGTTCCGCTTACACGTACCTTGATGCTCGGTACAGTTGGGAGTCGAGTTCCGAACTTCCGACTGTAATGTTCCAGGGCTGTAACGTTCCACACGCTCGTTCTGAGTTCCAAGTTACAGTTCCGGAACAATACCGCAAGCCAGCTCGGGGCAGCGGTATGGCGTACGTTACGTAACGTGGAACACAAGAGGTACGTAACGCATTTCAGTTCCGTTCCGTGTCCCTGATGATTAGTTTAGTCGTTTATTAATGTTACGTTTTGTCGAATTGAGTAGCTACAATTGAGATTTGGTAAAGATGGCGGCAAAATAAACATGACACTGAGGTGCCCTTTTCTAGTGCTACTTCTGTACAAAATGTCGTGTTTCAATTTATAGGGGGGAGCCGACATATACACACACAGATACACAATGTTTCTTGAAAAAAAAAGTCCCTTAATACTAGCCACGTTCTTCTACTGGCAGTGATCTGTAAGAAAATCAGGCATTTTTAGTCTACTTTTGACATTTTGCAAAAATGAAGAAAAAGTAGACTTATGGGATCGAACCGGGAAAATGTGTTTCTGTCTGGCTACCTGTCTGTCTGTCTGTCTGGCTCTGTGTGTGTCTCCGCCCCCCCCCCCCCTATCAACTCATAAACGGCTTCAGCAATCGAAACCATTTTTAGTATGAGTAAAGATGAATACCGGAATATCTCAAGCCGATATTTGAAAATGATGTCAGTGCTACCAACTGCTGAAAAAAACGCACTAGAAATTTGAGCTCCATGTTGGATATCTTGCAAGGTATGCATGGGAGCTATTCCAAAATTGGCACACAAATAGATAATGCTACTTCTGTTTTATTTCCAGGAGGCCATGCGTGACAATGATGCCAAAATAATTTTAAGCTTTCTGATAGGTCAAGTTTTTAAATGCATATAACTTCTGCACTATCAATTGGATTTCAACCAAATTTTGTATGTAAAATTTGGACATGAACAGATATGGCTGAGCGTATTCTTAAGAACCACCAGGGCTGCCAACTGTTAATAATTGCTCTCTCTATTTTTTATCCAAATACCAAAATATCAGAAAGTATGCAAGCCGACAGCTTTAAACTATGCACACGTTTAGTACCATAAATTTTAGATTAATTTGGAGTAACTTATATAGTCAGTTCTACCAACATGATTCTAAGCCTGCTGATAGCACCAATTTTTAAATACAAGTAACTCCTATACTATCAGTTGGATTTCAACCAAATTTCGCATGTCCTATGTGTACCATAACAGATATGACTATGCTTATTCTTAAGAGGAATCAGGGCTGCCAACTGTTTATAAATGCTGTCTATATTTTTTTCCCTAATATCAATAAATCAGAAAATATGCAAGCCAACAGCTCCATAATTTGCACACATATAGCACCTGGCATTCTAGATAAATTTGGAGTAATCAATATAAGACAGTGCTACCAACATGATTCTATGCCTGCAGATAGGTTCAATTTTAAAAAACATGTAACTTGTATACTAAAAATGGATCTCATCCATAATTGGCACAACAAGATATCATAATATTTCAGATCATTTCTGACCAGCACACGCAACACATTGTTGCCAAACATGCTTTTACGCGTGCTGATAAATCCAGAGTCTAACTGCATGTAATGTTCATTGGAATTCAACCAAATTGTGTATTCTGTACCTTAAGAGATGGAACGAAGATGTATATATTAAGTCGCCAGGGCTGCCAACAGTACTGCTCCATTCGACTACATTATACCAGGTATATTTCGAACTAATTAGACATTTCGATATTAACAACTTAATTTCTTCATTATTCTAGATAGGTTCATATACACTAGTTTAATCATTGGTATGAAACTTAATTTTAGGAAAAGTAGGCTCTTTAGTTCGTCACGGAACTTCTTGTTAGGGTTTTAATATGTGTTTGAAATTTGTTGTAGATGATTATTTTATCATATTTTCATACATCATGTTGCGGTATGTTGATTTAGGCGTTCAATTTTCAATCCATCTTTATGGTGCACCAAAAAGGTTTAATACCAAGGGACTTTTTAGTGTTACGCTATACATTTATCTTTTGTCTTTGATATTTATCAATTCATTCATATCGGCTGATGTTGTTGTTTGAGTCTTCAGTCTTTTGACTGGCTTTATCCCGCTCTCCATGCCTCCCTGTGCTGAGCTAAGCGTTTCATCTCCACACAGCTACCACACCCCACATTCGAGGCTAACTAACATATTCTAATCTCGGTCTACCCCTACAGTTCTTGTCCTCGACCTTCCTTCCATAACTAAGTTTGCTATTCCTGGGTGTCTTAGTAAGTGTCCTACCAACCTATCTCTTCTCTTCATTAGCAGTCGCCAGAAACATCTCTCCTCTCCCACTCGCCTTAATAGCTCTTCGTTTGTAACCCTCTCTTCCCATCTGATCTTCATCATTCTCCTGTAACACCACATTTCAAACGCTTCAAATCTCCTCTTTTCTGCTGCATCAATAGTCCAATTTTCACTTCCATAGAGTGCCACGCTCCATGTCAACAGATTCCTTTTCTGTAGAAATGCCTTCCTTGCCTGAGCCAACCTAATTCTTATATCCTCTTTCCTCCATCAATCACTTGTTATTTTGCTTCCTAAGTAACAGAAGTCTTCTGAGATTCGGAGATATAGAATGCCAGTGAAATATATCGCACAACCGCCATGTTGGATTATTAGAACGTAATAAAATTTGTAGGGCACGGTCGGGGTCGGCCTGAATAGTACTATGACCTTACCGAATTTAATTGAAATCCATCCAGCCACTTAGATTTTATTAGTGGGGCGTGGGGGCACACACACACGGACAAAAGGTGATCTCATAAGCCTATTTTTTCATAAATAGAAATAGGCTAAAAAAGAGATTTTAAAATTTGACACAGGCTCCATCTCGTGGTTAAGAAAACAATTAAGTTTGATTGCTGTCACAGATTAGTTGACATTGAGAAATGTCTAAATATTTCGGATGGTCACCATATTGGATCTTTATATACATGGTAGGCCATAGAGCTATGCACTATTGGATGATGATAATTGCGTAGGTTCATTGTTCAAACGTAGGTTTCAATCGCATGATTAGGATACAAGAAATTAAACCTTAATTTTAAAATTCCGCACAGCCGACATCTTGAAGTTATGTAAACAATTGAGGTGAATAGGATGTAATTGTATTACAAGGTGTATACCATTTGCTGTACCATTAGTGACGGAGCTCGGTGGGTTAAAATGCGAGAAAAGTCTATTTAAATACAACAACTTCGCTTGGCCGCCATGTTCGTTTTGTAAAGAGGTTTTTGAGAGTCTCTTAGTTACAATTATATTAGTGCTTTTTTCCACCATACAAAACGTCAGGGTGATATCTGTAATAGCTTCGGAGATTTGGAATGCCGGTGAAATATTTCGCGCAATTGCCAAGTTGGATTGGTGAGATGTAATAAAATTTGAAGAGCACAGTCCAGGTTGGACAAAATAGTACTATGACCTTACCGAGTTTCGTTGAATTCGCTCCAGCAATTTAGATTTTATTAGGGAGGGGAGCGAGGCAACGGTCACATGCAAACACACACACGGACTCTATGTGATGAAATAGGCCTATCTTTCATAAATGTACATAGTAAAGGAAGCTTTTCAGTCGGCCAACACGACTGAATAGCTTTCATTATTAGAATTAAGCATCACTGAAAAATGGCTTCTATCACTACTAAATGAAAATAGGCTAACAAGTAAACGAAAAGCAAGAACGGGAGGTTTAATTTAGAAGAGAAATACTATTATTGGTCACAAAGGAGCTAAAGTTCCGCTAACACGTACCTTGATGCTCGGTACAGTTAGGAGGCGAGTTCCGACTGTACCGTTCCATACGTAACGTTCCGCTAACACGTAACTTGATGTTCGGTACAGTTGGGAGTCGAGTTCCGACTGTACCGTTCCAGGGCTGTAACGTTCCACTTGCTCGTACCGAGTTCCAAGTTATAGTTACGGAACGATACCGCAAGCCAGCTCGGGGCCGCGGTATGGCATACACAGCGGTACGTAACGCATTTCAGTTCTGTTCCGGGTCCCTGATGATTAGTTTAGTCGTTTATTAATGTTAAGTTTTGACCAATTGAGTAGCCACAATTGAGATTTGGTAAAGATGGCGGCAAAATAAACATGACACTGAGGTGCCCTTTTCTAGTGCTAACTCTGGACAAAATTTCTTGTTTCGATTGAAAGGGGGGAGCACACATATACACACACAGACACACAATGTTTCTTGAAAAAAGTCCCTTAATACTAGCCACGTTCTTCCACTGGCAGTGATCTGTGCGAAAATCAGGAATTATTAGTCTACTTTTCACATTTACAAAAATGAGGAAAAAGTAGACTTTTGAGATCGATCCGGGAAAATGTGTGTGTGTCTGTGTGTCTGTCTATCTGTCTATCTGTCTGTCTGGCTGGCTGTGCGTGTCCTCCCCCCCCCCTATCAACTCATAAACGGCTGCAGCAATCGAAAACAATTTTTAGTATGAGTAAAGATGTATACCGGAATATCTCAAGCCCATATTTGAAAATAATGTCACTGCTACCAACTGCTGAAAAAACACACTAGGAATTTGAGCTCCATGTTGGATATCTTGAAAGGTATGCTTGGGAGCTATTCCAAAATCGGCACACATGTAGATAATGATATTTCTGTTTAATTTCCATGAGGCCATACATGACAGTGTTGCCAAAATAATTTTAAGCTTTCTGATAAGTCAAGTTTTTAAATGCATATAACTTCTGCACTATCAATTGGATTTCCACCAAATGTTGTATGTAATATGTGGACATAAACAGATATTACTGAGCGTATTCTTAAGAACCAACAGGGCTGCCAACTGTTAATAATTCTCTCTCTATTTTTTTTATCCAAATACCTGTATATCATAAAGTATGCAAGCCGACAGCTTTAAACTATGATCACGTATAGTACCTTACATTTTAGATTAATTTGAAGTAACATATATAGTCAGTTCTACCAACATGATTCTAAGCCTGCTGATAGCACCAATTTTTAAATACAAGTAACTCCTATACTATCAGTTGGATTTCAACCAAATTTCGTATGTGCTATGTGTACCTTAACAGATATGACAATGCTCATTCTTAGGAGCAATCAGGGCTGCCAACTGTTAATAAATGCTGTCTATATTTTTTCCCCAAGATCAATATATCAGAAAATATGCAAGCCAACAGCTCCATACTTTCCACACGTGTAGCACCTGGCATTCTAGATAAATTTGGAGTAATCAATGTAAGTAAGTGCTGCCAACATGATTCTATGCCTACAGATAGGTCCAATTTAAGAAAACATGTAACTTCTATACTAACAAATGGATTTCATTCAAAATTGGCACAACAAGATATCATAATATTTCAGATCATTTCTGACCAACACACGCATGACATTCTTGCCAAACATGCTTTTACGAGTGCTGATAAATCCAGAGTATAACTGCATGTAAAATTAATTGGGCTTCTACCAAATTGTGTATTCTGTACCTTAAGAGATGGAACTAAGTCGTATATATTAAGTCGCAGGGGCTGCCAACTGTAGTGTTCTATTAGGCTACATTATACCAGGTATATTTCGAACTAATTAGACATTTCGATATTACCAACTTAATTTCGTCATTATTCTAGATAGGTTCATATACTGTAGATTAATCATTGGCATGAATCTTAATTTTAGGGAAGGTAGGCTCTTTAGTTCGTCACGGAACTTCTTGTTAGAGTTTTAATATGTGTTTGAAATTTGTTGCAAATGATTATTTTATCATATTTTCATACATCATGTGACGGTATGTTGATTTAGGCGTTCAATTTTCCATCCATCTTTATGGTGCACCAAAAAGGTTTAATACCAAGGGACTTTTTAGTGTTACGCTATACATTTATCTTGTGTCTTTGATATTTATCAATTCATTCATATCGGCTGATGTTGTTGTTTGAGTCTTCAGTCTTTTGACTGGTTTGATGCAGCTTTCCATGCCACCCTGTCCTGAGCTAAGCGGTTCATCTCAACATAGCTACCACACCCTACATTCGAGGCAAACTGTTTAACATATTCTAATCTCAGTCTATCCTTACAGTTCTTGTCCTCGACCCTTCCTTCCATAACTAAGTTTGCTATTCCTGGGTGTCTTAGTATGTGTCCTACCAACTTATCTCTTCGCTTCATTAGCAGTCGCCAGAAACATCTCTCCTCTCCCACTCGTCTTAATACCTCTTCGTTTGTAACCCTCTCTTCCCATCTGATCTTCATCATTCTCCTGCAACACCACATTTATAACGCTTCAAATCTCCTCTTTTCTGCTGCACCAATAGTCCAATTTTCACTTCCATAGAGTGCCACACACGATGTCAACTGATTCCTTTTCTGTAGAAATGCTTTCCTTGCCTGAGCCAACCTACTTTTTATATCCTCTTTCCTCCAACCATCACTGGTTATTTTGCTTCCTAAGTAACTTAACAGAAGTCTTCTGAGATTCGGAGATATAGAATGCCAGTGAAATATTTCGCACAGCCGCCATGTTGGATTGTTGAAAAGTAATAAAATTTGTAGGGTACGGTCGGGGTTGGCCAGAATAGTATTATGACCTTACCGAATTTAATTGAAATCTATCCAGCCACTTAGATTTCATTAGTGGGAGTTGGGGGCAAACACACCGACACACACGGACAAAAGGTGATCTCATAAGCCTATTTTTTCATAAATAGAAATAGGCTAAAAACGAGATTTTAAAATTGACACTGGCGCCATTTCGTGGTTAAAAAAACAATTAAGTTTGATTGCTGTCACAGATTAGTTGACATGAGAATCGTCTAAATATTTCAGAAGGTCACCATATTGGATTTGTATATGCATTGTAGGCCATAGAGCTATGTACTATTAGATGATGATTATTGCGTAGGTGCATTGTTCAAACGTTGGTTTCGATCGCATGATTAGGACACAAAAAATTAAACCTTAATTTTAAAATTTCGCACAGCCACCATCTTGAAGTTATGTAAACAATTGAGCTGAATAGGATGTCAGTGCATTACAAGGTGTATACCATTTGCTGTACCATGTGTGACGGCGCTCGGATGGTTTAATTGCGAGAAAAGTCTATTTAAATACAACAACTTCACTTTGCCGCCATGTTCGTTTTGTAAAGAGATTTTTGAGAGTCCCATCGTTACACTTCTATTAGTGCTTTTTTCCACCATGCAAAACGTCAAGGTGATATCTGTAATAGTTTCAGAGATATGAAATGCCGGTGAAATATTTCGCACAGTTGCCATGTTGGATTGGTGAGATGTAATAAAATTTGAAGAGCACAGTCGGGTCGGACAAAATAGTACAATGACCTTACCGAGTTTCGTTGAAATCGATCTAGCAGTTTAGATTTTATTAGGGAGGGGAGCGAGGCGACGGACACATGCAAACACACACATACGTACACACACATGGACTATATGTGATGTCATAGGCCTATCTTTCATAAATGTACATAGTAAAGGAAGCTTTTCAGTCGGTCAACACGACTGAATAGCTTTCATTATTAGAATTAAGCATCACTGAAAAATGGCTTCTATCACTACTAAATGAAAATAGGCTAACAAGTAAACGAAAAGCAAGAACGGGAGGTTTAATTTAGAAGAGAAATACTATTATTGGTCACAAAGGAGCTAAAGTTCCGCTAACACGTACCTTGATGCTCGGTACAGTTAGGAGGCGAGTTCCGACTGTACCGTTCCATACGTAACGTTCCGCTAACACGTAACTTGATGTTCGGTACAGTTGGGAGTCGAGTTCCGACTGTACCGTTCCAGGGCTGTAACGTTCCACTTGCTCGTACCGAGTTCCAAGTTACAGTTACGGAACGATACCGCAAGCCAGCTTGGGGCCGCGGTATGGCATACACAGCGGTACGTAACGCATTTCAGTTCTGTTCCGGGTCCCTGATGATTAGTTTAGTCGTTTATTAATGTTAAATTTTGACCAATTGAGTAGCCACAATTGAGATTTGGTAAAGATGGCGGCAAAATAAACATGACACTGAGGTGCCCTTTTCTAGTGCTACCTCTGGACAAAATTTCGTGTTTCAATTGAAAGGGGGGAGCACACATATACACACACAGACACACAATGTTTCTTGAAAAAAGTCCCTTAATACTAGCCACGTTCTTCCACTGGCAATGGTCTGTAGGAAAATCATGCATTTTTAGAGTTTTAATATGTGTTTGAAATTTGTTGCAAATGATTATTTTTTCATATTTTCATACATCATGTTACGGTATGTTGATTTAGGCGTTCAATTTTCCATCCTTCTTTATGGTGCACCATATAAGGTTTAATACCAAGGGACTTTTTAGTGTTACGCTATACATTTATCTTGTGTCTTTGATATTTATCAATTCATTCATATCGGCTGATGTTGTTGTTTGAGTCTTTAGTCTTTTGACTGGTTTTATCCCGCTCTCCATGCCTCCCTGTTCTGAGCTAGGCGTTTCATCTCTACATAGCTACCACACCCTACATTCGAGGCTAACTAACATATTCTAATCTCGGTCTACCCCTACAGTTCTTGTCCTCGACCCTTCCTTCCAGAACTAAGTTTGCTATTCCTGGGTGTCTTAGTAAGTGTCCTACCAACCTATCTCTTCTCTTCATTAGCAGTCGCCAGAAACATCTCTCCTCTCCCTCTCGTCTTAATACCTCTTCGTTTGTAACCCTATCTACCCATCTGATCTTCATCATTCTCCTGTAACACCACATTTCAAACGCTTCAAATCTCCTCTTTTCTGCTGCACCAATAGTCCAATTTTCATTTCCATAGAGCCCACGCTCGATGCCAACAGTTTTCTTTTCTGTAGAAATGCTTTTCTTGCCTGATTCAACCTACTTTTTATATCCTCTTTCCTCCGTCCATTACTGGTTATTTTGCTTCCTAAGTAACAGAAGTCTTCTGAGATTCGGAGATATAGAATGCCAGTGAAATATTTCGCACAGCCGCCATGTTGGATTTTTGAAACGTAATAAAATTTGTAGGGCACGGTTGGGGTCGGCCAGAATAGTACTATGACCTTACCGAATTTAATTGAAATCTATCCAGCCACTTATAGTTTATTAGTGGGGGGGGGGGGGCACACACACGGACGTACACACGCGGATGAAAGGTGATCCCATAAGCCTATTTTTTCATAAATAGAAATAGGCTAAAAGCGAGATTTTAAAATTTGACGCTGGCGCCATTTCGTGGTTAAAAAAAACAATTAAGTTTGATTGCTGTCACAGATTAGTTGACATTGAGAATCGTCTAAATATTTCCGATGGCTACCATATTGGATTTTTATATACTTTGTAGGCCATAGAGCTATGTACTATTAGATGATTATTGCGTAGGTTCATTGTTCAAACGTTGGTTTCGATCGCATGATTAGGACACAAGAAATTAAACCTTAATTTTAAAATTTCGCACAGCAGCCATCTTGACGTTATGTAAACAATTGAGCTGAATAGGATGTCAGTGCATTACAAGGTGTATACCATTTGCTGTACCATGTGTGACGGCGCTCGGTTGGTTTAAATGCGAGAAAAGTCTATTTAAATACAACAACTTCGCTTGGCCGCCATTGTGGAGAAAGTGAACTAAAGCTCTTTCGAGCAATCTACTTCCTGTAGAAAATAGACAGTGTTTTGATTTAGAAAATAGACAGTGTTTTGATTTAGAAAATAGACAGTGTTTTGATTTACATAGTTTTGATTTTGTTATCTTTGTGTGTAGTGTCTTTGGAATGTCTTTGGATGCGATGTTGAGTTGTGTTAATAAAATATTGATTACTGTATATTAAAATGATTTGGTATGGCATATAACTGGCGACCGTGACAGGACTACTGGCAATCTCAACATCAAATAAAACAGAACAACGATGACCGAACGTCGAGTATTACGCGGCGTATTTACACGTGAGGTAAACAAGCTTGAAGAACTGTTGGCGCTTGCTGATGGTGACCACGTGGAGATTCGTAGCAGATATGCTTCACTTGTGGAACGCTACGAGAAGTTAAAACGTCTGGATGATGAAGTTTACAATGAGCTGCTGCTAAAGGAAGACCTTGAAGACATCGTGCTTGAAACAGAGATCAACAATTGCAGTCAGTACGACTTGAAATATTTTATGGTTAGGGAAAAGGTGCAGGCCTTACAAGTTGGAGATCAAGCCGTTTCTGAAGCTAAAATGAGTAACTGTTCACGTACTTCTAATCAGAGACTACTAAGACTACCAAAACTAGAACTTAAAAAAATTGACGGAAACGTGAAGTGCTGGATTGGGTTTTGGGCGCAATTTACTAAAATACATGAAGATAGCAGGCTTAAAGATGAAGATAAATTTCTTTATTTGATTCAGTGTATGGAACCTGGTTCGTGTGCTCAGTATTTGGTAGAAAACTTTCCTCCTTCAAAGGAAAACTACAAAAAGGCTATAGAATTGTTGAAGTCTAGGTATGGGAAGGATGAGTTGCTCATTGAGTACTATGTTAGGGAACTTTTATCCTTGGTGTTAAAGAAGGATAGTTTAAGATTCATAGCCCAACTGTATGACAGTCTGGAGGGACAGTTGAGAGCACTTGATTCCTTGGGCGTAACAAAGGAGAAATATGCTGCAATGTTATTTCCACTAGTAGAGAGTGCCTAGCCAGAGGTTATGTTTAGAACTTGGAACAGGTATCGTGTATCAAAAGAAACGTCTACCAAGGAACCTGACTGTTGCTTGAGTGAATTGTTAGCCTTCTTAAAGACTGAGGTAGAAGGTGAAGAACGGCTTAAGCTAAGACATAGTTCTTTTGAAGTTAACGAGAGGACGGATCGAGTTAAGCAAGATGATAGGACCAAGACTAAGAATAGGGACATACCTTCAGCGGCTTCTTTAATTTCAATAGAGGATGTTTCAGTTAGTAAGGGAAACAGAAATAACAATGATACGGCTTGTATATTCTGTGGCAGAACCTCACATCTTTCTCAAGACTGTGCTGTAGCTATTGATTATTCTCAAGAAGAACGCCAAGTAACGTTAAAGAAAAAGGGAGCTTGTTTTAGGTGTCTACGACCGGGACATGTCAGTGTTAAGTGTAAGATGTTTGTGAAGTGCCCATTTTGCAAGGGGAAACATTACGCTTTGATGTGTGTGAAAACAGACTCAGATGAACCAAAAGGTAATTCGGTTCCAAAAACAGTTAGCATGATGGCAGGTAGTAATAAAGGACATGTGACCTATCTGCAGACTTTAGTTCCTAGAGTAATTGTTGGTGGATCCACGCACAGAGTAAGAGTTCTGTGTGACAGTGGATCGCAGAGAAGCTACATAAAGAAGTCTTGTGCTAAGAAATTAGAGTTGGAACAAACTGGAAAGGTAACACTAAGTCGAGAATTATTTGGAGGTAGGAAAACAGCACCTGTTTGTTTCGAGTCCTATCAAATAACTTTGCTGGGTATGAACGAGGAAAACAGATGTGAGGTTGCAGTGTTAGGCTCTGATAGTATCTGTGGAGGTGCTCCCCTAGTTGATGCTGACTTGTTTAATTTACTGAGGGACAAGGGAGTTGAACTTAGTGATGTTGGCCAAGATAATGGTGGCAACAGTACTGACATTCAGGTATTGTTATGAGCTGACGTGTGGGCTCAGATAATCACGCCAGACTTTCTACATGTAAACAAGAGTCTAGTAGCTGTGAGAACTTGTTTAGGGTGGCCACTTAAGGCTCTTCTGAGATCACTTCAACTACTGCCTCGTCTTACACTCTACTTACTTTAACTCAATCAACAAGAGTGGCGGATTTGTGGGAAATTGAGACTTAGGGTATAAAAGATCCTGGCGAACAGATAAAAAGGAAGAAAGGGAACAAGAAGTTCAGATGTTCTTCGATAGGACTGTGAAGAGAGAAGAGGAATCTGGGCGCTACGTTGTCAAACTACCCTGGATTGATGGTTGTATTTCTCTGGAAACGAATCGTGAAATTTCTCAGAAACGATTATTGAACACTTCAAGAAAGTTACGAGTGATGCAGAAATTTCAGGAATGGGTAAACAAAGGGATTATCGAAGGTGTTGAAAACGAGGTTTTGGATGGACCTACACAGTATTTGCCTCATAGAGATGTGCTGAAAGATGGTGGCACTACAAAGATAAGGCCGGTGTTCGATGCTTCCAACAAAGACAGAAATGGTCATTCCTTGAATGATTGCCTCGAGCCCGGACCCAACCTCATCGACCTTGTTCCATCAGTGCTGACCAATTTTCGAACCTATCCTATAGGTCTAATAGCTGATATAGAGAAGGCATTCCTGCAGATTATAATTGATCCTGAAGACAGGGATATGCTCCGTTTTCTCTGGTGGGATAATGATAAGATTACCACTTTTCGACATTGCCGGGTGGTTTTTGGTGTTTGTTCCAGTCCCTTCCTATTGGTTTCTGTACTGAACAACCTTCTGGAAGAGCCCCCAACTCATTTGAAGGAAGTAGCTACAAAAATGAAACCTGCATTTTATGTGGACAACTGTCTTACTGGAGTCGCTTCAAAGGAAGAAATTGGACCCTTTATTTTAAAGGCACAAGAATTGATGTTATCCGCAGGTTTCAATTTGAGGGGATGGGTGAATTCCTTTGATTGTGGTGTTGGTAAAACTGAGAATGTCTTAGGACTTCGTTGGTATTGCGACGTAGATGAACTTGGATGTAACTTCAGCCCGACTACCGGTTTAGTATCCAGAAGAGTGGTACTATCCAGCGTGCAAAAAATATTTGATCCGATTGGATTTTCAGCCCCAGTAACTCTGATTCCCAAGCTCATTCTGCAGAAGACATGGCAGAAAAGTATAGGATGGGATGAGGTTTCACCAGGAGACATTTGTGAGGAATTCTGTCGATGGACTCAGCAGTTGCAATACCTACATGACTGTCGGATACCTAGAAGGATTTTCCTGAATGACAACAGCACTTTGCATGTATTTGTGGACGCTAGCAAAAGAGCGTTTGGTTGTTGCATATTTCTGAGAACGGAAGAAGAAGGTAAGATCAAACTGAGTCTTCTGAAGGCTAAATCTAGAGTGACGCCTCTCAAAGAACTGACACTACCCCGCCTTGAACTGATGGGAGCGCTCCTTGGAGTTAGAATGTCTCGGTTGAGCCTTCGATGCCTACACCGGAATGACATACACACAGTGTTTTGGTCCTATTCAACAGTAGTCTTGGCTTGGATTGCTAATAAAGGGCTTTGGTCGGTGTTCGTAGAGAAGCGGGTAAAGGAAATTCATGAGTACAGTAAGGCTAGTTCATGGAGACACATACCGAGCAGCCTCAATCCAGCAGATCTCCTGTCTAGAGGGTGTTCACCAACACAACTTTGGAGATCCAGATGGTGGGAGGGTCCGTCTTGGCTTAAATGTAAAGAAGAAGAATGCGTATTTAATCGTCCTGAACCATTGTTGGAAGAAGTCAACAGGGAAAGGAGGAAAACAGTTGTAGCTGCTAAAAACACTGTTGTGGAAACTATTTCACTGCAATTAAGTTCACGATTCTCTGGATACATCAAAATCGTTAGGACCATTGCTTGGATTTTGAGATTGAAACAAAGAAATCGTAGAGACCACGTATCAACGGAAATTGATAGCGAAGAGTTTCTCAATGCAGAGAAGAAACTGTACTTCCTTATCCAGAAGGAAACGCTCTATGAAGAAGAGAGAAAAGAACAATTGAAGAATCTGGAGGTGTTCACAGACGATGAAGGAATTCTACACATGAAGTCAAGAGTCGTTGATTCTGACGACACTCCTGAGTATACCTATCCAGTTGTACTTCCATCAAGACATGTGATGGTTGAAAGAATGATTGAACAATTTCATCGATTCCATAACCATGCTGGGACGCACACACTGCTTGTTTTGTTGCGCCAAAGGGTTTGGATAATTAGAGGAAGAAGGACGGTGGCAGCAGTTGTTCGGAAATGCGTGATCTGTCGTCGTAACTCTGCTAAGGGTTTTGAGGTACCTTTTCCTCCGTTGCCACAGGATCAAATCAAGGCATCGAGTGTTTTCCAGATCACGGGCACAGACTTGGCCGGCCCTGTGTTTCTACGAGGAGGAGAAAAGGGATGGATTGTGATATTCACTTGTGCAGTTTATCGGGCTGTACATCTGGAATTGATCACTTCACTTAGTACAGTAGCGTATATCCAAGCACTACGCCGATTTGCGGCAAGAAGAGGAAGAGTGAATACCATGTATTCGGACAATGGGACGAATTTCACCGGACTTCGCAGAACCATGGAGCAATTGGATTGGACTGAAATAGAGAGGACGTGCAGCCTTCTGAAGATTAAATGGAAGCTGAACCCTCCCACTGCAGCCTGGTGGGGAGGATTCTGGGAAAGGTTGATTAAGATTCTAAAGGATTTGCTTCGCCGTAATTTTGGTAAAGCTTGCCTAAATTATGAGGAAATGTGTACTCTTCTGTGCGATTGTGAGAACCTGATGAACAATCGACCTTTGACTTATCTTTCTGAAGAAGATGAACTCAAGCCACTCAGACCCTCCATGTTCCTACAGAGCCTAGAGGGTAATGATGTAACCGACTTAGACCAAATTCAAACCAGCAGTTTAAACGACAGATGGCGTTATCTACAAGCTGTTCGGGTGAGCCTGAGAAATCGCTTCAAAAAAGAATACCTGGGATTTCTCCGATCACGGAGCAAAAAGCAACAGGGATCCATACAAGTAGGAGACATAGTACTGGTGGAGAGCGACAACAAGAAACGTATCAACTGGCCCTTAGGGAGAGTGGTGGAGCTGTTACCAGGAAGAGACAATGTGACTCGTCTGGTTAAAATTAAGACAGCAACTGGCATTCTACTTCGTCCAGTACAGCGACTTTATTCGTTAGAGATAAACTGTCTTAACAAACGTGATTCTATCAACACTTCACAACACCGACTAAGTGAGCCGGTCCTTAATGAAGATATTCCCTGCAGTAACTCAGGAACTGAAAAGGAGAGTGAATTCAAGACTCGTTGTGGTAGAACTGTTAGGCAACTCAAGAAACTAGACTTATAGTGGTTCACATTCCTGAGCTCAATGTTCAACTATAATTTTAGAATGTTTACTTCAGTTTATGAGTGTGTGTTGCAAAACTACCTTTTTCAAGGTGGGAGAATGTGGAGAAAGTGAACTAAAGCTCTTTTGAGCAATCTATTTCCTGTAGAAAATAGACAGTGTTTTGATTTACATAGTTTTGATTTTGTTATCTTTGAGTGTAGTGTCCTTGGAATGTCTTTGGATGCGATGTTGAGATGTGTTCATAAAATATTGATTACTGTATATTAAAATGATTTGGTATGGTATAGCCATGTTCGTTTTGTAAAGAGGTTTTTGAGAGTCCCATCGTTACACTTCTATTAGTGCTTTTTTCCTTCATACAAAACGTCAGGATGATATCTGTAATAGTTTCGGAGATATGGAATGCCGGTGAAATATTTCGCACAGTTGCCATGTTGGATTGGTGAGATGTAATAAAATTTGAAGAGCACAGTCGGAGTTGGACAACATAGAACTATGACCATGGATCTGAAATCCATTCATTTGAACGTAGCTCTAATTAACAGTGACATTCAAAGCCTATCTCAGTACGCACTCGATCATAATCTAATACTTAACTTCGAAAAAACGCAACCGATCATCATCGGCTATACCAAATTACTCAGTTCCCTACCTGACCCAGTACCACCTTTACAGCTTTCATCCCAAACAGTTCCGTACCAGTCAGCAGTAAGAAATCTGGGAGTTATTTTTGACTCTCGATTATCGTGGCAGGATCACACAAACATGATTCTGAAAAGGGTTGCATCGTCATTATATCAAATTAGGCGAACTTGCTTCTATTTGCCTCAAAATGTACGAAAGATACTGATACAGAGTTTGATATTACCAATATTTGACTATGGATCTATAATTTACCATGATATGGGAGAGGTCCTCAATACAAAATTGCAAAGAATGCAAAATGCTTGCTTGCGGTTTGTTCTCAATGTACCAAGAGAGTCGCATATAACTCCATTTTACGTCCAGATTGGATGGCTTAAGTTAAAGGAACGAAGACAGTATGCCATGGCTCTGACTGTGATAAAAATTCTAAAATTCAAAATTCCGTCTTATATTTACTGCACACTAACTCCCATGCAATCAGTGCATAACCGTGCGAATAGACACACTGCACAAATGCTCCAGATACCTCATCACAGAACCGAAAAATGCAAAGGTTCATTCCGTATTTCAGCTAGTATTCTCTGGAATAAATATAAATTGCACCAGTATTCAGGACTTTCTATCAGAGCGATAAAACACTCCCTTCATTGTAATCTATCAGCTATACAATTATCATGTTCAAGGTGAACGGATGTATTAACAAGAACTTCTATTGTCAACTGTATCTTTAGGTTAAGTTTTTTTCTTTCTTCATTTATTCTATTGTATTTAACCGCCCTCTGAATGAAGAGAGCTGCATAAAGAGGCTTTGTAGCCTCAGTGGCCTGTATAAGAGAAACAATAAATTCAAATTCAAATTCAAATTCATACCGAGTTTCGTTGAAATCGCTCCAGCAGTTTAGATTTTATTAGGGAGGGGAGCGAGGCGACGGACACATGCAAACACACACATACGTACACACGTGATGTCATAGGTCTATCTTTCATAAATGTAAATAATAAAGGAAGCTTTTCAGTCGGTCAACACGACTGAATAGCCTTCATTATTAGAATTAAGCATCACTGAAAAATGGCTTCTATCACTACTAAAAGAAAATAGGCTAACAAGTAAACGAAAAGCAAGAACGGGAGGTTTAATTTAGAAAAGAAATACTATTATTGGTCACAAAGGAGCTAAAGTTTGCTGTGCAGGTTACACTCTGCCTTATATGGCAACACTGTGAGAAGGTGAGTTGGATTCCCATCTAAGCCATCTTAGATTGGTTTTCCGTGGTTTCCCACTTCTACTCTAGGAAAATGCGTGGATAGTTCCTAAGTCAAGGCCACGGCCTACTCCTTCCCAATCCATGCCATCATTACAAATACACACGTTACTACAGACATCACAATTACAAAGTTTAGACCTATCAGACAAATTCCATAAAAACCTCAACTACATGGACCGATGAACAATAACCTATGTTCCAAACCTCTATATGGAGCAACAATAAATATTTCGAATCAATGGGATCCATCGTATTGTTTTCAGGAAACATATTTCTAACGTAGGCTACAGTATGACCGCGATCGAAACGAGCAACGTGCCTTGCCCTGTCTGATGCGGCACGCACTCAGACTGAAATCAGTATTTTTATTTTTATTTTTATTGATATTTCAAGAAGTAATTATCCTACGTTTGAATATATAATTTGCCTGGAATTGCATATGGCATCGTTCAAACTGGGATAGTTGTTGACGCAGAAAAAAGGATCTTTTCATCAGGGT
This sequence comes from Meconema thalassinum, assembly GCA_946902985.2. Classification (NCBI taxonomy): domain Eukaryota; kingdom Metazoa; phylum Arthropoda; class Insecta; order Orthoptera; family Tettigoniidae; genus Meconema; species Meconema thalassinum. The sequence continues at coordinate 2,125,422,954 of OX336388.2, forward strand.
TCTAGGTAGGACAGTAGATACTGAAAAATTTCCTTAGGCTAGATAGAGTATTTCGATATCATGAAAGAAATGCCCCTAGATTAGATAACAGGTATGTAATTGATATAGTTGTTGCGTAATTAGGCTATTATGTGACAGTTTGTAACAACCAGCGTAACAGTGTAATAAACGCAGTGTTACAATTGCCGTGGTAACTAAATAGACTGTGTAATAGCCGTAATAGTCTACGTAAAAATTCGGTGTAATAGCCATAATGGTTTTAATAGCTAATGGACAGTAGTTCCGGTAACAGTCCTGTAATAGTCTGTAGGCCTACATACATTTTGGGAAATGCTGCTGTACTGTTACAGGCTCTGTACCGTTCCACTTTCCGTTGGAACATGAGAACCTGGAACGTTACGCATAGATACCGGGTGGCTGGTTGGTATAACCTGGAACGGTACACAGTGTAACCGGGTACTGGTGGAAACGTTACTCTATTTCGATAACCAAGAACGGTACGCAGAGTAACTTTCCAACTGGTAACGCTGAGGAATCGTTCCAGTCATGTACCGTTCCATACGTAACGTTCCGCTAACACGTACCTTGATGCTCGGTACAGTTGGGAGTCGAGTTCCGACTGTACCGTTCCAGCGCTGTAACGTTCCACATGCTCGTACTGAGTTCCAAGTTACAGTTCCGGAACGATACCGCAAGCCAGCTCGGGGCCGCGGTATGGCATACGTAACGTAACGTGGAACACAGCGTTACGTAACGCATTTCAGTTCTGTTCCGGGTCCCTGGTTTGAACTCCACCGAGGTTAACCGGAAGAGACAGGAGCTTCTAATTCAAAAAGAGTGCGCAGTACTTCATCAAAACGTACACTAGTTGTTTCATTTGACGGGCTTGGATATCGTGGTAATTTAGCTCCGTGTGCTTGGGTGAGTGGGAAATATCTGTCTGATAACCTGTATGATTGTGGTGTATGTAGAAGTGTGTGAATTTGAAAATCAGGTGAGGATTGGGAAGGAGGCAGTCATGGCCTTAAGTTAGGAACAATCCCTGCATTTGCCTGGAGTAAAATCACAGAAAAGCACTTTCAGGATGGGTGAGGAGGGAATCGAACCCACCTCTTTTCAGTTTTAGCCCTAAACCCAGAATTAAATTTATTGGTAAAGAGTCGTTGTTGTTTGAGTCTTCAGTCTTTTGACTGGTTTGATGCAGCTATCCATGCCTCCCTGTCCTGAGCTAATCGTTTCATCTCTGCATAGCTACCACACCCTACATCCGAGGCAATCTGTTTAACATATTCTAACCTTGGTCTACTCCTACAGTTCTTGTCCTTGACCCTTCCTTCCATAACTAAGCTTGGTATTCCTGTGTGTCTTAGTATGTGTCCTACCAACCTATCTCTACTCTTCATTAGCAGTCGCCAGAAAAATCTCTCCTCTCCCTCTCGTCTTAATAACTCATCGTTAGTAACTCTATCTATCCATCTGATCTTCATCATTCTCCTGTAACATCACATTTCAAACGCTTCAATTCTCCTCTTTTCTGCTGCACCAATAGTCCAAGTTTCACTTCCATAGACAATGGCTTTCAAAAATGAATTCCTAATACCTAAATCTATATTCGATGTCAACAGATTCCTTTTGTGTAGAAATGCTTTCCTTGCCCGAGCCAACCTACTTTTTATATCCTCTTTGCTTCGTCCATCACTGGTTATTTTACTTCCTAGGTAACAGAAGTCTCCTACTTCCTTTAGTAAGGAGGGAATTTTTCTGGAGGGAATGTGGAAGAAGTCAGGGGAAAAATACTCAAGATAGCCACTGTCAATGCCGGGTTTCGAACTTCCAATGTCAGGACTTACTTCAGCTCCCCATCACGATGTACTGCCCCCGTAAATTGAATTATACTGAGACCACGGTGGCTGTATTGGCATATGTGAATAAAGTTATGGCCGTCATAGTTGTGACGTGTATATTCATGACGTAGGCACGGATGACGCAGACTTCATGCAAGTAGGCTGGATGAGCTGAGATTCTTGGTGACGTCATGATTTTGTTCGAGAAGGATCTGAGATTTACGACGCAGTCGCAGGAAGCAAGGAATTGTGCTGAGGAAGAAGTTACGCTATTGGAGGAGAGGCTCGAACCAATGAATGATAGCTTGGAGGGAGACGGAGATTACTGAAACTACCATATTTAATTACTTTTGACATGCAGAATTGTGGAAATCTATTTTCAGTTATGGCATTGATTTGGAATTTTGAAGAAATTAATTATGAATTTTTGAAATTTGAAAATCCGTCAAGTATAGCCAAAGTTAGAACTTCTAGCAATGACGGAGGAACAAGCTATGGAAGGGATGGATACGCCCCTTAAGAAGTTGATAAAAGGCCTTGCACAGCAGAGAGCAAGTTCTCAAGTTCTCAAGTTCTCATGGCTCTCATGGCTCATTTTTCTGATTCTCATATTGTCAGACTTCGAGTTCTGAAGTGAAGCAAGTCGTCATTAGCACGTGTGGTAGAGCCCACAGCATCGAACAAGCACGGAGCGTGCAGCAGTACAATTTTACGGTTACTGAAACTAGGCGAAGTTGGAGCGCACACATAAACGAGTCTACAAGATTATCTATCAAGAGTTAGCTACTGCATTTATGCTAATTCAATTGTGCATTACAATATTGAGGCGTGGACGAAAGTTGAACATTTTCACTTTTATACTTTGGAAGATATTCGCATTTTAAGACTGCAGACAAAAGTGATTTTCTCGACACCCGAGAAGCACTTTTATAATACCACATTCTACGCTACGGCTGACACATGTATTGCAACCGTGATACTGAAGATTACATTTGGTGATACACTGCTACATTCTACAATGGAACTATATAATCTGGCAGTACTTTCTACTATTATTATAACGGAAGTGGAGATGGAAGACTAAAACTTTAATGCAATTGGGACATATATCAATGGAGTGAAATAGCAGCATGGAGCTTCGTTAATCGTCATTCTACAAAAGCGAGCATGTAGTGAATATCCAACTACACTCATGCATCGTAATCCATCGCTGAATTACATCAAATGGCAGTGGAAATATCTTCATACTCCACAATTATGAACATTTCTGCGGAAATAATTGCAATAAACTTCATGGCGAATTTCTACCAGAACTTCAGGGAATTTTCAAGAGAGGCCAGGGTGGACCCGGCTCACACAGAAGAGTTTTGCCAGAAGGATGTCTATCGTCTACACGGAGCAGTGCTATTTCCGGAGGAGGAAGCTGTTCTATTCTCCGAGGGCGCAGGTTCCAGGTTCGAGGTCGGAGCACATCTTTACGGTGGTGAAATGGAACCAACAGCAGTCTTCTTTGGAAATTTTCCTCTAGAACTTCAATCAACAGATAAGGTAGTCGTGAACGTTTCTTGATTTATTTGAGCCATTTAGCCATATCTGAGCAACCATTTTTCCCATATTTTCTGTATCATATATTTTGCCCCATATTCTTGCTTGACATTTCTGTACTCTGTACACTTTGCTGATTTATGCCTTTTTCTACGACTTATTGAGACATTATTATGTCATTGGCATATTTATATAATTCTGGATCAGTTGAGACTGATAATATATATTCTTTCAGTAATTTGCATAATTTTGTAGTCACGATTTAACTGTAAAGTTAACGATTTTCTATGGCAAATTTGAATTCAGACAGCGTGTCATTTTATTAAAGTAATTCTATTCAGTAAATTACTTTGACCAATTTTCTGTCATCCTCAAGAAAGAAGAATGATTAAAAGATTTTAGAGCGTTAAAATCTACTACTTTATCGACGATCTTAGAAATACTAGTCGTTTTATGAACATGATTGCAACATAGACATTTATCGTCAATTCTGAAATACCATTGCATTATAGACAATTTTATGAAATATGAACATTGATTACGATTTATTGAGTACACTATAGTAATGAACATTTGATAGGAGTTTTTCTCAATTCTAGATTGGAACAATAATGTTTGCATTCCACAGTCTAATTGTATTCTATTCGACTATTTATGCAGTTTAGATGAACTTTGATTGAAGATAGTATTTTTATACTGCGATACTTTGATGATATTAATCTCAATTTTGATAGACCAGGGAGGCGTGTCTAATCGTATTTGCTATTAAATTTATTTGTGACTGGCAAATTTTTACTTCATATCGAATCATGAATGAAACCCACGAAGGTTAAATATAATAACAGTTTTCGATACAATTGATGAATATAAGAATTTTTAAAGAGGAACTATGGATGTATAATCGTTAGTTCAGTGGACGTGTAAAAGTCGCTGATGAATAATGCCCTGTAATAAGTGAAGGAGGTTCCCACAGTAATATTGATGAAGATGATGAATTTATAAGCGGAGGTTTTTTGTGTGTATTGTGGAAGATTTTGATGCCATATATAATGAGATATATGATGAATTATGGGCCAATTTTGTGCAATTTTGTGCGTTTTGAGCGAGGTATTTTTCCGCTGATTGTATTGTTCAGGTCCATTGAAAATTATTCATGTGAAGTTACTGTTAAAATTAACAAGAGTGTTTAAATAATTTGAGATAACGATTTTGAATGGAGGTTACCGTCACAAATAATTATTATTAAATCTTATTAAACCTGAATCTAAAATTTAAATATAACTAACCTTCATTGGTCGATTATATCACACCGATTTAAGTAATTATCAACCGGATAAACGTGTGGTTTAATGTATTTCTAATATAAATAATATAAATAATATAAATAATGTAAATAACTATGTAAATATCTTTAATAATAATTTGAAACGAACGGGATTAATAGAGGCGTATATAAATTTTTCAATTGTCGTTTGACATTGCTATAAACAATTTAAAATGTTATAAATAATTAATGAACTTTTTGTTATAAACATTAAGCGTTTTCGTTATTATACTCTAAACAACGCTAGTTAAACAATTGGATTATACAATTAAACAAGATTTGGGATTATTAGAGTAATCCATTGGTATTTGAACGGAGCATTTAAAAGATTTGTGTGATAATATTTGAGTTGAGATGTGAACATTTAAAGTGTTGAAAAGGAGCTATGCTCTGATGTAACTAGAATATGCTAACATTGGCTGGACAGGTGTGTCCATTTGACGATGCAAGCATGCGGCATGGTGCAGGGTGTATCGCAGGTGGCCAGATAACTGTATGATAGAGGCCAAGGTCATCTACATAGCAGCTTTGCGGTTATAAATAAAATGTGAAGTTCATGAACAAGGAAACAAATGCTATATGTCTCGTCCCAGCTCCCTTATCCATTCCAAAGTGAATTGTTATTATTACGTTCTTTTGAGCTAGAGAAAGCTGAAATTTTGTATGTAAAGTCTACAAGTCCTACAGGAGGACATGGTTGTATTGACAATGGCTTCTGATTGCCACGTAAATGTTGTTGTTAAATTTTGTTAAATTATTTCCCTTTATGTGAAATAAATTATTGTGCAGTTTAAATTTTCTTGTTTCGCGTTGGTTCATTTTAAATATTGTGGTGGAGGTTATTGTGAGGGCATACTATTAAGTGATCCAGTTGAAAACCCAGACCCGAGATTAAATTGAATAGGTAAGTAAAAGGTAAGTATGAACCCCCGTATATTTTGGTGTGTTCCACAATAATTTCTTGTTAACTACTGTGCTCTAATCTCGGTAGTATCTGTCAGTGCCATTTTCATTGATGTAGCTGTGCCGGTGCGATTGATTATTGTCAATCCGATTGAGGGGGCGGATTTCTGACAGCCTACTATCCGGATTATCGGGGACAGTAGGATTGGCACCGCAATTTCGTGGGGCTCGACAAAACTGGATTACCAGGTTGAACGCCAGTTGGATTGGTGCAATCAACGTGTGGAGTGTTCGAATAACATTGGATTACCAAGTTATCGATGTCAATGGGATTGTGAAGACTCAAATAAAGAGGTTGATTCTTTGTTAGATGTCTTGGCCAATTGTAGAATTTGAGAGTGTGATTATATAGGGATTAAATGTTGTGTTGTATTAGGAAAATTACACTCAGAAAAGATCAGATCTTATACAACCTGAGAGAGGTTAAATAGGCTGGAAACTTAAGAAAAATCGCCTATGATCTGGAGTCTTATTTAATTTGACCGGCTTATGACATGTTTAGTCATATTAAAGATAAAATTAAACTATTTGGATTGTAAATGTAAATTATTTGTGTTAGAATATTTTAAAGTGAACCAAGGAAATTTGAACATGTGCTTGAGTTTATTTCAACATAGGGTGTCTACGAAAGTTAATTATAAGGTAATTATAAGTTAGATTTAAGACAGAAAATTGCTCAAACTTATATATATGGTGAAGGATGTTGCTCAGATGTTGTTATCTTGCTCTGTTTGATGTATGTCCCTAACGCAGTCTATTATTGAAATATTATTGAGATGGCAGATGAGAGTATTAGGAAGATGTTGGAGGAGATGTCCAACAGTTTGTCTGCTAATTTGAAAGATAGCATGAATGAAAGTGTGAAGGAGATGGAAGCTAGGAATACTAGTCGAATGGAGGAGATGGAAGCGAGGAATACTAGTCGAATGGAGGAGAATGCTAGTAATTTGTCTATTAGGCTTGGTGAAAGTTTGAAAGTTCTTCAGACCAGTTCTGCAAACTTGGAAAATAATGTGTCGCGTTTACAGACCAGTACCCAGGGAATCCAGAATGCCGTGACTGACATTCACAAGGATGTCTCAGATGTTAAAGTAGATTTATCCCATGTCCACAAGGATGTCTCAGATGTTAAAGTAGATTTATCCAATGTCCATAAAGATGTCTCAGATGTTAAGATTGATGTTTCCAATGTACAGGGAAAAGTTGATTCAGTCCAGAAAGACCTTACTATGTTGAATCTTGATGTTGCTAATGTCCGGGGTGATATTTCATGTGCTAGAGCAGAAGTAATCGTTGTTAGGAATGATGTTGCTACTGTACAAGACAAGGTAGAAGAAGTTCAAAGAGAGATTAGAAATGTTCGAACCGATGTGTCAAACGTTCAAGTAGACATAAATAATATTCATTCTGACGTTAATGATATGCAAAGCGATATCAATAAGATGCAAATAGAAGTTAATACAGTTTTTGTAGACATTGCCAAAGTTCAAACTGATGTTAATAAGGTTAGAGAAGAAATTGAAACTTCAAAAACGCTTTGTACTCGTAACATTAGTGCTTTAACAACTAGGTTGGTTGACGAGTCTGTTAGGACAACAGCTTCACTAGCGGGATTAAAATATGATGTAGAGGTCATGAGGACCCAAGTCTTAGATCATAATCGTTTACTTAAGGAAGACATTGAAGTAGATATTGCTGAAATCTTAACTGAAAATGTAACAGTTTGGAAAGATGAATGGAACAGGTCAAGTGGGGAACATGTCAATCAGATTCAGGAGCGAATTGAAAGAAAACTTGCCAGTACACAAGTAGATATAAATAATGAGGTAGTTCAAATTAGAAAGGACTTGAGTATAAGGATGGATTCGCTATCCGAAAAGCAGGTAGAGGATAGAACTCAAATAGGCCAGGACGTGCAAGCATTAAAAACCGCGTTAGAGGAACAAATTCATAAGGTTGTCTCTGATGTCAATGAAACTACGAGCAAACTTCAGAATTTGAAACTAGGAGAAGCTAGCATGATGGAAACGTATAAAGAAGAGTTGATTAGGAAAGTCATCACGGAAATCACAGATAAGGATCCAGAAGGATTGACTTGTGAAGATAATAGGAATTACGTGAGAAGATGTAACCTCGCTACTGAAGAGAGAGATATTAGTCCTGAGGAACGTATATTCAGATTCCGGGAAGAAGAAGAGGATAGGAATATTGAACCTGAATGGAAATATCGTGATAGTGGGAAGAATTACATGGATCCATATCCAAGAAATGTGACAGTCATCCGAAACTTTGAGGACAAGCCTCAGAAATTTAGTAATACAGATAGTCTAACACCGATAGAGTATATCAGAAACCTGAAAGACTATTTTATTGAAGCCCATATTCCTAGAGAAAGAGAGATGAGAATCGTAGAAAGATTTCTAGCTGGAGGACCCCTTGAGTGGTTCAAAGCATTTCGGTACACTTTTAGTAATTTCGATGTATTTGCAGAGGCACTGATAAAACGATTCTGGTCAATAGAAGCACAAAATTCATTAAGAGCTGAGGTATACTCGAGGAAGTATTCAGGTGCTCTTCCAACACGGAACGCTGATTTCTTCACGAGCCAGTTATCGCGCTTGAGATTCTTACAACCCCCATTGTCGACAGAGCAGTTGATAGATGCTATTTCACGTATGCTGCCTGTGGAGGTAAGAAGACTTATCATATCGTCAAAAAAAGGGATTTGACCAGCATGGACGAACTATTGAGAAGGCTTGATTACACGAGTCCGATGCCAAATTTGGTTCAAAAAGGTCAGAGGCACGAATTCAAAGACATTAATACAGTCTACATGGATCAAGTTCAGCAAACTGATACGCCTGATGAAGAGAAAACTGAAAATGTAGGTCCTCACAGGAACAATTATTTTCGCAACAACAGATCACAAGGTTACCGTCCATATCAGCAAAGACGAGGCTGGAATAACAATAGAGGGAACTATAATAACGGAAGAGGTAGATATTATAATAACAATGGGTACAATAGGAACTAAAACAGAAATAACCAGTACCAGAATCGGAATCAGAATTCTCAAGGTCAGGTTATGACACCGGACAAGTATCAAGAGAGAGAGAAAGAAAGTCAGCAGTATTTGAAGGAATTACGAGAGAAGGAAGCTGAAAACCAGAAGAAAAGACAGGATTTAGTGATCGATCCTGGTCCTTCTACAAGCCAGCAGGGGAACTTTGAAATTGGTAACACAAAAAAAACGCCGATTTCTCAACGAAAGTGAGAAACTATGAATACATTGCCACACCACACATAAGTACCATCAATGAAATTTACGAAGTAACTGATGAGGATTTATTAGAAGAGAGGGGAATCGTCAAAGAGGAAAGACCATGTGCCTTACCTATTATTTCTGTACTGATAGATGGCCAACAGTACAAAGCTCTTATGGATACCGGCGCAATTATTTCTATCATTTCTGATGAATGCTATCAAAGTCTATTAAAGGGAGAAAACATGACAGTTTTACCTGTTTCTACCGTCAAAGTGAGAGGAATTTTCCAAGACAAGGCAGTGAAATGCAAGATCCAAGTGTTGTTGAACTTTGAAATTAATGGAAGGAATTATGAACAAATCTTTATTGTGGTGAACAAGATCCATTTCGACATTGTGCTAGGAATCGATTTTATATCGAAAGTTGGAGCCATTATTGATATGAAGAATAGGATTATTAGCTTTAATGATGGGTACATGATCACAGAAGAGATCGAAGAACAGGACGGGAAAAACAGTCTGGAGATAGACCTTAGGGAAGAGATTTTAAATACCATTATCAATGAAGTGGAGAATCTAACAGAAATACCCAGTAGAAAAACTGAAGGATTTGAAGAAATTCAGGGGGAATTTGAGGATTTGATAAAGGAATTCCAAGATATATTTGATGAAAAGCCTGGATTGATTAAAGACTATGAGTATAAGATAAGGCTGACCGATGAAACCCCTTACCAAAAGAAAATATACCCCATACCTGAGAAATACTACCAAGAAGTACGAGGGTTGATCAGAAAAATGGAGGTAGACGGGATTATAAAAAAACAGGCGTCGTCTTACATAAACCCTATCACTGTAGTCAAGAAAAGTAATGGTCAGATACGTCTCTGTCTCGATGCTCGGACCATCAACTTAAAGATTCTTCCAGAAAATGACCGACCACCAAAGATTAGAGATCTGCTTAGAAAGTTCAAAGGGATAGCATGTTTCAGTGTTCTTGACTTGACATCTTCGTTTTACCAAGTTCAACTGGAAGAAGAAAGTATGCAGTACACTGGATTCTTATTTGACCAGACGTCATGGGTCTTCCAGAGAATGCCTTTTGGAATGGTCAACAGTGGACCAGCACTCATTCGAGCACTTGATAGCAAGCTCACTGACGAAGTAAAGGAAAATGTAATCTGCTACATTGACGATTTAATTGTATCTTCACCCAACGCCACAGAACATTTAGTGCATTTGAGAAAGTTGTTTGAAAATTTAAGGAAGGCCAATATTAAGGTCAATTTTGGAAAATGTCAATTCTTGAAGAAGGAGATCAACTACTATACTATTGATAAGGATGGATATCATCCGAACATGCAGAAAGTAGATGCGATCACTAGGTTCCCAAAGCCAACTAAGGTGAAACAAGTCAGAGAATTTGTAGGCGCATGCCAATTCATCAGCAGCCACTGTCCGAGATACTCTGAAATTATGGCTCCTCTGTATGACTTACTCAAGAAGAATAATAGATGGAAATGGAGTACCGCAGCAGACGAGGCTTTTGAGAAAGCAAAGGAGATGCTCAGAAACAACGTTAAACTGGAGTACCCAGACTTTGAGAAGGTGTTCTATATTGAGTCTGATGCATCAAGAATAGGCATTAGTGCAGTCTTATACCAAAAAGACGAGGCAGGCAACAAGCACTACATTGCGTTCACTAGTCGGAAATTAAAGAAACACGAGGAAAACTACTTTACGACAGAACTAGAAGCGTTAGCTTTTGTAACAGCTTTGCAAGCGTGGAAGAAAATGCTGCTGGGACACAAGGTTATCATTATTACAGATCACAAAGCACTTCAGTTTATGCTGCAAACTGACATGTCTAGTGATAGATTGACACGTTGGGCTTTGTTCACCCAACAGTTTAACGCCACTATTGTCCATCAGCCTGGGAAAGACAACTTACTGGCTGATGCTTTATCACGTAACCCTATCAAAAATGTGCAGATACACCATGTACAATTGGAGCAGCAAGATCAAGAGACCGTTAGGAGGTTAGCCCGAATCGGTATGTCACAGAAGAGACACGCTCCAATCAGGAAAATGTACAGGTTCCTTAAGGGTTACATGGATAATACTGATGTTGACTATGCAGCTACACAGAGAGATTCACGACACTTTGTCTTGAGTGGAGACGTCGTATGTAAGTATGCTGACTCTGCGCATACAAAGCTCCGAATAGTCGTGCCACCTAAACTTGTTGTCAATTTAGTGTGGGTAGCTCATCACGCAACTGGACATGCCGGTCTAGATAAAACTCTTGATACTCTTAAAGAGAGGTTTATTTGGACTAACATGCGTTCTAGCATTGCTAATGTCATTCGTTCATGTGATAAATTCATTCATTCATTCATTCATTTATTTGCAATGGGGGGTGTGCCCCCGGTGGCAAATTGGATATACATAACAAATACATAATTATACATAACAATTCAATAACAATTATACAACAATTAAACTGGAGTATTTACACAAATAGTCAGTCTTTTCTTAAACACACCTATATGTTTGGGAAAAGGCTCTAAGACTGCGGCAGGTAGAGAGTTCCAGTTATCAATGGCACGGTTTACAAAAGAATATTTACCATAATTTGTTCGCTGTGGTCGGCCCTTAACTTTGAAAGGATGATCGCTCCTACCCATGTAAGTGGGCTTTCCCAATCGTTTGCTAAGCTCACCCCATGCTGGTTGATTTGTATACGTGTTGTACATAGCGCAGAGTCTAGATTTCATCCTCCTAGCCTCCAGTGATTCCCACCCAAGTTTCTTTAACATACGGCTCACACTGCTCCTGGGATTAAAGTCACTGAGCACAAATCTAGCGGCCTTTCTTTGTACCATTTCCAACTCATTGATGAGTTGTCAAAGAGCAAAGTATGCTTCCGCTCTATTAAAAGGAAAACCAAAGGCAATGATTCCCTCTAAACCGAATGAACTCATGGCGACGGACATATTTGGCCCCTGTCCGAAGGGATACCAGGGTAATCAGTACCTGTTGGTTACCGTGGATGTCTTCTCGAAATTTGTAACAATGAGTCCCATGCAAAAGGCTAACACGAGGAACGTTGTAAGCAGACTGGAACATGCTGTATTTCCAAAAGCTGGTAAACCAGAGTATCTACTATCGGATCATGGAGCTCAGTTTACATCCTTAGAATTTACTGCAGATATGGAAAGGCTGGGTATTAAGCACATATTTTCAAGCGTGCGCTATCCGGAATCGAATTCTTCAGAAAGATATATGGCTGAATTTTCGAAATTTTGTCGAATTTTCTGTCCGAAAGATCATACTAGTTGGGTGAGATTTGTACCCCTTATTGAGGAGTGACTAAATTCTACAGTGCAGGAGAGCACAGGAGAGGTGCCAATGAGACTTCATCTAGGAAGAAACCCAGAAAGGCCGTGGGACAATCTTTTCAACCACGTTCCTAGAGATCCCGACTTAGGAAGGCAGCAGAGAATTGACAGAGCGAAAGAACAACTCCAGAAAGCAGCACAAAAACGACTGAAAAGAGTAGCTGGAAAACGTTTTGGTGCTCCCTTAGAAATTGGAAGTCTGGTATTACTACGCAGACCTGTCAAGGCTGATGTGAGTAAGAAAATCTATCCCAAGTTTGGAATAGTGTTTATGGGTCCGTTCAGAATTACGAATGCTTATGGAAACAACTGTTATGAACTCTACGATGATGAGAATGATGTCGTATATGGCAAGTTCAATGCTGGAAACTTGTAGAAATATTATCCAAGAGTAAGCCAATAATAATTCAATTTCGTGTTCAAGTGAATTCAGATATTTATAACACAGAGTTTAAAAACAATTTGCAACTGTTTTTAAAACGTGGTGAAGGGAGAATGCCCCCGTAAATTGAATTATACTGAGACCACGGTGGCTGTATTGGCATATGTGAATAAAGTTATGGCCGTCATAGTTGTGACGTGTATATTCATGACGTAGGCACGGATGACGCAGACTTCATGCAAGTAGGCTGGATGAGCTGAGATTCTTGGTGACGTCATGATTTTGTTCGAGAAGGATCTGAGATTTACGACGCAGTCGCAGGAAGCAAGGAATTGTGCTGAGGAAGAAGTTACGCTATTGGAGGAGAGGCTCGAACCAATGAATGATAGCTTGGAGGGAGACGGAGATTACTGAAACTACCATATTTAATTACTTTTGGCATGCAGAATTGTGGAAATCTATTTTCAGTTATGGCATTGATTTGGAATTTTGAAGAAATTAATTATGAGTTTTTGAAATTTGAAAATCCGTCAAGTATAGCCAAAGTTAGAACTTCTAGCAATGACGGAGGAACAAGCTATGGAAGGGATGGATACGCCCCTTAAGAAGTTGATAAAAGGCCTTGCACAGCAGAGAGCAAGTTCTCAAGTTCTCAAGTTCTCATGGCTCTCATGGCTCATTTTTCTGATTCTCATATTGTCAGACTTCGAGTTCTGAAGTGAAGCAAGTCGTCATTAGCACGTGTGGTAGAGCCCACAGCATCGAACAAGCACGGAGCGTGTAGCAGTACAATTTTACGGTTACTGAAACTAGGCGAAGTTGGAGCGCACACATAAACGAGTCTACAAGATTATCTATCAAGAGTTAGCTACTGCATTTATGCTAATTCAATTGTGCATTACAATATTGAGGCGTGGACGAAAGTTGAACATTTTCACTTTTATACTTTGGAAGATATTCGCATTTTAAGACTGCAGACAAAAGTGATTTTCTCGACACCTGAGAAGCACTTTTATAATACCACATTCTACGCTACGGCTGACACATGTATTGCAACCGTGATACTGAAGATTACATTTGGTGATACACTGCTACATTCTACAATGGAACTATATAATCTGGCAGTACTTTCTACTATTATTATAACGGAAGTGGAGATGGAAGACTAAAACTTTAATGCAATTGGGACATATATCAATGGAGTGAAATAGCAGCATGGAGCTTCGTTAATCGTCATTCTACAAAAGCGAGCATGTAGTGAATATCCAACTACACTCATGCATCGTAATCCATCGCTGAATTACATCAAATGGCAGTGGAAATATCTTCATACTCCACAATTATGAACATTTCTGCGGAAATAATTGCAATAAACTTCATGGCGAATTTCTACCAGAACTTCAGGGAAAATTCAAGAGAGGCCAGGGTGGACCCGGCTCACACAGAAGAGTTTTGCCAGAAGGATGTCTATCGTCTACACGGAGCAGTGCTATTTCCGGAGGAGGAAGCTGTTCTATTCTCCGAGGGCGCAGGTTCCAGGTTCGAGGTCGGAGCACATCTTTACGGTGGTGAAATGGAACCAACAGCAGTCTTCTTTGGAAATTTTCCTCTAGAACTTCAATCAACAGATAAGGTAGTCGTGAACGTTTCTTGATTTATTTGAGCCATTTAGCCATATCTGAGCAACCATTTTTCCCATATTTTCTGTCTCATATATTTTGCCCCATATTCTTGCTTGACATTTCTGTACTCTGTACACTTTGCTGATTTATGCCTTTTTCTACGACTTATTGAGACATTATTATGTCATTGGCATAGTTATATAATTTTGGATCAGTTGAGACTGATAATATATATTCTTTCAGTAATTTGCATAATTTTGTAGTCACGATTTAACTGTAAAGTTAACGATTTTCTATGGCAAATTTGAATTCAGACAGCGTGTCATTTTATTAAAGTAATTCTATTCAGTAAATTACTTTGACCAATTTTCTGTCATCCTCAAGAAAGAAGAATGATTAAAAGATTTTAGAGCGTTAAAATCTACTACTTTATCGACGATCTTAGAAATACTAGTCGTTTTATGAACATGATTGCAACATAGACATTTATCGTCAATTCTGAAATACCATTGCATTATAGACAATTTTATGAAATATGAACATTGATTACGATTTATTGAGTACACTATAGTAATGAACATTTGATAGGAGTTTTTCTCAATTCTAGATTGGAACAATAATGTTTGCATTCCACAGTCTAATTGTATTCTATTCGACTATTTATGCAGTTTAGATGAACTTTGATTGAAGATAGTATTTTTATACTGCGATACTTTGATGATATTAATCTCAATTTTGATAGACCAGGGAGGCGTGTCTAATCGTATTTGCTATTAAATTTATTTGTGACTGGCAAATTTTTACTTCATATCGAATCATGAATGAAACCCACGAAGGTTAAATATAATAACAGTTTTCGATACAATTGATGAATATAAGAATTTTTAAAGAGGAACTATGGATGTATAATCGTTAGTTCAGTGGACGTGTAAAAGTCGCTGATGAATAATGCCCTGTAAAAAGTTAAGGAGGTTCCCACAGTAATATTGATGAAGATGATGAATTTATAAGTGGAGGTTTTTTGTGTGTATTGTGGAAGATTTTGATGCCATATATAATGAGATATATGATGAATTATGGGCCAATTTTTGTGCAATTTTGTGCGTTTTGAGCGAGGTATTTTTCCGCTGATTGTATTGTTCAGGTCCATTGAAAATTATTCATGTGAAGTTACTGTTAAAATTAACACGAGTGTTTAAATAATTTGAGATAACGATTTTGAATGGAGGTTACCGTCACAAATAATTATTATTAAATCTTATTAAACCTGAATCTAAAATTTAAATATAACTAACCTTCATTGGTCGATTATATCACACCGATTTAAGTAATTATCAACCGGATAAACGTGTGGTTTAATGTATTTCTAATATAAATAATATAAATAATATAAATAATGTAAATAACTATGTAAATATCTTTAATAATAATTTGAAACGAACGGGATTAATAGAGGCGTATATAAATTTTTCAATTGTCGTTTGACATTGCTATAAACAATTTAAAATGTTATAAATAATTAATGAACTTTTTGTTAAAAACATTAAGCGTTTTCGTTATTATACTCTAAACAACGCTAGTTAAACAATTGGATTATACAATTAAACAAGATTTGGAATTATTAGAGTAATCCATTGGTATTTGAACGGAGCATTTAAAAGATTTGCGTGATAATATTTGAGTTGAGATGTGAACATTTAAAGTGTTGAAAAGGAGCTAGGCTCTGATGTAACTAGCATATGCTAACATTGGCTGGACAGGTGTGTCCATTTGACGATGCAAGCATGCGGCATGGTGCAGGGTGTATCGCAGGTGGCCAGATAACTGTATGATAGAGGCCAAGGTCATCTACATAGCAGCCTTGCGGTTA
This sequence comes from Meconema thalassinum, assembly GCA_946902985.2. NCBI lineage: Eukaryota > Metazoa > Arthropoda > Insecta > Orthoptera > Tettigoniidae > Meconema > Meconema thalassinum. Next base: position 2,125,439,166 of record OX336388.2, read on the forward strand.
TAAATAAAATGTGAAGTTCATGAACAAGGAAACAAATGCTATATGTCTCGTCCCAGCTCCCTTATCCATTCCAAAGTGAATTGTTATTATTACGTTCTTTTGAGCTAGAGAAAGCTGAAATTTTGTATGTAAAGTCTACAAGTCCTACAGGAGGACATGGTTGTATTGACAATGGCTTCTGATTGCCACGTAAATGTTGTTGTTAAATTTTGTTAAATTATTTCCCTTTATGTGAAATAAATTATTGTGCAGTTTAAATTTTCTTGTTTCGCGTTGGTTCATTTTAAATATTGTGGTGGAGGTTATTGTGAGGGCATACTATTAAGTGATCCAGTTGAAAACCCAGACCCGAGATTAAATTGAATAGGTAAGTAAAAGGTAAGTATGAACCCCCGTATATTTTGGTGTGTTCCACAATAATTTCTTGTTAACTACTGTGCTCTAATCTCGGTAGTATCTGTCAGTGCCATTTTCATTGATGTAGCTGTGCCGGTGCGATTGATTATTGGCAATCCGATTGAGGGGGCGGATTTCTGACAGCCTACTATCCGGATTATCGGGGACAGTACCTAATTAAGAACAGCTGACTCATGGTGTGGTTTGTATCCCTGACTGACAAATGAAGACCAGGTTTCGATTCTTCTTCGGGGAGGACGTTATATACGGTACTATACTATTACATGGATGGGAATATTCAGGGGGCTCCGGAACATGTCTTCAGAGGAGTGATGAGGCTGTATTGACTTTGGTATATTTTGAACAAGAAATTCCGTGACGAACTAAAGAGCCTACTTTTCTTAAAATTAAAGATTCATGCCAATGATTAATCTACAGTATATGAACCTATCTAGAATAATGACGAAATTAAGTTGGTAATATCGAAATGTCTAATTAGCTCGAAATATACCTGGTATAATGTAGCCTAATAGAGTACTGGAGTTGGCAGCCCTGGTGACTGAATATATTCTTAGTTCCATCTCTTAAGGTACAGAATACAATATTTGGTTGAAGTCCAATGGACGTTACATGCAGTTAGACATTGGATCTATCATCACGCGTAAAAGCATGTTGCCAACAATACCACGCGTGTGCTGGTCAGAAATAATCTGGAATATTATGATATCTTGTTGTGCCAATTTTGGATGAAATCCATTTGTTAATATAGAAGTTACATGTGTTTTAAAATTGGACATATCAGCAGGCATAGAATCATGTTGGCAGCACTGACTTACACAATTACTCAAAATTAACCTAGAATGTCAGGTGTTATACGTGTGCAAAGTATAGATCTGTTGGCTTGCATACTTTCTGATATATTGATATTAGGGTAAAAAAATATAGACAGCATTTATTAACAGTTGGCAGCCCTGGTCGCTCTTAGGAATACTTATAGTCATATATGTTATGTTACATATAGCACATAGGAAATTTGGTTGAAATCCAATTGATAGTATAGAAGTTACATGCATTTAAAAATTGGTCCTATCAGCAGGCTTAGAATCATGTTGGTAGAACTGACGTATATAAGTTACTCCAAATTAATCTAAAATGTCAGGTACTATACGTGTGCATAGTTTAAAGCTGTCGGTTTGCATACTTTCTGATATATTGGTATTTGGATTTTTTTTAATAGAGGGAGCAATTATTAACAGTTGGCAGCCCTGGTGGCTCATAAGAATACGCACAGTCATATCTGATTATGTACACATATTACATTGGATTTATCAGAAGGTTTAAAATTATTTTGACAACACTGTCATGTATAGCCTCCTAGAAATTAAACTTAAATAGTATTATCTACATGTGCGCCGATTTTGGAATAGCTCCCATGCATACCTTCCAAGATATCCAACATGGAGCTCAAATTTCAATTGCGATTTTTCAGCAGTTGGTAGCACTGACTTCATTTTCAAATATGGGCTTGAGATATTCCGGTATACATCTTTACTCATACTAAATTTGGTTTCGATTGCTGCAGACGTTTAGGAGTTGATAGGGGGGGGGGGGCACACAAACACACAGCCAGGGAGATAGACAGACAGACAGGGCTCTGCCACAAAATTTGAAAAAAGTTATGAGGACTGGAACGGAGTCTAATCAGCCTCGCGTGGTCCAAATGAGAAGAGGGGGTCGATTCCCACCTCAGGCATCCTCAAAGTCATTTTCCGTGGTTTCCCACTTCGTCTCCGGGCAAATGCCGGGATGATACTAGGCCCGAATAAACATGAACAGTACTTGTCGAAAACGATGGAACAGCTGGATCGTAGAACCTGAAAGTCCCCGGCTAGATATACCCTCAAAATCCTACCGACAAGTACTGCATGTAAGAGAACATTTCCCTAAAAAGATTGCGTTATGAAAAAGAACCAATGAAGAAAGAAAAAAAAACTAGCTCAGTCGATAAATATCGTCCCACCTGCCGAGTTGTATCCCCCGGACGATGTTTGAAGCTCCAGGACACTGCCCTGGAGGCGGGAAGTGGTAGGATCCCTCGCTGAGTCCGAGAGAAAAGACAACCCTGGAGGGTAAACCGACAAAAAACAAATAAAAATAATATTATACTAATGTCCTTCCCCAATGAATTAAAGTTTGAATAAATGTTCCTTTTAATTATTGACTCCAACATTATATCATTTGCTAATATTCTCTCCCCAACCTGCCTGTTAGAGATATTGTCGGTCACTATTCTTGCCCCCTCCCTCCACCTACCCCTTCGTCATTTCTCCACCCTGAATGAAGGATATTCGCCCTTGGATAACAGACATCATATAGATCACTTCAGTCAAGCTCCAAAATGAAATTATAATCTTGGCTCGAAGCCAATTTGCAAAACTCTCCGTTGATGTTTGAATCAATGTTGAATTATGAAATATTGCAATTCAAATTACGGCCCATTATAACTGTGTCATCCAGCACATTGATAAACTGATTATGGTGGCCGGGAGAAGTTGTGTGAAGCACAACAAAAATGACGGCTTCCGATCTATTTATTTTGTAGCCCATTAATCAGGTGTGACGCTGCTGTTATAAATCAATGCTGTTGTCGGAAAACAAGACCTCTGGCCAGGCCACAGATGATTGAATATCGACAGTACGATTATTTGCAGTTAACATTTTGCCCCTGGAAATCCAGTGTCGCCGCCGACAATTTGGGTTGTTGTTGTTGTTGTTGTTGTTGTTGTTGTTTCATTTCAGGAGTGAGTGTGAGTGAGTGTGTGTGTGTGTGTGTGTGTGTGTAAAATTGAACAACCCTTGTCAATACAAACACTTTTTTCAGGAGAGTGAAAAAACATTATACGTTCATTCCTTAAAGGAATACAACACTGATATTATAGGTTTACATTGCTTCATGTTTTATCAATATATTCTTTGGATTAGATTTAGTTTGTTAAGAAAAAATTTCACGTTATTGTGCATTTTTTTGGACGTTCACGTTGACAAGGGTTATTTTTCCTAGAAATTCAAACCAGAAACGTGGACATAAATGACCGTATAAAGCAGCTCATTTCTGTATTTCTCCTAACAATAATTATAACACCAAATGAAACACAGCATCAATTCTTATAGCACATTAAAATAAATGAACAGTCATATTCTGGTTTCCAATAAACAGGTTTATTTTAGTTCCTTTATCACCTGCCATCCATCTCTATTCGTCTTCACCGCTGCTATTATCTGACAGATCAACTTCAACATCACTATCGACTTCAGAATCTCCTGCAACATGCATTTCAAGTGATTTGTAAAATACTGTATTACACTGCTGGTCTTCAACACACCATATAGTTTTTTCAAATCTCCAAATTTTCCAGGATTCAGAGGAAGGGGGCCTTCGTAGAGTCTCTTCAGGGACAGTTCGTTTGGCAGTTTCGTCCTATTTCTTATAACACATGACCTCCAAGGCCCATTGTAAGTATCTTTGACAGCAAGGAACTCGTGTTCTTGTGTTATTTTGAGCATTCTAGCGTCCTTAAGTTTAACTGCTGGCCGGGGATTCTTCAGGAAGAACTTCTCAACAGAATATTTGACGTCACATAGGTCATCTTGATCAACATTGACAACATGGAAAAGGCTAAGGTTTGACCGACATTTTCGAATTATTTCATCCCGTTCTGATGGAGTTTCAACTTTAACTTTCCCCTTCATTTTCCCTATGATAGAGAAATCTTGGTCATTTGGTAAGACATAGGTTGTTTTTCCAGAACCACTGATATTATCAAACGCTATATTATTGGACAAGAGCTGTTTTTCGAGAAACTAGAAGTATAAACAGATACCAGACGTCCTACACTCTCCGTTGATATCGATAACTCGTTTTCGACAAAACAGTGACATGGGTTGTTTTTGCTATCGACCCTTCAATTGTGTCTGATAACCTGTGCTATTGTGATGACTAAGGCCCGGAAGTTCATGCACAATCAAATGAATAAATCTGCATGCAAAAATGCATTAATTATTGGTCAAATATGCATCATGATTCAAACAAGATGTTCAGTAAAGAACATATAGCCTACTTTCTCCTAAATGTATGAGTATAGTTATAACTCGTTGTTATTATCAAAGAGTATAATAGAATCATTTCTTGGTTGAAGACCTTAGAAACTATTTACCTCTACCAAACGCCACAACCTAGAAAAAAACTACTACCATCAATGAAGAAAGATAGATAAGAAGTATCTCAAGAATGTTATGGATCTGGAGACATAATCGACCGGACTGGCTGCGTGGCTCAGCGGTAACGTTCTCGCTTGCTGGGCCCTAGGTTGCAGGTTCGTATTCTGGCGCAGTCAGCTGGCATTTGAGGGTGCACAAATGCGAGGGAGCCGTGTCAGTAGATTTACTGGCACGTAAAAGATCCCCTTCGGGCCAAAATTCCGGCACCCCGGCGTATCTAAAAGCAGCAGTAGTTAAAAGGGTCGTAAAACAAATAACATTATTATTATTGTTATTATTACATAATCGACCTGCCGTGGGCAACATCCAACTTTGAGTTGAGGCATGTCTTTACACGTCTGGTTGTGCATGGCTTTCACAACCCTAATTGAATTAACAAATCTTTCCGTGTCCCTACAGAGACGTGTGTATACAAACTATGTGGATATTTTCGATTGCTATTTGCCTGAAATAAAAGTATTAATAACCTGAACTAGTACCAGCGGCTAGAATTCAGTTACTATGTGAAATCGTTTTGTTCTTTACTTCAAATAACATTTTCAAATAACGCACAATAAGCTGTAACAAACCCTTTAAAATAAGAAGTAAAAATGTATCATAGTATCATCCTGTCATTCTTCAAATTCGATGCGCATAGAATGCCAATGGTATACTATCAATGGAGTCCGATGTAGACCAGTCGTGAAATCTAGTGGAGAAATATCGAACAATATAATCCTAACAGGGCGAGTGCAATCTAGCGGCCATAAGAAGACACTTTTCAATAAAATCTGGAAGTTAATAAGTAGGCCGGCGTGCAGTTACCTTTTTGGCTGCTAGATGTCTCGAGCAAATTTGCTGGCGAATTATGTTTTAATTAAATATATGTTTTGCACCGTAATATGCACAATATAAGGCTTAATTTTAAAATGTCTGAGTCATTACAAATCAACAAATATGTAAAATTTCAAGCAAAAAAACAAACTCTGATGGGGTTTGAACCATACGCATATGAATGACAGACTAACGCTTTACCACGGAGCCATTTGTGCCAACGAATATTGTTCTATATAAAATGACTTACATAGAACTTGATGGCAAATAATGATTTAGACCTAACGATTTCATCAGTGGAGTATATTATTTATTTATAAAGCATTTCATACTAAGTTTATTTATTTTGTATCAGTACGCTATATTGCATGCAATACTCATATTAGTGAAATATAAGTCAGGCACAAGATATCCGCTGCCATCTTGTCTTCTTACCGCGACGGCTCAGCTTTTTAAAATCACTTCTGCACTATAGTATTACAAAATAAACTTTTAATTTCGAACGTGCCTCTTCCTTTAGAACAGTTAAATCGATTCTCGGCTCGATAATCGGAACTGGTGGGTCCCATGATATGGATTATTAAGTTTGCATAATTCGCACGGCCGCCATCCTGAAATGGTACGGCGGATGACCTTGTAGTTTGGTCACAAGACGCGTCCTATAGGAAGGTATGTTATTACCACATTTGGTAGAGATCGGATAATTTGGTTAGTCGCTATTTGATTTTACGTTTTGAACGTTTGAGTGGCCGCCATTCAGATTTGGTAAAGATGGCGGCGATATGAAACATGACACTGAGGTGCCCTTTGCTTGTTCTACCTCTGTACCAAATTTCGTTCAATTCGGTTCCACCGTGTTCGAATTGATAGGGGGGAGGACAGACATTCAGAGTACACACACTCACACACACACACACACAGACTCACAGACACACATACACACAGACACACAATTTTTGGCCCTGTAGTGAACTCATAAGTCTACTTTCATTTTTTGCAAAAATCGAAAGTAGGCTAAAAATAAGCACTATAAAATAACTACGGCAATTACGATCACTCCGTATTCATTAGCGTTTCTATTTTGAATATAAAGAAAATATGAACAGACGGACATATAACTACTCCTTTTTTTTATATATCTCAACTAATGAAATGAAAATCCACAGCCTGCTTCCAGTCTCCGACCGGGTCAAGAATGGAATGAATGAAGCCCCCATCTAGCGGCGAGGATATGAACTGTGCCGGCTGCCGAGGCCTGACGCACTCCTCTGGGGCAATGATTAAATGAATGACAGATGAAATGAAATGATAGTAGAGAGTGTTGCTGGAATAAAAATGTTGACAGGGAAAACCGGAGTACCCGGAGAAAAACCTGTCGGCCTCCGTTCTGTCCAGCACAGATCTCACATGGAGTGACCGGGATTTGAACCACGGACCCAGCGGTGAGAGGCTGGCGTGCTGCCGCCTAAGCCACGGAGGCTTCCAATATCTCAACTAATAAATAGTAGTACATTTTATTTTATGGAACTTCAAGTGATGTTGGCCACCAATAATTATTTTATTATGTTATGGTCTCTATATATAACAAGAAGTTCCGTGCGAACTAAAGAGCCTACTTTTCTTAAAATTAATATTCATGCCAATGATTAATCTATATGAATCTATCTAGAATAATGACGAAATTAAGTTGGTAATATCAAAATTTCTTATTAGTTCGAAATACTGTATACTTGGCAGAATGTAGCCTAATAGAGAATTATACTTGGCAGCCCTGGTGACCGAATATATTCTTAGTTCCATCGCTTAAGGTACAGAATACAAAATTTGGTTGGAGTCCAATGGATAGCATGGACGATACATGCTGTTAAACATTGGATCTAACAGCACGCGTAAAATCATGTTGGCAGCAATGACATATATATATTGGTCAGAAATAATCTGAAATAATATGATTTATTGTTGTGTCAATTTCGAATGAAATCCATTAGTTAGTATGGAAGTTACATGCATTTTAAAATTGAACATATCAGCAGGCTTAGAATCATGTTGGCAGCACTGGCGTAGGCCTATATTAGTTACTCCAAATTAATCTAGAATGCCAGGTACTATACGTGTGCAAAGTTTTGAGCTACTGGCTTGCATACTTTCTGATATATTGCTATTAGGGTAACAAATCTAGAGACAGTGTTTATTAACAGTTGGCAGCCCTGGTTACTCTTAAGAATCGGCATAGTCATATCTGTTATGGTACACATAGCACACACGAAATTTGGTTGAAATCCAAATGATAGTATAGAAGTTATATGCATTTAAAATTTGGACCTATCAGCAGGCTTATAATCATTTTGGCAACACTGTCATGCATGGCCTCCTGGAAATTAAACTGCAATATTACTATCTATACTGTGCCCGCTTCTCCAATGGGACAGGCGATCACCCGGCTAGCACCCCGGCCCCATTAGAAGAAACAGCCAAGGGAGTGGGTACAAAAAAAAAATTAGGGCATGAATCTTGGTTCATACAGACAAGACTATGAAAAGCTCCAGTGAGCTAGAGACAAAGGGTCTCGGGTCGTTTACAGGTTGGGATGGTAAATAGACTGAACCAGGATTCACAAGCAAAACCCTAACTTGAATTGACAAACAGAAAAGAAAGTAAAAGCCCTCGTAAAATCACATCTGCTCCTTTATTGGCCAAAGGATAAATAAGTATGCAACCTGCCTATCACGCACGAGTATAATGTTATGGTGGGACAAAGTCCGGAAAAGAAATAAAGTTCATAGTCCCTAAACAAAGAAAAGAAAATTACGCTTATTCAAACTCGTGGGTGTCCTCTCTTAAAGTTCCGACAGGGAGATCGTCTTTCAAAAAGCTAAATTAACCATAATTTATCGGTGCACACGCATGTAAACATCACTAGCCAATCAACATAAAGTTCACCTGCGGCAAAAAAAAAACTCTTAAGAAAATATCGAATGTCTATATAAATTACAACTGTCTACCCTTATACAGTATTGGACGGATCTCCTCTATCGAACTGCAAATGAATAATTAAAGAGCATCATGTTACATCAAATAGCACACAAACATCGACTCAGCTTCACATAAGATGACATTTCAACAATTAATTATAACCTATCATAAATTATTAACACACCCAGATTGTGCTTACATATTTACACTACTAATTCTTATTATTATTATTAATTTATCTTCCTCTTTCCAACAACCTAGATCCACATGGTCATATTTGTCCTTGTAATTAAATTATAGCATTGTCAAATGTTTATGAAAGGTTACGAACCTCGCAATAAGGCGCCCTAGCGTATATCATACTCACATAACCAACATTTAATCGTAACCCTTCCGCCGAACACTCTGTGTGAAGATCCAAACAACCTGACTGTCGAGCGCACCATCAATTACACCCCCGCGCTATTCAATACAACTCATCAATGAACGTGGCACGTTCGTCAAGAGGACCCTGTCCTTACAACTACAATTCCACGGACATCCGTCGCCCCGTGAATAATCTCGTCACATTTTGACGGAAAAATACCATATCTAATTACCACATAATTATCACATAAACTTTACACAACATCATTACAAAATAAATCAGGCATTATCAGCATGTGTCAAGAACCCACACTAACAGAGCGTATCAACTTTATCGGGACCACGAGGTCGTATGATAATATGGCATCCTATCCAAGGAACCTTATCCGGCAATCTTCAACCATATTCATTGCTATAAAAAAAAAATCTGTTCATTCCGTGACAAACCTTTCAGAATAGAATTCGAATAATGACCTCTGAAATCGACGTGCTAGGATCTCCCAGCAAAATGGGCATCTCTTATTATGGTTACCCAATTTCAAATTATTATTATTATTATTATTATGACTCAGAGACTAAATACATGTCTTACTCCTACCATTGATGCTGTAAATTTATATAGGTCAAATGACCCGAGAAGAAAGACAAAAAAAACATCTGCACGACCCTATGAAAAGAAAAAAAATGATGCTCTTATTCAATCTGGAATAAATTATTATAAAGGGCGTTAAGTTACACGATCTCAGGTTATCTCATGGCATGGCTATTCGAGGTAGAAGTTCTCTTCTTTCTGATGAACAAGGATGGAAAGGAAACGTCTTACTTTATATCTGGCGTCCTCGGAAATCCATGGCGTCGGCGTCGTCATCGTCGGCGGCGTCAGGGCGGCGGCGTCCCTCCAGCGTCCCCGCGATGTGGTCTCCCAGCGTACTGGCAGAGGTATCCGCCTCTGGCAACTCCCGATCTCCTGGCGACGCCCATGTCTGCCCACAGGTTGTCCCCCGTCACCTTCATCAGCGCCGTGGATCGACGTCCCAACCATGGTCCACTCGTCCACCTCGTTGAGACCGTTCACCCCATTATGGCCCCTTAGCAGTTCAGTGCAGCATAATTCGCGTGTTAATATGCATGTTGATGCCCAGAATATGTGAGTCCATGGCTAATAAGTTCATGCTGCCGTGCGGCAATATACACCTCACTATATCAGAGCACATTTATGCTCGCACACTAAAGCGTCTAGTTCCTGGTTCACTTGAGTCATATGTTTTCACTTCCTTTAGCCCGGTGACACACTTCCTTCCACGAGGAGCTATTTCGAGCTGGCCTTGACCGACATATCAAGTTGCCTGCGGCCCGTAGTCTTCCAACCCAAGCTTAAAGTAGATGTGGCCTCCCTTACTGCGTTTTCACTACGTGTCTTAAAACGCCGTACTGCTATGCTATTTCCGAATGAATGTCAGTTAAAATATAGGGCCTCGCGATAATGTTTCGCCTCGACTATCCTTATATAGTTCTTCCCCTGATACTCGTAAATTTAAACACCTCCTGGTATCAATCTTTAATGAACATAAATTGTCGGCATAAACGGACTTCCTTTATCAGTTCTAACTGTTTCCTCACATACTAGCAGGTCCGATATCGCCTAGAAATTCACACTGTTCGACAAACAAACTGACATGCTTCACTGAAAAAAAACTCACTGGCAATATATGCACGCTAGTTTCAGGCTTCATGGCCTGCTGGTTACTCACAAAAACCATTCAAGTTCCCGATGTAAAATCACTGTCTACATGACATGGGCTAATCTTCCGTGCTCCGCTGTGTGACATTCTCGTCCACGCACTACTGACTCACATACTGCTGATTCACATACTAAACATTCCGGAACTCCGTCCTTCTTCGAGAAAAAGAAAGTGGGAGGGGTTGGAACCTTCTGGAGCATTCCCCTGCTCTCGCCGCGTCATGCCATGACGTCATACTGACTCTCCGAGTTCCTTCATCTTCTGTCATCCGGGGCTGGTAATTGACCCTGACTGGATCGGTCACATCTCTCCCGCGGCCTTCAAAATATAAGCGGTGGGAACATAGCTTATGTTTTTCCTCAAGTGATGCATGTGAACGATCTTTTTCAGTCATCTCCTCAATGCTGACTAACGGGCTTGCCGGTGATACTTCCGCAGATTCGCAGCATTGAAATTCCCAACAAGTGCATTCGTGACGTTGTCAACCACCCTATAGCAATTGTTGTCCATCACTCTGGCAACCCTATGGGGTCCCGAAAATGGGCGCGCAAATTTCCCATACACTCTGAGTGGTAAGTTTGATGACGTGGGTTTTCGAATCAGCACTAGGTCATTGACTCGAAGTGGCTCGCGAAAACGGCGGCCAGCCTTCCTTCTCTCCCGTTTCTGCGCCTGTAGCTGCATCCTCTCCCGAGCCAGTTCGTTTCTCCTTTGCACCGACGGCTCAATCTCTGGGGGTGCCTGTATAACAGCATGCCAAGGTCTACTCGGTTTTCGTCCATGGTGCAGAAGGCAAGGAATTTGTCTGGTACTCTCATGTGTTGTAGAATTCAAGCAACGTTCAATTATGGGTACCACTTCCATCCATCGATGATGCTGTTCATGACAGTAAATCCGGCAGTACTTTCCAATCTCCGCATTTACTCTTTCAACAGGATTTCCTTCTGGGTATCTTATGGAGCTCAAGATATGCCTTATGCCGAGTCGTGCCATAGCTTCTTGAAATTCAGCGCTCGTAAACTGCGTTCCGTGATCGCTCAGAAGGAACTCTGGCTTCCCTGCAGTTGGAATCACGCCGGTCTCAATCCTGCGAATCACGTATCGGGATGTTGCCTTCTGGATAGGGTGCAACATGACTAATTTGGTAAACACATCCATCGTCACCAAGATGTATTGGTTACCCCTGGTGGACCTCGGAAGGGGGCCATACAGGTCCGTAGCCATTAATTCATTCGGACGAGTCGGTATCCTGAAATATCTCTTGAATTTCTATCAGTTCGGGAGGACCAAGGTTTGAGGAATTTCTTAATTTGAAGTTTTTTTTTGTTGCTCTGACCGACTTGTGTCAGGTGGTCGGTCAGCTTCCCCCGGTGGTGCGGATGGATTACTCCGTAATTGTTGTAAATATTCCTGGCTCTCTCGATGTCTTTCCGTATAGCTCGGCCGCGATCCCTGCGAACGAGAATCCCTATAGGCATTCTGTCTTTGATAATATTGATTTGACTGCCTTCGTTGATATTCACCATATCGTCCCTTCGTATTGTTGAATCGGGATCTCCTACGTTCTTCATACGGTTTATTCCTCCATCTGGGTCGCTCGTCTGTTCCACTGTAGCTCCTATCTCGGCTCCGATAGTACCCCGTGTCCCTTGGCCTGTCCGTCTCCCGCGGCGTTCGCTCTTCCGTCTGCGCAATTTTGTCAATCACGACCGTGTTCACATCTCTATTTTCCTGTCGTCCGGACCTCGCCTGTAACTGTGCGCTAGTGTGGTCCAGTTTTCGAAGAATCTCTTCACATCCCTCTAAAGTCTCGGCTCCTGACGCTATTACACTCTTCTGGACCTCTACAGGTAACTGTCGAATAATAGCTTGGACCAATTCGTCCTCCGGCACTGGTGGAGTCAAATACTGCAGCCTGGCGAGTTGCGACGCGAAGTACCCCGCGTACCTAGTCGGATTGGATGTCGCATACCGTTTAGCGTATAGTTCCGCCCGTATGTTCAATTGTTCTTCAGGGCTCCAAAAACGTTTGATTAATAATCGTTCGAACTCGTCCGTGCTCGTGAACGTGTATCGAAATGCGCGAAACCAAGTTAATGCCGTCGATTCCAGGGACCTCTCAATAACTCTTAGTTCCCTCTCACGTGGTATCTTATTTTCCGCCATGTATTCACGGACCTCCCTCATAAATTCGATAGGTGTGACGTTATTAGTCCCATTGTTCCCCGAGAATTTCCTCGGCTGGTGGTCTATACTTCTAATGATAGTTAGGTGTCCCGCGGGATTTGTACTCCGTATTCTCGGCGTTGCATCTACCTCACCCGCCTTTCTAGAAAATGGGGCGTTTTCACTTTCCGTCCCGTTAAGATGTGGCGTGGTTTCAATTTCGGACCATCTAACCCTTTCTGACTCCGATTTGTCTTTTATCTGCGTCATTTCCGCCTCTAAGTTGCCTAATCGAGTGAGCTGCCTTCCCTGTTGAATAATGATCTTCTCCTCCAACTCAACAATGGAAGTGTGGATAGATTCTCTCACATGTTCGATTAATGTCGTTTGTGAATGAGTGATTTTCCTGTCATACGTGTCCTGGAATGATTCAACCTGTATCTGCATGTTTTTCACGTCCTTCGCAACCTCTTCTTTCCAACCTGACACGTCCTGTTTCAACTTATCCAGGGTTTCCTCGCTAGACTGACCAATTTGCTCAATTTTTGCCGTCAAATCTTGTCCCATGCATTTAATATTACTGTTCAACTTCTCCTCAAGTCCTTCAATATTCCCCCGAAGCGAACTCTGAGTATCCCTGATTTGCCGTGCCATAGAATCTTTGAGCTCCGCGGTGAGCACTTGGAATGTAGTTTCTACCTTTTTATCGAGTAGATTAATCTTATTGTCTATAGCCTTTCCTGATAGCCTAAGATTACGTTCTACAGCATCAATGTTTTTCTGCAAATGAGATTCTAAACTCTTAAGATTAGATCCCATGACTTCTAATAAGTCGGTTCTGAGACCATCAACTTTATCACTAACATCCTTTTTTATTCCTGCTACCTGAATACCGACACCCTCTTGTGTCCTCTGTACCTCTGCTACCTGAATGCCGACACTCTCTTGTGTCCTCTGTACCTCTGCTACCTGAATGCCGACACTCTCTTGTGCCGTCCATAAGCGATCCATATCGCTCTTCATGTTTGTTTTAATTGACCCAACACTATCCTTAACATTATTAATTTCAGTGGTTAGACCAGTTAATCCAACTTGGATTTGTTTTAATATATCAGCAATATTTTCTGTGGTTACTACTTGTGACATCTTACAATACAACTTAAATATAGGGGCCTACATGGGAATGTAGGTCGTCGAGTATAGCCATAACCTGAGATCGTGTACCAACCCTGTCAAATGGTTCACTAAAGGCTCAGTGTGATACGAGGTTAATTTTACACAAGAATTACACATGGCAAGTATCGCGCTCCCATCAAAGGCACGAATCTGACCACACAGTATACTCCCATCACCACAACAAATGATTGAGTACAAAAAAAAAACATGCCCATGACGGAAACGAAACACACCATCGTCGTCGAGCCCAACACGTTGGGCGCCACTTCACCCCCCCTGTGCCCGCTTCTCCAATGGGACAGGCGATCACCCGGCTAGCACCCCGGCCCCATTAGAAGAAACAGCCAAGGGAGTGGGTACAAAAAAAAAATTAGGGCATGAATCTTGGTTCATACAGACAAGACTATGAAAAGCTCCAGTGAGCTAGAGACAAAGGGTCTCGGGTCGTTTACAGGTTGGGATGGTAAATAGACTGAACCAGGATTCACAAGCAAAACCCTAACTTGAATTGACAAACAGAAAAGAAAGTAAAAGCCCTCGTAAAATCACATCTGCTCCTTTATTGGCCAAAGGATAAATAAGTATGCAACCTGCCTATCACGCACGAGTATAATGTTATGGTGGGACAAAGTCCGGAAAAGAAATAAAGTTCATAGTCCCTAAACAAAGAAAAGAAAATTACGCTTATTCAAACTCGTGGGTGTCCTCTCTTAAAGTTCCGACAGGGAGATCGTCTTTCAAAAAGCTAAATTAACCATAATTTATCGGTGCACACGCATGTAAACATCACTAGCCAATCAACATAAAGTTCACCTGCGGCAAAAAAAAAACTCTTAAGAAAATATCGAATGTCTATATAAATTACAACTGTCTACCCTTATACAGTATTGGACGGATCTCCTCTATCGAACTGCAAATGAATAATTAAAGAGCATCATGTTACATCAAATAGCACACAAACATCGACTCAGCTTCACATAAGATGACATTTCAACAATTAATTATAACCTATCATAAATTATTAACACACCCAGATTGTGCTTACATATTTACACTACTAATTCTTATTATTATTATTAATTTATCTTCCTCTTTCCAACAACCTAGATCCACATGGTCATATTTGTCCTTGTAATTAAATTATAGCATTGTCAAATGTTTATGAAAGGTTACGAACCTCGCAATAAGGCGCCCTAGCGTATATCATACTCACATAACCAACATTTAATCGTAACCCTTCCGCCGAACACTCTGTGTGAAGATCCAAACAACCTGACTGTCGAGCGCACCATCAATTACACCCCCGCGCTATTCAATACAACTCATCAATGAACGTGGCACGTTCGTCAAGAGGACCCTGTCCTTACAACTACAATTCCACGGACATCCGTCGCCCCGTGAATAATCTCGTCACATTTTGACGGAAAAATACCATATCTAATTACCACATAATTATCACATAAACTTTACACAACATCATTACAAAATAAATCAGGCATTATCAGCATGTGTCAAGAACCCACACTAACAGAGCGTATCAACTTTATCGGGACCACGAGGTCGTATGATAATATGGCATCCTATCCAAGGAACCTTATCCGGCAATCTTCAACCATATTCATTGCTATAAAAAAAAAATCTGTTCATTCCGTGACAAACCTTTCAGAATAGAATTCGAATAATGACCTCTGAAATCGACGTGCTAGGATCTCCCAGCAAAATGGGCATCTCTTATTATGGTTACCCAATTTCAAATTATTATTATTATTATTATTATGACTCAGAGACTAAATACATGTCTTACTCCTACCATTGATGCTGTAAATTTATATAGGTCAAATGACCCGAGAAGAAAGACAAAAAAAACATCTGCACGACCCTATGAAAAGAAAAAAAATGATGCTCTTATTCAATCTGGAATAAATTATTATAAAGGGCGTTAAGTTACACGATCTCAGGTTATCTCATGGCATGGCTATTCGAGGTAGAAGTTCTCTTCTTTCTGATGAACAAGGATGGAAAGGAAACGTCTTACTTTATATCTGGCGTCCTCGGAAATCCATGGCGTCGGCGTCGTCATCGTCGGCGGCGTCAGGGCGGCGGCGTCCCTCCAGCGTCCCCGCGATGTGGTCTCCCAGCGTACTGGCAGAGGTATCCGCCTCTGGCAACTCCCGATCTCCTGGCGACGCCCATGTCTGCCCACAGGTTGTCCCCCGTCACCTTCATCAGCGCCGTGGATCGACGTCCCAACCATGGTCCACTCGTCCACCTCGTTGAGACCGTTCACCCCATTATGGCCCCTTAGCAGTTCAGTGCAGCATAATTCGCGTGTTAATATGCATGTTGATGCCCAGAATATGTGAGTCCATGGCTAATAAGTTCATGCTGCCGTGCGGCAATATACACCTCACTATATCAGAGCACATTTATGCTCGCACACTAAAGCGTCTAGTTCCTGGTTCACTTGAGTCATATGTTTTCACTTCCTTTAGCCCGGTGACACACTTCCTTCCACGAGGAGCTATTTCGAGCTGGCCTTGACCGACATATCAAGTTGCCTGCGGCCCGTAGTCTTCCAACCCAAGCTTAAAGTAGATGTGGCCTCCCTTACTGCGTTTTCACTACGTGTCTTAAAACGCCGTACTGCTATGCTATTTCCGAATGAATGTCAGTTAAAATATAGGGCCTCGCGATAATGTTTCGCCTCGACTATCCTTATATAGTTCTTCCCCTGATACTCGTAAATTTAAACACCTCCTGGTATCAATCTTTAATGAACATAAATTGTCGGCATAAACGGACTTCCTTTATCAGTTCTAACTGTTTCCTCACATACTAGCAGGTCCGATATCGCCTAGAAATTCACACTGTTCGACAAACAAACTGACATGCTTCACTGAAAAAAAACTCACTGGCAATATATGCACGCTAGTTTCAGGCTTCATGGTCTGCTGGTTACTCACAAAAACCATTCAAGTTCCCGATGTAAAATCACTGTCTACATGACATGGGCTAATCTTCCGTGCTCCGCTGTGTGACATTCTCGTCCACGCACTACTGACTCACATACTGCTGATTCACATACTAAACATTCCGGAACTCCGTCCTTCTTCGAGAAAAAGAAAGTGGGAGGGGTTGGAACCTTCTGGAGCATTCCCCTGCTCTCGCCGCGTCATGCCATGACGTCATACTGACTCTCCGAGTTCCTTCATCTTCTGTCATCCGGGGCTGGTAATTGACCCTGACTGGATCGGTCACAATACGTGTGCCAATTTTGAAATAGCTCCCATGCATACCTTCCATGATATCCAACATGGAGCTCAAATTTCAATTGCGATTTTTCAGCAGTTGGTAGCACTGATATCATTTTCAAATACGGCCCTGAGATATTCAGGTATAGATCTTTACTCCTACCAAATTTTGTTTCGATTGCTGCAGCCGTTTAGGAGTTGATAGGGGGGGGGGGACACACACACAGCCAGACAGCCAGACAGACAGAAGGACAGACAGACAGACACACATTTGCCCGATCTCATAAGTCTACTTTTTCCTCATTTTTGCAAAATGTGAAAAGTAGGCTAAAAATCAATGTTACGTGATAGCATGTGGGTGTGTGTGTGTGTGTGTGGGTGTGTATGTCTCCTATGCGATCATATACCACCCAACCGATTGCGATGAAATTTGGGTGGGATGTTGAGTACACTCCAAGGAAGGTTTCTGGCTTTAAAAAATCCATTTTACAATAGGTAGCTCACGAGTAGATTCAACAAATGAGTGACGACGCGCGAAGCGTTTCAACAAAGTCCGTAATGCGTTCATTTCACCCGATTGCGATTAAACTTGGGTGAGAAGTTGAGAACACTCCAGGGAAGGTTTCTGGCTTAGTAAATCCATTTTACAATAGGTAGCGCACGATTAGATTCAACAAATGAGCGACGACAAGCGAAATTTTTCAACAAAGACCCGTATGCGTTCATATACCATTCGCCCGATATCGATGAAACTTGGGTGAGATGTTGTATAAACTCCAGGGAAGGTTTCTGGCTGAGTAAATCTATTTTACAATAGGTGGCGCACGATTAGATTCAAATGAGCGACGACGCGCGAAGCGTTTCAACAAAGTCCCGTATGCGTTCATATCCATTCGTCTGATAGCGATGAAACTTGGGTGAGATGTTGTGTACACTCCAGGGAAGGTTTCTGGCTTAGTAAATCCATTTTACAATTGGTAGCGCTCGAGAAGATACAACAAATGAGCAACGAATTGCAAAGCGTTTCAACAAAGTCCCGAATGTGTTCATATACCATTCGGTCGATATCAATGAAACTTGGATGAGATGATCTGTGCACTCCAGGGAAGGTTTCTGGCTTAGTAAATCCATTTTACAATTGATAGCGCACGAGTGGATACAACAAATGGGCAACGAATTGCAAAGCGTTTCAAAAAAGTCCCGTATGTATTCATATACCATTCGTCCGATATCGATTGAACTTGGGTGAGATGTTGAGTACACTCCAGGGAAGGTTTCTGGCTTAGTAAATCCATTTTACAATAGGTAGCGCACGAGTAGATTCAACAAATGAGCGACGACGCGCGAAGCGTTTCACCAAAGTCCCGTATGCGTTCATATAACATTGGTCCGACAGCGACGAAATTTGGGTGAGATGTTGTGCACACTCCACGGAAGGTTTGTGGGTTAGTAAATCCATTTTACAACAGGTAGCGCACGAGTAGATTCATCAAATGAGCAACGATGCGCGAAGCGTTTCAACAAAGTCCCGTATGAGTTCATATACCATTCATCCGATTGCGATGAAACTTTGGTGAATAGTTGTGTACACCCCAGGAAAGGATTTTGGCTTAGTAAATCCATTTTTCAATAGGTAGCGCACGAGTAGATTCAACAAATGAGCGATGGTGCGCGATTCGTTTCAACAAAGTCCCGTATGCGTTTATATCCCATTTATCCGATTGCAATCAAACATTGATGAATCGTTGAGTAAACTCCAGGGAAGGTTTCAGGCTTAGTAAATCTGTTTTACAATAAGTAGCGCACGAGAAGATTCAACAAATGAGCGACGGCATGCAAATCATTTAAAGAAAACCCCGTATGCGTTTCTATGCCATTCACCCGATATCGATGAGTTATGAGTTATTGTGCACACGTCAGGGAAGGAATATGACTTAGTAAATGCATTTTACAATAGGTAGCGCATGAGTAGATGCAACAAATGAGTGACGACACGCGAAGCGTTTCAACAAAAACCCATATGCGTTCATATACCATTCATCGATTGCGATGAAAATTTGATGAGTTGTTGTGTACACTCAAGTGAAGGTTTTTACTTGGTAAATCCATTTCACAGTAGGTAGCTAACGAGTAGATTCAACAAATGAGTGACAGCGCACGAATCGTTTAAACAACATCCCGTATGCGTTAATATGCCATTCATCCGATTGCGGTGAAACTTTGGTGAGATTTTGAGCACGCTCCCACGAATGATTCTAAATGTGTAAATCCATTTTACGATAGTTTAGAGGCAGTCAACGGAAATTGAAACACATATTGTGTATCCAAAAGCAATTCGAGAAACAAAATTACAACGCCAACACTTTCTTTGATTGGCAATGCAACGCATGCCGGGTACACAATAATACAATATACAATAATAATAGCCATTGAATTTTCGAAAATGAAAATAATGTTACAATATTTACACTGAAGAAAATGGAAATTGCATCACAATGAAGGCATTGGTCGTTTGTGTTGATTTTCAAGATATGGAACGATGCCATGTAGGTATGTAATCAATCAAAGTTTCAGACCCATTGGATTGTTGCTACAGGTCTCCACACGTGATTGGTCGCGGAGGAATCAACTCCAGTATACGGACTCTGGTGTAGCGTAGTTGACTTGCAGTCTGTGCAGTGAAGTGTTCCCCGTCAAACATGCCTCGACGACAGAGAAGATCACGCTATCAACAACTGTTGCCGTTTGAGAGGGCTCGGATAATTGGGCTGTGTGAGGCTGGATTATCGCTAAGGACTGTCGCTGCACGTGTTGGCCGACAGGCATCTACGGTACTACGTGTATGGCAGCAGTGCTCAAATGAAGGTACCCATACTCGTAGACCTGGCACATGCCCAGCGCGACAGATAACTGTGAGAGAGGGTCGCCGCATCATTCGGATGACCCGGATGGAACCCCATGCAACAGCAGCGCAAATTCGAGCAGCTGTGGCACCCCACGTTACACAACAAACAGTTGGTAATCGCCTGCGTGCAGCTGGCTTACGATCCTGTGTCCCTGCAGAAGGAGTTCCATTGACCCCACAACAGCGACGTGTAAGGTTGGCCTGGTGTCGAGAACGATCGACGTGGGTCGACGAATGGCATAGGGTCGTCTTTAGTGATGAATAGCGCTTCTGTCTTGCCCGCAGTGATCGCCAGAATCGTGTGCACCGACGTACCGGGGAGAGGGGCCACCCAGACCTTATTGTCGAGAGGCACACAGGGCCAACACCAAGCATTATGGTCTGTGGAGCTATTGGCTTTCATGTGAAATCACAATTAGTGCTTGTTGAGGGCACTATGTCTGCTCGACAGTACGTTGATAGGGTACTCAATCCAGTGGTTGTCCCTATGATGGCGAACATTGCTAATGGGAAGTTTCAGCAGGACAATGCCCGGATTGACACTGCACGCATCTCCAGAGAAGCTCTCCACGACATCACAACCTTAGAATGGCCCGCCAGATCCCCGGACCTC
Organism: Meconema thalassinum; assembly: GCA_946902985.2. Classification (NCBI taxonomy): domain Eukaryota; kingdom Metazoa; phylum Arthropoda; class Insecta; order Orthoptera; family Tettigoniidae; genus Meconema; species Meconema thalassinum. The sequence continues at coordinate 2,125,459,845 of OX336388.2, forward strand.
AGTCCTATTGAGCATGTGTGGGATATGATATCTCCAGATATGATCGAAAACCATGTGTTTTATGCTCGATAGATATGCCATAAAACACCGTTAAAAACTATAGAAAGGAAAGTGAAACGAAAAAAAACAATAACATACCTTTATATACGAGCTTTATTTTCTAATTGTATGTATGATACACTGCAATATATTCGCATTCAAGTTTTTCAAGTATATGTAAGAGAAGTTTTCTTATAAAAGTTACAGTTTAAAAGTGTATCTACAAAATGTTCAGAATTAGGCGAGTCAATGAAGTAGATCTGCATTGGTCTGTACAACAACAAAAAATCCTATGTTTTCAGTTTTGAATGATTTTCTTAAATCAGTCAATAAAAGTTTCAATGACGAGAACGACCTCAATAAAGGTTAAAAACCTGCGGGTCTATTATTAGCAACAGATAGGCTTTTCAATAATTATTTCTGTTTTCGAACCTTAAGGATGGTCATGGCCCAAATTCGGGGGGGGGGGAGGGGAATTCAAATAAAAACAAACTATTTAGACGAAAATCACAAGAATATGCATTTATATGCTTCTATTCTGAAAACCGCGGTTTTATGCATATATATGCTCGATAAATTTCTATTCTGTTGGTCCCAGAGAGGTGAAAACACCACCGAAAAGCTTCTTTCAATGAGTACTCTTCAGGAAAAAAAAACCAATTATGCTTGAATCCGAGCCCTAATGATGACTGTATTAGCGTGTATAGTTGTAATTCAGGTGTGAATTTGGAAGTGCCCGTGTGGGTAGATTATTGGCTGAGGAATAACCCACCCACCAAGGGAAGATGATTAAGAAAAGGAAGTGGGTTTCGGACTGGAGAAAAAGGATAGAGAAATAGGATGAGAGTTCCACAAAAGTTTTAAATTTAACCTTTAATGCACTTAGAGGCGGTTTCCACTGAAAATCCGTTCTCTGATACCTAAAATGGGTAAGAGCTTGGTCTAAGCTGACGGGAAATACAGCTAGGACTTGGGCGGTTTGCAAGAGAGTGGCCTTAGTATATTCCCTCTCAAGCAGGCATAAGACTACTATGGGGAAGGGTGTTGGTCTGGCAAGACTGAGAGTAACAGATTTATTGTATGTCTTTTCAAAGAAATTCGTTTTTGCAAAGTAATTCGAAGAATGCCAATAATTTGAATCAAGTTTGGTATTTCCAGTTTTTGAAGTTATAGAGTTCCTGAAAAAGCGACCAAGTGCTTCCAGGAAGGATAGTGATAAAAAAGTATACCTTGGAGAGTAATTTTGGTAAGTGAACCAATGGTTGCATTTGGAAATGGCTAAGCTTTTACTCAGCGAGAGGCCGGCTAAAAGTTTAGACAAAGAAAAACACTTATCTTTTGGAAAACTGACCATAAGTTTTCGGAGAGGATCTCCACAAGCAGGTAGCTGGCGTAGCGAGCTTTACTTGCCTTACTGGCCAGTTAGAATTAGCTATTAAAGCTAAGAGAAACTTTAACGAGATTGCCACTGAGAGTTCTTGCTCAAATGCAACGAGTGGTGAAAGCCCTATCAATAGATTTAACGGCATCGAGTAGGGAGTGCCAAGGAGGACAGGATCTTGCCTAACCGTTGTATTAGAAAAATGAAAAGGCAGAAAGAAACGCTTGATTTATTTAACAATTCAAAAGAAGTTGATAACTTTAATAAATATATATTATCAATTTGGTTAACAATTTTTAGGTCACAGACCTCAGAAGACATTAAACGTTTGCTCCAGGCAATTGACATTTCTTTAGGTTTCAAACCTTATATATGTACTAAAATCTTTGTAAGATTTGAAAAAGACAAATGAAATAATTAAAGTTTAGACTTTCAATTGAGTACAAGGAGTGTACTTTAAGAAATTTCCAGGTAACTGTTTTAGAAAAAGTTACAACTTCGAAAATAACAAAAAGAAAAACATGAAGAATAAGATAGAAGTTCCTACAACTTCTTATATTTATACAGAATTACTGTTGGTTAATTATACCAATAAGGGCAGGTCACATACTGTGAAACCTGAAGAGATAATCAAACGGAAGGTTCTCGACCTCCTATGTTTCAAGTCAGAATCACGAGCCAAATGGGGCAGTTTCCATTTCGTGAGACCTAGAAATAACTCACTCAAGAGTTGAAAGAATTGTTTTCCCTGATTATAAGGTAGAAACAATGTGAGTTTGAACCGTGTATAAAACACGTAGTTATGCAGAAATTAAGTAATGCTAAACAAACAAGATGGAAGGGCACTTCGTTGAGTGACACCTTATAGTAAAGTTACAATTTTATTAATATGGTTTGTTAGTAGAAGGTTTAGGAAAGATCGATTGGGATGGAGGATAAATGTTCATGGCCTTATTTAATGTAAACGAACGATCGCGACGCGGAAGAAATACTGAAAGCACTGTTTCTCACTATAGTCTTTTGAATAGATGAAAAATTCATTGTAGTAACACGAAAGTTTATGGCAAAGAAAGTTATTGCAATGATGAAAAAGGACTGGTTGAACTAGATAGGCGAGAGTCTATTTCTTGAGAAGTTTGTGAATTACAATTAAATGCGCCATAGAACATTCCAGCGGTGGAAGAAAATTCGCTATTGTAGTAATTTAGAAGTAAGATTCTTCAATTTTAAATAGTATTTTCACAAGTGAGTGAAAAATACGTGACGACAGGACTTGTAGATAAAGTACAGGATCTGGAAGGTTCCAGAACGATCTTAATAGAAGAATGGGACCAAAGTTAATCCAGCGGAGGAACTAGCTTGGTGAATTATAGACAGAGTGTATTAGATAATATCCCACGTGGTGAGAAGATTTCTCATTTAAAGAGCTTAAGAAAAGCTACTTTCTGTTAAAGTTGACTTAGACAGACAAAAGCTCAACATGGCAAATCCCACGAAGAATGATTACCACCCCAAATAAGTAATCTCACGCTGTCTATAAAATATCGTTAAAACATGTAGAAGTTAAAACCATGAAGATAAGGTTAAAACTTGAAGCTGTACTTATCTTGGTTGCATGTCGAAGGTGAAGTTCCCTTTGACGGATGCCTAGAGTGCCAACATGGCGTAGAGAGTAGAGAGTGCCTCTTGGTTTGAGGAGACTGGCTCTAGTTGAGCCCTGACTGATCAAGTCAACTGCCGATTTACAAGTGAGACCCGCTCAGCAAAGCGCGGAGGGTCCAAGGAAGGGAAAGAGTGGGGGTAGGAGACAAAAGGAATACATATCAGAATAACCAACATAAGAAATTAAATTCTCTTGAGGAGATGGTCTTCAAAGAGGTGATAGCAGGCGATACTAGCACAGCATGGTGAATGAAAAAGTAAACGACGTTCTCTTGCTCATGGAGATAATAGCTGGCGATGGTAGCAAAATCTGGTGGCCAGATGGATAAGTAAATCCTCTTGCACCAGGAAGAATTGAGGAGCTTCAGAGATTCGCTGCTAGATGACGCTAGGTGGGTCATGGAAGATATATATCTCGAACAGACTCATAAAAGATATAAGCGACATGAACCCCAAAGAGAAAATAGAAGATCACTGTTGGTGTTTGACAAACAGGAAGGAATGAACAAGCAAAGAGCATTAAACTTTATATTCTCTCGTACCGTGTATTCCAAGAATACACCATACTGGGAGGGGAAAAAACACCAACAGAGAACAAATAAGCAGTTTAACATTCAAAGGTAATGGAGCGATCAAAGAAAGTGGTCTTGTGATCGGACCATTAGTGGTCAAGATTTTGGCCACCCTGACTCTCCCATCTCTTCCAGGATAACACTCGGTTACTCTACCAGAGATCCATACTAGGGGGGGTGAAACATCCCTAACCAAGACCAAGTCCCCCACTTTAATGTCGGGACTGGAAAGAAACCACTTCTGTCTCCGCTGCAAGGAAGTTAAATATTCCAAGTTCCACCTCTTCCAAAAAGAATTACGGAGGGCTTTAAGTTCACGCCAAACGATAGGTAGATTAGAATCCCTGTAAGAATTGGGAAGAGGAGTAGGAGCAGAAAGAGAAGTGCCGATAAGGAAATGACCAGGTGTAAGTGGAAGCAGGTCATCAGGGCCATTGGAAAGAGGAGTTAAAGGGCGAGAGTTCACTACACCCTCGATCAGAACGGATAGTGAATTGAATTCTTCATAAGTCAGAATGCGATTACCTAAGACTTTTCTTAAATGACGTTTAGTGAGCTTTACGCAAGATTCCCACCTACCACCGTGATGAGGAGCGTAGGGAGGTATAAAGCGCCATTTGAAACCCTTTGAGTAGGAAAAATTAGAAATTTATTCCATGGCAGGAGAGGAAGTGAGAGCTTTCTTCCACAGGGAAGCTGCGCCCTGAAAAGTGGAAGCGTTATCAGAGAACATCTCGGAAGGAACGCCACGCATAGCAGTGAAGCGAGAGACAGCTGATAAAAAGTAAGAAGTAGAAGCATTCGTTACTAGTTCCAAGTGGATTGCGCCAGTAACCATGCAAACAAAGAGAGAAACATAAAGCTTACCAAACAATTTGCGTTTAGCTTCAGGAGAATTTCGTTGATATTGGAACGGACCCATATAGTCCACACCAGTTAAAGCAAATGGGCGTATAGGAGAAGAGCGAAAAGAGGGCAGATCGCTCATTAATTGAGTATTGATTTTAGGTTTCGCTTTGAAGCAAGGAATGCACTTGTGAATTACAGAAGAAACTTCATGAATTCCATTTATAATCCAGTACTTTTCCCTTAAGAGGCAAAGCAGAGTGCGTGTACCAACATGCAGATTACGATAATGATAGTCACGTATAATTAAGGAAGTTACGTGATGTTTGGAAGGCAAAATAACGGGATGCTTTTTGTCCTCAGAGAGCAAAGATTGCGAGAGCCTTCCACCTACCCTGAGTAACCCATGGGCATCAAGGAACGGGGCCAAAGCACGAAGACGACTGGATTTGGGAAGATCCCTTTTAGAAGAAAGTAAAGACAATTCAGAAGAAAAGGCTTCTTACTGTGTCAGTTGTAAAACCTTAATGGTAGCGAGATTCAATTCATGATTGGTAAGGTGTGGTTTGGGGAGAAGAGGTTGGTCAACCACAAAATATTTCCATCTAAGGAGATAGGCGACAATTCGTATTAATTTATGAAAAGAAGAATAACGGGATAACAAAGGATGAGAAGCGTTGGAAACAAGACACGAAGCAATGGATAGAGGTACTTTAGCGTCAGGCAAGTTGGAGTTTGTAGCTGGAGGTTTAGAAGGCCATGAAGAAGAACCTTCGAGTAACCACGAGGGCCCATGCCAGTACAACTGGGAAGCTGCCAATTGAGAAGGTAAACAACCACGAGAGATAATATCGGCTGGGTTATCAGCACTGGGCACATGCCTCCATTGACATCCAGAAGAAAGAGTTTGAATTTTGGAAACCCTGTTTGCAACAAAAGTTTGCCAGTGAGAGGGGTTCTTGGCGATCCAAGAATGGGTGATCATGGAATCGCTCCAGAGATAGATTTGCGAGAATTCGACTTTTAATACCTCCCGTAATTTCTTAACAAGTTCTGCAGCCATGAGTGCAGCGCACAATTCAAGCCTAGGCAAAGTGATAGTTTTAAGAGGAGCAACCTTCGATTTGGCACAAACAAGGTTGGAAACTGGAGAACCATAGAATGAACCGTGATAAACTAAATATGCGCAGCAACCGTAAGCTTTCTCGGAACTGTCCGCGAACACATGAAGGAAAAAGGATGCATTAGAATGAGCATTAATTAAATTCCTGGGAATTTCAATAAGGGAAAGATCCAACAAATTGCTGCGAAACGAGAGCCAACGATTAAGAAAAGAAAGAGGGACAGTGTCATCCCATTCACACTTGAGCGACCACAGCTCTTGCATGAAGAGTTTGGCTATAACGATAACTGGGGCAAGGAATTGAAGCGGATCAAAAAAAATTGCAATTTCAGAGAGAATTTGTCCTTTTGTGTTAGGAAGCTCTTCTGCGAGCGAAACTTTATAGATGAGAGTGTCAGTGCTAGTGCACCAATGAACTCCTAGAGTTTTTATGGATTCGGAGTTTCCACAAATTTCGACAGAAGAAGGATCTACGTCTTCGATGGGAAACTGGGCGAGAAACTCAGGGGAGTTGGAATTCCACTTATGAAGTGGGAAACCTCCATTCCTTAGCAATGCCTGAAGTTCTAAAGACACAAAAGAAGCTTCCTCCAAAGTGGGGAAGGACTGCAAATAATCGTCAACATAGAATGACGTAGTTAGTGCTTCAGAGGCTTTGGAATTGAATAAATGACCATCTTGTGAGGCTAGCAAGTGTAGGGATCGGATAGCAAGAAAAGCAGAGGGTTTTAAGCCATAAGTAACCGTTTTTAAGCGAAATATCTTAATGGGCTTACTGATTTCATCACGCCACAAGATTCTTTGGAGATCTCGTTGTTCGGGTTGAATTAACACTTGACGGTACATCTGTTTTATATCAGCTATGACAGCTATGGGAAATAATCGAAAGTTTAAGAGTATAGCAGATAGATCTGACTGAATAGCAGGACCAGAATAAAGAGTGTCGTTAAAGCTGTTGCCATTAACGTCGGGTGATGAACCGTTGAAAACAACTCGGATTTTATCTTTTACAAGAGGGTTTTTCCACACGGGATGATGATTTAAATAAACCGTTTCAATTGGGGGGTGCAATTCATCATCAGATTTGTTAACAACTTCCATATGATCTAAGCTTTCATACTCATCCATGAAATCAGTGTACTACTGTTTGACAAGGGGTTCTTTCTTGAATTTGCTCTCGATAGCAAAGAGAGCTTTTCGAGCTTTGGGCTGAGAGTTAATAAGTTTGGGGGGATTATGTAATCTTGGCATTTGAACAACGAACCGGCCATCAGAAGAACGAGTGGTGGTGTTCAAAAAAAGTTGCTCACAGAATTCATTTTCTGAAGAAGTTACATTAGGAGGATCAACGCTTTCAAGCTTCCAGAACTGTTCCAGGTCAGTATTGGAGAAGTAACATTGCGATGCGGGTTGGGGAGAATAATGGGGAAGTTGACCTGTGACGATCCATCCAAAATTAGTGTCTCTGGCGACCACGTTTGAGGATAACTTGCGAACCTGTTTACGGAGGCAATTCCAGAAAACATTGGCACTAAAGAGTATGTCAATAGGATTTTGCATGTTGAACAAAGGATCGGCTAGCCTTAAATGCGAGGGAATGTTTAACCCTGAAATATCCACCGAGTGACTTGGAGTGTCTTCTCCAATGCTATTAAGAATTAGACAATTAAGTTTAAAGAAGTTGTTTCTATGACAAATATCTCTTATGGTTAGCTTCGAGAATTGTACAGCTTGCGATTTTGAGCTGTTGATGCCCGACACGTTGATAGAAGTGGGGTTTACAGGTAGGCCTAGTTTTCTAATCAAAGAATTAGACACAAAGTCATGAGTTGCCGCTGAATCTAGAAGACCGCGTGCACGGACCCAGTTGCCAAAGTTATCCTGAACTTCGATTTGGACAGTAGACAACAATACTTGAGCACTGCGAATGGACTTGGCATTTTGAATATACGATGAAGCATTAGAACTGTTAGCACTATCATTTTTCGGAGAAGTAGATGCTGTCGATGACCTTGCCTGATCATGACGATGTAGCAAAGTGTGATGAGCCTTTTCACAATGGTAGCAAAGTCTTGTGGACTTGCAATTAGAAGCAGAATGAGTAGGCGCTAGGCAATTGAAGCAATGTTTGTTCTGGGAAACTAATTTTCTTCTGTCGTCGACTGACATTTCTTTAAAGGATTTACAGAGGTATAGGTCATGGGGATCTTTACAAAGTATGCACTTTAAAGGTTCGTTTAAACTCTTGCGAGGTTCGCTTTGAGTGTTTAAAACCATAGAGCTAGCAACACGACGTTCACTAGACCTAGTTGGGTAACCAGTAGTGTTTGATTTAAATTTAGATGAGCTGGACCCGGGTTTTTTTGGTATTAGACGCTAAGCGTTCGCTTTTAGGTTTGATAGACATTAATTCAAATTTGGAACTCGGGGAAGAGGGTTCACTTTGATTAGCTAGAGCGGTTAAGAGTTGGCATCTAGCGTTTATGAAAGTGACTAAATGCTCGTAAGAGTAGTCGTCTTATTTAGAAAGTTCAATTTCCCAAGCTTTGAGAGTAGCAGCATCAACTTTAGAAACCACTAAATGTATTAGGAAGGTATCCCAATGTTCAGTAGGTTGATCTAATTGGGACAAAGCCTTAACGTGAAGTTGTGTAGTATCAACTAGAGTACGCAAACTAGTGACGTCATTGTGCTGTGTCGCAGGCAGGTTGAATAGAGCCTTCATATGGCGTTGAATACGTAACCGTAAATTTCCATATCTTTCTTTTAATAAGTTAAAGGCAATGGGGTAATTTTCGGCACGTAGAGGAAGTGCTTCAACTAACTGCAAAGCTTGACCTCGGAGGATAGATCTCAAGTAATGCAACTTGTAAATGGCTTGAATGTCTTCATTGTCATGAACAAGGGAGCAAAATAATTCATAGAAAGAATCCCAAGTAGATTCATCTCCAGAGAAATGGGGTAAATCAATTTTAGGTAAAATTGGTTAGGGCTTATGAGAACCATCACGGAAGGAAGTTTGTGGTTCGTGAAGGGAACCAAGAACAGAAGCGTCCTTTTTCTGCTCCTCTTCGAGTTGGCGTATTATTTTGAAAGCAGAACCTATGCCTTCGTAATATTGGTTTTCTACTTCGACTCGATCTTCGATTTGATCGAGCATACAAGTTTCTATTTCAGTTTGAATGTTACAATAATTTTCATAAGAACGTTCAAAATCCCTTACACGATGTTTCAACAAGTCTAATTGAGCTTCTGAGAGATCTAACTCTTTTATGTACTTTCTGAAACGGGTAATTTGCCCTTTATAGGATGCTCGTTTAGAAGTAAGTTTTTCATCCTTATCCTTTTCAGTAGGAGCCATGTTAAAGAAAATAGATTGATATGTAACTCACGAAACTGTGGAACCTTGGAAATGCTGTCAAACTGGCAGCAGCAATAAGTAGAAAGAACGGGACACACCAAAGGAGACAGGAGCGGCCTCTTTCCCCTTCACAGGCTTTGCACGATGTGGTTATAGCTGAAAGATTCAAAGCAGATATTAATAATTTGCAAAGTATTGCCAAATGATCTTTTAAACAGAAAAACGACAAATGGACTCTCCCGGGTTTCTGGGACCAAATTTTGGGTACATTATTGGCTGAGGAATAACCCACCCACCAAGGGAAGATGATTAAGAAAAGGAAGTGGGTTTCGGACTGGAGAAAAAGGATAGAGAAATAGGATGAGATTTCCACAAAAGTTTTAAATTTAACCTTTAATGCACTTAGAGGCGGTTTCCACTGAAAATCCGTTCTCTGATACCTAAAATGGGTAAGAGCTTGGTCTAAGCTGACGGGAAATACAGCTAGAACTTGGGCGGTTTGCAAGAGAGTGGCCTTAGTATATTCCCTCTCAAGCAGGCATAAGACTACTATGGGGAAGGGTGTTGGTCTGGCAAGACTGAGAGTAACAGATTTATTGTATGTCTTTTCAAAGAAATTCGTTTTTGCAAAGTAATTCGAAGAATGCCAATAATTTGAATCAAGTTTGGTATTTCCAGTTTTTGAAGTTATAGAGTTCCTGAAAAAGCGACCAAGTGCTTCCAGGAAGGATAGTGATAAAAAATTATACCTTGGAGGGTAATTTTGGTAAGTGAACCAATGGTTGCATTTGGAAATGGCTAAGCTTTTACTCAGCGAGAGGCCGGTTAAAAGTTTAGACAAAGAAAAACACTTATCTTTTGGAAAACTGACCATAAGTTTTCGTAGAGGATCTCCACAAGCAGGTAGCTGGCGTAGCGAGCTTTACTTGCCTTACTGGCCAGTTAGAATTAGCTATTAAAGCTAAGAGAAACTTTAACGAGATTGCCACTAAGAGTTCTTGCTCAAATGCAACGAGTGGTGAAAGCCCTATCAATAGATTTAATGGCATCGAGTAGGGAGAGCCAAGGAGGACAGGATCTTGCCTAACCGTTGTATTAGAAAAACGAAAAGGCAGAAAGAAACGCTTGATTTATTTAACAATTCAAAAGAATTTGATAACTTTAATAAATATATATTTTCAATTTGGTTAACAATTTTTAGGTCACAGACCTCAGAAGACATTAAACGTTTGCTCCAGGCAATTGACAATTCTTTAGGTTTCAAACCTTATATATGTACTGTGCCCATTTAGCAAGAAATATGCCAATCACAGTATACCAGCGTAGCTCAATTCGGGATTTCGGGGCAGCGGTAAGTTCCCCCACTCTGTGACTCACATATTTTGGATTAATCAGAGGATGCACTTGCAAAATAACAACAAAATCAATTCCTATTTAAACATATTTAATTAATAAAATTAATGGCGCTACAAACATTTTTAACACGTTAATTACTGACCCAAATATCAACTGCTTGTTCCAAATGAACAAGGGATCACAAAATAAAATAAACAAATATTGTATTCAAAACCTGTGGTTTCCACATAAACCAGCAATTCTTACTTAATCTCACTTCCATAAAGCACTAACATTAAGTTTACATAACTCCGAGCTCTTTGGCTCCATGCATTTACATTATTACGGTGTCATTCTTGTACACCTCAAACACTGGCTTTTATATTTTCTTATTTCTCAAAAACAAATATATAATTATATTTAAAATCTATGTTAATTATCTAATTCAATATTTTTGGGCATGTCCACACATTCAGTTATTATCATCTCTCTTTATTTCACAAACATATTAAGGTAATCAGAAAATCAATTGTGTACTCCAGAGCGTGAAGGTACTTGACACAGTCAAAAAAACTATAGTTACTCCCGAACTCAGTTGCCTTCAATCAACTCGTGGAATCCCACGTCCTTACATTATTACAATAGGGATTGTTATTTATTTCTTATGTCTTAATAGACCATTATCATATAAGAAACTACGATCTGAACCGGCAAACGAAATATCCATCTTTAAGGACCTCGGTTCAACGCCCGGGTCGTTTACAACTTTAAACACTCCTGGTGTATTTATTTCTCTTTACAACAGCTTACGAGACGGTCTCTGTTCCTTCTCGCTTTAAAAGAGCTAGTCTCTACTACTGGGGTGCGATTTATGACACGTTAGGGTGGTGGAGACATCCTGTCTGACCCAACATTAGTAGCTTATTTTCAAGGCTTTCAAAACAAACCTTTCCATTCTATCCAGTTCTGGGGAGACCGGGCTTTATTGTACCGTATACATTCAAACAACTATTCTTTGGTTCAAAGACCATTTTCATATCCTTGGCATTTATTAATTATGAGAGGGTCCTCATTGATTGGGAAGATTAAATACACATACGACGACGGAGAATTTCAGGGACTTTTTTCATAAGAAGATCCTGCATTCGAATCTCTTCAGGTGCCTCGGGAACTAATCCCGTACAGAGGACTTATTTCAAAATGCGATTTAGAGTCGGCCGTGGCCCATATGACATACGCTCAATAATACCATATATTAGCTCCCTTTTTAAATGCATACACAATGCCTCGTGATACTAATGTCACAAAATAGAGGACTTACACAATTATCAATTCACTGCAATCAACTACCCTCCATAAGTAATGTACCAAGTATTTAACCACTACGCGTTCCTAGCGTGACACTTTAATATTATATTTGCGCTCATTATGCGCTAAGGCATTATTTTAAGCCGAAAATGTCTTCCCAAGAACTGATAAAATCTCTTTAGTAACAATTCATATTATTTTAATTCACATATTAATCTTTCCATGGTCGATAAATCGCTCCCTGTTTTAAAATATTCCATTTAACCTCATTTCTTTTACACATACGTTAAGGCTTAACGTTCTTATGTTCATATCAATTTATTTGATTTTTATTTAACATTTCCATATTTAATTATTATTATTATTATCTTTATTCTTTATACAAGCTCAAAAGCTATTTCTTTCATATCTCAACTTTACTTTATTTCAATGTCTTTCATGATAATTAAATGATATTTCGCTTACTCTTATGACATTTGTTAAATACTTTAACCCTTTATTCACCTATTTCCTCTACGGGAATTATTCTTTACATAATTATTCATAATTTCTCTATTTATTTTATTATTGTTCAGACCGTATTCTTGATTATTCAGCATTTATTTATTAAAACACATCCCTTTCACTCCACACTCCGGTGGGTTTTGTACACAATCAATTTCTGACACCAAAATCAAAATGAATTTTGTACTCACATATTTCCAGATCATCCCATGATCTTAAATCTGGTGTGGTGTTTCATTTTTGGGGCCCACTTTGAACTTTTTACACCATATTGAAGGTATTCATCTTACGTAAAAACACTTTTTGACCTATATCTAGAACACTTAATATTGACGACATTTTTATATACTGGTGTGTCCCTTTTGAACACATAATAACACTAAAAATATTATCTAACACACAATCTTGATTATTTTACACTTCACAATTTCTCGATCACTAGGCCGTACTTCTGAGCCTATCACACGTGATCTTCTTAAATTCCCGTTTCCAAGGGTGAAATTTATCCGATGTCGGCTTCCTATTCTGAAGAATGCGAAAGTCCCGAAACATCTATTGTTCCCTGGAGTTCAATTCTGCTATTCCTATCCTGGATAACTGGCTATTGATCTAGCTTGAACGGCTTCTCTGTAGATCTGTCTATTTATCCTAACGAGAGTCTATATGGATCGAGGTCTCCTCTAAGACCTATAGATTTAGTTTCTAGCAGCTAGCACTTCTTGATTCTAGTACTATTAGAATTGTTCGCCTGCTATCTGGAGCTAATGTTTATAGTCTCCTATCCTCTTTATTTGGAATGTTTTAACACTCCTACGTTCGAACCTTATTCTGTTCTTCCCTTTTAGGTTGCTTCAATTTAAATAACAGTTTATCTGTCTGGTACGATACTTCCGTACGTTATGATCTGTTCGTTCGTACATTTAACGACCTATCGCCTTTAAGTCCGACATTCGCAGCCTGCTCTGACTATATCTTGCGAATTTTCACTTTAACTCGTATACAGTCGGGCCTAAATCCTATAATTAGGATTTTCCTAATATTTCACAACGGCGATACTTTAAAATTTCGTCTTGAATGCTCCTTATGGAGGCAAGCAAGTCGTTACTACTGTGACGCCTGTGGCTATCAGATCCTACTTCGGCGGTGTAAAACAGCGTTTCTCCCCTCAAGGAGTACTGGTAGCTGTTATCGATGTAACGCAGAGTTACGTCCCCTCACGGACTGTCGGAATGACTACTTCTACGTCGTGGAGCAGCACTTCCCCTCACGGAATGCTCGTAGGACTGCATGCGATGTGACACAGTGACGTGCCCTCTGGCTGTCTGAATACTGCATTCGGTGCTTATACTTGTTGCGCAGTATGACCTCCCCTGAGGTTCATACGTTTGAAGACATTGATGCAGCACCTCCGGTCACGGAGTGCTCGTTGTAACTGCATGTGTGATGCGACACAGTGTCATGCCCGCAGGCTGATAATAACTGCATGATTGGCTTGGAAACGCCCGAAGCTTTATACTGTTTTACTACAAAAAAATAAGACTCTAGCCTTTCCTGTGGTCAACTTCTAAAATAATGGTGCCACAAATATAAAAATTATACCTTCCGAAAGCTCTTCTTCTCAATGTCAAATGATCTTATTGCACCTAAGAATCGATCGTGCAATTCGGAGATATTAATTAATTTCTCGTCCTCAATTGTGTGGGTGTTGCATTCTTTTTGCTCTCTCCCCTCCACATAGGCTTAGGTAATTCCCCTATGACGTCGTCTTACGTCGGCAGTTTATTTCTGCACAATTATTACATGGTTTCTCTATACTGAAAAATCTCTCATTCCAAATGATTCACTGTACTGTGCTTGTTTACTCATTATTATGCTCGTAAACGTGTTAATTTTAATTATTCCTCTTCTGGCGCGTATGCGACGTTGTCAATTTCCAGCCACGTCAGCTCGAATTCCGATTCAGGCTTCTCTTTCTATCACGGTGGAAAATTCCACTCAGTTATTAATATTCGTGACCAGCCCTCTCTGAAATGTCGAGTGGGGTGATCTCATCTAAGGAGCATCTGTCCCTAGTCGCTTGCACAATGTTAAGCTATATTCCTGGCTTAAAATCTCTCTCCGTTCCTTTAAGAAACTATACGTTTCTTTCATTTCTTCCTTAAGGACATGGATTCGACCGTCATGGACCCTATGGCCCAAGGGTTCAGTACTAAAATCTTTGTAAGATTTGAAAAAGACAAATGAAATAATTAAAGTTTAGACATTCAATTGAGTACAAGGAGTGTACTTTAAGAAATTTCCAGGTAACTGTTTTAGAAAAAGTTACAACTTCGAAAATAACAATAAGAAAAACATGAAGAATAAGATAGAAGTTCCTACAACTTCTTATATTTATACAGAATTACTGTTGGTTAATTATACCAATAAGGGCAGGTCACTTACTGTGAAACCTGAAGAGATAATCAAAAGGAAGGTTCTCGACCTCCTATGTTTTAAGTCAGAATCACGAGCCAAATGGGGCAGTTTCCATTTCGTGAGACCTAGAAATAACTCACTCAAGAGTTGAAAGAATTGTTTTCCCTGATTATAAGGTAGAAACAATGTGAGTTTGAACCGTGTATAAAACACGTAGTTATGCAGAAATTAAGTAATGCTAAACAAACAAGATGGAAGGGCACTTCGTTGAGTGACACCTTATAGTAAAGTTACAATTTTATTTATATGGTTTGTTAGTAGAAGGTTTAGGAAATATCGATTGGGATGGAGGATAAATGTTCATGGCCTTATTTAATGTAAACGAACGATCGCGACGCGGAAGAAATACTGAAAGCACTGTTTCTCACTATAGTCTTTTGAATAGATGAAAAATTCACTGTAGTAACACGAAAGTTTATGGCAAAGAAAGTTATTGCAATGATGAAAAAGGACTGGTTGCACTAGATAGGCGAGAGTCTATTTCTTGAGAAGTTTGTGAATTACAATTAAATGCGCCATAGAACATTCCAGCGGTGGAAGAAAATTCGCTATTGTAGTAATTTAGAAGTAAGATTCTTCAATTTTAAATAGTATTTTCACAAGTGAGTGAAAAATACATGACGACAGGACTTGTAGATAAAGTACAGGATCTGGAAGGTTCCAGAACGATCTTAATAGAAGAATGGGACCAAAGTTAATCCAGCGGAGGAACTAGCTTGGTGAATTATAGACAGCGGGTATTAGATAATATCCCACGTGGTGAGAAGATTTCTCATTTAAAGAGCTTAAGAAAAGCTACTTTCTGTTAAAGTTGACTTAGACAGACAAAAGCTCAACATGGCAAATCCCACGAAGAATGATTACCACCCCAAATAAGTAATCTCACGCTGTCTATAAAATATCGTTAAAACATGTAAAAGTTAAAACCATGAAGATAAGGTTAAAACTTGAAGCTGTACTTATCTTGGTTTCATGTCGAAGGTGAAGTTCCCTTTGACGGATGCCTAGAGTGCCAACATGGCGTAGAGAGTAGAGAGTGCCTCTTGGTTTGAGGAGACTGGCTCTAGTTGAGCCCTGACTGATCAAGTCAACTGCCGATTTACAAGTGAGACCCACTCAGCAAAGCGCGGAGGGTCCAAGGAAGGGAAAGTGTGGGGGTAGGAGACAAAAGGAATACATATCAGAATAACCAACATAAGAAATTAAATTCTCTTGAGGAGATGGTCTTCAAAGAGGTGATAGCAGGCGATACTAGCACAGCATGCTGAATGAAAAAGTAAACGACGTTCTCTTGCTCATGGAGATAATAGCTGGCGATGGTAGCAAAATCTGGTGGCCAGATGGATAAGTAAATCCTCTTGCACCAGGAAGAATTGAGGAGCTTCAGAGATTCGCTGCTAGATGACGCTAGGTGGGTCATGGAAGATATATATCTAGAACAGACTCATAAAAGATATAAGCGACATGAACCCCGAAGAGAAAATAGAAGATCACTGTTGGTGTTTGACAAAGAGGAAGGAATGAACAAGCAAAGAGCATTAAACTTTATATTCTCTCGTACCGTGTATTCCAAGAATACACCACCGTGGCCTTAAAGGAGCACACAACACAAAAACACATATTCCGTTATTTATTGCTAAATATATAACATGGAAATTTAATAACAATGCCGTTAATCCGGTGCCCCTACGTCCAACCGTTCGCAAGTTACGTACGAAAGTAGCAACTGCTCGTGACGTCACTGCTAGCATTCCGGCATTTGCCTGGAGTAGAAGTTCTAAACCACGGAGAAACACATCCAAGATGGCTGAGGTGGGAATCGAACCCATCTCTGCTCAGGTTATGCCTCACGAGGCTGAATGTACCCCGTTCCAGCTCTGAGACCAGAATTAATAAGAAGCTGTTCCGTGTGATCATCAATAACATTTATTTGGAGATCAGACAGCGTAGTTGATGATTCATGCGAACGTTGTTAATTCATTTTAGGGACATTGCGATATCGTGCTCATTTGGCTCCGTGTACTTTGGTGTATATAGATATATTAATTAATTATTTTTGTATGTTAACCTGTGCTATTGTGGTGTCTGTAGTAGAGAGAGTGTATTTGGAGCTAGGATTGGGAAGGAGACGGTTGTGGCCTTCAGTTAGGGACCATCCCGGCATATGTCTAGAGTAAAAATGGGAAACCACTTCTAGGATGGCCGAGGTGGTAATCGAACCCATCTCTTCTCAGTTTTGTCTCACAAGGCTGAGCGTACTGCATTCCTCAGACCAGAATTAAAATTTTGGCAGAGCTGGGAATCGAACCCGGACCTCGAAAAATGTTAGCCGTTAGAAGAACTGTTCTGTATGGTATAGTCATGCTCCTGGTGAGGAGTTGAAGGATTTGTTTGTTTGTTTTCTTGTTTGGATAGTACAGTAGAACTCCAATTATTCGAATCAATTGGGACCGAAATCCATTCGGATAATCAAAAATTCGGATAATTGAATCCGCCCCACATTCCCACGTTTGTTATCCGAATCTGCCGGCATTACAGTAATATTTTTAATTAGATAAAACATAAATTACTAAGGCGACATATTTAGACATTTGAGGAAAAAGTCGTTCCCTTAGGCCAGGGGTTCTCAACCTTTTTCAACCATCGTGCCCCTTTCAAAAAAATTAAACATCCTGCGTACCCCCTACTAACCTTTCTTAGATAGTAATAATGGTTATTAAAACTGTAAAAGATATTTAGTTAGTATGGTTTAACCTTTGTAATTTTATAAGGAAAGATATTTTAATAAATCCAAATATAGTTGTTGTTTTTCAGTTTCTTTTCCCAAAGGGTGATTTTTGCAATCATTGCGTTAGTTTTATTTCAACATAGAACATATCAGAAACACTACCTTGCATACACTTATTCCAAAAGTTCAGTTTTTCAAAAATATCACTTAAATAAGCGAATTTTAAAAACCAACCCAAGTCATTGAATACTGATGATCAATTAGAATTCTGCTCGGTAAAGAAAATACTGTATGCAATTCTTTGTGGAGTTCAAATACACGCGCCGTAAATAACTCACACAGTAGTCACGGCACAAGGCTCACTGGGCATGTGGATCGAGTAGAAGGATGGCCTGCCGCGTACCCCCTGAATTGTTTCGCGTACCCCTAAGGGTTACGCGTACAAGGGGTTGAGAACCCCTGCCCTAGGCTATGTACATCATGTACATCCTGTGCTATGTTTGAAATGTATGTTTAACCTTTCCTGTTCGGAGTGTTAATTTATGCTTAATGGCATAATTTGAATGAGATTAGCTTAAATCATCATCTTACATTTAACATTACGGAAAAATATGATATGCCATAAACATTCGGGTCATAATAATGATATTAAATAAGTTCGGATTGTATTCTAAAAACTATCCGCAAATTTTCTCCAAACTTTATCCGCTATCCGCACAGCCATGAAAACGATATCCGCGTGGCGAAAAATTTGCGGATATTCGCGGGTTTATCCGCGGATATCCGCATCCACGCAGGGCTTTAGTGTACAGTACTGCACTACGAGACAGTGGTTCATCATCCCAATAATGTCGCGCTGCGTCTACACTAGCTTCGTGGAGGGAAGGACAATAGCGCGCGTAAACAGAATAATTATTTTGCGATTCGCAGTATGTTTCCGTCTTTTTAGCCAACTTTTCACATTTTGCAAAAATGAGGAAAACGTAGACTTATGAGATCGATCTGGGCAAAAGTATGTCTGTCTATCTGTGCGTCCCCCCCCCCCCCCCATATCAACTCCAAAAATGGCTGCAACTATCGAAACAAAATTTGGTATGAGTAAAGATATATACCGGAATATCTCAATGCCGTATTTGAAAATGATGTCAGAGCTACCAACTGCTGAAAAATCGCAATTTAAATTTGAGCTCCATGTTGGATATCTTAGAAGGTAAGCATGGGAGCTATTTCAAAATTGGCACACGTATAGAAAATAATATTTCAGTTTAATTTCCAGGAGGCCATACATGGCAGTGTTGCCAAAATGATTCTAAGCCTGCTGATAGGTTCAATTTCTAAATGCATATCACTTCTACACTATCAATTGGAATTCAACCAAACTTCGTATGTACTGCGTGTACATAAGCAGATATGACTGAGCGTATTCTTAAGAGCCACCAGAGCTGCCAACTGTTAATGAATGCTCTGAATTTATTTCATCCAAATACCAATATATCAGAAAGTATGCAAGCCGACAGCTTATACACAACTCTTTAAACTATGCACACATATAGTACCTGACATTCTATATTAATTTGGAGTAACTAATATACGTCAGTGCTACCAGTATGATTCTAAGCCTGCTGATAGGTCCAACTTTAAATACATGTAACTTCTATACTATAATTTGTATTTCAACCAAATTTCCTATGTGCTATGTGTACCATAACAGATATGACTAAGCGCCTTCTTAATAACAACCAGGGCTGCCAACTGTTAATAAATGCTGTCTCTATTTTTGTTACTCTAATATCAATATATCAGAAAGTATGCAAGCCATTAACTCTAAACTTTGCACACGTACAGTACCTGGCATTCTAGATTAATTTGGAGTAACTAATATACGTCAGTGCTACCAACATGATTCCAAGCCTGCTGATAGGTCCAATTTTAAAATGCATGTAACTTCTATACTAACGAATGGATTTCATTCAAATTGGCACAACAATAGATCATATTATTTCAGATTATTTCTGACCAACACATGCATGACATTGTTGCCAACATGATTTTACGCGTGCTGTTAGATCCAATGCCTAACTGCATGTAACGTCCATGCTATCCAACCAAATTTTTTATTATGTGCCTTAAGAGATGGAACTAAGAATGTATCCAGTCACCAGGGCTGCCAACTGTAGTGCTCAATTAGGCTACAAATTTTCCAGGTATTCTGTATGTCGAACTAATTAGATATTTCGATATTACCAAATTAATTTCGTTATTATTCTAGATAGATCCATTTAGATTAATCGTTGGCATGAATCTTAAATTTTAAGAAAAGTAGGCTCTTTAGTTCGTCACGGAACTTTTTCTTTCTTTCTGAAAGCGAATCTGATAGTCGGTGTTTGGATAATTGGAGTTCTACTGTACTGTATCTTCTCCGATATTCTTGAGCACATATTTGTTTTTCGGGAGGGAGAATCTTTTAATTCATATCATGGCGGATGAGTGGCCACGGTGGTGACGGTCTCAATATTGACTGTGAGTACGCTCCCAGGCTACCGCCACGTCGCGTCGCGTCGCATTTAGCCTCCACCTCACGTGTCCTCTATTGATTCTCGTGGTGGACCGCGAGGTACAATTAACACTTGAGGCACGCTGATACCCAGAGTACAGCGTATGCAAGTAATGCATTCACATCACCTAGCAACTCGGCCACAACAAGCGAGTGGCGCCACGCCGCACTCCTACTCAATAATACAACAAGATGTTCAGCAAAGAACATACAGCCTACTTTCTCCTAAATGTATGGGTATATTTATAACTCTTTGTCCTCATCCCTAAAACACCCTCTACCACCATGTAGTGTTTGTTTTCTTTTATAATGATAATTAGCCAGTAAGTGTCAAAATCAATATTATATACTTGATGATGATTGAATAGCAAAACTACTAACTTATTGTAATGCATTCACGTCCGTTAATCTCTATATTAAGCCAGCCTGCAAACATAAGAATCTTTCGTTTTGGGTACCTTCCCCTTTAAAAATCCGCGCCGTTCACAGTAGGTTGGTGCTGCTACCTAGCAGTGAATTAATATTTATCTTGTACACCTCTGGGTGTTCAACGAGCAGGCAGTTTAAAGTAGCCAGGAGGGAGGCGATCCAGCTGGCAGTGTTTAAAGTTAATCGGAGCGCGATCGTGGCTAATAGTTGAACTACCAGTATTACCAAATTGCCATACTTCAGGAGGCCAGGTATTTACACAGCGGTATCTTTGGAACAATATTACCCACATAACCCACAAGAGGACAGCACCGTACAGAGACATTAAGAAGGCTGTGGTTGATGACAACGTGTATCTAGTTCTTCTATTCTCCTTTTCTTAATGTCTTCTGTTTATGTGCCATGCTGGGACTGTGATTTTATTAATAAACGAGTGTATACATTAGCCTCCCCTTTGAGCTAAATGACATTTTATTCAGTATCTGTGAAAAGAGCTTGTGCACATCATTTGTAAAAGAATTCAAGAAAAAAAAGTTAACTGTAGCAGTATTCGATCCCTAGTTAACTGCATGACAGACTAACACGCTAGCCCAGAGCTAACCATATCCACAACATCACGGCGTTCTTAACTGATATATTAGATACAACCTGTTGGCAAATAATGACTTGAAATAAACTATTTATTCACTGCAGTACATCTTCATTATATATCATTTGATACAAAGTTTATATTATAGTATCAGTAGGGTATATCACATACAACATACTAAAACTACTGAAATATAAGACAGGCTCATGAGGACAGCTGCCATCTTGTCGTGTGGCAGATACGGCTCAGCTCTTTTAAGCCCCTCATACAGAATAATATTATAATATTAAATTATAATAAATAACGGATCACGACCTTCAGGATAGCTTAAACCACCCTAGGCTTGATAATCTGAATTGGTGGGTCTTAAGCTATAGATTATAATGGTTGCATAATTCACACGGCCGCCATCCTGAAATTGTAAGGCCGATGACCTTGAAGTTTGGGTGAAAGACGCGTCCTATATAAACGTATGTTGTCACCAAATTTGGTTGAGATCGGATGATTAGTTTAGCCGTAATTTGAGTTTACGTTTTGAACGTTTGAGTGGCCGCCATTCAGTTTTGGTAAAGATGGCGGCGATATAAAGTATGACACTGAGGTGCCCTATGCTAGAGCTACCTCTGTACCAAATTTCGTTCAATTCGGTTTCACCGTGTTCGAATTGATAGGGGGGGACAGACATTCAGAGTACACACAGACTCACACACACACATACACACACACAGACAGACACACAATTTTTCGCCCTGTGTTGATCTCATAAGTCTACTTTCATTTTTTGCAAAAATCGAAAGTAGGCTAAAAAATGAAAAGCCTTTTACTAACTTACCATATACTGTATTTATTGAAAACTAGCTTGCCACGGTGGGTGAGTGGTTATCGTGTGACCACCAACCCCAAGCTTGCAGGTTCGCTCCTGGCCATGGTAAGTGATTTTTGAAAGGCGACTAAAAACAGACACGCATGTCATACGTTGTTGGCTTGTTCAAGTACCCATATAAATTCAATAGGCCGTGTTCATAATGGCAAAATTAATCTCGAGATTTTCCGCCAACACAAAGTTCATTTCCCCACTAGAAAGCGCTATAGTGTCAAGGAGCTTAGATATCTAACCTCCCTGAATTTGATAGTGCTTCAAGGAGAGATAAATTTGGCATGCAAGCTGCCCTCTGGGCGTCAATTAACAAAGCTTGCACCCGAGGCCATACGATAGTATTATTATTATTATCAACATTACTATTATTATTATTTCTACATTCATTCCACCACATAAGTGGGACATATCAACATATCGTCGGCTTGTTTGCAAGACTGTATGGCTAATTCTCTTAAGGTGGCGCATTGAGAAACCAGCGAACAATGGAACAGGTCTCCAAGATGACGGCCTTATGCATGGTGATATGTAGACCAGGATGTATTCCCAATATTTGTAGATTGCGAGCCAATGATTTAGGGATGATGGCGGTAGAAGAAATGACTATGGGAAGAACCATTACACTTTCCTGTCACCACATTTGCCGTATTATTATTATTAGTAGTATTTGTTATTATTATTATTATTATTATTGAAAACTGAACAACTTTCCCGACAGTGTGAACTGTGTCCAAAGACTAATACAGCCATTACAATGACATCAGACAGTTTTCATACACACCCAAGTCCACGGGGCTACATGACCACGATGTCGCAACGCCCCTAATTTATCATCAACAACAAGATGTGTGGAAATCATAGAGTCAACGTCATTCGGTATAGTTTCCACGACTTCAGGCCGGGGTCACCAACGCAGGGTTAACAGGCCGTCAATAAATGTGTCGTTATTTTTAACGGCGGTATTAAACTCATTGGCATTTCTCCAGCATATTCACCGATAGAATTAGCAAAGAAATCGTTATTGTTAAGGTATGTACAAAATTCATTAAAATGCGAATATTGTGGCGTTATTTGTGTATAAGCAGGCCGTGAACTGCAAAGAGCTGAAACGTTATATGATCTGTGGTTTAAAACAAACATGGCTGATGATTAAAAGAGGAATAACACCCGGAAACCGAATTTCTCTTTGGATGTAAAAAACGTAAGTTACTTATCCACTTCGTGGATATAGATCATAGGAAACATAAGGATGGAATAATTTGGAGTTGTGCGTGCGGTTGGTAACAGGGTCAGTGTGCCAAACATTTATAAAAATCTAGCATGTCTTCAAAACCATCGTCAACATTGACAATGAATGGAATGTTACGTAAATCGACTGTCAACCGTTAACTGTACGTAGACATAGCAGTTAGTTTTAATGATGCGTTAGGGATTCTAAAGAGTTGTTACCGTTTGGTGAACCGTGACATTTTGGTAATCGTCCATTAACGGGTATTAATGGTTGGTTACAATTTTACGAAAGCCACGAGTGCTAACGCGCTAACTCGTGCCTCACTGGCATCGGGAGAGCGTGAGTTCGAATCTCACCTCGGCCATCCTGAAAATGGTTTTCGTGGTTTCCCATTTTCATCTCCAGGCAAATGCCGGGACGGTTCCTTTCAACAGGTCCACGGCCGATTTCTTCCAATATCCCTTCCCTGACCCGTCCTGAAAAGAAAATACATGTCCATTGGCTGCATTAATAAAATTAATTACAATTTTGACGAACTACGGTGAGCCAATCCCTTAATCTAAAAACTGTTTAGCATGTCAATGGCATTATTCCAAATTTATAGGCTAATATATGCTTTTGATCCTATTCTTTTCATTACCTGGTGAGAAAACTTTGTTTTCCAGAATTTCCACGAAAAGAAGCAACCTTGCCTATTCAAAATGCCACATCAGTCACTTTAATTAATTATGCATTTTGAGTGCATTTCGAGAAGTTCAGACCACTCTTGAACTGGCGTGATTTGAAAATATTTCATTGAGTGGGTCCCTCCTAAATCACAGGATATCGTTCGAAATACGCAATTTCTAAAAGAGCCAGATGCAAATCCCAACGAGACCAGCTGACCATAGGCAAGGAAAACCATCACTGAATAGACCAATAAAAGTTGTAACATTGGGTCTAATAACGTGCTCACCTCTGTACATCTAAAAATTTAGAAGAGAACAGTTTGTATTTGTATTTTGGATACAAGAACCATCATAAAAGAGAAGCCATTATAGCATGTCATTCAGTAGTCTATAGCGCATTTACGCTGATATGAGAACCTCAAGAACGTCAACTCCCAAAACGTCATTAAAATTCGCACACATTTTGTTCAGACAATATGCAAACATCTCGGTTGATGTGTTTCCAAATTAACACAAGCCACCACTTTATAGGTTAAAATTGCACGCTTGTATGCCCAAGGTCGCGGGTTCAAACCCGACCGAAGTCGTCAGATTTTTTAAGAGCGTAAAAAATCCCTCAGTACCGGTATGCCTTCCTTCGGAGGGGAAGTAAAGCCAGCGAGCCCAGTCATATATTTATGGCAAGTAAAAGAACCTTCCACTAACTAAAATTGTGTGAAGCAAAATTTGTAGGTTAGGTTATGATTAATGCTCTGAAGTTCCAACGTTCGTCACCAGGCGCTTGTTGCGATGGCATCTAGTAGTAGCCAAGTTCACAGCTAGGTGTCGTGGACGGTAGCATTTGGTAGTGAAAGTAGGAACTACTTAGAATTATCGTCTGCAGTCCTTACTGAATTACAAACAGATAACACACACTAATAAAATTACCACCGGTTATCAAACAGATTCTCCACAGACCCAAAGTACACGGGGCTACATGACCACGTTGTCGCAGCCCCTAAAGTAAGGAACCAACCAATCAACTAAAATTGCACAAGTTTAAAAACACGGGGGCGCTGTAGCGTGCTCAGCATTCATAATTAATAATAATAATTAATGTTATTGGTTTTACGTCTCTTTTAACTACTCTGGCTTTTAGAGACGCCGGGGTGCCGGAATTTTACCCCGAAGGGATCTTTAACGTGTCAGTAAATCGACTGACACGGCTCCCTCACATTTGCGCACACTCAGATGCCAGCTGACTGCGCCAAGATACGAACCTGCAACCTTGGGCGCAGCAAGCAAGAACGTTACCGCTGAGCCACGCAGCCAGCCTAGCTCAGTATTCAACGCGTGAACTTGGGAGTGAATACGATGTTGTCTGATAACCTGTGCTGTGGTGGTGTTTGCAGTAGTTTGCATATTTGTCATTGGGAAGGAGACGGCCGTGGCCATACGTTAGGAACCATCCCGACATTTGCCTGGAGTAGAAGGTAGACACCACTCCTAGAATGACTGAAATGTTAATCGAACCCTCTTCTCAGTGGTGCCTCACGAGGCTGTGTGTACCCTGTGTCAGCCCTCAGACCAGAATTAAATATCTTACAAGGGAAGTATCGAAGCCTCCGTGGCTTAGGCGGCAGCACGCCAGCCTCTCACCGCTGGGTCCGTGGTTCAAATCCCGGTCACTCCATGTGAGATCTGTGCTGGACAGAACGGAGGCAGACAGGTTTTTCTCCGGGTACTCCGGTTTTCCCTGTCAAAATTTCATTCCAGCAACACTCTCCACTATGATTTCATTTCATTTCATCTGTCATTCATTTAATCATTGCCCCAGAGGAGTGCGTCAGGCCTCGGCAGCCGGCACAGTTCATATCCTCGCCGCTAGATGGGGGCTTCATTCATTCCATTCCTGACCCGGTCGGAGACTGGAAGCAGGCTGTGGATTTTCACAAGGGAAGTATCAGGTAAGACATGCCAAATCCTACCTTGAAACTTTACAACGTGCGGAAAATCAGCTGCCAGATTGAACTGCAAGGCTCCGAAATGGTACCTGACATCCTGGTACGCAGGCATAACGGCTGATGGAGCTGGACATCCCTGAGGCACTCAAAGTTGTCGCGTGGCGGGACGTTTATGCAGTCAGTCGCGCGACCGGACTAGAGTGCCTGAGCAGTCAGGCCAACATGTACGGTACTCGGTACTTCCCATTGATTTATATGACAGATTCGCTACATGATTCCGGAGCTTTGCAGTTCAATCTGGCAGCTGATTTTGGGCACGTTGTCCTCTTATAGTACAACGATTGCGTCCACAAAGTTTCAAGATTGGTTTCGACATGTCTTACCTGATACTTCCCTTGTTAGCAGAGCTGGGAATCGAACCCAGGACCTTCGGGACCCGGAATCTCAATGCATACCCCGAGACTACCAAAGGCAGCAACCAGCATATGAATAACATTTGGAATTCAGATATATTCTCCAGGATATATTTCGCTTCAAGAAGTGAATAGCAACAGCTAGTGCTATGCGAAATCCGGAGGGGAAGAATACGTGCCTGATTGAGTGTTGGGTGAATCGTAGCAATCTGCCCTAGAACGCCAGGAGCTTTCTTCTACTCTCTTATGGATCATCAGCCGCGTGCTTCCCTCCCGGAAAATACAAGGGCTGTTTTTTTTTCAAGTTCCGATGGACTGTATAAAAATAACATATTGACAAACCAAACTGATTTTACTACTAAATGTTTGCTTGATTTATTCTTATGTCTCAACATAATCGCCAAACGATTGAAACATTTGTCGTATCGTTACACCAGCTTTCCAATGCCCTCGGCAAAAACAAATCTGCCACCACTGAGGTGGATACGTCTGGAGAGTCTCCTGAAGTGTTTCCTTTTTGGCGAGGAGTTGCCGCCCAGCCCAACCATACCTTCAATTCTCACAAAAGGTGAAAATCATTCACGACCGCACTGTGCCAACGTTACGATAGACTTTTTCAAAGAATTCAAGTCTGACGTTTTGGACCATCTGCCGTTTAGTCCAAACCAGCACTGAATGCCAAATTTCAAGTTTCCAGCTCATTTTGCGGTGGATTAGAACTTGTATACTTGATGAGTGAGTTGTATATTAGATTTGTACTTTCTTCACTCATTATTTATATTTTACACAATCAGGGGGGAGATAAATTCATCAAATTTACCATGGATATGACAGTAGCAAGCTGAGCTTCTATGCCCAAGATCGCGGTTTCAAACCCGGCCGAAGTCGTCGGATTTTTAAGAGCGTTACGAATCCCTTCCTTCGGAGGGGAAGTTAAGTTAAGAACACCACGTACTCTTGCATGACGATAAAATCGTTTTATTTTTATTTTGGCGGCATAAAATTCTTCATTCTTTTCTAAATCCAAATATATATAGTTCGTTGGGGTTTTGATGTCTACAACTACCTTAAATTCGTTTTTTAAAATTAGCGTCCCATGCTCTGAATAATACACTTTTAACTTTGCCAGCTGTTTTCCGTTAATACTCATTTTTCATGTTTAGGTACCAATAACTAGGAAACCATTTAAGATAGAGGGCTATTTTTTACATTAACTTGCCTAATGGAGTACTTGAATGTTAACCTATTTTCACTTCCAAAACATAGCAGAAAAATATTGATACATATTTTTGAATAAATTTAAAAAGAAAGAGTTCGGATTTTTTTTCTTGCATTCTGTCCCAATAATAATGAAACAAAGTGGTTACTCATCTGCCATGATCCATTCCAAGTAAGTGAACAAAATTTGAGAATATTTGATTGAAAAACAACTGAGAAATGTGTACCTGAAACCACTTATACAACATTTTTTGATAATATATCTGTCCAAATTTGTATTTATTTCACATATCCTATAAAAGCAAAGTAGCACATGGTCAAACACAACTCAGAATATACCGCTTCTCATATGTTACAAGAATCATAGCTGTACCTTTAGCATAAACCCAGAAAATACTTAGTAAAGTGATGCCACAAAAATAGACTTTTTCATCGTGTAAGAGTACGTGGTGACCTTAAGCCGGAACTATCCAATCTTCATGCAGAGCGTATGTCAGCTTGCAACTGTTTTTTTTAATCTTGTCGCCCCGTCCCACTCACTGTAGAAGCCAGGGATGCCTAAAATAAAAGCAACTACAAATCATCGTCTGCAGCAGAATGTATCAGAATTTAAGGATAATATTATTTCTGATGGGGGCGTTCTGTTCTGCTAACCATGTGGGAAAGCAATCAAGGCTGAACAGCGATCTCAAGTTACACCACACCTTGACGGCAAGGAACATATTGCCGCAGTTTCGCGCCTTCAGAAGAAGTGATTCGCGATAATCGTTGGTCATTTGTGATGGACAACCTGAAGATGTATCTCGTTGTGAATTGCAATTCTTCAACAGTCAGTGAGAAATAGCATGAATTGCAATCGTGAATACTGCATATTGTTTATATTGCAATTAATAAACTAAATTATAATTACATATTTTTACTTTTTTGTCACATATTTCAGGTATTTTTAATGCATAAAAAATAAATATTTCCCCGATTTTTAGCACCTAAAAATCCGAGCCCTAGTTAAAACTATACCCATGCATTTAGGAGAAAGTAGGCTATATGTTCTTTACTGAACATCTTGTTTCATTTTCTTAACGACAACATTCATATTTTCGACTATCTGAATTCAACTTCATTCCACATTGGGAAGAAGTGTAATCTAAATTAACATTCTTAGGTCACAGATCTGAGATTTTATAGCTATGCTCCTCTTAAAGACAAGATACAGTAGAAACGGCGAGCAACAATGTGGTCCTCGTATTTAATTTTTCGCGCACAGACATTAGCCTAGAGATGTTTTATGTATAATGTTAGTTCCAAGAGAGCTAGCACCAGCATCAAGATGTGATAAAAATTACACCATTTGCTGTTAAAAAGTAAACAGCGCAGAAGATCATTTCACACAAACCATTTTGCTCTATGATGAATCACTTACGTTCTCTTCTATCGTAGCGTTCGCATTGCCATGGGGAAAATGTGTACACTTTGATATATGACGACTGTCAGCGCGATGCTCCATTTCTTTCTCTCTTTTCGTTTTGCTATCATGCCCTCTCTTTTTATTCAGAACTACTTTCATTCCCCTTCCCCATTTCTGTCACGCCATCGCTTTAAATTTATTTGTGTGTAATCCTGTTGATGCGGGATTTGCTCGCAATTCAATACTCGGCGAGGCATCACCATGAAGAGAACTTCATACACTTGTGAATTTCAGTGAAGATGCTCGATATATTTAATTACAATTCATAAACTAGCAGAGTAATATTCGTCTGCCTGAGTGTGCACTAATCAAACCGCGAGTTTATTTGGCTATATAATAAAAAGGAAGGAATGAAGCTTGCAGTTTTATGTGACCGTTAATCAAGAGCCACGGGACCTTGTTTTATGAGGAATCCGGACCATATGACGTGGCATTTTACTTGGTGCGGTAGGGTGCAACTGTCGCTGCAGCCACAGTCCACGATCTTAAGCAGCTCTCTTCATCATGACTAGGGACAGAATTTTTTGAAAATGCATATGCGCATGTGCAAATGCATATTTTGAGGATTTATTGGAATTTTGGCATACAGTAGAGTCTTGCAAACTCGGCCTAATGTGGACCGAAGGGTGGCAGAGTTCGCGAAAATGCCGGGTTATCGGGGAATGTGATAAAAAGAAGAAATAAGCTGTTTGTTTTTCTTTAAAAGTAATTCAATGCAGTATATTTATTTGTTTTAACAGAAACAAAAGTTTTAAAACGATTAAGCCACTACAATTACAGTACTTGAATATATAGTTCAGTAGTGTACTACCGTACGGCATAAAAATCAAGGGAAACAATTAAATTATAAAAGAAAACTTATAAAAACTAGGCCTACAATTTATGTGCAATGTACGATATATGTACAAAAGAATTCCTGTACGCAAATAGCTTTTTCACTTAATAAAAATTACCATTTACTTTTTTGCAAAAAACAGTAAGTAATGTTCTTTGGTTTTTCGCTTTGAAACCTGTTTCTTGAAGCCTCATCACAAAGACGGCGAAGAAACAGAATGTCCATAGCGGAGAAGACGGAGAAGACGAAAGAAAAGATAATAACGCTCTGTGTGGAAACACAAAAACAAACAAAAATCATGATTTTTTTCTCCTGTCAATGTGGCCGAGAAATCCGGAGTGCCGGGTTTGCGAGACTCTAGTGTATTCTGAACATAACAGCATATTTTAGCATAAACAGTTGAAATTAAGTAGGCTATAATTAAAAACATCTTGAACAAAATAGGTTTCGCCTGCGTGTTGGACATCCCTTGTAAGCAACTTTCTGAGCAACAGATTAATAAAATAATAACTAATATTTTACGCAAGCATACTGCCTGGTTATTTCAAGAAGGGAATAGGGTGGGACATTCCTTTCACCATGTCGACAGCCAGCAGTTTTGTGAGGAGTTTCTTCAGTTAATGTGTTACTTTATTCTTAGTCTGCAAATCCTTAACTCAAAATGCCTAAAGAGAAGAGCAGCAGAAAGTATATATTAAAACAGTGGGAGTCAGGTAATAGTGATTATTCAACTGATGGCTCGGGACTGGACATTTATGCACTGAAAGCGATTAAAATAGACGTGATTTGTCTCCTGAAAACATTGAAAAACTTGCAATTATCTGTTGTGATGCTTCTTTCTGCAGTGAATGATACATGTATTAAGTGAGTGAATAAGATTGGCTTATTGTTAAGTGCATATTTTTCAATTTTAATGCTTATTTTCTACTTTTTAGTGCATAATTGCATGCATATTTTAATTGTTTTCAGTGCATGAATGGGATACACGAAAGGAGCCTCCCCGAAGATTGTGTTTTTATTGTGATTCAAAGAAAATGATATACAATCGGGCGTATCCTGGGCAACGTCAGTCAACTACTGAATCACTGGCGGCTGATCCTTTCACAACAGAAACATCCATTTTCGAGCCCTTTTCAGGGCCACAGTTAACGATTATCTCTATTAACATAGAAGGCATAACACCTGCCAAAGAAGAACTGCTACAAGAACTATGCACTCATCACCAGTGCCATGTACTGTGCATACAGGAGACACATAGACGGTGTGACATGCGCAGACCAAAAATAAGCGGAATGCGTATCGCCATTGAAAGACCACATGATAAATATGGAAGTGCTATCTTTGTTCATCCTGATATCCAAATTGTATCTACAGCATTTACAGAAGAAAACAACATTGAAATCCTCACCCTAGAAACAACTAATTGTACCATCTCATCCTTTTATAAACCACCTGGTGCTGAATTCATTATTAACAAACCATCCAATTTTGAAAATAAACATGTGCAGATTGTGATCGGCGATTTCAACAGCCATAGTACTGTTTGGGGTTACGATCACGAAGATGAGAATGGGACAGCAGTACAAGAATGGGCAGAAATAAATCATCTGACTTTAATCCATGATGCAAAGCTACCTGGATCCTTTAACAGCGGCAGGTGGAGGTGAGCTTACAATCCTGACCTCATATTTGGCAGCAGCAGTATCAGTCAACAGTGTGTAAAATC
Source organism: Meconema thalassinum (assembly GCA_946902985.2). Taxonomy (NCBI): domain Eukaryota; kingdom Metazoa; phylum Arthropoda; class Insecta; order Orthoptera; family Tettigoniidae; genus Meconema; species Meconema thalassinum. The sequence goes on from OX336388.2 coordinate 2,125,491,127, forward strand.
TGTCTGTTCTCCAATACCAAACTCACAGCACAGACCAATAATGTGCCAATTATTCGCTGCTATAAGACCACAGAAGGTATCTTTTCGGAGGAGATTCAACTTTAAGAAGGCTGACTGGTCAAGGTTTACAGAATTGCTGGACACCGAAGTATCTTCCATAGAACCAGTACCAGAATGTTATGACACCTTTACCATGGATGTAAAGAGATGTTCAAGGATGTCTATCCCCCGTGGCTGTCGAACATCTTATATTCCCGGGCTTACATCAGATCAAGCCACCCTACTAGTAGAATATAGCAACTTATTTGAAGAAAATCCTTTCAGTGAAGCAACTGTGGAAGCAGGAAACAAGCTCATTTCTTCTATAAGAGAGACAAAAAGGGATCAGTGGATAAAAACTATTGAAAACTTGGATCTGAAAAAAGACAGTCATAAAGCATGGAGACTTCTGAGACGTCTAAGCAATGACCCAACTAAGACCACTGCACATCATAATATCACTGCCAACCAAATAGCACATCAGTTACTGCTGAACGGGAAGGCAACCCACAAATAAAAAAAAACGAAATTGCAAAGAGAAGAGCAAGAGGAGAGTAATGATCTCACATCATCATTCAGCATGGAAGAATTAGAGAAGGTTATCAAACAGAGCCAAAATGGAAAATCAGCTAGCTTGGATGATATACGGACCGAGCAAATTAAACACTTTGGCTTAACAACAAAGAAATGGATTCTCCAACTTTTCAACAACTGTGTGAGCAGAAGCCAAATTCCAAAGATATGGAGGAAGAGCCGAGTGATCGCTTTGCTGAAACCTGGCAAAGAAGGAAATAATCCAAAGAATTTTAGACCAGTTGCACTACTATGTCACCTCTACAAACTGCTGGAAAGATTGATTTTAAATCGCCTATCACCTGTAATTGACCCCTTACTTATACCTCAGCAATCTGGATTTCGCCCTGGTAAAAGCTGTACTGGACAACTGCTAAATCTCACACAGTTTATAGAAGATGGGTTTGAAGCTCGTAAGGTGACAGGAGTGGTATTTGTCGACTTATCAGCAGCGTATGATACTGTCAACCATTAGCTACTACTAGTCAAGGTCTCCAACCTCACCAAGGATTTTAGCCTAACCAGGCTCATCGCCACTCTTTTGCAAAATCGCAGGTTCTTCGTCGACTTTCAAGGACAGCGTAGTCGATGGAGACTACAGAAAAACGGCCTCCCGCAAGGAAGTGTACTGGCTCCAATCCTGTTCAATATATACACGAACGACCAACCTATAGCCCCGAACAGCAGAAGTTTCCTGTATGCTGATGACCTTGCTCTAGCCACTCAGAGCGCAGATTTTGAATCAGTGGAGAACACCCTCACGAATGCCCTTATAGATCTTTCCAGATTCTACAACACAAACCAGCTTAAGTCAAACCCCTCAAAGACACAAGTGTGTGCTTTTCATTTGAGAAATAGGGAAGCTGCTCGCAAGTTAAAGATTGTATGGTCAGGGGTCGAACTGGAACACTGTGAGGCTCGAAAATATCTAGGAGTGACACTTGACAGATCTCTTACTTTCAAGAAGCACTGCATGAACTCCAAGTCGAAAGTTTCTTCCAGGAACAATCTCCTACGCAAACTGGCTGGATCTCAGTGGGGTAGTCAACCTGAAACGATCCGAACTTCAGCAATGGAACTATGCTATTCTGCAGCAGAGTATGCTTCTCCTGTTTGGTATAATTAAACACATGCCAAACAGGTGGATGTAGCTCTCAACGATACCTGCAGGATTATAACAGGTTGCTTGAAATCAACTCCAGTCGAATGGCTTTATCTCCTCGCAGGAATAGCCCCACCCCCTGTTCGAAGAGAAATAGCTGCGAACAAGGAACGAAAGACAGTGGAGCATGAAAGAACTCATCCTCTATATGGACACGAACCGCAACCGCAACGACTGAAGTCGAGGAAGAGTTTCCTTAGAACATCAAAGGAACTTAGAACCACTGCTGAAAAAGCTAGGTTGCAGATGTGGAGGGCTACGACCAACCTTCCCCCTGGTTGGGAAAATGTGTCTGAAACTCTACCTCCTGGCTACGACGAGGAATGGACGACTTGGAAGTCACTGAATAGACTGCGCTCTGGAGTAGGCACATCAAGGGTTAATATGGAAAGATGGGGTTACATTGACCAGGATGATATTCAATGTGATTGTGGAGAAGACCACACTGTTCAGCATATGACTGAGTGTCGACTGTGCCCAGCATCCTGCACGGAAGAAGATCTTCGTTGGGGAACACAGAGAGCAATGGAAGTGGCCAAGTTTTGGGCAAAGATAATATAATAACTGTGTTATATATTTACAATGTACGTTTCTGATACGAGAATAATAAGTGCATGAATGTCCGGTCCCTACTTATGACGTAGGAAGTAAAACCCAGCTGAGTGATTGTGTTCCTAAGGTATAAAAACGCGGTCTTCCTCTCGATTTCTTCCCTAGGATCTTGCCGTCGGAGACAATCTGGAGAAGTGTGTCATGCCGTAAGACGTGCCCAAGAGATTTAGTTTTTCTCTTCTCTAGTGAACAAAGTAAGGTCCGTTTCTCCTTAATTTCATCCAAGACTTGTTCATTAGTACTTTTTCCCTTCCAACTCGTCCTGGTCAGTCTTCTCCAGAACCACATTTCAGCAGCTTCTAGTCTTGATTCTGCTTGCTTTCCCAAAGTCCATGTCTCGCATCTGTAAGCTAGCACACTCCAAACAAAGGTCTTAAGGAATTTCTTCCTGGTTTGAATTCCAATGTGCTTATTTAACACCCTTTTTCCTGCTCTGAAATGCTGGCGTTGCCATAGCAACTTCTATAAGGCACTGATTGTCACTGGTAATAATAATAATATCGTATGGTCTCGGGTGCCGGGTGAAAGCTTTGTAATTTGACACCCAGAGGGTAGCTAGCATGTCGAATGTCGTTGTTCCTTGAATCACTATGAAAGTCAAGGAGGTTAGATATCTAAGCTCCTTGAACACTAGAGTGCTTTCTAGTAGAGAAATGAGGAACTAAGTTATGTACTTGTCCACTTTACAATACAAAATATCTTTTTATTTATACATTTTTGATACATGTTTCGGCCCTGTGAGCCTTCTTCAGTCAAAATCAATAAAATTCTCCTAGATCATTCTAAAGGTTGGTCTCTCATAAAAAAATTGTAAATCAATTTTACATCGTCAGGATGCTTAAAATACATGAATATAAAATGCTTAAAGAAATTAAAAGATTTAAAAATGCACGAAATTTTGAAACGTGGGCTCCATTCTTGTTAATCTATTTTCAAAACGAGGGACCTGGAACTATAAACGCTAATACAGGCTTCATTAATTCCATCGATTTCAGCAAAAAAACAAAAGACCTAATCATAGAAGATGAACACACTATGCATTCGTTTGACGTACAAGACATGTACTCCAATATTCCAATAAAGAAAGCACAGAAAATAATCCTAAATAACTTACGAAAATATGGAAAAGTAAGTGCAATAGAAATTAATGAGTATATGTCACTACTTAATTTTTGTTTAGAAAACACTTTTTTCACCTTTAATAATAAAATATATCAACAAACCAATGGTTTGGCAATGGGATCTCCGGCATCCGGTATTATAGCAGACGTTTATTTGTATTTCTTGGAACAAAATAAAATCATTAACCATCTACCAGGTATTGTGTTCTGGGGAAGATATGTGGACGATGTGTTCACTATAATAGACGAAAAAATGGTAAAAGCAGACGAATTATTGAATATGTTAAACAAGTTAGATAATATAAAATTCACGCTAGAATCCCAAAAAGAAAATTGCTTAAATTACTTAGATCTAAAAATAAAGAAAACACAGAATAAGTTGCATTTTGATATATATCGCAAGCCAACCCAAACCGACATAACAATCAAGAAAGATTCTAATCACCCAGTGAGCCATAAGAAAGCCGCCTTTTACAGCTTAATTAATAGAGCGCTAAATATTTCACTCGGTGAAGAAAGTTTAAACAAGGAACTAAAAATCATAGCCAACATCGCAAAGAAAAATGGATTTTCACAAAATTACGTAAACAGAATTAAAAATAAGTTTATTAACAAATTTGAAACAACTTTAGAAAAAGATCGCAAAAAGAACCAAAAGTTCGCTACTTTCACGTATGTAACCCCAAAAGCACATACAATAACAAACTCAATTAGAAAATTTGATATTAATATTGCATACAAAACACAAAATAATAACAGCAACATCTTCTTTAATCATAATAGTGTAAATAAGACCAATAAATTCAGCAAATCGGGGGTGTACAAACTAAAATGTAAGGATTGCGATTCCACCTATGTTGGACAAACGGGTAGAGCGTTCAACGTAAGATACGGGGAACATACCAGTGCGCTGAAATATAACAAGTTCTCGGCCATGGCGAACCACATGGACGAGAAAAAACATAATTTCAGTTCGATAGATAAGGATTTGGAAATTGTACATATTGTTAATAAAAGTAAAAAACTTAATGTATTAGAGAACATAGAAATTTATATCGCCCAAAAAACAGACCCTGTAAACAATTTGAACGAATTAACTCTCAACGACAACATATTATTTAACACGATCTCGAAATTAAGACGAAGAGACCGACATAAACAAGAAGCGGCCCTCCCTCCTCCATAACGTAAGGTTCTGACGTATGCTACACCTCCCCTTCTGCGACCGTTGACCTCACACTTGCAGTATTCTAGTCAACATGTGATCAAAGGTGAACAACAAGACGGACACATTTGTAGTAGCTCTTTCAAGTTGTGAGGTGACAGTTTATTGTTTCCAAACTGCGGTATGTAAACATTGGTCATTTATGCGTGGGTTTTTGTTATAATTTCAATTTTTCAATTTTTCATTTTCATTTAGTTTTTCGCTTTACAGGTTGTTGAAAAACATTTTGGCAAAGCTCTAAATAAACAACGTTCGATTCCTATTTCTACTTTCCTTTTTCAAGATGCTTGTACAATGGGGTAAGTTTTCTACATAACTAAAGTCAACATTTCTTCATGTTTCCAAGTAGGAACCATAGGTTGTTAGGTAATTTTTTATTGTTCCAGGTCCCTCGTTTTGAAAATAGATTAACAAGAATGGAGCCCACGTTTCAAAATTTCGTGCATTTTTAAATCTTTTAATTTCTTTAAGCATTTTATATTCATGTATTTTAAGCATCCTGACGATGTAAAATTGATTTACAAAAATTTTTATGAGAGACCAACCTTTAGAATGATCTAGGAGAATTTTATTGATTTTGACTGAAGAAGGCTCACAGGGCCGAAACATGTATCAAAATGTATAAATAAAAAGATATTTTGTAATGTAAAGTGGACAAGTACATAACTTATCAAAATCAATACGGAAAAACTTGAAAAAATGACTAAAGTCATAGATATTCAAAATGAGGAACTTTTTGTTGGCGGAAACTCCCGAGATTAATTTTGCCATTATGAACACGGCCTGAAAATGAAAATCCACAGCCTGCTTCCAGTCTTCGACCGGGTCAGGAATGGAATGAATGAAGCCCCCATCTAGCGGCGAGGATATGAACTGTGCCGGCTGCCGAGGCCTGACGCACTCCCCTGGGGCAATGATTAAATGAATGACAGATGAAATGAAATGATAGTGGATAGTGCTGCTGGAATGAAATTTTGACAGGGAAAACCGGAGTACCCGGAGAAAAACCTGTCTGCCTCCGTTCTGTCCAGCACAGATCTCACATGGAGTGACCGGGATTTGAACCACGGACCCAGCGGTGAGAGGCCGGCGTGCTGCCGCCTAAGCCACGAAGGCTTCAACCATGAACACGGCCTACTGAATTCAAATGGGTTCTTTGACATACCAATATCGTATGACATGTGTGTCGTATTTTTGCCGCCTTTCAAAAATCACTTACCACGGCCAGGAGCGAACCTGCATTCTTGGGGGGTTAGTAGACCGACACGCTATCCACTCACCCACCGTGGCAAGCTGTCACTGGTAATGGCACTACCCAGATAACAAAATTCTGTAACCTGATTTATTTTTGTACAGCCTAACTTAATATTTATTTTCAATTCAGTTTTCTTCTTTTGAACAACCATGATCTTCGTTTTCTTTGTGTTTATTTTTAGCCTGAACTTCTCTAGCGTGTTGTTTAGAATACCGAGCATCTTAGTCATGATTTGTTCTGAATCAGCTACCAAAGCAATATCATCTGCAAAGCAAATACAATGAATTTGTTTACCATTAAATTTGACTCCCTTGGTTTCAAAAATAAATTTACTAAAATGCTAATGAGATACACTGCGACTGCATTTCCATTGTTAGTCGAATAGACGACGAGAACACCTTCATCTTCTGACCTTAAGAAAGCAGACATTTACGTCTGTTGCTTACTGTAATGATACGCGATGTCAAAACTCGTCATTAGAAGTGGCATGTTCCCGAGAATGGTAGGAGTATTTGAATGGCTGCTGGTGCAGTGACTACTCCCCAGAACCAGGAAAGTTGTTGTCTTTCTTTCAAGATGGTCGAACCGCTCTTGCTCAAACAAAGAAGAATTGTGTGCCACAGTTAATTTACGTCGTATCTAGTCATGAACAACAGTGTATAGGTTATTTACCCCGCTGCGTGGCCGTGCTCGTTAAATCGTACACCACGACCGCGCGGGCAGCTGCAGCAAGTCCGGAGATTGGAGATTCAAACCCCAGCGCTGTCAGCGGCTATCCTGAGTGCGGTTTTCCTCCGCTTTCTTCCACACTCCCTCCAGGCAAATGCCGGGATAGTACCTTATTTCAAGCTCCGGGGCGCCTACCCCATCCCTGTCCCTATTACAGTTACACACACTACTACATTCATTACATAAATCAGGTTATCAGACAAATTTAACTCACATCCAACTACACGGGGCTGATGACCAAGATGGCCCAAGCCCCCAAATTGAATTAACAACAATAAAGTGTTTAGATTGGAGGAAACCGTTTTCCTCTATAACCTTGGAAGACGTATCAAGCGTAATATAACCTTCAGGATCTGTATTAGTCAAAGCCTTCGCAATGGATCCAATTGTCTGCTTCTATTATTTATTTATTTATTTATTTATTTATTTATTTATTTATTTATTTATTTATTTATTTAAGCTGGCTAGACCCATAGGATCACATAAAACATATTATGATCTGCTGCTGTTTTTCTTGGTTTTTCAAAACTCCTTCATCGCTTCGCTATGACGAACTCGACGTTCCTCCGTCCATCGTTTCCCCGTTCTCTATGGTCGATCTTCAGGTGTAAGTTCCCAACTGTGTAACTTTTGTTTGAATGTCATCCCATCTTCGATATCTGTTGGTGTGATATTGGCACTATTATTATTATTTATTTTGCGCGTACGCTTACACATTCTCAGTATATTTGCTGGAAAGAAAACATTTACAATCCCAGATATACATCATAGGGAGCAAATTCTCGGTGACTGCAATTCTTGGTAGGTTTACTCTTTTCCCCCACTCCTTCAGGCTTGATTAGCCAAGAGCAGCCTTACTATGCGACACCTCGATTGTATGATTGTCTTCTGCATAAGCTTAAAAAGACCTGGGTCTAATTTCAACTGAGTGAGAAATTCCTTTAAGTTCTTCGGAATCACGCCAGTGCTGGAGATTATTATAGGAACTGTCCTGACTTGTGCCATGAGCTATTGCTTCCTGATCAGTTCTGAAAGCTCTTTATACTTTTACACCTTTTCAACATGTTTGGGAATGCTACATCTATGAAGGTGGTAATAATAATAATAATAATAATGATCGTATGGCCTCCGGAGAGGCCGAGTGCAGGTCTTTCTAGTTGACGCCCGTGGGCGACCTGCGCGTCGTAATGAGGATGAAGTGATGATGAAGACGTCACTTACACCAAGTCCCTGAGCCACGGGAATTAACCCCAGGGGATTAAAATCCCTGATGTCTTGGCCAGTAATCGAACCCGTGGCACCTTGGGCCAAAGCCTAGCGCGCTAACCATTTAGCCACAGAGCCGGACATGAAGGTGGTGTGCTTCAAGCATTTGTCAACAAGAACCAGATCAAGTCTATTGTGCACGGCTGACTGGTCTGTCAATACAGTACGACTATTATTATTTTTAGGCCTACTATTATTATTATATCTACACTGTGTCATGGCACACTTTACTCCAGACGGGAATGTTGGTGGAGGGAGAAGTGACGATGCCAGGTTACTACCTAATGGCACAAACTTGCGCGGATCCACGAAGGAGACGCACTCACGTGCACCACAGTTACACACGCCAGAAATCAATGTGAACACTTCCGTAGCAACTAGTGAAGTGAACATTCCTCCACTCACACTCATGCTACACAGCACATGGACTCTCCCTCATACCAAACTCATAACGTTCGCAATTGAGATTTTGTGCCATCAGAAAATAATCATGCTCTACTTATTGTCAGAATGTGCTTTCTTCCATTTTAGTTATATTGTCAAGAATATTTTGTGTAATTTACTGCGTCATTCACGTAATGGATACGGAAATAAAAATTAGAGCAAAAATGTGCAAAAATGACATGAAAATCCAATATTGGATCCAGAAATTTGATGACTGAAGACGCGGGTGAAGTAAATCTGGGAGAATAGTTTGTTGTATTATTTGAGGAGCTTGGACAGCATGTTCATTCGGCCCTATATACTTGGGTGTGTGTTGAATTCGTCTGGAAACCTGTGCTATTGTGATTGCTGTATTAGTGTGTGTGATTAGGGGAGGATTAGGAAGGAGGCGACCGTGGCCTTAAGTTAGGAACCATCCCGGCATTTACCTGGTGTAGAAGTGCGAAACCACGGAAAGCCACTTCCAAGATGGCTGAGGTGGGAATCGAGCCCTCCCCTTCTCACGAGGCTGAGTGTAACCTCGGACCAGAATTGAATTTCTTGGCCGAGTCCGGAATCGAACTCGAACATCAGTGGCGACAGCCAAGAGTGCTAGCCGCTACACCACGAGTTGGTCAATGCAGAATAGTTTCAAAATTAGCTTTGCTTATGTTGAAATTGATAGCCCAACGCTTCTGTATGAATCCTACAGCCATACGGCTTTCAAAGTTTCTTCGAAGTTGGTAAGTGAACAATTTGTGGCTGAGCAAAGTATGAGTGCTCTGTATTTTGTCGATATTAACACAGAAGGGTTAATAGTTTCAAGTGATTTTATAATGGGTTTGAAAAACGTAACATCAAGGTCATGAAGGCACTCGTTTCCATCACGTGAAAAAGTACTTCCTAGGGAAGTCCGCCTCGTTGCGTAGTGGCTAGCATTCTTGGCTGTCACTGCGGAGGCCCGGGTTCAATTTCCGGCTCTGCCAAGAAATTTAATAAATGCCAGGATGGTAATTAACTTTAGACCTCGACCGCTTCCTATCCAAGGGGCGTGGTAGTGCAGTGGCCAAGCTGCTTGCCTCTCACCAAGGTGGATCGGGTCCGATTCCCGGTCAATGCATGTGAGATTTTCAAGTGAAATGTCACGTCCTGTGGTTAGGATTCCATGTAAAATGGTAGTCCCGTGGCTCATGATCGCGAGATTAACGGTCACGTAAAACAACAAGCTTCCTTTCCTTCCAACCCAAATCCTAACTCGCTTACTACCTATAGTAAAGACATGAAAATGGCGCAGGGTATCAGACAACGTCTACACACGGGGCTACATGACCGCGTCGCAATGCCCCAAGTAAATCAACAACAACAACAACAACTTCTTAGAACAATGCAAGCTGTTGAGCAGACTAATACTATAGTAAAACCATCATTACTTCCAACTTGACATTTCAGTTTTACCCTAGAGTTATCTAGCGGTCAGAAGGAAAACACTTTAACTAGCCAATCACAGGCAGTCATTCAAATTGATATATCACGACAAATTGAGTTTCGTTCGGGATGTCGCGATTTAGCGAACGAAACTCAAGCCTAGCACTGAAACGTCAAGTCGGAAGTAATTATGGCTTTACTATATATACACTGTAGGACAACGAAACAAGGGGACCGGACTTTGTGAAACTTTGATGTAGATGTGGAGGTGATAGATCACAAATTACAAGCAAATGGTTAGTATTTTTCCGAATATCTTGCTTTCGAAACTGTCCTCTATAGTTATTTGCTTTGTATACCTTATGTGTTTAATGAACAAGGGCACCGTGGTTCAATCGCATGTCATGATAAAAACCAAGACGTTCCGTGGCGAAATAAAGAGCCTACTTTTCTTAAAATTTAAGATGCATGCCAATGATTAATCTATATGGATATATCTAGAATAATTACGAAATTAAGTTGGTAATAACGAAATTTCTAATTAGTTCGAAATACTGTATACCTGGCATAATATAGCCTAATAGAGAACTGCAGTTGGCAGCCCTGGTGACTGAATATATTCTTAGTTCCATCTCTTAAGGTACAGATTACAAAATTTGGTTGAAGTCCAATGGATAGCATGGACGTTACATGCAGTCAAACATTGAATCTAACAGCGCGCGTAAAATCATATTGGCAACAATGACATACATGTATTGGTCAGAAATAAACTGACATAATATGATCTATTGCTGTGTCAATTTTGAATGAAATCCATTAGTTAGTATAGAAGTTACATGCATTTTAAAATTGGACCTATCAGCAGGCTTAGAATCATGTTGGCAGTACTGGCGTAGGCCTATATTAGTTACTCCAAATTAATCTAGAATGCCAGGTACTATACGTGTGCAAAGTTCAGAGCTATTGGCTTGCATACTTTCTGATATATTGATATTAGGGTAACAAAAATAGAGACAGCTTTTTTAACAGTTGGCAGCCCTGGTTACTCTTAAGAATCGGCATAGTCATATCTGTTATGGTACACATAGCACACACGAAATTTGGTTGAAATCCAAATGATAGAATAGAAGTTACATGTATTTAAAGTTGGACATCTCAGCATGCTTAGAATCATGTTGGTAGCACTGACGTATATAAGTTACTCCAAATTAATATAGAATGTCAGGTACTATACGTGTGCATAGTTTAAAGCTGTCGGCTTGCATACTTTCTGATATGTGGGTATTTGGATAAAAAATTGAGAGCATTTATTAACAGTTCGCAGCTATGGAGGCTCTTAAGAATACGCTCAGTCATATCTGTTTATGTACACATAGCATATACGAAATTTGGTTGAATTCCAATCGATAGTGTAGAAGTTATATGCATTTAAAAATTGGACCTATCAGCAGGCTTATAATCATTTTGGCAACACTGCCATGTATGGCATCCTGGAAATTAAACTGCAATATTATTATCTTTACGTGTGCCAATTTTGAAATAGCTCCCATTTATACCTTCCAAGATATTCAACATGGAGCTGAAATTTCAATTGTGATTTTTCAGCAGTTGGTAGCATTGACATTATTTTCAAATATGGCCGTGAGATATTCAGGTATAGATCTTTACTCCTACCAAATTTTGTTTCGATTGCTCCAGCCGTTTAGGAGTTGATAGTAGGGGACACACACACAGCCAGACAGACAGACAGAAGGACAGGCAGACAGACAGACACACATTTGCCCGATCTCATAAGTCTACTTGTTCCTCATTTTTGCAAAATGTGAAAAGTAGGCTAATAACTACAGCTCAGGGATGTTGTCTGAGGGACCTTACCTCCACACCCCTAATTTTGCAGGCAATAGCAAGGGATTTTAAAAATATTCGAAATACTTTTCATTGTGTTACACGTCTGTAGTTTCAAGCCAGAACCATTCTTTATTATTATTATTATTATTATTATTATTATAATATATGAAGAGCAGCCGAATGCCCATAGCTGGGTATTTTTGATTGAACGCCCGAGGGCTCCCTACAAGTTCAATTTAATGTAGTTCCAACTTTGGCTACCAGATGATACTGTCAATAACACTAGCGGTGAACGTTGATACTCGATAGAGCGTTTCCTATCCAGCCAAATATAACCTACAAATTTTGGTACACACTACCAATTGCAGAGGAAGGTTCTCTTACGTGCCATAAATCTATGACATGGGTCCGCCGGCTTTACTTCCCCTCCGAAGGAAGGCATACTCAAGGTTTTTAACACTCTTAAACATCGACGACTTCGGCCGGGTCTGAACCCGCAATCATGGGCATAGCAGTTCAGCCTGCTACCGACTACGCCACGCACATGCTATCTGATATCGAGCTCTGGTCGGTTTTAAAAACTATTTCAGACATTAATGAACGTTTCTTCTCGCTTAGTTACCAACGTCAAGTCAACAGCAAAAACGTTTCTCGCTATCTAACTTTTCTGTAATACCATCCCAGATTTTTCAAGTAACATTTAAGAAAAAAAAAGTCATAACTTTCTTATTATCAAAATAATTACTGCCCTGAGAAATAGGGTATCTTCTACCAACATCAGGCGATCTAAAAATAAATTTTTAAACTGTTAGTTCATTATATATGGCGTGATAAGTTTTATATCTGCAAAAATATATATTCGCGCAAAATATCGTAATTATGAAAATTGGGCCATGTGTTAATTTTATTCATGGCTTTTATTTTTACATCATCATAAAGAGCGGAAACACTTTCTTAGATTTATCACGATGCATTATTGGGAAATGGCAACATCCCTGGGGTAGAAGAGGACGAAGCTAATTGCTGGACATAGGAGTGCAAGTAAGAGGCAAATACTACATTTAATTCCATACTGTCTTTTAGGGTAGAGACGCTCTATAGATGTGTTACCAAGAAATACTGCAAGATGTTTCATTCCACATCAATTAATGGATTTATCTTGACATGGATTTCATTATCGCTACGCATTCTTCATTGCTGGGCAGTTTCTAAGGACGATGTCATTTGTATTTGACATGCAATAACTCATTGACATCCCACCTAGCTCGCTGTATAATTTATGAATGACTCACTGTTTACCAAATGGTCCTATCTTTCACAAACCATGTCAGTCATATTTTATCCTCCCCCACCCATTATAGACTCACAAATCAGTATAAGATTATCACCACGTGTTGTGGGAAATAAAATAGCCAATGGCCATGTATTTTAGGTAGATTTCAATGGGTACCATGTTTCGACTTCCGGAAAATTTCGACATATCTTCGCATTTCACATCCCCCAGACCCCAAAACCACCGTCAGTTCAAAAGTTTATAATTTATGTATGTATGTATATATATATATATACTAGCAGGTACACGCGGCATCGCCCGCGATCAAGACAATGGGGACGATGCATTATTGCTGATAATTGGTCTATTCTATTACGCGCTGACCACGCGTCACCCCAAAATCTGCAGGCCAATTGGCTGGGCAGCGGTCGCTTGGTAGGCCTAGGCCCTTCAAGGGCTGTAGTGCCACGGGGTTAGTTAGTTAGGTTAGTTAGGTCTATTCTATTACAGCAATCGCGGCTACAGGTGGGTCCATTTTAATTCTGAATATTCTGATTCATACAGTATATTGATATGAGCAGCAAAGTGGGAATTTTATGGAGTGGTGAAAGTCTGCAGGGCTCGATGTTACATTATGCTAACACATTTTAAAATTACGTCTTCTGCTGAGACATAACGATTTTGTTGTCCGGATGCTCGCGAGCACGCCACTTACAGTTGCCCATGGGAAAAAATGGTTTTGTCTAAATGTACACGTGCTACTGTTAAGTGTGTGTCATTGCGCTTTGTTAAAAAATTGCGAATATTGTTTGAAGAGGGAACTGCACTCTTGCACACTGGAATGGCAAATCTATCGGAATATGGGGAATTAAAAGTATTCATCCTTAAGCTCTTCTGGTTGTAATTTTGCCATACTTTATGATGATTTGAACGTCAACATATCGCTATTAATAGACCTATAGTTAAATATCTCTCACCTTGGCCGCTGATGTACAGAACATTATGCAGTCTCTTCCAGTGTTACATCCCAGGGATTGAAATTCTCAAAAACCACTTATGCCTCACATGCCTCTCTAAGTAATTAAAATTGCCGATTGTTGTTGTTTGAGTATTCAGATTTTTATCAGGTTTGATGCAGCCCTCCATGACTCTTTCCTCTCCTGAGCTAATCGTTTCATCTCTACATAGCTACCACACCCTACATCAGAGGCAATCTGTTTAACACTGGTTTACCCCTACAATTCTTGTCCTCGACCTTCCCATCCATAACTAAGCTTGCTATTCCTGGGTGTCTTAGTATGTGTCCTACCCTCTTATCTCTTTTCTTCATTAGCGATCGCCAGAAACATCTCTCCTCTCCCACTCGTCTTAATACCTCTCCATTTGTTACCCTATCTACCCATCTGACCATCATTCTCCTGTATCACCACATTTCAAACGCTTCAATTCTCCTCTTTTCTGCTGCACCATTAGTCCATTAGTCCAACTCGGCAACTTTTCTAGGTTTAAGCCGTGCCTAGTGCGGGGATTCAATGGCCGTGAAAGACAAAATACCAACTTTATTGAAATAAGTTTGCCAAATTCCTCAGTAAGAATAATTAAGAAAAAATAATAATTTAATGTCACAGCCGGTAGAATACGACACATCCGTCTGTGATTATGGGTTGCTGACCATGGTAAAAAACGAAAAAGAGCAGATCAATAATGACAAACAGAAATATACAGTTAACAAAAAACAAATTTATAAAGAAAATGAAAGCATACCGTGCAAAATAGAAAGCATCTTGACATTGTAAAATAGCGTAAAGATACGAAAGCTCGCTTACAATAACCAGCTCAATGAGTATAAAATTAGACTCAAAATCACGATTGTATCCAACCCCAAAAACCACCTATATAAATAAAATATATCTCATTTTACGTGTATCAATGCGAGGAGCAAAGTTCGTGAAACGAACCCCGTGTTTTAGGGCCCTAAAACGAACGGTTTTCGAGATATTGCCAGAAAACTATCCCCGGTCTGCGAAATTTCAGCGGTTGCCATAGTAACGTTGATCTGTTTCTTCGATGGAACACAGTTATTTGGGAATATCTCCGAAACCGTTCATTTTAGGAACTTAAAAAGTGTGTTTCGGGGTCCCTACATGACCTCCGAGTATTGTTTCTCGTATCTGGCGGCATAAAATGAGCTAAATCCGATATTTGTACGGACTGTCCTTGCTCAGTGCCAAAGGGCCGAAAAAGGTCACTTACAAATTGAATTTAAAAAAAACGTTTCTTAGTGAGCCTCTACATACTCGGATCAACCAACATGCAAAATTTCAGCTTTCTAGGTCTAGTGGTTTGAGCCCTGCGTTGATGAGTAAATTGTGAATGCTCAGTGCCAAAGGGCCGAAAAAAGTCCCTTACAAATTGAATTTTCAAAAACGTTTCTTAGTGAGCCTCTACATACTCGGATCAACCAACATGCAAAATTTCATCTTTCTAGGTATAGTGGTTTGAGCCCTGCGTTGATGAGTCAATTTTGGATTATATATAATAGATGAGACTTTCCAAGTCGATTTGCTCGTAGAAATATGGAATATAGCTCATTCTGAGCGTATCAATGCGAGGAGCAATGTTCGTAGCTTCCACGTCTAGGAAGTGGGAACCGAACCCCGCGTTTTAAGGCCCTAAAACGAACGGTTTTCGAGGTATTGCCAGAAAACTATCCCCGGTATGCGAAATTTCAGCGGTTGCCATAGTAACGTTGATCTGTTTCTTCGAGGGAACACAGTTACTTGGGAATATATCCGAAACCGTTCATTTTAGGTACTTAAAAAGTGTGTTTCGGGGTCCCTACTGTGCCCAATTAGACACGGCTGACTGGCATCGAACTGGGGTCTTTACAAAGAAGACCAGGCGCATGATTCTGCACAGAATCGGATCATTGATCTCTGAGGGGGAACAGCCACAGTGAACCCGAAGAACAATGAGTTATATCTGCATATAATTATAATAGCAGGATTTTACGGCCAGAACGGGAATATTATAGCTTTTAAGGTGGATTATTGCAGAAAATACAAGCCTATGTACGTTTTAGATGCTAGAGCACAAGAAAGCGAGCCAGCTTGACATTTTGACAAAGCGGAGTTGAATGTGGGAGGAGTAGACATGGCGCCTACGTCCTACTTTCGGCGTGGCTGGAGGCTGAAGGGCGTGATTAACGACCGAGAAAATCCCCCTTCAACAAGGCGAAACAGGGGACTGGGGGCGGTCGCCCACAGAAATTAATTAATTACAGCCAAATGGAACAATGAATTGAGATGAAATTTACACCCAGATGCATGTATTCTAGGAAAGATAATTTAGGAGTGTTCTCACGCCTAAATTAAAGCCTGCATCTATAAAGGAACCTCTGCACAGACATCATCCGCTACAGAGTAAGGATTTGTAGAGGAACCGAGGGGAAGTACCAGAGTAGCGTCATGACGCCGTGGAAGAAAGCAATTAATTATAATTAATTGGCCGAAGCGTTTGCCTGCACGCGAGTGATTTTGGGACCTCCACGCATAGACAAACAAGGATCATACTTCACTTTGTCTGAAAATGTATTATATCAAGAAGGGAGTCGTTCCTGGAAATCCAGTGAACTACTTTTCGTAAGGAAGCTTTATATGGGAGAAGCTGGAGCAGGGAAGTCAGTTCGTCTTGACTCAACCCGTGAGGTAACACGCTGCCGGATCACGCAAGAAAGTGCGCGGAATTTATAAAGTATCGACGCTCAAATGTACTAGCGGTGAACAATGAAAAGCGCATCAGGTAGCTTAATAACAGTAATTATGCATCATATAAGAATTAGTCTACAGCAGACGTTTAAGCGACAGCATACGCGAGTATAGAATCAGTACAGCGTAGAGATAATTTAGGATGATGTTACAGAAAATAAACATAACCAGGAAGTGTTATCGTGGGCAAAATAACATATTATTGTAATGATCACTACAGTTACGGGAGCCTGGGAGGCGTCACAAGTAGTCGTGACCTAGGATTGAACAAATTTGCAGTAGAGGAGACATAAACTGTAGGTGACGGGAGTCGAACACACACACGCAAGATAGACTTTCAAGGAGACCAGCGGTTGTCAGGAGTTAGCTACATCGCATCTCTGAGGTCAGACGATAGTGGGAATCCAATCAAGGATCCATGTGAGAAAATGGTGCGAGAATTATGTATAAAGTTATATTACAGTGATTTTTAAAAGTGTTTATGTTTATATGGTAAAAGAATGTGTATTGTGTCAAAGTGAAAATGCCAGTAGTGAAAAACATAATTACCATGTGTAAAGTTTATACAATGTGTCGTGTGAGTAATACCATGATGGCTTAAAATAAGCATCATGGCGGGTGAGTGGCTGGCATGCTGGACCAACCCAGCTAGAATGTACGAGATCACATCCCTCGTATTTTGGTAAAATATGGCTTGGAGGATGATTTGTTTACTGCCATTTATGCGTAAGACATTGATGAAAGTAACGGTAACGTTAAATAATAATAATAATAATAATAATCTGGGGTCGGTAACAATAATGAATAAATAAATCGGCATGTCAGGCCGATAGTACGTACAAAGTGTGTCATATCTAGCGTAAGAATACAGCGTTATTGTGAACAGTAAGAAAGAAACATAAATATCGAGATAAAGAGAGCTTTTCAGTGTCATTGAAGTGTTAAATAAATGTTTTGCTATGGTATATTCTACAGGGTTGTATTTGAGAGCCATTAAGTTAGGTAAATGTATGCCAGTAAATTTATACTTAGTTTGGAGCTACGTAGAACTTTGGTTTATGAGTTATTGCATAGAGGACGTGAGTGCTTTAAGAATTGAGTCATCTGTAAGAAATATTGTTTGAGCCGCGATCAGCGAGCATGTATCGTAGAAGCAAGAGATTTACGTCAATAAGTTGCGGGGATCATCCGAAAATAGCTTGCGCGTTGGCGAATCTAGTCGGCTAATCTTCGAATCTACAATATAGTATTGCCTTAGAGCATACATGTGTTATTCGCAACAGAGTTGGGACAGAGTCTGTCTGTATCCACTGTTTGCAGAGTTTTCGCCACCAGGGATAACTGTTAGAGACCCTAGGTAAGCCCATATATTAATTGATCTGCCCTTAGAGGTAAGACTAATGGTTCTTCGTATAGGAAACGTCGATTTCCTATTGTTATATGCATGCCGTCCAGTGAGAGAACTGTGAAACTCACTTGAGACGCAAGCAAAAGCCACTGATATCGACCACAGAACGGCAAAGGTATTTCGTGATCCATCCCTTGCCATGAATGTTAATTAGGAGCCGAGATGAGCCATTAAATACTCTAAATGTAGGTATTAAATAATTAGATTGACTCAATTCGTAAGGACACGACCCATTCAGGGTACCTCTAGCACAGCTGCACCAGTGAATGAAATTGACCCTGCGGGAAGTGAGACGGGATAGCATGTATAATCCACTAACCCGGCGGCCATCTTGCCGAGGCCAGCCCATGACTAATTCATTGTTCGCACGGAAAGGAAGTCAATAGACATGATCCTTTTATTTTAAAATTTTAGTGGGACACTGAAGAATCTCGATATTTCGAAAAGTAATTAAGATATGCGTGATGTGATGATATCAATTGAATTAAATGCACTATTTCCATACACATGCAATGTTGGAATGTTGTAATCGGATAACATTTGGCCCAGTTATTCTCTGAGGAGGAATTAACTGCACCAAATAAATAGAGGCATTTTTGTAAGGTGTATTTGCCCAGTTCACACTAATTTATTCATACGGGTAGCGTAATTTGAATGAGATGACACGGTTGTAACGATAATGTTTTGACCAGACCCAGAAAATCGTTGTATGGTGAAGCTATAAAAATATCTATATCTATGTGTATTTTGGAGGGGAAAGTGTACCACTTCAGCGATTGAAATTGATGGGGAAAAAATACGATTCGCACGAGACAACACTTATTAAACAAGGCATAAGCTAATGAATTAATGTTATTTATAGTAAATGTCCCGTGTAAAACGGATAAATGTTCAATAATTGCAGATTTAATGTCATTTAAATATAATTTGTGATTATTGTGTTGTGATATTCCAATTTGTGTTAAATTGTGCCACGTGAAGAACAATATGGACACTCGCAAATATCAAAAATAGGATGTTTTGGATAGACTTGAGTGCGGTGAAGCACTAATTTTGAGGAGAAGAGACTCACAGATAATTTTGATTTTTGTTGTGGGAAATAAATGTAAAGTATTTTTTTGTGTTTTATGTTGTATTGCCATGAATTACTATCATTAAATGTTATACTTAGGAATATGTTGTTTCTTTCAAGTAGAGTAGTCACCTGACAAACTCAAATCCTGAATATGTGCTCGTATAGTGGGTTGAACGCCCCATACCTCGAAAGACCGTGAGTTAGCTGGGATACGAACACATGTTCCATATGATGACGATTGGGTACACTACAGGACCTCCGAGTATTGTTTCTCGTATCTGGCGGCTTAAAATGAGCTAAATCCGATATTTGTACGGACTGTCCTTGCTCTGTGCCAAAGGGCCGAAAAAGGTCACTTACAAATTGAATTTTAAAAATCAGTTTCTTAGTGAGCCTCTTCATACTCGGATCAACCAACATGCAAAATTTCAGCTTTCTAGGTCAAGTGGTTTGAGCCCTGCGTTGATGAGTCAATTTTGGATTATATATAAAAGATATCAGTTTCTTGTGGACACGATAACTGCCGCAATATTGCACCAATGACTTTGAATTTTTACCGAGTACGTATACCTATAACATCTCGGTCGAGTTCGTTACTGGGCTAAATAGGTTGAATGCGATGAAAATGGGGGGGGGGGGGGCTTTTTTCGAAAAAAGTGAAATATTGCTCTTAATATGTGAAATATCGAATCCGTTCAAAGTTCATACTATGTGTCGGATAAAGCCCAAAAATTTATGTTTGAAGAGTTTTTTATAGCACCAACCATTGACCAAAGGGGTGGGAAGAAGTGGGTTTTTCGGGAAACATTAATCATATCTCTCTTAATAGGCACAATATCAAAACCATACAAAATGGACAATATTCCCCTAATAATTACCTAAAACTTTTGTCTGAAAGAATTTTTGATATGACCCACCATTACGCCAAGGGATGAGAAAAATGATTTCAGAATTATAAGAAAATGCCAAGAGCTATTAGAGGTTGCCATGGCAACACTACTAAATTGATGAGGAATGAGCCATCAGACGTTGCCATGACAACGCACTTGCACGAGATCAGATTCAGATTTCCATCTAAGTGTGAAGCGGCTTCGGTGACGTAACTGGTAGCATGCTGAACTTCTATGCCCAAAGTCGCGGGTTCAAAGCCGGCCGAAGTCGTCGGATTTTCTAAGAGCGCTAAAAATCCCTCAGTATGCTTTCCTTTGGAGGAGAAGTTCCAACGTTCGTTGCGAGTTGCTGGTTGCGGTGGCATCTAGTAGCCAATTTCACAGCTAGGTGTCGTTGACGGTAGTATCTGGTAGCAACATTAAGAACTACTGCTTGAAATTGACCATCTGCAGTCCTTATCTGAATTACAGACTAATACAGCCATCACAATTCACACCGTTTATCAGACAGATTCTACACTCACCCAAAGTACACGGGGCTACATGACCGCGTTGTCGCAGCCCCTTAACTGAGGAACCAACCAAAATCTCTGCGAGAGATATAATTTTGCGTGAAGAAGTAACAGACCGTTACATAGTTACACGTCAGTGTCGAAACCTTGCATAAGGACAGTGTGACCACAAGTGTAAACAAGTAGTTCCGTGAAGAACTATACAGCCTATTTTCATATATCCTGCTCATGTTAATTGCCTCTATCAACATACAAAATTTCAGTTTAATTGCTGCAACAGATTCGTAGATATTGAGGACCATCTAAATATTTCAGATGGTCGCCAGGTTGGATTTTTATTTTCGTACTATTACATTAAGATTATTGTGTACGTGTGGTATTCAAACTTCAATCGCATGATTAGAACACAAGAAGTAAAAACGAGATTTTAAAATTAGGCACAGCAGCCATCTTGTGATTATGCAAACAATTGAAATAAATTCGATGCCAGTGGATCAACATTTGTATAAGCATTTAACGTGCAACGTTTCACGGCACTCGGATAGTTAATTCGCGAGAAACGTCCATTTAAATATTTATACACACATCAAAAAAAGTTTTGCATCACCTCGGTTCCAAGAGTTCCGGAACCGTTAAATACAAAGGGAATAGAGATCAACACAAACAACATTTCAGCTCGTTTTATTGCTCATGAGACCCACACATTGCATGTTGTACCATCATACAGCTAGACTTTCAGCATTTGTGGTCCAGATTGCAGTACACACCACTACCTCTAATACCCAGTAGCACGTCCTCTTGCATTGATGCATGCCTGTATTCGCCGTGGCATACTATCCACAAGTTCATCAAGACACTGTTGGTCCAAATTGTCCCACTCCTCAACGACAATTCGGCGTAAATCTCTCAGAGTGGTTGGTGGGTCAAGACGTCCATAAACAGCCCTTTTCAACATATCCCAGGCATGTTCGATAGGGTTCATGTCTGGCGAATATGCTGGCCACTGTAGTCGAGCGATGTCGTTATCTTGAAGGAACGCATTCACAAGATGTGCACGATGAGGTCGAGAATTGTCGTCCATGAAGACAAATGCCTCTCCAATATTCTGCCGATATGGTTGCACTATGGGTCGGAGGATGTCATTCAGGTATCGTAAAGCCGTTTCGGAGCCTTCCATGACCACCAGTGGCGTACGTCGGCCCCACATAATGCCACCCCAAAACATCAGGGAACCACCACCTTGCTGCACTCGCTGGACAGTGTGTCTAAGACGTTCAGCCTGACCAGGGTGCCTCCAAACACGTCTCCGACGATTGTCTGGTTGAAGGCATATGCGACACTCATCGGTGAAGAGAACGTGATGCCAATTCCGTGGGGTCCATTCAGCATGTTGTTGGACCCATCTGTACCGCGCTGCATGGTGTCGGGGTTGCAAAGCTGGACCTCGCCATGGACGTCGGGAGTGAAGTTGCGCATCATGCAGCCTATTGCGCACAGTTTGAGTTGAAACACGACGTCCTGTGGCTGAACGAAACGCATTATTCAACATGGTGGCATTGCTGTCAGGGTTCCTCCGAGCGGCAATCCGTAAGTAGCGGTCATCCACTACAGTAGTAGCCCTTGGGCGGCCTGAGCGAGGCCTGTCATCGACAGTTCCTGTATCTCTGTACCTCCTCCATGTCCGAACAACATCGCTTTGGTTCACTCTGAGACGCCTGGAAACTTCCCTTGTTGAGAGCCCTTCTTGACACAAAGTAACAATGCGGACGCGATCGAACTGCGGTATTGACCTTCTAGGCATGGTAGAACTACAGACAACATGAGCAGCGTACCTTCGTCCTGGTGGAATGACTGGAACTGATCGGCTGTCGTACCCCCTCCGTCTAATAGGCCCTGCTCATGCATGGTTGTTTACATCTTTGAGCAGTTTTAGTGACATCTATGAACAGTCAAAGGGACTGTATCTTGGATACAATATACACAGTCAACGTCTATATGCCGGAGATCTGGGAACCGAGGTGATGCAAAACGTTTTTTGATGTGTGTATTTCGCGTCGCCGCCATGTTGGATTTGTGCTCACCAGGTTACTGAAAGTCCTATAGGTGAACATATGTTCATAGTATCTATGAGCATAAAAAATTCAGTTTGGTTGCTGTAAAAGATTCATAGATAATGAGAACCGTTTAAATATTTCAGAAGCTCGCCATTTAGGATTGTTATATGTATAGGTGGGTAGATTATTGACTGGGGAATAACCTAACCACCAAGGGAAGATGATTGAGAAAAGGAGGTGGGTTTCGGACTGGAGAAAAAAGGATGGAGAAATAGGAGGAGAGTCCCACAAAAGTTATAAATTTAACTTTAAATGCACTCAAAGGCGGTTGCCACTGCAAATCCGCTCTCTGATACCTAAAGTGGGTAAGGACCTGGTCGAAGCTAACGGGAAACGCAGCTAGGACTTGGGCGGTTTGCAAGAGAATGGCTTTAGCGTATTCCCTCTCAAGCATGCATATGCCTACTATGGGGAAGGGTGATGGTCTGGCAAGACAGAGAGTAACAGACTTATTGTATGTATGTTCAAAGGAATTCGTTTTGGAAAAAGTAATTCGAAGAATGCCAATAATTTGAATTGATTTCGATATTTCCAGTTTTCGAAGTTGTAGAGTTCGTAAAAAGCGACCAATTGCTTCCAAGAAGGATAGGAATAAACCAATTATACTTTTGGGAATAATTTTGGTAAGTGCACCAATAGTTGCATTCGGAAATGGCTAAGCTTTTGCCCAGCAAGGAGCCGACTAAAAGTTTAGGTAAGGAGAAACACTTAAATTTTTAAAAACCATCCATAAGAATTGGAGAGAATCTCCACAAGCAGGAAGCTGGCGTAGCGAGCTATGCTTGCCTTACTGGCCAGTTAAAATTAGCTATTAAAGCTAAGAGAGACTTTACCGAGTTGGCAACTAAGAGTTCTTGCTCAAATGCAACAAGTGGTGAAAACCCTATCACAAGAGTTATTTGCATTAACGAGGGCATGAACCTAGGAAGAGTCAGGGAAGACAGGATCTTGCCTAACTGTAGTATTAGAGAAATGATGAGTCAAAAAAAAGGAACTTGAATTTATTTTAACAATGCAAAAGAGCGTAATGAATTTAACAAATAAGTAGTAGTTTTTTGCCAAATATATAATTTAAACATTATAACAACTGGGGTCACAGACCTCCGACAAAACATCTAAAGTTTGCGCCAGGCAATTAACAATTCTATTGGTTTCAAACCTTAATATGTTTTAAAATCCTCGCAAGATTTCAAAATAGAGAGGATAAAGTACAAAAGTTAAGAACAATCTAAGTGATTAAAGTTAGACAGTAAATAGAGTACAAGGTGTGTACTTCTAGAAATTTCTGAGAAAATATTCTAGAAAGAGTAACAACTTTGAAAATAACAATAACAAAAACAGGAAGAATAAAATAGAAGTTCCTAACTTCTTATATTTAAGCGGAATTACCTATATTTTTTTTTTGGTTATACAAATTGGGCAGGTCACTTAATGTGAAACCTGAAGAGAAAGTCGAAAGGAAGGTTCTAGACCTCCTGTGTTTAAGTAGGAATCACGAGCCAAATGGGGCAAGATTCCCTTTCGTGAATCCTAGAAATAACTCACTCATGAGTTGAAAGAATTGTATTCCCTAATTAGAAGGGAGAAACAAGATCATTAGAAACGTGTACAAGACACGTAGTTATACAGAAATTAATTAACGATATGTAATCAAAAGTGGGAGGGCACGTCTCTAGCGTGACACCTCATTGAGAAAGACCTAAAGTAACAAATTTTATTATGGTTTGTTAGTAAGGGGTTCAGGAAAGATCAACTGGGATGGAAGGTAAATGTTCATGGCCGTATTTATAATAATCGGACGAGCGCGACGCGGAAGAAATACTGAAAAAACACTGTTTCTCACTATAGTCTGTTTAAATGGATGAAGAGTTCACTGTAGCAGCACGAAAGTTTATGGCAAAGAAAGTTCTTGCAATGATGGAAAATAACTAGTTGCACTAGGTAGGCGAAAGTCTATTGCTTGAGAAGGTTATAGATTATCATTAAATACGCCAGAGAAAATTCAAAACAGAGGAAGGAACATTAGCTATTGAGCAGTAATTTATAAGGAAGATTCCTCATTTTTAAATAGTATTCCCACAAGTGAGTGGAAAATACATGACGGCACGACTTGTAGCTAGAGTGCAAATTCTGGAAGGTTCCAGAACGATCCTAATAGAAGAATAGGGCCAAAGTTATTCCAGCGGTGGAACGAGCTTAATAGTTTATAGACAGTGGGTATTCCATAATATCCCACGTTGTGAGAAGATTTCTCATAAGAAATGCTGCTTTCTATTAAGATTTGCTTAGACAGACAAAAGCTTAACATGGAAAATCCCGCGAAGGATGATTATTGCCCCAAACATAGTAATCTCACACTGCCTATAAAATGATCGTTAAAAGCATGTAGATATTAAAACCAATGAAGATGAGGTTAAAAACCTGAAGTCTGTACTTATCTTTGCTGCATGGCGAAGGTGAAGTTCCCTTTATCCGTTTGAGCTCGTTGACCCTTGACTGACTAAGTCGAGGGCCGACGTGCAAGTGAGACCCACTCAGCAAAGCGCAGAGGGACCAGGAAAGGGAAAAGAGTGGGGGTAGGAGACAAAACGAATACATATCAGAATAGACAACCTTGAAAAAAAAATGTTTTTCTTGATGAATGGTCTTCAAAGAGTTGATAGCAGACGATACTTGCGCAGCATGGTGGGTGAAAAAGTAGATGAAGTTCTCTTGATCACAGAGATGATAGCTGGCGATGGCGACGAGCTCTGGTGGCCAGATTGATAAGGAAGTCCACTTGCACCGGGAAGAATTGAGGAAATTCAAAGATTCGCTGCTAGATGACGCTAGGTGAGTCATGGAAGATATATATCTAGAACAGACTCACGAATAACATAAGAGACATGACCACCAAAGAGAAACTGGAAGATCACTGTTGGTGTTTGAGAAAAAGGAAGGAATGAACAATCAAAGAGTATTAAAAAATATACTCTATCTTACCGTGTATTCCAAGAATACACCAATAGGCTATAGAGTTATGTACCATTCAAGGACAATTATTGCCTAGGTTCATTATTCAGACTTTCACTTCGATCGCATGATTACGACACAAGAATTAAAAACTTAATTTTAAAATTTCGCACAGCCGCCATCTTTAGGTTATGTAAACAATTGAATTAAATTAGATGGCAGTGCATTACAATGTGCAAAATCATTTACTGCACCACATTTCACTGCGCTCAGAGAGTTAAATCACGAGAAAAGTCTATTAAAATATTTCAAATTCGCTTGCTCGCCATGTTCATTTTGTACTTTACAGGTTTATGAAATATACATAGGTAAACTTGTAGCAGTACCCTTTATCACAGTACAAAATTGCAGGGTGATATCTGTAATAGTTTCGGAGATATAGAATGTCAGTTTAAATATTTCGCACAGCCGCCATTTTGAGGTTATGTAAACAATTGAACTAAATTAGACTCCAGTGCATTACAATGTGTATAAACATTTGCTGTACCAAGTTTCATTGCGTTTGGATAGTTAAATCGCGAGAAAAGTCTATTTAAAAGTCTCAAATTCGCTTGGCCGCCATGTTGGTTGTGTAGTCACCAGGTTTTTGAAAGTCTCATAGGTGAACGTCTAGTAGTGCCCTTTATCACCGTAGGCAATTTCAGGGCGATATCGGTAATAGTTTCGGAGATATTGAATGCTAGTGAAATATTTCGCACAGCCGCCATGTTGGATTGGTGAGACGTAACAAAATTTGAAGGGCACGGTCGAGGTCGCCGGGAATAGTGCTATAAACTTACCGAGTTTCATTGAAATCGCTCCAGCCGTTTAGATTTTATTAGACACACACACACACACACACACACACACACGGACAAAAGGTGATCTCATAAGCCTATTTTTTTCAAAATTGAAAATAGGCTAAAAATGGACCCCAAAAATGACAAGAAGGTTACCGTCCCCATAAGACAATAAAATGTTTAAAATATGCATAAAATGACGAAAAACAAAGTTAATTAAGCTCCAATTACAAAATACTTTCTCGCAATAAATGAGGTCTGATCCTTCTACGAAAACCTGCATATTCTGCCTATTTTCGCCCATCCCCAAGTTTTTCCGGTGAAATCTACCTCCGCCTTCCGGCGTGCCGAGAGGACTTTTTTTTCTCTTCAGGACGGGTCAGGGAAGGGATTACGAAAGGAAATCGGCCGTGGAACCATTGAAAAGGAATCGTCCCGGCATTTGCCTGGTAGTGAAAATGGGAAAACACGAAAACTATTTTTAGAATGGCTGAGGTGGGATTCGAACCCACGCTCTCCCGATGCCAGCGAGACGCGAGGTAGCGCGTTAGCGCTCTCGGTCACCGCGGCCGGTTGTGAGAAACAAAAGGAAATCTGACTACGCCCTTTCTGCAATTCATATATATAAATAATTTTATAATAATGTATGACGCTCTCTGTATATTTTTTGGAGACAGGGTGTTTGGCGAAATGTACTAATTAGCCTACTTTCGATATTTGCAAAAAATGAAAGTAGACTTATGAGATCTACACAGGGCGAAAAAAGTGTGTCTGTCTGTGTGTGTGTATGTGTGAGTGTGAGTGTGAGTGTGTGTGTGTGTGTGTGTGTGTGTGTGTGTGTGTGTGTGTGTGTGTGTGGACTCAGAATGCCTGTCCCCCCTATCAATTCGAACACGGTGAACGCGAATTGAACGAAACTTGGTACAAAGGTAGCACTAGCAAAGGACACCTCAGTGTCATGTTTTATATCGCCGCCATCTTGACGGAAACGTAATGGCGGCCACACAAATGTTCAAAGCTTAAATCAAATTACGACTAACCTAATCATCCGACCTCTACCAAGTTTTACAACAACATACCTATATGGGGGGAGCATCCTTTGACCAAACTAATAGGTCATCAGCCTAATAGTTTGCAGATGGCGGCCATCTTTGTGTGAAAAAGAATTCCCCCTATTAATTCGAACACGGTGAAACCGAATGGAACGAAATTTGGTACAGAGGTAGTACTAGCAAAGGGCACCTCAGTTTCATGTTTTATATCGCCGCCATCTTGACGGAAACGTAATGGCGGCCACCCAAATGTTCAAAGCTTAAATCAAATTACGACTAACCTAATCATCCGATCTCTACCAAATTTTGCAACAACATACCTTTATGAAGGGAGCATCCTGTGACAATTCTAATAGGTCATTAGCCTAATAGTTTGCGGATGGCGGCCATCTTTGTGTCAAAATCGATTACCCCTATTAATTCGAACACGGTGAAACCGAATGGAATGAAATTTGGTACAGAGGTAGCACTAGCAAAGGGCACCTCAGTGTCATGTTTTATATCGCCGCCATCTTGACGGAAACGTAATGGCGGACACATAAATGTTCAAAGCTTAAATCAAATTACGGTTAACCTAATCATCCGATCTTTACCAAATTTTTCAACAACATACCTTTATGGAGGGAGCATCATTTGACCAAACTAATAGGTCATTAGCCTAATATTTTGCGGATGGCAGCCATCTTTGTGTGAAAATCGATTCCCCCCATCAATTCGAACACGGTGAAACCTAATGGAACGAAATTTGGTACAGAGGTAGCACTAGCAAAGGGCACCTAAGTGTCATGTTTTATATCACCGCCATCTTGACGGAAACGTAATCGCGGCCAACCAAATGTTTAAAGCTAAAATGTAATTACGACCACCCTAATAATCTAGTCTCTACCAAATTTTGCAACAACATATCTTTATGTGGGAAGCACATTTTGACCAAACTGCAAGATCATCAGCCCAATAGTTTGCAGATGGTGGCCAAGTATGTGTGCAAATCGATTTCCCCTATCAATTCAAACACGGTGAAACCGAATTGAACGAAATTTGGTACAGAGGTAGCACTAGCAAAGGACACCTCAGTGTCATGTTTTATATCGCCGCCATTTTGACGGAAACGGAATGACGGCCACCCAAATGTTAAAAGCTTAAATCAAATTACGACCATCCTAATAATTTGATCTCTACCAGATTTTGCAACAACATGCCTTTTTGTGGAAAGCATCTTATGACTAACTACAAGGTCATCAGCCCAATAGTTTGCAAGTAGCGGCCATGTATGTGTGCAGATCCATTCCCCATATCAATTCAAACACGGTGAAACCGAATTGAATGAAATTTTTTACAGAGGTAGCACTAGCATAATATCCCTATAGCACGTTGTATTTCAACAAGCTACTACAACCAACATTCAATTATAATCCTTGGAAAGGACAAAGACTTACAACAATACCCATGCATTTAGGAGAAAGTAGGCTATATGTTCTTTACTGAATATCTTGTTTTTGTGATAAGCTCGATATTACAGTGAAATTCATACAGAATAGGTAGCCCTAATGATCTTAATTTTGTTTAAATTTAACACTTATGAAGAGATTGATTGATTGATTGATTGATGTTATTTTCACGGCTACACTTAAGAGTTTAAGAGCTCCTTCACAGTAGCGCCCTACATAAAATAAGATTAGGGCTTATAAAAATAAAACATTTCACTTACATTCACAATGTAAATAATAATAGTCTAACAATGGTAACAAAATGACAGTAGCCTAATAATACAACAACAATAATAATAATAATAATAATAATAATGATAATGGAAATATTATATTCAAACGAGTGCATACAGACTATCAGCCCGAAAAACAAACACCATATACAAGAAAAGCTATTAAAGTAGACAGGTTGTCAGCTATTGTCCTGATGTTATAATTGAACTTAAAAAAAGTATTTTAACATAACGCAGTAATCAAATGTGGGAGGTATACTGCTCCAAGAAGCAGGATGAAAGATGTCTTTTGAAAGCTGCAGTGCTTGCAATGTTGACGAACTTATATAAATCGAAGGTGTTGAAGAGGCGTGAGAAAGAGAAGGGAGAAAGAAGATCCACAACTCGACAGTCAAGTCCAGAGATCGAAGGCTTAAATCGTGGCGCTAACAGCGGCTATTCTCAGTGAGGTATTCCCCGTTTACTTTCCACACTCTCTATACAAATATGTCAGGTTAGTAGTACCTTATCTCAAGTCTCAGAGCTCCTATCCCATTCCTGGCCATAACAATTACAATTCCACATACTGCACTTCTACAAATTCCGCATCTAAACATCGCCATGTTAAAAAGAAATAGCGACACTGAAACTAGAACATTGCACCAACGATGGTGGATATCACCAGTTTGACTGTCTCATTCAATACTGTCTAACTAGACATAAAGACAAAAGTGAGACAGTCCAGTCTTTCCTTTATTTACTCTCCCAAGTACAGTGATATGTGAGAATAAAATTAATATGTTTTCTTTCTTATGTCTGGCGACGAGTGGTCTCAGACACAAATAAAAGTGAACTGGGAATTTATGATCAAATGACACGGACCAGTGGCCACACCACAGCGACTCTTTCTGTCCTACTTCAGCCAGAAAACTAGGAACTTAGCAACATCATGGCTCCTTCCTATCAAACCACCAACCTGCCTAAGGTACCGATGTAGTGAATCGATTGTGAATCGAGTTCAGATATTTATTTGCTGATGATCTGATGACAATGATACAAAACAAAACTACAAGAACGGAATAAACCAGCGCTCTCGCTCATTTCACTTACCAGCAGTACTAGTAAGACGAGGACAATGCTGATTCATTTTACCACAGCTATAAGACTCAGCAGATGACAACAATGCTGATTCATTTTACCACAGCTATCAGACTCAGCAGATGAGGACAATGCTGATTCATTTTACCACAGCTATAAGCCTCAGCAGATGACAACAATGCTGATTCATTTTACCACAGCTATCAGACTCAGCAGATGAGGACAATGCTGATTCATTTTACCACAGCTATAAGCCTCAGCAGATGACAACAATGCTGATTCATTTTACCACAGCTATAAGACTCAGCAGACGAGGACAATGCTGATTCATTTTACCGCAGCTATAAGACTCAGTGGATGAGGACAATACTGATTCATTTTACCACAGCTATAAGACTCAGCAGATGAGGACAATGCTGATTCATTTTACCACAGCTATAAGACTCAGCAGACGAGGACAATGCTGATTCATTTACCACAGCTATAAGACTCAGCAGATGAGGACAATGTTGATTCATTTTATCGCAGGTATAAGGCTCAGCAGACGAGGACAATGCTGATTCATTTTACCGCAGCTTTAAGACTCAGTGGATGAGGACAATACTGATTCATTTTACCACAGCTATAAGACTCAGTAGATGAGAACAATGCTGATTCATTTAACAGCTATAAGACTCAGCAGATGAGAACAATGCTGATTCATTTACCACAGCTATAAGACTCAGCAGATGAGAACAATGCTGATTTATTTAACTGCAGCTATAAGACTCAGCAGATGAGAACAATGCTGATTCTTTTACCACAGCTATAAGACTCAGCAGACGAGGACAATGCTGATTCATTTTACCGCAGCTTTAAGACTCAGTGGATGAGGACAATACTGATTCATTTTACCACAGCTATAAGACTCAGCAGATGAGGACAATGCTGATTCATTTTACCACAGCTATAAGACTCAGCAGACGAGGACAATGCTGATTCATTTACCACAGCTATAAGACTCAGCAGATGAGGACAATGCTGAATCATTTTATCGCAGGTATAAGGCTCAGCAGATGAGAACAATGCTGATTCATTTTACCACAGCTATAAGCCTCAGCAGATGAGGACAATGCTGATTCATTTACCACAGCTATAAGACTCAGCTGATGAGAACAATGCTGATTCATTTTATCGCAGGTATAAGGCTCAGCAGATGAGAACAATGCTGATTCATTTACCACAGCCATAAGCCTCAGCAGATGAGAACAATGCTGATTCATTTACCACATATATAAGACTCAGCAAATGAGAACAATGCTGATTCATTTTATCGCAGGTATAAGGCTCAGCAGATGAGGACAATGCTGATTCATTCACCACAGCTATAAGACTCAGCAAATGAGAACAATGCTGATTCATTTACCACAGCTATAAGACTCAGTAGATGAGAACAATGCTGATTCATTTAACAGCTATAAGACTCAGCAGATGAGAACAATGCTGATTCATTTACCACAGCTATAAGACTCAGCAGATGAGAACAATGCTGATTTATTTAACTGCAGCTATAAGACTCAGCAGATGAGAACAATGCTGATTCTTTTACCACAGCTATAAGACTCAGCAGATGAGGACAATGCTGATTCATTTTGCCGCATGTTAGTGATAGGGAGAGCCATTTAATTTTTTGGCATACGATAAGATTTTTATTGGCAGTACTGGAATGTTATTGTAGCTTCAGTTATGGGCTAGGGACATCTTTGTCCATCTAT
This sequence comes from Meconema thalassinum, assembly GCA_946902985.2. Lineage (NCBI taxonomy): Eukaryota > Metazoa > Arthropoda > Insecta > Orthoptera > Tettigoniidae > Meconema > Meconema thalassinum. The sequence continues at coordinate 2,125,523,238 of OX336388.2, forward strand.
CCTATGTGTTTGTTTCTGTAAGGAATTCATTTTATAACCTATGTTATAATGTAATGGCCATTAAGCAGAATAGTACAATATGCAACGAGCCTATAATGGCTATAATTAAGACAGGAGTATTTTTTATAAAACGAGCGTATGCGAGTTTTATAATTTCCATACGAGTGTCTTAATTACCATTATAGGCGAGTTGCATACGACTGTTTATGTTCGACGATAATTATAATTTTATTATATGTTTTAACATAAATATTCATAAATATCTGTTGAGAGTCAGCCACAAGAATTTTGTTATCGGAGAGCGAGCGCGAGACATCTCTCTGTCTTTCAAGATCTTTGAACGACCGACGCATGCGCTCTGTGTGCTTGCAATGCCATATGTAAGCCATATGTTTACATCTGCCGTCCCTCAGTAATATTGTCACCGGAGTCGTTTCAATGCGCTGTGTAGAAATTAGTGTTGGTGATTTTAAGGTACAGTGCTATTTCTTGTTTCATATTCGCCAGTTTATTTACGCGAACTTATGGACGGTGCGTATTCCATGTCGGTATATAGTTCGATGTTGTGTTTATGTCCGACATGTTGGATTTTGAGCGCATGCGCGAAGGTATCGTTACCAAATTGGTCAATGAACGAGCTCTGATTGGCTGGAGAAACTGTATCATAATGAAAATAAGTGTTATAATGACCATCATTATGACACCGTTTTCTGACACACAATAGGGAGGGTCGAACATAAATACAATTAACTGGCTGCGTGGTTCAACGGTAACGTTCTCGCCTGCTGATCCCAAGATAGCGGGATCGAATCCCGGCTCAGTAAGTTGGCATTTATGGGTGCGCAAATGTGAGGGAGCCATGTCAGTAGATTTACTGGCACGTTAAAGATCCCCTTCGGGTCAAAATTCCGGCACTCTAAAAGCCGCAGTAGTTAACAGGGACGTAAAACCAATAACATTATTAAGTTATTAGAAAATTAATAGATGAAGCAATACTGGACGAAATATAGCAGGAAGTTACACTGGGATACACAAGGTGTCGGTGGTGCCATACGATGTAATTATGCAATGTTATATCAAAATAAATAACCCTGGACTAAAAACAAGGCACCATTGTCAGAAATTAATATAAATAATACCCGAAAAATTCATTCGGATTTGCCGCCGCTATTTCTAATTTTTCTTCAACAACTAATGGTCAGAAAGGAGAGCCACGATACGGAATCGAACCAGTTAACTTTGCCTTTCGAGTCTAATCATAGAAGATGAGTTAACATTCATGGCAGTCCACAGGATTTGATTCTCCTTTCTGACAACATAACTTAAGATAAAATCTGAGATCGTAATGTCGTCAATTAGACTCGGGATGAAGCAACAAGGTCGCAGTACTCCATTAAGGTGCACAGTATTCCTTAAAAGGACAACTATTGGACACTCTTGTTGGTCGACGTTATCCTTGCTTGCGCTTCTAATACTCCCATTGCGTAAAAACGTAGCTTGTTGTTTTACGTGACCGTTAATCTCGCGATCATGAACGACGGGACCTCCTTTTTACGTGGAATCCGAACCACAGGGCATGGCATTTCACTTCAAAAATCTCACATGTATTGACGGGGAATCGAACCCTGTCTACCTTGGTGAGAGACAAACAGCTTGACCGCTGCGCCACTACGCCCCCTTCCCATTACGTACAAAGCCACAAAGATGAAACCTTGCGCATGAGAATAATGAAGCTTAAATTAATAATCCCATTATTCCCTTCAGCTCAATAAACGGTGACGTGCACTCATTTAGGGTTGCCAAATGTCCATCATAAAGAAGAGGACATAACTTATCAATTATAGTAAAGCCATCATTACTTCCGACTTGACGTTTCAGTGCTAGGCTAGAGTTTCGTTCGCTAAATCGCGACATCGCGAACGAAAGTCAATTAGTCGGGATATATCAATTTCAAGGGCTGCCTGTGATGGTCTAGTTAAAGTCATTTTCCTTATGACCGCTACATAACTCGAGGACAACACCGAAACATCAAGTCGGAAGTAATGATGGCTTTACTATAAATCATGTGTTTTTGCAACTTAAAAATAAGCCTTGTGAAACTACCCTAAACTAAAGCCGTGACTTTCCGTGGTTTGTTCAAAACTTGCATTTCTTTCTTGGAGCCCAAAAAAGAGGACATTTTGTCGATTTTTGTGAAATCCACCAGGATTGGCTCAAATTGAGGACGTAAGGGACGTACCCTACACTCATCTCGTCTGTATTGAACAGGTTAATGGAGTCAGAATAAATTGTTCCCTTTCTTTTTATAACTTTAAATACTTATTTCCCACAGAAGCTCACAATCAGTGGGTTGGCGACCACGGATCGCCAGTTGAGTCCAACATTGTCTCCACTTGCTTGCAGTGGGCTCCTCACTTGCATCTTTCCTGTCGATCTCCCTTGGCAACTTTCGTTCTCTTCTGACCCCAACGACAATAGGGTATAAGTTGTGAGACCTAGGTTGTCTTTAATTGTCCCTCCTTAAGTGGCCCTTAACTTCTTTCCTGATAACCTCATTTCTCAAGGTATCAGACCTCTTGTTTTCTTTTCATGGTATCTCGTGCCTACTGCAAAAGGCCCTAAAGGAGGCAGGGTGAGTGTAGCCCCACCATGGATCGTGCTACAACCTCAAGGGCTCACGGCTGGTAAGGTCGGCATTTGGCGACCCCGAGGGATTTCTGAACTGGGTCGGTTTTTAACCCCATTTTTCAATTGACTTTGTGGTGGACCCTCCACTCCCTTTTCCCTTCCTTGTCTGCCTTTCATATCTCTACTTCTTTCCAAGTTCCTGAATCCTCATTCTTGAGGTTTTCAGGCTTTTCTTTTCTCTGGGGCGTCTATGTCCCTTTGTCCCTTCTTCTAGTACAGTCAGTCCATAGTTTTGGTTGCAAGTTTTAATTTACATTCAGTTTCACTCTCATCATTGACATAGATGTTTGGCCTTTTAAAACAACTAACAATACACCTACCAAATACTCGTTGACCTCACTCCTGCACTTAATCTTCGGATTACGTGAGGAATCTCGTTTAACCCCAAACTACTTTTTTCTACTGAGGAAGAGGGGAGGGGGTTTAGGAAGTTTAACAGAAACTAATGGGCCAAGAAATGTCATTTCACAATAGGATGGAATTGATTTCCTGTTTAATTAAATTTCAATTAAATGTCCAAAATAGGATACAATTTACAAATTACTTTTAAAATCACACACAAGCATCTGTGCACACAATAACTTGCAAACTGAGAGCTACAATTGTAAAGGTTTACATTTTTATTGCAGACTTTTTTCTAAAACAGAGAAATGAAGCAATTCAATGAGAGCAATAAAATTGTTCATCTATTGTATTTATTTATATTATAAGAATCAAACACAGGCCTAAGGTTAATTTTATTAGTGGTTCTATTTCTGTTTCACGTGTTATTAACATGTACTGTGTCTCTAATGGTCATCACGTAATTTGCTCTTAATCTTAGACATCACCTTGTGGTTAGTTATTGTTATTAATGATAACCACGTACGATATATTGTTCACTAGCCAACAACATAAGATTTAAATTTATTTTTGCAATACTTGAAATTACATAGATTACTAATATTGGAAATACCTGTTCCCGTAGGAAACAGGATGAAAAATTGTCCGATTGAGCTATGTACATTAACAAATTCACAAAGAAATTTGATACAATGGTCCGGTTAGCTCAAAACAGTTGCCAGCGTTTCGCCCCAGTGTACCAATGGGCTCTTCAGTTGGTTATGGTACACCTCACCAAGACGCGTGGCTAGTACATACTGTGAAGGCCGCTGCAAGGCACAAATGTTGCCACGAGCAGCGCCAATGTACTATGGAAGTCAATACTTCCTTTCAAAAATAATGTTAGCTTACCTAGCTAATCCATATTGGAAATATCTGTTCCCGTAGGAAACAGGATGAAAAATTGTCCGATTGAGCTATGTACATTAACAAATTCACAAAGAAATTTGATACAATGGTCCGGTTAGCTCAAAACAGTTGCCAGCGTTTCGCCCCAGTGTACCAATGGGCTCTTCAGTTGGTTATGGTACACCTCACCAAGACGCGTGGCTAGTACATACTGTGAAGGCCGCTGCAAGGCACAAATGTTGCCACGAGCAGCGCCAATGTACTATGGAAGTCAATACTTCCTTTCAAAAATAATGTTAGCTTACCTAGCTAATCCATATTGGAAATATCTGTTCCCGTAGGAAACAGGATGAAAAATTGTCCGATTGAGCTATGTACATTAACAAATTCACAAAGAAATTTGATACAATGGTCCGGTTAGCTCAAAACAGTTGCCAGCGTTTCGCCCCAGTGTACCAATGGGCTCTTCAGTTGGTTATGGTACACCTCACCAAGACGCGTGGCTAGTACATACTGTGAAGGCCGCTGCAAGGCACAAATGTTGCCACGAGCAGCGCCAATGTACTATGGAAGTCAATACTTCCTTTCAAAAATAATGTTAGCTTACCTAGCCACGCGTCTTGGTGAGGTGTACCATAACCAACTGAAGAGCCCATTGGTACACTGGGGCGAAACGCTGGCAACTGTTTTGAGCTAACCGGACCATTGTATCAAATTTCTTTGTGAATTTGTTAATGTACATAGCTCAATCGGACAATTTTTCATCCTGTTTCCTACGGGAACAGATATTTCCAATATGGATTAGCTAGGTAAGCTAACATTATTTTTGAAAGGAAGTATTGACTTCCATAGTACATTGGCGCTGCTCGTGGCAACATTTGTGCCTTGCAGCGGCCTTCACAGTATGTACTAGCCACGCGTCTTGGTGAGGTGTACCATAACCAACTGAAGAGCCGATTGGTACACTGGGGCGAAACGCTGGCAACTGTTTTGAGCTAACCGGACCATTGTATCAAATTTCTTTGTGAATTTGTTAATGTACATAGCTCAATCGGACATTTTTTCATCCTGTTTTCTACGGGAACAGATATTTCCAATATGGATTAGCTAGGTAAGCTAACATTATTTTTGAAAGGAAGTATTGACTTCCATAGTACATTGGCGCTGCTCGTGGCAACATTTGTGCCTTGCAGCGGCCTTCACAGTATGTACTAGCCACGCGTCTTGGTGAGGTGTACCATAACCAACTGAAGAGCCCATTGGTACACTGGGGCGAAACGCTGGCAACTGTTTTGAGCTAACCGGACCATTGTATCAAATTTCTTTGTGAATTTGTTAATGTACATAGCTCAATCGGACAATTTTTCATCCTGTTTCCTACGGGAACAGATATTTCCAATATGGATTAGCTAGGTAAGCTAACATTATTTTTGAAAGGAAGTATTGACTTCCATAGTACATTGGCGCTGCTCGTGGCAACATTTGTGCCTTGCAGCGGCCTTCACAGTATGTACTAGCCACGCGTCTTGGTGAGGTGTACCATAACCAACTGAAGAGCCCATTGGTACACTGGGGCGAAACGCTGGCAACTGTTTTGAGCTAACCGGAACATTGTATCAAATTTCTTTGTGAATTTGTTAATGTACATAGCTCAATCGGACAATTTTTCATCCTGTTTCCTACGGGAACAGATATTTCCAATATGGATTAGCTAGGTAAGGTAACATTATTTTTGAAAGGAAGTATTGACTTCCATAGTACACACATCAAAAAAAGTTTTGCATCACCTCGGTTCCAAGAGTTCCGGAACCGTTAAATACAAAGGGAATAGAGATCAACACAAACAACATTTCAGCTCGTTTTATTGCTCATGAGACCCACACATTGCATGTTGTACCATCATACAGCTAGACTTTCAGCATTTGTGGTCCAGATTGCAGTACACACCACTACCTCTAATACCCAGTAGCACGTCCTCTTGCATTGATGCATGCCTGTATTCGCCGTGGCATACTATCCACAAGTTCATCAAGACACTGTTGGTCCAAATTGTCCCACTCCTCAACGACAATTCGGCGTAAATCTCTCAGAGTGGTTGGTGGGTCAAGACGTCCATAAACAGCCCTTTTCAACATATCCCAGGCATGTTCGATAGGGTTCATGTCTGGCGAACATGCTGGCCACTGTAGTCGAGCGATGTCGTTATCTTGAAGGAACGCATTCACAAGATGTGCACGATGAGGTCGAGAATTGTCGTCCATGAAGACAAATGCCTCTCCAATATTCTGCCGATATGGGTGCACTATGGGTCGGAGGATGTCATTCAGGTATCGTAAAGCCGTTTCGGAGCCTTCCATGACCACCAGTGGCGTACGTCGGCCCCACATAATGCCACCCCAAAACATCAGGGAACCACCACCTTGCTGCACTCGCTGGACAGTGTGTCTAAGACGTTCAGCCTGACCAGGGTGCCTCCAAACACGTCTCCGACGATTGTCTGGTTGAAGGCATATGCGACACTCATCGGTGAAGAGAACGTGATGCCAATTCCGTGGGGTCCATTCAGCATGTTGTTGGGCCCATCTGTACCGCGCTGCATGGTGTCGGGGTTGCAAAGCTGGACCTCGCCATGGACGTCGGGAGTGAAGTTGCGCATCATGCAGCCTATTGCGCACAGTTTGAGTTGAAACACGACGTCCTGTGGCTGAACGAAACGCATTATTCAACATGGTGGCATTGCTGTCAGGGTTCCTCCGAGCGGCAATCCGTAAGTAGCGGTCATCCACTACAGTAGTAGCCCTTGGGCGGCCTGAGCGAGGCCTGTCATCGACAGTTCCTGTATCTCTGTACCTCCTCCATGTCCGAACAACATCGCTTTGGTTCACTCTGAGACGCCTGGAAACTTCCCTTGTTGAGAGCCCTTCTTGACACAAAGTAACAATGCGGACGCGATCGAACTGCGGTATTGACCTTCTAGGCATGGTAGAACTACAGACAACATGAGCAGCGTACCTTCGTCCTGGTGGAATGACTGGAACTGATCGGCTGTCGTACCCCCTCCGTCTAATAGGCCCTGCTCATGCATGGTTGTTTACATCTTTGAGCAGTTTTAGTGACATCTATGAACAGTCAAAGGGACTGTATCTTGGATACAATATACACAGTCAACGTCTATATGCCGGAGATCTGGGAACCGAGGTGATGCAAAACTTTTTTTGATGTGTGTACATTGGCGCTGCTCGTGGCAACATTTGTGCCTTGCAGCGGCCTTCACAGTATGTACTAGCCACGCGTCTTGGTGAGGTGTACCATAACCAACTGAAGAGCCCATTGGTACACTGGGGCGAAACGCTGGCAACTGTTTTGAGCTAACCGGACCATTGTATCAAATTTCTTTGTGAATTTGTTAATGTAGATTACTAATAACAAGTGAAGTGCGTATTACGCTTACAAAAAAATGTTCATGGAATATAAATGTTAATCATGGCCACCACTAGCTAAATGTTTGAGAACGTATGTTGTGCCAATTCCTGACAACAACGGTAACAAGCTGTCGCACTCATTCGAATCTTGTTATGTAGGATTCACAATCAGGGGCGCCGAATCCATGGTCGAGGTCTAGCGACCGCTAGACCTGACGAGGGGGTGGGTCTCCCGGTCCTGGGTTCCGTTGGGGGGTTACGGATAGAGGAGGAAAGGGAAGTAGAAGGAAAAGAGGAAAGGAAAGATGGGAGAGAGAAGAGAAGAGAAGGGGATAACTGTGCGAAATAAGCTGTAAAAACGTAATTATTGGGGTAGGGGTCCGGTTTAACAAGGGGGGGGGGGGGTCCCACGAACGAGAGGGGTGGGTGTCTGCTAGACCTGAAAAAAAAAAAAGATTCGGCGCCACTGTTCACAATGGAACGATAATCGCGACAAAGCGGACTAACATGTGTGTGATAACAGAAAACCTGAATATTGCTTTACATCTTGCGTCAAAATGTAACGGATCGCGTCGCGATTAAAGTTGAATTGGAGTCAACCTTTACTTTAGTTGGCGGGCCGTAGTTTGGAAATCCCTGCTGTGAAAGTTGTGTTATTTAGCCACGTTAGACTAGGGCAGAGCAGCCAGGATAGCTGAACACTTGTTATAGTTGTGTGACCATCGTGGTCATCAGCCGCGAGTACTTGGGTGTGTATGAGATTTTATAACCTTTGTTCAGTGTGATGCAAATGCTCGAAATATATATATATATATCCTGAATACGCAAAGTAAGTTTATTTTCTTTGTAACTGGGAAACAAAATCTTGACTCTGTACTAGATTATTTATTAATCGTATGGATTTTAGTGCCGGGAGTGTCCAAGGACATGTTCGGCTCGCCAGAGGCTGTAGCTGCTTCAATGCAGACACCCATAGGGTGAGCTACAAGTTCCGTTCAATTTCAAGTAGTTCCAACTTTCGCTACCAGATGTCAGTGATACCTAGTGGTGAACGTTGTAACTTAGATAGAGCGTTCCAACGAAATCTAACCTAGAAATTTAGCTTCACACAAGTTTAGTCTGTGGAAGGATCTTTTACATGCCATAAATCTATGACATGGGACCGCCAGCTTTATTCCCCTCCAAAGGAAAGCATACTGAAGGATATTAACGCTCCTAAAAAATCCGACGACTTCGGCCGGGTTTGAATCAACGATCTTGGACACAGCAGTTCAGCATGCTACCAACTACGCCACCGAAGCCGCTACATCCATGGAGATAATGCCAATGCAGCTGCCAGAGAACAAATAATAGAACATGGCAACTGACAGTGTTATCACGCATGCGCGGGAAGGGAGGGAAGGGTTGAAGCACTGCTGCCCGAATGTCTGGCCCACTCTGATCCTAACCCGACCTTGGGTGAGGGGGCCGTCATATCCATAACGCGCTGGCCAGCTGCACCACATGGCTTGGCACAGATCGATAGCGACTGCATGCGGCGAGTTGGGGGAAGTGTCAACTAGATTCGCTTTCTGTATGAGCTTTAAAACTTGCTTCGACTAACAATCATTTTCGAGGGAAGTAAGAAGAATGAAATTCCTCTCCCACAGGCTCGTAACACTAATGGATGCTATGTTCTATTATTCACAGCAAGGTACCAAACATATAAATGATTACCGTGCGCCAAAAGCAGGCAGATAAAAATATTATATTTACTTTTTGTAGTATTAATAAAAAAAAGTATTTTATAAAATTTCTATAAAATAATAAAACACAATAAATTAAGTTAAGATATGGCCGATGGCAATTTGAACTGATTGGAAGTACTGCAGTGGATAAGATCTCTGAAAGCGTTGTAAGAAAACTTGAAGAAACGATCCAGTTCAAGGTGAATCTGTGTCACGATATAAAAGTAGAGATCAAAAAGCAAGATAAGGAGATCGAAGATCGCAGAGCAGAAATGTACTGTACAAAAAACTTGACGAACTGGAGCAACACCGTAGAAGATAAAATCTTCGTACGAGGGCTGTTTTTTTTATGTGTTACATCTTTCCGCTCGGTTGCTGGATAGTTTTGTGGGAGTGATTTTGATAATTGGGGACGGAAGTGAATCGGGCGGAAGTGGATCGAATGGAAGTGGATCGGACGGAAGTGAAGACGCACTGCCAGAAAAATGGGACGGAAGTGAATCGGGTGGAAGTGGATCTAACGGAAGTGGATCGGACGGAAGTGAGGACGCACTGCCAGCTGGATGTACAATTGAAAATGTGTGTATTGGAAACAAGGCAGTGTGTGCTCTGTAGCGCGAGAATGTTATGGCAATACAGTAGGCAGTGCATTTAGCAGGCACTGGTTTGACGAGCACAGTGGCAAATGTTTCACCGACTTTCATTTGTCATTGAGCAGTTTATGAAGCTTCACGTTCAAGGTTGAATATCACATGGGGACAAAGACGACAAATGACATTTAAGTAAGCGGCATTATTGTCAAGCTGTGGGTGAGTAGTCAAATATTAAATGCATAACAGAATGTTATATGAGTGGAATAAAAGCTGTATTTTCATCATATGTGAGACTAGGTCATTTCATGATTGTAGGAAGCCATGTTTTGATTGTTTACGACGAACATTCATTCATTATTGAGAATAATGAATGTTATAGTTACTGAGGAATGTGCTCACAGTATTTGAGAGTACTGTCGACGTTGTGTGTCACTTTGTTATTATGAATTATTAATTTAAAAGGAGGGAAGGAAGCTTGTAGTTTTGCGTGTCTGTTAATCTCACAATCATGATCCACGGTACCTCCCTTTTACGTGGAATGCGAACCACAGGACATGGCATTTCAATTCGAAAATCTCACATGTATTGACCGGGAATCAAACCCGGTCTACCTTGGTGAGAGACGAACAGCTTGACCGCTGCGCCACAAATGTGACAGTAGCATATCTCCAATTCAATATATACATTCGTCATAGTACCAGTATGAAAATGGAGTGCAAATTAACATTTTAAGAATGTCCAAGCTGTGTAGTACACGAGTAGGATAACATGTCAGATGTTACACATCATATGCGACTACTGTAAGGCTCGTGGATCTTTTCTGATGTGTAACATCTTTCCACTCAGTTGCTGGATAGTTTTGTGGGAGTGACTTTGAAAATTGGGGACGGAAGTGAATCGGGCGGAAGTGGATCGAACGGAAGTGGATCGGACGGAAGTGAAGACGCACTGCCAGAAAAAATGGGACGGAAGTGAATCGGGCGAAAGTGGATCGAACGGAAGTGGATCGGACGGCAGTGAAGACGCACTGCCAGCTGGATGTATAATTGAAAATGTGTGTATTGGAAACAAGGCAGTGTATGCTCTGTAGCGCGAGAATATTATGGCAATACAGTAGGCAGTGCATTTAGCTGGCACTGGTTTGACGAGCACAGTGGCAAATGTTTCACCGACTTTAATTTGGCATTGAGCAGTTTATGAAGCTTCACGTTCAAGGTTGAATATCACATGGGGTAGGACAAAGACGACAAATGACATTTAAGTAAGCGGCATTTTTTTTCTAGTTCCGATGGACTGTATAAGGATAACAGATTGACATACCAAACTGATTTTACTACTAAAGCTTGTATTAGTCTTATGTCAACATAATCGCCAAAACGATTGAAACGTTTGTTGTATCGTTACACCAGCTTTCCAATGCCCTCTGCAAAAAATCCTGCCGGCACTTAGGTGGGTACGTATGGACAGTACCTGAAGCGTTTCCTTTTCGGCGAGGCGTTGCTGCCCAACCATACCTTTAATTCTCGAAAAAGGTGAAAATCATTCCGTGCTGGTTTGGACTAAACGGCAGATCGTCCAAAACTTCACACTTGAATTCTTTGAAAATGTCTCTCGTAACGTTGGCACAGTGCGGTCGTGAATGATTTTCACCTGAAAGGCATGTCAGTTAATTCCTTGGTTGTTCTCCAAGCAGGTTTCCGGGACTTCAGTCTCGTTACGACCCTGGATGGGAAGAGAGCTGTTCATCAGAATCCTCGACCATACTGTACTCTAGCAAGGGATTTCTTCCGTCTGATGTAAGGAGGTTCAATGTTGCTCAGAGTCAGAGACTGGACAGGAGTGGGGTGTAATGTACCAGATATAACTCTCATTGAGTGAGAAAGTATTGTGATAATGCCCTACCGACTCTTACACGGAAGGGTCGCACGGACATAAAATTAGCTCTAAAATCGGTCTATTACCACGGAGTCCCCACTTGTGAAGGGTGGAAAGGATCCCATAGCGCCATGTGGTGTCATAGGCTTTCTTGAGGTCGAAGGAAGTCATGACTAGGTGCTCCTTTCGGAGAGATGCCTCCTGTGTGGCGCTCTCGAGTCTCATCAGATGGTCAGTGGTGGACCTATGAGAGCGAAACCCACACTGGTACTCAGACAAGAGGTTTCTCTCCTCTAAGAACCACACCAGCCGATGGTTAACCATCATCTCCATCAGCTTCCATAGGTAATTTGTCAGACAATTGGGCAAATAGCTGTTGACAAGCTTGAGATCCTTCCCAGCCTTGGGAATTGGTATCACGATCCCCTTTCGCCATTGAGATGGAAACTCCCCTTCAATCTATATACGATTGATGAGGAGCAACAGTTGTTTTACACTGGAATCGCAAAGATATTTTAACATTTGATTATGGATGTTATCCAGCCCAGGAGCTGGTTTCCGGGACTTCAGTCTCGTTAAGGCATGGGAAGAGAGCTGTTCATTACCCTATAATATAACACTTGGATACTTTATTGCACAGTTTGGGAGTAACTTGCTCAGTGTGAACATATGTGACATAATTATGAGTCTGTGTCTACAGGAAGAAAGCAACCGAAAATAAAGGTCAAGCATAATGAACACACTTTCCTCATTACGTACACTCGAAACATATCCATGATTTGATGTTCCTCAAAGTACCAGAGAAACTTTCTTTCTTTTTTACCTTATCCTCTTGAACACCATTAGCTTGGAGTCGTAAGGATTTTAGAATTATATTTGAAATCTGCCAGTTGAAACTTTTCCAACGATGTGCAAGAATTTACGGGTTGCAATCAATATTGAAGTAGGAGACTTCTGTTACCTAGCAAGCAAAATAACCAGTGATGGACGAAGCAAAGATGATATAAAAAGTAGGTTGGCTCAGGCAAGGAAAGCATTTCTACAAAAAAGAAATCTGTTGACATCGAATATAGATTTAGGTATTAGGAAGTCATTTTTGAAAGCCTTTGTCTGGAGCGTGGCGCCCTATGGAAGTGAAACTTAGACTATTGGTGCAGCAGAAAAGAGCAGAATTGAAGCGTTTGAAATGTGGTGTTACAATAGAATGATGAAGATCAGATGGGTAGATAGGGTTAAAAACGAAGAGGTATTAAGACGAGTGGGAGAGGGGAGATGTTTCTGGCGACTGCTAATGAAGAGAAGAGATAGGTTGGTGAGACACTTAATAAGACACTCAGGAATAACAAGCTTAGTCATGGAAGGAAGGGTCGAGGACAAGGTTAGAATATGTTAAACAGATTGCCTCGGATGTAGGGTGTGGTAGCAATGTAGAGATGAAACGATTAGCTCAGGTCAGGGAGGCGTGGAGCGCTGCATCAAATCAGTCAAAATACACACAATCAATTGATTTTCACCTCACTCCCTCATCATGATTGCATTTTGATGATCAGGACACTCACCATAGAGAGCCAAAATAGTACAAATAATCATATGACTGTGCGTGTCATAAATCTTGTACCAGGAAAGAGAAACAAGCTTCTACATTTCCAAACTCTAATCATAATTATTTTTATCCAAGTTCAAAAATTTGCATTCCTTTGAACTGACCCTTGCCGCTATCCTCATATCTGCCATGTTTATAGGAATGTTTTTGCTGTCGCTCTAGAGATCTGGGTTAGATTGCCGGCTCTTCCAAAAAACTTAATTCTGGTCTGAACGCTGGAACGGGGTACACTCAGTCTCCTGAGGAAAACTGTTCTTCTGTGACCATAAATAATTGCAATTACCCACAAATTGCGTACAATCTGTAATCATATTGTTTATAATGAAGTTCTTCAGTGACCAGAAATGCTTGCAATTATCCACAAGTAGCCTTTTCTGCACCTTGACTCTGCATCCTGCACTGTACTATCATCTTGAGAGAATAATAAATAAATAAATAAATAAATAAATAAATAAATGCCTGATATTGAATAAAAACAAGTAGTTCCGTGAAGAACTATACAGCCTATTTTCATATATCCTACTTATGTCAATTGCCTCTATCAACATACAAAATTTCAGTTTGATTGCTGTAATAGATTCGTAGATATTGAGAACCGACTAAATATTTCGGATGGTCGCCATGTTGGATTTTTATATATGTAGGTCTTAGAGTTATGTACTGTTACATGCAGATTATTGTGTGTGTAGTATTCAAACTTCAGTCGCATGATTAGGACACAAGAAGTAAAAAACAGATTTTAAAATTTCGCACAGCTGCCATCTTGTTGTTATGGAAACAACGTAGATGCCAGTGGATTAACATTTGTATAAGGATTTACTGTACCAAGTGTCACTGCACTCGGATGGTTAAATTGCGAGAAACGACCATGTGAATATTTATACTTCGCGTCGCCGCCACGTTGGATTTGTTGTCACCAGGTTATTGAAGGTCCTATAGGTGAACTTATGTTTATAGCCCCTATGATCAATAAAAAATTCAGTTTGATTGCTGAAATAGATTCGTAGATATTGAGATCCATCTAAATATTTCGGATGGTCGCCATGTTGGATTGTTATATGTATAGGCCATAGAGTCATGTACCATTAAAGGAAAATTATTGCGTAGGTTCATTATTCAAACTTTCACTTCGATCGCATGATTACGACACATGTAATACAAACTCAATTTTAAAATTCGCACAGCCGCCATCTTGATATTATGTAAACAATTGAACTAGATTAGATTCCAGTGCATTGCAATGTCTATAAACATTTGCTGTACCAAGTTTCTTTGCGTTAGAATCATTAAATCGCGCGAAAGGTCTATTTAAAATGTTCAAATTCGCTTTGTTTTGTAGTTAACAGGTTTTTGAAAGTCTTATAGATGGACTTCCAGTAGTGCCCTTTATCTTCGTACAAAATTTCAGGGTGAAACCGCTAATAGTTTCAGAGATATAGAATGCCGGTGAAATATTTCGCACAGCCGTTATGTAAATAATTAAACGAAGTTAGATGTCGGTGCATTACAATGTGTATAAACATATATTGTACGGTACCAAGTTTTTTTTTTTTTGCGTTTTGTTGGTTAAATCACGAGAAACGTCTATTTAAAAGTCGCAAATTCGCTTGGCCGCCATGTTGGTTTTATAGTTACCAGGTTTTCAAAAGTCACTTAGGTGAATTTCTAGTAGTTTCCTTTATCACCGTAAAAAATCCAGGGTGATATCGGTAATAGTTTCGGAGATATTGAATGCTGGTGAAATATTTCTCACAGCCGCCATGTTGGATTAGTGAGACATAACAAAATTTAAAGGGCATGGTCGGGGTTGTCCGGAATAGTGCTATGAACTTACCGAGTTTCATTGAAATCGCTCCAGCCGTTTAGAAGTTATTAGGGGGACACACACACCATCACACACACGCACACACAGACACACGGACAAAAGGTGATCTCATAAGCCTGTTTTTTTTCATAATATGAAAATAGGCTAATAAGGGGAAATTTAGGAATTAGGGAAGAAAGAGATGAATTTTTTTTAAAGATACTAGGGCCTGAAAAACGAAACGATGGTATATGGAGAAAGAGGAGAAACGAGGATCACTATAGAAAGGCAGAGAAGATCACGGACACCATGCGTAAGAGGAGTCTGAAGTTTTATGGGCACCTCATAAAAATGGATGAGAATCGAATGACGAAAAGAATCTTTAATTACATCACTAAGCTAAAGGCGACTACAATGTGGGTAGAAGAAACGAGAAAAGACATGGAGGTAGTTGGCGTACATCCAAAAGACATCAGGATTAGGGCTGTGTTTCGAGCTAAAATTGATAACCACAAGCGGTTCAAGGAAAGACCCAGTAGAACGACCAAGAACACCTGATCAGAGGAAAGGAGGAGGAACCACAGTGAAAGGATGAAGCAATTCTGGGTGAAGAGAAAGGAACTGACCAGCAAATCAATTGATTCCCGTGGTCCACAGTAGGCCAAATTCGAAGAATGAAGAAGAAGAATATCCTAAAATAAATACATAAGTAAATAAATAAATAAGGATATCGACAAGTGCTGGCACCCTTGTGTGTGTGTAGGAGAGAGAACGAGTCAGTCTGCGAGTGAATAAAACATGAATCACTCCTTATGTGAAGCTTTGACAGTTCACTGGGCCCTGCTAATCGCAATAAATAAACTAGAGTCTCGACTTTCCTGATATGTCACGATGATCGATCTTTGAAGTCGTTGTTTCTCTAACCTCACAAATGATATAGTTGGTATAGTTGGCTGTACACCTGCTAAATAATTCAATATCGTCCGTGAGCTTGTGACGTCCGGCGGTTGACTTCGTCAACTTAATGGAGTAAAATTGATGTTTGCCCTGAAAGTCGTTAGAATCATATTTGTTTGAACCCCGTCGCTTCCAGAGCTAATTGCTTATTAAACTCCCGTGAAATGTCTCGTCACATTGCGTTAATAGCCCTTTGTGCCGTGTATGGACAGTAATTGCCGGACATGTAGTGGACGTGTGTGATATTTCCATCTTCCAAGTCCGGGAGAGGCGATGGCATAAACAAGCTTTATTCCCATAAGGATGAGTTTCGTGTCTTGTTCCGGCCAGAGGTATTGAATATTATGTTGCATACAGGCTTGAATATCTCATGAATAGAGTTTGTGGTTCATAGCATTTGTGATGGATGTGAAATCTGTCCAAAACTCCTCGTGCCATGTTCTATGATCTTAGCGGTATTTAATGCTCGATAGATGTGTAGCGTCTAATTAAATTCAATTTTATGACAACCTAAGGTGGCGGCTGTGCAAAATGTTATAATGTTACGTTTTTATTTCTCGTGATATAATGTGCCACGATTGTAATATTCATCTGCTGACATATATTTCTATAAAATTATATAAAACAATCCAAAATGGCGTCCATTCCATATATTTCACCAATATCTCCGAAACTATTTCAGCAATCAAAGTGCCATTTTGTATGATATTAGAGGACTATTAAGCAAGGAAATGTTATGTGACTTTCCAAATCCTAAGGATAAAAAAAAACATGACGCCCAAGTGATTTTCAAATATTTAAAATAACTTTTCTACCGATCTACCTATAAGTTGCGTTCAAAAAATAACGACCCGGAGGCTGTAATGCGCAAACCGGTGACGACATCGGCTAATCGTGGCGTGTGTAAGGAGGAGCTATGGTTCCGACCAGAGCGTGGAAGGTCACAGCCCGTCGCTAGAGGGCACGCGTGCACGTCACGTGACGATACAAAGCGAGCAGCAGCATGCATCAATCGTCCAACGCTGCCAGTCGCATTGCAAACAGTGACATAGAGGCGTCAAACGAAGAGCAAAGAGGTGTTGTTCGGTTTCTGACAGCGAAAGGAGTAGGGGGAACGGACATTCATCGCCAAATGTCACAAGTGTATGGCGAACACTGCATGTCTCTTGCAAGGGTCAAGGTGTGGCACAAGCGCTTCAGGGAAGGACGGGTGTCGTTAGCCGATGATGCCCGGTCTGGGGCACCCCCCTGCATTACCGATGACAACGTCCAGCTGGTTGATGAACTAATTGCCCAGGACCGCCGAGTGACAGTGAACGCCATAGCCGCCGTGGTCGGATTGAGCGTCGGAAGTGTGCACACCATCATGAAGGAACGACTGCACTTGCACAAAGTGTGTGCCCAATGGGTGCCCCACAGTCTTCAACCACACCAGGAAGCATGTCGAATGGCCTACTCTCTTGGTCTTGGTTGGACGATTGATGCATGCTGCTGCTCGCTTTGTATCGTCACGTGACGTGCACGCGTGCCCTCTAGCGTCGGGCTGTGACCTTCCACGCTCTGGTCAGAACCACACCTCGTTACACACGCCACGATTAACCGATGTCGTCACCGGTTTGTGCATTCCAGCCTCCGGCTCGTTACTTTTTGAACGCACCTTATAATTACTCGGGTACAATGAAACTTGACACAGCGAATCTTTATTTTGAGCTTAGCATAGAGATATGTAATGATGTTCTATTGTTTTCAAAAGATCGAGATGAAATCGGTTGCAAATGTTAAAACCCCATTTTTTAAGGCGATTGCAGAGAAAATTCGTATGAAGTTCACAATTCCTCAGCGTTAAATGCTTCATTGTGTAACTTTGGACACATATTTCCCAGTCCTGGAGGTGTGTTGAGGTGAGTTATCTTGACGAACGATGAAAGCTTTGATTTAAGACAGGGCATACACTAGACTACTTTTTTGGCATCTGCAACGAAGAATTTCCACACCCACCAATTGCAAGTCCTGATCCTACCTTAGGACCCGTTCCTTCAATTACATCCGAGGAAGTAATGCTTGCCATTAGCAAAATGAAGAGTGGGAAAGCAACTGGCCCAGATGACTTACCGACGGAAATATGGAAAATTCTAGGAAGGCCTGCCTCAGAATTCCTTGCCACACTCTTTAACCGGATCATTGCTGAGAAGCAACTTCCCCATGCATGGACAACTGGCATAACAGTTCCAATCTGGAAGGGAAAAGGTGATGTGGGTGACTGCTCAACTTATCGCCCTATTCGACTCCTCTGTCATACGTTTAAAATATTTGAGCGTGTGCTTGATTGTAGACTCAGAAATATTGTCACTGTAACACCAAACCAGTGTGGGTTTGTTAAGGGATGCAGTACCATCGATGCTGTCCATGCCACACGCCTTTTAATGGAAAAGCACAGAGAGAGGCAGCGGAGTGTACACCTGGCATTTCTCGATTTAGAGAAAGCTTTTGACCGTATCCCTCATGATCTTATTTGGAGAGCTCTTCGTTGCCATGGAGTCCCTGAGGAATATGTAAGCTGGGTGCAACTTCTGTATCGCAATGCCACTAGTGTAGTTCGGAGTCCAGCTGGAGTCTCCCCACCTTTTGAAATCACTGTGGGTGTTCATCAGGGTTCTGCTCTATCACCACTGTTATTCATCCTCTGCATGGATACAGCAACGGCGGACATACAGACCTCACATCCCTGGACCCTTCTCTATGCGGATGATGTGGTACTTGCCCAAAAACCCGCCCTGAACTCCAGCACAGGGTTGAAACGAGGAACGACAGACTGGCTGAAAACGGACTACACCTCAATATCCAGAAGACAGAATACCTGGAATGTGGCCCCCAAACTAGAGGTACCATCATTATCAGCACAGAAAATCTGCAGAATACCATGCATTTTAAGTACTTAGGATCCACTGTCACTTCAAATTGTGACGCCACTCCTGATACTCGGATGAGGGTAAACGCAGCCTGGCTCAAGTGGAGACAAGTCACTGGAGTTCTCTGTGATAAAAAGATGCCTCTGCATTTAAAGGCAAAGGTCTATAAGTCTGTGGTACGCCCAGCAGCCATCTATGGGACCGAATGTCGCCCTATGACCAAACAACATGAGCAAATTTTGAATACGATGGAAATGAAGATGCTCCGTTGGTCAATGGGGCTGACCCGATTTGACCACGCAAGGAACACAGACGTCCGGCGAAGATTTGGTATTGCACCAATTGTCGAGAAGGTGAGGGAGGCTCGTCTACGCTGGTACGGTCACGTCATGAGAAGACAGAACAACTCAGTTGCCAAAAGAGCACTCCACATCAACCCAGGTGGAACAAGACCACGTGGAAGACCTGCAAAGCGGTGGACTGACAACATCAGGGCTGACATGCACGCTGTTGGTCTAACACCAGAAGATGTCAACGACCGAAAGAAGTGGAGGAGATGTAGCAAAGTAGCAGACCCCGCAAGGGATTAATGCTAGGAAGAAGAAGAAGATACATTAGTACTGCCCCCGTAATTGAATTATGTAGAGACCACGGTGGCTATATTTGAAATTATAATTAGAGTTATGGTTATCATAGTTATGACGTGGGTAGTCATGACGTAAGAACGGATGACGTAAATGTCATGCCAGCAGGCTACTTGAGCTGAGATTCTCAGTGACGTCATGCATTTTGTCGAGAATGTTCCAAGATGTACGACGCAGTCGCAGGAAACGAGGAATTCTGCTCAGGAAGAAACTATGCTATTGGAGGAGAGGCATGAACCAATCAACGATAGTTTAAAGGAAGACGGAGATTGCTAAAACTATGGTATTTTTATTACTTTTGGAATGCAGAATTGTGGAAATCCATTTGCAGTAGAAGCATTGATTTGGAATTTTGGTGAAATTTATTTTCAGTTTTTGAATTTTGAAAATCCGTCATGTATTAACGAAGTTGGAACTTCTAGCGATGACGTAGTATCACGCTTTGGAAGGGATGGTAACGCCCCTCGTGAAGTTAATAAAAGGGCTTGCGCAGAAGAGAGGAGTCTCCTTTCGTTCTCTGATCATTCTGAGATCTCATTCTCAGAGCATCGAAGTCTATTGTGAAAGTTCTTTTCTTATACATTCATTATAGTGAGACGTCGAAGTGAACAGCAGTGAAAAGAATCGTCTTTATAACGCGTGGCGAGGCCACTATATTAACGAGATCCAAGTCAAACTAGGTGAAGTTGAAACGGACCTTAGAAAGCTTCTACAAGTTTAGCTTCGAACAGTTAGCGTTCACCGATAAGCTAATTGTATTGTGCAGTGCTACATGCAGTTATAGAGAAAAGCAGAACAATTTCGACCGATTAGTTCGAAAGAGATTAGCAGTTTTATACGACTGAGAAAAGTGATTATCTCGCCACAAGAGAAGCACTTTTGTATAGCCAGAATCAACGCAACGGCTGACGCTGCGAGTGGAATAGAAAGACTTCAGATTGCTTGGTTACAAAACAATACAGTATAATGGAGCAATTGAATACGGCAGTTTGTTCTTCTAACTCTACAACCGAAGAGCAGATGGAAGGCTAAGGAGCTTATTGCAATTGGGACATACTTCAACGGAGTAAGATAGCGACATGGAACTTCGCTAATTGCTATTCCATACAAGCGAACATGCGGTGAATACCATCTACACCCATGTTTCGTAATTAAAGGCTGAATACCATCGAACAGCCATAGAAACAATTTCATACTCTGAATATGAATAATTTCTTCGGAAATTTCTACAAAACTTCATGGCGATTGTCTACTGGAACTTCAGGGAATTTTTCAAGAGAGGTCAGGGTGGACCCGACTCACAAAGAAGATTATTGCCGGAAGGATGTCTATTCGTCTTCGAGGAGCAGAGCGATTCACGGAGAAGGAAGCAGTTCGATTCTCCGAGGGTGCTATTTCCTATTTCGAGGATGGAGCTCAACTTTAACGTGGTGAAATGGATCCATCAGCAGTCTTCTTTGGGGAATTTTCCTCTGGAACGTCAATCGGCAGATAAGGTAGTCGTGAACGTTTATTGTATTTGAGTATATTAATGATGTTTGAGCAACCATTTTTCCCATATTTTTATCCTCATGTATTTTTGCCCTATTTTCTTGTTGAGATTCTTATTCTCAGTACACTTTGATGAGTTTTGCAATTTTTCGACGATTTATTAAGACATTGTTTTGTCATGGCATAGTTAATGATTTTGAATCAGTTGAGACTGATATTTAGATTTTTCAGTAATATATTTTTGTAGTCACGATTTGACTGTAAGTTAATGATTTTTATGACAGATTTAAATTCAGACAGCGTGTCATTTTATTAAAGTAATTCTACCCCAGTTTAATTACTTTGACCAATTTTCTGTCATCATCAAGAAGGAAGAACATTTAAATGATTTTAGAGCGTTAAAATCTCTTACGTTGTCGACGATCTTGGAAATACTAGTCGATATTTGTATTGATTGCAACACAGACATTTATCGTCAGTTATGAATGAACATTGCATTATAGACACTTTTGTGAAAGAGTAACTTTAATAATGAATTATTGAATGCATTAAAGTCAAGTACTTTTGTTAGGAGTTTTTCTCAATTAGAGAATTATAGAACAATGTTTGCATTCCCCAGTCTAATTGGATTCTATTCGACTACTTTACATTTTAGTCGCACTTTATTTGAAGATAGTATTTTTATACTACAATTTTCTTTTATGATGTTAATCTTAAAATTTGATAGACCAGACAGGCGTATATAAGCGTATTCACTATTAAATTTGTTTGTGATTGGCAAGTTTTGACTTCATTTCGGTTCATGAATGAAATCCACGAAGGTTAAATAGAAAAACAGTTTTGAAACAATTAATGATTATAAAATTTTTTAAGTGGAACTATGAATGTATAATCGCTAGTGCAGCGCGTGTTGAAAGTCGCTGAGATATAATGCCCTTGAATATGAAGGAAGTTCCCACAGGAATAAATGTTAAAGAATTATTTGTGGAAGTTTTGTAAGTTATGTGGAAGTTTAATACCATATAGATTAATATATGATGATTTTGGGCATATTTTTAATGCAGTTTGTGCATTAACTTGTTAGCGAAGGATTTTCCGCTGGAGTAAGATTGTCATAGTTCGTTGAAAATACATCAAGTGATTTACTGTTATAATTAACACGAGTTTTGAAAGAATTTGAGATAAGATTTTGAATGAAGGTTGCCGTCACAAATCATTATTAAAACCTTTATTAAACCAGATTGTGACATTAACATGTATAACTAACCTTCATTGGTCGATTATATTTAACACGATTATGAAAATTACCAAACGAATGAACATGTGGTCAATGTATTTATTAAATTAATAATTTAAACAATTTAAATGTTAATATTGTAAATAATTGCTGTAAATATTTTTGAAAATAATATGGAACGAGAGTGATGTTAAAGGCGTGCTTATAATATTTTTATTGTCTTTGACAAACATTATAAACAATTTCTAAATGTTATAAATAATTTATGTGATTTTGTTATAAACATTTAAGAGCTAATTAAACATTTGGATTGAACTTAACAAGTTTATGGAATTAACATAATGATCCAATAGGATGTGAGCAAAGTACTTGAAAGATTTGCGTAAATATAATGTGATCTGTCTTGTAGACAGATAAAAGTTTGAGAGAGTAGGCTGTATGTTACGTAACATAGCTCGTGAGAAGGGAATGCATTTGACCAGTATGCAACAGGTTCGAGGTTAGCTCGCAGCTGGGCCAACATCTGGTTCACAGAGAGTGAGGTCGTCCACACTCCGGCCTTGCGACTATAAATACCATTCTCATGTTTATTAAAAGGAAACCAAATGCTCTATATGTGTCACACCCTGACGTCCTTTTCCAATCCAATAGTGTTATGAATATTACGTTATTTGGAGCTCAAGGGAGCTAAAATGTTTTATATCATGTTGTATGATAATTTTTGCAAGTCCTACTGAGGACGTAGTCAGATTGACTTGGGCTACTGATAGCCACGTTTATTTTGTTGTGTTAGTAAAATCATGCCCTTTATTAGAAATAAAGATTTTGTACAGTTCAAAGTTCTCGTCTTCGTCTTGGCTCATTTTTAAATGTCATGGTGGAGGTTATTGTGTGAACAGACCTTTAGTGATCCTGTTGTCAACTCAAACCCCGAGATAATTAAGAGGTAAGTAACGGTAAGTATGAACCCCCGTCTATTTTGGTGTGTTCCACAATGATTTCCTGTGAACTTCTGTGCTCTTATCTCGATAGTATCTGTCAGTGCCATTTTCATTGATGTAGCTGAGCCGGTGCAATTGATAATTGGCAATCCGATTGAGGGGGCGGATATCTGACAGCCTACTATCCAGGTAAACGGGGACAGAAAGATTGGCGCCCAACGTGGGGATGAGTCAACAGAAAGATTGGCGCACCTAAAACGTTGGGGCTCGATTCAACATAACTGGATTACCAGGTTGAACGCCAAAAAGAGTGGCAAACCTAAAACGTAGGATTCGATTAGACTCAAATAAAGAGGTTGATTCTTTGTTAGATGTCTAGGCCAACTGTAGAATTTAAGAGTGTGATTATATAGGAATTAAATGTTGTATTGTGTTAGGAAAATTACACTCAGAAAGGATCAGATCTTATACAACTTGAGAAAGGTTAAATAGGCTGGAAACTTAGAAAAATCGCCTATAATCTGGAATCCTATTTTATTTGACCGGCTTATGACATTTTAGTCATATTAAAGATAAAATTAAATTATTTGGATTGTAAATGTAAATTATTTGTGTTAGGATATTTTAAAATGAGCCAAAGAAATTTGAACATGTGCTTGAGTTTGTTTCAACATGAAGTATCGTCGAAGGTTAATTATAAGGTAGTTATAAGTTAGATTTAGGACAGAAAATTGATCAAAATTATATATGGTGAAAAGTGTTGCTCAAATGTTGTTATTTTGCTCTTTTGATGTATGTCCCTACAGCAATCCATTTTTGAATAATATTGTAATGGCAGATGAAAGTTTGAAGAAAATGTTAGAGGAGATGTCTGCTAACATGAAGCAGATGATGGAGGAGAATGCTAGTAATTTGAATGCAAGAATGGAGGAGAATGCTAGTAATTTGAATAGTAGTATGAAGGAGATGGAAGCTAGGAATACTAGTCGAATGGAGGAGAATGCTAGTAATTTGAAAGCTAGCATGGGTGAAAGTTTGAAGGGTATTCAAACTAGTGCTGCTAATTTGGAGGATAATATGTCGCGTTTACAGATTAATACCCTAGGAATTGAGAATACTGTAAGTGACATGCGCACAGAGGTGTCTAATGTCCATAAAGATGTATCTAATGTGCATAAAAGTGTTGATGATGTTAAATTTGATGTGTCTAAGGTACAGAAAGACCTTACAATGTTAAATCTAGATGTAGCTAATGTCCGAGGGGATATTTCTTGTGCGAGAGCCGAAGTAGTTGTTGTCAAAAACGATGTAGCGACTGTCCAAGACAAGGTCGAGGAAGTCCAAAAAGAAATTCAAAAAGCTAGAACTGATGTATCTAATGTTCAGGTAGACATTAATAACATTCATGCGGATATAACTGAGGTGCAAAGTGACATAACTAAGATTCAGGTAGAGGTCAACACAGTTTTCGTAGATATTACTAAAGTCCAAACTGACGTAAATAAAGTCAGGGAAGAAATCGAAAACTCAAAAACTCTTTGTACGCGTAATATAACTGCATTAGCGACTAGGTTAGTCGATGAATCAGTTAGAACAACAACGTCTTTAGCAGAGTTGAAGTATGATGTAGAGGTCATGAGAACACAGGTATTAGACCACAATAGAGTATTAAAAGAGGATATCGAAGTAGACATAGCCGAAATGTTAACAGCAAACGTAGCGGTATGGAAAGACGAGTGGAATAAGTCAAGTGGGGAACATGTAACCCAAATTCAGGAAAGGATTGAAAGAAAACTTGCCAGTACGCAGATAGAAATTAACAATGAAGTAGTACAGATTAGGAAAGATTTAAGCGTCAGGATAAATTCGTTATCCGAAAAACAAGTTGACGATAGAACACAACTAGATCAGGATATGCAAACTTTAAAATCTACATTAGAGGAACAGATGCATAAAGTTGTCTCGGATGTAAATGAAACGACGAGTAAACTGAAAAATTTGAAGTTAGGAGAGGCTAGTTTAATGGAAAACTACAAAGAAGAGATTATCAAGAAAGTCTTAACAGAAATCACCGACAAGGATACAGAAGGCTTAGCTTGTGAATTGAATAGGAATTATGCTAGAAGACATAACCTAGAGCCAGAAGGAAGAGACGTGACTCCTGAAGAACGTGTATCCAGATTCAGAGAGGAGGATGACGAGAGGAATATGGAACCTGAGTGGAACTATCGAGATAGTGGGAAAAACTATCCGGATTCATATCCGAGGAACGTGACGGTCATTAGGAATTTCGAAGACAAGCCACAAAAATTCAGTAACACTGATAGTTTGACACCTATAGAGTATGTAAGGAATCTCAAAGATTATTTCATCGAAGCTCACATTCCCAGAGAGAGAGAGATGAAGATAGTAGAGAGATATCTGATTGGAGGACCCCTTGAATGGTTTCGCGCATTTATATACACATTCAGTAACCTTGACGAGTTTGCAGAGGCATTAATCAAACGATTTTGGTCTATAGAAGCGCAGAATTCGTTAAGAGCGGAGGTGTATTCAAGAAAATACTCAGGTACTCTTCCAACGAGGTACGCTGATTTCTTTACGAGTCAGTTGTCCCGCTTGAGATTTTTGCAACCCCCATTGTCCACGGAGCAACTAATAGATGCGATTTCTCGTATGCTGCCAGTTGAGGTGAGGAGACTTATAATTTCGTCCAACATCAGGGATTTATCCAGCATGGATGAATTACTGAGAAGGTTAGACTACACAAGTCCAATGCCTAACGTAGTCCAGAAAGGTCAAAGGCAGGAGTTTAAGGAAATCAATACGGTATACATGGACCAAGTCCAACAAACTGACAAGCCAGAGCAGGAGAAAACTGACAATGTAGGTCCTCACAGGAATAATCAGTTTAGAAATTACAGATCACAAGGTTACCGACCGTATCAGCAGAGAAGAGGTTGGAACTACAACCGAGGAAACTACAATGGAAGAGGCAGATATTACAACAATAATGGGTATAACCGTAACTATAATAGGAATAACCAAAATCAAAGTAGAAACCAGAATACTCAAAGTCAGGTTATGACACCCGATCAATATCAGCAAAGAGAAAAGGAAAGCCAGCAATACTTAAAAGAATTAAGGGATAAAGAAGCTGACAATCAAAAGAAAAGGCAGGATGTTGTAATCGATCCTGGGCCTTCTACGAGCCAACAGAATTTTGAGGTCGTGAACCCATGGGCCATCGGGTCCATGAAGGTCGAACCCATGTCCTTAAGGAAGAAATGAAAGAAACGTATAGTTTCCTAAAGGAACGGAGAGAGATTTTAAGCCAGGATTATAGCTTAACATTGTGCAAGCGACTAGGGACAGATGTTTCTTAAATGAGATCACCCCACTCGACATTCGAGAGAGGGCTGGTCACGAGTATTAATAACTGAATGGAAATTTCCACCGTGTTAGACAAGGAAGCCTGAATCGGAATTCGAGCTAACGTTGCTGGAAATTGACAACGTCGCTTATGCACCAGAAGAGGAATAATTAAAATTAACACGTTTACGAGCATAATAATGAGTAAACAAGCACAGTACAGTGAATCATTTTGAATGAGAGATTTTTCAGTAAAGAAAAACCATTTAAATATTGTGCAGAAAAAAACTGCCGACGTAAGACGACGTCATTGGGGAATTACCTAAGCCTCTGTGGAGGGGAGAGAGCAAAAGGAATGCAACACCCACACAATTGAGGACGAGAAATTAATTAATATCTCCGAATTGCACGATCGATTCTTAGGTGCAATAAGATCATTTGACATTGAGAAGACGAGCTTTCGGACGGTATAATTTTTATAGTTGTGGCACCATTATTTTAGAAGTTGACCACAGAAAAGGCTTGAGTCTTATTTTTTTGTAGTAAAATAGTATAAAGCTTCGGGCGTTACCAAGCCAACCATGCAGTTCCGATAGCCCGTGAGGGGCGTAAGGCTACATCACAGCACATGCAGTTTTACAACGAGCACTCCGTGAGCGGAGGTGCTGCATCAAAGTCTTCAAACGTATGAACCTCAGGGGAGGTCATACTGTGCAACAAGTATAAGCACCGAATGCAGTCTTGAACAGCCCGAGGGTGTTGCCACGCATCACGCAGTACGAATCCGTCCAGGAGGACGTGAAGTTATATCAGCACATGCAGTCATACGAGCATTCCGTGAGGGGAAGTGCTGCACCACGACGTAGAAGTAGTCATTCCGACAGTCCGTGAGGGGACGTAACTCTGCGTTACATCGAAAACAGCTACCAGTACTCCTTGAGGGGAGAAACGCTGTGTTACACCGCAGAAGTAAGATCCGATAGCCACAGGCGTCGCAGTATTAACGACTTGCTTGCCTCCATAGGAGTGGTCAAGACGAAATTTTAAAGTATCGCCGTAGTGAAATATTAGGAAAATCCTAATTATAGGATTTAGGCCCGACTGTATACAAGTTAAAGTGAAAATTCGTAAGATATAGTCAGAGCAGGCCGCGAACACCGGACTTAAAGGCGATAGGTCGTTAAATGTACGAACGAATAGATCATAACGTACGGAAGTATCGTACCAGACAGATAAACTGTTATTTAAATTAAAGAAACCTAAAAGGGAAGAACAGAATAATAAAACAGTTCAAATAAAGACGATAGGAGACTATAAACATTATCTCCAGAAAGCAGGCGAACAATTCTAATAGTACTAGAATCGAGAAGTGCTAGCTGCTATAAATCAAATCTATAGATCTTAGAGGAGACCTCGATCCGTATAGACTTTCGTTAGGATCGATAGACAGATCTACAGAGAAGCCGTTCAAGCTAGATCAATAGCCGGTTATCCAGGATAGGAGTAGCAGAATTGGACTCCAGGGAACAGTAGATGTTTCGGGACTTTCGCATTCTGCAGGATAGGAAGCCGACATCGAATAAATGTCACCCTTGGAAACGGGAATTTAAGAAGATCACGTGTGATAGGCTCAGAAATACGGCCTAGTGATCAAGAATTGTGAAGTGTAAAATAATCAAGATTGTGTGTTAAATTAATATTTTTAGTGTTTATTATGTGTTCCAAGGGAACACATCAGTATATAAAAATGTCGTCAATGTTAAGTGTTTTAAATGTATATCAAAAAGTGTTTTTAAGTAAGATGAATTCCTTTAATATGGAGTAAAAAGTCAAAGTGGGCCCAAAAATGCAGCACCGCACCAGATTAAAGATCATGGGATGATCTAGAAACATGTGAGTACTAAATTCATTCTATTTTGGTGTCAGAGATTAGTTGTGTACAAAACCACCGGAGTTTTTGAGTGAAAGGGATGTGTTTAAATAAATAAATACTGAATAATCAAGAACACGGTCTGAACAATAATAAAATAAATTGAGAAATTATAAATAATTGTGTAAAGAATAAATCCCGTAGAGGAAATATGTGAATAAAGGGTTAATGTATTTAACAAATGTCATAAGAGCAAGCGAAATATCATTAATTATCATGAAAGATATTGAAATAAAGTAAAATTGAGATATGAAAGAAATAGCTTCTGAGCTTATATAAAGAATAAAGATAATAATAATAATTAAATATGGAAATGTTAAATAAAAATCAAATAAATTGATATGAATATAAGAACGTTAAGCCTTAACGTATGTGTAAGATATGATGTTCAATGGAATATTTTAAAACAGGGAGCGATTTATCGACAACGGAAGGATTAAATTGTGAATTAAAATAATATGAATTGTTACTAAAGAGATTTTATCAGTTCTTGGGAAGACATTTTCGGCTTAAAATAATGCATAGCGCATAATGAGCGCAAATATAATATTAAAGTGTCACGCTAGGAACGCGTAGTGGTTGAAATACTTGGTACATTACTTATGGAGGGTAGTTGATTGCAGTGAATTGATAATTGTATAAGTCCTCTATTTGTGACATGGTATCACGAGGCATTGTGTATGTATTTAAAAAGGGAGCTAATATATGGTATTATTGAGCGTATGTCATTGGGCCACGGCCGACTCTAAATCGCATTTTGTATAAGTCCTCTGTACGGGATTGGTTCCCGAGGCACATGAAGAGATTCGAATGCAGGATCTTCTTCTTTTGATAAAAGCCCCTTAAATTCTCCGTCGTCGTATGTGTATTAATCTTCCCAATCAACGAGGACCCTCTCATAATTAATAAATGCCAAGGATACGAAAATGGTCTGTGAACCAAAGAATAGTTGTTTGAATGTATACGGTACAATAAAGCCCGGTCTCCCCAGAACTGGATATAATGGGAAGGTTTGTTTTGAAAGCCATGGAAATAGCTACTAACGTTGGGTCAGACAGGTAGTCGCCGTCACCCTAACGTGTCATAAATCGCACCCCAAGTAGTAGAGTCTAGCTTTCTTAAAGCGAGAAGGAACAGAGACAGTCTCGTAAGCTGTTGTAAAAGAGAAATGAATACACCAGGAGTGTTTAAAGTTGTTAACGACCCGGGCGTTGAACCGAGGTCCTTATAGATGGATATTTCGTTTGCCGGTTCAGATCGTAGTTTCTTATATGGTAATGGTCTATTAAGACATAAGAGATAAATAACAATCCCTATTGTAATGATGTAAAGACGTGGGATTCCACGAGTTGATTGAAGGCAACTGAGTTCGGGAGTAACTATAGTTTTTTGACTGTGTCAAGTACCTTCACGCTCTGGAGTACACAATTGATTTTCTGATTACCTTAATATATTTGTGAAATAAAGAGAGATGATAACAACTGAATGTGTGGACATGCCCAAAAATATTGAGTTAGATAATTAACATAGATTTTAAATATAATTATATATTTGTTTTTGAGAAATAAGAAAATATAAAAGATAGTGTTTGAGGTGTATAAGAATGACACCTTAATAATGTAAATGCAAGGAGCCAACGAGCTCGGAGTTATGTAAACTTAATGTTAGTGCTTTATGGAAGTGAGACTAAGTAAGAATTGTTGGTTTATGTGGAAACCACAGGTTTTGAATACAATATTTGTTTATATTTGTGATCCCTTGTTCATTTGGAACAAGCAGTTGATTGTTGGGTCAGTAATTAAATTGTTAAAATGTTTGTAGTGCCATTAATTTTATTAATTAAATGTATTTAAATAGGAGTTGATTTTGTTGTTATTTTTGCAAGTGTATCCTCTAATTAATCCAAAATATGTGAGTCACAGAGTGGGGGAACTTACCGCTGCCCCGAAATCCCGAATTGAGCTACGCTGGTATACTGTGATTGGCATATTTCTTGCTAAATGGGCACATGGGGATATATAAATAATGTGCTGGATTAATAACTAGAGGAACACTTAAGTCGGTCATATCATGTAAAATTAAAGGAATGATAGGAGTAGCTACAACGTAAAATATTAACTGATCGCATGGGTCCCTGGAAACTCATACCGAGCAGCCCTGAATTATTATATTATAAACCCCCTAGCAAACGTAGAAATGGCGCCCAACGCAGGGCTGAGTTTTCCTAGGGAAAACCCGAGTTTTCTCGAAAAATCAAAATTTTCATTTTTGAAAAAAAAATGGTTTTTCGAAAATTTTGAATTTTAAATACTTCCATAAAGGTTTATGAAATTGAATAAAATAGTAAAAGGGTACGTTGTAAGTGAATACCCGTACGAAAGTAATATGTTAAAGAAATTGGGACACACTAATTCAGAGTATCATCTCTCAAACATGTACTAGTGTGGTGGCATTAGAGGCCCACTGTATTTTAATATGATGTTGTTAAGTGAAGAGAGGCGGAGGCTCTCTGAGAATGTAAGGGCCGAGAGCCCAGATAAAGGTAAAACTACAGGTGAGAAAGAGTACCCAACTAAAGAAATTATAAATGTTTCTGTAGAAAGCATGCGTGCACCTGGAGACATAGTTACACGAAGAGAAGGTAACATGTCTGCAGACAAAAGGGTAATAAATGTTGAGCCTTTAGAGCTCGGAAAAGAAAAGGAAATTTGTAAACCAATTCCAAGGGAAAATGTAATGGATATTGATAAGAATAAGGATAATGCAAAGTCTCACGTAGTAATACCGGTTCAGGTAGACTCAGAAAACGAAGGGGAAAAGAGCGATAGTACTGACGTGCAGGATCAGGAAAAGGTAGAAATGGCGGAATGGGATGAAATAAAGAAATTCTTGGATATAATTCGTGAAACGGATAATAAGTATCATAGGATGAGAAATGAACTTTGGAATTTAAAGGATTTCGACTCAAGAAAGAAGGAAGGCATTGAGGAACAGAGAGAAAGTATTTCTAAGGAAATAAAGAAGATAGGTGAACTTTGGGATAGGATAAGTATAAATGACTATGAGATACCCAAACAGGAACTAGAGGAATTGTACAAAGAAATCCCTAATGTAAAGGAGTCATTTAGGGAAACGAAGAAGAAATTTGTAGAACGTATGGTGAAAGAAGGAAAAATCGAATTAGTTTCATGGGAACAGATAGAAAGTTTCGTGGATGAAAGTATGGAAATAAAGAGACAATGGTCGGAGATACAGGATAAATGGGATAAGATTTGGTGGAAGACCGATTATAAAGAGCACGAAAGGCTGAAATATGTAAAGGAACAAAGGGATTATCTGGTAAAGGAAATGAGAAAAATGCACTGTTTCAGAATGAGCATGTATGACGGATATGAGATAATAACTATTCAGGAGTTAGCTGAATTGAGGAAAGTCAAGATTCCAGAATATACAAAGATATTAGAGGCCGCCCAGAAGCAATATGATGAATATATATTAGCAGAGGACCTCAAAGCAAAAGAAATGGCTATCCCAGTCATAAATGAAACAGCTGTCCAGACGGAAGTTGAAAAACAAGCTGAAATTGAAGAAGAAAAGGAAATCACGGTGCCAGAGGAGCCCAAAGTTGAGATTAAAGAAGAAAAACAAGAAATAGAAATCATCATGACTCCAGTGGAAATTGAAGAAAACTTGGAGATCCTTCTAGAGAAACAAATGGAAATTCAGGAAGAAATCGTAAGTCCAGAACAGGAGGATAGCCAAAATGAAAAGGAGCTCCAAACTGAAGAGACTCATTTTTATGAAAAGGTCGAGCTGGAAGAGCAAGATATAATCTCGGAACAGGAGATACTAAAGGAATTGATAGTTGAAGAAACGGAAATGATAATTCCAGAAGAAATAGAGAAATTAGATGAAACAAATATAGAAAATATCAATGAAGCATCGATGGAAACAGAGGTTCAAGAATTCACAGGAATTGAAAAAGAAAACTCCGAAGAAAAGAAGGAAAGTGAAAAAGAAAACACAGAAGACATTCAGGAGGACCAGGAAGATGAAAGGGCATTAGAAGAAGAAGAAGGAAAATTGAAAGCTCAGATCCTTGAGTTAATGATCAAATGTCAGAATTGTCAAAGAAAGAAAAGAGAAAGGAAAACAGATGCAAACAAGAGCCAAGAAACCCTAAAGGAAAAGGATGAGATTGTTGGAAACAATGAAAAAATGAGAGGAGACGTCTCTGAAGAAAATCAATACAGAAGAAAACCTTCATTGATAGTTGGTGTACCAGGAAATGGATACCCCATGGAAACAAGGAAAGGAGGTGAAATAACAAACGATGCCTTGGAGAAAGAGGATGCCCAGGCATATTTCAGCTGGAAGCATCGTAAGAAGAAAGGGAAGGATAAAAAGAAGAGAAAGAAAAGAGATTTGGAAAATCTAAAGAATTGGAAGAGTAGGAAAAAGAAATACTCTTGGAAAATGCCATCTCGATACGAGGTGAAGGAAAAGGATTATCCCATTGGAACAAACGGGTAAAGATATTTGCAACCGTCAAAGAATATGAGAAATAAATATAATATTTGTTGAAATACCATCTCAAAGAGAGATGAGGAATAGGGAAGAGAACCAGAAAGAGTCAGGTGAGGTCAGACTGAGCTCTTAAAAATTTTAAATGAAGTGTAACAGACTTGAAGTCTGTGAACCGTAATGAATTAAGTTACGGGTAAAGCTAATTGCACCCGCAAGATAATTAACATAAAGTCATTTAAGTTGAAAATATGTGACGAATAAAGAACAGACCGACTTGAAGTCTGTCCTGAGAAAAGAAGAAAGGAAACCAAGTGTTGACTCGAGTTTGGAGAAGCATGCGCCAGACGAGGGTAGAGAGTTGTAAACATCGAACGTGACAAGAGATTTATGGCCTGAGTGGAGTCGACCACTAGGGAATAAATGAATGAATGGGAACTCTTGAAGACCCAACCTAAATACAGACCAGAAAGGAGAGGAACTTTAAAGAAGTAATTGATTTTATTGAAAAGGAAAATTTTAATGTAATAAAGGAGAAAGAAAGGGTAAAGATAGAGTATACCCAACCTACATAATTAGTGGAAGGAACTTTAAAAGAAGTAAAAACAACAGTAAATACGGATGACATTATGATGGATTCGACGAATAAAGAAATACAAATTAAATTGAAATAAATTTCCTCAAGAATTTTCGAAAATTTATTTACCTAAGGAGGGGAGAGATGAACCCATGGGCCATCGGGTCCATGAAGGTCGAACCCATGTCCTTAAGGAAGAAATGAAAGAAACGTATAGTTTCCTAAAGGAACGGAGAGAGATTTTAAGCCAGGATTATAGCTTAACATTGTGCAAGCGACTAGGGACAGATGTTTCTTAAATGAGATCACCCCACTCGACATTCGAGAGAGGGCTGGTCACGAGTATTAATAACTGAATGGAAATTTCCACCGTGTTAGACAAGGAAGCCTGAATCGGAATTCGAGCTAACGTTGCTGGAAATTGACAACGTCGCTTATGCACCAGAAGAGGAATAATTAAAATTAACACGTTTACGAGCATAATAATGAGTAAACAAGCACAGTACAGTGAATCATTTTGAATGAGAGATTTTTCAGTAAAGAAAAACCATTTAAATATTGTGCAGAAAAAAACTGCCGACGTAAGACGACGTCATTGGGGAATTACCTAAGCCTCTGTGGAGGGGAGAGAGCAAAAGGAATGCAACACCCACACAATTGAGGACGAGAAATTAATTAATATCTCCGAATTGCACGATCGATTCTTAGGTGCAATAAGATCATTTGACATTGAGAAGACGAGCTTTCGGACGGTATAATTTTTATAGTTGTGGCACCATTATTTTAGAAGTTGACCACAGAAAAGGCTTGAGTCTTATTTTTTTGTAGTAAAATAGTATAAAGCTTCGGGCGTTACCAAGCCAACCATGCAGTTCCGATAGCCCGTGAGGGGCGTAAGGCTACATCACAGCACATGCAGTTTTACAACGAGCACTCCGTGAGCGGAGGTGCTGCATCAAAGTCTTCAAACGTATGAACCTCAGGGGAGGTCATACTGTGCAACAAGTATAAGCACCGAATGCAGTCTTGAACAGCCCGAGGGTGTTGCCACGCATCACGCAGTACGAATCCGTCCAGGAGGACGTGAAGTTATATCAGCACATGCAGTCATACGAGCATTCCGTGAGGGGAAGTGCTGCACCACGACGTAGAAGTAGTCATTCCGACAGTCCGTGAGGGGACGTAACTCTGCGTTACATCGAAAACAGCTACCAGTACTCCTTGAGGGGAGAAACGCTGTGTTACACCGCAGAAGTAAGATCCGATAGCCACAGGCGTCGCAGTATTAACGACTTGCTTGCCTCCATAGGAGTGGTCAAGACGAAATTTTAAAGTATCGCCGTAGTGAAATATTAGGAAAATCCTAATTATAGGATTTAGGCCCGACTGTATACAAGTTAAAGTGAAAATTCGTAAGATATAGTCAGAGCAGGCCGCGAACACCGGACTTAAAGGCGATAGGTCGTTAAATGTACGAACGAATAGATCATAACGTACGGAAGTATCGTACCAGACAGATAAACTGTTATTTAAATTAAAGAAACCTAAAAGGGAAGAACAGAATAATAAAACAGTTCAAATAAAGACGATAGGAGACTATAAACATTATCTCCAGAAAGCAGGCGAACAATTCTAATAGTACTAGAATCGAGAAGTGCTAGCTGCTATAAATCAAATCTATAGATCTTAGAGGAGACCTCGATCCGTATAGACTTTCGTTAGGATCGATAGACAGATCTACAGAGAAGCCGTTCAAGCTAGATCAATAGCCGGTTATCCAGGATAGGAGTAGCAGAATTGGACTCCAGGGAACAGTAGATGTTTCGGGACTTTCGCATTCTGCAGGATAGGAAGCCGACATCGAATAAATGTCACCCTTGGAAACGGGAATTTAAGAAGATCACGTGTGATAGGCTCAGAAATACGGCCTAGTGATCAAGAATTGTGAAGTGTAAAATAATCAAGATTGTGTGTTAAATTAATATTTTTAGTGTTTATTATGTGTTCCAAGGGAACACATCAGTATATAAAAATGTCGTCAATGTTAAGTGTTTTAAATGTATATCAAAAAGTGTTTTTAAGTAAGATGAATTCCTTTAATATGGAGTAAAAAGTCAAAGTGGGCCCAAAAATGCAGCACCGCACCAGATTAAAGATCATGGGATGATCTAGAAACATGTGAGTACTAAATTCATTCTATTTTGGTGTCAGAGATTAGTTGTGTACAAAACCACCGGAGTTTTTGAGTGAAAGGGATGTGTTTAAATAAATAAATACTGAATAATCAAGAACACGGTCTGAACAATAATAAAATAAATTGAGAAATTATAAATAATTGTGTAAAGAATAAATCCCGTAGAGGAAATATGTGAATAAAGGGTTAATGTATTTAACAAATGTCATAAGAGCAAGCGAAATATCATTAATTATCATGAAAGATATTGAAATAAAGTAAAATTGAGATATGAAAGAAATAGCTTCTGAGCTTATATAAAGAATAAAGATAATAATAATAATTAAATATGGAAATGTTAAATAAAAATCAAATAAATTGATATGAATATAAGAACGTTAAGCCTTAACGTATGTGTAAGATATGATGTTCAATGGAATATTTTAAAACAGGGAGCGATTTATCGACAACGGAAGGATTAAATTGTGAATTAAAATAATATGAATTGTTACTAAAGAGATTTTATCAGTTCTTGGGAAGACATTTTCGGCTTAAAATAATGCATAGCGCATAATGAGCGCAAATATAATATTAAAGTGTCACGCTAGGAACGCGTAGTGGTTGAAATACTTGGTACATTACTTATGGAGGGTAGTTGATTGCAGTGAATTGATAATTGTATAAGTCCTCTATTTGTGACATGGTATCACGAGGCATTGTGTATGTATTTAAAAAGGGAGCTAATATATGGTATTATTGAGCGTATGTCATTGGGCCACGGCCGACTCTAAATCGCATTTTGTATAAGTCCTCTGTACGGGATTGGTTCCCGAGGCACATGAAGAGATTCGAATGCAGGATCTTCTTATGATAAAAGCCCCTTAAATTCTCCGTCGTCGTATGTGTATTAATCTTCCCAATCAACGAGGACCCTCTCATAATTAATAAATGCCAAGGATACGAAAATGGTCTGTGAACCAAAGAATAGTTGTTTGAATGTATACGGTACAATAAAGCCCGGTCTCCCCAGAACTGGATATAATGGGAAGGTTTGTTTTGAAAGCCATGGAAATAGCTACTAACGTTGGGTCAGACAGGTAGTCGCCGTCACCCTAACGTGTCATAAATCGCACCCCAAGTAGTAGAGTCTAGCTTTCTTAAAGCGAGAAGGAACAGAGACAGTCTCGTAAGCTGTTGTAAAAGAGAAATGAATACACCAGGAGTGTTTAAAGTTGTTAACGACCCGGGCGTTGAACCGAGGTCCTTATAGATGGATATTTCGTTTGCCGGTTCAGATCGTAGTTTCTTATATGGTAATGGTCTATTAAGACATAAGAGATAAATAACAATCCCTATTGTAATGATGTAAAGACGTGGGATTCCACGAGTTGATTGAAGGCAACTGAGTTCGGGAGTAACTATAGTTTTTTGACTGCGTCAAGTACCTTCACGCTCTGGAGTACACAATTGATTTTCTGATTACCTTAATATATTTGTGAAATAAAGAGAGATGATAACAACTGAATGTGTGGACATGCCCAAAAATATTGAGTTAGATAATTAACATAGATTTTAAATATAATTATATATTTGTTTTTGAGAAATAAGAAAATATAAAAGATAGTGTTTGAGGTGTATAAGAATGACACCTTAATAATGTAAATGCAAGGAGCCAACGAGCTCGGAGTTATGTAAACTTAATGTTAGTGCTTTATGGAAGTGAGACTAAGTAAGAATTGTTGGTTTATGTGGAAACCACAGGTTTTGAATACAATATTTGTTTATATTTGTGATCCCTTGTTCATTTGGAACAAGCAGTTGATTGTTGGGTCAGTAATTAAATTGTTAAAATGTTTGTAGTGCCATTAATTTTATTAATTAAATGTATTTAAATAGGAGTTGATTTTGTTGTTATTTTTGCAAGTGTATCCTCTAATTAATCCAAAATATGTGAGTCACAGAGTGGGGGAACTTACCGCTGCCCCGAAATCCCGAATTGAGCTACGCTGGTATACTGTGATTGGCATATTTCTTGCTAAATGGGCACAGTCGGTAACACAAAAAAAAAAACGCCGATTTCTCAACGTCAGTGAGAACCTGTAAATACATTGCCACACCACACCTGATTACGATTAATGAGATATACGAAGTTACCGATGAAGATTTACTAGAAGAGAGGGGTATTGTTAAAGAGGAAAGACCATGTGCATTACCAATTATTGCTGTACGGATAGATGGACAGCAGTACAAAGCCCTGATGGATACTGGTGCTATTATTTCCATCATTTCAGAGGAATGTTATCAAAGTCTGCTAAGAGGAGAGAACATGACAGTTCTACCTGTTTCTACCGTCAAAGTGAGAGGGATATTCCAAGATAAGGCAGTGAAATGCAAGATTCAAGTGTTATTGAACTTTGAGATCAATGGAAGGAATTATGAACAGATCTTCATTGTGGTGAGCAAGATCAATTTTGATATGGTGCTTGGAATCGATTTTATATCGAAGGTCGGAGCTATTATTGACATGAAGAACAGAAGTATTAGCTTTAATGATGGGTACATAATCACAGAAGAGATAGAAGAACAGGACGTGAAAAACAGTCTGGAAATAGACCTTAGGGAAGAAATTTTGAATACAATCATTAATGAAGTGGAAAATTTAGAAGAAATACCCAGTAGAAAAACTGAAGGATTTGAAGAAATTCAGGGGGAATTTGAGGATCTGATAAAGGAATTCCAAGATATTTTCGATGAAAAGCCTGGATTGATTAAGGATTATAAGTACAAGATAAGGCTGACAGATGAAACCCCTTACCAGAAAAGAATATACCCCATTCCTGAGAAATACTATCAAGAAGTACGAGGGTTAATCAGAAAAATGGAGGTAGACGGGATTATTAGAAAACAGGCGTCGTCTTATATAAACCCCATCACAGCAGTAAAGAAAAGTAATGGTCAAATACGTCTTTGTCTCGATGCCAGGACCATCAACTTGAAGATTCATCCAGAAAATGACAGACCACCCAAGATTAGAGATCTGCTTCGGAAATTCAAAGGAAGAGCATGTTTCAGCGTTCTTGACTTGACGTCTTCATTTTATCAAGTTCAACTAGAAGAGGATAGTATGCAGTACACTGGATTCCTATTTGACCAGACGTCATGGGTCTTTGCCAGAATGCCTTTTGGAATGGTTAACAGTGGACCAGCACTTATTCGAGCACTTGATAGTAAGCTCACTGACGAAGTGAAAGAAAATGTAATCTGCTACATTGACGATTTAATCGTATCTTCACCCAGCGCCGAAGAACATTTAGTGCACTTGAGAAAGTTGTTCGAGAATTTAATGGAGGCCAACATCAAGGTGAACTATGGAAAATGTCAATTCTTGAAGAAGGAGATAAATTATTTGGGGCATACTATTGATAAAGACGGATATCATCCAAACATGAAAAAAGTAGATGCGATCACGAGATTTCCAAAGCCAACTAAGGTAAAACAAGTCAGAGAATTTGTAGGTGCATGCCAATTTATTAGCAGCCACTGTCCAAGATACTCGGAAATTATGGCTCCTCTGTATGACTTACTCAAGAAGAACAACAGATGGAAATGGAGTACCGCTGCAGACGAGGCTTTTGAGAAAGCAAAAGAAATGCTCAGAAATAATGTGAAACTGGAGTACCCAGACTTTGAAAAGGTGTTCTATATTGAGTCTGATGCATCAAGAATAGGCATTAGTGCAGTCTTATACCAGAAAGACGAGGCAGGCAACAAGCACTACATTGCGTTCACTAGTCGGAAGTTGAAAAAGCACGAGGAAAACTACTTCACGACAGAGCTTGAAGCGTTAGCTTTTGTGACAGCTTTACAAGCCTGGAAGAAAATCCTGCTGGGACATAAGGTCATCATTATTACTGACCATAAAGCACTACAGTTTATGTTGCAAACTGACATGTCAAGTGATAGACTGACACATTGGGCTTTGTTCACCCAACAGTTTAACGCTACTATCGTCCACCAGCCTGGGAAAGATAACTTACTGGCTGATGCTCTATCACGTAACCCTATTAAAAATGTGCAGATACACCATGTACAATTGGAGCAAGAAGATGAAGAAACCGTTAGGAGGTTAGCCCGAATCGGTGTGTCACAGAAGAGACACGCTCCAATAAGGAAAATGTACAGGTTCCTCAAGGGTTACATGGACAATACAGATGTTGACTATGAGGCTACACGGAGAAATTCACGACACTTTGTCTTGAGTGGAGACATTGTATGCAAGTATGCTGACCCTGCGCATACAAAACTCCGAATAGTCGTGCCACCTAAACTTATTGTCAATTTAGTGTGGGTAGCTCATCACGCAACTGGACATGCCGGTTTAGATAAAACTCTTAATACACTTAAAGAGAGATTTATCTGGACTAACATGCGTTCCAGTATTGCCAAGGTCATTAGATCCTGTGACAAGTGTCAAAGAGCAAAGTATGCTTCTGCTTTACTAAAGGGAGAACCGAAGGCGATGATTCCTTCTAAGCCAAACGAACTCATGGCGACGGATATATTTGGCCCCTGTCCGAAGGGATACCAGGGTAACCAGTACTTGTTGGTGACCGTGGATGTTTTCTCAAAATTTGTTACAACGAGTCCCATGCAGAAAGCTAACACGAGGAACGTAGTAAGCAGACTGGAAAATGCTGTATTTCCTAAAGCTGGTATACCGGAATATCTACTGTCAGATCATGGAACGCAGTTTACGTCCGTGGAATTTGCAGCGGATATGGAAAGGCTTGGCATTAAGCACTTATTTTCAAGCGTGCGTTGCCCTGAATCGAATTCCTCAGAAAGATATATGGCTGAATTTTCGAAATTCTGTCGAATTTTCTGTCCAAATGATCATTCTGGTTGGGTGAGATTTGTACCCCTTATTGAGGAATGTCTGAACTCTACAGTGCAGGAGAGCACAGGAGAAGTGCCAATGCGACTTCATTTAGGAAGAAACCCAGAAAGGCCGTGGGATAATCTTTTCAACCACATACCGAGAGATCCCGACATAGGAAGGCAGCAGAGGATTGACAAGGCAAAGGAACAACTCCAGAAAGCAGCAGAGAAACGATTAAAGAGAGTAGCTGGAAAACGTTTTGGTACACCCTTTCAAGTTGGAAATCTTGTATTATTACGCAGACCTGTCAAGGCTGATATGTCCAAGAAAATCTACCCCAAATTTGGATTAGTGTTCCTGGGGCCGTTTAGGATTACGAACGCTTATGGAAACAACTGTTATGAACTCTACGATGATGAGAATAATGTCGTTTACGGCAAGTTCAATGCTGGAAATTTAAAAAGATACTATCCTAGAGTAAGCCAGTAATAATTCAATTTCGTGTTCAAGAGAGTTGAGATACTTGTAACATTGAGTTTAAAAACAATTTGCAACTGTTTTTAAAACATGGTGGGAGGAGAATGCCCCCGTAATTGAATTATGTAGAGACCACGGTGGCTATATTTGAAATTATAATTAGAGTTATGGTTATCATAGTTATGACGTGGGTAGTCATGACGTAAGAACGGATGACGTAAATGTCATGCCAGCAGGCTACTTGAGCTGAGATTCTCAGTGACGTCATGCATTTTGTCGAGAATGTTCCAAGATGTACGACGCAGTCGCAGGAAACGAGGAATTCTGCTGAGGAAGAAACTATGCTATTGGAGGAGAGGCATGAACCAATCAACGATAGTTTAAAGGAAGACGGAGATTGCTAAAACTATGGTATTTTTATTACTTTTGGAATGCAGAATTGTGGAAATCCATTTGCAGTAGAAGCATTGATTTGGAATTTTGGTGAAATTTATTTTCAGTTTTTGAATTTTGAAAATCCGTCATGTATTAACGAAGTTGGAACTTCTAGCGATGACGTAGTATCACGCTTTGGAAGGGATGGTAACGCCCCTCGTGAAGTTAATAAAAGGGCTTGCGCAGAAGAGAGGAGTCTCCTTTCGTTCTCTGATCATTCTGAGATCTCATTCTCAGAGCATCGAAGTCTATTGTGAAAGTTCTTTTCTTATACATTCATTATAGTGAGACGTCGAAGTGAACAGCAGTGAAAAGAATCGTCTTTATAACGCGTGGCGAGGCCATTATATTAACGAGATCCAAGTCAAACTAGGTGAAGTTGAAACGGACCTTAGAAAGCTTCTACAAGTTTAGCTTCGAACAGTTAGCGTTCACCGATAAGCTAATTGTATTGTGCAGTGCTACATGCAGTTATAGAGAAAAGCAGAACAATTTCGACCGATTAGTTCGAAAGAGATTAGCAGTTTTATACGACTGAGAAAAGTGATTATCTCGCCACAAGAGAAGCACTTTTGTATAGCCAGAATCAACGCAACGGCTGACGCTGCGAGTGGAATAGAAAGACTTCAGATTGCTTGGTTACAAAACAATACAGTATAATGGAGCAATTGAATACGGCAGTTTGTTCTTCTAACTCTACAACCGAAGAGCAGATGGAAGGCTAAGGAGCTTATTGCAATTGGGACATACTTCAACGGAGTAAGATAGCGACATGGAACTTCGCTAATTGCTATTCCATACAAGCGAACATGCGGTGAATACCATCTACACCCATGTTTCGTAATTAAAGGCTGAATACCATCGAACAGCCATAGAAACAATTTCATACTCTGAATATGAATAATTTCTTCGGAAATTTCTACAAAACTTCATGGCGATTGTCTACTGGAACTTCAGGGAATTTTTCAAGAGAGGTCAGGGTGGACCCGACTCACAAAGAAGATTATTGCCGGAAGGATGTCTATTCGTCTTCGAGGAGCAGAGCGATTCACGGAGAAGGAAGCAGTTCGATTCTCCGAGGGTGCTATTTCCTATTTCGAGGATGGAG
The DNA here is from genome assembly GCA_946902985.2 of Meconema thalassinum. Taxonomy (NCBI): domain Eukaryota; kingdom Metazoa; phylum Arthropoda; class Insecta; order Orthoptera; family Tettigoniidae; genus Meconema; species Meconema thalassinum. The sequence continues at coordinate 2,125,565,834 of OX336388.2, forward strand.
CTCAACTTTAACGTGGTGAAATGGATCCATCAGCAGTCTTCTTTGGGGAATTTTCCTCTGGAACGTCAATCGGCAGATAAGGTAGTCGTGAACGTTTATTGTATTTGAGTATATTAATGATGTTTGAGCAACCATTTTTCCCATATTTTTATCCTCATGTATTTTTGCCCTATTTTCTTGTTGAGATTCTTATTCTCAGTACACTTTGATGAGTTTTGCAATTTTTCGACGATTTATTAAGACATTGTTTTGTCATGGCATAGTTAATGATTTTGAATCAGTTGAGACTGATATTTAGATTTTTCAGTAATATATTTTTGTAGTCACGATTTGACTGTAAGTTAATGATTTTTATGACAGATTTAAATTCAGACAGCGTGTCACTTTATTAAAGTAATTCTACCCCAGTTTAATTACTTTGACCAATTTTCTGTCATCATCAAGAAGGAAGAACATTTAAATGATTTTAGAGCGTTAAAATCTCTTACGTTGTCGACGATCTTGGAAATACTAGTCGTTATTTGTATTGATTGCAACACAGACATTTATCGTCAGTTATGAATGAGCATTGCATTATAGACACTTTTGTGAAAGAGTAACTTTAATAATGAATTATTGAATGCATTACTTTTGTTAGGAGTTTTTCTCAATTAGAGAATTATAGAACAATGTTTGCTTTCCCCAGTCTAATTGGATTCTATTCGACTACTTTACATTTTAGTCGCACTTTATTTGAAGATAGTATTTTTATACTACAATTTTCATTTAAGATGTTAATCTTAAAATTTGATAGACCAGACAGGCGTATATAAGCGTATTCACTATTAAATTTGTTTGTGATTGGCAAGTTTTGACTTCATTTCGGTTCATGAATGAAATCCACGAAGGTTAAATAGAAAAACAGTTTTGAAACAATTAATGATTATAAAAAATTTTAAGTGGAACTATGAATGTATAATCGCTAGTGCAGCGCGTGTTGAAAGTCGCTGAGATATAATGCCCTTGAATATGAAGGAAGTTCCCACAGGAATAAATGTTAAAGGATTATTTGTGGAAGTTTTGTAAGTTATGTGGAAGTTTAATACCATATAGATTAATATATGATGATTTGGGCATATTTTTAATGCAGTTTGTGCATTAACTTGTTAGCGAAGGATTTTCCGCTGGAGTAAGATTGTCATAGTTCGTTGAAAATACATCAAGTGATTTACTGTTATAATTAACACGAGTTTTGAAAGAATTTGAGATAAGATTTTGAATGAAGGTTGCCGTCACAAATCATTATTAAAACCTTTATTAAACCAGATTGTGACATTAACATGTATAACTAACCTTCATTGGTCGATTATATTTAACACGATTATGAAAATTACCAAACGAATGAACATGTGGTCAATGTATTTATTAAATTAATAATTTAAACAATTTAAATGTTAATATTGTAAATAATTGCTGTAAATATTTTTGAAAATAATATGGAACGAGAGTGATGTTAAAGGCGTGCTTATAATATTTTTATTGTCTTTGACAAACATTATAAACAATTTCTAATTGTTATAAATAATTTATGTGATTTTGTTATAAACATTTAAGAGCTAATTAAACATTTGGATTGAACTTAACAAGTTTATGGAATTAACATAATGATCCAATAGGATGTGAGCAAAGTACTTGAAAGATTTGCGTAAATATAATGTGATCTGTCTTGTAGACAGATAAAAGTTTGAGAGAGTAGGCTGTATGTTACGTAACATAGCTCGTGAGAAGGGAATGCATTTGACCAGTATGCAACAGGTTCGAGGTTAGCTCGCAGCTGGGCCAACATCTGGTTCACAGAGAGTGAGGTCGTCCACACTCCGGCCTTGCGACTATAAATACCATTCTCATGTTTATTAAAAGGAAACCAAATGCTCTATATGTGTCACACCCTGACGTCCTTTTCCAATCCAATAGTGTTATGAATATTACGTTATTTGGAGCTCAAGGGAGCTAAAATGTTTTATATCATGTTGTATGATAATTTTTGCAAGTCCTACTGAGGACGTAGTCAGATTGACTTGGGCTACTGATAGCCACGTTTATTTTGTTGTGTTAGTAAAATCATGCCCTTTATTAGAAATAAAGATTTTGTACAGTTCAAAGTTCTCGTCTTCGTCTTGGCTCATTTTTAAATGTCATGGTGGAGGTTATTGTGTGAACAGACCTTTAGTGATCCTGTTGTCAACTCAAACCCCGAGATAATTAAGAGGTAAGTAACGGTAAGTATGAACCCCCGTCTATTTTGGTGTGTTCCACAATGATTTCCTGTGAACTTCTGTGCTCTTATCTCGATAGTATCTGTCAGTGCCATTTTCATTGATGTAGCTGAGCCGGTGCAATTGATAATTGGCAATCCGATTGAGGGGGCGGATATCTGACAGCCTACTATCCAGGTAAACGGGGACAGTACCATAGTAAAACGATTATGCGTTCTTTATGTTTCTTGTCTATAATTACTACAACTTGATTTTGATTTTCATTTATTTATTTATTTATTTATTTATTTAGCGTATGGCTTATACAGACATTATCAGTAATAGGCCTATACATATATATGGAATCATATTATTATTATTATTATTATTACTATTATTATTATTATTATTATTACTATTATTATTATTATTATTATTATTATTATTATTATTATTATTATTATTATTATTATTATTATTATTGTTATTATCGTGTTTCATGTGTAATGCCCTACAAAGTAATTTGTGAACACAACTGAACATCTAGATTTTCAATCCAGCGTACAGCATCTGGAGTTACCAACAGGAAGTCCGCTTCATCACCGTGGTAAGCTCGAATCTGTCATTCTCTGACAATGTGATGAATAGTCTGGTGTGGAGCTCCGCAGTCACAGTCTGGATTAGGTAACTTCTTCCACTTGTGAAGAGCGTCTCTGCACCGACCATGTCCTGTTCTGATTCTGTTCAGGGCAGTCCAGGTCTTGCGTGATAGGCGGAATCCACTTGGAAATCTGGAACCTGAGATGAAAGTATGCAGGTGCATATCTGTTACTGCTTCCCACCGACCTTTCCGTTCATCAAGAGATTTAGAATCCTTAGCATCCATGTCAGCAGCATCACGCAGAGTTGGATGGTGTCTTTTAAGATTGAAAAGTAGCAGGTTATTATGCACGGGTAGACTAGGATTCCTGGAGATCTTGTGGAATTCCATCATAAGGGCATTCGATCGGCGTAGATCAGGTTGCATTATACCGGTTAGCAGTGGAAGCCAATGAACTGGAGTAGAAGTGATTGCGCCAGATATGGTGCGCATTGTGGTATTAAGTTGGGTGTCAACAAACCTTGTATGATGACTGTTCAACCAAACAGGTGCACAATACTCAGTACTTGAATGTACCAAACCCAAGGCTGAAGATCCCCAGGTGTTCCACTTAGTTATATACTTTATCAGAATGTAGGTCGTGTTCTAAAAACTATTTAGTACATCACATGGAATATGGTTTTAATAGGTGGGAGAATTTTTAATGGAAAAGAGCAGTAGAATATAATATGAAAATAGGCTATTCAGTTCTTCACTGCACTACTTGTTACTAGTAATATGGAAGATGAGGAAGTCCCTGCTCCTAGCGCTGTTCTGTGTCGCAGTATAATTATTTGAAAGGTTCTTTAATGTGGAACTGCTTTGGCAAGTGTGCAGCAGAGAAAGAGAGGGTGCAATAAACACAATGCGGCATTTCTACAGCTTCCAAGGGATTCTGTGCATTTCACATGCTTCTGTTGTGTCGTGTCGCGTTGTGTTACATAAACTCTGCATTGTGGGGACAAAACGATGCTCTAAATTAGCAAAAACACCATCTTAATATTACCTCACAACCCAGAAATACACCTTTGCAATTTATACCCAAATTATCCATTAATGACATGTTTTTATAATCGTTCCTGCACTGCATACCTCTCCAGCTCAACTGTATTCAGCTGTGAGTGAGCCAAGCTACTGCTCGGTGCGAGAGAGAACAATTTATTGAAGTTAGGAGGTGAGAAGACCTATCGCAGCGCCGACAAACGAAAGCAAGCAGGTCACAGCCAAACAGAGAACCATCGTCCAATGGGCTCGAGTTGGAGCGGCAACACTTAATACTGTTACGAGAGCGGGGTTGCTTCATTCCCTCTCGCGTGAGTCACAGCCGCCTGAGGCTAGCTCTGGGCTCTATCGGCCGGCTACTTGCGCAGCGAGAACAAGGACATGGTCTGGAATGTTCCCGGCCCACCTGGTGATGGAACTCTCGGGAGGGACCGTGAACTCTCCTACTCTGGAAATATCCATTGAGTCACCAGCCCCGCTATATAAGCGACCTGGCCAGCGAGGGGAGTGAGTTTTGAGGACTGTGTTGCCTGAGCGAATGAGTGTGTTCCACTGTGCGACAGAGGATTATTGCAGTGAAGTGCTGAGAGGATTGCGAAACCCAGTGAACTGTTCCCTAGCCTCCGGACAGCGAAACAGGGTGTACTCAAGGAAGTGTGCAGGTAGAACAAGTGAGTGTCAGACTGTGGCTTATTCAGAAGAGGAAGAGTTGTGGTATTTCTAGCCGAGGACACGAACCTCATTACGGTAGGATTGATTGCATGACTGAGTGAAAGGGAAGTGTTCCAAACAAGAGGGGACCTAGAGTGAGATACCAATTGCTTGTATCTGTTTATTGTGTGGTGAACTGTAACTTGCTAGACCTGCAATAAAACTTATATTTCTTTAAAGGGCCAAACTGTGTTGTGCTTTTAACCACTGTAGTCCAATTAACGAACGTGCTACTCGTAACAATACGGGCCCGTGCGGGAAATCTCGCATTTTCATAAAGCACACTTTCCCCAATAGGTTACAAAAATTGATATTTAAGAAATTAGAATGCAATTTGTCGCTGATAATGTCATTTGTGTGCCGAGTGTGCTGTAACACTCACCGGTTATTCGATATTTATGAAATTATACGATTTGAGTACTCATTCCTTTGATTTACTGTTTCTGAAATCCATGCAAAATGATAAACGAAAGCCCTCATAATGTTAAAAACACATGAAACGGGCGTCACAGCGGCCAAAATGTGAAGTGGACAGCAATTATGGAGCGTGTTTTCATACATCAACAGTATCTGCAAATCGCACACTTCGTACATTTTTTAAAGTAATTTTTGAAATTTATGGAATTAGAGTGCGATTCGTCACTGCTAATGTCTTATTCTCTTTCATTCGAATGCTCATTTTCACGATCGGTCGCTTGTAAGCGCCGCAGGAGGGATCTATACTACTGAAATAATATATATGACTGGTTGGCTTCGGTAACCTCAATTAATTGGGATAAACCAAAGTAGCTACGCGTGCTAAAGCGCAAGGTTGTGGGGCAAGGCTATTACCGGCCTCGGTAGACGAGTAGGTTCAAACCCACCGTCGGCAACCCTTGAGATGGTTTTTCGTGATTTTCTATTTTCAACTCATGGCAAATGCCAGACGGTGCCTTCTAATTGGCCAAGAACCTCCCAGCTCCTCGTTCAGCTTCATGTATTACAGTATTAACTCCTTTGCGGCGTCATGAAGGGCGTGCAGCAATAAAAGCCACCCGCATTCATCTCAACTCATCCCCAAAATTGCATATACGGGAATAATGAGGGATAGACATCCATACATATACGTTACTGCCAACTAAATAAAAGTGTAAGAGCTCTTAACAAGTTGATAAAGTAAAGCTCTGTAACTCTGCTGAAGAATGGAGTGGATGGCGAGGTAATCCTTGCTCGGAGACCAGCGATAACATAGCTCTAAGAGTCCCAAGCCACGGCTTATGGTGATATTATCAGTCCACGTAGCAGTACAAGCCTCGCAGTAAGTAGGTGTCATCCTGGAGGGATTTCATTTTAGGGAAGGGATACTGAATATGCTCCGCTCATCAACTAATTAGGGAATCTAGGAAAATTAAAGTTATTAACGGGTGATTTTTAATTCAGGGTAAATATGCATCCATATATTGGTTAAATACCAGGAGCGGCTCTTGATTAAAATTTTAGGGTGGGCCAGATGACACTATTGTTGTTACATATTAAATATTGTTTTATATTTGGCATTCATTGTAGCCAATATTGCCATTATCATCATTCCGCACAACACAACATTTGAAACAAGTTTTGATAAATAGTTGATGCATTAAAAACTGTACTCACATGGCTCTTGATTGATAAATATATTCTCTCCTGTGCTTGGATGAAGCAAATTTATCAGCTTGGTTGATGAGGTCAGAATTATTTAATTTCTAACTTTGTGTTCAGAGCTATAGATGAAAATGGATTTGTTAATAAATATTCCACTTTCATTTTCCTATGTCGCATACAATCGACATATTAAATAACTAAGTACCGAGCCACAAAAGTTAAAAACACATTTATACAGTAGAAATTAACTTCAGACAACTGAAAATGCATTGTATTGTCTAACGCCAGAAAGCTGCGAACAATGGCTGAATACCTGTTCAAGGGCGTGAGGAGGGGTGGACCCTTCTCCCGTATTTAACAGAGACAGAAGCAGGAAGTGGAATGAAGAGATCTTCTGTTTCGCTTCGAAGCAACGCTAAGGGCCCAATCTGCTGGCTCTTGAGAGAGAATGAAAGTTTCCTTCATTGCCCTGAAGAATTCGCGTGCAAGACAGTGCTATGTCCACTGTTTCCTCACCTGGCCCATCAAGCCATTATACTTTACATGGGACTTTCTGTGGACCGGCCCTCGCTATGACGATACATCGTGCGAGACTGTCAGGATCTTAACCTAGGGATGAATTATTTATAATAAATTCCCTTTAGAGATTCTAGAAGGGTAAAACACTTATTTTAAGTTGAGTATCTGCATTATAAAGTAATTTTAAAAAACATTAATTAAACAAATTATTTGCAATGCTGCCTAACAGCCTTGGGTGGGCAGGGCCCATTCGGCCCTTAATGACGCACCGTCCCTGTTAAATACTATCCTTTCTCCACTGGCATTTTAAAAATTTACTACATCTACCGGGAGAAGTCCTCTGGGTTGGCAATAATGTTATAAGGATATTACGAGTGCAAAGTGCAAGGGAAATTTCTGACAAAAACATACGAAGTGGTGACTATGAAAACAACAAGTAGTTCCGTGAAGAACTATACAGTCTATTTTCATATATCCTACTTATGTTAATTGCCACTATCAACATACAAAATTTCAGTTTGATTGCTGTAATAGATTCGTATATATTGGGAACCGACTAATTATTTCGGATGGTCGCCATGTAGGATTTTATATATGTAGGTCCTAGAGTTATGTACGGTTACATGAAGATTATTGTGTACGTGTAGCGTTCAAACTTCAATCGCATGATTAGGACACAAGAAGTAAGAATGAGATTTTAAAATTTTGCACAGCTGCCATCTTGTGGTTATGGAAACAATTGAAATAAATTTGATGCCAGTGGATTACCACTCGTATAAGGATTTACTGTACCATGTTTCACTGCACTCGGATGGTTAAATTGCGAGAAACGATCGTGTGAATATTTATACTTCGCGTCGCCGCCATGTTGGATTTGTGATAACCAGGTTATTTAAAGTCCTATAGGTGAACTTACGTTCATAGCCCCTATATGAAAATCCACAGCCTGCTTCCAGTCTCCGACCGGGTCAGGAATGGAATGAATGAAGCCCCCATCTAGCGGCGAGGATATGAAATGTGCCGGCTGCCGAGGCCTGACGCACTCCTCTGGGGCAATGATTAAATGAATGACAGATGAAATGAAATGACAGTGGAGAGTGTTGTTGGAATGAAATGTTGACAGGGAAAACCGGAGTACCCGGAGAAAAACCTGTCTGCCTCCGTTTTGTCCAGCACAGATCTCACATGGAGTGACCGGGATTTGAACCACGGACCCAGCGGTGAGAGGCCGGCGTGCTGCCGCTTAAGCCACGGAGGCTCTGTTCATAGCCCCTATGAACATTAAAATATTCAGATTGATTGCTATAATAGATTCGTAGATATTCAGAGCCGTCTAAATATTTCGGATGGTCGCCATGTTGGATTGCGAAATGTATAGGCCATAGAGTGATGTACCATTAAAGGAAAATTATTGTGTAGGTTCATTATTCAAACTTTCACTTCGATCGCATGACTACATCACAAGAAATAAAAACTTAATTTTAAAATCGCACATCCGCCATCTTGAGGTTATGTAAACAATAGAACTAAATTAGATACCAGTGCATTACAATGTGTATAAATATTTCCTGCACCAGATTTCAGTGCGTTTGGAACATTAACTCGCGAGAAAGGTCTATTTAAAATTTTCAAATTCGCTTGGCCGCCATGTTCGTTTTGTAGTTAACCGGTTTTTGAAAGTCTTATAGATGGACTTCCAGTAGTGCCCTTTATCTCCGTACAAAATTTCAGGGAGATACCGCTAATAGTTTCAGAGATATAGAATGCCGTTGAAATATTTCGCACATCCGCCATCTTGTGGTTATGTAAACAATTGAACGAAGTTAGATGTCGGTGCATTACAGTGTATATAAGCATATACTGTACCAAGTTTCATTGCGTTTGGTTGGTTAAATCGCGAGAAACGTCTATTTAAAAGTCGCAACTTCGCTTGGCCGCCATGTTTGTTTTGTAGTTACCAGATTTTCAAAGATCACATAAGTGAACTTATAGTAGTTCCCTTTATCACCATACAAAATGTCAGGGTAATATCGGTAATAGTTTCGGAGATACTGAATGCTGGTGAAATATTTCGCACAGCCGCCATGTTGGATTGGTGAGTCGTAACAAAATTTGAAGGGCACGGTCAGGGTTGCCAGGAATAGTGCTATGAACTTACCGAGTTTCATTGAAATCGCTCCAACCATTTAGATTTTATTAGGGGGGGGGGGGGCACACACACGAATCACACACACACGGACAAAAGGTGATCTCATAAGCCTATTTTTTCAAAATTGAAAATAGGCTAAAAATGCTAACTTTCTTTTCCAGGAAAGAATTCATGATGAAAATTAATAAATGTAAAACAAACATATTGGAATGCAGCCGAAATAAATCAGAAACCTCTATGGACATCAAATTGGCAGGTGAACAGCTAAAGGAAGTAGGTGACTTCTGTTACTTAGGAAGCAAGATAACCAGTGATGGACGAAGGAAAGAGGATATAAAAAGAAGGTTGGCTCAGGCAAGGAAAGCATTTCTACAAAAGAGGAATCTGTTGACATCGAATATAGATTTAGGTATTAGGAAGTCATTTTTGAAAGCCTTCGTCTGGAGCGTGGCGCTCTATGGAAGTGAAACTTGAACTATTGGTGCAGCAGAAAAGAGGAGAATTGAAGCGTTTGAAATGTGGTGTTACAGGAGAATGATGAAGATCAGATGGGTAGATAGGGTTACAAACGAAGAGGTATTAAGACGAGTGGGAGAGGAGAGATGTTTCTGGCGACTGCTAATGAAGAGAAGAGATAGGGCACATACTAAGACACCCAGGAATAACAAGCTTAGTTATGGAAGTAAGGGTCAAGGACAAGAACTGTAGGCCCTGTAGGGGTTGACCAAGGTTATGATATGTTAAACAGATTGCCTCGGATGTAGGGTGTGGTAGCTATGTATAGATGAAACGATTAGCTCAGGACAGGGAGGCATGGAGATCTGCATCAAACCAGTCAAAAGGCTGAAGACTCAAGCAACACAACAATATTTTCCAAAGCTAAAAAGAGCAATTCTTTTACTATAATATACGTCTTTGGCACCTAGTGAGTGCAGTTAGCGCTGCTCGTTCATGTTGTTGTTAGATCTCCTGGTCTTATGGAGGAATTGATTGCATGATGTCTGAACTTCACCGTGAAGCTCTAAAACCAATGAGTGAATACGATATACGTTGGCCAAGTGTACTACCTAATATTATTGACAGTGTTTCACAGGTCCATATTAAAGCTACAACAGTCAAAACTTAAACATATTTTGACATTAAAGTTAGATTAATTAAACGCTTCCGTCTAGTCATTACTTGGCTTTATTTAGTGTTTATTTACACTTATTCAGTACACGTTTCGGGGCATTGGGAAACTAGAGAAAAGTTTTTGCCCCTTCAACAGCTTTTGTCTTTTCGTACAGCCAGTCATTTAACATTGAAATTAATAAAATGATGGATAATATGAGAATGAAATTTATTTATTTAGTTTTGGGAAAACATTCCACAAAGATAATTACAGTCTATATACATATTTACATAATTTATACACTGACAATAGTCACAAACAGATATTCAGATTTGTGATGAATTCAATAGCCTTGTTTGCAAGGCTTCATAACGTAACAGAATTGTCAGAAATAACGAATTAATTTTTGTTACGTTACTGCTTCCGTACCCAAAACAAATGGTATATGAATAACGTTTTTAGTGCGGCAACGAAATAAGGGGTTATAATTTTCCCTGGTTTGTGCTATTAACGTTATAACCAGCAGAGGAAAAGATTCCGTTATTTTAAGATGCGCTCCCGTTATTAACGTTATAAGTCTAGTAACGGTATGACCGCGATTTTCACCCGCTGCGCGCCATCAATAACGTTATTCAGGCAGAGTGATCGATTCAGTTATTTCAAAATGCAAACCTACTAATAACGTTATAAGCCCAGTAACGGTATACGAGAGATTTTAACCTGTTATACGCTATCAATAACGTTATTCAGGGCAGAAAAATTAATTCCGTTATTTAGAAATGTGAACCCACCAATAACGTTATAAGCTTTGTAACGGTATACGAGCGATATTTACGAGCTTTGCGCTGTCAATAACGTTATTCATGGCAGAAAAATAATTCCGTGATTTAGAAATGCAAACCCACCAATAACGTTATAAGTCTAGTAACGGTATACAGGCGATTTTTACCAGCTATGCGCTATCAGTAACATTATTCTAAGCGGAGAAATTAATTCCGTTATTTAGAAATGCAAACCCACCAATAACGTTATAAGTATAGTAACGGTATACGAGCGAATTTTACCAGCCATACGCTATCAATAACGTTATTCAGGGCAGAAAAATTAATTCAGTTATTTTGAAATGCGAACCCACCAACAACGTTATAAGTCTAATAACGGTATCCATGCGATTTTTACCAGCTATGCGCTATTAGTAACATTATTCTAAGCGGAGAAATTGATTCCGTTATTTCAGAAAAGAATCTCGTCAATAACGTTATGGAAGTGTCTATTTGCCCGCTTCCCGGACAAGCATGGAAGGTGACCGTGAACTGACGATGCTGGGCCATATGTAATTCCAGGCCAATTATTTATTCAAACATAGTATAATTACTTCTTGAAATATCAATAATAATCAACATAATGATTTCAATCTGAGCGCGTGCCCCATCAGACAGGGCAAGGCACCTGGCTCGTTTCGATCGCGGTCATATTGTAGCCTACGTTAGAAACATGTTTCCTAAAATCAATACGATGGATCCCATTGATTCGAAAGATTTCTTGTTGCTTCATATAGGGGTTTGGAACATAGCCTATTGTTCATCAGTCCCATGTAGTTGAAGTCTGATAAACTTTGTTATTTTTGGAGTTGGCAATGGCCTTGACTTAGGAACTATCCACGCATTTTCCTGGAGTGGAAGTGGGAAACCCCAGAAAAACACTCTAAGATAGCTAAGATGGGAATCGAACTCACCTTCTCGCAGTGTTGCCATATAAGGCAAAGTGTAACCTACACACCAAACTTTCACTCCTTTGTGACCAATAAGAGTATTTCTTTCCTAAATGAAACCTCCCGTTCTTGCTTTTCGTTTACTTGGTATCCTATTTTCATTTAGTAGTGATAGAAGCCATTTTTCAGTGATGGTTATTTCTAATGAAGAAAGCTATTCAGTCGGTCAACACGAAATTCGCGTCCACCGAATGAAATGCTTTCTTTATTATTTTAATTTATGAAAAAATAGGCTTATGACATCACATTTAGTCCGTGTGTGTGCGTATGTGTGTGTGTCCCCTAATAAAATATAAACGGCTGGAGCGATTTCAATGAAACTCGGTAAAGTCATAGTACTATTTTGTCCGACCCCGACCGTGATCTTCAAATTTTATTACAGCTCACCAATCCAACATGGCGACTGTGCGAAATATTTCACTGGCATTCCATATCTCCGAAACTATTACAGATATCACCCTGACATTTTGTACGGTGATAAAATGAACTACTAGATGGGACTCTCAAAATTCCTGTTAAGTAACAAACGAACATGGGGGCCAAGCAAAGTTGATACATTAAAATAGATCTTTTTTTTCGCGATTAAACCATTCGAGCGCCGTCAAATGGTATAGCAAATGTTATACACCTTGTAATGCACTGATATCTTATTCAACTCAATTGTTTACATAATCGCAAGATGGTGCCTGTGTGAAATTTAAAAATTACGTTTTAATTTCTTGTGTCCTAATCATGCGATCGTAGCCAACGTTTGAAAAATGAACCTACCGTACGCAATAATCGTCATCTAATAGTACATAGCTCAATGGTCTACACATATTTAGATATATTTAGACGATTCTCAATGTCAACTAATCAATGACAGCAATCAAACTGAATTGTTTTCATAACCACAAGATGGCGCCTGTGCGAAATTTTAAAATCTCGTATTAAGCCTATTTCCATTTATGAAAAAATAGGCTTATGAGATCACCTTTTGTCCGTGTGTGTGCACCAGGGCCGTGCAATGGGCAAGGTGAAGCAGTGCTAGCAGGTGAAGCGCAGCCCTATTCTGCCTATTTCTGAGCAGTGCAGCACGACATCACACTAGCACTGCAGCGCTTAGTCGCACAATCACTGTCCATTTGACGGGGTGCTGCAGTACGTTTAGTACTGAACGCAGAGCCTGGACACTAGGCGCACTGGAGCCAACATTTTGTCATATGCTTGTGGTCTGCCGTGCTCATAACGTCTTTTGTGCCTGGGGAGCACCAACATACCATAGTGGGAAAGTCACTCCTTAAAGAAACACACCGAAGACGTTTGAAACATGATATTTGGACTTACATGAACCAGATCTGCAACAAGGATACAAGAAGTTGCATACTTTTTAGCCTATTTTCATTTATGAAAAAATAAGCGTATGAGATCACCTTTTGTCGGTGTGTCTGTCTGTGTGTGCGCGTGTGTGTGATATGGTGTGTGCCACCCCCTAATAACTTCTAAACCGCTGGAACGATTGCAATGAAACTCGGTAAGTTCATAGCACTATTCCACACCACCCCGACCGTGCCCTTCAAATTTTGTTACATCCCACCAATCCAACATGGCGGCTGTGCGAAATATTTTACCAGCATTCGATATCTACGAAACTATTACCGATATCACCCTGGAATATTTCACGGTGATAAAGGGAACTACTAGAAGTTCACCAATGTGTTTTTGAAAACCTGATAACTACAGAACCAACATGGCGGCCAAGCAAAGTTGCGACTTTTAAATAGACGTTTCTCACGATTTAACCAACCAAACGCAATGCAACTTGGTACAGTATATGTTTATACACATTGTAATGTACAGACATCTAACTTCATTCAATTGTTTACATAACCTCAAGAAGGCCGCTGTGCGAAATATTTCACCGGCATTCTATATCTCTGAAACTATTAGCGATATCACCCTGAAATTTTGTACGGAGATAAAGGGCACTACTGGAATTTCATCTATTAGACTTTAAAAAACCGGTTAACTACAAAACAAATATGGCAGCCAAGCGAATTTGAAAATTTTAAATAGACCTTTCTCGCGATTTAATTATCCAAACGCAATGAAACTTGGTACAGGAAATGTTTATACACATTGTAATAAACTGGTATCTATATTAGTTCAATTGTTTACATAACCTCAAGATGGCGAATGTGCGAATTTTAAAATTAAGTTTTTATTTCTTGTGTCGTAATCATGCGATCGAAGTGAGAGTTTGAGTAATGAACCCTTGAAATAATTTTCCTTTAATGGTACGTGACTCTATGGCCTGTCATATAACAATCCGACATGGCGACCATCCGAAATATTTAGATGGATCTCAATATCTACGAATCTATTACAGCAATCAAACTAAATTTTTTAATCTTCATTGGGGCTGAGAGCATACGTTCACCTATATGACTTTCAATAACCTGGTGATCACAAATCCAACATGGCGGCGACGCGAAGTATACATATTCACATGGTCGTTTCTCGCAATTTGACCATCCGAGTGCAGTGACACTTGGTACAGTAAATCCTTCTACAAATGTTGATCCACTGGCATCTAATTTTTTCATTTGTTTCCATAACCACAAGATGGCAGCTGTGCGAAATTTTAAAATCTAGTTTTTACTTCTTGTGTCCTAATCATGCGATTGAAGTTTGAATACTACACGTACACAATACACTTCACGTAACAGTACATAACTCTAAGACCTACAGATAAAAAATCCAACATGGCGAACATGCGCAATATTTAGCCGGTTCTCAATATCTGCGAATCTATTACAGCAATCAAACTGAACTTTTGTATGTTGATAGAGGCAATTAACATAAGTAGGATATATGAAAATAGGCTGTATAATTCTTCGCGGAATTACTTGTTGGGTTATTTATTGTTGTTTTATGGAGCGGAACTACGAGGTCATCTGCCCCTACTTTTTGGGTGATGTAGCAGGAGCAGCGAGATATAATAATCCTTAAAATAGAATCAAGCATATTGGTAATCATGCATGTGACAGTAACAGGGGCCGGTATGGAATCAGGAGTGTTAAAATATATTTTTTAAATTTGTTGACATACTGTCACAAACCAGCCGACGTAGCTACACACGCTAACGTGCATGGTCAGACTACACCGAACTCGAAATACCACACACAAACATTTCATACCTTGCCTCATTAATTTCATTTGTCATTAAATCCTCTCATTAGATTGATGTCATGAAGGGCATCTATCCGTAATATCATTCCCACAAGGAAACTGTCTCACCATATCCCCTTCCTCATAGCAACCTAAATAATTACGGGTAGAACAAAAAACTACATTAGGACTATAAAGCTATGGTCTACAGTATTTCAATAACAAGATTCTGAATTCACCAACTGATTAGATTGGTGCAGTTCAGGGATGTGAATTCGAGAAACGTGCGTTAGTAAATTTATCAGGTTTTTAAACTGAACAATATTCCGTCGCAATCTGAGGTAATTTATGTCTTTTATTCGTATTTTCAACATCGCCTGAAACAATAACTCATGGAATTTACCTACACATAAGGTATACGGCAAAATAAGGAAGTTGACATGAAATCCTTCTAACTTTTGAAGTTTTAGGACAATTTTCATTATTTCAACACTATGGAGACCAAGAGTGCTCTTCATCGTAAAACAATTTTGCTCTGAAAATTACAAAATCTGTTGTTTGTCTTTCTACCAGCTTGTCGGTATTTCTTTCGGTTGTTTGTTGGTTTTTGGAACTATTCGGCTCTTTGGTTATGGTATGCGAACCATCTCTCTAACTTACCAGGGGCACTGTAATGCCAAAAATACGAATAAAGGTGTACTATTATAGTTCGTGCTGAAATTACATGGCATCGTGCAATAGATTGCGCTGACAATGAAAGAGATCACCTTGTGGTGTAGCGGCTAACAAAGTCAGGGTTTGATTCCCTGGCCTGCCAAGAAATTTAATTTCGGTTTGAGGTACTGAAATGGTATCGATGATACCTAAGTCATCAAAGGGGTGTTCATTTTGAGGACTTGCACCAGGTCAGTGAGCACAAGTTTTCCTTTTTTTTTTTCTACATTCTTATTCTGCAATTCGATCATTCATATGGGAACACGGAGAGAAACTCACCTCGTAGAGTTGTTACAATAGCTTCTGTAAAATATTCTCAAAGGCCAATGCTACAAGTAGCTGTCGTGAGTTAATCCAATTGCATATTTATATGTAATCCACACATCGTATTTAAGAACATATGATTTTCAGAGCATTCTATGTTCTGGGCATAGGAAAACCTCGAAGCTAATTTCGCAATTTTCAGTGAATGAACATCCAAAGTATAGTAATCATCATGTAGGGACACCGTGCCACATATATATACAGAGAGTGCAAGGATTGCTTGAAGGCAATGTGACTTGGTGCATAATTTGTGTTTGTACAACGAATGAGGTTTTCATTACGGTGATGATGATGAAGATGGTGGTAACGATGAAGACGGTGATTTACTAGTTAGGAACCAAAGGAATACTTGAGAATTGAGCCTGAAGCGGATGTATGGAAAAAACAAAATGAACTTGCTGGTTGATTGCGAAAGTGTCTAATCACCATATTTTATGAACAACTTATCCAGAAGTACACATGAAAGGGAGTAGTCAAGCACAAATAGGTGGAGTCAAAGGTTGCTCTTCTGTGAGACTGTATGCTGCAACCACTCTAGAGTGTCTGATAACCTAGCTCCGTTCAAACACCAAAATTAAGAAGGGAATCACCGACATAGATTTAAGATGCATCTGTAACATTTCAGAAATGTTACGCGATCCATGTTTTCGTGTCTTCCTCGTGTTAAAAGCAAAAGTACAATAGAATAATAATTGTTATTGGCCGTAAGAAGGATACAAGATTTATGCTGGACCCCACCATCAGATGTGAAGTAACCATCGGCATAACAAGACAGGTCGTTTAGAGCTAACGATAGGCTTCAAAGAGAATTGAAAGCTTGTGGTACGTTTCGAATAAGGGAAAGAAACAACATCAACATTTTTTAATAACTTATCGTGTTTGGGTATGCCTAACTTAAGTGTAAATGGCATAATTTTGCTATCATATGAATCCATTCAATAATAGAGAATTGATCTACAATGTACTCGGGAACAGTATGAGACGTAGTCTATTGGTATCCAATAACATATTATTGCCAATAATAATAGTCTAATAATAATAATAATAATAATAATAATAATAATAATAATAATAATAATAATAATATGAAGAGAAGAGAAGAACGACTTCGAGAAATCCAGCCGCGACAGGCCGGCCACGCGCCCCTGAACTGAGAGTTCCAGCGTAGACAGTGTGCGCCTGGGTCATATGGCCCTAAAAGCACTAGCCTGGCTTGTAGGGTACCACGACATACTATACAAAGCTCACTCGCACACGTAGCTAGCGGCAGGCGGGGAGAGTCAAAGACACAGATTACCTACTGACATGACATGACATGACGTCACGCACCTACGCCAGGCCTTGGTGTGCATCCCCACCCCTCCCCCCTCTTCCTCCACACCCCACCTAATAAAATCTAAGCGGCTGGAGCGATTTCAATGAAATTCGGTAAGGTCATAGTAGGCCTACTATTTTGGCCGACCCCGATCGTGCCCTTCAAAGCTTATTATGTTTCACCAATTCAACATGGTGGCTGTGCGAAATATCTCTGGCATTCTATATCTCCGAAACTGTCACCGATATCACCCTGAAATTTTGTACGGTTATAAAAGTCACTTAAGTGACTTTCATAAACCTGTTAACTACAAAACGAACATGGCGGCCAAGTGAATTTGAACATTTAAATAGACTTTTCTGGCGATTTAACCATCCGAACGCAGTGAAATTTGGTACAGCAATTGTTTATATACAGTGTAATGAACTGATATCTAATTTTGTTAAATTGTTTACATACACTCAAGATGGCAGCTGTGCAAAATTTTTAAATTATTTTTTTATTTCTTGTGTCCCAATCATGCGATAGAAGTCAACGTTTGAATAATGATCCTACGCAATAATAGTCATCTAATAGTACATATAGGGTCTTTCATATTAAGTAAGAACGACGAGCGGCGGTTTTGTTATTCACTACCGCAGCGGGCTTGGCCGAGTTTCTGGCGCCCCACTGCCCCCTGCTGTAGTATTGAAAGCGCGCGCATAGTACAAACTTGACCTTGCAATAAGCGTGCAGGTGTTGTCAGTCGCCAGTCTGAACCTCAGATGGTAACATGTTCAGACAGTTATCATTGCAACATCGTATTTTTGCATGTAAAACTTATTTTAAGTACGAGTCGGCCTGGTGGGTAAGTTCAGCAATTTCCTGATGAAGTGTCACCTTCACTAGCACAGATTCACGTAATTGTAAATAAGTTTTACACTAGGCCTACTGACTCAGTGCTCATTAAAGAACATAAAATACAAAATCAGAAACATTACAGTGGCAGAACTCATTCGCGTGAGCCAAAATGTGGTTACCGGATACAATGCCTGTATAACCCAGGAAGGACGACACTTCCAGCATCTTTTATAAGGTAATATTTCATACAGGATTGTACACACGCTTAAAGCAGGCGGCCACGGCGCGCCACAAGCTCGACCAAGGCCACCGCAGCAACAGGAAAGGGGAGCGAAAGTAAAGTGAGAGAGTGATGACCTTATCCCTTACCTGACGGTATGGGATTCCTGAGCATCTAGTCCGATGTTGCGATTGACTGTGACTGTGATGGCTAGTTCTGAATTATTGTTCAGTTCTGGATATTTCTGAGTGATCCTTTGAAATTTTACCAGTTTGTACTTACGACTTTTAATGTTCCATGTTGTTTTTCCTGTTTTTAGTTCATCGATCCCTTTAATTACTT
Source organism: Meconema thalassinum (assembly GCA_946902985.2). Taxonomy (NCBI): domain Eukaryota; kingdom Metazoa; phylum Arthropoda; class Insecta; order Orthoptera; family Tettigoniidae; genus Meconema; species Meconema thalassinum. The sequence goes on from OX336388.2 coordinate 2,125,584,496, forward strand.
TTTACTTAGTTTATTTTACCTGAAACACCATTATTTTTAGTGTTCGTTAGGTGTTCTATTTTCGGCAATTTATTTTTGGACAGTATCTCTGGTAGATCATATACATGTACGATGTACATATAGGTACGACTGATGGAGAGCATTACGGTCATCAAGTGCAGTTAGATTTACATTTTAGGTGAAAAATGGAGCCACCACCAAAACCTATTCAAGGCAGGACTGGCATGCAAAACGAAATGTATCATCAATTTAAATTAGCGTCGCGAAATTAAATTGTTCAATGGAATAAAATTTCACTCCTGGCGCAAAATAAAATTGGTAACAGAATTTTAATTTCGCTGCAGAGGCGAAATAAATTCATTAGTCTTTTAATTTCGCTTCCGGCGCGAAATAAAATGCATTACTGACTTTTAATTTCGCTCCCGGTGCGAAATAAAATTCGTACTAGACTTTAAATTTCGCTCCCAGCGTGAAATAAAATCCGTTACTGACTTTTAATTTCGCTCCCGGCTACAAACAGAATTCTTAACAGACTTTTAACATTGCTCCTGACGAGAAATAAAAATCATTAAAGGCTTTTCATTTCGCCCTTGGCGTGAAATAAAAACCGTTAGTCTTTTAAATTCGCTTCCGGCGCGAAATAAAAAAAAATACAGACTTTCAATTTCACTCCGGGCACGAAATAAAATTCGTTACAGACTTCCAATTTCGCTCCCGGCTCGAAATAAAATTCATTACAGACTTTTAATTTTGCTCCTGGCCTGAAATAAAATTCGATACAAGACTTTTCAATTCGCTCCTGGCACGAAATGAAAACCGCTTCAGTCTCTTAATTTTGCTCAAGGCGCGAAATAATATTTTTAACGACTGTTAATTTTGCTCCTGGTATGACAAAACTTGCTAGCCCCATGGTGTTGGGGATAGCGTGCCTGCTTCTCACCTGGAGGCTCCGGGTTCGATTCCCGGCTCCGTTAGTGATTTTAGAAACGGACGTGTGGGTTGGAACGGGGTGCACTCAGCCTCGAGAGTAGCTGTCTGAAAGTCGCGAAAACCAAGATTAACGGCCGAGGGAACCCGATGCGCTGACCAATATCTGCAGATGCCTGGGCAGCGGTCGCTTGGTAGGCCTAGGCTTTTCATGGGATGTAGTGCCACGGTTTATTTTAATGACACAAAATTCCCAAACAGCATTTAGTTTCGCCCCCGGCATGATTTTAAAATGCATGGAACATATCATTTCATGTCTGAAATTAAATCTGGTCTGGCATGCGAAACAAAATGGTTGTGGACGCGTTAACACTTTAATTTCGCCATGAGCGTGATATTCGGGGGCGAAATGATATTGATTGTAAGCGCGAAAATTAAAATGGAAGCACAATGTAATTCTAAGCACAATAACATAGTGAAAGGCGAAGCAAAACTAATTGCAGTGCGAAACTAAATCCTGTACGTGGCACAGGGGTTTGACTTTCGTGCCATGGTCAGTATAAATGAGCTGAGGGTAAGAATGAAGTAGTAAGGAATGCCAAGCCCCCCCCCCCCCCCCGAAATTTCCGGAAGTGTAAGAATAAAGAATGTAGAAATGAGAGGAATGACCCCTCAACCCTGTTGTTCGAGTAACCCGCCTCCGAAACAGAACTCCATATACGCTGCGGTACTACCACAGACGATTTTCTGTTATTTGTAAATCTTCAGTCAGTCAACATTAATTTACCCGATAACTGGGTGGGTACAACGTATATAAGATGTAAGTAACACTCCTGAAAAAAAAATACATGAATTAGATTTAAGATCACTAAAATTGCTGCATTATAATCGTGACCATAAACTAATACATATAATGTTATTTACATATTACTGTATATACATTGTACCCCTCCCAGTTATTGGGCAAATTAGTGTTGACTGACTGAAGAGTTACAACTGACAATTTGTATTGTAATTGGAGTTCGTCACTTATCTTGAATGTCTGTCCACACAGCACATTCGTCTTCTTGTTCGCTATAGAACAAGTAAAGGTACTTGTTGCCCCATTGCGTTATGAACGTCAGGGAGGGCCAGCCACGAGTCCGAGGTGCAGTCAACGACGATGGTGATGTTGATGCCATAGCACTGACTTTCTCCTCTACTGGAGTGATGACCATTGAATGACTCACGTTGCTGTTGCAGCCCTGCAGATTGGGCAGGCGGTGAACGGTAATAAGACTGCTACTGCTGCCAACGTCAGGACTTTGAACATCGCTCCGAACATAATTTCACTCTCGAAACGAATACATTTTAATTTCAACAACGAAATGAAATGTTCCATTCATTTTAAATTCACATCGGAGGGCGAAACTAAATACCATTTGGGAATTTTATTTCACGCCGGGTGCGAAATTAAAAGTCTGTAACGAATTTTATTTCGCGCAGGGAGCGAAATTAAAAGTCTGTAACCGAGTTTTATTTCGCGCCGGGAGCGAAATTAAAAGTCTGTAACGAATTTCATTTCGCACCGGAAGCGAAATTAAAGTCTGTATTGAATTTTATTTTGCGCCGCGAGTAAAATTAAAAGTCTGTAATGAATTGTATTTCGTGCCGGGAGTGAAATTAAAAGACTGCAACGAATTTTATTTCGCACCGGAAGCGAAATTATAAGTCTGTATCGAATTTTATTTTGCGTCGCGAGTGAAATTAAAAGTCTGTAATGAATTGTATTTCGCGCCGGGAGCGAAATTAAAAGATTGTAACGATTTTATTTTCGCGCCGTGAGTGAAATTTTATTCAATTGTACAATGTAATATCGCGTTGCTATTAACTTTCGCGTTGATTTCGCTATGTCATTTCGCTTCTAATTAAGTTTCGCTTTGATTTAATTTCCCGCCGACAATCATTGTCATTTCGCTCCCGAGTATCGCGCTCACGTCGAAATTCAAATATATTCGCCCCCACAGCCATACATTTCGTTTCGCATGCCAGCCCTGATTCAAGGGCATACCACTAAATCCCAGGGGGAATTGCGACTACCATTGACCAAAATATTATGTGTATTCGAGTTTGAAGGTTGTTTGTGAAGTAACCAATAGACCTACATAAAATCCAATAACATCATCATTTTCGTCGTTCTGTTTTACGTTAGTTCATGTTGGTTTGGATTTTTTAAAATATATTTTAATATTTCTTATCGCAGTTGGAACACAAAAAGTGCCCGTTTTTAAGCGTGTTTCAACCATGCGTCACATTTAAGAATTATTATCTCACAAACCCGTCAACAGATCGAATCCAAATTTTAACACAATATACATTGGAATGTTGTATAACAGGTTCATTAATTTTAAAATTTTGTATGGCCAAGAAACAAAGTTGTTATTTTGGTAAGGTAACTTTTTCTCGGCTCGGGTTGGTTTGAAAATGTAGTTCTTGGTCGCGTTGTAATCCTAATACATCAAAAAGGTATGCTGTATGATTGTGAAATACGTAAATTAATTCACTTATTAATAAAATATTTATTGCGGCCAATGGCCATAGATAGGAACAACATTATAACATTGTGAACAATAATGAATCAATCGTATACCTAGGTAACACCAGAGACTTGTGTTCATCGAGTCCGTTCACCCATTCCACTGCACTACACTTTGATCAAGACAACATAATCAGTCCTCGTCTAAACAAAACTGAATGAGTGATACTAGTCTTCTACTGCATTCCATGGCGTGATATATATCGCACTGATTGTTGCATAATCGGCAAACACACTCCTGGCTGGGCTGATGGAGGGACTTCCTAGTGCAGATGCGATGGTGGAAGCCATGGATCGCAAATCTGGTCACTAGGTGCCTCAGCTCATACTCTGGTCGCATCCATTCTTTATATAACATTGCATCTGTTACGAAGAATCTTTCTGGGATGGAGTCTCTCTTCCTGCAAAGTTCGCTTAACAGGTCTACGCATGCGTGTGGAGATGGTAGGTGCATTAGCAGTCGAAGGTCTTCTACCAGAAATGTTTCTCTGGCTAAAGCATACACATATCGTGAAAGAGCGAATTTTGATACCCCCAATACCCTTTTCAAATACCTTGATTTCAAACTTTCAATGTCTTTTAATTGTCTGATTGATAGATAAGTCCATATGACCTCTAGCCCGTACGTGAGTGATGGGAGTACTTTGACTCTGAAAAGTTCCATAGCTGAATTCACTGACATTCTTTGTAAATGTCTAATGTCGCTTATATTTCCAAGTGCTGCTGCAAGTCTCTCCTTTATATGAACCATAAAGGAAGTCCCTGTGACTTGCATAGTAATTCCAAGGTACTTAAATTGTTTTTTCGGTGTTAGTATGTGTTCCCCGCAAACAATGTAGTCATCCTTCCTCAGCCTTCCTCCATTTCTGAATATCATTAATTCAGTCTTCCGAGCATTCATCCTTAGTTCATTCTCCTCCGCCCATTTCTCAACAAGATCTATTCCCTTCTGTAGTTCCTCTATATTATCGGAGGCCAGGGCCATGTCATCTGCATAAATATATATATTTACTTTCTGTGTTACCTCCTTTAATTTGAAGACAACGTCGTGGGTCATGATATTGAAGAGTAACGGACTTAGCGGGTCTCCTTGCAGTACTCCGATTGTCTGGTCAATCCAGTCCGAGTGTGCGATACCATCATGGATCTGAACTCGATTGTCCGCCAGAATGTTCGATATCAGTCTTGTCATGTCAGAACGTCCTAGTAAGTTTTCTAATTTTATGACAAGTTTCCTTCTATTGACTGTGTCGAAGGCTTTGGTGTAGTCGATAAAAATTACATATTTCTTCCCGTGAGCTTCAAGCGTGTCCTGTATGTCCTTTAAGAGACATTCTGCAGCCAATAGAGTAGATCTGCCCTTCCGAAATCCAAATTGTTCTTCTGGAAGCAGGTGGTCTACACATGCATCTATTCTCCGAGTCAGAAGCTTGGTAAGCAATTTGCATGCAACCGATTCCAATGCCACACCCCTATATGATTCAGGTTTACTGACATCGCCTTTACCCTTGTATAGCAGTTTGATTATGGACTTACGCCAAGTACTGGGGATGGTTCCAATCTCTAAGCACTTATTCACTAACTCTGCCCATACGTTTTCCACGAAGTGTAGCGAAATCTTCAAATGTTCATTACAGAGTCCATCTACACTTATTTTATATCGGTTTGTATTTGTATGGGAAATTAAGACCTGTTGGCCGCTCCTGTAAAAGCTGTACAGCGTTGCCAAGATGGGATCCATCACGCGTCAAGGCACGCTTCGCTCGGAAGTAATGGGCTCCATATCAGCAATGCTGTACAGAATATCCCGGAGCGTCTAGCTGGTGAACCATGTCTTAGTTCCCCGTATAAATACAAACCGATATAAAATAAGTGAATTAATTTACGTATTTCACAGTCATACAACATAACTTTTTGATGTATAAGGATTACAACGCAACCAAGAACTACATTTTACAACGACCCCGAGCCTAGAAATAGTTACCTTACAAAAATGATAACAAAATTCGTTCTTGAACACACAAAATGTTGAAATTAATAAACCTGTTATACAACATTCCACTGTATATTGTGCTAAAATTTGGATTCGATCTGATGACGGGTTTGTGAGATAATAATTATTAAATGTGACGCATGGTTGAAACACGCTTAAAACGGTCACCTTTTGTGTTTCAACTGCGATAAAAAATTAAAATATAGGCTAAATAAAAAATTCCAAACCTACATGAACTAACGTAAAATAGAACGACGAAAATGATTATGTTAGTGGATTTTATATAGGTCTATTGGTTACTTCACAAACAACCTTCAAACTCGAGTGCACATAATATTTTGGTCGACAGTAAGTACTGTACCAAGAAAAGGAAGCCAGGCCCTAAGAAAAACCTCTACACATAGGCCTACATAAGATTTTTTCCCTAGTTTATATTTGAAATTACGCTTGCATTAGAGAATGTGAAAAGTACTGAGCAGTTTTGATTTCACTTTAAATTTATTTGTACAAGTTGGATGACTAAACGTCACCCCACAATCTGCAAGCTACATGGCTGAACAGCGGTTGCTTGGTAGAACTAGGCCCTTCAACGGCTGTCGCGCCACGGGTTTAGTCTTTTTTTGAACTTCTAATATATAATTGTAAGAGAACATGACCACGAACTATTCAGTGACAACTTTTTTCAGAGAAGAGAGTTCGTATTCAAACGGAAACAATGCGTTGTGTGGAAAAGTAAGACGTAGCCATTGTGAAAATGGAAAATTGGTCTCCATAGATACTGACGACAGTCAAGCGCATGTTCTCTAGGCGCAAGCGTCCTGCATAAATATCCACTTCCTTTGTACGCTCACAGAAAACGAAGAAAAGTCCCAGCAGAGCATGTGTATTGGCGTATTGAACGAAATAAAAGGTAAGGAACTGAAACAATGTTTCTTACAGCAGATGTTTATTGCCATTCAGAAATGCCTTCTTATTTTATGATTTTTTTCCTAGGAAACTGTCATCAGTCCAACATCTCTCATTGACTAGTTCACCTGTCAATCATCCTACCATTGTGGTTGCACCTGAAGTTCAGTTGTGTCTTGTGTTTCGCAGGGTTTTCCACACTCCCTCCAGGTAAATGCCGAGATAGTACCTTACTTGAAGACTCAGGGCACCTGCCCCATCCCTGGCTCTAATACAGTAACACACATAGTCAACTACATGGGACTGATGACCAAGATGTCCCAAGCCCCTACAATGTATTATTATCAACAAGAACAAGAACAAGAATGTTTGAGGAAGTGAGAAAGTATCTGTATAAGCACATTGTGTCAACGTTACATAAGCGTGACATTACTATAATTTTATTGCTCAGATATTGTTCCACGCCTAGGCACTTGTACATGTAACTCGCCGAACTACAATATTCGTCAACTCGGCGTGTTCATAATTTTCCTTGCGCTAGAGATCTTGTATAGCCGCGCCGCTACTCCTACCACCCTTTTCTAAACAATTCCCAAACTAATGCCGACGATTCCATTCGCCCGATTTTATTTATGAAAAATGCATTGGAATCAGGAAATAAATCTCCGTTTCCGTATTACCAGTTTTTTTCATTTTTAAGCAGAAATATAAAAAACTGCTAGTAACGTCTTTGTTTTTCACATTTTGGAAAATGCATTGAATTGATATCAATTCTATTGCACTCTAGTATACATAGTGGTTTTGACATCGCAAATACGAGCTTCCATTCAAGAGAAATTGCCTCACTTTGGTGCTGCTACGTGGTGTCATAATTACAAACTAAAAATCTGGACATTTAGTCTTAATAGTATCTGGCTGCTGCACAGACTTCTGTGTTGCCTGCTAGTGTGACCCTTCCCCGTGCTGTCCGATCGTGACGTCACAGTTCCCTCTTCATTGCTATGTAAAGTAGTCAGGGATGTTTCAGCTACGTTATCTGATGGTTGAGTTACTTCCGCAATGCTATATGTGTTTGTAGAATGGGGCCTGTTATGAAAGGCCTCTGATATGGCTGGATATTCAGGGGAAGGAACTGCAGTTTCCATGTCGGTAGTGTTGCTTAGCTTACTACTCCCATCTGACTCGCCCAGCACCGTGCTGTAGGTTTGTTGTCTGACATGAATACCGGGCGATTCCTTCTGTTCGGACGGTCTATTTGTAAGTGGGAGGTTTCTTTACAATAAAAGCAATACTTAGCTTGTCCTTCATATGTTAACAGAACTTTACAATCATTGACCGTCAAATATGATGGAATGGGGTATTTAAGTTCAATTGTTACAATACGTATGCCATTACTTACAGCATAAAATTCGTATACTTCATTACAGCACTCGTTCCGTATGTCCTTGAGAACTCCATGCGTAGGAAGCACGGGGGAGAGCCTTTCATTGTTGACTTCGGGAGGAGATTAAACAGACACGCACACGTTTTGTTAAAGAGTCTGAAGCAGTGATAGTTATCTTTGTGGTGTTACCGCTAGCTAGCCGGAAGGATTTCACACCTTCATGTCGAGATAATATGTTTTCATATAGTAAGGTGTACACTAATTTAATGTACACTGAATTTTCCCCGTTGTCTAGTTGATTCGCTAGTACTTGATCTCTATTAAGCTTCAGGTCGTTTGCTATCCACCTAGGCCTATGTATTTCAAGTGGTGTCGGTCTGTTGGTCCTTTCTTCAAAAGCGCATTTAATAGTGTTTTCCGGACATTTGACACTTTCGCAAGTTCAACAAGCAGTTCCGTGACAAACTAAGGAGCCTATTTTTCTTAAACTTAAAGATTCAAGCCAATGTTTAATCTATATGGAACTATCTAAGTTAATGACGAAATTAAGTTGGTAATATCAAAATTTCTAATTAATTCGAAATATACCTGCACTACAGTTGGAAGCCCTGGTGACTTAATATATTCTTAGTTCCATCTCTTAAGGTACAGAATACAAAATTTGATTGAAGTTCAATGGATAACGTGGACGTTACATGCAGTTAGATATTGGATCTATCAGTGCGCGTAAAATCATGCATGTCTTGGTCAGAAATAATCTGACATATTATGATCTATTGTTGTGCCAATTTTGGACGAAATCCATTTGTATGTATAGAAGTTACATGCATTTTAGAATTAAACTTATCATTAGGCTTAGAATCATGTTAGCGGCATTGGCATAATATTAGTTACTCCAAATTAATCTCGAATGTCAGGTACTATACGTGTGCAAAGTTTAGAGTTGTTGGCTTGCATGCATTCTGATATATTAATATAAGGGTAAAAAAGTAGAGACAGCAATTATCAACAGTTGTCAGCAGCTGGTTGCTCTTAGGAATACGCATAGTGATATCTGGTTATGTACACATAGTAGACTACATACGAAATTTGGTTGAAATCCAATTGATAGTGTAGAAGTTCTATTAATTTAAAAATTTGACCTATCAGCATGCTTAGAATCATTTTGCCAACACTGTCATGTATGGCCTCCTGGAAATTAAACTGAAATATTATTGTCTATATACACTGACCGGCAAAAAAAAGTGGAACACTTCAATTTTTTATGTAATTTCTTAATTTATTCCACTAAAATGTATCGGTTTTCCAATATTTGCATTATTCATGTAAATGTGCGATGGTTGGCTACAGAAAATACTGAAACATGTTTTACAACACGCTTTAACTCACAAATTTCGTTACATTTCACAAATCTAACAGTTTTCTATTTTTTACTAATGTTCCTTTGGGCTGTTTTTTATGCCAAACAAAGCAGTGTTAATTTTTGCACTGCACTGTACCGGAACACTGGTCACTAAAAACGAGTGTTTCCACCCTTAGCGTCCATGACAGCTTGTTAGGCTCATCGAAGATTGGGGGTAATTGGTGGTAATAAACCACCCTAAGAAATGTCAATTTCTATTCACGGATGTTTCAGATGTGTGTCCTAATGCGTGAAAAGCATTTAAAATGTGATTACATCTTTTTCATGGCTAATTTTATACTTTTTAAATTACTGTTCCACTTTTTTTTGCCGGTCAGTGTAATTATGTGCCAATTTTGGAATAGCTCCCATGCATACCTTCAAGATATCCAACATGGAGCTCAAATTTCAATTGCGGTTTTTCAGCAGTTGGTAGCACTGACTTCATTTTCATGGCCTTGAGATATTCAGATATAGATCTTTACTCATACCAAATTTGGTTTTGATTGCTTCAGCCGTTTAGGAGTTGATAAGGGGGGGGGGGGGGAATTGCACAGACAGACAGACAGACATTTGCCCAGATCGGTCTCATTAGTCTACTTTTTCTTCACTTTTGCAAAATGTGAAAAGTAGGCTAAAAATACAATACCCTATCACGGTAAGCACTTCTGAGTATTTATTAACCTCGCGGCTAAACTCAGAACCTAACACGACGTAGGTCGCAAAGTGACACTTCCACTCTTTCTACTCTATGGAGTTCTCCAACGCAAAATGTATCAAAATGGTGCCATTCTCAATCGATGATGCCGTTTGTAAAAAATTAACGATATGCGAATAACGTTATTAGTCCGAATAACGGTATTGAGGGAATATTTTTCGATAGATATATTCAAATAACGTTATTTCTAGTGAGCACTACCATTTCGTTCCTGCGATAACCGGTATCCGAATAACGTTATTAGTCCGAATAACGGTATTGGGGGAATAATGTTCGAGAGATGTATTCAAATAACGTTATTTATAGTGAGCACTACCATTTCGTTCCCGCGATAACCGATATCCGAATAACGTTATTAGTCCGAATAACGGTATTGGGAGATTTTTTTTGGAGAGATCTATTCAAATAACGTTATTTCTAGTGAGCACTACCATTTCGTTCCTGAGATAACCAATATCCGAATAACGTTATTAATCCTAATAACGGTATTGGAGGAATGTTTTTCGAGATATGTATTCCGATAACGTTATTTCAGGCGGGCACTACCATTTCGTTCCTTAGTTAACTGATATTCGAATAACGTTATCAATCCAAATAACGATATTAGGAGATTTTTTTCGAGTAATGTATTCCGATAACGTTATTTCAGGTGGGCACTAGTATTTCGTTTCTACGATAACCGATATCCGAAGAACGTTATTAGTCCGAATAACGGTATTAGGGGATATTTTTCGAGAGACTTATTCATATAACGTTATTTCTGTCAGACAATACTATTTCGTTTCTACGATAACCAATATCAGAATAACTTTATATGGCCCAATAACGTTACCATGCGATACAAATGACTTCCGGATATGAAACGTAACGACCACAATGTGACCAAGACCCATTTTGTTACATAATCTACCCAAACAACCATTTTCGTTATGTTAAGTTATGAAGCCTTGCTTGTTTGTTGCGAAGAGGAACTCCTGCGGGTCACCACGGAATGCTCGTAAGGGGCACGCTTGGACAATGAGCTGAACCGTTTGACGTTCAGCACCGCAATCACAGCGCGAGGAAGATGTCATCCCCCGTTTATGTAGGGAATCGGCGCATCTACCACAATTAGTTCGTATTCTATTCAAAGTGGTCCAAATCTTCCTGTGTTTATCAAATCCTGGTGGCCTGGTTTTGATACACGGCATCTTCAGTTGCTCCTTTGTAGCACTGGAATGCCATAATTTAGTCCATCGATCACTTATATTATATTTATCGTTATTGACTTGTCAAGTTTGTAATGTAGGATGACGGGAACGGAGTCTCTTCGTGTTGATGGCAGGAATGTCTTAATGAATAGGGAGCTCAGGACTAGCAGTTATTTTCGTGAATTCACGCACAAGTGAACATTCTCGTCGCAGGGAGGCTCAATATGGCTCACGATTGGAAGCCAGAATGTAGGCGTATTCTTTAAAATGCGTATGGTTTGGTTAAGTTGAACATCAACAAGCCTCATGTAAGAGCTGCGGCACAGTATTCTGCTACAGGGTACTCCAGACCAAGAGCAGAGATTCTCAGTGTTATTGCTGATAAGCCCCATGTAGTCCATGAGGTGAACATTGTTGGTATTTCAAAATAGAACACTTAAAAAAGACGCTAGTTTCTCTAGTTTCCCAATGCCTCGAAACATGTACTGAACAAGTGTAAATAAACACTAAATAAAGCCAAGTATTGACTAGACGGGAACGTTTAATTAATCTAACTTTAACTAAATTTGTCAATACAGACCAATCATGGATAATAATAATATTCCCAAATATTTGGCATGTCACACGCTAGCCCATATATTTTCCCTTTATATCCTGTGTTTCGCGAGTTTGCTTTAGTGACATCACATTTCCTCACCTAAGCTCTCAAAGTTCAAATTATATGATACACGATAGCGTGGCACGAATCAAATAAGAACTGTCTTCCGTGCGCCCTTTCCTTAAATTATTGGGTATAAGATAGTATGATTGGTCACGGTGACTAGCTAGAGACTCGCTGGCACCGGAAGAGCTTGGGTTTGAATCCCATCTCGGCTTCCCTGAAAATGGTTTTCGAGGTTTCCTATTTCCACCACTAGGCAAATGCTCTAAATCATAATGAACCTACGCAATAATCTTCAATTAATGATCCATAGCTCTATTTATTTATTTTGTATGGCAAATTGAGGACACATCGCGGTTAAGAATTGAAAACAAACATATAATAACACTAGTATATACATTCTCTTCACATGACCCCACCATCTGGGTCGGCTCATACGAACAGCTTCATCTAGCGTGTTCATTCGTAACTTAGCATTTATCTTTGTGAGGTTTGAAGCCATTTTTCAGTGTTGCCTTAGTAAACAAGAGTTTAGTGCTTTTCAATCGGTCAACACGAATGTACCCAAATAGAGCTGGGTTATGCCCTAATCCTGAAATAAATTACATGAGATTAATAAATACATTTATATATATTTATACATTTATATATATTTATTAATCTCATATATTTTATTTCAGGATTAGGGCATAACCCAGCTCTATTTGGGTACATTCGTGTTGACCGACTGAAAAGCACCAAACTTTTGTTAACCTTTATCTCTTCATTACGAGTACCTTCCTGCCATTGCTCCCATCTATTTGTCCCAGCTATCATTCGTGCTTCCCTCATATCAGTTACCTCTAGCTTATGTATATTGTAGGTACCGTACAGTATAGACATTTACAGCACAATGTCCAGGGTATTCAGCCAGTTGAGAGCATCATAACCGTATGGTCTACATATAGAACAATCCAACATGGCAATCATCAGAAATATTTAGACGGTTCTCAATATCTGCGAATCTATTACAGCAATAAAACTGAAATTTTGTATCATACGTTCACTTATGTGCCTTTCAATAACCTGATGACCACAAATCGAGCATGGCAGCGACGCGAAATTTAATCCTTCCAGTGTCATTTAAATATGTTCTATTATTCTTTGAGGGATAATTTTTAAATGATTTTTTTAGACATGCTCATGTTTTTAAAAACATTTTATATTGTTTAGAAATACATTTAAAAGAGCAAAAATAGTACAAAATCTTAATCAGTTCAGGGAAACCATGAATTACATCGCGGAAAACAAGCAAATCTTTAAATACTACACTTGTATCTGAATAGCAACTGCTCTCATCTCCATCAGTTTCATTGTTACTGTATAAGAACCCTCAATCTCCTCAACACTATATTCAAATCCAATGCAATTACTGTACAAATACCTTCAAATTGTATCCACATTTATCGTACGAGGTACTCCCCCACCGATTTCACTGACTGATAAAGTCAAACTATTTATGTAACAAATCCTAGAAAAAGTTAATGAATTTTTTTCTGGTTCCAGATTTGTTTGTTAAGGTTGTCTAATGCATTCGGACCTTCCTGCTACATACCGTAATCAAATGTAAACTGAAATACTGTATTTCGTATGTGATCCTCAAGGCAACAGTAATAACGCGGAATATTCTGGGAATGACACGGAAGGGGTAACATTTTATATGGATTTTTCTCACGACCTAATTATCCGAGCACAGTGAAACTTAGCACGGTAATTCTTTATACGGGCGATACCGAGCTGCACTAATGAGTTCTCTACAAGGGGGGTCAATTAGGAAAATCCTAACAGGGGAAGAGTTTTACTGCCCCCCACTCCAAACTGGACGTGAAGGTAAATATATTTTGGAATGTGTCAACCTGCGCTGATCTTCACGGTATTCCCCACTATCTAATCTTGTTGTCTCGTATTCGATACCACTTATTAGCAACTTTTGGTAGGGCGGCCATCAATTCCGCTCGGGAATTCCAGTCAGGTAGCCAGGGTTACCTCAATTCCACTCGGTCCTCCAAGGGACCCAAAAATAAGTTCCTCAACTCCGCTCAGGCTTTGACAAGGGGTCGGCAAAGGGGTTATCCCCAATTACGTAAACAAATGGCATAGCCCTCCAGTTCACATACCAACGGCCGGGTCAAACACTTTATGCAACGCATGAGTGAATTCTTGAATGCAGCTGATTTTTCCGTTCTAGGCTGGAAAACAGTATTTTCAGCATCCGCAGCTGATATCGAAAGTATTTTTAGGTACAAATTATACACCTATTATTATCTAAATTTAATTTAATAATGTCTGACTAGGTTAAAAACATACAAACATTTAATTATGCACATGTTAAAAACAATGTATAAAATTTGTGGAAACACATAGAAAACTTTGCAGACTTATTTAAAAGAATATTATGATTAATTTTAAATCACTTGTATTTTCTGCCATATAAGCAGTGATGGACGAAGCAAAGAGGATATTAAAAGTAGGTTGGCTCAGGCAAAGAAAGCATTTCTACAAAAAAGGAATCTGCTGACATCGAATATAGATTTAGGTATTAGGAAGTCATTTTTGAAAGCCTTTGTCTGGAGCGTGGCGCTCTATGGAAGTGAAACTTGGACTATTGGTGCAGCAGAAAAGAGGAGAATTGAAGCATTTGAAATGTGGTGTTACAGGAGAATGATGAAGATCAGATGGGTAGATAGGGTTACAAACTAAGAGGTATTAAGACGAGTGGGAGAGGAGAGATGTTTCTGGCGACTGCTAATGAAGAGAAGAGATACGTTGGTAGGACACATACTAAGACACCCAGGAATAGCATGCTTAGTTATGGAAGGAAGGGTCGAGGACAAAAACTGTAGGGGTAGACCAAGGTTAGAATATGTTAAACAGATTGCCTCGGATGTAGGGTGTCGGAGCTATGTAGAGATGAAACGAATAGCTCAGGACAGGGAGGCATGGAGAGCTGCATCAAACTAGTCAAAAGACTGAAGACTCAAACAACAACAACAAAATCACATAAATCTTTAATTCATTTCAAACTATACAAAAAACATTAGATAAAACTCTCATGCGCTGCAGAAGGTGTTTGACCAGGCCCTTGGTATGCGAGCAGGAGGGTTATAACATTTGTTTACGTCATTGGGGATAACCCCTTTGCCGACCCCTTGTCAAAGCCTGAGCGGAGATGAGGAACTTATATTTTCCCTTGGAGGACCGAGTGGAATTAAGGAAAATCGAGCGGAACTGATGTTCGACCTTTTGGTATTATTCCAGATTCCTAGATTTCTTTAGCCTTGCACTTGATAAAGATAAGATTCGGTTATTTTCTTTGTGTTTCACAGTTACTATTCGCACCTGCACATTTTAATATTTATGTTGTAGCTTCGTAAACATGCAAGTTATAGCCTGCACTATGAGCTTTAAAACGATATCGTGGGAACCAAAATGCTTATATGTATTCTGCTACAAAATAAGGTGCATTCGTAAATGAATTCCTTGCAAGAACACCTCCACTTCTGACCCCGTTGTGACAACTCAAACTTACAACATTTATACGAGGGGTGTTCAAATGTTAAGGTACGAATCGATGCTGTGGGTACAATGTGTTCGTTATTCAAAAGTAATCACCACAGGTCTGTGCACAGGTGTCCCATTGCTTCACTAGCCGCTGGATTCCCTGTTCCCAGAATTCTTGTGGTTGTGACAGGTGCCAATCCTGTACGGTGTCTAGTTCGTCGTCCAATTGGAAACGTTTTTATAATTTCAAATGATCTTGTCGACTTCGTCGTTATGCTTGAATCTAAAGTTATGCGGGACGGAGACGGTTGCGTTACGGAGACGGAAGTGACGTCATGCAGCCGCGCGGGAAGCCGAAGTTAATGGGTAAAGGACGGCGAGTGCGTGACGTCATGCAGCCACGCGGGAAGCCGAAGTTAATGGTTAATGGAGTCTGTTGAACAAGTCCTGGGGCGTCGAGTGACCTGGGGCTTCGAGAGAAGCGAAAAGAATACAGGGTGACTCCTAAAGAGGTGTATAAGATGCCAGATAAGAATACAGGGTGACTCCTAAAGAGATATACAAGACACCAGATAAGAATACAAGGTGACTCTTAAAGAGCTGTACAAGATGGCAGAGAAGAATACAGGGTGACTCCTAAAGAGGTGTGCAGGATGTCAGAGCAAAATACAGTACAAGATGCCAGATAACAATACAGGGTGACTCGTAAAGAGATATACAAGATGGCAGATAAGAATACAAGGTGTCTCTTAAAGAGGTGTACAAAATGGCAGAGAAGAATACAGGGTGACTCCTAAAGAGGTGCACAAGATGTCAGACAAGAATACAGGGTGCATCCTAAAGAGGTGTGCAGGATGTCAGAGCAAAATACAGGGTGACACAACGAGGTGTACAGTATGTTAGATTCAATTCAAATACAGGGTGATCCTTAAAGAGGTTTGAAAGATATCAGATTCAAATAATGGGTGACCCTTAAAGAGTTGTAAAAGATGTCAGACTCAAATACAGGGTGACCCTTAAAGAGGTGCCCACACGGGAAGCCTAATTTAATGGGTATTGGAGTCTCGGTTGAGAGAGACCTGGGGCTTCGAGCGAAGCGAGAATCCTTCCTGAGCCTTTATAACATGTGTAGCATTTGCAGCATGCGTCATTTGAAATGATATAACGTCTAGTCTTTCAGACTGACTGTAATTTTTCCCTTGAAATGTTTATTTAACGGACCAAACAGATGGAAGTCACAGGGTGACAAGTCTGGACTGTAGGGTGGATGCTCAAGTTGCTCCCACTTGAACGTGACCAATACACCTTGTGTGACGTTAGAGACGTGTAGGCGAGCGTTATCATGGAGCATAATCACTCCCTTCGTGAGCAGTCCAGGTCGTTTGTTCTTGATGGACTTGCATAGGCTACGGAGTGTCGCACATTACAAGTTACATGATTACTCCGTGGTTTCCAATCGGACGACGAACTAAAGGACACCGTACAGGAGTGGCTCCTGTCACAACCACAAGACTTCTGGGAACAGGGAATCCTGCGGCTAGTGAAGCAATGGGACACCTGTGCACAGACCAGTGGTGATAACTTTTGAATAACGAATAAATTGTACCTACAGTATCGTTTGTACCTTTTCATTTGAACACCCCTCATAATTTCCTATAACTCACAATTTTTCACCTCTTTGACTGTACATGGATATCACGTTAGCTGCACTCCAGGAGGTCCAGGTGCACGTAGCTGTCAGTCAACTCATGGCGTAACCAACCTTTGAGGAGAGGTTGCCTACCCCCACTCTCTGACAGGCCTGTTTGGGTTTAACCTTTTTAGCGCAGTTCGACCATCCCGCTTTATACACGGCTTAATATATTAGCGTCTAATTTAACTCAATTTCTCTGAAAACTTAAAAATGGTGGCTGTGCTCAATTTTAAAAACCATTTTATATTCCTCCTGTCCTAAGCAAGCAATATAAATATGAGCCAATATAATATTCATCTGCTAGAATATAATTTTATAGCATCTCTACTTGGTATAAAACAAAGTCCCCGATTCCTGGATGTTACGTGTAAACTCGAGAACCACTGGATGGATTTTGATACGGTTTTCACCATTCTGTAAAGGATATCTCGAGGAAGGTTTCTGTAGAAAATTATTTATTTATGACCAAAGGAAGTCAAGCACTAACGATTGCAGTGAAAAGGTCGAAAAATAACACTGGCGTCCGTGCGCTTTTTAAGCTCACGCTGGGCAAACCGTTAAAAATATCTATATACTATGAGAGTAAGAATTGTTCAGCATGATAAGTTCTATAAAAAATCCCGGGAGAGCATATCTATATCTTCAATACATCGCCTACTATAAGGACAGATGACCTCGTAGTTCCGCCCCTTAAACAACAATAACTAACTAACTATAAGTGTTTTTAAGTTTTCATTTCTTCCAAAATGTCCATTCAGTTACTGAGGCGACAGTTTACGAGCTAGCTAGGGGCGAGCCTATTACCCCAGTTACAGCCTAGCTAGCGGGCGAGCCTATTACCCCAGATACAGCCAGCAGCAAACTGTCGAGTCGTGTTGAGTTAAAAACTTTAGAGAAGAGTGGTTGTGTTTGGAGTTTCCCTGGAAGTGCAACTCGGCTTTTCCTCATTTCGCATGTGAACTTTTCGTTCCGCAAAATTCACAGTCAAGTTAAGATTGGACGGAAGGGAGATTTATATTTCATGCACCTCGCCATTCTTAAATTACGTCTGACAAGAATTTGTTGCACATGCATCTCCATGATAATATAATTAATAGTCCAGTCAGTGATTTTAACCCATCATGCCGAGACGTTAAACGGATATTGGTCGTTATTCATTGACATTGAAAAAAAAAACGCTTATCACGTAATGCATTCATAACCGGGCGAAGCCGGGTCGGGTTGCTAGTACAATATAAAACAATCCAACATGGCGTACTATACCATTACATTAGGGATTTATATTCATTATTATTTGTCTTAAAAGACCATCATCTCATAAGAAAGCAAACGATCTGAAATTGCAAGCGGTAACTTTCATCTACAAGAACCTCGGTTCGAATCCCGGGTCATTAACAAACTCTAAACACTCATGGTGTATTATTACTTCCAACAGACGGTCCCCTCCGACCTACCACACTTTCAATAGCGAGGGGTCGGACCGTAACACTCAGCTTGATTTATTGCCCAGGAGGGAAACCCTAAGTCTCGCCCACACGGGACGGCTACACTCATGCTTTAAAACAGCTATTTCTTATACACAGTTCTCTGAACAGACCTGGCGTTTCTTTCATTCATTTTAACAACATTATTTAGGTTCATAGACCACTTTCGTAACCTTGGCATTTATTAATTATGAAGTGTCATCATTGATGGGTAAGAATAATTCACATACAACAACGAACATTTAGGGGCTTCAACAACTAGACGAGTCTGGGTTCGACTCTCTCAACTGCCTCGGGAACTAATCCCATACTGGAGGACTTATATAAATGCGACTTAGGGCGGCCTCGGCCTTATAACCTGCGATCATAATACAATAAA
Source organism: Meconema thalassinum (assembly GCA_946902985.2). Classification (NCBI taxonomy): domain Eukaryota; kingdom Metazoa; phylum Arthropoda; class Insecta; order Orthoptera; family Tettigoniidae; genus Meconema; species Meconema thalassinum. The sequence goes on from OX336388.2 coordinate 2,125,603,348, forward strand.
TTTGCACCCTATTATAATACAACATAACACACATGGCCTCGTGATCTACAGCATTATATGGAGGACTTATCATAGCTCAATCACCGCAATCAACTGTCCCTCATAATTAATTTACCAAGTATATTTAGATTCAACGCCTTCCTAGCGTGACAATTTACTTTAATGCGCGACAATGCGCTATACATTACTTTAAGGCCTAGCGTCTTCCAAAGAACTGATAAATTCAAAATCAACATTTGATCTATATCTCAATTTTTATATTAATCCTCTCCCGTGACAATAATCGCCATACTTTAAGAACATGTATTTACACCATGTCTTTATTCTTTTACAGGATCTCAAAAGCTACTACTTTCATATAATTCAACTTAATCTTCATTTATATAATTTTTATTATTATTATTATTATTACGCTTGCTTTCATAACATTTATCAAATACACTGATATTTTATTTCATACATTTCCTCTAAGGGATTTATTCATTTCACATAATCATTTTATAACAAGAGTTTAGTGCTTTTCAGTCGGTCAACACGAATGTACCCAAAAGAGATGGGTTATGCCCTAATCCTGAAATAAATTACATGAGATTAATAAAACACTAGGATGACCAGTTTCGATCGTCAAGCGATCATCATCAGATCCATTACACTTAGGCTACAAAATCTATGTTTGAAATACAGGTGAAAATATTTACAATATGTACAATTATTTAGTTGCAGTATTGGTACTGCAACTGTCAGTGTATGCTAAATGCAGTATATATGTTAGGTGAAATGCTAAATGGTGATAGCTATCCGGAGATTGTACTTTAGAGAGATTATATGGTTGTAAACTATGGTTAAACTATAAAATTTTTGGCTAACTACTTATCTGATTGTCTTCCGTATTACAGCTACTCGCAGTTTTCGTGCTCACTGGGACTCGCTGTGCGGCCGACTGCGGTGGTTATCTTAACGACTGGTTTTTCCCCTGCCTCCTCCCCCTGTCCCTACGTGCTGTGGGGAGTGATAGCGATGTGTTTATGTGAGGTGTTGCCAACCTAGATAAGATGTATGTTATTGAATGAGGTGGGTCCACAACTATTAAAGACCGTGGATTGGCCCTCGCCACGCGTGGAGCATAACCCATTCGAACTAAGCGTTGACGGTCTTATGAGGACGTCCCGGCGCCTTTAATACTGCCGCGAATATGGGCCTTGGTTTATTGCAGAAGCAAAGTACATCGTACACCTGATCCAGATAACATTTACCTATTAAAAACCCCTAATTTCCCCCCTTTTTTATCTAGCTTGGCTGTGTCGCTAAATTGTGTCGCTACTAAAAAACACACCCTGTCGGAAACAAAACACAATTTAGCGACACAGCCAAGCTAGATAAAAAAAAGGGGGGAAATTAGGGGGTTTTTAATAGGTAAATGTTATCTGCATCAGGTGTACGATGTACTTTGCTTCTGCAATAAACCAAGGCCCATATTCGCGGCAGTATTAAAGGCGCCGGGACGTCCTCATAAGACCGTCAACGCTTAGTTCGAATGGGTTATGCTCCACGCGTGGCGAGGGCCAATCCACGGTCTTTAATAGTTGTGGACCCACCTCATTCAATAACATACATCTTATCTAGGTTGGCAACACCTCACATAAACACATCGCTATCACTCCCCACAGCACGTAGGGACAGGGGGGAGGAGGCAGGGGAAAAACCAGTCGTTAAGATAACCACCGCAGTCGGCCGCACAGCGAGTCCCAGTGAGCACGAAAACTGCGAGTAGCTGTAATACGGAAGACAATCAGATAAGTAGTTAGCCAACAATTTTATAGTTTAACCATAGTTTACAACCATATAATCTCTCTAAAGTACAATCTCCGGATAGCTATCACCATTTAGCATTTCACCTAACATATATACTGCATTTAGCATACACTGACAGTTGCAGTACCAATACTGCAACTAAATAATTGTACATATTGTAAATATTTTCACCTGTATTTCAAACATAGATTTTGTAGCCTAAGTGTAATGGATCTGATGATGATCGCTTGACGATCGAAACTGGTCATCCTAGTGTTTTATTAATCTCATGTAATTTATTTCAGGATTAGGGCATAACCCATCTCTTTTGGGTACATTCGTGTTGACCGACTGAAAAGCACTAAACTCTTGTTTACTAAGGCAACACTGAAAATATGGCTTCAAACACCACAATCATTTTATAATTTCTCAATCTTTAGTTGTTCAGGTCACGCTCTTATTCTGTTATTTGTTATTCAAAAACATCCCTACTTCTTATTCTCAGGTGGATTGCACACAAATATTTCCCAACACATAACATATTGAAATGGTTACTTACATGCTCTGACGGTCCCCCGACCGTACTTTCCAACGATGTTTCATTTCGCCCACTATTTGTGATTAAACCATCTTGCTCAAATTCATTTCATACACTGACATATCTTGACACACATATAACTTATATACTTTATACATTGGTAACATTTTAAAATACACTTCTGTATTCTTCTATTACACACAATAAAATCACTGAAAAATTACTATCTAACACAAATTTTATATATTTACACTACACTGATTCTAATCACTGAGGCTTTGATTAGGCCTTGCACACGTGATTTCTTGATTCCCCGTCTCCAAGGGTGAAACTAGTAGATGTCGGCTTCCTATCTGACCAGAATATGAAAGTCTCGAACACACTACCCCTCCATGGAATGGTACTTCTTTAAATCCGGTTTCCTGACGATCGGCTATTATTATTATTAGCTCGAACTTGCTTCTTTCTAGACCCTATTAGTTTGTCTAGCGAATGTCTGTCTTGTTCTCGGTCTCCCAGATACTCTATCGGTGACCTCTTATTTTCTAGCATCTAATGCTCCTCGTAACTTAGTGCTTTTTATAGTTCGTTTGTTTCCTTGAAACAACATCTTGAATTCAATTCTCCCTTCTGATTATTCTGTCCTTTAATTCCTATCTTTCCAGAATACTATGCGGACCTTATTTTATCCGACCCTGATCGGGTTCTTTAACTTTGATAGAATGTTTGTTTCGCTATTATGGTACTTAAAAACGTTACGATACTTTCAGTCGTTTAAATGAACTGTTATTTGAAGACCTATCGCCTGTTCTTTAAGTTCGCAGCCTACTTTGACTGTAATCCTGAACTTTTCACTATATGATTGATACTGACGGAACTAAATCCTGTATTAGGATTTTCCTAAGTCTCCACACGGCGATACTATAATGATATTTCTCGGCCACTCCTTACGGGTGCACGCTGGTGATTGATACAGAGTATCACGACCTCTCGGGGTCTAGTAAGTACTGCATTCGATGTGATGCTTCAACGTCACGCCCCCTGGACGGACTAATACTGCATGATGTGATGTAGCACAGTGACGCCCCCTTGGGCTGTTTGAAACTGCATTCGATGTGATGCAGCCTCTCTGCACGAGGTCTGTTCTAAACTGCATATGAACTGTACTTTGCGAAACAGCAACGTGCCCTCCGGCACATATGGTAGACTGAATAATACTGATACAGCCGGACGCCCCCTCTCGGGCTCTCGGAATAACTGCATGATTGGCTTGGCTCTGCCAGGACTTTTATACTCTTTGGCTAAAAAAAAGATAAAATCCACGTCTTTTCCAGAACCAACTTTTGAAGTAATGGTCGCACACTTTTAAAAATTATATCTCTTGAAAGCTCGTTTTCTAAACGTAAACTGACTTCTTTGCACTTGAAAATCGATCGTGCAGTTCTGAGATATTAAATAAAATTCGGTCTTCAGCTGTGTGGGTGTTGCAGTTGATTTTTAATTCCCCCCTCCTCGGGTCTCGGGGAACTCCCAATGACGTATGGCCACGTCGGCACTTCTTTCCTGGGCATTTATTATAACATCTTTCTCCACACAAAAATCTCTATTCCGAAATGATTCACAATGCTGTATTTCTTTAGTTAATATTATTCTTGCAAATGGGTTAAATCTGATTCTTCTTCTTCTGGCACAGCTGCGCTGTTGCCATTTTCTTGCAACGTAAGGGCAATTTCCGAAACACGCTCGCAGTCACTCGCGTGGAAAATTCCACTCGTTCTATTAATACTCATGACCGGCTCCTTATCTATGCGTCATGCGTGATCTCATTTCCTGGCCACCTGGGCTCCAGTTTATTACACAACGTTATGCTCGCACTCTTGTATAATATCTTTCTATGTTCCACTGAAGACTGTATATTTCCTTCCTTCCTTTTACCAAAATACATGGATTCGACCCCTTGAACCAATGGTACATGGGTTCAGTACATATGAAACATTTCAACGGTTTTCAGTATTCCGAAATTATTTAAGCAATCAAACTGAAATGTTGTATGGTGTTTTACTAGGACTCTTACGTAATGACAAAAGTGTGACTTTTCAAATCACGAGAAACACAAAAACATAATAGCGGCCAACATATAATAAAATTAATGCTGAAACTTGTAACGTTGATTATGTGCATAGTGTTGCCATACGGCAACAAAACATAAATTTGCACCTAGTATGCAGTCCATATATTTTATTGTTTGACAAATTATGTTACGTTCTTCCTAAAGTGGTAGGTATCTCTACTTAGTATAAAACAAAATCCCCGATTCTCGGATGTCACGGGTAATCTCAAGAAACACTGAATGGATTTTGATGCGGGGTGTTCACCATTCTGTAAAGGATATCTCAAGGCAAGTTTCTGTCGAAAATAATTTATTTATGATTGATTTATTTATTTATTTATTTATTTTATTTTATTGTCGTGTGGCCTCCTGAGAGGCCGAGTGCAGGTATTTCTAGTCGACGCCTGCGCGTCGGGATGAGAGATGGAATGGATGAAGATGAATGAAACTGGACAAGGATGTGGAAGGAAGCGGCCGCGGCCTGTCAGAAGGTACCGTCCCAGCATTTGCCTGGTGTTGAAAATGGGGAAACCACGGAAAACCATTTCAAGGACGGCCGACGGTGGGGCTCGAACCCACGCGTCTAGCAAGTCAGCAGAGAGCTTGGCCCCATAGCCTAACGCTGCGCTTTAGCCAGCGTAGCCACTACTGTCGGTATTTATTTATGATCAAAGGACCAAAGGGGGCCATTTCACATTTCAGTGAAAATGTCGAAAAAAACTGGCGTCCGTGCTCTTTCTAAGCTAACGCTGGGCAAACCGTATACTGTACTATGAGCGTAAGAATTGTTCAGCATGAAAAGTTCTACAAAAAAGTCCGTGAGAGCATATCTCTATCTTCAATACATCGCCCACTATAAGTGTTTTTATTTTTTAATTTCTTCCAACAATCTTCATTCAATTACTGAGGTGACAGTTTACGAGCTAGCTAGGGGCGAGCCTATCAGCCCAGTTACAGCCTAGCTAACGGACGAGCCTATTACCCCAGATACAACCAACAGAAAACTGTCGAGTCGTGTTGAGTTAAGACTTCAGAGAAGAGTGGTTGTGTTTGGAGTTTCCCTGGAAGTGCAACTCGGCTTTTCTTCATTTCACCTGTGAACTTTCCGTTCCGCAAAATACACAGTCAAGTTAAGATTGGACAGAAGGGGGATTTGTGTTTCATGCAACTCGCCATTCTTAAATTACGTCTGACAAGAATTCGTTGCACATGCATCTCCATGATAACATAATTAATAGACCAGTCAGGGATTTTAACCCATCTTGCCGAGACGTAAAACGGATCTAGGTCGTAGTTCATTGACATCAGAAAATAAAGCGCTTATCACTTAATGCATTCATAACTGTTCCCGGCCGAAGCCGGGACGTGGCTAGTTATAAATATAGATACAAGTATGTGTCCGACAAAAATCAAAAAGAATCCATTCAATAGAGGGTAGTGACTTTTATGGCGATCTAATCACCCGAGTACAATGAAACTTGGCACAGCACATCTTAGTGCGGACATCTAATGATGTTGGTGGCTTCGGTAGAGTAGTTGGTAGCATGCTGAGCTTCTATCCCCAAGATCGCGGGTTCAAACCCGGCCGAAGTCGTCAGACTTTTAAGAGTGTTAAAAATCCCTCAGTATACTTTCCTTCGGAGGGGAAGTACAGCCAGCGGTCTCATGCCATAGATTTATGGCATGAAAAAGAACCTTCCACTAACTACACTTGTGGAAGCTAAAATTTGCAGTTTATTTTGATAACGCTGTATTAGTTCCAACGTTCGCCGCCAGGTTCTGGATGCGATGGCATCTAGTAGCCAAGTACGCAACTAGGTGTCGTGGACGGTAGCATTTGGTAGAAAAAGTAGGAACTACTTGAAAAATTGATCGTCTGCAGTCCTTCTTTCTGAATCACAGATAACACACACTAATACAGCCATCACAATTAACACCGGTTATCAGACAAATTCTACACATACCCAAAGTACCCGCATTGTCGCAGCCCCTAAACTAAGGAACCAACCAACCTATAATGATGTTCTATTGTTTTCAAAAATTCAGGTGATTGAAAAGATGATTCGTATGATGGGCTATAACAATCATTACCTAATGACACTAAAGTCTGTTGCTTACTTTTCGTAAATCATAGAAGCCGTGCATTTGACTTTTCGAAGTATTAATTCCCGTGGTTCATTACAGAAAGATGCCATCTTAATCACCGATCATCATCATCGATTTGCAGTCCTAAGACTGATCAGTTACAAGTCCAGATCGTTCTGTCATTTGCCGCTTCCTTCATTGAATTATAATTCTGTGCTTGGATGTCGTTTAGGATTTGTTTAAGGAAGGTATTTCTAGGTCTTCCTCTTGGATGTTTTCCCTCAATTAACCCTTCTGCCACAGTTCTCATTAAATTGGAGTGGCGCATTGTGTGACCCCACTATGCGAGACGACGTTTACGGATTGTGCGAAGGATTGATCTCCGTTGGTTCACGGTGTCGAGAACCCTGGTGTTCGATATCTAGTCTCTCCACGTTACATCTATCATCTACCGAAAGCAGTGGCTACGATGGCTAAAGGACAGCGTAAGGTCATGGGGCCAAGCTCTCTGCTGACTCGGTAGACGTGTGGGTTCGAGCCCTACCGTCGGCCGTCCTTGAAATGGTTTTCCGTGGTTTCCCCATTTTCAACACCAGGCAAATGCTGGGACGGTACCTTCTGACAGGCCACGGCCGCTTCCTTCCACATCCTTGCCCAGTTTCATTCGTCTTCACCCATTCCATCTCTCATCCCGACTCGCAGGTCGCCCACGGGCGTCGACTAGAAAGACCTGCACTCGGCCTTTCAGGAGGTCACACGACAAACAAGAAGTTCCGTGACGAACTAAAGAACCTACTTTTCTTAAAATTTAAGATTCATGCCAATGATTAATCGATATGGATCTATCTAGAATAATGACGAAATTAAGTTGGTAATATCGAAATTTCTAATTAGTTCGAAATATCTGTATACCTGTCATAATGTAGCCTAATAGAGCACTACAGTTGGCAGCCCTGGTGACTGAATATATTCTTAGTTCCATCTCTTAAGGTACAGAATACAAAATTTGGTTGGAGTCCAATGAATAGCATGGACGTTACATGCAGTTAAACATTGGATCTAACAGCGCGCGTAAAATCATGTTGGCAACAGTGTCATGCATGTATTGGTCAGAAATAATCTGAAATAATATGATCTATTGTTGTGCCAATTTTGAATGAAATCCATTAGTTAGTATAGAAGTTACATGCATTTTAAAATTGGACCTATCAGCAGGCTTAGAAAAATGTTGGCAGCACTGACGTATATTAGTTACTCCAAAGTAATCTAGAATGCCAGGTACTATACGTGTGCAAAGTTTAGAACTATTGACTTGCATTCTTTCTGATATATTGATATTAGGGTAACAAAAATAGAGACAGCATTTATTAACAGTTGGCAGCCCTGGTTGCTCTTATGAATACGCGTAGTCATAGCTGTTATGGTACACATAGCACATACGAAATTTGGTTGAAATCCAAATGATAGTATGGAACTTACATGTATTTAAAGTTGGACCTCTCAGCAGGCTTAGAATCATGTTGGTAGCACTGACGTATATAAGTTACTCCAAATTAATATAGAATGTCATGTACTATACGTGTGCATAGTTTAAATCTGTCGGCTTGCATACTTTCGGATATATGGGTATTTGGATAAAAAAGAGAGCATTTTTTTAACAGTTGGCAGCACTGGTGGTTCATGAGAATACGTTCAGTCATATCTGGTTATGTACACATACAACATACGAAATTTGGTTGAATTCCAATTGATAGTGTAGAAGTTATATGCCTTTAAATATTGGACCTATCAGTAGGCTTATAATCATTTTGGCAACACTGCCATGTATGGCCTTCTGGAAATTAAACTGCAATGTTATTATCTATATGTGTGCCGATTTTGAAATAGCTCCCATTCATACCTTCCAAGATATCCAACATGGAGCTCAAATTTCAATTGCGATTTTTCAGCAGTTGGTAGCACTGACATCATTTTCAAATATGGGCGTGAGATATTCAGGTATAGATCTTGACTCCTACCAAATTTTATTTCGATTGCTCCAGCCGTTTAGGAGTTGATAGGGGGGGGGGACACACACACAGCCAGCCAGACAGACAGACAGACAGACAGACATTTTCCCAGATCGATCTCATAAGACTACTTTTTCCTCATTTTTGCAAAATGTGAAAAGTAGGCTAAAAAATCTATCATCTTACGATAGCACCACATCTCAAAGGCTTCGAGGCGGTTCTTTTCTTTTATATTTAGTGTCCACGTTTCACAGTCATACAAAAGCATGTAGCATTCTCATTCGGAGGGAAAGCTTGAGCCGACGGGTACACAGTAATCTCCTCTTCTGTATAAAAGGCTTGAGCTAGTTTTGCCCGAGCAATGCTGCATTTAACTTCAGTGATGCACCTTCCGTCCTCTGTAATCTTTTGACCTAGGTAAGTGAAAGATTTGACTTGTTGTATGTCCGAGTTATTCACCTTTAATCGAAGAGGTTTTGGTGAGGTGTGTCTTTACCAACTGACGAGCCCAACGGCACACTGGGGTGAAACGCTGGCATTGTTTGAGCTAACCGGACCATTTTTATCATTTACTAGCAGAAGTACCCGTTCTTCGAACGGTGTTCGTTGTTAACACCAGACATTATCAATTGAGCTACTGTTGCAATGGTTAGCAGTTTGTCATTCCTTCAAGTTTATCAGAACGAAGTTAGTTTACTGGGAATATCACACACACACTGTTTATTTAAGGCCTTTAAAATGTAGTTTTCAGAGACCCTTTATAGAGTCCCGAATTTTGGGTCTCACATTGAGAAGCGCAACATATGCTTTGGTCGTCCTTCTAGGATAATTTGTATATTTCGACTATTTTAGCATATATTGAGAAGTTTTTCTCTATATCCACCCTTCTAATGTATGAAAAGTACGGTGAAGAGTTTTATAAATGATTGGTGTATTGACTCTGATACCTAATTTTACGATGCACCAAGCATCCGAACACGAGGTCTAGGCGTACATAAAGATACACAGAAAGACAGACAGACAATTCTATTGTCTACAACATATTACCCAGATATCCAAATATGGGTATATCTACCACACAGTATCAAATAAAATCATCCTTACGATGAACGCGTATGTCGACAAAAAAAAAGTCAAAATGTGCTCTCAGACTAAATTCACCTAACGTGTACTTCCAGACGTGAAATACATTTGAAAGCCTTGTAGACGAAACGCAATACACGTCACATAAAAACTGACCCTCTACGTTGTGCTAGGTGCCCATACACAGGAAGACCCCTTTCATAAATTATAAAGGCTTGTGTTGCATGAAAATTCAGGTTCTTTAGCCTCAAATTGCCCAAATTCCTAAAAGCCGCAAAAAATGCTGGTTCAATTCAGGAATTTTTGAAAATAATGTTGCTGTTTGGAGATATAATAGACCTTCTGTACTATATGTCGAACGTGAAAATTGCATGAAAAAATTCTAGGTAATCCCTTCACCCCTTAATTGCATTGATGAATTATACGGTCTACGTTAGTTCCGTGATATCCTTATAGCCATTTGCAAACTTTCACAGAAATGTAATAAATGGAGTGACATTGCTTCTTATAGAAATAGAAGGAAAGTTGTATGCCACCCCTTGAGATAATGTTCTCATCGTTACCGATTTGCATTCCTTCATTAGTTTGATAATTAAATTAAATTAGTTTTCTGGGAATATTTCAGAAACTGTTGGATTTAGAGCCTTATAATGTAGTTTTCGAGGACCCATTAGGGCCCCCGAGTTTTGTTGCTGGCACCGAGGGGATTTATCTCGTCGTTGTACGCCATAATATAATACTAATAATAATATAATATAGGGAGAAATTATAACACCTATTTTTTTAAATTTTTTTTTCAGTCAATGGCCATTTACTTTTCTTTTCAGGACGGGTCAGGGAAGGGATATTATCAGAGAAAGAAGCATTCACATCACGCATGAGAAAAATGGAAATGGCCTACCATTTAACTAAGGACATCTATAAGAAAAGGTCAATATCTTTCAACGCAAAACTAATACATTACTGCAGTGTCATCCGTCCGGAGGTCTTGCATGCTTCTGAATGCCTCACGATGAACAAAAAAGGCTTGGTCGAGGAACTGGAGGCCAAAGAAAGGAAAATTTTGAGAAAAATATTGGGTTCCATCAAAGACAATGGGGAATACAGAAGACGGCATAACCATGACCTATATACTCATGTGGAGAAGATAAGCAACGTCATCCGGAAGAGAAGGTTACCATTTTTTGGGCATGTGAAACGAATGAGCCCAGCGAGACTGACCAACCGCAACATAACTAACTTTCAGGAGAGGAAAACAAAATGGGCCTGGTTCATTGAACTGGATAAAGATCTGAAAGAAGTGGGGATTACACCAACAGACATTCAGGAGCGCGCCCCACTCAATAGGAAACTTCAAGCTTGTAAAGGTTTCCAAGAAAAACCGATTCTGAAATCGGGAAAGATTTGGACCCAGGAACAGAAGGAAATCCACCGAGAACGAATGCGGGCGTACAGGGCAAACATCAAAGCCAGTAGGAGACGGTTGGAATGACGCGGTCCATAGATGGCCTATACGAAATGAATGAATGAATGAATGAATGAATGAATGAATGAATGAATAATATGGGGATAGGACCTGCCGTACCACACCCGCAGGAGTAAATCGCGTGAAAAAAATCTAGAGTAGCCTACCCCTTGATCCCCTTAAGCGCATTATACGTATTGATGAATTTTACGCCTTAATTAGGTTCCGTGATAACCTTCTAGCCATTTGCAAACTTTCACTCTAATGTAATTAATGGAATTGCATTGCGTCTTACAGCAATGAGAATCCGTTGGCATGGTTACTGGCTTGCATTCGTTCATTATTTTATTAAATTAAATTAGTTTTCTGGGAATATCTCAAAAACGGTTGGTCTTCGGTCCTTAAAATGTGGTTTTCGGGGACCCGAGTTTTGTCTCTCACATTGAGGGTCTGAAAATGAGTTTTGTCTCGTCCTTCTACGCCTATTTCAGCATGTATTTTAAGGGGGTAGGCCCCCTTTTATGAGAGGTACGGAGAAGAGTTACATCAGTGATTAGTGTCGTGCCTCTGATGGATATCTGTACCAAATTTTACGTTGATACACCCAGCCGTTCTCGAGTTTTAAGGGAACAAATTTGTCCACAGACAAACAAACAGACAGACAAAAAATTATTTTCGCGCGCATCCATCATAAAACAGTCTGAAACGCGTTAACAACTCAAATTTCCGTAGAAATTCAGAGAAAAACACACACATTTTCATTTTTCTATATAGAGAGATCTACTGCACCGCTCGGTGATGACCGTGTTTTATTGCACAGATTTTGGTTTTACTCGCTAACCGTTGAGATATACTAAAAGTGATAAGGACCTTTCGGATAGAAAATTAAATGTTAAAGCTCATGTATACCATCAAAAGTTTGCTATTTCTTAGCGTTCTCTTTTTATTTGAAAAGGAAATATGAAATTTTGAAACCAAAGGGTGTAGTGACGTCACAAATGTCGGTTTTACTCGCTAACTGTTGGAGATACACGAAAAGTGATAAGGACCTTTCGGATAGGAAATTAAATTTCAAAGCTCATATGTGCCATCAAAAGTTTGCTATTTCCTACCGTTCTCTTTTTATTTGATATGGAAATATGAAATTTTGAAACCAATGGGTCTAGTGACGTCACTAAAATGCTCGCCATTTTTTAATACTGCAAAATTTCGAAATCAAAAGTATCCTATATGTAAACCTGGTAAATCAGCTACATCCATGCAAAATTTCATTTAAATCGGACCAGTGGTTCTTGCGTTATTGAGTAACAGACAGACAGACAGACAGACACACACCATCTCATTTTTATATATTAGTATCATTTATTGATAATTCATCCGCTCAAATGGAAACTACATCATATTCCCTTCGGGAATATTCAAAACCTTATATTGGATTGCCAAGGTAAGGCTTTTGTTTTTATGAAAAGGAGTTTGACTCCCGTAGCACATTGGCATGCTCGTGACGTCATTACTGCTTGTATTTTGTCTTGCATGGCCTTCACAGTATGTGCTAGCCACGCGTATTGGTGAGGTGTGTCTTTACCAACTGACGAGTCCAACGGCACACTGGGGTGAAACGCTGGCATTGTTTGAGCTAACCGGACCATTTTTATCATTTATTGATAATTTTGAAACTGTCATGCATTTTGTCTTTGAGGTGTTTATTGTCATGCCGTATTTCTGCACCGTTGATGCAACTCTTGACAGCATTGCCTGCAAAGTAGATGGGCTGCCAGCTAGATTGGCCTGATCTTCTGCGAACGTAATTACCTTTATGGGTATTCCATTGACCTTCTCTCCTAAACATGTGTCTTCTAAAGCTTCTGCCATCATCAACTCACAGAAAGCATTTAACAGATATTGAAAGCTATATATTCTAGCACATAACGTCTCATTGTAGTGGTGTTGGTGAAGACATAGATCGCGAACCAAAAGCTATTTAGTAGATCGCAAGGAAAATCTTTTAAATTGGCTACTTAGTTCTTTCTGATAAAATAGAAATACACCTATGTCTGAAAGTTCGGCGAATGGGCTATATTACGAATGGATTGTTGGCTTACCTGAAACAGCCGTTAGGGGCGTGGTGGCTCAGCGGTCTAGCTGTATGCCTCTCACCAAGGCGGTCCAGGTTCGATTCCCGGTCAATGCATGTGAGATTTTCGAAGTGAAATGCCATGTCCTGTGGTTCGGATTCCACGTAAAAAGGAGGTCCCGTGGCTCATAATCACAAGATTCTCGGTCAAGTAAAACTACAATCTTCCATATTCCTTTGAAACAGCCGTTACTGTCCTTCGAAGTAATCCCCGTGGATGATTATGCACCTCTGAGAACGACTGAACAAGTCCTGGAAACTCCTCTCATAGTCCTCTTTAGGAATAGCCTTCAGTTTGGGTCGTCAAAAAACTAAATTGAAAGCAAGAGAGAAGCGTGAATTTATGAAACCTGCCTTACACACCTGATAGACGGGCGGCAGTGAGAAGGGTGAATTTATGCAACCTAACGAGCACACATGTTCGACGGGTGGCAGTGAGAAGGGTGAATGTTCCGTGGAATGTAATGGTCCTGAAAACCATCGTCACAGGTGACGAGACCTGGTGCCTGAGGTACGACCTCGAAGGCAAGCGTCAAAGTATGGAGTATCGGGGTCCAGAGTCGCCGAAAAGCCCTGAAGGGCCAGAGGTTTTCCGACATTTTGGACATCCAACGTAATGCGACGACTCAACTGAAGGCTATCCCTCAGGAAGACTATGTCAGGACTTGTACAGCCGTTCTAAGAAGTACATAACCATCCACGGGGATTACTTCGAAGGATAGTAATGGCTGTTTCAGGTAAGCCAACAATCCATTCGTAATATAGAGCCATTCACCGAACTTTTCAGACAGAGGGTGTATATGATGAACCACCTAAACTGAACTGGCGGAGAGTGGAGAAAGATGGTGTGGTCTGAGGAATCTGTAGACTGCGACAAGTTACTCTTCGCTTTTGGATACTGTCGAAGAAGAGAGACTTCTCTGAAGATAAACTGTTCAACCCACCACTGCAGTCTAATTACCGTTCATAGTCATGTTCTACCTTGGCTTCATTCCAAATTCAGCCTAAACCTCAAAGAACGATCAATTCTCTCCTCTGCAGCAATTATTCAGTTACTGCAGTTGTCAACTATCGATCTGGTGTCGTACTAGTCAATATTTGAAATATTCATTTAATGCTATTAAAGGAGCTCAGTTAAAACATGGACAGTGTATTTTTACTGATCAGCTTAAGATATAGGCAGTGTTTATTTCCTGACCAGCTTAAGATATAGACAACGTGCAAATGGCAAGTGCTTCTCATGTGGCAAGATTGTATGTTTTGCTTGGAGACAAAACACACGAATCGTTTATAGAATTAAAATGGACCACCTCGTGGTGTAGCGGCTAGGTCCGGGTTCGTTTACCGGCTCTACAAAATAATGTTAATCCCGATGTGAGGGGTGGAACGGGGTACACACAGGCAATACTTAGAAGAGGAGAATTCGATTCCCATCTCATCCACCCTGAACGTAGTTTTCCGCGGATTCCCCACTCCTACTCCAGGGAATTGCAGGAAAATTTCCTAATTTAAGGTCATGGCCGCCTCCTTCCAAACTCTATCCCCAGTTTACAACTACGCACACTAATACAGCCATCACAATAACTCACTAATTTCACACATACCCAAATACACGGGGCTATAAGACCACGATGTCACAGACCCTAAATAAACCACAACAAAACTTTGATTTAAAATCAATAGACTATTAATTGGAACTGAAACGTGTTTGCTTCGTACAATGCCAGGTAGGAGGAATTAAATTGGAGCAGGTTGACAATTTTAAGTACTTAGGCCAGGGCCATCCAGACAACTCTCCCCGAACGCTAACTTTCCGGCCGCGCTCTAAGCATGTGCTCTGAGTGCTTTGGTGCGAGGAGCTTGGCTGGCTGAGCACGCTGAAGTGTGCAGCCAATCCGTCGGTCGCTTGTGTAGTCAAATGCGCTTTTTTGACAGCGTGTAAGTAAATCAGTTTCGCAGTGGTCATAAGTGAACAGCATACCAAAGAGGAGTGGTGAAGCAGCAGCCTTTAAAGCAGAATAGGAAATTTCATTCTTCTGTACAGCTTATAATGGGCATGACAAATGTTTAGTGTGCAGCAGAGATGTAATGTGTTAAAAAGAACACAATTTGTTGTTGAATTTTCCTCTCTAATAGCCTATGTTCACATTTCAGTTTGGAGTAAATCACAATATTCTCTACTTAACACTTGCGTTCGTTTCCTGCACATTCCATACATCGGAGTACCATTCGATCTGTATATGCGGTGTATTTGTTATGGCAAAACAGCCCTATTAATGTGTCAACAATCCCACAGGAGCCGTCGGCCGCACGACTGGACGCACGTGTCTAGTCAGCGTGGTCCGAACATCGTCCGACTCCTCGCTGCCACAGGAGAGGGGAAGGAGTGCTAGTCTGACTGCCCAGTGCTCCCCGAGCGCAATGACTGGATGGCTCTGACTTAGGCTCTGTATTCTATCAGGTGGAGGGGACGTGTAGAAAGGCCAATGCAGTGAGTTCTCAGTTGCGATCTACTGCATTCTGCAAGAAAGAAGTTATAGCAACAAAACTCTCCCTTCATCGCCACGTATTTGTACCGACCTTGTTGTATGGAAGTGAGAGCTTGGCAGATTCAGTATATGTGATACATAAGCTAGAGGTAACTGATATGAGGGTAGCACGAATGATTGCTGGGACAAATAGATGGGAACAATGGCAGGAAGGTACTTGTAATGAAGAGATGAAAGCTAAGGTAGAAATGATCACGCTAGATGAAACTGGTCGTACGAGCCGACTCAGATGGTGGGGTTATGTGAAGAGAATGGGGGTGGACAGATAACCTAAGAGGTTAATGAGTTCGACTGTAGAGGGTAAGAGAAGCAGAGGTACATGAGGCGATAGTGTTGAATGAATTCGAAGTGAGAGGGGTAGAAGCAGAGGAGGCCGTACTGCTAACTGCTAATAGGGGACCATGGATGTGACTTGTTCGGAAACAGAGGTTTGCAGACTAGGCTGGACGCTGAAAGGGAAAACAATCTCAAATGAAAATGCATTATTATTATTAAAAATATCTTTACAATATGTAGTTGGTAGCATGCTGAGCTTCTATGCCCAAGGGTGCGGGTTAAAACCTGGCCGAAGTCGTCGGATTTTTAAGAGCGTTAAAAATCCCTCCTTCCTTCGGAGGGGAAGTAAAACCGGCGGTCCCATGTCATAGATTTAGCCTATGGCATGTAAAAGAACCTTCCACTAATTACACTTGTGTGAAGCTAAATTATAGGTTAAATTTGACTGACGCTCTTAGATTCCAACGTTCGTCAGCAGGAGCTGACTGCGGAGGCGTCTAGTAACCAAGTTCACAACTAGTTGTTGTCGACGGTGGCGTTTGCTAGCAAAAGTAGGAACTACTTGAAAATTGAATGTCTGCAGTCCTTACTTGAATTAAAAACAGATAACACACACTGATGCAGCCATTGCAATTATTAACACTGGTTATCAGACAGATTCTACACACACCAAAAGTACACGGGGCTACATGACTGCGTTGTTGCAGCCCCTAAACTGAGGAACCAACCAACCAACCAACCTCTCTACACAGTTAACAAAATTCAGAAAGATTGTCACATTTTATGAATTTGCTTCGAATTCATACTTTATCTCGTAAAATGACAATTAGTGAATTAAATGATGAAAACAGGCGAAAATAGGATATCAAATTCATACAGAGCAAACGCATACCGGTACCATTGATTACGATTTCCTTAAAATTATATAATGGCTTATTCGAATAACACGTTCTATTTATATGTTGTATAATGTGACATGAAACTGACCATGTTAGCCATGTTCCTTATTGACGAAGTATAATAAGTTCCCTGAAGATTAAAAACCTTAAGCTAATAATAATTTGTACTATTTATGGTACCGGCTTCGGACACATTGTGGCCTACATAATATCCACATCACTGTTCCCTTCTTCAAGCCGGTTCAATATCAAGATGTATTTCTTTAAATTAACATATTTTTGTAACAGATCTGATTTAAAAAATTAGTGTGTGTGTTTTTTAGTTTTTTAACTTCTAGACTATTAATTTATTAGAAACTAGCAGAAGTACCCGTTCTTCGAACGGTGTTCGTAGTTAACACCCGACATTATCAATTGAGCTACTGTGCAATGGTTAGCGGTTTATCATTCCATCAAGTTTATCAGAACGAAGTTAGTTTATTGGGAATATTACACACACTGTTAATTTAAGGCCCTTAAAATGTAGTTTTCGGAGACCCTTTATAGATTCCCGAATTATCTGTCTCACATTGAGAAGCGTAACATATGCTTTGGTCGTCCTTGTAGGATAATTTTTATATTTCGCATATTTTAGCATATATTGAGAAGTTTTTCTCTATATCCACCCTTCTACTGTATGAAAAGTACGGTGAAGAGTTTTATAAATGATTGGTGTATTGACTCTCATGGTTACCATACCTAATTTTAAGATGCACCAAGCATCCGAACACGAGGTATAGGCGTATATAAAGATACACAGAAAGACAGACAGACAATTCTATTGTCTACAACATATTACCCAGATATCCAAATATGGGTATATCTACCACACAGTATCAAATAAAATCATCCTTATGATGAACCCGTATGTCGACAAAAAAATTAGTTAAAATGGGCTCTCAGACTAAATTCACCTAACGTGTACTTCCTGACGTGAAATACAATTGAAAGTCTTGTAGACGAAACGCAATACACGTCACATAAAAACTGATCCTCTATGTTGTGCTTGGTGACCATACACAGGAAGACCCCTTTCATAAATTAGAAAGGCTTGTGGTGCATGAACATTCAGGTTCTCTAGACTCAAATTGCCCAAATTCCTAAAAGCCGCAAAAAATTCTAGTTCAATTCAGGAAGTTTTGAAAATAATATTGCTGTTTGGAGATATAATAGACCTTCTGTACTACACACATCAAAAAAAGTTTTGCATCACCTCGGTTCCCAGATCTCCGGCATATAGACGTTGACTGTGTATATTGTATCCAAGACACAGTCCCTTTGACTGTTCATAGATGTCACTAAAACTGCTCAAAGATGTAAACAACCATGCATGAGCAGGGCCTATTAGACGGAGGGGGTACGACAGCCGATCAGTTCCAGTCATTCCACCAGGACGAAGGTACGCTGCTCATGTTGTCTGTAGTTCTACCATGCCTAGAAGGTCAATACCGCAGTTCGATCGCGTCCGCATTGTTACTTTGTGTCAAGAAGGGCTCTCAACAAGGGAAGTTTCCAGGCGTCTCAGAGTGAACCAAAGCGATGTTGTTCGGACATGGAGGAGGTACAGAGATACAGGAACTGTCGATGACAGGCCTCGCTCAGGCCGCCCAAGGGCTACTACTGTAGTGGATGACCGCTACTTACGGATTGCCGCTCGGAGGAACCCTGACAGCAATGCCACCATGTTGAATAATGCGTTTCGTTCAGCCACAGGACGTCGTGTTTCAACTCAAACTGTGCGCAATAGGCTGCATGATGCGCAACTTCACTCCCGACGTCCATGGCGAGGTCCAGCTTTGCAACCCCGACACCATGCAGCGCGGTACAGATGGGCCCAACAACATGCTGAATGGACCCCACAGAATTGGCATCACGTTCTCTTCACCGATGAGTGTCGCATATGCCTTCAACCAGACAATCGTCGGAGACGTGTTTGGAGGCACCCTGGTCAGGCTGAACGTCTTAGACACACTGTCCAGCGAGTGCAGCAAGGTGGTGGTTCCCTGATGTTTTGGGGTGGCATTATGTGGGGCCGACGTACGCCACTGGTGGTCATGGAAGGCTCCGAAACGGCTTTACGATACCTGAATGACATCCTCCGACCCATAGTGCACCCATATCGGCAGAATATTGGAGAGGCATTTGTCTTCATGGACGACAATTCTCGACCTCATCGTGCACATCTTGTGAATGCGTTCCTTCAAGATAACGACATCGCTCGAACACAGTGGCCAGCATGTTCGCCAGACATGAACCCTATCGAACATGCCTGGGATATGTTGAAAAGGGTTGTTTATGGACGTCTTGACCCACCAACCACTCTGAGAGATTTACGCCGAATTGTCGTTGAGGAGTGGGACAATTTGGACCAACAGTGTCTTGATGAACTTGTGGATAGTATGCCACGACGAATACAGGCATGCATCAATGCAAGAGGACGTGCTACTGGGTATTAGAGGTAGTGGTGTGTACTGCAATCTGGACCACAAATGCTGAAAGTCTAGCTGTATGATGGTACAACATGCAATGTGTGGGTCTCATGAGCAATAAAACGAGCTGAAATGTTGTTTGTGTTGATCTCTATTCCCTTTGTATTTAAAGGTTCCGGAACTCTTGGAACCGAGGTGATGCAAAACTTTTTTTGATGTGTGTATATGTCGAACGTGAAAATTGCATGAAAAAATTCTAGGTTACCCCTTCACCCACTTAATTGCATTGATGAATTATACGGTCTACGTTAGTTCTGCGATAACCCTATAGCCATTTGCAAACTTTCACAGAAATGTAATAAATGGAGTGTCATTGCTTCTTACAGAAATAGATGGAAAGTTGTATGCCACCCCATGAGATAATGTTCTCATGGTTACCGATTTGCATTCCTTCATTAGTTTGTTAAATTAAATTAAATTAGTTTTCTGGGAATATTTCACAAACTGCTGGATTTAGAGCCTTATAATGTAGTTTTCGAGGACCCTTTAGGGCCCCCGAGTTTTGATGCTGGCACCGAGGGGCTTTGTCTCGTCGTTGTACGCCATAATATAATACTAATAATAATATAATATAGGGAGAAATTATAACACCTATTTTTTATTATTTTTTATTCAGCCAATGGCCATGTACTTTTCTTTTCAGGACGGGTCAGGGAAGGGATATTATCAGAGCATTCACATCGCGCTTGAGCAAAATGGAAATGGCCTACCATTTAACTAAGAACATCTATATGAAAAGGTCAATATACCTCAACGCAAAACTAAAACATTACTGCAGTGTCATCCGTCCGGAAGTCTTGCATGCTTCTGAATGCCTCACGATGAACAAAAAAGGCTTGGTCGAGAAACTGGAGGCCAAAGAAAGAAAAATGTTGAGAAAGATATTGGGTTCCATCAAAGATAATGGGGAATACAGTAAACGGCATAACCATGACCTATATACTCATGTGGAGAAGATAAGCAACGTCATCCGGAAGAGAAGGTTACCGTTTGTTGGGCATGTGAAACGAATGAGCCCAGCGAGACTGACCAACTGCAACATAACTTACTTTCAGGAGAGGAAAACAAAATGGGCCTGGTTCATTGAACTGGATAAAGATCTGAAAGAAGTGGGGATTACACCAACAGACATTCAGGAGTGCGTCCCACTCAAAGGGAAACTTCAAGCTAGTAAAGGTTTCGAAGAAAAACCGAAGCTGAAAACGGGAATGATTTGGACCCAGGAATGGAAGGAAGTCCACCGAGAACGAATGCGGGCGTACAGGACAAACATCAAAGCCAGTAGGAGACGGTTGGGATGACGCGGTCCATAGATGGCCTATACGAAATGAATGAATGAATGAATGAATAATATGGGGATAGGAATATAATAGACCTGCCGTACCACGCCCGCAGGTGTAAATCGCGTGAAAATATTCTAGAGTACCCCTTGATCCCCTTAAGCGCGTTAAACGTATTGATGAATTTTACGGCTTTGGTTCCGTGATAACCTTCTAGCCGTTTGCAAACTTTCACACTAATGTAATTAATGGAATTGCATTGCGTCTTACAGCAATAGATGGGACCTCTGAGAATCCGTTGGCATGGTTACTGGCTTGCATTCGTTCATTAGTTTATTAAATTAAATTAGTTTTCTGGGAATATCTAAAAAACGGTTGGTCTTCGGTCCTTAAAATGTGGTTTTCGGGGACCCGAGTTTTGTCTCTCACATTGAGGGGCTGAAAATGAGTTTTGTCTCGTCCTTCTACGCCTATTTCAGCATGTATTTTAAGGGGGTAGGCCCCCTTTTATGAGAGGTACGGAGAAGAGTTACATCAATGATTGGTGTCGTGCCTCTGATGGATATCTGTACCAAATTTTACGTTGATACACCCAGCCGTTCTCAAGTTATAAGGGAACAAATTTGTCCACAGACAAACAAACAAACAGACAGACAAACAAAAAAATATTTTATCGCGCATCCATTATAAAACAGTTTGAAACGTGTAAACATCTCAAATTTCCGTAGAAATTCAGAGATAAACACAGAAATTTTCATTTTTATATATAGAGAGATATACTGCACCGCTCGGTGTTGACCGTGTTTTATTGCACAGATTCTGGTTTTACTCGCTAACCGTTGGAGATATACGAAAAGTGATAAGGACCTTTCGGATAGAAAATTAAATGTTAAAGCTCATGTATACCATCAAAAGTTTACTATTTCTTAGCGTTCTCTTTTTATTTGAAAAGGAAATATGAAATTTTGAAACCAAAGGATGTAGTGACGTCACAAATGTCGGCTTTACTCGCTAACTGTTGGAGATACACGAAAAGTGATAAGGACCTTTTGGATAGGAAATTAAATTTCAAAGCTCATATGTGCCATCGAAAGGTTGCTATTTCCTACCGTTCTCTTTTTATTTGAAATGGAAATATGAAATTTTGAAACCAAAGGGTCTAATGGCGTCACTAAAATAGTCGCCATTTTTAATAGTGCAAAATTTCGAAATCAAAAGTATCCTATATGTAAACCTGGTAAATCAGCTACATCCATGAAAAATTTCATTTAAATCGGACCAGTGGTTCTTGAGTTAATGAGTAACAGACAGACAGACAGACAGACAGACAGAAAGACAGACACACACCATCTCATTTTTATATATTAGTATGATATTTTTGAGAACAACCTTCTTTCATGTTAAAATTGTTCATGTACTGTCAGTCTTCCTCCTATATTCACATTATTTGCACTGGGGAAGGCCACATAACCGGTACAATAAATAGTAATAATAATGAAAATAATGAAAAGTAAGAAAAATAACATTTTCTGGTGTTTACATTCGGAGGCTCAACTAATTATATTTTCAATTTTCATTTGGTTTCCCCTGAGATGTGGTTGCATATGCATCTTCAGGTTTACACGATTTCCTTTGAATTCTTCTGTTTTTAATTGGTAGAATATTATATAATTTTGGTGAGAAATACAGAAAGTTATGTTTTGGCACAATTGACATAGGTTAATATAAAATAGAGTGATTCGCTATCATACTTCTGGTTTCTTACCCAAGATTTACAACTTAAATTCTATTTATATTTTTAAAAATGTATTTATATATTTCAAGAAGTATATAATACATGCAGAAAAATCTCAGATACCATACGAAAATGAAGGGTTAAATTCTTTGGACATGTTTCAAGAATGTCTAACGACAGACTCACTAAAAAAAAATCACTTCAACAAGACCAATATAAAAGGCAACTCTTATTATGAAAAATGGTTTTCTAACACCAAGAAGGATCTATAAGAAATGAACATCACTGATCAAGACGTCCGCTACAGAACCACTTTCAGAAATAAGATACACACATTTGAGGGGTTCCTAGAGCCAGAAACAGCGACCAAGAAGAAACAAGAAGCTGTGAGCAAGAGAATTAATACTGGCGCCAAAGAAAACTGAAGAGTTATTTACGTGGTCCTTAGTTGGCTGAAATCGATGATGAGCTCATTTTAACCAAAATCAGAAAAATAAGTTTAAAGCAATTTGATGTTGCCTATAAATGCATATTTCGGCCATTTTTATTGTTTTGGTCATATCTGGTCAAATTTCAGGAATATAAGGTCATATTTGGTTATAATTTCAGCATTTTTGTTTAAATTGAGGCGTCTTTAACTAGGTACGTGTTATCTGCGTCGAGTTTCAAACACAGGATTTCCGAATAGTGTAGTAAATAAACCGAGCAATAACTGCATCTCAAGGCTATGATACCGAATGAATGTAGAAAAATGTTATGTACTGTAGCTCTCTGTCAGTTTGTATGATTAAATGTGTCTGGTGTATTATCGTTGATCACGTTTTGGCATATTTATCAGATTTCATAGCATTTTAGGACATATTTTATAGTTTTTAGGTCATATTTAGCTAGTTTTTAGGGCATATTTGCTTGCATATTTTGTACTTCTTTATGTCTTAAACTCCCGAACCCTATTGATGATGTTTCAAGAGCATACAATTCTTGTATGTCGAATACCCTTGCCTCGGCATACAGTTTTATAGTCGGATATAATCAATCTTTCTTCAACATTATTCGCAGTATGAGATTCTGTACTATCTGAACTCTTTTAGTACGAGTATATTGTTATAGGCACCTTTACAGGCAGAAATGCCATAATGAATTAATATTGAATGAAGAGAGCGTCGAAATACAGTAGATGCGCACATTACTCTCAAACTCTGACTGCAGTAGACATTCATGTGGTTATGAACTATCCCAACAAGACAGAACCAGAAAACAGAGGCGGACATCTTGAGTGTGGTTTTTTTTCTGTTCTTATAGGTTCCAGTTCTAGCCCTACCACACACCGGATGATTACCAATGTAAGAAGTTCAACCCATTTTATTATTCTCTTCAGCCGATCGATGGACCGAAAAAGGAGAATTTAACATTCAACACGTCAGATAATCTGATAGCTGCACGTTTGAAGATGAGCGTCACAGCTGTCGCGCAGTTTGAGACTACGTGTGATGGGCGCAAATTCAGCGTTACAACTTGACTTTCAATTCGCCGCAAAATTGCTGTCGGAGAGCATTAAAGTAAGGAGGAGGAGGAAGAAGAAGAAGAAGAAGAAGAAGAAGAAGAAGAAGAAGAATAAGAAGAAGAAGAAGAAGAATAAGAAGCTGAACTAAGAATGAGTAGCCTCACAGCAGTTTACAAATATTTAAAGTACGAGGGGTGTTCAAAAGAAAAGGTACGAAACGATACTGTGGGTACAATTTATTCGTTATTCAAAAGTAATCACCACAGGCCTGTGCACAGGTGTCCAATTGCTTCACTAGCCGCAGGATTCCCTGTTCCCAGAAGTCTTGTGGTTGTGACAGGACCAATCCTGTACGGTGTCCTTTAGTTCGGACACCCAGGAATAGTAAACTTAGTTATAGAAGGAAGGGTCGAGGATGAGAACTGTAGGGGTAGACCAAGGTTAGAATATGTTAAACAGATTGCCTCGGATGTAGGGTGTGATAGCTATGTAGAGATGAAACGATTAGCTCAGGACAGGGAAGCTTGGAGAGCTGCATCAAACCAGTCGAAAGACTGAAGACTCAAACAACAACATTAAATGATCATGTTATTGTGGATTGTGCACTTAGCTGTTTGAGCGATGTGCAGTCCCGCAGCCTGCACTGAATTGGAAGGAATTTCCTGTCTTGTTATGCTCTCTCTTAACCTACTTGGCCTTCCCCTCTCATTCCTAACTGCCTGTGATTGTCGAGAATTATTTGTTGCCAATTTTAGAACATCCTAATATGGTGTATCTTACTGTAATCTGTACTTCTTCAACTATTAAAGGCCAGTTTCCATTCTCGCCATGCGTAAGCTACACAGCCCTATAGACGTTACACGGTTTAATGCGAATGTCCCGGAATCTTTAATACTGTGCACTAGAAATAAACAAGCGAAAATTTTTAATTATTCGTTTTGATGTGTAACTTTTGTACTTAATCCTCGTTATTTAGAGCATAGCTTTTTTCATAACATAGAACGCGCATACTAATATTCGATTCTTTGAATCCCTTTTTTATCATTTCCCTTTTAGTGCACAACAGCTTCTTATTTATCGATCTGAACTCTTTTTGAAACAGAAAAAAATTACGAACCTTACAGTAGTCGCATATGACGTGTAACATCTGACCTAGAAGGAACCTCGCGTGAAATTGTTGATACACCGGTATTTTATACTATTATTGGCACAAATATTAATCTATTGTAAAAGGGAGTGTTTTACAGATATTGTAGTTTATAATACGGAACTCATTTTATTATATGATTTGTAGCTTTCACCAGCACTAGCCTAAATATAGAATACGACATGCATCAACTAGATTAATGAAAGAAGAAGAAGGCTGACCACTCGCAGAGGGAGGGTATCGGGAAAGATGAGACAGGGGCCGGTTGGGGCGTGGAGGGAAGAGACTCCCTATGCCTCGGATACCCTAATACCACCGACAGTAGTGGCTATGCGGGCTAAAGCGCTGCGTTAGGTCAAGGGGCCAAGCTCTCTGCTGACTCGGTAGACGCGTGGGTTCGAGCCCCACCATCGGCTGTCCTTGAAATGGTTTTCCGTGGTTTCCCATTTTCAACACCAGGCAAATGCTGGGACAGTACCTTCTGACAGGCCACGGCCGCTTCCTTCCACATCCTTGCCCAGTTCATCTTCATCCATTCCATCTCTCATCCCGACGCGCAGGTCGCCCACGGGCGTCGACTAGAAAGACCTGCACTCGGCCTCTCAGGAGGCTACACGACAAAAAAAAACTAGATTAATAGACGCGACACCGCTCATAACCTTAAATTCCTTATAAACAGGTCCTCTTGATTCACAGACCAACACGTAATTTCATATGGATTTTGTTAAAATGAGTCATATTGATTTGATAAATATCGTTTAAAATGATAATCTGGTAGCAAAAATATCTACCCCGTCCGGGATTCGAACCCGAAATCTCAAGATTCACAGTTATAGGCGCTAACCCCACGGCTATTTTGACTACGCAAACAGTTATAGGCGCTAACCCCACGGCTATTTTGACTACGCAAACAGTTATAGGCGCTAACCCCACGGCTATTTTGACTACGCAATTATTGTGCACAAGATGGTGACTTATTTCCACGTTCCAATAATACTGCATTACGGAATTAAGTTTCATTTATATGTTGCTTGTTTCGATATTGTTCCAGCGTGTTATTGAGTTTAAAATGTCTTATGAATAAGCCCTCTTTTGAGTAAAGAGAATGTATTCAGTAATAGTTCATGAAGGCCTGCTCAATTCTCGTATAACCACAACGATTATATTATATTGATGACTGCATTACCGTTATGTGGGTTAATATTTGAATAGCCATTGTGCAGAAACATAATACCGGCAATGCCGACTACTTAAAATGTTTGATATTAAAGCATTTTACCATTTAAATACTAATACGAAGACTTCGAACATGTACCATGTGCTTTATTTAAATCACTTGACACCAGAGTTCGCATGAGCGTTTACCGTTCAGTATGTCATATATATCCCACATGGCCAAGAGTACGTCATGGTATCAATTTCCGACACCACGCGCTCATTGTTTCTCTTACCACTGCCAGCTGGATCTCACCACTGCCAGCTGGATCGATCGATCGAGTTGGCAGTGCGTCTTCCGATCCACTTCCGTCCCATTTATCAAAATCACTCCCACAAAAATATCCAGCAACCGAGTGGAAGGATGTTACAGTCAAAACAGTCTTTGATGTGCAGTTACGGTAAGTAAGTATTCAAGGCAATATCTTAGCTCGGTGACGGCTACATTGAATACAGTGGAGCACATCTTTCAAGAATCAAATACGTATACACCTATTTCTTCTGAATGAATAGGAAATTAACGTTGGTGGAAAATTTGGATCACCTTACTTTCAAGCATTGATCGTGTTTACATTACAGACCTCCACAAGGCCCTAGCATTACTTATGGATACTTATATTTGGTACATCATATCGTACGTTATCCATAATAAGTCATTTGAAGGCTAACTGCTGAGTGATCTGCTACGTCAATCGAAATAAAGCACTTGATTGAAAGACATATGATTCCTTAAATTTATATTGTGTTTTTTTTCAGAGTAGCTTACTTACTGGCATTTCACAGTAAAGACCATACATCAAATATCAGTAACAAGGGCACATCTCTACCCATAAATACCAACTAGAGGTATTATTCCGTATCAAAATATGCATCTAAAGCCGAGAAAAAAATATTGCCGACATAGTATTTGTAACGTGTTTTTCGAGGGGATTTTTATGCCACTGACATAAGTCAGTAGAAAGCCATTCTACATTTATTTACGCGGCAAATTGTTCAGCCAAGAGAATTTTTCATGTTAATTTATTATTATTAACTTATTATTATTATTATTATTATTAAGGTATTTTTTGGAGCATTTTTATAAAATTATAAGCATAGAGATAGGTTTTCTATGTCGTCAAGCAAATTATTACGAACAATTATATGATTACGGAATTTTACGAAGTTTTGTCAGTTAGGGCATTATGAGAGAGATGACTCACTGGGAATTCAGATACAGGCTTAGTCTTGTCAAGAAGCATGTCGCAAGCCTGGGTTGCAACGTCAAGAAAATGCGAAATAGTCTGGTACGGCAAACGACATCATCCGCGCGCCGTGTGTATTGAGCCTGAGGAGGGGAGTATAGCGGGGTGGTCAGCCAATCAGTGGAGACCACGTAAGGTGGAAGTCGGCACTGGAGAGGGGAGCCGACGAGTGCATATATCGTTTGCGCGCCGTGGAGCGAGGACAATCTGTGTAAGACATGACCAGTATGGTTGCACGTGTGAGTGGCTCCGATGTTCAGTGGAGTAGAGGACTATCTTTGTAAAACTTAACCGGTGTGGTTGTACGAGTGTTTGGCTCCGATGTTCGGACCATAAAGTGATTACATCTACAAGTATATCATCAAATAACGAAGAAGATGACGACGTCCAGGAGACTGTGGGAAGCTCTCTTCATCATCCAGTACGAGGGAAATGCTTCGGCAATTTCCAGTGGTAAGCGCGAATGACGCAGAACTACGCAATCTCTCGTTTCTCTTTGGTTTAAATTCAGTATTTCAGTAACTTCATAGCTTGGGAATAAGAGTAAAATCAATAATTTATCAGACTCCATTCTCACGTAATTCTCTATCGGTAATGTTAAAATCGCAACGCTCCAATTTAAATTTTAAACTTATTATTATTATTATTATTGCAATACTTGTTTTATATAATAAATTCATTTCTTTTAACCATGCAATCTTTGCTTTCAGTAGGTAGCATTAGATATAGACCAATTCCTTCTCCTGATACAATTGTTGTTGGGTTAATGATCAAATCATACCACGATCTGAGTGAATAGATTCTTGAAGGTGTTCTACCAGAGCTAGACGTTGTTAAATACAAATTTAGATTTCAACATTGCGTTGAGGTCTTGGTGCCCATTAAAACAACATAGCTTAGGCAAAGGTAAACAGTTACATTATTTATCACCCAACAGATAGGGGCTGTCAAACCGTTACACTTGTACGCTCAACGTGGAGCAAGACAACCCGTTACATTTGTCGCTACCAACTTGGGGCTGAAAACCTAATAACATTTGTGGAAGGAGAAGGGTATATATTTCTGTGCCTGTATTTTGGGGGTTATTTGTCTGTATCAGTGTATATCATTATGGGGGAAGAGAAAGAAAGACAGATGAGGTTAGGTAGTGGTCATCAACTGGAGAGTGATGATACGAGCAGTATGTCGAGTGATGGTAGTACCGGGGTAGCGGAGGTAAATCCCGATACTGAAACAGGGAGTGTAGGCGGCCAACCAGAATTAAAAACTTTACTTCTCGAGTTTATGTATCAGAACAAAGTTAGTAGTGATGCTTTAAATGCTAAACTCGAACAAAACAATGCTAAATTCGAGCAAAATAATGCGAAACTCGAACAAAACAGTAGGGAAAATAAAGAAAGTACAGATGCCTTAAACGCCAGATTAGAACAAAACAGTAGGGAAAATAAATAAATAAATAAATAAAGTACAGAAGCTTTAAATAAAAAATTAGAACAGAATAATGCAAAATTAGATAAGAACAACAAGGAAATTAGTGTGAAAATGGAGCAGATTAGAGGAGAAATCAGAGGAGTAATGGAAGAAAAGGTTAAAAAGATCATTGCAGATGTAGACAAGAAATTAGGAAAAGTACAGGAGGAGGTGGAAAGTAGAATCAGCACACAGGCTGAAAATTTAAAGGAATTAGTTAAATTAGAAACACAGCAGGTCAAAAAACAATTGGGGGGAGAAATTGACAAAATTCAGGTAGCAACTAAAGAGGTTAAGGAACAGCTGGGGGGTAGAATTGAGAAAGTCCACTCGCAAATAGTTGCAGAAGTAAATGATTTAAGAGAGAATAATAAAGAGAGCATTAGCAAGATTGAGGAGAAACAAGCAAAGCTATATGATAAAGTAGAAGAATCAGAAGGAAACATTAAATTAACAGTAAACAGTATTGAGAGGAAGGCTGAGGAGAAAATCGCAGAATTAGAATTAAAATTAAAAGCTAGGATCAGGCAAGAAAATAGTCAGAATAGGCCAGTTTTTGTGAATAGCACACACAGGGAGGTAGAACTGGGTATGTTCAGCAATCGACAGGGGTGCCCAATGGAGTTCATGAATACTATAGAAAATAAATTCGGGGAGAGGTTGGAAAATGGTAGTATTGAGTGGTGCCAGGTAGTTGAAATTTTAGAACAAGTGTTTGTGGGGTAACGAGGAATTGGTTTGCTGTCTACAGAGACAAGTTTGCTGATATTAATGATTTTAAAATGAAATTCTGTGAAAAGTTCTGGAATGAGGTTATTCAGTCGCAGCATCGTGAGGGAGTAGTGTGTGGTAAATATAACCCTAAAGGAAGCTCCACCATGACCGAATACTTTTTAGGGCAGGTATTAGTGTGTAAATATCTGGATGGCTTGAAGGAGGAAAGTGATGTGGTGAGGTTGCTACTTAGGCACTTTCCCTATAGGATCAAGGAGGCTGCTTGTATCCAGAATGTAAAGACAATATCACAAGTAGAAAATTTGTTAAGCACATTTGATGCACTATGGAGAGGGGGTTATGAGGACAATTTCAATAGGAACCAGGGCAATAATAATAATAGGCCTAATGAAGCCAGGCATCAGGAAGTTCAAGGGAACGGTGGCGAAGGGGCCAACGCTCAAAATAGAAATAATAATAATAATAATAATCAGCTAAATCAGAAGAGAGGAAATGGCTATGGTAATCAGTATCAAGGGAGGAACAATGATTTCAGGGGAAATCATGGAAGGAACTATGATTTCAGGGGAAATCAAGGGAGAAATAATGATTTCAGGGGAAATCAAGGGAGAAATTATAATGACAATAATTACAACCAGAATAGGGGTCATGGTAGAGCACAGCCTAGTGGTAGTAATATACAGCCAAACAATGACAACACAGCCCAGAACAACCAGACCAGTTCAGTAGTTAGTAGTACTACAGCCAGCTGTAGCGGTTCTTTAAACGCGAACCAGGCTGCGAAGTAAGGTCAGAATCTCAGTCTGTAGCATGCCCTGTCCATACAATTATAAAGGAACCCTATGACCTAAATGTCTGTCTGTTAGGTAGTCAGCCCGAAGGCTGGTTGGATCCTCAAAAGCACCGCCGTTACGTTATGTGAGTAGATACCCACAAAAACCCAAGGCAGTGCTATATTGAGGCGTTCTAGGCAAGAAGAGGAGTGAGGTAGTTTGCCATTGCTTTCCTCACTGAGTCAAAACAGTAGTCCAAACCCTATGAGTAGAACCTTTCACAGCATCCACAGGCACTGACTGTGCCCTGAATGCCATTACTAAGCACCACCCATACCTCAGTAGCTTCCATATAATCACAGCCATGAGTGAGACTGAAACATCGGTGATAAGCCACCTTTTACTCTAGCCTGTGCCAACTGACAAATGCAAATGTACTGTATTCATCAAGAGATGGCAAACAGGCCAGACCTAAATGTAAGAAATGAATTATTACATGAACTAGATGATGAAGGTATTATTCAGGAAGTGGTTAGTAAGAGCCCCATAGTTAAATTTAACGTGTCCGAGGCGTACACAGATGTTTTAATTGATAGTGGTTGTATGAAGAGTTGCATAAGTAGTGCATTTTATGATAAAAT
Organism: Meconema thalassinum; assembly: GCA_946902985.2. Taxonomy (NCBI): domain Eukaryota; kingdom Metazoa; phylum Arthropoda; class Insecta; order Orthoptera; family Tettigoniidae; genus Meconema; species Meconema thalassinum. The sequence continues at coordinate 2,125,634,559 of OX336388.2, forward strand.
GAAAGGAAAGGAACTGGAGTAAATTTTGAGAGATGCCAATTAGAAGCACTTTTGTTATCACAGCTGTTGGGAAGAGGTCTAAAGTAATTTCTAAGCAAGTTTTAGTAGACATTAAAATTAATAATCATGTAGAAAAGCAGATTTGTCTTGTAATTCCAAATTTAGTATTCAGTGTTATCTTGGGTTCAGAGTGGCTAAGTAGAGTGTCTGGTAACTTATGTTACGATGTAGGGAGTTTGAAATTTAAATGGGGTGATTCTGAAGTAGAAGTTGCGTTCAATGACCATATTCAGAGAAGTAGTATTGTAGGTGTAATTTGTACTTTAAATGAGATATCGCCAGCCGTAGAACAGGGTTCTCCATGTTTTGTGGGCAGTGTGATTACGAACGGTAGTCTAGAGGACTCGTTACGTGATGCTGCATTTCAGGGAAATATAGAGGATGAACAGTGTGTTCGGCTCTATGATGTGTTATTGTGTAATAGGAGAGTTTTTGAGGATCGCATTGGTATGGCCAATTGCTATACACATTCATTGAACGTTATAGATAGGTCAGTATTCACAGGATATAGATATCCTGTACCTTTCGCTTATCAGAGTGCAGTTGAGGCACAAATTAACCAGATGCTTGAAGATGGGATTATTGAGCACTCTAACAGTCAATATGTTGATCCTTTAATTACAGTACCGAAGGCCGACGGAACAGTTCGTATTTGTTTAGACGCTCGTTTGGTTAACAGTAGGATTAGTTCAGATCAGCTGAAATCTATGACAATAGAGGAATTAATGCAATCATTTGAGGGGAAGAAGTATTTCACTTGTGTAGATTTGAGTTCCAGTTTTTGGCAAGTGCCACTTATGTACGAAGATAGACCATTTACAGCTTTTAGTCATAAATATAACCTTTATCAATTTTGTAGAACACCTTATGGGTTAAAGAGTAGTTCAGCAGCTTTAATTAGGGCTTTAAACATCGCATTAGGGGATGACACAGGAGAGTTTGTAACCATTTACATTGATGATATGGTAATTAGTTCACGCAGTTTTGAGGAGCATCTACGTCATTTAGATATAGTTTTTCAGAAGTTAGATCAGGCAGGGTTCACTTTGAAGCTGTCTAAGTCGTCATTCTGTCAGTTAGAAGTGACATTTTTAGGTCATAGAGTGTCGAGTAGAGGTGTGACACCAGGGTAAAGTAGGATTAACATGTGTGGACAGTAGCAACAGGGCATCGTTACAGACACTGAGAAATATGCTAGTGGAGCAACGTGATGACATTAAGGATGTGTCATAAAGTGAGTGTGTTTAGCTGGCGAGCCAGCCTAACAAATAAGTAAGTGTGGTATTTGGTGCGAGGAAGATCTGGTCTTCCAGGCAGGCGTATCAGAAGTCACACAGGGCGGTAGTATGTAAGTAATTGTGAGTTTTTAAGGTACAGGGAAATATGACGGGATTGTCGAATGCTCTTGAGCACTAAAATGTCTCGATACACCAAGGCCAGAATTTGATAGTGCTGGTGAATTCCCATTTGTCTCCAAGAGATAGGTGGGCGCTTGGACAGGGTATTTTTGCTTAAGGCGTCCACGAGACAAAAGATGGGCCATCAGAAGGCGAGACAGTCCTTCATGAAACTCATACATAACAGCACACGTGATTTCTGTTTACGGCCTCGCCATGTAAGATTTGTAAGTGCGTAATTTAAGGTAATTTGTACAATGGTATTATTTGTGTGAGGAGAACTGGTCGGTGTTGAGAACTAGTATTAAGTAGAATATGGTCTACGGGAACTTAAGAAGACAGGGCGATTACGGCACAGAAATATTTGGTGTTATATGTAATGTGCATTTACTGTTTTTTTCTTCAGAAGTCAATATTAATTTCGTCTTTTATAAAGAGAGATTAAGTATTATGGTCACGATGCGCTGCCACAATAGTGTAATTGTGTGCTCAGTGATAAGTGGGATTAAATTTCACAATAAGGAAGGAACCTCCAGTGAAATTAGGAAGTTCTAGGGAGACATACATATATCAGAACACCTTGATGCGTGTGATGTGACATCTTATATACATAGTGCTCACACATTATTTATGTCAATTTTTCCAACATAGAGAAATTTGAGAGGCGGAAATATCCGTGGAACATTATTCTATATGAAAAACATTGGACTGGTTGCAAAGTGCAATCCATAGTGACAACAAACTTTGACGCAAAGTGCGTAAAGAAAAGTTATGAGTGTATATATATGTAATTTAGGGTGATTTCATTTATGTAATATGCATTTTGGATGGGGATTTATTAACGTGTCTGGGATAATCGGATAATGGACCGTCGTCACGGTAAATCATCCGATGATCCGAGGCGAGTATGTAACGTGTTATTCGAGGGGATTTTTATGCCACTGACATAAGTCAGTAGAAAGCCATTCTACATTTATTTACGCGGCAAATTGTTCAGCCAAGAGAATTTTTCATGTTAATTTATTATTATTAATAACTTATTATTATTATTATTATTATTATTATTAAGGTATTTTTGGAGCATTTTTATAAAATTATAAGCATAGAGATAGGTTTTCTATGTCATAGAAAACACTATCAAGCAAATTATTACGAACAACATTATCATAGAAAATTATATGATTACGGAATTTTACGAAGTTTTGTCAGTTAGGGTATTATGAGAGAGATGACTCACTGGGAATTCAGATACAGGCTTAGTCTTGTCAAGAAGCATGTCGCAAGCCTGGGTTGCAACGTCAAGAAAAGGCGAAATAGTCTGGTACGGCAAACGACATCATCCGCGCGCCGTGTGTATTGAGCCTGAGGAGGGGAGTATAGCGGGGTGGTCAGCCAATCAGTGGAGACCACGTAAGGTGGAAGTCGGCACTGGAGAGGGGAGCCGACGAGTGCATATATCGTTTGCGCGCCGTGGAGCGAGGACAATCTGTGTAAGACATGACCAGTATGGTTTCACGTGTGAGTGGCTCCGATGTTCAGTGGAGTAGAGGACTATCTTTGTAAAACTTAACCGGTGTGGTTGTACGAGAGTTTGGCTCCGATGTTCGGACCATAAAGTGATTACATCTACAAGTATATCATCAAATAACGAAGAAGATGACGACGTCCAGGAGACTGTGGGAAGCTCTCTTCATCATCCAGTACGAGGGAAATGCTTCGGCAATTTCCAGTGGTAAGCGCGAATGACGCAGAACTACGCAATCTCTCGTTTCTCTTTGTTTTAAATTCAGTATTTCAGTAACTTCATAGCTTGGGAATAAGAGTAAAATCAATAATTTATCAGACTCCGTTCTCACGTAATTCTCTATCGGTAATATTAAAATCGCAACGCTCCAATTTAAATTATTATTATTATTTTTGCAATACTTGTTTTATACATATAATTCATTTCTTTTAACCATGCAATCTTTGCTTTCAGTAGGTAGCATTAGATATAGACCAATTCCTTCTCCTGATACAATTGTTGTTGGGTTAATGATCAAATCATACCACGATCTGAGTGAATAGATTCTTGAAGGTGTTCTACCAGAGCTAGATGTTATTAAATACAAATTTAGATTTCAACATTGCGTTGAGGTCTTGGCGCCCATTAAAACAACATAGCTTAGGCAAAGGTAAACAGTTACATTTATCACCCAACAGATAGGGGCAGTCAACCCGTTACATATTGACCTGCAGAGTATCTAATACACGAAGAAATCGTACCTCGGAGTGATGGCTGACCCTACCAGTGACCTAGGCAAATATCAGTTTCAATATTCATAGCACAATCCCTAGAAATTTAATAAAAGGAATAAGATAGTAAGCCCTCATGGAAGAGCAATGAACTAGACAACAACTCTCCTGTGTGCTTTAATATCGATCTGTGAAATTTAGGTAGGTTTACATAACGATACGAACATATTTATAAATTTACTAGCAACCCGCCCCGGCTTCGCCGGGAACAGTTAAGAATGCATTACGTGATAAGTGCTTTGTTTTTCGATGTCAATGAACTAGGACCTATATCCGTTTTACGTCTCGGCATGATGGGTTAAAATCACTGACTGGACTATTAATTATATTATCATGGAGATGCATGTGCAACGAATTCTTGTCAGACGTAATTTAAGAATGGTGAGGTACATGAAACTCAAATCCCCCTTCTGTCCAATCTTAACTTGACTGTGTATTTTGCGGAACGAAAAGTTCACAGGCGAAATGAAGAAAATCCGATTTCCACTTCCAGGGAAACTCCAAACACAACCACTCTTCTCTAAAGTCTTAACTCAACACGACTCGACAGTTTGCTGCTGGCTGTATGTGGGTTGATAGGCTCGCCCCTAGCTAGCTCGTAAACTGTCACCTCAGTAATTGAATGGAGATTGTTGGAAGAAATGAAAACCAACAACACTTATAGTGAGCGATGTATTTAAGATAGAGATATGCTCTCGCGGACTTTTGGAGAACATTTCATGCTGAAGATTTCTTACATTAACGGTTTGCCCAACGTAAGCTTAAAAATCGCACGGACGCCAGGTTTTATTTTTTATTTTTATTTTTCACAAAAATCGTTACTGCTTGGCTTCCTTTGATCATAAATAAATAATTTTCTACAGAAACCTTCCTCATGATATCTTTTACAGAATGGTGAAAATTGCATCAAAATCCATCCAGTGGTTCTCGAGATTACCCGTGACATCCAACTATCGGGGACTTAGTTTTACACCAAATAGAGATACATTCACAAAGTTGAATTATTGGTATTCTACTTACAAACTACTTTCACAAAGGAATAGACAAACGTGTGTGTGGCTGCAGGTTGAATCGGTCACATGTTTAAGTATATACCAGAGGACATCCTCGCTGAGTAAAGGCATTGTATGCATAACACCTAGCCTATCTCCTGTTCACCCGTACGTGTAGACAAGGAACTTCGTCCTTCACTTTGAAGGCCACATGTGATATGCCTGCTAGCCCGTGGGAAGAGCTCCACTTTCCATGACAACAACTGCTCGTAGAGAAAGACGAGATGTGAGGATAAACTGCACCGTCAGTCAATACCATTCCCCTCTCACTGACATGTTAATGTAGCCAACAGCAATACAAGTTAAATAGTCACATCCCACTGAGTGTGTTTTATTAACACCTCTCCCTTCCATTAGATAACAGCTCTACCGTACAGGGATAGACAGAGCCAACAAGACTAAGAAGATTAAATGAACACAAGTGAAACAAAGTTCCAAAGAAGCAAGAAATATTAATCTCTATGACAGACACAGCAGGTATTCTTCAGCAGGCTCGATCTTTCCCTTCTGAATTAGGCAGCCATACTGCTTCATCAGTTCTGCGGGTGGCCTCCACACGGCGCGAGCTTCACGGACTCTCAACAGCCTGCACTTACACAAATTGTTCGTTTTTCGCTAGTCTTACAACTTCTTTTACTAGTTTCATAATATAGGCTATCTGCAAGTTAAGTAGTTGTAAAAGCGAAAGACGTAGTTTTGTATGTTATTTATGCCTACCAGTGACTTACATTAAAACTTAACATTTCACTAAATGTTGTTCGTTGCTACAAGTAGACATTAATTACGACGATCATCTCTCCGTGTCTTTATAACATAAATTCCTGTTCTTAGTGCTGAACTCTTCAGCATAACATTGATAGATCGTGCAAGAACCTGACAAGGCGCGTCTCGAGACGTCACAATACGAGACTCACACCACAAACCAAGAGCCTCCTTTTCTCATGTCCAACAGAAAGTCATTTACAATATGTAACCCCACCACAGTAACGATTATCTAGCAAATGAGCGTTATATGCTTCGCTAAAACTTCGGTACTTAAAGATTGATGTTATTTTCAACTTATTCCTTTTGTCCTTGCCGATTCATTTTTCACATCAAGAATAAACAGATAATGCAGTAATACACTTACTCGATGCGGACTGCAAACTTACCTGGAACAAGAGAAAAGTCATTAGACATCGTCACATTGGCATAATAATAATAATAATAATAATAATAATAATAATAATTGAAACAGATCTCCGGGAAATCAACATCTCAGAAGACATTGTACAGGACAGATGTAATTTCAGAACCAAAATCGACAATCACCAATTTGCAGACAAACCCAACACCAGAGCCACTATAACTTGGACAGAAGAACGAATGAAGAAGCTTAGCGAGAGGATGAAGAGATTTTAGGGGGGAAAAGAATACCAACACATCAACTAAGCAGGTTCAATCGTGCTTCTGAGTAGGGCATAACGATGTAAAAAATACTACTAATATTCTAATAATACCGTATGGCTTCGGATGCCGGGTGCAAGCTTTGTTATTTGACATCCATAGGGCAGATTGCATGTCGAATATTGTTGTTCCTTGAAGCACTATGAAAGTCAAGGAGGTTAGATATCTAAGCTCCTTGACACTATAGCGCTTTCTAGTTGAGAAATGAGGAACTTTGTGTTGGCGGAATATCCCGAGATTAATTTTGCCATTATGAACACTGAATTCAAATGGGTTCTTTAACATGCCAACATCATATAACATGTGTGTCGTGACTTTAACTGCCTTTCAAAAATCGCTTACCATGGCCAGGAGCGAACCTGCAAGCTTGGGGGGGGGGGTTAGTAATCCGACACGATAACCACTCACCCACCGTGGCAGACTAAGGAACCAATCAACCAACCAAACTTGATGGTCTCATTCCGAGCATGCCACCTCCGTGTGTGATGATGATGATGATAATTGTTGTTTTAAGGGGCCTAACATCTAGGTTATCGGCCCCTGATGGTTGGGGTGATCGTGAAGATGAAAATGAAAAGCGAACTTAAAACTACTAACCTACATACTAGAAGAAAACTAAAGGAGAATAAGGCAAATAAAGGACAGGAGGAAAAGAAATGCCCTCAACCCTCGAAGAAGGCGGATTGAGGGACTTGGAAGGAAGGAGAGCCATGAAAGGCAGATAGGAAAGTGAAAGAGGAGAGGGTCCGCCCTAAAGGTAAGGGACAAAAAGGGAAAACGGACCCAGCTCAGGAATCCCTCGGGGTCGCCAACTCCAGAACTCACCAGCCGTGAGCCCCTGAGGGTGTAGCATTATCTACGGTGCACCAGAAGTGGTGGGGATACATACACCCTTCCTCCTTAAGGGCCTTGAGCACAAGGCAGGAGGTAAAAGGAAAAGAAAAAGAAGGCTGACCCCTCACAGAAGGAGGGTGTCAGGAAAGATAAGACAAGGGCCAATTAAGGCGGGAAAGGAAGAGACTCCCTAGGCCTCGGATACCCTAATACCGTCGGGGTCGGAAGAGAACAAGAGTTGACCAAGTGAGGTCGACAGGAAAGAAGACAGAGAGGAGCCCGGCACAAGTAAGTGGAAGCAATGCCGGACTCAGCCTCCGTGTGTGGGGAGGACTACTAAAGACTGATACTGATCAGCATGAGATACAGATTTTCAATGTTTTTGTTTTCAAAAGGGACACTTAGAAGCGAGTTCGCTTTGTTTTTGTACAGTTTCATTGTTATCTGACCACGATTGTTATTGTTTTCAGAATGACTCATGTTTAGTTTGGCATGTCCCACAGCAAATGAAACCAAGAATAATCTTACATTCTTAGCCAGTGTTCTAACTTAAGAGAGCGGAAAATCGCTATGTAGTTTTCACAAGTCTCAATATTTCCGTTGTAATTATAGAAGAATTCTTTTCTGTCTCTAAGAGGACTTCAAAACAACGCTTTCCTATTTCAGGAGCACTAAAGCCATAATATCTTATCATCAAAATCACTACCTAGTGACGTGTCTTTGTGGTGTTTGAAGCCATATTTTCAGTGTTGCCTTAGTAAACAAGAGTTTAGTGCTTTTCAGTCGGTCAACACGAATGTACCCAAAAGAAGCCGTTGCCAGGCAACACTGAAAATATGGCTTCAAACACCACAATGTTCACGGCTAGTCAGGCAAATCGTGAAGCCAAGAAATTCAAATCACTCAGGCTTAAACTCATGAATTTAAACATAGATTTTATAGCCTAAGTGTATTGGATCTGATGATGATCGCTTGACGATCGAAACTGGTCATCCTAGTGTTTTATTAATCTCATGTAATTTATTTCAGGATTAGGGCATAACCCATCTCTTTTGGGTACATTCGTGTTGACCGACTGAAAAGCACTAAACTCTTGTTTACTAAGGCAACACTGAAAATATGGCTTCAAACACCACAATGTTCACGGCTAGTCAGGCAAATCGTGAAGCCAAGAAATTCAAATCACTCAGGCTTAAACTCATGAATTTAAACATAGATTTTATAGCCTAAGTGTATTGGATCTGATGATGATCGCTTGACGATCGAAACTGGTCATCCTAGTGTTTTATTAATCTCATGTAATTTATTTCAGGATTAGGGCATAACCCATCTCTTTTGGGTACATTCGTGTTGACCGACTGAAAAACACTAAACTCTTGTGACGTGTCTCGTAAGTTGGACACACTGCTACCAGCACAAACCCATTGGGAATTATTTTACACAGAATACTGCGTATTCTTATATGATGAGCATCAAACCTCAATTATTTTATACTGTATAAATTCATTAACTCTTGAGTCACAGGGCCTCAATACAAAATCAGGTTTGCTCGGAGATAGAACAAGTATACTGTAGACTGCACCAGGTTTATTCTTTTCGCCTAAGAGAAAATCTAAGGAAAATAATGGGGATTTATTATTTATTATAACCGACAGCAGTGGCTACGCTCGCTAAATGCGCAGCGTTTGGGCATGGGGCCAAGCTCCCTGCTGACTCGGTAGACGCGTGGGTTCGAGCCCCACCGTCGACCGTCCTTGAAATGGTTTTCCGTGGCCATTTTCAACACAAGGAAAATGCTGGGACAGTACCTTCTGATAGGCCACGGCTGCTTCCTTCTACATCATTGCCCAGTTTCATTCATCACGACGCGCATGTCGCCCACGGGCGTCGACTAGAAAGGCCTGTACTCGGCCTCTCAGGAGGCCACACGAAAAAAATATTATTATTATTATATTTAAATTTCAGCCAATGGCCATAGCGGGGTATTTTAATTGAAGTAGTTTCTACTTTGGCTACCTTTGTCACTGACACCTAGCGGTGGACGGCTAACCAAATAACCTACAAATTTAGCTACACTGCCAATTGTAGTGGTAGGTTCTAAATCTATAACATGGGCCCTCCGGCTTTACTTCCCCTCCGAATGAAGGAATATTGAAGGATTTTAACGCTCTTAAAAAAACGATGACTTCGGCCAGGTTTGAATCCACGATCTTGGGCATAGCAGTTCAGCATGCTACCGACTACGCCACCGAAACCCTTAATATTGGAGATTTAAGATCAATATTCTTAACTTGAAAAGAGGGAACATCTTTTCGTATTAAAACTCAGCAATTTTTCTAGGTTTGTGCCGTGTCTTGTGTGGGGTTTCGTCGAGGACACCAAGCTGGCTCATCAGCGGGCTCTTAGTGTCCCCGCCCCGACCCCCACAGGAGTAGCGAACTGCGCGCTACCTCCATTTTTATGAAACGCACCTGCACCTCTTTACTGCGGGAACCAAAAGCTCAAGCAACCATAACCTCCCTATGAAGGCTTTTAAAAACATGGTATATCGGCTTTCACGGCCAGTGAATTAAAACTCAGCAATATTCTAGGTTTGTGCCATGTCTTGTGTAGGGTTTCGCCTAGGACACCAAACTTGCTCATCAATGCTGAGTTTTAATTCACTGACCGTGAAAGCCAATATACCATCTTTTCGTATATTCCGCGCATTTTCCGCTCTTAGATTGCAAATTTATATTAAGAATAAACATACACGACTTATGCAAAATATACAGTAAATGTACGGCACACTTTAGGTCGATGATCGATTTACCACGATTCCTATACTTGATAACGAGGTAGCGTTCACATGGTTGGTCACACCGCTCTTGAGATTTGGTTCACGATCCGACACAGTTTGTGATGGTAGCCGTGAACAGCCTTAGAGCTCACGAAATGTCAAAGGTCCTAGTTCAAGTCAGTCCATATTCTGTTTGTCATGGCCTCAGTCGAGTAAAATTCAATCCAGATGTTTGGCCCTTGATGTCCTCTCTTCCAGTTCCTTGTAGAAGGCAGTACGAACCTGAAACTTAGGTCCTCCATTAGAAAATGTTTCCTGGCATGTTCATGGAGTTGATAGAGCGTGTATTCTGATACTCCTAGGACAGCCACTATGGATCGTGCTTTCACTTTTTCAAGCGTTCTGAGATCTGCCAAGCATAATGTATGCCAGACTATGTCTAACCCACGCTTGAGGACCGGAGCAATCAAGTCGTGCCAAGGCGGATCTCAATGAAAGCCAAGCTATAGCTTCAGAGACCACTGACGCCCGCTGTCTTACGTGAATCCTAAAGGATTGCGTAGCGGTTTGTAAAGTCAAGCCGAAAAGGTGAAGCTATTTAGGGGAGTTTATTTCAAAATTATACAGACGCTCGTCCGCCCTTTCTGAAGATCGTGCATTTCGTCTTCTCGACGTTAACCTGTAATCCGTTGGTACCCTACCATACCTCCAGAGAAGAGATAGCCGATGCCATAGGAGCCCAAAATCATATCATCCGCATAAATGTACAGTTTTGTTTCCATTCTGTCTTCTTTAATAACCCAAACGACATCGTTGTTGTGTTGTTTGAGTATTGAGTCTTTTGACTGGTTTGATGCAGCTCTCCATGCCTCCATGTCCTGAGCTAATCGTTTCATCTCTACATACAGTAGATACCACACCCTACATCCGAGGCAATCTGTTTAACATATTCTAACCTTGGTCTACCCCGACAGTTCTTGTCCTCGACCCTTCCTTCCATAACTAAGCTTACTATTCCAGGGTGTCTTAGTATGTGTCCTACCAACCTATCTCTTCTCTTCATTAGCAGTCGCCAGAAACATCTATCCTCTCCCACTCGTCTTAATACCTCTTCGTTTGATCTTCATCATTCTCCTGTAACACCACATTTCAAACGCTTCTATTCTCCTCTTTTCTGCTGCACCAATAGTCCAAGTTTCACTTCCAAAGGGCGCCACGTTCCAGACAAAGGCTTTCAAAAATGACTTCCTAATACCTAAATCTATATTCGATGTCAACAGAATCTTTTTTTTTTTTCGCCGAAATGTTTTCCTTGCCTGAGCCAACCTACTTGTTATATCCTACTTGCTTTGTCCATCACTGGTTATTTTGCTTCCTAAGTAACAAAATTCCCCTAATTCCTTTAGCTTTTCACCTGCCAATTTGATGTCCATAGAGGTTTCTGATTTATTTCGGCTGCATTCCAATATTTTTGTTTTACATTTATTAATTTTCATCATGAATTCTTTCCTCAGGACGGAGTCGATACCATTCAAAAACGCATCGTTATTCATATCAAATAACGGAAACAATAAATAGTTTTGGTTAATTTAGTCGACAAGCTATCGACCTAAGACTCCATGATCGATTTTATCACCTTTTAAGTATATGCCATGGAGTATTAGGGAGCCTCAATCATAAAATATAATGTTGGCATTGTCTTAAAGCTTCCTTTAATTGCGATTAAAAGACGCCGTATGCTACCACCCTAGTCAGGGGCGTAAGTAGCCCCAGTCCAAACGATCCGAATTCAACCCTGAGCTTTAAATCGCGTACATTCAACCTCGTGGGGACATATGACGAAGGTGTGCTTTCTGATCCCACTCTCAGCCATTCTAGAAGTGATGTTCGGTATTTTACCAACGTTAATTCCAGGTAGTTATTCCTAAGCACACATCCGCTTTCTTCCCAATCTTGGAGCGAGTGTAAAATACACATATTATTAAAGACAACACAATGATACGGGCTATGATGCATATTCAAAAACACAGATATTATGGCAACATAGATATATCAACAATAACAAAAATACAGAAGAAAATTATGTTGATGATGATGACGTAGGAATTCCTTGTAATAATTAGCGTAGGCTCATTATTTTATTTTATTTTTCAGAATAGCCTACCCCTATATGGGACAGGTCGAACAGTAACTGTGGTGCTGGAGTTAGCCTTCAGTGGTAACAAAAATAGCTCTTCTCCCACTATCTTTATTAAAATCTGTAATGCGGCTCTCGCGTGGCGAGAGAAGAGAGTGCCGCATTAGCCGCGGTGGGGCCAAAACCGAGGACATCAATAAAGGAGCACGGGTTAAGGTCGTTCAGCGATATCTGAAATAATAATAATAGAAGAATGGACTACATCAAACCCTGATCAGCTAGGATTGATCACCAATCCCTGCAGGAAACCTCCTGGTTTCAAACTTCCAAGTAGGATATGGACTTCACTGAACAGCGTGCGGACCGGTGACGGAAGACGTAACATTTGGCTCCACGAATGGGAGAAGATTTCTTGCCCTCAGTGTGATTGTGGTGATGCAGTGCAGACAATCCATCATATTGTGTCGGAATGCCCTTTACGGTCGTTCAAGGGAGGATATGACGACCTGCAGAATGCAAGTGATGATGCAGTGGAGTGGATCACTTCTCTGGACATTCAACTATGAGTTTTAGTGTATTGTATGTAGTATTACTGTATCCTCTGTATGACATACGAAATATATATACAACAAAAAATCGATCTCAGTTAATGAAAAACTAAGACACTACAAAATAGTAGTTCTTCCTGAAGCATTTTATGCCGCTGAATCAACACTAATTCAAGGTCACTCAAAAATTAAAGAAATAGAAAATCACGAACTTATAATCCTCCGAAAAAAAAATTGGACCAGTGAATAAATAACTCGGATTATGGATTAGTTGGAATGCTGGGGAACGTAAAGCAATGGAATCCAGGAAAAATAAGCTTGAACTGGCCTTACAATTAACAAAAGATACATACAATAAAAATCCCTTTCATGGGGGTCCAAAATTAAACATTTCAAGACAGTGATTAAGCCAGAAGTACTATACGCAGCAGAAACACTATAAATTTTAAGGGCCAAATGGAAAAACTCGAGCTGAAAGAAAGGAAAATTTTAAGAAAAATTATAGGACCAAAATTTCAGGGTAACAAGATTATATACATTAGGAATGAAACTCTCTCTCAGAAAATTGAAAAACTCTCAGATACCATGCCAAAAAGGAGATAATTTTTTACGGTCATCTTCTGAGAATGGATTCTAATAGATTAACGAAACAAATCTTTGACTTTTTCCGTAATCGTAAAACAAAACCCAACTGGTTTAAAGAAATTGAAAAAGACCTAGTAGAATTGAAAATGACAGAAACGTCATTACTCGATCGAACAACCAAATTAATTACTAAAGACGAAAACATAAGGTTCCAAGACAGAGCTACATTAAAATCCAAACCCATTATCTCGGAAGAAGAGAGGAAAAGAAGATCGGAAAGACTGAAGAAGTACTGGGCTCTACGGAAAGAACAGCGTACAGGGAAATGATTGATTCAACGTGAGGGTGAAACGAAAGAAGAAGAAAGAGGGAGTATGGATTAAGAGAACATCATCAGAAATTCATAAAACCATAGAAACTATCACCGACACTTTCAGAAAGATACGAGCTAATTTCTTTGGTCACTTATACAGAATGGACCAGCACAGCATTACAAAACAAATTTTCAACATCACCCTCAACACTAAAAGCAAGTCCAAATGGATACAGGAAACTGAAGAAGACCTCAAGCCGCTAAACATCACGATGCACGACATGAATGATCGGGTTAAATTTAGAAAAACCATAATGAAACATAAATTTGATAAAGAAGTGCTACCAAAGAAGCCAGGAAAAAAAGTGAACGGACGAACGGAAGAAAGAACATAGTGCACGAATGAAGAGGATTTGGGAAGAACGCCGCCGCAAGACTGGGTAGTCATAGAAATTGTTCAAGTTCACACGCTCTCTTAAGGGAATGTACGATAGTAATAGTAATACAGTGGAACGTGGCTAATTCGAAATCTTCTTTAATTCGAATTTTTCTCTTGGTCCGTAGCATTTTATTTAAAAATCAATGCTAAAAATCGTGGTTAATTCGAATTATATTTTTACGTATAAAAAAACGATCGGACGAAAATATCGCCGTTTGTGGTGAGCTGACCGAAGCAGAAATCATCGCCAATGTATTGAACTCCGAAAAACAAGATGGTGACGACGCATCTGGCGATGAACTCGTGGACGAAGTTCCCGAAAAAACTGTTCCGAGTGCAGGCCAAGCATCACAGAACTTTGGCGCTTTATTTAAGTAGAAATTAAGTAATGATTCTCTTTTCCGTTCCTTAAATTTGTTAGATTATTTTGTGATGGCCGAGAGACTTAATTGTAGGAAACAGGTAAAAATCTCAAACTTTTTTGAAAATCAGTAGATTACTCTAAAACTTAACTAGATTGCTGGATTACTACTGTCGTTAAATAGGTGAATAGTACATTTTGGTTTTATTTTATCATTTGAAACTTTTGAGGTTATTCACGATACAGTCATTATACAGTGCCGTTGTCTGTTTATTTGCTTTGTTGAACGTAAATCATTATGTAAACGTAATGCAATATATTTTCTATACCCTTTTCAAAGAACTTTCTTAATTCGAATTTTTGGATAATTTGATTTTTCACTGGCCCCTTGAGGTTCGAATTATCCAAGTTCCACTGTAATAATAATCTTATTATACTGTATAATACGCTAAGGTGTATGTTTCACAAAACTCAAGCTCCTAAACCAGAGGGAGTTAGAAGGTGTGGTTTGTACCAAATATTCCAAATCATCTCAATAGTACAGGAAAATCTTGCATTTCTTGATAAGTCAACGGAAATATATTTATTTGTTTATAAAGTGCTTTTAAACAAATAAACAAGACGATAGCCCCTGGGAGAACTGTGTCGCGTACAGCCCGCATAGCACTAGAGCCAGGCGGGTAGTCTGTACATATGGGGCGCACACAACCCATTATGCGAGAGTTCTCACACGGGTCCACTAGTAATAGTAATAACGGTCAGTTACAAAGGACTGGTAAAATGCAAAGGATAAACTTGGCTTGAAGAAACATCGTAAGCAGATAATGCAAAGGACTGCCCCGCTCGGTACAACAAGTATAGTACGTAAGGTTTTGTCTCTTAGTGACATGCTCTGAACATCTGGAGATCCAGTGCTATCATCAGTGTCTTGGGCTCGCATTTTGTACTTTTATGTACATTTCATACATAGCAATAATAATAATAATAATAATAATAATCACCTTTGAAAAAACAGAATTCATCACTAATATCAAGCTAGCACCAAAAGAGCTGGATATAGGACAGGGGAAAATCAAGCAAACGAAAGCGTTGGAATATTTGGGTGAGTGGATAGACCCCAATCTCTCCGAGAAGGCAGCTTTCGAGTCACGAATCAGGAAAATGGAAGTAGCATATAATCTAACTAAGGCCATTTACAACAAGAAATCCATATCAACAAATGCCAAGTTAAGACACTACCAAACAGTCATCCGTCCAGAGGCTTTGTATGCTGCAGAGTTCCTTGCAATGCATCTCAAGGGATTAACAGAGAATCTGGAAGTGAAAGAAAGAAAAATTCTAAGAAAGATCTTGGGACCGGTAAAAGAAAATGGGGAATATAGGAGACGGCACAACCACGAACTTTACACCCATGTGGAAAAAATAACTGATACCATGAGGAAACGGAGAATTGCATTTTACTGTCATATAACAAGAATGCACCCAGCACGATTGACAAATAGAATTTTCACCTACTCCCTCAAAAAGAAAACCAAGGGAGCTTGGTTCACTGAGGTGGACAAAGATTTACAAGAAGTGGGAATTGCAGGCAACGATATTTGGGAACGTGCCACCCTTAAACAAAAACTAACAGCACACCGATGTTTCCAAGAAAAGCCAAAGCTTCCAACTGGCAAGAAGTGGACTGCAGAAAGGAAACAACAGCATCGAGAACTAATGCGAAAGTACTGGGAGGATGTTAAAGCTCGATGCAACAAGAAGCAGTTGAAATGACGTGGTCCTTAGATGGCCGAATTGAAATGAGAAGAAGAAGAATGTGAGTCAATTTAGCTGAAAGCAAAGTAAAACTGTTCCATTTATAATCTTCCTAATCAACCCAAAAATAAACTAATTACAGTGTCTGCCTTTCAGTCATCGACTGAAGACGGCACCAGCGTAGTGCCAAAGCATGAATAACATCAATAAACATGTTTTAGGCATAGCGTATTGATTAGGCGTGATAGAATGTATGTTACATATATTATTATTTTTGGGGTGGATGACCTCGCTGTTTCGCTCCTTAAAACAATAACAGTAACAATATTATTATTATTATTATTATCTTCAATTTCTCATAATTAGCCTGTGGTACAAATCAGTTTACAGTATACGGATTTGGAATCAAGTATCCTGTAAACTTATTACTGGGATAAAATAACCTGACAATATGGCACGTATCCAGCAGCACTGCCTTCTGTATTCCGGCAATCAAGTGTTTCATTTGCAGTTCCTCCAAAGCCTTTGCCAACGTCTTTGGAACAACTCCCGTGGATGAGATTGTTATTATTATTATTATTATTATTATTATTTTCAAGCGAATTGACCACTTAGGATCACGCAACAACTTTATTTCTCTTTCTTATTCTTTGCCTGGAGTTTCCTCTGTCTCCAATATTCCTTCATGCGTTCACTGGCATTTTTTCTTTGGTCTTCTGTCCAAGTTCGTCCACTTCTCTTAGGTCTTCCTTCATCTTGAAACCCTTCCAGATTGTTCACTTTGCTCTTAAATACATTTCTTTCTAGCATTTGAGATTCTGTGATGTTTAACTTTTCTAAATCTTTCCTAACTTCCTTAATCCATGTTGTGGTGGTCTTTTTCTTCCAGAGATAGTCGAATATTTGTTTAGTTAATCTATGGTCGTTCATTCTATAGAGATGCCCGAGGAATGTCAGCCTTCTCTTCCGCATAGACGCGGAGATTCTTTCCACGTTCTGGTAAACTTCTCCGTTGCGTCTCAGTCTCCATCCATCTTCAGTCTGAACTTCACCCATGATTTTTCTAAGAATTCTCCTTTCCATGACTTCTAGCTTTTCGAGGCTATAGTTCATCGAGAGACATTCACTGGCAAAGAGGCACTCTGTTTTTACGACAGTGTTATAATGCCTTATTTTGGCATTCCAGGAGATGCACTTTTTGTTGTAGACATTTTTTGTTAATCCATACGCTCTTTCCATTTTTATAATTCGATCTCCAACAGCTGCTTTTTCTAACCCATTCTCCTGTATAGTCTCTCCTAGGTACTTGAACTTTTTTACCCTTTCAATCCGTCCTATCTCCGTGTCAAGGAACTTTGGTCCATGTTTGTCATTTGTCATAAATTTTGTCTTTTCAACTGATATCCTTAGTCCTGTTTGGCTAGCGATCTTTTCCAAGAGGTTGATTTGTATGACTGCTTCTTCCGTGGTTTCCGATAGTACTGCAAAATCATCTGCAAACGCCAGGCAGTTGACTTTAATTCCTACCGACTTCCTCCCGAGGCAGATTGGGTTTATTCCTCAACTCTCCAATTCCGAGTTTCAAATTCTCACAAACTTCTCTAGGACACAGTTGAAAAGGATTGGTGATAGGCCATCCCCTTGCCTGACTCCTGTCTTAATTTCGAACGGCCGAGAAAGCTCTCCCATGAACTTCACCCTGGAAGTTGTGTTTGTTAGGGTCTCTTTGACTATATTTGCTAGTTTGGTTTTGATTCCAAATTCCCTTAGGATCCTGTCTAAGGTCTCTCTGTCCACTGAATCAAATGCCTTTTTAAAGTCTATGAAGGATACCACAATTTTCTTATTACTCAGCAGTCTGTGACGGATTATTGATTTCAAGTTGAAGATCTGCTCAACACAGGAGCGTCCTTTCCTAAACCCTCCTTGGTACTCGCCTAGTTGTTTGTCCAGCGTATCTTCTATTCTGTTTAGAAGAATCTTGGAGAGAATTTTATAAGCAATTGAAAGGAGGGACACACCTCTGTAGTTGTTCACGTCTTGCTTATCCCCTTTCTTGTGGAGCGGATGGATCAGCGCTGTTTTCCATTCTTCTGGAATTTTCTCGGTTTCCCAGACTGCACCAAGGATTCTGTGAAGGTCGTCTAGAATTTCTGGCTCAGCCCATTTAATCATTTCTGCTGTTATCGAATCTTCTCCACTTGCTTTGTTGTTCGTTAGGTTCTTGATGACATCCCTGATCTCTTCTTTTGTTGGTGGTGCATCCTCTTTTGAGTTTTCTGGTGAGTCTGCTATTTCTAATCTAGAAGTGGGGGTTGGACAGTTCAAAAGATCTTGAAAGTATCCAGCTAGTATTTCGCAGTTTTCATGGTTGTTCAGTCCAATTTTTCCCTGCTCATTTCTAAAACTCATACTTGGGGCTTGGTAACCCTTAAGTTTGTTTTTGAATGTCTGGTAAAAGTCTCTGGAGTTGTGTTTAACGAAGTTGCTCTGAATATTTTCTAACTGTGCTGCTTCAAAAGATCGCTTGGTCCTACGGAAAATTCTGGATGTTTCTTTCCTCTGTTGTCTGAATTGTTCCAAGTGTTCCCTTTTTCCAGAAGATTTCCATCTTCTCCATTCCTCAGACCTCTTACTGAGAGCTACATCGCAGTGTTCGTTCCACCAGATTTCTCTTTTCCTCTTTGCCAACCCCAGTGTCTTCTTTGCGGCGTCATTGATTCCTGTACAGAGTTGTTGCCAACTTTCCTTTTTGGTGCTGCGGATTTCTTCCCTAAAGTTCTTAACAATGTCGTGGGAAATATTCAATTTGCTCATGTTATATTTGGTTATTCTAGGTGGGTCTCTCTTTTGTCGTAGCGGAAGGAAGCGGATTTTGGCTTTGGAAAGGTAGTGGTCTGAATCGAAGTCACCGTTTCTAATCACCTTGACATTCATTACCTCTTTTGCGTTTTTCCTTGATATCGCTACATGGTCCAGTTGGAATTCCCCTAAATTTGGATTTGGGGCTACCCAGGTTTTCGCTTTTCTTGGGAGTTTCCTGAAATTTGTTGACATTATTCTAAACTGGAATGCTCTGCAGAGTCTTATGAGCCTTTCCCCATTTCTGTTTGTCCTCCTATTATTATTATTATTATTATTATTATTATTATTATTATTATTATTTAGCATTAATATTTCTAACTGCGGTGACGTAAACAGCACTGATTTAATTTAAATAGTAATCATAATTTTATTTTGAGGTATACATTTCATCTCGGATCATGAACCTGTGAATTTATCCATGCTTCTAATTTGCATTTACGGATCCAGCCCGCTCCAAAAAGGAATCCTGGATACGCGTCTGTCACCAACTATCCAAAACCTTTAGCAAGGAAGGTTAGTTGGCCTGCTCTTTAATTAATATACAGTAATGTAACTGCTCGATATTTTAGCGAGTCAAGTTCAGATGCAAATTGTTTGCCAACTGTAGGAACTATCAATCTTGCTGCACATACGTGTGAGATGATCCCTCAGAGAAATGAGATCGCTAATCGATAGGCAGCAGGAATTGGGCCAGGGTGCAGAGTGCTGCAGTGGAACCCAATGCGGCGGGACGGGATGGGATCGACCGGCCCAACAAGCGACGCCGCGCCGTAGAGCGTCATCATCATGCTCAGTGGGAGCTGATAAGTAGGGGTTATTGTAATCGAAATGTGCATTCCAGCCACATATTAAAGATTTACTCCAAGTGGAATGTTAAGGATTGTCACCATATAAATCAGGACAACGATGGACTACTAGCGGCTTCGGTGGCGTAGTTGGTAGCATGCTGAACTGCTGTGCCCAAGATCGCGGGTTCAAACCCGGCCGAAGTCGTCGGATTCTTTAAGAGCGTTAAAATCCTTCAGTGTGCTTTTCTTCGGAGGGGAAGTAAAGTCGGCGGTCCCATGTCTAAGATTTATGTCATATAAAAGATCCTTCCACTAACTAAACTTGTGTAAGCTAGATTTCTAGGTTAGATTTCATTGAAACGCTCAATCAAAGTTTCAACGTTCATCACTAGATGTCAGAGACATCTGGTAGCGAAAGTTGGAACTACTTGAAATTGAACGGAATTTATAGCTCACCCCATGGGTGTCCGCTTGAAGTAGCTACAGCCTCTGGCGAGCCGAACATGTCCTCGGACACTCCCGACACTAAAAGCCATACGATAGATAAATAAATAAATAAAATAAAACCCATCTAAATTAGGACAACGATGGACTAGTGACAGCACAGCACGCAGGCTGATAAAACTCTTCAAAGCCTCGCCTTACACGGTCGATGATTTGCTCTTCATTTTTCATGTTGCCTCAATTGTGTTCGTTCGCGAGCACTCGACCGTCGTTGACAGGTGAATTTATGAAACTTATGGACAATAGTTTAATACTGTAGTCTAGTCTATTATCTCCCACCAACAGCTGTTGAGGAAGGGAGGGGATTTCGCAGTCCCCATTCCCTGACTTACTAACCACCCCCTCGTTACAAACTAATATATCAGGAATGGTATTTGCTGCTTTTCAGTCAGTGAACACGATTGTGCCCAATGAATTGGGTGGGGTACATAAATATAAATATCTAAACACACTCCTGGAAAAAATTACATGTAGCAGTTAGTTATCACACACCGACAGTAGTGGCTACGCTGGCTAAGGCGCAGCATTAGGTCATGGGGCCAAGCTCTCTGCTGACTCGGTAGACGCGTGGGTTCGAGCCCCACCGTCGGCCGTCCTTGAAATGGTTTTCCGTGGTTTCCCATTTTCAACACCAGGCAAATGCTGGGACGGTACCTTCTGACGGGCCACGGCCGCTTTCTTCCACATCCTTGCCCAGTTTAATTCACCATCATTCATTTCATCTCTCATTAACTCCTCTCATGAGGTTGACGTCAAGAAGGACATCCGGCCATAAAACCATCGCCACAAAGACTTCCATCGCATCTCATCCCGGACCCCGTTGGAATACGGGAATAATAAGGGGTAGACATACAGTTAGTTATCACACCTAAATCCTATATTGCCCATTTAAGTGTGATAACTAATATATATAATTTTCCAGGAGTGTGTTTACATATTTATAACTTGTACCCCGTGTTGACGTGTTGACCGTGTTGACCGACCGAAAAGCAGCCAAGACAATTTGTATAGGCAACACTGAAAAAGGAATGATTTCAAATTTCCACATGTCAGGAATGGACCATTTAACTAAAACAAGTAGCCTAGGACATAAAAGTCGACAGAAATCATTGCATCAATATTAAACAAATGCTCGGAGAAAATGGACCTAATTTAAAAAAAAATAACTTAATACCTTCGCTAATATCAGTTGCGTGTGAAAAAATGTACATGAGTCAAAATATTGTAAATATAATTTCCTGCAACGTTGTTTTTATTTGACTAATATTAACGGAAATGGTAGCTTATTTATGTTTTGACTTCACAGGATCTCTCCCGCTTCCTTACACAAATTTAAATAATGTGTAACTTGATTCTAACCCCTCCTACTCTAAACGTACATGGCAAGTTTCCTGAAATTGCATTTAATTTCATTTATATAGATAATTACATGATCGTTATAAAATCAGAATACATTCCTCTACATTGCAGTAGTGACGGAAGAGGAGCGGATGTAAGCCGACAACCGGCACGCACACTTCACTCTGCAGACACTGGAGCATAGCGTCTACCGACTAATGAACCTCGCCTTGCTCTCTCACTTCCCACACCTGTAATAAGCTAGAAGCCCTTTCAAGCAAGCGGAGTGGAAAACAGATTATTTTAGCCAATAAAAGAACAGCTTCCGTGTATCTAACGGAGAATTATTTCACATTCATTCTTCCACCTTACTAGCAGTTTTGCCCGGCGTAGCTCATGTTGCCTTCGGAGGGGAACAAGAGGGAACATATAATTGGAACGGACGTCAGAAGATTGCGATGTGCCTTGTGTAAGTCGCAGACCACAATAAGGTGTAAAAAATGCACTGTAGTTTTGCATGACAAATGTTTCGAGTCATTCCATCAACGAAAACGAACAATGTATGATGTGATGCTGCAGCAAGTTCGAATCCCAGCCATGACTGAGGGCTGAGGCTATCCTGAGTGTGGATTCCACACTTCCTCCAGGCAAATGACGGGATTGTATCTTATGTCAAGTCCCGGGGGGACACATACACCAACCTTGTTAATACAGCTACACACACTACTACAGTCATCACAGAAACTCAGGTTATTAGACACGCATCCAAGAACATAGGGCTGATGACCAAGATGCCCCAAGTCCCTAAGATGAATCAACAACAACAAACATCCGAAGTTTACAAAACTTTTAAAGAACAAGATGAACACTGAAGCAGAAGGTTTTACGCCCGTAGCTGGTTTGTGCCTGGTTTGCGATCTTGACCCGGAGTTTACTTGTGGCAGTTCCTTTCCGCTCCTGCTTCCTTTACATAAACGGTCACCCATCCAAGTTATGACTTAGACCAATGTTGCTTAACTTTCTAAATCTCGCAGGAACTTGTGTGTCAACATTTGCCACATAATTGACTGTTTCAGTGATGATAATAATAATAATATCTTATGGCCTCGGGTGCCAGGTGCAAGCTTTGTTATTTGCGCCCAGGGGGCAGCTTGCATGTCAAATTTTGTAGTTCTTTGGAACGCTATGAAAGTCAAGAAGGTTAGATACCTAAACTCCTCGACACTAGGCCTATAGCGCTTTCTAGTAGAGAACGGAGGAACTTTGTGTTGGCGGAAAATCCCGAGATTAATTTTTTGCCATTATGAACACGGCCTACTGAATTCAAATGGGTTCTTTAACATGCCAACATCGTATGACATGCATGCCGTGGCGGCTTCGGTGGCGTAGTCGGTAGCATGCTGAGCTTCTATGCCCATGATAGCGGGTTCAAACCCGGCCGAAGCCGTCGGATTTTTAAGAGCGTTAAAAATCCCTCAGTATGCCTTCCTTCGGAGGGGAAGTAAAGCCGGCAGTCCCATGTCATAGATTTATGGCATGTTAAAGAACCTTCCACTAATTACACCTGTGTGAAGCTAAATTGGATAGGTTAAGAATGTAAACAACG
Source organism: Meconema thalassinum (assembly GCA_946902985.2). Classification (NCBI taxonomy): domain Eukaryota; kingdom Metazoa; phylum Arthropoda; class Insecta; order Orthoptera; family Tettigoniidae; genus Meconema; species Meconema thalassinum. Next base: position 2,125,657,661 of record OX336388.2, read on the forward strand.
CTCTTAGGTTTCTACGTTCGCTGCCAAGAACCGACTGCGGTGGCGTCTAGTAGCTAAGTTCTGAACTTGGCCTAGTAGTCGTTGACGGTTGCGCTTGGCGGCAAAATTAGGAACTATTTAAAAAATTCTACGTTGCAGTACTTAAATTAAAAAACAGGTAACACACACTAATACAGTCATCACAATTAACACCGGTTAACAGACAGATTCTACACACACCCAAAGTACACGGGGCTACATGACCGCGTTGTCGCAGCCCCTAAACTTAAGAACCAACCACCAACCAACATGCGTGCCGTGATTTTTGTCGTCTTTCAAAAAAATCGCTTACCACGGCCAGGAGCGGACCTGCAAGCTTGGGGGTTGGTAGTCCGACACGATAACCACTCACCTACCGTGGCAAGCTGTTTCGGTGATGCAACCCGTAAGTAACAGATGATACCAACATTACGGCTACCCTTGATTAGCTCCATACGAATTAGGAAAGTAGGCTGTGTAATTTTAGCACAACATCGTGTTTTCTTTTAAGATCGCGAAGTTCACGAGCACACTGGTCCCTTGTTACACATTACCTATGCTCTTGTCGATAGTTGCTGAAGTGTAGCCAATCTACACCTTATCTTTATGAAACACATCATAGAATCTCTCTCCTTACTGCACAATGGTGATGTAAAGAGTAGTAAGTGGGGTTCGAACGGTAGTCCCTCAAAGGAGTATACTGCATTACGCGGGTAAAATATGGCAACTATAATCAAATTAAAAGTAGGTTCATGGGAATACCGCGCATGTGTCACTAATTACATTTGGTTATCGGAACTGACTCTAATGAAACATGATAATGAGTTATTATGGGCCTCGACCATGCGTGTTTAATTCTTTAACAGTAACCAAACACACACATTGGCCTCGGGAAATGTTTCATCAGTGTGTGAACTCACAAAATATCTAAGGAATTGACTTGTTAATATGCAACTAGGTCGCCTCCGTAGCGTAGCGGTCAGCATGGTTAGCTGCCGCCCCGGAGGTCCTGGGTTCGATTCCCGGCTCTGCCACGAAATTTGAAAAGTGGTACGAGGACTGGAACGGGGTCTACTCAGCCTCGGGTGGCCCAAATGAGTAGAGGGGGTTCGATTCCCCCTCAGCCATCCTCGAAGTGGTTTTCCGTGGTTTCCCACTTCGTCTTCGGGCAAATGCCGGGATGTTCCTTACCGTAAGGCCACGGCCTCCTCCTTCCCTCTTCCTTGCCTATCCATCCTAACCATCCGTTCCCTCCCCTCATGAGGCCCCTGTTCGCTTTGCAGGTGAGGCCGCCTGGGCGAGGTGCCAATCCCACCTCACCAGTTGTATCCCTTCCGATTCGATGTCCCCAGCTCTAGGACACTGCCCGTAGAGGCGGTAGTGGTGAGTTCCTCGCTGAGTCCGTGGGTTCCACCAACCTGGAGGGTAAACGACTAAAAAAAAAATGCAACTATAGCAAGGAACTGTTAAGTAGAGCAGTTCTTCATTCATTCATTCATTCATTCATATTCTAAAGGCTAATAATGTCTTGTCGATGCAACCAAACTCTTCTGTCGTTGGCGGTTCGTTTCAGTTCCATGTAATTGTCACATCCCATTCTATTCTTGATGTCTTCCAAATTTTTCGTCCTGGCCTGACCTCTTCATTTCTTTCCCAGAATTTTCCCTTCAAGAATGTTAAAGATGAAAGTGTTGTGTCTGATGACATGTCCAATAAATTTTACTTTTCTCTTTCCCATTTCCTTCGTTAATCTTCCAGGTTGGTTTTTCTTGCCATCCAGCTCGTTCTTGTCATTTTTCCGTCATATCCATATTTCAGCAGCTTCAAGTCGATTCTTTTCCAATTTACCCAGAGTCCAATTTTTACTTCCATAGACCAGTGTACTCCATACAAATGATTTTGAAAAGCATTTCCTTACATCTATATTCATATGTTTGCTGGATAAAATGTTTTTCTTAGTCATAAATGGCTGTTTTGCCAATGCAATCCTTCTTTTCACTTCCACTAAGCATCTATTGTTTTCTCTATTATAGAAAGTTAAATTCATCAAAGAGCAGTTATTACCCATTTAAGATTTGATTGCCGCTGAGCGTGGCAGCGCCAGTAATAATAATAATAATAATAATAATAATAATAATAATAATAATAATATCGTATGACCTCGGGTGCCGGGGAAGAGATTTGTAATTTGACACCCAGAAGGTAGCTTGCATGTCGAATTTCGTTGTTCCTTGAAGCACTATGAAAGCCAAGGAGGTAAGATATCTAAGCTCCTTGAACACTATAGCGCTTTCTAGTAGAGAAATGAGGAAATTAGTGTTGGCGGAAACTCCCGAGATTAATTTTGCCATCATGAACTCGGCCTACTGAATTCAAATGGGTTCTTTAACATGCCAACATCGTATGACATGCGTATCGTATTTTTGCCGCCTTTCAAAAATCACTTACCACGGCCAGGAGTGAACCTGCAAGCTGGGAGTTAGTAGACCGACACGCTAACCACTCACCCACCGTGGCAAGTGAAGCGGGGAACACAGCGATGACAGAGTGCGTTCTACACATAAGTCAAGCAGCATTGCGCGTCACAAGACCTCATTTCACCATGGACAGTTAAACGATAACTGAGGCTATTGGAACTGAGTCATACCCTACTCGCGCAACTCTACCTGTCAACGAAGCAGGCTGACGTGTGACACAAGTAAAGAAAGAATAGTTCCCATCTCGACCGCCGGCAATCAATTCGTGAAAGGGTAATATCACCAGGGTGCGGGGTTTTAGTAGGTAAACAGTGCTATCAGATTAGTATCGCACGGAGTTGAGATGACGCACGCCCTATGAACTGGAAGGAGATGACGCACGCCAGCCCGTCCACAACAGACGACGAACCATGCGAGCAGTCCATTTGTCCGCTGGACGTCACATGTGTTCATTGGTCCGCCCGAAGGTCACAGAAGGAGCTTCCACGTGTCATATAGTTTACCCTTAATTGAGCTCGTGGAAAAAACTCACACTAATAACCTCGTGTGGTCCCACGGACCACGGAATTTAAGACAATATATTTTGGAAATGACTTTGTTTTCTTCTTACGGATTTAAATAACATGGTATTTACATTCATATTAATGCAAATGAGACAAGATACAGACGTAAATATAGTATATTGAGACTTTCAAACGCACAAAAATAAAATTATTACCATTATTGTAAGGCTTCAGTCTTTGCTTAAGAAAAAGTACCAACTTTCAAGTTTGGCAATTAAATGTAATGTCCTCTAACACACAAATATATAATCTAAATAACAGTAAAATTCAAACTGGTTCCAAACACAAAGAAAATAATCCTGCAAGGGGTCCAGATGCTCTAATTCTTGGCACTGACGCAGCAATTACAAACTTTCTTGCTGTGCACTAAGCAGATTGGTAGCTTTCATTCGTAATGCAGGTGGGCTGATAATAGTTCTCTTCTTCTCTGGACACACTTAGCAACATTTTCGTTTGTGGAGGTCAATGTTTTTCCTCCGACATAGGCCATTTGTTGGGATCTAGATTTTATTTTAGATTGCGGGCAATCCCGAGCGCCATAGTAGAAAAACTGTCCCCGTGTATTGCTTTTTTCAGTTGCCGCGTCCTCACCTTCAGCGTCGGCGCCTTCATTTTCTGATGCGCTTACGTCTGGAGCTGTGTCCTGATCACTAGGTATATATTCGGCATCATCTTGGTCTGAATATGCTTCTTCTGAAGCATGCTGTAGGTGGGTAAACATACGCTCTTAGGAGTCTGCCACATTTTGTTGTATCTCTTCATCCGCTTGCAGCCAGTCAGTAACAACATTCTCAAAATTCGTGGATTGCACATTATGCCAACTGGGCAGGTTTATGATGGTCCATTATGCCAAAATTCATAAGAATAAAGGCAGATTAGACTCAGTTAGAATTTTAAAAAAAAAGTTGCTTAACTGACCTCATGTGGTCCCACGGACCACGGCCAATTAAATACCTACATACCGAAAGACCGCACGTTCACGTCATTTCACCACAGCCTTCCTGGCGCGACTTCAGGAAGGTACTGGGAGGGGGGAGTCGATCGGTGGTAAAATACTCCATTTACGAAGATAAGAAAAACGTCTCAGGTCCCAGGGACCACACAAGGTCAATTAAGGGTTAAATCCCTGCGCGGATGCGGGTATCCGCAAAATTATTCGCCTTGCGGATATAGTTTGCATGACTGAGCGGATAGCGGATAAGCTGCGGATAATGTTTAGAGTAAATTTGCGGAGTGTTTTTAGAATACAATATTGAACTGGATTATTTTTAAATAATTTTATTATTTGCTAAGATCTGCGTCTTTCATGTTTCTTGTTATTTCCCTATTTGATTTCGCTTGGATTGTTTGAGAATAACAGAGACGTGAGAGAAGCCAATACCTTCAATTAGTGTTGACTTTCGGCAACAAAAATGTCCTTTATAGCTGTACTTGCCTGCGTTGGTATATCCGACGACTAAGCAAGTGCTATAATTAGCCACGCACTGTTTCACTTACCGTTACTCAGAGGGACGAAACTTAGTAAACATTGTCTTGGCATTCACACAGCCTTGGAGAACGAATTTTTCCACAAATGTCTAAAGGTGTTGCTTTAATACTTTATCTAATAAATTATAAGCCTCCGTGGCTTAGGCGGCAGCACACCGGCCTCTCACCGCTGGGTCCGTGGTTCAAATCCCGGTCACGCCATGTGAGATCTGTGCTGGACAAAACGGAGGCAGACAGGTTTTTCTCCGGGTACTCCGGTTTTCTCTGTCAAAATTGCATTCCAGCAACACTCTCCACTCTCATTTCATTTCATCTGTCATTCATTTAATCATTGCCCCCAGAGGAGTACGTCAGGATTCAGCAGCCGGCACAGTTCATATCCTCGCCGCTAGATGGGGGGCTTCATTCATTCCATTCCTGACCTGGTCGGAGACTGGAAGCAGGCTGTGGATTTTCATTTTTTCATCTAATAAATTAAGAATACAATTGTAATGTCAGCGGATTTGGAAAACAAACGTGTGGATACGGATAAAAGTCGTGAGGAACGGGGCGGATGCGGGCACTACCTATAGTATGGTGCGTTCTAACTTCATTGCACACCTACTAACTAAGACCCCACACCCTGGTTATCACTGAACTCAGTGGCGTAATTAGGGCTTGCTTGTGGAGTCAAAATTAAATGGGGGGGGGGATATTTTGCACATAATGAAACATAAACAATGAAAGCAATTAATTATACGTTCCCAACGTTTCTATCTATTTTTTTCGTGTTTGATTTCATTAGCGTTTGATACTTTGCATTTTGATATTAAATTATGAAGTCCAGGTTTCTTTGCGAAATCATTTGGCTCTTTGTAATCCCCGTCATTGTATATACAGTCTATATCAGGAGTGACCACAACGGGGCTCGCGAGCCAAATGCGGCTCGTGAGTCAATCTCGTACGGATCCTTTATAAAATAGCTCAGATTTTAAAAAAGTTTGGAAACCATATAAAGTATATAAATGGACTGGCGTTCGTAAAGAAAGTTCCAGAAAAGAAATACTAACAAACAAACGAGTGTGCTTACCTCAATATTTGGGGCTACTTACTGTATTATGTGTGAATCACTGTACTTAACGCTCAAGTTCACAAAATCTAAATATCGAACAGAACTAACTGATGAACCTTGAAGAGAATTCGTACAAAGTGCGCTTACCAATTATTATCAGTCAGATTTCAAACAACTAACAGAAGAAAATGAACCCTCAAAAAAGCACTTCTCAAAAGTAAAATCCTTGATCTTGTTGTGTAATTGAACAATTATGTTACCGTGTGTGTTAAGTAAACTATATAAACGTTTCATCATTTTTGGGGGGGAAAAAACATGTCTTTATTTTATAAATCATTATTTATTTAACAATATGGCTCGTTTCATAACAGTTTCAAATATTTTCGGCTCCAAAGTTAGTCTTATTGGCCACCCCTAGTCTATAGGCTACCGTATTATATTACACCTCCCAACTTAAGTTTAACTTAAAGCAGAAATACAACAACACAACTTTCCATAATGACACTCACACTCGGATACTACTGTCGACCAAAATATTATGTGCACTCGAGTTTGAAGGTTGTTTGTGAAGTAACCAATAGGCCTACATAAAATTCAATAACATCATCATTTTTGTCGTTCGATTTTACGTTAGTTCATGTAGGTTTGGAATTTTTAATTTATATTTTAATATTTTTATCGCAGTTGAAACACAAAAAGTGCCCATTTTTAAGCGTGTTTCAACCATGCGTCACATTTAAGAATTATTATCTCACAAACCGGTCATCAGCTCGAATCCAAATTTTAACTCAATATACATTGGAATGTTGTATAAATGGTTTATTAATTTCAAAATTTTGTGTGTTCAAGAACGAAAGTTGTTAACATTTTTGTGAGGTAACTTTTTCTCGGTTCGGGGTCGTTGGAAAATGTTGTTCTTGGTTGCGTTGTAATCCTTATACATCAAAAAGTTAAGCTGTGTGACTGTGAAATACGTAAATTAATTCACTTATTTGATATCGGTTTGTATTTGTACGGGGAATTAATACATGGTTCACCAGCTAGCCGCTCCGGGAAATGCAGTACAGCGTTGCTGTTATGGCGCCCATCACTTCTGAGCGAGGCGCGCCATGACGCGCGATGGAGCCCATCTTGGCAACGCTGTACAGTTTTCACCGGAGCGGCTAACTGGTGAACCATGTATTAATTCCCCGCACAAATGCAAACCGATATAAAATAAGTGAATTAATTTAAGTATTTCACAATCATACAGCATAACTTTTTATGTAAAAGGATTACAACGCAACCAAGAACTACATTTTCAAGCCACCCCGAGCCGAGAAAAAGTTACCTTACAAAAATGATAACAACTTTCTTTCTTGGACACACAAAATTTTAAAATTATTAAACCAGTTATACAACATTCCAATGTATATTGCGTTAAAATTTGGATTCAATCTGATGACGGATTTGTGAGATAATAATTCTTAAATGTGACGCACAGTTGAAACACGCTTAAAAACGGGCACTTTTTGTGTTCCAACTGCGATAAAAAAATATTAAAATATAAATTAAAAATTCCAAACTCACATGATCTAACGTACAATAGAACGACGAAAATGACCATGTTATTGGATTTTATGTAGGTCTATTGGTTACTTTACAAACAACCTTCAAACTCGAGTACACATAATATTTTGGTCGACAGTGACATAATAGCTACTGACAAGTATGTAGTTTTGAAAAGGGATGAGGCAAGTTAGTGCCACACCCATCTCACTGTCACCCGTCTGGCTATTTGAACAGCTGACTATTTTGCTTATTCAGTTAGTTTGAAGTTAAGCTAAAGCCAAAAATGTTAAAGAACTAAAAATAATTGCTTTCAAATTAATGGGTATAAACTTGCATAATTCAATCATTTGTCATCAATCTGACAATTAGTTTTATTAAAGATTAGTGACTTCAACAAATTTCATATTTTTATTATTCGGCTCTAGGGGGGGGGGGAGATTGATCCCCATGATCAGCCCCCCCCCCCCTCCGCCCCCCTTCCTTCACATTTCCCTCCCCGTAGTTACGTCACTGACTGAACTGCTATCGAAAGTACAATTTCCTTCCCTGAACTGACTTAGAAAATAATATGTACCTCATGATTTTAGAGCATTCTCCTGTTTAATTATCTGTTTGGATGTATCTTCAGATTTTAAATAATATAATCAATCCTTGGGGTGTGAAAAGAGAAATTGTTCATTTGAACCACGTGTTAAAAAAAGAATCGTGATGAACTGAGATATTATTTTCCCGCAGTTTTCTCCTCTTTTTTATCCAAGTATGTAACAGTGATTGGTCAGCAACCTGCCACTGATTGGACAGAAGGGGGGATAGAGAGAGACTTGGCTCGTCTGTGACCTGACCTTCACCTTTCCGTATTGGTCAGCAACACTCTTCTATACTTTGACCTACAACCTCTCCTTTATTTCCACCTTTCGTGTGCCTTGCGGTACCGGTACTGTTCTGAATAATTCATCATCGACACTGCGCTAGAGATCTAATCTGTTTGCCGTTCAACCTGTTCTCACTTTGGTGAATGAGATGCCTGAAATATTGAAACCTCCACTTTTCACCTCTTTTCAGCGTACGCTACCATACAGCAACACTTCGCTTAAAGGTTGTCACCTACTGGGAACTGCAATAAGCAAACATCGTGTACAAAAGATAGATTTTTTTCAAAAATCGAAAACAAAAGTTTGGTACTTTTCAGTCGGTCAACACGAATGTACCCAAAAAGAGCTGGGTTACGCCCTAATCCTGAAATAAATTACATGAGATTAATAAATACACTAGGATGACCAGTTTCGATCGTCAAGCGATCATCATCAGATCCATTACACTTAGGCTATAACATCTATGTTTGAGAATGCAGGTGATAAATATAACACAAATAAACATTGAACTGACCTCAGACATAACAAAGAGGGGAGAAAGGAAAAACCAGTTTCGTCCAGTTAACACTCGGGTTCAGTTGACCAAAACTGGTGCTAGAGAGAACACGAAACTGCTCGAAGTTCCAGCCAGGAAGACAACCGGATAAGTATCAGCCTGTATTATTACAGTATAACCATAGCTGATTTTTTTATAACCATATAATCACCCCAAACAGGCAAACTCCGGATTTCTATCACCATTTAACATTTCCCTAACATTAGATATACTACATTTAGCATACACCGACAGTTGCATTACCAATACTGTAACTAAATAATTGTACATATTATAAATATTTATCACCTGTATTCTCAAACATAGATGTTACAGCCTAAGTGTAATGGATCTGATGATGATCGCTTGACGATCGAAACTGGCCATCTTAGTGTATTTATTAATCTCATGTAATTTATTTCAGGATCAGGGCATAACCCAGCTCTTTTGGGTACATTCGTGTTGACCGACTGAAAAGCACCAAACTTTTGTTTACTTAGGCAACACTGAAAAATGGCTTCAAACCCCACAAAAATCGAAAACCTAATCGGAAAGGAGATTATGAATCCCATACAAATGTATGTCTCATTTCAAATTTTGTGAAGATTTCACAATCATTTGCCAATTTTACCAATTGAATCTAACATTTCCCCAAACTAATCTACATACTTTGGTGTTGCTTTCCTCATTTCCTGTACTCCCCCGTGATATCGTGTGATTTCTAACTTCCTTAATCATGTATAAGCTAACTTTAGTTAGTTAGTTAGTTAGTGTTGCTTGAAGGGGTGGAACAGAGAGGTCATCTGCCCCTAAGGTAACAATTTTCATGTTGTCAACAAGGACAATTAATTTCACTATGAAAGAACAAGATGTTCGCTAAAGTTAGTTAGTTAGGTAGTTAGTTAGTGACTAAGGTTTTAAGGGGCGGAACTGCGAGGTCATCAGCCCCGTTCACTGAAGAACACAGCCAATTTTCTCTTAAATGTATGGGTATAGTTATAAACTCTTTGTCCTTATCAAGGAGTATTAAATGTTCTTGTGATGAAAGTTAACAGCTGTTCTATCCTACATAAGACTGAGTTACGTAGTAATTCCTCTTTTGCACCCTGAGAAATTGATTGGTACATTAGAAAATACGCCCATCCACCATCTTGGATGTATGGAATCGTTTACTTGCACTTTCTGCAGAATGAGTCTTTGATGTGAGGCTGCGTTCCGTCATTGTAAATGTAATAAATAATGCATTGTCGATAGTAATGTCTGATAGTAGGAAATATAAGGTGGTTCTGGCGCAGGGGTTAATGGGCAAGATGGCCGCCGCGAGCAACCAGCCCTATGTTATTCTTATGGAGGGGTCATTCAGACCTGGCGCAGTGGCTAATGGGCAAATTGGCCGCCACGTCCTGAGACCAGGGATGACGTCACAGGGAGAGTTCGGCCGTGAAGTTGCTAAATGGAATATTTATTATTTTTATTATTATTATTATTATTATTATTATTATTATTATTATTAACATTATTATTATTATGTAATTATTGATTAATCATGTAAAATCAAGACCAGCCTTATATTGTCCACCTCTTGGTGTAGTGGCTAGCATTCATGGCTGTTACTGTGGAGGCTCGGGTTCGAGTCCTGGCTCTGTCAAGAAATTTAATTCTAGGCTGAGGGTTGGAATGGGGTACACTCAATCTTGTGAGGCAAAACTGACAGGAGCTGGCTTCTGATTCATACCGCAGCCATTCTGCCTAACCCAACTCCACCTAACCTAACCTAACCTAACCTAACCTTACCTAACCTAACCAGATCCCACCTTACCTAACCTAACCTAACCTAACCTAACTTCAAAGTCAGAATGTTCAATACATTTATTGTTTTCTATACCCTCATAAATTAGATATAGAGAATGTCCACCACGATTTAGATCTTCGAGCACAATTTTCTGACATATATCATTAAAACGTGTAGGAAGGAATGTCTGAAAATTTTCACTAACACATAGTACACGTTCACCATACATTGTGTCCACTTTTTGAATGTTAATGATACGGAAAAGAGTATGCATTGGTAATTCAGTGAGCCTTTTTCTCTCTAATCAACAGTTCTGCCCCCATAGCATTGAGAATATTTATTGTAGTAGCCTATAAAGAAAAAAATCATATCTATTACAGTTTAGCTATAAGTGACCAGAACCACTATAACATTTTATTCTAATAAGGAGATTTCCATAATGATAAGAAAAAAAATGCTTACCATAATGATGGATTGTGTAAGTAAACGTCTTTTGCTGCTTGATGCCACTACTAAACTGATACTCATACAACAGACAAGTGAGTTCATGTTTCGCTGACGTAAAAGTATGTTCCCACGCACTTCCTGTGTGTTGCACGTGCCGTAGTGGCTAAATTTGAAACTATATGAGATGATTTGATGACGTAATCGTAGGTTCCCCCGCACGCACACGCAGGCCCCTGTGGACGGGTCCTTGTGGACGAGTCCCTGTGGACCGGTCCCTGTGGACGGGTCATTGTTGACGGGTCCTTTTTGACTAATCCCTTTAGACCGGTCCCTTTGGACTGGTCCCTATGGACTGGCCCGTGACCCCTAATTCTATGATGAAATTAAACGTTGTTCCACATGAAACGCATGTGAAGAGCCGATTGCTACTATGAATTAACATGTTTCTTTACGCATGCGTACTTGTTTTTTTTGTAAGTGGGCAGGCTTATTGAATAATGATTTATAGATGAGTTATTTTTTTTAAATTACCAAAAGATCCAAAACTAATAGGTCATTAGCTTTTTAATATCTCATGAACCAATAAGGCTAGGGACTTGTATGAGAGGTCGTTGGACTTGAGGTGACATTCTGTTTTTGAATGTATTATTTATTTATTTTTGTCAAAAGGGCCTAACTACACTTTTGTTAATATCTCGCTAACTAATAATCAGAGAGGGTCAAGTGAGGTGTCATGGGACTCAGGATGGTCAACCCTTTTCCATGACCAACGAATTTACCCAAAAGATCTAATACAGCCTGGTCATTGACCTATGACTTTTTAAACTAATCATCGGAGAGGGTCAAGTGAGGTGTCATAGGACTTAGAATGGTTAACCCTTTCCCATGGCCAATGAATTTACCCCAAAAATCCAAAACAGCAAGGTCATTGACCTAAGATTTTATAAACTAATAATCGAATATCAACATGCGAGGTGTCATAGGACTTAGAATGGTCAACCCTTTCCCATGGCCAATGAATTTATCCAAAATACCCAAGGTCAAGGTCATCGACCTGAGATTTTATAAACTAATAATCGGACGCGAACGTGTGAGATGTTTACCATGCGTGATGAAACATAGCTAGGAAGAGAAAGAATTAGTGTAGGCTAAATGTATGGTGACTGACAAGTCTTTTACCATTGAAACCTGTTTTCAGATCAAACTGCAGTATAGAGAGAGTATAGGTTGCAGGTATGGGTTAATAATGAGAAACGGTATACGCAATCTCTGATTTATCAAGAATTAAGAGTAGACTATCTTTAATTGATTGGTTAAAGATGATAGCTAAAACACAAAAATGCTCAGTGGTTACCAAGACAAAATGGTCGCTACACGCAACAAGCTTTAAATACTTGAGGCTAATAATCTATACACACACACTCGCTTGTTCTAAACTAAACTGTGTTGCTGTCAGTGCTCAGACAGTAGGCTGATGACGAAATGCATTGCTAACAGAAATATAATCATTTCCGTTTGTCTAATGTTACCAGCTATCCATTTTTTTGTGTTTCAATGGTAAGCACTTTTAGCTCTTGTAGTGGTGGTCTTAACTCGATTTCCAGGTCTGAGGCCTAGAACAAGTCGAACTAAGAAACAAGGGCATGGTGGTGCAGTGGTTAAGCTGTTAGCCTTTTCACCAGAGGTTCTATTTCAGGTTAATATGCATGTCATAAACATATTAAACAAAACAAAACAAAACAAAACAGAGATAACGTTTAAAACTGATTACATTTGTGTCTGTTCAAATTATTACTTGGATTACAAATACAAAGGTGAACTGGGTTTGATATACAGTTAATGCTGTCTATCACACACTAGACTGTAAGAAAGCCAAAAGAGCCAAAGGCGTAGGTAGAGCAGTGGTAAAAATTGCTATATGTAGAAAACTACCTGGCAAAGCTATATCGCATAAACAGTGCAGGATACAATCCAGCAATCAAATTTATATTTGTGGAACAGAGAAATGCACTTACGTGAGAAAATGCAAGTTCATGTGTAATATGACCTAACACACAAGTGTTCACCTGTGCACGTGCACGATAAGAGCGAACAAGTCACATTCTGTTTAGTTCGTACGTAACGTTAGGTTAGGGCTAATGCACACACCCTAGTATACGAGGCACATGCCATTTGAGAGCAGGTCAAGGGATCTAACTTGGTGGATGGATGTGTTCTAACGAGTCATTTGTAGTTGAAAGAGAATAATACTTGTTCTTAAGATGTTAAAACTGAGGAGATGGTACGTGCAGTAAGACGTCTTGTTATTTCCTTGTCATATTACAGACATGGCAGAGAGCGCACAGTTCTGTTGCTATGACTAACGCTGCAGTAATTTGAAACCCCAGGTGTTCATCAAGACAATGGGTGATGATCATACAAAGTTAGCAGTCATTGGATATTACACAGGTGTTCCTTCCGGTGGCATGTTGCTGACATGGCAGAGAGCGCACAGTTCTATTGCTATGAGTAACGCTGCAGTAATTTGAAATCCCAGGTGTTGATCAAGACAATGGGTGATGATCATGCAAAGTCAGCAGTAATTGGATACCACACATCAACATGGACTAAATCATAAACGTGTTGTCATAACCCGCAGAAACCTCATTTAAAGATTTTAGATTTTACATTTTAACATTTTACATTTTAACATTAAATTATTTTTTTTTTTTTTTTTTTAGATTTTACATTTTAAATTTAAGATTTTCTGATTTTTAGATTTTACTTTTTTTACATTTTCCTAAAAGAGTAAACTACAAGGTCACATACCTAACCTCATTAAACCTAACTTTACCAAACCTAACTTAAGCTAATCCAAAGGCTAATGCACATACACAAATTACTCGTATATAAGGTACATGCAACTATCCTTATGCTAGTCTTATAAGTTACTGTACAACAGATCACTACCCCAAACGGATTTTTTTTTCATTTTGTTGTTTACACATATGTAAATTTTCCAATTTCCCATTTTCAGTTTTTTTTAATGTCAGTTATAAGTTTTTCCATTTCATAATATGGAAACATGGATTTTGCATTTTGTTGTTTACACATTTATCAATTTCACAATTTCCCATTTACAGCTCTTAAAATGTCAGTTTAAAGTTTTTCAATTTCATGATATAGAAACATGGATTTTCCAATTTGTTGTTTTCACATTTGTCAATTTACCAAATTCCCATTTACAGTTTTTAGAATTTCAGTTTAATGGTGTTTTTTTTTCGAATTGTCAATATGGAAACATGGATTTTTACAATTTGTGTTTTACACGTCATGCAACTATCCTTATGCTAGTCTTATAGGTTACTGTACAACATGATCACTACCCCAAACGGATTTTTTTTTCATTTTGTTGTTTACACATATGTAAATTTTCCAATTTCCCATTTTCAGTTTTTTTTAATGTCAGTTATAAGTTTTTCCATTTCATAATATGGAAACATGGATTTTGCATTTTGTTGTTTACACATTTATCAATTTCACAATTTCCCATTTACAGCTCTTAAAATGTCAGTTTAAAGTTTTTCAATTTCATGATATAGAAACATGGATTTTCCAATTTGTTGTTTTCACATTTGTCAATTTACCAAATTCCCATTTACAGTTTTTAGAATTTCAGTTTAATGTAGTTTTTTTTTCGAATTGTCAATATGGAAACATGGGTTTTTTCCAATATTTGTTTTACATGTTCATTTTGCATTAGGAGTGGAGAGAGGTGGGTAGTAATTAAAAATGTGCAAGCAGTGTCCATTGTTGACAGGTCATTGTTTACGAGTCCTTCTCATACAACAGACAAGTGAGTTCATGTTTCGCATGCATTACCTAAAATGTAATACCATGCAAGTGTTTAACATTTTACAAATTAGCTTATGTATTAGTTTATGTGTGGGGTCTTATGTTGGCATTTTGTGTTGGCTTATTCTGTGTATTGGCTTTTATGTTGGCTTTTGTGTTGGCTTTTAAGTTGGCTTTTTGTGTGTTGGCTTTAGTGTTGGTTTATATTTTGGCTTTTGTGTTGGCTTATTTGACAAGTTATTTTGTCAATGCATTTAGTGGATTTTTCTCTTGGTCTTGGAAAGTATATCAATCCATTTTATCACAACATAATGCTTACTGCCATGTTTGTAAGCAACAACAACACACTAAACTTTCAAAAAATCTTAAGTACTCTAAGGTACTCTCAACTCTATCCCATGCCTAGTCAAGAACATTATATTTTTTCCCAAAAAAAGGTGAATGGGGAAAGTAGACTATATGTTTAAACTAAAAAAATCATATAAAGCCATATGTTAACTCTAACACCTACGTTTATCCCATTCTTAGTCGAAAAATAATATATTTTTTTAAAATTTTTCTAAAAAATATTAGGAAAGTAGGCTATATTTTGAATTCTAATCATCCTATAAAGTCATATATAGACACAAACCAATGGCTTTTATATCCTTAATCGTTAGAACAAAATATGGAATTTTTGACATTTTTTCCAAAAATGTTCATTTTTAAAAATGGGCTATAGATTGGAAACTAGGAATTTTACAAAAAAAAGCGTGTTTGACATAAATGACAGGTATTTACCCCCTCTACCCACAAACCAAGTCCCAGATCTCTGGGACAAAATCCAAAAATGTTTAATTGTGAAAGTAGGCGATATTTTGAAAACGTATCATTCTAAAAAGTCATATATAGACTCAAACAAATGTTCTTTAAGTTAAAACAAAACTTAACATTTTTTCATTTTTCAGATTAAGTCCAATTTTCAAAATTGTCTATGGTGGCGTAAGGTGGTGGCTTATGATGGTGGCTTATGGTGGTGGCTTTTGATGGTGCCTTATGGTGGTGGCTTATGGTGGTGGCTTATGATGGTGGCTTATGGTGGTGGCTTATGTTGGCTTATGGTGGTGGCTTATGATGGTGGCTTATGGTGGTGGCTTATGGTGGCTTATGGTGGTGCCTTATAGTGGTGGCATATGTTGGTGGCTTATTTATGGTGGTTTACGTTAATACCTTATTTATAATGGCTTATTTGACAAGTTATTTTTGTCAATGTATTTAGAGGATTTTTCTCTTGGTCTTGGAAAGTATCTCAACCCCCCTTTTTTTATGGTAGCATAATGCTTACCGCCATGTTTGTAAGCAACAACAACACACTAAAATTCCAAGAATCCAAAGTACTCTAAGGTTAATGATTGTCTCTCAAATCCATTCAACGACTAGTCAAAAACATTATATATTTTTCAAATTTTTCAAAAAAAGGTAAATTGGGGAAGTAGGCTATATGTTTAAACTAAAAATCATATCAAATCATATGCTAACTCCAACACCTACGTCTATCCCACTCTCAGTCAAAAAATATAATATTCTTCAAATTTGTCCGAAACAATATTTGGAAAGTAGGCCATATTTTGAATACTAATCATCCTATAAAGTCATATATAGACTCAAACCAATGGCTTTTATATCCTTAATTGTAAGAACAAAATATGGACTTTTTTTCATTTTTTCCAAAAATGTTCATTTTAAAACGGGGCTATATTTTGGAAACTAGGAATTTTACAAAAAAGTTGTTTAACGTAAATGACAGGTATTTACCCCCACTACGCACGAACCAAGTCCCAGGTCTCTGGAACAAAATCTAAAAAAGTTCAATTTGGAAAATATGCGATATTTTGAAAACTAATCATCCTAAAAAGTCATATATAGACTCAAACCAATGGCTTTTATGTCCTTAATTGGTAGAACAAAACTTAACATTTTTTCAGTTTTTCCAAAAAAAGTCCAATTTTCAAAATTGTCTATATTTTGGGAACTAAGAATTTTACAAAAAAAAAGTTTGTTTGACGTAAATGAAAGGTCTTTACCCCCTCTACCCAAAAAATAAATTTCAGGTCCCTAGGACAAAAACTGTGCAGTAGTGGTTTTTGGTGTGTTCAGATGCCTCCTCCTCCTCACCCTCCTCACAAGATGGCGGGGGGTCGTGGTGGCTCAGCGGTCTAGCTGTATGCCTCTCACCAAGGCGGTCCGGGTTCGATTCCCGGTCAATGCATGTGAGATTTTCGATGTGAAATGCCATGTCCTGTGGTTCGGATCCCACGTAAAAGGGAGGTCCCGTGGCTCATAATCATAAGATTCACGGTCACGTAAAACTACAATCTTCCTTCCTTCCTTCCTTCCTTCAAGATGGCGGCCGTAGCTTAACTTAACCTAGCCTAACCTAACAAGATGGCGGCCGTAGCTTAACTTAACCTAGCCAAACCTAACAAGATGGTGGCCGTAGCCTAACCTAACCTAACCTAACCTACGAGGTGTGATCAAAAAGTTCCAAAAAGTTGGCTGCGACTTAACCTAACCTAGCCTAGCCTAACCTAACCTAACCTACAAGGTGTGATCAAAAAGTTCCAAAATGGCGGCCGTAGATTCACTTAACCTAACCTAACCTAACTTAACCTAAACCTACGAGGTGCGATCAAAAAATTTTCAGAAGGTGGTCATAGCTTAACTGAACCTAGCCTAACCTAACCTAAACCTGCGGGGTGTGATCATAAAGTTCCAAGATGGCGGTCGTAGCTTAACTCAACCTAACCTAACCCTACGAGGTGTGATCAAAAAGTTCCAAAATGGCTGCCGTAGCTTAACTTAACCTTTGATTGATCCCTGTTGAATGACCCCTTTTGATTGATCTCTGTTGATGTATCCCTTTGGACTGGTCCCTGTTGACTAGCCCCCTTTGGACGGGTCCTTTTTGAAGGCAGTAATTTTTTTTACGTATCCCGGAGGACGGGTCCCTATGGACTGGCCCATGCATTTTATCCAAATTATGTCAAAGGGACCCGCCCACAGGGACCCGTCAACGAGGACCCGTCCTCCGGGACCCGTAAAAAAATTACTCCCTTCAAAAAGGACCCGTCCAAAGGGGGCTAGTCAACAGGGACCAGTCAAAAGGAATACATCAACAGAGATCAATCAAAAGGGGTCAATCAACAGGGATCAATCAAATGTTAAGTTAAGCTACGGCAGTCATTTTGGAACTTTTTGATCACACCTCTTAGGGTTAGGTTAGGTTGAGTTAAGCTACGACCGCCATCTTGGAACTTTATGATCACACCTCGTAGGTTTAGGTTAGGTTAGGTTAGGGTAGGTTCAGTTAAGCTATGACCACAATCTTGAAAATTTTTTGATCGCACCTCGTAGGTTTGGGTTAAGTTAGGTTAGGTTAGGGTAAGTGAAGCTACGGTCGCCATTTTGGAACTCTTTGATCACACCTTGCAGGTTAGGTTAGGTTAGGTTATGCTAGGCTAGGTTAGGTTAAGTCGCAGCCAACTTTTTGGAACGTTTTGATCACACCTCGTAGGTTAGGTTAGGTTAGGCTACGGCCACCATCTTGTTAGGTTAGGCTAGGTTAAGTTAATCTACGGCCGCAATCTTGTTAGGTTAGGATAGGTTAAGTTAAGCTACGGCCGCCATCTTGTGAGGAGGGTGAGGAGGAGGCGGCATCTGAACACACCAAAAACCACTACTGCACAGTTTTTGCCCTATGGACCTGAAATTTATTTTTTGGGTAGAGGGGGTAAAGACCTTTCATTTAAGTTATACAAACTTTTTTGTAAAATTCTTAGTTCCCAAAATATAGACAATTTTGAAAATTGGACTTTTTTGAAAAAACTTAAAAAATGTTAAGTTTTGTTCTACCAATTAAAGACATAAAAGCCATTGGTTTGAGTCTATATATGACTTTTTAGGATGATTAGTTTTCAAAAAATCGCCTACTTTCCAAATTAAACTTTTTTTGGATTTTGTCCCAGAGACCTGGGACTTGGTTTGTGGGTAGTGGTGGTAAATACCTGTCATTTATGTTAAACAAACTTTTTTGTAAAATTCCTAGTTTCCAAAATATAGCCCCGTTGTAAAATGAACATTTTTGGAAAAAAAAGTCAAAAAATTCCATATTTTGTTCTTACCATTAAGGATATAAAAGCCATTGGTTTGAGTCTATATATGACTTTATAGGATGATTAGTTTTCAAAATATGGTCTACTTTCCAATTAATATTGTTTTGGAAAAATTTGAAGAATATTATATTTTTTGACTGAGAGTGGGATAGACATAGGTGTTGGAGTTAGCATATGATTTGATATGATTTTTAGTTTAAACATATAGCCTACTTCCCCAATTTACCTTTTTTGAAAAATTTGAAAAATATATAATGTTTTTGACTAGGCGTTGAATGGAGTTGAGAGACTATCATTAACCTTAGAGTACTTTGGATTCTTGGAATTTTAGTGTGTTGTTGTTGCTTACAAACATGGCGGTAAGCATTATGCTACCATAAAAAAAGGGTTGAGATACTGTCCAAGACCAAGAGAAAAATCCTCTAAATACATTGACAAAAATAACTTGTCAAATAAGGCATTAACGTAAACCACCAAAAATAAGCCACCAACATATGCCACCACCATAAGCCACCATAGGCCACCACCATAAGCCACCATAAGCCACCACGATAAGCCACCACCATAAGCCACCATCATAAGCCACCACCAAAAGCCACCATAAGCCTCCACCATAAGGCACCATCATAAGCCACAACCATAAGCCACCATCATAAGCCACCACCATAAGCCACCATAGACAATTTGGAAAATTGGACTTTTTTCTGAAAAATGAAAAAATGTTAAGTTTTGTTTTAACGTTAAATAACTTAAAGAACATTTGTTTGAGTCTATATATGACTTTTTAGAATGATACGTTTTCAAAATATCGCCTACTTCCACAATTAAACATTTTTGGATTTTGTCCCAGAGATCTGGGACTTGGTTTGTGGGTAGAAGGGGTAAATACCAGTCATTTATGTCAAACACACTTTTTTGTAAAATTCCTAGTTTCCAATATATAGCCCATTTTTAAAAATGAACATTTTTGGAAAAAAAAGTCAAAAATTCTATATTTTGTTCTAACGATTATGGATATAAAAGCCATTGGTTTGAGTCTATATATGACTTTATAGGATGATTAGTTTTCAAAATATAGCCTACTTTCCAAATATTTTTTAGAAAAATTTAAACAAAAATATAATATTTTTCGACTAAGAATGGGATAAACGTAGGTGTTAGAGTTAACATATGACTTTATATGATTTTTTTTAGTTTAAACATATAGTCTAATTACCCCATTCACCTTTTTTGGGGGAAAAAATATAATGTTCTTGACTAGGCATGGGATAGAGGTAAGAGTACGAGTAGAGAGTACCTTAGAGTACTTTAGATTTTTTTGAAAGTTTAGTGTGTTGTTGTTATTGCTTACAAACAAGGCAGTAAGCATTATGTTGTGATAAAATGGACTGATATACTTTCCAAGACCAAAAGAAAAATCCACTAAATGCATTGGAAAAATAACTTGTCAAATAAGCCAACACAAAAGCCAAAATATAAACCAACACTAAAGCCAACACACAAAAAGCCAACCTGAAAGCCAACACAAAAGCCAACATAAAAGCCAATATACATAATAAGCCAACACAAAATGCCAACATAAGACCCCACACATAAACTAAAACATAAGCTAATTTGTAAAATGTTAAACACTTGAACGGTATTACATTTTAGGCAATGCATGCGAAACATGAACTCACTTGTCTGTTGTATGAGAAGGACTCGTCAACAATGACCTGTCAACAATGGACATTGCTTGCACATTTTTAATTACTACCCACCACTCTCCACTCCTAATGCAAAATGAACATGTAAAACACAAATTGGAAAAATCCATGTTTCCATATTGACAATAGAAAAAAACATTAAACTGAAATTTTAAAAACTGTAAATGGGAATTTGGTAAATTGACAAATGTGAAAACGACAAATTGGAAAATCCATGTTTCTATATCATGAAATTGAAAAACTTTAAACTGACATTTAAAAAACTGTAAATGGGAAATTGTGAAATTGATAAATGTGTAAACAACAAAATGCAAAATCCATGTTTCCATATTATGAAATTGAAAAACTTATAACTGACATTAAAAAAACTGAAAATGGGAAATTGGAAAATTGACATATGTGTAAACAACAAAATGAAAAAAAAATCCGGTTAGGGTAGTGATCATGTTGTACAGTAACCTATAAGACTAGCATAAGGATAGTTGCATGACATGTAAAACACAAATTGTAAAAATCCATGTTTCCATATTGACAAATAGAAAAAAAACATTAAACTGAAATTTAAAAAACTGTAAATGTGAATTTGGTAAATTGACAAATGGGAAAACAACAAATTGGAAAATCCATGTTTCTATATCATGAAATTGAAAAACTTTAAACTGACATTTTAAGAACTGTAAATGGGAAATTGTGAAATTAATTAATGTGTAAACAACAAAATGCAAAATCCATGTGTCCATATTATGAAATTGAAAAACTAAAAACTGACATTAAAAAAAACTGAAAATGGGAAATTGGAAAATTGACATATGTGTAAACAACAAAATGAAAAAAATATCCATTTTGGGTAGTGATCTGTTGTACAATAACTTATAAGACTAGCATAAGGATAGTTGCATGTACCTTATATACGAGTAATTTGTGTATGTGCATTAGCCTTTGGATTAGCTTAAGTTAGGTTTGGTAAAGTTAGGTTTAATGAGGTTAGGTATGTGACCTTGTAGTTTACTCTTTTAGGAAAATGTAAAAAAAGTAAAATCTAAAAATCAGAAAATCTTAAATTTAAAATGTAAAATCTAAAAAAAAAAAAAAATTTAAAATGTTAAAATGTAAAATGTTAAAATGTAAAATCTAAAATCTTTAAATGAGGTTTCTGCGGGTTATGACAACACGTTTATGATTTAGTCCATGTTGATGTGTGGTATCCAATTACTGCTGACTTTGCATGATCATCACCCATTGTCTTGATCAACACCTGGGGTTTCAAATTACTGCAGCGTTAGTCATAGCAATAGAACTGTGCGCTCTCTGCCATGTCAGCAACATGACACCGGAAGGAACACCTGTGTAATATCCAATGACTGCTAACTTTGTATGATCATCACCCAATGTCTTGATGAACACCTGGGGGTTTCAAATTACTGCAGCGTTAGTCATAGCAACAGAACTGTGCGCTCTCTGCCATGTCTGTAATATGACACAGGAAATAACAAGACGTCTTACTGCACGTACCATCTCCTCAGTTTTAACATCTTAAGAACAAGTATTATTCTCTTTCAACTACAAATGGCTCGTTAGAACACATCCATCCACCAAGTTAGATCCCTTGACCTGCTCTCAAATGGCACGTGCCTCGTGTACTAGGGTGTGTGCAATAGCCCTAACCTAACGTTACGTACGAACTAATCAGAATGTGACTTGTTAGCCCTTATCGTGCACGTGCACAGGTGAACACTTCTGTGTTAGGTCATATTACACATGAACTTGAATTTTCTCACGTAAGTGCATTTCTCTGTTCCACAAGATACAAATTTGATTGCTGGATTGTATCCTGCACTGTTTATGCGATATAGCTTTGCCAGGTAGTTCTCTACAAATAGCAATTTTACCACTGATCTACCTACGCCTTTTGCTCTTTTGGCTTTCTTACACTTTAGGGTGTGATAGATAGCATTAACTGTATATCAAACCCAGTTCACCTTTGTATTTGTAATCCAAGTAATAATTTGAAAAGACACAAATGTAATCAGTTCTAAACGTTATCTCTGTTTTGTTTTGTTTAATATGTTTATGACATGCATATTAACCTGAAATCGAACCCCTGGTGAAAAGGCTAACAGCTTAACCACTGCACCACCATGCCGTTGTTTCTTAGTTCGACTCGTTCTAGGCCTCAGACCTGGAAATCGAGTTAAGACCACCAGTACAAGAGCTAAAAGTGCTTACCACTGAAACACAAAAAAATGGATAGCTGGTAACATTAGACAACCGGAAATGATTATATGTCTGTTAGCAATGCATTTCGTCATCAGTCTACTGTCTGAGCACTGACAGCAACACAGTTTAGTTTAGAACAAGCGAGTGTGTGTGTGTGTGTAGATTATTAGCCTCAAGTATTTAAAGCTTGTTGCGTGTAGCGACCATTTTGTCTCGGTAACCACTGAGCATTTTTGTGATTTAGCTATCATCTTTAACCAATCAATTAAAGATAGTCTATTCTTAATTCTTGATAAATCAGAGTTTGCGTACACCGTTTCTCATTTATTAACCCATACCTGCAACCTATACCCTCTCTATACTGCAGTTTGATCTGAAAACAAGTTTCAATGGTAAAAGGCTTGTCAGGCACCATACATGTAGCCTACACTAATTCTTTCTCTACCTAGCTATGTTTCATCACGCATGGTAAACATCTCACACGTTCGCGTCCGATTATTAGTTTATAAAATCTCAGGTCGATGACCTTGACCTTGGGTATTTTGGGTAAATTCATTGGCCATGGGAAAGGGTTGACCATTCTAAGTCCTATGACACCTCGCATGTTTATATTCGATTATTAGTTTATAAAATCTTAGGTCAATGACCTTGCTGTTTTGGATTTTTGGGGTAAATTCATTGGTCATGGGAAAGGGTTAACCATTCTAGCTCCTATGACACCTCACTTGACCCTCTCCGATGATTAGTTTTAAAAGTCATAGGTCAATGACCAGGCTGTATTAGATCTTTTGGGTAAATTCGTTGGTCATGGAAAAGGGTTGACCATCCTGAGTCCCATGACACCTCACTTGACCCTCTCTGATTATTAGTTAGCGAGATATTAACAAAAGTGTAGTTAGGCCCTTTTGACAAAAATAAATAAATAATACATTCAAAAACAGAATGTCACCTCAAGTCCAACGACCTCTCATACAAGTCCCTAGCCTTATTGGTTCATGAGATATTAAAAAGCTAATGACCTATTAGTTTTGGATCTTTTGGTAATTTAAAAAAAATAACTCATCTATAAATCATTATTCAATAAGCCTGCCCACTTACCAAAAAAAACAAGTACGCATGCGTAAAAAAACATGTTAATTCATAGTAGCAATCGGCTCTTCACATGCGTTTCATGTGGAACAACGTTTAATTTCATCATAGCATTAGGGGTCATGGGTCAGTCCATAGGGACCAGTCCAAAGTAACCGGTCTAAAGGGATTAGTCAAAAAGGACCCGTCAACAAGGACCCGTCCACAGGGACCCGTCAACAATGTCCCGTCCACAGGGACT
The DNA here is from genome assembly GCA_946902985.2 of Meconema thalassinum. NCBI lineage: Eukaryota > Metazoa > Arthropoda > Insecta > Orthoptera > Tettigoniidae > Meconema > Meconema thalassinum. The sequence goes on from OX336388.2 coordinate 2,125,681,693, forward strand.
CGTCCACAAGGACCCGTCCACAGGGGCCTGCGTGTGTGTGCGGGGGAACCTACGATTACGTCAGCAAATCATCTCATCTAGTTTCAAATTTAGCCACTACGGCACGTGCAACACACAGGAAGTGCGTGGGAACATACTTTTACGTCAGCGAAACATGAACTCACTTGTCTGTTGTATGAGTATCAGTTTAGTAGTGGTATCAAGCAGCTCAAGACGTTTACTTACACAATCCATCATTATGGTAAGCATTTATTTTTCTTATCATTATGGAAATCTCCTTATTAGAATAAAATGTTATTGTGGTTCTGGTCACTTATAGCTAAACCGTAATAGATATGATTTTTTTGTTTCTTTATAGGCTACTACAATAAATATTCTCAAAGCTATGGGGGCAGAACTGTTGATTAGAGAGAAAAAAGCTCACTGAATTACCAATGCATATTCTTTTCCTTATCATTAACATTCAAAAAGTGGACACAATGTATGGTGAACGTGTACCATGACGAATGAAAGGGAAAGTGAGCAGACTCATCAAGTTCAAGCGCGCCCCGCCAGGCAGCGTTGGAGGGGGCTAGTTCCACGCTGCCGGTGTTAGCTCAGCTGGTCTTAGGGATGCTGCTAAGGGAAACGAATGACTTTGTAACTAATACTCTTTTAAAAAGTAATTAGCGATTACAATTAAAATAGCACGGCAAGGCACAATGGAAAATATAATTCACGGAAATAAGAACTACGGTATTCATTACATGTTACGATAAGCACAGATTCCTGGAGTATACAGACACAGATTTAAAAAAAAAACATAATCCCCAGCATATTAAAACAAGCACTCATAAACTATTTAAAGTAACACCCTACTTACCAATTCATTTTGTCGGCTACTGGACTTTCGAAAGCTTGCGTGAAGACTTGGCGGATGTTCGACATTGCAAATCTCGGCGGATTTCCTTCGTTCTGAAGAAAAATCGGCACTTTATATAATGATAAACAAGTCTGGGGATAACATTCATGACATGCTGAAGACAACAGCCAGCTCCTGAAGGATCAACTGAAATTGTTTCTATGGAATCGATGCAATCAAAAAATATTTCGCTCCACATCGATTTTGAGTTTAATTTTCCGGTAATTACTTTCTCGGCCTGGAAAAGGATGTCACATACACTTCTCGAAGGACGTGTTAGAAACACTTCATTGTTCATTGAGCCGTAGTCCTTTATTTCGGTAAGAACTGAAAATTTATTTAGATTATTGTCACGTAGAGAATGAGCACAAGGCGAACACTTAATAAATTTAGAAGAGTGCTTAACAACATAGCCAGCCAAATGGTACACTAAACACTTATCAATCGAAGAGTTTCGAACTGCGCTGTCAAATTCAGGTACAGAGCTTTCCCAGTCTTCGATATTTACTGCATCTCGAACCACAATTTTTTCCTTAATGGAAGTTTCCACTGATTCCTTCACTGTCTTGTTATGCACTTCCGCATTCCGGGCTAATATACGCATCTGATTAACATACGAGGTCAAGATCTGCTCCCGTTTAGGTTCACAATTTCCACCAACATTTAAAGCCTGTTTTATAGGGACGTATATACATTGAAGTAGATGCAAATGAAGGAAATCTATTGTCGATGGATGATCATCTGAACTGAAAGACCGCATAATTCCGAAGTGCCGTTCCAAGGGATCTTGGGTGAGCTTTCCTGTCAACACATACTTATAACCTTTCTCCCAAAGCCATTCACACATCTCCAAAGTACTCTGTAGGGTTACTACTAGTGATTCCAAGGTTCTATTGGAGGCAAAGGTAATATTGGTAGATCTCACGGTCTGAAGAAAATTAACAATAGCTGTATGAGAAGGTGAACCTTTACGAAGAGCCTGAGACGGAATGAATGCATTGAGTGCATCAGCAACAACATTTATATCACTGGTAAATGTCTCAGTGTCCTCACTACCTTGTAATCCTGCCAGTCCCATTTCTCGATAAAATTTAATACCTTTGGCAACACTGTCACTGAAAAGTTGGAATGCAAGCCTAGCGTTCATTCTCTGGAAAGATGATGGGTCTAAATGAGCAACTGTCAGCTTGGGGCATGCTCTAAGCCCAGCATACCCTGAGAGATCTTCTTTGAACAGTTCCCTATAAAAATTGAAATTAATAATTTTGTCATTATAGAGAAGTTCTACTTTATCATGAAAGTGGTTTCTTATGCATTTCAATACATGAACGAAGTCTGAGAAAGCCCAGATCTTTCTCGTAACATCTGCAGGATTAAGGATGTGAGGTTGTAGAGAGCTTGTCTTGCCACTAACTCCTAACGATCTCCAGGCCTTTTTATTTGTCTGACTACCATCACAAGTAAAGCCAACCACCCTCGCCCCAGCCTCTTCTAACTGCAAAATCACCTGTATTAAAATTTTTGCGAGAATGTCCCCTGGAGTAGCATTTCTGCTTGCATAAACAGCAACTGGCTGCACCCAATTATGCATGAATGGTACGAACATAAACACTAGAGCGTGATTTGCAAGTACGTTCTTCTGGAGGTCAGGTGTGTGTTCACCTAAATCAACTAATCCATCTACTTTATGAGAAAAACTATTAAACTGGATTTCTTCTCTTAGCTTCACTTCATCGAAAATTACAACACCGTAACGTGAATTATCATTCTTTTCTTCCTTAAAATAGTCTGAAATAGCATTTATACTATGCGTATTAACTCCATAAGGGCACTTAAGTCCTTTACAAAGTTTTCTCAAGTGACTTTCTGAGGGCAGAGGCAAGAGATTATGTCGCCGACAATGACGAAATCCTTTCGGTGATTTTATTCTCAACAATAAACTCTCTAAAATGAATTCATTGCTGTACCTCATACCATTGGGAGATTTTACCTGGCATTTCTTGAGCATAGTGTCTATTATCATCTTTTCCTTCTTGCTAAGGTGTTTGTTATCTTTGTAATTAAATGCCTGTGAATGTCGAACCTGCTTCTCCAGCAAATTAATTCTCGATTTTGCTGAGTTGAGGCAGGATCTAACGCGAATTAAATTACGGTTAGCATTCTTTAGGCGCCTTTTGAGCAATATTATAGTCTTTTCAGCATCGGTAAGTACACTAGAATGACCCAAATTCTTATCAACATTAGACTGACCTTTTAATGCCTCATTCGTTGCTTCACTCCCATCTTCAATCTTCTTTCTTCTCTTCCTGGTGGTATCGAGATTCTTTTTCCTGTTAGGAGCTTTACGGGACTTATTCTCACTTGACAGGTACTTCGGTAAATTAGGGAAAATATGAGGCACTGCTCCAGGACGTAACTTCCACCTCATACGAGAGATTTTCACTTCTTCACCATTCACTATAAAATTATCTGATTTTACTATCAAATCACCAGAGAAATGAATTTGACAAATTCTACTACTACGCGTTAACTTCGTATCCTTTCGTGGAATAGCTCTGGCCCATTTTTCAAATTGATTTGTATCCTTCGGTGGTGAAAAAAATCGTATATCGTCAACTACTCGACCATACCCTGACTTACAGCCAGGTACAAAACAATAAGGCATGTTGAACTATTAAATGAACCAAGCCACATAAGAAATATGTTTGAAGTACACAAAACACAAAACGCTGATGTACACAAGACACAATGAACTGAATTTAAGAACTGAAAGCAAAGAAAATTCAATTTAATTCACACAAATATCTCACACAGTAACTTCTCGCGCACTTTCTATGAACCGGCTCGACGGAAACACAGCACGTGTTGGACATACTCGCTTGCAGTGCTTGTAGCGGCGGGACCAGAAACTACCGTGCTAAAATGACGGAGTCCTCACACTAGGTCCTTCTATTCGTCATGCGTGTACTATGTGTTAGTGAAAATTTTCAGACATTCCTTTCTACACGTTTTAATGATATATGTCAGAAAAGAGTGCTCGAGGATCTAAATCGTGGTGGACATTCTCCATATCGAATTTATGAGGGTATAAAAAACAATAAATGTATTGTACATTCTAACTTTGAAGTTAGGTTAGGTTAGGTTAGGTATGGTGGGATCTGGTTAGGTTAGGCAAGGTTAGGTTAGGTTAGGTTAGGTGAAGTTGGGTTAGGCAGAATGGCTGCGGTATGAATCAAAAGCCAGCTCCTGTCAGTTTTGCCTCACAAGGTTGAGTGAACCCCATTCCAACCCTCAGCCTAGAATTAAATTTCTTGACAGAGCCAGGACTCGAACCCGAGCCTCCACAGTAACAGCCAAGAATGGTAGCCACTACACCAAGAGGTGGACAATATAAGGCTGGTCTTGATTTTACATGATTAATCAATAATTACATAATAATAATAATAATGTTAATAATAATAATAATAATAATAATAAATATTCCAATCCTGACCCGGTCGGAGACTGGAAGCAGGCTGTGGATTTATTTTTTTATTCCATTTAGCAACTTCACGGCCGAACTCTCCCTGTGACGTCATCCACGGTCTCAGGACGTGGCGGCTATTTTGCCCATTAGCCACTGCGCCAGCTCTGAATGACCCCTCCATAAGAATAACATAGGGCTGGTTGCGCGCGGCGGCCATCTTGGACATTAGCCCCTGCGCAAGAACCGCCTTATATTTCCTACTTCTGATATATTCAAGATAGCGGCTGCGCGCTAAATGCAGAGTATGACTAATGCAAGCAATGTAGTATATTATCTGTTTCTCTCCTCTAACAAAGTTTTGTATTCTTTGAGCAAAATTGGATCCTGGCTTATTGATTTTGAAGTTTTAATAGTATGCTCAGCCACCATCTGGAATATATGGCGGTATGTTCCTTTGCCATTGGCATACGATGTCCATACACGATGCTTCATTAATGCTAATATGAGACATTGAATCTAGAAAATATATTTGATTACAACATTGCTTTATCCCCATATTATTCTGCTAAGGTCCCATTCCAGTTTTGACCGAAAATAAGGTCCCATTAACCTATACATATAGGGTACCTACAGGTTCAACATAACCCAATGCTAAGCGAAACGCACTCACTTACTCTTTAAATGCCTCACAATTAAATAAATACCTTAAAACATGTATATTTACAATGAAATAATGAAAGAATGCAACACGGTAACCTTGGTAACAGAATCTCACAGGTCCATCTATTTCTGTAAGACGCAATGCAATTCCAATTATTACAGTACTGTGAACGTTTCCAGACGGTTATAAGGTTATCACGGAACCAAATTAAGCTGTAAAATTCATCAATACATACAGTATAATGCGCTTAAGGGGGTCAAGGGGCACTCTAGAATTTTTTCACGCAATTTTCACGTGTGAGTGTGGTACGAAAGGTCTTTTTCACCCGACTATAAAGGGTCTCCGAAAACCACATTTAAAGGCCCTTAAATTAACAGTGTCTGTGATATTCCCAGAAAACTAACTTCGCTCTGATATACCTATGAAGGAATGACAAACCCCTAACCACTGCACCAGTAGCTGAATTGATAAAGTCTGATTATTCATACCAAGGATAAATCAGTCATAGCATTCATGATTGAGATTTTGCTAAGTGTACTCTTTACAACTAGAATATTCGCGGGCGAAGCCACGACGGGTAATGCTAGTTATTATTATTGCAATAGCAGTAGTGCACAATTTTCAACCCGGTCACTCCATATTGGACATCTCCCCAAGCCGGCTTCGGTGGCGTAGTTGGTAGCATGCTGAGTTTCTATGCCCAATGTCGCGGGTTCAAACCCGGCCGAAGCTGTCGGATTTTTAAAAGCGTTAAAAATCTCTCAGTATGCCTTCCTTCGGAGGGGAAGTAAAGCCGGTGGTCCCATGTCATTGATTTATGGCATGAAAAAGAACCTTCCGCTAACTAAACTTGTGTGAAGCCAAAATTTGTAGGTTAGATTGATAACGCTATATTAGTTCCAACGTTCGCCGCCAGGTGCTGGCTGCGATTGCATCTAGTAGCCAAATTCGCAGCTATGTGCCGTGGACGGTAGCATTTGGTAGCAAAAGTAGGAACTACTTGAAAAATTGATCGTCTGCAGTCCTTATACCTGAATCACAGATAACACACACTAATACAGCCATCGCCATTAACACTGGTTATCAGACAGATTCTACACACACCAGAAGTACATGGGGCTACTTGACCGCGTTGTCGCAGCCCCTAAACTAAGGAACCAACCAACCAACCAACCATCTCTCCAAGTTGGACACATTTCAATAGGACCGTTTTGTTATTTATATTAATTTGCATTAAGGGCTTAAAACAACATCTCCGTGTGCTTGGGTGTGTGTTGAATTTGTTTGATAACCTGTTTTATTGTCACGACTATAGTAGTGTATGAGGAAGTAATTAATAGGGTTGGAGATGATGTAAGTGCCCCGGGTCTTTGGATAATAAGGTAGGCTACTATTCCACCGGGATTCGAACTTCCGATCTTCGGACTTGCTGCAACTCCCCGTCGTGGTCGTGGCGAGCGATTTTACGCGCACGGTCATGTTGCAGGGGTTTCAACAGTACCAGAAGAGTCCCAAATTAGAGATGTTTTACTGCTTGGCACTGTCGGCTCGATACGGTGTGGGATGGATCATTTACCTAATCCAAAAAATAAAAATAATAAGCCGAGGATCAGAGATGTTACATTTAAAAGTGAATGGGAACTGGTGTATTTTTTGTAATGCAAACCACGACTGCAACATGTTTAATTTACAGTCATTATTAGAAGTACATTAATCTGATATCCAGTGAGGTCCAGCGAAGCATTAATAATTGATTAGTTTAAAGAAAGAAATAATTATGAGGAGAATGCAAATGATGAATAAAAATAATAATGCCACAACAAATACTGGAGATGGAGCTTAACAACTTCAAGTAAACTATTCAGTAAGTTGAAACCTTGAGTCAATAAATAGTTGTACTTTAATCACAGTACACACTGTGACTTTCTTAAGCGTTATATCATAAAATATGAAAGAAAGCAAGACTTACATACACACATTTCTTTATCATAAGTTGTTATCAAAATAATTACTTAAAATACTAACAGGCTAAAGGCCGAAAGTCACTTAAAATGTTAAAAAATCAGATCTGTTACAATGTGTTAATAAAATGTGTTAAGAAAAGCAGCTTGACATTAAAACAGTGATGTGGTCATTCCATGTGCATGTAAAATTTGTAGGTTATAAGACTGACGAGAAGAGCGAATATATAGTCTATCAGTAAATATTATGTTACTGTCAAATTATGAAGAAGAAATTGAGTTATCCAATGTATATTTACGGCAAGGAATAGATTTAAACTTCGTCAATAAGGACAAGGGATGCCATGGTTATATTCTTGGCTTTTCAACTTCTAGTAACATTCTCTTTAATAATTGGAATTTTAAAAAAATAGGCCTATAATTCATATACAACAAACAGTCCACGACGCTTAGATCGTTCTTTCAACTTGGTGTCAGTAATTCACGGAACTGAGCCACACCAGGAAAGGTCTACCAGAAGTCTCTAGAACTCTTTCACGTTTAGTGTTAATTCCAAAACATCCCAGCTGCCTATATAAACCCACACAAACGTCACTTGAAGCCATACAGATTATATCTTCGAAAACGCCACCCGCATTTGCTGGTGAAATGTATGGCATCATGAATCACAGACGACGGCCTAACAACCCGAAAAATCGTACACAAGATTCCTTCGCCAGCCGTGAAAGCCTACACCAGGATATTAACTATAGTCTAGTTGGTTGTTAGTTATCCTTCCAGCTTGGTATCACCCACGGACTCTGCAAGGGATCATTCCTCTACCGTCGAAAGGACGGTGTCTGGGAGCTGAAGACATTTTGAAAGCTGATACAACTGGGGTATAGTGACGCTAACTTGGGTCCAAATAAGGAAGAGACTGGGAAGGGATTTTGGAAGCAAATCGATCGGCCGAGGATCTGTTGAAACGAACCATCCCGGCATTTTCCTGGTGATGAAAATGGAAAACCACGAAATCCATTCTCAGGACTGCCGAGATGGGATTCAAACCCACGCTCTTCCGATCTCAGATGGACACGAGCTAGCGCGCTAGCGTTCTCGGACACCGTGGTCGGTTAGTCTATTTGTTTCGGCTCGTTTTGTCTCAGAGAGTTGTATCTGCCGACAAAGTGTGTTCAGCTCCCAAGACATCATCCTTGCGAAGGTATAGGAATACTCCCTCGCAGAGTCCGTGAATGAAGCCGAGTTGGAAGGATAAGCGATTTAAAAAAATTAAATAGTATAAGTGAAGAGGACAATATTAATTAACATACTGTATATATAAATTATATAGCCTACCGGCGTTCCTTTCACAATGCATTGTGTTGAAACGGACGCAAATTACACGTATGACCTCCTAAGCCAGTTCTTGCAGACATAAATCTTTACAGAAAGGGATTTGATACTGTATTTTCCAAAAATATTTTTATAGCGGCAATTTGTAACTGCGCTAATCCGAGAGCGCTGTTATGAGAGGAAATATGAGTTGTGGCCCAAGTTGAGCTTGCGGTACAGAGACACCTCCCTTGCGAGTGATTAAGTGATATTAGAGTGTGAATCTATAAGCAGCTGCGTCATAGATGGTGCCTTAATGCGACAGTCAAACCAGTGAAACACGCCATTACACGCGTCAGAAAAAGGCAGGAACCCCCCAAGGTTCAGTCCTTGGGCCCCTACTTTTCGTGCTTTATATCAACGATATCTCCTCCACAATTAACTATAATAAATATCATCTTTATGCAGATGATCTCCAAATATATTGCCAAACTAGTATCAACGATATATCAAATGCAATAAACGCTGATCTCCATTAACTTAGTGTATACGCTGGTGACAACTCTCTCCTGCTCAATCCTAAGAAGACCCAAACTATCATCATCGGCTCTCCTAAGCTACTAAACTCATTAGAAAACAACTAGCCTACGTTGTATCTCCTGTAACACTGAATACAATCACCATTCCCTTTAGTAAAGAAGTAAGGAATCTTGGGTAAACCTTATCTGAAACTCTCTCTACTTATGTTAAAGTCGCCGTAGCTCTCATATTTTGGTTCGAACTATTTCAGCGAAGCGCCTTTCGCCTCCAGTGAAATGATGCTAAGCATAATTATGGATTACGGTATCGAGAGAAGGCTGCTACAGGCAATCAAATGAATTTACGTTGATAATCAGGAGTTGATGATAGGATGAGTTCTTGGTTTAAATTTGTTACAGTTTTCAGGCAAGGCTGTGATTTTTCTCCACTACAGTTTATTTCATATATGGACCATTTACTGATGGGCTTAAACTGGCTGGGTAGGATTGAATTACATGGAAACCAGGTAAGCAGTCTGGCTTATGCTGATGGCATGATTGTAGTTAGTTATCGTTGTTTTAAGGGGAAGAATAGCTAGGTCATCTGCCCCTTGGTTCTATTGATAGACGCTGTCGAAAATTTATAAGGTAACATTTTAGAAGTTGAACAGATATGTTAGGGAATATGGTATGAAAATCAGCATTTAAAAAACGAAGGTGATGTCAGTAGGAAAGAAACAAGATATTAGGATGCCAGGTAGGAGGAACTAAATTGAAGCAAGTGACCATTTTAAGCTTGCATGCATTCTCTCAAGATGGTAGTATTGAGTCAAGGTCGTGGAGGAAAAAATAAGAGGATATGCCCTGAGCTCGTTTGAGTGAAGCCAAGCGCTGCATCCAAAGTGGGCGTAACCTTAACGGTATTCGGTGTTCCGTGACTTGCATAGGTTGTACGAATCGAATATGTGTTCTGATTATTAATTTTAAGGTTCGTATTCTCGAATATCAAAATGTGTACGAACAATGAGTGAAAGTGGCTGTGCTCGAAATTAGGCCTAAAAACTGATGAATGCCTCAACACCAATAAGAACTTAAAAATCAATTTGGTGTAAATACCTTGATTAGTTCGGCATCATTATGATAGTTCCCAAGATGTTCCTTCTTTGATACGGGCGTGGTGGCTCAGCGGTCTAGCTGTATGCCTCTCTCCAAGGCGGTCCTTGTTCGATCCCCGGTCAATGCATGTGAGATTTTCGAAGTGAAATGCCATGTCCTGTGGTTCGGATTCCACGTAAAAAGGAGGTCCCGTGGCTCATAATCACAAGATTCACGGTCACGTAAAACTACAATCTTCCTTCTTTCCTTCCTTCTTTGGTATAACTCGCACCTTCAGACACCTGTAGGCTATTCAATTTAATCAGTGTTTCAGCGTACGGTATTATTAAGTTTTGCCGCGTCTTTCTTACAAAACTAGCCTTGCATAGGTTCTCTCATATTCCTATTTTAAACGATAACGCAGCTTATTTATGCCAAGTACCGTAATGTACAGAATGTATTCTGCCTATCCAAGAAAAATTCTTGACTTGCCATTGCAGTTTTATGTCACTAAAATCCAAGACTAGTTGGAGTGGTCTACGGCTTTAAGCATAGGAAGAGCCATTTTCTTGCTACCCAAAGTGGGCGCGCCGTTTGACTTCAGCAGCTTGCACTAGGCAGAGCTGCGAAGGCATCTCCTTCTGTTCTTTCCTCCATGGTCAAGGTGCAGGAAAGCCAACACAGTGAATTCTCGGTTGCTATCTACGGTAGTCAGCAAGACATCCAGTAAGTTGGTGTGGCGAGGAAACTCTCCCGATATCGCTCAGTATTTGGACCGACCTAGTTGTAGGGAAATAAGAGCTGAGTAGATTCAGGGTATCTGATACATAAGCTGGAATTAGCTGATATGAGGGTAGCACGAATGAATGCTGAGACAAATAGATGTGAGCAATGGGAGTAGGGTCAGGTCAGTGATCACAGATAGACCTATATCTGCTAACAGGCCAGACATTATTCTTATTGATAAAGTGCAGAAGAAAACTCTTCTGATAGACATCGCAGTCCCTAACTCGCATAATATCCAACACAGTTATGCTGAGAAAGTGACGAAATACATGCCTCTGGCTGAAGAGATCCGACAGATGTGGCGACAGGAATTTGTCCTGTATTGCCTATCATAATCTCTTCCACAGGGATCATACTGAAGTCGCTGAAGGCCAACCTCGATAAATTGGGGTTCCACCATAATCTGCAAGGGGGCTGCGTGGCGCAGTCAGTAGAGGCGCTGAGCTTCTAACTGAAAGGGAGTGGGTTCGATCCCCACCCAGGTAGTGGATTTTAGAAACAAAACTACCCCTTTCGGAAACGCAAATAGCCCTGGGGTTCACTCAGCCTACCAGAAATGAGTACCAGGGTAATTCCTGGGAGCAAAGACGGCCGGCATGAAGCTGACAACTCCATCCCATCTAGTGCCGATGTCACAAAAAGTGGAAGCCTCTACCTTCCACTACTCCCAGGGCCTCCATGGCCTGTATGGAGTTGGCTTTGCTTTTTACCATAATCTGCATACCAGTATGCAGAAAGTAGTTATTTTAGAGACCTGCTCCATAGTTCGTTCGTTCCTCAACATACCAGTATAGAGAACTCCACTCCATCTTGCAACAAATGCCGAATTGTGAATGGTGAATTGTACCCACCGTCATGGTGAACTTATGAGTGATGATAATAATAATGTTATTGGTTTTACGTCCCTTTTAACTACTGCGGCCTTTAGGGACGCCAGGGTGCCGGAATTTTGCCAGTAAATCTAGTGACCCGGCTCCCTAGCATTTGCGCACCCTCAAATGTCAGCTGACTGCGCCATAATTCGATCCTACAACCTTGAGCACGGCAGGCGAGAACGTTACAGCTGATCCACGCAGCCAGCCTTGTAATTAAGAGTTAAAGGCTAAGTTAGACATGAACACGTTTGATGAAACTGTTCGTATGAGCTAACTGAGATGATGGGCTCATGTGACGAGAATGGGGGAGGAGAGATTACCTTAGAGGCTTTCTTAATATCGTATGGCCTCGGGTGCCGGGTGCAAGCTTTGTTAATTGACGCCCAGTGGGAAACTTGCATGTCGATTTCTATCGTTCCTTGAAGCGCTATGAAAGTCAAGGAGGTTAGATCTAAGCTCCCTGATACTATAGCGCTTTCTAGTAGAGAAATGAGGAACTTTGTGTTGGCGAAAAATCCCGAGATTAATTTTGCCATTATGAACATGGCCTACTGAATTCAAATGGGTTCTTTAACATGCCAACATCGCCTGACATGCGTATCGTGATTTTTATCGCCTTTCAAAAATCACATACCATGGCCAGGAACGAACCTGCAAGCTTGGGGTTGGCAGTCTGACACGATAACCACTCACCCACCGTGGCAAGCTACCTAAGAGGCTTATGAGAAGCAGAGGTAGACCTAGGAGGCGATGGTTAGATTCAGTGTTGAGCGATTTTAAAGTGACAGCTGTAGAAGCAGAGGAGGCCGTAGTGTTAACTGCTAATGGAGAATGGTAGAGGTAACTTGTTCACACACAGAGGCTTGCAGACTTGACTGGACGCTGAAAGGTAAAACAACTTCAAATGTGATTGTGGAGCCCCTCGCCAGACCATTCCCCACATTTTAAGCGAGTGTCAACTACGGGCTTATCCAGGTAGATTGGAAGACTTTCTATCAACAACAGCGGAGGCACTGCAGTGGGTTCGAAAGTTGGACATTCAGCTATAACGGATAACATTAATGCCTGAAGTGAATCAATGTTTTTTTATTGTGTATACAGTATATTGTATATATTATGTATAAAATTTCCTTTCCATACGCTAATAATAATAATTCAAATGAAAATGAATTAATGAAGGAATTATTTTGGGTAAGCTCTATAAAATTACTCATAAAATTATTTTCTTTTCTTTTCTCAGATGTTTTACCCTCCAGGGTTGGCTTTTCCCTCGGACTCAGCTAGGGATCCCACCGTTATCGCCTCCAGGGCTGTGTCCTGGAGCTTTAAACTTCAAATCGGAGGATACAACTGGGGATGTGGGACGAGCACTTTACCCAGGCGCCCTCGCCTGCAATGCGAACAGGGGCTTATGAGGGATGGGAAGGGAAGAATAGGAGGGAAAGGCAAGGAAGAGGGAAGGAGGCGGCCATGGCCTTACGTTAGGTACCATTCCGGCATTTGCCTGGAGACGAAGTAGGAAACCACGGAAAACCACTTCGAGGATGGATGAGGTGGGAAATGAACCCCCTCTACTCATTTGGACCACCCGAAGCTGAGTAGGGTAAAGTTAAGTAACTCCGTGATACTAAGCTTTTTTTGTTACTATTTCTGAAATTTTTTAATCGTGAAAACTAATGTTTAATGTAATAAAAGTGGTCAAATCGTATGTAGACTGTAAGTTTCTATTACCCCATATTGCCCATATTGAACCATTTCACTACACAATTTTTTATAGAAAAAAAAAACATTCTATGAAAAATAATCCATTAAACATATTTAAAGTCTTCTTAGTCACTATCAGATTCATCACACCTATCGCACATAAAATAGACATTATAGGTACCACACATTACAAAACTGATAATCAATCCATTCGGCTCCATTCTTCTTCTTGGTGTTATCCGCCAGGATAGCCACCTCACGCACCACAACCATCATCGTCATTGTTCTGGGGTCTGGAATTAGGCCAAGGCTGATCTATTGTGTCTATCTTGACACACTATCTTCTCTTCAAATTCAGGTGACACAACGAATGGCTTTCCAATTTTTGCAAGGGTTGCACTTCCTGGATAGGCTGAATATTTTGTGCAATAATCCTTTAGTGTACTCCACGGGTTATTAAAACGTCTATTGGCCTTGTATACTGAACATCCTTCTTTCATCGACCTCAATGCTTCTTTAAGTGTTTCAGCTGTGTAGGAGCGAGCCTCTTTATTCCGTTTTGGCGCCATTTCAGCGTCAAACCTAAGAAAAACGTACTTATTGCTAAGCTCACACACCTTGCATGCGTAACACTACATGAATGTAAATTTTGTATGCCAATGACCTGCATCGTACCTCTGCCTGGTGTTAAAATGAAACTTATACAATGAAACAGCTGTTTATGAGAAATTACAATCTTCACCATAGATTTCACTGGATGTGGATCACTTGTTGAATTGTCAACTCTCTGTTAATATATTTTTTAATCGTCATTGAGTTGGTCAAAGAACGCAAGGGCTTCCTGGATTCCTGGTTTCTACTGCCATCTGTTGGTAAAAACTTAGAACTTTCGGAATTGAACCTACGTAGTGATAGAGGAAATACGCTTTATCACGGTGTTACTTGATATCACGGAGTAACTTGACTCTAACCTACATCCCGTTCCAGTCCTCCAACCACTTTTCAAATTTCGTGGCAGAGCCGGGAATCGAACCTCGGACCTCCGGGGTGGCAGCTAAGCACGCTGACCACTACACCAAGGAGGCGATAAAAATTATTTGAAACCAAAAGTAAATTATCATTATTGTAGTAGTAGTAGTACGAAATAAATGTATGTATAACCTTTGGAAGAACAAGAAAACCATTTTTCATAGTTAGTAGATCACTTGGTTGAAAGGTCTGGCCAACTCTGCTATATAGGATATGAACGTTGGCAGTAATTCGACACGTTAAGACACCAGAGAGCGCTGCACTTACTGCCAAGATTTGACTGCGAGTTGTAACAGCGGTAAATATGAATGACAAGGAATCATCAGTTATTTCAGTAATAGGGAGGACTTACTCTGATGTAGGTCGAGGCTACTAATGAAAAAGAGAGTTTAGGAAGCATCAGATGACGTACTGCGGATCGTCTCGCAGCTGCCGCAATGCGCTCGGGTATGCCGTAGTCATAAAAATGGTGGCGCTACATGCATAAGGGATGTCCATGCCAATGACGCGACGTCCTCGGAACCTGCCTAATTCACAAGGAAGTGACAAACGCGTCTTATCTTTGCGAATATAACCCCAGATCCAAAGACATTAAATCTTTATGAGAGACAGGATTGTATCCCTGGCCGACCTCTGTGGTCGAGTCGGATGCAAAGCGGGTGGTTTCCATTCCCGGCTGTGCCAAAAAAAAAAAAAAAAAAACAGATCTGAGGGTAGGAATGGAGTATAGGCTACTCAGCCTCGTGAGGCGAAACCGAGAATAGATGGGTTCGATTCCCACGTCAGCCATTCAAGAAGTGGTTTTCCGTGGTTTCCCACTTCTACTACAGGCAAATACCGAGATGGTTCCTAGCTGAAGGACACAACCACCTCCTTCCAAGTCCTAGCATCGATGATAGATTTAATACACACACTACTACTGCCATTACAATGACACAGGTTGCTTGCCACGGTGGGTGAGTTGTTATCGTGTCGGTCTACTAACCCCAAGATTGCAGGTTCGCTCCTGGCCGTGGTAAGTGATTTTTTTTTTGAAAGGCGGCAAAAATACGATACGCATGTCTACGATGTTGGCATGCCAAAGAACCCATTTGAATTCAGTAGGCCGAGTTCATAATGGCAAAATTAAAGTCGGGAGTTTCCGCTAACACAAAGTTCCTCATGTCTCGACTAGAAAGCGCTATTGTGTTCAAGGAGCTTAGATATCTAACATCTGACCTCCTTCACTTTCATAGTCAAGGAACAACGAAATTCGACATGCAAGCTACCCTCTGGGTGTCAAATAACAAAGCTTGCACCTGGCACCCGAGGCCATACGATATTATTGTTTTATAATGACACAGGTTATCAAAAATTGTAGATATTAGTATGTTACTGAAAGTGTACTAAGGAGAAATGTACCCTCATTTGAACTATGGGATAGTTTGTTGTCTGGGAATGTGTTGCAAATGAACACTTTGAACGACTTTTTATTCTGCAAAAGAAAGCTCTACGAATCATTTTTCGCATTCCAAATCTACGCACGTGCAAACATACATTCATTCAGGACTAATATTATTATGACACCTCCTTCCTTATATATCTACAAATCAATTCTCTTTATTAAGCATAATACAACGTTTATTGTAAGTAATAGTGAGATACACCATTATAACACAAGAAACAGCAATGACTATCACATGAGTTTCCACCGCACTAAAAATATGGACCATAGCCCTTGTGTGAAGGGTATGTTACTCTATAATAGATTACCGAAGCATATAAAAAATCTGAACAGTAAAAATGTTCAAACATCATTGAAACACTACTTAATTGACAGGTGCCTGTATTTTATAAATGAAATGTAAAATCAGTATGTGTTGGTTGGTTCTTAAATTTAGGAGCTGCGACAACGCGGTCATGTAGCCCCGTGTACTTTGGTTGTGTGTAGAATATGCCTGATAACTGGTGTTAATTGTGATGACTGTAATAGTGTGTGTATCTGTTTTTCTTTTAATTAAGTACAAACTGCAACTTAGAATTCTTCAAATAGTTCCTACTTTTTCCGCCAAACGCCACCGTCAACGACTACTAGGCCTAGTTCAGAACTTAGCTACTAGACGCCACCGCAGTCGGCTCTTGGCAACGAACGTAGAAATCTAAGAGCGTTGTTTACATTCTTAACCTATCCAGTTTAGCTTCACACAGGTGTAATTAGTGGAAGGTTCTTTAACATGCCATAAATCTATGACATGGAACCGCCGGCTTTACTTCCCCTCCGAAGGAAGGCATACTGAGGGATTTTTAACGCTCTTAAAAAATCCAACGACTTCGGCCGGATTTGAACCCGCGATCTTGGGCATAGAAGCTCAGCATGCTACCGACAACGCCACCGAAGCCGCCTTAGTATGTGTACTTTAACTTGTATATAATTTAGAATAGGCTATAATATGTTTTATGTGTATAGAGTATAGCATGAAGTTATCTAACAACTGCTAAGTTCTATGGACAAGAAATAAATTGAATTGAATTGAAAATTGAATTGAATCAGACAGATACCACACACACACACACACACACACAAGTACACGGGGCATCATGACCACGAAGTCGCATAGCCCCTAAAGTGAATCAACAACAAAATATTGTATCACTAGGGATTTAGCGACATTTTAACTTCGACTAACGTCTGAAATATCTATCCATTGATTTAACTGCTACAATGCATTTTGCTATTTCCTTAGTACCAAGTCAATATACGAGGGCTGTTATTTTTAGGTTTTACATAACTTCCTCTATTTTTCTACATAGTTGCCTTGTTTATTTAGGCACTTGTCATACCTTAAAACAAAGTTCTGAAATCCCTCTGCATAAAAGTTTGCCGCCTGCTCTGACAACCGAGAATTCACGGCTGTTTTCACTTCTCCATCGTCGGCGAAGCGCTTCCCACCAAGACGACGAAGGGCTATACGGTGGGTGTTCGTATTATTCATAATTATTTTCTTTTGACTTTACCTCTTTCCCATGGAAATAGTTGTTGTTGTTGTTGTTGTTGAATATTTTAGGGGCCTTGCGACATCGTGATCATCTAGCCCCGTGTACTTTGGTGTGTGTAGAATTGTAGAATTTATCTTATAACCTGTGTCATTGTGATGTCTGAACTAGAGCGTGCATTTGTGATTGAGGTAGGATTTCGGTAGGAAGTGGAAGTGGCCTTACGTTAGGTGCCGTCCCGGCATTTACCTGCAGCAGAAGAGGGAAACACGGGAAACTACTTCCACGATGGTTGAGGAGGGAATCGAACCCACTTCTTCTCAGTTTTGCCTCACGAGGCTGAGTGTGTTCCATTCCAGCCCTCATACCAGAGTTATATTTTTGGCAGAGCCGGGAATCGAACCTGAACCTCCGGAGTGACAGCCAAGAAAGCTTCCCGCCACACCAAGAGGTGAGTGCAGCATGAACTTAAGTGTTTTGACGGACTTCCGAATGTCCAACGTTTTATTTACCGGTTTCTCGGAAACTGTTTACAGGAACTAATAGATTTTTTACTAAAGATAGCTTTTCAGTCGGTCAACACAAAATGTGTACAATACATTAGGCGGGACACAAGTATTTACATACCCTACAAATTAACACGCTCTTATGTACAAAAATGGCTTATATCACCACAATTAGAGAATGTTTTCAGGGATGTTCTTAAAGAATCCTTGACAAAGGATTTTTGGAAATAAATACATTTTTGAGTTGTCATGAATCTTTTAAAAATTGCATAAAATTAAAAACGCATTTTTGTGAAAAATAAAGTAGCGGCTTCGGTGGCGTAGTCGGTAGCATGCCGAGCTTCTATGCCCAAGATAGCGGGTTTAAACCCGGCCAAAGCCGTCGGATTTTTTAAAAGCGTTAAAAATCCCTCAGTATGCCTTCCTTCGGAGGGGAAGTAAAGCCGTCGGTCCCATGTCATAGATTTATGGCATGTTAAAAAACCTTCCACTAATTACACCTGTGTGAAGCAAAATTGTATAGGTTAGGAATGTAAACAACGCTCTTAGGTTTCTACGTTCGTTGCCAAGAGCCGACTGCGGTGGCGTCTAGTAGTCTAGTTCTGAACTAGGCCTAGTAGTCGTTGACGGTGGCGTTTGGCGGCAAAATTAGGAACTATTTGAAAAATTCAAAGTTGCAGTCGTTACTTGAATTAAAAAACATATACACATACTAATACAGCCATCACATTTAACACCGGTTATCAGACAGATTCTACACACACCCAAAGTACACGGGGCTACATGACTGCGTTGTCGCAGCCCCTAAACTGAGGAACCAACCAACAAACCAAAAAATAAAATAAATTACATTTTGAAAAACGGACATGTTAAAATATAACATTTAGGGTAAAGTTAGGTATTATCGTGGTATGTGGTATTATCATGATAGTTTTCATTGTGGTTATATACGTGTAAATATTCAGAGAATATTTTGTGTTAATGTTGAATTAATGCTACATTTCGTTCCAGAATAAATTATGGTTTATTAAAATTTATCATGGTAATACCTAACTTTGTGTGATAGAAGTTCAAATAAAGTATCACGATAATACCTAACTTTGCCCTATGAGGAGGAATTACATCAACACATTTCAGCTTTGTTTGTTGAAACGTTAAAAAAAGAGGGGAACCGTTTGGCGAAAAATTAGGAATCAAAGATTTTTCCATTTTTTAGAACATGCCATTTATTTAAATAAATGTTGCAACTTTGCTTGGCCGTCTTGTTCGTTTTGTACTTAACAGGTTTCTGAAAGTCGTACAGGTGACCTTCTAGTAATGCCCTTTATGAAACAGATTTTCCAAGCAATTCATAAGCTGCTGAGAAAAGGCCAGGGACGAATTCTAAGAAAGATATTAGTGGAGACTCAGCGGCTGGACTTTAGTTTATTTTAGTTGTCCAGTGAGTGTCAGAGACTCTGGTTGGTTGGTTGGTTCCTCAGTTTAGGGGCTGCGACAACGCGGTCATGTAGCCCCGTGGACTTTGGGTGTGTGTAGAATCTGTCTAATAACCGGTGTTAATTGTGATGACTGTATTAGTGTGTGTTATCGGATTTCAATTCAATTGAGGTCTGCAGACATTGTTTTTTTTTCTTCAAGTAGTTCCTACTTTTGCTGCCAAACGCCACCGTCAACGACTACTAGTTCAGAACTTGATCACCAGATGCCACCGCAGTTGGCTCCTGGCGACGAACGTCGGAATCTAAGAGCATTGGTCAAATGTTTAACCAATATATAATTTAGCTTCACACAGGTGTAATTTGTGGAATTTTCTTTAACATGTCATAAATCTATGACATGGGACCGCCGGCTTTACTTCCTCTCCGAAGGAAGGCATACTGAGGGATTTTAACGCTCTTAAAAATGGCAAAGACTCTACTTTTCAAACTGTTCTTGTTCAGAAAGAGGGGGCTGCGTGGCTCAGTCGGTAGAGGCGCTGAGTTTCTAAGTGAAAGGGAGTGGAATCGATCCCCACCCAGGTAGTGGATTTTAGAAACAAAACTACCACTTTCGGAAACGCAAATAGCCCTGGGGTTCACTCAGCCTACAGGGTAATTCCTGGAAGCAAAGACGGCCGGGCGTGGAGCTGACAACTCCATCCCATCTAGTGCCGATGTTACAAAAAGTGGCAGCCTCTACCTTCCACTACTCCCAGGGCCTCGATGGCCTTTACGGAGCTGGCTTCGCTTTTTGTTGTTCAGAAAGGCTGCTATATTTCCTCCCAACCCGCAATCAAAAAGTGCCCCTCACAATACTTATTCTTGAGTTCGAGAGCATTTTCTCATACATAATTTATTTAAATTGGCTATAATATGGACATGCCTAATTAATTGATTATTGTGTCACATTGTATTTTGCAAAAATATAATGAATATAATGAATAGTAGATGGCACCCCACTACCAAAGGCTTCACATCTCCGATACCTTGGCTCCGTTGTGAGACCTGATGGTGATAGAGTCTCGGATGCCCGTGCGCAAGAGTGAATACTGCGTATATGAAGTGGCGCCAGGTCACAGGCGTTCTCTGTGACCGCAAGATCCCTTTGGGCCTCAAAAATAAGCTCTATCAAACAGTCGTCTGCCCTGTTGTTTGGTACGGAGCCGAATGCTGGCCAAATACAAAGAAACATGAACAAGCCTTGCACTGAATGGAGATGCACATGCTACGGTGGTCCTTGGGAATTCACGGCTGGATCTTATTAAAGAACGAAGACGTCCGCAATACTCTTGGAATTGCCCCTATTCCAGCCAAAATGAGGGGACTCTGTTGCGTTGGTACGGGCATGTAGCCC
Source organism: Meconema thalassinum (assembly GCA_946902985.2). Lineage (NCBI taxonomy): Eukaryota > Metazoa > Arthropoda > Insecta > Orthoptera > Tettigoniidae > Meconema > Meconema thalassinum. The sequence goes on from OX336388.2 coordinate 2,125,702,311, forward strand.
GAGCAAATACAGAGTCCATTGTAAGGAAGTCACTTGCTCTCGAGCCTGATGGACAAATACCTCCAGGACGACCAAAAAGGCGTCACCATCATGTCTCACAACGAAGCCAAGGTATCGGAGATGTGAAGTCTTTGGTAGTGGGGTGCCATCTACTATTCATTATATTCATTATATTTTTGTAAAATACAATGTGGCATAAAAATTAATAAGGCATGTCCATATTATAGCAAATTTAAATAAATTCCATTATTATGCGCATCGTAGGTCTTGGTCCTATAGATGCAGCAACCCGCAGCGCGGTGCAATGTCCCGGACCCCAAAAAATAATTGGGAACAACGCCAGGCGAAGAAGAAGAAGAAGAAGAAGGAATCCTCAAGTAATATCATGTGAAATATATCATTTATATGCAAATTAAATTAATATTACATATCTTATGTAATATTACATATTTCACTTAATATTATTACATACATATGTACCCGTTGTATGTTGATATTACATAAAAACCCTAGCCCTAGTCATAATACCCTGGCAGAATGTACCATGTGAATGATAAAGACAACACATTTAAAGACACAAATCTTATTAAATGTGTGTATGGATAGAGCTCGGATGGCATGTGGTGAAGTTCTAAGGTCGCGGTATAGTATGAGTGGCGGGGAACCGAAGTGCTGGAGGAGACACCCCTCACGTAAATGCGCCGAGCCGGCATTAAAACGCGATGTTGACAGCACGGCGGACGACGAGTGACTGCTTTCACTGTTCCCTCAGCACTGAAACAGGCTGGAAATCTGTCTGTGCAGTTCACACACTGTCCGAGCTCTAGGCGTTTTTATCATTTCTTTCATCCATTGAAAGTCAATATGGATTATTCACACTTCAGCATCATGGTTAATGTGTTTGCTTGCTAGAACGTGCAAACCAATGGCTCATTTATCTCATCGAATCATCTGTTGAGCTGTTTACTGACAGACAGCTGATTTAACAGATCCGCTTTTCTAGCGGCTCAAATCATAATTACATGGGCATTACTGCACTGAAGTTAGTTCTGCTCAATTATTCTGGCGCAGTGGAGAATTGAATGATACTGGGAACGCAACGTAAAATTAGATTATTCTTTATAACATTATAATATTAGTGTGTCTCCCATTTCTAAATAATCTGGGATGAGAGGGGGGTGGGGGTTAAGTCCCTGCCATCTACCTTCCTAAAATATGGGTTTGCTTTGTGTATAGGTAATCTTCGCGGGGTGATGTCTTCTATAGCCAGTTGAAAGAGGGTAACATTTAAATGACCACCTGTACAGTGCTGCTCCAAATATTTCATAATATTTGCAATACGCAGCAATGCCATTAAAAAGTATTATACCAGCCCTCTCTCTTCTACACAACGTTCTAATATTCTCCGGAACAACATAGCCTAAAGGCTTACTGTTTACCAGGCAGTAACATTTCAACGCACAATATTTCACAAATTCCCATAAGGTGGAGTAAACGTGACAGTTTATTCCATTATAACAACATCTCCATATCCAAACGTGACAATGGAACGGACAAGCTTCCTTCAGCTCAATCTATCACATTTTAAAGACTTGGTTTGGTATTTCTAGTTTTAGTCGTACCCCTGAGAACGCATCAAGATGATTCGTACACATTATGTACATGGAATTCCACCTCAGCCTACTGTAGCCCTATCCCACTGGCTTCCACTAACAGCTGAGCAAAAGGGAGCTGCTATTCTAGCCTTTGCTTTAGGAAGCGTACTTAAAATAGCATCGCTCCTAATAGCATGGCAGTGAGACTGCGTTGACCATTGTGGACACAGTTTTGGAGAGAGCCACTGTATCTCAGTTATCCTAGAAACAATTTTCCGTAGTTTCTCACCTCTAGTTCAAATAAATCGCCGCGATGATACCTAACTCAAAGCCAAGGTCGCTTCCTTCAGAATTATAGCCCCAATTAAAAGTAAACACATTAGTACACATGATACAATACACAGCTTGTCAGGTAGATGAGAGAGACACACGTACAAATACCAGGGGCTGATAACCACAATGTCCCAAGCTCCTAAAAATAATTAAGATCTGGAACGGACAATAATCTGAACATTTAGATGATATAATGTGCAAACATGCTATCTTAACGATTCTATTTATTGCCAATTACGTTTCCAAGCGTTATGGCAGACGTTCTAAAACGTATCCCCTTAATTGCATCGATCAGATATCGGTCTTCGTAGTTTCGACCCGACCCTCCCCACGCCAACAAAACTGAGCGACATAGGCATGAATTAATTGGACTCATTAAACAAACATTACAATTCCCTTGTTCTGCAAACACAAATGAGACCAAAATGGAAAAGAAAATAATTCACATTTCCATTTAATATTACCGCCTCACTGCCAACTGCTCTTCGCTATCCTTGACCCGCGACTGAGGAGACTTGAAATAGAAGTGGCTTTCTATTATGCACCAAACTTTAACACGAACAGTACAAGCTTCCACGAAAGACTAAAATATAACAGATTAAAGACTACTAAGACATATTCTATCAGACAATACAAAGAGTAGGCTAGGCCTATTTCCGAGTACTGGGGTTTCTGACGCGGTAAATGCCGGAGAATGCTATGAATAAGAAATAGGGGAGGGACACGAGGAAAAGTGTTAAGTACCATAGGTCTTTTGAAGACCACGCGACACGTGTAAAAGAAAAGGGATTAATATTAACATTGGAGGACAAACTTTTTATTCGATATAGTCTATACAGTGTTTAGGAGGCGAATGAGTGCCGAGATCCAATCCAAAGGCATTCTACATTTCGACATAATGAGCAATCCGAAGATCACTTGAGAAATATTAATTCCAGGGCTTTTATGAAATTAATATTGGTAGGGAAATGTTCCTGTGTATTGATGGATGGAATATGTAGAAGATCTGTATAAGAAAGAACCATGTATTATGGATAATGACGTTCATGTGCCCTTCGAACCAGAACCAGATATTTTGGAAACTGAAGTCAAATGGGCCCTAGAGAATATTGCTAAAAACAAAGCATGTGGACATGATGGAATTCCAATAGAAATGTTCAAAGAAGTTGGAGATAGTGCAGTGAAAATTTTACATTCCATATGTCAGCAAATATGGAAAACCCAACAATGGCCAAAAGACTGGAAAAGTTCAGTATTCATCCCAATTCCTAAGAAGGGAAATTCTAAAGAATGCACGAATCACCGAACAATAGCACTTATCTCACATGCTAGCAAAGTCATGCTTAAAATCCTATAAAATAGACTACGCCAGTATGTAGACCGAGAGCTACCTGAAGAACAAGCTGGATTTCGTAAAGGAAGAGGGACCAGAGATCAAATCGCCAACGTACGATGGATAATGGAGAAGGCAAGAGAGTTCCAGAAAGATGTATATTTTTGTTTTATTGATTATGCTAGTAGTGGTTTTGTAGGGGTTCTATATCCACCGCCACCGCCACCGCTGGAATACTAAAATGGTAATATCTCGCGAACCAATCAGGCTAGAGACTTGTACGAGGTGTCAAATTACTCAGGCGAACACTCCCTTTCCAATGAACAACATATTTCCACCCCAAAAATAAAACCTACCCCTACTAGAGGGTGAAATTGAATTTTTTAGAGAATTTCTCTTTCCAATTGCAACATGTGAGAGTTTGAATGCCGATATGTACTGTAACGTTGTTCTGCAAACCAATAATCAAAGAGGGGCATGTTAGGCCTTGAGGTGAGAGCCCCTGTTATTGTTGACGAGCCCCCTGCTGTCGGGCCCCTGTTGATGGGTTATTGTTGACAGGTCCTTGTGGACGAGTCCTTGTGGACAAGTCCTTATGGACAGGTCCTTGTTGACAGGTCATTGTTGACGAGTCCTTGTGGACAGGTCCTTGTCGACCAGTCCTTGTCCCTTTGGACTGATCCCTTTGGACCGGCCCCTTTGGCCTGATCCCTATGGACTGGCTCATGATTTTATTTAAATTATATTAAAGGGCCTAACTACATTTGTGTGTGTTGAACTGACGTTGTTCACTAACTCCCACTACTATAATGGGATAACGATATGAAAGGAAAGTGACGAAATACACGTGAACACGTGTGAGATGACCTTATTACCGTCCTCCTTGTGAAACAAGTCACATCCTGTTTTGGTTCATACGTGAGAAAATGCAAGTTCATGTGTAATATGACCTAACACACAAGTGTGCACATGTGCACGTGCACGATAAGAGCTAACAAGTCACAACCTGTTTTGACAGTGGTGGGAATAAGGCTAGAGACATGTACAAGTAGTCAAATTACTCCGGCAGACAACCCCTTTCCTATGGATAACTTATTTCCACTCAAAAATAAAATCTACCCCTACTAGGGGGTGAAATAATAATTTTTAGGTAAAAGTCGCTTTCCATGTGCAACATGTGGGAGTTTGTATGCCAATATGAAATTAAACTCGTTCCACATAAAGTGCATGCATACAACTGAATGCCGCTATGATTTATCATTTTTGTTTTTTGTTTTACGAATGCGCAATTGGGGTTTTTGTAAGAGGGCGGGCTTTTTGAATAATGATTTATAGATACGTTTCTTTTACAAATTAACCAAAGATCCAAAAACTAATAGGTCATCGGCTTTTTAATATCTTATGAACTAAGAAAGCTAGGGACTTGTATGAGGGGTCGTTGGACTTGGGGTGACGCCCTGTTTTTGAATGTATTATTCGTTTTTTGTCAAAAGGGTCTAACTGCACTTTCGTTAATATCTCGCTAACTAATAATCACAGAGGGTCAAGTGAGGTGTCATAGGACTTAAAATGGCCAACCCCTCCCCATGACCAATTAACCTAAGATTTTATCAACTAATAATCAGAGAGGGACAAGTGAGGTGTCACAAGACTCAGGATGGCCAACCCTTTTCCATGACCAACGAATTTACCCAAAATACCCAAAACAGCAAGGTCATTAACCTAAGATTTTATCAACTAATAATCAGAGAGGGACAAGTGAGGTGTCTCAAGACTCAGGATGGCCAACCCTTTTCCATGACCAACGAATTTACTCAAAATACCCAAAACAGCAAGGTCATTGACCTAAGATTTTATAAACTTATCAGTAGAGAGGGTCAAGTGAGGTGTCATAGGACTACGAATGGTTAACCCTTTCCCATGATCAATGAATTTACCTCAAAAATTCAAAACAGCAAGGTCATTGACCTGAGATTTTATAAACTAATAATCGGATATCAACATGTGAGGTGTCATAGGACTTAGAATGGTCAACCCTTTCCCATGGCTAATGAATTTACCCAAAAATACCCAATACATCAAGGTCATCGACCTGAGATTTTATAAACTTATAATCGGATATGGACATGTGAAATGTTTACAGTGAGTGATGAAACATAGCTAGGTAGTGAAAGAATTATTGTAGGCTACATGTATGGAGACTGACAAATCTTTCACCATTGGAACTTGTTTTCAGATCAAACTGCAGTACAGAGAGAGTATAGGTTGTAGGTATGGGGTAATAAATGACAAATGGTGTATACAAAATCTGATTTATCGATTCAAGAAATAAGAGTAGACAATCTTTAATTGATTGGTTAAAGAAGATAGCTAAAATCCAAAATGGTGACTACATTGAACTAAACTGAACCAAGTTGAATCAAACCCAACCAAACCGAACCAAACTTAATCAAAAACAAGCCAATGGTTTAAGTGTAAAACTAGTGGGTGAATGTGGTCATTGGTAATGTCAGAAGGGAAAGGGATAGAGGGTAAGGTAAAGCTAGTGCATGATGCTAATGCACACACACAAGTACATGAACCACACACAACTATCCTATGCAGTTATTATGGGTTGACTGTTAAAACTTGCTCAGTGGTTACTGGGACAAGATGTTCGCTACACACAACAAGCTTTAAATACCTGAGGCTAATTATCTATACACACACTCACACACACTTGTTCTAAACTAAACTGTCTTGCTGGCAGAGCTCACACAGTAGGTAAATGACAGAAATGCTTGGCTAACAGAAATACAATCATTTTCGGTTGTCTAATGTTACCAGCTAAACATTACGTGCTATAGTAGTGAGCACATGTGCCTCTTTCACTAGAGATCTTAACTCGATTTCTAGCTCTAAGGCCTAGAACGAATCAAACTAAGAAAAAAGGGTATGGTGACGCAGTGGTTAAACTGTAAGCCTTTCACTAAGGTAGACTAGGGTTTGATTTTAGGTTAATATGCATGTCATAAACAAACAAATAAAAGCAGAGATAATGTTTAAAACTGATTACACTTGTCTCTTTTCAAATTATTACTTAGATTACAAATACAAACGTGGACTGGGTTTGACATACAGTTAATGCTTCCTATCACATACTAGACTGTAAGAAAGCCAAACAAGCAAAAGGCGTAGGTAGAGCAGTGGTAAAATCGCTATGTGTAGAGAAATACCTAACGGTTTTATGAACTGGCAAAGGTATGTCGCATAAACAGTACAGAATACAATCCAGCAACCATACTTTTTCTCTCGTGGACAAGAGAAAACATATATATAGAGAGAGATATATAGTAAGTTTGTGTGTGTGTGGGTAGCATTGGTTGTTTGACCAGAGAAAATACGGTGAGGTAGGGTGGGGAGAGGGAGAATTAGCACTTATATATGAATGGAAAATAGATTTTTTCAATCGTTTTATTTTTTCAAATGCAGTGGTAGATAGCCCTTTTTTGTAAAACATTCTTACTTGCAGTAGTAATAAGCCTCTATGGTTCCGCTAACACATAGATAGACTGTATTATTGCCATGGTCAAGCACTCACATTAAAATCATTTACAAAATCATAAAATGAAAACTAAAAAATCTTGTTTTGGAAATATCGTTTTTCAACATACACACAAAATAAATATATAAAAAATTTGTAAACAGCAAAATGGAAAATCCATGTTTCCATATAGACAAAATTTAAAAAACCTTAAACGAACATTTAAGAAAATATATGCAAATGGGAAATTGACAAATGTGTAAATATGAAAATGGAAAAATCCATGTTTCCATATCATGAAATTGAAAAACATCAAACTGTCATTTTAAAAAATGCAAATAGAAAATTGACAAATTGCAATGTGTGAAATGTGAAATTGAACAAATGGCTATCATTATTTAAAATAAAAGAACATGGTGCTCTATGGTTGAGGTGTGAATCAAACCCTCCCTACTTATTTTGGACCACTCGAGACTGAGTAGACTAATTTTAGTTGTCATACCACTTTTAAAAGTTTGTGTTAAATCTAGGAATTGAACCCAAGAGCTTGTAGGGGGGGATCCAAGGTTATAATATGTTAAACAGATAGCCTTGAATGTAGGGTGTGGTAGTTATATAGAGATGAGACGTCTTCGCTCAAGGCAGGGAGGCATGGAGATCTGCATCAAACCAGTCAAAAGACTGACGACTCAAACAACAACATGTAGAGCTCACCAAAATAATGTTGTGTAACGGTAAATGTTAGTCAACGAACAGTAATGCATTACTAAAACCCATGACACGATACCTAAGAGCTTTTCTAAAATTATTTTAAAAATGCCTTCAACCCTATATTAAACACCCAGTTCACAAGACTCATAACTGCAATGTTATGGTCAAACAAAACAAAATCTATATTTCAAAACAAACAAGTGGTTTAGTCAATGTATACTGGAAAAGTTTTATAAACACTCAAGTCCAGAAAAATAATTAAATTAGTAACTGTCAGGTTGACCGAGTGGTTATGGTGTTTGACTTAAGTTCAAATTTTCTGTACAAGAAAGCAAGGGTTCGAATCCCCTACCTGATGTAACTATTACCTCAACATGGCTTGACCACACTGTATTATTGTGTACTCGGTACACAAACCATAGATAGAGTGTATTGTTTATGGTCACTCTCTTTGCGAACATAGTCCGAGACTGTTGATGGTTAACAATTGCATTAAAAGTGGGACATAGGGATAGCAATTAAGAAAAACAGACAATACCCATACACTATTTTTATTTATTTAATGTAAGTACTTGTACAATAGTTATATACAAACTACAACTCTCTTTTGTCTATTACTATCTAGTCCTTTTCGATCCACTTGCATAACAAGGCAGATGACTTTGTAGTTCAGCCCCTTAAAACAACAACAACAACACTACCTCTTGCATAGTCTGTGATGTTGATGACTCTTGAGGCGTGGAAGATGGATACAACATAACTTTTACAACAGGGGTTAAACGTTGCTCAACAAACAATGCACTATTTTGAGTAGCAACATCTTTCTCTTGTACTAACTTATTAGCATTCTGATGATTTTTTGCCAACACCATCAGTGTTTTGTCTGGAGCACTACATTGATGATCACTCACACTTAAAACCACACTATTTCTACTTTTCATATTGCCTCGACATCTTGTTGACCTCTGTTTTGAGCATCGCCAGAATATTATTCCTTTTACATTTTGTCGTCTATAGTTATAAGAGTAGCCTTTATAGAGTACACGTTGTTTACCTCGGTTAGTTGTAGTAAGTTCCATAGTAGTAACTAACCTGTTAGTATGATTTGCACACTATAAAGGTTATCTCTGTTCTGGTAATAGAATTATTTAGCGTTGGCTTTTATATTTAATATGTACAGTTAAAAGTGATAGAAAAGTGGTAGAAACGTGGTAGATAAGTGGTAGACAAGTGGTAGACAATTGATAACATAGTGGTAGAAAAGTGGTAGCAATGTGGTAGCAAAGTGGTAGAAAAGTGGTAGAAAAATGGCAGAAAAGTAGTAGAAAAGTGGTAGCAAAGTGGTAGAAAAGTGGTAGCAAACTAGAAAAGTGGTAGAAAAGTGGCAGAAAAGTAGTAGAAAAGTGGTAGCAAAGTGGTAGAAAAGTGGTAGCAAACTAGAAAAGTGGTAGCAAAGTGGCAGAAAAGTAGTAGAAAAGTGGTAGCAAAGTGGTAGAAAAGTGGTAGCAAACTAGAAAAGTGGTAGCAAAGTGGTAGCAAACTAGAAAAGTGGTAGCAAAGTGGCAGAAAAGTAGTAGAAAAGTGGTAGCAAAGTGGTAGAAAAGTGGTAGCAAACTAGAAAAGTGGTAGCAAAGTGGTAGCAAAGTGGTAGAAAATATTACATGTATTGATAAGAAATAGTTTAAGCGGTTACATGGATTCATTACACTATAATTTTAGCATCACGAAGCTCATTTTCTAGATCCAAAAGTTCTTCCTCATGTTTAGTATGACCAGCCTGTTTACAGGTATGCAAGTACTGAAGCCGCTGGATTAGCCTATTGGGATTGTTCCAGTAAACAAATTTAACAAATGATTTTTTGGGTGTAAACCATTATCATCATCATCATCATCATCATCATCATAATAATCATCATCATCATCATCATCATGGTTATCATCGTCAATATAATTATCATCAATATAATCATCATCACTATTACTATCTAATCCTTTTTGTTCATCTTGCAATGCAACAACCTTTGGCATAGTTTGTGTTGTCTTTGATAGTGTTAGAGGTTTCTTAGACGTTAACGACTGTCCTAACATGTCTTTTTCAAGAGATAATAAATGCTCTTTAACAAACAGAGCACTATCTTGAGCCACACTATTTTTTCTTGGTCTTGCTTTTTTACCTTGGTTAGAGTATTTTGTCCTTTTAAATGAGTATTATTTTGAGATTTACAATGATGATCGATTGAAATAAGTATGTTGGAGCCTTTTGTTTTAATCATTCCTCGACACTTTTTAGATCGTTGTTTCGAACAGCACCAAATAACAGTTCCATTTTTATTAGTTCTTTTTACAATATATGCATATCCTTTATAGTAAGCACATGGCTTACCATAGCTAGTCGTTGATACTTCCATGTCAACTGTTAAGCATAAACTAATCTCTAGTAAAGTTAACTCGATAATAAAAAATGATAGTTTGTAGTATGTGCAGTTTAAAGTAAGAGCAAAAGTGAGAGTCAAATGGTAGAAAAGTGTTAGCAAAGTGGTGGAAGAGTGGTAGCAGTTTATAGTAGTCATGATCGTTTTTACCAGAATGTGATTTGAGTAAATGTAATTTCTAAACCTTAGCAGTGAGTAGTCAGTTAGTCTTGGTTCAGACAAGCGTAAACAGTTCTCCAATGAATCAGAGATCAAGATTTTCATTATGAAACAGTTGTGTAACCAATTAGGTATCGGTACTTGATAGCTTCACACATGAACAAAAATTCCAACATATCTGACATGAATTGCATGATTTGAAAGTTGACAAAGAATATCCAATCAACCATTGTAGTTGCAATGTCAAACACAAAGACAAAATCAGCATGAACTTTTAAGTTACAGGAAAATTCTATGAAATAGACTATGCAGGAAATTTGGAAATACACATCAGAAGTTTGCAACACCATCCTTCTAGCCTATATAAATTATCGACATGGAAAGTGTGCACTGCCCCTAACATTAAACCAATTTATCAATAACGCAAGTCAACAATCAACACATTTAGTGTTGAGTCTATCATTTAATGCATATATTCTGTCTACATTGAACAGTAACAAAAAACGCCATTCATAATTAATTAAGTTTGCATTAATTCTTTATGTAATACTTACTTTACTTTCCGTGTCCGGGAGACACACTAAATTCTTCCTTTCCAGAACTCTGCAGCTCTTATCCCTCGGTCTGTGGCCAACATAAGGTCTTCCTGGCTGCAGGTTTCATTAAGATCTTTGCACGTGAGCAGGTGTTGTGGAGTCTGGATTTCTCCACAGGCACATCGTGGATCTTCTGCATATCCCCACTTCACAAGGTTGCTACGACACTTAGGCACTCCTGTTCTCATCCGGTTTAAGGACCTCCAGGTGGTATAAGGCAAATGACTACCACTGCTCAGTTCTTCTTTAGGGGTAAACCCCTCTGGTACTATTTGTTTCCAGAGTGACACACGCCGGACGTCTGGCTTGGTATGGAGGGGTACTGTTCTCTTAATAAAACTCTTCCTGGATCTTAGGCGAGGAGTGGTCACCTTGTGGTTGAACATAGAATGTCTGGGATCTGTTTCAAGCTTTTGTCTCTCTTTCTCTGCTGCCACCCTGCGTCGAATAACTGGAGGTGCAATGCCAGCGAGAGGGTAGATCTTCTGCACAGGAGTAGGTCTCAGACATCCAGTGACAATACGTGTGGACTCGTTAAGAGCTATGTCCACTTGCTTGGTATGGGCAGATGCTCCCCACACTGATGATCCGTACTCTCCTGCTGCAAAGCAAAGTCCCAATGCTGTTGAACGTAGAACGTGAGGGTTCGCTCCCCATGTTGAACCCATCAACTTCCACATTATGCTATTTCTTGAGCTGATCTTGCACTTCAATTCTCTACAATGTTTCCTGAAGCTGAGGGTACGATCAAGCTTGATTCCCAAATATCGAGGCGTTTCACAGCTTTCGAGTGTCACTCCTTTCCAGACAACATTCAACTTTCTCCGGGCCTCTTTGTTGCGAAGATGAAATGCGCATACTTGTGTCTTTCCAGGGTTAGGTTTCAGGTGATTCTGGGTGTAATAATTGTCTAATCTCTCAAGAGCATTGGACAGTTTTCCCTCCACCTCCTCAAAGCTCCTACCCTGTACAGCAATAGCGGTGTCATCCGCATAAATAAATCGCCTGGCCTCTAAGTATTCTGGCTGGTCATTTGTATAAATGTTGAATAGTAATGGGGATAACACACTGCCTTGAGGTAACCCGTTTTTCTGGTTCCTCCATCGACTTTTATTCCCTTGAAGTGTAACATAGAACCTTCTGTTCTGGAGCATCCCACGTATGACATTTGTTAGATTCATGTCCTTAGTGATGTTGTACAGCTTGGCTATGAGCTTCTTATGGTTCACTGTATCATATGCAGCACTGAGATCTATAAAGGCGACACCAGTGATAAATTTATTCTCATAGCCATCCTCGATATGCTGTGTCAGGTTCAGAATTTGGCTGGAACATGATTTCCCTGGCCTAAATCCAGCTTGATCTTGAATTAGCCGGTAATCAATGAATGTTGCAATTCTTTCAAGGATCAACCTTTCAAATGCCTTGTATAGGTGGCAAAGAAGAGAGACAGGACGGAAGTTCTTTGCATCCGTTGGTTCCTTGCCTGGTTTTAGCAGTGCGACCACATGAGCTTTCCTCCATAGCTTTGGTAAGTGCAGGGTCTCGATACATCTATTCATCATATTCACCAGCCACTGGATTGTTCCTGGTCCAACGTTCTTGATTTGTTCTGTCCTGATGTCATCCGGGCCCGCAGCTTTGTTGACTTTCATCAGCTTGATGGCATGTTCTAATTCTGCTGATGTGAAAGGACGACCGAGAAAATTATTCTCATCTTCACTAGGCTTCAGCTTCACAGGCTGAGTCTTCGTGATGGTTTTCCCGTTACGGAGCAGCTGATGAGCTATTTGATTTGGTGTAACCTTGGTGAGATCCACTGGTGGACTCTTAGGGTCGTTGCTCAAGTTTTTGACCAGCTTCCATGCTCTTCTACTGTTCTGGGCCATGTCAAGGTTTGCTAGTAAGTTCATCCATCTTTCCTTTCTTCCGTCAGCGATGCTCCTCATGAGTTCTTCACCCGTCTGAATGGTGTCATCTGCAAAAGGGTCTGTCTCGTATTTCTCCTGATAATCTTTTAACAGATCATTAGAATCAGCATTGAGGCCAGAAATGAACTGGGTACGGCAGCCTCGGGGAATATGTCTACGAGAGATCTTCTTCACAAGGTCAACAAAGTCTTCATAATGAAATAGGAATCTCCGTTTCGCGGGCTTATAGGTCGTGTTCCAAGGACATTTTGTCGTCCTGACGTTTCGCTGAATACTGCGTTCAGCATGTTCACAGGTTACATAAAGCGAGGTAAAACAAGTAAACAGAAGATATATAAATAGTCAACAACCCACACATAGAGGCTACCATAGCAACGGCGTACCACATAAAAGTAATGCATCAAGGACAGGGCTGCTCGTCTGTTGCATCTTCTCGTCTACGACGGTCAATAAGGGCAGGCTTGAGGGGATTAAGGACTGGAAGCCAAGCTCTGTTCACACGTTCTGCTTCCTCCTTAAGATTGAAGCTGTTGGTATGCTTCAGGATTTCAATGGCCTCCCTTTGTAGCCTGGCATGATAAGACACCGTGGTGGACAGAACTTCGGTGTCTCCATATCTTATATCATGACCTGCAAGTAGCGAGTGTGCTGCTACAGTGGATTTATCTGTTTGTCCCAGCCGGCTGTGTCGTTCGTGCTCCTTGAGGCGAGTGGCAATACTTCTTTTCGTTGTTCCAATATATACTTGGCCACAATCACACGGGATTTTATAAACCCCTGCTGCGGTATGAGGATGTCGCTTATCTTTAGCGGACCTAAACATGTCCTTAATTTTTCGTGTAGGCCTGTATATGGTCTTTATATCATGGGACTCGAGTAGCCTCCCTATTCTGTCCGTGACCTTTTTTATATATGGAAGAAAAGCTCTAGCCAGGGGCTGCTTGTCTCCAATTACCCTTGTAGTTGGACGTCTCGGATGGAGTGCTCGCTGGATATCTTTCTGGCTGTACCCATTCGCGCGTAAGGCCTCGTTGAGGTGTTCAATTTCTTGTTTTAGGCACTGCTTATCACAAATTCTTTTAGCGCGGTCAGCCAGTGTTTTTATAACTCCGTATTTCTGTCGTGGGTGGTGGTTGGACGTCTTATGTAGATATCGGTCAGTATGGGTCGGCTTACGGTAAACTGTATGTCCCAAAGTTAGATCAGCGGTCTTCGTTACCATAACGTCGAGAAACGCGATTTTCTGTTCATTTTCTAACTCCATGGTAAACTGAATGTTCGAGTTCTGGCTGTTAAGATGTTGTAAAAACAGATTTAATTGATCTTTACCATGGCCCCATATTACAAAGGTATCGTCCACGTATCGTAGCCACACTTTAGGTTTCAAAGGTGCGGTCTCTAGTGCTATTTGTTCTAATTGTTCCATGAAGAAATTCGCGATCACCGGACTAAGGGGACTGCCCATGGCGACCCCATCAATTTGTTCATAGAAATCACCCTTCCACAGTAAATAGCTAGCGGTAAGGCAGTGACGGAATAAGGCGGTGATATCATCAGGAAAAATCCGTGCGATGTACTCCAGGGCTACCTTTATAGGTACTTTCGTGAAAAGAGAGACCACGTCAAAACTTACTAGTAAGTCACCAGCTTCTAGTTGAATAGTTTTCAATTTTTCAATGAAATGGCCGGAATCTTTGACGAACGACTGTGTACCGCCGATATGTGGTTGAAGTAAGGTAGCTAAATGCTTGGCAATGCTATAAGTTGGTGATCCAATAGCACTCACGATAGGACGAAGAGGAACATTATCTTTGTGTATTTTAGGTAAACCATAAAGTCTTGGTGGTAAAGCTTCACTCCTGGTGGTTACCTTCTTTACGTTTTCAGGTAGCGAAGATCCCTTGATCAGGCCGTTTGTTTCACGAAGAATCCGGTTGGTAGGATCTCTCAGTAGTTTGCGGTAGGTACCCGGGTCTAAAAGTTCCAAAACCTTGGCAGTGTAGTCGTCCATGTCCAAGATAACCGTTGCGTTCCCTTTGTCTGCAGGAAGAATGATTATGCTCTTGTCCATGTTGAGAGTCTTTATAGCCTTTCTCTCCTGAGGTGTGAGGTTACTCTGCGGTGCCGGTACCTTCTTGATTATACGTGAGGCGTCATGACGAATTTCATCTGCTTGTTCAGATGGTAGCTCACGGATTGCCGCTTCAATATTGGCGACAATGTCTTCCACGGGAATCGAAGGAGGGGTCACTGCGTAATTTCCTCCTTTCGCTAGTATAGAGATTTCCCACTCTGACAGGTGGCGATTGGTCAGGTTAACAATTGTCCGTGAGGTGTCCAGCGTAGGTGCAGGTACCGGCGCGGGTTGGTCTCTCTGTAACCGCTCAAACTTTTTCTTCTGCCGGATGCTAGACTGTTCAAATGTTGAACGCATAGAGTAGAAGGTGATACGATCTACATTTTCCCAGTCCTGATATGAGAGTGTGCTGCTGATGCGGTAGTGCAGCTGTAAGAGTGCCTGATCTGTAGTAGCGAGCCCCTTACGTGCAAAGCTTATGCGTTCACGTAATAGCGAACGTTCAGTTCGATCATATATTCTATGGGCTCTAGCTGATTTTAGTGGTCTCTTCATTTTAATAAACTTGGGAATCATACCTGTGTCTCGGCATCGAAGAAGAAACGCGAGTGATGACAGAAGTTGCGACTTTTTCTTCCTTAACCTCTCAAAGCGACGAACTAAGTGTGATATTTCCTCCCCGTAGAGGCGAATTAAGTAAAAATGTAGACTTTCACGACCGGCGTTGAAATAGGAATCTCCGTTTCGCGGGCTTATAGGTCGTGTTCCAAGGACATTTTGTCGTCCTGACGTTTCGCTGAATACTGCGTTCAGCATGTTCACAGGTTACATAAAGCGAGGTAAAACAAGTAAACAGAAGATATATAAATAGTCAACAACCCACACATAGAGGCTACCATAGCAACGGCGTACCACATAAAAGTAATGCATCAAGGACAGGGCTGCTCGTCTGTTGCATCTTCTCGTCTACGACGGTCAATAAGGGCAGGCTTGAGGGGATTAAGGACTGGAAGCCAAGCTCTGTTCACACGTTCTGCTTCCTCCTTAAGATTGAAGCTGTTGGTATGCTTCAGGATTTCAATGGCCTCCCTTTGTAGCCTGGCATGATAAGACACCGTGGTGGACAGAACTTCGGTGTCTCCATATCTTATATCATGACCTGCAAGTAGCGAGTGTGCTGCTACAGTGGATTTATCTGTTTGTCCCAGCCGGCTGTGTCGTTCGTGCTCCTTGAGGCGAGTGGCAATACTTCTTTTCGTTGTTCCAATATATACTTGGCCACAATCACACGGGATTTTATAAACCCCTGCTGCGGTATGAGGATGTCGCTTATCTTTAGCGGACCTAAACATGTCCTTAATTTTTCGTGTAGGCCTGTATATGGTCTTTATATCATGGGACTCGAGTAGCCTCCCTATTCTGTCCGTGACCTTTTTTATATATGGAAGAAAAGCTCTAGCCAGGGGCTGCTTGTCTCCAATTACCCTTGTAGTTGGACGTCTCGGATGGAGTGCTCGCTGGATATCTTTCTGGCTGTACCCATTCGCGCGTAAGGCCTCGTTGAGGTGTTCAATTTCTTGTTTTAGGCACTGCTTATCACAAATTCTTTTAGCGCGGTCAGCCAGTGTTTTTATAACTCCGTATTTCTGTCGTGGGTGGTGGTTGGACGTCTTATGTAGATATCGGTCAGTATGGGTCGGCTTACGGTAAACTGTATGTCCCAAAGTTAGATCAGCGGTCTTCGTTACCATAACGTCGAGAAACGCGATTTTCTGTTCATTTTCTAACTCCATGGTAAACTGAATGTTCGAGTTCTGGCTGTTAAGATGTTGTAAAAACAGATTTAATTGATCTTTACCATGGCCCCATATTACAAAGGTATCGTCCACGTATCGTAGCCACACTTTAGGTTTCAAAGGTGCGGTCTCTAGTGCTATTTGTTCTAATTGTTCCATGAAGAAATTCGCGATCACCGGACTAAGGGGACTGCCCATGGCGACCCCATCAATTTGTTCATAGAAATCACCCTTCCACAGTAAATAGCTAGCGGTAAGGCAGTGGCGGAATAAGGCGGTGATATCATCAGGAAAAATCCGTGCGATGTACTCCAGGGCTACCTTTATAGGTACTTTCGTGAAAAGAGAGACCACGTCAAAACTTACTAGTAAGTCACCAGCTTCTAGTTGAATAGTTTTCAATTTTTCAATGAAATGGCCGGAATCTTTGACGAACGACTGTGTACCGCCGATATGTGGTTGAAGTAAGGTAGCTAAATGCTTGGCAATGCTATAAGTTGGTGATCCAATAGCACTCACGATAGGACGAAGAGGAACATTATCTTTGTGTATTTTAGGTAAACCATAAAGTCTTGGTGGTAAAGCTTCACTTCTGGTGGTTACCTTCTTTACGTTTTCAGGTAGCGAAGATCCCTTGATCAGGCCGTTTGTTTCACGAAGAATCCGGTTGGTAGGGTCTCTCAGTAGTTTGCGGTAGGTACCCGGGTCTAAAAGTTCCAAAACCTTGGCAGTGTAGTCGTCCATGTCCAAGATAACCGTTGCGTTCCCTTTGTCTGCAGGAAGAATGATTATGCTCTCGTCCATGTTGAGAGTCTTTATAGCCTTTCTCTCCTGAGGTGTGAGGTTACTCTGCGGTGCCGGTGCCTTCTTGATTATACGTGAGGCTTCATGACGAATTTCATCTGCTTGTTCAGATGGTAGCTCACGGATTGCCGCTTCAATATTGGCGACAATGTCTTCCACGGGAATCGAAGGAGGGGTCACTGCGTAATTTCCTCCTTTCGCTAGTATAGAGATTTCCCACTCTGACAGGTGGCGATTGGTCAGGTTAACAATTGTCCGTGAGGTGTCCAGCGTAGGCGCAGGTACCGGCGCGGGTTGGTCTCTCTGTAACCGCTCAAACTTTTTCTTCTGCCGGATGCTAGACTGTTCAAATGTTGAACGCATAGAGTAGAAGGTGATACGATCTACATTTTCCCAGTCCTGATATGAGAGTGTGCTGCTGATGCGGTAGTGCAGCTGTAAGAGTGCCTGATCTGTAGTAGCGAGCCCCTTACGTGCAAAGCTTATGCGTTCACGTAATAGCGAACGTTCAGTTCGATCATATATTCTATGGGCTCTAGCTGATTTTAGTGGTCTCTTCATTTTAATAAACTTGGGAATCATACCTGTGTCTCGGCATCGAAGAAGAAACGCGAGTGATGACAGAAGTTGCGACTTTTTCTTCCTTAACCTCTCAAAGCGACGAACTAAGTGTGATATTTCCTCCCCGTAGAGGCGAATTAAGTAAAAATGTAGACTTTCACGACCGGCGTTGAAATAGGAATCTCCGTTTCGCGGGCTTATAGGTCGTGTTCCAAGGACATTTTGTCGTCCTGACGTTTCGCTGAATACTGCGTTCAGCATGTTCACAGGTTACATAAAGCGAGGTAAAACAAGTAAACAGAAGATATATAAATAGTCAACAACCCACACATAGAGGCTACCATAGCAACGGCGTACCACATAAAAGTAATGCATCAAGGACAGGGCTGCTCGTCTGTTGCATCTTCTCGTCTACGACGGTCAATAAGGGCAGGCTTGAGGGGATTAAGGACTGGAAGCCAAGCTCTGTTCACACGTTCTGCTTCCTCCTTAAGATTGAAGCTGTTGGTATGCTTCAGGATTTCAATGGCCTCCCTTTGTAGCCTGGCATGATAAGACACCGTGGTGGACAGAACTTCGGTGTCTCCATATCTTATATCATGACCTGCAAGTAGCGAGTGTGCTGCTACAGTGGATTTATCTGTTTGTCCCAGCCGGCTGTGTCGTTCGTGCTCCTTGAGGCGAGTGGCAATACTTCTTTTCGTTGTTCCAATATATACTTGGCCACAATCACACGGGATTTTATAAACCCCTGGTGCGGTATGAGGATGTCGCTTATCTTTAGCGGACCTAAACATGTCCTTAATTTTTCGTGTAGGCCTGTATATGGTCTTTATATCATGGGACTCGAGTAGCCTCCCTATTCTGTCCGTGACCTTTTTTATATATGGAAGAAAAGCTCTAGCCAGGGGCTGCTTGTCTCCAATTACCCTTGTAGTTGGACGTCTCGGATGGAGTGCTCGCTGGATATCTTTCTGGCTGTACCCATTCGCGCGTAAGGCCTCGTTGAGGTGTTCAATTTCTTGTTTTAGGCACTGCTTATCACAAATTCTTTTAGCGCGGTCAGCCAGTGTTTTATAACTCCGTATTTCTGTCGTGGGTGGTGGTTGGACGTCTTATGTAGATATCGGTCAGTATGGGTCGGCTTACGGTAAACTGTATGTCCCAAAGTTAGATCAGCGGTCTTCGTTACCATAACGTCGAGAAACGCGATTTTCTGTTCATTTTCTAACTCCATGGTAAACTGAATGTTCGAGTTCTGGCTGTTAAGATGTTGTAAAAACAGATTTAATTGATCTTTACCATGGCCCCATATTACAAAGGTATCGTCCACGTATCGTAGCCACACTTTAGGTTTCAAAGGTGCGGTCTCTAGTGCTATTTGTTCTAATTGTTCCATGAAGAAATTCGCGATCACCGGACTAAGGGGACTGCCCATGGCGACCCCATCAATTTGTTCATAGAAATCACCCTTCCACAGTAAATAGCTAGCGGTAAGGCAGTGACGGAATAAGGCGGTGATATCATCAGGAAAAATCCGTGCGATGTACTCCAGGGCTACCTTTATAGGTACTTTCGTGAAAAGAGAGACCACGTCAAAACTTACTAGTAAGTCACCAGCTTCTAGTTGAATAGTTTTCAATTTTTCAATGAAATGGCCGGAATCTTTGACGAACGACTGTGTACCGCCGATATGTGGTTGAAGTAAGGTAGCTAAATGCTTGGCAATGCTATAAGTTGGTGATCCAATAGCACTCACGATAGGACGAAGAGGAACATTATCTTTGTGTATTTTAGGTAAACCATAAAGTCTTGGTGGTAAAGCTTCACTCCTGGTGGTTACCTTCTTTACGTTTTCAGGTAGCGAAGATCCCTTGATCAGGCCGTTTGTTTCACGAAGAATCCGGTTGGTAGGATCTCTCAGTAGTTTGCGGTAGGTACCCGGGTCTAAAAGTTCCAAAACCTTGGCAGTGTAGTCGTCCATGTCCAAGATAACCGTTGCGTTCCCTTTGTCTGCAGGAAGAATGATTATGCTCTTGTCCATGTTGAGAGTCTTTATAGCCTTTCTCTCCTGAGGTGTGAGGTTACTCTGCGGTGCCGGTACCTTCTTGATTATACGTGAGGCGTCATGACGAATTTCATCTGCTTGTTCAGATGGTAGCTCACGGATTGCCGCTTCAATATTGGCGACAATGTCTTCCACGGGAATCGAAGGAGGGGTCACTGCGTAATTTCCTCCTTTCGCTAGTATAGAGATTTCCCACTCTGACAGGTGGCGATTGGTCAGGTTAACAATTGTCCGTGAGGTGTCCAGCGTAGGTGCAGGTACCGGCGCGGGTTGGTCTCTCTGTAACCGCTCAAACTTTTTCTTCTGCCGGATGCTAGACTGTTCAAATGTTGAACGCATAGAGTAGAAGGTGATACGATCTACATTTTCCCAGTCCTGATATGAGAGTGTGCTGCTGATGCGGTAGTGCAGCTGTAAGAGTGCCTGATCTGTAGTAGCGAGCCCCTTACGTGCAAAGCTTATGCGTTCACGTAATAGCGAACGTTCAGTTCGATCATATATTCTATGGGCTCTAGCTGATTTTAGTGGTCTCTTCATTTTAATAAACTTGGGAATCATACCTGTGTCTCGGCATCGAAGAAGAAACGCGAGTGATGACAGAAGTTGCGACTTTTTCTTCCTTAACCTCTCAAAGCGACGAACTAAGTGTGATATTTCCTCCCCGTAGAGGCGAATTAAGTAAAAATGTAGACTTTCACGACCGGCGTTGAAATAGGAATCTCCGTTTCGCGGGCTTATAGGTCGTGTTCCAAGGACATTTTGTCGTCCTGACGTTTCGCTGAATACTGCGTTCAGCATGTTCACAGGTTACATAAAGCGAGGTAAAACAAGTAAACAGAAGATATATAAATAGTCAACAACCCACACATAGAGGCTACCATAGCAACGGCGTACCACATAAAAGTAATGCATCAAGGACAGGGCTGCTCGTCTGTTGCATCTTCTCGTCTACGACGGTCAATAAGGGCAGGCTTGAGGGGATTAAGGACTGGAAGCCAAGCTCTGTTCACACGTTCTGCTTCCTCCTTAAGATTGAAGCTGTTGGTATGCTTCAGGATTTCAATGGCCTCCCTTTGTAGCCTGGCATGATAAGACACCGTGGTGGACAGAACTTCGGTGTCTCCATATCTTATATCATGACCTGCAAGTAGCGAGTGTGCTGCTACAGTGGATTTATCTGTTTGTCCCAGCCGGCTGTGTCGTTCGTGCTCCTTGAGGCGAGTGGCAATACTTCTTTTCGTTGTTCCAATATATACTTGGCCACAATCACACGGGATTTTATAAACCCCTGCTGCGGTATGAGGATGTCGCTTATCTTTAGCGGACCTAAACATGTCCTTAATTTTTCGTGTAGGCCTGTATATGGTCTTTATATCATGGGACTCGAGTAGCCTCCCTATTCTGTCCGTGACCTTTTTTATATATGGAAGAAAAGCTCTAGCCAGGGGCTGCTTGTCTCCAATTACCCTTGTAGTTGGACGTCTCGGATGGAGTGCTCGCTGGATATCTTTCTGGCTGTACCCATTCGCGCGTAAGGCCTCGTTGAGGTGTTCAATTTCTTGTTTTAGGCACTGCTTATCACAAATTCTTTTAGCGCGGTCAGCCAGTGTTTTTATAACTCCGTATTTCTGTCGTGGGTGGTGGTTGGACGTCTTATGTAGATATCGGTCAGTATGGGTCGGCTTACGGTAAACTGTATGTCCCAAAGTTAGATCAGCGGTCTTCGTTACCATAACGTCGAGAAACGCGATTTTCTGTTCATTTTCTAACTCCATGGTAAACTGAATGTTCGAGTTCTGGCTGTTAAGATGTTGTAAAAACAGATTTAATTGATCTTTACCATGGCCCCATATTACAAAGGTATCGTCCACGTATCGTAGCCACACTTTAGGTTTCAAAGGTGCGGTCTCTAGTGCTATTTGTTCTAATTGTTCCATGAAGAAATTCGCGATCACCGGACTAAGGGGACTGCCCATGGCGACCCCATCAATTTGTTCATAGAAATCACCCTTCCACAGTAAATAGCTAGCGGTAAGGCAGTGGCGGAATAAGGCGGTGATATCATCAGGAAAAATCCGTGCGATGTACTCCAGGGCTACCTTTATAGGTACTTTCGTGAAAAGAGAGACCACGTCAAAACTTACTAGTAAGTCACCAGCTTCTAGTTGAATAGTTTTCAATTTTTCAATGAAATGGCCGGAATCTTTGACGAACGACTGTGTACCGCCGATATGTGGTTGAAGTAAGGTAGCTAAATGCTTGGCAATGCTATAAGTTGGTGATCCAATAGCACTCACGATAGGACGAAGAGGAACATTATCTTTGTGTATTTTAGGTAAACCATAAAGTCTTGGTGGTAAAGCTTCACTTCTGGTGGTTACCTTCTTTACGTTTTCAGGTAGCGAAGATCCCTTGATCAGGCCGTTTGTTTCACGAAGAATCCGGTTGGTAGGATCTCTCAGTAGTTTGCGGTAGGTACCCGGGTCTAAAAGTTCCAAAACCTTGGCAGTGTAGTCGTCCATGTCCAAGATAACCGTTGCGTTCCCTTTGTCTGCAGGAAGAATGATTATGCTCTCGTCCATGTTGAGAGTCTTTATAGCCTTTCTCTCCTGAGGTGTGAGGTTACTCTGCGGTGCCGGTGCCTTCTTGATTATACGTGAGGCTTCATGACGAATTTCATCTGCTTGTTCAGATGGTAGCTCACGGATTGCCGCTTCAATATTGGCGACAATGTCTTCCACGGGAATCGAAGGAGGGGTCACTGCGTAATTTCCTCCTTTCGCTAGTATAGAGATTTCCCACTCTGACAGGTGGCGATTGGTCAGGTTAACAATTGTCCGTGAGGTGTCCAGCGTAGGCGCAGGTACCGGCGCGGGTTGGTCTCTCTGTAACCGCTCAAACTTTTTCTTCTGCCGGATGCTAGACTGTTCAAATGTTGAACGCATAGAGTAGAAGGTGATACGATCTACATTTTCCCAGTCCTGATATGAGAGTGTGCTGCTGATGCGGTAGTGCAGCTGTAAGAGTGCCTGATCTGTAGTAGCGAGCCCCTTACGTGCAAAGCTTATGCGTTCACGTAATAGCGAACGTTCAGTTCGATCATATATTCTATGGGCTCTAGCTGATTTTAGTGGTCTCTTCATTTTAATAAACTTGGGAATCATACCTGTGTCTCGGCATCGAAGAAGAAACGCGAGTGATGACAGAAGTTGCGACTTTTTCTTCCTTAACCTCTCAAAGCGACGAACTAAGTGTGATATTTCCTCCCCGTAGAGGCGAATTAAGTAAAAATGTAGACTTTCACGACCGGCGTTGAAATAGGAATCTCCGTTTCGCGGGCTTATAGGTCGTGTTCCAAGGACATTTTGTCGTCCTGACGTTTCGCTGAATACTGCGTTCAGCATGTTCACAGGTTACATAAAGCGAGGTAAAACAAGTAAACAGAAGATATATAAATAGTCAACAACCCACACATAGAGGCTACCATAGCAACGGCGTACCACATAAAAGTAATGCATCAAGGACAGGGCTGCTCGTCTGTTGCATCTTCTCGTCTACGACGGTCAATAAGGGCAGGCTTGAGGGGATTAAGGACTGGAAGCCAAGCTCTGTTCACACGTTCTGCTTCCTCCTTAAGATTGAAGCTGTTGGTATGCTTCAGGATTTCAATGGCCTCCCTTTGTAGCCTGGCATGATAAGACACCGTGGTGGACAGAACTTCGGTGTCTCCATATCTTATATCATGACCTGCAAGTAGCGAGTGTGCTGCTACAGTGGATTTATCTGTTTGTCCCAGCCGGCTGTGTCGTTCGTGCTCCTTGAGGCGAGTGGCAATACTTCTTTTCGTTGTTCCAATATATACTTGGCCACAATCACACGGGATTTTATAAACCCCTGGTGCGGTATGAGGATGTCGCTTATCTTTAGCGGACCTAAACATGTCCTTAATTTTTCGTGTAGGCCTGTATATGGTCTTTATATCATGGGACTCGAGTAGCCTCCCTATTCTGTCCGTGACCTTTTTTATATATGGAAGAAAAGCTCTAGCCAGGGGCTGCTTGTCTCCAATTACCCTTGTAGTTGGACGTCTCGGATGGAGTGCTCGCTGGATATCTTTCTGGCTGTACCCATTCGCGCGTAAGGCCTCGTTGAGGTGTTCAATTTCTTGTTTTAGGCACTGCTTATCACAAATTCTTTTAGCGCGGTCAGCCAGTGTTTTATAACTCCGTATTTCTGTCGTGGGTGGTGGTTGGACGTCTTATGTAGATATCGGTCAGTATGGGTCGGCTTACGGTAAACTGTATGTCCCAAAGTTAGATCAGCGGTCTTCGTTACCATAACGTCGAGAAACGCGATTTTCTGTTCATTTTCTAACTCCATGGTAAACTGAATGTTCGAGTTCTGGCTGTTAAGATGTTGTAAAAACAGATTTAATTGATCTTTACCATGGCCCCATATTACAAAGGTATCGTCCACGTATCGTAGCCACACTTTAGGTTTCAAAGGTGCGGTCTCTAGTGCTATTTGTTCAAATTGTTCCATGAAGAAATTCGCGATCACCGGACTAAGGGGACTGCCCATGGCGACCCCATCAATTTGTTCATAGAAATCACCCTTCCACAGTAAATAGCTAGCGGTAAGGCAGTGGCGGAATAAGGCGGTGATATCATCAGGAAAAATCCGTGCGATGTACTCCAGGGCTACCTTTATAGGTACTTTCGTGAAAAGAGAGACCACGTCAAAACTTACTAGTAAGTCACCAGCTTCTAGTTGAATAGTTTTCAATTTTTCAATGAAATGGCCGGAATCTTTGACGAACGACTGTGTACCGCCGATATGTGGTTGAAGTAAGGTAGCTAAATGCTTGGCAATGCTATAAGTTGGTGATCCAATAGCACTCACGATAGGACGAAGAGGAACATTATCTTTGTGTATTTTAGGTAAAGCAGTCCCTGGCTAGAGCTTTTCTTCCATATATAAAAAAGGTCACGGACAGAATAGGGAGGCTACTCGAGTCCCATGATATAAAGACCATATACAGGCCTACACGAAAAATTAAGGACATGTTTAGGTCCGCTAAAGATAAGCGACATCCTCATACCGCAGCAGGGGTTTATAAAATCCCGTGTGATTGTGGCCAAGTATATATTGGAACAACGAAAAGAAGTATTGCCACTCGCCTCAAGGAGCACGAACGACACAGCCGACTGGGACAAACAGATAAATCCACTGTAGCAGCACACTCGCTACTTGCAGGTCATGATATAAGATATGGAGACACCGAAGTTCTGTCCACCACGGTGTCTTATCATGCCAGGCTACAAAGGGAGGCCAATGAAATCCTGAAGCATACCAACAGCTTCAATCTTAAGGAGGAAGCAGAACGTGTGAACAGAGCTTGGCTTCCAGTCCTTAATCCCCTCAAGCCTGCCCTTATTGACCGTCGTAGACGAGAAGATGCAACAGACGAGCAGCCCTGTCCTTGATGCATTACTTTTATGTGGTACGCCGTTGCTATGGTAGCCTCTATGTGTGGGTTGTTGACTATTTATATATCTTCTGTTTACTTGTTTTACCTCGCTTTATGTAACCTGTGAACATGCTGAACGCAGTATTCAGCGAAACGTCAGGACGACAAAATGTCCTTGGAACACGACCTATAAGCCCGCGAAACGGAGATTCCTATTTCAACGCCGGTCGTGAAAGTCTACATTTTTACTTAATTCGCCTCTACGGGGAGGAAATATCACACTTAGTTCGTCGCTTTGAGAGGTTAAGGAAGAAAAAGTCGCAACTTCTGTCATCACTCGCGTTTCTTCTTCGATGCCGAGACACAGGTATGATTCCCAAGTTTATTAAAATGAAGAGACCACTAAAATCAGCTAGAGCCCATAGAATATATGATCGAACTGAACGTTCGCTATTACGTGAACGCATAAGCTTTGCACGTAAGGGGCTCGCTACTACAGATCAGGCACTCTTACAGCTGCACTACCGCATCAGCAGCACACTCTCATATCAGGACTGGGAAAATGTAGATCGTATCACCTTCTACTCTATGCGTTCAACATTTGAACAGTCTAGCATCCGGCAGAAGAAAAAGTTTGAGCGGTTACAGAGAGACCAACCCGCGCCGGTACCTGCACCTACGCTGGACACCTCACGGACAATTGTTAACCTGACCAATCGCCACCTGTCAGAGTGGGAAATCTCTATACTAGCGAAAGGAGGAAATTACGCAGTGACCCCTCCTTCGATTCCCGTGGAAGACATTGTCGCCAATATTGAAGCGGCATTCCGTGAGCTACCATCTGAACAAGCAGATGAAATTCGTCATGAAGCCTCACGTATAATCAAGAAGGCACCGGCACCGCAGAGTAACCTCACACCTCAGGAGAGAAAGGCTATAAAGACTCTCAACATGGACGTGAGCATAATCATTCTTCCTGCAGACAAAGGGAACGCAACGGTTATCTTGGACATGGACGACTACACTGCCAAGGTTTTGGAACTTTTAGACCCGGGTACCTACCGCAAACTACTGAGAGATCCTACCAACCGGATTCTTCGTGAAACAAACGGCCTGATCAAGGGATCTTCGCTACCTGAAAACGTAAAGAAGGTAACCACCAGAAGTGAAGCTTTACCACCAAGACTTTATGGTTTACCTAAAATACACAAAGATAATGTTCCTCTTCGTCCTATCGTGAGTGCTATTGGATCACCAACTTATAGCATTGCCAAGCATTTAGCTACCTTACTTCAACCACATATCGGCGGTACACAGTCGTTCGTCAAAGATTCCGGCCATTTCATTGAAAAATTGAAAACTATTCAACTAGAAGCTGGTGACTTACTAGTAAGTTTTGACGTGGTCTCTCTTTTCACGAAAGTACCTATAAAGGTAGCCCTGGAGTACATCGCACGGATTTTTCCTGATGATATCACCGCCTTATTCCGCCACTGCCTTACCGCTAGCTATTTACTGTGGAAGGGTGATTTCTATGAACAAATTGATGGGGTCGCCATGGGCAGTCCCCTTAGTCCGGTGATCGCGAATTTCTTCATGGAACAATTAGAACAAATAGCACTAGAGACCGCACCTTTGAAACCTAAAGTGTGGCTACGATACGTGGACGATACCTTTGTAATATGGGGCCATGGTAAAGATCAATTAAATCTGTTTTTACAACATCTTAACAGCCAGAACTCGAACATTCAGTTTACCATGGAGTTAGAAAATGAACAGAAAATCGCGTTTCTCGACGTTATGGTAACGAAGACCGCTGATCTAACTTTGGGACATACAGTTTACCGTAAGCCGACCCATACTGACCGATATCTACATAAGACGTCCAACCACCACCCACGACAGAAATACGGAGTTATAAAAACACTGGCTGACCGCGCTAAAAGAATTTGTGATAAGCAGTGCCTAAAACAAGAAATTGAACACCTCAACGAGGCCTTACGCGCGAATGGGTACAGCCAGAAAGATATCCAGCGAGCACTCCATCCGAGACGTCCAACTACAAGGGTAATTGGAGACAAGCAGCCCCTGGCTAGAGCTTTTCTTCCATATATAAAAAAGGTCACGGACAGAATAGGGAGGCTACTCGAGTCCCATGATATAAAGACCATATACAGGCCTACACGAAAAATTAAGGACATGTTTAGGTCCGCTAAAGATAAGCGACATCCTCATACCGCACCAGGGGTTTATAAAATCCCGTGTGATTGTGGCCAAGTATATATTGGAACAACGAAAAGAAGTATTGCCACTCGCCTCAAGGAGCACGAACGACACAGCCGGCTGGGACAAACAGATAAATCCACTGTAGCAGCACACTCGCTACTTGCAGGTCATGATATAAGATATGGAGACACCGAAGTTCTGTCCACCACGGTGTCTTATCATGCCAGGCTACAAAGGGAGGCCATTGAAATCCTGAAGCATACCAACAGCTTCAATCTTAAGGAGGAAGCAGAACGTGTGAACAGAGCTTGGCTTCCAGTCCTTAATCCCCTCAAGCCTGCCCTTATTGACCGTCGTAGACGAGAAGATGCAACAGACGAGCAGCCCTGTCCTTGATGCATTACTTTTATGTGGTACGCCGTTGCTATGGTAGCCTCTATGTGTGGGTTGTTGACTATTTATATATCTTCTGTTTACTTGTTTTACCTCGCTTTATGTAACCTGTGAACATGCTGAACGCAGTATTCAGCGAAACGTCAGGACGACAAAATGTCCTTGGAACACGACCTATAAGCCCGCGAAACGGAGATTCCTATTTCAACGCCGGTCGTGAAAGTCTACATTTTTCTTCATAATGACTTGGCTCTGGTTGTAAATTGGACAGTTCCTCATCCAGCTCAATGGAAAACCCCTCCCAGTTTGCCTTTTTAAAATTGAAACGTCGTTTAAAAGGGACTTCCTCAGGGCTGACCACTCCTCGAACTGAACATGTGATTGGGCTATGTTGTGTCCTAGGGATGGGTTCCTCCACCGCTTTAACTACATGTTTTATCACTTGCTCACTTATGAAAATGTTGTCAGGGTTGTAACCTCTATGCCATCTACCGCTGTTGAAAGATGGTCTCAGTTTGGGGTTGTGAATCAATCTCAATCCTTCCCTCTCTGCCCATTGCTCGAATTCCTCCCCATTCTTGTCTGTGATATTATATCCCCAACTGATGCTCTTACAATTAAAATCCCCCAGGACAATTTTGATATTCTGCTTGTCAAAGTTACTTGGCCTTTCAAAGAAGAAGAGTTCATTGGGTGGTTTGTAAATGGATGTTACAGAGCAGGATTCCAATTCTACAGTCAAGATTTCTATATTGTTCCTGAACGTCATTTGAGATGACTTGACATTAATCTCTGGTCTGACAAAAACAGCACTGCCGTATTGTTCATGGGGTCGTTCGACAACCAGTCGCATTCCTTCTATTTTGGGTCTGTTGTTGTCGATCCCTCTGTGAGTTTCTTGCATCACTAGGATGTCGATCTTTAGTCGGTTGCACATGTCAGCGAGTAAGAGTGCTTTATCTCTGGATAAGCCTTCGATGTTTATTGAAGTTATTGAAAGTCTTGAAAAAGACTGGTCGAAAATGTAATATCTCCCGGTGGTTGAAGGATCAGCCGCTGGCCTATGGCCACCGTTGCCCAGGGTACGCCCGATTGTAGTATTCATAATTTGTGCTTATCTAGCAAATATTAACAATCTTCGGGGAGGCTCCTTCAGTGTACCCCCTTTATGTAATGATAAATACATATTTAAAGTTTTGGCTGACTGTTCAGGGTGAATCGGCTTTGAACACATAAGAGAGGGAATATTTTAAGACTTAACCTCAGCTCACCTAACATAACCTAAATTTAACTAACCTAACCTTGTCATATAGGTAAGAAACGGGTCAAGCTATGCTTTCGACTACCGAGTTTCAGCTACTTTTCAAGGTTACTCTCCCGAACATTGCCGGAGACTGCTGATAAACACCTATGTTCCCACGGCGGCGGCGCGCAACGACTTACATGACGCGCTTCCCCCTTTTCATTGATCCCTGTTGATTTTTCCCTTTGGACTGGTCCCTGTTGACTAGCCCCTTTTGAAGGGCCCTTTTTGAATGGAGTCATTTTTGACGGGTCCCTGTGGACAGGTCCTTTTGGCTGATCCCTTTGGACCGGACCCTTTGACATAATTTGGATAATTGCATGGGCCAGTCCATAGGTACCAGTCCAAAGGGACCGGTCCAAAGGGATCAGCCAAAAGGACCTGTCCACAGGGACCCGTCAAAAATGACTCCATTCAAAAAGGGCCCTTCCAAAGGGGCTAGTCAACAGGGACCAGTCCAAAGGGACAAATCAACAGGGATCAATGAAAAGGGGGAAACGCGTCATGTAAGTCGTTGCGCGCCGCCGCCGTGGGAACATAGGTGTTTATCAGCAGTCTCCGGCAATGTTCGGGAGAGTAACCTTGAAAAGTAGCTGAAACTCGGTAGTCGAAAGCATAGCTTGACCCGTTTCTTACCTATATGACAAGGTTAGGTTAGGTAAATTTAGGTTATGTTAGGTGAGCTGAGGTTAAGTCTTAAAATATTCCCTCTCTTATGTGTTCAAAGCCGATTCACCCTGAACAGTCAGCCAAAACTTTAAATATGTATTTATCATTACATAAAGAATTAAAGCAAACTTAATTAATTATGAATGGCGTTTTTTGTTACTGTTCAATGTAGACAGAATATATGCATTAAATGATAGACTCAACACTAAATGTTTTGATTGTTGACTTGCGTTATTGATAAATTGGTTTAATGTTAGGGGCAGTGCACACTTTCCATGTCGATAATTTATATAGGCTAGAAGGATGGTGTTGCAAACTTCTGATGTGTATTTCCAAATTTCCTGCATAGTCTATTTCAAAGAATTTTCCTGTAACTTAAAAGTTCATGCTGATTTTGTCTTTGTGTTTGACATTGCAACTACAATGGTTAATTGGTTATTCTTTGTCAACTTTCAAATCATGCAATTCATGTCAGATATGTTAGAATTTTTGTTCATGTGTGAAGCTATCAAGTACCGATACCTAATTGGTTACACAACTGTTTCATAATGGAAATCTTGATCTCTGATTCATTGGAGAACTGTTTACGCTTGTCTGAACCAAGACTAACTGACTACTCACTACTAAGGTTTAGAAATTACATTTAAGAGTTTAGTGCTTTTCAGTCGGTCAACACGAATGTACCCAAAAGAGATGGGTTATGCCCTAATCCTGAAATAAATTACATGAGATTAATAAAACACTAGGATGACCAGTTTCGATCGTCAAGCGATCATCATCAGATCCATTACACTTAGGCTACAAAATCTATGTTTGAAATACAGGTGAAAATATTTACAATATGTACAATTATTTAGTTGCAGTATTGGTACTGCAATTGTCAGTGTATGCTAAATGCAGTATATATGTTAGGTGAAATGCTAAATGGTGATAGCTATCCGTAGATTGTACTTTAGAGAGATTATATGGTTGTAAACTATGGTTAAACTATAAAATTTTAGGCTAACTACTTATCTGATTGTCTTCCGTACAACAGGTACTCGCAGTTTTCGTGCTCACTGGAACTCACTTTGCGGTAGACTGGGGTGGTTATCTTAACGACTGGTTTTTCCCTGCTATCTCCCCCCTGCTCCTACGTGCTGTGGGGAGTGATAGCGATGTGTTTATGTGAGGTGTTGCCAACCTAGATAAGATGTATGTTATTGAATGAGGTGGGTCTACAATTATTAAAGACCGTGGATTAGCCCTCGCCACGCGTGGAGCATAACCCATTCGAACTAAGCGTTGACGGTCTTATGAGGACGTCCCGGCACCTTTAATACTGCCGCAAATACGGGCCTTGGTTTATTGCAGAAGAAAAGTACATCGTACACCTGATCCAGATAACATTTACCTATTAATAACCCCCTAATTTCCCCTCTTTTTTATCTAGCTTGGCTGTGTAGCTAAATTGTGTTTTGTTTCCGACAGGGTGTGTTTTTTAGTAGCGTGAAGAGGGGTGAGCTCTCCATGAACGTGTGTTCATTTAGATTTTTGGGATTGTTTCGTTTGGCTAGGTGTATCTCGATTGCTTCCTTTATGTCAAGAGCTCTGCCTTTCGATTCGTGATGGATTATTGTAAGGTCTGACTCTATGTTGGTAAAGCTGTGCCCTGCGTCACACATATGTTCGCACACGGCTGAATGTGTTCCGTATCTTATCGCATTCCTATGTTCATTATAACGTGTGTCTACTCGCCTTCCACTCTGCCCGATGTAATTAGCTTGACAATCGGTGTCTTGGCACGTTATAGAATATACCCCTGACCTTGAATACGGGTCACGTTTATTTAGATTACTATTTAGGAGGTGCCTAGCGGTTGTGTTTTTCGTCGTGAAAGCTATCTTTATGCCTTGATTTTTGAATAGGTTAGTGATTTTATATGTATTCGCATTCACATAGTTGAAACGCGCAAATTTTTTCTCATTACTGTCCGGTTTGGGAATCGTTTTATCTTTATTTTTATGTTTGGCTATAATTTGATTTATTTTGCTTGGCGAGAAGTTGTTTTCCTCTGCTATTTGCATAATAGTTCTTATTTCCTTATTATAGTTGTCTTTTGACATGGGTATGTTTAAAGCTCTGTGCACCATTGAATTGAAACCCGCTAATTTGTGCGTACTGGGGTGGTTAGACTGATTGTCGATTGCATGCGAGGTTTGTGTTGCTTTCCGGAATATGGAATATGAAAGGTCGTTGTCTTTACGTTCAATGGTTATATCGAGATAATTTATTTTCCGGTCTATTTCGGATTCCTTAGTGAATTTGATAGAGTGGTGAAGGCTATTAATGGATTGGAGATATGTTTCTTCGCTTGTTAGTTCAGTATCGTAGATGCAAATTACATCATCTACGTATCTTTTCCATATTACTATTCCCTTTGTTGAAGTCTTTTCTAAGAACGCATTTTCTAGTGCATTGATGAAGATGTCAGCGATTAACCCACTTAGTGGCGATCCCATTGCTAGGCCTTCTCTCTGTGTGTATATTTTATTGTCGAATTGAAACACGTTTTGGGTGAGAACGACCCTCAGTAATCTCACAATCTCTTCAATTTCTTTTACCGAATTGTTGGATTTTAAGTTGTTTTCGATAGTGTTGATTGCTTCAATAATCGGAATATTGGTGTACATGTTAGTTACGTCGAAGGATACAAGCCTGAAGCTAGGTTTCATTTGTAGGGTGTTCAATGCTGTTACTAGTTCTGTTGTGTTCTTTACAGAGTTGTTTTTGTCGTTGGAAAGACGGCATTTTAAGATTTTTAGTAACTCTTTGCTGATTTTGTAATTAGGGGCATTCCTACAATTGACTATTGGTCTCATTGGGCATTCCTTTTTGTGTATTTTTGGTTGTCCCCTCAATAACGGTATTTTCGGGTTCATGTTTATTAGTTTTGATTTTTCGGCTTTGGTCAGTATGTATTCTGTTTCTTTTAGCGCACTTTTTATTTGTTTTTGGAATTTGTTGGTGGGGTCTTTTGTTAATTCCTTGATTTCGTTGTTGTTTAGGAATTCGACTGTTTTTTTCAATGTATTCTGTTTTGTTCAAAATTACTGTAGTGTTTCCCTTATCTGCTTTTGTGATGATTAAGTCATGTTCTTTTATTTTTTGTTTCAACGACTTTATTTCTTTGAGTTGTTTGTTGTTTTGAATGTTATTGCTATCGCCCTCTCGTTTAAGGATTTTTTTGGCTTCGTTGGTGGCGAGATTTTTGGTTAATTCCCTGTCTTCTGCTGGGATCTTGTGACTGGCTATCTCAATATCTGTGATTAACTGTTTTATATTGTGGTTCGTGTGTGCGTCTGTGCAGTTGTATTTCAAACCTTTGTCTAACATATTCATTTCACCTTGAGAAAAGGTTACGTTCGTTCTGTTGTTTACTCTGCTGTGGAAATTGAATTCATTGTTATTCGTGTGTTGTTCGTTAGATTGATGGTTCTGTGTTTCTCCTAGTTTTCTTAATTTATTTTCTAGCGTTTCATGCTTCCTCGTTGCTCTGATTTTGATGGTGTCGTGTAGGTGCTCGGTGAAGCTGTCCCATTGGGCTGCGTGCCAGAAATTACTTAGTTGCAATTGAATGTCGTACAATTGTTGGTTAATTTTTTTGCTTTCTTATGTATGCAAATCTTAATTCGTTTTTTATCCAAAGCGCTTTGGCTTGTTTGGTTGAAATGATCGAGGCTGGTGTGTTCGGTACGGTTTTAATTGGTACGTATTTAGGGCTGAGGTTTAGTTCTATACATTTTTTGTTGATCCAAATTGACTTGTCTAAATTCATGAGTTTAAGCCTGAGTGATTTGAATTTCTTGGCTTCACGATTTGCCTGACTAGCCGTGAACATTGTGGTGTTTGAAGCCATATTTTCAGTGTTGCCTTAGTAAACAAGAGTTTAGTGCTTTTCAGTCGGTCAACACGAATGTACCCAAAAGAGATGGGTTATGCCCTAATCCTGAAATAAATTACATGAGATTAATAAAACACTAGGATGACCAGTTTCGATCGTCGAGCGATCATCATCAGATCCATTACACTTACGCTACAAAATCTATGTTTGAAACACAGGTGAAAATATTTACAATATGCACAATTATTTAGTTGCAGTATTGGTACTGCAACTGTCAGTGTATGCTAAATGCAGTATATATGTTAGGTGAAATGCTAAATGGTGATAGCTATCCGTAGATTGTACTTTAGAGAGATTATATGGTTGTAAACTATGGTTAAACTATAAAATTTTAGGCTAACTACTTATCTGATTGTCTTCCGTACAACAGGTACTCGCAGTTTTCGTGCTCACTGGAACTCACTTTGCGGTAGACTGCGGTGGTTATCTTAACGACTGGTTTTTCCTGCTTTCTCCCCCCTGCTCCTACGTGCTGTGGGGAGTGATAGCGATGTGTTTATGTGAGGTGTTGCCAACCTAGATAAGATGTATGTTATTGAATGAGGTGGGTCTACAATTATTAAAGACCGTGGATTAGCCCTCGCCACGCGTGGAGCATAACCCATTCGAACTAAGCGTTGACGGTCTTATGAGGACGTCCCGGCACCTTTAATACTGCCGCGAATATGGGCCTTGGTTTATTGCAGAAGAAAAGTACCCCTCTTCACGCTACTAAAAAACACACCCTGTCGGAAACAAAACACAATTTAGCGACACAGCCAAGCTAGATAAAAAAGGGGGGAAATTAGGGGGTTATTAATAGGTAAATGTTATCTGGATCAGGTGTACGATGTACTTTTCTTCTGCAATAAACCAAGGCCCATATTCGCGGCAGTATTAAAGGTGCCGGGACGTCCTCATAAGACCGTCAACGCTTAGTTCGAATGGGTTATGCTCCACGCGTGGCGAGGGCTAATCCACGGTCTTTAATAATTGTAGACCCACCTCATTCAATAACATACATCTTATCTAGGTTGGCAACACCTCACATAAACACATCGCTATCACTCCCCACAGCACGTAGGAGCAGGGGGGAGAAAGCAGGGAAAAACCAGTCGTTAAGATAACCACCGCAGTCTACCGCAAAGTGAGTTCCAGTGAGCACGAAAACTGCGAGTACCTGTTGTACGGAAGACAATCAGATAAGTAGTTAGCCTAAAATTTTATAGTTTAACCATAGTTTACAACCATATAATCTCTCTAAAGTACAATCTACGGATAGCTATCACCATTTAGCATTTCACCTAACATATATACTGCATTTAGCATACACTGACAGTTGCAGTACCAATACTGCAACTAAATAATTGTACATATTGTAAATATTTTCACCTGTATTTCAAACATAGATTTTGTAGCCTAAGTGTAATGGATCTGATGATGATCGCTTGACGATCGAAACTGGTCATCCTAGTGTTTTATTAATCTCATGAAATTTATTTCAGGATTAGGGCATAACCAATCTCTTTTGGGTACATTCGTGTTGACCGACTGAAAAGCACTAAACTCTTGTTTACTAAGGCAACACTGAAAATATGGCTTCAAACACCACAAATTACATTTACTCAAATCACATTCTGGTAAAAAAAGATCATGACTACTATAAACTGCTACCACTCTTCCACCACTTTGCTAACACTTTTCTACCATTTGACTCTCACTTTTGCTCTTACTTTAAACTGCACATACTACAAACTATCATTTTTTATTATCGAGTTAACTTTACTAGAGATTAGTTTATGCTTAACAGTTGACATGGACGTATCAACGACCAGCTATGGTAAGCCATGTGCTTACTATAAAGGATATGCATATATTGTAAAAAGAACTAATAAAAATGGAACTGTTATTTGGTGCTGTTCGAAACAACGATCTAAAAAGTGTGGAGGAATGATTAAAACAAAAGGCTCCAACATACTTATTTCAATCGATCATCATTGTAAATCTCAAAATAATACTCATTTAAATGGACAAAATAACCAAGGTAACAAAGCAAGACCAAGAAAAAAATAGTGTGGCTCAAGATAGTACTCTGTTTGTCAAAGAGCATTTATTATCTCCTGAAAAAGACATGTTAGGACAGTCGTTAACGTCTAAGAAACCTCTAACACTATCAAAGACAACACAAACTATGCCAAAGGTTTTTGCATTGCAAGATGAACAAAAAGGATTAGATAGTAATAGTGATGATGATTATATTGATGATAATTATATTGATGATGATAACCATGATGATGATGATGATGATGATTATGATGATGATGATGATGATGATGATGATGATGATGATGATGATGATGATGATGATAATGGTTTACACCCAAAAAAATCATTTGTTAAATTTGTTTACTGGAACAATCCCAATAGGCTAATCCAGCGGCTTCAGTACTTGCATACCTGTAAACAGGCTGGTCATACTAAATATGAGGAAGAACCTTTGGGTATAGAAAATGAGCTTCGTGATGCTAAAATTATAGTGTAATGAATCCATGTAACCGCTTAAACTATTTCTTATCAATACATGTAATATTTTCTACCACTTTGCTACCACTTTGCTACCACTTTTCTAGTTTGCTACCACTTTTCTACCACTTTGCTACCAAAGTTCATCGATGTATTCCGGGCTTAAGGGCCGTGTTCCAGGGGCTTGTGACGGTCCCGACGTTTCGCCGAAAACTGTGTCCGGCATTTTCCAGGGTTCCTCTGACTTCGACAGCAGCGAAGCACTCAGTGGAATGGAGTGGCAGATCGTTTCACCCCATTATATATAGGTGCATGCTGCGGAACGCTGCTCGCTATTGGTACGCCGTGGTGGGGGGGCAGTCGCTGATTGGCTGTTGACCGGCCAATGGTTGAAGCGTATTGGAGCCCGGCGTTAGCCGACCTGTCTTAGCGGAGACTGGCAACTGATCTCCCGTTGCATATACTGGTTCGTCGCGGCCACCGTGTCCTCTAGTTTTCAGTGTATTCAGCAGTGGAAACCAGGCTTTGCTGACCCGTTCAGATTCCTCCTTACGGTTGAAGCTGTTGGTATGCTTCAGGATTTCAATGGCTTCCCTTTGTAGCCGGGCGTGGTAGGACACTGTAGTGGACAGTACTTCGGTGTTGCTGTACTGTATATCGTGGCCTGCTTGCAGTGCGTGTTCGGCGACTGACGACTTTTCCGTTTGTCCCAGCCGGCAGTGTCGGTTATGCTCCTTCAATCGGGTGGCGATGCTGCGTTTCGTAGTTCCAATATATACTTGACCGCAGCTGCACGGGATCTTGTAGACACCAGCAGTGGAGAGAGGATGGCGCTTGTCTTTAGCCGATCTCAGCATTTCCTTGATCTTCTTCGTAGGCCTATATATGGTTTTGACTCCATGGGACTCCAGTAGCCTCCCTATTCTATCAGTTACCCTACTGATGTACGGCAGAAAAGCCTTAGCTGCCGGCCGCTCTTCATTTTCCCTGTTAGTTGGACGCCTGGAATGGAGTGCACGCTGTACGTCTTTGTGGCTGAACCCGTTGGCGCGCAGGGCCATGTCGAGGTGATTGAGCTCTTCGTTCAAGTGCTGTGGTTCACATATTCTCCTCGCACGTTCAGCCAGCGTCTTTATGACTCCGTATTTTTGTCGCGACAAAAACATTTGGGTGGCCGCGATTACGTTTCCGTCAAGATAGCGGTGATATAAAACATGACACTGAGGTGCCCTTTGCTAGTGCTACCTCTGTACCAAATTTCGGTCATTCGGTTCCACCGTGTTCGAATTAATAGGGGGAATCAATTTTGACATAAAGATGGCCGCCATCCGCAAACTATTAGGCTAATGACCTATTAGATTGGTCAAAGGATGCTCCCTCCATAAAGGTATGTTGTTGCAAAGTTTGGTAGAGATCGGATGGTTATGTTAGTCGTAATTTGATTTAAGCTTTAAACATTTGTGTGGCCGCCAATACGTTTCTGTCAATATGGCGGCGATATTAATCATGACACTGAGATGCCCTTTGCTAGTGCAATCTCTGTACCAAATTTCGTTCCATTCGGTTTCACCGTGTTTGAATTAATAGGAGGAATCGATTCTGACACAAAGATGGCCACCATCCGCAAACTATTAGGCGAATGACCTATTAGATTGGTCAAAGGATGCTACCTCCATAAAGGTATGTAGTTGCAAAATTTGGTAGAGATCGGATCATTAGGTAAATCGTAATTTGATTTAAGCTTTGAACATTAGTGTGGCCGCCATTGCGTTTCAGTCAAGATGGCGGCGATATAAAACATGACACTGAGGTGCCCTTTGCTAGTGCTACCTCTGTACCAAATTTCGTTCCATTCGGTTCCACCGTGTTCGAATTAATAGGGGGAATCAATTTTGACATAAAGATGGCCGCCATCCGCAAACTCTTAGGCGAATGACCTATTAGATTGGTCAAAGGATTCTCCCTCCATAAAGGTATGTAGTTGCAAAATTTGGTAGAGATCGGATGATTAGGTTAATCGCAATTTGATTTAAGCTTTGAACATTCGTGTGGCCGCCATTACGTTTCAGTCAAGATGGCGGCGATATAAAACATGACACTGAGGTGCCCTTTGCTAGTGCTACCTCTGTACCAAATTTCGTTCCGTTCGGTTCCACCGTGTTCGAATTAATAGGGGGAATCAATTTTGACATAAAGATGGCCGCCATCCGCAAACTACTAGGCTAATAACCAATTAGATTGGTCAAAGGATGCTCCCTCAATAAAGGTATGTTGTTGCAAAGTTTGGTAGAGATCGGATGGTTATGTTAGTCGTAATTTAACTTAAGCTTTGAACATTTGTGTGGCCGCCATTACGTTTCTGTCAATATGGCGGCGATATAAAGCATGCCACTGAGATGCCCTTTGCTAGTGCTACCTCTGTACCAAATTTCGTTCCATTCGGTTTCACCGTGTTTGAATTGATAGGGGGAATCGATTTGCACACATACTTGGCCACCATCTGCAAACTATTGGGCTGATGATCTAGCAGTTTGGTCAGAATATGCTTCCCGCATAAAGATTTGTTGTTGCAAAATTTGGTAGAGACTAGATTATTAGGTTGGTTGTAATTACATTTTAGCCTTTAACATTTGGGTGGCCGCGATTATGTTTCCGTCAAGATGGCGGTGATATAAAATATGACACTGAGGTGGCCTTTTCTAGTGCTACCTCTGTACCAAATTTCGTTCCATTCGTTTTCACCGTGTTCAAATTAATAGGGGGAATCGATTTTCACACAAAGATGGCCGCCATCCGCAAACTCTTAGGCGAATGACCTATTAGATTGGTCAAAGGATGCTCCCTCCATAAAGGTATGTAGTTGCAAAATTTGGTAGAGATCGGATGATTAGGTTAATCGCAATTTGATTTAAGCTTTGAACATTCGTGTGGCCGCCATTACGTTTCAGTCAAGATGGCGGCGATATAAAACATGACACTCAGGTGCCCTTTCCTAGTGCTACCTCTGTACCAAATTTCGTTCCATTCGGTTCCACCGTGTTCGAATTAATAGGGGGAATCAATTTTGACATAAAGATGGCCGCCATCCGCAAACTATTAGGCTAATGACCTACTCATTTGGTC
Source organism: Meconema thalassinum (assembly GCA_946902985.2). NCBI lineage: Eukaryota > Metazoa > Arthropoda > Insecta > Orthoptera > Tettigoniidae > Meconema > Meconema thalassinum. The sequence goes on from OX336388.2 coordinate 2,125,741,859, forward strand.
AAAGGATGCTTCCTCTATAAGGGTATGTTGTTGCAAAATTTAGTAGAGATCGGATGATTAGGTTAATCGTAATTTGATGTAAGCTTTTAACATTTGTGTGGCCGCCATCACGTTTCCGTCAAGATGGCGGCGATATAAAATATGACACTGAGGTGCCTTTTGTTAGTACTACCTCTGTACCAAATTTCGTTCCATTCGGTTGCACCGTGTTCAAATTAATAGGGGGAATCGATTTTCACACAAAGATGGCCGCCATCCGCAAACTATTACGCTGATGACCTATTGGTTTGGTCAAAGGATGCTCCCCCCATAAAGGTATGTTGTTGCAAAATTTGGTAGAGATCGGATGATTAGGTTAGTCGTAATTTGATTTAAGCTTTGAACATTTGTGTGGCCGCCATTACGTTTCCGTTAAGATGGCGGCGATATAAAACATGACACTGAGGTGCCTTTTGTTAGTACTACCTCTGTACCAAATTTCGTTCCATTCGGTTGCACCGTGTTCAAATTAATAGGGGGAATCGATTTTCACACAAAGATGGCCGCCATCCGCAAACTATTACGCTGATGACCTATTGGTTTGGTCAAAGGATGCTCCCCCCATAAAGGTATGTTGTTGCAAAATTTGGTAGAGATCGGATGATTAGGTTAGTCGTAATTTGATTTAAGCTTTGAACATTTGTGTGGCCGCCATTACGTTTCCGTCAAGATGGCGGCAATATAAAACATGGCACTGAGGTGTCCTTTGCATGTGCTACCTTTGTACCAAATTTCGTTCAATTCGCATTCACCGTGTTCGAATTGATAGGGGGGGACAGACATTCAGAGTACACACACTCACACACACACAGACACACACACACACACAGACTCACACATACACACACACACACACACAGACTCACACACACACATACACACACACAGACAGACACACTTTTTTCGCCCTGTGTTGATCTCATGTCTACTTTCATTTTTTGCAAAAATCGAAAGTTGGCTAAAAATAACCTCTAAATTGCCAGAATTTTTTCTAAATTCTGGTTAAAAGTAACCATTAAACTTAACAAAAAATTAACCATGATAATTATGGTTAAAGGTAACCATAAAAGCACTATTAAAAGAATTGCCAGAATTTTTTTCTAAATTCTGGTTGAAAGTAACCATTAAACTTAACAAAAAAATTAACCATGATAATTATGGTTAAAGGTAACCATAAAACAAAATCAAAAGTTATGGTTATTCTGTATCTAAAAATCAGTCGTAAAAAGTTATGGTTAACGTATCCATAAAATTACCAATGTTATTTTTAATAAAATATGGTTAAAAGTAACCATAAAAATGACTCTAATATATAAATGACAAAGTTATGCTTACCTCCACCTATAAAACGTAACACAAATTTATCCTACAGACACCTAAAATGAGAACATTCAAATGGAAAAGTTGGTCCGGTCAGACCAGACCACCTTTTCCAATTCTAAAAGGAACCAGTGACTTTTTAAAAAATTATGGATAAAATTACAGTTAACAAAATTTTTGCAAAACTCCGACATTTCGGAGAAACCCCCAGGGGTGTTTCGAAGCCAGCGCTGGTTTTTAATTTCTCTTCGTTGTTACCCCTGGGGATTTTTTCTTTGTTCTTTGTTCTCCTTCTCTCTCTCCTTGAGTGGCCACTCTTTTTTACTTTGCATCTCTCAGGCTCCCTTATGTGCCTGAAGAGCATTTGCTCTATAGTCCTCTCCTCTCCTCTCTCCATTAATGACTCAGTTATTTTTTGAAAGGATTGAGTGGGATTCGAACCATAGAAGCAGGGCGCCTCCGCTTCTAAGTGAACAAGTCTCAACAAACCAGACACTTTAACCTCCTGAGCTACGAGGAAAGCGAATAATAAGCGCGTTTGCGGCCTTATGAGCTACAATCTGCACTGATGTGGTGCAATTGCTTACGACAAGTACAGTGGGAAGAGCTTTTATTGTTTGCTAATAGATTGCGCTACACATACATACTACGTAGTTTCTTGCTTTGCTACTAGCACTTCCGGTGTAACAAGACTAACAGCTGGGTTCTAAGTAATATTTAATTTAGCACATCACTTCCATGCGAGCGAGCGGACGGTACTGAGAGAGTGATAGCAAGGTTATCTTATCGACTATGAGTGTATCAAGGCTAACGGAGTTTCCTGGTCAAGTTCACTGATAACTTATTTTTAACTTTTTCCTTCTTCTTCCGCACTGTGGTCAGCCGAAACTATTAGTTTCTCCACTTGTTCTTCTAATTCCTCTAAGGCATTACCAATATTCATGAAAGCACTGTCATTACTAACGCGTTTTAAGATTGTCAGTTGCAAATTTTGCAGCTTGCGGTAGTAATGGAAGACTATCTTTTTAATACACTCAGGCTCCTTATTTACTTTGGTGGGTGTATTTGAAACACAATCCCCTTTTAAAATATTTGTCAGGCTGCAAGGCATAATATTATATTCGGGTTCCATATTTATTAACTGCTTTTTTTTATCTTTAAATAAGAAAATACTGCAAACTTAATTGTCCTTTCAAATTCAACAAATTTAAACTAACTCTTTTTTATTCTTAGTTTTTAAGTTCAATTGAACTTAAAAACTAAACTCTTACTAATTTATTAAAATGAATAACAACTACTTTCATATTTAAAAGTTTTCAGTAACTATTCCATGCTTAGCATCATAGGTTAAATTCTTTTTACCGTACATAATTACATAAGCAAGCGTATTTTCAGGTATATTGGCATTAAATGTTGCTACCAATTTCATACTGGTTTTCTGAGGTGTCACTACATTTCTACGCCGACTTATATTGATAACATAAATAGGATAAGAAGCAATGAACTCTGTGGGGGTTATAACAACATCATACTTCAGCTCAGTTATACGCTTAAAGTCCCTAAAAGCATAATAGGCATTTAGATAAGTATTAGGAGGATTGATATTCCACATTTCTTCCGGAAACATTTCGTTTCTTCCGTTTTTCATGTAAATATTTTGAAGCTGAACATGATCAAATTTGGAACTATTTATATCTTGGTTACCTTTTCTATTAGTTTGAAACACAACAAAAATAAAATATGGCAGATCAAACTCCATTGAATTGTAGTAATTAGTAATATCTATTTCAAAATTCCTTTTCCCACTTAGGCCTGAAATTTCTTGAGTTTGAAGGTCAAAGAATGATATAGGTATTCGTGGTTCTTGCAGTATTTTTTCTCTCAGTTCAAGCTCATAATTTGGTTCGTATTTAACAACAGGAATTTTTATCTCCATTGACTTTAAGGTAACTTTTCCTTCCTCCGGGAGAGTTCCAGGTGCATTGCCCCCATCGGGATTCTTAGTCCACCATCTATACAAAGCATCGTTCGCATTTTGACTCCATGTAAATGTAACAGTTAAATCTCCTTCCCACATAATCTCTTTAAAATCCTTAAAAAAGCCACCAAGAAGACTTAAAGGGTACCTTAACTCATTTGATTTTTTCTGCAATTTACCATTATTAAGAAAATTACCTGAATATATCATTTTATCACTATAAGAGGCTGTTAAATTAAACAGAACCGTTGAAGATATATTTGGATGGTCAATTCGATAGATAGTGTGTCCTCGTTTTTTCACGGTTACAGTGCTCCAAAATTGAGTGGGGTAATTGTCAATTAGCTTTACATTTGACTTTCCTTCATAGTTAGTGTAATCAGTTCCATCAGCATGAGTTACATCGAAAGTAATATACAGGTGCGCATTATTATCAATCCAACCATCACCAACTTTAATATCTATTTCCACGTCCTTGTTTGGCAAATTTAAATTGTTTTTAGTCTTTTCATTTACAGGAAAAGACTGCCACTGGTAACTTTCTACTTTGTTCTTTTATTATAAGAAAAATAATAGAAAATTAAATGAAGAGGAAATAATTAACTCATCTCTAAAATTACAGTAACTTTTGCGCCGTTGAAATCTATTACTTCGTCATTCTCATTGGTCACAGTAATTTTTAAATTCTGAATTTTATCGAAAACTGGGCAAAATACAGGATAATTCGGCTCATAAATTATTGGAGCACTAAATTCTAGGGCGGGTTTAAATGATGCAATAATATTCGTTTCACGGTGAAAATGCTCATAGTCTTTTACAAACATTCCATCCGCTAAATTGAAATGAACGCGGATATTTTCGAACGGAATTATTTTAGGTAAGTTCCGAGCAAGTGTTTTGGTTTTTGGTTCTACAATTTGATTATTAAAACCTAAAACTGAACCAATACTTTCTTCTTGGTCAAAATATATTTTATAATCACTAATTATTTCCAATCTGTTTAGAATTTTATTTTGTTCAATACTAATCTTAGGTTCTTGACTTTGAATAGCTTTTTGTAAATTTTCTACATTATATTGACCTGGTGGAATAAACATTTCAGTTATCGTACCTGATACTTTTTCATAGTGTACTTTATTGTTTTGTGTTGTAATATTTGGTGTTAGGAAGGTTGAGTAAAACCCTATTAATCCAACTTTTCTAAATTCATCTCGCAATGGAACATTTAACCTTTTCTCTAAAACCGAAGTTTTACCACTTAGTTCAAAAATTCTCTTCATTTATTAATTCATTCATTAATTAATAAAATAAACGAAAATGAGTAAACAAAATGTTGTAGATTGGGACCCACAAGTAAGACTTGTAGAAAACAAGTAAAGAACAAACATGGCAAATTATTACTGAATTCCATTCGTTGTGCTACAATAGGCCCCAGTAATTGTGGTAAAACAACCTTAATGATTGACAATTATATTTTGGCACCTGGATGGATAAACTGGGAAAAAATAAACAACCTTTACATCTTCTCTAAAAGTTTAGATCAATCTAAGTATCAACAGTTTATGGAAAAATGTAATAAAATCGAAGAGAAGTTAGGAAAGTCCATTGCACAATTTATTCATGACGATGAAAGCATAATGCCCCTGGATAAATGTGAAGATAGGTCAGTTGTAATTTTCGACGATTTCATACTGGAAAACCAAGACATAGTTCGAGAATATTTTACACGAGGAAGACATAAAGGGATTGACTGTTTTTACTTAGCTCAAACGTATTCAAAAATACCAAAACAATTAGTTCGTGATAACTTAAATTTCTTAAACATATTTAGGCAAGATAATACCAATTTAAATCATATTTATCAAGAATTTGTTGGTGGTGATATGAAATTTGAAGACTTTAAGAATATTTGCAGCAAATGTTGGAATGAGGAGTTTGGTTTTATTACTATTGATATGAATCGCAAAGCTAACGATGGTAAATATAGGAATAAAATTAAAACGTTTATAAATGTTGGGTAACTACTCCAGGGGTATTGGCAGGTTTTGGGTTGAGTATTCTAACACCAACATCGTTAACGTACAACGTCAGCGTCAACGTACAACGTTAACGTACAGCGTTAACGTACAGCGTACAACGTTAGCGTTAACGTTCAGCGTTAACGTCAGCGTACAACGTACAGCGTCAATGTCAGCGTCAACGTACTGCGTACAACGTACAGCGTCAATGTCAGCGTCAAATGTCAAACGTCAATGTTAGCATCAAACGTCATTATTTTAAATTTCACCTATAATAAAGATGTTTGCGAAATACGATCATAAGGTAGTTCAACAAGCAAGAAGGAATAGGAAGAAATTTGAAGAATTAAAAGACGAATTTCGAATATGGAAGAAGCAGCCTATAACGGAATACGAGAAGTATAAAAAAGAAGATCAACCTGTTATCGATGCTGTTAATGTTTTAGGCAACAAGTTAAATGACATCGGTGAAAATGTTATTAAAGCTATAGAAGAAAATAGAGAAGTGGAGAAGCAGTTAATTCCTTACAAAATTGACTATAAAGAAGACTTTCCTTCAGATTCCAAAGGTTCCTATTTCTTGGATGAATATGATGTCACTGATGAGCAATAAGAAGCTTTAAAATCGGCAAGAAAGGTCAGAAAGAATTTAGAGTCGCAACTTCAGAAAGAAAAGGGGAGGAGTTTATTTCAAGAGGCCGATGAAGAGTATGATAAAAGTGAAGAAAATGTTAAGAGGAAAGGCATAACTGATTATTCTACGGTCCACTTAGGGGTAATAATTTCAAAATATTTACCTGGAATTAGTGACCCTAAATTTGGAATAAGGTATGATAAGAACTATCAGGGTTATTATATAGGTGACTCAAAAGTTGAATTCAGTAATGACGATATTATAATTAAGGGTAAGAATTTTAAAGCTACAAAGGGTTTAATGCTATTTTTAACCTTAAATGATATACCTAACGATGATGAGTATACAGACGAAGACCGCAGCACATATGAGACTATTTTAAAAATTACAAATGCTATGTATCAAAACAATGACCCAAATAGCACTAAACCTAAAAGTAGTGTTGGCAAAAAATATAATACGTTAATAAAGGACATATGGCTTTCAGAAAAAGTTAGTAGAAAAGAAAGAGCTGCATCTCTAACCACTCCTCCTAAATCAGGATTTGGTTTTGTAAAAAAATATTCAAAAGCACCGATTGAATATGTGTGGCTGGATGATGTAAGGGAATTAATAGACAGATTAATGGTAATTCATGGCGAAGAAAATGCTGGAAACAACGTCTATCACAATGAAAAGGTTGGAATAACGAAGATGCTTACGAGTAAGTTTAATGACTTCATTGTTAATAATCCTAAAGGTATTCCATATCTAATTAGGTTTTTAAATAACATTCCCCATACATTCTGGGAATCTGAAAAACATGGAAAAGGATTAGTTAATTGGATGATTAATAAAATAGGTGAAAATAATATTGACTTAACACTCCCGGGATATAAATTTTGTGGTCCTGGTAATCCATTAGACAAGCAACTAGCCGAAGGTGTTCAGGGTTCCAACCCATTAGACGAAGCATGTAAATTACATGATATAGCATACCGCGACCATACAAAATTAGAGCACAGACATCAAGCAGATAAAGAATTACAAAAGGCTGAAAAAGAGAGAATATTCAGTAAAGATGCTAACTTGAGTGAGAGACTAGCAGCTACAGCCGTTACTGGAATAATGTATGGAAAAAGAAAAATGGGAATGGGGTTAGATGAAAATGGTTGGGGCGTCTGAGTATAAATTTGTAAAATTTTTGTTTATAATTTTTTTCATTAAATAAATGAAAGGATTTAGTATTGATTTCAACGTTTCCCAAAAAGGGAAACTAAAACCCAAAGCTATTAAAATAAAACTCTCCAACGAAGATCTGAAAAAGCATGACTATCTAGATGAGTACTTGACAGATACACAAAAGAAGCAGAAAGCAAGAAAAATTCAAAAAGGTGGTAGCTTACTTATAAGTTTGTCCATTCCAATTGTAAAGAAAATATTCGAATATCTCAGTAGGAAGAAAGAAGGTTCTGGAATTAATGAACACCAAGGAGGATTTTTGCCATTAATATTAGCTGCATTGGGTGCCATTGGTTCGCTGGCAGGTGGCGCTGCAGCCATTACAAGCGCTGTTCATAAAAAGCAAAAAGAAGATGCGGAATTGGCTGAACAAATTAGACATAATCTGGTGATCGAAAAAAAGACTGGACAAGGTTGTTTGGGAATAACTAAAATTTAAAAAAAAAAGAGAAATTTCATCGATATTGAGTGATATACTTTCCAACTATAAGCACCCTTTAAGTAATGTCGATATACTTAAAATAATACAGGAAATGAACATAAAGCATTTTCGAAATGTTTTTATGATTGATGAATTGCCTACAAAACCTAATGATTGTGAATCAGGAATTGTAAACTTGGATACGTCGGATCATGCAGGTACTCATTGGATTTGTTACTTTAAAAAGGGTGACAAAAAATTCGTCTTTGACTCACTTGGTGGAGATGTTCCTGAAAAACTAGTAAATTATTTGGGAGCTAGCAACCTATTTTATAACGCCGAAAGAATTCAAATGTTTGATGAATATATATGTGGTCATTTATGTGTCCTTGTTTTAAAGTTGTTTTCGAATTTGGGTTCCCCTAAACCCGCTCATTTTAACGAAATTATAGATTTAATAAATGGACATATTTGGAAATAAAATTATAAACGGAGAGAGTAGTTCATTAAATATTAAAGCTATCACAAAGGATGATTTAGAAAAACGATTTTCAAGGCTAGTTACGGCTCTAAATAAACGCCTTAGTGAGCTTTTTTTTTTTTTCAAAAACATGGATTGATTTTCAGGGAAAGAGGATAGCGAATATTGAAGATCCAATCAACAATAAAGATGTCGTTAATAAGCAATATCTCTTAGAAAAGCTCAAACCACTTACTACTGAAGGGGACTACTTCACGAAAGAAGAAATAGAAAAATTATTTTCGGTATATGCCACTACCAGGGGCGGTTCGAGTGGGGGGGTTGGGGGGGTGTCTCACCCCCCCTCAGGTATTCTCTCAGTCGGCAAATACGACATCAGTCGGCAGTCGGCAAATCCTGAAGAAGTCGTAACATTTCCCAAAACAGCATTTAAAAAAGCAAAACGGGGCATGGCTATATACGATTTGGTCCGATTTCTTAAAAATAATATTTATTATACTGACAGTCGGCATTTTTACCGACAGTCGACACAAACGGACGCAGCAATAATTTCGTGCAGCCAGGCAATAGTCCTGGCAATAGTGCGGCAAGAGGAAGAGTCGGCAAAATAACCATTTTAAAAGTTTCACTTCCAGTCCTTGGTGCACCGGCTGTCACTTGCCATTTCGTTTCTGTATATGGAAACTGAAGAAAGAATGGCAGATGAGCAATATGGGACCAAGGACAAGGAATGAACTCATCGGCACGTTCCTGGGAGGGAGTAATATCCCGCGATCATTATGCAGAGCGACTCAGCTTCACAGCGAAGCGAGCCCAGCATCTGTGCCATGTGGCTAGACAAAAGGTGTTGGTGAGCGCATTGATAACTTCAGGTCAAGCCAACTCATTGTGATGTTGTCGGAGGAATATTATGATCTGCTACCGCTTGTCTCGGCGTGTCCTCGCAGATCCGTGCTATTGTGACAAAATTGACAGATTTATGGTTCCTAGGTTCCTCAAGGGGTGGAGCGCTCACTATGATCAGTGCAGTGGTCACTGAGAATGACCGAAAGCAGTCGTTCCTGAACCAGCAACTTTTACAGTGATAACTAGGTGCAAATACAGTGGCAGTGGGACGTGTGTTTTCGCCGGCACGGAGCATCGCGTACCCATGAAACGTACGTAATAATAATACAATAAATACATTGTGGTGTTTGAAGCCATATTTTCAGTGTTGCCTTAGTAAACAAGAGTTTAGTGCTTTTCAGTCGGTCAACACGAATGTACCCAAAAGAGATGGGTTATACCCTAATCCTGAAATAAATTACATGAGATTAATAAAACACTAGGATGACCAGTTTCGATCGTCAAGCGATCATCATCAGATCAATTACACTTAGGCTACAAAATCCATGTTTGAAATACAGGTGAAAATATTTACAATATGTACAATTATTTAGTTGCAGTATTGGTACTGCAACTGTCAGTGTATGCTAAATGCAGTATATATGTTAGGTGAAATGCTAAATGGTGATAGCTATCCGGAGATTGTACTTTAGAGAGATTATATGGTTGTAAACTATGGTTAAACTATAAAATTTTAGGCTAACTACTTATCTGATTGTCTTCCGTACTACAGCTACTCGCAGTTTTCGTGCTCACTGGAACTCACTGTGCGGTCGACTGCGGTGGTTATCTTAACGACTGGTTTTTCCTGCCTTCTCCCCCCCCCCCCCCCCCTCTTGCCCCTACGTGCTGTGGGGAGTGATCGCGATGTGTTTATGTGAGGTGTTGCCAACCTAGATAAGATGTATGTTATTGAATGAGGTGGGTCTACAACTATTAAAGACCGTGGATTAGCCCTCGCCACGCGTGGAGCATAACCCATTCGAACTAAGCGTTGACGGTCTTATGAGGACGTCCCGGCACCTTTAATACTACCGCGAATATGGGCCTTGGTTTATTGTAGAAGAAAAGTACATCGTACACCTGATCCAGATAACATTTACCTATTAAAAAACCCCTATTTTCCCCCCTTTTTATCTAGCTTGGCTGTGTCGCTAAATTGTGTTTTGTTTCCAACAGGGTGTGTGTTTTTAGTAGCGTGAAGAGGGGTGTGCTCTCCATGAACGTGTGTTCATTTAGATTGTTGGGATTGTTTCGTTTGGCTAGGTGTATCTCGATTGCTTCCTTTAAATACATGCATATTTTCAGCCATGTTTATGTTTAATGGTGTTATCAAGAAAAAATGCCCTATAAATCCATAAAAGTCTACCTTTGTGGGGGGAGTTCTATTTTAAACCATCTTTTTTATTTGAATAAAACTTACAGAGTGTTTTAAGGGCCGGGTTCACCAACGCAGCGTTAACAGACCGTCAGTAAATGCGTTGTTAACTTTAACATCGGCATTAAGCTCGTTGGCGTTTCACCAGCACATTCGCCGATTGGCATTAGCAAACGAAGTGTTATGTTTAAGGGCTGTACAAAACTCATTGAAAGATGATGATTATGGCGGTATTTGTTTATTCTTTGGTGTAATCGAGCAGACTGTTTACTGAAAAGGCTTAAAAGTTACATGCTCCTTGGTTAAAAACAAACATGGCTGATGAGGAAAAGAGCAAGAAGGGCCGGGGACTGTGAAATATTCGTTAAATGAAAGAAAAATAATTATTATCCACCCTTATCTACTCGGTGGATGAGCATTGTGAAATCGTTGAAAATAAGAGGACTGATGCTGTAACGTTTAGGTAGTCTTTTATTAAATTAACTACATGTGCTACGCCGTAATGCATCACACGATATTAGACATAAATAAAGAATGGTACATAGGCGTAGGCTATCTTACTTATCAGATGGGAATTCCATGTTAGGTTCTGTCATCTGTAGAACATTCATCAACACAGAAGGTTTTGACAACCAAAATCTCATAATAAATTCTATTTCGTCGCATTCATTGAAGTAATTCCTTCGTTAATTATGTTAGTGGTCGAAGAAAATCTAGCATGTCTTCAAAAACATCGTCATCGTTGAGAATAAAGTGTAATGCACGACTATTCCAGCTTTCGCCGCACGCCATTTTGGATTTGATTGCAGCGTAAATCGACCGTCAAGTCGTTAATTCCATGTTGACAGAGCAATTAGTTTTGACGGCTTGTTAGGGAAGCTAATGGATTGTTAAGTTTGGTGAACCATAACATTTCGGTAATCGTCCGTCAACGGCCTTAATTGGTTTGTTAACATTTTAACGAACCATGGTGAACCCAGCCCTAAAACCCAGTGACAAGAAAACCGGGGAGGGGTGGAGGAGACAAGTCTAAGTAAGTTTGTCGATGGAACGAATATCCGGAAAAACACCCCTGCGACGCTCGACGTCTTCAAAGGGATGAAATTAATGCCCATCGGGTAGCTAAGGTACAATTAAAATCAAAATCTACCGTTGAGCCATCGTCTACCGTTGAGCCATCACCTACCGTTAAGCCATCGTCCATCGTTGAGCCATCGTCCACCGTTGCGCCATTTACCACCGTTGAGCCATCGCCCATCGTTAGCCATCGCCTACCGTTGAGCCATCGTGTACCGTTGAGCCATTGACCACCGTTGCTCATAGCGAACCGTTGAACCACCACTATTCCCCAACACTTCTGACGTTCGCAAGTTACGAGCAGCTGGAACTTCATCGGATGCTGGTTGTAGTGGTGACGGTCCTACACTGCATAGTAGCGAATTTTCGAGGATCGTGCTTTCTGGCCAAGTTTCTTAACGCATTTCAAAAGAGTTGAAGGTATTTTGAAAATAATAAAAGAAGACGCTATTCCGAACACAACTTTTTATGGTAGAAATGATAAGACTGCTTATTCAGAATCCATGATGAAAGCGGTCAGTTGCTTCAACGAGCATGAGAGGAGGAAAATAAAATGCGTGCAGACGCAGTACCCATTCAAGCGGGCGATTTACCTGTTAATCGCGATCCTGCAAAACGGAAAAGAATTATCACGGCAAACGAACGACTGTACCTGACTTCACTTGGGGCCTTCCAGCCAAAACTTTGTGTATTTCCAGCAAATCCAGACATACCAGAAAATAAGCAGCATCGATTTAATCCGGCCTGGTATACGGATTTTCCCATGTTGAAGTACAGCATTGAAAAAGACGCGGTGTTATGTTTTGCCTGTGGCTTATTTCCAAACGGACGAGGAAGGGCAACCGCAAGTGAAGAATGGTCGGACGCCGGAGTACGTCAGTGGCACAAATTGAAAAGTCGCGGAAAGAAGATAAAGGGAAAATTACAAGAACACTTCACTTCAGAAGCTCATCAAGCAGTTATGACAGATTTGTGCCACTTTATCAATGCAAAAGGCCACGTAGACGTTCTCCTTGATAAACATTTATGGACGATCGGAATTGAGGAATAACAAGAAAAGGAGTTCCACAAAAGCGTTATCCAGATACTTATTGACACTGCAAGAACCCTTTGTCGGCAAGGTTTGGCTTTCCGAGGTCACGAGGATGGAATCACTCAAGATAATGGAAACTTCACGCAAATTGTGAAGTTACTTTCACGGCATAGCCCGGTCATGAATAGGTGGTTGGAAGAAGTGAATACGCGGAAGCACAAGGTTACGTATATGAGCAAGGACTCTCAAAATGAATTCATCCGTCTACTTGGAGGGAAAACTCGTGAAATAATTGCAGAAGAGATCAAGAACGCCGGTATGTTCTCCGTTATAGCAGATACTACTCCCGATATGTCACATAAAGACCTCCTCGCGTTGAATATCCGATACGTTGTCGAAGAAGATGAAGAGCTCGTTCCTATGCAGCGTCTTTTAAAAATAGACGCTGTTTTAACAACAACAAAAAAGGACTGGAGAGGAGTTGGCTGAAAAATTATTTTCAATTTTAAATTCAGAAGGACTTTTACTTCCACTCGATAAACTAGCGTTTCAATCGTACGACTTTGCTAGTAACATGTCTGGCATATACAACGGCACTCAGAAAAAGCTATCAGAGAAGTGCAAAATATATATTCCGTACGTTCCATGCCAAGCTCACAGGTTAAACATTTTCGTAGAGACAGCTTGTAATGCTAGCGCACTTATCCGAGAGTTTTTTGACACTCTTGAAGCATTGCAGGTTTTTTTTTCGGGTAGCACGAAACGACATTCAAGCTTGCAGAAAGAGCTGGATAAAATTGAAAATTCACTTCGAATTAAGAATTTATAAAAAAAAACAAGGTGGACTGCGCGCGCCGAATCGGTGAGAGCTGTTTCTACGTCTTATGAAGAGGTAGTCACAGCATTGGAAACAATGACAACCTAATTCGATTCTGAATTTGACAGTAAAACCCGAACCTTTGCGTCAGGCTCGCACAAAAAGCTTCTACATTGATTTTATCTGCGGCATGTACTTTACCAAAAACATCCTGTTTAAAATTAAGAACGTAACTGAGCTTTTAGAAGCGGAGGAGCTGAATGTAGTTGACGCGATGCAGCTGATTCAGAGCGCTTTGAAGTCTTTTGAAGATATCAACGACGAAGGCAAGATGAACGCATCGTCATTTGCGAAAAGTATGTAAGTAAATGCGGAGGAAGACTTCTTAAAGTACCACAGGACCCGGCGACTTGCAAAGAAGTATGACGCGCATGCCGAAACGACAGCAGAAATTTCTTTTCTTACATTCTACAGAAAGGATGTGGATATACTTACTACAAGCGTGCAAGACAATCTCGCAAAACTAATTTCTTTGCTAGAGCCATTCCACATAATTTTCAAGATACCCGCTGATAGAAAAAACTGCACCATCGAGCGCGTCCTGTCTATAAAGCAATCACACTCGAAAATCATCCTTCACGATGAAGAGCTTGTGCTGGCAGAGCTTGAAATCCTGCTCGATGCCAGTAAACAGTGCTCATCTCTTAAGGAAGTCGCAAAAGTTGCTGTTAAATTAAAGAGGATTATCCAGTGTGGTTAACAAGTAGTTCGACTGATTTTAACATCCCCAGTGTCTTCTGCTTCTTTCGAACGGTCCTTCAGCAAGTTGAAGCTCATTTACAATCATTTGCGGACATCGATGGGTGACGACCGCTTAGACTCTCTCATGATGTTGTTTTCAACGAAAGATAAGGTCGACGACATTGAAATTACGGAGATAGTGGAGAAGAAGTCCTTGTTAAAACATCGTAGAGTAGGGTTTTAGAAAGAATAACTTTTTAAAAAAAATCTTGTAATATTTAAACACTTATTTTCTTCATTTATCAAATTTTCCTGCGATTCAAAATTCAGGAACTAATAAAATACATTTTAAATGAAAGCCATTGATTAAGTATACTTGTCTTGTGTATCGTTTGCCCCCCCCCCCCTCTCTCTCTCTCTCTCTCTCTCCCTCCCTTTCCCTCCCGTTGCTCAGTTTTTAAACGCATAGTCGGCAATGTTAAACAGCCAGTCGGCATTTTTTAAATTCTCACCCCCCCTAGATGTACAAGGTCGAACCGCCCCTGGCCACTACTAGTCTTGCACCAGTAGCAACATTAACAGAAAAGGTTGACAACTTAGAAAGAAAGGTGTTTGATAGGATAATATTACAAAAGGACCGTTTTGCAGAGAAAGATAAAATTAAGCATATTTTTACATACAACGCAACGATTAGGAAAATTTTTGTTTGTATCGTAGACCCAGATAAAGTATTTACTTCATATACAGATGACGCTATTAAAACAGTATTAGACGTTTATATTGCACGTTCCAAAGAAGAAAAATTATGGTAGATACTAGTAAGCCCTTCAACGTTAAATCTGGTGATACTTTATGCTTCAAAAATAAAATGGACAGCGTAATTTTAAAACTTCCAATAAATGTTAGTGTGACGATGTTTGGTGAAGTAATACTTGATGCATATGAACCTCATCCTGATGAATCGGTCGAATAACACTAATGTTAAAATGTTTTAGTTTTTAATGGAGAAAATATCCATTAAAAACAGTCTAATGTAACAGGTTTTTATACAACATCTCTATTGTTCCTTTAAGAAGATCAGGAGTAAATGGAATATTGAAATGGTTTCCCGAATAGCTAATTTTTATTTGTTCTTTCATAAGCACATACAACCTTACGCTATTAGGATCATTATATTTTTCATAAACTATCTCACAATCGGGGTGCCGCCTGCATATTTTTTTGATTGCTTGATTCACCTGTTGTCTCTGCGCCCTTATTGCATAGTACCTGTACTTTTCGTTTGGTTCATGCTTATCTATAATAAGCAGACAATTATTCTTACTAGTTTTAAGTGCAAGAGGTGTGGCTAATGGGGTAAGAGATTCGTTTTCTGCTTCCTTTATTTGAAGTTTCTGCATTAACCCAACTAGTTGGTTCTTATATTCTCCTTTAATTTTGTATTCTCCGTACTTTCGAATTGATGGAAGGACTTCTTTCGTTACCCATTTCTTAAATTTTTTAGCTTCCTCTTTTTTAGATGATAAAATAAGCGAATACAACCCAGATTCATTAATAAATATGGTTTGAGGATGTGTATTTTTTAACCCCGCCAAAACGTCGGGGTTATTTAAGGTATCGAATGTACCTTTGTCTTCAATTGCAACGTGTTTTCGAATTGCTTTATCTGTATCTCTATATTCCAATATTAAAGCAATATCTTTAGCTTTAAACCACGAATCGTTATTTTCATCAATAGCAATAACCACTTATTTGCTATTATAGACAAGTTTGCTGTTCAGAATATCGGTAATTGATTCCATTTATTATACATAAAATATAAATATAAAAAGTTAATTTCCTCAACAAAGGGTAGACCCTTGTTTCTTGTAAGTTAGTTTGCGTTCTTCAATGTTGGGTGTCTGAGTAAACCAATGCTTATTTTATAATTAATTTTAATCAATTAATTAGTTAATAAATGAATAATCACATTTGGTGTTTAAAGTGCAAAACGTTTACTCAAACACTGCATCCTCACACCCTTTCGACAAAAAATGGTCAAACTAGAATCGAAGGTTTATGTTCCGAGTGTGGGAGTAAGAAAAGCCGGTTTGAAAAAAAAAGTTAATGAGAGTGTAGAAATAGGGGGTTCTACCCAAATTAGAGAGCCACCCGTTAGCATTCGGGAGGAAATTATAAACGAAATTCATAAGCCCATGAAGAAGAATTTTCCGAGAAGGAGGGTTACAACTCACGGCATTGATGACATTTGGCAAGCGGATTTGGTAGAAATGGACTCTGGAAAAATAAAGGGGATATCGAAGCTTAATAAAGGCTACAAGTATTTGTTAACAGTCATTGATGCATTTTCAAAGTATGCCTGGGGTGTACCAGTCAAAGATAAAACGGGTAAAAGTGTTGCTGAAGCGTTTGATGGTATTTTAAAAAACAGAAAACCCAAAAATCTTCAAACAGACAACGGTAAAGTATTTTACAATAAAGAATTTTCAAAATTGATGAAAACATTTAATATCAATCATTATTCGACTTTTACTGAAGTAAAAGCTTCAGTTGTAGAACGATTCAATAGGACCTTAAAAGAGAAAATGTGGAAGCAGTTTGATATTCAAGTTAATGAGAGTGTACTACTGCTGGGTTGGCATTTTACCAAAGTTAATTAATGGCTACAATAATACGACGCACACAACTATAAATATGAAGCCATAAAACGTAAACAAAGCTAATGAAGAACATTTGTTGAAAACGGTTTACACTGTAAGCGTAGGAGCGGAAGAAAAAGCGAAATTTAAAGTTGGCGATCAAGTCAGAATTGGTAAACTAAAAGGTATATTCGAAACAGGATACACAGGAAATTGGTCGACTGAAATATTTGAAATAAAAGATATCGTTTATTCCGACCCTATTACGTACAAATTGAAAGATGTAAATGCGGAAGAAATAAAGGGGAACTTTTATGAGCAAGAATTACAGAAAACAAAGTATCCAGAGGCATATCTAGTTGAAAAAGTTTTAAGAAAGAAAGGAAATCGGGCATATATCAAATGGTTGGGTTTTGATAATTCTCACAATAGCTGGGTTAATAAAGAAAATGTTATATTATAATATTTCTGTATATATAAATGGACGCCCGAGTAAAGCGAATAACCCTTTCTTTCTTCCTGTTTTTACTACATCCTACTGAAGATGTAGAAGTATTTATAAATCAGTTGTCTGAGGATATAGATTATCTTTTTGAACTTAATGGTGATGACATAGATAGCTGTTACAATTTTCATAAAGCTACGAAGGAATCCTTAATTTTACTTTAATTTTGGTATTTGATTTTAATGGTTACTAACCATTAAAACCATAAATTTTAAGTAGAAAATTTATCGGGGTGTGGGCCTTTTTAATAAAATTCAAGATTGTGCGCTTTGTTACAACCATTAACTTCTTTTGTGCCGTGGTATACCATTTTCAACCCTATCATTTTCTGTATTCCATCTTCCCAATTTAGTACCTTCGCATATCTATCGGGTAATATAACCTTCAATTTACTATCAAGTTCTAGAAAAGTTTTATTTCCAAATTTTGTATTTATATCTCCTGCATCCGTTATAAGATAATCGTTTCCTATTTCTAACTCACTGAGATTCTTAAACGGTTTTTGTTCGTTGATGCTATTGAGCTTCTCGAGAAATTGTTTCTTTTCCATTTATTATATACAAAAAATTATTTTATTTTTTTAAATATTTAATATAATTATTTTATTTCCTCTGGTTGAGCTACAGTATTTTTCAAACTCTTTATTACTTCCATAAACGAAGATGACCTTTTTGGACAGTCTATGCCAATCATTGAAAGATCAAATTTTTGAGCTTTAACCAAAGAATTCGTGAATTCATTGTATTGATATACTTGTCTACCTTTAAAAAAATACAGCATTCCGTTAATATATCTAAAGGCTGAATCCATTGCAGGCGGTAAACCAGGAAAACGTCTTGATAATATGCCATGTTGCTTGGGTTTAAAGCTGCATTCGTCTATTTCCGAAAAGAAAGCGTCATTGTAAAAAATATAAGTGTGGTCTGAGTAAGTGTTTAACAAAGCATGAATTATTGTATCTGGTCTAATGTTCCACATGGACATGGCTTTTGGATAACCATTTACCAATATTAAGCTCGGATAATCCATCATGTAGATTTTGTTGGCAATAATCATAACAGTCTCACCAGAGGGTCTTTGATAAACGGCTGCAATAGTTTTAAAATCTTGGGGTAAGAAGGTTAACCAATCTGTAATAAACTGGGGTCGTTTGTTTTTTAAGGCTGTTGAGTTATCAAGATCTAAAAGCCAAAACCATTTTTCATAAAAGACATACATTAACTGATTAACAATTAAAATAGTGTTAACATTCAAATCACATAAATTGGGCTCTGGCTTTGGTGTATCTGGAGTTGGTGTTTTATCTGGTACGTTAGGCTCTGTGGCTTTACCATATAAACTTTGAATAGCTAAAATGTCATCTTGATGTAGCTCTATTTGATTGTTAGCGTATGCATACATAATAGCATCTGGATTGTTTGAATGAGAAATACCTAAGGCATGGCCTATTTCATGTATCATAACAGAAAGTAAATTTGTTTGATATTGAGGAGTATTAGCATCGGTATTTAAATACCAAGATTCATCTTGATCGATATGAATTTCAATAGGTGAATTAATGCTATTTGGGTAATTTGCATGAGCCAAAACTCCACCTTTTCCATCAAATCCACTGAAACATTGCCCACTTATTTTGTGATTTCTATGAGGGCTACCACGTTTATTTGATATAATTATATCTGGATTCCTCAAATCGTTCTCAAATGAGAGATCTGTATGTTTTTTCCAAACATCGAAAGCGGCTCTAGCTACACTTTGCATTGCTTGATTAGCTAAAGCATAATGCCATTTTATATTTTTATTATTCCATTTATACCGCCGAGTAGTAAAATTTATATCGTCATTGGTGATACCGCATCGCGATGTATTCATTAATTGTAAAGTACATTCATCTAAATCACCGGTGATATCGAGATTGTAGTACTCTTGGAACAATTTTAAAGCAGATTGGAAAGTTGTTTCATTTACTTCTGAAATTTCTTGTTCGTCTATAGTCAAGTATCCAAAATTACGCAGATAGTTGATAGCAAATTGATTCTGATTTTCATGAGATAATATTTCTAATTGAACCTTTGTTAGGGTAACAATTATAATGCAAAATGTAATTATTCTGTTCATTTATTTATATAAATATTTTACTATCATTTCTCTCGAGCCCAAAAGAGTAATGTCTTATAATTATTTTTATTTAAAAAATTAATTTTTAATTAAAAAAAGTTATATAATAAATGGATTTAAAACAAAATATTAAGCGCCAAATAGGTGCAACTGTAAAGGAACTAAGGGTTCTGGCAACGGAACTCAAACTAAAAGGAGTATACAAAATGAAGAAGGCTGCTCTTCTTGAAGCTGTAAGCAGTGCTTGGAGTAATGCCGGAGATAGTGCTTTGTTTACGTATCAAGAATCAGAGCTGCCTAAGAAGAGCGTTCGTGAACTAAAACAAGTCGCCAGAGAAAACAAAATTAAGGGCTACTCAGTAATTCATTCAAAGAAAGGGTTGCTAAATTTGATAGCGGAAGAAAAGGAACGTTTGGACAAAATCAGGCATTTTGGATTCGATCAAGACCTCTTTGAAATTAAAAAGGAAACAAAACCTGTTCAATCTAAGGACTTAAAAATTGTGAAGCAAAAATTGGGCCAAATTTTTCCTTTTATGAAAAATATATTTAATGAAACAATAGCTAAAAAGTCACCTTTCGAAATTCAGCAAGGTGTTCGTACTGTGCTGATCAAAAAGTTTAACGTATGGCAGACAGCTTATACTATACACATAAAAGATTTGCAAGGAAAACCAATAGAACAAATGAAAGCGGTCAGAAAAGGTGTGCATGCAGCCATAAAAGAAGTAAGAAAACTAACTGATTTTAAGCCAGGTGATCAGATGAAAGTAGTTGCAGAAAATAATAATTTTAACCATATGATTTCATCAAAAAGAAAAAGAAAAGTTAATGCTTCACATCTACTTGACCAGATTGAAAGAATAATAACATCTAATGAAAATATAGATATCAACAATACCACTTTTCACTTCGAGGTTTACAAAATACCCAGAGGAAAAGGAGCAAAGGGTAAGAAAATAGTCAATATTGTTAAAGATGTTATGGCTAAAAGAAGCATAAACAAAATAACCAACACCGATAACCTGTGCGGGCCAAGAGCAATAATCACAGCCCTAACCTATGAAACTATAAATATACTTGACAGGAAATTAACTGATAATGAAATTACCTACATTAGGAAAGGACTTGGCCTGCAGGAAGAATTAGCAAAAGAGTTATGCACAAGATTCGGAATGAACTGTGAAGATGGGTTTAGTTTAGACGATATTAGAAGTGTTGCATATCTCTTGAATGTTCGGATTAAAGTTGTTTCGGCTGCCCATTTTAACAAGGTAATCCAGGCCTCAGGTGTAAATGACGCGATAACAATTTATTTGTACTTGCATAACGACCATTATGATTCCATTAATAATATACGAGGTTTTTAGGGAAGTTCATATTACTGCAAAAAATGTGATATACCTTACGATCATCAGGACAAACACTCGTGTAAAAAAGATAAAAATGTGTGTAATTTGTGTTTGTGCCCAAAACATGATTTCCCAGAAGGTATGCGAGCCCGAGTATACTGTAAAAAGTGCAATAGATATTGTTTTGGTAAAGATTGCGTTGATAACCATGAGAGAGTGTGTGAGGCAGCTTACAAGTGCAATATCTGCAACAAAATATGCCCTAGGATAAATATCGAACATTTAGGTGGCTCCTTTGCCCAGTGTAGTAAATGTGAAACATTTGTAAAATACGCGGTCGAATTGAAGTGCACAGAATGTAAAAGCGAGTGCAAAAAAAAAAATGAAAACACGTTTTACTACAACAACCTACACGAAACTGTACTTACTGAATGTGAGAAATGTGCAAAGGAAGTTGCCTGTTCAATAAAACTCAAGTGTCTAACATGCAATGGTAAATGTGGAAAAATATACAACCACAGGTGTGGGTACTCTAAGTGTTGGAATTGCCAACAGTACGTAAAGTCAGCTCAGCACCAATGTTATATGCAAGAAAGGAAATACCGTGGGGGATACTGTATGAAAGATTGTATTTGTAATGGAAGGGCAGAAAAGCAACATAAAAAATGCACTTACACAGAAAAATACTACTTTTTCGATTACGAAGCTGAACAAGACACCGGCGTACACACGCCAAACTTTGTATCCGTTTATGACTTTAATGGTGTTAGGGGGGCTTTCCTAAAAAATGACGAATTTTGTCAGTGGCTAATATCAAAAAACCACAAAGGTTTTACGTGTATAGCACACAATGCAAAAGGTTATGATGCGTATTTTATTTTACAATATTGCGTCAATAATGGCATTAAAATTAAAACCATTTACCAAGGGTCTAAGATTATGGAGCTCAAAATACCCACCCTAAGGCTTAGAATAATTGACAGCATAAACTTTATCCAAGGAGGCCTTGCATCCTTTCCCAAAACATTTGGACTAAAAGAACTAAAAAAGGGGTATTTTCCACACTTTTTCAACAAGAAAGAAAATCAAAATTACGTAGGGTCCATTCCAGCTACTAAATACTATGGTGTTGATACAATGAAACCTGATGATAGAAAAGTATTCTTAGAATGGCACGCTGAGAAAGTGAAAGAAAACTACGTGTTTGACTTTAAGAAAGAATTAGCCGAGTATTGCCATTCTGATGTCGATATATTACGGCGAGGTTGCCTTGCCTTTAGACAGTCATTTTTAGAAATAGCAAATATAGACCCTTTCCAATACATAACTATTGCCAGTGATTGTATGGCCATTTACAGGTCAAAATTCCTTGAAAAAGACACAATTGCAGTAGTTAAGGAGCAGAAAAAAGAGATGTTCAGTAAGGAGTCTATAGCATGGTTAAGTTCGTGCCCTAATGTTCGACACGCATTAAACGGTGGCGAGGTCACAATTTGTAGAGCCAAAGTCGATGGGTACGACTACAAGACTAAAACCGTGTATCAGTATCACGGTTGTTTCTGGCATGGTTGTCCCGAATGCTACTCAGGTGATACTATCAACAATGTCAACAATGAAACTATGGATGACTTGCTTACAAAAACTATAGAGCGAACACAAGCTCTTAAAAATTCCGGGTACAAGTTTGTGGAGATGAGGAGCTGCAAATGGAAAAATTCTAAAGACTACAAAAGGAGTCTAGATAAAACCATAGATGTTGTAGAGGTAGTAGAGCCACTAAACCCCAGGGACGCATTCTTCGGTGGTAGAACAAACGCCTCAAAGTTAAAGGTTTCTGGTAAGAAGCTGAGATATATAGATATATGCAGTTTATATCCAACAGTTATGTTTTATGACTGGTACCCTGTAGGTCACCCTAAAAAAATATTTAAGCCAGAAAAATACAATAAAGACTGGTTTGGCCTAGTTAAATGTAAGGTGCTTCCTCCAAGAGGTTTGTATCATCCAGTGCTTCCGGTAAAGCTAGATAAGCTGATGTTCTCTCTGTGCGGGAAATGTGTAGAAGAGAAGGCTGGCTATTGTAATCATAGTGATAAAGAGAGGGCGCTTCTTGGAACTTGGACTACAATCGAACTTAATAAGGCTCTTGAGAAAGGCTACAAAATACAGGAAGTTTACGAAGTATGGCATTTTGAAGAGAAAAGTAATGAGCTTTTCAAGGACTATATTAAAACCTTTATGAAAATTAAGCTAGAAACTAGTCCTTGGGATGGTGATTACAAATCTAAAGAAGAATATGCCCGATTAATAAGAAAAAAACAAGGTATAAAGCTTGATATTGACAAAATTAAACCCAACGCTGGTAAACGAGCTGTTGCTAAAATATGCTTAAATTCTCTTTGGGGAAAGTTTGGTCAGCAGCAAAACATGTCACAAACAGAGTTCATTGATGATCCTAAGAGGTGGTACGAATTATTATTAGACGATAAGATAGAAATTACTAATGTAATGTACATCAATGAGGAAGTAATTGAGGTAACATACCACTACAATGATTTCTATGTAGAAAATAGCACAAATACGAACATATTTGTGGGAGCTTTCACCACTTCCAATGCTAGAATAAGATTATACGATATGCTTGATAGATTAGGAAAGGCAGTAGTTTATTATGACACTGATAGTGTTGTTTACATAGATGATGGAACAAACACCGTGGAGACCGGTTGTATGCTCGGCGAATGGACTGACGAATTCGGAAAAGATGATTACGGGGTTGAATGGATAAGCACAGGTCCTAAGAGTTATGCGTACGAAACATATAAAGGCAAACAGGTTACCAAGATCAAAGGATTTACTCTCAACCACGAAAATGCCAAAAAACTTAACATGAAGACAATGACCGAGTTAATACAAGATTCTAATAATAAGGTTTTATAAGCAATAACATGATAACAAGAGATACGAAAACAAAAAGCCTTGTAAATAAAAATATTGCCAAAGAATTTAAAGTCGACTACGACAAGCGTTTCATCCAGAAAGAAGAAGACAACATAATTGATACACTTCCTTGGGGGTACTAAATATAATAGTGTACATATTATTTTATAATAGCCATTATTTTATCCTTAATTCGTTAAAAAGTTACTAATAATTTTAGCCTTAAATTTAGCCATTATTCTGCCCATTGTTTCTAAAAAAAGTTATTAGAAATTTTAGCCTTAACTTTAGCCCTTGTTTTATCCATAATCTTTTAAAAAGTTACTGATAATTTTAGCCTTGTTTTAACCATTATTTTGAAAAAAATCGTTAGAATTTTCAATGGTTAATTTTAGCCATTATTTTAGGTGTCTATAGGATAAATTTGTGTTACGTTTTATAGGTGGAGGTACCCATAATTTTGTCATTTACATTTTAGAGTCACTTTTATGGTTACTTTTAACCCTATTTTATTAAAAATAACATTGGTAATTTTATGGATACGTTAACCATAACTTTTCATAGTTAATTTTTATGGATAGATTAACCATAACTTTTGATTGTGTTTCATGGTTACCTTTAACCATAATTATCTTGGTTAATTTTTTGTTAAGTTTAATGGTTACTTTCAACCAGAATTTAGAAAAAATTCTGGCAATTTAAAGGTTATTTTTAACCATAATTGTTTTATGGTTACGTTCTGCCATAAAGTAATACGAAATATTATGGTTACTTGTAACCATAATTGTTTGGAAGATTTATAATGGTTAAGATAACCATATGTTCGATCAATAATTTCTAAATGATGTTTAAGGTCACTTTGTCCATTATTTTTTAATAGAATTTTAATGGTCACTTTATCCATTAATTTTAATAGAATTTTAATGGTCACTTTATCCATTAATTTTTAATAGATTTTTAATGGTCACTTTATCCATTATTTTTGTAATAGAATTTTAATGGTCACTTTATCCATTATTTTTAATAGAATTTTAATGGTCACTTTATCCATTATTTTTAATAGAATTTTAATGGTCACTTTGTCCATTATTTTTAATAGAATTTTAATGGTCACTTTATCCATTAATTTTTAATAGAGTATTAATGGTCACTTTGTCCATTATTTTTAATAGAATTTTAATGGTCACTTTATCCATTAATTTTTAATAGAATTTTAATGGCCACTTTTGAACCACACTTAATTGGCTGTCCCAAACCTACGCCTATACTACTCTCTGATCAAGAAGCTACAGTGAGAACCATATATGGAACAACTAAATGGGTTAAGATTCAAAAAGGAGTACGGCAAGGCTGTATATTGTCACCTTACCTTTTCAATCTGTATGCAGAACACATTATGAGGAATGTGGGGTTAGATGAAGAAGGAACAGGAATCAAAATAGCTGGGTTAGATATAAACAACCTGAGATATGCAGACGATACAATCCTGATGGCTGAAACTGAAGAAGATTTAAAAAACCTCTTACTGAAAGTGAAAGAGGAAAGTTCAAAGGCTGGACTAATGTTGAATGTCAAGAAAACAAAAATTATGACAACTACAACTGTCAATTCATGGCAAGTAGGAGGAGAAAAAATGGAGATAGTCTCTGTTTTTAACTATCTTGGCTCACAGATTTCTGCCGATGGTGACTGCAGTCATGAGATCAAAAGACGATTGCTACTTGGTAGACAGGCATTTTCAAATCTGGACAATGTCTTAAGGAGTAGAGACCTAACCTTAACAACAAAGATCCGTATAGTAAGGGCTATGGTTTTTCCAGTTGTGATGTACGGATGTGAGACCTGGACCATAAGAAAAGCTGAACGCCGTAGAATAGATTCCTTTGAATTATGGTGTTGGAGAAAAGTTCTTAGAGTTCCATGGACTGCGAAGAGAACCAATAAGTCAGTTTGTAATGTCTTCTATAGCCCTCACGTTGAGCGTACAAGTGTAATGTTTTCTACTAAGATATGTTGTTTTAATGGGCGCCAAGACCTCAACGCAATTTTGAAATCTAAATTTGTATTTAACAACACCTAGCTCTGGTAGAACACCTTCAAGAATCTTTACTCTCAGATCGTGGTATGATTGGATCATTAACCCAACAAACAATTGTATCAGGAGAAGGAATTGGTCTATATCTAATGCTACCTACTGAAAACAAAGATTGCATGGTTAAAAGAAATGAATTTATTGTATAAAAAACAAGTATAGCAAAATTAATAATAATAATAATAATAATAATAAGTTTGAATTTAAATTGGAGCGTTTCGATTTAAATATTACCGCTAGAAAATTACGTGAAAACGGAGTCGGATAAATTACTGATTTTACTCTTATTCCCAAGCTATGAATTTTCTGAATTACTGAATATGAAACAAAGAAAGACGAGAGATTGCGTAGTTATGTGTCATTCGCGCTTACCACTGGAAATTGCCGTAGCATTTCCCTCGTACTGGATGTTGAAGTGAGCTTCCCATAGCCTCCTGGACGGCGTCATCTTCTTCGTTGTTGATGGTATATTTGTAGTTATGAAGATTTATGGTCCGTACATCGGAACCAACACGTACAACCACAACGGTTAAGTTTCACAAAGATAGTCGCTAACTCCACTGAACATCGGAGCCACTCACTCGTGCAACCATACTGGTTAAATTTTATAACGATAGTCCTCGTTTCCACGGCGTGCCAACCATATATGCACTCGTCGGTCTCCCACTCCAGTCCCGACTTCCAGCTTACGTGGTCTCCACTGATTGGCTGACCCCTCACGCGCTACTCCCTCTTCTGGCTCATTACACTCGGCGGGAGGGTGAAGTCGTTTGCCGTTCCATACATCCGCCTTTTCTTGACGATGTGACCCAGCCTTGCGTCATACTACTTGACAAGCATAAGCCTGTATTTGAATTCCCAGTGAGTCATGTCTCTCAATATACCCTAACTGACGAAACTCCGTAAAATTCCGTAATCATATAATTTTCTATGATAATGTCGTTCGTAATAATTTGCTTGATAGTGTTTCCTAAGACATAGAAAACCTATCTGTATGCTTATAATTTTATAAGAAAATGCTCCAAAAAATCAATTAATAATAATAATAAGTTAATAATAATAATAATAATAATAAGTTAACATGAAAATATCTCTTGGCTGAACAATTTGTCGTGTAAATAAATATAGAATGGCTTCCTACTGACTTATGCCAGTGGCATAAAAAAAACTCGAAAAACACGTTACAAGTTTTACAGCAAATTAAACCAGTGTGTTCCTTGGAGGGCTTAATCCTGAAACAAAAACTGGGCTGCTTTGGACACATCATGAGAAGACATGATTCATTAGAGAAGACCTTAATGCTGGGGAAGATAGAAGTCACAAGAAGAAGAGGGAGGCAAAGAATGAGATGGATGGATGGATGGATGGATGGATGGCATCACAGAAGCACTAAATTCCAGCTTGGAAAATCTTCGGGAGGCAGTGCAGGACAGAAGAAATTGGCGTAGTTTAGTACATGGGGTCACGGAGAGTCGGAATCGGCTAAACGAATAGAGAGAGAGAGAGATTGAATCTTTTATACACTGGCAGGAAAAAACATCCCAACACCAAGAATGGGTTGTGCCAGATTAACGAGCGTTGGTAGGCGTGTTTATACTTCTGAAAGATGACGTTGATTCAAATTTCCCACAAATCGCATTAGCGTGGCGCTAGTAGTGGCCTCATGACGTCGCAGATCAGGTTTGCTCTAAATACGGGCTGTAGGCCTATTGTGCGAGAGCGTTAGTTACCTGTGAGATTGGACGGAGTGACTGTGAGTGGGTCAAGAATCCCTTTACGACGACGAAGAGGCCAGTATCAACAGCTCACTGCGTTTCAACGAGGCCGTGTAATAGGGCTACATGAAGTTGGATTTTCCTTCCGCGCTATTGCAGAACAACTTGGCAGGAATGTCTCCACTGTGCATGCGTACTGGCAGCAGTGGTCACGAGAAGGTACGGTCGCAAGAAGACCGGGCTCCGGACGTCCCCGTGGCACCACCGAGAGGGAGGACCGCCGTATTCGGCGTATGGCTTTGGCACATCGGATGGCGCAACGAACTGTTCGAAATCGGTTACTTGAAGGACAGCTCTGAGCCAGACGCCCTGCGGCGTGCATTCCACTTACCCCAAACCACCACCGTCTGCGACTTTAGGTGTCAAGCGAGACCTCACTGGAGGATGGAGTGGAGGTCTGTTGCGTTTTCCGACGAAAGCCGATTCTGCCTTGGTGCCAGTGATGGCCGTGTGTTGGTTAGAAGTAGGCCAGGTGAGCGCCTGTATTCCACCTGTCTGCATCGTCGACACACTGGACCTACACACCGAGCGTTCTGATCTGGGGAGCAATTTCCTATGATAGTAGGAGCACTCTCGTGGTTATCCCACGCACCCTGACTGCAGATGTGTACGTCCGTCTGGTGATTGTACCTGTTGTGCTGCCATTCATGAACAGCATTCCCGGGGGTGTTTTCCAACAGAATAACGCACGCCCCCATGCCGCTGTTATAACTCGACGTGCTCTACAGAGTGTCGACATGCTGCCTTGGTCTACTCGATCCCCCGATCTGTCCCCAATCGAACACGTATGGGTCATCACTGGACGACAACTCCAGCGTCATCCACAACCTGCATTTACCGTCCCTGTATTGACCGACCAAGTGCAACAGGCATGGGACTCCATCCCACAAGCTGACAAGCGGCGCCTGTATGACACAATGCATGCCTGCATTCAACAGCCTGGCGATTATACAGGTTATTCGAGTGAGTTAAATAATAAAAATGTTATTGGTTTTACGTCCCTTTTTAGAGACGCCAGGGTGCCGGAATTTTACCCCGAAAAGGGTCTTAAACGTGCCAGTAAATCCACTAACACGGCTCCCTTGCATTTGCACACCCTCAAATGTCAACTGGCTGCGCCAGGATTCGATCTTGCAACCTTGGGCATAGTAGGAGAGAACCTTTCCGCTGAGCCACGCATCCAGACGAATGATTTTTCGTAAAGTTTAAATGAAAATAATAACTAAAATTAAATATCAGGAAGTGAAACTTGGACTATTGTTGTGGCAGAAAAGAGGAGAATTGAAGCGTTTGAAATGTGGTGTTACAGGAGACTGATGAAGATCAGATGAATACATAGAGTTACAAACGAAGAGGTACAGTATTAAGACGAGTGGGAGAGGAGAGATGTTTCTGGCGACTGCTAATGAAGAGAAGAGATAGGTTGGTAGGACACATACTAAGACACCCAGAATTAGCAAGCTTAGTTATGGAAGGAAGGGTCGAGGACAAGAACTGTAGGGGTAGACCATGGTTAGAATATGTTAAACAGATTGCCTCGGATGTAGGGTGTGGTAGCTATGTAGAGATGAAACGATTAGCTCAGGACAGGGAGGCATGGAGGGCTGCATCAAACCAGTCAAAAGACTGAAGACTCAACCAACAACAAATATCAGGTAACCTGCGGTTTAATACGTTATAGGAATTGAGGTACCCTGTTAGTTTATTGACACTCCGGTTGGTCCGAAATTGGTCGATCTGTGCTAAAACAATGTAACTTAAAACGACAAGAGTATGCAAACTGTACCGATCGTGACAGAAAAAAATTATTAACAGTATAGTGAAATGTAGCGTGAGGAATTGTTCACTCAGGATATTATCAAGTACAGTAGTAGCTGCTCAGCGGACAAATACTTCGTCCAGAGAAAGTTCAGAATTACCGGTACAAACGTTCCGATGCATGTATAAGCGATATTTTGAACTAATTAGTGATAGAATGTCTGGCAAGGTATACTGTAGTACCCACGGATCCAACCCACGATGTGGCCATGCGCGTTAAATTCCGCACCACGACCGCGACAGGAAGCTGCAGCTAGTCCAGATTCCCGGAGTTGACTATCCTCAATGTGATTTTTCCGCACTGATTCCGGGAAAATGCTAGGATAGTGCCATATTGCAAGTCCTATGGCGCCTATCCCCATTCCTGTCTCTAATACAGCTTCACACACTACTACAGTAGTCTATTCACAGAAACACGGATATGTATGCAAGTTCAACACACACTCAAGTACAGTACACGGAACTGATGACAAGGATAGCTGAAGCCCCTAGAATAAATTAACTACAACAAAATACTCACGACCCTTCCAGTTTTCCCACATTATACTCGTATAAGAGTTTTTAAATGGTATGGATTCTGTCTTGAGGAAAGAATTCATGGTGAAAATTAATGAATGTAAAACAAAAATATTGGAATGCAGCCGAAAGAAATCACAATTGGCAGATGAAAAGCTAAAGGAAGTATGTGACTTCTCTTACTTAGGAAGCAAAATAACCTGTGATGGACGAAGCAAAGAGGGTATAAAAAGTAATGTAGGTTAGCACTGGCAAGGAAAGCATTTCTAGCATTTCTACAGAAAAGAAATCTGTTGACATCGAATATAGATTTAGGTATTAGGAAGTCATTTTTGAAAGCCTTTGTCTGGAGCGTGGCGCTCTATGGAAGTGAAACTTGGACTGTTGGAGCAGCAGAAAAGAGGAGAATTGAAGCGTTTGGTATGTGATATTACAGGAGAATGATGAAGATAAGATGGGTAGATAGGGTTACGAATGAAGAGGTATTAATACGAGTGGGAGAGGAGAGATGTTTCTGGCGACTTCTAATGAAGAGAAGAGATAGGTTGATAGGACACATACTAAGACACCCAGGAATAACAAACTTAGTTATAGAAGGAAGGATCGAGGATAAGAGCAGTAAGGGTAGACCAAGATTATAATATGTTAAACAGATTGCCTCGAATGTAGGGTGTGGTAGTTACGTGGTAGCTCAAGACAGGGAAACATGGAGACCTGCATCAAACCAGTCGAAAGACTGAAGACTCAAACAACAACAACAACAACAACAACAACAACAAGATTATCCACGCACTGAGTCAGACACGAGGTTGTAAATTAGGTTTCCAAAAGAAGATAGCGCTCTGGGAACGCCATTCTACCGAATGCAGTTCTGTGTATTTTTCAAGCCTGTGGTAAGGGAATAATCTAATTTATCATTTCAAGATTACATTAAGGTGCTCCAAGTCCAGGTACACATCTCTGCAATGGGTAAGGGACTTGAATTGTTTTAGTTGTTTGACTAAAGTGCGGGACAAAGCATTGCAAGTCTGAAGGTCACGCGTATTCGGTGCGGTGTTGTCCTGTACGTACTCGCATACACCACGCGACTGAAGGTACGCGGCAATAGCATGGCAACACAGCTGTGCACACCACGCTGCTGTCTAGTTCCGTTTCCCTGGCAGGTAGATAGCAAGGTAAATATAAAAATTATACTGTTGAGAGTTGACTTGATACCTAGGCTAAAGAATGTGGCCCTAGGGAACGCAAAGCCCTGTGTATGTGTATGTGGTCGTGCTTGTTGTTTTAAGGGGAGATGCATTCAGACTAGGCTATACACAGTAAACCAAATCATTTCTTCTTCTTCTTCTTGCTTCGTTACGGCCAACTAAGGAGCACGTCATGTCAACTGTTTCTTCTGCAATTTAATGTTGGCACAGTCCTCTTTCATACGCAATCGATGTTACACCTTTCTATCCGTCGTCCACGCCTTCCCGGTATTTAGTTTCGACTTAGGTTGAAAACTCCGATGTCCTTGAAGTTTTTCCCTAAGTGGGCCACGCTACTGGATATCTTCACATGTTATCCCTATCTCCAACAGATCTTTCTTCTACTTCACTGAACCAGGCCCCCTTTGTCTTTTTCTCATGAAAAACGCAAAAATCATTTATTAATATTATGTTTAAGCTTCCTCGGTGCGTCAGTTTCAAGATTACTGGTTCGATTTCTGGACGAGGAAGTCGGTTTTTGAAGAGTTGGAAAATTCCACGATACTCCTATTCGTATAAAGTGCATTCGTAAAACATCTCTCGCATCACATCTGGTGATTGCAAGACAAATTTAATTAAATCTGAACCACAGGTCACCCATAAGAACACCGGTCTCACTGCTAGGTGGCAACGCAAGCGAAACCTCGGTATTGGAAAGTACTTCGCAAATTCTATACATCATACAGCCATACGATAATAATAATTATTATTATCATTATATCTCCTTAAATCTTCACTCCAAGTTTCATAGTCAACCCACCGAGAGGTGTGACATAGTTGCTTGTGCTCCAGGCTCAACAGCGAGCTAGCACCTCACTACATCACTTCACAGCCCCTAATTTGCTCCCAGCCAACTCCAGCACCACCTGTATCAGTATATAAGTTATTATTATTATTTCAGTATAACTATTAATATCATTGGTGCAATTTTTGTTTTTTCTCATGATTTGTATAATTTAAATCATTTAATTAAATACGGTATAAATCCAAACGTTACATTAATAACGAATGATACCATAGATTAGTTTTCTCTTTTCTTTTCTTAGACGTTTACCCTCCAGGTTGGTGGAACCCACGGACTCAGCGAGGGAACTCACCACTACCGCCTCTACGGGCAGTGTCCTAGAGCTGGGAACATCTAATCGGAGGGGATACAACTGGGGAGGTGTGATTGGCACCTCGCCCAGACGGCCTCACCTGCAAAGCGAACAGGGGCCTCATGAGGGAAGGGAATGGAAGGTCAGGATGGATAGGCAAGGAAAAGGGAAGGAGGCGGCCGTGGCCTTGAAGAAGGTACTGCCCCCGTAAATTGAATTATACTGAGACCACGGTGGCTGTATTGGCAAATGTGAATAAAGTTATGGCTGTCATAGTTGTGACGTGTATATTCATGACGTAGGCACGGATGACGCAGACTTCATGCAAGTAGGCTGGATGAGCTGAGATTCTTGGTGACGTCATGATTTTGTTCGAGAAGGATCTGAGATTTACGACGCAGTCGCAGGGAAGCAAGGAATTGTGCTGAGGAAGAAGTTACGCTATTGGAGGAGAGGCTCGAACCAATGAATGATAGTTTGGAGGGAGACGGAGATTACTGAAATTACCATATTTAATTACTTTTGGAATGCAGAATTGTGGAAAACTATTTTCAGTTATGGCATTGATTTGGAATTTTGAAGAAATTAATTATGAGTTTTTGAAATTTGAAAATCCGTCAAGTATAGCCAAAGTTAGAACTTCTAGCAATGACGGAGGAACAAGCTATGGTAGGGATGGATACGCCCCTTAAGAAGTTGATAAAAGGCCTTGCACAGCAGAGAGGAAGTTCTCATGTCTCAGAGCTCATGGCTCATTTTCTCATTCTCATATTGTCAGACTTCGAGTTCTTAATTCCGATAGAACAAGTATATATTATTCAGTGAAGCAAGTCGTCATTAGCAAGTGTGGTAGAGCCCACAGCATCGAACAAGCACTGAGCGTGCAGCAGTGCAATTTTACGGTTACTAAAACTAGGCGAAGTTGGAGCGCACACATAAACGAGTCTACAAGATTATCTATCAAAAGTTAGCTACTGCATTTATGCTAATTCAATTGTGCATTACAATATTGAGGCGTGTGCGAAAGTTGAACATGTTCACTATTATACTTTGGAAGATATTCGCATTTTAAGACTGCAGACAAAAGTGATTTTCTCGACACCTGAGAAGCACTTTTATAATACCACATTCTACGCTACGGCTGACACATGTATTGCAACCGCGATACTGAAGATTACATTTGGTGATACAACGCTACATTCTACAATGGAACTATATAATCTGGCAGTACTTTCGACTATTATTATAACGGAAGTGGAGATGGAAGACTAAAACTTTAATGCAATTGGGACATATATCAATGGAGTGAAATAGCAGCATGGAGCTTCGTTAATCGTCATTCTACAAAAGCGAGCATATAGTGAACATCCAACTACACTCATGCATCGTAATCCATCGCTGAATTACATCAAATGGCAGTGGAAATATCTTCATACTCCACAATTATGAACATTTCTGCGGAAATAATTGCAATGAACTTCATGGCGAATTTCTACCAGAACTTCAGGGAACTTTCAAGAGAGGCCAGGGTGGACCCGGCTCACACAGAAGAGTTTTGCCAGAAGGATGTCTATCGTCTACACGGAGCAGTGCAATTTCCGGAGGAGGAAACTGTTCTATTCTCCGAGGACGCAGGTTCCAGGTTCGAGGTCGGAGCACATCTTTACGGTGGTGAAATGGAACCAACAGCAGTCTTCTTTGGAAATTTTCCTCTAGAACTTCAATCAACAGATAAGGTAGTCGTGAACGTTTCTTGATTTATTTGAGCCATTTAGCGATATCTGAGCAACCATTTTTCCCATATTTTCTGTCCCATATATTTTGCCCCATATTCTTGCTTGATATTTCTGTACTCTGTACACTTTGCTGATTTATGCCTTTTCCTACGATTTATTGAGACATTATTATGTCATTGGCATATTTAAATAATTTTGGATCAGTTGAGACTGATAATATATATTCTTTCAGTAATTTGCATATTTTTGTAGACACGATTTGACTGTAAAGTTAACGATTTTCTATGGCAAGTTTGAATTCAGACAGCGTGTCATTTTATTAAAGTAATTCTATTCAGTAAATTACTTTGACCAATTTTCTGTCATCCTCAAGAAAGAAGAATGATTAAAATATTTTAGAGCGTTAAAATCTACTACTTTATCGACGATCTTAGAAATACTAGTCGTTTTATGAACATGATTGCAACATAGACATTTTTCGTCAATTCTGAAATACCATTGCATTATAGACAATTTTATGAAATATGAACTTTGAGTACGATTTATTGAGTACACTGTAGTAATGACCATTTGATAGGAGTTTTTCTCAATTCTAGATTGGAACAATAATGTTTGCAGTCCACAGTCTAATTGTATTCTATTCGACTATTTATGCAGTTTAGATGAACTTTGATTGAAGATAGTATTTTTATACTGCGATACTTTGATGATATTATTCTCAATTTTGATAGACCAGGGAGGCGAGTCTTGTCGTATTTGATATTAAATTTATTTGTGACTGGCAAATTTTTACTTCATATCGCTTCATGAATGAAACCCACGAAGGTTAAATATAATAACAGTTTTCGATACAATTGATGAATATAAGAATTTTTAAAGAGGAACTATGGATGTATAATCGTTAGTTCAGTGAACGTGTAAAAGTCGCTGATGAATAATGCCCTTTAATAAGTGAAGGAGGTTCCCACAGTAATATTGATGATGATGATGGATTTATAAGTGGAGGTTTTTTGTGTGTATTGTGGAAGATTTTGATGTCATATATAATGAGATATATGATGAATTATGGGCCAATTTTGGTGCAATTTTGTGCGTTTTGAGCGAGGTATTTTTCTGCTGAGTGTATTGTTCAGGTCCATTGAAAATTATTCATGTGAAGTTACTGTTAAAATTAACAAGAGTGTTTAAATAATTTGAGTTAACGATTTTGAATGGAGGTTACCGTCACAAATAATAATAATTATTAAATCTTATTAAACCTGAATCTAAAATTTATACATAACTAACCTTCATTGGTCGATTATATCACCACGATTTAAGTAATTATCAACCGGATAAACGTGTGGTTTAATGTATTTCTAATATAAATAATATAAATAATGTAAATAACTATGTAAATATCTTTAATAATAATTTAAAACGAACGGGATTAATAGAGGCGTGTATAAATTTTTCAATTGTCGTTTGACAATGTTATAAACAATTTAAAATGTTATAAATAATTAATGAACATTTTGTTATAAACATTAAGCGTTTTCGTTATTATACTCTAAACAACGCTAGTTCAACAATTGGAATATACAATTAAACAAGATTTGGGATTATTAGAGTAATCCATTGATATTTGAACGGAGCATTTAAAAGATTTGCGTGATAATATTTGAGTTGAGATGTGAACATTTAAAGTGTTTTGAAAAGGAGCTAGGCTCTGAGGTAACTAGCATATCCTAACATTGGCTGGACAGGTGCGTCCATTTGACGAAGCAAGCATGCGACACGGTGCAGGGTGTATTACAGGTGGCCAGATAACTGAATAATAGAGGCCAAGGTCATCTACATAGCAGCCTTGCGGTTATAAATAAAATGTGAAGTTCATGAACAAGGAAACAAATGCTATATGTCTCGTCCCAGCTCCCTTATCCATTCCAAAGTGCATTGTTGTTATTATTACGTTCTTTTGAGCTAGAGAAAGCTGAAATTTTGTATGTGAAGTCTACAAGTCCTACAGGAGGACATGGTTGCATTGACAATGGCTTCTGATTGCCACGTATATTTTGTTGTTAAATTTTGTTAAATTATTTTTCTTTATGTGAAATAAATTATTGTGCAGTTTAAATTTTCTTGTTTCGACTTGGTTCATTTTAAATATCGTGGTGGAGGTTATTGTGAGGGCATACTATTAAGTGATCCAGTTGAAAACCCAGACCCGAGATTAAATTGAATAGGTAAGTAAAAGTTAAGTATGAACCCCCGTATATTTTGGTGTGTTCCACAATAATTTCATGTTAACTACTGTGCTCTAATCTCGGTAGTATCTGTCAGTGCCATTTTCATTGATGTAGCTGTGCCGGTGCGATTGATTATTGGCAATACGATTGAGGGGGCGGATATCTGACAGCCTACTATTCGGATTATCGGGGACAGTACCATCCCGGCATTTGCCCGAAGACGAAGTGGGAAACCACGGAAAACTACTTCGAGGATGGCTGAGGTGGGAATCGAACCCCTTCTACTCATTTGGAACACCCGAGGTTGAGTAGACCCCGTTCCAGTCCTCATACCACTTTTTCAAATTTCGTGGCAGAGACGGGAATCGAACCCAGGACCTCCGGGGTGGCAGCTAACCACGCTGACCGCTACGCTACGGAGGTGACACCATAGATTAGTACTATTATTATTACTGTTATCACAATCATTTCACCACAAAAGTGGGACATATCAACATATCGTCGGCTTGTTTGCAAGACAGTATGGCTAATTCTCTTAAGGTGGCACATTGAGAAACGAGCGAACAATGGAACAGGTCTCCAAGATGACGGCCTTCTGCATGGTGATATGTAGACCAGGATGTAGTACGCTATTCCCTTAGCCACGAAGCCGAAACGCTATTTGCTATGAACAGGTAATTTAACGAGAATTTCTGAACTTATCTAGAGGATTTTAAAAATTCGAGTTACATTTATAGTGAGCATTTCACCAATAACCTGGAATAAATGTTTAAGGCAAGCTTTTAAATTCCTGCGGGTATACTGTATTATGTTTCACATAGTCACCTCGTGGTGTGGTGCCTAACATTCTTGTCTGTCGCCCCGGAGGTCTGGGTTCGATTCTCGACTCTGCCAAGGAATTTAATTCTGGTCTGAGGACTGGAACGGGGTACACTCAGCCTCGTCAAGCAAAGTGGTTTACAGTAGATTCCCATTCGTACTCCAGGAAAATGACGGGATGGTTCCTAACTTATTGACTACACGCACCAATTAATATATAATAAGTACACGCATGGAGAATAATGTCACGAAATCACTTAACCTTAACATCAAATCAACTGTTCTACGAGCAGAATATTTAAGGCTATTTTGTATCGTGATCATTTTCTTCTATAAATTCTTCCTCTGAAGTATCTGCCTCTATTCCAATTTCTTCTGATTCTTCTTGCGCTATAGCGTCATAGATTTCCTCCTCAGTAAGTCGCTTCGGAGTTTTAGCTCGTATACAAACCCTGAAAACACAGAATCAAGTGAGACACGGAGATGGTTTCTAATTCTAATCAAATATTATTTTAAAAATAAGACTGAGTTAAATAACTGAATTATATTATACTTATATAGCTGCACGCATGGTGTACCTTGTTCACCATACCACGAAACAGCTCAATGTCTATTCCTGTGAATCAGTACAAACTAATCCGGCAACAATGACACTGCTTGTAGTCGTTTGGGAACATTTTAGGGATAGGTTAGATGGCGCCTAAGAATCTGCAGAAACATTACAACAACCAAAACTATGCCCTCTTTAGTATGGCTGGTGTACTTAATACACCAGCGCGTGAGGGCCCGGACGCCTCCTTCCCTTCAGCGGTCTAGCTGTATGCCTCTCACCAAGGTGGTCCGGGTTCGATTCCCGGTCAATGCATGTGAGATTTTCGAAGTGAAATGCCATGTCCTGTGGTTCGGATTCCACGTAAAAAGGAGGTCCCGTGGCTCATGATCTCGAGATTAACGGTCACGTTAAACTACAAGCTTTTGCCTCCTTCCCAATCGTCACCTGCGCTGATACGGCTTCGAGTTTTAAAAGTGGTCTCAATTCCAACTCTTATGTTTCAAATATGATCAACTTTAGATGAATAGAATATTTTGTCAGTACAACTAGACTAATATCCAATCGCGTGTGTGAAAATCTCGTAACCATGTTTCACAGGCCAATACTCCCGCAAATCAAACAGGCTGTGTATAAAATTGAAATCTCTTCCTCTTATCAAGTTATTTTGTCCTGCTAATGAATTGGTTCGCCGGTGAGCTGCACAGCTTATTCCCAGGAGCACGCCGTAGCAATCGACGATCAACACGCACCGTCTGGCAGCAGTCTCCGATAAAAAGGATAACTACGGGAATGAATCCTTTAAGAGATATCATATAATTGCTACATGAGGGGAATTCCAAATGGCTACATAAAAGAGGACGCTCAGACTCAATTATAGCTCCTAGACCAAAGAGCGGCACTAAACACGAGTCACGTGGGAAATACAATGGCTCTGTCGGTTTATTTTACGGTAAGGAGATTAATGGTTAAGACTTGAAGCTCATTTAAGACAAAGAAAGGCAGGAGTAGCAGACATTTCCTCACGAAACAGACATGTTTGAGCTATATTCCACATCATTTATTTATTTATTTATTTATTTATTTATTTATTTGTTTATTTATTTATTTATAGGTACTGTTACAGTTAGGCAAAACCTGGTGGTAACAAGATATTTACATGCTGCCTATAACTCAATTTCTCTCCATAATGTCTCTGGGTTCCCTGAATGCAACATTTAATTTCTTCTTGAAAATGTTTGTAATTATAATAATGGGGCTTCGGTGGCGTAGTTGGTAGCATGCTGAGCTTCTATGCCCAAGGTAACGGGTTCAATCCCCACCGAAGTCATCAGAATGTTTAAGAGCGTTAAAAATCCCTCTATATGCCTTCCTTCGAAGGGGAAGTAAAGCCGGTGGGCCTATGCCATAGATTTATGGCATGATAAAGAACCTTCCACTAATTACATATGTGTGAAGCCAAAATTTGTAGGTTAGGTTTGATTAATGCTCTTAAGTTCCAACTTTCGTCACCGGGCGGTGGCAACTAATAATAGCGAAGTTCACAGCTACGTGCCGTGGACGGTAGCAATTGGTAGCGAAAGTAGGAACTGCTTGAAATTATCGTCTGCAGTTCTTACTTGAATTAAAAACAGATAACACCCACGTATACAGTCATCACAATTAACACCGGTTATCAGACAGATTCTACACACACCCAAAGTACACGGGGCTACATGACCGCGTTGTCGCAGCCCCTAAACTACGGAATCAACCAACCAATTATAAGAATGAAATCTTACAATTTCTCTCTCATCACTACAAACGTGGTGATTTTGTTCAGGAACACTCGCGTATGTTAAACCACCCGCCCCTCTTTGCTGTTATGCGAGCTCGACACGACACAGTTCTGGCAGGGGCCATCATCTTGGTTTGTTTTTTTACGCACTTTATAAACAAATAAATATATTCTCCTTGGCTTTTCAAGAAATGCAAGATGTTTCCTATAGCCTATTATTGAGACTATTTGTTAATTAGTTAATTAGTCATTGTTGTTGACTACGAGGTCATCTTCCTCTATGAGACGATTTGGAAGATTTGAGTAAAAAACGCGCCTTCTAACTCTGGTTTAAGAACTTGAGTTTTGTGAAACATACACCGTAGCGTTTTATATACAGGCTAGATGAAGATTCTACCCCGCGGCGTAGCCCTGTTCGTTAATTCATGCACCACGGCCACGAGGACAGCTGCAGCAAGTCCAGAGATCGCAGGTTTGAATCTCAGCGCCGACAGTGGTGCGAAAATAATGATTTTATATGTCTGTCAGTTTGTCTGTAGACAACTTTTATCCCTTATAACTCGAGAACGGCTCGGTGGATCAACATAAAATTTGATACAGATATAGGCTACAGCAGAGGCACGACACCAATCATTGATGTAACTCTTCTCCGTACCTGTCATAAAAGGGGGCCTATTCCCCGTAAAATACATGCTGAAATATGTGTAGAAGGGCGAGACAAAGGTCCCCCAAAAACATATGTTAAGGCCCTAAAACCAACAGTTTTTGACATATTCCCAGAAAACTAATTTCTAATGAAAGATTGGAAGCCGGTAACCATGGCAACAGAATCTCAGAGGTCCAACTATTTCTGTAAGATGCATTGCAATTCCATTTATTAGCCTATATTACTGTGAAAATTTGCAAACGGCTATAAGGTTGTCACGGAACCAAATTAAGCTGTAAAATTCATCAATACATATAATACGCTTAAGGGGTACTCTAGAAGTTCTTCACACGAATTGCACGTGCGGGTGTGGTACGGAAGGTCTATAATATTCACATATTATATTATTATTATTACTATTATTATTATTATTATTATTATTATTATTATTATTATTATATTATGGCGTACAACGACGAGATAAAGTTCACTTTCACCCCATTGGTGTCAGAAACAAAACTCGGGGGCCCTACATTTTAAGGCTCTAAATCCAACAGATTCTGAGATATTCCCAGAAAACTAATTTCCTTCAATAATGAAGGAATGCAAGCCATTAACCATGACAACAGTATCTCAAGAGGTGACATTCAACGTTCCATCTATTTCTGTAAAAATCAATGCCACTCCATTTATTACATTTCTGTGAAAGTTAGCAAATGGCTATATGGTTATCACGGAACCAACTTAGACTGTAAAATTCACCAATGTGCTTAAGGGGGTCAAGCGGTACCCTAGAATTTTTTCACATGACTTACTCGTGCGATATGTCGTACAGAAGGTCTATTATATCTCCAAACAGCAACATCATTTTCAAAAATTCCTGAATTGAAATAGTATTTTTGCGGCTTTTAGGAATTTGGGCCATTGGGGGCTAAAAAACCTGAATTTTCATGCACCACAAGCCTTTATAATTTATTAAAGGGGCCTTCCTGAGGAAGTGGGACTTGACACAACGGTGAGGGTCAGTTTTTATGTGACGTGTTTTATGTGTGTTTCGTCTACGAGGTTTTCAATTTCATTTTCACGTCAGGAAATACACGTTAGGTGAATTTACTTCGAGAGCACATTTTAACTAATTATTTTTTAGCCTATTTTCAATTTTGAAAAAATAGGCTTATGAGATCACCTTTTGTCCGTGTGTGTGTGCGTGTGTGTGTGTGTGATTCGTGTGTGTGTCCCCCCCCCCTAATAAAATCTAAACGGCTGGAGCGATTTCAATGAAACTCGGTATGTTCATAGCACTATTCCCGGCGACCTCGACCGTGCCCTTCAAATTTTGTTACGTCTCACCAATGCAAAATGGCGGCTGTGCGAAATATTTCACTAGCATTCAATATCTCCGAAACTATTACCGATATCGCCCTGAAATTGTGTACGGTGATAAAGGGTACTACTAAAAGTTCACCTATGAGACTTTCAAAAACCTGGTGACTACAAAACCAACATGGCGGTCAAGCGAAGTTGAGACTTTTTAATAGACTTTTCTCGCGATTTAACTATCCACACGTAATGAAACTTGGTACAGCAAATGTTTATACACATTGTAATGCACTGGAGTCTAATTTAGTTCAATTGTTTACATAACTTCAAAATGGCGGCTGTGCGAAATATTTCACTGACATTCTATATCTCCGAAACTATTACAGATAACACCCTGCAATTTAGTACGGTGATAAAGGATACTGATACAAGTTTACCTGTGTATATTTCATAAACTTGTACAGTAGAAAACGAACATGGCGACCAAGCGAAGTTGAGACTTTTAAATAGACTTTTCTCACGATTTAACCATCCAAACTTAATGACACTAGGTACAGCAAGTGTTTATACACATAGTAATGCACTGGAGTCTAATTTAGTTCAATTGTTTACATAACCTCAAAATGGCGGCTGTGCGAAATATTTCACTGACATTCTATATCTCCGAAACTATTACAGATATTACCCTGCAATTTTGTACGGTGATAAAGGGTACTGGTACAAGTTTATCTATGTATACTTCATAAACTTGTTAAGT
This sequence comes from Meconema thalassinum, assembly GCA_946902985.2. Lineage (NCBI taxonomy): Eukaryota > Metazoa > Arthropoda > Insecta > Orthoptera > Tettigoniidae > Meconema > Meconema thalassinum. The sequence goes on from OX336388.2 coordinate 2,125,783,834, forward strand.
AAAAAACGAACATGGCGACCAAGCGAATTTGAAATATTTTAATAGACTTTTCTCGTGATTTAACTCTCTGAGCGCAGTGAAATGTGGTACAGTAAATGATTTTGCAGATTGTAATGCACTGCCATCTAATTTAAATCAATTGTTTACATAACCTCAATATGGCAGCTGTGCGAAATTTTTAAATTAAGTTTTTATTTCTTGTGTCGTAATCATGCGATCGAAGTGAAAGTTTGAATAATGAACCCAGGCAATAATTGTCCTTGAATGGTACATAATTATATGGCCTATACATATAACAATCCTAAATGGCGAGCTTCCGAAATATTTAGACGGTTCTCAATATCTATGAATCTTTTACAGCAACCAAACTGAATTTTTTTATGTTCATAGAGACTACGAACATATGTTCACCTATAGGACTTTCATGAACCTGGTGAGCACAAATCCAACATGGCGGCGACGCGAAGTATAAATATTTAAATGGACGATTCTCGCGAATTAACTATCCGAGTGCTGTGAAACGTTGCACGTTAAATGCTTATACAAATATTGATCCACTGGCATCTAATTTATTTCAATTGTTTGCATAATCACAAGATGGCTGCTGTGCGTAATTTTAAAATCTCGTTTTTACTTCTTGTGTTCTAATCATGCGATTGAAGTTTGAATACCACACGTACACAATAATCTTAATGTAAAAGTACAAAAATAAAAATCCAACATGGCGACCATATGAAATATTTAGACGGTTCGCAATATCTACGAATCTGTTACAGCAATTAAACTGAAATTTTGTATGTTGATAGAGACAATTAACATGAGCAGGATATATGAAAATAGGCTGTATATTTCTTTACGGAACTACTTGTTTTTTCTCTTTTATTTGTTGACAAACGGGTTCATCGCAAGGATTTTTTTAGCGTATGGCTTTTAGTACCGGGAGTGTCCGAGGACATGTTCGGCTCGCCAGTTTTTGTAGCTGCTTCGAGACGGACACCCAATGGGTGAGCTACACGTACCGTTGGGGATGAAAGTTGGAATGGAAGGACGAGGAGTTGGAAGGTAACGGCTGTGGCCTGTAGTTAGGGACCAACCCCGGCATTTGCCTGGAAGGAAGATGGGAAACCACAGAAGACCATCTTCAAGGTTGCCGGCGGGGGGATTCGAACCTCCTCGCCTCCCGGATGTGAGCGACTGCCAGCAGTCATGCCGTAATCACCACGGCTAACTCACCCGGTATCGCAAGGATGATTTTGTTTGATACTGTGTGATTGATATTTCTATATTTGGACATCTGGGTGATAAGTTGTAGTCAATAGAGTTAGTTTGCCTCCTGGCCACTAGGTACCTTTCCTCTCGCATATAGGCCTATATATATTAAATACACCTAAATATATGCTTGCCACGGTGGGTGAGTGGTTATCGTGTCGGACTACCAACCTCAAGCGTGTAGGTTCGCTCCTGACCATTGCAAGTGATTTTGAAAGACGACATGTTGTTGGCATGTTAAAGAACCCATTTGAATTTAGTTCAAGTATTTCAGACAAGTATTTGTCTAGAGTCAAAGTGTAAAACCAAAGGGAAAAAAACGTCCATGTTGGTTAATGTGTGAACTAAACCCACCTCTTCCCTGTTTTGCCTCACATCAGTTTCTAAAATCCCTGACAAAGCCGAGGGATCAAACCCGAGGCCTCTGAGTGAGAGGCAAGCGCGCTACCCTAACACCACGGGGGCCGGCTAAACTACAGCATAAAGCGATCCATTCTCTCTCTTGTATCTTACTTGCAGCTACTAAGAGCCAATGTGAACAGATTGAATACAAGCGGAAACAGATTAAATTACTGCAAAGTCATCATCAGTGCAAGCAGGGGCGGATCTAGGGGAGGGCGAGGAGGGCAACTGCGTCATGGATTGTTTTAAATTTAATTGATTATGTATTTCTTTATTCGTTAATTCCCCATAAGGAGAGCGTTACAACACAATCAATTTTCACGTTTTATTCTGGCCCTTTCTTCTTTTTCCCAAAAACCTCTCATATACACACTATGCTTCCTCTTTCTTTCCTCCGTCCACTTCTTTGTTTTTCTTTGGTAGTTTGCTCAAACATCTGCTGTCTAAGTCTAATTGATTGATTAGTTAATTATACTTTTCAAACCAATTTATAATTCATATTTCCGTGCAACCACCAGAGGGTGAGATCATGTGTAATGGTGCTGCGGCTTATATCCATCTATACTGAAGACCTACGTTTCTTTTGTGGCTTCCAGTGAATATTTGAGGCTTTGTTTTGGGTGCTGAGTTTGTGGTAGCGTTGTCCAGAGAATCTAATCTCTTTTGATAGTGTTTTAGGATCATATTTATCATTAATTTTATGCAGTAATGCCCGTATCACACGACACTCGCTAGCATGGAAGCTGTTTTGATCGCTGGTATAAAATCCTGTATGATTCTGTTCATCCTCGCACGTACACCTGCTTTTATGGCTGAAGTGTATCACACGCTAGCATTTCGTGCGCCAAGTTGTAAGAAATAAAACATGGAGGACGTTTGTCGTTTGGGGGTAAAATTTACAGTCGATTCGCATTATTAACGCAAAACGGACATGAAACTTGCTTTAAGTACATTTGAAAACATGCCTGGTACTGAATGAATGCATTCCAATCAATATTTAAGATCTAACTATAATAATTGGATATTTAACCATATGCACTAATAAGAAACGTAACAAAATGAGATAAAGTCTGTTGGAAAAGTGTACAAGTGGTATCGCGACCGCTTGGTGTTTTGAAGATCCCGGGTTCAAGGCTATCCAACGGAGAATATTTTTACTTCTTTTTAATTATTTTATTATATCCTCCTCACGTCGTACAACAATATTGCAACTTAGTTTTGTCTACAGTCGCCTCCGTAGCGTAGCGGTCAGCATGGTTAGCTGCCGCCCCGGAGGTCCTGGGTTCGATTCCCGGCTCTGCCACGAAATTTGAAAAGTGGTATGAGGACTGGAACGGGGTCTACTCAGCCTCGGGTGGTCCAAATGAGTAGAGGGGGTTCGATTCCCACCTCAGCCATCCTCGAAGTGGTTTTCCGTGGTTTCCCACTTCGTCTTCGGGCAAATGTCGGGATGGTACCTACTGTAAGGCCACGGCCGCCTCCTTCCCTCTTCCTAGCCTATCCATCCCAATCTTCCATCTCTTCCCATCCCTCATGAGGCCCCTGTTCGCTTTGCAGGTGAGGCCGCCTGGGCGAAGTGCTGATCACACCTCCCCAGTTGTATCCATCCCGACCAGATGTTCCAAGCTCCAGGACACTGCCCATAGAGGCGGTAGTGGTGAGTTCCCTCACCGAGTCCGTGGGAACCACCAGCCTAGAGGGTAAATTGACTAAATAAAAAAAAAGGTTTTGTCTACATGATCTACGAGGACGATAGGAAACATGTTTTCTCTCAATTAAAATTCTATTTTACCTAAATACTGTTGAAGTAATCTTATTCTTTTATATTTTTTAGATAACTTCTATTAGATTCTATTATATTGTTCGATTGAATAAATAAAACAGACACAACGAACACTTATTTTTACGTAACGCGATCGCCGCAGTGTAGATTTTATTTTTAAAAACCAAAGAGCAGAGGGTTGCCAACTTCCAGAGATAACAAAATGACTTTTTATAGCTAACCTCAACAAATACTGTTTAAAACCATGGACGGATACTATTTAAATAGTTCTAAATTTATCCCAGATTAATATTATGACACATTCTGTATTCACTGGATATAGCAAGCGCTTTTCACACAGACGCTGTTTAGAGAAAATATAGTTTCGTCAGATGTATTTATTCGAGGGCCTACCTACGTAACAAATACATTTGTTTATGTTGTCGCTAAGATCTCTACTAGAACGAGAAAAGCAATCCGATTGGTTGTTGTACTCAAACTTCCATACAAGCTGCCAGGAAAAATAGCACCTGTTCAATTTCGTGAGTTGTATGGAAGCTACTATGGAAGGCAGAACCTAGTATGGAAGGAACAAATCACACGGTAATAGACGCGTGTATACCAGCGTGTATACCCGTACTGGTAGAAGCTTCCATGCTAGCGAGTGTCGTGTGATACAGGCATTTCTGTCAGCCATCTTGTTAACTGCTACAATAAGTTCCATAGAAAGCACTATCTAGAGAGTCACTCGTTATCTGTGGCTAAAATCTTTGCCCTCACTTTCACCCATTTTGTTTCTTTTGCCATCACTACCATAGAAACTATGAACAAGATATGCACTCTACTTAATATTCTTGGCGTTGCCTAGGTCACTCAGCCGGCCTATTTTGTCAGCCATCTTTAAGACCGACAATGTGAGGCTTCTGTACTGGACAGCATATGGCACTATTACCCGGTCAGCTTCCGTGGGGGTTTAGCTCTGAATTGAGTAAGGGCTAAACACAACCCTGCGCGAGACACTGGGGTAGGGGGCCTCAACCCCGACACGGCGCGTCCCAATGGCTGATAGGGGACGTCCTGTAGATATGCAGGACAGGTGCGAATAAGGCATGGCCAAATAAGCATCCGCGGATCAACTGAGGCAAAAATAGTAAACGGTCAACGGTCTCCAAGGCGGAAGAGGAAGACTCCCAACGGTTTGGAGGGCGGAAGAACCAACACCAAAACTCTGGGGCTTACAACGTCAGTTTTAATTCTGGAGGAACAGGCAACGCCTGCCCTCCCAACTAACTTCAACATAGGGCATGATGGAAACACCTTCAGGAAAGACTACTCCAGGGGGCAGCCGGCAACGGAAATCCCCCACCGCCAAAAGCGGTGCAACCAGGCCTTTGGATTCTGGAGAGCCTGGAACGTCATGCAGGGAAGAGTCGGAGCTTCCCAGAACCTCATCACAGAAGATACGAACCAAGCAAAAACATCTGCTGGGAACGCTGAACATCAACACGCTCCTGAAAGTTGGCAAACTAAAACAACTGATCAACGTTTTGAAGGAAAAAGACATCTGCATACTGGCACTACAAGAGACAAGATACCTAGACGAAAATCCCATGGAATCTGAGGGTTACAGAATCTACAAGGGAAAACCTGCGATAAAAAACAAATCAAATGTAACGATCTTAGGTACGGCCTTCGTAGTTAAGAGGAACATCACTGAGTCCATCATCAACTTCACCTCACCATCCGAGAGAATTTCTCTTCTCTCCTTTAGATCTGGAAATAAAGCATATACAATTATCAACGCACACGCCCCTATTAATGAAGATAACAAGAAAAATCCTGAGAAGGTGGATAACTTTTGGCAAACTCTCGAAGACACAACTTCCAAAATTCCACAACATCACGTAAAAGTTTTGGTTGGCGATTTCAATGCCCAGATAGGCAAAGAGAGAAGATATAGAAAAATTGTTGGGGACTATCCAGCACATAAAAGAACGAACAGAAATGGAGAAAGAATAATCGGGTTTTGCAGACATTTCAACCTGAAACTCATGTCCACATACTTCAAGGCACTCCCGAGCAAGAAGAAAACCTGGGTATGTCCTAACACGATGCTGGGAGAGTTCCAGATCGACCATGTCGCAATAACGACCAAAAACCGAAAGGAAATCCTGAATGTTAAAGTAAGGAAAAGCCTAAACATCGACTCGGATCACTATCTCTCGGAGATTAAAGTAAAATTCCAGCCAAACAAGCCCAAACCGAGAACCAACAGGAAACCCAGAATTAATACAGAGACTCTGAAACAGAACAAGGAAAAATACTGCGAAAACCTATCAAAGCTGAACATGAACAGCTGGGAAGAGATCAGAGAAGCAATGACCAAAGCAGCTGATGGTTTGGGAAATCCAGCGAGGAAACGAAAACATAGGTGGTGGAATGAAAAGTGTGACGAAGCTCTTGACAAAAGGCTACAAGCCTGGAAGAGATGGCACTCCAACAAGACCGAGGAGAGGTGGGAAGATTTCAGGGAAGTAAGGAAGAGAACTGCTAAGATCATAAGATCAGAGAAGAGGAACTACGACAGAAGTAGGGTGGAAAAGATAGAAAAAGATTTTCGAAAAAACAACACGCGAGAGTTTTACAGAACCTTCAAAGAGGAACTACAGGGATATCAGTCACAAAGTCTGTGTTTCAAACGGAAAGATGGTAGTATAGCTACGAACGACAAGGAAAACTGTCAACTTTTGGCCGACTATTTCAAAGTGCTGCTGAACTGTGAAGAACCTGTGGAAAGATTGAATACTCAGAATCCAGCCTATGAGAACCCGGATTCCAACCCACCAAGTTTACATGAGGTAAAGCGCATAATAAACGAGCTTAAAAACAACAAAGCACCAGGCGAAGATGGCATCGCTGCAGAAATGTGGAAGTTCGGAGGAGAAATGGCTGCAGAAAAAATACACGGCATCATAGAAGAAATCTGGAAAACTGAAATGATCCCGAAGGACTGGAAATGTGCCCATATACACCCACTTCACAAGAAAGGTAATCGGGCGAACATCGACAACTACAGAGGAATCTCTCTACTTCCAGTCGCATACAAGATACTCTCCAAAGTACTGCTGAACAGAGTTGAAAAACAAGCAGACCACCTCATAGGTGAATATCAAGCTGGCTTTAGAAAGGGGAGATCGTGCGCAGAAAAATATTCAACCTCAAGAGCATCCTCAGATCAAGAGCTTTGAGAAGCCAGAACACTGTAGTAATATTCGTTGACTTCAAGAAGGCGTACGACTCAATTGACAGGCAGACTTTATTTAACAGCCTAGAGGAGTTCGGAATTGACAGGAAGACGAGAGAAATAATCAAACAAACTCTAACGGATACCATGTCAAAAGTGAAGTTCTTCGGAGAAATCTCTGATCCTTTTTGAAATAAAAACAGGGGTCAGACAAGGAGATGGCTTATCACCTATCCTCTTCAACATTGATCTGGCGAAAATCATGAGAACCTGGGAGGAAGCTTTGGACATGAAAGGAGTAAGGGGGATACATCTGGGAAGGAAAGGACAGAACCTGGAAATTAAATGTTTGGCTTTTGCTGATGATCTTGCCCTCTTAGCCCAAAGCCGAGATGATGCCCAAAAAATGCTGGATACTCTGCACGAAATCGCTGAGAAAACGGGTCTTAAAGTCTCCTATGAAAAGACAGAATACATGGAGTACAGACACCTTGGAGAGAGACACATAAAAGTGAAACATGGGACTGTCAAAAGAACTGAGAAGTTTAAATATCTAGGTGAATGGATAGAACCCAATGGGCTGGATAAAGAAGCAAATAGGGCAAGAGCTAGAAAATTGGATTTGGCTTATAGGTTAACCCAGAACAGATACAACAAACGAGCAATATCCTACAAGGCAAAACTCAGACACTATAGCACAGTAGTAAAGCCAGAGGGTCTGTACGCCTCGGAGTGCTTGACACTGAATAAAAAAGGGGATCTTCAGGAACTGGAAAAAAGGAGAGGAAAATTTTGCGGAAAATTTTAGGACCACATAAAACTGCTGACAGGACATGGAAGAACAGAAGGAATGATGACCTCTATAAACATACTGAAAAAATTACTGTCACAATGCGGAAGCGAAGGTTGAAATTCTACGGACATTTGGTGAGAATGGACGAGAACCGACTGACTAAGAGGATATTCAAGTATATTACAGAGCTGAAGGCTACAACTAAGTGGGTAGAAGAGGTTAAAAGAGACGCCAAGGAAAGTGGACTCACAGTGGATGTGATCCACAACAGAAAAGAGTTCAGAAACCGAATTGACAACATCAAGATATTCGAGGAGAAAACACCTAAAATTAGAGCCAAACTGGTAATATCCGAGGAGGAGCGAAAGATCAGAAGTGAACGAATGAAGAGGTTTTGGGAAGAGAAGAGGAGATTAACCAGAAAGCCTTAGGTTCCATGCGGTCCATAGGCGGCCAAATTCGGAAGAAAGAAAGAAAGAAAGAAAGAAAGAAAGAAAGAAAGAAGAATTCATATTCTTTTTTCAGTCTAGCTATGACCTCCCGTGACCGTTTAGCAAGTTTAGATTTCAGTGAAATGATGGAAGACTTCACCGGGAAAAGAGTCGCATAGTAATATTTTAATATTTCATAATTTACGTAATCTTCTTCAAGGGGACTTAAAGGTTTCTTTCATACTATTAAAAGAATGTACTGTAGTGTATCCAAAATATTGAAACCATTCTTTATTTTATTATTACATAACTATTTTCCATTTGATTTGATATTTTTTTTAAATTTCCTATTGTTGTGGGCCCCACCTTATATCGCCCAGGGCCCCGCAAGGCCTGGACCCGCCACTGAGTGCAAGTGAGCATGATAGAGACAGTAGTTCAGTTGTGAGGGTTCCAGGCTTGTTAACGAAATATTTCTGTCATTTATTTAAGTGCATTCGGGTTAAGGGGCATTTGTGTCATGAGCCCCGACCCCGTGTGTTGAATACAAATGTTTTTACATCTTCTGCAGTTAGCCACCTACATGTTGCTAAAATTTGACACTCTAGGTGTCGCCTTTCCTAATATTGTTGGTTTTGCTAACAAGCTAATGTTGTTCTTTCCATGGATATCAACAACAAAAAAAGACAATATCTGTACAGGTAAGTGATACAAAAATCTATATTGTTTGTTTTTAAATCTTTATGGCTTCAAACACCACAAAATCTTTATCCTTTAAATGTTTTAATGCAAATCTCCATACCTCCCTGCCCTGAGCTAATAGTTTAATCTCTACATAGCAACCACACCTTGCATCTAAAACAATCTGATTAACATATTCTAACCTTGGTCTACCCCTACAGTTCTTGTCCTCGACCCTTTCTTCCATAACTAAGCTTGCTATTCCTGAGTGTCTTAATAAGTGTCCTACCAACCTATCTCTTTTCTTTATTAACAGTCGCTAAAACAACATTTCTCTTTACACTCGTCTTAATTTATTACCCTATCTACCCATAAAAAATAATGTGTGTTTGAGTCTTTAGTCTTGGACTAGATTAATGCAGCTCTCTATGTCTCCCTGTCCTGAGCTAATCATTTCATCTCTACATAGCAAACTCACCTTTCATCCGAGGCAATCTGTTTAACATATTCTACTGTAACCTTGGTCTACCCTACAGTTCTTGTCCTCGACCGTTTCTTCCATAACTAAGCTTGCTATTCCTGGGTGTTTTAGTATGTGACCTACCAACCTATCTCTTTTCTTTATAAGCAATCGCTAAAACAACATTTCTCTTTACACTCTCCTTAATTTATTACCCTATCTACTCATAACAAATAATGTGTGTTTGAGTCTTTAGTCTTGGACTAGATTAATGCAGCTCTCTATGCCTCCCTTTCCTGAGCTAATCATTTCATCTCTACATAGCAACCACATCATACATCCGAGGTAATCTGTTTAACATATTCTAACCTTGGTCTACCCCTACAGTTCTTGTCCTCGACAATTCCTTCCATAACTAAGCTTGCTATTCCTGGGTGTCTTAGTATGTGTCCTACCAACCTATCTCTTTTCTTTATAAGCAATCGCTAAAACAACATTTCTCTTTACACTCTCCTTAATTTATTACCCTATCTACTCATAACAAATAATGTGTGTTTGAGTCTTTAGTCTTGGACTAGATTAATGCAGCTCTCTATGCCTCCCTTTCCTGAGCTAATCATTTCATCTCTACATAGCAACCACATCATACATCCGAGGTAATCTGTTTAACATATTCTAACCTTGGTCTACCCCTACAGTTCTTGTCCTCGACAATTCCTTCCATAACTAAGCTTGCTATTCCTGGGTGTCTTAGTATGTGTCCTACCAACCTATCTCTTCTCTTAATTAGCAGTAGCAAGAAACATCTCTCCTCTCCCACTCGTCTTAATACCTCTTCGTTTGTCACCCTATCTACCCATCTGATCTTCATCATTCTCCTGTAACACCACATTTCACACGCCTCAAATTTCTTCTTTTCTGCTGCACCAATAGTCCAATTTTCGCTTCCATAGAATGCCACGCTCCAGACAAAGGCTTTCAAAAATGACTTCCTATTACCTAAATCTATATTCGATGTCAACAGATTCATTTTCTGTAGAAATGCTTTCCTTGCCTGAGCGAACCTATTTTTAGCCTACTTTTCACATTTTGCAACAAGTAGTTCCGTGAAGAACTATACAGCCTATTTTCATATAGCCCACTTATTGCAACTATCAACATACACAATTTCAGTTTGATTGCTGTAATAGATTCGTAGATATTGAGAACCGACTAAATAATTCGGATGGTCGCCATGTTGGATTTTATATATGTAGGTCCTAGAGTTATGTACTGTTACATGCAGATTATTGTGTACGTGTAGTATTCAAACTTCAATCGCATAATTAGGACACTAGAAGTTACAAGGAGATTTTAAAATTTCGCACAGCTGCCATCTTTAGGTTATGGAAACAATTGAAATAAATTAGATGCTAGTGGAATACCATTCGTATAAGGATTTACTGTACCAAGTTTCACTGCTCTCGGATGGTTAAATTGCGATAAACGTCCATGTGATGATTTATACTTCGCGTCGCCGCCATGTTGGATTTGTGATCACCAGGTTATTTCAAGTCCTATAAGTGAACTTGAGTTCATAGCCCCTATGAACAATAAAAAATTCAGTTTGATTGCTACAATAGATTCGTAGATATTGAGAGCCGTATAAATATTTCGGATGGTCGCCATGTTGGATTGTTAAATGTATAGGCCATAGAGTCTTGTACCATTATAGGAAAATTATTGGGTAGGTTCATTATTCAAACTTTCACTTCGATCGCATGACTACATCACAAGAAATAAAAACTTAATTTTAAAATTCGCACAGCCGCCATCTTGAGGTTATGTAAACAATTGAACTAAATTAGATACCAGTGCATTACAATGTGTATAAATATTTCCTGTACCAGATTTCAGTGCATTTGGAGCATTAAATCGCGAGAAAGGTCTATTTCAAATTTTCTGATTCGCTTGGCCGCCATGTTTATTTTGTATATAACCGGTTTTTTAAAGTCGTATAAATGGACTTCCAGTAGTGCCCTTTATCTCCGTACAAAACTTCATGGAGATACCGCTAATAGTTTCAGAGATACAGAATGCCGGTGAAATATTTCGCACATCCGCCATCTTGTGGTCATGTAAACAAATGAACGAAGTTATGTGTCGGTGCATTACAATGTATATAAACATATACTGTACCAAGTTTCATTGCGTTTGGTTGGATAAATCGCGAGAAACGTCTATTTAAAAGTCGCAACTTCGCTTGGCCGCCATGTTGGTTTTGTAGTTACCAGGTTTTCAAAGATCACATAAGTGAACTTATAGTAGTTCCCTTTATCACCATACATGATGTCAGCGTAATATCGGTAATCGTTTCGGAGATATTGAATGCTGGTGAAATATTTCGCACAGCCGCCATGTTGGATTGGTGAGTCGTAACAAAATTTGAAGGGCACGGTCGAGGTTGCCCGGAATAGTGCTATGAACTTACCGAGTTTCATTGAAATCGCTCCAGCCGTTTAGATTTTATTAGGGGGGGGACACACGAATCACACACACACACACGCACACACACACACGGACAAAAGGTGATCTCATAAGCCTATTTTTTTCAAAATTGAAAATAGGCTAAAAATTAGGAAAAAGTAGACTTATGAGATCGATCCGGGAAAATGTGTGTCTGTCTGTCTGTCTGTCTGTCTGTCTGTCCTTCTGTCTGTCTGTCTGTCTGTCTGGCTGGCTGTGTGTGTGTGTCCCCCTATCAACTCCTAAACGGCTGCAGCAATCAAAACCAAATTTAGTATGAATAAAGATGTGCACCGGAATATCTCACGTCCATATTTGAAAATGATGTCAGTGCTACCAACTGCTGAAAAAACGCACTAGAAATTTGAGCTCCAAGTTGGATATCTTGCAAGGTATGCATGGGAGCTATTCCAAAATTGGCACACATGTAGATAAGACTGTTTCAGTTAAATTTCCAGAAGGCCAACCATGACAGTGTTGCCAAAATAATTTTATGCCTTCTGATAGGTCCAATGTTTAAATAAATTTAACTTCTACACTATCAATTGGATTTCAACCAAATTTTGTATGTAATATCTGTACATAAACAGATATGACTGAGCGTATTCTTAAGATCCACCAGGGTTGCCAACTGTTAATAATTGATGTCTCTATTATTAATATTTTTATTTAAATACCAATATATCAGAAAGTATGCAAGCCAACAGCTTTAAACTATGCACACGTATATTCTGACATTTTAGATTAATTTGGAGTAATTCATATACGTCAGTTCTACCAACATGATTATAAGCCTGCTGATAGTACCAATTTTTAAATACATGTAACTATTATACTATCAGTTGGATTTCAACCAAATTTCGTATGTGCTATGTGTACCATAACAGATATGACTATGAGTATTGTTAAGAGCAATCAGGGCAGCCAACTGTTAATAAATGCTGTCTATATTTTGTTTTACCCTAATATCAATATATCAGAAAGTATGCAAGCCAACAGCTCTATACTTTGCACACGTATAGCACCTGACATTCTAGATTAATTTGGTGTAATTAATACAAGGCAGTGCTGCCAACTGCCAACATGATTCTATGCCTGCTGATATGTCCAATTTTAAAATACATGTAACTTCTATACTAACAAATGGATTTCATCCAAAATTGGCACAACAAGATATCATAATGTATGTATGTATGTCTACCCCTTATTATTCCCGTTTTCTAACGGGGTCGGGGATGAGATGCGATGGAAGTCTTTGTGGCGATGATTTTTACGGCCGGATGCCCTTCCTGACGCCAACCTCATGAGAGGAGTTAATGAGAGATGAAATGAATAATGGTGAATGAAACTGGGCAAGGATATGGAAGGAAGCGGCCGTTGCCTGTCAGAAGGTACCGTCCCAGCATTTGCCTGGTGTTGAAAATGGGAAACCACGGAAAACCATTTCAAGGACGGCCGACGGTGGGGCTCGAACCCACGCGTCTACCGAGTCAGCATAGAGCTTGGCCCCATGACCTAATGCTGCGCTTTAGCCAGCGTAGCCACTACTGTCGGTACAACAAGATATCATAATATTTCAGATTATTTCTGACCAGCACACGCATGACATTGTTGGCAACATGCTTTTACGCGTGCTGATAGATCCAGTGTCTAACTGCATGTAACGACCATTGGACTTCAACCAAATTTTGTATTCTGTACTTTAAGAGATAGAACTAAGAATATATTTTGTCACCAGGGCTGCCAACTGTAGTGCTCTATTAGGCTACATTATACCAGGTATATTTTGAACTAATTAGATATTTCGATATTACCAACTTAATTTCGACATTATTCTTGATAGGTTCATATTCTGTAGAATAATCATTGGCATGAAAAGTAGGCTGTATAGTTCTTCACGGAACTTCTTGTTTATATCCTCTTTGCTTCATCCGTCACTGGTAATTTTGCTTCCTAAGTAACAGAAATCTCCTACATCCTTTAGTTTTTCCCCTGCCAATGTATGTCCATAGACGTTTCTGATTTATTGCGGCTGCATTCCAATATTTTTTATTTACATTTATTAATTTTCATCATGAATTCTTTCCTCAAGACGGAGTCCATACCATTCAAAAACTCATTCAAATCCTCAGGCGTGTCGGTCAAGATGACGATGTCATCAGCAAATCTCAGAGTTGAAATCATTTCTCCTTGAATCTTCACTCCCACTTTAATTTCTCTCTAATTTCCTTCATTGCTTGTTCAATGTGAAGATTGAAAAGTATGGGTGATAAGTTGCAGCCTTTCCTCACACCGTTCTGAATACCAGCTTCTCTCTCATGTCCATCAGATCCAATGACTGCTGTCTGGTTTCTGTATAGATTGTAGATCATCCTTCTATCCCTGTACTTTACTCCAATCGTTTTCAAAATGTCAAACAATTTAGTCCAATCAACGTTATCAAAGCCTTTTCTAAGTCTACAAAAGCCATGAACGTTCTCTTATCTTTCCTTATTCTACCTTCCAAAATCAGCCTAAGACTTAGTACAGCTTCCCTCGTTCCTACATTTCTGGGGGCGTGGTGGCTCAGCGGTCTAGCTGTATGCCTCTCACCAAGGCGGTCCGTGTTCGATTCCCGGTCAATGCATGTGAGATTTTCGAAGTGAAATGCCATGTCCTGTGGTTCGGATTCCACGTAAAAAGGAGGTCTCGTGGCTCATGATCTCAAGATTAACGGTCACGTTAAACTACATGCTTCCTTTTTTTTCCTTCCTACATTTCTCCTGAAACCAAACTGGTCTTCACCCAACTCAGTTTCTATCTGGCTTTCCATCCTCTTGTAAATTATTCTTGACAGGATCTTTGAAGCGTGAGTAATCAAGCTGATTGTACGGTAATCTTAACATCTGTCAGCTCCCACTTTCTTCGGTATAGGGATGATTACATTCTTCTAGAAATCAGAGGTTACCTCACCTGTTTCATAAATCCTACACACCAAGTGAAATAACCTGATCAGACCTTCATCTCCTATGCAGCGTAGCAACTCAATCTTTTACTGATACATCCCTTATTGTTTTTTGTGTTTTCTATAATGTATTTGCTGTGGTCTCTTCGGTTTTGGAGCTATGCACAATATTTTAACATGATTATTCGTCCGTCACGCTTGAACGTGTTGCAAGTTTCATTCACTAGAATTTAAATGTAGCGTGGCCGGCGACGCTACGTTCATTCGCACTGCGCCGATTCTAATCCAGAAACGCAAGAGTCCTTCCCTCTGTTCCACTCTGCTCCACCATCAAGCTAAACTGTCTGTATGTAAACAATAACGTAAATATTAATTTATTAACATTGTAAATAGAAAAAGCAACAACAAATAAGAAAGTATAAATAATTCATTTTTTTTTTGGGCTAATGCCGTGTAAATTTAGATTTGAACCAAACGTTTCGGAGAAATCTTGCCTCCTTATTCAATGGAAATCAAACAATGTGGCCAAAGAAAGTATATCAATGAGATTACAAAAATTACAAAAAATATAGATAAATTCCTCGGTTCGTCACCAGAGAGCAGCTGCCAGAAATTACTGTATGGACCATGGTAGAACGGCGGACAGAGTAGAGAGTAAGGAGAAGGTAAAGGGGGCGGGGTGAAAATATAGAGACTCCTCGAAGAATGAGGATGTCCAAAAGAAAAAGGGGGGTAGGGGGGAGGTGGGAGGGTTAGATGGATATAAGGTAACATAAACAAAAGGGAATTGTATCTGAACGATACCTAACGTCATACAGGCAACGGCGAAAAAACAGATGGAAACTCCTCCAGTGACGAACAAAGGAGATCAAATCCAGGCTCTGTAGCCATAGAGGAAAAAAGTACAAATTGAAATAGGTGAAGAACAGAGAGACTGAGAGGAACTATCTTCCTAGATCCTTAATAACTGGTAGCCAAGTGCCACTTAGCTGATATCCAGTGTCTCTGTTAAAATTATTGGAATTTTTACGAATTTAAACTGCCTCCCTTATAATTCTAGACCAGTTGTGCTTAACAAGGGCAAGCGCATGAGCATCCTTGAAACATACATCGTGCCCTGAAGACAGGGCATGTTCAGCTATAGCCGATTTGTCAGGTTGGTTTAGACGGATTTTCCTTTGATGCTCTTTGATGCGAGTTGCAATGGACCGTTTTGTTTTTCCAATGTAGACTTTTCCGCAAGGACAAGGGCCTTCATACACCCCAGGCAGGTTGTAGTATTGGGGACAATTTCTCTTTGTTTAATGCCAAACGTTGACCAATTTTCGTCATAGTGCCGAAAACTGTTTTTATCTTGTGCTTGCGGAGAATCTTAGCAGCGCGGTCAGTTGTGTTGTGAATATAAGGAAGGTAAGCAGTTCCCCTCACGTCGAACTCTGAGAAGGTTGTCTATCCCTCCTTCTGGGATGTAGGGACCTATATATAGTGGATTCATTATAGCCATTACCCTTGTAACTCTTCCTGAAGAGTTGATGCCTCACAAATACGTTCCGCTCTTTTGGCTAGAGTTGATATAATTCCTTGTTTTTGTGCTGGGTGGTGGTGGGAGTCTGCATGTAAATAACGATTAGTGCGAGTTGGCTTACGGTAGACGCTGTGCCCCATGGAGCCATCCGCCTTCCTCCTCAAAAGAACGTCCAAAAAGGTAAGCATTCCACCCGACTCCGGCTCCATTGTGAAGTTGATTGAAGGATGCAGCTGATTTAGGAGGTTCAGAAAATGGTTCAGTTTCTCAGAACCCTCCTCCCACACCACGAACGTAACATCCACATTCCTCCACCAAATCACAGGTTTGAAAGACGCCGAAGATATAGCCTCCCCCTCAAAATGTTCCATGAAAAAATGTTGCCACGGCAGGCGAGAGTGGACTTCCCATGACCAAACCATCAGTCTGCTCGTAAAATTTACCATCCCACAAGAAATAACTGGAACACAAGCAGTGGTGGAATAATCGGGCAATGTCCTCAGGAAACAAATCCTTGATAAGGGACATGACCGAGTCCACCGGCACTCTGGTGATCAAGGACTCTACATCAAAACTCACCAAAATAGCATTTGGTTGAACGGCGATGGTTGACAATTTTTCGACGAAATGGGTTGAATCCCTAATGTAAGACTGTGTGCGCCCCAAGTGCGGCTGAAGCAACTTGCTGAGATATTGCGCATGAGCGTAAGTTGGAGAACCTATTGTGCTAACAATTGGTCGAAGAGGGACGTCTTGCTTATGGATTTTTGGAAGACCATACAATCTCGGAGGAACAGCATCTCTCGGAATAAGACATCTTCCCTCTTCCTTTGGAATTGATGACAGTTTAACAAGCTTAGCAGTGGCATTGGATACACGAGTGGTTGGATCACGTGTGCACAGTCTGTAGACAGGATCAGATAACACAATCGAGATTTTACTTTTATATTCAACGGTATCCATCACCACTGTCGCATTTCCCTTGTCAGCATGAAGAATAGAAACGGTGTCATTATTTATCAGTCCCTTCAATGCCTTTCTTTCACCCCGAGTTAAATTGGGTGCGGGTACTTTAGAGGATCTTAATATCCTCACACTTTCTTGTCTAACTTCTTCAGCTCCATCTGGAGGTAAATTGTAGCTGGCAGCCTCAACGGATGTGATCAACTCCTATGTAGGAATTTTGGAGGGTGCGAGAGCAAAGTTGAAGAGTTGATCACATCCGTTGAGGCTGCCATCTACAATTTACCTCCAGATGAAGCTGAAGAAGTTAGACAAGAATGTGTGAGGATATTAAGATCCTCTAAAGTACCCACACCCAATTTAACTCGGGGTGAAAGAAAGGCATTGAAGGAACTCAGAAATAATGACACCGTTTCTCTTCTTCATGCTGACAAGGGAAATGCGACAGTGGTGATGGATACCGTTGAATATAAAAGTAAAATCTCGATTCTGTTATCTGATCCTGTCTACAGACTGTGCACACGTGATCCAACCACTCGTGTATCCAATGCCACTGCTAAGCTTGTTAAACTGTCATCAA
Source organism: Meconema thalassinum (assembly GCA_946902985.2). Taxonomy (NCBI): domain Eukaryota; kingdom Metazoa; phylum Arthropoda; class Insecta; order Orthoptera; family Tettigoniidae; genus Meconema; species Meconema thalassinum. Next base: position 2,125,801,393 of record OX336388.2, read on the forward strand.
TTCCAAAAGAAGAGGGAAGATGTCTTATTCCGAGAGATGCTGTTCCTCCGAGATTGTATGGTCTTCCAAAAATCCATAAGCAAGACGTCCCTCTTCGACCAATTGTTAGCACAATAGGTTCTCCAACTTAAGCTCTTGCGCAATATCTCAGCAAGTTGCTTCAGCCGCACTTGGGGCGCACTAAGTCTTACATTAGGGATTCAACCCATTTCGTCGAAAAATTGTCAACCAACGCCGTTCAACCAAATGCTATTTTGGTGAGTTTTGATGTAGAGTCCTTGATCACCAGAGTGCCGGTGGACTCGGTCATGTCCCTCATCAAGGATTTGTTTCCTGAGGACAATGCCCGATTATTCCACCACTGCTTGTTTTCCAGTTATTTCTTGTGGGATGGTAAATTTTACGAGTAGACTGACGGTGTGGCCATGGGAAGTCCACTCTCGCCTGTCGTGGCAAATTTTTTCATGGAACATTTTGAGGGGGAGGCTATATCTTCGGCGTCTTTCAAACCTGTGATTTGGTGGAGGTATGTGGATGATACGTTCGTGGTGTGGGAGGAGGGTTCTGAGAAACTGAATCACTTTCTGAACCACCTAAATCCGCTGCATCCCTCAATCAACTTCACAATGGAGCTAGAGTCGGGTGGATGCTTACCTTTTTTGGATATTCTTGTGAGGAGGAAGGCGGATGGCTCCATGGGGCACAGCGCGTACCGTAAGCCAACTCACACTAACCGTTATTTACATGCAGACTCCCACCACCACCCAGCACAAAAACATGGAATTATAACAACTCTAGCCAAAAGAGCGGAACGTATTTGTGAGGCATCAACTCTTCAGGAAGAGTTACATGCGTTACAAACCATGTTTAAGGGTAATGGCTATAATTAGGGCTCGGATTTTTAGGTAAATAAATATTTTTTATGTAAATACACATTTTGAGCATTTTTTCTATAAACACATAAATTCCTGCTTTTCACTTATTAGTACATAAAAAGACATTATATTTACATTTTTTTTAATCATTATGCTAGATCTTTGAGTTTATTTCATTTTTGTTCTGTTTTACTTCATCGGGGAAGAGCCTGTGAGTTATCTAATCTTCATGCAGAGCGTATGTCAGCTTGCAACTGTGTTATTCTTAACTTGTCGCCCCGTGCCACTCACTGTGGATGCCGGGGATTTCCTTGTACATAGCCATATTGCACCACGTGCTAGACACCCTCCTCCAGCTACCTGGAACCAGTGTCACTCAAAAGCAGATCATTTCTGGTACTGTGAAGTTTAGGGCAGTTCTACGATGCCTAAAGTAAAAACAACTACAAGTTATCGTCAGTTGCAGAATTTAAAGATTTTTTTTCTGATGGGGGCGTTCTGTTCTGCCGACGATGTGGGAAAGCAATCATGGCTGAACTGGGATCTCAAGTTGCACAACACCTCAAGGGCGCCTTCAGAATAAGTGTTTCGCGATAATCGTCGGTCATTTGTGATGGACAACCTGAAGATGATCTCGTTGTGTATTGTAATGCTTCAGCATTCAGTGAAACATATAATAAATTGCATTCATGAGTACTGCACATTGTTTATATTCACATTAATAAACTAAATTATAATTAAATATTTTTACTTTTTCGTCACATATTTCAGGTATTTTTAATACATAAAAAATAAATATTTTCCCGATTTTTAGCACCTGACAATCCGAGCCCTAGCTATAATGGATCCACTATATATAGGTCCCTACATTCCAGAAGGAGGGATAGACAACCTTCTCAGAGTTCCGACGTGAGGGAAACTGCTTACCTTCCTTATATTCACAACACAACTGACCGCGTTGCTAAGATTCTCCGCAAGCACAAGATAAAAACAGTTTTCGGCACTATGACGAAAATTGGTCAACGTTTGGCATTAAACAAAGATAAATTGTCCCCAATACTACAACCTGCCTGGGGTGTATGAAGTCCCTTGTACTTGCGGAAAAGTCTACATTGGGCAATCAAAACGGTCCATTGCAACTCGCATCAAAGACCATCAAAGGAGCATCCGTCTAAACCAACCTGACAAATCGGCTATAGCTGAACATGCCCTGTCTTCAGGGCACGATGTATGTTTCAAGGATGCTCATGCGCTTGCCCTTGTTAAGCACAACTGGTCTAGAATTATAAGGGAGGCAGTTTAAATTCGTAAAAATCCCAATAATTTTAACAGAGACACTGGATATCAGCTAAGTGGCACTTGGCTACCAGCTATTAAGGATATAGGAAGAAAGTTCCTCTCAGTCTCTCTGTTCTTCACCTATTTCAATTTGTACTTTTTTCCACTGGCTACAGAGCCTGGATTTGATCTCCTTTGTTCGTCACTGGAGGAGTTTCCATCTGTTTTTTCGCCGTTGCCTGTATGACGTTAGGTATCGTTCAGATACACTTCCCTTTTGTTTATGTTACATTGTGGTGTTTGAAGCCATATTTTCAGTGTTGCCTTAGTAAACAAGAGTTTAGTGCTTTTCAGTCGGTCAACACGAATGTACCCAAAAGAGATGGGTTATGCCCTAATCCTGAAATAAATTACATGAGATTAATAAAACATTTCAAACATAGATTTTGTAGCCTAAGTGTAATGGATCTGATGATGATCGCTTGACGATCGAAACTGGTCATCCTAGTGTTTTAGTAATCTCGTGTAATTTATTTCAGGATTAGGGCATAACCCATCTCTTTTGGGTACATTCGTGTTGACCGAGTGAAAAGCACTAAACTCTTGTTTATGTTACCTTATATCTATCTAATCCTCCCTCCTCCTCCCCCCCCCCCCCTTTTCTTTTGGACATCCTCATTCTTCGAGGAGTCTCTATATTTTCACCCCGCCCCCTTTACCTTCTCCTTACTCTCTACTTTGTCCGCCGTTCTACCATGGTCCATACAGTAATTTCTGGCAGCTGCTCTCTGGTGACGAACCAAGGAATGTATCTATATTTTTTGTAATTTTTGTAATCTCATTGATATACTTTATTTGGCCACATTGTTTGATTTCCATTGAAAAAGGAGGCAAGGTTTCTCCGAAACGTTTGGTTCAAATCTAAATACACACGGCATTATCCCAAAAAATATGAATTATTTATATAATCCGGGCCGTGAAAGCCTTAATATACACAAAATAATGAAGTACTTGATGTAATCTGCCGAATTAAATATTGTACCACAAACAAAAAATAAAATAAAAAATGTCAAAGAAAGATAAAGAAAATCATTTTAAAAGATTAAGGTAGGTTTCGATCACCGTAACTTCCATTTCCAACACTAACACGCTAGCGACTAAGCCTTGGCGACGAGCCGGGAACATGTGTGGGAATAAGACTACAAACGTTTGTGGAGTGATTTAAACGTTAAATTTTGAGTACACTAAGGCCTATTGGCAAAAACGCTCAAACAGGGGTAAAATATTTTTATGAAGAGCAAACCCACCAAATTTGAACACTTTTCTGGTATACCAAATGGCGACCTGTCCTTGTAAGTCTGCTGATTTCAATCCATAGTTCATGAATCTTTGAATAGTTCAAGAGCGGATCATCAGCAAAATGACTCCAGAACCCTCAACTCGATAATTCATACGAAAAGTAGAGTGTAGTAATCAAAACAAAACGTGTGACATTTTGCATGAGCAAAGCTCATCTGTTAGTGGAAATTCTAAAACCTCATTTTGCTTTGAGTTTCTTAAAATAAAATATAATTAAGACTTTTGGTTAAACATTGGACGTAGTTTCACCGTCTTTCAAAAATATTTAGTGAATGAAGCCGTGAGAAGTACAAATATAATTTTGGGAAACTGGTGTCAAGTCTAATAATTTGCACACCTTTCTACTTGTGATACCCGAGCGAGGGTAAACGCAGCTTGGCTTAAGTAGAGATAAGTCACCGGAGTTTAATCCATATTGAAAGGCAAAAGTTTACAAGACCAGGTGCACCCAGCGGCAAATCTATGGGCAGATTGTCACCTACTGACAAAAAAAAAAAAAAGCATGAGCAGACACTACATACAATGGAAGATGCTCCAATGGACCCTAATCAGTGCCGGATTAAGGTAAAATGAGGCCCAAGTCCCTCAGATTTTTGGGGCTCCTTTATTTTTTTCAAATCATTTTTATTTTTAGCACCTGCACATTTAATAAAGTACTGTATATACAAGAGTTATTTTTCTCAAGATGAATAATACACTTTTTATTAAATCATACATACATATATTTCAATTGAAACGATCATCGTTATTTGAAAACATTTCAGATGATTTTTTTTTCTTTTTTTTTTCTTTTCAATTTTTAGGTTTTGGGGGCCCCAGATAATTGACAGCCCTAGGCCTGGGCGTAGTCGGGCCTAATGGGTAATCCAGCACTGACCCTAATACTGACTAGATGTGACCACGCAGATGTTCGACGAAGATTGGGCTAGATATCTAAGCTCCTTAACTTTATAGCGCATTCTAGTAGAGAAATGAGGAACTTTGTCTTGGCGGAAAATCCTGAGATTAATTTTGCCATTATGAACACGGCCTAGTGAATTCAAATGGGTTCTTTAAAATGCCAACATAATATGACATCCATGTCGTCATTTTTGCCGCCTTTCAAAAATCACCACGGCCAGGAGCGAACCTGCAAGCTTGGGGGGGGGGGGGGGTTAGTAATCCGACACGATAACCACTCATCCACCGTGGCAAGCTATAATAATAATGATAATACATATAATAGTAATAACGCTAATAAATATAATAGTAGACTAATAATAGTAATATTAAATATAAAATTAACAGTAATAATATGATATAAGAAGAAGAATTGTAATAATAATAATATTAATAAACATATTAATAATAGTCTAATGGTATGAATAATAATAATAATAATAATAATACCGTAATAATAATAATAATAATCAGTGTTTTCGGTGGGTTATTAATTATTATTTAAGCACCTTCATAGGATTTTATTCAGATTATTTCCCTAAAAACTCCGAATCGGAGAGATGGTTGGTTGGTTGGTTCCTCAGTTTAGGGGATGCGATAACGCGGTCATGTAGTCCCGTGTACTTTGGGTGTGTGTACAATCTGTCTGATAATAATAATAATATCGTATGGCCTCGGGTGCCTGGTGCAAGCTTTGCTATTTGACACCCAGAGGGTAGCTTGCATGTCGAATTTCGTAGTTCCTTGACTATGAAAGTCAAGGAGGTTAGATGTAAGATATCTAATCTCCTTGAACACAATGGCGCTTTCTAGTAGAGAAATGAGGAACTTTGTGCTGGCGGAAACTCCCGAGATTAATTTTGCCATTATGAACTCGGCCTACTGAATTCAAATGGGTTCTTTGACATGCCAACATCGTATGACATGCGTATCGTATTTTTGCCGCCTTTCAAAAATCACTTACCACGGTCAGGGGCGAACCTGCAATCTTGGGGTTAGTAGACCGATACGCTATCCACTCACCCACCGTGGCAAGCTAATCTGTCTGATAACTGGTGTTAATTGTGATGACTGTGCGTGATATCTGTTTTCAATTCAAGTGAGGACTGCAGACATTGATTTTTTTCAAGTAGTTCCTACTTTGCCGCCGAACGCCACCATCAACGACTACTAGTTCAGAACTTGATTACCAGATGCCACCGCAGTCGGCTCCTGGCGTTTGTCAAATGTTTAACCTATAAATAATTTAGCTTCACGCAGGTGTAATTAGTGGTAACATGCCATAAATCTATGACATGGGACCGCCGGCTTTACTTCCCCTCCGAAGGAAGGCATACTGCGGGATTTTCAACGCTCTTAACAAATCCGACGACTTCGGCCTGGTTTGAACCCGCGATCTTGGGCATAGAAGCTCAGCATGCTACCAACTACGGAATCTGAGAGAAATAGTGGGAGCTTATAAACTAACCTGTGGCACGTGTCTCACACGCGCATGATAAAGTCTGAAAAGCCTAGTATTGATTTGACGGCTCGGCAGCGAGGCCTAGAAATGTCAAAGTGAAGTCATCAGCTGGGAGGAAGAGCCCCACTCAGTATGTTTACACCGGCAGTGTTGCCAACTTAGCAGCAGTTGGAGAGCATGATCACAAACTTACTAGGTAGTAGCGAAATGATTTATCATAGAGTCCAACCTCGTTGCGCAGTGGCTAGCATTCTTAGCAGTCACCTCTGAGGTCTGGGTTCGATTCCTGGCTCTGCCAAGAAATGTAATTTTGGTCTGAAGCAGAATGGATACGAGGTGGGTTCGTTAGCCTTCCCGGAATCGGTTTTCTGTGATTTTCCACTTCTACTCTAGGCAAATGCCGGGATGGTTCCTCCTGCCCAATCCCCAACCGAATTACTGTACAAATGCACAATGAAGGTGAAGACCAATTGAATCGGTCGGAGCTGAAAAGCATTAAGTCAAAAATGGTCATTAAAAAAAATAGTATTTTGAAGTATTGACCCAAGGACCTTTGAACGGCATAGGAAATACTTAAGTCAGTCTTGTGTTTAAGCCAGAAACCACTGCTACACGTGGAGAAAAGCATTAAGCCATTGACTTGCAGCCATTCAGCGCCGTATTCCGTACTAATTTTGGCCGCACTGCAAGATTCCCGCGGGTTACAGTGCTATTGTATTATTACATTTGTAGGGGAACAAGAAAGGTGCCTCCCCGAAGATTGTGACCTACAGTAGAGTTAGGTTGGTTGGTTCTTAAGTTTAGGGGCTGCGACAACGCGGTCATGTAGCCCCATGTACTTTGGGTGTGTGTAGAATCTGTCTGATAACTGGTGTTATTTGTGATGACTGTATTAGTGTGTGTTATCTGTTTTTAATTTTAAGTACTGCAACTTAGAATTTTTCAAATAGTTCCTACTTTTGCCGCCAAGAGCCACCGCCAACGACTACTGGGTCAAGTACAGAACCTAGCTACTAGACGCCACCGCAGTCGGCTCTTGGCAACGAACGTAGAAACCTAAGAGCGTTGTTTACATTCTTAACCTATCAAATTTAGCTTCACACAGGTGGAATTAGTGGAAGGTTCTTTAACATGCCATAAATCTATGACATGGGATCGCCGGCTTTACTTCCCCTCCGAAGGAAGGCATACTGAGGGATTTTAACGCTCTTAAATAATCTGACGGCTTCGGCCGGGTTTGAACCCGCTATATTGGGCATAGAAGCTCAGCATGCTACCGACTACGCCACCGAAGCCGCCTACAGTAGAGTTATGAAGCAATCGGGTGTTCCCTGGGCAACGACGAAAACGCCGGCTAATCCTTTCACACCGGAAACATCATCTAGGTCATCTTCAAGACCACAGTTGACCATCATATCAGTGACATGTTATATAATTAGACAGTTTTACCCTTTTATGTACCTGTATAGCAACTGTACATTTCCGACACGAGATATAAAATATTAGGCTACATTTGTACAGGCCTTAGGTGGTTCTTGTGTTACAAATCCATTTTTAAATAAAATATCATGTGAAATATTCATTTTGGAGGGCTTTATGGCCGCACTAAACTGACCACGGAGCTGAAAGGCATTATAAGTCATGTTTCCAAATTTGATTTGCAATTTTCTTTTATTAAATTAAAATTGATATTCCGGTAACACAAATATAACCTGAATCGTTGCTTCACAACATTTGTTTGTTAAGTTCTGTTCTATCAATGACGGTTGATCTGTCTCCTGAAAAGTTGTGAAAACCCTTAATACTTTTCAGCCCCGGCCGATTCAATTTGGTTTCAGAAGAAGCGTAGGAACAAGGGAAGCTGTACTAAGTCTTATGCTGATCTTGGAAGGTAGAATAAGGAAAAGCAAGATGTATAGCCTACTATCTGCTAAATGTATGGGTATGTTAAACTCTTTGTCCTTATGAAGGAGTAAGTTATAATATTGAAGTTCCTATACGCACTTTACTGTAGCCGCGGTACGAATATGTAAAACTTGTTTATTTTTAAAGTTGTGTTTTATTACATTTGTTGATTGATTGATTGATTGATTGATTGACTGTGTTTTAAGGGGCGGAACAGCGAGATCATCCTCCCCTGTATAATACGTTATACTATGCTAAAGATTTTCATTATTTCCAATCATTACGGTACTTCCTGAACCTATTATCGACTTCTTAACTCAGTGTGGCACAGGGTGTATACAAAGTCTCTCCGCAGTGACGTGAATACGCTAGCACACTTACTCATCCACATTCAAGTTGGCAACGGATCCCACTAGCAGTCACTCCACTAATGTTGTTAAGGGGACTTATGAGTGAGTTTCCCAAATCCGAAACTACTGGACAGATCATTTTGAAATTTTAACCACATGTAGATATGCCTCTAATTAGAGGATATTCTGAATTTCAAATTGATTACTCGAACCGTTTCTGAAATAATAATACAAATATTTTCAAAACATAGGGTCATAAAAAAAGTTCCTTGCGATGGAGTTTTCACTTATTTTCATCCATACTTGGTAAACAGTAGCACAATACATGTACAAATGGAAATTGCTCTGGAATTTTATGTACCTTTTATATGAGAGTCAGAAATGATAGTCAAAGTGATAATATTTATGTTTTACCCTAAAAATAAAAATTATTTATTTTTGAAAGCAAAAAAATACAGTTAGTTTTCACTGACATAAAAATCCAGAGCAAATTGTAATGTTCATACATATTTTAATATGCAAACCAACTTTGAACCAAATATCTTCAAAACTGCAATACAAGGAGCATTTTTTATGATATTACATGTAACAAAAATGACTTCATGAGAAAACAGCAATTGAAGTTGGAGGTTAGTTACTTACATCAGAACTGCCCTGCACCATATGTACAGCCCTCAGACTTCTTCATTCTGTCTTCTAGGGACAAGTTCGGCAGTTTTCTCTTTTTTCTTGCAGTTTTCTTTCCTGGGGTGGTCCTTTTTCTGCTGTGTCGAAGACGTATGTGGCCACGTTGCTCACTGATCTTCACTGAAGGTCTTGTCTTAATAATGATGCGCATCCATCTTTAAAATCACCGTCTGGGCTTTAAAAATGGCGCCACGGGAAAAAATTCAACACTCCTTGATTCTGAAAAGGTGTGGCACCAATTTTCGGTAAAATCCAAATTTCCGTATTTTGGTCCATATTTCATGAAAACTCACTCATAAGTCCCCTTAAAGGAAATGCATTAACAGCAGCACAGACAAAACCACTTTGTAGCACTGTCCTCATATTCAAGCATCAGGGTGAACCGTGCACAGGCAGGCAGGCGCCAAGGTCAACGCGTGCAAAATTCCTAACTTAATTACACTCGCAAGCGTCTGACTTCGCTGCGGAGAGAGTTTCTATACGCACTGTACTTTGATCTCACCCGTGTAGCCGAGGTACGAATATGTAAAACTTTTTTTTAATGTGTTTTATTATATTTAAACTCCGCATTTTTTCTAGGTTTATGCCGTGTCTTGGGTGGGGTTTCGCCTAGGAACACCAAGATGGCTCATCAGCGGGCTCTTGATGTCCGTACCCGGACCCCCACAGGAGTAGAGAACTGCGCGCTACTTCCTTTTTATGACGCGCATCTGCGCCTCTTTACTGCGAGAGCTAAAAGCTCAAGCAGCCTTTCAAACAGATGGTGTTGGAGTTTTCAATCTACACATTGAACAAGCAATGAAGGAAATTAGGAGCGTAATGGCGCAGTGCTTCTCACCAAGGCACACTTGTATACCGATATTCTAAATTGGAGATTTTAGAGTTGATTTTTTCTTCATAGAAAATAACCATTTTTGTATTATTTATTTATTTATCGTATGGCTTTTAGTGCCGGGAGTGTCCGAGGACATGTTTGGCTCGCCAGAGACTGTAGCTGCTTCAAGTGGGCACCCATAGGGTGAGCTACAAGTTCCATTCAATTTCAAGTAGTTCCAACTTTCGCTACCAGGTGTCACAGATACCTAGTGTTGAACGTTGGAACTTTGATAGAGCGTTCCAACGAAATCTAACCTAGAAATTTAGCTTCACACAAGTTTAGTCTGTGGAAGGATCTTTTACATGCCATAAATCTATGATATGGGACCGCCGGCTTTACTTCCCCCTCCGAAGGAAAGCATACTGAAGGATTTTACCGCTCTTTAAAAATCCGACGACTTCGGCCAGGTTTGAACCCGCTATCTTGGGCACAGCAGTTCAGCATGCTAGCAACTACGCCACCGAAGCACCATTTTAGTAGACGTTATCTTAATACAACCCAAGCTGATGATGACCCCAATAAGGTGTTTTTTTGTTTGTTTGTTTTTTGTTTTTTTCGTGTGGCCTCCTGAGAGGCCGAGTGCAGGTCTTCCTAATTGACGCCCGTGGGCGACCTGCGCATCGGGATGAGAGATGGAATGGATGAAGATGAATGAAACTGGGCAAGGATGTGGAAGGAGACGGCCGTGGCCTGTCAGAGGGTACCGTCCCAGCATTTGCCTGGTGTTGAAAATGGGAACCCACGGAAAACCATTTCAAGGACGGCCGACGGTGGGGCTCGAACCCACGCGTCTACCGAGTCAGCAGAGAGCTTGGCCCCATGGCCTAACGCAGAGCTTTAGCCAGCGTAGCTACTACTGTCGGTCATTAAGGGTTGAAAATATGTTTCATTAAACATTAAAGTATTAACCGGTGGGCCGATAACCTCGATGTTAGGCCCCTTAAAACAACAATTATCATCATCATATTAACAGGTGTCTCGTCATAAACTTAATTAATATTTTCTGCTGTCAAGAATAACCCGCTCTCAGTAAAGATGCACCGCTTGAACGTCTTAGCCCTCGAGTACTAACAGTATTCAATTGATGCACCGCTTGAACGTCTTAGCCCTCGAGTACTAACAGTATTCAATTGATTCACCGCTTGAACGTCTTAGCCCTCGAGTACTAACAGTATTCAATTGATGCACCGCTTGAACGTCTTAGCCCTCGAGTACTAACAGTATTCAATTGATGCACCGCTTGAACGTCTTAGCCCTCGAGTACTAACAGTATTCAATTGATGCACCGCTTGAACGTCTTAGCCCTCGAGTACTAACAGTATTCAATTGATGCACCGCTTGAACGTCTTAGCCCTCGAGTACTAACAGTATTCAATTGATGCACCGCTTGAACGTCTTAGCCCTCGAGTACTAACAGTATTCAATTGATGCACCGCTTGAACGTCTTAGCCCTCGAGTACTAACAGTATTCAATTGATGCACCGCTTGAACGTCTTAGCCCTCGAGTACTAACAGTATTCAATTGATGCACCGCTTGAACGTCTTAGCCCTCGAGTACTAACAGTATTCAATTGATGCACCGCTTGAACGTCTTAGCCCTCGAGTACTAACAGTATTCAATTGATGCACCGCTTGAACGTCTTAGCCCTCGAGTACTAACAGTATTCAATTGATGCACCGCTTGAACGTCTTAGCCCTCGAGTACTAACAGTATTCAATTGATGCACCGCTTGAACGTCTTAGCCCTCGAGTACTAACAGTATTCAATTGATGCACCGCTTGAACGTCTTAGCCCTCGAGTACTAACAGTATTCAATTGATGCACCGCTTGAACGTCTTAGCCCTCGAGTACTAACAGTATTCAATTGATGCACCGCTTGAACGTCTTAGCCCTCGAGTACTAACAGTATTCAATTGATGCACCGCTTGAACGTCTTAGCCCTCGAGTACTAACAGTATTCAATTGATGCACCGCTTGAACGTCTTAGCCCTCGAGTACTAACAGTATTCAATTGATGCACCGCTTGAACGTCTTAGCCCTCGAGTACTAACAGTATTCAATTGATGCACCGCTTGAACGTCTTAGCCCTCGAGTACTAACAGTATTCAATTGATGCACCGCTTGAACGTCTTAGCCCTCGAGTACTAACAGTATTCAATTGATGCACCGCTTGAACGTCTTAGCCCTCGAGTACTAACAGTATTCAATTGATGCACCGCTTGAACGTCTTAGCCCTCGAGTACTAACAGTATTCAATTGATGCACCGCTTGAACGTCTTAGCCCTCGAGTACTAACAGTATTCAATTGATGCACCGCTTGAACGTCTTAGCCCTCGAGTACTAACAGTATTCAATTGATGCACCGCTTGAACGTCTTAGCCCTCGAGTACTAACAGTATTCAATTGATGCACCGCTTGAACGTCTTAGCCCTCGAGTACTAACAGTATTCAATTGATGCACCGCTTGAACGTCTTAGCCCTCGACTACTAACAGTATTCAATTGATGCACCGCTTGAACGTCTTAGCCCTCGAGTACTAACAGTATTCAATTGATGCACCGCTTGAACGTCTTAGCCCTCGAGTACTAACAGTATTCAATTGATGCACCGCTTGAACGTCTTAGCCCTCGAGTACTAACAGTATTCAATTGATGCACCGCTTGAACGTCTTAGCCCTCGAGTACTAACAGTATTCAATTGATGCACCGCTTGAACGTCTTAGCCCTCGAGTACTAACAGTATTCAATTGATGCACCGCTTGAACGTCTTAGCCCTCGAGTACTAACAGTATTCAATTGATGCACCGCTTGAACGTCTTAGCCCTCGAGTACTAACAGTATTCAATTGATGCACCGCTTGAACGTCTTAGCCCTCGAGTACTAACAGTATTCAATTGATGCACCGCTTGAACGTCTTAGCCCTCGAGTACTAACAGTATTCAATTGATGCACCGCTTGAACGTCTTAGCCCTCGAGTACTAACAGTATTCAATTGATGCACCGCTTGAACGTCTTAGCCCTCGAGTACTAACAGTATTCAATTGATGTACCGCTTGAACGTCTTAGCCCTCGAGTACTAACAGTATTCAATTGATGCACCGCTTGAACGTCTTAGCCCTCGAGTACTAACAGTATTCAATTGATGCACCGCTTGAACGTCTTAGCCCTCGAGTACTAACAGTATTCAATTGATGCACCGCTTGAACGTCTTAGCCCTCGAGTACTAACAGTATTCAATTGATGCACCGCTTGAACGTCTTAGCCCTCGAGTACTAACAGTATTCAATTGATGCACCGCTTGAACGTCTTAGCCCTCGAGTACTAACAGTATTCAATTGATGCACCGCTTGAACGTCTTAGCCCTCGAGTACTAACAGTATTCAATTGATGCACCGCTTGAACGTCTTAGCCCTCGAGTACTAACAGTATTCAATTGATGCACCGCTGTAACGTGTTTTTCGAAGGGTTTTTATGCAACTGGCAACGTCAGTAGGAAGCCATTCAATATTTATTTACGCGGCAAATTGTTCAGCCAAGAGAATTTTTCATGGTAATTTATTATTATTATTAATTTATTATAATTATTATTAAGGTATTTTCGGAGCATTTTATAAAAAATTATTAGCATTCAGATAGGTTTTCTATGTCTTAGAAAACCCTATCCAGCAAATTATTACGAACGACGATATCATAGAAAATTATCTGATTACGGAATTTTACGGAGTTTTTGTCAGTTAGGGTATTTGAGAGAGATGACTCACTGGGAATTCGAGTACACGCTTAATCTTGTCGAGAAGCATGACGCAATCTTGGGTCGCAAGGTCTAGAAAAGACGAATTGTTTAAACGGAACCCTCCCGCCGAGTGTAATGACCCGGAGGAGGAGAAGATCGCGTGGTGGGTCAGCCAATCAGGGGAGACGACGTAAGCTAGTTGGGACTGAAGAGTGGGGAGCCGGCGTGTGGTTATAACGTTCGACGCGCCGTGAAACAAGGACTATCTGTGAAATACTTGCGGAGTATGGTTATACGCGGGGACGCTCCGATGTTCGGTGAAACAAGGACAATCTGTGAAATACTTGACGAGTATGGATGCGCGTGCGAGTGGCTCCGATGTTCGGTGAAACAAGGACTATCTGTGAAATACTTGAGGTGCACGGTCGCAAGTGCGTGTCGCTCCGATGTTCAGTGGAGTTAGCGACGAACTTTTGTAAAACTTGGTTGTACGAGTGTTTGGGTCCGAGGTACGGACCATAGAATTATCTAATCTACCAGAATATCATCAAATTCCGACGGAGATGACGACGTCCAGGAGACTGTGGGAAGCTCACAACATCATCAAGAACGAGGGAAATGCTTTGGCAATTTCCAGTGGTATGCGCAAATGACGCGGAAATACGCAATCTCTCATTTTTCTTTGTTTTATATTTCATAATTCAGTAACTTCATAGCTTGGAAATAAGAGTAAAATCAATTTATCAGAGTCCGTTTTCACGTAATTTTCTATCGGTAATATTCAAATCACAACGCTCCAATTTAAATTTTATAGTTATTATTATTATTAATTTTGCTATACTTGTTTTATATAATAAATTCATTTCTTTTACAATGCAATCTTTGCTTTCAGTAGGTAGCATTAGATATAGACCAATTCCTTCTCCTGATACAATTGTTTGTTGGGTTAATGATCAAATCATACCACGATCTGAGTGAATAGAGTCTTGAATGTGTTCTGCCAGAGCTAGACGTTGTTAAATACAAATTTAGATTTCAACATTGCATTGAGGTCTTGGCGCCCATTAAAACAACATAGCTTAGGCAAAGGTAAACAGTTACATGTATCACCCAACAGTGTGGGCTAGCAAAACTGCTACATTTGTCGCTACCAACATGGGGCACTAATAACCATTACATTTGTCGCCGACAACTTGGGGCTGAAAACCTAATAACATTTGTGGAAGGAGAAGGGTATATATTTCTGTGCCTGTATTTTGGGGATTATTTGTCTGTATCAGTGTATATCATTATGGGGGATGAGAAAGAAAGACAGATGAGGTTACGTAGTGGTCATCAACGGGAGAGTGATGATACGAGCAGTATGTCGAGTGATGGTAGTACCGGGGTAGCGGAGGTAAATCCCGATACTGAAACAGGGAGTGTAGGCGGCCAACCAGAATTAAGAACTTTACTTCTCGAGTTCATGTATCAGAACAAAGTTAGTAGTGATGCCTTAAATGCAAAATTAGAACAAAACAGTAGGGAAAATAAAGAATGTACAGATGCCTTAAACGCCAGATTAGAACAAAACAGTAGGGAAAATAAAGAAAGTACAGACGCTTTAAATGCTAAACTGGAACAAAACAGTAGGGAAAATAGAGAGAGTAATGAAACATTAAATGCCAGATTAGAACAAAACAGTAGGGAAAATAGAGAGAGTAATGAAACTTTAAACGCCAGATTAGAACAAAACAGTAAGGAAAATAGAGAGAGTACTGAAACTTTAAATGCTAAATTAGAACAAAACAGTAGGGAAATGAGTGACAAATTCGAACTGATTAGAGGTGAGATCAGGGGGGTGATGGAAGAAAAGGCTAAAGAGATTATTGCAGATGTAGACAGAAAATTAGGAAAAGTACAGGAGGAGTTGGAAATTAGAATCAGTACACAGGCTGAAAATTTAAAAGAACTAGTGCAACTGGAAACACAGCAGGTCAAAAAGCAATTGGGGGGAGAAATTGACAAAATTCAGGTAGCAACTAAAGAAGTTAAGGAACAGCTGGGGGGTAGAATTGAGAAAGTCCACTCACAAATAGTTGCAGATGTAAATGATTTAAGAGAGAGTAATAGAGAGAGCATTAGCAAGATTGAGGAGAAACAAGCAAAGCTATATGATAAAGTAGAAGAATCAGAAGGAAACATTAAATTAACAGTAAACAGTATTGAGAGGAAGGCTGAGGAGAAAATCGAAGAATTAGAATTAAAATTAAAAGCTAGGATCAGGCAAGAAAATAGTCAGAATAGGCCAGTTTTTGTGAATAGCACACACAGGGAGGTAGAACTGGGTAAGTTCAGCAATCGACAGGGGTGCCCAATGGAGTTCATGAACACTATAGAAAATAAATTCGGGGAAAGGTTGGAAAATGGTAGTATTGAGTGGTGCCAGGTAGTTGAAATTTTAGAACAAGTGTTTGTGGGGGAAACGAGGAATTGGTTTGCTGTCTACAGAGACAAGTTTACTGATATCAATGATTTTAAAATGAAATTCTGTGAAAAGTTCTGGAATGAGGTTATTCAGTCGCAGCATCGTGAGGGAGTAGTGTGTGGTAAATATAACCCTAAAGGAAGCTCCACCATGACCGAATACTTTTTAGGGCAGGTATTAGTGTGTAAATATCTGGATGGCTTGAAGGAGGAAAGTGATGTGGTGAGGTTGCTACTTAGGCACTTTCCCTATAGGATCAAGGAGGCTGCTTGTATCCAGAATGTAAAGACAATATCACAAGTAGAAAATTTGTTAAGCACATTTGATGCACTAGGGAGAGGGGGTTATGAGGACAATTTCAATCGGAACCAGGGTAATAATAATAATAGACCTAATGAAGCCAGGCATCAGGAAGTTCAAGGGAACGGTGGCGAAGGGGCCAATGCTCAAAATAGAAATAACAATAATCAGCTAAATCAGAACAGAGGAAATGGCTATGGTAATCAGTATCAAGGGAGGAACAATGATTTCAGGGGAAATCAAGGGAGAAACAATGATTTCAGGGGAAATCAAGGGAGGAATTATAACGACAATAATTACAACCAGAATAGGGGTCAAGGAAGAGGACAGCCTAGTGGTAGTAATATACAGCCAAACAATGACAACACAGCCCAGAACAACCAGACCAGTTTAGTAGTTAGTAGTACTACGGCCAGCTGTAGCGGTTCTTTAAACGCGAACCAGGCTGCGAAGTAAGGTCAGAATCTCAGTCTGTAGCATGCCCTGTCCATACAATTATACAGGAACCCTATGACCTAAATGTGAGAAATGAATTATTACATGAACTAAATGATGAAGGTATTATTCAGGAAGTGGTTAGTAAGAGCCCCATAGTTAAATTTAACGTGTCCGAGGCGTACACAGATGTTTTAATTGATAGTGGTTGTATGAAGAGTTGCATAAGTAGTGCATTTTATGATAAAATGAAAGGAACTGGAGTAAATTTTGAGGAGATGCCAATTAAAAGCACTTTTGTTATCACAGCTGTTGGGAAGAGGTCTAAAGTAATTTCTAAGCAAGTTTTAGTAGACATTAAAATTAATAATCATGTAGAGAAGCAGATTTGCCTTGTAATTCCAAATTTAGTATTCAGTGTTATCTTGGGTTCAGAGTGGCTAAGTAGAGTGTCTGGTAACTTATGTTATGATGTAGGGAGTTTGAAATTTAAATGGGGAGATTCTGAAGTAGAAGTAGCGTTCAATGACCATATTCAGAGGAGTAGTATTGTAGGTGTGATTTGTACTTTAAATGAGATATCGCCAGCCGTAGAGCGGGGTTCTCCATGTTTTGTGGGCAGTGTGATTACGAACGGAAGTCTAGAGGACTCGTTACGTGAGGCTGCATTTCAGGGAAATATAGAGGATGAACAGTGTGTTCGGCTCTATGATGTGTTATGGTGTAATAGGAGAGTTTTTGAGGATCGCATTGGTATGGCCAATTGCTATACACATTCATTGAACGTTATTGATAGGTCAGTATTCACAGGACATAGATATCCTGTACCTTTCGCTTATCAGAGTGCAGTTGAGGCACAAATTAACCAGATGCTTGAAGATGGGATTATTGAGCACTCGAACAGTCCATATGTTAATTCTTTGATCACGGTACCCAAGACCGACGGCACTGTTCGTATTTGTTTAGACGCCCGTTTGGTTAACAGTAGAATTAGTTCAGATCAGCTGAAATCTATGTCAATAGAAGAATTAATGCAAACATTTGAGGGGAAGAAGTATTTCACTTGTGTAGATTTGAGTTCCAGTTTTTGGCAAGTGCCACTTATGTACGAAGATAGACCATTTACAGCTTTTAGTCATAAATATAACCTTTATCAATTTTGTAGAACACCTTATGGGTTAAAGAGTAGTTCAGCAGCTTTAATTAGGGCTTTAAACATCGCATTAGGGGATGACACAGGAGAGTTTGTAACCATTTACATAGATGATATGGTAGTTAGTTCACGCAGTTTTGAGGAGCATCTATGTCATTTAAATATAGTTTTTCAGAAGTTAGATCAGGCAGGGTTCACTTTGAAGCTGTCTAAGTCGTCATTCTGTCAGTCAGAAGTGACATTTTTAGGTCATAGAGTGTCGAGTAGTGGTGTGACACCAGAGGAAAGTAGGGTTAGCATGTGTGGACAGTAGCAACAGGGCATCGTTACAGATACTGAGTAATATGCTAGGTAGAGCAACGTGATGACGTTCATTTAAGGGAGCCACTTGCAAGGTTGGAAGCAGGTGACGCAGAAACATTTATAGTTTCCAAACGTATTGGGAAAACAGCATATGTGCTGGAGAATAGTGAGGGAAACAGATTATACGGGACGTATAATATACATAGTCTACGAAAATATGTGTCATAAAGTGAGTGTGTTTAGCTGGCGAGCCAGCCTATCAAATGAGTAAGTGTGGTGTCTGGTGCGTGGAAGATCTGGTCTTAAGGCAGGCGTATCAGAAGTCACACAGGGGGGTAGTATGTAAGTAAATGAGAGTTTTTAAGGTACAGGGAAATATGACGGGATTGTCGGATGCTGTTGAGCACTAAATTGTCTCGATGCACCAAGGCCATTTTGGCAGCGCTGATGGGTTCCCATTTATCTCCAAGAGATGGGGGAGCGCTTGAATAGGGCTTGTTAGCTTAAGGCGTCCACGAGATAAAAGATGGGCCATCAGAATGCGAGACAGTCCTTCATGAAACTCATACATATCAGCACACGTGATTTCTGTTTACGGCCTCGCCATGTAAGATTTGTAAGTGTGTAATTTAAGGTAATTTGTACAATGGTATTATTTCTGTGTTGAGAACTAGTATTAAGTAGAATATGGTTAACGGGAACTTAACAAGACAGGGCGATTACGGCACAGAAATATTTGGTGTTATATGTAATGCGCATTTACTGGTTTTTTTTTTCAGAAGTCAATATTAATTTAATCTACGTTAAAGAGAGATTAAGTATTATGGTCACGAGGCGCTGCCACAGTAGTGTGATCGTGTGCTCAGTGATAAGTGGAATTAAATGTCACCATAAGGAGGGGACCTCCAGTGAAATTAGGAAGTTCTATGGTGATATAAATATATCAGAACACCTTCAATGCGTGTGATATGACATCATAAATACATAGTGCTCACACATTAATTATGTCTATTTCTCCAACATAGAGAAATTTGAGAGGCGGAAATATCCGTGGAACACTATTCCATATGTAAAACATTGGACTGGTTGCAAAGTGCAATCCATTGTGACAACAAACTTTGACGCAAAGTGCGTGAAGAAAAAATATGAGTGTATATATCTGTAATTTAGGGTGATTTCGTTTATGTAATATGTATTTTGGATGGGGTTTATTAACGTGTCTGGGATAATCGGATAATGGACCGTCGTCACGGTAAATCATCCGATGATCCGAGGCGAATATGTAACGTGTTTTTCGAAGGGTTTTTATGCAACTGGCATAAGTCAGTAGGAAGCCATTCTATATTTATTTACGCGGCAAATTGTTCAGCCAAGAGAATTTTTCATGGTAATTTATTATTATTATTAATTTATTATAATTATTATTAAGGTATTTTCGGAGCATTTTATAAAAAATTATTAGCATTCAGATAGGTTTTCTATGTCTTAGAAAACCCTATCCAGCAAATTATTACGAACGACGATATCATAGAAAATTATCTGATTACGGAATTTTACGGAGTTTTTGACAGTTAGGGTATTTGAGAGAGATGACTCACTGGGAATTCGAGTACACGCTTAATCTTGTCGAGAAGCATGACGCAATCTTGGGTCGCAAGATCTAGAAAAGACGAATTGTTGGAACGGAACCCTCCCGCCGAGTGTAATGACCCGGAGGAGGAGAAGATCGCGTGGTGGGTCAGCCAATCAGGGGAGACGACGTAAGCTAGTTGGGACTGAAGAGTGGGGAGCCGGCGTGTGGTTATATCGTTCGACGCGCCGTGAAACAAGGACTATCTGTGAAATACTTGCGGAGTATGGTTATACGCGGGGACGCTCCGATGTTCGGTGAAACAAGGACAATCTGTGAAATACTTGACGAGTATGGATGCGCGTGCGAGTGGCTCCGATGTTCGGTGAAACAAGGACTATCTGTGAAATACTTGAGGTGCACGGTCGCAAGTGCGTGTCGCTCCGATGTTCAGTGGAGTTAGCGACGAACTTTTGTAAAACTTGGTTGTACGAGTGTTTGGGTCCGAGGTACGGACCATAGAATTATCTAATCTACCAGAATATCATCAAATTCCGACGGAGATGACGACGTCCAGGAGACTGTGGGAAGCTCACAACATCATCAAGAACGAGGGAAATGCTTTGGCAATTTCCAGTGGTAAGCGCAAATGACGCGGAAATACGCAATCTCTCATTTTTCTTTGTTTTATATTTCATAATTCAGTAACTTCATAGCTTGCAAATAAGAGTAAAATCAATTTATCAGAGTCCGTTTTCACGTAATTTTCTATCGGTAATATTCAAATCACAACGCTCCAATTTAAATTTTATAGTTATTATTATTATTAATTTTGCTATACTTGTTTTATATAATAAATTCATTTCTTTTACAATGCAATCTTTGCTTTCAGTAGGTAGCATTAGATATAGACCAATTCCTTCTCCTGATACAATTGTTTGTTGGGTTAATGATCAAATCATACCACGATCTGAGTGAATAGAGTCTTGAATGTGTTCTGCCAGAGCTAGACGTTGTTAAATACAAATTTAGATTTCAACATTGCATTGAGGTCTTGGCGCCCATTAAAACAACATAGCTTAGGCAAAGGTAAACAGTTACATGTATCACCCAACAGTGTGGGCTAGCAAAACTGCTACATTTGTCGCTACCAACATGGGGCACTAATAACCGTTACACCGCTTGAACGTCTTAGCCCTCGAGTACTAACAGTATTCAATTGATGCACCGCTTGAACGTCTTAGCCCTCGAGTACTAACAGTATTCAATTGATGCACCGCTTGAACGTCTTAGCCCTCGAGTACTAACAGTATTCAATTGATGCACCGCTTGAACGTCTTAGCCCTCGAGTACTAACAGTATTCAATTGATGCACCGCTTGAACGTCTTAGCCCTCGAGTACTAACAGTATTCAATTGATGCACCGCTTGAACGTCTTAGCCCTCGAGTACTAACAGTATTCAATTGATGCACCGCTTGAACGTCTTAGCCCTCGAGTACTAACAGTATTCAATTGATGCACCGCTTGAACGTCTTAGCCCTCGAGTACTAACAGTATTCAATTGATGCACCGCTTGAACGTCTTAGCCCTCGAGTACTAACAGTATTCAATTGATGCACCGCTTGAACGTCTTAGCCCTCGAGTACTAACAGTATTCAATTGATGCACCGCTTGAACGTCTTAGCCCTCGAGTACTAACAGTATTCAATTGATGCACCGCTTGAACGTCTTAGCCCTCGAGTACTAACAGTATTCAATTGATGCACCGCTTGAACGTCTTAGCCCTCGAGTACTAACAGTATTCAATTGATGCACCGCTTGAACGTCTTAGCCCTCGAGTACTAACAGTATTCAATTGATGCACCGCTTGAACGTCTTAGCCCTCGAGTACTAACAGTATTCAATTGATGCACCGCTTGAACGTCTTAGCCCTCGAGTACTAACAGTATTCAATTGATGCACCGCTTGAACGTCTTAGCCCTCGAGTACTAACAGTATTCAATTGATGCACCGCTTGAACGTCTTAGCCCTCGAGTACTAACAGTATTCAATTGATGCACCGCTTGAACGTCTTAGCCCTCGAGTACTAACAGTATTCAATTGATGCACCGCTTGAACGTCTTAGCCCTCGAGTACTAACAGTATTCAATTGATGCACCGCTTGAACGTCTTAGCCCTCGAGTACTAACAGTATTCAATTGATGCACCGCTTGAACGTCTTAGCCCTCGAGTACTAACAGTATTCAATTGATGCACCGCTTGAACGTCTTAGCCCTCGAGTACTAACAGTATTCAATTGATGCACCGCTTGAACGTCTTAGCCCTCGAGTACTAACAGTATTCAATTGATGCACCGCTTGAACGTCTTAGACCTCGAGTACTAACAGTATTCAATTGATGCACCGCTTGAACGTCTTAGCCCTCGAGTACTAACAGTATTCAATTGATGCACCGCTTGAACGTCTTAGCCCTCGAGTACTAACAGTATTCAATTGATGCACCGCTTGAACGTCTTAGCCCTCGAGTACTAACAGTATTCAATTGATGCACCGCTTGAACGTCTTAGCCCTCGAGTACTAACAGTATTCAATTGATGCACCGCTTGAACGTCTTAGCCCTCGAGTACTAACAGTATTCAATTGATGCACCGCTTGAACGTCTTAGCCCTCGAGTACTAACAGTATTCAATTGATGCACCGCTTGAACGTCTTAGCCCTCGAGTACTAACAGTATTCAATTGATGCACCGCTTGAACGTCTTAGCCCTCGAGTACTAACAGTATTCAATTGATGCACCGCTTGAACGTCTTAGCCCTCGAGTACTAACAGTATTCAATTGATGCACCGCTTGAACGTCTTAGCCCTCGAGTACTAACAGTATTCAATTGATGCACCGCTTGAACGTCTTAGCCCTCGAGTACTAACAGTATTCAATTGATGCACCGCTTGAACGTCTTAGCCCTCGAGTACTAACAGTATTCAATTGATGCACCGCTTGAACGTCTTAGCCCTCGAGTACTAACAGTATTCAATTGATGCACCGCTTGAACGTCTTAGCCCTCGAGTACTAACAGTATTCAATTGATGCACCGCTTGAACGTCTTAGCCCTCGAGTACTAACAGTATTCAATTGATGCACCGCTTGAACGTCTTAGCCCTCGAGTACTAACAGTATTCAATTGATGCACCGCTTGAACGTCTTAGCCCTCGAGTACTAACAGTATTCAATTGATGCACCGCTTGAACGTCTTAGCCCTCGAGTACTAACAGTATTCAATTGATGCACCGCTTGAACGTCTTAGCCCTCGAGTACTAACAGTATTCAATTGATGCACCGCTTGAACGTCTTAGCCCTCGAGTACTAACAGTATTCAATTGATGCACCGCTTGAACGTCTTAGCCCTCGAGTACTAACAGTATTCAATTGATGCACCGCTTGAACGTCTTAGCCCTCGAGTACTAACAGTATTCAATTGATGCACCGCTTGAACGTCTTAGCCCTCGAGTACTAACAGTATTCAATTGATGCACCGCTTGAACGTCTTAGCCCTCGAGTACTAACAGTATTCAATTGATGCACCGCTTGAACGTCTTAGCCCTCGAGTACTAACAGTATTCAATTGATGCTTAATACTAATAATACGTTAAATTTACGTACATTACGAACTATGTGATACGGCACCAATTAGTTAAAGGGTTGAAATTAATATATATTTCGTGTGTAACACTATTTATATACACTGAATCCTCTGTGGTCATTGAAGTTAAATACGCTAAGTTCCATCTTAAATACATCAAATACAGAAGTCGTTTACTTTGACGCAAATAGCAGTGCGTAATCTCTCCAGCCCCTTATACCGTCTCTGGTTTTTATGTTGGTTGGTTCTTAAGTTTAGGGTCTGCGACAACGCGGTCATGTAGCCCCGTGTACTTTGGGTGTGTGTAGAATCTGCCCGATAACCGGTGTTAATTGTGATGACTGATGACTGTATTAGTGTGTGATATCTGTTATTTAATTCATGTAAGGACAGCAGACTTTTGAATTTTTCAAATAGTTCCTACTTTTGCTGCCAAACTCCACCGTCAACGACTACTAGTACAGAACTTAGCTACCAGACGCCACCGCAGTCGGCTCTTGGCAACGAACGTAGGAACCTAAGAGCGTTGTTTACATTCTTAACCTATACAATTTAGCTTCACACAGGTGTAATTAGTGGAAGTTTCTTTAACTTGCCATAAGTCTATGACATGGGACCGCCGGCTTTACTTCCCCTCCGAAGGAAGGCATACTGAGGGATTTTTAACGCTCTTAAAAAATCCGACGACTTCGGCCGAATTTGAACCCGCGATCTTGGGCATAGAAGCTCAGCATGCTACCAACTACGTCACCGAAGCCACCTCTGGTTTTTATAAGGTTGTTTTTATAATCCCCCTGAAGTGATGTGACATCTGCATCAAATTCTCCATCTCTTTGTTATTGGCATGGAGAAACCAATATGTTATTAAATTCAAGGATAGCTTCCAGGCAAGTCTTTGCCCCATAATTATGCCTCTAGAGCTGATTGGCATTAATAACAAAAGCATTGGCATCACCACCATAGACCAGTAGAAGCACTGCTGGAAGATGGTAGGGTGGGGACAGATATAGGGGAAATTCTAAGCAGTTAAATTATTCATACATTAGGACCTGTTAATGATAATGGTACTTACAGAAGAAGACATAACAATGAATTATTTGAACATATAGAAGATTTGGTGAGTGTGATGAGAAAAAGGAGAATGTCTTTCTTTGGACATTTGGAACGGATGGAGCATCATCGACTTTCATATCGAATACACTCATCAATCTCTAAAAAAAAATCCTATTGTAAATGGTCGATGCAAGTTAAAAAGGACCTAACAGAAGCTCGAATCAATCAAGATCTGGTTTGGGATAGGAACCTGTTCAGAAAGGCGGTTAAATCAACCAGTAATCTGCACCCTTTAACATCTGTGATGCCTCGCCCTCACTGCAAGTGGACGGAAGAAAGGAGAGCTGAACATTCGTCAAGAATGAAGATCTACTGGCAGACAAGAAAACAAGCTTTACAGTGATCATATGAGTGAAGAACATCGTGGTCCATTGATGGCCGAAACGACTAAAAAAAAAAAAAATTCATACACGTAAATTTTACGTGTGTTAGTATTATATGGTTAAACATTTCAGTTATACAGTACGAAGCGCACACACACTGACAACGTGGCTACAAATGGTGTCCGCATGTGAGGAAGCGACGCCGGAAGTCCACGCGAGTACGAATCATTACGAATGCACGGTATTCAAAAATATATTGGCAAACAGACCTTACTAAAAGGATATCCTTTATGTATTTTCACGCTTACTATACAGGAGTCCAGTTCAAAGTAGCCTTGAACAGCAATATACATTAAAGCTTAACTTGAATACAGCTCCAAATACTGATTGCTAACGATCCATAATAATCTGGCCCAAGTTGCATGTGTTCCACCCCTACTCGTGCCCCCCACCCCTTTCCCCCCTCAACCTAGGATCATACACAGTAAATCGTTCAGCAAACAATGGCACCTCGATTATTCAACAGCTCCGCATGAATATTTCGCACATGTTTCATAACGTAGTCAAGTTATTGGTACCAACTCCCGTATTTCCTATTATCGAACATTGTTCGGCAGTTTACAACGAGCTCTCGGACACGCTAGATTCTTAGTGCCCTTAAGCTAGAATACCATCAGCATCACACTCACCAAAAGAAGCAAAGAGTATTAAAGTATACTCAATATCTCGTTCATACAACATCGTAACAACACTGCGAAAATATAGTACTGATTGATATTTCAGTTTATGCAAACTTAACATCTTAACAACAGGGGTGCTATTGAGCCAACCCTTCAGTATCTCATAGTCTTGTCGAGGGCCGAGATGCTGGCGAGATGATCACTCGAGCAAACATAAGCCCCGCTTTGTATGTTCTTCCCATTTGACGAAAGTACACGGAGATTGCCTTGCCGCGATCAAACTGGCTAATTTACTCCATAGCATAGATATTGTTTGCTGCAAGAGATAATGCCAAGCAAACGGAACACATGCTTCCCTTTATTGTGGACGTTTAAAACAAACGTCGTCAACTCGCACTTTGGTCGTAAGCTGCTGTACTAATGAAGGGAGGGGAATCGGACACTCGAGGGGCTAAGATTACGGATCCAATCTGGAATGAATATATCTCTGTTTTACTGAGTTCCATCCATTCTGTTCACGTCAGATTGTGTATAAACCTGTAACTCATCTGATTTGAAGTGAACTTAGCACCGCGCTAAGTTTTTAGCATGAAATGTTATGAGTTGACGACTTTCGGTTTAAAGAGAGCTTAATTCACAGGGGCACAGTGGGTCATTAACTACGCCTAAAATTTAATGTTGTTGATTGTTGTTTGAGTCTTCAGTCTTTTGACTGGTTTGACGTCTGCCTGTCCTGAGCTAATCGTTTCATCTCTACATAGCTACCACACACTACATCCGAGGCAATCTGTTTAACATATTCTAACCTTGGTCTACCCCTATAGTTCTTGTCCTCAACACTTTCTTCCATAACTAAGCTTGCTATTCCTGGATGTCTAAGTATGTGTCCTACCAACCTATCTCGTCTCTTCATTAGCAGACGCCAGAATTAACTCTCCTCTCCCACTCGTCTTAATACATCTTCATTTGTTACCCTAACTACCCATCTGATCTTCATCATTCTCCTGTAACACCACATTTCAAACGCTTAAATTCTCCTCTTTTCTGCTGCACCAATAGTCCAAGTTTCACTTCCATATAGTGCCACGCTCCAGACAAAGGCTTTCAAAAATGACTTCCTAATACCAAAATCTATATTCGATGTCAACAGTTTCTTCTTCTGTATAAATGCTTTCCTTGCCTGAGCCAACCTACTTTTTATATCCTCTTTGCTTCGTCCATCACTGGTTATTTTGCAAATTTTGCTTCCTAAATAACAGAAGTCTCCTACTTCCTTTAGCTTTTCACCTGCCAATTTGATGTCCATAGAGGTTTCTGATTTATTTCGGGTGCATTCCAATATTTTTGTTTTACATTTATTGATTTTCATCATGAATTATTTCCTCAAGACGCAGTCCATACTATTCAAAAACTCATTCAAATCCTCTGGCGTGTCGGCCAAGATGCCGATGTCATCAGTAAATCTCAGAGTTGAAATTACTTCTCCTTGAATCTTCACTACCACTTTAAATTTTTCTCCAATTTCCTTCATTGCTATTCAATGAGATTGAAAATGATGGGTGATAAGTTGCAGCCTTGCCTTACACCTGTTAATGTTAGGTCATGTAAAATTAGTTTTTAAAATATCAGTTGGAATTGCTGTCTGAGAAACATTTTGTGTTTCTATTGCTGGCCACCCATCTTTGCCATAGTAAGTAGGTTGCGTGTCATTGCTAGCGAATGATGTAAAATGTAAGTAGGTAATGCTATTGTAGAATGGTCTTTTCTTACTAAACAAACGACAAACAAAGAAATATCCAATATTATGATTGCAATGAAAATAAAAGGCATTAGTTAGCAAACCACGGTGTAAATTAGGATACAGTATCTTGAGGATAGTTAACTGCCCACAGGGTTAATATGGCATCGTACAAAAATTATGTGACTTTTGCTACTGGTCATTCAGGCCGTGTACTTTAGTATGCCAGTATGTGTTTCTGATATTTCCTGATAACCCGTGTTGTAAGGTGTGCAACTATATTTATATGGGTTTAGGATTGAAATAGTTACCTCAGGACTTAAAATACAGCAGAATCCCAGTATTATTGTTGTTAATTCATTTTAAAGGATTGGGACATCTTGGTCATCAGCCCCATGTAGTTAGGTATGTGTGGAATTTTGTGTGATAACCTTCGGATAAATACCCACGATGTCCAAAATCCTCAAACGAAACACAACAACACTTTCACTCACTCATTCTAGGAACAGTATAGTGCCCTATTTCATGTTCCGGTTAATCATGGGGGCGTGATGGTGCAGTAGTCAAGCTGCTTGCCTCACACAAAGGTTATCTGGGTTTGATTCCCGGTCAATGCATGTGTGATTTTATAAGTGAAATATCTCGACCTGTGGTTTGGATTCCGTGTAAAAATGGTCCCATGGTCCCCTGGAAAATGAATACGATTGCAACGGTCACGTAAATCTGCAAGCTTCATTCCTTCCTAACAGTTACACACCCTACTGTAGAAACCACAATAACACTGGTTATAAAATATAATATCACGTACATGCAACCATGTTCGCTATGTTGCAGACCAATAAATTATCCTCAGTCTTTAACTGTAGGAAGAAATGAAGCAAAAACGCTGAAGTAATATAATTTATGTTCGACCCTCACTATTATGTGTCAGATAACTGTATCATAATGATGGTCATTATAACACTGTTTTCCATTATGATACAGTTTCTCCAGCCAATCAGAGCTCGTTCATTGACCAATTAGGTAACGATAACTTCGCGCATGCGCTCAAAATCCAACATGTCGGACATAAACACAACATCGAACTATAATAAATTACCGACAGGCGCGGATTCAAGGGGGGGGGGGGTCACGGGGGTCATGACCCCCCCCCCCAAACGGAGACCAATTTTTTTTTGCAATCTCAAAAAACGAAAACACAATTACCAGACAAATAAAACTTAACGAATTTTAACTGAAAAACCGGGTTTTTTTTTTTTTTTTTTTTTTTTTTTTTTTTTTTTCAATACTGAATATATCTTTATTGGAATTATTATGTTCTGTTACAACTGTACATATTTACAACTTCAAACCTCTTGTGTAAAAACTATTAGTTATACAACAAAATCAACTCGTCTATTTTGTTTAGCAAACCTTGTGATTACCGAATCGATGTTTATAGTGATATCACGATGAATGTGCAGTAATGCACGAATAGGAAACTGGGGCTTTTTTCGCACCAAAAATGTTTGCCGACGTCCAAACTGCAAGCTTGGTTGGCAAGTGACTTTCTCCCTTTGTCGGTACCAACTCGACTTGCCGAAACTGTTACGTACCTTGATCCTTTTCTCGAAGCTTGATGTAAAAGTAGCAATACACGCCGTTGCAATTTGTACGAATATTTTTGGTGCGCTAAACGCATCAAATTTCTATCCATGAAACTTGCAAAAAAATTGGTCTGGCTTTGTACGTTTGGTTATTTTGTGATTGCGTTTTTAGTGATACCATTTTTCTTAACAATTTCGATTCTCTGACCCCCCAAGCCAAACTCTAGATCGATTCTCTGACCCCCCCCCCCCCCCCAAAAAAACCAAACTCTAGATCCGCGCCTGATTACCGACATGGAATACCCACCGTCCATATGTTCGCGTAAATAAACTGGCGAATATGAGACAAGAAATAGCACTGTACCTTAAAATCACCAACTCTAATTTCTACACAGCGCATTGTCTTCAACTGACACCGGTGACAATATTACTGAGGGACGGCAGATGTAAACATATGGTTTGCATATGGCATTGCAAACACACAGAGCGCATGCGTCGGTCGTTCAAAGCTCTTGAAAGGCAGAGATATAACACCCAACGCTCGCTCTGCGATCACAAAATTCCAGTAGCTGACTCTCAACAGATATTTATGAATATTTATGTTAAAACATATAAAAAAGTTATAATTATCGTCGAACATAAACAGTCGTATGCAACTCGCCTATAATGGTAATTAAGACACTCGTATGGAAATTATAAAACTCGCATACGCTCGTTTTATAAAAAATATTCGTGTCTTAATTATAGCCATTATAGGCTCGTTGCATAATGTACTATTGTGTATATCTTACTTGCCCAGTGGTTCGTCATGTCATGACCCATGTGTCAAAAGGGTTTTCTTACCAAATTACAGGTTTCGTACTGTGATTGGTGGATGATAGTTGTTTAAAAAGGCAAAACATCTAGGTCAACTGTCTCTACAGGTTTCGTATGCTTGTAAAAGTATTTATGTATTACTTTGAGCGTATATGAAAAACACAACGCTATAAAAGTAGTTCTGGGCATGGATTAATAACAAACATCAGTAAGTTTAATTCCTTCCACAAGCCAAACCCTGAGATAACTATCCGTGACAACGTTTGGAAGGAAAACGGCAGGATTTATCGTCTTGACGTCCACGCTCTAATGAAGACGTATAGAGGTATCGTAGTCAGGAGAACACCGAGCTCGAGGTGCAGTTTCAAGACAATAAGCAGAAATATATATCACAGGTATCGACCGCTAAGACAAGACAATGTACAGTTGATCCACAAAGTTAATAATGTACCTTGGAATCTTTAAAGCCATATCTTTCACGTCTGTCCAACTAGAACCTACATCAAGGGTATGCTCTTCATATGGCCAGTGCATTCGTTTTAGTAATATTACATTAACTACAGGGAAGCAACACTTCCAATACCAAATGTCGAGGCGGTTTCTGTCAATAGATCCACGGCAGATTTTCTTTGAAAATAAGCAGATCCTTGTGTAAGGGTTTTTCGATGTGGTGTACATTATGAGGTAAAAGGGTTGAAAAGTCGGGGTTGGAGGATTCCTAACGGAGCGTGTATCTATTAAATGATATAGGCAAGAAATTTGAAACCCAGGGGGGGGGGGGGGAATCAGGTAAAAAATAATTAAGTAGGTGTTCGACCGTTTTTTTTTATAAATCCAATTTAAGGGGCCCATGGGGAGGGGTGAAATTCTGAAAAAAACAAAACAGAGGAAGTGTCCTGACTGACTGACTGACTGACTGACTGACTGATTCACTCACTCACTCACTCACTCATCATCGCCCAGCCAAAACTATTGAAGTCAGATATGTTCGTTGTATGCCGAAAACGTCCTCTAAGGAAGGATCTATGGATATTCAGGTTCTGGAGGGATGTTAAGGAAGTTAAACAAGCATTTCATTGAATAACAATATTTCACGAGTTATGTTACGTGTACTCTTTACAACTACAATATTCGTGATCGAAGCCGCGACGGGCAATGCTAGTCCTATATAATGTACACACGCAAGTGCACGGGGCTAATTGATCACGTCACAAGCAAACTAAATTAATTAATAGCAACAACAAGAACAATTCCTAAGGTCATCAGCTCGAAACACCGGCATTATGCCTCTACAAAGGCCAAGATCACCACCACCGCTTTCTAATTAATCAAATAGGATAAACGCATGATTCGTTGCAATATTGCTTGGCGATATAACTTAAGCGATAACTTAAAAAGTGAGTATTCGATCTTTCAAAATAATGAGCTGCCTTTTGTGATCTAGGGATAAGCGTAGTAGCTACCTATTGTACAGTCCCCCAGGGGTCTGCACCCCCTGGAAGCCACCCTCCATCATCTATCAAAACCATCCCTAACTGGCAAATCTCGTAAGTCCAGAACAACATCTTTCACACAGCAAGGGCAGCTAACCAACCTGGAAGGCTTGCCAAACACTTGCATCACACCATAAACAGCTACACATAACTATCTGGGGCAGCTATGCCAGTGGAATGCTGACAGCACAACAGCATAACCTATAAGAAGGACCTTAATGAGGACAGGTCCTACTCTCTACTATCTGTCATACAGTGCGTGTCGCCGAAGGCTCTGCAGGCTGCTATCTCCAGGTGAGCATCAGTGAAGTGTTCAGAGTTCCTATATTTTGTAACCTACCCCACAGACTTGTACACATAATTTGCACTATTGTTCACACTTCCCTAAAAGGGACATACTATTTCATACATCACTGACCAATAAATACTTGGTCAGTAAACTACACCTTGTATTCGTAATTACACGCCTCTTCACATCCTAACGCCCTTCCTGTATCTCGTCACGAGTAAGCGTGACAGTAGTAGCCAAATAGTTGCTAGCTCAAGCTTCATCGCACTTCCTGCAGCGACCCGACTGTCTAAACAGTGAGTCGCCAACACAGCTGACGCCGCACGTCGGTTATATAACTCTCTCTCCAACCAGCTGATAGGCTAGTACATTAACCTGTACACAGAGGTTCATCCCCCGAATCACACTTACGTCTTTATAGGAGCATCCCCTAGCATCCTAACACTGAACAACACTTTACACTGGTCAGCTTACCCAGCTACGGGAAGCTACCCCCTCCTAGGCATCACCTTATAAATTAGTACATTGACACATCCGTTTTAGATCTAACTACCCCCCAACTAAGGGATCTAAAACAGATTGGTGGAGGCCGGGTACCATGCACAGTAAAATAGGGCTCATACAACGAGTTCTCGTGGTCAAAACGGCCCGTACCGCATACAGCCAAGCGAGACTGGGAAAAAAATCCCAGACAGAAAGCATTATTTTTTGCTTTACACTACCTACATAAGGGAAATTTTTGTTACACCAACCCCCCAGCCCCCAGAAAGAATCAGAGAGATATAAGATACACTGCCAAACACGCACAGTTTTTTTTTATTAGAAGACGCATACACTTCATTCAGCATGGCCCCCCTATACCGCCTAGCTGTGCTGAGGAGCATTGGGGAGTACCAGGAATTAATTGCCTGGCACAAAGTCTTTGAAACTAGGCAGGACTACCTCAGAAGGTTTCAGCAGATCCGGCACGCCCAGTATATGCGGATCATAAGGGCACTTGTCCGGCCACGCCGCAGCGCTACGAATCGCAAGATGCGGGCGAAAATCCCCACCCTCCGTACACAAATCATTAAGGCACACTGGCAATTACACTGCCGACACGAGTTCATGTTCCAGCAATGGGAAACACTCATCAGGGAACACCAACGCATAGGGACTAATGGCACAAAAGTCGCAGAGCAAGCCATGAACCTCAACAGGCAGTACACCCAAATTTGGGACGAGTACCGCGAGCTCCAAGCTAACAAGGACATTTTTGAGTTCATGGTAGGGCCACAAGCCCAGCCGAGAGAGGACATAAGCGTAGATACGCTAACTCAGCAATTTGCGAGGATGTCCCTCTCGCCACGTACTGCCACACATGGGAAGGAGTTCACCGTGGCCACAGTCCAGAAGACGGCCAGGTTAGACTCCAATACACTGCGGGGACAAAGTTACACCATTACACATCCCTTAGCTCCGGTTCGGAAGGCAATTTTGCCAAACCGAGGAGCAGAACCTACGCCAACCCCCTCGGAACGGACGAACGAGAGGGAGTTGACGCCAGGACTCTCGGTCACACAAAACATAACAGGGAGTAAACGGGAGGTAACCACGTCATGGGCCGAGGACGTAGAGCCCGCCCTACAGCACATTAAGCCTACGCACACTTACACAAATAGGCAAACACAATGGCAGGAGTCTACCGTGGCCATAGGCCAGAAATCGGCCAGACTACGCTCAAATACATTGTTAGGGCAAAAACAGGCAATGAAACGGCCTTTACCGCTAGTTCAGAGGGCAATTTTGCCAGAATGGAAGCGGGCACCAGCATTTGTACCACAGGTGCGAATGCATAAGAGGGTGTTGCCTTCAGGCCCTCAGGGTGCACAACACACACCCGCACACTCTGACCAGGCGCTAACACACAGTACACGGGGTATAAGAAAGATCCTATTACCTACCCCACGAGACCGGTCAGTCAAAAATACACACACCCCCGTAAACTCTACTAGGGTAGCGCAGAGCGCAATTAGTCCCTCGAACACAGGCACACTCAGGCCAACAGACAGACGCTACGGTGAAAGTAGGCCCAGGCTTACTTTGCTACAAACTCCTCCGAAAAATAGCGAAGGAGCGCCTCAATGGGTTTCAGGGGCCTATGCCCTAGTAACAGGGCGAAAGTATTCACCTTTCAGACCAAGGACGCTCGGACGGGAATAACGACTTCCACCAGGGACACAAAAATAAACTAATATCACTTGCACCAATATTATAGATACACGTAAGCTCGTTTACACGTGAGAAATACGACAATAGACACACAGAGACTCACAAACATAAACTGCACGTTTTTTCATGTATATGCAGTGCAACATGGCTAAACCAAAAGTGTATAATTCAAAATTCTTCTTGTTTTTTTTTTGGCCCTTAGCATTTTTTCTCAGGCCATCAATGGTTTTTGATCATAGTTGGTCCACATTATAACTTGGATAACATCAAGTTTTTAATATGCAAAGCCAAGCGGAAGCCAATCAGGCGAGCCACGCGGCTTAAGGCCGGAAAGAGCTATTCTGAACACTGCTTAAGCATCAAATCACAGCATAGAGCTTAGGCGGGTCTTTCTAGGTAGAAATGACCAAATGTTCTATGTTCCGGTCCCACAGTTTGATAGATTCTCTTGTGACGGGCGAGAGCCCTAATCGTAGCAAGAATTAAGAATCGCAAACTATTTTTCAAAAGTGGTAGATTCCCCTGAGACGTAACTAGATTACTGTTGTACTAACGTCACCAAATAGGTGAATACTACACTCAGGTCCTACTTCTCATTTTTAAACATTTTTGATATTGTTTACGACACAATTTTTACAGACTAACGCCGCCTGGCAACCCGTTTGGATAAGCATAAAGCATTGCGCAGACGGGATATAATATATTTCCTCTACTCTTTTCCAAGTGCTCTCTTAATTCGGAGCGTGGCATAACTCTTTTTTTTTGCCTCACTCATTAATCCTGAGAAAGGAAAGTGGCCAAGTTGAACTGTAGGTATTTAATCCATAGGCATACGTGACACATTACACTGCCTATAACATGACTTTTTCTCACCTCCATAACAACACGCAAGCTAAAACGCAAACACCATAGGGTGAAAATCCCAGACTTGGGGAAAGCCCACATATTTTTGGACGGCACACAGCCAATTCACATTGCCACATAACAAGTTAATACGCTAACAGAACTGTCCCGGAGACACAGCCTAGAATGGCACCAGAAACAATTACTCTGGTTAAAGACGGTCTTAAACCCGCAACCTTCGCAATACCAGGAATGTAAGGTCGGGTAACTATCCAGTTGCAGGATAAGAAAGTAAGGGACAGTTACACTAACAGATATTCATACGCGGAAAACAACAATGAAATCACCTCCGACACCTAGTCACCAAACACGCGACTAGCGGCCCGGAGACACTCGTGCATAACGACATTTAATACCATTAATAGGGATATATTCGACCCACGCTACATTAACACAAAACTTGGGGACACGAATGTAGTCGGTGGAAGGTTCTTTTACATTACGGAAAGCCCTACTCGCAATTACAGAGATAGCACTCAGGTCCAGACACACACACGTGCCGGACACGGAGCATTATCAAAACAAGTAACAAGTGAGTGCGCACGCCATTTTAATTCAACACTATCGCCGTCAGCGATAAAACGCTCGTGACTG
This sequence comes from Meconema thalassinum, assembly GCA_946902985.2. Taxonomy (NCBI): domain Eukaryota; kingdom Metazoa; phylum Arthropoda; class Insecta; order Orthoptera; family Tettigoniidae; genus Meconema; species Meconema thalassinum. The sequence goes on from OX336388.2 coordinate 2,125,836,470, forward strand.
GGCGACCTGCACACTTACAGACAGCAATATGCAGGCAACTCTGAAAGCAGAACATGAGGCATCATTCACGCCAGGTCCAAAACCTCATAACTTCCAAAGTTACAATACGAGGACCATTCCCAAAGACACAAACTCTTCACAGGAATGCGTATTTTCATCCCCATGCCTTAAATACACGATACATGTGGCATAGTATATACGGCACAGGTAGCGTCATACCAAGGCCTTACAGCAAGCCGGATTCGAACCCACGACCACACAACACAGTCGTGCCAAAAACTAACTAACCAATGGTATTTTTGGCACGAAAGACACAATCAAAAACCACACTGGGGACCACTAAAACCCAAAACACAACGCGGACATAGAACACGGAGAATTACATAATTACGGGTCCGAATCCCAGCAAAAATTGGACGCCGTGGAAAACAACTATCCAGGCTCCCAAATACACCGAAATTGGCCCATACAAGTACACAAACAGGTAATATCACATTTCCTCCGGCCAAACACCACGCAAAAATTTCGATTACACCTGACATAGGAAATAGATTTCCCAGACACAGGTATAGAAATTTCATAAGACAAAAAGTCTTATGGAATAGTGTCCACACAACAGTACTAGCAAAAATAGGACGAATTGACACACTGGCCCACCCGGAATCTCAACCAGTGACAACACTCACATACTGGGAAAAAGTCACGTTCCGACAAGCGACATACGCAATGTCAGAGACTTCATGTACACAAACAAATGAAGGCATAACATGACGAAATACTGACTTGCAGATTCCCCCGCATTGCCACACTGCCGACGACAGACACTATTGTTATATCGGAAGTGACCATGAAATGACAAACACAAACCAATTATCATACCATACATTTTTCAGCACTGCTAGAACAATGTGACATTTAGCAATGCACAGACATAATAAGCCGGACTTATATTAGGGCCACAGGGACATATCTACAAAGATGACAAGTTGCACGCACCATCTGACACTCAGACACGCGAGGCACGATTGGACTTAGCCGATAACAGACCTTCCGCCCGCGTGGCGTAGCGGAACATAGTCACACACACACGCGCTCACTAATCAGGGGCGAATACAGACAGAGGCTCTGAGGGAACAAGACCTCCCCCTAATAACTTCTTTTCTCGACTTTATTTCTAAAATATCATTAACGGCAATCAGGACATGGCCAGGCACACTATGATCACTTGCTACATTCACACTACAAATGGGAGGACAGATTAGGCCGTGACGTCACAGCGTCACCACACTTTACTATCCCAAGAAGCGGATAGGGAACATATGGACCAAGGGAGAATCACAGGAGCATAGGTGGACAATCCCACCCACAGGCTACCATTTTAATACCTACTCCCCTTCCATAACCTTCCCAATTACAACATTAACCAACGCAGACATACAGACACGATCAAGACAGCTACACTACATGACAAAATTTACACCGGGGTTGATAGACTTCATGCGTTTAAAGAGAGGGCTTACTACGCCCTGGATCTCAATGCTAGCACCTGAATATTAGGGGTGTGTCGGAAAACAACAATTAAGCGTAATGCGCATCTCTAAGTCAGAGATGAGGCCAAATTTATATACTAACCATTCTTGTTAAAATTAAATAATCCCGCATGAAAGGGACATAGTATTATTACGCCTCACCCTAAGCCCATCCTTACATGAGTGCGGGGACGCCTCATATCCAGATACATGCATGGAATATCCCATCCATATACCAAGGGTTATTATTATTAAACCTGCATGACACTTTGGGGAAAAAAATTTGCAATCCCGGGAAATACCTACCCCCGTCCACTCATCGTAGAAGCATCCCAGCAGCATCACCGGCTTTAGGCCACCATTTAAATAAAGCCCAAAGATGCACAACCCCCTCCTACCTTGCTTCAAGCCTATACAACAAATAACGCCCCCCGGATCCTAATAACAGGGAACCTAACGCTATAAACCCTACTAACGCCTCCATGAAAATCAACAGAGCATTACAGCTGGAAATCCGACGTAGCAACGGTAGACCTAAAGTAGTCTATGCACCTAGAAGCTACAACCCCAAAACACTTAAAAAATTTTACATTTTATACAAAATAAATTATTTACACAGTACACTTATATTTTTTACATAAAAAGGAATCTGATAACACGCTGATTGGTGATAACGCCATAAGCAGAAGGCCAGAGGCACCACACTGGAGCAGAGCGGGTAAGGCGATGTTGAGCCTACCCTAGTTAACTTAACGACTAGACCAAAAAGACGAACTACGTGAGGTCGAGGCATTCACGGCCCGGCACGGGCAAACTTCGGAATCCTAGGTGTGCCTAGCCTGCCCCTGGGACGAAGAGATGTTACACCCACCATGTTCCACGGTCGTCGAAGCCAAGACCTGCAGGGGAAACTTTCTGAGGATGGTGGGAGAAATAGCCAGCTCCACGCCGGACTCGGGAGTTGGCCCTAGGGACGACCCAATTATGACTAGACTATTAGTTTAGCATATAAATAAGCAGAGCTTCTACAGCGAGAAGCGAGACTCCTATGCGCGGGAGTGAATTATTATTGCGGCCAACATTGGCGAAGAGGACCCGGACGCTCAAATCCCGGATGATTATTATTGCGGCCAACAAAGGCGAAGAGAATACGATTATTGCCAATAAAGGCGAAGATGATACTATGCCATTGGACGATGTCCAATGCCCACATAAATGGTGACGCAGCGGGAAACCAAGGGCATTAAATGAGGGGCATCGCGAGCAACTCACAGGGGTCAAAGTGAGCAGACCCAACAACGACAACAATGCAGATACAACGGCAATGAGCAGATAAATACAGCGGGTGAGACGGTTTGCTTAGAGGCACCGTAAACCGCCTGCGACTATGTTAATACTAGTTAGTAATCATTAGCATAAGCGTCGACAACTAGTATTAAGGGGGCGGAATCCGGCGGTTCTAGAGACAACCGGTGTTTCTAGAATACGTACGGGTGGTGATCTGAGGACGTAAATTGCCTCAGGCGATCGCCCTGGTCAAAATTTTAGCTGTAAGACAGTTGCATTTGACACGCAACTTAGGATTAAGCAAATTTACTAACCGCTGTTGCTAAATAATAGCACAGCATATTTCGGTAATAGAGTAAGGCCACCCATTCGGCTTAATAATAGCAACCATTTTTTTTTCCTTACAATAAATAAGGTAGAATATTTCGGCACCTGGCGACCCAAATCCGTTGCCAGGGTAAGCCCGATAACACCCTAGAATAAGTCAGATTTAGGCTAAATATCTCGGCACCCGGTAACTAAAATTTCGCTACCGGGATAAGCCCGATAACATATTACGATAAATGGTATTAGGATAATACATTAAGTTAGACAACACTAGATTAAGGCAATATTTGGAGCCACTTTTCATATCTATAGTCTATAAGTAGACATAAGATTAGTTGGCAGACAGGAGTACACTATCACGTTGGTAGACAGGAGTAAAACAATTTCATATGGACAGTGATATTAATCATATATTTGCTTGATTTACAGCCATGAGCTCCAACGTGGGACACCCGCTCCCAATATAGGGTGATCCATCATTATGGACATTTATTTTTATCAGCGTAGAGAGTGGCGCCAATATGGGCACTCTCCAGATTTTTATGGCTATATCATTGTTATTGTTATGCTTATATATATCATGTTACATTCTCTTGCACCCCGCCAGGTATCGGTCCAGCGCCGACAACCGACCACTGGGTACAGGCAGCCGCTACCAGGTAGCAACCATGGGTTGAGCACCAGGCTCATGATGTCATGTTTTACAGGCCGCATGGCAAGGGTGAACACCCCATACATACACATACATGTCCATTAATTTATTTTCTTTACCAACAGGTGGCGACATTGTATATAGCCCTCTGTAAATATTTTGCCCACGCCCATACACGTCTTGATAACCCCCACTCACACACACAATTTCCTCCCCTCTACACACATCAATAAACCTTGCTTACAGGTAATAAATCCGCACCACGGGGGAGATATGCCTGTGGGATATACCCTACCGCAGGTCGGATCAACATTTAGTAAACATCTCACCTAATATGAGAGGTGACATACGGCCACACAACGCGGACTCCTCATGTACAGGACGGGTTGTGTCGCCATGATAGCCGCGCCTACCCACAGGGGGCAAAGCTATTAGCATAAATTGTGGTTAGAAAGGATAACAATGAGGTACCATACGAACTAGAATCATAGAAATTTAGCGCGCTTAAGTTAGGCCGTAAGATAATTGTAATTGATAACTGTAAGATTGTAACTTAACGCAAATTAATGCGCCCACGGGCAATTATTCTCCTATAAGTGTACAAATAATACTTCGCACCCCCACATTGTCTGCGGAGGTGATAAATGATATTCATAAACCTTAATATATGCACATCTCAAAATCACATTAAACAGTATACTCTTTTTTAAGATCACATGTACACAATGCTTATGATTTGTTTTCTTTCATTTTCTTTCTTCTAACGTCCCAATTTGTACAGGTGTTCCGTTTTATCCCAAATCAATAAACACATTTTGAATATTTCCCTTAACTTACACCCTGGAACACCTATTTTTTCTACTTCTTCTATCTTTCTCATTGCAGGGAGCAATTTTTCCCCAAGACAGAGGAGGACGGCACAATCATCCGTCCAGCCCTGGGGTTTTTCCTCCCTGCACAACAATATATTAACAAAAACATGTATTTTTTGGAACTTTTTATATATTTCACATGTCAATTTTTTTTTTCTCAAATGTATATGTATATCCCAAAACCCACCCCTCTGAACACGAGCTGATCTCACACCTACACGACGTCGTTACATCAACACGCAATCACTGACTTTTCACCGAACAGAAGAAACGAAGATCAGACACCAGGAAGATTCCACTACGACCTACTACGACGACACCCCAACTACACGTTCCGTTCCCGTTCGCGGGGACGCGAACTAAACAGAGGAAGAGGCTTGTACAGTCCCCCAGGGGTCTGCACACCCTGGAAGCCACCCTCCATCATCTATCAAAACCATCCCTAACTGGCAAATCTCGTAAGTCCAGAACAACATCTTTCACACAGCAAGGGCAGCTAACCAACCTGGAAGGCTTGCCAAACACTTGCATCACACCATAAACAGCTACACATAACTATCTGGGGCAGCTATGCCAGTGGAATGCTGACAGCACAACAGCATAACCTATAAGAAGGACCTTAATGAGGACAGGTCCTACTCTCTACTATCTGTCATACAGTGCGTGTCGCCGAAGGCTCTGCAGGCTGCTATCTCCAGGTGAGCATCAGTGAAGTGTTCAGAGTTCCTATATTTTGTAACCTACCCCACAGACTTGTACACATAATTTGCACTATTGTTCACACTTCCCTAAAAGGGACATACTATTTCATACATCACTGACCAATAAATACTTGGTCAGTAAACTACACCTTGTATTCGTAATTACACGCCTCTTCACATCCTAACGCCCTTCCTGTATCTCGTCACGAGTAAGCGTGACAGTAGTAGCCAAATAGTTGCTAGCTCAAGCTTCATCGCACTTCCTGCAGCGACCCGACTGTCTAAACAGTGAGTCGCCAACACAGCTGACGCCGCACGTCGGTTATATAACTCTCTCTCCAACCAGCTGATAGGCTAGTACATTAACCTGTACACAGAGGTTCATCCCCCGAATCACACTTACGTCTTTATAGGAGCATCCCCTAGCATCCTAACACTGAACAACACTTTACACTGGTCAGCTTACCCAGCTACGGGAAGCAACCCCCTCCTAGGCATCACCTTATAAATTAGTACATTGACACATCCGTTTTAGATCTAACTACCCCCCAACTAAGGGATCTAAAACACTATCTAGACGGCTCGCGTTAAATTCCCTGGTTCTGCCATAGAGAAAATTCTAGGGTTAGGTTTGGAGCGGTTGCGTTCTGGCCCGTGAGAACTAATAGAAGCAGAATCAAATTCCATTTCTCAGCCACCCTAGATTTGGCTATCCTTCATTTCCCCTCTTCAACTTGAGGCAAAGTTCCCAATCCTAGACCCAATTACAAGAACACATAGCTTACTAGTACATATGCCAAAATAACACAGGTTGGCTGGTTAATTATAAATTCCCTGTTGTTATAATCTTCCGCGTCCAAGATACCAACTTTCAGGGTATTCGGAGGTGGCAACCCAAAGCGAAGTGCATGCAAGGGCCTCGCCCTGGGATCGACGGCCTAGTTGTTCACGGCAAAACCTACGCCAGGTAAGTATGCATGAACTATATTTTTTTCATGGCCGTTGTTAATCTTAATAACAAATTATCTAGCTAATAACCCCCCCCCCCCCAACCCGAAAAAGAGAAGATCCTACTTTTGAGTCCTATAAAGTCCCTCAGAGAAGTCCTATATACAAAAAGGAAGCAACGCTAGATATACGACGGTAAAGAAAAGTCTATTTATAATACAGCCAATATTGATAACTGATAGTGACATTGATCTTACGTCGGTCGAGAGCATGGTTATCTATGTCGAATGGATACAACTGACCCAATAAACAATAATAAAATTTCCTTCTGCGTTACGATAATCGTCTTCTCCACATTTACATTTAAGGAGCTTTAAGTCTAAACATCATCCTTAATCTACCACAAATCCAAATCAACCTAACTTACAAATATATATGCAAAACATCACCGAAACTAGGGAATTGACTTAGTCAGTTACATGTCGTATTATGTTGTCTCAAAATCATAATCATAACACACTCTTTCACTCCAAACATCGTGGTAGACCCAACCGCATCATCCAAAATAATAATTAATTCACTAATTAACCGTGAGCTAAATCAGCGGTTATTTTCAAGTTGTTATTTAAATGGTGACATCGCGAGTTATTGCAGGTGATTGTTAGTATTCCAAAATTGTATTATTTAATTCATCATCATTAGGTGCTCGGTTTAATTGTTCCTTCATTGTTAGACGTCATTTTATGTCACTTTTAAGTTCTCACTTATTGCTCGTGATTTTTAAATACACATAACATCCCAATTATATACGGTTAATGCGCTAAACTTTCCACATTACTTATTACACATTTATATTTCATCGAAGCTTCAATCATATACGTAGTACTCTCAATTCATAATCGTATGTATAACCTCCAATATCATCATGGAATGTTTCACGAGTAAAGTACTCTTATAATATCAGCATATTCATAACACGGCGTGGTGGCTCAGCGGTCTAGCTGTATGCCTCTCACCAAGGCGGTCCGGGTTCGATTCCCGGTCAATGCATGTGAGATTTTCGAAGTGAAATGCCATGTCCTGTGGTTCGGATTCCACGTAAAAAGGAGGTCCCGTGGCTCATGATCTCAAGATTAACGGTCACGTTAAACTACAAGCTTCCTTTCCTTCCTTCATAACACGGCATCTATCACTTCAAAAATTCTATCAACAATTTGCGTAAGTATTTATTGCTCAAATAAAGATGTGAACTAATGTTCTGCTTCAATTACATAATAACCAGCTTTTATCAATCACAATTAAATCAAATATCTCCTCTCACTTGCTAATCTTCCTATAGCTTCATGTCGTCTCGAAATATCGTCATTTCTTATATATTCCATACATGTGTTACCGGTACTTCAGAGTAAGTCACTGTTCCTCACTTCCTATCACTAGAATTCTTTACTTTAATACATGGGATTACTCATGAAAAATTTCCACGTGGTATCTTCACACGCATAACATTTCCTATCGCTGTATGTTAAGATTCAATATTTCAATCTTCACAAGGATAACACTAAATACTGTATTCTACAAAACATATCATAAGCTGTTGCTCTCGTCCGCAGGTTTAACCATTAACTACCCTGCACGTGTCCCCTGGGTGGTGCTAAACGAGCAACAAAAACACTGGCGACCAGACAATCATTGAGATCTCCTGGTAAACATTACATCACATATCAGAACATGAATAAGTCGACAAAGGGTTTTTTGAGGACTATCCCTCTAGAAAGCTAGGACAATGTTTAAGAGTTTGTCAGCTCAACATTGAAGGCATCAGTAGAGCAAAATGCCAAGTGCTGCATAAAATCTTAACATACAACAAAATTGATCTAGTTGCAATTCAAGAAACCCATGCAGTAAACGAAGATCAACTTAGTTCAAGGGGAAAAATACCTGGATATGACTTGCTAGGTGCTACCTACGACAATGTTTATGGAGTTGCAACATATGTTAGACAAAATGTAGAAAATGCATATCTTATTTCTACAAGCTATGATGATGGCATTCAAGAAGTTGTCACAAAAGTAGGTGAAACGACAGTAGTAAATGTCTATAAGCCTCCAAGCATTGTTTGGCCACCTAAAGTGTTTAATACTTACAAGCACCCTACAACATATCTGGGAGACTTCAATAGCCACCATGAACAATGGAAATACAGGCGGAGTAACGAAAATGGAAATGCATTGGTGGACTGGGCTGAAGAGCATGACATACATCTGGTTTTCGATGCTAAGGATCGGGGCACTTTCAGATCTGGAGCCTGGAACACTGACTACAATCCCGATCTCTGCTTTGTCTCGTCTGACTGCAATGGCAGACCACTGCCAGTAACAAGAAAGGTCCTTGGAGACTTCCCACATAGCCAACATCGCCCAATTTTTCTTGAATTCGGGATCAGTATCCCTTTAATAGGAGCGCTTCCCAGGCCCAGATGGAACTTTCAAAAAGCTAACTGGACCATATTCTCAGAAAATCTAGATAAATGTGTGGGATGGATCCCTCCAGTAAGTTCAAACTACAAGCGGTTCGTTCAAGCTATAATTAGCACGGCAAAGAAGTGTATCCCTCGCGGTTTCCGTAAGGAGTATATTCCCGGATGGACAGAGAAATGTGAAAACCTATACAAAGAATTCTGTGAAACTAACGAGCATGAAATAGCAGATGAATTGCTGAATAACATCAACGCAGCAAGACGAATAAAGTGGACCAAAACTGTCGAATCTCTGGACTTTCGTACATCAAGTAGGAAAGCTTGGTCTTTGCTCAGGAAGCTAGGGGGTAGTACCCCAAGAGACCGCATATACGATGCTATTACCCCTAACCAAGTTGCAGCAAACATTGTGTCCACTTCCAGATCACCTCAAGTACGTACAAATACTATTGCAGCTAAGAAGAAATTAAAGGTACTCAAAGCAGAATGTAGAGCTGATACTGAGTATTGTCTTCCATTCAGCACCGAAGAAGTAGCAACTGCCATAAAAGAAATGAAACCAGGGAAAGCCCCAGGCTTTGATGGCATTCACGCTGAATTTCTGGTGCACTGTGGCAAGTATGTGAAACAGTGGCTAGCTAAGTTCTTCACAAATATCCTGCAAACCGGCAACATACCTCATGAAATGAAACGCGCGACAGTTATAGCCTTATTGAAGCCAGGTAAAGCAAATGACAAGCCAGAAAATTATCGCCCCATAGCATTACTAAGTATGTTGTATAAGCTACTGGAAAGAATGGTGTATAACAGAATCTGTCACAAGATCTTCAAATCTATACCGGTTGAACAAGCCGGATTCAGACCTAACCGCAGCTGCACAGACCAAGTCCTTTCTCTAACAACCTTCATAGAAGCAGGTTTTCAGAATAAAGAGAAGACATCAATAGCATTCATTGACCTAACAGCTGCATACGACACTGTCTGGAGGCAAGGTGTCATACTGAAACTCCTTCAAGTGATACCAAGTATGAAAATTAACCATCTCATCAATGAAATGCTCAGTAACCGATGTTTCCAAGTAATTATGGGCAACTGCATCAGCTCACAAATGAAGCTGAACAATGGTCTGCCACAAGGATCGGTCCTTGCCCCTCTTTTGTTCAGTCTATACATGTCAGATATGCCTGAAACAAAGTCAAGGAAGTTTGGGTATGCTGATGACTGGGCCCTTGCTAAGAGGCATAAAGAACTTGAAACAACTGAAACCATACTGACCAATGACTTATCAACTATTGGAGAATATTTCCGGAAATGGAGGTTACAGCCAAGTGCCACGAAGACAGAAGTATCTACGTTCCACCTAAGCAACAGGCTGGCCAACAAAGAGCTCACTGTTCATTTTGAAGGAAAATTGTTGAGACATAATAGGAACCCGAAATATCTAGGGGTAACATTTGATAGAACGCTCAGTTTTAAGGAACACCTAACAAAAACTGCTGCCAAAATTAAAACTCGGAATAACATCCTTCAAAAACTGTGTGGCACATCTTGGGGATCTTCTGCATCAACACTGCGCACCTCAGCTCTGGGTCTGGTTTACCCAGTTGCCGAATATTGCTCGCAAGCTTGGCTAAACAGCACACACACTAAGCTTATCGACACTCAGCTTAACTATACAATGCGCCTTATAACTGGCACAATCAGACCCACGCCGACTTTCTGGCTACCCATACTTAGCCACATACAACCTCCATCTCTGCGTCGGAAAAATGCACTATTACGCAAGTACAAAAAGCTGTACAAAAATCCACACCTTGCTGTGCATGAAGACATACCAAACATCGGAAGAGGTAGGCTTCGCTCTCGTCATCCACCCCTTGAAACCGCGAGAACTTTAGATGCCAACAACTTTAATACTGATGACTGCTGGAGGCAATCATGGCAGACTAACGCAACAGCAGAGCAATTGAAGATGCCGTGCATATCAACGAAGCCACCCGGTTTTGAATTACCACGCAAGGACTGGTCAATACTTAATAGAATAAGAACCAACACTGGAAGATGTGCAGACCTTATGTACAAGTGGAAGAAAAGAGAGTCGCCAAGCTGTGACTTTGGTGCTGAAAAGCAGACCGTCTTCCATGTTGTGCACGAATGTCCCTTGAGAGCTTTCGCTGGCGACCAATCAGAGTTCCTGGTGATGACGGAGGGATCACTGGACTATATTCATGGACTTGATATTAGTTTGTAGTCTGTTATAATTATCTTTATGATTGTAATATTATTTAACTGTACATTTTGTGATGTAACCATACGCTAAATAAATAAATAAATAAATAAATAAAGTAGTAAGTCTGTAAACATGGCACATCTTATTTCTATCTTGTGCTCCCTGCGTAAGTCAATCATCTGAATCATGCCCAGGTGTCATTCAACGGGAATGGATTGTCGCCTCTCCAAACGAAGTCCTCCCAGGCGATTTTGCTACCATCTCCCAAGTCTGGATCTAGTGTGCCGTCGAATCTGTAGTCAGGTCGAAATATACTGATGCCATCACTCTGACACGATCATACATGCATGCAACCGTGCGCACCTTACGTGATCGATTTACTTACGAAGATACTTCTACAATATTTCACTGATTTTTACTGACCAAGAAAGAATTGGTTCTATTGAATGTTCTTACTTTGCACAGAAATTAACTTTCACCTCTTGTTCACGTTTCTAGAACATTTGAGTGTCTTTGTCAAGCATGTGGATAATCTCCCACTCACACAGTTACGTACAAATTGAGGCGTAAATTTTAATATATTCAATTCACACACGATACATCACTAAACAGTACTTTCCTCAGATTACTAGAATACTTGGATCACTGATTTTGACAATACTCATATCTCACCACATGCAATTTAGACAGCAGTCAAACACAGATCTGTACTCAACAAAACCCCGATGACAAGAACCGATCAAATTATGGATCGTCTCTTCCTCAATCTCGACAACCAATAAAAACTTTGGAATTGAATTAGTCCTTTGCTTTCCTTCAGAATATTATGGAATCTTACAAATGGCACGGGAGAAGTTGATGTTTTATTTCCATTCTAGAGACGAGATTGCATTAGCTCCAATAGTGGTCTAAACGGGTGAACTACAGAGTGTTCAAAAAGTGAAGCAACCTTAGGGAAGAATGAGTTTCTTTCTTTTGTTGTAAGTAAACCTTGTTTAATTGAAGAAAATGGGTTACACTTTTCAGTAGAGAATATTCATTACCACCCAGGAAAGTTTCATGTGGATGTATCTAACAAGTCCTGCATCAAGCGGATGTATGGCAAGTTCCAAAAGACAGTGGGGTGTGGTAGAAGCTGCCAAAAGTTGTTGTTGTTTTAAAGGGCCTAACATCTAGGTTATCGGCCATCTGCCAAAAGTTGTCAACCAAAAGTGCTAACACCAGAAACGTTGACGAAGTGCAAGCTGCATATTCTGTGAGTTCCAAAAAGTCTGTGTGACGTCTATCAAATCAGTCTGGTCTCGGCATTGCGCATGTTTAAAGATGGGTGATGTTCATCAATAATTGTTGCCTGGCGACAAGGTTAGACGTGTAGCGTTCTGTCATTTGTTCATGTCATCTGTAACGTCATATGGGAAAGAACTCGATAAATGGTTTTGGTCAGGCGAGGCATGGTTCCACCTCGATGGATGCGTTAATCCACAAGACTTACGCATTTGGGCTACGGAAAATCCACATCAGCTGCATGAGTCTCATCTGTATACACAAGAAGTGGGTGTGTGGTGTGCAATGTCACGTAGCCAAGTCTTCATTACATTCTTTCATGGCACAGTGAATAGTGTTTTCTACATACCAATGGTGCAACAATTTATAAACACCATACTTGCAGACCGATTACAGAACACGTGGTTTCAGCAGGACAAACAGCCAACAATTCCCTGGCTTTCTTGGATCAGTGTTTTCATGGACAAGTGATTTCGGAAAGGTTGTTTCCCCTCAATCTCCTGATTTATCCCCTCGAGACTGTTTTCTTGTTGGGGGTACCTGAAGGATGCTGCTTACATAAATCATCAAACTATTCCTGACGTTCAGCACAAAATTGAACGATGTGTCACTGCAATTCCGCAACAAATAATACAACGTGTATTTAGGCGCTTGCTACGTCGTATTCAATTATGTGAATCGAATAATGATGACCCCTTTCAACACCTCTTGTAACCTACTCATTTCCTCATAATGTTCCGAAGTCTTGTCAAAGAACTTCACAGCCTCGAAGATAAACCATCATGTCGCGTCGCACTGTCATGTCAAAGCTGTTAAGTTATCCTTGGCAGATGATCCGAACGGTCACACTATACAGGATGGAATATTGACATTCACGGCCAAGTAATTAATCTCAAGAAAAAAGACGAGATTTTGCCGAGTAGTTTGCATTGTTTCTCCTAGGTGCACCGAGTAAGGCCTCGACATCTTCGGTAGAGGGGAATGGATTAACTTTGGTGTGTTCACTATCCCAGCGGATCAAGGCAGGGTGTAACAAGAGCGAGTTTATGAGCCTAACTTGGTACACCTAGGTGAATTCTGGTGAATCCCCGCAACAGACATGGCAAAATTCTACAAGATTTGCTGGAACTTGCCATGAGAGGCAATATTCCACCCTATGCATGCATAATAATAATAATAATAATAATAATAATAATAATAAAAATAATAATAAACTGCATGGTTTAGGCCATCAGGCCTGTTTTGTCTCCAGATTTATTTGGTTCATCTATCTCTTCTTCGGTCTATCAATTCTTCTTCTACCAAGGGGCAGATGACCTCGCTGTTCCGTCCCTTAAGGAAATAATAACCAAATTCTTCTACCACTTTCTTGGTTAGAGTAGATTTGTGCAGGAAACCGAGAGATTTCCATTCTTAATGTTGATGCCAAGATATTCTGTAACATCCAATGGTGTTTGTAACGTTAGTTACACATATTTGTTGTCAGATACCTGTACTATACTGCTGGTCTAACAGTGTACAGCCAGACAGCCAGAGGTCGCATCAAACGCATCTCCCTTGTCTGTATCCTGTTCATTTCTCTGTTTTCGAGCCATATATTAGGGTTGGGATAGCCATTGCTTTATGCAATTTCAGAACTGTTTTTGCTCTCACCTTCTTTGAAGTGATAGAAGCCATTTTCCAGTGTTGCCTACAATAATTTATGTTGACCGATTGGAAAGTTTATTTAATACTTTTTTGCCAACGAACGCGGAGCAATACGACTATGGAAAAAATGTATAAGTTGAACCCTTATTAATCTATCGATGAATAAGTATTCATGATTTTATTATTATTACTGATGCCCAGGCAGTACATGATGAAATTGACAAAGGGGGAGCCAAGGTAGTGTGTTGCAATGATTACAACAGAAGCAAGCTTGGTAGTTATTCCTGAAGACGACCGGTTAAGCCGAGTTCAAGGACAAATTTTGTAACAGCGCGCACCTAAATTAGAGTCATTGAGGGAGGGTCATGAGTAAAGTTTCAACCGACCCAGGATTGAATCACCCGAACAGAAGAGACCACGCCAAAGCCACGCGGCAAGTGCGTACCCTGGAAAAACGCGCGAAAACGTGTATCTAAAGAACCGCCGATCCGAATTAATTCCGCAATAGTGCACTGAGACGTTTGGATAAAATGATGAAGATTGATACTAGTCCCAAGTTTGTGTGATGAAAACTCCAGATTATTTTTTCAAATTCTCCCCACTCTACCTCATTCTGTCAGTTTCCAATAAATTGATCAGTGAGAAGCTGTTTCGAAGAAAACTTTATTGAGCTCTGGTGAGCAAGGTTCACGTCATTCTGCGTCACGATTTTCAAACGATAATGAGCGTACTTTACTAACATTTTACTTTGTGCTCAAGTGAGCAAGGTTCACGTATAGCAGTGGAGATCTCTAGGCGAGATAAGGACTGCAAGATAGACATGTTTAAGACTTGTTTTTCAAGCTAGTGGCGATGAGTTTGAAGTGTGTAATTTTATGTAAATTTGTGTATAATATTTTTGAGTGATATTTGTGCGTGTGTTAAGCAAATGCTAAGATAGGGCAAGTCTACGATCAGTAATCGCATTTGGACATATTCGTGAGTGAAAGTAGTAGCTCACAGCGATTATAGCTAGGCAATATTATTAACATTGAACATTTCTGTCCAAGAAACTTCGCCAAGATGTCCGACGTTTGGTCATGTGATGGATTGATGTGCATCGCTTCTACAACGACGTCGACGATGGAGAGCTAAATTTCCCGTAGGGAAATGCACCGGGACGGAGGTTAATGTTCTGAAAGCTGAAGCGGTGATGTACAAAAATTGATTTACTCAATATGTAGTTAGATAAGGCGCGGGAACATTGTAAATAGTTCATTCATTCTTTTTCTTGTGTTTAGATTTTTTGTGTGCTGACACTATCATCTTTAAATGTACGTTGGCGCGTGGCCAAATTTGTTTGTTGCATATTTTTCTTTGGTGTCATATTTAGTGTACACGGCGCGTGTATTTGATTTTATCCATGCGAATGCGAAACTCGTTACATTCGATAAGTGGTGCTTTATTAAAGTTCATTTTGTTATAGGAAAGGGAGGTAATTATTGTAGGTGGTTTTTTTTATGAACAGGTTATTACTCATACTAGGGTTGCCTAGCGCACCAAATTAAGATGTAACTGTAGAACACTTTAGTTCTAATTTTTAGCATTTTTTGAGTCCTTTCCAGGTTTGTTAGTCACGGACTAGAACGGAAGCGCAAGCTGGTGGAAAAATATCTATGTCATTTATTTCAGGTTTCTGTCAAACCCATACGTGTGATTCTGTGTGTGTTCATGTGTCAGGTGTGTGTATTGATTCCTCGTGATGAGGGGTAGGTGGTGCTACCGCCCTCATATTGTTGTTGTTGTGGTATTCTTTTTGATGGAAAGACAGGGTGCTCCTTGGAGGCTACTGTACCTTGTCCAGTGTTGATTTTCTTGGATTTCCTAGAGGAAATGCTGAGATATTTTATTCTGACACACACACGTATATTGTGCTTTGGGAGCACGCTTCTTCGAGACTCGATCCCGTGCCATGGGAGGTCGAGGTTATTGACACGTGGGTTGACAGATGTGCAGATTTCCACTTAGCGCCTTTCTAGGTTCGGTGACTCATTGTTAGGCAGTCCCGTTGACCGACTGACCCCTATAAGCTATCATTAGCAAACCTGATCTTTTGTGATGGTCATTTGGACCGTAATTAATTGGGGAGTTCGCCATGTCTGTTACGATTTATCGCATATCGTATGAATGGAATATTGTTTTAATGATGTAAATGTTGGCTTTGAGCCTAGTGATTTGTTTTATGACTCAGGTCATGTTAGTTTGTCTGTTGTGACACCCGTGTGGTGTAGTTGTATTTACTTGTAAAAATGACAGGCGGTCATATGTGTATTTCTTTTGTTGGTCACGTGCTAATTTACTTGTGTTGATTTTGAAAAGTCCTAATTTTAGGCATTAATGTTTTTGCTACGGCAGTTCTTGATTCCAATTTCAAGCGGAAATTATTTGTTGTTTATTTAGTGTAGGAAGTGTCAGATTAATTTAAGTAGTGTATAGTTGGTTCCCCGCGTCTGTCTAGCTCTAAACAATGCAGATTCGTCCTTTGAAGGTTTACCGGATGATGACGAATCTCGCATTTATTTGTACTCATCGTTAAGCATGTAGAACAGCCGCACACGTACACAATGTCATTGAAGCATTTGGGACATTTGGTCCAATTTATAATCTCTCCTGAGATTAAGCCTAGTTATGGCAAGTAATTTATTCAGTTGGGAGTCAATTGAGAGATTTGTTTTGTTTATTTTTTTAACTTGTAAATAGTTGATCTGTTATTAAATTCATTTGTTATAACCCTGGTATTCACTTCTTCCTGCATGTTATTTTGTTATGTGTTACCCTGCATGTTAATGAAGCGCTTTAACAACAACTTACGAAATGGACTGTTACACCCCCCGAAACTGAGTCTCATAAGCTTCTTTGCAAGGGTTCATATATCCAAAAATGGCTGCCCAAGTGGGACTGTTGTTGTTGTTGCCTTGCTAATCTCATACTTATTTCGCTGAGAAATAATGCCAGGTCAGGCGGGCAAGTGTAAATTCAGTAAATTGAGGCGATGTTGTACCGCCATGTGCATTAGTAAAATCACTGAGTTCTTAAAGTTAGAAATATTGAACAAGGTTAGAAGTTGATATTGCATTTGTTGTTAACTTGTTCTGGCACCCGGCATAAAATTAGAAAATTTGCATATTATTGAACTCAGTCAAAGCAGGAAGGTGTTGCCTTATATTTTACATTTAATTAACTTCGGTTAATTGGTGTTGTTCGTAAATTCTGTTGGTTAGGAATTTAAAAGCAGATCACAAGGGAGTTATTTTATTGTTTGGAAACAAGAGTCTTTATTCAGTAAAATTTTGATTACTGAAAATTTCATTAAATTAGAAACAGTAGTATTTAAATATCAAGACATGTGTGCGTGTGTATGACTGAAATCCCAGTGCATGACCCTGTTTTTCTCTGAGTATATATTTGTGTGTTGTGCGATGGCTAGCATCGAAGAAATCAAGGTATTAATGGAGCAGATGTCCGTGCAGTTGACTGCGCAATTGTCTGCGAAAACGGAAGAACAGTTAAAAATTCAGAGTGAACAAAGTAACAAACAATTACAGGACATGAACACTAACATTACGGCGCAATTACAAACCCAGAAAGTAGATAGTGACAAACAATTACAGGATGAGAACAGTAGCATTACGGTCCAATTTCAGGTCCAGAAATTGGATACCGATAATCAGTTACACGAGTTGCAGGAGAATAATAATAATAATAATAAACAGTTGAATGAATTAAACCATAAACTATCAGAGCAGGCAACAGTACAAACAGTACAGTTAGAAACGATCACCCATGATATAAACCAAAGTACTAGAGAATTAGAGAAACTGGCAGGTGAGGTAGCGGAAAATAACTCAAAGCAATTAGGAGAAATTAAGAAGTTGGAATCTAAATTCGACAATAAACTTGTACAATTAGATGAAATGGTAGCCGAAAAATTAAAACAGATTGAGACAGCATGTGTAAACAACACGGCTGGAATAAAAAGCACGCAGGATGAACTACAGGGGCAATTCGAGAGACTAGAGGCCAAGAACGAAAACATACAGGAGCAGATTAATTCAGTCGATAATAATGTACTCGAATTAATAAAGGAACTCGACAAGCTTGACATCAAAACGTAGAAAGAACGGATGCACTTGCGCGAAAACCTGGAAGACCAGTTAACAAGAACACAAGAGCGAATACGAGAAGAAATAGGAGACCAGCTAAATAAAAATCAAGAAGAGATGGGAGAACAATTAACTAAGACCCAAGAGGAAATACGTGAAGAGGTAGGGGAACAATTAATAAAAGCTCAGCAGCAGATACAAGAAATACGAGAAGAGCTTGAAAAGAACCAGGAAAGGAGCGAAGAAAAAATTAGTAGTTTGAAGAACAGGATCCGGAAAGATTGGGAGCAGCAGGTGAACGAAACTAAAGGAGATAGGCTGATGATCTTAAAGCGGCTAGGCGAGTACAATTCTAGAGTGCAGGCTTTGGAGGAAAATATGAAGTCCAAACTCCAAGAACACACAGATCTCATAATTAAGAACGAGATAAGGTCCTTAGAAAACGCTACTTTATTCTCTGCAGAAAACACAGTAGGCAAAAAGGGAAGTATTGGAAGTCCGGTGGGCTCGAAGCTGGCTGAGGATAAGAACCGAGGTCAGAGTCCAAAAATAACGTGCGACACATTCCAAAACTACAGAGGGGAGACATCAACTCCACAACCCGGCTTGGCACCTGCCCAAGTGATACAAGTAATTAGGGGGAACGACTTTAAACCCGACAAATTCAGGGAGAACTCAGGATCCACTCCTAAAGCATTTTTACGTCAGCTGGATGACTACTTTAACGATCAACACGTCAGTCCCGCAAAACAGCTGCGGATGGTTGAGAAATTTTTGGAGGGCCCAAGTTTAATTTGGTTCCAGAGTTTCAAATACACATTTAATGACATGGCCCAGTTTAGAGAGGCATTCTTGAGAAATTTCTGGAGTCCTTCTTTGCAGCAGGGGTTGAGGATGGATCTGTACACCAGGAAATATCACAGTACATCCCACCAGGTTTTCCGAGTTCTTTAGCCAACAGCTGGTTGAATTCCGTGATTTTGACGACCCGCCTACAGAGGAAAATATGGTTTTAACCATCAGTAAGCAGCTTCCAATGAATATTCAGCAGTTTTTAGTGGCCGGTTATATCAAGACCGCAGTTCAGGCCGAGGAGATACTCCGCCATTTGGATGAGACGAGTATGGTCAGTCCGCAGACAGGGAGACGGAACATGGAGTGTGTAAACACAGCTGAAGTTGTTCAAGGGCATCAAACTAATCACAATCAAAATAATCAAACCAAGACACAGTCTACCGGAACGCAATTCACGCCCAGACGGCAGGAGTTCGATGGCCGAAACCGATACCATAACAACAATAGGAACTTCCAGAATCGCCGTGATAATTATAATAATAATAATCAGAATAATCACAATCAGTGGAAGTACCAGCGAGAGTATACCAACTGGAGGGGAAATCCAAGGTAGGGTAGACCTTACCAAAGGAACAGAGAAGGCAGGTGGAACAATACAAGGAATTATCGGCAAGATAATCAAGGGGACTATCGCAATGATTGGAACGAGCGGTACGCTGAATCACAAAAATATTTGGACGAGTTAAATGCCGAAGAAACAGAGAAAGAGAAGTGGGGGCGTGCGATGGCGAATAGGCAAAGCCCAGATAATCACCAAGGAGCGGGGGTGGAAAGCTTATTACGGCAGCAGGAGAGACGCGATGACAACCGGCGGAACTCAATGAATGGGTCCCAGGATTTAAAAAAAATCACGATTGAACCAAAATCAGATAGCCTGAGAACGGAGGACACCAGGGAACTGGAGGAGTTGATTGTTGCAAACATAGAAGAGTGGGTAGCATTCCCGGACGATTGTCTGGAGGAAGTGGTGAAGGACCGAGACAATGTAATCAGACAATTACCGATTATTTATGCACGTATTGGAGGTATTAGAGTGAGGTGCCTGATCGACACGGGTAGCCAGGTGAGCTTAGTCACGGAAGTATTGTTGAAAGAAATTGGAAATAAAAAACCGTTCCAATTATGCCTGTACCATTAATGAAAGTCCGAGGGGTCATTCCTGACAAGACCATAGTTTGCAAGCACCAAGCATATTTAGACCTGGAGATATTAAACCACACATTTCGCAAACTTTCATCGTGATACCAAAGATGAATTATAATGTCATTCTGGGAGCCAACTTCATCTGTGATTTTCATGCTATAATTGACTTACATAATAACACTGTGAGTTTCAAACAAGTCGAGGGGTTGAGTCATGTGGGTCTGAACATGGAAGAGAGTCCACTAGAGAGAGAGGCGAATACTTGGGTCATTGAAGAATGCACTAATGAGGCGATCGAAGATAAGAACTTGACGGAGGGACGAGTAACCCAGACAGCAGTGGTTGAAATTGACAGTCGAGATATTTCGCAGGAACTTTGGGTACATTTGGCGGAAGAAGAAATTAGCGGGTCCAAATTTGAAATTTTACTTCAGGAGCGACTTAAGGAGGCAATAGTAGGGGAACCTGACAGAAGAAAATTAGATGAAATTTTGAGACATCATAAGGGAGATTTCGACACGATTCCTGGAAAAGTTTTAAATTTCCAGTATGCCATGCAAGTTACCGACTGGACCCCATTTAAGAGTAAATTGTACCCGATCCCAGAGAAACATTTTGCTCAGGTGAAGGACATTATTAGTAACTTATTAGATTCCGGCATGATAAGAAAAGCAGCAACCCCATACTTAAATGCAATATTGCCTAGACGCTCGGGTTTTTAACAGTAAACTGCTAGTTGAGCATGACCAATCACCAAGGATCAAGGATGTATTGAAGGGCTTCCGTGGGAAGAAGATATATTCTAGCGTCGACCTAACGAATAGTTTCCACCATCTTGAACTTGAGGAAAAATCCCAACTATTGATGGGGTTTTTATTTGATAACCAAAGCAATATATGGTCTCGCATGCCCTTTTGTGTAAAAACAGCTGGATGTGCATTGATAAGAGCACTAGACAGGAATCTGACTGAGGAGGTCAAGAGCTTCACTACGAGGTATGTTGACGACATACTTATTGCTTCAGAAACAATGGAGGAACACTTGGTAAACCTAAACAAACTATTGGACAACTTGAGAACCATGAATTTCAAAATTAATTTGAAGAAATCGCACTTTTGCCAGAGCGAGATTCTGTATTTGGGTCACATAATTGATGTTGAAGGCGTGAGACCTAATCCGGCGAAAATTGACGCAATCAAGAAATTCCCCACACCAACTAAAGTAAAACACGTGAGAGCATTTTTGGGAGTGACAGGTTTCTTTAAGGAGAATTGTCCTGGATACATGGAAACAGTAGCACCGATGCAAGAGATGCTAAAGAAATCAAATCGATGGTCATGGAATGAGGAGTGCGACAGGTCCTTTAGAGCCACGAGAGACCTACTGGAGAATTGTGTGAAGCTAGGGTATCCAGACTTCGAGAAGAAATTTATAATTCAGGCAGACGCTTCATTGATTGGAATCGGTGCCATGCTGTACCAGGAGGACGCTGATGAACCCAGGAAACGATCATATTTGGCATTTACGAGTCGTAAATTAAGGAAGCGCGAGAGGAACTACACTGTGACAGAGCTTGAGTTGCTAGCGATTTTGTACTCACTTCAACTATGGCGCAAGATGATCTTTGGATATTCCATTGTTGTCAGAACTGACCACCATGCGCTGACGTTCTTATTCAAGACGACAATGGCAAGTGAAAGAGTTACGCGTTGGTCCATTTACATACAGCAGTTCGACATTACCATAGAACATTGCCCTGGAAGGATGAACATCATACCAGATGCTCTATGCAGGAATCCTGAAGATGAGAACGAGATAGCAGCGGATGTTCACCACATAGCACTAACACCTAAGGATCGTGGATTTTTGGACAAGCTGAAAGAAATTCAGAAGGAACAAGAAAAGGACCCATGGATGATGATGATGATCAAGTTTTACAAGAAGGAACTACAGCCAGATTCACATGAATATCGAGAAGCCCGTGCCAAGGAAGCGAAATTTCACTACTTGAATAACCTTTTGCACAAGTACGTGGATGAGGATCACACCAAACTGCGAATTCTTGTTCCAGCATCATTACAGAAAGGATTTACGTGGCATGTCCACGAAAGCCTAGCACATATCGGCACGGACAAAACAGAAGCGACAATAGGGGAAACTTTTACTTGGCCTAAGATGCGATACACCATTGTGGAAGTAATCAGAACTTGTGACGCGTGTCAGCGCACTAAACCAAATAACCTCATGTTGAAACAACCTCAAAAAACATTATTACCACAAAAACCAGGCGAGCTGGTCGCTATTGACTGTTTTGGCCCTCTAGTTAAGGGAAAACGAGGATGCCGACACCTTCTTGTATGTGTCGATGTGTTTTCCAAGATGGTAGTATTATGTCCAATCCAGAAGACGACATCAAAGCAAGTCCTCAGCAGAATTCAGAACAAAGTCATTCCGATGCTTGGGAAGCCGGAATTCATCTTATCGGACCATGGTACTTATTTTACGAGCAATGTTTTTAGGCAAGGTCTAGAGAGCCTAGGGATAAAGCATGTTCTGTCGAGCATTCGTCATCCTTGTGGAAATCCGAGCGAGAGAACGATTCGCTGTGTTGCCAAGTATTACCGAGTCATGATTCCTAACGATCATAATAAGTGGGTTGACAAAGTAGGAGATATTGAGATGTGCATGAACACTACAAAGCACGAGTCGACAGGTCAAGTCCCACTAGTTGTACACCACAACAGGTTGCCTGAGAGATCTTGGGACAAGATTATTCCATGCCCAAGGGATCCGTTATTAACACATGAGCTGCGAATTCAGCTAACAAGAGAGCACATGAGGAACCAAGCGGACCGAAGACTGAGGAGATACAGAGGAAAGAAATTTCATCGTGAATTACAGGAACAGGAGCTAGTGCTTGTTCGAAGACCACCGATATCTGATCCCAAAAAAAAAGTATTTGCCAAGTTCTGTCCAAAATTTATTGGCCCGTTCCGCATCATTAAGAATTTGTGTAACAATGCTTACAGACTTGAAGAATTGAGCACTGGCGCTAAATCTGTCTTCAATAGCGCTAATCTCAAGCCGTATTACAGAAGGGAATCATTTGACGAATAATCAGGACTATGAATGCAGATCAATATTGCAGAATTTTATTGAGAGCCAACACTCAAATATACGTGGCCATGTAGTACCTGGGTAGAGCGAGCTTTGTTTGTAAACAAGACAGCTGGTCCGGCAGGAGTTGTAATCGTGCGAGAGAGAGGGGAGGTCCGGCGAGACGTGTGAATGACATTGCAGCGTGGAGAGCGCACACTAATTGGGTCAGTGGAATGTACACACAGGCAGACGACTGAGGTACTTAAGAGAAATTATCTTTACTACTGTGGATATTGTTTTTAAAATCCAAATCAATCATTTGCTTCGAATTTCAAAACCTTGCTGAGGATAAATGAACCCTTATTAATCTATCGATGAATAAGTATTCATGATTTTATTATTATTACTGATGCCCAGGCAGTACATGTTGAAATTGACAAAGGGGGAGCCAAGGTAGTGTGTTGCAATGATTACAACAGAAGCAAGCTTGGTAGTTATTCCTGAAGACGACCGGTTAAGCCGAGTTCAAGGACAAATTTTGTAACAGCGCGCACCTAAATTAGAGTCATTGAGGGAGTGTCATGAGTAAAGTTTCAACCGACCCAGGATTGAATCACCCAATCAGAAGAGACCACGCCAAAGCCACGCGGCAAGTTGCGTACCCTGGAAAAACGCGCGAAAACGTGTATCTAAAGAACCGCCGATCCGAATTAATTCCGCAATAATGCACTGAGACGTTTGGATAAAATGATGAAGATTGATACTAGTCCCAAGTTTGTGTGATGAAAACTCCAGATTATTTTTTCAAATTCTCCCCACTCTACCTCATTCTGTCAGTTTCCAATAAATTGATCAGTGAGAAGCTGTTTCGAAGACAACTTTATTGAGCTCTGGTGAGCAAGGTTCACGTCACTCTGCGTCACGATTTTCAAACGCTAATGAGCGAACTTTACTAATATTTTACTTTGTGCTCAATTGAGCAAGGTTCACGTATAGCAGTGGAGATCTCTAGGCGAGATAAGGACTGCAAGATAGACATGTTTAAGACTTGTTTTTCAAGCTAGTGGCGATGAGTTTGAAGTGTGTAATTTTATGTAAATTTGTGCATAATATTTTTGAGTGATATTTGTGCGTGTGTTAAGCAAATGCTAAGATAGGGCAAGTCTACGATCAGTAATCGCATTTGGACATATTCGTGAGTGAAAGTAGTAGCTCACAGCGATTATAGCTAGGCAATATTATTAACATTGAACATTTCTGTCCAAGAAACTTCGCCAAGATGTCCGACGTTTGGTGTATTCTTGGAATACACGGTAAGATTGAGTATTCTTTTTAATGCTCTTTGCTTGTTCATTTCTTCCTTTTTTATCAAACACCAAGAGTGATCTTCTATTTTCTCTTTGTTGGTCATGTCTCTTATGTTCTTTGTGAGTCTGTTCTAGATATATATCTTCCATGACCCACCTAGCGTCATCTAGCAGCGAATCTCTGAAGCTCCTCAATTCTTCCTGGTGCAAGAGGACTTCCTTATCAATCTGGCCACCAGTTCTCGTTGCCATCGCCAGCTATCATCTCTTTGATCAAGAGAACTTCGTCTACTCTTTCACCCACCAGGCTGTGCTAGTATCGCCTGCTATCAACTCTTTGAAGACCATTTCCTCAAGAGAATTTAAGTTTACAATATTGGTCATGCTTATATGTTTTCCTTTTGTCTCCTACCCCCACTCTTTTCCCTTCCTTGGACCCTCCGCGCTTCGCTGAGTGGGTCTCACTTGTAAGTCGGCAGTTGACTTGGTCAGTCAAGGCTCAAATAGAGCCAGTCTCCTCAAACCAAGAGGCACTTTCTACATTCTACGCCATGTTGGCACATTAGGTATCCGTCAAAGGGAACTTCATCTTCGCCATGAACAAAGATAAGTACAGACTTAAGGTTTTAACCTCATCTTCATCGGTTTTAATTCTACATATTTCAATGATCATTTTATAGGCAGCGTGAGATTACTTATTTGGGGCAAAAATCATCCTTCGCGGGATTTGCTATGTTGGGCTTTTGTCTGTCTAAGCCAACCTTAATAAAAAGTAGATTTTCTTAAGCTATTTAAATGAGAAATCTTCTCATCACGTGGGATATTATCTAATACCCGCTGTCTATAAAATACCAAGCTAGTTCCTCCGCTGGATTAACTTTGGCTCCATTCTTCTATTAGGATCGTTCTGGAACCTTCCAGATCCTGTACTTTATCTACAAGTCTTGCCGTCATGTATTTTTCACTCACTTGTGGGAATACTATTTAAAACGAGGAATCTTCCTTCTGAATTAAAGCTCAATAGCTAATTTTCCTCCACCGTTGGAATGTTCTATGGCGCATTTAATTGTAATTCACAACTTTCTCAAGCAATAGACTTTCGCCTATCTAGTGCAACCAGTCATTTTCCACGATTGCAATAACTTTCTTTGCCATAAACTTTTGTGCTATTACAGTGAACTTTCCATCCAGTTCAACGAACTATAGTGATAAACAGTGTTCTTTCAGTATTTCTTCCGCGTCGCGCTCGTCCGATTATTATAAACACGGCCATGAACATTTACCTTTCATCCCAATTGCTCTTTCCTAAACCTTTTACTAACAAACCATAATAATAAATTTACTACTTTAAGTTCTTTTTCAATGAGGTGTCAATCTAAAGATGTGCCCTCCCATTTTTTCTTATGTGTAATTAATTAACTTCTGCATAACCACGTGTCTTAAACACGGTTGAAGCTTACATTGTTTCTCCCTTATAATCAGGGAAAACAATTCTTTCAACTCATGAGTGAGTTATTTCTAGGTCTCACGAAAGGGAAACTGCCCCATTTGTCTCGTGATTCCTACTTGAACATAGGAAGTCTAGAACCTTCCTTTTGACTTTCTCTTCAGGTTTCACAGTAAGTGACCTGCCCTCTTTTGTATAATTGTAATAAAAGTAATTCTGCTCAAATATAAGAAGTTATAGGAACTTCTATCTTATTCTTCATGTTTTTCTTATTGTTATTTTCGAAGTGGTTACTTTCTCTAGAATGTTTCCTCAGAAATTTCTTAAAGTACACTCCTTGTACTTAATTTAATGATTAAACTTTAATCACTTCATTTGTCTTTTTTTTTAATCTTACAAAGATTTTAGTACATATATAAGGTTTGAAACCTAAAGAATTGTTAATTGCCTGGAGCAAACTTTAAATGTTAGGAGGTCTGCGACCCCAAATTGTTACTAAAAATTGAAACTATATACTTGTCAAATTTATTAGACTTCTTTGACTTGTTAAATAAATTAAATGTTTGTTTTTGGATTTAACATTTCGCAAATACTACAGTTAGGCAAGATCCTGGCTTTCCTAACTCTTCCTAGGTTCATGCCCTCGTTAATACGCAATAAATCTGTTACTATTTGTCTTGCCAGACTATCACCATTCCCCATACTAGTCTTATGCATGCTTGAGAGGGAATACACTAAAGCCTTTCTCTGGCAAACCGCCCAAGTCTTAGCTGCGGTTCCCGTCAGCTTCGACCAGGTCCTTACCCACTTTAGGTATCAGAGAGCGGATTTGCGATGGCAACCGCCTCTGAGTGCATTTAAAGTTAAATTTATAACATTTGTGGGACTCTCATCCTATTTTTCTATCCTTTTTCTCCAGTCCGAAACCCACCACCTTTTCTTTATCATCTTCCCTTGGTGGTTAGGTTATTCCTCAGCCAATAATCTACCCAACGTTTGGTCATGAGATGGATTGATGTGCATCGCTTCTACAACGACGTCGATGATGGAGAGCTAAATTTCCCGTAGGGAAATGCACCGGGACGGAGGTTAATGTTCTGCAAGCTGAAGCGGTGATGTACAAAAATTGATTTACTCAATATGTAGTTAGATAAGGCGCGGGAACATTGTAAATAGTTCATTCATTCTTTTTCTTGTGTTTAGATTTTTTTGTGCTGACACTATCATCTTTAAATGTACGTTGGCGCGTGGCCAAATTTGTTTGTTGCATATTTTTCTTTGGAGTCATATTTAGTGTACACGGCGCGTGTATTTGATTTTATCCATGCGAATGCGAAACTCGTTACATTCGATAAGTGGTGCTTTATTAAAGTTCATTTTGTTATAGGAAAGGGAGGTAATTATTGTAGGTGGGTTTTTTATGAACAGGTTATTACTCATACTAGGGTTGCCTAGCGCACCAAATTAAGATGTAACTGTAGAACACTTTAGTTCTAATTTTTAGCATTTTTTTGTCCTTTCCAGGTTTGTTAGTCACGGACTAGAACGGAAGCGCAAGCTGGTGGAAAAATATCTATGTCATTTATTTCAGGTTTCTGTCAAACCCATACGTGTGATTCTGTGTGTGTTCATGTGTCAGGTGTGTGTATTGATTCTTCGTGATGAGGGGTAGGTGGTGCTACCGCCCTCAAATTGTTGTTGTGGTATTCTTTTTGATGGAAAGGCAGGGCGCTCCTTGGAGGCTACTGTACCTTGTCCAGTGTTGATTTTCTTGGATTTCCTAGGGGAAATGCTGAGATATTTTATTCTGACACACACACGTATATTGTGCTTTGGGAGCACGCTTCTTCGAGACTCGATCCCGTGCCATGGGAGGTCGAGGTTATTGACACGTGGGTTGACAGATGTGCAGATTTCCACTTAGCGCCCGTCTAGGTTCGGTGACTCATTGTTAGGCAGTCCCGTTGACCGACTGACCTCTATAAGCTATCATTAGCAAACCTGATCTTTTGTGATGGTCATTTGGACCGTAATTAATTGGGGAGTTCGCCATGTCTGTTACGAATTATCGCATATCGTATGAATGGAATATTGTTTTAATGATGTAAATGTTGGCTTTGAGCCTAGTGATTTGTTTTATGACTCAGGTCATGTTAGTTTGTCTGTTGTGACACCCGTGTGGTGTAGTTGTATTTACTTGTAAAAATGACAGGCGGTCATATGTGTATTTCTTTTGTTGGTCACGTGCTAATTTACTTGTGTTGATTTTGAAAAGTCCTAATTTTAGGCATTAATGTTTTTGCTACGGCAGTTCTTGATTCCAATTTCAAGCGGAAATTATTTGTTGTTTGTTTAGTGTAGGAAGTGTCAGATTAATTTAAGTAGTGTATAGTTGGTTCCCCGCGTCTGTCTAGCTCTAAACAATGCAGATTCGTCCTTTGTAGGTTTACCGGATGATGACGAATCTCGCATTTATTTGTACTCATCGTTAAGCATGTAGAACAGCCGCACACGTACACAATGTCATTGAAGCATTTGGGACATTTGGTCCAATTTATAATCTCTCCTGAGATTAAGCCTAGTTATGGCAAGTAATTTATTCAGTTGGGAGTCATTTGGGAGATTTGTTTTGTTTATTTTTTTTTTACTTGTAAATAGTTGATCTGTTATTAAATTCATTTGTTATAACCCTGGTATTCACTTCTTCCTGCATGTTATTTTGTTATGTGTTACCCTGCATGTTAATGAAGCGCTTTAACAACAACTTACGAAATGGACTGTTACACCCTCCGAAACTGAGTCTCATAAGCTTCTTTGCAAGGGTTCAAAGTGTTATTGTAGGAATTCTTAGATGAGGTCCCCCTGACTTGCTTAATGACTTTCCAAGTGGCGGAACAAGAGTCTTTCCGAAAATCAGTTTTAAACGTTCATGAATGGAGAATGTGTTTCCAGAGACTGTCTAGTGTGGAGTGCAACAAGTTATTCACCATAATGACTTCCGTGTAGGTTATTTAATCAAAACGAGCATATGACCTCGTTGTTACGCCTGTTAAAACAACAATCACTAACTATTTAATCAACATTCTGAATCTTACACATCTATTATTTGGTGACGAAGGATGAAAAAACGAAAAAATAGATTATAACAAATTTTCAGTTCATAAAACGAAAGCTTATCATAAAATACGATATTTTGAATGATTAGGAATAGAAAGAAACTTTCACCATGGAACGGTTACTCATTTCCAATTGAACTCATGGAACTTGACTGTAAAGTGGAAGAATTGAAGGGAATTGTATGATCGACTGTGTCTCTGTCACACTTTATTTGTGACAAGGGTCTCATATTTAAGGGGTTCTTCCAACAACAACAAAAAAGGATCACCAAACTATGGCAAATTCCTTGAAATTACTGAATTACTTGCTCCATCCTAAGGCCTTATTAAGGTAACATGTAGCCAAAGTTCAAAGATCTCAACAATAAGGGAAGGAAACTCAAGCTGACTACCTTTCAGCAGATTCACAAAACGAATTCATCAATAATAAGTATTGTGAGGGGCACTTTTTATTTGCGGGGTGGGAGGAAATATAGCTGCCTTTCTGAACAACAGCAGGTTGAAAGCTGGTACTGATCTGTATCTTTTTAAACTTTCTTCCTATAGGGACCCGAGCACTAAATTGCATAGGTCTAGGGGCCCATTCATCCTCTCGGTGGCCATCGTTAAACTCATAACATTATTATTATTGTTGACCCGATATCACTTCCTCTAAGCTGTCTGTACCCTAATTTGACTATGTTTGTGGACACTGTACTGGTTGTGTGCAGATAGTAGTATGTTTGTTGCCGTCAGAGTGCAGCACTTCCTGGTAAGGACTTTGATTGTGTATTGGTTTGCTAGAGGGCTGATCAAGGCTGGTCTGAGTTCTTTGTAGCGCAACTAAGTATGTCGTTTGTTCACCACTGTATAACTATGGCAACTAATGTTTTTGCTTTAACTGCGATGATTATTGTGGCAGGATGTAACTTCTTATAGCTGAAAGATTTATAGGGAACTAGGGAGCCAGCTGGATTCCTAGTGACTTCCCGAGAGCTCGAATTCCATCGTCGATGCTTATTACACTGTAAACCTACGTCGGATTTAGCTTAAAATTTTAAATACTGTAATACAGTAGGCTATATGTAAATGGCATCAGCGTCGAGTTAGGCCTCGTGTGTGAGTCAGATGTTTAAAGGTTATTTCTGCTTAAATGAGTGGCCACCTGATATAGATATATGTGTGTGATAGTGGAATTCCTTTATATTATTGATATAATGAGTTACCTGATGTAACTAAAGGAAAGGTTTATTATGACGACGGGAAGTTTAAGACAAGTTGTGGATAACTTGTCCTTTGTAAGTACGTATATTATGTGAGAAGGTGACACATTCATGGTAATGTAAGTGATTTTTTTATTCATCTGCTTTGCATGGGAGTTCTTTGTTCTGTTCTTACATTTATTTGTCACCCCGTGAATTTCTTCCGGTGTGGTTGACGTTCTATTTGTGACGTGGGTAAAAGTTTATTAACCTTCCTGTTTAGTTTATGTAATGTTTTCCTTGGTTGGTTGGTTGGTTGGTTGGTTTAGGGGCTGCGACAACGTGGTCATATAGCCCCGTGTACTTTGGGTGTGTGCAGAATCTGTCTGATAACCGGTGTTAATTGTGATGACTGTATTAGTGTGTGTTATCTGTTGTTTTTTTAATTTAAGTACAGACTGCAACTTAGAATTTTTCAAATAGTTCCTACATTTGCCGCTAAGCGCCACCGTCAACGACTACTAGGCCAAGTTCAGAACTTAGCTACTTGACGCCACCGCAGTCGGCTCTTGACAACGAACGTAGAAATCTAAGAGCGTTGTTTACATTTTTAACCTATCCAATTTAGATTCACACAGGTATAATTAGTGGAAGGTGCTTTAACATGCCATAAATCTATGACATGGGACCGCCGGCTTTACTTCCCCTCCGAAGGAAGGCATCCTGAGGGATTTTTAACGCTCTTAAAAACTCCGACGCCTTCGGCCGTGTTTGAACCCGCTATCTTGGGCATAGAAGCTCAGCATGCTACCAAGTACGCCACCGAAGCCGCTATAAAGCTTTCCTTGTTTTAGCCACGGTAGGATGTCTATTAGAGACCTGTATTAATTTATTTAGCTTCACTTTCTGTTCACGTAGTCTGGTAACGTTGTCCAAGCAATTCGATTGTGTTTTGTTTCCTTTCTATATCTGTTGATTATTGACGATGGTCGACAATCAGCCGGTCTGTAAGAAAAGAGACGATCCGGTAACCATTGAAGAAAGCAGAAGTATTTCAGATTAGCTCCGTGTTTCTAATTCTTGAGGAATTGAAATGATTAATTATTTAATGGTAGTATATGTCATATGATATTGCGCTATTGGTCAAGCGTATTTAGACGTCGTTCGGATATTTGATACCTTATTTGGCAGTATGATGAAAGAAGACTTGAAATATTTCCTGTTCATAAGGTATTTCTACTACATGAGAAGGGAGTCTCAAAATATTTTCTAGTCGTAGGATATTACTATAACATAAGAAATGCTTACGTATTTCATTATCTCAAATGAAAATGACAACTAATGGTACTTCCAATAAGAAGTAAGTACATGCTTGACTTAAGGATTCTACACCTTTTATCTATTTATATTATTGTGTTAATTGTTCTTATGTATTTTATTATTTTTGTACTCTGAATTTTAAGAATAGAATGTTATGAGTTTTTCAGAACACCAGTGTATTATTTCTAGGTCTTAAATATCATTAGCAGTTTCGAAATAGATCTTCTGGGTATGGTTGCAAATCGGTCTGGAAGCTTCCTTCCAACACAACTCGGCCTAGTAGATTTATTTAATAGGGGTGCGGGTTCAAATCTGGTAGCAGAGCGTGGTAAAGAATTTCATTCCACACTTCTATTTATTTCGAAGCTGTTGTTGAATTTGGACTTGGAACGAATACACATAATCAAATCCTTGCTAAGTGTGTGATAGTGTTGCCCTGAAGATGTCTCTAATTAATGTGATTTCGTTTGTTTCATGTTTAAACAAATAATTCTGATGGACAATCGAGCTCTTCCTGCTATATCATATTTAGATAAAGAAGAATTGGGATATGACATATTTATAAGAGGAGAAATTCCTCATAATCACCAAGAATTATATGTTGCCCTACAGAAAAACTTGGAAACTGTTCCTGTAAATATGCCCTCTGAAGACCATTCTTACTGGACGGTTGGTATGTCTACTATTGTGACCTCTGTTTCTAGCTTATTAAACCTATATAAGTCTTTAAACTATTTTGGCAATCCTTCTGCATCTCACGTAAATAGGATTAAGTATCGCTCGCTTCATTGGCTACATCGGTTGAGTGATTTAATTAATATTAGGTCGAAAAGTGATATTTTATTTTCTGTGGAACTGACTGGTCTGCGTTCTAAGTTGGCTGAATTTCATGATCGACTGTTTTCTGGAGCGACTAATGATAATCTGGATGAATCTGTTGTGTGTTCAGACAGTGTTAGTTCTGATATTGGTGATCCGTGTGCATTTGGTGTTGATGATAATTTAGTTGAAAATTTTGAATCTGTGTCGTTAACTAATAATAAAGCCATGATGAAAATAACCAGATAGGGTCGTCGATTTATTCACAGAGGGCTATATTATGTTCAGTTAGGCCAAATGCAGATGACCAGGTTAATTTAAATGCAGGATGTATCATATCACCTGCATCAATGTCAAATGATAATGCTGCTAGCGTCTCACATAACCTCAGATTTGATTTTTCACACTATGCTAAGTCTGTACAAACTAATAAAAGTTTAATTCACGAAATTGATGTGGTTGAGGACGATAATCTGAATCCTAATTTGAATTATAGTACCTCGTCCCATGTGGTTGTACCAATGAATTCCATGTCTCATAGCAATATTAAGTTTTCTACTTTACCTAATCCATTAAATTTAATTCATAAAGTTTTTCATATTTGCAATGGGACTGGCAGTGATCTATTAGTGAAATTGTTAAGGACATTTATCGAATTGAAAGAGAGTGCAGTGCTCTTTCTGAACTACAAATATTTAGGATTGTGTTTCCATGTACAGCTGGCATGCTCCGTGAAAAGTTGATAGCTTGGATGAGTGCTAGTAAATCTTTAAATGCATTCCAAATGGATGTTTTGAATGTCTTCATTACTGCTCGTACCTTGTCAGATCTGCATAGAAATTATTTATTCCGAGTTCAAAGAATGGATGA
This sequence comes from Meconema thalassinum, assembly GCA_946902985.2. Lineage (NCBI taxonomy): Eukaryota > Metazoa > Arthropoda > Insecta > Orthoptera > Tettigoniidae > Meconema > Meconema thalassinum. The sequence goes on from OX336388.2 coordinate 2,125,869,722, forward strand.
AACTTTGAATGATTATTTCATTGATATTAAGTACTACGCTAAGGTGTTTGCTGTTCAATTAGCAAATTGTCGCATGGATGATAGAAGGCATTAACCCCATATATAGATCTTATTTAACCATGAATGCCAAACCAAGGAATTATATGGAATTCAATGAAATTATTTTAGCAGCTGAAAAGATTAAAAAGGCTGATATGATGCGCATGGATAATACATCACTACTATGCACTTTTGTTCATGGTTCCATAGGTCGTATTGTTTCTCCTAGTGTAATTCAGTGGCGTGGAGCAGTTCATCCTGGTGATATGCATCGTGATCCTGTTAGTAATAGAAATTCTTTTCAGGAAAATGTATTTCAGGATATAAGGGAGTTTGTTCCTGAGACTGTACAAGATAATGCCTTTCAGGGGCGTAATATTCAGAGTTCCAGTGGGGGTTGGCACTAAAAAGGTAAGAGATGTGACTTGTGTGGGTCTTATGATCATTTAAAGCGTTGGTGTGACGCTAGGCTGAATCGTGACTCCTGAGGGTACATTAACGAGGTCTCGTCGGATGGTCATACTTCGAATTTGGTTTCTGAGAAAAAGAAATCCAAACGTTTGCATAATCGTGATTATAGCCGAGGTCTCGCAGTTAGTAAGAAGATGTGTAATTGCATCTCTTGTGTAGCAAATGGTATTTCTCCGTTTATCAATATTGATGTAAATAATGAACCTGTTTCTGCCTTGATTGACTCGAGCTGTGTGAATTCCTTTTTGAATATGAAATGGTTTAACTGCATGTCCTCAGTGTGTAAATTTGGGAAAATAATTGTTGAAAATAATAGCTTGATGCCTGCTAACTATTCACTTCTCGAAGTTGGAGGTTATGTGAAGGTGAAAATTACGATTTTAGATTCCACGTGGAAATTTAGATTATGGGTTGTGAAGAATCTATCATGTGACGTTATTTTTGGTGCAGATTTCCTGGCTCATGTCGGTTTATTGGTAGATTTGAGATCTCAATCAAGTTGGTTCAGGTTCAGACCCAGCCTGAAAATAAATTTTAATCATTCTGTATGTTGTTTCGCGGTTAATTCTGCACATGAATAGACTAAACCTATCACTGTCGAGGATTTGGAGTTTGACTATTTGAACAAAGATCAGGCAAATTGTATACGCAAGTTGTGTTCAGAGTTTCCTGATGTTTTAACTGATAAATTGGGCTCAACTAACATTATGGAGTATGAAATTGAGTTATCGGACCCTATTCATGTTCAATCTTCTCCGTATCGTCTGTCTCCTCCTAAAATGAAAATATTAAAAAGTATTATTGATGAGAAGGTTGAAGAAGGGGTAGTCAGAAAGTCAACATCTCCATATTCTTGGCCTATCTTTCTGATCCCTAAACCTAATGGAGATTTTAGGCCAGTTGTTGACTATCGTGCCTTAAACAAGAAGGTAATTTTGCTACAAATTCGTCTTACTGACCTGCAATCATGCTTCGGATGGTTTCAGGGTGCTAAACTGTTTACCGTGCTCGATCTGAATAAGGCGTATCTGCAAATTCCTCTAACCGAAAAATCAAAAGCTGTTACGGCTTTTACAACCGACTGGAACCTCTATGAGTTCCAATGGGTCCCGTTCGGTCTTTCGACTGGCGCTGCTGTACTCAGTCGCCTACTTAACAATATTTTCGATGGAATTAAGTTTAAATCTGTGTACCACTACTTAGATGATGTGGTTGTGTTCAGTAAAACCTTTGAAAAACATCTTGAGCATGTAAGAGAAGTCTTGTGTAGACTTAAACAAGCTGGATTAACCGTTAAACTATCGAAGGTGTCATTCGCAAAGCCTGAAATATCGCTCCTGGGCCATATTGTTTCGTCTTCAGGAATTTATGTCGATCAGACCAGAACTCAATCCATCCGTGACTTTCAATCGCCTAAGAATGTAGAAAACTTGCCCGCTTCATTGGCATGTTAAACTACAGTACTTCCGTAAGTTCATTCCTAATTTTGCCCATAGAGCCGCTCCGCTTAATATCTTAAGAAAGTAAGGTACAGAATTTAGTTGGGAACCATCTCAGGAATCTGCTTTTGAGGATTTAAAGATGGCATTGATTAACGCTCCTATATTGGCAATTCCTGACTTCACCAAACCATTCATTGTTCAAACCGATGCTTCGAATAGAGCGGTTGGTGCTGTTTTGTTGAAACAACATGAGGAGGGAAGATTTCCAATTGCTTATGCATCTCGAACTTTATCTGATGCCGAGATGAAGTATTCCGTCTATGAACTTGTGGGGTTAGTGGTCATGTTCACTCTAGAGAAATTCAAGCTATATGTTGAGCATGTGGAATTTCAACTTGAAACAGACTATCAAGCGCTGAGATGGGTCCTTGGAAGACCCAGAAAAACAGGACGCATAGCGCGCTGGGCAACCAGAATTTTATCATTCAAGTTTTCCGTGAAACATATTAAGGGTAGTGATAACGTGATAGCTGACTGTTTAAGTCGTTGGTATGGGGATTCTCCCGAAGTCTGCGATAAAGTGGAAAGATCTTGTAGTACTAATTTGGGGGACAGATCGTGCAATGCTATGTTATCCAATTGTACGTTGTTGTTCAGAGATGTTTCCAGTTATCAAAGAGAAGATCCAGTCTTAAGTGAAATTATTCGGAAAATTGAATATGGAGAAATTGTCAAGCCATATTCCCTTAAGGGTAATATTTTGTGTTGTATTGCGCGTCAGGATAGACTTTTCAAACTTGTACTTCCTTCTGTGTTGGTGCCTGAAATGTTTAGGTATTTTCATGAATCGCGCATAGGTTCCCACCTTGTAGTTTTCAAAACGAGACAGAGAATCAGGGAGAATATTATTTGGAAAGGCATGAACAATGACGTTAGGAAATTGGTGAACAATTTTCAGGCTTGCAAGTTAGCTAAACCTCCTACAAATACCAAGCAGGTCTGTTATCATTTGAGAGTGCCAAAAGATCTATGGAGAGAGTGTTTCTGGATTTTATTGGCCCGTTCCCTGTGTCAAGATCAGGAAACCAGTTTGCCTTGGTCTGTACTGATGGGTTTTCTAGATTTAACTGGATTTTTCCTACTGAGTCTGCTAGGACACAAACGGTCATAAAGTGTTTGGAACATATTTTTGCATCATTTGGTCCATGCCAATTTTTAGTCACAGATAACGCCAAATGTTTTACCTCTAGTGTATTCAGGAACTTCTTGTTTGAACTGTCAATTTCGCATGTTACTTCATCGCCTTACTATCAGGAGGGATCTTATGCTGAGAGAGTGAACCGTAACCTTCGTGCTGCATTGATTGCCTATCACCATAAAGACCACAGTTTATGGGATACTTGTATTCCAAGGCTCACATATTCCTTCAACACTGCAGTCCACGAGTCACATAGAACTACTCCATTTGCATTGATATTTTCTTTCGTTCCTAATTCACCAATTTCTAACCTTTGGTCGATTAATCAGTTGCTTCCTGAACAGTATACGTTCAATGATATTAAATCTATCTGGAAGAAGGCCAAATATAATATGAAGATAGCTCACGATAAGTTGGAGCAAAGGTACAACAGGGGACGCAAACCAACCTCTATTAAGATTAGGGATAGTGTTTTTGTCGAGAATTTTTCTTTGAAAGAAGTAGGACCTAAAGAGTCTGGAAAGTTAAGAGAAAGATTTCGTGGTCCATTCAGGATTGTTAGTTTTTTGACTCCTGTGACTTGCCTAGTCAGCGAGCCTATTAAGAAGAGGATTTTTAGGGTGTACTTGTCGCACATGAAGAAAGGAGCCAATGATTAAGAATAAATTCTGAGAGTTTTGGTTGTATATTGTACTGTTTAACTGATAATTATTGAGTAATTGAATCTGAAATGTAATTATATCATTCTTATGACATGTACATTTAATTGTTCATTGTAAGGGTGTGGAATTTAGTTGAGATAGGGTTGTTCTTTGAATATCTGATGCCGAAGTCGTCGGTTTTTTAAGAGCGTTAAAATCCTTCTGTATGCCTTCCTTCGGAGGGGAAGTAAAACCGGCGGTCCCATGTCATAGATTTATGGCATATAAAAGATCCTTCCATTAACTAAACTTGTGTGAAGCTAAATTTCTAGGTTATATTTCGTTGAAACGCTCTATCAAAGTTCCAACGTTCACCGCTCGGTGTCAGTGACATCTGGTAGCGAAAGTTGGAACTACTTGAAATTGAACGGAACTAGTAGCTCACCCCCATGGGTGTCCGCTTGAAGCAGCTACAGCCTCTGGCAAGCCGAACATGTCCTCGGACACTCCCGGCATTAAAAGCCATACGCTAAATAAATAATAAATTGTTATTATTATTTCTATACTTTATTTTTCCCATTTTATCGGGGTCGGGGAATGACTTTTATGTGGCAAGTGCTCGTCTGGATGCCCTTCCTGATGCCAACCTCATGCGGGGAGTTAATGTGAACTTATGGAACTGGTCTAGGAGATGGAAGGAAGCGGCCGTGGCCTATTACAAGGTACGTTCTGGCATTTGCCTGGAGTTGAATATGGGCAACCACTGGAAACCATTTCAAGGACAGCCAAGGGTAGGGATTGGGTACAAATCCACTCGCCGATCGAGACAGCAGAGAGCTTGGTCCCATGCACCTTAGCGATAGTAGTTACCGTTGTTCGTACACAATTATTAGCTAATTTCCATGTCCCACCACTTATCAAATATTGACTTGACTTTGCAACCTGCAAATATCAATAAACACTCCGAACTCTTTCAAGGTCAAACATGAAGCAATGAAAGTTAACTATGTCGCCACTCCTAATTCACTTTAGTGATGGTAATTGCTTTAAGGATGTTATTGATTATCTAGGCCTACTATATCCTACTACTATTACTAATACTACTACTACTAATGATAATAATAATTTGTTGGCGGGTTTGCACAGTAGGCGTAACAAAAATTAGTTTATTCATAGTATATCCAATCAACTACTTTTCTGCCATTTTTTTGAGAATTCATACAAAATCCCATTTGAAAATTTGAAGGATCTCTGTCGAGCTGTAAAGAAATCAAAGAAATTGTTGTAAAATAAATGGAATTTTAGTAACAAAAGAAATCACCGGCTTTCATACCACAATTATAAAAGGATTACTCTGCCTGAAGTATGCTCTATGTGTACCTGAGTCTGACCTCAACGCTCGTGACTGCTGACGACAGCGGGTTCTGATCATGATGATGACGATGATGAAGATGATTGTAGTTTTAATGGGCGGAAAATCAAGGTCTACTGCATCTCGTAACACAGTTTAAAAATAAAAATTTAGATCAGTTATAATTAAAGGAGGATACCCAAATATGAAAAAGTATAATATTAATAAAACAACAATTTAAAAAAAAATATGATAAAAACCAAAAATGGAATAACTAAATTGAAACAAGCGCAACGTATCACTTGGCCAACCTACAAGAAGAAATCTCTTACGATAAATACAAAACTTAAACACTACAACTCCGTTATTAAATCTGAAGCAACCTATGCTAGTGAAATCCTATTCAATATGAATACGAAATCAACTACAAATACATTACAGAAGGTAGACGAATCCTCAGAACAATTTTAATCAAAAAAACACCAAGTAGATGGCCAATAGCGATTACTACCTAATGAAATTGTATACTAGGAAACTGAGTTAATAATAGATACAATGAGGAAAAGGAGAGTTGCTTTTTTCGGTCACATATCACGATTACCAGAGACCAGCAGGATACTCAAACAGCTATTCCAATACTTTCGGAAAAATAAAACCAAAAATCATTGGTTCAAAGAAGTCCTAGATGATCTAGATGAATTAGGCTTGACAACGCAACAAATTGAACAACACCGGGAAGAGAAGAGGATCCTGAGAAACAAAGACGTGAGATTTAGTCTAAAATCTTCTACACGCATAATAATAATAATAATAATAATAATATTTTCGTATAGCCTCGGGTGCCGGGTGCAAGCTTTGTTATTTGACACCCAAAGGGTAGCTTGCATGTCGAATTTCGTTATTCCTTGAAGCACTGTGAAAGTCAAGGAGGTTAGATATCTAAGCTCCTTGAACACTATAGCGCTTTCTAGTAGAGAAATGAGGAACTTTGTGTTGGCGGAAACTCACGAGATTAATTTTGCCATTATGAACACGGCCTACTGAATTCAAATGGGTCCTTTGACATGCCAACATCGTATAACATGGTGTCGTAATTTTTGCCGCCTTTCAAAAATCACTTACCACGGCCAGGAGCGGACCTGCAAGCTTGGGGTTAGTAGACCGACACGTTGTTCTACACGCAAACAATACACCATAACGGACGACAGAATGAAACAGTTCTGGGAGAAGAAGAAACATAAGCCAAATTTGTAACTAATATTCCTGACTTGACTGTATATAGACTGATTATAGTGCTCCAATATGGGCGTAAAATAAATGAAAACAAACAAAAACAAACAAAAAAGAAAAATATAGGAAACAGCTAATTTTCGAAGAAGAATAACTAAAGCACGCTTGCTGGCTCATTTGTCGTGCGTAACGTTACCAATGTGCCACGCAGCTAGTCAATAATCATTATTATTATTATTATTCTTTAATCGTATCGGCCAACTAAGGACCACGTTATTTCAACTGGCTTCTCTGGGCTTTGATCTTTGCCCAGTGTTCCTTCATACGTTGCCGGTGTAGCTCTTTTCTTTCTTCCGTCCACATCTTTCCCGTCTTCAACTTCGGTTTTTCTTGAAAACCCTGGTGGTCGTTTAATTTCTTCCTGAGGGGATTGCGTTCTTGAATATCCCCACAGGTAATGTCCATCTCTTGCAGGTCACTTTCCACCTCTTCGAACCAGGCTGGCTTGGTCTTCTTATTTTTAAAATAGTTCAAGATCCGATTCGTCAATCGTGTGGGTTTCATTCTAATCAAGTGGCCATAAAATGCAATCCTCCTTTTCCTCATTACATCAGAGATCTTCTGGACATGAATATACAGCTCATAGTTATGCCGTCGTCTATATTCACCGTTGTCTTTAATCAGGCCAAGAATTTTCCTCAAGATCTTTCTTTCCTTGATCTCCAATTTTTCTACCAGGCCTCTCTTGTTCATGGTGAGGCATTCCGCTGCGTACAGAGCCTCTGGTCGTATGACAGTGCAATAATGCCTAAGTTTTGCGTTCAGGGATATTGACTTTTTGTTGAAAACGTCCTTGGTGAGTTGGTACGCCATTTCCATTTTGTTCATGCGCGAAGTGAAGGTTTCTTTCTCACATACGTTGGGTTCTACCCACTCGCCAAGATATTTAAACTTATCTGTCCGTTTGATTTTCCCCTGGTTTACTTTTAGCTCCCTTGGTGCTGGCTTGATGTTAGTTATGAAGTGTGTTTTCTCCAAAGAGATCTGAAGACCAACTTTTGTTGCCTGTACCTGCAGCTGGTTAATTTGTTTTGTGGCCATGTCTAAGGAGTCGGAGAAAATTGCAAGATCATCTGCAAAAGCTAGGCAATCAATAGAAAGGTTCATGTTCTTGTAACCCAATCGTACTCCATTTTGGACCCCATCGTTCATTTCTTTGCGCCACTCGCGGATGACTTTTTCAAGTGCACAGTTGAAGAGCAGGGGCGAAAGCCCATCTCCCTGCCTAACTCCTGTCTTAATTTCAAAAGAGTCTGAAATTTCTCCTCTGAACTTGACTCTGGAGGTTGTGTTAGCTAAGGTCTGTTGAATGATTGCCCTGGTTTTATTATCCAATCCAAATTCCTTTAGAATTTGAATTAGAGCTATTCTATCAATCGAATCATAGGCCTTCTTGAAGTCGACGAAGGTTACCACAAATTTCTTGTTCCTTTGCTTCAGATAGAAAAGGATGGATTTCAGATTCATAATTTGTTCGGCACATGAGCGCTCTTTCCTGAACCCTCCTTGGTATTCTCCTAATTGTGGATCAAGTTGTTGTTCTGCTCTAATCTGCAGAGCTTCTGAAATAATTTTGTAAGTTATCAGTAGGAGGGAAATGCCGCGGTAGTTGTTAACGTCCGTTTTGTCACCTTTCTTATGCAGGGGATGAATCAAGGCAAAAGTCCAGTCACGTGGAAGTTTCTCAGTTTCCCAAATCTCCTTGATAATGTCAGTCAATTTATCAATCATCTTTTCACCAGCTTACTTCCACAATTCGGCGATTATCGAGTCCTCACCTGGTGCCTTGTTGTTCTTAAGTGACTGGATAATCTGTTTGATTTCTTCTTTCGTTGGAGGGGATGAATCTGGGTGGACTTGTATGTTGTCTTCAAGTGAGAAAGTGGAGTTTGGAGTCTCACAATTAAGGAGGGATTCAAAGTATTTCGCTAGAATCTGGCAATTTTCTCTCTCACTGTAAGCTAGTCTCCCATTTGAGTCTTTATTATTATTATTATTATTATTATTATTATTATTATTATTATTATTATTATTATTATTATTATTATTATTATTATGACATTACGGAGGAAATATACAAGATCGACTTCAGTTCAGAACATTAATCAGTAACCATAATTTTTCTCAGAAAATTACTCCAGAGCCAATAAATCATGGACTGAAGAACGGAGGAAAATTTTCAGTGCCCAGATGAAGAGATTTTGGGAGAAGAAAATAATCACAGCAAAATAAGTTCTATCGCGCTGCACAGATGTGCATAACAATAATAATAATAATAATAATAATGCGACTATCGCTAATGGTGTTTTCTCACTCAATTCAAAATAGACCTATCCAATCTTTGGGAACCCTACCTGGAACTACTGTAGTGGGTTTAGTTATTAACTACGTACGGTACCTTGCCTTACTCTTATATATTTACTATCAACCCACCCCGGCTTCGCCCGGGAATAGTTATGAATGCATTACGTGATAAGCGCCTTTTTTTTTCGATGTCAATGAACTACGACCTACATCCTTTTTACGTCTCAACATGATGGGTTAAAATCACTGACTGGACTATTAATTATATTATCAAGGAGATGCATGTGCAACGAATTCTTGTCAGACGTAAATTAAGAATCGCAAGGTGCATGAAACTCAAATCTCCCTTCCATCCAATCTAAAAACACTTATAGTCAGTGGTTTAGTTGGACCGGAACGGGCCGGAACGCCGTTCCGGAAAATATCTTCCCGCTTTAGAATGACGTAACAATTTTACATTCGGTAAGAAAATCGTTTATAATCTATACATAGCGCTGAAACGTCACGGGTGTACTCTAGCGGACTAATATCGAACCTTACGGTTTTATGTTCATAAAATACGGTCGCTTTTACACTCTTGGGCGTTTTTCTGGTTCTCTAAGGTTGGCTACACTGCTATTGGATACGGAGAGCGGGAAGTGAGCACAACAACTTTCTTCCGCTCGTTATGTTTGTGTGAATCCAAGTTTTATTTTATGTTTTGTTCGATGTGTTGCTGTGAAGCAGATATTACGGTATCTCTCTGCAGTTAATGAACATCAGTAGCCCCGTAGTGCCTTTCAAGTTTTCCAGTGACTGTGAAAGTGAGTTGTGAGTCACAACTTGTGACAATGAGTTTACTTAAGTGGCTGGGTTCAAAAAAACGTGCTGGGGATGAAGATGAAGAATCAAAGAATACTAAAAAGGTGTGTGATGGCTCAAGTAAAAACAAAACTGAATGGAGTTCCAAGAACATTAGTTTCATTCAAGACGTGAGTATAGAGATAGACCCTGGGTTAAATGTAGCTGAAACGTGTGATGCAGATTCAAGGGAGAATCTAGGTTATGGTTCTACACATTCTACCATCGACTGTGAAATTCAAGGACCCACCTACCGAAAACAAGATTTTCCAGACTGTTGGAACGAGTCTCAGTACCGTTATTTTTTGTCAGAGAACGAGTGGTTATTTGCAGGAAATAAAAATTTAGGCTGCAATATATGTAAAGAGGAAAGTAAATTAGGATTAGGAGTTTCTAACGGGGCAGGACTTAAGCTAATGAAAGTATGGGTAGAATGCAAGGTTCATCCCAACGGAAATAATATTAATCAACAACAAACAAGCCTTAGGAAAAAAATATTTGAGCACAACAATTCAGAATTTCACAAAAAAGCTATGTTACAAAAATCAGAATCCAATAAAAAGATATTTGAAAGTTGCTTGGACACTATGAATGTCAAACACCTAGAAACCACCGTTCGAGTATTTTGAACAGCATAGGGGAAGGTGGGCCACAGTGAGACAGAAAAAATATATTTTAGTATACTGTCTTATTTTTTGATATATGAGAATGTCTTTATATACTGAAATATAAGTTGATTGTTGATCATCAATTTCATACCCTTAGAATTTTCAAAACATCCACATGTTTCTGTAAAAATAATAAATTGTGAACATGTTGCAGCCGTCTCACTGTAGCCCACCCGTGGGCCACACTGAGACACAATGAAAAGAATTTATTTTGACTGGTTAAATACATAGATAAACACTAAAACAAATAAGTAATGCCAGAAAACTTTACAGCACATTCTGATTCCCAAAATTTACAGAAAATTTGAGATATGACTTTTGTCTATTTGTTTTGCCATATGCGCAGGAAACCGGCCACAGTGATCTGTTGCCTTTCGCGGGGACTGAAGCAATATCTGCACCCTATGGGTAAAAAAGAACTGCCTATCATTTTTTCTCTTTTTCTTAAGAATTTTACTTAATAATTTTCATCATCTAAATCTCATTTTACTTCCCCGATGCAAAATCTTGAGTGGTTCCCTGAAAACTCAACCAGAACGAAGTCATCTTCCTTAGGTTTGCGAGCAAGTTGATGAAATGTTAGGAGCTCGATTTCTTCATTATCTGATGAGCTGTCTGAATTAGAAGAATCATCAACATCATCATCCATGGAAATGTCTGTAGGGCTGCCTTTGGCTGAACAAATTCTTCTTGCAGTTCTTTAGATTTTTTAATTTTTATTTGTAGACTTAAAATAAAGTTTTTATTTCTTTCTGGGGTGTGAGTTGGAATGAAAGATCTCCCCTTTTCTCTCCTAGAAGTTGACTCTGCCCTCTCCTCAGCTTTGGGGTAACTCCGTATATCTTTCTCACTGTCTCACTGTAGCCCACCCTACTGTGTCTCACTGTGGCCCACTTGCGACATGTGAAAACAATTATGTCTACTATCTAACCTACAATACTGAACAAGCTGACAATTCCAATAATTATTTAGTAATATGTATGTATTTCGACCATATTATATTCATTAATGTACAATGATACACATAACTATAAAAAAAGGAAGAAAATTTTACTTTTCTTACCTCAAAAACGAAGATGTTGTTTATCTCCTACATAACATTCTTCTTTCAAAGATTAAACAGGATCAAAATGTCTGCTACCAGGAGAGCCAACCTCTAATAAATATTAAAAAATGTCCCTCTTTCAAAAAAAAGGATTTAATGAGCTTGTCTCACTGTGGCCCATGTCTCACTGTGGCCCACCTTCCCATACTCAATTGCGAAAAGAAATAGACCCTTCGTAGACCTACAGGCTTATGTTGAACTTCAACAATTAAATGGTTTAGATGTGGGACGAGTTCTTCATACAAATTTTAGTTGTGCTAATATTATTGAACTCATTTCACAGGAAATGAGAAATAAAATAGCAAAATCTATAACAGAAAATCAGAGGAAAATCAGTATTATGATTGACGAATCAACAACAGTTAGTGTAAAACCTGTGTTAGTATTATGTTTGAGATGTGCTCTTTCAGATAACTCTGAAGTTGTTTCCTTTTCTGGGACTTGATAGAACTTGAATCAACTACAGCAGATGTTATTACTCGAGAGATATTGAAGAATCTTTCTTCATATGGGATGAATGAAAACTTTCTGGCAGAACATTTAGTTGGTCTAGCATGTGATGGGGCCCCTGTAATGTTAGGTAGAAAAAATGGAGTTGGAGCACAGTTTTTAAAGTTATTTCCAGATATAGTAATCTGGCACTGTTTAAACCATCGCTTGGAATTGGCCGTTTCTGATACAAGGAATGAAGTTACAGGTGTTAACCATTTCCATTCTTTCTTTGACAAATTGTATTCTTTATACAGCATGTCTCCCAAAAATCAAAGGGAACTCAACATTTGTGCTGCTTCACTGGAACAAAGAGTTAAGAAGATTGGGAAAATATTTACAATAAGATCGGTAGTTTCAAGCCAGAGAACTGTAAAAGCTGTCTGGGAAAACTACAGTGCTCTAGTAAAACATTTTAGTGAGGCCAAAAATGACCACCAGAGAGACTCCAAAGAAAGGGCAAAATTCCAAGGTCTAGAAAATATGTTAACTTGTGTAGAATTTCTAGAAAATATTGCAATTATGTATGATGCTCTTGTTGAGTTAGCTGATTTGTCATTAGAGTTGCAGAAAAGAGAGACAAGTCTGACAGAGGTTCAAAATGCAATCAAGCGCATTATAAAAGTGTTTGAATCTATGTGTAACTCAGCTTCTGGAGAATACTACAGAACAGTTCTTAAAGCAGCAGAAAACAAAAAGTTTAGAAACATAGGATTACATGATTCTAAAAAAGTTGTAAAAATTGACAGAAAGCAGTTTTTCAGAAGTCTTGTGAACAATTTAAATAACAGGCTTATGGAAAATGTGTCCACATCATCTCATCTTGGTTCCAGCTCTAGTCAGCAGAGATATGAGAGAATGACAAAAGTTATCAGTGATTCAAAGGTACTATACAAAAATAATTGGCCCTCCACTTCTACTTTGGATATCTGCTATGGTGATGAGAGTGTCGGCAACCTTTGTGACTTTTTCCACATGTCACACAAGAGGAGGCACATTAATGCTTTAAGAAAGTATGTCGAGACCAAGGAAATTCCCAGTGGAGCTGATGCCTTTAATGAAGACTGTAAAGGCCATTCCCATCTCTTCAGCAGAAGCTGAAAGAGCTTTCAGTACCATGAATGAGATCCACACCGAAAAGAGAAATAGGCTGCTGGTTGAAAGGTCAAGCGGATTTATTTTCATAAGCAGCGTAGGACCTCCTGTGCATTTATTTAACCCACAACCATATGTCAAGTCATGGCTACGAAAGGGGAGACGTTCAGCTGATGAAACAACTTGTCGGAAACACGAGGCCGCTGATTTTGACACCCAATACGAGTCCATTTGGAAATTGCTGAATTAATAAGGTGAGTTCCTGTAAATATGTTTTTCCAACTAAATCACGGCTTATAGTAGTCGATGCATTGAAGATAGAGATATGCCCTCGCGGCATTTGTTGTAGAACTTTTCATGCTGAACAATTCTTATACTCATAGTATATTGATATTTTTAACGGTTTGACCAGCGTAAGCTTAAAAAGCGCACAGACGCCAGGTTTTTCTTTCGACTTTTCCACTGAAATCGTTACTCATTTTCTTCCTTTGATCATAAATAAATTATTTTCTACAAAAACCTTCCTGGAGATACCCTTTACAGAATAGTGAAAACCACATCAAAATCCATCCAGTGGTTCTCGAGATTACCCATGACATCCAAGAATCGGGGACTTGGTTTTATACTAAGTAGAGATTATACGCCAATCAGTATAATTTAATATAATACAATATAATCCTCCTTCCGTCCAATCTGAAATTGACTATGAATTTTACGGTACGAAAAGTTCAGAGGCAAAATAAGAGTTGCTCTTCCAGGGAATGGCGAGGTGAATGAAACTCAAATCCCCCTTCCGTCCAAGCTTAACTTGACTGTGTTTCACAGGCGAAATCAAGAAAACCCGAGTTGAACTTCCAGGGAAACTCCAAACACAACCACCCTTCTCAGAAGTCTTAACTCAACACGACTCAACGGCAAGGCTTCATAACTTAACATAACGAAAATGGTTGTTTGGGTAGATTATGTAACAAAATGGGTCTTGGTCACATTGTGGTCGTTACGTTTCATATCCGGAAGTCATTTGTATCGCATGGTAACGTTATTGGGCCATATAAAGTTATTCTGATATTGGTTATCGTAGAAACGAAATAGTATTGTCTGACAGAAATAACGTTATATGAATAAGTCTCTCGAAAAATATCCCCTAATACCGTTATTCGGACTAATAACGTTCTTCGGATATCGGTTATCGTAGAAACGAAATACTAGTGCCCACCTGAAATAACGTTATCGGAATACATTACTCGAAAAAAATCTCCTAATATCGTTATTTGGATTGATAACGTTATTCGAATATCAGTTAACTAAGGAACGAAATGGTAGTGCCCGCCTGAAATAACGTTATCGGAATACATATCTCGAAAAACATTCCTCCAATACCGTTATTAGGATTAATAACGTTATTCGGATATTGGTTATCTCAGGAACGAAATGGTAGTGCTCACTAGAAATAACGTTATTTGAATAGATCTCTCCAAAAAAAATCTCCCAATACCGTTATTCGGACTAATAACGTTATTCGGATATCGGTTATCGCGGGAACGAAATGGTAGTGCTCACTATAAATAACGTTATTTGAATACATCTCTCGAACATTATTCCCCCAATACCGTTATTCGGACTAATAACGTTATTCGGATACCGGTTATCGCAGGAACGAAATGGTAGTGCTCACTAGAAATAACGTTATTTGAATATATCTATCGAAAAATATTCCCTCAATACCGTTATTCGGACTAATAACGTTATTCGCATATCGTTTATATATTACAAACGGCATCATCGATTGAGAATGGCACCATTTTGATACATTTTGCGTTGGAGAACTCCATAGAGTAGAAAGAGTGGAAGTGTCACTTTGCGACCTACGTCGTGTTAGGTTCTGAGTTTAGCCGCGAGGTTAATAAATACTCAGAAGTGCTTACCGTGATAGGGTATTGTATTTTTAGCCTACTTTTCACATTTTGCAAAAATGAAGAAAAAGTAGACTAATGAGACCGATCTGGGCAAATGTCTGTCTGTCTGTCTGTCTGTCTGTCTGTGCATCCCCCCCCCCTTATCAACTCCTAAACGGCTGAAGCAATCAAAACCAAATTTGGTATGAGTAAAGATCTATATCTGAATATCTCAAGGCCATGAAAATGAAGTCAGTGCTACCAACTGCTGAAAAACCGCAATTGAAATTTGAGCTCCATGTTGGATATCTTGAAGGTATGCATGGGAGCTATTCCAAAATTGGCACATAATTACACTGACCGGCAAAAAAAAGTGGAACAGTAATTTAAAAAGTATAAAATTAGCCATGAAAAAGATGTAATCACATTTTAAATGCTTTTCACGCATTAGGACACACATCTGAAACATCCGTGAATAGAAATTGACATTTCTTAGGGTGGTTTATTACCACCAATTACCCCCCAATCTTCGATGAGCCTAACAAGCTGTCATGGACGCTAAGGGTGGAAACACTCGTTTTTAGTGACCAGTGTTCCGGTACAGTGCAGTGCAAAAATTAACACTGCTTTGTTTGGCATAAAAAAAACAGCCCAAAGGAACATTAGTAAAAAATAGAAAACTGTTAGATTTGTGAAATGTAACGAAATTTGTGAGTTAAAGCGTGTTGTAAAACATGTTTCAGTATTTTCTGTAGCCAACCATCGAACATTTACATGAATAATGCAAATATTGGAAAACCGATACATTTTAGTGGAATAAATTAAGAAATTACATAAAAAATTGAAGTGTTCCACTTTTTTTTGCCGGTCAGTGTATATAGACAATAATATTTCAGTTTAATTTCCAGGAGGCCATACATGACAGTGTTGGCAAAATGATTCTAAGCATGCTGATAGGTCAAATTTTTAAATTAATAGAACTTCTACACTATCAATTGGATTTCAACCAAATTTCGTATGTAGTCTACTATGTGTACATAACCAGATATCACTATGCGTATTCCTAAGAGCAACCAGCTGCTGACAACTGTTGA
Source organism: Meconema thalassinum (assembly GCA_946902985.2). Taxonomy (NCBI): domain Eukaryota; kingdom Metazoa; phylum Arthropoda; class Insecta; order Orthoptera; family Tettigoniidae; genus Meconema; species Meconema thalassinum. The sequence continues at coordinate 2,125,885,644 of OX336388.2, forward strand.
TAATTGCTGTCTCTACTTTTTTACCCTTATATTAATATATCAGAATGCATGCAAGCCAACAACTCTAAACTTTGCACACGTATAGTACCTGACATTCGAGATTAATTTGGAGTAACTAATATTATGCCAATGCCGCTAACATGATTCTAAGCCTAATGATAAGTTTAATTCTAAAATGCATGTAACTTCTATACATACAAATGGATTTCGTCCAAAATTGGCACAACAATAGATCATAATATGTCAGATTATTTCTGACCAAGACATGCATGATTTTACGCGCACTGATAGATCCAATATCTAACTGCATGTAACGTCCACGTTATCCATTGAACTTCAATCAAATTTTGTATTCTGTACCTTAAGAGATGGAACTAAGAATATATTAAGTCACCAGGGCTTCCAACTGTAGTGCAGGTATATTTCGAATTAATTAGAAATTTTGATATTACCAACTTAATTTCGTCATTAACTTAGATAGTTCCATATAGATTAAACATTGGCTTGAATCTTTAAGTTTAAGAAAAATAGGCTCCTTAGTTTGTCACGGAACTGCTTGTTGAACTTGCGAAAGTGTCGAATGTCCGGAAAACACTCTTAAATGCGCTTTTGAAGAAAGGACCAACAGACCGACACCACTTGAAATACATAGGCCTAGGTGGATAGCAAACGACCTGAAGCTTAATAGAGATCAAGTACTAGCGAATCAACTAGACAACGGGGAAAATTCAGTGTACATTAAATTAGTGTACACCTTACTATATGAAAACATATTATCTCGACATGAAGGTGTGAAATCCTTCCGGCTAGCTAGCGGTAACACCACAAAGATAACTATCACTGCTTCAGACTCTTTAACAAAACGTGTGCGTGTCTGTTTAATCTCCTCCCGAAGTCAACAATGAAAGGCTCTCCCCCGTGCTTCCTACGCATGGAGTTCTCAAGGACATACGGAACGAGTGCTGTAATGAAGTATACGAATTTTATGCTGTAAGTAATGGCATACGTATTGTAACAATTGAACTTAAATACCCCATTCCATCATATTTGACGGTCAATGATTGTAAAGTTCTGTTAACATATGAAGGACAAGCTAAGTATTGCTTTTATTGTAAAGAAACCTCCCACTTACAAATAGACCGTCCGAACAGAAGGAATCGCCCGGTATTCATGTCAGACAACAAACCTACAGCACGGTGCTGGGCGAGTCAGATGGGAGTAGTAAGCTAAGCAACACTACCGACATGGAAACTGCAGTTCCTTCCCCTGAATATCCAGCCATATCAGAGGCCTTTCATAACAGGCCCCATTCTACAAACACATATAGCATTGCGGAAGTAATTCAACCATCAGATAACGTAGCTGAAACATCCCTGACTACTTTACATAGCAATGAAGAGGGAACTGTGACGTCACGATCGGACAGCACGGGGAAGGGTCACACTAGCAGGCAACACAGAAGTCTGTGCAGCAGCCAGATACTATTAAGACTAAATGTCCAGATTTTTAGTTTGTAATTATGACACCACGTAGCAGCACCAAAGTGAGGCAATTTCTCTTGAATGGAAGCTCGTATTTGCGATGTCAAAACCACTATGTATACTAGAGTGCAATAGAATTGATATCAATTCAATGCATTTTCCAAAATGTGAAAAACAAAGACGTTACTAGCAGTTTTTTATATTTCTGCTTAAAAATGAAAAAGCTGGTAATACGGAAACGGAGATTTATTTCCTGATTCCAATGCATTTTTCATAAATAAAATCGGGTGAATGGAATCGTCGGCATTAGTTTGGGAATTGTTTAGAAAAGGGTGGTAGGAGTAGCGGCGCGGCTATACAAGATCTCTAGCGCAAGGAAAATTATGAACACGCCGAGTTGACGAATATTGTAGTTCGGCGAGTTACATGTACAAGTGCCTAGGCGTGGAACAATATCTGAGCAATAAAATTATAGTAATGTCACGCTTATGTAACGTTGACACAATGTGCTTATACAGATACTTTCTCACTTCCTCAAACATTCTTGTTCTTGTTCTTGTTGATAATAATACATTGTAGGGGCTTGGGACATCTTGGTCATCAGTCCCATGTAGTTGACTATGTGTGTTACTGTATTAGAGCCAGGGATGGGGCAGGTGCCCTGAGTCTTCAAGTAAGGTACTATCTCGGCATTTACCTGTAGGGAGTGTGGAAAACCCTGCGAAATACAAGACACAACTGAACTTCAGGTGCAACCACAATGGTAGGATGATTGACAGGTGAACTAGTCAATGAGAGATGTTGGACTGATGACAGTTTCCTAGGAAAAAAATCATAAAATAAGAAGGCATTTCTGAATGGCAATAAACATCTGCTGTAAGAAACATTGTTTCAGTTTCTTACCTTTTATTTCGTTCAATACGCCAATACACATGCTCTGCTGGGACTTTTCTTCGTTTTCTGTGAGCGTACAAAGGAAGTGGATATTTATGCAGGACGCTTGCGCCTAGAGAACATGCGCTTGACTGTCGTCAGTATCTATGGAGACCAATTTTCCATTTTCACAATGGCTACGTCTTACTTTTCCACACAACGCATTGTTTCCGTTTGAATACGAACTCTCTTCTCTGAAAAAAGTTGTCACTGAATAGTTCGTGGTCATGTTCTCTTACAATTATATATTAGAAGTTCAAAAAAAGACTAAACCCGTGGCGCGACAGCCGTTGAAGGGCCTAGTTCTACCAAGCAACCGCTGTTCAGCCATGTAGCTCGCAGATTGTGGGGTGACGTTTAGTCATCCAACTTGTACAAATAAATTTAAAGTGAAATCAAAACTGCTCAGTACTTTTCACATTCTCTAATGCAAGCGTAATTTCAAATATAAACTAGGGAAAAAATCTTATGTAGGCCTATGTGTAGAGGTTTTTCTTAGGGCCTGGCTTCCTTTTCTTGGTACAGTACTTACTGTCGACCAAAATATTATGTGCACTCGAGTTTGAAGGTTGTTTGTGAAGTAACCAATAGACCTATATAAAATCCACTAACATAATCATTTTCGTCGTTCTATTTTACGTTAGTTCATGTAGGTTTGGAATTTTTTATTTAGCCTATATTTTAATTTTTTATCGCAGTTGAAACACAAAAGGTGACCGTTTTTAAGCGTGTTTCAACCATGCGTCACATTTAATAATTATTATCTCACAAACCCGTCATCAGATCGAATCCAAATTTTAGCACAATATACAGTGGAATGTTGTATAACAGGTTTATTAATTTCAACATTTTGTGTGTTCAAGAACGAATTTTGTTATCATTTTTGTAAGGTAACTATTTCTAGGCTCGGGGTCGTTGTAAAATGTAGTTCTTGGTTGCGTTGTAATCCTTATACATCAAAAAGTTATGTTGTATGACTGTGAAATACGTAAATTAATTCACTTATTTTATATCGGTTTGTATTTATACGGGGAACTAAGACATGGTTCACCAGCTAGACGCTCCGGGATATTCTGTACAGCATTGCTGATATGGAGCCCATTACTTCCGAGCGAAGCGTGCCTTGACGCGTGATGGATCCCATCTTGGCAACGCTGTACAGCTTTTACAGGAGCGGCCAACAGGTCTTAATTTCCCATACAAATACAAACCGATATAAAATAAGTGTAGATGGACTCTGTAATGAACATTTGAAGATTTCGCTACACTTCGTGGAAAACGTATGGGCAGAGTTAGTGAATAAGTGCTTAGAGATTGGAACCATCCCCAGTACTTGGCGTAAGTCCATAATCAAACTGCTATACAAGGGTAAAGGCGATGTCAGTAAACCTGAATCATATAGGGGTGTGGCATTGGAATCGGTTGCATGCAAATTGCTTACCAAGCTTCTGACTCGGAGAATAGATGCATGTGTAGACCACCTGCTTCCAGAAGAACAATTTGGATTTCGGAAGGGCAGATCTACTCTATTGGCTGCAGAATGTCTCTTAAAGGACATACAGGACACGCTTGAAGCTCACGGGAAGAAATATGTAATTTTTATCGACTACACCAAAGCCTTCGACACATTCAATAGAAGGAAACTTGTCATAAAATTAGAAAACTTACTAGGACGTTCTGACATGACAAGACTGATATCGAACATTCTGGCGGACAATCGAGTTCAGATCCATGATGGTATCGCACACTCGGACTGGATTGACCAGACAATCGGAGTACTGCAAGGAGACCCGCTAAGTCCGTTACTCTTCAATATCATGACCCACGACGTTGTCTTCAAATTAAAGGAGGTAACACAGAAAGTAAATATATATATTTATGCAGATGACATGGCCCTGGCCTCCGATAATATAGAGGAACTACAGAAGGGAATAGATCTTGTTGAGAAATGGGCGGAGGAGAATGAACTAAGGATGAATGCTCGGAAGACTGAATTAATGATATTCAGAAATGGAGGAAGGCTGAGGAAGGATGACTACATTGTTTGCGGGGAACACATACTAACACCGAAAAAACAATTTAAGTACCTTGGAATTACTATGCAAGTCACAGGGACTTCCTTTATGGTTCATATAAAGGAGAGACTTGCAGCAGCACTTAGAAATATAAGCGACATTAGACATTTACAAAGAATGTCAGTGAATTCAGCTATGGAACTTTTCAGAGTCAAAGTACTCCCATCACTCACGTACGGGCTAGAGGTCATATGGACTTATCTATCAATCAGACAATTAAAAGACATTGAAAGTTTGAAATCAAGGTATTTGAAAAGGGTATTGGGGGTATCAAAATTCGCTCTTTCACGATATGTGTATGCTTTAGCCAGAGAAACATTTCTGGTAGAAGACCTTCGACTGCTAATGCACCTACCATCTACACACGCATGCGTAGACCTGTTAAGCGAACTTTGCAGGAAGAGAGACTCCATCCCAGAAAGATTCTTCGTAACAGATGCAATGTTATATAAAGAATGGATGCGACCAGAGTATGAGCTGAGGCACCTAGTGACCAGATTTGCGATCCATGGCTTCCACCATCGCATCTGCACTAGGAAGTCCCTCCATCAGCCCAGCCAGGAGTGTGTTTGCCGATTATGCAACAATCAGTGCGATATATATCACGCCATGGAATGCAGTAGAAGACTAGTATCACTCATTCAGTTTTGTTTAGACGAGGACTGATTATGTTGTCTTGATCAAAGTGTAGTGCAGTGGAATGGGTGAACGGACTCGATGAACACAAGTCTCTGGTGTTACCTAGGTATACGATTGATTCATTATTGTTCACAATGTTATAATGTTGTTCCTATCTATGGCCATTGGCCGCAATAAATATTTTATTAATAAGTGAATTAATTTACGTATTTCACAATCATACAGCATACCTTTTTGATGTATTAGGATTACAACGCGACCAAGAACTACATTTTCAAACCAACCCGAGCCGAGAAAAAGTTACCTTACCAAAATAACAACTTTGTTTCTTGGCCATACAAAATTTTAAAATTAATGAACCTGTTATACAACATTCCAATGTATATTGTGTTAAAATTTGGATTCGATCTGTTGACGGGTTTGTGAGATAATAATTCTTAAATGTGACGCATGGTTGAAACACGCTTAAAAACGGGCACTTTTTGTGTTCCAACTGCGATAAGAAATATTAAAATATATTTTAAAAAATCCAAACCAACATGAACTAACGTAAAACAGAACGACGAAAATGATGATGTTATTGGATTTTATGTAGGTCTATTGGTTACTTCACAAACAACCTTCAAACTCGAATACACATAATATTTTGGTCAATGGTAGTCGCAATTCCCCCTGGGATTTAGTGGTATGCCCTTGAATCAGGGCTGGCATGCGAAACGAAATGTATGGCTGTGGGGGCGAATATATTTGAATTTCGACGTGAGCGCGATACTCGGGAGCGAAATGACAATGATTGTCGGCGGGAAATTAAATCAAAGCGAAACTTAATTAGAAGCGAAATGACATAGCGAAATCAACGCGAAAGTTAATAGCAACGCGATATTACATTGTACAATTGAATAAAATTTCACTCACGGCGCGAAAATAAAATCGTTACAATCTTTTAATTTCGCTCCCGGCGCGAAATACAATTCATTACAGACTTTTAATTTCACTCGCGACGCAAAATAAAATTCGATACAGACTTATAATTTTGCTTCCGGTGCGAAATAAAATTCGTTGCAGTCTTTTAATTTCACTCCCGGCACGAAATACAATTCATTACAGACTTTTAATTTTACTCGCGGCGCAAAATAAAATTCAATACAGACTTTTAATTTCGCTTCCGGTGCGAAATGAAATTCGTTACAGACTTTTAATTTCGCTCCCGGCGCGAAATAAAACTCGGTTACAGACTTTTAATTTCGCTCCCTGCGCGAAATAAAATTCGTTACAGACTTTTAATTTCGCACCCGGCGTGAAATAAAATTCCCAAATGGTATTTAGTTTCGCCCTCCGATGTGAATTTAAAATGAATGGAACATTTCATTTCGTTGTTGAAATTAAAATGTATTCGTTTCGAGAGTGAAATTATGTTCGGAGCGATGTTCAAAGTCCTGACGTTGGCAGCAGTAGCAGTCTTATTACCGTTCACCGCCTGCCCAATCTGCAGGGCTGCAACAGCAACGTGAGTCATTCAATGGTCATCACTCCAGTATAGGAGAAAGTCAGTGCTATGGCATCAACATCACCATCGTCGTTGACTGCACCTCGGACTCGTGGCTGGCCCTCCCTGACGTTCATAACGCAATTGGGCAACAAGTACCTTTACTTGTTCTATAGCGAACAAGAAGACGAATGTGCTGTGTGGACAGACATTCAAGATAAGTGACGAACTCCAATTACAATACAAATTGTCAGTTGTAACTCTTCAGTCAGTCAACACTAATTTGCCCAATAACTGGGAGGGGTACAATGTATATACAGTAATATGTAAATAACATTATATGTATTAGTTTATGGTCACGATTATAATGCAGCAATTTTAGTGATCTTAAATCTAATTCATGTATTTTTTTTCAGGAGTGTTACTTACATCTTATATACGTTGTACCCACCCAGTTATCGGGTAAATTAATGTTGACTGACTGAAGATGTACAAATAACAGAAAATCGTCTGTGGTAGTACCGCAGCGTATATGGAGTTCTGTTTCGGAGGCGGGTTACTCGAACAACAGGGTTGAGGGGTCATTCCTCTCATTTCTACATTCTTTATTCTTACACTTCCGGAAATTTCGGGGGGGCTTGGCATTCCTTACTACTTCATTCTTACCCTCAGCTCATTTATACTGACCATGGCACGAAAGTCAAACCCCTGTGCCACGTACAGGATTTAGTTTCGCACTGCAATTAGTTTTGCTTCGCCTTTCACTATGTTATTGTGCTTAGAATTACATTGTGCTTCCATTTTAATTTTCGCGCTTACAATCAATATCATTTCGCCCCCGAATATCACGCTCATGGCGAAATTAAAGTGTTAACGCGTCCACAACCATTTTGTTTCGCATGCCAGACCAGATTTAATTTCAGACATGAAATGATATGTTCCATGCATTTTAAAATCATGCCGGGGGCGAAACTAAATGCTGTTTGGGAATTTTGTGTCATTAAAATAAACCGTGGCACTACATCCCATGAAAAGCCTAGGCCTACCAAGCGACCGCTGCCCAGGCATCTGCAGATATTGGTCAGCGCATCGGGTTCCCTCGGCCGTTAATCTTGGTTTTCGCGACTTTCAGACAGCTACTCTCGAGGCTGAGTGCACCCCGTTCCAACCCACACGTCCGTTTCTAAAATCACTAACGGAGCTGGGAATCGAACCCGGAGCCTCCAGGTGAGAAGCAGGCACGCTATCCCCAACACCATGGGGCTAGCAAGTTTTGTCATACCAGGAGCAAAATTAACAGTCGTGAAAAATATTATTTCGCGCCTTGAGCAAAATTAAGAGACTGAAGCGGTTTTCATTTCGTGCCAGGAGCGAATTGAAAAGTCTTGTATCGAATTTTATTTCAGGCCAGGAGCAAAATTAAAAGTCTGTAATGAATTTTATTTCGAGCCGGGAGCGAAATTGGAAGTCTGTAACGAATTTTATTTCGTGCCCGGAGTGAAATTGAAAGTCTGTATTTTTTTTTATTTCGCGCCGGAAGCGAATTTAAAAGACTAACGGTTTTTATTTCACGCCAAGGGCGAAATGAAAAGCCTTTAATGATTTTTATTTCTCGTCAGGAGCAATGTTAAAAGTCTGTTAAGAATTCTGTTTGTAGCCGGGAGCGAAATTAAAAGTCAGTAACGGATTTTATTTCACGCTGGGAGCGAAATTTAAAGTCTAGTACGAATTTTATTTCGCACCGGGAGCGAAATTAAAAGTCAGTAATGCATTTTATTTCGCGCCGGAAGCGAAATTAAAAGACTAATGAATTTATTTCGCCTCTGCAGCGAAATTAAAATTCTGTTACCAATTTTATTTTGCGCCAGGAGTGAAATTTTATTCCATTGAACAATTTAATTTCGCGACGCTAATTTAAATTGATGATACATTTCGTTTTGCATGCCAGTCCTGCCTTGAATAGGTTTTGGTGGTGGCTCCATTTTTCACCTAAAATGTAAATCTAACTGCACTTGATGACCGTAATGCTCTCCATCAGTCGTACCTATATGTACATCGTACATGTATATGATCTACCAGAGATACTGTCCAAAAATAAATTGCCGAAAATAGAACACCTAACGAACACTAAAAATAATGGTGTTTCAGGTAAAATAAACTAAGTAAAAAGTAATTAAAGGGATCGATGAACTAAAAACAGGAAAAACAACATGGAAAATTAAAAGTCGTAAGTACAAACTGGTAAAATTTCAAAGGATCACTCAGAAATATCCAGAACTGAACAATAATTCAGAACTAGCCATCACAGTCACAGTCAATCGCAACATCGGACTAGATGCTCAGGAATCCCATACCGTCAGGTAAGGGGTAAGGTCATCACTCTCTCACTTTACTTTCGCTCCCCTTTCCTGCTGCTGCGGTGGCCTTGGTCGAGCTTGTGGCGCGCCGTGGCCGCCTGCTTTAAGCGTGTGTACAATCCTGTATGAAATATTACATTATAAAAGATGCTGGAAGTGTCGTCCTTCCTGGGTTATACAGGCATTGTATCCGGTAACCACATTTTGGCTCACGCGAATGAGTTCTGCCACTGTAATGTTTCTGATTTTGTATTTTATGTTCTTTAATGAGCACTGAGTCAGTAGGCCTAGTGTAAAACTTATTTACAATTAAGTGAATCTGTGCTAGTGAAGGTGACACTTCATCAGGAAATTGCTGAACTTACCCACCAGGCCGACTCGTACATAAAATAAGTTTTACATGCAAAAATACGATGTTGCAATGATAACTGTCTGAACATGTTACCATCTGAGGTTCAGACTGGCGACTGACAACACCTGCACGCTTATTGCAAGGTCAAGTTTGTACTATGCGCGCGCTTTCAATACTACAGCAGGGGGCAGTGGGGCGCCAGAAACTCGGCCAAGCCCGCTGCGGTAGTGAATAACAAAACCGCCGCTCGTCGTTCTTACTTAATATGAAAGACCCTATATGTACTGTGCCCTTGACCTACGTCTTAGGCCAAGGACACATTACGTCACTGGAGTACTTATATAGGGCAATGTCATGATGTTAATGAGAATGAAATCATCATTATGTAATGATCATAAGAAATAACTAGGATCTTTCTGCCGTAGTGAGACCACATATACTGTATATGGCTTGGCAGTTCTGACAGGGAGAAATTTATGGTTTTCACACAATGGACAGAGCAGGTGCATTCCAAGTCGCTTGCCTGCAAGTTTCAGAGCAGGAGCACCCCAGCGAATTCTGAGAATCTTGCCAAAACGCAGTAACTATCTCAAGTTAGCACGCAGTAGATGCCTGACTCCGCCCTTAAAGAGTACGCTTCAGTTAGTTACAAGAGATCAAGGCATTACAGTAATGATCTGAAACGCCCATGATGAATCTAATTATTATCAAGAATTTTGGGAATGCGGTAACGGATTAAATATCTCTGTGTTCATCGAATGAAAGTAGTCCCTGCGCAAGGAAATCTGACAACGTCGAGTGTGTGAGAGAGAGAACATAGCGTCCTTCAACAAGAAATTAGTTCTACCCAAGCGCTGATGATATAAACTTAGCCTATGATCGAGTTCCGTCGTGAATCATATGATTAGCAAGGCCATATTTTTGTGTATAAATTAAGGTACCTGATTACTGTAGCCTATGATTGTGAAGGGAGCATTTGGTGTCGTATGTGCAAAACTGTGAATTGGCAACCATTTTGTCATATATGTGGGTAAAGTCTGTGACAGGAACATTGTTCATCTTTCAGCCAACGTTAGTGGATGCGGGCCATATGTAGCACCACGCCAGGCATTAATGTACGAGACGCATAGTCCATTGTTCGGCTGATGCGAAATAATATTAAAAATGAATACTAAGTTGTGAATATGTATAACAGAAAGGAAAGATGTGAAATCATATATAATTCGAGTGAAAATATATAACAGAAAAATATATCCGCCATGAGTGTGTAGCCCACTAATGTGTAATCTTTTTTTTAGTGGTGCATAAATTTAATCAAATATGTGTGTGTGTGTATTTTAAAAGGGTGCTGGCTTATAGCGACCTAGTGATAATGGAGGGTTGCAGTGATATTATCGAGTGGTTCTACATCATCGTGATGGGATTCGAACCGGCCATGGAGGTCATGTGTTAAGTTATACTGTTGCGGGCCTCTGGTCCAACTCTTGCAAATGATGAAGGAAGTCTTCAATATGATAAGTACCTTTTGATTATATTTTAAAGCGTCAAATAATTCATGGATTTTATCGCCATAATGTTAGCATGTTATTTGTTTTCTTTTGATTTGTTTTATCTTGTGTGTACAATGACCGTGTCAATGGCGACCATAGTTGTGCATCTGAAGGAGCTGGGTACGCTCATAAGGATTAGGGATCAGAATAATTATTTTAATGAATTAAAAGTGCCTAACTTAACGTAAGGATGTTGCTAGGTAATCGTATCCGTACATAAAACACATGGTAGAATTCCCTATTTTATTTATAGATGTGTGTTAGAAATATCCCCTGTGTTTTCGACCCAAATAGAACGAACGAAGCATGGTATTTCGATAGGTGCCCTTTCCAGGCAAAATCTCATTATTTCGTGTAATTGACCAGAGATAGTAATTTATGTATTTACATACCGGATGAATTAATAGCCGATGATTTTTTTTGGGACGATATTTAAAGGACCATGGTGTATTGTGATGGATGATATGGAGTATTATGGTGTAGCAATGAGTAAAGTTTATAGGACAGTTTACAAAGGCGTGAATTATGTCAGATGAGAGGTAGTATGATAAGTTTACAATGATATGAGTGACGGCTGACCCAGCCTCACCAATTGTTATATTAGTTTTTATTGAACGCGTGTGATATTTAAGGCCATACAGGTAAGATGTTGTAAGGAGGAATCTACGATGAAATAAGATAAAATAGATAATGATGCCAGGTAATAAGACCTGAGGGAAGATGTCGGATGAAAGTATGATAAGTTGTATGTGTAAGGTAGTGGCCATCAAGCGCAGATAAAATAATGCTATAATTAATCTATATCCAAATGAGAGCGTCCCGCTCCACATTTAGAATACTAAGATCCAGTCCGATCAGCTGGTGAGAATACAGTCAAATATTAGCCCGGGGGAAGGGGTGAAGACTTGCATTTCTACCTTTCACGGTCAAGGTCAGCCAGCAGGCGAGGCCAGTCCATTGTCACTTGCCACAAAGAGAAGGAGGGGTCCACTCTGGACTCGGGTGTTTGCCGCAGCGATTCATTTAAATTTTTCTTATGTTTGGTCCCAAGTTTAATATTCACGTAAGGGTATGTTAGGTCACTACCCTGATGCCTCCAATCGATAGCGTTTCTTTTACTGGTCATTTTGATATAAGGGACGGTTTTGTCTGTTGACCATACAGTCCCGGGTTCGATATCCTTTTGTTGTGCCTGGTCCAGACGCTATTTTTAAACGGGTACTAGATAGGCAATAACCTTGCGGTCCCGTGTTCGAAATCCTTTTATTCATACCTGGTCGATCAGTCTTTTTAAATGGGTACTAGCTAGACAGTGACCTTAGAGTCCTGTGTTCATGAATAATTATTTTCGGTCCTGGAAAATAATTATTATTAGTTTTTTTTATAGTTAATATTGGTTCAAAATTATCTTGAGATTTCTTTTTCTCGATAATTGTTGAACGGACCATGCTTTGTTCTATTGTAACCTCGTTCTGCGAGATAAGGCATTCAAGGTAAGAAATGTGTAGGTAGCGAATACCCCTAAATACATATTGACCCTATTGAATAATCCGCTAAGAACATGTTTGTGCCATGTCTATCTTTTTCAGGGGTCGCGGCTTCAAATACATTCACCGTTGCTTAACATAACACTGATACAAGGTATTTCTTCTGTGCCATGTCTATCTTTTTCAGGGGTCGCGGCTTCAAATACATTCACCGTTGCCTAACGTGACTCTGACACGATACGATTACTTTAATAATGTTTGGTTGGAATTATTAATTGTTTTTCATGTTTATCCAACCCAAGTTTGAAAGGCAAATGATTAGTCATCATTTTTTTTATGATGCTATTTTTGTCTGTTTTTAAGGCATTTTTCTTAGTTTGTTTATTATATATCCATGAATTATTTGACAAGGCATCGAGTGCTTGGTTCGAGAATGTATCACGTCGAACGCAAGGGCCGAAGCCAGGCTTATCATATTGCTAATATGTTAATGTAATATGTGACAATTTGTAAGGGTGTTTCAAGGCTAAGTAAATTCAATGGCTTCATTGATTCAGCTGATTTGTTTAAAGCTAAGACGTCCAAAGTAACGTCGGGATTGAACATTAAGATTCCGTACGGAAAGGCTTCCATGATTAATTTACAAGAGTATGTAAATAAGATGCATAAATCATATTCATGTTCGCAGATAGAAATACATAATTAATGCCATGAAGGTTAAGATTTGATATGAGGGTAAACTTTTATTTAACGGAGGGATTCTAGTAAATGTTAATTAAACGCCATTAATAATTAAATAAGCCAATGGCTAGGCTATAATGTATACTTCGGAATGGCCATGGATGTCTCTGATATTTGAACATACCATGTATCTGAAATGTAATTGGATGATATTAGACTCAATGATTATTATGTTTACTCAGATTAATGATTGATTAATTTCGTATAAATGGATTTCTTTTTCTTAATCCATACTGTTGTTACAGTTGACCGGACCCTCTTGATCCATCATCTCTTAATAACTTAACTTTCTGATGATATCTTATCATCGTAATTAATAAATTTGATTATGGCAATTAAGGCTAATTGGTGTTAACCAGATTTCATTTTGATTCATTTTCTTTATTTTGCCACATGATTGGTTTTTATTTGTCAATAAATTTGATTGTAATCATACATCATAACTACTATGATAAGTATTAATTGATGCTGATTAGCATTTAATTGGTGGTTTTTGGACATTAATTAGTCCATTGTTTATATTTTTGATTTTGACTTAATTTTATTGATTCCGTATTTGATTTATTTTACCTGTGAGTTATTATTATTATTATTATTATTATTTTAAATTTCATTTCTACTATTTTGGTTTTATTTCATTTATTTGTTTTTGCTGTACTGGTGTTGGTGCATTAAATTTGTTTATTTTCATTCAGAATCTGTGTGTGATGAATTTTATTCAGCCCTAGTGATCTTCCTATAATATCCAGAACAGTTTCATATTCAAGCTAGTGTACCGTTCATGCCCCGACGACAGAGTCCTGTTCTGAAGGCCTTGTGCAAGGGTACATGGCAAAGGATAGATTATTCTCTATTCTTCTTCGATTTTTCTATTCTGGAAGATCCTAGTGGTTAACATACACAGATGCACCCGGGTTTTGTGCTTGTTTGATTAAGTTTGGCTTGCCTACTCGTTTGGCATGTTAGTTATTTTTTTGACTTTATGCTGAGCGGGTAAACGCTGGAAGATACCCATAAGTCACTTATCAATTCAAACCCGAATCCAAACCGTATTCCATTCATTTCATACCCGTTATTTTTCCGTGAGGATCAGCCTTGCCCTTTTTCCGCTTGCCACATTCATTTAATACCAAACCCTGTTCTCCCCACCACCAGTGTAAAGTGCAAAATGGCGCCCAACGGTGTGACTTAAGCTTGAAACAATAGCAGCCCAACATAAGGTCGAAATGGAGCTCAATTAATTGAATGAGAGTTACTGTAATTAAATTTTCATTTATATAAATTTTTATAGTATCATACAGTAATCTCAAGGAGTCCCTTGCAATTTTTATAGCATTGAGCATCCATCAGATAGTTAATTAAGGCTCATTAGTTGCCTGATGAGAAACATTAATCACTTTAATTAATGTTTGATTAAATTAAATTAATTAATTAATTTTTCTTTGAGTGATAAGTCAAATATTTAATGACACCAATGGATTACAATCAAATTTTGAATCGTTTTACTGTTGCAATATCACTGTAGGTGATTGCAAATTCGAAGGATAGGGGAAGGAAGCCTTGAAAGCTTTGAAATACACTTACATTGCATGGTGTGTTGATGTGTATATTTGCATGAGTTGGGACAAGCCCGCATATTCTCCTATTGATAATTATGTCATCGACAGAGGACCTGATGGTCGTATTGCAAGAATTTAAGGACAGTAGTTATAAGCAGATGCAGGAAATAAAAGACAGTAATCAGGAACTTAGAGTTAGTACTGAACAGCAATTGTCACAGATGCAGAGAAATATAGAACATGTAGGCCACATTTGCAATCAGAGTACTGAGCAAATAGAAATTCATATGGTCACGATCGAGAACGAGATCAAGAACGTGTCTCAGAGAATGGCTAGTATGGAAATTCGAGTCCAAGCGCAGGTAGCGAAATGTGAAGTGGGAATTGCAGCAACTCAGGCAGATGTCGACAAGCTGAGAGATGAGAATAAGTCAACGCAAGCCAAGATAGGAGTGATCGAGACCGACATTTCTACATTTAAGGACGAGATTAAGGATTCATTGCAGCTCATACGAGATGATATGAATGGCCAACATGACGAATGTAAGAAATCATGGGAAAAGGATAAGGAAGGATTGAAGAGAGATGTCGAATTAGCATACGAGGACATGGGCCAGGAGGCTAAGGAAGAAAGGATAGCTGTACTCCGTAAATTAGAAGAGAGCAAATTAAAGATGAATAAGGTCGAGATGGAGCTGTTGGCAAGGATGGAACGACAAGAAAATAAACAAGTCAAAAGCGACCTCAAGATGCTGATCCAAGAAGAGGTCATCGCCGACTTACAAAAAGGATTGGCCAAGTCCATTACAGAAACCCGTATGGAAGGGAAAGTAGGATTTCAGGAGCATACGACCATAGATGAGGGGATGGAACCTCACAGTCAGGAATTCAGGGGTCGTACTTCGACACCCGTCGAGTCTAACGCAGCTGCTCAGGTCATTCACGTTATAAAAATGAGTGATGACCGGCCGAACAAATTTTCAGGGAACAATAACTTTACTCCTAAGAGTTTCCTCAGAGAATTGATGGAATACATCAAGGAAAGCAAGATCTCAGAAGACCGACAGTTAAGGACAGTAGAGAAACTGCTGACTGGACACGCGTTACAATGGTTCCGTAGCTTCAGGTATACCTTTGACACTATGGGAGAATTCCGTGAAGCATTTCTGAAGAAGTATTGGAGCCTTGCCTCGCAACAGAACCTGAGGATGGAACTATACGCACGCCGCTATAGTACCACATCACCCACAAAATATTCAGAATATTTCATCACACAGCTACACCGAATGAAAGAGTTGGATATGCCTCCATCAGAAGAAGAGATGATCACCGCCATTGAGAAGCAACTGCCAGTCGGGGTTCAACAGATCATGGCGGCAGCGAACGTACGGACAGCGGTACATGCCGAGGAGATATTAAGAAACCTCGATGAGACGACGATCCACAGTCCGCAAAGATCAGGTCGAACGACTGAAAATGTAAACGTGGTCGGCCTAGAAGAAGCACCTAGACGACGCATGAAAGACCAAAGTACAGACGCCATGGACATGAGGCAGAACTGGGAACGTCGGGAATACCAAGATCAAGAACTGAGGCCCCCGTGGTATAGTAACCGAGGTAATAATAACTGGAGGTCGTCCCAAAGACAAAATGAACCATGGAGAGGACATCGTGGATCATACAGGCCGTATAACAAGAGAGGTGGGCGTTTTCAACGCGAAAGGCCACCGTGGGACCAAAACAGAGAGCCAGAATTGAGATGGGACTTGCCAGATGACCACAGAGAGGAAATGGAAAGGTGGCACAGCGATTCGGAGCGGTATTTGGCAGAATTACGTGCCAAAGAATCGGCCGAACAAAGTAAGAAAGACAAATGGAACAGGGGAATGAATGATCGAAGGGATCCAGATGTCATCGAACAGGGAGCTGAGAGCCTGGAACTCCAGAATACCCGGAGGAACAACAATCAATCATCCGGAGGTACACCAGATAGGAATGGCAACAACGAGAAAAAAAAACGCCAATTTTAGAAGATGGGAACGTCGCTAGTGCACAAAACAGTCACAATGCAAAGTATATGGTAGTAGCGCAGATCAGTGACTGGGTCATCAAAGAAGAGGACTTGACGGAGGACACAAGAGGGCCAAAGATTAATACAATTAGAGAATTACCCATAATTTACGCCCGAGTGGGAGGTCTAACGGTACGATGTATGGTAGATACGGGTGCCAGCATCAGTATAGCTTCCCAGGCATTAGTTAAAGAGTTGGAGAGATTGGGGAAGGTTCCCGTGATGCCAATTTCTAACATCACAGTCAAGGGCATTATCCCAGACAAGTCCGCAGTCTGTAAGTTCCAAGCTTTGTTGGACATTACACTGCAAGGACATAATATGCCGCATTCGTTCATCATAATGAACAAGATAAATTATAACATTATCTTGGGAGCGGACTTCATTCGAGAATATAAAGCAGTCATCAACCTATTTGAAAACACCATTTGTTTTAAAGATATTGGAGAGGACAATCATTTGGACATGCAATTAAATACAGATATTCCAAGAGATGGCGAAGAGATATGGACATTGTGCACCACTGAAGAGATGGAAGCATATGAGAAAATCGACGAAAGGTTAAGGGATATTGAGGATGATTTAATGGAACCTGAATCCTGGGTCATGGCGCTAGAAGAATTGGAAGACAGAATTACTGACGCTTTTGAGGAGAAGGCTCGTGAAGCAAAGATAAATGAGGAGAACAGGATCAAATTGATGGACATGTTAAAGCGACACGAACCGGTTTTTAATTCTAAACCCGGTAAGATAGAACATTTCAAGTACCAAATGCAGGTCAACGATTGGTCACCGTTTAGGAAAAAGCCTTATCCGATAGCCGAAAAACATATGAATGAGGTGAAAGAAACCATCAAGCAAATGGAGGATGCTGGAGTCATAGTTAAGATGGCTACCCCATTCGTGAGTCCGTTGGTTGTAGTCAAGAAACCCAATGGCTCTGTTCGAATATGTCTGGACGCCAGGACAATTAATGAACGATTGATTCCTGAATATGACCAAGCTCCAGCGATCAAAGAGGTCATAAACAAATTCCAGAACAAGATATATTTTTCATCGATAGACTTGACTAGTAGCTATCACCATTTGGAACTGGATGACAAGTCAAGGTTGTTGACTGGATTCCTATTTAATCAGCAAACTTATGCATTTCAAAGATTACCATTCGGTATCAAAACAGCAGGTTCGGCACTCATACGAGCGTTAGACCGGAACCTGACGTCGGAAGTCAAGGATGCCACTGTAAGATATGTCGATGACATACTCTTGGCGTCTGATAATTTGGATGATCACCTCACGAATTTAGAGAAATTACTAGACAATTTGGAGAAGGCCAATTTCAAAATTAACATCCAAAAATCTCATTTTTGCCAGAAGGAGGTACTCTATTTAGGCCACATCATCGATGGTGAAGGAGTACGCCCAAATCCTGCGAAACTAGAGGCTATTCGGAACTTTCCTAAACCAAACAGGGTAAAACACGTCCGCCAATTTCTGGGCATTTGCAATTTCTTTGCAAATCATTGTCCCGGGTATACTGAGGCTGTGGCGCCACTACAGGATATGCTTCGTAAGAACAGCAAATGGGCATGGAAGGAAGAATGCGACGCGGCTTTTCGGAAAACGAAGGAATTACTAACCAATAGTATTAAATTGGGTTACCCGGATTTCTCAAGAAAATTTATAATTCAAACCGACGCCTCACGGATTGGAATTGGATGCATGCTGTACCAAGAAGATCCAAACAACCCTCGAGAACGATCTTACTTGGCATTTTCTAGCCGTAAGCTAAAGACACACGAGCGAAATTACACAGTAACGGAATTGGAACTTCTATCCATCATTTTTGCTTTACAACAATGGAGGAAGACTGTCTATGGTTTCGAGATTTTGATAAGAACCGACCACAAGAGCCTTATTTTCCTATTGAAAACTCCCATGGCTAGTGAGCGAGTGAACAGATGGTCGTTATATGTTCAACAGTTCAATATTGACATTGAACACTGCCCAGGAAGATTCAATGTGATACCCGACGCATTAAGTCGAAACCCAGAACGAGGAGAAGGAGTAGTATCTGTACATCAAGTCGAGCTCACTCAGGCAGATCAGGAATTTTTGGTTAAACTGGGAGAAATTCAGGCTGAACAAGTTAAGGATCCGTGGATGAATATGATCATCGATTATTTAAGAGGAAGATTGCAACGAGGAACGCCCGCGTATTTGGAAGCGGAGAAAATTTCGACAAGTTATATTTGGTATAATAACCTGCTGCACAAGTACGTGGATCCCGATCGCGTGAAATCAAGGATTGTGGTGCCACCTTCTTTACAGAGAGGTCTAGTCTGGCACGCACATAGCATATCTGGACATGGAGGAATCGATAAGACAAGTGCTCTTATTCAAGAAGCATTTGTATGGCCAAAATTAAGGGAAACCATTCGCAGTGTTTTGAAGACCTGTGACAAATGTCAAAGGGTTAAGCCAAACTCATTCCTCATGAAGCAATATCCCAAACCTCTACTGCCACAGAAGCCGTGCGAACTGGTCGCCATGGACGGTTATGGTCCATTACCAAAAGGCAGAAGAGGATGCAAATACATTCTCGTCAGCATCGATGTATTTACAAAATACGTGGTGTTATGTCCAGTTCAGAAGTTAAACACTAAACAGGTACTGAACAGAATTAAGGCAAGGGTAATTCCAACGTTAGGGAAGATGGAATTCTGTCTTACGGACCACGGCAGTTATTTCACTAGTGCCGAGTTTAGGAGTGAGATGGTGAGGTTAGATGTCCGGCACGTGTTGAGTTCAGTGCGCCATCCTGAGGGAAATCCATCAGAAAGAATAATGCGGGAGATCGCAAAATATTGCCGAATTTACTGTTCTGATCAGCATTGGAAGTGGGTCGACGTATTACCCGTAATGGAATTCTGTATAAACAATACGATCCATGAGAGCACAGGACAGATACCCACGGTCCTTCACTTAAATCGATGTCCGGATCGACCGTGGAAGAACATCTTGCCGTGTCCATTGGACGCACGACCAAGCCATGAATTAACCATACAGGCCACGGCAACTTATTTGAAGAAACAAGCTGATCGTCGATTACGTAGAGTGCGTAATAAAAGATTTCACCGTCCTTTGGAATTGGAAGAATTGGTCTTGGTGAAACGACCAGCAGTGTCCGATCCAGCGAAGCGAATATACTCAAAATTTTGCGAGATATTCTATGGACCATACCGAGTCATAAAGGTGATTGGAAATAATGCTTATAAAGTGAAACACCTACGCACTGGAGTCGAGTCTGTCTATAACGCACAGAATCTAAAACTGTACTATCCCGCCGAAGAAGATGAGGTCCAACACCAAGTCAACGTAGTGGAGAAGAAAGAAGAAGGGGAAGATCCATTCCAAGTAGAAGAACCATCGGATGCAGAAGAAGAGAATCAGCGGACAAATAATCACGACTGTCAATGGATAACGCTGCGTGAAGAATTTGATAATGCTAAGAGAGGGTGAACTTAGGATAAATGCAGAATTTAAAGCTGAGAATAAGAGGCTGCTTGAAGAATTTCACGATCCGAATTAATTTGGAGTCCATTAGAAAGCCAATTTCGAAAGAAGGTCGATGAGGAAGACATGACATTGTTAAAATGGATTATGTTGCCGAGTATTGTTGAATTGTAAAAACTCTTCGTAACCTCAGCAGTTTTTCCAAACTAAGAAGGAGGGAGATGTGCCCTTGACCTACGTCTTAGGCCAAGGACACATTACGTCACTGGAGTACTTATATAGGGCAATGTCATGATGTTAATGAGAATGAAATCATCATTATGTAATGATCATAAGAAATAACTAGGATCTTTCTGCCGTAGTGAGACCACATATACTGTATATGGCTTGGCAGTTCTGACAGGGAGAAATTTATGGTTTTCACACAATGGACAGAGCAGGTGCATTCCAAGTCGCTTGCCTGCAAGTTTCAGAGCAGGAGCACCCCAGCGAATTCTGAGAATCTTGCCAAAACGCAGTAACTATCTCAAGTTAGCACGCAGTAGATGCCTGACTCCGCCCTTAAAGAGTACGCTTCAGTTAGTTACAAGAGATCAAGGCATTACAGGAATGATCTGAAACGCCCATGATGAATCTAATTATTATCAAGAATTTTGGGAATGCGGTAACGGATTAAATATCTCTGTGTTCATCGAATGAAAGTAGTCCCTGCGCAAGGAAATCTGACAACGTCGAGTGTGTGAGAGAGAGAACATAGCGTCCTTCAACAAGAAATTAGTTCTACCCAAGCGCTGATGATATAAACTTAGCCTATGATCGAGTTCCGTCGTGAATCATATGATTAGCAAGGCCATATTTTTGTGTATAAATTAAGGTACCTGATTACTGTAGCCTATGATTGTGAAGGGAGCATTTGGTGTCGTATGTGCAAAACTGTGAATTGGCAACCATTTTGTCATATATGTGGGTAAAGTCTGTGACAGGAACATTGTTCATCTTTCAGCCAACGTTAGTGGATGCGGGCCATATGTAGCACCACGCCAGGCATTAATGTACGAGACGCATAGTCCATTGTTCGGCTGATGCGAAATAATATTAAAAATGAATACTAAGTTGTGAATATGTATAACAGAAAGGAAAGATGTGAAATCATATATAATTCGAGTGAAAATATATAACAGAAAAATATATCCGCCATGAGTGTGTAGCCCACTAATGTGTAATCTTTTTTTTAGTGGTGCATAAATTTAATCAAATATGTGTGTGTGTGCATTTTAAAAGGGTGCTGGCTTATAGCGACCTAGTGATAATGGAGGGTTGCAGTGATATTATCGAGTGGTTCTACATCATCGTGATGGGATTCGAACCGGCCATGGAGGTCATGTGTTAAGTTATACTGTTGCGGGCCTCTGGTCCAACTCTTGCAAATGATGAAGGAAGTCTTCAATATGATAAGTACCTTTTGATTATATTTTAAAGCGTCAAATAATTCATGGATTTTATCGCCATAATGTTAGCATGTTATTTGTTTTCTTTTGATTTGTTTTATCTTGTGTGTACAATGACCGTGTCAATGGCGACCATAGTTGTGCATCTGAAGGAGCTGGGTACGCTCATAAGGATTAGGGATCAGAATAATTATTTTAATGAATTAAAAGTGCCTAACTTAACGTAAGGATGTTGCTAGGTAATCGTATCCGTACATAAAACACATGGTAGAATTCCCTATTTTATTTATAGATGTGTGTTAGAAATATCCCCTGTGTTTTCGACCCAAATAGAACGAACGAAGCATGGTATTTCGATAGGTGCCCTTTCCAGGCAAAATCTCATTATTTCGTGTAATTGACCAGAGATAATAATTTATGTATTTACATACCGGATGAATTAATAGCCGATGATTTTTTTTGGGACGATATTTAAAGGACCATGGTGTATTGTGATGGATGATATGGAGTATTATGGTGTAGCAATGAGTAAAGTTTATAGGACAGTTTACAAAGGCGTGAATTATGTCAGATGAGAGGTAGTATGATAAGTTTACAATGATATGAGTGACGGCTGACCCAGCCTCACCAATTGTTATATTAGTTTTTATTGAACGCGTGTGATATTTAAGGCCATACAGGTAAGATGTTGTAAGGAGGAATCTACGATGAAATAAGATAAAATAGATAATGATGCCAGGTAATAAGACCTGAGGGAAGATGTCGGATGAAAGTATGATAAGTTGTATGTGTAAGGTAGTGGCCATCAAGCGCAGATAAAATAATGCTATAATTAATCTATATCCAAATGAGAGCGTCCCGCTCCACATTTAGAATACTAAGATCCAGTCCGATCAGCTGGTGAGAATACAGTCAAATATTAGCCCGGGGGAAGGGGTGAAGACTTGCATTTCTACCTTTCACGGTCAAGGTCAGCCAGCAGGCGAGGCCAGTCCATTGTCTCTTGCCACAAAGAGAAGGAGGGGTCCACTCTGGACTCGGGTGTTTGCCGCAGCGATTCATTTAAATTTTTCTTATGTTTGGTCCCAAGTTTAATATTCACGTAAGGGTATGTTAGGTCACTACCCTGATGCCTCCAATCGATAGCGTTTCTTTTACTGGTCATTTTGATATAAGGGACGGTTTTGTCTGTTGACCATACAGTCCCGGGTTCGATATCCTTTTGTTGTGCCTGGTCCAGACGCTATTTTTAAACGGGTACTAGATAGGCAATAACCTTGCGGTCCCGTGTTCGAAATCCTTTTATTCATACCTGGTCGATCAGTCTTTTTAAATGGGTACTAGCTAGACAGTGACCTTAGAGTCCTGTGTTCATGAATAATTATTTTCGGTCCTGGAAAATAATTATTATTAGTTTTTTTTATAGTTAATATTGGTTCAAAATTATCTTGAGATTTCTTTTTCTCGATAATTGTTGAACGGACCATGCTTTGTTCTATTGTAACCTCGTTCTGCGAGATAAGGCATTCAAGGTAAGAAATGTGTAGGTAGCGAATACCCCTAAATACATATTGACCCTATTGAATAATCCGCTAAGAACATGTTTGTGCCATGTCTATCTTTTTCAGGGGTCGCGGCTTCAAATACATTCACCGTTGCTTAACATAACACTGATACAAGGTATTTCTTCTGTGCCATGTCTATCTTTTTCAGGGGTCGCGGCTTCAAATACATTCACCGTTGCCTAACGTGACTCTGACACGATACGATTACTTTAATAATGTTTGGTTGGAATTATTAATTGTTTTTCATGTTTATCCAACCCAAGTTTGAAAGGCAAATGATTAGTCATCATTTTTTTTATGATGCTATTTTTGTCTGTTTTTAAGGCATTTTTCTTAGTTTGTTTATTATATATCCATGAATTATTTGACAAGGCATCGAGTGCTTGGTTCGAGAATGTATCACGTCGAACGCAAGGGCCGAAGCCAGGCTTATCATATTGCTAATATGTTAATGTAATATGTGACAATTTGTAAGGGTGTTTCAAGGCTAAGTAAATTCAATGGCTTCATTGATTCAGCTGATTTGTTTAAAGCTAAGACGTCCAAAGTAACGTCGGGATTGAACATTAAGATTCCGTACGGAAAGGCTTCCATGATTAATTTACAAGAGTATGTAAATAAGATGCATAAATCATATTCATGTTCGCAGATAGAAATACATAATTAATGCCATGAAGGTTAAGATTTGATATGAGGGTAAACTTTTATTTAACGGAGGGATTCTAGTAAATGTTAATTAAACGCCATTAATAATTAAATAAGCCAATGGCTAGGCTATAATGTATACTTCGGAATGGCCATGGATGTCTCTGATATTTGAACATACCATGTATCTGAAATGTAATTGGATGATATTAGACTCAATGATTATTATGTTTACTCAGATTAATGATTGATTAATTTCGTATAAATGGATTTCTTTTTCTTAATCCATACTGTTGTTACAGTTGACCGGACCCTCTTGATCCATCATCTCTTAATAACTTAACTTTCTGATGATATCTTATCATCGTAATTAATAAATTTGATTATGGCAATTAAGGCTAATTGGTGTTAACCAGATTTCATTTTGATTCATTTTCTTTATTTTGCCACATGATTGGTTTTTATTTGTCAATAAATTTGATTGTAATCATACATCATAACTACTATGATAAGTATTAATTGATGCTGATTAGCATTTAATTGGTGGTTTTTGGACATTAATTAGTCCATTGTTTATATTTTTGATTTTGACTTAATTTTATTGATTCCGTATTTGATTTATTTTACCTGTGAGTTATTATTATTATTATTATTATTATTTTAAATTTCATTTCTACTATTTTGGTTTTATTTCATTTATTTGTTTTTGCTGTACTGGTGTTGGTGCATTAAATTTGTTTATTTTCATTCAGAATCTGTGTGTGATGAATTTTATTCAGCCCTAGTGATCTTCCTATAATATCCAGAACAGTTTCATATTCAAGCTAGTGTACCGTTCATGCCCCGACGACAGAGTCCTGTTCTGAAGGCCTTGTGCAAGGGTACAGTACTATTAGATGACTATTATTGCGTAGGATCATTATTCAAACGTTGACTTCTATCGCATGATTGGGACACAAGAAATAAAAAAATAATTTAAAAATGTTGCACAGCTACCATCTTGAGTGTATGTAAACAATTTAACAAAATTAGATATCAGTTCATTACACTGTATATAAACAATTGCTGTACCAAATTTCACTGCGTTCGGATGGTTAAATCGCCAGAAAAGTCTATTTAAATGTTCAAATTCACTTGGCCGCCATGTTCGTTTTGTAGTTAACAGGTTTATGAAAGTCACTTAAGTGACTTTTATAACCGTACAAAATTTCAGGGTGATATCGGTGACAGTTTCGGAGATATAGAATGCCAGAGATATTTCGCACAGCCACCATGTTGAATTGGTGAAACATAATAAGCTTTGAAGGGCACGATCGGGGTCGGCCAAAATAGTAGGCCTACTATGACCTTACCGAATTTCATTGAAATCGCTCCAGCCGCTTAGATTTTATTAGGTGGGGTGTGGAGGAAGAGGGGGGGAGGGGTGGGGATGCACACCAAGGCCTGGCGTAGGTGCGTGACGTCATGTCATGTCATGTCAGTAGGTAATCTGTGTCCTTGACTCTCCCCGCCTGCCGCTAGCTACGTGTGCGAGTGAGCTTTGTATAGTATGTCGTGGTACCCTACAAGCCAGGCTAGTGCTTTTAGGGCCATATGACCCAGGCGCACACTGTCTACGCTGGAACTCTCAGTTCAGGGGCGCGTGGCCGGCCTGTCGCGGCTGGATTTCTCGAAGTCGTTCTTCTCTTCTCTTCATATTATTATTATTATTATTATTATTATTATTATTATTAGACTATTATTATTGGCAATAATATGTTATTGGATACCAATAGACTACGTCTCATACTGTTCCCGAGTACATTGTAGATCAATTCTCTATTATTGAATGGATTCATATGATAGCAAAATTATGCCATTTACACTTAAGTTAGGCATACCCAAACACGATAAGTTATTAAAAAATGTTGATGTTGTTTCTTTCCCTTATTCGAAACGTACCACAAGCTTTCAATTCTCTTTGAAGCCTATCGTTAGCTCTAAACGACCTGTCTTGTTATGCCCGTGGTTACTTCACATCTGATGGTGGGGTCCAGCATAAATCTTGTATCCTTCTTACGGCCAATAACAATTATTATTCTATTGTACTTTTGCTTTTAACACGAGGAAGACACGAAAACATGGATCGCGTAACATTTCTGAAATGTTACAGATGCATCTTAAATCTATGTCGGTGATTCCCTTCTTAATTTTGGTGTTTGAACGGAGCTAGGTTATCAGACACTCTAGAGTGGTTGCAGCATACAGTCTCACACAAGAGCAACCTTTGACTCCACCTATTTGTGCTTGACTACTCCCTTTCATGTGTACTTCTGGATAAGTTGTTCATAAAATATGGTGATTAGACACTTTCGCAATCAACCAGCAAGTTCATTTTGTTTTTTCCATACATCCGCTTCAGGCTCAATTCTCAAGTATTCCTTTGGTTCCTAACTAGTAAATCACCGTCTTCATCGTTACCACCATCTTCATCATCATCACCGTAATGAAAACCTCATTCGTTGTACAAACACAAATTACGCACCAAGTCACATTGCCTTCAAGCAATCCTTGCACTCTCTGTATATATATGTGGCACGGTGTCCCTACATGATGATTACTATACTTTGGATGTTCATTCACTGAAAATTGCGAAATTAGCTTCGAGGTTTTCCTATGCCCAGAACATAGAATGCTCTGAAAATCATATGTTCTTAAATACGATGTGTGGATTACATATAAATATGCAATTGGATTAACTCACGACAGCTACTTGTAGCATTGGCCTTTGAGAATATTTTACAGAAGCTATTGTAACAACTCTACGAGGTGAGTTTCTCTCCGTGTTCCCATATGAATGATCGAATTGCAGAATAAGAATGTAGAAAAAAAAAAAGGAAAACTTGTGCTCACTGACCTGGTGCAAGTCCTCAAAATGAACACCCCTTTGATGACTTAGGTATCATCGATACCATTTCAGTACCTCAAACCGAAATTAAATTTCTTGGCAGGCCAGGGAATCAAACCCTGACTTTGTTAGCCGCTACACCACAAGGTGATCTCTTTCATTGTCAGCGCAATCTATTGCACGATGCCATGTAATTTCAGCACGAACTATAATAGTACACCTTTATTCGTATTTTTGGCATTACAGTGCCCCTGGTAAGTTAGAGAGATGGTTCGCATACCATAACCAAAGAGCCGAATAGTTCCAAAAACCAACAAACAACCGAAAGAAATACCGACAAGCTGGTAGAAAGACAAACAACAGATTTTGTAATTTTCAGAGCAAAATTGTTTTACGATGAAGAGCACTCTTGGTCTCCATACTGTTGAAATAATGAAAATTGTCCTAAAACTTCAAAAGTTAGAAGGATTTCATGTCAACTTCCTTATTTTGCCGTATACCTTATGTGTAGGTAAATTCCATGAGTTATTGTTTCAGGCGATGTTGAAAATACGAATAAAAGACATAAATTACCTCAGATTGCGACGGAATATTGTTCAGTTTAAAAACCTGATAAATTTACTAACGCACGTTTCTCGAATTCACATCCCTGAACAGCACCAATCTAATCAGTTGGTGAATTCAGAATCTTGTTATTGAAATACTGTAGACCATAGCTTTATAGTCCTAATGTAGTTTTTTGTTCTACCCGTAATTATTTAGGTTGCTATGAGGAAGGGGATATGGTGAGACAGTTTCCTTGTGGGAATGATATTACGGATAGATGCCCTTCATGACATCAATCTAATGAGAGGATTTAATGACAAATGAAATTAATGAGGCAAGGTATGAAATGTTTGTGTGTGGTATTTCGAGTTCGGTGTAGTCTGACCATGCACGTTAGCGTGTGTAGCTACGTCGGCTGGTTTGTGACAGTATGTCAACAAATTTAAAAAATATATTTTAACACTCCTGATTCCATACCGGCCCCTGTTACTGTCACATGCATGATTACCAATATGCTTGATTCTATTTTAAGGATTATTATATCTCGCTGCACCTGCTACATCACCCAAAAAGTAGGGGCAGATGACCTCGTAGTTCCGCTCCATAAAACAACAATAAATAACCCAACAAGTAATTCCGCGAAGAATTATACAGCCTATTTTCATATATCCTACTTATGTTAATTGCCTCTATCAACATACAAAAGTTCAGTTTGATTGCTGTAATAGATTCGCAGATATTGAGAACCGGCTAAATATTGCGCATGTTCGCCATGTTGGATTTTTTATCTGTAGGTCTTAGAGTTATGTACTGTTACGTGAAGTGTATTGTGTACGTGTAGTATTCAAACTTCAATCGCATGATTAGGACACAAGAAGTAAAAACTAGATTTTAAAATTTCGCACAGCTGCCATCTTGTGGTTATGGAAACAAATGAAAAAATTAGATGCCAGTGGATCAACATTTGTAGAAGGATTTACTGTACCAAGTGTCACTGCACTCGGATGGTCAAATTGCGAGAAACGACCATGTGAATATGTATACTTCGCGTCGCCGCCATGTTGGATTTGTGATCACCAGGTTATTGAAAGTCATATAGGTGAACGTATGCTCTCAGCCCCAATGAAGATTAAAAAATTTAGTTTGATTGCTGTAATAGATTCGTAGATATTGAGATCCATCTAAATATTTCGGATGGTCGCCATGTTGGATTGTTATATGACAGTCCATAGAGTCACGTACCATTAAAGGAAAATTATTTCAAGGGTTCATTACTCAAACTCTCACTTCGATCGCATGATTACGACACAAGAAATAAAAACTTAATTTTAAAATTCGCACATTCGCCATCTTGAGGTTATGTAAACAATTGAACTAATATAGATACCAGTTTATTACAATGTGTATAAACATTTCCTGTACCAAGTTTCATTGCGTTTGGATAATTAAATCGCGAGAAAGGTCTATTTAAAATTTTCAAATTCGCTTGGCTGCCATATTCGTTTTGTAGTTAACCGGTTTTTTAAAGTCTAATAGATGAAATTCCAGTAGTGCCCTTTATCTCCGTACAAAATTTCAGGGTGATATCGCTAATAGTTTCAGAGATATAGAATGCCGGTGAAATATTTCGCACAGCGGCCTTCTTGAGGTTATGTAAACAATTGAATGAAGTTAGATGTCTGTACATTACAATGTGTATAAACATATACTGTACCAAGTTGCATTGAGTTTGGTTGGTTAAATCGTGAGAAACGTCTATTTAAAAGTCGCAACTTTGCTTGGCCGCCATGTTGGTTCTGTAGTTATCAGGTTTTCAAAAACACATTGGTGAACTTCTAGTAGTTCCCTTTATCACCGTGAGATATTCCAGGGTGATATCGGTAATAGTTTCGTAGATATCGAATGCTGGTAAAATATTTCGCACAGCCGCCATGTTGGATTGGTGGGATGTAACAAAATTTGAAGGGCACGGTCGGGGTGGTGTGGAATAGTGCTATGAACTTACCGAGTTTCATTGCAATCGTTCCAGCGGTTTAGAAGTTATTAGGGGGGGGCACACACCATATCACACACACGCGCACACACAGACAGACACACCGACAAAAGGTGATCTCATACGCTTATTTTTTCATAAATGAAAATAGGCTAAAAAGTATGCAACTTCTTGTATCCTTGTTGCAGATCTGGTTCATGTAAGTCCAAATATCATGTTTCAAACGTCTTCGGTGTGTTTCTTTAAGGAGTGACTTTCCCACTATGGTATGTTGGTGCTCCCCAGGCACAAAAGACGTTATGAGCACGGCAGACCACAAGCATATGACAAAATGTTGGCTCCAGTGCGCCTAGTGTCCAGGCTCTGCGTTCAGTACTAAACGTACTGCAGCACCCCGTCAAATGGACAGTGATTGTGCGACTAAGCGCTGCAGTGCTAGTGTGATGTCGTGCTGCACTGCTCAGAAATAGGCAGAATAGGGCTGCGCTTCACCTGCTAGCACTGCTTCACCTTGCCCATTGCACGGCCCTGGTGCACACACACGGACAAAAGGTGATCTCATAAGCCTATTTTTTCATAAATGGAAATAGGCTTAATACGAGATTTTAAAATTTCGCACAGGCGCCATCTTGTGGTTATGAAAACAATTCACTTTGATTGCTGTCATTGATTAGTTGACATTGAGAATCGTCTAAATATTTCTAAATATGTGTAGACCATTGAGCTATGTACTATTAGATGACGATTATTGCGTACGGTAGGTTCATTTTTCAAACGTTGGCTACGATCGCATGATTAGGACACAAGAAATTAAAACGTAATTTTTAAATTTCACACAGGCACCATCTTGCGATTATGTAAACAATTGAGTTGAATAAGATATCAGTGCATTACAAGGTGTATAACATTTGCTATACCATTTGACGGCGCTCGAATGGTTTAATCGCGAAAAAAAAGATCTATTTTAATGTATCAACTTTGCTTGGCCCCCATGTTCGTTTGTTACTTAACAGGAATTTTGAGAGTCCCATCTAGTAGTTCATTTTATCACCGTACAAAATGTCAGGGTGATATCTGTAATAGTTTCGGAGATATGGAATGCCAGTGAAATATTTCGCACAGTCGCCATGTTGGATTGGTGAGCTGTAATAAAATTTGAAGATCACGGTCGGGGTCGGACAAAATAGTACTATGACTTTACCGAGTTTCATTGAAATCGCTCCAGCCGTTTATATTTTATTAGGGGACACACACACATACGCACACACACGGACTAAATGTGATGTCATAAGCCTATTTTTTCATAAATTAAAATAATAAAGAAAGCATTTCATTCGGTGGACGCGAATTTCGTGTTGACCGACTGAATAGCTTTCTTCATTAGAAATAACCATCACTGAAAAATGGCTTCTATCACTACTAAATGAAAATAGGATACCAAGTAAACGAAAAGCAAGAACGGGAGGTTTCATTTAGGAAAGAAATACTCTTATTGGTCACAAAGGAGTGAAAGTTTGGTGTGTAGGTTACACTTTGCCTTATATGGCAACACTGCGAGAAGGTGAGTTCGATTCCCATCTTAGCTATCTTAGAGTGTTTTTCTGGGGTTTCCCACTTCCACTCCAGGAAAATGCGTGGATAGTTCCTAAGTCAAGGCCATTGCCAACTCCAAAAATAACAAAGTTTATCAGACTTCAACTACATGGGACTGATGATCAATAGGCTATGTTCCAAACCCCTATATGAAGCAACAAGAAATCTTTCGAATCAATGGGATCCATCGTATTGATTTTAGGAAACATGTTTCTAACGTAGGCTACAATATGACCGCGATCGAAACGAGCCAGGTGCCTTGCCCTGTCTGATGGGGCACGCGCTCAGATTGAAATCATTATGTTGATTATTATTGATATTTCAAGAAGTAATTATACTATGTTTGAATAAATAATTGGCCTGGAATTACATATGGCCCAGCATCGTCAGTTCACGGTCACCTTCCATGCTTGTCCGGGAAGCGGGCAAATAGACACTTCCATAACGTTATTGACGAGATTCTTTTCTGAAATAACGGAATCAATTTCTCCGCTTAGAATAATGTTACTAATAGCGCATAGCTGGTAAAAATCGCATGGATACCGTTATTAGACTTATAACGTTGTTGGTGGGTTCGCATTTCAAAATAACTGAATTAATTTTTCTGCCCTGAATAACGTTATTGATAGCGTATGGCTGGTAAAATTCGCTCGTATACCGTTACTATACTTATAACGTTATTGGTGGGTTTGCATTTCTAAATAACGGAATTAATTTCTCCGCTTAGAATAATGTTACTGATAGCGCATAGCTGGTAAAAATCGCCTGTATACCGTTACTAGACTTATAACGTTATTGGTGGGTTTGCATTTCTAAATCACGGAATTATTTTTCTGCCATGAATAACGTTATTGACAGCGCAAAGCTCGTAAATATCGCTCGTATACCGTTACAAAGCTTATAACGTTATTGGTGGGTTCACATTTCTAAATAACGGAATTAATTTTTCTGCCCTGAATAACGTTATTGATAGCGTATAATAGGTTAAAATCTCTCGTATACCGTTACTGGGCTTATAACGTTATTAGTAGGTTTGCATTTTGAAATAACTGAATCGATCACTCTGCCTGAATAACGTTATTGATGGCGCGCAGCGGGTGAAAATCGCGGTCATACCGTTACTAGACTTATAACGTTAATAACGGGAGCGCATCTTAAAATAACGGAATCTTTTCCTCTGCTGGTTATAACGTTAATAGCACAAACCAGGGAAAATTATAACCCCTTATTTCGTTGCCGCACTAAAAACGTTATTCATATACCATTTGTTTTGGGTACGGAAGCAGTAACGTAACAAAAATTAATTCGTTATTTCTGACAATTCTGTTACGTTATGAAGCCTTGCTCAACGGTTTGCTGCTGTCTGTATCTGGGGCAATAGGTTCGCCCGCTAGCTAGGCTGTAACAGGGATGATAGACTCGCCCTTAGCTAGCTCGTGAACTGTCGCCTCAGTAGTTGAATGGACATGGTTGGAAGAAATTAAAACGTAAAACACTTATAGTGGGCAATGTATTGAAGATAGACATGTGGTCTCGCGTACTTTTTTGTAGAACTTCTCAAGCTGAACAATTCTTAAACTCATAGTATTTAGATATTTTTAACGGTTTGCCCAGCGTAAGCTTACAAAGCGCTCGGACGCCAGATTTTTTTTCGACTTTTCCACTGAAATCGTTACTGCTCGGCTTCCTTTGATCATAAATAACCTATTTTCTACAGAAATCATCCTCTAGATATTCTTTACAGAATGGTGAAAACCGCATCAAAATCCATCCAGTGGTTCTCGAGTTTACCCGTAACATCCAAGAATCGGGGACTTTGTTTTATA
Source organism: Meconema thalassinum (assembly GCA_946902985.2). NCBI lineage: Eukaryota > Metazoa > Arthropoda > Insecta > Orthoptera > Tettigoniidae > Meconema > Meconema thalassinum. The sequence goes on from OX336388.2 coordinate 2,125,918,394, forward strand.
CTAAGTAGAGATTTATCATAACTAATATTGTACACTGTATGTTTGCTTTTTATTTCGACTTTAGTTAGTTAGGGCCAGTTATTGTTGTTTTAAGGGGCGGAATTACGAGTCCATTGATGATGATGAAGATGCTGATGATGATAATGATGACGATGATGGTGAATGTTTATGGGTCTTGACCTCCAGGGTATTTCTCCCCCATAAGCATGTGTGTGTAATTATCTAGTGACAAGCTAGATTGTAGCTTGTGGCTATTAACCAGTCGCTGGGCCTCCTTTTTATGATGATTTCGAATCTCTGGACGTGCTTGACACGGTGGGTGAGTGGTTAACGTGTCGGACTACCAACCCCAAGCTTGCAGGTTCGCTCATGGCCGTGCTAAGTGATTTTTGAAAGGCGACAAAAATCATGTCATACGTTGTTGGCATGTTAAAGAACCCATTTGAATTCAGTAGGCAGTGTTCAAAATGGCTAAATTAATCTCGGGTATTTCCGCCAACACAAAGTTCCTCCATTCTCTACTAGAAAGCGCTATAGTGTCAAGGAGCTTAGATATCTAACCCCCTTGACTTTCATAGCGTTCCAAGGAACGACGAAATTCGACATGCAAGCTGCCCTCTGGGTCTCAAATAACAAAGCTTTCACCCGACATCCGAGGCCATCGAATATTGTTAATATTATTATTATCATTATTATTATTATTATTATTATTCCTTCGTTACGGCCAACTAAGGACCACGTCATGTCAACTGTTTTTTCTGCATTTTAATGTTGGCCCAGTACTCCTTCATTCGCAATCGATGTTGCACCTTTCTCTCCGTCGTCCACACCTTCCCGGTTTTTAGCTTCGGCTTAAGTTGAAAACTCCGATGTTTCTGAAGTTTTTCCCTAAGTAGGCCACGCTCCTGGATATCTTCACGTGTTATCCCAGATCTTTCTCTACTTCACTGAACCAGGCCCCCTTTGTCTTTTTCTCACGGAGAAAAGCAAAAATTATGTTGGATAGCCGTTGGATAATTATTATTATTATTATTATTATTATTATTATTATTATTATTATTATTATTATTATTATTATTATTATTATTATTATTATCACTGGACGTAGTCATTTTTAAAATTCACATGCATTAGCCAGGAATCTAATCCTTGGTGAGAAGTGAGCAGTCTGCTATAAAACACGAATTATTTAAAGTTATTTTTATTTCGTGGCAAGGTAGTACTGTTACAAGACTACTGTGGAGTTTGCGCGAGGGACACCCCATGTAAATAAAAAGCAGCATGATAGTATTAGTCGTAGTAGTGGAAGAGAGAGTGAGTAGAATTAGGCCTATGTTATTGTAAAAAGAATAAAAGAGATTTAGTATCAAACATACCGGGAGCAACTTATTTGTAATTCGACCACTGCTTGCACTAGAGACCGTACCTTACCCATGTCCCGGCTTCCTACTTTCCTTATTTCCTGCCTGAATTATAGATGCACACATGGGCTCGATCCTTCGAGCTTCCAAAGTAAAATGATTTAACGAGATTAGCACGTTACATTGGTGTTATTTAGAAGAAGTTAATTGATTTTAAAAAATGTAAAATTATGAAATTATGAAATCCCTTGTTCTTATTGACGAAGTTTAAATATTCAGTAAGTTGAAACCTGGAGTCAATAAATAGTTGTACTTTAATCACAGTACCGGTTTTGGTCACATTGTGACCTTAAGCGTTATATAAAATGCGAAAAGAAGCAAGACTTACATACAAAAATTTCCTTATCAAAAGTTATTATCAAATTTTTAACGAATTTTTCAGCCGTTAGACTATTAGTATTTTAAGTAACTTAATTAAGTTCCGAAAGTACAGAACTGTATTTCTAATTTACCGATGAATTGGATCAATTTATAAGCCTTTCCATAGGCTACTCGTGTCTCTGTGTGTATCGTAGCCAATTTGTGCCCGACCTGTCTTTCTCCCCAACGCAACAACCAGCCCCCACGAGTGCTCGATAGCACGCCGGCACGCATGCGACTAGCACGCGTATGCATGTTCTTTCTATTGTGCGTACAGGGTGCCTAAAAGATACTATATAAACTCATTCATTTTCATTTTTGTGTGATCAGTCCATGGAACAAATGTAATTCAGGTTTCCTACCGTCAATTGAATAATGTAAATAGAACGGATTAGTCACGAGATAGATAGGCTATTATTATCATTATAAATCATATATATTATTTCAGTAGTATAGATCCCTCCTGCGGCACTCACAAGCGACCGATCGTGAAATTAAGCATTCAAATGAAAGAGAATAGACATTAGCAGTGACGAATTGCACTCTAATTCCATAAATATCAATAATTTCCTCTAAAAAAATACTTTTAAAAAATGTACGAAGTGTGCGATTTGCAGATACTGTTGATGTATGAAAATACGCTCCATAATTTCTGTCCACTTCACATTTTGGTCGCTGTGACGCCCGTTTCATGTCATTTTAACATTATGAGGTCTTTCCTTTGTCATTTTGCATGGATTTCAGAAACAGTAAATCAAAAGAATGAGTACTCAAATCGTATAGTTTCATAAATATCGAATAACCGATGAGTGTCACAGCACACAAATGACATTATCAGTGACAAATTGCATTCTAATGTCTTAAATATCAATTTTTGTAAGAAGTGTTCGATTTACAAAACCTATTGGGGAAAGTGTGGTTTATGAACATGCGATATTTCTCGCACGGGTCTGCTAGTTAAATATATATCTGCAAATAGATAAAAATGCCAAGGCAAGGCCTACCATAAATTCTTACAAACTGCTTAAGAAGACGTTGAAATATTAATCATTCAGATAATTACTGGTACTTTTTTGTATATATTATTATGTGCCAATTTACACACGCTGCCTGACATAAATCATGTTATGCTTTGATCTGCACAAATATTTCACTGATTTTGGTCAAGAAAACTCCATTAAAACCTACTTGTACTTTACTTTTAACTATGCAAACTGCAGCATTCATCATTTGGGGGGGGGGGGACACTACGTACAGGGGTTTTTAATCATGCGTCTGTAAAGCTAGAAAGATACAGTATATCACTCACGAACTTTATATAAAAATTAAAAATGCAATAGTACGGTACTCACCATGTGTAAGAATGTTGATGGTTTCGTTGTGGAGATAGAAGAGGCTGTGGATACTTCCCCAGAAGGTCAGGAGAGGCCTGTAGCCGGTGAAGATGTATGGGTTGAACTGCAAATGCGGCGGCATGTCATGGAAACGTAGGAGGTTCTTGCATCTTGATGTGTTCTCATTGTCAGTTTCGTTGGTGAGACCAAGACCATTATTTTCCTCCCGTGACTCCTTCTTTGATGTTTCTTCCGACTGTCCACTGGCGTTTTTGGGACAGAAGTGATCACTTTTTTTATGCATTTCGGTTTCGAGGAATTGCACTTCATCTGATAAAAGTTGAGGAGCAGTGGAATCATCCTTGGACATGACGAAATAAATTCACCCACAAAAAATAGCAGATATAATCTACCCCCCAAAAATAGCCTATCGCCGGCTCGATGGTGTCTAGAAGCGTGTGGGTGTCACCTGATGAAATTGTGTCCGGACATCGTGTCTGGACATCTGACTGCTATGGATGCAGGAGAGTCACACTTAGATGTCCGGGAAGGTTCAGGTATCTTCTCAAACCATGAAGAGACTGTTGCAGGTGGAAGCCATACTGCTCTAGTGCCCACAATGCACCCCAACAACGCGGTCACAGCAGCATTCGCGTATTATAGTGGCCAAAAAAATCGTTGCTGTGGAAACCGGTATTGATTGTCTGATTAGACCGACGCATGAGGCTCACATTTCCAGACCGGATAACGAGAAGTGAATGGGTAAGACTTTTAAAATGCAGCACTACTGTGTGATCAGGAACATTAACTCTATGGAATGCTCTCTAATAAATGGTTAAATAAAATTTCTCTGAAATTACTTCCTTGCGATCGAGTTATGTGGAACAGAGAGGTTCGGCGCAGGCGCAGATGACATGTCTTCAGAACTTCTCGTGTTTCTCTGCTAAGATGGATTCCCTTAACTACTCGGGACAACAGGCAAAATTTGTAAGTTGATATAGCCTATATTGTCGTGTGTTGGCAATGACAGAGCGTGTAAATAACGTTAAATTCATCGATGTGATTAACTGCTGTAAGTAAATGGCATGTGTATAAGTTATAGGCCTATATGATGTACATGCTCATCTGTTGAAATCCTTCGTACCTCCAGCTGAATAGCGAATAGGTACGGTACATTGACCTGTTTTATTTTAATTTGCGCAAAAATAGCGAATAAGTGTAAGAGGGTTGTAAGTCCTGTTAATATACAGTTGTTCTCACAAAATAATTTACCTTATAACTATGGAACGAATGTTGTTATTGATTGCGTGTACCGTACTAGCTGACTTTTGTGGTTATGTCGTTGAATCCTGTGCGGTATGGATTACTATCACGGTTTATTCATACTGGGCCAGTGTTAAGCCTTTTATGTAGTTTTTACCTGTCATCGTAGGGTGCTATATTCAAACACTCGAATAACACAAACATGTTAAGCTGAGTCATCAATTATGCATTTGGGACGTGGTGGCGCAGCGGTCAAGCTGTTGGCCTCTCACCAATGTGGACTAGGTTCGATTCCCGGTCAAGACATGTGAGATTTTTCGAAGTGAAATGTCATGTCCTTTGGTTCGTATTCCACGTTAAAAAGAGGTCCCGTGGCTCATAATCACAATATTCACGGTCACGTAAAACTACAATCTTCCTTCCTTTGAATACTCATTGCGAATCTGACGATAGTAGGTCTAATCGTGAATGTGTTCAAAGAATTTATTGTGCAGCCTACCAGGTGCCACTAAGCCCCGAAAACTTATTTTATGAAGGTTTAATTGATACCATAATGATTCACGAAAGCAAATAAAATCACAAATGCAAAGTCCGTGTTAAGAAAATCTGAACTTTGTAAACCACATGTACCGGTATGTAACTCTGAGATAGATTTTTTACAAAACAAAGGTTTGGCGCTTTTCAGTCGGTCAACACGAATGTACCCAATAAGAGCTGGGTTATGCCCTAATCCTGAAATAAATTACATGAGATTAATAAATACACTAGGATGACCCGTTTCGATCGTCAAGCGATCATCATCAGATCCATCACACTTAGGCTATAACATCTATGGCTTCAAACTCCACAATAGATTTTTTATTAACAAAGCATGTGGTAACTTTCTGGCCTGCTGAACCCAGCGCAGTCAATTGGCAAGAGTCGTGTCAGTAGACCTACAGGTACCGGTACGTTAAAGATCCCCTTCAGGGCGCAATCTCGGCATCCCGGTGTCTCTAGAAGCCGCATTAGTTAATAGGGATGTTCAATAAAAGTAAAAAAATATTCCGGAAGCCGAAACATGGTACCCATTGCAATAGTTAGCTTTCTAATGAAATCTACCTAATTAAAGTCAACTTAATACATAAATTCTCGTACTGAATTAGCCTATGTATGGACTATAGAGATTATATTGAAGAACAGCTCACGCTATATATTCTGTAATCTAATAATTGTGTGTGGCCTCCGCGGAGGCCTGGTGCAGATTTTTCGAATTGACGCCTATGAACAACCTGTGAGTCATATTAATCGTCACAGATACCCAATCCCTGAGCCAAGGGAGTTAACCATTGGAGAATAAAATCTCCATAGCCCGTCCGTGTCACCCTCCCGACCAAAACCTAGCATACTAACCACTCAGCCATGGAGTAGCACAGGCTTAGAATAAAAAGAATTGCTGTACATTGCCTACTTACCGAGATGAAACATCACAAGAATTCGTTTTCGATTTGAATATCTTCGTGGGGTGGTTACTGTTCAAAGGTTGTTGTTGTAGTTAATAATAATTCATTTTAAGGGGCTTGAGACATCTTGGTTTTTAGCCTCGTGTACGCAGGTGTGTGTTAAGCTTGCCTGATAACCTATGTTGATGTGATGACTAGTAGTGTGTATAACTGTATTAGGAACAGGGAGGAGGTAGGTATCCCGGGACTTGAGTAATGTACTCTCCCGGCATTTGCCTGAATGGAGTGTGGAAAACCCGGGGAAACCCACACTCAGGATATCCGCTGTCAGCGCCGGGATTCGAACCTGTGACTTACGGATTTGCTCCAACAGCCCACGCGGCCGTGGTGCACGGTTACGCCGCGGGGTCGTTGTGAAGGATCGAGCATCGAGCCCATTCTTTGAATACCGTATCTTAACTTTATGTTGCATTTGTAGTGGCATTTTAAAGCAGTGATACAATTATATGATGAATCATTATGAAAATCCTTAGGCGAGTTTTTGTTGTAATCTTTAATAAAATCACGGTTGGTACTTAGCTTATTAGGACTTTAAATTATTTGAGCAGAAAAGTTAGTTATTCGCATCAGTTATTTCATGAAGCTTCTCTCACGCCTACCAATTTCTGGGCCAATTATGATACATGGATAAAAATTAATACTTTCTAATCTTTATTGAAAAATATTAAAAAATAATAAGGGATACGGTATTATTAAATTGAATAAGTTAATTTACATTCACTTACCAGGAATGTGACTACATATCAGCCATTGATTCCAGAGCAAGCCGATAGTTCTTACCAGGACCATCTTAAAAGTATGCCTAAGTAATGATTAGCTCTTACCCCTCATTTTCAGGTGAAATCTTCGAATCCCCCTCGATTGCACGTTGGTGTTGGGTCGCTATAAAAAAAACTCGAAACATTATCCACCTTAATCTGGTCAATTAGTCATCACATCTCAGAAGTTCGTGAACTTAATAGGCCTATATATCAAAATAAGCAAGCATGTACGGTACTCACTAAACTGATTTTAAAACGGGACATATTTGCATTATTAAATAAAATGTCTCATTCATGGCCGTGATTATATAAAAGCTACTGAGGTATGAGTGGTGCTGAGTAATGGCATTTGGCACACAGCTAGTGCCTGTCACTCCTGAGGCCCGGGGTCGGTTCTCGGCTCTACCAAGAGGGCTGGAACGGGATTCATTCAGCCTTGTGAGACAGAACTGAGAAGAGGTAGGTTCGATTCCCATCTCAGTCATCCTAGAAGTGGTTTCCCACTTCCACACCCGGCAAATGTCGGGATTAAGTCCACGCCCCCCCCCCCCCCTCATTACAATTGCACACAGCCATCAAAATGCTGTTCCCAAGGTTGCAAGATAGAATCCTAGCTCAGTCAGTTGGCATTTGAGGGTGAGCAAATGCGAGGGACCTGTGTCAGTAGATTTACTGCCTCTTCGGGGCAAAATTCCGGCACCCCGGTGTCTCTAAAAGCCTCAGTAGTTAAAAGGGTCGTAAAACCAATAACATTATTATCACCAATGGTACGGATCGGTCGATATAAGACCACCTGAATCAGACAACTCAAGGAAATGGCTTGAGCTAAAATTATGTTGAGCGTTACAAAGGGGGTTTCGGTACAGTAAGGTTAAAAAGTTTAAAGAGCAGAACAAGTTGCTTAGTTGCATTAAATTTATTAAAAAATGAGATCATGCATAATTATGAATCCAACATGAGGGCCAAGCCCAATAAACATCTTGTAATAAAGTTTAACATATGAAACTGAATTCAGTATTTGAACAACAATTTAACATACATTTGTAACAAGGAGGAACAAAGTTCCAAACAACATTAACGAACACAGCATCAACTGGTAAGTTACCTGCAATCCATTCGATACGTGAACAGCAATAGAAACCACGTGAGCACATGTCAAATTAGTTACGTTAAACAACAGCTGACATTTTAATTTATTTTTTTCTCTCAAAAAATTACGACAAGCTAAAATGAATAAATTACCAGCTTTAGTAGCCTTCGCAAATGCGAACAACAATCAAAATAACACAGGTTATCACACAAAATTTCACATTCACCCAAGTAGATGACTTCGTAGGGGTAGATGACCTCACTCTTCCTTCCCTTGAAACAACAATTGAAGGGTTCCTTCCAGAAACCGACGAGTTCAAAAATTAAATGTTCAGAAACAGAAAAAAATATTTTGGCTTCATTTGTGCCAAATGAAAGAAAAATGGCTTCTAGACCTACTCTTGTCTCACTAACAGCTTTACATTGCACATAAAGGAAATATATTTTTATGCGGATAGTTGAGAAAACCTCAAAAAACCTTTGGACTACTGTCGACCAAAATAGTATGTGCACTCGAGTTTGAAGGTTGTTTGTGAAATAACCAATAGATAAGGATTACAACGCGACCAAGAACTACATTTTCCAACCACCCCGAGCCGAGAAAAAATTACCTTACAAAAATGATAACAACTTTGTTTCTTGGACACACAATTTTGAAATTAATAGACCAGTTATATAACATTCCAATGTATATTATGTAAAAATTTGGATTCGATCTGATGACGGGTTTTTGAGATAATAATTCTTAAATGTGACGCATGGTTGAAACACACTTAAAAACGGGCACTTTTTGGGTTCCAACTGCGATAACAAATATCAAAATATAAATTACAAACCTACATGAACTAACGTACAATAGAACGACGAAAATGATGATGTTATTGGATTTTATGTAGGTCTATTGGTTACTTCACAAACAACCTTCAAACTCGAGTGCACATAATATTTTGGTCGACAGTAGTCTGGTTTTGTCAAAATCTTAGTTGAATACAAAAATGAAAAATATTTTAATTCTCAAATACAATTATTTATTATGTAAATCATAACAAAGTACAACTCATTATTGAATGCCAAACAACCCAGGTAATTAATTATCTTGGAAAAACATTGGACTTGTATGATTTTTGTTGAATCCCCAATATTTCACACCCGTTTATAACCCGTCCTGTCTGCTTTTTGGAGACAATAATATCTATACGTAGAGCTGGCCTTGAAGAGGAAGAAGATGTGTTTATCTCAAAGAGTCAATGTTTGGAATTGTCTGGTTTTTAGAATGAACCCTTCAGTTTCTAACTACATGCCTTCGATGTCACAAAGCCCTTACATCATAGGACCAGTGTGCTGACTCAGTGAGAAAATCAATGGCAAACTGCTTCGCTCTCACCTTGCCTATAGCGTTGTCGTGAGTTTGCACGGCGGTGCTTTTTTAAGCTCCAACCTCCGGACAGACTACCTGACAGACAGATTGAATTAAGAATTTGTAATTCATCACAAAACTTAATTCTAATGATTATTCTGTAAAGGACATACACATTTTCCTATTCATTGTAATCCCTCCCTATATTATTCTGCTAAAGTCCCATTCCAGTTTTGTACCGAAAATAAGGTCCCATTAACACCAACCTACATATATGGGGTAGGCCTACCTGCAGGTTCAGCTAAACCCAATGCGTAAGCGAAACGCACTCACTTACTCTTTAAATGCCTCACAATTAAATAAATACCTTAAAACCTGTATATTTACAATGAAAGAATGCAACACGGTAACCATGGTAACAGAATCTCACTGGTCCATCTATTTCTGTAAGACGCAATGCAATTATTATTACATTACTGTGAAAGTTTCCAGATGGTTATAAGGTTATCACTGAACCAAATTAAGCTGAAAAATTCATCAATACATACAGTATAATGCGCTTAAAGGGGTCAAGGGGCACTCTAGAATTTTTTTACGCAATTTTCACGTGTGAGTGTGGTACTAAAGGTATTTTTCACCCGACTATAAAGGGTCTCCGAAAACCACATTTAAAGGCCCTTAAATTAACAGTGTCTGTGATATTCCCAGAAAACTAACTTCGCTCTGATATACCTATGAAGGAATGACAAACCCCTAATCACTGCACCAGTAGCTGAATTGATAAAGTCTGATTATTCATACCAGGATAAATCAGTCATAGCATTCATGATTGAGATTTTGCTAAGTGTACTCTTTACAACTAGAATATCCGCGGGCGAAGCCGCGACGGGTAATGCTAGTCGTTATTAATGGATTACAGGCTGTAGTGTACAGTGGCGCCGACGGGAAAATGCAATTTAAGGGAGGGAGAGGGGACATTTATATTTATAATGGTTATTTTATGGGGAGAAATATCGAGGTCTTCTTCCACTCGAGGTGCTTGTGTATAAGAATCGTGTATCATTATTTTTCCAGCTAATTGTGGTACATATTAGGGCTGTTGATATTCAAAGCATCGGTGTTTTTAAGCTTTGAACAGGTGTTCGACACATGTTGCATATTTTGAGCTTTTATGCGTTATTTCGGACAATTCAACCATATGTTCAGTCTCAATTATAAACTTCCTCCACAAAACATTACTAACTTGGCAGAATGGAAATAAATTGGAAAAAATATAGCACGGAAATTGTGGCGTTAGCAGTAAAGTGACAGTTTAAATTCAATAGAAATCTATGAGATGTTAGTTAGTTAGTTATTATTTTAAGGGGCGGAACTACGAGGTCATCTACCCCTTGAGATGTTATTACGCATTAATCATCAGCAATCTTGCTAACAAAATAAAGTAGGCCGTAGAAACGTACACAATCGAAGCCTTAATTTCCATGTTAAAAGAGCAACTTGAGGAGTGAGCCGCGGTGAAGCAAATGGCGTGGCGCGCTCACCAGTGAAGTAGGAAATTCACATTCGAATTCCGACTGCGATTTCAAGTCTTGCTCAACAGACATGACTTAACCTACCATCTTGGTTCTTTTCTGCATTCCGTTCTGTTGATTATTGGCAGCGCTAACTTCATTTTTCTTTATCTTCCCTGATGTTTCCTTCATCATCAATTACGAGTATTTGATTAGTACGAGAGACATGACTTGGAGTCACTGATCGTAAAATAGACTATATGGCCCGTGCACAGGGTCTGAACCAAGGAGGGGCGTCTCATTAGTCCATAGATTTTTCCTCGACGCTCAGTTCAGTTTGGCAATGTATTAAAAAGGAAGCGGCTATGGTCTATTAGAAAAGCAAATGAGGAGATAGAATCCTCGGGATGGCAGATTGTGGGAACGAACCCAGCTACCACACAAACTCTGGCCTCCACTGCAAGCGATTCATCGCAATGAGCCTGCCTGGTCGGTGCAATTACTGATAAAAAAAAGAACATGTTTCCACATTCTACAGTAAGTGTTACTCAAACACTTCAAAACACTGGTTCAGAATAATACATCAAAATATGAAAGCATGCGTGTAGGTATTACTGGAACAAGAGGAACGTCACCCAAAGAAAGGCCAACGGTTGGTTTAACAACCGTCTTGCGTTTACGAAAGAATCAAAATGGTGGGCGAATATACCCTGTCTTTATAGAGCCTTCGCTACAAGGGGAGTTAATCCCTAACGTCATTTATATCCTTTAAAAAAGCTAAGTCGTCTACGAGAACCAAGTATTCTCATGACTAAGGTTCGGATGTTAAGGAAAAGTCATATTTTTTCCCGAGCTCATTTTACCCGAAATCTGAAAAATGCGTTTGAATGACGGGTCCCTGACCACGTTTAAAGCAATTTGATGTTGCCTATAAATGCATATTTCGGCCATTTTTATTGTTTTGGTCATATTTGGTCATATTTTAGTGATATAAGGTCATATTTGGTTATAATTTCAGCATTTTTGTTTAAATTGAGGCGTCGTTAACAAGGTACGTGTTATCTGCGTCGAGTTTCAAACACAGGATTTCCGAATAATGTAGTGGATATATTTGTCTTTCTTTTCCCGGAACAGGCAGATAGCAGGTTTAGACCTGATTCCAAGAAGGCGCTTCTCTACGGACGTCATTTAGCATTTACTGTATGTTAATGATAACCTATCCTAAAAATTCATGTCATATTTCATAATTTTTTAGGTCATATTTTATAGTTTTTAGGTCAGGTATTTAGCTTGTTTTTAGGGCATATTTGCTTGCATATTTTGTACTTCTCTAGGTCTTAAACTTCCGAACCTTACTCATGACCTATAATAACTATTAGATAGAAGGTTCCGAATGTTGAGAAGTCACCGCTAGGCGTTCTCCATCTAACGTCAATGTGAAACTTTGCATACGGTACTTATTTACCAGCTCACCTGGAAAACATCTGTGATGATATTTCCTGCCTAAATTCATTTGCGCCATCCCTGTCGAGGACGAAATTATGTGTGAATATGGACGCGAGACTTGTGGCAGTACAAGTACCAATGACACTGTACCGTACTTTCCCTGTTGGTTCCCATGTTGGTCAGACACTAACAAAACAGTTTCGCCGATATTCACATCAGAGGGTCACTACAGCCGAAGATAACGATATCAAAGAGTACGCAAGTAATAACCACATAATAAGTACTAGGAACACAAACGCAGCATTTCTAGAAGAACAATAAACTAACAGAATGCAATAGAAATTCGACACGTTATAAAAGTTAATAAACTTTTTATATTGTTAATGTTGTTGTACACAAGTGTTATATATCCGTCAAACCTAAATAAGATCTAAGTGAACTAGATCTGATGATGTTAGCCTGACGAACGAAATATGTTATCCAATTAACATCTCCGCCCCTTCATGTTACTCTAGAAGTGTAATTGTATAAAATTATTTTCAGTAGCAGGGTGATTTGATAAGAGATATTCCCCGCCAACGTGTTGACCGACTGGAAACCAATCCTGTTGATACATTGTGGGTGCTGTCTGCAAACATAACTTGGGAACACTCCCCTCCCCCTGTACTTATTGACTTTAAAATGTACGACGTTGGAAATGTCTGTAGTTACCATAACTCGATATCCGGTTCCATGGCTAAGTGGTTAGTAAATAAGACTTTGGCCTGAAGTGTCCCGGGTTAGATTTCCGGTCGGGCCATTTGAACTTAAATCTCCGAGGGTTAACTCAAGTTAATTCCAGGGGCAGATGGCCTCGTAGTTCCGCCCCTTAAAACAACAATAACTAACTAACTTAATTGCCCTCACTCGGGGACTAGTTGCGTGTGTAGCGTACTCATCTTCATTCCAGGCCGGTTATGAGCGTCAACAAGAAAGACCTGCACCAGGCCTCCAACAAGGCCACACGACAATAGAAGAGAAACGTTGAAGCTGGGCTGGAGGCATGTCTTTTTCGCACTCGAGTCTAGTTAGCCATTGGAGGTTTTATTTATTTAGCGTATGGCGTTTAGTGCCGGGAGTATCCGAGACATGTTCGGCTCGCCAGAGGCTGTAGCTGCTCCAATGTGGACACCCTTATTAGGGTGAGCTACAAGTTCCGTTCAATTTCAAGTACTGTAGTTCCAACTTTCACTACCAAATGTCACTGACACCTAGTGGTGAACGTTGGAACTCTGATATAGCATTTCAACGAAATCTAACCTGAAAATCTAGCTTCACACAAGTTTAATTAGTGGAAGGTTCTTTTGCATGCCATAAATCTATGACATGGGACCGCCGGCCTTACTTCCCTTCCGAAGGAAGGCATATTGAAGGATTTTAACGCTCTTAAAAATTCCTTCGATATCAGCCGGGTTTGAACCCGCGATCTTGGGCATAGACGCTCAGCATGCTACCGACTACGCCACCGAAGCCGCTTGGCAATTCCGTGAGACATTTTTACCACTCTGCCGCGATTGCTTCCTAGTTGCTAATATTGTAATGTTAGATGGCAGCATGTGCTATCGATAATTGCACAGAGGACCAGTGGCTAATGAGCAAGATGGCCGTCACGAACAAGTACAAGGGTGCTCCTCCATCTTGGGTTTTCACGGTTGTCAATAGACATGAATCCCCATAATACCAGATATTATTATTATTATTATTGTTTGCTTATTTTATGATTCACCCATATGAGAAAAGCCTCCTTGTTAGTTGTATGACCACTACTGAACCAATCATTAAGGGGAGAAGCATGACTTGGAACAATAGTTTTAAAAGATACAATTTTGAAACTTTTCATCACTAATTGCTGTTGGTTTCATTGATATTCACTCACAAATAAGACCGTTGCTGGTTTTAAATAATTTAAATTAACCTGATGCACCTTTACTTAGAGATACGACAACTTAATTGTTATAAAAGAAAAGCTGTTGCATTACACAGCCAGTGAAATTCTTTTCTGTGGAACAAACTTTTAAGCTTTTAAATATAGGTCTACTAATATTTTTCATTTCTTTCTCAAAAATATCTCTTAATTTACTGACATGGTGATAATTACCATGATATATAAAATACCAAAAGATGTACCATAAAATACTGCACTGCGTGTTTTTAAACATACTACCAATGTTGAATGATGCAGGCTTAATAGTTACAGGGATGCATTGATTGTGCAGAAATACCATTTGCAAGACAACTGCTATGTAGTTTCTGTTAAGTCTCAAAACAAGATATTTTCACCTACTATCCATCGGGGAGCGTAGTGGCGCAGCGGTCAAGCTATTTGTCTCTCACCAAGGTGGACCGGTTCCGATTCCCGGTCAATGCATGTGATATTTTCAAAGAAAATGCCATGTCCTGTGGTTCGGATTCCACGTAAAAAGGAGGTCCCGTCACTCATGATCGCACGATTAACGGTCACGTAAAACTACAAGCTTCCTTTCTTTCCTTCCTACTAACCATCCGTGTGAACCCTTGGAAACAACTACTACTATGTCAATCGATTAAGCATGTTATATTTTTTCCCCCTTGTCTGTTTATTGTAGAGGGCATATTTCATCAAATCATCCACCGCTATCTTTGGAATCTCAATATATTAACTGCAAATACCTCTCTAATACATGAATTCTGCCAAATTGTCATTATTAAAGACCAGCCGGACATCATAAGCACCATTTTTCAGCTTATCTGATGAAATGAATGTTGTTTTGTGCCCACTAAAATTAGAATGGTCAAGGCACTAGTCTTTCCCGTAGCTACATATGGTTGCGAAAGCTGGACCTTAAGGAAACGAGATAGGAAGTATATTGATGCTTTTGAGCTCTGGTGTTGGAGAAGGATACTGCGTATTCCTTGGACAGCCAAGAAGACAAATGTATGGGTGATTCAAAAAATCAAACCAGATCTGTCTCTCGAAGCATTGATAACACGATTACAGCTGTCATATTTTGGACACATTATGAGGCGTTCTGATTCTTTGGAAAAGATAATTTCTGCTTGGAAAGGTGGAAGGGTCTCGGAGACGAGCGCGGCCAGTATTGAGATGGATCAACTCCATCAAATCCAACATGAATATGTCAGTGAAGGATCTGAAGTATAATATATGGCTGAAGACCGAATCATATTCATTCATTCATTCATTTATTTGCAATGGGGGGTGTGTCCCCCGGTGGCAAATTGGATATACATAACAAATACATAATTATACATAACAATACATAATTATACATAACAATTCAATAACAATTAAACAACAATTAAACTGGAGTATTTACACAAATAGTCAGTCTTTTCTTAAACACACCTATATGTTTGGGAAAAGGCTCTAAGACTGCGGCAGGTAGAGAGTTCCAGTTATCAATGGCACGGTTTACAAAAGAATATTTACCATAATTTGTTCGCTGTGGTCGGCCCTTAACTTTGAAAGGATGATCGCTCCTACCCATGTAAGTGGGCTTTCCCAATCGTTTGCTAAGCTCACCCCATGCTGGTTGATTTGTATACGTGTTGTACATAGCGCAGAGTCTAGATTTCATCCTCCTAGCCTCCAGTGATTCCCACCCAAGTTTCTTTAACATACGGCTCACACTGCTCCTGGGATTAAAGTCACTGAGCACAAATCTAGCGGCCTTTCTTTGTACCATTTCCAACTCATTGATGAGCCCTACTTGATATGGATCCCAAACCGCCGAGGCATATTCCAGAATAGGTCTTACAAGTGACAAATAGCCTAATTCTTTAGCAGAGGTACTACTTCCTTTTAATACCCTCATTACAAAGTGCAGGGATTTGTAAGCTTTTGAAACTACACATCCTACATGACTACTCCATTTCATATCATTCCTTACGTTAACGCCCAAATATTTGCAAGAATCTTCTTCTACAAGTATTTCCGAGCCAATGTTATATTGAAAATCCTGCCTTCGCACTTTCCCTATTTTTAAGAGACTACATTTTCTTGTGTTTATTTTCATTTTATTTACAATCGCCCACTTATAGACCAGGTTCAGGTCCTCTTGCAGCACTGCATTGTCTTGTGAGTCAAGTATCTTTCGATATATTACACAATCATCCGCAAACAATCGACAGTCACTGCGAATTCCATTTGGTAAGTCATTTATAAACGCCAAAAACAACAAAGTTCCGATTACGCTGCCCTGAGGGATACCCGATGTTACGGTAATTTCATCCGAGAATATGCCTTCGACTTTCACTTTCTGGGAACGACCCGTCAAAAATTCTTGGATCCATAAAATTACTCTTCTATCAATCTTCGTCGAAGCTAATTTATGGAGTAGCATGTCATGCGGCACGACATCAAATGCCTTCGCAAAATCTATAACCACGGCGTCGACTGAAACTCCATGGTCTAACGATTCGCTAATGTCTTGAAAAAGTGATAGCATCTGACTCTCGCATGAGTAACCTTTCCGAAATCCATGCTGCCTTTCATTAAACCATGATAATGTTTCCCACTGTTCCCTCAAGTAGTCGCAAATGAGATGCTCCATCTGCTTACAAACGATGGACGTAAGGCTAACCGGCCTGTAGTTGCCCAATTCAAGTCTGCTCCCTCCCTTAAATATTGGGACTACCGTAGCTCTTTTCCAGTCATCTGGGATTTGCGCATTGTTTATGGACACATTAAATATCACCTCCAAGTATCGTGCCACGGCCCTACCTCCTAATTTAAGTACTTCACTAACAATATTATCAGGACCCTTTGATACATTGAAACGCAGTTTTTGTATTAGCTTTACAATTGCTGACTGGTTTATTTGGAACAGAGGGGCCCCTGATTCGTCGTTAAGGTCCAACACACAGCTATTGGATTTATTGAACACACTACCGTAAAAGACATTTAATTCATTAGCAATGGCCTGTTTCTCAGTAATTAATTTACCGTCACCGGACATTATCATCGACAAATTATTTGAATTTCCCTTTCTTCTCCTAACATAACTGTAAAAATTTTTCCACCCACCCCCTCCCGAACCAAGTAAACCTTGCATATATGGAGACAGTCCATCCATGCAGTCGCTAGGAGTCGACGCCGACTTGATGGCACTTGATCATCATGATCATCAATCAGATCAGAACTTGGACACCAACTGAGCTAACGTGACTGGAAATTAAATAAGTTAATGATTTTCAGTAGATGATTTGGTGTGAAATAATTCCTTCAATTTAAGGTATTCGTGTATCATACACTACTAGGACAAAAATCTTACAGGAACTGTGTAATGCTCAACATCGTATGCGATGTTTTCTCCCCAGAAAGTTATGGAGAGCGCAGTATTGGGGCCCCTATGGCCCAAGAGATGGCTTGGCCATCTATAGGGGCCCACCCACCCTTCATGGGTGGGAATGAAATGATGTTATTATATTATGGGGCATCTAGTGACTACCAGCCAATGGTTACGGGTGTCTTGCGGTGTTAAAATTGTCTGTGAGAACTTCTAGTTTCTACGCGGACAATTAGTATAGAGTTAGACCATTGCCGCTGAAAGCTTCAGGTGTGTTATGAGCTAATTTAGGGAATAGCGACAGCTTAAGACTGTGTACGTTCCGACAAAGCAACATCCGTTTTGCTTTCTAATTTAAAAAATATTGTCTAAATTGACTGATTGAAAAGAAAATTTAAGGACATGATACACACCGATACGTATTGAGCTGTACATGGGAAAAGTGGCGCCATTACACTTTGAAGTTCCTTTTGAATTGGAGTGCAGCAATGCAATCTTGGCATCATAATAGTAAACTACCTAGTCTACTATTTTAAAGCTAAAGAAAATCATTTTCCGGGAAATTTTCACCAACATCCCCCATTAAGAACCAAGAACATTCTGGAGCCAACGAAGAAGGAAATATTTTTACTATTGTATATGATGATTATGTAGGTAAGAGAAGCAGGAATAAGGTTAAAATTATATACAGAAACCGGGTACACAAAAAAGTTAGTTTTTCTAAATTTATTGTTTACTTCAGCTGAGGCATGAATTCATGAATTGTGGGTTCGATCAAATCCTAACAAGTATGTAATCACCACACCGTCATGAATACGTTCAACCAAATAATAACCAGGAAACTTGGTTTTCTGTAATTCCTCCGCATAGAAGCCTACGTTGATGAGCTATACCTGAAGATCTAGAAATAAATAGGTGACATGGTTTTCTAGCTTTAATAGCCATGTACATAATGCCTATGGGGATATGTGGCCATACCATCAGCTCTGCTGTATTATCATCACGAGGAGACACAGCAATTTTGTTCAGTTTTACGATTGAGAATTTTATGTTGTGTGGAAGCGATATGTTAATTGGTATTCTCATGACTTCATTTTTCTTAAAACAATCTTGAACACCTACACATATCCTAACACCTCTGATAACCTCTTAAGTCCCCAGATAAAATTAGTGGCTGAAATTTTCTGCTTCCTATCTTTATTATTAAATAATAACACAAATAATGTATGTTTGGTCTGGCTGCGTGGCTCAGGGGTAACGTTCTCGCTTGCTGAGCCCAAGGTTGCAGGTTCGAAACCTGGCGCAGTCAGTTGGCATTTGAGGGTGCGCAAATGCGAGGGAGCCGTGTCGGTACATTTACTGGCACGTTAAAGATCCCCTTCGGGGCAAAATTCCGGCACCCCGGCGTCCTAAAAGCCAGTGTAGTTAAAAGGGACGTAAAACCAATAACATTATTATTATTTAATGTATGTTTGAAGACAAAGAACTTATTCTTAATAACGTAATAAAATTACAGGTCTTATTACTGAATGCGTTAATGCGCTAAATCGCACGTGATGGACTCGGAAGATGAGTGGTTTCGTACCTCACAAGTGGATGTCTTTGAAATGGTTTTCCATGGTTAATCATTTTAACTTCAGGCTAAACCGGAACGGTACTTTCTAATAGGTCACGGCTGCGTCCTTCCAACTTCTTACCAAGTATCAATCGTTTCATACTAAATAATACTTGTGATAAGCGTTGCGTCAAGGGCATCCGATTGTAATAAGCACCCTCTACATAGAAATCAAATCTTATGTCCAACCCCGAGCAAATAGGGTTGTTTAGGAGGTAGAAATATAGGTCAGAATTAATTTAATACCAACTGTTGCTGATAAAAATTATTAAGTGAAGATGCACATATGTGCACCCTGGGTCTCAAGAAGATAATACGTTTAATCTTATTCAGTCAACTGTATGTCTGAGGTTATAATACCCATAGAGGGTATAACAATGCGCACGCAATCCTCACCTTTAAATGTACGTAATACTTTTTATTTGATAAAGATCTGTGCATGCATTGTGTCGTACAGGCGCCGCATGTCAGCTTGTGGGATGGAGTTCCATGCCTGTTGCATTTGATTGGTCAATACAGGGAGGGTTAATGCCGGTTGTGGATGAAGCTGGAGTTGTCATCCAATGATGTCGCATACGTGCTCGATTGGGGACAGATCGGGAGATCGAGCAGGCCAAGGCAGCATGTCGACACTCTGTAGAGCACGTTGGGTTGCAACAGCGGCATAGGGGCGTGCGTTATCTTGTTGGAAAACACCTCCGGGAAAGCTGTTCGTGAATGGCAGCACAACAGGTCCAATCACCAGACGGACTTACACATCTGCAGTCAGGGTGCGTGGGATAACCACGAGAGTGCTCCTGCTGTCATAGGAAATTGCTCCCCAGACCAGAACGCCCGGTGTAGGTTTAGTGTTTACTGAGAGCGATCAAGGGAACTACTCGCGTGTGGCGGAGCTCTTTCCGGTCACGGAGAGAGTCCGTCATTTTGTGTCGGCTAAGGATAGGTCATACAAGATCCACCCACTCGTACCTAATGAGAAGGGAAGACCCCCCACTTTGTACCTGTGGAGCCGTTTCCACCGTGGCCCACATTTTAACAGTGTGTGTGGATCTCGCTGACTTACGAAGAAACCTTGGTTTGCAGATGACACTCAAACTTATATTAGCCGATGACGCGGTGGCTGCTAATCTCGTCCTCCACTTTATAAGTGTGAGTGGGTTAGGGACAGCAATCTAAATTTCCAGTGAACATGACTGACTCAACGACTTGTTCGTTTTTTAATTATATTTTTTTTTTTGTTCTTCCGTAAATTTTGTTTTATTTTTATAGTTTTTATTTTTATTTAATGTTTTGTTTTTGTTTTATTAATTTTTGGTCTTTTTAAATTTAGGTGTCCACCTCAAAGTTTTAAATTCAATTCCAAATTTGTATTCTCTAATCTATGTTAAGAGGGGCAGATGACCTCGTAGTTCCGCCCCTTAAAACAACAATAACTAACTAACTAGGTTTAGTGTGTCGACGCCGCAGAAAGGTGGAATACAGGCGCTCACCTGGCCACCTTCTAACCAACACTGGTAACAAGGCAGAATCGGCTTTCATCGGAAAACACAACGGACCTCCACTCCATCCTCCAATGAGCTCTCGCTTGTCACCACAGAAGTGCAGACTGCGGTGGTTTGGGGGAAGTGAAATGCACACCGCAGGGCGTCTGGCTCGGAGCTGTCCTTCAATTAACCGATTACGAACAGTTCGTTGCATCACTGTGGTGCCAACTGCCTCTCGAATTGCTGCTGCAGACGCCATCCGATGTGCCAAAGCCATACGCCAAATACGGCGGTCCTCCCTCTCGGTGGTGCCACGGGGACGTCCGGAGCCCGGTCTTCTTGCGACCTTACCTTCTCGTGACCACTGCTGCCAGCACGCATGCACAGTGGAGACATTCCTGCCAAGTCGTTCTGCAATAGCGCGGAAGGAAAATCCACCTTCACGTAGCCCTATTACACGGCCTCGTTGAAACGCAGTGAGCTGTTGATACTGGCCTCTTCGTCGTCGTAAAGGGATTCTTGACCCACTCACAGTCACTCCGTCCAATCTCACAGGTAACTAACGCTCTCGCACAATACAGCCCGTATTTAGAGCAAACCTGATGTGCGACGTCATGAGGCCACTACTAGCGCCACGCTATTGCGATGTGCGGGAAATTTGAATCAACGTCATCTTTCAGAAGTATAAAAACACGCCTACCAACGTTCGTTAATCTAGCACAACCCCTTCTTCGTGTTGAGATTTTTTTCCGACAGTGTAAATATGTAGGCGCCAACCATTTAACTATAAGAGTGGGAGAATATAGTATATTATGAGTTTTATATTTTAGAGCGGGAGGGGTGAGAATAAAATCGGCTGATGTTGGTATAATATGGCGTCTATGCCCGAGCTGTCAGCGTAAGCGGGAAGATTATACATAATTCTCACCGGCATACGATGCCTTCCCTGTAGTATAATATACTACGAACATATAAAACGTGTATTTTCCTGAATGTGAAGAAATATAGCGAAAATATCTTGTGCTGCTTAAAATGCAGTCAAACGTTTAAAAAGGGGAGCAGGATATCTTTTCACAGGTAAGAATTAAAATCTGCTCTAAAATACCCTGACTTGATTACATTTATTTCCCCAATATAGCTACACACACTACTACAGTCAGCACAGGAATGTAGGTAAACAGACAAGTTTGACACACACTCAAGTACACGGGGCTGATGACTAGGAAGTCCCTAGCCATCAATATTAATTAATTACTAATTATTGATGGGGAGGGGGATAACATTAGGATACAGTACGGTATTTGTAAGATTTCCTCCTCTAAGAGATAAACATTGGGAGTGGGGAAACATTGGTTTCTAAGATGCAATGTTGGATATCATAATTAAATGCATTCACTTATTTCAGCTTTGCCCCAGATCCTGCACTGCTCAAGATATGGACCATAAATATCAAGAGAGAGGGATTTATGCCATCCAAATATAGTTAACGTTGTTCAAAGCATTTTGAACCTAGTTGCTTTGATAAAGAGAGGTTTGGTCATCCATTTCTTGTGAATGGATCAGTTCCAACTATTTTTGAATTTCCGGAACACTTGAACAAAAAGTCTAGTCATCACAAGCTATCTCAAAGACAAAACACCCCGCGCACTTCATCTTCACTGCCAGGAGCTGCAAATAATGATTATTCAACTGAGGAGGCGCTTCCCAGTACTGAAAACATTCCCAGCTCTAACGTTAGTGGAAGAGAAAAAGAGATTCATTAAATTCATTGGTGGCTCATTTGCAGAAAGAGTTCATGATAAATTAAAATGCTGCAGCAATGTTAAGGTTAGTGAAAATGTTTTTATATTCACTACATGATTTTACAAAACTTGCTGGGTTATTTTATGTTAGGAACGTTTCTTCAATAGGCATGCATAACTTAATTATTTTGTTACATGCAATTTTTCTCCCTTCACAGGCTTCCTTCTAAGGTCCTGATAACGAACTGCTTCAGAAATGCTGGGAAACAAGAAGCAGCAATATTCTGAAGGGTTGCGATCCTTTGCCTTCACATTGCATTTTTCGAGTAAGGCTCACCACTATGTAAGAAAAGAGTTCAATGTATGCTTGACTCATCCACACACCCTTAGGAAATTGTACCAACATGTCGATGGCTCTACTCACTTTACAAAAGAATCCCTCTCACAGCTCTAAAGCTTAAAGTGGAAGAGGGTTATGCCATGGGTAAACGTGCCCTATGTAGCCTTTATCATCGATGAAATGTCCATCAGAAATAAAGTAGAATGGGATGGAAAGGCCACATGCAGTTACGTGAACTTGGGGACTGACATCGATGAGTATTCACTCCCAGAAGCAAAGAATGCTGTCTTCCTGGTAAATGCCATTTTTTAAAATTGAGAGTTTGTCAGGAGAAGATTGGGTAAATTTAGTAACCACAGCACTGACCATATAGCATGACACTGATATTCATGTTGTGAGTTTAACATTTAATGTGGCAGCCTGTAACTTATCAATGGTCAAGTTTCTGAGCCAGGACATTCACCATGCCAATCAGAAAACTTCATTTGAACATCCAGTAACAAAAGAGCCTCATCATTTGTTTTTCTAGATGTGTGTCATATGCTCAACTTGGTGAGAAATTCTTTGGCTATTTTATGCACAATTTTAACCCTGAAGGTTAAAATGTTAATCCTGAAAGTGGACAAACAACTAGAAGAAGGCTTAACGCCTGCTACTAAGATTAGTAACCGCCATATTAATTGGGAATCAGAAGAGATGAAAGTCAAACCAGGAGCCCAAACTTTTAGTAACTGCGTAGCTCAGGCACTCAGGTATTAAAAATTGCAGGGTAGGATGCATTTGAAGACTGTGAAGCTACAGCTGAATTTGTGGAGTTTTATAATAATATATTTGACATTCTTAACAATAGAAACCCTCTTACAAAAAGTATTTAACTGTACCCTCTCTTTTAAAACTGAGTGTTTCTTGACAGATTTCCTTAGCAGAACGGAATCACACATCATACGGATTTTAACATCACATTCATCAGCCTCGTCTATTCTGCACTCAAGAAAAAAGACTGGAGTTTGTGGATTTTGGATGTATTAGACGTGTCCTTGTTCTCTACAAGTCCTCAGTGACCATCCTAAACTGAAATGCTTATTTCGATACTAAATATTCGGTCAACAACACTTGAAACTATTGTTTTCTGCCAATGAAACATGAATGTGCTATGGAAGAGGAGAAATAAAACAGAAAGAAAGTAAGAAGTGTATTGAACAAGCACATATTGTTCAGTCACCAGTAATGAAGACATTCAGCAAATCAGCTTTATACATACCGTACCCATTTCTTTTTAAGATTTCACATTGATCTCCATCCTGGAGAAGAATGGTGTATATGTGCATATTTGTTTCTTGAATTGGCATTAACATTTATGTATGGTCTAGCCGCAGCTGTTTATATGGCATTCTGTTTTTCAAATCCCCTTGTTTGTCCCTTCAGAACTCAATAAACAGAATTCACGAGGTAAACACAATCAAAATATACGAATTACAAGAACGTTTACTAAAAGCTTCAGCGGCCCACAAAATAAACTCCCCTGGTAAAAGGCCGGAGGAAAAAGGTGAAATTCATTTTAGAATAAAAACTGCCTCTCAGGTAACGTCAACTGGCTGCACAGTGCAGCGGTAGCGTTCCCACGTGCTGTTCCCAAGGTTGCAGGATCGAATCCTGGCGCAGTCAGTTGGCATTTGAGGGTGTGCAAATGCGATGGAGCCGTGTCAGCAGATTTACTGACACGTTAGAGATCCCCTTCAGGGCAAAATTCTGGCGCAGTCAGTTGGCATTTGAGGGTGTGCAAATGCGATGGAGCCGTGTCAGCAGATTTACTGGCACGTTAGAGATCCCCTTCGGGGCAACATTCCGGCACCCCGGCGTCTCGAAAAGCCTCAGTAGTTAAAAGACACGTCAAACCAATAACATTAATTGTTAATTAGCGGGTAACGTCAAAATGAAGTGAGCAAATAACATTAAAAGGTGGAAATGGAACCTCAATTTACTAAGAACCCTAGTATTGAAGGGAAGTGTCAACCTGAAAAACATCAACAAGTTAAATTCATACGATTAATTAAACGTTGCAAAAAGCCGAATGGACATGACCCAGGTGACCACAATAAATTTTAAAAAACGTTTCAAACACCGTAAATTAGAACAACGCATGACGTAGTTTTAGACCAAGGCTTATAAACTACAGAGGTTGCCTAAATTTTCACTCACCAATCAGCGCTCACAAGGCGGATGACGTCACAAGATACCAAACGCGCCATGTGGGGAACGTAACGAAACTGTCAACATCAGCTGTTGAGTACGCAAAGAACAGTTTATTCTCATGAAATTATTGGTAAATGGGTGATAAAATAACTGAATGTAGCCTACTTACATTTTATGTTGTGATCTTCTTGAATTTCTTGGAAATTCGCCTAGACTCGGTAGCAGTATCGTGGGTGTTAGTGACTTCCAATAACCACTTCTTATGCAAGATAGAATTGGAATGTCTCAATCTGATGAAGAAAATTGTTATCACAGATGCCTCAACCCCACCAGACGGTACATCAGAAACTTCTCTCGACACAAAATCTGTCGTTCTTCTTAGAACGTTCTTGCCTCGTTGAAATCCGTATTTTCCGTGAGATGTGACGAATTTTGCTGAAATGTGCCGGAACTTGTTTAGCCAAGTTTCTGAGGGATCGTATGACAAGTGTTTAATTCAGGTTGGTAATGCATAATCGTGTTAAGTTTGCATTCCATAGGTTAAGTTCCCAAGTTGTGGAAATTTACCTTGGAACTTGTGGGCTACATAACCTGCAACATAAGCCTTGCCATCTTCCTCACTTTGTTCCATAATATTGGCAATGAAGGACGCAGGTTGAACATTGCTCCCTAAGGTTGGTTCTGGAAGCACGTTACTTGATTCAGACACTATGCCAGCTTTGTTTAGTGCTTTAGCAACTACATATTCATCTGAATCTGGATCAGCAGTGTTG
Source organism: Meconema thalassinum (assembly GCA_946902985.2). Taxonomy (NCBI): domain Eukaryota; kingdom Metazoa; phylum Arthropoda; class Insecta; order Orthoptera; family Tettigoniidae; genus Meconema; species Meconema thalassinum. The sequence goes on from OX336388.2 coordinate 2,125,943,909, forward strand.
GTTTGCTTTTGAACAACTCCTGGATTTTTTTCCTAAAATAATCATCCTCAGTCTGTAAATGCAGCCAAGGGGAGCCACCACGAGTTCGCAATTGTGAAAAGAGGTTTTCCAGTACATCTTGATTTAGCCTATGTGTGAGAATGTACTTTGTATTATGCCTACGGGCCATATCTTGGAACAGAAGTCGAAGGGATTTTATTGAAAGGATGACTGCTTTCTGTAATATTTGCAAATAATTTTTACCAATACAAAGAGAATTACTCATGAAATTTTCCCTCTTGTCCGAAAACAAAATACCATGCCTGGGTGTATATAAGGGGGGGAGGGAACTGAGGGGGCTCCAGATCCTCCCCGAAAAAAGCCAACTTGGGTACAACATACAATGTATTTCACAGTAGTCTACTTTTAAGAAATAATTATCAATTTGTAAAAGGAAATGAGTGTTTACCTTTCTGCTTTATAAATTCACAAGTAGCCCATTTAGATATTTTCCATTCATACTCCATAGGCTATAATAGAAAATTCATTAAGTACTCACAATTTTCCACGATAGTCAGCCCCTCCCCCCCCCCCCTCTAAAATTTGTATACACGCCCCTGATACCATGTACGAAATATGTCAAAAATATTAACAGCTTTAAAATCATCCTAGCAGGTCATCAAAACTTAAGAGTAGGCCAGCTAGGCTCACTTACCAATTGGTTTTAGATTCCTTGGAAATCTTGGCTTTATATTAAGCAATTCGACCCTATAGTCTAATTCGAAGTCTTCACTTGTAAAGTGCAGGGAACATATCCTACTTGTTTGAAGGTTGCAATGATCTTTTCGCTTACATGCAGCAATCCACTGATTGCTAAGGCATGCGTCTTTAGGCATCGTGAAAAACGACAAGTCATTTCCAACTTTATAATAACTGTGACAAACTGCCACAGCACATCTTTGTCCTGGCATGATTATAAACAAAAGGGCTTAAAACACGTGTTTAAACCACTGCAATCCATACAATATAAGTTGACTTTCCTTGCATATCTCGCACCTCGCGCGCTACGAGGAAACGTGTGACGTCACGTCCTTTCCCTTCCCTCCGCGATCCCCACGCCTAAGAGCTCCATATTGAGGCAACCTCTGTAGTTTACTAGCCTTGGTTTTAGACCACCATCCTTCATGCAAATTTATAAGACCAGCGTTCACAACACTAACAATGGGAGTAAACAAGAATCTCGCATGACACCATACTAGCCAACAACAGGGCTTCACAGTTACATATGACCCACCAACACTAGAAAACAAACGTGTGAACAGTTAACATAAGGTGCCTTCATCAAATCTGATAATAGCAAAACGGAGCACACTCTTGTAGATTTACGTAAGGAAATAGCTCCCTCAAAAATTTTCAACGAATTTTCCAGGATGCGTATCTAGAAGAAGACTCAAATGCCGCATAATTACACGCGAGATCTTAACAACAGACCATAAAAGTTACGTTAAACCGCGGGTACAATTAAAACACATAAGAGGAGAGAAATGCTCCCGGTGGATATGAATCATCTAGTAACTGCTCGCGTGCCAAATTATCATAAGATGTCAAGGGTCGAACACCGCACGCAAACAAAATAATATTAACCATTACCTCTCAGATAATAACGCCCCTGTAGGCGTGTGTATTTTGGGATGGGCCATGCGTTAAAACAACCCCCACCTGACGTTAACAACTATCTGACCAACGCCAAGTTTAGTCAGTCAAACCCTATTATTCAGCCCCACAATGAATACAATACGAGGTATAATAAACATGATGTTCAGTAAAGAAGATATAGCCTACTTTCTCCTAAATGCAAGGAATTAGTTATAACTCTTTGTCCTTCTCAAGGAGTATAATTATAATTTTATTAATGCAGCCAATGGCCATGCAGTTGTTGTGTTTTTTTTTTTTTTTTTTTTCAGGTTGAATGTTGATTGTAGTCGCTTGTTGAAATACAACGTGATATACGGATATTATACGTTGATTGATTGAATCTTCACCTGAAATATATATACACACACTCATACAGTCATCACAATAACATAGGTTATCAGACAAAATTACAACACTCGCCCAAGTAAACGGGGCTAAATGACCATGATGTCCATGCATCTCAGATGAAACAACAGTTTCCTACCCAAATCCTTCCTCGTATAAAAGTACTCACACTAGTAAGCCTACACACATCCACTGTGACACAAGTTATCAGATAACTTCTACGCACACCCAAGTACACGGGGATACAAGACCATGATGCCGAAAACCCCTTAAGAATCAAAAACAACAACAATAGACTCTACCGCGGATCAAGGACAAAGAATTTTAATCGCTCTAGTCGAGTGTTGAAATATGTGGTGTTATAAGTATATATACATAATATTTTCGATTGCAAATACAAATTATATATGCTTAACGTTATAACGTGTGAGTAACAAATCAATAAATACCAAAAAAACGAAGTAAAAAACTTGAACCTGCTGGGATTTGAACCACGAACCTGCTAGCTATGAGCCAAAGACGCTATACACGCGCAATACTAACATTGCGTTAATAACAGCTTTAGTATAACTGCCTAGAGAATATTTTGTCTTGAAATGAACAATTTCATTAGCGTTTTATGCAGTTTTTATAATCCATTTGTCACCAAACATGTATTATTTTGTTCAGTACATTCCTAAAAGGATATAAACTTACGAAGTTGCGGAAATATGTGGATTTACGATCAAAAAACAGTCGCCATTTTGGCTCAACGGGACGGCACGGACAAGCACAATATGGCATGGTCAGCCTGAACTGTTAGTCACTACTGCGGTTTTATATTCTAATTTTAAAATGCTAATATCCTACCGGTCACCTCCTTGAGGACAGTTTAAACCTCCCTATGTACGATGAGCGTATTAGGTAAGGCCAGACCTTGTTGAATCGTAAGTTTCGGTTAGGCTATAATACTTGCATGATTCATACATCCGCCATCTTGAAACTATTTGGCTGATAGCCTTGTAGTTTGGGCAAAAGAGGCTTCCTACATTGAGGTATATTTTTACAGAAGTTTGTAGAGATCGGTTGATTAGGTTAGTCATAATTTGATTTAAGCTCAGAACATTTGGGTGGGCGGCATTTCTTTTTTGTTATGATGGGGGTGATACACAACATGACGCTGAGTTGTCCCTTGCTAGTGCTACCTCTGTACCAAAGGTGGTTCGATTTGGTTTCGTTGCGCTTGAATTGATAGGGGAGGGAGCGATTTGCACACATACACGGCCGCCATCTTCAAACTATTGGTCTAATGACCTTGTAGTTTTGTCAAAAGACGCTTCCCACATGAAGGTATGATGTTGCAAAATGTGATAGAGATCACATGATTAGGTTAGTCGTAATTTGATTTAAGCTTTGAACATTTGGGTGGCAGCCATTACGTTTCAGTCAAGATGGCGGTGATATAAAACATGACACTGAAGTGCTACCTCTGTACCAAATTTCGTTCAATTCGGTTTCACCAAGTGTGAATTGATAGGGGATGACATACATACTTACACACACACACAGACACAAACACAAACACATTTTTTGGCCCTGTGTAGATCTCATAAGTCTACTTTCATTTTTTGTAGAATTCTAAAGTAGGCGAAAAATCTCAAAAGATGAACTTATACTGTAACAGTAGAATTCTGGAGGGCTGCCAACTCAAAGTGTAAACAACAACAACAACAAAAAAGGTTGCCATGGTAACCAAGCGACTGCCATCTTGGATTGTGCGCGGTGGCTATGTTGGATTTCCAGTGCTGCCAACCTGAGAAAGTGAAATTCCCCGATACTTAACCTAAAATTTCCCATATTTGAATATTGACTCCATGAGGCCATCCGAGTTGCCAACCCAGGAGTGTGAAAAATCTCATAGATTTAAATTTTGGCTCGAAATTGAAAAGTTTAGCGCTTAATGATCCATGCAATAAACAAAATTATTTATAGGGTTGCCAACCTGTGAGTCATGGAATTTACCTACATTTCATTTTGAAAATTCCTTCTTCTTCTTCTTCTTCTTCTTCTTCTACCTTAACCGATACGGACGTTGGCTACCACCATGGCTAACACCTTCTTATCCTGTGCAATCCTGAAGAGTTCCGTGGAAGACAGCCCAAACCACGTTCTTAAATTATCCATCCAAGTTATTCGTCTCCTTCCCGGTCCACGCTGACCTTCAATTTTACCCTGAAGTATAACTTGGAGCAGACGGTATTTTGGATTCCTCATCATGTGTCCCAAGTATTCCAATTTCCTCTTCTTAATTGTGTTTAACAGCTCAGGTTGGCTGCTCACACGCTGAAGAACCTTGGCATTACTCACATGTTCTGTCCACGAGATTTTAAGAATCCGCCGGTATATCCACATTTCAAAAGCTCGAATCTTCTTTTCTGTAGCTACCGACAAGGTTCAAGCTTCAACACCATAAAGAAGGTTGGAGACAACATAACACTTCACAATTCTTTTCTTAAGCGTCATACTGAGATCTCGACAGCATAGTAGTTGTTTCATTGTCATAAAGATGGATCTAGCCTTCTCTATACGGCATCTTATTTCAATCGAAGGATCCCAATTCTCATTAATATTCTGTCCTAAATAAACCAAACTCTTGACTCTCTCAATCTGATGTCCATCGACTAAAAGGACTTGTGACAATGCTGGTTTTCGCGATATTATCATGTATTTTGTTTTCTTATTGTTGAGGTCAAGGCCATATTGTTTACTCTTTTGATACACCATAGTAACAATCTCTTTAAGTCCTTCGAAACTATTTGCAATCAATACATTATCATCTGCGTACCGTATATTATTAATATAATTACCATTGACCTTAATACCTTGTTGAATGGCATCAAGTGCCTCAGAGAAAATCTGTTCTGCATAGATATTATAGAGAAGCGGTGAAAGAATGCATCCTTGTCTCACACCACGCATTATTTCCACTATATATGTCCATCAATTCTGATACTAGCCTTTGGACCCCAGTATAAATTAATGATGATCCGAATGTCTTTCTCATCTATTCCTGAGTTCTTGAGTGCATTATACAACTTATCATGCTGACAACGGTCAAAGGCTTTTGCATAGTCCAGAAAACATGCATATACATCCTGATTCACCTCACGGCATCTCTGGAAAAGAACTTGAAGCGCAAATAATGCCTCACGATTTCCTAGACCGTTGCGGAACCCAAACTGCGTGTCACTGATATTCATCTCGCATTTCCTGTATATGCGATTATGGATAACTTTGAGAAATATCTTGAGCACATGACTCATAAGACTGATTGTTCTGAAGTCACTACATGACTTAGCCATCGGTTTCTTCGGAAGAGCAATAAATGTAGACAAGAGCCAGTCTTCTGGTAATATGCCCTTGTCGTATATCTTGTTATATGAATTAGTGAGCGTCACAATGCTATCATCATCCAAGATCTTCAATAATTCCACTGGAATGTCATCTTGACCAGGAGCCTTACCATTTTTCGCTATCCTAATCGCATATTTCACTTCATCCATGGTGATCATGGGTCCAACAACTGAAGGAATTTCGGGTCGGGAAGGACGATGATCATCATTAAAAAGCTCTTGTATATCGTTCTCCCAAACCTGTAATTTTTCTTCAAATTCAAATACCGGGTTACCTTGACTATCAACTAAGTTGACTGTGTTTCATTTCCTGTGTCTACCTGAAACTTCTTTGATTTTCTTATGGACCTGGAAAGGATCATATTTACTATTAAGTTCTTCAATTTCTTTGCACCTATCTGACATCCAAGCTTCCTTGGCTTGTCTGATCTTATTCTTTATCAATCTATGAATAAACCAATATTCTTCATTATCTCTTCCTTTGACTTCTCTTCGTTTATTCATTAGATTCAATATTTCATCCGTCATCCATGCCTTCCTTTTTTATGTTGTCTCTTGTTCTTAAGAAAATGATCTCCAACCCTCTTCAATGAGGTTTTAAAAGTGTCCCAAAGTTCCAAGGGTTGCATGTCAATTGAATTCAACGTCTTAAGATCAGTGGCAAGAGCAGCAGCCACCTGTGACCTTGTATTTATTTCCAGAAGGGCATCAGTATCATATTTATTTTGTGTTGTTTTTATCGGAATCTTGTTAAGCCGGACACAAATTTTGCTAATGAGAGGATTGTGGTCAGAAGGAACATCTGCTCCTGGATAGACTTTTACAAAAATCACGCTGTTTCTAAATCTGTTTTAATTAGAATGAAATCAATTTGATTTCTTATTATGTTGTCTGGACTATCAGCAGGTGCTTTCCACGTATAAAGTCTCCTGGCTGGAAGCTTAAACCAAGTATTAGCAATGACAAAGTTCTCTTCTCTACAAAACTGCACTAAACGATCCCCTCTGTTGTTTCTTTGTCCGAGACCCCACTGGCCCACAATGTGTTCTTCAGAACCTTTCCCAACCTTTGCATTAAAATCTCCCATAACAAGGGTTACATCATGTTCTTTGGTGTCTTTGAGGACGGTCTGAATTTGGGCATAGAATTCCTCAACATCTTCATCACTTTTGTCACTAGTAGGGGCATACACTTGAATGAGATTAATGTGGAAAGGTTTACCACGTAACTTTAACATCATTATTCTACTGGAGAATGGTACACAACTGATAACAGCAGACTGCAAATTTTTGTCCACTATAAAACCCACTCCATGCAAATACCTGGCATCATTATTACCACTGTAATATACCATGCAATCCTCCACATTACAATCTCCTGTCCCCGGCCATCTCATCTCACTTATACCCATTATGGACACATTCATCCTCTTCATCTCATGAATTGTATTGTGAATCTTTCCTGCTTCAAACATACTCCGTACATTCCACGTTCCTATCTTCAGGGCTGACCGGGAGATTCTTCGCACCCTCTGACCACTTAAGGTCTGCCCGGGACTAAGGGCCAAAGTAATTGGGTTTTTAGCCATGAAGATTATCCTGGGGAAAAATAATTGAGGTGGTTTCCCGTTGCCTTCCTCAATGCGCAGTAACCACATCACATCCCAACATCCAAGGATGCCATGATATGATGCAGCTGTTTGCTGATGCAAGGTCGACAGATCGGTCTTGTATCAACAATAATGATATAGCTGCTGCCACTATATCATGTCCTCAGTTGATCCGCGGGCGCAAGCACCACTCTCAACAATAGCCCCTATCAGCCATTGGGACGCGCCGTGTCGGGGTTGAGGACTTCCCCGCCCAGATCCGTCTTCCACAGAGTACAGAAAAGCCCTTACTCAGTTCAGAGCTCCTCCCCCCATGGAAGCTGTACCTGGCACAGTTGAAAATTCCACATGATTTAAATTTTGCTGTCAAATGATCCATGGAATAAATAAAACGAGTTGTCATGGAGAGTTAGTGGCCGTTGATTTTAATAGTTATGACGGGGGTACCAACCTATGAGTGATTAAATTTATTGAGATTTGAAATGTTGGTGTTTAAATGATTCATTAACTAACAAAATCGGGGGCATCATGGAGACTCAGTGGTGGTGATTTTAAATAGTAAACGGCTACCAACCTCTACACGTGACCAAGTTGTTGGCAGGGGTAAATATCAACGTCATGTGACTTTATTTAGAAAATTCCTCATGATTTAAATTTTACTGTCAATGATCCATGGAATAAACAAAACGAGTTGTCATGGAGAGTCAGTGACTGTTGTTTTGAATAGTTAAGTGGGTTTATAGTTAATTATTGTTTTAAGGGGCGGAACTACGAGGCCATCTGTCCCTAGTTAAGAGGGGGTACCAACCTGTGAGTGATGAAATGTTCAGACCCCAATTTGTTAATATCTCGGTAGATATTAATGTCTGCCTACTGGAGTTTGGGGTAGTTAAACTTAATGTGATCTATTTGCTGCCGGTATAGAAAGATACAGTTCATGCTGATGGCACTGAGTAATTAAGAAATTTAATTTATAACATAAAAGCCTCCGTGGCTTTGGCGGCAGCACGCCGGCCTCTCACCGCTGGGTCCGTGGTTCAAATCCCGGTCACTCCATGTGAGATCTCTGCTGGACAAAACGGAGGCAGACAGGTTTTTCTCCGGGTACTCCGGTTTTCCCTGTCAACATTTCATTCCAGCAACACTCTCCACTATCATTTCATTTCATCTGTCATTCATTTAATCATTGCCCCAGAGGAGTGCGTCAGGCCTCGGCAGCCGACACAGTTCATATCCTCGCCGCTAGATAGGGGCTTCATTCATTCCATTCCTGACCCGATCGGAGACTGGAAGCAGGCTGTGGATTTTCAATTTATAACATAACAAGCTGTACCCGGCATACCTTGCAATACCAGTCAAAGAAAGTGTTGGTGTTGTAATGTTGTTTGAAGTGCTTTTGGATATAGTATTTTTTTCAATTTCCGTTAACTGCCTCTAAACTATTGTAAAATGGATTTACTAATTTAAAAACATTCGTGGGAGCGTACACAACAAATCACCAAAGTTTCATCGCAATCGGATGAATGGTATATGAGCACATACGGGATTTTGTTGAAACGATTCACGCGCCATCAATCATTTGTTGAAACTACTCGTGTGCTACCTATTGTGAAATGGATAAACTAAGTCAGAGACCTTCCCTGGAGTCTACACAACAACTCAACCAAGTTTCATCGCAATCGAATGAATGGTATATGAACGCATACGGGATTTTGTTGAAACGATCCGCGCGCCGTCACTCATGTGTTGAATCTACTCGTGCGCTACCTATTGTAAAATGGATTTACTAAGTCTTAACACCTTCTCAAGAGTGTACACAACAACTCACCAAAGTTTCAACGCAAGCGGAAGAATGGTATATGGAACTATGCTGAAACGATTCGCGCGCCGTCACTCATTTGATGAAACTGTTCGTGCGCTACCAACTGTAAATGGATTTACTAAGCGAGAAACCTTCGCAGGAGTATACACAACAATTCTCCAAAGTGTAATCGCAATCGGATGATTGGTATATGAACGCATACGGGATTTTGTTTAAAAGATTTGCGCACCGTCTCTCATTTGTTGAATATTCTTGTGCGCTACCAAATGTAAATGGATTCACTAAGTCAGAAACCTTCCCTAGAGTTTACACAAACACTCACTAAAGTTTCATCGCAATCGGATGAATGGTATATGAACGCATACAGGACTTTGTTGAAACGATTCGCCCGCCATCATACATTTGTTGAAACTACTCGTGCGCTACCTATTGTAAAATGGATAAACTAAGTCAGAAACCGTCCGTGGAGTGTACACAACAACTCACCCAAGTTTCATCGCTATCGGATGAATGGTATATGAACGCATATGGGACTATGCTGAAACAATTCGCGCGCCGTCACTCATTTGATGAATCTGCTCGTGCGCTACCAACTGTAAATGGATTTACTAAGCGAGAAACCTTCGCAGGAGTGTTCACAAAAATTCACCAAAGTTTGATCGCAATCGGATGAATGGTATATGAACGCATAAATGTCACACACACAAACTATTACGTGTCATTCATTTTTAGCCTATTTTCATTTTATGATAAAATAGGCTTATGAGATCACCTTTTGTCATTGTGTGTGTGTGTGTGTGTGTGTGTGTGTGTGTGTGTGTCTAATAAAATCTAAACGGCTGGAGCGATTTCAATGTAACTCGGTAAGGACATACTAGGCCGACTATTTCGTCCGGCCCCGGACATGCCCTTCAAATTTTATCATGTCTCACCAATCCAACATGGCGGCTGTGCGAAATATTTCACCGGCATTCTATATCTCCCAAACTATTACTGATATCACTCTTAAATTTTGTACGGTGATAAGGGGCACTACTAGAAGTTCACCTATGTGACTTTCAAAGCCCTGTTAAGTACAAAACGAACATGACTGCCAGGTAAAGTTGAAGCATTTAAATATATAGATTTTCCTCGTGATTTAACTACCCGAGCGCAGTGAAACATGGTACAGCAAATGTTTATACACATTGTAATGCACTGACATCTAATTTAGTTCAATTGTTTACATAACCCCAAGATGGCGGCTGTACAGAATTTTAAAATTGGGTTTTTATTTCTTGTGACCTAATCATGCGATCGCAGTCAACGTTTAAATAATCAATCTACGCAATCGTCATCGAATAGTACATAACTCTATGGTCTACATAATTATATAATACTCAAGCATGGCAACTATCCAAAATATTTAGACGGTTCTCAATATCTTGGAATCTATTACAGCAATCAAATTGAAATGTTGTATGTTGATAGAGGCAATTAACATAGTAAGAAAATCGGCTGTTTAGTTCTTCACGGAACTACTTGTTGTATATAGAGAACTAGGGCGTTTCACTTACGAAAGCTGTAAAACTATTTCAATTTACAATTTGAGTGATACTTTGATCTGTGTTGAGAGGGGCCGATGACCTCGTAGTTCCGCCCTTAAAACAATAACTAACTAACTAGCGTTAGTTTAGATTGGTGTCGCCTATAGTGAGTGGTGTGGAAGCAAGTTGTTGTAATATGTGTGTTATTGCAATCGCGTAGGTGTGTGTTGGAGTGTTACGGATAGTGTGAGTAGGAAAGTTATGTGTGCTTGGGTGTGTTGTATGTGTGCTGTTTGTTGTACTTCAATGCCATGTTTTCGAACGTGAGGCGGTCTTTAGGTACCGTACAATCGAAGCACCACATCTGTTGCAGCGAGTTTCCTGTTGGCAGGTGGCGGCGTTGTAGTTTAAGCGTTGGCATTTGTAGCATTGTATAGTGATGTGATGTATGGGTGGTGGGTGGCGTCGCGATGGACACTTTTTCGGGTTTATTTTTCTTGTTGGATGTGTTTATGTCAGTGGTTTGATTTCGTTTGGCTACAAGCTGTGTGCGTATCTGTACCTGGTGCTGTTTGCATTTGGTGCTTGTGTTTCTTGTGTAGTTGTGTTAGTTTGTAGCTGTGTTTGTGTGTGTTTACTCCTCTTCTCACAGGGAGGTTATTGGCGGGGAGGGTAAGCCTGGGTGGCTACGGAGGGCAACTCCGATAACTTGCAGGCGTGTGTTGCCTGTGGGTGTTAGTGTGATTTAGTGGTGATGAGTCGAAGTTTGGTATGCCTGGGTGGCTATGGAGGGCAACTCTGATAACCAGCAGACGTGTGTTGCCTGTGGGTGTTATAGTGTGATTTAGTAGTGATTAGTCGAAGTTGGGTATGCCTGGAGGCTAACTCTGATAACCTGCAGACGTGTGTTGCATGTGGGTGATAGTGTGATTTAGTGGTGATGAGTCGAAGTTGGGTATGCCTGGGTGGTTACGGGGCGCAACTCCAATAACCTGCAGACGTGTGTTGCATGTGGGTCTTAGTGTGATTATGTGGTGAAGAGTCAAAGTTGTGTATGCCTGGGTGGCTACGGAGGACAACTCCGATAACCTGCAGACGTGTGTTGCATGTGGGTTTTAGTGTGATTTTAGTTTTTAGTGATGAGTCGAAGTTGGGGATGCCTGGGAGGCTACGGAGGGCAACTCCGATAACCTGCAGCTGTGTGTTTCATGTGGGTGTTATTGTGATTTAGTGGTGATGAGTCGAAGTTGGGTATGCCTGGGTGGCTACGGAGGGCAACACCGATAACCTGCAGGCGTGTGTTGCGTGTGGGTGTTAGCTGTTAGTATGATGCACTGGTAATGAGTCTCCTCAATCAACAAGATGCACCGGAGTTCACTGATGACTGCCTGTCTGTGATTGTAGATGTCGTCGTTGTGTGGAGGGGAAATGATTACCAGTGTACTCCTTGGTGGTACTCTTGTTTCCGAGACTGCCTGGGAGGTTAGTTGGGCGTACAACAGGTTCAAGAGTCTCGGGATGTCACCAGTTCTCTGTGTCCATGTTGTTGTGTGTGTAATGTGTGTGTAATGTGTGTGTTTGAGAGGCTTGTAGTGTATGTTTTGTGGTATCGAGGGTGGTGGAATGCCTTGCTAGACCCTGTTTGCTTGGTCTCGTCCGTCCCGATATGTTCTGTCGTGTCAGGTTACCAGTTATATGGTTGGTACCGTGACCCGCTGTTTTGAAGATGCTTGAAGGCTGGTGGGGGGAGGATGCCTTGTTGAGATTCTAAGTCAATTGTTTGACTTAGACTTTACCTAGGGATGTTTGTGTGGCTAGGTGTAGCTCACGATTTTTCTTGACGGGAGTGGAAGCTATTTGGAGCTTGTCTTGAAAGGAGAGGGGGTGATTCAGAGTGCGTGTGTAAGATTTGCTTATTGGGGTACTTGGTGAGGGAGGCGGAATAATAATGTACTGACCTAAACGTGTAGCCTTCAAACTGGCTGAACATAGTATTGTCTTTGGCAAGCATGGGCTTTTAGATGGTAAAGATTGAGGACTCTTATCAAGATAAGTTGTGTATTATTGAGCACCTGGATATATCTGAGTATCCTACATATCTTCAAAAACACGCATTAGGACAATTTAACGCATTGTTAGAACCTCAGTGGGTATTAGAGCAAAGATGTACTGTATGCCTTAGACATAGATGGATTAGAGCTGGAGAAGATTAAAGCTATTAACAGAGGTTTCTTACGAAATGTAACTTATAAGTGTTCAAGATTATAACGATTGTCTTAAGAAAATGATATAATGAGAATACTAATGATCATATTGTTTCTAAACATCAGATCTCATCGGGAAAACTGGTGTCCACGTGGTGATAAGAGAGCAATTTATGCTGATGGTATAGCTACACAAGAACATGGACATTGTGTGCATGTTCATTTAAGTTCAGAAAACATGTTTCCTATTTATTTCTAGATCTTCACGGACAACCCATCAAGGTATGCTTCTATGCTGAGGAATTGCAGAAAACAAAGTTTCCTGATCATTATTTGGTTAAACGTACTGCGCCCGAATAAACCCACCAGTACTTATATCCGCTGCACTGTAAAGGATTGCAGACATGTAAATTACCCAGTTCACAAACTTACCATGCCTACTAAGTAAAATTGGGAATTTCAGGAACATACAGGATAGATATTATTCGTAAGAAAATAGTACTACCAGCCGAGGTACAAATTTGTACTATCATTTACATTTAGAGCAAATCGAGAAACTCCAATCTCGAGGGGTGATAAGGTCTAATCTATAGTGAGCGCCTGTATCTATACCTCGCAGTACTATTTTCGACGATGACGACAATGAAAACGGTGTCAGTTAAGATAAAAGTTGACTGAGTCGCTAAAAAGCGCCAGCCGTTTATTGTGCTGAAACAAGTACAATAAAACTGGCTTCCTGCCTGAATATGGTGTCCCCTTGACACTCTCACAAAAATGAACTTCAAAAATAAACTTGCACGTGGCACTGATGTAATAAGAAATGTGAAACGGCGTGATACTAAGCATATCCAGATTGGTTCTTTGGTAATGGCATCAAATAAATTCTGGCGCATTTCCCCGTTGCTAAATTTAAAGTAAAGTATAGCCTGTACTTTCTTTAATAACAGTAAATTTCTCTGTTCTTGAGACTGAATTTATTTATTTTACTGTATCTTTGGGTAAAATCTTTTTAATTTGGAATGGTTGAATTTTCCAATGGATCTGTTATCTTCAACTCTTACAATTTTATAACAATTGTTACCGTAGACTGTATCTACTTTGAACGGTCCTCTGAAAAGGCTACTGAATTTGATATACACCTTCTTCAGTACGTCGGCTTTCACAGGAATCCTGACTAATACAAGGTCACCTTCTCGTAGCGGTCCACTGAATCTCTTCCCTTCTAAACGTTTCAATCTCTTCTCAGCCGCTTTGTTCAACTGGACTCTCGCTGCTTCGATTCTCTGGTCCATCGGTGGTTCGTTATCTTCCGGAATATTGAAGATTCCGTTCCATGGTCGTACGGGTTTCTCTTCAAAATGCAACATAACTGGAATATCGTTGGTTCTCTCATGTCTCGTGTTATTTATGCAAAATTCTACTAGTGGTACAATCTTCACCCAATTCGCATGATTATCCGCACTATACAAGCGAATGTACTTTGAAAATTCAAGCATTGTTCTTTCAATAGGATTCGTCTCTGGGCTTCGAACTGATGAAAATAGGTGAACAATATCCAACCTATCCATCGCTCCCTGAAATTCTGCAGAGGTAAATTGGGTTCCATGGTCTGTTAAAAGTCTTTCTGGTTTTCCCAACTTTGGAATAATGTTCCTCTCCAGGTGATATAAAACAGTTTTCGTTGTTGCTTTCTGCATTGGATTAAGCATTACAACTTTGGAAAATACATCCATTGTGACTAACACATATTGGTTTCCTCTGTCTCCTTTAGGTGCAGGTCCAAAGATATCCTGACTAAACAATTCCAGTGGTTTCGTAGGAATAATTGCTTTAGGTCTTTCCTTCAATAGTTCAGAATTATATTTGTTTTTCTGACACAGTTCACAAGATCTGATTACTATGGTTATGGATTCTCTCATATTAATCCAATAGAACTTTTCTAACGTGGTATAGTATGTTTTGTCAACTCCTCCGTGGCCTATACTTTTGTGTACTAACCAAATTAGTGGCACAATAAGTTCTGGTGGAATGGCAACTCGTACTTTCTTGTGTCTAGCATCGATGTATTTACATACAGTTTCTCCCACGAGAATATAGTGTCTAGCTTTCCTTCTCGTCTCGAAGTATGAGGCGTGCCTCCTTGTCATTCTTCCTGACAAAAATCTATAAATGTTCCTAAACGGTGCATGCTTCTTTTGAAAAAAAAAAGGAATTCTTCTCAGTTTATCCAGCGTTTCCTGATCTTCTGCATCTGTCTGGATAACATTAATTCTCACCTCCTTCTCAGGAATCGGATGTCTGGAAAGAATATCTGCTAGTAGGTTGTCTTTACCAGGAACATGGACTATCGTGGCATCAAATTGCTGCAAAAACATGGTCCATCTGGTCATCCTATCGCTTGACAAGTCTGACTTCAACATGAATTGTAGTGCTTTGTGATCCGTTCTGATTATAATCTTGTGTCCCAGCAATAATTTCTTCCAGTTTTGTAGAGCATTTATGACGGCTAAAGCTTCAAGCTCCGTCGTGAAATAATTCAGCTCGTGCGTGCGTAACTTCCTACTGCTGAATGAAATATAGTGATGATTGCCATCTTGATCCTTCTGATATAAGACTGCGCTAATACCAATTCGTGAAGCGTCCGTTTCTATGATGAATGTTCTTTCAAAATCTGGGTACTCTAACTTGATGTTATCTCTGAGCATCTCCTTTGCTTGAATAAAGGCATTCTCAGCAGCTGCATCCCATTTCCATCCATTGTTTTTCTTTAGAAGCTCATGTAGTGGTGCCATGATCTCTGAATAACGTGGACAATGACTACTGAAAAACTGACAAAGACCCGCAAAAGCTCGGATGTCTTTGATTCTCTTGGGTTTGGGAAAGTTCAATATCGCTTCGATCTTGTCTTCATTCGGGTGGTAATCGAATCTGTCTATAGTATGACCAAGAAAGTTGATCTTTTCTTGAAAGAAATGGCATTTATTCAATTTCACCTTGATGTTTGCTCTTCTGAGGTTTTCAAATAGCTTCGTCAAATGCATGAAATGTTGCTCTGGCGTTTCTGAAGATATGATAATATCATCCACGTAGCAAATGGCAAATTGTTTTACTTCATCACTCAACTTGTCATCCAAGGCTCTGATAAGTGCTGGACTTGAATTTACCAATCCATATGGTACTCTCTGGTATACATAACAGGTTTGATTGAACATGAACCCTGTATAACATTTGCTGTCTTCTGTAAGCTCTATTTGATGAAATGCTGCAGTTAAATCAATCACTGAGAAACAGGTTTTATTCTTGAATCTCCTCAGTAGTTCTCTAATTTTTGGTGGCCTGTCGAATTCTTTCAGCAGAAGAGTATTTATGCCCCTGGCATCTAAACATAGTCTAAGACTACCATCTGCTTTCTTCACAACAGTGAGTGGGTTTAAATAAGGAGTGGCTTGCTTTCTTATAATCCCGTCTTTTTCCATGCCTTTTATGAGCTCTGTCACTTCAGCTTGATACTTCTCCTGTATTGGATACAATTTCTTCTGAAAAGGTGTGTCATCAGCGAGCTTGATCTGATATTTATATCCTCTGATAATGCCTGGTTTGTCATCAAATACGTCTGCATAAGTCGTGACCAATTCTTCTAATTTCTCCCTCTGATCTTCAAAATTCTCAATTTTTCTGCCATAGTGAGGTATTCCTTCTGCTTCAACTTCCATAACTATCTTCACAAGATTTTCTTCTGTAGTTTCGTCAATCAGACTACACTCATTCTCCTCCTTCGTGTCCTCTGGTTGATGTTGTCCTTCATTAAATCTTATGACTCCATTTCGTAAATCAATCACAGCTCCAGTCTTCGTTATAAAATCAATGCCTAAAATAGCATCGAAATTTATCTGGCTCAAGACTATGAATATCTGCTCATATTTGTATTCATTTATGGAGAATTCCATTAATGCTTGGACTTTACATTTCATGGTCTTGTCGTTAAATACACCCCTGACTTTAATAGTTGAAACGGGCATTGCTATAAGTGAATTTCCATCTTTCAATCTGTGAAAACAGTTCTCTGATAAAATTGATGCTGTCGCTCCCGTATCTAGTAGTGTTCTCAGGCATTCTCCTTCTGATATAATTTCTATAATGGGTAATCTCGCTACTCTTCCTGTTTTCGGCTCTTCTCTTTCATACAGGAGATCTTCATTCGTGGCTTCATATAACTCATTGATCTGGATTTCATGTCTGGTTACGGTGCTGTTTTCTTCCTCCTTCACTTTTTGGAATTTGAAGTTTTTTTTGTACCCTTCCTGGGTCTTCATTCCTCCGATCTCTGCTTGTTCCGGGCTGAGATTCTTAATTCTGGTTACGCTGTCCCTGATTTTGGTCTCTCGCGTTCCTTTCTCTGAGATTTCTCTGGTATTCTTGACTTTCTCTTTCCCTATCATCGTAATACCTTCTTACATTGTTGTTATTTCTCCAACCTTGATTTTGTTGACTTTGCTGTTGTTGTCTCGAATAATTATTCGTGTTCCTCCAGTTCTGATATCCCCGATGATTTGTATTTTGTATTTTATTTCTCACTTGATAAATAAAGATTTACATTAAAACTAACAATTTCTTATACAGTTCATATCGAGTGGGTGAAACTTTAGAGGGTGTTTTGGTGCCAACGCTAGCTTGCCTTGTAGTAGTACCTGCTGACAACGTTACAAACGCTAGTAGGCGCAATTTGACATGGGCGCGACTCAGATCATTTTTGATATCATAAAGTTACAGTGTCAATGTTTATACAAAGTACAAGGTAGAGAGGTGGTATTTTAAGACATAACCTCAGCTCATTTAACATAACCTAACTTTACCTAACCTAACTTTGTCACGTGACATGTTCTACAAGTTTAGACTTGCTTTAAGACTGATTATGACGTCATAGATTGATGGGAGGGGTGGGAGGCTGACAAAAAAGCAAATGTTTTGGTTTAATGAAAAGTCATGTCCTAGTAGGCGCGATTGGCAGTAGACGCAATTGATAGTAGACGCGATTAATAGTAGACGCAATTGATAGTAGGCGTGATTGATAGTAGACGTGATTTGACATGAGCGCGATTTATAGTAGACGCGAAAGATAGTAGACGCGATTGATAGTAGGCGTAATTAGACATGGGCGTGATTTATATTAGACGCAATTGATAGTAGGCGCGATTAATAGTAGGCGTAATTAATAGTAGGCGCGATTTGACATGAGCGCGATTTATAGTAGACGCAAATGATAGTAGGCGTGATTGATAGTAGGCGCAATTTGACATGAGCGCGATTTATAGTAGACGCAAATGATAGTAGGCGCGATTGATAGTAAGCGTAATTAGACATGGGCGTGATTGATAGTAGGTGTAATTGATAGTACGCGTGATTGATAGTAGGCGTAATTGATAGTTGGCGCGATTGATAGAAGGCGCACAATTGATAGTAGACGTGATTGATAGTAGGCGAGATTTATATTAGGCGCATTTGATAGTAGGTGTAATTGATAGTAGACGCGATTCATAGTAGACGCAATTTATAGTAGATGCAATTGGTAGTAGACGCAATTGATAGTAGGTGCAATTGATAGTAGGCGTGCTTGATAGTAGGCGCGATTGATAGTAGACGTGATTGATATGGACGCGACTCAGATCACTTTTGATATCACAAAGTTACAGTGTCAATGTTTATACAAAGAACAAGGCAGAGAGGGGGTATTTTAAGACTTAACCTCAGTTCACCTAACATAACCTAACTTTACCTAACCTAACTTTGTCACGTGACATGTTCTACAAGTTTAGACTTGCTTTAAGGCTGACTATGACGTCATAGATTGATGAGAGGGGTGGGAGGCTGACAAAAAAGGAAATGTTTTGGTTTAATGAAAAGTCATGTCCTAGTAGGCGTGATTGATAGTAGACGCAATTGATAGTAGGCGCGATTAATGGTAGGCGCAATTGATAGTAGGCGTGATCAGGTACTTACTGCATATCAAAAGGCAGTACACTCGTGGGTTGGACACTCTATCTTGTTAAGGACCCCTATATTCCCTATACAAGGCTATACATGTTAGTTCTAAACACTTAGTGGTTATTTGTATATTAAATTTATATACACAGGTTATACAAGCACGTTTTTTCACACAGTAAAACTTTGTCAAATAGCCACATGCGACACGCAAAGTATGTTTCCGCTATCTAGCGGTGACTATGGAAACTACCTGAACATATCCTAATCTAATCCTAGCTAACCTCACCTGACGTGACCATACCGGTTTGTAAGCAACAACAACAACACACTAAGATTCCATGAATTCCAGAGTACTCTTAGATTAATTATCGACTCTTCTATCCCACTCTGTCAAAAACACGATATATTTTTTAAAATTTTTGCTTGATGTCAATACTAAAGTGATAATGGGATTTCCGATCCTATCACTATAAATTCATTACCCCCCACTCTTATCTCGGTCTCGACAACAACCATGCCTATTTTATTATGTCAGATGATGTAATGTTCGGGTGCAAAAGTGGGTGCAAAAGTGGGGTGTAAAAGTGGTACCCTATTTGTAATGGCTTATTTGACAAGTTATTTTGTGGTACCCTATTCGTAATGGCTTATTTCACAAGTTGTTTTTTGTCAATGTATTTAGAGGATATTTCTCTTGTTCATGGAAAGTATCTCAGCCCTTTTTATGATAGCATAATGCTTACCGTCATGTTTGTAAGCAACAACAACACACTGAAATTCCAAGAATCCAAACTACTCTAAGGTTAATGATGGTCTCTCAACTCCATTCCACGCCTAGTCAAAAACATTATACATTTCAAATTTTTCAAAAAAGGTAAATTGGGAAAGTAGGCTATATATTTAAACTAAAAATCATATGCTAGCTCCAACACCTACGTCTATCCCACTCTCAGTCAAAAAATATATATTCTTTAAATTTTTCCAAAAAATATTTGGAAAGTAGGCTATAATTTGAAAACTAATCATCCTAAAAAGTCATATATAGACTCAAACCAATGGCTTTTATGTCCTTAATCGTTAGAACAAAACATGGAATTTTTGACATTTTTCCAAATATTGATCATTTTTAAAAATGGGCTATATTTTTTAAACTATGAATTACACAAAAAATGTGTTTGACATAAATGACAGGTATTTACCAACTCTACCCACAAACCAAGTCACAATCGCCTACTATCAATCACGCCTACTATCATTTGCGTCTACTATAAATCGCGCTCATGTCAAATCGCGCCTACTATTAATTACGCCTACTAATAATCGCGCCTACTATCAATTGCGTCTACTATAAATCGCGCCCATGTCTAATTACGCCTACTATCAATCGCGCCTACTATCTTTCGCGTCTACTATAAATCGCGCTCATGTCAAATCACGTCTACTATCAATCACGCCTACTATCAATTGCGTCTACTATTAATCGCGTCTACTATCAATTGCGTCTACTGCCAATCGCGCCTACTAGGACATGACTTTTCATTAAACCAAAACATTTCCTTTTTTGTCAGCCTCCCACCCCACTCATCAATCTATGACGTCATAGTCATAGTCAGCCTTAAAGCAAATCTAAACTTGTAGAACATGTCACGTGACAAAGTTAGGTTAGGTAAAGTTAGGTTATGTTAGGTGAACTGAGGTTAAGTCTTAAAATACCCCCTCTCTGCCTTGTTCTTTGTATAAACATTGACACTGTAACTTTGTGATATCAAAAGTGATCTGAGTCGCGTCCATATCAATCACGTCTACTATCAATCGCGCCTACTATCAAGCACGCCTACTATCGATTGCACCTACTATCAATTGCGTCTACTACCAATTGCATCTACTATAAATTGCGTCTACTATGAATCGCGTCTACTATCAATTACACCTACTATCAAATGCGCCTAATATAAATCTCGCCTACTATCAATCACGTCTACTATCAATTGTGCGCCTACTATCAATCGCGCCAACTATCAATTACGCCTACTATCAATCACGCGTACTATCAATTACACCTACTATCAATCACGCCCATGTCTAATTACGCTTACTATCAATCGCACCTACTATCATTTGCGTCTACTACTGTATAAATCGCGCTCATGTCAAATTGCGCCTACTATCAATCACGCCTACTATCAATCACGCCTACTATCATTTGCGTCTACTATAAATCGCGCTCATGTCAAATCGCGCCTACTATTAATTACACCTACTATTAATCGCGCCTACTATCAATTGCGTCTACTATAAATCGCGCCCATGTCTAATTACGCCTACTATCTTTCGCGTCTACTATAAATCGCGCTCATGTCAAATCACGCCTACTATCAATCACGCCTACTATCAATTGCGTCTACTATTAATCGCGCCTACTATCAATTGCGTCTACTATAAATCACGCCTACTAAGACATGACGTTTCATTAAATAAAACATTTCCTTTTTGCCAGCCTCTCACCCCTCCCATCAATCTATGACGACATAATCAGTCTTAAAGCAAGTCTAAACTTGTAGAACATGTCACGTGACAAAGTTAGGTTAGGTAAAGTTTGGTTATGTTAAGTGAGCTGAGGTTAAGTCTTAAAATACCCCCTGTCTACCTTGTACTTTGTATAAACATTGACACTGTAACTTTATGATATCAAAAATGATCTTAGTCGCGCCCATGTCAAATTACGTCTACCTCAATCGCGCCTACTATCAATCACGCCTACTATCAATTGCATCTACTATCAATTGAGCCTACTATGAATTGCGCTTACTACAAATCACGCCTACTATCAATCACGCCTAGTATCAATTGCGTCTACTATTAATCACGTCTAGTATCAATTACACCTACTATCAATTACGTCTACTATCAATTGCGTCTACTATAAATCACGCCTACTAGGACATGACGTTTCATTAAACTAAAACATTTCCTTTTTGCCAGCCTCTTACCCCTCCCATCCGCAAAACGTGCTTGTATAAGCTGTGTATTTAAATTCAATATATACAATTAACCACTAAGTGTTCAGAACTAACATGTCTAGGGTATATATGGGATCCTTAGCAACAAACAAAAAAATACTGTCTAACCTACGAGTGTACGGTCTTGTCATACACAGTAAGTACCTGTTAACCTTGACTAGGGTATAAGAATATTGTCAGTTGACTACTGCCTGTTACAGTTCACATCGTGAAAGACCGTCTCACCTACCAGTCTCCAGCCTTGTCATAAGCAGTAAGCAGCTGTTGGCGGAAAACAACATCCATAAATCTTGACATTTAGGAAAGTGTGTATGTGTGTGTGTGTGTGTGTGTGTGTGTGTGTGTGTGTGTGTGTGTGTGTGTGTAAATCACTTGTAATCTAAAGATTGTTCTTGTGACTTTACTAAAATTTAATTCATATGTATTAGTTGATATGGAAGTCTCAACAACCAGTCATGGCAAGCCATGTGTCTTCTATAAAGGATATACATATATTGTAAAAACAACCAATAAAGATGGAACTGTTATTTGACGATGTTCAAAACAACGATCCAAAAAGTGTCGAGGAATGATCAAAACAAAAGACTCCAACGTACTTACTTCAAAAGAACATCATTGTGAATCTCAAATTAATACACATTTAAATACGCAAACTACTCTAACTCATGTAAGAAAGCAAGTCCAAGAAAAATATATTGCTGATCAAGATGGTGCATTGTTTGTTAAAAAGCATTCATCATCACCTCAAAAAGACATGTTAGGACAAATATCATCATTCAAAAAACCCTTAACGCTATCAAAAGCAACGCAGACTCTACAAGAGGTCCCTGTGGAAAACAAACAAGAGGAATTTGATAGTTCTAGTGATGTTGAGAATGATGATGATGATGATGATGATGATGATGATGATGATGATGATGATGATAATGATGGTGACAATGACTATAATAATTTTGATGATAATATTCATAATGATGATGATGATGATAATTATGAAAAAGAAGAGGATGAGGGTTTTATGTTTATAAAACCATTGCGGCTTCCCAAGTTTTTAAGAGCAAGAGTACCTGGAGAAAGTTGTAAAAAGATTTACAACAAGCGTTGTGTTTAAAAATCTATATCGAACAATGGTAAAGAGATAGAGTTGAATTCAGTGTGTAACTATTATAAAATGAATTTAATAAAAATATTGAATGGGTATTGTCTGTTTTTCTTAATTACTATCCCCATGTCCCACTATTAATACAATTGTTAACCATCAACAGTCTCTATGTTCAGAAAGAGAGTGGCCTTAAACAATACACTATATCCATGGTTTGTGTACCGAGTATCATAATAATACAGTGTGACCAAGCCATGTTAAGGCAATAGTTATGTCAGGTAAGGGATTCGAACCCTTGCTTCCTTATACAGAAATTTGATCTTAAGTCAAACACCTTAACCACTCGGCCAACCTGACAGTTACTAATTTAATTGGTCTTGAGGACTTGAGTGTTTACAAAACTTTTTCCAGTATACATTGACTAAACCAAGAGTTTAGTGCTTTTCAGTCGGTCAACACGATTGTACCCAAAAGAGATGGGTTATACCCTAATCCTGAAATAAATTACATGAGATTAATAAAACACTAGGATGACCAGTTTCGATCTAAGCATTTTTTGTATATAACCGAAAATAGCAAACAGTTTTTCTAAAACCCTACTCATTGGTCAATAACAAGCAGAGTCGCCAAAGTGTTTCGTTGGTAGTTAACTCATTTTCACCTGTATTTCAAACATGGATTTTGTAGCCTAAGTGTAATGGATCTGATGATGATGATCGCTTGACGATCGAAACTGGTCATCCTAGTGTTTTATTAATCTCATGTAATTTATTTCAGGATTAGGGTATAACCCATCTCTTTTGGGTACATTCGTGTTGACCGACTGAAAAGCACTAAACTGTTGTTTATTAAGGCAACACTGAAAATATGGCTTCAAACACCACAATGTTGACTAAACCACTTGCTTGTTTTGAAATATAGATTTTGTTTTGTTTTACCATAACATTGCAGTTATGAGTCTTGTGAACTGGGTGTTCAATATAGGGTTAAAGGCATTTTAAAAATCATTTTAGAAAAGCTCTTAGGTATCGTGTCATGGGTTTTAGTAATGCATTACTGTTCGTTGACTAACATTTACCGTTACACAACATTATTTTGGTGAACGTACATATTGTTGTTTGAGTCTTTAGTCCTTTGACTGGTTTAATGCAGATCTCAGCGCCTATCTGTCCCGCGCTAATCGTTTCATCTCTGTATAGCTACCACACCCTACATTCAAGGCTATCTGATTAACATATTCTAAACTTGGTCTACCCCTACAGTTCTCGTCCTCGAACCTTTCTTCCATAACTAAGTTTGCTATTCTTGGGTGTCTTAGTACGTGTCCTACCAACCTATCTCTTTACTTCATTCACAGTCGCCAGATACATCTCTTCTCCCCCACTCGTCTTAATACCTCTTTGTTAGTAACCCAATTTACCCATCTAATCTTCATCATTCTCCTGTAACACCACATTTCAAACACTTCAATTCTCCACTTTTCTGCTACACCAATTGTCTAAGTTTTACTTTCACAGAGTGCCACGCTCCAGACAAAGGCCTTCAAAGTGACTTTCTAATACCTAAATCTATATTCAATGTCAACAGATTCTGTAGAAATGCTTTCCTTGTCTGAGCTACATAAGAATCCTAATCGTCTCTGGTATAATGTCTTGTTTAGCAAACATAGTCGCTCAAAAGGTCTAAGCATTTTTTGTATATAACCGAAAATAGCAAACAGTTTTTCTAAAACCCTACTCATTGGTCAATAACAAGCAGAGTCGCCAAAGCGTTTCGTTGTTAGTTAACTCATGTCTGGTTAATCAATTCCTTTCATATCGTTATCCAATTGTAGTAGTAAGGACTGGTGAACAACGTCAGTTCAACACATTGCT
This sequence comes from Meconema thalassinum, assembly GCA_946902985.2. Classification (NCBI taxonomy): domain Eukaryota; kingdom Metazoa; phylum Arthropoda; class Insecta; order Orthoptera; family Tettigoniidae; genus Meconema; species Meconema thalassinum. The sequence continues at coordinate 2,125,968,459 of OX336388.2, forward strand.
TTACACGCAAATGTAGTTAGGCCCTTTGACACAATTTAAATAAATTCATGGGCTAGTCCGTAGGGACCAGTCCAAAGGGGTTCATCCACAAGGACTCGTCCACAAGGTCCTGCCCACAAGGACTCGTCAACAATGACTCGTCCACAAGGACCTGTCATCAATAACCTGTCAACAAGGACCTGTCCACAAGGACTTATCCACAAGGACCTGTCAACAAGGACTTGTCCACAAGGACCTGTCAACAATGACCCGTCAACAATGACCTGTCAACAATAACCCGACCACAGGGGCTCATCAACAATAACAGGGGCTCTCACCTCAAGGCCTAACATGCCCCTCTTTGTTTATCAGTTTGCCGATCGACAAGCGTCACTTAAAATACTTTTTGATCACCACTCGTGGGTTGGGTTAGGTTAGGTTACACTACAGCCGCCATCTTTTAAATAGCCCGCCCTCTTCAAAAGCCATGAGTGGGCATGCGTAAAAAACAAAAACAAGCATGTTAATTCATAGTGGCTATCCACCAAACACATGCACTTTATGTAGAACAACGTTTAATTCCATATTGACATTCAAACTCTCACATGTTGCACTTGGAAAGAGAGATTCTCTAAAAAATTACAATTTCACCCCCTAGTAGGGGTAGGTTTTATTTTGGGGTGGAAATATCCAATGGAAAGGGGGTGTTAGCCCGAGTTCAATGACACCTCGTACAAGTCTCTAGCCTGATTGGTTCGCGAGATATTGCCATTTTAGTATTCCAGCGGTGGAGCGGTGGCGGTGGGTGTAGAACTGTCCAAAACACACTACTTCTTCAGATGACTGAGACTTCCCACTGGTCGTCCATACCACAATTCATAGGGAGATTTAGCTACATCGTCGGACAAACTGCAGTTCTACCATGAACGATTTGGTCATCAACACAAAGCGCATGTCAAGAATGTACTGAAGCAGATGGACATCAATGAAGACATGTGTCAAGTGGATTTCTGCGATGGATGTGCACTGGGAAAATGCATCGACTGTCATTCAAGACACGAATGAATCGACCAACAGCCACCGGTGAACAAATCCACGCCGATGTGAATGGACCAATGTCTACTGAATCTCTTGGAAAGGCACGCTACTACGTATGTTTCAAGGATGATTTCAGCAAGTTTCGACGAGTTTTCTTTTAAAAGCACAAAAGTGAAGTGTACACCGTTCTGGAACAGTTCCTGAATGAAGCCAAAACAAATGGATTTCCGTAATTTTTGTTTATTTTTATAATTTTTATTTTTTATTTAATTGTTTGTTTTTGTTTTATTAATTTTTGGTCTTTTTAAATTTAGATGTCCACCTCAAAATTTTAAATTCAATTCAAAATTTGTATTCTTTAATCTGTGTTAAGAGGGGCAGATGACCTCGTAGTTCCGCCCCTTAAAACAACAATAACTAACTAACTAACACGTCGTGAAGCTGTTCAGGTGTGATGGAGGAAAAGAATTTGATAACAAGAAGGTTTCTGAACTACTCGCAAGCAGAGGCATAGAACACAGCATTACTACGCCGTACACACCACAACAAAACGGAGTTGCGGAACGTGAAAATCGGACGATTGTGGAGTGCGCAAAAGCTATGCTGAATCCCAGCAAGTTAACGAAACAACTTTGGGCTAAAGCCTACAACACTGCGGTGTACCTCCTGAATCGCACTGGGAAGTCATCCATTGAAAACAAATCTCCCTATGAATTGTGGTATGGACGACCAGTGGGAAGTCTCAGTCATCTGAAGATCTTCGGAACAGAATGCTACGTGCATATCGACAAGAATTTTCGCTCAAAGTTCGACGACAAAGCTGTTTTTGGACATCTGGTTGGGTACGTGAACGACAGGGATGGATTTAGAGTCTGGATTCCAACTCATGGAAAGGTTGTTCTAATCCATGATGTGAAATTCAAACCTGAAGTTGTCTGCAATCTGCGCGCCAATGCCGGAAAGGTTGAAGTCACGCTTGAAGAACGTGTGGAGAGGAATCAGTCTAATTCATCGTCTGATGTAGGCCTACAGAGGAGGTCAGAGTCAGATGAGAAGTTAAGCGAAATTGAAGATTTTGCTTCGGCATCCAGTTCCGGAGGAAGCGAAGATGAGGAAGAAGGAGAGACTGAAGAAAGAAGGAAAAGCAAAGGTGAAAGTAAGAAGCCGTCGTGGATGATCAGTGGAAATTACATGTACATGGCTGGACCATCTATCGTTGAAAAGAATCCTGACTCATACTCTGAAGCGCTGCAGTCTAGTGATAAAAATCTGTGGCTGAAAGCAATTAATGAAGACTTGGAGTCCTTAAAGGAAAATGATACCTGGAAATTGGTTGAGCGTCCAAATGGTGCACGGGTCCTGAAAAATCGGTGGGCTCTTCGACAGAAGACAACGGACAGTGGAGAAGTTCGCTTCAAGGCACGATTGGTAGTCAAAGGCTATGTGCAACAGCAAGGAATCGATTATAAAGAAACATTCAGCCCTGTTGCACGGTATGATACCATTCGAGCTCTGTTGGCAGTAGCTGTTGAAAAGGAGATGAAACTTGGTCAATTTGATGTCAAGACGGCCTTCTTGAACGGCGAGCTTGAAGAAGATGTGTTCATGGAACAGCCAGAAGGTCATCAGGACGGTACTGGCCGAGTGTGTCATCTAAAAAGAAGCTTATATGGTTTAAAACAGGCTCCACGCTGCTGGAACAAGCGTTTCAAGAAATTCATGGAGAAAGCTGGATTCAAAAACAGCAAAGCTGATCGTTGTCCCTTTTACAGCAACAAAAATGGAAAGTGGTTGGCTGTTGTAATCTTTGTGGATGATGGTCTGGTAATTGGCAACGAAGAAGACATCGATCAGTTCATGGAAAAACTTCAGCAGGAATTTCACACGACCAGAGGATCACTCAACAATTTCCTGGGCATGAAGATACAACAAAACCATGATGGATCAATTGCAATCAGTCAAGAGGATTATACGAGGAAAATCCTAGACAAATTTGTGATGGTCGAGTCAAATGGAGTGTCTACCCCAGTTGGACGCGAAGAAAGTGAAGACGGAGAAAAGGTTTCGGCCAGGGTTCCTTATCGTGAGACGGTGGGATCCTAGATATACCTGACTACAGCTACACGTCCAGATATCGCATTCGCGGTCAACAAAGCTGCTCGAGCCATGGAGAATCCTACAGTTCAAGACGAGTCAAGTGAAACGGATATTTCGATATTTAAAGAGCACAGTGAACCATGGAATCGTCTATAGGAAAGAGGACGTTTTGAAGGTCTACAGTGATGCTGACTACGCCGGTGACAAGAGTACGCGACGTTCAACGACGGGTGTCATTTCGACCTACAATCATGGAGCTGTATCGTGGAGAAGTCAGTTACAGAAGTCTGTGTCAACATCGACAATTGAAGCTGAAATTGTGTCTGCAAGTGAAGGAGCAAAGGAGTTGATTTGGCTGAAAAGACTGTTTTCTGAATTACTGGGAACTGCTGACAAACCTCTTTTACGCTTTACATCGACAATGCTGGTGCAGTTAAATTGGCTAAAAATCCGGAGTACCATCGAAAATCCAAGCATATTGAGGTACGTCATTTCTATGTGAGGGAAAGATTTTTGGACGGAGACCTTGAGCTGGAGCACATCGACGGGACCAATCGATTAGCTGATCTTCTAACTAAACCTCTGGAGAGGGTCAGATTCGAGATAATGCGTGAGAGGATTGGCGTGCAGAAGATGACATCTTAGAGGCTGAAAAGTGTTCAATAGTTCATCTTGTTTTTTTTTTTTTTGTATTTGATTTTTCTTTGGAGGAAGTGTTAATATCTGAAAGAAAAATAGCACAGTAGCGCCACCTGGTGAAATAGACATGTACAATAAAGAAGAGAACAAAAGACGAGTCAGTGCAAAGTCTGTGCGTGTTCGCGTGACATGTGACAAGCGTCTCAAAAGATGATTTGTATTTTGTATTTTATTTCTCACTTGATAAATAAAGATTTGCATTAAAACTAACAATTGCTTATACTTTGAATTCCCCTATCAGTATTACACTATCTGTATTGTTCACACAGGGCCTCGTAAAAGCTGTTATTTCAGCCTGTTTTGGTACTGCACCCGAATTCCGCATAGTCATAGCCTATATCCGCTGAGATGGAAAAGGATTGTAGGGAGGTCGATACCCAGCCAGATAAACCAACACTACCCTACTAGGATAATGACTAGGAAACTCTCGATACATACCGGCCATGCAACAACACTACTGATTAGTTACACATTTACTAGAAATAATATATCCATAACAAGATGGTAGGACGAGAATGTCGGATCTTGAGCGTGAACGGTGAAAGTTGAGACTACGTGAATTCTAGTAACTAACTCGCAGTATTATCGCATGTCGATTGCAAAATGAAAAGGAGGTCAGATTTATAAAAAAGGAACAAGCAAACACAAAATATTGCCCGGAATTTATTATCTAAAAAATTACAAAATGAAAAAAAAACTCCCTATCACCACTAAAAATGAATGCAATATGAAAATAAAATAAATCACACGACAGATAGTCCTTCTATCTGTTCTATAAATGAGCATTAACGTTGTCATTACAAAAATGTAATTAAGAAAATAATTGAATGTTTACGCATTTTAATAGTCACCCTGTGACTCTACCACTGAAGCAGTCTGATCAGCATAAGCTGTTCAAACAACGAAATAAAATTAACAATAAAAAACCCTGAATTATACATCTTCCTGCGTAAAATCGTGAATATAGAATAATAATAATAGGCCTAATAATAATAATAATAATATGGCTAAAATATATACATTATATACACTATTCCATGTCTCGCACGGTATAAAAATACTACTGACACCATCAGTCGCGATCTGATAATCCTATAGTGTCTCTGTTTCACTAAACAGTTCTTTGAACAATGTTTCATACAACAATAAATTTGCAGGTATCTCTGGTAAATTGTCATAGTAGGTAAAGCTTTCATATCGAACACTGAAGTTAAATATAGCTTAAAAATCGTTATATCAATGAATAAAATACAATAAGATAAAGATCGAGACGAAACTACTTAAAACCTCATAATACACTTCGTGGATCTTGTACTAATACTCTCTGACATGTACAACATAAATATAAATCCTTATGTCAGTGCTTTTTACACATACTGTAGCGATTCGTTGCTCCTCATAGCAATACATTTCTTTCATTTCATACCACGGTGAACAATACTCATCAATAGCGTCTGCTGCGCTTCACACATAACATACTTCTTTCTTTCATTACTACCAACAATCTCCTCAACTCCGCACGGCATAACTTCAATAAAAATCCCATCTTGCTACAAACTTGTAGAAGAATCAGTGACTTTACTAGGTAAATACGCAAATGTATATTAACCGTTCAGAGTACACTCCTAACCAACTCTCTTCTCTAAATTATGTAACCTCGTGCATTTCTAATAACAATAACATATTCGTTTACTTCAATTCACCTTGTACAGTATTTCTTATTCCTTTCAATATCGCTTTTCGTTCACATAGTTCCATAATAACTTGTTTTTCCATGTTACAAATTATAAACAATACTAACTCGTAGTTCGCTCGTCTTTATTAATTAATAAATATAAATACATGTTCTCTCGCATCTGGTGTACATTTAAATAAATGAAATATTCATATATAAGCTTGTTTTAAAACATACAAGACCTCAGGTAGACTAACAAATCTCCTGGTTTGTCATTCCAGTTTAATTATATTTCCAATGAAATTGTTAATAACAATGGGCATCATATGACCTCAATATTGTCAATAATATGGTCCTGTTTTATAGTGTACTTTCTTAATAACAATAGTCCATGACTATATCATTGGCAAATAAATTGTATTCCGCAATTGGAATTTTATAACTTCCATATCGTTATAAATAAATGTTTCAATAATGTTCAGACATAATAATATTTGTTAAATAATTGACACAGCATTTTACAATAATGCTTTCCGTCATAGCAATACAATCTTAACGATCGAAATATTCTTATCAATGAAATGTTCCTACTCTCAAATATATTTTTAATAAAATGTTACTATTGAGGTGTTCCTATCGAAGTGTTACTATCGAAGCATTCCCTTTATAAAACGAGTTTCGTTCGAAAGTGAGCAGGTTAAAACTATTCCTACAAAAGGTATAAAAAACGCAATATCTAAAGTAAAAAATGAATGACTTACGTCTCAAACGACACGCGGTGACGTATCAAATATTACAGTAAGATCTCTAAAATTTAGCTACAATAAACATGGGATAAAGATTTAAAAAATATCTACTATGAAATTGGTCACTCCTCCATAACAACAAATACTTCTGCAAAACTACAGATCTTCGAGCATTCAATTCCTCTACCTTTCTGATGGCTTCTGATGTCGTGAATACCTTCATTAGATGGGCTCGATGTTCCGCCGGAACTGCGTGTGCAAGTCGACTGCATACGAAACGGGTTTCAGCTAAGCGCGTGCCATCCAGCTGATCGCTCCCCTGCCTGGATCGTGATGTGAATACCTGTGAAGCTGCTAGTCTCTCACGGCTAACGGTAAATCTTCTCGCTTCACGGCTACTGGCCTGGTTTCTCGATCTCTTGGTCCAAACGACTGCATGCGTCCGTCTTCTTCTTCTTCTCGTGTAGCAGAACATCATCAATGCAGATTTGAATGTCCGGAGTTGACATCTCTTCCTGGTGGTAATGGACATCTTGCTTGTAGTATTGGAAGTAATTTCAGAATACTGCATGTTGTTAAGCAGTTGTAGATTCATCGATTTTCCGGTCTTCAAGATCACTCTGAATCTCCAATCCATAGTGTAGACTAACCTCCTTCCATTAGTTTAGTTGCTCATAATAATATTCTCAATAATAGTTGAATAAGTTTGTCTCCCTGACTCAGGTTTGTTACTGTCATCTTGACTGTGATATAATAATGTAGACTGTTAATTGTTGCAATACCGTGGCTGTAGTAAGCAATGCTGCTGTATATCGTTTCGCTGAAGTATAGTGCTGTTGTAGCGAAGACTTCTTCTTATAATTGTGATACTGTAGAATGCTTTTCTCTTCTGCAACTAGTGCGATTATATTTCACCGGCCTCTCCAATCTCTTCCTCGGCTAATGGTTCATCTCCAGACGGTCTTGCTTCATCTCCCGTCCGTACTTCTTTATAGTGGAGCGCAATGTTGGGACGCGTGGCTGAATACGTCCACTCGGTTCAAGCTGCTGTGTAGGAGTCTCGGCTTCCCTCTCTGCATTCGCGCGCGTGCCGAAACCAGCCTGTGCTTGTAGCCTCGCACGGATACTTTTTAATAGAAATATACTCATAGTTTCTCTCCTAGCCAATAATTTATACTTTTTTTTAACCAAATAAATTCCATTTTCTCTTCTGCACATATAGACGTGTTCTTATCGATTTATGTAAGCCAAATTTATATAAAAGCGATTCCCACAAAATGTTATGCACTCTAATCTGATTGGCTGTTCAGTTATCATGGTAGAAGCTCCTGGATGTAGCCTCTTATCAACGAGTCGTCTTGACCAACCAAAACTGGTTTTCTGCTTGACAACATGAAGCCATGGTCATATTCCAGCATCAAATGATCTGACTCCTCCTTAGATAAAATCTCATTCACTGAAATATTTCCAAATAATAATTCCTTAAAATGCTCCAAAATTTTCCAAAATAGTTTTATTATGCTTTATACACTTCCCAATATGCATATATAAATATTAAATTGTTTTAATTCCAAATTTCCAATTCTTTCTCTTTCTTGGTTCTCTAGCCGGTTCGATCCTCAGCTCAGTCAAAGTCTAAAGCTGGGCTGAATTCGTGTTCAGTACTTCAATTTTATTATTACTTCAATGAATTCCAAAGAGCCATAGGATCTTGCAGGGGGATTGTACAGTAATACTGTATGTGTTTACACACCAAGGAAGAACAGTCTGAAGGTAACATTTCATGAATAAGGACATATTAGTAAAGTTGATACCATATCTAAGATTGTTGAGACCAAGGTCCCTTAAAATGATAACCATTTATGATTTTTAAGCTTATGCATAACTTGCTTGATGTATTGAGATGCATAGAATTTTCCCCTCAGTATTTTCGTAGTTTTCCTCTTAAATACTGACAAAAATGGTGCAGTTTTTACTTCATCAGGAAGTTTATTATATGACTGGGATGCAGAAAACTTGAAACTATTTCTACCATATTTAGAAGAGTGAATGAGATATAAGGCTATGACCTTCGCAAGCCTAGTTCCATAAGAATGATTGTCTGAGTTCAAGATGAAGGGAGAGCTATAGAGTATTGTGTTATGTTTAATCTTGTGTATTGGCATAGCTGCTCAGAGCTCTGAACTTATGCTGAGGGGTAGAATTTTGCTTCTGATGTACAGATCTTTTAATGGAATGTAGTAAGGAATGTTAAATATGTTTCTCATAGCCCTATTCTAAATAGTAATTAAATCATACAGTGTGGATTTTCTGCAGTGAGCCCAAATAACATTTACCGGTAAATATTGGAGCTTGCTATGTACAAGTGAATAGTAGATTTGTATTACAAGGTTTAGGGGAATAAGAAACCATAGGATTCCTTCTATAGGTGAGAGTTTTTTTTGCAATTTGTTCGACATGTTCAATCCAGGTAAGGTGTTTATCGATGATTAGACCTAAATACTTTGCCTGATTAACCTTTCTATTTCAATATTATTTACATATATTTTGTCATGTGTGATCTTTTTCATGCTTTGTTTAGAGATTACCATGTAATTGTTCTCCTGTAGGTTCATTGTTAATTTATTGGCAAGCAACCATTGTGGGAGGTTTTTATATCTTGTTACACATTTTGTATGATTTCAATTATGTCTTTCCCAGTGTAGAAGATATTTGTATCATCTGCATACAATTTGATATGTCCTCTCAAATTATATTCCACAATAAACGTTCTTCGGCTTTTCCCAATTATTTGGCGTTGCCGGAGCCAACCAGGCTCATTTTGGTTTTGGCCGGGGATTTAAGGCCGGATGCCCTTCCTGACGCCACGTGATTTTTCAGTTGAAAATTCCACCCCGCTGTCACCGGGATTTGAACCCCGGCCGTCAGGGTGAAAGACGAGCAGCTAAGCCACTGCGCCACCACGCTCCCCAAATTATATTCCACAATACCATACATTAAGAATAATGTAGGCCCAAGAATAGATCCTTGTGGAACTCCATGAGTTATATATTTTCTTGAACTTATGCATTTATTCAAAGCTACATGCTGCTTTCTTCCAATAAGGTAGCTTTCAAACCATTTTAGAGCTATACCGGTACCTCGGACTCCAGCATTTTCTAATTTTGATAATAGTATTTTATGATCTACTGTATCACATGGGGCATACACAGGAACTATCCTAACCATAGTTCCTGAGATTTCCAAATCTATTCACATTTATTCGTTCATCTATGAACGTTTTCAGAAACTCTGTTACGTTCTATGTTTCTCTCGACTTTGCGCTGCCTCATTTTACACCTGGCTGGTACTAGTTGGTTATTGTTTTAAGGGGCGGAACTACGAGGTCATCTGCCGCTAAGTTTAGTTAGTGGAAGGATCTTTTACGTGCTATAAATCTATGACACGGGACCACCGGCTTTACTTCCCCTCTGAAGGAAGGCATACTGAAGGATTCTAACGCTCTTAAAATATCCTACGACTTTGGCCGGGTTTGAACCCGCAATCTTGGGCACAGCAGTTCAGCATGCTACCGACTATGACACCACACCGGTGATTATTGTTTTAAGAAGCAGAACAGCTAGGTCATCTGCCTCTACCCAACTACATACCCAGACTCAGATTCTTCCTGATAAAGTGGAAGTGCAAAGTGCAGTGCTGTATGGTACAAATAGGTGGCATAGTCGGTAGCATGCTGAACTGATGTGCCCAAGATAGCGGGTTCAAACCCGGCCGTAGTCGTCGGATTTTTTTAAAGCGTTAAAAATCCTTCAGTATGCCTTCCTTCGGAGGGGAAGTAAAGCCGGCGGTCCCATGTCATAGATTTATGGCATGTAAAAAATCCTTTCACAGACTAAGCATGTGTAAAGCAAAAATTGTTAGGTTAGATTTCATCAGAACGCTCTATCAAAGTTCCAACGTTCACCACTAGGTATCATTGATATCTGGTGGCGAAAGTTGGAACTACTTGAAATTGAATGGAACTTGTAGCTCACCCTTTAGGGTGTCCGCTGGAAGCAGCTACAGACTCAGGTGAGCCGAACATGTCCTCGGACACTCCCGGCACTAAAAGCCATACGATAAATAAAAATAATAAATAAATAAATTTACTAAATGTGCTTGTTGTTGCAGTGGGAGAAGGGAGAAAGCAGTGGTGTCAGCAGCAATCAGCTATATCAGTGGTCGACGTGTCATCTTCAACCTCAGACCGTGCGCTATTCGGGCAACATCTGTAGGTTCAGTCGCCAAGTTCAAAAGGTAAGGCATGTTACTATCTCTTCTCTTACACCAGTGATGTTCACAAAATGGCATGTTTGGTGACCTCAGAAATTCAAATACACTCCTGTGTGGCGCTGGCAGAGACATCTCCCACTCGAAGTTCCCAGGAGAAGTGTAACTATGAATTTGACGTGTACTGGCTCATCGACATTTCTTCCCCCTTGGGGGATAGAATACACCCACAGTATGCCAAATGTGTCATAAAAGGGCCAACACGGCCAACCAACTAGCCAAACTTTAATTGTGAAGACCCCCTGTGGATGGGGTGGGCAGAATTCATCTTCACCTGCCTGTTTAATGCAAACTAAAAAGGACCTCTCAGAGGTCTATTTTCAATTTTCCTGTTCCTCGAAGGCAGGGGTTCTCAACCTGGGTGGGCGCGCCCCCCTAGGGGGGCATGGGGCTTTATCAAGGGGGGCGTGAAGTGATTTCCGAATAAGTTCTTTTAACTCGAATATTATAATTTTGTAAAATAAATATTTCTCGAATCTCTCTAAGTGATTGTCGCAGCAAGTCAATCGTTCAAAAGCACTGGTAATTGCCAACTGTCGGCACAAACCTCTGCGGAGCTGCGAGGTTGGAGGTGAATTAAGGAATTTGCTGTGTTGTAAGGAGCAAAATCATGCCAATTTTATCGTCTCGTTGGCCTATCTTTGTGATTTCTTTGAAGCTTTGAACAGTTTGAACTTAAAGTTCCACGGCAAAAACTCCAATAATATGCATTCCTGGAAAAAATACAGTTATGGAAACGCCGCGCCGCTTCAGTTGAACAACTTCTCATCCATTCACCGCCTTAATGAAATTTTTCCGGAAAATGAACTTGATCATAATAAACTTAGGTGCAAATTCAGTCACATTTGGATTCCCTGGCACAAGTATTCAATTCAACTTTCCTAATATCTCGTCGGAAGAATGTTAACAAGAAATTGTCTATTGGCTATTGTCATTGAAGCACTGCCAGCACAGCTTCAAGAAGAAGCCATGGATTAGTGTCCATCATAGCTAAAAGATGATTCTAAAATATTAGGACTGGGTGACCTTTGGGTAACTGTCTTGCAGTGTACCCTGTAATAGCCAAATTTGCACTGCGTGTCATTGTCCCATTTTCAAAGACATACTTATGCGAGTCAGGATTTTCAACGCTGAGTGTCATAGAAACAAAGCAGCTCTGTCGGCTTGCAGTGGCGAATTCTCCCATGCATTGCATATACCGGCGGTATACCACCAATGATAAAAATATAAAATGTTTATCTCGACATTTTCTCGACTTGTATGTAGCAGTGCAGTCAGGAAAATCGAGCTTGTCATTATTCATGTTCCGCCGATTGTTGTCAAGGAAGCTGGCGCTCGAATCCCGCTTAACTCGCTAATTTTCTTCTGGGGTACACACTTCTAGCTGTGAGTGACTGTACTTTGGTATACCGCAAGTCTAGCCCGGTCGTTGAAAGGGCTCGACACTGGCCCGCGGGGCGGGGGAGGGTAAGAGTAGCCCAGCCACGTTCCGTATGGGGTATCGCGCTCAAGACTAGCGGTGAGTGTATTGCTGATTGGCTGATTTCAAACAGTACTTTCACCCTGCTCACAAGGGAAGGCACACCAGCGCAGCGCTTCATGCACTTCAGTTATATTGTGAGTTCGTCTTGGCGTGAATTACTTCCCACTGAACTATTAACATGTTTAGATTAAGTGAAACACTGGAAGTGGATAGTAGCGTTGTTGAAAGGATTTTATTCCATTGGATTTCCTCAGTAAGTTGAAATTAAAGCGATCTATTTCTTTGTGCCAGGAAATGAAGGTATTGGTTTCTGCAGAAATCAGGTAGAATTTTACACTTGGCATATTTGTTGCTTTGCAGTTGTTGATTCAATTAGGGGCTTTGAAGCATCGTGGTCATGTAGCCCCGTGTACTTGGTTCAGGGGCGGATTTAAGGCAAGATCATGGGGGTAGGCGAACACACACCAGGGATTCTAGAGAGTATGGAATACCCTTAGCTTGGAGAGGGGTGGGGGAGGTCCGGGATAGGATAATTTTGCTAAAACTAGGCCCAAATTAGTGAGTAATAGGACATTCGGGTTATTTTTTTTTGATAGGCCTATTTTGGAGTAAAAATAAATGTTACCGATCACGGTGGCCAAGAGCAGTAACGCGCTAGCTCGTATCTCGCTGGCATCGGGAGAGTGTGGGTTTGAATCCCACTTCAGCCGTCCGGAAAATGGTTGTCTTGGTTTCCTATTTTCACCACCAGGCAAGTGCCGTGACGGTTCCTCGACCGACCGACTGCCCTCCAAAATCCCTTCCCTGGTCCTTCCTTAATTTGACCCAAGTTAGCGGTCACTTGTCATCATCCCCAGTTGTATCTGCTGACGAAGTGTATCCAGCTCCGAGACACCATCCTTGCGACGGTAGAGGAATGATCCCTCGCAGAGTCCGTTTTGTGAGTTGGGAAAAATTTGCCTGATATCATCCATTTTAAGTCAAATATTTATTGTATTCCAAATTATTTTAGTTTTGGTAGTTCTACTATTTACTGTCATAGCCAACGCGTGGTTTAGAGAACTGTCAAAAATGTGTAGTATTCTTCTAAATATACATACATTTTCATTTGAGACGGTTTTACCTTTCAGCGTCCAGTCCAGTCTGCAAGCCTCTGTTTGCGAACAAGTCGCCTCTATGATCCCCTATTAGCAGTTAGCAATGCGGCTCCCTCTGCTTCTACATCTCTGACTTTGAAATCGTTCTACCTCTGCTTCTGTTATCCTCTACAGCCGAACACTCAAAATAGTAGGTTATCGTAAAATGTGCATTTTGATATAGAGTATTTAAGTGTGAAAGAATTTGTCTAAAGCCACTGTTTTCGTCATGTTTTTAATGTATAACAGAAAGATGAATCGTTCACTCCTTAAATCCACCCCTGGCTTGGTGCGTGTGGAAACTGATGAGATATGTTGTTATGATGGCTGTACCGTTGCCAGGATTTTGGTAGGAGGCGGCTGTGGCGTTAAGATATGTACGAGTGAAAGTGGGAAACCACGAAAGACCATTTCTAGGATGTTTGGGGTTGGAATCGAATCACCTGTTCTCATTTCTGCCTCTTGGGGGTTGAGTGAATCCCAACCCTCAGACTAGAATTACATTTCTTGGTAGAGCAGAGAATCGAACACGGACCTCCGCAGTAACAGCCCCAGAATACTAGCCACTACGCCACGAGGTGGACCTTTAGAAATCTAAGTGAATGGAACTTACTTTCAAGTAAAATTCTTCCTGGCAGACCAAGGTTGGTGTTAGGTTCACTTCTTAATAAATCACATAGACTCCTCTAGAATGCATATTTTATTATTTGTTGTGGAAAGATTCACAATTCACACGACACACACCATATTGTTTTTGACACTGAACTTCACTGATATCAAAGACTATGTCAAAGATACTGCACTACACTCTTGTGCTTACTGCCAACACAACATTCTCCCAATAAAATAACATAACACATATTTTCACAAAATAAAAGAACACAGAAATAAATAAGTCACTCAAAATATCTCTTTGGTTTAACCACCACTCTCCCACTACTGGTTTTGATGAGATCAGAAGTATTAGTAGATGGTTTAACAGTCTTTGGATTTTTCTCCTTCTTCTCATTTTCATTCCGCTCAACTTGCAGTCTTAAAGCATGATCTTCTCCAGATGTCACTTCAAGTGGATACACCCTCTGTACTGGCCTCAGTAGCTCTCCTTTTGTAGTCACCAAACGAACAACTCTCACGACACCACCTTTGCCAGGGATGACCTCCGTCACTCTTGCCAGCGGCCAGTCTAGTCTCTTCGTGTTGTCACTGGCTACCAGTACTACATCACCTACACAGGGTTTGTGATGACTTTTCCTAATGTGGTTCTTCTGTATTAGCTGTCCAAGATATTCATTCCTGAATCTTACCCTTAATGTTTCCTTTACTTTCTGTCTGTACCTGAATCTTCTGTCAAGTTTTATGTCCTCGATCATGTCGATATCGGGCATTCCAATCTCCTTGACTTCCTGTAGGAACATTGCAGGGGTGATAGCCATCAAGTCTTCTCCATCATTGGACAGGTAAGTAAGTGGTCGTGAATTCATGACAGCTTCAATGTCACACAGAACAGTCATCATTTCTTGGTACGACAGACATGACCTTCCCAGAACTTTCCTGAGCATTTGTGTGAGGACACCAATCAGCCTCTCCCACCATCCTCCCCACCATGCTGCAGTGGGAGGATTGAATTTCCATTTTATTTGGTGTACAGAACTATATTCAGCAATTTTATCCCACTGAATTGTCTCCAACATATTGCAGGTGCCTTGAAAGTTTGTCCCATTGTCACTATAGACAATCATTGGCCTTCCACGTCTGGACACGAAGCGCCGAAAAGCTTCGAGGAATGTTGCAGTAGCCAAAGATGTTACTAACTCCAGGTGTACTGCACGAAAAACCGCACATGTGAACAGACAGACCCAGGCTTTCTCTCCACCTTTCAAAATCAGAGGCCCGGCAAAGTCGACCCCTGTTATTTCAAAAATTGAAGCTTCTCTTACTCTGTCTATGGGGAGATGAGTTTGTTCTGCTTCAAGATGTTTTCCATGGTACCTCCTGCAGACAACACATGTTTTAATTGCACCCTTCACCGTTCTCCTTCCTCCAAGGATCCAATATTTCTGTCTGAGCCCACTGAGCAGAATCTGGGTTCCAGCATGACATAAGTCTTTGTGCTTCTCCCTAATGAGAGCGTGAACTGCTGTATGCTTCGCAGGAAGGATAGCAGGACAACGGAAAGCATAATCATCTTTGCGCGATATAATTTTCGTTTTCAGTCTCATCACTCCCTCATCATCCATGAAAACACATAGTGAGTTGAATCTTTCATCCTTTTCACCAACAAAACACTCCTTTTGTATGAACTTCATCACGACTTTTTCTGCTTCTGTGGTTTCTTCAATGGATAGTTCGGTAGTTCTTCTATTATTTTTCTGTCGACAATTATACAGAAACCTCAAGATCCATCCTATCATACGAACTGTTCTACGGAAACTTGAGAAATAGTCAAGGTGCCATTCTTGGGTATTGGACTTGTCTTCTAACACAGTCATAGTGTTGACTTTCTTTTTTCTTTCTTGGAAGACTTCATCATCGTTTGTTGAAATTTCGGGGCTAGGCCATTGTGTAGTGGATTGTTTTAGCCATTTTGGCCCTTCCCACCATCTCTGTTGAAGTAACTGTTTTGTGCTACATCCCCTTGATGCCAGGTCAGCCGGATTCATGGTTCCTGGAACATGCCGCCACTGTTCTATTCTGGACAGTCTTCGAATTTCTTGCACTCTGTTCCACACGAAGGTCCCCCAAGGTTCGTCTAACTTGATCCAGGACAACACAGTCGACGAGTCACTCCAATAATAAGTAACGATTTCTTTTGCAGTTAATGTTGGCAGTACTGACGTCACTAGTCGAACCCCTATTGTAGCTGCTAATAATTCCAGGCGTGGTATGGTGATACTCTTCTTGGGTGCCACTCTTGTCTTGGCTTGTACAAATCGTAGCCCTATATTCTCAACCCTCTGTATTCGCAAGAATATAACTGCAGCATACGCAGTTTGACTGGCGTCGCAGAACACGTGAAGAGATATATCTTCAACCGACTGGACACTACCGATCAAACATCTAGGAATCTTAATCTCAGACAGCTGAGGTAGTTCTGCCAACCACTTCATGAATCTTCTCTTTGTTGTTTCGTCTACTCTGGTGTCCCAACCCAATTCAGTGGCCCATAGTTCTTGCAAGATTAATTTTGGACAGAGAAATACCGGACATGCGAAGCCAATAGGGTCAAACACCTTATGTGCAGCTCCTAGTATAGCTCTTTTAGTGATTACATCATATTTGAAATCGTTAACATGAGTTAGATTCAGTTCAATGGTATCTTCTCCTTTATTCCAAATGAGCCCTAGCACATGAGTAAGATTTTCAGCTGTACCATCCTGAGAATACTCCCACCCTCGGAGATTGAAAGATGCCTTATCCATTATTATGCTTGCCTCTCGCATGAATGAATGAAGGTCATTTCTGTTGTTAACACTAATAGCACAGTTATCCACATAAAAACATTCTTCCAATCTTTCTATTGTTGAAGTTGAGTAGGAACTATTATCGACTGTTTGTCTCTTCAACTCGTTCAAGTGGAGTTTGATGGTTGCCGACAATAGGAACGGAGAACATGCAAGTCCAAAGACAACTCTATTGTGACGGAACACTTCTACCTTCCCTGTACATTCCTCCTCCCACCAAAGGAATCTCAGAAAATCACGGTCTCTAGGATTGACACTTATTTGAAGAAATGCTTTTTCTACATCAGCTGTCACACCGATCTCATTTTCTCTGAACTTCAGTAGCGAACTAGGGATCAACTCTATGAAGTTAGGCCCTTTTTCAATACATTCGTTCAGAGATGGAGCGTTTCTCTGCTTCGTCGAGGCATCAAAAACAGGCCTGATCTTGGTGGTGCTGTTTTCTTTGAAGACAGGTCGGTGAGGTAGATAGTGTCCACTATTCTTCAGTTCTTCTTCAGGTACCCTCTCGATGATTCCTTGCTCCAACCAACTTCGTAAGACATTATCGTACTCCTGATAATGTTGTTCAGCTTGTAGTTTCTTTGTAGTGATTTCTAATCTGTGCTGAGCAATTTCTTTGTTGTCAGGGAGAGGTGGATGTTGTTCACTCCAAGGCAGACACACTTCATATCTGTTATCTTCATTCAGTCGTGCAGTCTCAAGGAAATTATTTCTAACACGCTCATTCCTCTCGACGATAGATTCTTTCACAACAGGGTCAGTAATTCCAAGAATTTCTAAGTCCCAGAGATCAGAAATTCTTGTATGTTGGGAAAACAATGATGACACTAATAATGATGCCGAATCCCTTTGGGCCTTGTTACCTATGACTTTTCCCATTAGTGTCCACCCTAGGAAAGTCTCCACCACAACTAGGCCACATTTTAGTTGATGTTTCCTCCCAGTGAGCAGTTCACCTGCCTTATCGGCCCCAATCAGAATCTGCACAGGCCCTCTCTCTCGTACATCAGTTAAACATATTTTCAGATCCCTTATCTCCTCACTCCAAGAACCATTCTTAATATATGGGACATCTTCACAAATTATCTCTTGGCTTAAAACTTCCAGCTCCTTGGAATAGTTTCCCTCCAATCGCTTTAAACTTATTCTGTAACAGTCGTGTTTTGCTTCTCGAGAACGCACTCCACCAAACAAGGAATGTATTAACGTTTCCTTCCTGATTGACTGATACCCCATTTCTTCGGCTAGGTCACGTGCAATGTAGGATTTAGTAGACCCAGTATCAATGACAGCTCGTACAGTTTTTTGTTTACCCTTTCCTTTAACGACAACTGCCAGGGTTTGCAAGTACACCTCAGGAGAACAAGACACATTAGCTAAAGCCTTATCCACATTATTGACATCCTGGAGAACCAAATTCCTGTCTCCCTCGTAATTCTGTTTGGACACACTTTCATTTTCTTTGTCACGGAGCTTATAACACATTAATACCACATGTTTACCACCACAAACAATGCACCTGACAATCGATTTACAAGCTCTACTTGCATGGCCCTTCTTTAAACAATTGAAGCAACAGTGTTTATCAGTTAAGATTTTCCTTTTCTCCCCTACAGTCATTTTTTGTGCTTTAATGCACTCTGGGCTCGAATGAGGTTTAAGACAAAAAACACACTCCTGTCTCTTAGAAACATCAGCAAACAAAGCAGAAGCAGTAGGTATATTTGGTTCAATGACATCCCTTGGTTTCTTGTCTCCCTTAATCTTAGATCCTTGGGATGTGCTAATACTAAACCCTTTCATAGCCAATGAAATTCTTTCTTCACTTACTACTTCATTTTGAAGAAAAGCCATGAGCTGCTGCAAACGATCTTTGGATACGGAATCACACCTGAAGGAAGTATTCCTCTGCCATGTTCTTAATAGGTCTTCTGGCAAAGATGATTCAATGAGGGGATACAGCATTGCAGTACATTTTTCTGTAGTAATGCCTAAACTTTCCAGCGATCTGAGATGTGACTCTAATTTATCATACAAGCTACTCAGTGTTGGCCTTTCTTTGGAATTGACTGCATTCGTCAACACTAGTTTGAGCAATTCACGAACATAAACTTCCACCTGCAAGTCCTCTCTACCAAATCGAGCTTGAAGACTCTCTATAGCTTTGTCATAATTCTCGGCAGTGGGTGGAAAACTAGTAACTAATTCATATGCTCGAATTTATCTTCCTTTCCAATGTCCTCATCCTCGTGAATTTTACGGAACTGGCTCCAAAAATATAACCAATCAATTATTTCACCAGAAAATTTCTTAAATTCTATTCTTGGAAGTCTATATTTCTTTTTATCACAAACATTGTCATTCACTACACTTTGTGGAGGGGTAATGGAAACAACGGGATTCATAAAACGTGTTGCTTTTGTTCTACAGCTACGGAATTTGTGTTTGTAATCATCAGCAGATTCACATTCCGTTTCTATTTCGTCATCCTCACACTCGTCGTCTATCATCTGTTGAAATATTAATCCATCTAAATTAGAGATATCATCATACTTTTCTTGAAGGATTTCAAGTTGCACTTGCACTTTTTCCGTTTCAGTTTGATCATCTTCTAACAACGCCATTAGTTGATTGTGTGAGCGCGTAAATAACCGCCGCTTTACGGTTCTTTCTTTAGCGAGTCTTTCCATCTTCTTTCTTCACGGGAGCCTTTTACTATGAATGAGTCGTGTCACTGGTCGCCATAAAATGTTAGGTTCACTTCTTAATAAATCACATAGACTCCTCTAGAATGCATATTTTATTATTTGTTGTGGAAAGATTCACAATTCACACGACACACACCATATTGTTTTTGACACTGAACTTCACTGATATCAAAGACTGTGTCAAAGATACTGCACTACACTCTTGTGCTTACTGCCAACACAACTGTTGGGAAACAATATGTTAAGGTAGTTTACACTATAATTATTTTATTGATTGAGGCTGAATGTTCGCTTTCCAGAAGATATTTTCACTTTGAGATACTGGCTCTTCTTTAATGCGCTTCTCATGTTTGGACATGTCTAATGATGAGACAATGTATAATTGAGATCCTTCGGAAATGGATCAATGTTTATTTGTTTTCGTAAAATTTAAGACCTGGTCAAGAACGGGGAGAGAGAGAAGGCAGCGTAAAGATGAAATGTACTCTGTACGTTGTCAAAATGAAATAGGAGGGCGAGGGGATTCGAAGGCCATTTACCTAGAAGCAGTTTCATGTAGGCCGTGTTCAGGCGTTAAACGAAGATTATTTTAATGTATAAGGAAGGACATAGTCCTTGCAGAGGGAGGAAGACGCACTGGCTTTACCCGGACGGTCAAGGTTCGAATTCCGGTGACAGCACGCTAAATATTTCACATGGAAGATCACGTGGCGTTAGGAAGGGAATCCGACCTTCTATCCCCGGCCAAAACAATTGGCTAGTGACCTCAATTTATTGGGATAACCTATCCAAAATTATAGCGATAAAGTGTGTTTCTTAGAAGTTGTGTAAATGTTCTCCAATACAAAACAAAAATAATAATAATTCAACTTTGACAAGAGGATGAGGCATGGAAAAAAGGAGGGGGGGGGGGGGAAGTAAGGGGTAAATGGTGCGGTATACAAAGAACGGTGACCACCAGTCGCCACTGGTACAGTATACAGTTAACAAAATGATACTAAAGCGTTAAAAACATTAAAATTAATCAACAACAAACTCGTGAATTATTTCTGGTCACCTAGCTATTTGTAAAAATAGCCTTGTGATATCCGGATTTTTCCATATCCGGATCGGCCGGTCGCCACATTAGTCCGGATATGACAGGTTATACTATATTTTGATTTTCCATTTTTATTTTATTTTATTTTAATTTTTAGGTGAAAGGTCGCCCAGGCAATGCTACCTCAAGATCCCAATGAAGATTTCTTGAATTGTTTCATGGTTGACAATTCTCACTACCAGGCAATTTTTATTTTTTTAGCGTATGGCTTTTTAGTGCCGGGAGTGTCCGAGGACATGTTCGGCTCGCCAGTTTTTGTAGCTGCTTCGAGACGGACACCCAATGGGTGAGCTACAAGTACCGTTGGGAAGGAAAGTTGGAATGTAAGGTCGAGGAGTTGGAAGGTAGCGGCTCTGGCCTGTAGTTAGGGACCAACCCCGGCATTTGCCTGGAAGGAAGATGGGAAACCACAGAAGACCATCTTCAAGGTTGCTGGCGGGGGGATTCGAACCTCCTCGCCTCCCGGATGTGAGCGACTGCCAGCAGTCATGCCGTAACGACCACGGCTAACTCACCCGGTACCAGGCAACTAATAGGACAGAAATGGAAGAGATTGTAAACTGTGTTCTTGGGAGAAACAGGGGTGAAATTTTAAGATCCTAATGGGATTGCCAAGCTTATACCATTGATGGGAAGCAAATTGATGCTTTGCTGGCATGCATGAATTTTGGAAAAGTACCCATTAAGGTCCTCCGTGGCTTAGGCGGCAGCATGCCGGCCTCTCACCGCTGGGTCCGTGGTTCAAATCCTGGTCACTCCATGTGAGATCTGTGCTGGGCAAAATGGAAACAGACAGGTTTTTCTCCGGGTACTCTGCTTTTCCCTGTCACAATTCACAACACTCTCCACTATCATTTCATTTCATCTGGCATTCATTTAATCATTGCCTCAGAGGAGTGTGACAGGCTTTGGCACGCGGCACAGTTCATATCCTCGCCGCTAGATGGGGGCTTTATTCATTCCATCCCTGACCCGGCCGGTCGACTGGAAGCAGGCTGTGGATTTTAATTTTCACCCATTAAGGTCAAGAAGCACGGAATATTGAATGAGGCCCATGGAGTTATATTCCCCGTGACCTTATTCTAAATTCCGACGCGAAACTCATCAGGGATGTGGGTTACTTTGTACCTGTGGAGCCGTTTCCACCGTGACCCACATTTTAACCGAGTGAGTGGATCTTGCTGACTTACGAAGAAACCTTGGTTTGCAGATGACAATCAAACTTATATTAGCCGATGGTGCGGTGGCTGCTGATCTCGTCATCCGCTTTATAAGTGAGAGTGGGTTAGGGCCAGAAATCTAAATTTTCCAGTGTACATTAACTCAACGACTTGTTCATTTTTGAATGATCATTTTTCGTTTTTCAGTACCGTAATTTTTGTTTAATTTTTATAATTATTAGTTGTTTTAAAATTAATTTTCTATCTTTTCAAATTCAGGTATCGATCTCTAAATTTTAAATATCGTTCCAAATTTGTATACCGGTACTTTAATCCGTTTTAAGAGGGGCAGATGACCTTGTAGTTCCGCCCCTTAAAACAACAATAACTAACTAATTAGGGATGTGGGAAAATGTAGTGTCTCAATGATGAGACCATTACCTGCAAGATAGTTGATCAGGCGGTCATTACCCAAGCTCTTGTCCTGCAATTTGAGGGTTCTGTCATTCCAAACAGATGAAGGTGATATCGTACACTTACATTACATCCCTCAACCTATGCAGATATCTCGTAGTTCCGCCCCTTAAAACAGCAATAAAATACTAACTATGCACTGTTACCAATGCCAGAAATTCAGGCATGTGTCTGCCAATTCACCAGCAAGGCCATGTGCAGCAACTGCAGGAATGTGTTCGCAACAGTGAATGGTGTACTCCACGGCCAATATGGCCCAACTGACAAAGAAACTATGCTCCATGGAATGGAATTGGTGCTCTGTGGTTTCATCTGCTGAAATGAGTGAAACAGAACATGATAAATCATCAATTACACATTAAATTTTTAGTCCCTGCTGGTTGAGTATCCAAAAATAAACAATCTTTAAATACAATGAAAATTGCATATTGTTTCGAGACAAAATATTATTTGTTTGCAAATGCATAAAGTGCTCCTGCTTACAAATTCCTATAAAATTCACAATAAAGTTGAAATAAATACCCCTACGAATAAACTAAAAAGTAAAAAGAATATAGGTATAGGCCTAACTATGTATAAACTACAAACTACAATTCGAATATAAAGGTTGGTTGCTAAAGTAAAATAACAAAACAGATAATAAGAAAAATTACAACCAACAGCTGCACTATTTATGATAGGTAATAGTTCCTTTTGTAATATGCTGGGTGTTTCAGCTGATGTTTCAACTTGAAATGGAACAAGATGTTGAGAAACTGAGTTCACAAGGATGTTTCCACGTAGAGGGCTCGGCCCATTTTACTAAAAAAAAACTACTTTCAACTCTTAAGTATTTCTTTTTCTTGGTGTGCCATCTACTAATGAAGGTTGGCAATCATCATGGCTATTTGATATTTGTATACTGCCACATAGAAAAGTTCACCCTTGGTCATCTAGTACCTGTCTTCATCGGCCACGTCCCCGATATCCTATAATTTTTTCCTGCAGCACCAGTTGTAGGATCCTGTACTTGACGTTCATATCATC
The DNA here is from genome assembly GCA_946902985.2 of Meconema thalassinum. Taxonomy (NCBI): domain Eukaryota; kingdom Metazoa; phylum Arthropoda; class Insecta; order Orthoptera; family Tettigoniidae; genus Meconema; species Meconema thalassinum. Next base: position 2,125,991,572 of record OX336388.2, read on the forward strand.
ATCATCATCATCATCTTGAGCAGTTTCCAACCGCTGGTCGGGTCTGCTTGGAACATAAGCCTCTCCATCGTTTCCTGTCCATCCACTATCTCTCGTCATTTACTGTGTCCCAGCACACTCCTCTTTCCTCCACACTCTTCTTAACTCCTTTTGTACATCTGTCCCTTGGTCTTCCCCTTGGCCTCCTTCCCGTCATTTCCATTCCAAACATCTTCTTCGGTATCCTCTCCTCTTGCATCCTCCTCACATGTCCATACCATTGTAGCCTAGATCGCTCTATTCTATTTTGCAATGGTTCCTCTCTTACCATCTCCCTGACTCTCTCATTCCTTACTCTGTCCATTCTTGTCACTCCTACCCTACTCCTCTGGAACTTCATCTCCACTGCTCGTATTTTATTTATGGCATGTAGTCGTAGCCAAGTTCACAGCTAGGTGTCATGGATGGTAGCATTTGGTAGGAAAAGTAGGAACTACTTGAAATTATCGTCTGCAGTCCTTACTTGAATTAAAAACAGATAACACACACTAATACAGTCATCGCAATTAACACCGGTTATCAGACAGATTCTACACACACCCAAAGTACACGGAGCTGCATGACCGCGTTGTCGCAGCCCCTAAATTAAGGAACCAACCAGATTTTTGAAGTATTTAATTTTCTTTGAAATTTGATAAGCTTCTTGAATGTAAACAGATTTTTAATTTTTGACAAGCCTAAATCTCAATGCTTTGTTCTGAGATCGTGAGAACTCCTTACATGCCTTAGTATGTGTGATATCATCCCTGGTGTATTCTGTGATGTTTTTGATTGTTAATGAATTGCCACCTGCAGAAATATAAGCTCAAAACAGTTCCTTTATTCATCATGAGTGGCACTGTTTAGGGTACAGTCTGTGCTGCAATCTAAAGACAGATATATTAACTACTGTACTAGTGATCTGTTCACACAGTTCGAAACACGACATTTCAAACTACATAATTATGTATTGCATGATGGAGGAATCCCCGTATTATGCTTTCCTACGACCTTAACCTCCAGACAGATCGTAAAACTGCGAACGCCATGCAGGAGTCTCACAGGCTCATGGTTGACCCAAATCCATTAATGTTTTAAATAAATGTCATTTATCTAGTGACTGAAATAGTGCACAATGTGACAGTGGTTCAAATTATGTGGATGATGATGCTATTGCGGAAGTTATCCCAGAGGAAAATCATGACAAAAATGTAGTACAACAAATCATAACATCTTCTTAAGAAATAATTTAGATCATGAACAGATAACAGCTTATGATTATCTAATTATGGAACAGGATTTTGAATTCTCTGCCGTAAAAATTCAGCAGTTTAAGTTAATAATTGTATGCGTATACCGTTCTCCGTCAGGAAAGTTTCCTCTATTTATAGATAAACTAGAATTGTTACTCAATAACATGAGCAAAGTAAATTTTGATATAATAATTTGTGGGGATGTAAATGTGGATTTCTTAAAACTTGATAGAAATTGTGAATTATTAAACCAGTTACTAATTTCCTATGGACTGAAACCTACAGTAAATACACCAACAAGAATAACAAAATTTAGTAAAACCACTCCTGATCAAATTTTTATAAATACAGATAAATATCACCATTCAATAGAAGTCTATTGTCCGGGTTTTAGTGACCACCATGGACAAATACTGAGTTTTGAAGTATCCGAAGTAATCAATAATAATGATAATGGAGTAAAATCAAAGTGCAGGTCATTCACTGAAGCAAATGTTACATATTTCAATGACTTATTAAATAAGGAAACATGGTCAGAAATTTATGAACTAGAAAATGTAAATGATAAATTTAATGCATTTAACAGTACCCTAAAACACTATTTTGAAATAGCATTCCCCTTTAAACGAAGAACTGTTCAAAATAACAAAACTAGCAATTGGATAACAACAGGGATTATAAATTCATGTCAAAGAAAGAAATTTCTACACAAATTATATAAACAATACCACACAACACCTGAATTCAATTTATACTACAAAAAATACACTAGCATATTAAATAAGGTAATAAGACTAGCAAAGAAAATGCATAATGATAATTTTATTTCCCAATCATCTAATAAAAACAGGGCTATGTGGTCCGTAATAAAGAAAGAAACTGGAAAATATGCTAAAATACAAAGGAACATTACACTGACCAGAAATAATAAAGTGATTAATAATCCAGAGGAAATAGCAAACACTTTTAATGACTATTTTCTGGAAATTCCGCAAAAATTATTAAATAAATCACAGGTAAATACACTAAATTCTAATAATAAAATAAATATATGCAGTGATTCTTTATTTATAAATCATGTCACAAGTGAAGAGGTAAGAATAGTTATAAAAGAGCTAAAAAATAAATTCTGTGCTGGCATTGATGGCATCCCTGATGCAATTTTAAAGAAATGTGCCGAAAATATAATAAATCCACTTACGCACTTAATAAACAGTTCAATTCTCTCAGGAACTTACCCGGATATTTTGAAGTTATCAAAAGTAATTCCAGTGCACAAAAACGGTTCAAAAGATGAATTAGATAACTATCGTCCTATTACCTTGCCAACTGGTATTGCAAAAATTGTGGAAAAAATTATGTATAAGAGACTGATAAGTTTCATAGAAAAAAATAAAATATTATCAAACTCACAACATGGATTTAGAACGGAAAAATCTACACAGACAGCAATTTACGAATGTAGTAATAGTATACTGAAATTAATTGACAATAAGGAACATGTAACTGGCCTATTCTTGGATTTATCGAAAGCATTTGATGTAGTTGACCATAAAATCCTCCTTACCAAACTAAATCAATATGGTGTTAGAGGTCTAGCTAATAAATGGATAGAGTCTTACTTAACAAGGCGTAAACAAATAGTAAGCTTGAGACACAAGGATGATGGAACCAAATTACTTAATGAAACATTGTCCAATGAGGGAATTATTGAATTTGGAGTACCCCAGGGATCGGTTTTGGGCCCACTACTCTTTCTTCTATATATCAATGATATAACACAGAACGTTCATTCACATAAGGAAATTTTGTTTGCGGACGATACAACACTCGTAATAAAAGGTGAAACTAAACAGGTCATACAGCAGTCTGCTGACTCCGTTACAGGAGAGTTAACCAAATGGTCACAAGATAATCGCCTCATAATAAACTATAAAAAGACAGTATGTCTAAATTTCCACACTGTACAGAATAGGAATCCTGCGATGCCCAATATAACATTAAATGGTCATCAAATAGAAAATAAATCAGAAACAAAGTTTTTAGGACTATGGATACAACAAGACTTGAAATGGAATAAACATATACAATATCTGAATACTAAACTGAACTCGATGTGCTTTGCGTTACGTATTTTGAAAACCTGCACTAGCATGCACACATTAAGAAATACTTATTTTGCTTATTTCCATTCATACTTAAGATATGGGATCATATTTTGGGGTATGTCGCCAGATGTACTAAGCACGTTTAGGATACAAAAGAGAGCGATTAGAATTATGGCAAATGTAAACTCGAGAGAATCATGTAGACCTCTGTTTAAAGATTTAAACATTCTCCCACTGCCCTGCATATATATCTTTGAAAGTATTATGTTTTTTAAAAAGAATTTAATGAATAAAGATGTTTTTCTTAAAACAAACAATGATGTTCATAGGCATAACACAAGACAAAATCAAAACATTCATATTTCACACACACACACAAGCATATATCAAAAAGGAACTTTTCACACTGGAGTTAAATTATACAATAAACTACCCCAGTATATAAAACTGGCCCCAAAAATAAAAACAAAAACAAAAACAAAAATAAAAACCTTTGATAGAATGTTGAAAGCTTATCTGCAGTGCCATTGTTTTTACTCAGTAGTTGAATATTTTAGCGTATAGGAGTGATGGAATCTATAACTATATTTTACTTTTTTAATTTAATTTTAATACCTAGCTGTATGTTGTTGTATTTATAGAATTAAGTTTTCATATTATGATAATAGAGTGAGGTGTAAATAGTTGTGCAATAAGATTGTATCTATTAAGATTTGCTATTATAATAAGTTATAAATAGTTATAATCTTAGTAATATATACCTGTTAGTTCTTTTATTTTATGCATGTAAATTCTGACGTGTCCTATATCAAAAATGTATTGAATGCATGTATTTGATCAAATGGAATTAATAAAAATCTATCTATCTATCTATCTATTCTTGTCCCTTTCCTTCATCACCCATGTTTCTGAACCATATGTCAAAATTGGCACAAAGTAGGTCTTGTAGATGATTCCTTTACATTTTTGTGGTACATCTTTATTCCATATCATCCCCCTAACACTCTTGAAAAATCCATCTGTGCACCTTCCCCTCTCATTTATTTCCATCCTATTGCCTCCCTTTTCTTCAATTATGCTTCCCTAGTACTTGAAGCATTCTACTTTCTGCAACTGCTGTCCTCCAAGTGTTATGCCCATATCCAGTCTGTTCTTCCTCGTTGTGATGACCACTTCACTCTTTTGTGCTGAGAACTTCATCCCATATGATAACACTACCTTCTCCCACTCATCTAATTGCTCTTCTACTTCTTCCTCATCCTCTCCCCATACCAGAAGATCATCAGCAAACAACATTGCCTTCATTTTCCTTTCCCCAATGCTATTTACCACTTTTCGTATGATTTCATCCATCACCACTATAAATAACAGGGGTGAGAGGGCACTTCCCTGTTTCAGACCACTCTCCAGTTGAAACCATTCCGTTCTCTCTCTTCCCACCTTTACACAGCTTTTGCTTCCCTCGTACATTGCTTTCACTCTTGCCACTGTCTCCTTGTTCACTGCTTTTGCTCTCATTGCTTCCCATACCTTGTTTCTATTAATACTATCATATGCTTTCTCAATATCCAAGAAGGTCATCACCAGATCTTTCCCATATTCATAATGGTGTTCTTGTAGCTGTCTTACTGCAAAGATGAGGTCAACTGTTGACCTTCCTGGCCTGAATCCATACTGTTCTTCCCTCAGCCCATCTTCAACTTCTGTCCGAATTCTTCTCTCCAGTACCTTCTCAAATATTTTGGCGCAGTGGCACATGAGTGTAATTCCCCTGTAGTTCTTGCATTCCTTCCTACTTCCCTTTTTAAATATGGGTATTATTATCCCTCTTTTCCAGTCCTCTGGTATTTTCTTCTCCCTCCATATCGCTTTCATTACTCGAAAGAGCCACTGTGTTCCTATCACCCCTGCTGCTCTCACCATCTCCACACTCACTTCGTCTATTCCCGGTGCCTTTCCCCCTTTCATCTTCTTTATTGCTTCCTCCACTTCTTTCCATGTCAATTCCTTCTCTGAAATGTCTTGGTCACTGTCTGTTTCTTCCTCCACAATGTCCACTACGCTGGTTTTAGTTGGATTTAGGAGTTCCTTGAAGTATTCTCTCCAGATAACCTTTACTTCTTCCATATTTTCGACCTCCTTTCCATTCCTGTCCACCATTCTGACATTTTCCCCTGTATATCTTCTCTTTGCCTTTATCATTCCATACAACACTTTCTTACTGCCATCACAGTCCTCCTCCATCATTTCTGTCCATTTCTCCAGCCATTTCTTTTTCTCTTCCTTCACTACTTCTCCTGCTTCTTTCTTCCACTCTTGGTATTCTTCTCTTGTTCTGTCTGTCCTCTGTTGGAACCATTTCCTGAATGCTTCATTTTTCTTTTTCACTGCTTCCTTAGTTCTGGGGTTCCACCATGGTGTTTCCTTCCACCTTTCCTTTCCACTAGTTCTGCCACACACGACTTCCGCTGCTTCTACCAACACGTCCTTGAACCTATTCCATTCTTCTTCACCTGTTTTCGGATCATCCTTCGGTAATTTGTTCCTCACTAATATCTGGAACTTCTCCTTATTTCCATCCTCCTTCAGCTTCCATGTCCTTATTCTTCTTTCTTGGTTCTCAGTTCTCCTCTTTTCCTTCAGTCCTCTCACCTTGGCGACCAGCAGACGGTGGTCACTGTCCAGGGCTTCTGAAGATATTACCCTTATATCCGTGATACTCTTCTTTGTCTCCTTCCCGCATAGAATATAGTCCACCACTGATTTCCTAGTCAAATCTCTGCTGTACCAAGTAATTTTATGGCTCTCTCTCTTCTTGTACCATGTGTTTCCAACCATTAGCCCATTTATCTTGCACAGTTCCAACAATCTCTCTCCTTCCTTATTCCTGTTTCCCCATCCTTCACCACCAATCACTTCCTCAAAACCTCTTCTATCAGTTCCGACATGGGCATTTAGGTCTCCCATGACTATCAGGTCTCTCCCCACTAACTGCTTCTGCAACTCCTCTTCAAACTCGTCCTTCTCGCCTTCTGTGCATCCCACCTGTGGTGCATAGACTTGCAGAATGTCCAGGTTTCTACCTTTCACAGTGATTCTGGCTCTAATTATTCTATCACTTACCCTCTTTACTTCCTCCCTCAGCCCTTCTCTCACCACCATTCCCACTCCATTTCTCTTCCCCTCCTCATTTCCTATCCAGTATAGCTGCAAGCCATTTCTCAGTTCTTTTCTTCCTTCCCCTCTCCATCTGGTCTCTGCCAGTCCGAGTACATCCAGTTTTCTCCTCTCCATCATATCCACAACCTCCTCCACTCTTCCCGTCAATGAAGTTATATTCAAAGTTCCGATTCGTAGTCCATTTCCATAGCCAGGTCTGCTTCCTTTAGATCTGTCCTTTCCGAGGCCCGTTCCCGTTTTAAAAGCAGTTTCATATCCACTACTGGCTTGCTAGGCCTAACGTAGCTTCACCATAACCCTGGCGAGGGGCCTGTTTTTGGTCCGCGAGAGGTATTTTATTTCCCTCAAACCCTCCGGACAAGTCCGGCGAGCCCCCTATCCGCCACCTGGGACGCGCCCGATAGAGGAACAGGCAAACCCCCACATATCACATGTTCTAAATATTCAAGCTTCCATCTTTTAATAGATAGCAGTACTTCTGTACTTTTACTTAACCTTTCCAACACCTCAGTATTTCACACTTTTTCTGTCCAAGAGATATGAAGCATTCACTGATAGACCTACATTTTAAAGGTTTCCAGTTTTTTGCGCAGGGCCTGAGTTTAAAGTCCACCCTTCCATATCATACAGGAAACACATATCCTTGAACCATTCTTAGCCTAAGATCCAGGTTTAAGTTACAGTTAGAGACCAAGTTCTTCATTTTAACAAATGTGCTTCTCGCATGCTCAATGATCTCTTGGCTGGCTGTCCAATTTTGGTTCAGAAACACTCCAAAGTATTTATATAATGCTGAACATGTTCAATTGCTAAATTCTCCAGTTTGAACTTAGCCTGCTATATATTTTCTAAATGTAACATCCCAGTTTTTCTTGCCAAATTAGAAACGGGAGCAAAATTATAGAGTTGGTTTCATGTACCGGTGTTGTCTCTATACACCAGACTATATCAGCACTATTGTTTCATTGTTTCTTGAGAGGTCGTTTTGATTGCGCACCATCTTTCAAGAAACAGTTGAGCAATGGTGCTGCTAAACTACAGACTAGGAACGTCATCCTCTACAAACTCACTGGTTCAACATGGGGTGCTTCTGCATCCACTCTTCGAACATCAGCAATGGCATTAGTGTACTCTACAGCAGAGTATTGCTCTTCAGTGTGGCTAAACAGTCCTTATGTTAAGAAGATCGACATAGTCTTTAATCAAACCATGCGTATCATCAGCGGCACTGTTAAATCTACTCCTCTGTTTTGGTTATCTGAGTTGAGTCATGTTGAGCCTCCAGATATAAGACGCCTCAACAACCTGGTAAGAGAGTACAGAAAAATAACATCAAACACAGCCCTTCCTATCCACTAGGACAAAGCTGTAGGATTCAGGCGCTTAAAATCGAGATCAACACCAGTTCAGACGGCACAGTTGCTCACCAGCAGAAGCTATAATGGAAAAGCAGAATGGCAATCTGTTTGGAACGGCACAGTTCCGAAGGAGTGGCAGAAATTATTTAACATCAAGCACCCTCCGGCTGGTTTTGATCTCCCACGAAGAACTTGGGTTGCCCTCAACAGAATCCGAACCAAGCACGGGCGATGTGGCTCACTGCTTTATAAGTGGGGCATGTGCACTTCCCCCAGCTGTGACTGTGGTGCAGTGAATCAAGCCATCCACCATATTGTAGCAGAATGTCCGAGGAGGGCATACTCTGGATCAATGGACGACTTTCTGGTGACGTCTGCTCAGGCCATACAGTGGCTAGACGAACTGGACATAACTTACAGCTGTGAAATCTGTAGGGCTAAGTTGATTGTTTTAATGGTTTGCTCCCTTTTTTGTATATCTACAGTATTGTATATATGTAAATAGTATATCATTTTTGTGTACAATGCCATAAGCATAAATAAATAAATAAATAAACCAGACCAAAACCTTCTTGCTGTTGGTGGCTTTCCTTGATGAAGAGCCTGTGAAATCTCTTGCCCACTCGGAGCATTCGAGTGTGGCGACGTAATAGTGATAGTGATTGTAATAGTGATCATAACTGACACATGTAAAGTTTCCTGGAGTGTTATTTACCTATAATTCATATATGTTATACATTGGACTCCACCCAGTCATTGGACAAATTCAAGTTGACAGACTGAAGAGTTACAACTGACAGGTATTTGTAGAAATTAGGCTAAAACCGAATAAAACAAATGTTCCTGTCCTAAATTGTAAACAGCCTTCCCAGCAAAAATTGAACAAGATTCAAAAGCTTTGCTCAAAACTCTCGTTTTCTTTTCCTGACACCCTTCCCAATTTCATTGATATTTGTCCTTCCACTGTCACTGACTGTTATTTGGTTATTGTTAACCTAAACAAGGTAGGACACGTATCTTGACGCAAAATTTAACTTTTACAGATTTCTATACATCATTCCGAAAATAAGCCTAACTCAACTTAAGTGTTCACTTCTCATTTAAACCATTTTCAAAACTTTCTTATGTCGTGTCTACTAATCAATTTTTCGATTAATCGGTTATTCAGTTATTCTATTACAGTAGAACGTCGTTTATCCGGACGTCAAACAACCGGAACGTCAATTAACCGGACGAGCAAAAAAAAAAGACGGATTAGCGCGCGCTGCCTATAGTAGTGAGTCGGTTCTCGTTTTCAATTGTTGTCTCTTATATCACCTTCCGTTTGTTTACTCTATAATGTTTCAATTTGTTACAGTATGTGAGTGTGTGTATTACGTTGTGAAAATGGCTTCTACGAGTAACAAAAAAGAAAAACGAAATCGCAATGTTTTATCCATTGAGAAAAAGGTGGAGATCATTAATAAACTGGATAAAGGTGAGAGTGTGCAGTGTCTAATGAAAACTTAGTGTTAGAAAATCCACAATTTATGATTTGGAGAAAGGAAAGTTGAAATTCTGAATTATGCATCGAAGTTACAGTAGACAGGGAAGAAGGGTCTAAAAAGAGTAGAACCATGAGATCAGCTAGGGTTAAAAATTGGAAGAAGCGGTGTACTTATGGTTTATTCAGACAAGAAGTAAGGGAGATCCCATTTCTGGACCTTTGCTATGTGAGAAAGCGTTGCAGTTAAATGAGAAGTTTGGTGGTTATTACCATAATGTAGGCTACTGTGCATGCTTTTCCTATGAAATAAACGCATGTTTGATTATCCGGAAAAATCGTTATCCGGAGTACTTTCGGTCCCAATTAGTCCGGATAAACGATGCTCTACTGTAATCGATTGTAAGAACGGTCAATTAATCGTTTCCGATAATTTCTAATTAATCGAATAATTGAAAATCGATTATTACCAGCTCTAATCTGAACTAGCAACTTCTACCACGAAAGCAACTACAACCAGATGAGCATGCATTTGTACGCCGTGTATAATGACTTACATTGGCTGTAAATAAACGTGATCGACAGTTTGGCAAACTATTTGACCAAAGCTGTTCAATAATTCTAATAAGCATTGTGGTGTTTGAAGCCTTATTTTCAGTGTTGCCTTAGTAAACAAGAGTTTAGTGCTTTTCAGTCGGTCAACACGAATGTACCCAAAAGAGATGGGTTATGCCCTAATCCTGAAATAAATTACATGAGATTAATAAAACACTAGGATGACCAGTTTCGATCGTCAAGCGATCATCATCAGATCCAATACACTTAGGCTATAAAATCTATGTTTGAAATACAGGTGAAAATATTTCTAATAAGATTTAACCTAGATATCGCACTATAAATGGTAGTAATGACATCAACATTGAAATTAATAACAGACTAAGTAAAGGTACCACATTTTATCACCAAGTCAGAGAACTTTTATGTGATGACAAAGTACCCAAGAGAACTAAATTAATCTACTATATAAAGCTCAAATACCACTCACTCACTGACTGACTGACTGATTCATTCATCACGAAATCTCAGAAACCACCAAACGGATTGGAATGAAATTTGGTATGCAGCTTCCTCAAAGGCCGCAAACGCCCACTAAGAAAGGATTTTTGGATATTCAGGTTCTAAACGGGTGTTAAGGGGGTAGACCTGCATTTCATTGAATAGCAATATCTCCCGATTGGTTTCATTGGGGGATGTGATACTTGGCATATAAACTCATCATTAAAAATATGAAGACATGTGTCTGAGGGTTTTTCGATGTGGTGTATATTATGAGGTGAAAGGGGTGAAAAGAGGGGGTTGAAGGATTCCTAACGGAGCGTGTATCTCTTAAACGACATAGGCGAGGAGTTTGGAACTCAGCCGAGAAAAATCAGCATTAAAAATAACTAAACATGTGTTTGACCGTTTTTTCATAAATCCAATTTAAGGGGCCCATGGGGAGGGGTGAAATTATGGGGGAGGGGGGGGGGGAATGTAATATGTCTGAGTGTAAAATTATACATGGCCTATGTTGTAGACAATAACACATTACATCTTTTTTGTCTCTTGCTATTTCATCATACGACGAATACTTACGGAGTTATTAATGATTTTGTACTTTTTGGTTGGAATTTTCTAAGTCCCAGGAATGACATAAAAATTAATTCGAATGAAATTTCAAAAAAAAAATTTAATATTTTTATTATATTTTTCACGTCTTTTAGGGTCCGAAACCAACATGATATTTTGATGTTTTTTTTCGTCCCATGCATTTTTGGTTTCAGGTGATAGACCATGCTTATCTATCTATATAACTAATGTTATAACGGGATTCCAAATGTTATTGCGGGCGAAGCCGCGGGTAACAGCTAGTATTATATAAACAGTGTTTCATACCAGTTGTAACATATGGACTGGAAACACTGGTAACGAATAAAAGGCAAAATAGTAAGATACAAGCAGTAGAAACAAAATTTTTAAGAACTTCAGCTAAAAAGACAAGAAGGGATAGAATTCAAAATATTAAAATCAGAGAAGAGTTAAATATGGAACCGTTAAATCAGAAGATACAGAAAGCAAGGTTACGTTGGTTCGGACATGTAAAAAGAATGGCCGAATGGGTAAAGAAAGAGTAGCAAGAAGGGAATTAGAAAGAGAAGTCAAGGGAAAGAGACCAGTTGGAGGACCGAGAAGAAGGTGGTTGGACCAAATTTTGAAGGACATTGGAGAAGCTGGATTGGATGTGGCAGAAGTGATGGAACAGGAAAAATGGAAGGACAGAAAGGAGTGGAGGAGGCTCGTAAACCACACCCGGGTGACTGAAGTGGGACTATGATGATGATGATGATCACGCATTTCAACAGATGCAACATCTATTGAATGACGAATGGTTACAATAAACTCGACTCTGTATTTCAACATTTATAGGGTATTCAGTAGATCCCATGACGATCTCGCATAAACGTAGTAATAACTTTTACCTCATTTTATGGTTTTATGTTTTGTTTTGCTTTGTTGCGCTTCTGATTTGTTAGTTTCTACTCTGTTAATGTTTCTTCTTTATTTCGGCCCAATAGTGGTCAAATACAGTGGGCACCCGCTGTTCTCTATTTTCGTAGCGGGCAACGTGTAGTACCACATCACAATTTGTTGAAAGTTGAAGATGATAATAAGAAATCGGTTTTATCATTTTAAATGATCTTGCCGACTTCGCTGGGGTCTGGCGTTACGTTACGGTGACGGGACGAAATGTACCCAGATGCACTGAGATGTGTGTCGTCATAGTACCTCTTGGTGCATGTGTTTCCCGACAATCTCTACTTCGTTAGTATAAGACAAAAATCCCCGATTCTTGGATCTCGACAACCACTGGATGGATTTTGACGCGATTTTCCCCATTCTGTAAAGGATATCTCGAGGAAAGATTCTGTAGAAAATAATTTATGTATGATCAAAGGAAGCCAAGCGGTAACGATTTCAGTGAAAAAGTCGAAAACAAACTTGGCGTCCGTGCGCTTCTTAAGCTTACTCTGGGCAAACCGTTAAAAATATCAATATACTATGAGCGTAAGAATTGGTCAGCATGAAAAGTTCTACAAAAAAGTCCCCGAGAGTATATCTCTATCAATACATCTCCCACTATAAGTGTTTTTAGACTGGATAGAAGGGGCACAACCCCGCACGCTCTGGTGTGCGTGTGACATCCCACGCGCTTGACCTTGCTTTGCCCTTGGTTTGCACTTGCCGTTCGCGAGTAATTTGAAACAAGATAAGCAAGATTAGTATTATGCAGATAATTTTCTAACATGTCAAGAGTCTTTGGCTTCGAGCGAAGCGAGAAGCCTCCAGTCTTTCTGGCATTTTTCAGCATTTGTAGCATTTAAAATGATACAAAGTCTAGTCTTTCAGACTGACTGTCACTTTTTTTATTCAGTGTTCCGCGGGAGTGCATTGTGAACGCTACAGGGGCAGGTGGTGATGTAGTAGTGTAGTGAGTTCTGGCAACTGCTGATATCTCTCAGGCTTGTTCACACGAGTCGAATAGCTGTCGATGCCACTTTAGCAAGTAACTAGAAGCAGGATACGTGAATCCTATCAAGTTATTCAAGCACTGATAACGTACTTGAACCAGTAGAGTGGCCAGTCATGTCAGCCTGGATACACTGTATCTTAATTAATTTTTTCAATATTATGCTGATACACTGAATTTTAAAATATGGTAGTCCGGGGGAAGGGAACATGATAGCACAGTAATCAACCCGCTTCCTTCTCACAAAGGCAGATCGGGTTTGATTCCTTGCTAATGCGGCGGCGTAGTTGGTAGCATGCTGAGCTTCTATGCCCAAGATAGCGGGTTCAAACCCGGCCAAAGCCTTCAGATTTTTTAAGAGCATTAAAAATCCCTCAGTATGCCTTCCTTCGGAGGGGAAGTAAAGCCGGCGGTCCCATGTCATAGATTTATGGCTAGTAAAAGTTCCTTCTACAGACTAAACAATAACACAAGTCATTGTCATTATGTAAAAAAAAAATTTTTTAATTCTACAGAATATGTACATTTCCACATTTTAATGCACATTACACAGTCTAATCTCATTATATAATATGCTAAGGTGTATGTTTCACAAAACTCAAGCTCCTAAACCAGAGGGAGTTAGAAGGTGTGGTTTGTACCAAAATCTTCCAAATTGTCTCAATAGTACAGGAAAAATCTTGCATTTCTTGAAAAGTCAACGGAAATATATTTATTTGTGTATAAAGTGCTTTTAAACAAATAAACAAGACGATAGCCCCTGGCAGAACTGGGTCGCGTACAGCCCGCATAGCACTTGAAACCGTGCATGTAGTTTGTACACATGGGGCGCACACAACCAATTACCGGTATGGGAGAGTTCGCACGGGTCCGCTAGTATGTATTAAAACATTTGCTATCATAGTGACTATCTGAAGACAATATACAAGTCTACTACACAAATGTTACAAAATATGTACATAGTACCAACATTGTCGGTCACTGAGTCACTATTAGTCACATATAAATGCAAAAAAAATTGTATTGAATACTGATTGGGATTCCATTTGGTGACTATCCTAGGCAAAATACATGCCTATTACAAAATAAAATCCAGGGCGATCCTTCATTTACCCCCTTTAGAGAAACGTTCTAGAACTTTTTCAATGTCAACATTTATATCACGGTGAACAAATAACAGACACAAGCCATTCAACCCTTCCTCTGTCATTTGCGTTCGTAGCCATGATTTAACAAGTTGCAGGCTGCTGAAAGATCTCTCTGCACTTGCAACACTGACAGGCAAAGTGAGAAGTATTTCTGCCATCTCGGACACCTTCTTGAAGAAGAGGGCTGTAACAATCAACAAGAGCTCTTATCCTTTACTCGAAGTCACCGTCACAATCCTTCAATATGGTGGTGTGACAGTTCACTGGCTTTTTCAATGCAGAGCCTTAAGTTTTATAATGTTAATTTTACACTCTCATATGAGAACCATGAGTGACAAGATAGAATTATTTAATTTATTAAACAACCTCCGTCAAATCAATACAAAGTATGTGCGTTATAACGCGCTAAGTGTGGTACATGTTTTGAACCATAGGATAGCGGTCCTTCTTCAGCCACATTATGACATAATTAAATAACATCGAGGAAGCAGGCTGATGGAATTCTGCACCGAACATGAGTTGGTCATAGCTAACACCTTATTCAATAACCACAATAGAAGAATATACACATGGATGAGACCAGGAGATACAGGGCGTTACCAAATCGACTTCATTATGGTCAAGCAGAGGTTTCGAAACCAGATTTTGGATTGTAAAACATATCCTGGTGCTGACATAAACTCTGACCACAATCTAGTTGTAATGAAATGCAGATTAAAGTTGAAGAAACTGAAGAAAAGTCAAAAGCCAAAAAGGTGGGCAATAGACAGACTGAAAGTAAAAGATGTAAACGAAAGATTCAAGAAGAGTATAAAGGAAGGACTAATCAAAACCCCTAAACAAACTTCAATTGCAGACGAATGGGCACTTTTGAAGAATGAAATAACAAAATCCGCAGAAGAAAACATTGGTAGGAAAGAAAGAATAGGTAGAAAACCGTGGATCACTCAGGATATACTAGAATTAATGGATGAAAGGCGGAGACACAAGAATCTAAGAGATGAAGAGGGGAAAGCAGAATACAGACGTCTGAGAAATGAGGTTAACAAGAAGTGCAAGGAAGCCAAATAAGAATGGTTGAAAGAGAAATGTGCAGGTATAGAAAAATGTCTGAAATTAGGAAAAGTAGACACAGCTTATCGAAGGATTAAGAATACTTTTGGGGAAAAGAAGACTAAGTGCTGTAATATTAGGGACACAAATGGAAGGCCTCTAACAGATAGGGAAGAAAAGGTTGAGAGATGGAAAGCTTACATAGAGTGCTTGTATAAGGGAAAGGAGATTGATAATCATGTAATGGAAAGGGAGGAGGAAATTGATGAGGATGCAAAAGGAGATTTAATATTGAGATCAGAATTTGACAGAGCATTAGAGGACTTAGGCAGGAACAAAGCACCAGGCATAGATGATATACCGATTGAGTTGCTACGCTGCACAGGAGATGAAGGTCTGATCAGGTTATTTCACTTGGTGTGTAGGATTTATGAGACAGGTGAGGTACCCCCTGATTTCAAGAAGAATGTTATCATCCCTATACCAAAGAAAGTGGGAGCTGACAGATGTGAAGATTACCGTACAATCAGCTTGATTACTCATGCTTCAAAGATCCTTTCTAGAATAATTTACAAGAGGATTGAAAGCCAGATAGAAACGGAGTTGGGTGAAGACCAGTTTGGTTTCAGGAGAAATGTAGGAACAAGGGAAGCTGTACTAAGTCTTAGGCTGATTTTGGAAGGTAGAATAAGAAAAGATAAGAGAACGTTCATGGCATTTGTAGACTCAGAAAAGGCTTTGGTAACGTTGATTGGACTAAATTGTTTGACATTTTGAAATCTATTGGAATAAAGTACAGGGATAGGAGGGTGATATACAATCTATACAGAAACCAGACAGCAGTCATTCGAGTTTGCTTAAACTATTTGCTTTTTGTTTACACATTGCAACAAGTTTAAGTGTGCACCAGGGATTCAGGGGAAAGTTGTTATTCGTATGATAAGCAGTTCTAACTGTCCTTGCACAGACTAGACCATCGTGGTTAAATGTACTTATGGCTGTGCATGAGGCATTAACATCATCCTCTACTAAATCAAAAGTATGGCTTTCATAATATTTCAGGGCAAATGAGTACCGTATTCATAAGTTTTTAGTGAGGCATTAACATCGGTCCCATTGACAGAATGATGTGAATCTCAAATGGGGTCAGCATAGATTTGTTCAATATTGATCAAAGACCTCTTCATTGGAAAATTTATACGAATAGATTGTACTCGTACATAAACTAGGCTTTGGTACAGTATACGAGTACTACATTGTAAATATTTGTATATATTCTTAATAACTCTTAATATCTTTTATCCTGTATAAAAGAAACTGGTGTGAGCCATCAATAAAGATGTATGCATGTAATGTATGTATGTATCCTCTACTAAATCAAAATTATGGCTTTCATAATAGTACAGGGCAAGTATATACCAATAATCAATATGTCAGTATTTATAAGTTTTTAGTTCATTTGGATTTATTGATTGCTGTTTTTGATGATTCTAAAGAGAATTATCAATAATGTTATCTACTCACCAACTGTACTTAATTTTATGCAGCAATGGAAATGATCCATCAGTGAGCTGTTATAACTTATTATGGTAGGATATATAGTGTTGCAGGTGATAAGACCATAGACATGTATGAAACATTTATAAATTATTAGTCAAATCATCATGACGGAAAGTATTCATATTAAAATCACCAACACTCCGCTGTCTTGTTTGTACCGATGCTTTGAGTTCATTGCAGTCAATTGCCTCATGTTTCCCGCAACACCCAATAGCACAGTGAATCCCTACCTTCTGTAATGGTTTTTCACTTTGCTCCACGTTGAGCGTACAAGTGTAATGTCTTCTATAGCCCTCACTGTTGCGTGACAAATATACCGTTTTCTACTAAGATATGTTGTTTTAATGGGCGCCAAGACCTCAACGCTATGTTGAAATCTAAATTTGTATTTAACAACACCTAGCTCTGGTAGAACACCTTCAAGAATCTTTACTCTCAGATCGTGGTATGATTGGATCATTAACCCAACAAACAATTGTATCAGGAGAAGGAATTGGTCTATATCTAATGCTACCTACTGAAAACAAAGATTGCATGGTTAAAAGAAATGAATTTATTGTATAAAAACCAAGTATAGCAAAATTAATAATAATAATAAGTTTGAATTTAAATTGGAGCGTTGCGATTTAAATATTACCGCTAGAAAATTACGTGAAAACGGAGTCGGATAAATTACTGATTTTACTCTTATTCCCAAGCTATGAATTTACTGAATTACTGAATATGAAACAAAGAAAGACGAGAGATTGCGTAGCTATGTGTCATTCGCGCTTACCACTGGAAATTGCCGTAGCATTTCCCTCGTACTGGATGTTGAAGTGAGCTTCCCATAGCCTCCTGGACGTCGTCATCTTCTTCGTTGTTGATGATATATTTGTAGATATGAAGATTTATGGTCCGTACATCGGAACCAACACGTACAACCACCACGGTTAAGTTTCACAAAGATAGTCGCTAACTCCACTGAACATCGGAGCCACTCACTCGTGCAACCATACTGGTTAAATTTTATAACGATAGTCCTCGTTTCCACGGCGTGCAAACCATATATGCACCCGCCGCATCCCCACTCCAGTCCCGACTTCTAGCTTACGTGGTCTCCACTGATTGGCTGAGCACCCCGCTATACTCCCCTCCTCTGGCTCATTACACTCGGCGGGAGGGTGAAGTCGTTTGCCGTTCCATACATCCGCCTTTTCTTGACGATGCGACCCAGCCTTCCTGACAAGCATAAGCCTGTATCAGAATTTCCAGTGACTCATGTCTCTCAATATACCCTAACTGACGAAACTCCGTAAAATTCCGTAATCATATAATTTTCTACGCTAATGTTGATCGTAATAATTTGCTTGATAGCATTTTCTATAACATAGAAAACCTATCTGTATGCTTATAATTTTATAAGAAAATGCTCCAAAAAATCAATTAATAATAATAATAAGTTAATAATAATAATAATAATTTAACATGAAAATTTCTCTTGGCTGAACAATTTGCCGCGTAAATAAATATAGAATGGCTTCCTACTAACTTATGCCAGTGGCATAAAAACCCCTCGAAAAACACGTTACATATTCGCCTCGGATCATCGGATGATTTACCGTGACGACGGTCCATTATCCGATTATCCCAGACACGTTAATAATCCCCATCCAAAATACATATTACATAAATGGAATCACCCTAAATTACAGATATATACACTCATAATTTTTCTTTACGCACTTTGCGTCAAAGTTTGTTGTCACTATGGATTGCACTTTGCAACCAGTCCAATGTTTTTCATCTAGAATAGTGTTCCACGGATATTTCCGCCTCTCAAATTTCTCTATGTTGGAAAAATTGACATAAAAAATGTGTGAGCACTATGTATTTATGATGTCACATCACACGCATTGAAGGTGTTCAGATATTTGTGAATCACCACAGAACTTCCTAATTTCACTGGAGGTTCCTTCCTTATGGTGAAATTTAATCTCACTCATCACTGAGCACACGATCACACTATTGTGGCAGCGCCTCGTGACCATAATACTTAATCTCTCTTTAAAGTAGATTAAATTAATATTGACTTCTGAAAAAAAAAACAGTAAGTGCGCATTACATATAACACCAAATATTTCTGTGCCGTAATCGCCCTGTCTTCTTAAGTTCCCGTAGACCATATTCTACTTAATACTAGTTCTCAACACAGACCAGTTCTCCTCACACAAATAATACCTTTGTACAATTTACCTTAAATTACACACTTACAAATCTTACATGGCGAGGCCGTAAACAGAAATCACGTGTGCTGATATGTATGAGTTTCATGAAGGACTGTCTCGCCTTCTGATGGCCCATCTTTTGTCTCGTGGACGCCTTAAGCAAAAATACCCTGTTCAAGCGCTCACCCATCTCTAGGAGACAAATGGGAATTCACCAGCGCTACCAAATTCTGGCCTTGGTGTATCGAGACATTTTAGTGCTCAAGAGCATCCGACAATCCCGTCATATTTCCCTGTACCTTAAAAACTCTCATTTACTTACATACTACCCCCCTGTGTGACTTCTGATACGCCTGCCTGGAAGACCATATCCTCCCACGCACCAAATACCACACTTACTCATTTGATAGGCTGGCTCGCCAGCTAAACACACTCACTTTATGACACATACTTATACTTTCGTGGACTATGTATATTATACGTCCCGTATAATCTGTTTCCCTCACTATTCTCCAGCACATATGCTGTTTTGCCAATACATTTGGAAACTATAAATGGGCCCTCGTAGAGATAAAAGAACTTGGACATGACTTTCTCTACCTTATTTGACTGTTTCGGCACTCTAAGTAAGACTCTGTCTCCCAGCTCGAATAGGTCAAATTTAGTTTCTTTTTGTTGGCGAATTCTCTTTTGTGCTGACTTAGATAAATTCTGTTTCGCCAACTGGACAATGTAATCCATCCCCGGTTGCTTACCCTCATTTAATCCCAACACCCTCGCTAGTTCATTTTGTGGTCTCTTTCTGAAGTGAACCTCGTATGGCGTCAATTTCGTGCTCTCATGCTGGACAGAATTCAGCCAAGTCTCGACCTTGGGAAGATGTCCAACCCAGGCCGTATGCTTGTCATGCACTAGAGTCCGAAAAAGACGAGCCACTTCCCTTAATGGACGCTCTGCAGAATTACCCTGAGGGTACCTTACAGAGGAATGAACGTGTGTTATACCAGCTTCCTGCATACTGGTTCTCCATTTCTTTGCAATAAACTGTGGTCCACTGTCAGATAGTATCCTGAGAGGAAGGCCATACTCAGGTACATACTTATTAATGATCAGACGGCTACACGCTAGTCCCGTGGCTTTCCTTAGCGGATATAGCTTGACATACTTACTAAAAGCGTCAATAACTATAAAAATGTACTCGTAGCCGTACTGTCCTTTAACGATCGGGCCAAATAAATCCACACACAGTAGTTCGCCGGGACCACTTGTGAGAACTGCAGATCTCTCCCCCACTAAATATTTAACTGGATATTTACTCCTTTGACAGGTATCACACTTAGCTAAAATCCTCCTAACATCCCTTCCCATTTTACTCCAAATGAAGTCACGACCAATTTCATAGAAGACCTTGGCAGCACCAAAGTGTCCTAATTCCCTATAAATGAACCAAATTAGCTCCTCCCGCAAAGTGGCAGGAACACATATTGCCCACCGATTATTCCTACATTTCCGTGCAAGAAGCCCATCCTGCATCTTGTACGTGAACCGTCCTACTTTCACATATCCTTCTTCACTTCCTTCCAACCTAGCCAGTGGCTCCCCTAACTTAATGTCATCACGTTGCTCCACAAGCATATTTCTCAGTGTCTGTAACGATGCCCTGTTGCTACTGTCCACACATGCACATATTAAAATACCGTCCTCTGCTTTAACCACAGGATAATCCCTACATAAATTAGTGTCCCTTGATAGCATGTCTGCAAGAATGTTATCTTTACCTTTAATATATTTTACTGTGAATTCGTATTCCTGCAGAGCAAGAATCCACCTACTAACTCTGTTAGAACTGAGTTTACAAGTCCTCATATACAGTAATGCATGGTGATCTGTATGGATCTCAAATTTCCCCCCTACTAAATACATTCTAAATTTCCCTAAACTGAAAACAATACCTAAAAGCTCTAACTCAGTAATCGTGTATCTTTTCTCTGCTGCTGTCAGTCCTCGCGAGGCTAAAGATACAATACACAGATTACCCTCATCATCTTTCTGACATAACACTCCAGCAATGCCTATATGTGAAGCATCTGTCATAACCACATATTCCTTATTTTTTAAAGGATATTTCAGCACTACAGCTTTCTCAAAACCTTCCTTTAGCGCTCTGAAAGCCTGATCATGCTTGGACTCCCATCTCCACCGAGTCCCACTTTTAAGCAATTCCCTGAATGGTTCTACCAACCCTGAGTATTTAAGAACGAACCTCCTGAAAAAGTTGCAAATTCCCAGGTATGTTTTTAACTGTTTAACATTCTGTGGCACCTCTGCGTTAAGTATCTTATTAACCCTACTTTCTTCTGGTGTCACCCCTCTACTCGACACTCTATGACCTAAAAATGTCACTTCTGACTGACAGAATGACGACTTAGACAGCTTCAAAGTGAACCCTGCCTGATCTAACTTCTGAAAAACTATATTTAAATGACGTAGATGCTCCTCAAAACTGCGTGAACTAATTACCATATCATCAATGTAAATGGTTACAAACTCTCCTGTGTCATCCCCTAATGCGATGTTTAAAGCCCTAATTAAAGCTGCTGAACTACTCTTTAACCCATAAGGTGTTCTACAAAATTGATAAAGATTATATTTATGACTAAAAGCTGTAAATGGTCTATCTTCGTACATAAGTGGCACTTGCCAAAAACTGGAACTCAAATCTACTCAAGTGAAATACTTCATCCCCTCAAATGTTTGCATTAATTCCTCTATTGACATAGATTTCAGCTGATCTGAACTAATTCTACTGTTAACCAAACAAGCGTCTAAACAAATACGAACTGTGCCGTCGGTCTTGGGTACCGTGATCAAAGAATTAACATATGGACTGTTAGAGTGCTCAATAATCCCATCTTCAAGCATCTGATTAATTTGTGCCTCAACTGCACTCTGATAAGCGAAAGGTACAGGATATCTATGTCCTGTGAATACTGATCTATCAATAACGTTCAATGAATGTGTATAGCAATTGGCCATACCAATGCGATCCTCAAAAACTCTCCTATTACACAATAACACATCATAGAGCCTGAACCCTTATTGATCTACGATAAATAAGTATTCATATTTATTATTATTATTACTACGGCCCAGGCAGCACATAAGGAAGTCGACTTGGATATTAGGGAGGCCAGCATTTCGTAATGATTGCAACAGAAGCTGAGTTGGTAGCTATTCATGGGGGACGGCCAGAATTAGTCGAGTTCAAGGCCAAATTGTGCAACTACTGTACCAAAATTGGAGACATAAAGGAAGAATCACGAGGTCCTCTCAACGAACATACGATTGAATCAGCCAATCGCAAGAGACCAAGCCGTGACCACGAGGTGGACGGCGTCAGTAGTAAAAAGCGCGCGGAAGTGTGTATCTAAGGAACCGCCGAACGGATTAATCTCCGCTCGAGTAATTTGAAACGTTGGATTTATTTGGAGAAGAATGACACTAGCCCCATCTTTGTGAGACAAAAACTCTGGAAGTTTTTATCCGACTACGCCCCACTCCTCCGCCCTTGTCAGTTTCTCATAAATAGTCTGGCCTGACGCCAATCTGAGTACTTATTGTGTGGAGCCTTCAGAGGCATACTCCACGCCAGTTTGAGGTGTGATTTTGACGCTCGAATTAATCTAAGTCTATTCTTGTGGAGCCTTCAGAGGCATACTCCACGCCAGTTTGAAGTGTGATTTTGACGCTCGAATTTATCTAAGTCTTATTGTGTGGAGCCTTCAGAGGTATACTCCACGCCAGTTCGAAATGTGATTTTTACGCTCTAAAATCAGTGAAGCTAATTCATTTTATGAGCTCTGGGAAGCTAAAGTCGTAGCGTTTGCAGTATCGAATTTTAAAAGCTATAATACATTCTGTTCTAAAATCAACTAAATTGTGTGATCTAAATATTTCACGCCAGCGCGTGATAAACTGTAACATTCTTTTAAAGACGACGAGTTCAACTTTAAGGGGGAAGTATCGTATCACCCTAATTAGCGCTTACCAGAACCGAAGTCCACAAGACGGGCGGAAATACCGGACGAGATAGCGACTGCGAGTGCAGCCAGGATTTTGAACTTGTTAACGAGCCAGTGGCGCGGACTCGAGATGTATATTTTATGTGTAAATTGTCTGTATTGTATGTGTGTTTTTATAGTGCGTATGTGCGATATAATTAGGGCCAGTCTTCGCTATTAATCGCAGTAGGACAATCGTGGGTGAACTGAGTAGCCTGCAAGCGATTATAGATAGGCAAATATTTAACATTGAACTTTTCTGCCAAGGAGTCGAGACCAAGATGATCAGCACGTGGTTTGAAGTTGGGATGAGCTTCAAGAAATCAACGCAGACGACTACTATGGAGTGCTAAATTGTCCATAGGGCAATGGGTTGAGGAGGATGTCCTTAGTCCTACATGCAGAAGCGGTGGTGTACTAAAATTGGATTATTTCAATTATGTAGTTAGATTTGGCCGGGGAACTTTGTAAATAGTCATGTTTTTCTTTCTTGTTTTATTAGCTGTTTTTCTTGTACCGACACTATATGTTTAAATGTCCGTTGGCGCGTGGCCAAAGTGTTTGTTGATATTTTGATTTTTCTTGAGTCATGTGTAATGTACGCGGCGTGCGTGCGTGATTTTTATCCTTGCAATTGCGGAACCCATTGCATTCGATAAATGGTGCTTTATTAACGTTAATATTTGAAATAGGAATGGGAGGAAATGATTGTAAAACATTTTGCTGAACAGGTTATTATTCATGTTAGGGTAGCCGAGTGCACCAACTTAAAAGTAATTGTAGAACACCTTCGTTCTAATTTTGATAGATTTTTCTTGAGTCCTTTTCAGGTGACTAGTCACGGCATAGAACGATGGCGCCAGCATGTGGATATTATTTGTGTCTTTTATTTCAGGGTCTGTCACAACCCATACGTGTGATTAAGTGTGTGTTGATGTGTCTTGTGTGTGTTGATTCTACGTGAGGAGGGGGTAGTTGTCCTACCGCCCTTATATTATTTTTGCTGCTGTTGTATTTTTGATGGAAAGACAGAGTGCTCTTGGGAGACTGCTGATTCTTGTCCATATGTTTTTCTGACACACATGTATTATTGTGCTTTGGGGCACATTTCTTCGAGGTTCGACCCCATGTTCTGGGAGGTCGAGGTTATTGACACGTGGGTTGACAGACATGCAGAGTTCCACAAACCGCCCGTTTTGCCTGTGACTTATTTTGATAGGCAGTCCTTTTTGTCCGACTGAACCCTGTAAGCTTTCATGCAGCAAACCTGTTCATTGTGATGGCTAATTTTTAAGCCATAATTAATTGGGGAGTTCGCCATGTGTGTAACGGATTGTTGTACCTTGTATGGATAAGAATATTGTGATTAACGTAAATGTTGGCTGTTTGCCTATTGCTTTGTTGATGACTCGATTTCATGTAATTTTGTTTGTCACACCCGTGTGGTGTAGTGGTAGAGTATTTGTAAATTGTGACAGCGGTCATTTGAGTATTTTTCTATTGGTCACGTGTTAATGTACTTGTGTTGATTTGTGTGAGAAGTCCTAAGTTTTTAGGCAGTAAATGTTGCTACGGCAATTCAAGTCCAATTTCACACGGAAATTTTGTGTTTGTTTATAGTAGATTTAGGAAGTGTCGGTTTAATTTAAGTAGTGTAGTTGTGTTCCCTTGTGTCGGTCTAGCTCTAGGAAATGCGGATTCGTTGTCTGAAGGGTCATTCTGGATGATAACGAATCACGCATTCAAAGTACACATCGTGATGTATGTAGAACGGCGTACGCACTTATATGGTCACTTTTGTATCGTTTTATTTAAGGACACTTGGTCCAGGTAATTAATCTCTCCAGAGATATCGCCCAATTTTTGTTTGGCATTTTATTAAGCGGGAGTCAGTTGGGAGTTTTTGTTGTTAATTGTTTATGTGTAAATATGGTGATTTGTTATTAAATTCAGTTGTTTTAACCCTGGCTTCACTCTTTCCTGCATGTTATTTTGTTATATGTTACCCTGCAAGTTAATGAAGCGCCCTGACAGCAACTTACGAATATGACCTGTTACGCCCCGAATCTGAGTCTCATATGCTTCTTTGCAAGGGTTCAAGCCGAACACATTGTTCCACCTCTATATTTCCCTGAAATGCAGCATCACGTAACGAGTCCTCTAGACTTCCGATCGTAATCACACTGCCCACTAAACATGGAGAACCCCGCTCTACGGCTGGCGATATCTCATTTAAAGTACAAATCACACCTACAATACCACTTCTCTGAATTTGGTCATTGAACGCTACTTCTACTTCAGAATCTCCCCATTTAAATTTCAAACTCCCTACATCATAACATAAGTTACCAGACACTCTACTTAGCCACTCTGAACCCAAGATAACACTGAATACTAAATTTGGAATTACAAGGCAAATCTGCTTCTCTACATGATTATTAATTTTAATGTCTACTAAAACTTGCTTAGAAATTACTTTAGACCTCTTCCCAACAGCTGTGATAACAAAAGTGCTTTTAATTGGCATCTCCTCAAAATTTACTCCAGTTCCTTTCATTTTATCATAAAATGCACTACTTATGCAACTCTTCATACAACCACTATCAATTAAAACATCTGTGTATGCCTCGGACACGTTAAATTTAACTATGGGGCTCTTACTAGCCACTTCCTGAATAATGCCTTAATCATTTAGTTCACGTAATAATTCATTTCTTACATTTAGGTCATAGGGTTCCTGTATAAGTGTATGGACAGGGCATGTTACAGACTGAGATTCTGACCTTACATCGCAGCCTGGTTCGTGTTTAAAGCATTGCTACCGCTTGGTGTAGGACTACTGCACTGGTCTGGTTGTTCTGGGTTGTATTAATGGTATCTCTCTGTCCGTTATTACCATTGGGCTGATTCCCTCCTTGACCCCTGTTCTGGTTATAATTATTATTATTGTTATACCGCCCTTGGTTACCCCTATAATCGTTATTTCGGCCTTGATTTCCCCTGAAATCATTATTTCTACCTTGGTAGTTCGTACCATACCCATTTCCTCTGTACTGGTTTTGCTGATTATTATTATTACTATTTTGGTTCCCCCTATTTTGAACGCTAGCCCCTTCGCCACTGTTCCCTTGAACTTCCTGGTTCCTATTCTCATTAGGCCTGTTATTATTGTTACCCTGGTTCCTACCGAAATTCTCCTCGTAACCGCCTCTTCCCAGAGCAGCGAATGTACTCAATAAATTCTCCACTTGTGAGATAGATTTAACATTTTGGATACAGGCAGCTTTTTTGATTCTGTATGGAAAATGTCTTAGTAATAGCCTGACTACATCACTCTTGATTACTCATGCTTCAAAGATCCTGTCTAGAATAATTTACAAGAGGATTGAAAGCCAGATAGAAACGGAGTTGGGTGAAGACCAGTTTGGTTTCAGGAGAAATGTAGGAACAAGGGAAGCTGTACTAAGTCTTAGGCTGAATTTGGAAGGTAGAATAAGGAAAGATAAGAGAACGTTCATGGCTTTTGTAGACTTAGAAAAGGCTTTTGATAACGTTGATTGGACTAAATTGTTTGACATTTTGAAATCTATTGGAATAAAGTACAGGGATAGGAGGGTGATATACAATCTGTACAGAAACCAGACAGCAGTCATTCGAGTTGAAGGACATGAGAGAGAAGCTGGTATTCAGAAAGGTGTAAGGCAAGGCTGCAACTTATCACCCATACTTTTCAATCTTTACATTGAACAAGCAATGAAGGAAATTAGAGAAAAATTTAAAGTGGGAGTGAAGATTCAAGGAGAAATAATTTCAACTCGGAGATTTGCTGATGACATCGTCATCTTGGCCGACAAGCCTGAGGATTTGAATGAGTTTTTGAATGGTATGGACTCCGTCTTACGGAAAGAATTCATGATGAAAATAAATAAATGTAAAACAAAAATACTGGAATGCAGCCGAGATAAATCAGAAACCTCTATGGAGATCAAATTGGCAGGTGAAAAGCTGAAGGAAGTAGGAGACTTCTGTTACTTAGGAAGCAGAATAACCAGTGATGGACGAAGCAAAGAGGATATTAAAAGTAGGTTGGCTCAGGCAAAGAAAGCATTTCTACAAAAAAGGAATCTGCTGACATCGAATATAGATTTAGGTATTAGGAAGTCATTTTTGAAAGCCTTTGTCTGGAGCGTGGCGCTCTATGGAAGTGAAACTTGGACTATTGGTGCAGCAGAAAAGAGGAGAATTGAAGCATTTGAAATGTGGTGTTACAGGAGAATGATGAAGATCAGATGGGTAGATAGGGTTACAAACAAAGAGGTATTAAGACGAGTGGGAGAGGAGAGATGTTTCTGGCGACTGCTAATGAAGAATTAGTAGGACACATACTAAGACACCCAGGAATAGCAAGCTTAGTTATGGAAGGAAGGGTCGAGGACAAAAACTGTAGGGGTAGACCAAGGTTAGAATATGTTAAACAGATTGCCTCGGATGTAGGGTGTCGGAGCTATGTAGAGATGAAACGATTAGCTCAGGACAGGGAGGCATGGAGAGCTGCATCAAACCAGTCAAAAGACTGAAGACTCAAACAACAACAACATCACTCTCCTCCTTCAAACCATCCAGATATTTGCACGTTAATACCTGTCCTAAAAAGTACTCGGTCATAGTGTAGTTGCCTCTCGGGTTATATTTCCCACACACAATTCCCTCACAATGCTGAGACTGAATGACCTCATTCCAAAATTTCTCACAAAATTTAACTTTGAAATCTGTAATATTCTCAAAATTGTCTCTGTAGACAGCAAACCAGTTTCTTGTCTCCCCTACAAACGCTTGCTCTAAAATTTCAACTACCTGGCACCACTCAACACTACCATCTTCCAGCCTCTCCCCGAATTTATTTTCTATAGTATTCATGAACTCCATTGGACAACCCTGCCGATTACTAAATTTGCCTAGTTCTATTTCCCTGTGTGTGCTATTCACATAAACTGGTCTACTCTGGCTATTTTCCTGCCTAATTCTAGCTTTCAACTTCTGTTCTAATTCAGCAATTTTCTCCTCAGCTTTTCTTTCTATATTAGTTACAGTTAACCTAATGCTCCCTTCCGATGCTTCAACTTTACCACTTAACTGAGCTTGTTTCTCACTAATCTCATTAATGCTTTCCTTATTCCTCTCCCTTAAAGTATTAACTTCAGTGATTATTTCTGCATGTACTTTATCAATTCTTCCCCCCCAGCTGTTCTTTAACCTCTTTTGTTGCTACCTGAATCTTATCAATTTCTCCCCCCAATTGCTTTTTGACCTGCTGTGTTTCAAGTTGCACTAGTTCTTTTAAATTTTCAGCCTGTGTACTGATTCTACTTTCTAAATTCTCCTGTACTTTTCCTAATTTTCTGTCTACATCTGCAATAATCTCTTTAGCCTTCTCTTCCATCACCCCTCTGATCTCACCTCTAATCAGCTCAAATTTATCACTAATTTCCCTACTGTTTTGTTCAAGTCTAGTGTTTAAAGCTTCAGTACTCTCTTTATTTTCCCTACTATTTTGTTCAAGTTTAGCGTTTAAAGCTTCAGTACTCTCTTTATTTTCCCTACTATTTTGTTCAAGTCTAGAGTTTAAAGCATCAGTACTAATTTTGTTTTGTTGCATAAATTGGAGAAGCAAACTCTCTAACCCTGCTTGACTGTTTTGATTACCCCCCTCAGTATCGGGATTTACCTCCGACATCCCTGTACTGCTTTCATTTCCAAGACTAGCCATACTGCTCGTATCTTCACTATCCAACTGGTGACCACTACGCAACTTCATCTCTTCCTCAACACTACCCATGCTGATACACACCGATAAATGAAAAACCCCCAAAATACAGGCACAGAAATATATACCCTTCTCCTTCCACAAATGTTATTAGGTTTTCATCCCCACGTTGGGCGCCAAATGTAATGGTTTTTCACTTTGCTCCACGTTGAGCGTACAAGTGTAATGTCTTCTATAGCCCTCACTGTTGCGTGACAAATATACCGTTTTCTACTAAGATATGTTGTTTTAATGGGCGCCAAGACCTCAACGCTATGTTTTTTTTTTTTTTTTATTTATTTATTTATTTATTTATTTATTTACATAGGTCCCAATGAGCCTGAGCTCGTGTTAGGGACAATCAAGTAACATAGTTACAGCATGGCATATATACAATTTTTGTAACATTATTGTTTAGTTTAATAGTAACTTAGATTGCTAGTGACTAACTTTACAGAGATAATACGGTATGATACATTGCATTGCTTAAGGCTATTGTACATTGGCTATTCATTCCTTAATAGGAAGTCTTTTGTTTTCCTCTTAAATGTTTTTATAGAGAACCTTTCCCTTATGCCTAATGGTAGCGAGTTGTATTCTTTTATTATAGAGGACATAATTCCTTTAGTTCCAAATTTAATGGATTGGGAATGGCTGGTCAATATTTGATTTACTCCTCTTGTTGCATAGTGATGAATGTCATTTGCATGGGTAAAATGGATGTGTGTGTGTATCAATTTGTTTTCTAATTTGTATACAAATACTGTTGCTGACATAGCTATTTGTTTTTGCAGTGGCATAATTTTAGTTCCTGAGTACAATTCATTTGAGGGTGTGAGCCAAGGTAATCCAAAGATAGATTTTATAGCACGTTTCTGGAGTATCTCAAGTTCTTTTATCAGCTCCTTCTTACAATATCCCCATATGAAATTCATGTACATTAGATGTGAATGTATCAGAGCAAAGTATATATTTTTCAATTGTTGGCTAGTAAGACAGCTATATCTTAATCTGAAAATAATACCAATTAAAGGGCTGATTTTATGTTTTACATTTTCTACATGATTTTCCCAGGTTAGTGTACTATCTAGTGTGATACCTAAGTATGTTGCCGATTTAACCCTTTCTATTTCTTTGTTGGCTATGTTGACTATGTTAGATAGATATTTTATTCAATTAATTCCAAAGAGCCATAGGCTCGTACAGAGGAATTGTACAGTAATATGTGTGTTTACACACCAAGGAAGAAAATTCTGAAGGTAACACAAATTGATGAATAAGGACATAGGCCTATTATAAGGTTGATAACATATCTAAGATTGTTTAGACCAAGGTCCCTTAAAATGATAAGCACTTAGGATTTTTAATCTTATACATAACTTAACTTATTTGATGTATTAAGATGCATCGAATTTTTCCCACAATACTTCCATAGTTTTCCTCTTAAATACCGACAAAGTTGGTGCACTTTTTACTTCATCAGGAAGTTTATTATATGAGTGTGATGCAGAGAACTTGAAACTATTTCTACCATATTTAGAAGAGTGAATGATATATAAGGCTACGTCCTTCGCATGCCTAGTTCCATAAGAATGATTGTCTGAGTTCAAGATGTAGGGAGAGCTATAGAGTATTGTGTTGTGTTTAATCTTGTATATTAGCATAGCTGCTCGGAGTTCTGCACTTATGCTGAGGGGTAGAATTTTACTTTTGATGTACAGATCTTTTACTGGAGTGCAGTAAGGAAGGTTAAATATGTTTCTAATAGCCCTATTCTGAATAGTCATTAAATCATTCAGTGTGGATTTCCTGCAGTGAGCCCAAATAACATTTAAATATTGGAGCTTGCTATGTACAAGTGAATAGTAGATTTGTTTTACAAGGTTTAGGGGAATAAGATACCGAAGTTTCCTTAGGATCCCCACTACAGGTGAGAGTTTCTTAGCAATTCGTTCAACGTGTTCAATCCAGGTCAGGTGTTTGTGGATGATTAGACCTAAATACTTTGCCTGATTAACCTCTTTTATTTCAATATTATTTATATATATTTTGTCATGTGTGATTTCTTTCATGCTTTGTTTTGAAATTACCATGTAATTGGTCTTCTGTAGGTTCATTGTTAATTTATTGGCCTGGAACCATTGTGAGAGAGTATTTATATCTTGTTGCACATTTTGTATGATTTCAATTATGTCTTTCCCAGTGTAGAAGATATTTGTATCATCTGCATACAATTTGATATGCCCTCTCAAATTACATTCCACAATATCATTTATATACATTAAGAATAATGTAGGTCCAAGTATAGATCCTTGTGGAACGCCATGAGTTATATATTTTCCTGAACTTATGCATTTATTCAAAGCTACATGCTGCTTTCTTCCAAGAAGGTAGCTTTGGAACCATTTTAGAGCTATACCTCGGACACCAGCATTTTCTAATTTTGACAACAGTATTTTATGATCTACTGTATCAAAGGCTTTTGTGAGATCAATAAATAACCCAACTGCCATATTATTTTTGTCAATAGTTTCTTGTAGCATTGTTATTAGGTCAATAGTTGCTGCCTCAGTACTAGATTTTTCCCTGAATCCATATTGCATATTATGAAAGAATGTATTCTTGTTCAGAAATGAAAGCAATCTTGTTTTTACCACTTCTTCCAGAATTTTTGAAACTACCGATAAAATAGAAACAGGTCTATAATTATTTGGATTTCTTTTGTCACCACCCTTAAATATAGGAACTACTTTGGCCACTTTTAAGTCATCTGGTATCATGCCAGTAACTAAGGACTCATTAATCATTTCAACCAAGATTTTAATAAATGATTGCATATTGTTTTTAATGAAATTTGTCTTGATCCTATCTAAGCCACAGCTCTTTTTATTCTTTAAATTTGTGATGATGGACTTGACCTCTGCTTCATCTGTTGGGTATAAGTAGAGGGAATTTGACTGCTTGTGGTCCTTACTGAGGATTTCCTTCTGTTCAGGAATAGCTTTTGCTAGACTTCCAGCAATGTTTGTGAAGAACAAGTTGAATGATTCGCATAGCTCTTGATTGTCTGTGATAATTTTGTTGTCTATTTCAAGTGAAGTGCATGTCTCAACTGTTGTTTTTTTGTTGTGTATGATTTCTTTGATAGTCTCCCAAGTTTTTTTGGAATTGTTTCCATATGTTCTGAATTTTTCTGAGTAGTAATTTGACTTTAGTCTTCTTTTTAAGTTTGTTACACTATTCCTGCATCTACAGTATTCTTGGTTCATATCATTATTATTTTTGTGAGGGGGATTTTTGAGCTTTGCATGCAGAGTGTCTCGTTGTTTTATAAGTGTAAGGAGTTCAGCTGTGACCCATGGTAAGTTAGTAGTCTGTCTTTTATTGTTAGTTTTGTTTGTTATTTTTCTTTGACTATGCCTGTTCCTTAGATTCAATTGTTTGATGAAAGAGTTATATAGAGAGTTAACAGTACTGTTTGCATCATTATGGGAATCAGCGTTTATAGATATATTAGTTTCAGGAGTGTGTTGCCTATCCCATGAGTCCTCGTGTGTTGTTGATTTTGTCGAGTTATGTGACTGAGTGTACGTGCTATAATTGGTCTTGGAAATATCAAGAATTAATATACTGTGATCACTAATATCATTGCTGACATTTGATATTTTATAACTTAATTCTGAATTGTTTAGTGACACGTGATCTATTAAGGTAGCTGCAGTGTCACAAAGTCGTGTAGCATATTTAGTGTTGCACTGTTTAAACCCATAGCATGCTATTAGATTTAGATATTTCCTTCTTAATTGATCATCAGCTAGGATATCAATGTTGGTATCTCCGAGGAAGATGCATAATTTATTGTTTATCTGGCTAAGAAAACTTTCAAATGAATTTAAGAAGGGTATGGCATTGCTTCTATTGGGGTTATATGCTGCAATAATATCAATGCTTTTATATGTTGGCCTATTACTTTTAACATCATCTCTGAATACCTCAATCCACATCAAACTATGATTCATTTCACACTTTCTTTTAACATTCACTTTCCATTTTTGTGATACATAAATACCCAGACCCCCACCAACTTTGTCATCTCTATGAGCAAACACACTTGTGAAATTGTTGAAGTTATAAAAATCTGCCTCATTACTTTTCACCCAGGTTTCTGTAACTACCAATACATCTATCTGGCCTATCATTTGCAAGAGAATTTCAATGTCATCAAGCTTATTCCGAATACTTCTGCTATTAATGTACAAACACCTAACCTCTCCACCTAATTCTAATGAGTTTATGCATGCACTTATATTACAGTCCTGTTGCATGAACTCATCCAAACAGTTGTACTTGTGTTCACTGCACTGTACTTCACCTAGGTGACCACTTGTAGTCAGCGCTTTCTTCTCTCTAAACAATAAGATATCATCACTCGTTCTAGCAATTAGTTTTCCGAGAGTAAAAACTTGGCAACTCTGTTTAAAAGTTTTCCAAATTTCATTGTTCCTCTTCTATTGAGGTGGAGACCATCATAAGCAAGGTCCCTGTCTTGTAACCAAGAGTTCCCTTCTAAAAAAATAATGTTTTTTTCACTACACAACCAATCCAGTGTTGAATTCACGGCATTAATGTATCGTGGGTCTATGTCACGTCTTTGTAATACACCACTAACACACACTTTCGAACTCGGAAAGGCACTCTTCACTTCGTCCACGAGCTTGTCCATGTCATTCATAATGTGAGTTGGTGTTGGAGAACTGTTCAAGCAATTGGTCCCTACATGAATCATTACCACCTCAGGGTCTTCTCGAACCTCGTTTGCCCTTACCTTTCTAGTTAATTGATCAGTTCTTATTCCTGGATAGCAATAGACTGCGGCATCATCAACTACTGGGCCTACATTTCGCAGAATTGAGTCACCCATGACAAGTACACGGGGACGTCTCCTTTTCTTAGGGTTATGGGTAGGTTTGTCGCGTCTGGATGTCTCGTTTTCAATACCGGTATCTTGTCTTTCTTCTACTTGGGAATCGGAACGGCTGAGGATTTCAAACGGATTCTGGGAGATAAAGTCGTTAGGAATATTCCCAGATTTCACCAAGTTAGGCCTACTTCTTGGAAAGCGTGCGTTGGTTTTAGACCTAACCTCTAAATAGTCTGCCTGAGTAGGCCTATCTTCTTCTGCGTGTAGTCGTTCTTTAAGGAGACATATTTGTGACTGTGCATTTTTTAAATCAACCACAAGCATTTTGATTATTTCCTCTTTGGAGGCCAATTCTAATTTGAGGAGTTCAGCTTCATTCGCCGCTCGCGGCAACTCGTACTTGTTTCCCTGTTGATTTCGTTCACATCTCAAAAGTTTTCCGCCACTACATGATTTGTCTTCACAATTAAGACACACCTCTTCAAGAAATACAGAATTGTTATCACATTGAACACTTACATCACCCGATTGGGAACAATTTTCAAGAGATAACCGTTTGTGACTTACATTTAACATCGCCATATTAAATATTGGTCTGAAATCTAAATTTGTATTTAACAACACCTAGCTCTGGTAGAACACCTTCAAGAATCTTTACTCTCAGATCGTGGTATGATTGGATCATTAACCCAACAAACAATTGTATCAGGAGAAGGAATTGGTCTATATCTAATGCTACCTACTGAAAACAAAGATTGCATGGTTAAAAGAAATGAATTTATTGTATAAAAACCAAGTATAGCAAAATTAATAATAATAATAAGTTTGAATTTAAATTGGAGCGTTGCGATTTAAATATTACCGCTAGAAAATTACGTGAAAACGGAGTCGGATAAATTACTGATTTTACTCTTATTCCCAAGCTATGAATTTACTGAATTACTGAATATGAAACAAAGAAAGACGAGAGATTGCGTAGCTATGTGTCATTCGCGCTTACCACTGGAAATTGCCGTAGCATTTCCCTCGTACTGGATGTTGAAGTGAGCTTCCCATAGCCTCCTGGACGTCGTCATCTTCTTCGTTGTTGATGATATATTTGTAGATATGAAGATTTATGGTCCGTACATCGGAACCAACACGTACAACCACCATGGTTAAGTTTCACAAAGATAGTCGCTAACTCCACTGAACATCGGAGCCACTCACTCGTGCAACCATACTGGTTAAATTTTATAACGATAGTCCTCGTTTCCACGGCGTGCAAACCATATATGCACCCGCCGCATCCCCACTCCAGTCCCGACTTCTAGCTTACGTGGTCTCCACTGATTGGCTGAGCACCCCGCTATACTCCCCTCCTCTAGCTCATTACACTCGGCGGGAGGGTGAAGTCGTTTGCCGTTCCATACATCCCCCTTTTCTTGACGATGCGACCCAGCCTTGCGTCATACTTCCTGACAAGCATAAGCCTGTATCAGAATTTCCAGTGACTCATGTCTCTCAATATACCCTAACTGACGAAACTCCGTAAAATTCCGTAATCATATAATTTTCTACGCTAATGTTGATCGTAATAATTTGCTTGATAGCGTTTTCTATAACATAGAAAACCTATCTGTATGCTTATAATTTTATAAGAAAATGCTCCAAAAAATCAATTAATAATAATAATAAGTTAATAATAATAATAATAAGTTAACATGAAAATTTCTCTTGGCTGAACAATTTGCCGCGTAAATAAATATAGAATGGCTTCCTACTGACTTATGCCAGTGGCATAAAAACCCCTCGAAAAACACGTTACACTTCTAGCCAGGTTGTGCAACACTGACACTAGAATCGTGGGAAATGAAGCTGCGAAAGAGGTCATATCACTGCCAAGTACTGGCATTCTGGGAAACTCAGTGGTTGGTTGGTTTCTTAGTTTGGAGGTTGCGGCAACGCGTTCATGTAGCCCCGTGTACTTTGAGTGTGTGTAAAATCTGTCTGATAACCGGTGTTAATTGTGATGGTTGTATTAGTGTGTGTTACAGTATCTGTTTTATCAAAATCAAAATCACTTTATTTGCAATGAGGTGTCAAGTAAGGACTGCATATGATAATTTCAACTCAGTGGCTAGCTGATCAAAGACCCAGTTAACTGAGAGTGATAAAGGGAACTACTTGTAAAGAGAAAAGCAATATATTGTGTTCACTGATATTATCAATAATGTTATCTACTCTCCAATTACTTAATTTTATGCAGCAATGGAAATGATCCATCAGTGAGTTGTTATAACTTATTATGGTGGGATATATAGTGTTGCATCTCCTTCCGGGCATGGTGGAAGTCCATCATTTTGTGCTAATTAAGGATAAGTCATGCAAGGTCCATCAACTCGTACCTGATGAGAAGGTGGCTGTGGAGCCTGATTCACCATGGTTCACATTTTAAACGAGTGTATGTGTGTGTGTGTGTGTGGATCTTGCTGATCATCAAAGAAACCTTGATTTGCAGGGTACGCTCAATCCCATATTAGCTGATGGTGCAGTAACTGCTGATTGCATCATTGCTTTATAGGAGAGAGTGGGTTAGGGCCAATTATCTAAATATTCCATTTTTATGACTCAAAGAGCTCTTATCTTTTTAAATTAATTAATTCATTTATCTATTATCAGGGAAAAATTAGTGCTAGAATATTAATTCTTATACAATTTATTTCATAGATAAACAGCCTAGTCTACCACCTAGTCCATTGTAACATGTGTTTTATCACTCTTGGCGGCTGATTCACCATCCAAATCAGCTAAAACCACTCCATGTGTCTTCAACCTATTGCTCTTGCTAAATAGTGCCAAACATGCCACGAACTGTTGAATTTTATTGTTACTTACTTCCCCTTTAGTGCCATTTAAAGAACATTTTAACACTTACCCTATAATTGCCACCTTATTTCACCCTTAATTGCCATCTAAATCCTTATGTTCCACTTAACTTAAACTTTCTCACTATTTTATATTCCCATAGGGCCTTTAAAATGGTACCTTAAAAATATTGTTCTTTAATTGCCACTTCACTTTCCCCTTAATGCCACATGAATGGCACCTAAATATCGTCTTAGCCACTTAGCCATTTTGGCGCTATATAAATACTACCCTAAAAGTTGTGAATTTTTCACCTTATTTCCCCCTTAGTACCACATAAATACCAACTTAAAAGTTGTTCCTATTTTGCCACCTTATTTCCCCTTTAGTGCCATCACTTAAATACCATCTCAGAAGTTATTCCTAATATGCCATCTTGTTTCCCCTTGACTTAGATGTCACTTAAATTCTACATTAAAAGATGTTAACGATTTACCACCTCATTTCCTCCTAGTACCACTTATTAGATGTTAGTTAAATACCACCTTAGATCATCATCATCATCATCTTACCCTTCCAGCATGCCGGGTGGGGGTGGTTGTATACAAGTATTTTCCAATATTGACTGTCCAAAAAGATTTCACTCTCCAAGACATGTTCCCAGTTAAAGTCTCTTCTTATCACATCCTCCTTCGGTTGGCCCGTCCACCTTTTTCTTGGTACTGTATTCCAACCGGTCTCCTGGCTGGCAGTTCTCTTTTCAAATAATCATGTACAAGGTAGTCTTGTGCTATTCAGCTTTTAAACAGTTGCAAGCATTCCAGACTGAAGAGAGACTTCAGAAATACAAAGCCACCAAGAAGGAGGCAAAAAGCAGAGGCCAAAGCAAATCACCACCACCATTTATATGATCAACTGACAACTAAAGAATGGGACAAAATCATCTACTGACTGGTCCGAGCATGGTGTAGAGCAGGTCAGAATATAGAACACTATATGTGCGTAAAAGATAAGTATGGTCAACAGCTTCACGATAGCAAGATGATTCTTCACCATTAGAGAGAGTATTTTAGTGAAGCATTCAACACTGAATTCCCTCACCCACAAATACCAGAAAGCAATGTTATGGCTGGACCAGTCCCATGTACAGAAGATGAAGTCAAATCTGCCATCGTAGCATGAAAAATGGAAAGACTCCAGGGCCAGACGACCTTCCTGCAGACATCTGGAAAATTGAGGAACTTACTGACAAAGCGACTACCTGGTTTCAATTCCATCATTCACTTCGGCCATATACCCACAGATTGGTCTACTAGTATCAGAGTACCTATTTTTAAGGGCAAGGGTGGCCCTGCTGAATGTACCAACTACCGTCCAATCCGAGTTCTCTCCCACACTATGAAAATATTCGAAAGTATCCTTGACAATAGGCTCTCAGGAAATCGATGTGGGTCTGTGAAGGGATGTGGCACGATAAATGCAATCTTTATTGTGTGCTAACTGATGGAGAAATTCCGCGAGAAGAGGAAGCCACTACAATTGCCTTCCTTGATCTTGAGAAGGCATTTAATCGAGTACCACATCAGATGATTTGGTATGCTCTTCGTGATCATCAAGTTCCAGAAACTTACATAAACTGGTTAAAAATGCTGTATGATTTAGTTTCTACTCTCCGCATTGTGCCTATTTCTACTGTTAAATTAATTGAAACCAACTCTATTTCTCATCACTAATTTATTCCCACTCCAGTAGAGTTTGTATCCATCCTCTATAACTCTTGTATTGCAGCCTTTTCCATTAGGTTTCACATAGACCTAGGATGTGAATATGTCTATGGCTCATTAAATTTGTGATTTCATTGCATTTTCTTGTTAGGTTTAGGATGTTCAATGTTCCAATCTGAATCTTGTTCCTGTAGACAGTTCTTCTCGTGCTTCTTGGAGGATCATCCGACCTAGGATCGTCGTTGGTTCCCGGAGTACTCTTGAAGTATTAAAAGCCATTTTGCAGTGTTTATAGAAAGCTTTTCAGTTGGTTTGTGTTGACCGACTGAAGAGCTCTATCCAGGAGTACTTGAAGTATGGTCTACATTAAGCATACTTCCAAGGCTCATATTAACATTGAAAGCAAGATTTTATTACAATTCTATTGGCTTGCTAGGCCTAACACAGAATTGGATGTTCTATTTGGGATTTATTACCCCAGCCTTTGAAGATCTCTCTTCACCACAAGGCAGTGGTGTCCTCTTCAAATTATCCCATAAGAGGATGGGTTGCCTCATCCACCATATACACCATACCATGGAACTACTTCTCTCCCATAGATACCGTTAAGGTCTTCACCCGTAACCCTGGGCATGGGTTCCACATACCCCGTGGGACTGAGTCTCTGCCCACCCCTGCAGCTTGGATGCGCCAGGCAAGAATTGCTCAAGTGGAGCAAGTGCTCAACCACCTTATATGTTCTTAATATTCCGCCTATTGTAATTCCCCCTTAGTGCCATATACCGTATTTGCACGCATATACCTCGCCACCGCGTATATCTCGCATCCCATTTTTTATTTGAAATTTCAGGGGGAAAAAGTACTCGCATATATCTCACATTCATTTCTGACGTTGTCATATAAATGACCGTAATAACCTTGAGGTAGAAACACGTTCGATTTAGCGTGCCACAACAATCGTCATTGTCCAGGAACTTACCCGAACTTGTCTGATATGAGCCGAATAGGGAACGAGTCGCCACCTTGAGACACGTTCACATTAGCACGCCACAACAGTCGTCATTGTCCAGGAACTCACCCGAAGCGATACAAACAGGAAGAGCAAGCATCAACGAGTTGATCAGAACTTGTCCGATATGAGCCGAATAGGGAACGAGACACCACCTTGAAACACGTTCGATTTAGCGATTAGTGCGCCACAACAGTCATCGATACGCAATAATGTTATTGTTCATTTTGGCGGCAGAGGTTTCCTTTATTTCACGGTATTTGTTGTCCGTTTGTTGCATTGTCGATATCAGTACTGGTACTCTGTCTTCGCATTCCAGTGTTGTATTTCAGTTGAGTGTGATTGTTTCCTTGTGTACGTCGATCTTTAAGTTATGGAGAAACGTGGAAGTTATATACGGCTGGGTTTAAACTCAAAGTGATAAAATACCCAGAAGAAGATGGTAATAGAGCTGCTGGTCGAGAATTCAGTGTGACTGATTTGAATGTTCGCTACTGGCGTAAACAGAAAGCTGCGCTAGAAACCGCCAACCGAACACGTAAAGCATTCAGAGGGCCAAAAACTGGTAAGTTCCTGAGCTAGAAGACATGTTGCTTAATTATGTTACAGAGTTGCGAAATGATGGCTTTAGTATCTCGCACAAGATGCTATATTTCAAAGCGCGCGAAGTAGCGAGTAAACGAGATATCAGCTGAGCCGGGGTTGGATCCGTAGATTCATGAAACAAAAGGGCTTGTGTCTGCGAAGGCGAACATCTCTCTGTCAGAGAATGCCAAGTGATTTTTAACGACAAAATTATAGATTTTCATCGCCATGTGATAGCAATGCGGTAGAGAAACAATTACCTGTTATCTCAAATTGGCAACGCAGATCAGACTACAATCAACTTCGACATGCCATGCAACACTACCACCAACAAGAAGGGAGAATCTAGCGTCCTTGTACGTACAACTGGGTGAGAAAAACAGCGCTGCACAGTCACGCTAGCAATAACCGCGGACGGAAGAAAATTGCCACCGTATGTTATTTTCAAAAGTAAAGCAATGCTTAAAGCGAAGTTTCCCAAAGGCATTCATGTTCGTGTTCAGGTCTTGTCCAGGACTGGGTCCGTACAGTGTGGGGAGCACGACCAGGGGCATTGCTTCGACGCCCGGCAATGCTAGTGTGGGACTGTTTCCACAGACCCTTGGTAGAAGACACGAAGAAACGTCTTCAAGAAATGAAAACCGGTCTCATTGTAATTCCTGGTGGACTCACACATTGTCTACAGCCCTTAGGTGTTTCCGTCAATAAAGCCCTTCAAGGACAACATTCGTAAATTGTACGCCGAATGGATGGCGGGAGGGGGCCACGACCTGACGCCAGCAGGCAAAATAAAGAGGCCGTCAGTTGAACTCTTGTGTGATTGGGTTATACGGGCGAGGGTTATGGTGTCGACGGACATTGTTGTGAAGATCTTCTTGAAGACGGGCATCGCAAATGAATTGGACGGAAGTCAGGATGAAGCAGTATGGGATGATGACCAGAATGATGCACACGAGGGTACCTCGGAGATTGGCAGCAGTGACAATGAATAGGGTGAGTACCATATGTGAGTTGCCTTGTTTCAATAATGCAAATTTTGTGTTTTTTCCGGAATACGGTCATTTCCCGCGTATATCTCGCACCGAAAATTTTCACACATATTTTCGGTCAAAAAAGGGCGAGCAAATACAGTATATACCTCTTTTATCACTTCACAAGTTATTTCTAATTTGCCACTTTTTTACCTCTTAGTACCGCTTGCATGTCACTTTGGTTGGTTGGTTCCTAAGTTTAGGGGCTGCGACAACGCGGTCATGTAGCCCCGTGTACTTTGGGTGTGTGTAGAATCTGTCTGATAACCTGTGTTGTGATGACTGTATTAGTGTGTATTATCTGTTTTTTAATTTAAGTACTGCAACTTAGAATTTTTCAAATAGTTCCTACTTTAGCCGTCAAGCACCACCGTCAACGATTACTAGGCCAAGTTCAGAACTTAGCTACTAGACGCCACCGCAGTCGGCTCTTGGCAACGAACGTAGAAACCTAAGAGCGTTGTTTACATTCTCAACCTATCCAATTTAGCTTCACACAGGTGCAATTAGTGGAAGGTTCTTTAACATGCCATAAATCTATGACATGGGTCCGCCGGCTTTACTTCCCCTCCGAAGGAAGGCATATTGAGGGATCATGTCACTTTAATACAACTTAAGAGTTTAGTATAAGAATTACTTTTCAGTTGATTTCCGCCCCTTAAAACAACAATAACT
Source organism: Meconema thalassinum (assembly GCA_946902985.2). Classification (NCBI taxonomy): domain Eukaryota; kingdom Metazoa; phylum Arthropoda; class Insecta; order Orthoptera; family Tettigoniidae; genus Meconema; species Meconema thalassinum. The sequence goes on from OX336388.2 coordinate 2,126,033,164, forward strand.
AGCTAACTACTTTTCAGTTGGTCAACATGGTAATGTGCCTAATTAAAAAAGGGTCCTCTCAACATGAATAATATAATTCAACACAGAGTATTGCCTATAAAAGACTTCGATAAAATATGAGAAAGAAGATTGTGTTAGCTATACTAGAAGTTAGAAGGTCGCCCAACTGTGTTGCATTTTAATCACTGCCAGCTCGATCATACCCCAGGCAGTGTGTGCATTTGAGCTGGTAGTGATAATAACACAGCAGGGTTGAAAGACGTTTTTATTGATTATAATGGTGTGTGAAGCCATTTTTCAGTGTTGTCTTAGTAATCGAAATTTGATGCTTTTCAGTCGATCAATATGACTGTCTCTTCATTATGGTTCCTACTATCAATTTATTAAAGGAAATGCGCATAAACATGCATAGTAGTACATACATAAATAGAATTGTCAATTTGAATTACTGTATTCATTTAAGGATTTCAATCGCTTTTGGCATGCAAGTATAGGGTACCTGTCACAAAACTCATCATAAAGTGTGCAAACACAGTCATGGGTTTAAGGATAATCCGGTAAATAATGGGTATCATTGTACAAATCCTGCTATAATGGCGAATACACATCAGGGGTGTGATATTGTATCTTCCTGCAAATCTTCTGATGGTAGCCATGGACAGCTAAGCTTGTTAGCAGGTGTCTTAGTTCTTGATTCGGTTTAGTCGATCCTCTGTCGATCATTGCTTCTGTGCTATAGAACTCAGGCCATATGTCTTCTTGCTTTTCCTTCCTCTCTGCCATAACGTGGATCCATTGTGGAGTCGAGGGAAGGGCCATTTTCAATCTTAGGACTTCCAGAAGGAAAGATTCTCTGGCTAGAGTATATACAAGTCGAGAGGGTGCGTATTTTGAGATTCCGAGGGTTGCCTTCAGAAATCTTGCTTTTATTTTCTCTATTGATCTTAAGTCTTTAAGACTTAGCTTATCCCAGATTAACTCCAGTCCATAGGTGAGTATTGGGATTATTTTCGCTTCAAACAGGAATAAAGCAGTTTCAGTTTCCTACTATCAATAACACTGCCAAGGAAAGGAAATGCCACGGCCTGCTCAGATTACAGAACAATCGCCATTCTATCCCAAGCTTCTAAGATCCTACTGACAATACTTAAAGGCCAAATCAGAAGCAAAATAGAACAGAATTTAGATGATGACCAATATGGCTTCAGAGCAGGTAAGGGTACTAGAGAAGCAATTCTAGCTCTGCGTCAAATACTGGAAAGAAGACTAGAAATTTACAGGAAAACTTAAGTAGCTTACGTTGATTTAGAAAAAGCATTCGATAAGGTTGACTGGAAGTTATTATTTCAAACTCTGAGAACGTTGGGTCTTGATTGGAAGGACAGATGTTTGCTTTTTAACCTGTATAAAGACCAAAGCACAGAAATAAACATCAATGAAACGAAAAGAGAAGCAAGAATAAGAAGAGGAGTGTGACAAGGCTGTCCCTTATCACCATATCTGTTTAATATATTCATAGAATATGCAATTCGAACAGTAAAAGAAAACCAAAGGAGTCAAATTTAATGGTAAACAAATTCATAGTTTGCAGATGATATTGCTTTGGTAGCTGATTCAGAGCACACCATGACTACGATACTCGGTATGCTAAACAACACGCTAGAGAAGTTCAGGCTAAAAATAAACACAAAGAAAATTAAAATCATGGTTGTTCAAAAGAAGAAGACTGAATTGAAAACAAATATTAAGTTAAGTTTGTAGGCTTTCGCGGCCGGTATCAAGTTTATCATCTTGGCTTACAGGATTGAGCTGCGTCGCATATCGGCTATTATTTCCCGACGTTTCGGTTGACATTGCAGCAGCTAATGGCTACAGCAAAGGACAAATAAATAGGGCCACACGGAAGGTGGAACAAAGCCGAAGAACTGGCAAAAAGAACAAAGATAGGCCCCACCATAAAGGCTTTCTGCCATACGTACAGGGGTTGACAGATAGAATCGCCAGGCTGCTCAAGAAACACGATGTGACTACTGTGATGCATCCTATAAACAAGCTGACACTAGTGGTGCGTAAATCAAACTAGATAAAGCTGCCAAACCAGGAGGCAGGAGTTTACAAAGTGCCTTGCTCCTGTGGACAGGTTTACATAGGGCAAACAAAAAGACACGTTTCCATTAGGATTTCAGAGCACATTCGGGACAAGAAACAGATAAACTACAGATCTGCAATAGCTGAACATGCTGCCGTCACGAGACACGCCATCGAATTTGATAAGGCCGAAACTGTTGCTAAAATTCCCGGATACCAAAACAGGTTAATTAGAGAGGCAATAGAGGTCGTGAAGCATCCCAATAATTTCAATCGCGAAGATGGGTTCAAACTCAGCAACATTTGGAAAGTTCTCCTAGTGCGCGACTGCCAGGGGCGGGGACCAATCAGCGAGCAGCGTGACGTCAATGCAGGGCAAGCAAGCACATCTGACTGGCAATAACTGTTAGTTTGAGTACGGACACCAACTCGTACCTACCCATGATTAAGGCTGCTGCAATGTCAGCCGAAACGCCGGGAAATAATAACTGATATGCGATGCGGCTCAATCCTGTAAGCCAAGATGATAAATATTAAGTTAGGTTGTGCAAAAATACATCAGGTTACAAAATTTTGTTATCTGGGTAGTGTCATTACCAGTGACAATCAGTGCCTTACAGAAGTCAAAAAAAGAATTGCTATGGCAAAGCAAGCATTTCAGAGCAGGAAAAATCTATTGTTAAATAAGCACGTAGGAATTGAAGCCAGGAAGCAATTTGTTAAGATCTTTGTTTGGAGTTTGCTAGCTTACGGATGTGAGACTTGGACTTTGGGAAAACAAGCAAAATCAAGACTAGAAGCTACTGAAATGTGGTTCTGGAGAAGACTGACGAGGACGAGTTGGAGTGAAAGAATGCGCTTTCCAACGGTATTTTTGATTTCATTGATTAGGTTCACAATATAAATAACAAAATATTTGAATTTATTTTAATTTTGATTTTTTCAATGCATTTTGCTAAATAACTTGAAATCCGTTACATGTAGCTGAAAACGTGTCCTATACGTTTTTGTTCATCAAGGAATTACCTATCCAACAGTATATATTACTTCTGTTTTATAGTAAACAGTTGCTAAAAATCTGCCAAAACAGTGTAGCGTTGCATGAGTAGTTATCGTAACTATACAATTTATATAGGCCCCGAAAAGTAATAGAGCGTCTTAATAATTACTTAACTAGTAGTAAATGTAATTACTGTATTTTTAATGTGTATGTAAAATAATAATAATAACAATAATAACAATAATAATAAAATAATACCTTCTAAAAACGTGAAAAATGTAATAATACATAAGATTTCATTCAGTAATACTAAATGTGTATTTCTTTTTCAGGCAGACGTTGTGTGAGGAAGTTCAACATGTAAAGAAGTTATTGCTTTCGTGTATGTAATAAAAATTACTCAATCATGTCAAGGAAGAGGAAACATGAATTGGTTGATGTTACAACTGACCCAGTGGTGGCTCCGTTTGTATGGGACCTGGGTTTGTTATGCCAGAAGAATTCAAAAGAACGTTTAATCATCCCAAAATATGAAGGGTATATATCAATGGCAAAGAATCTTGAAAGTTTTGCTGAACATGGTCAGAAGTTTGGACCAGTTGAACAATGGTCGTGGTCTTTCACAGACATTAGTAGCCCATGGAGCAAAATATCATAAATCTTTCAAAAATAAATACGATAGTCCAAAAGTGGAAAGACTATCTGCTGAAGAAAAACAGAAAGGACGTCCTCATTGCTCAGAACAAACTCCATCTACATCAAAGTTAACAATAAGATCATTATTTTCTTCAGATGTAAAGAAAGTTTGTCTGTTTTGTGATGAAGGAGAAGGTAGGGAGAAACTTGTGACTGCATCCATGCTGGGTTTTGGGCCTACAATTCATCGTCATGTTCTCTAGAGAATGACGTATACTCTGAACATTTTCTTTTCTGTGATGCTTAGTGCTGTTGTATCAAATAAGTTGGGCAATTGACAATCCTGCAGTATGTCCAGGAATTTCTGTTGAGACATCCGAGTCGATATTGGGACCCTTTAATAACATAGGCTACGTACAAAATGCAAAAGAACATCAGGTACAGACAGATGTGGAAGCAGTGAATGCATTCTTAAAGGATCCATCAAATTTAGGAAAATCTTGAAAGAGTTGTCTTCGTACTATACCCACTGCTGTCCTAGACACATACCATCACTGAAGTCGTTAAATGCACAGGCGTCGCGTATAGCATCGCCAACATCCCCTTTGAAACTGAACATAATTTCACGTCCTGATTTATCTGCTCTCAGACCACGTACAAATGCTAATAATTGTTCCTTGAGACGTGTTCTATTGATATTTTTTTCGTCAGTTTGTATTCCCATCTGAATCATGCGCTGAGACATTAATTTTGTAAGATAAGAAAGTTTGAACACAGGTTTTTTTTTTTTTTTTTTTCGTGTGATCTTCTGAGAGGCCTAGTGCAGGTCTTTCTAGTCAACGCCCATGGGCAACCTGCGCGTCGGGTTGATAGATGGAATGTATGAAGATGAATGAAATGGGGCAAGGAAGTGGAAGGAATAGGCTGTGGCCTGTCAGAAGGTACCGTCCCAGCATTTGCCTGGTGTTGAAAATGGGAAACCACGGAAAACAATTTCAAGGACGGCTGACGGGGCACGAACCCATGCGTCTAGCGAGTCAGCAGAGCTTGGCCCCATGAGTTAACGCTGCGCTTTTAGCGAGCGTAGCCACTGCTGTCGGTTGAACACAGGTGAGTACTGCTAGATGAGTATAAATCCTGCATGTATTGAACCAATTCCGTTATAACTGTACCATAAACAACTGCTTTAGGATTATGGTAATCTTCTCTTCGAGAACGCTCAGCAGCTCTTGAACGTGTTAGAAAGCAAGTATAGCATAGTTGGTGGTATTTGGCTTCTAATGCTACCAAATCTGTTGACGATAACTTCTTTAACAGTTTTCGTCTTGTAATAGTAAAGCATGACTATGAATTTATTGTAGGCCCAATACCCAGCGTGGATGCAGTCACAAGTTTCTCCCTACCTTCTCCTTCATCACAAAACAGACAAACTTTTTTACGTCTGAACAAAATAATGATGATCTTGTTGTTAACTTTGATGTAGATGGAGTTTGATCTGAGCAATGAGGACGTCCTTTCTGGTTGTTTTTTTTTTTTTTTTCAGCAGATAGTCTTTCCGCTTTTTGACTATTGTATTTATTTTTGAAAGATTTATGATATTTTGCTCCATGGGCTACTATGTCTGTGAAAGACCACGTCCATCGTTCAACTGGTCCAAACTTCTGACTATGTTTAGCAAAAATTTCAAGATTATTCGCCAATGATATATACCCTTCATATTTTGGGATGATTAAGCGTTCTTTTGAATTCTTCTGGCATAACAAACACAGGTCCCATACAAACGGAGCCACCACTGGGTCAGTTGTAGCATCAACCAATTCATGTTTCCTCTTCCTTGACATGATTGAGTAATTTCTATTACATACACGAAAGCAATAACTTCTTTACATGTTGAACTTCCTCACACAACGTCTGCCTGAAAGAGAAATACACATTTAGTAATACTGAATGATATCATATGTATTATTACATTCTTCACGTTTTTAGAAGGTATTATTTTATTATTATTATTATTATTATTATTATTATTGAAAAATGAAAATCCACAGCCTGCTTCCAGTCTCCGACCGGGTCAGGAATGGAATGAATGAAGCCCCCATCTAGCGGCGAGGATATGAACTGTGCCGGCTGCCGAGGCCTGACGCACTCCTCTGGGGCAATGATTAAATGAATGACAGATGAAATGAAATGATAGTGGAGAGTGTTGCTGGAATGAAATTTTGACAGGGAAAACCGGAGTACCCGGAGAAAAACCTGTCTGCCTCCGTTTTGTCCAGCACAGATCTCACATGGAGTGACCGGGATTTGAACCACGGACCCAGTGGTGAGAGGCCGGCGTGCTGCCGCCTAAGCCACGGAGGCTTCTATTATTATTATTATTATTATTATTTTACATATACATTAAAAATACAGTAATTACATTTGCTACTAGTTAAACAGTTATTTAGACGCTCTGTTACTTTTCGGGACCTATATAAATTGCATAGTTACCATAACGACTCGTGCAACGCTACATTGTTTTGGCAGATTTTTAGCAACTGTTTACGATAAAACAGAGGTAATATATACTGTTGGAAAGGTAATTCCTTGATGAACAAAAAAGTATAGTACACGTTTTCAGCTACATGTAACGGATTTCAAGTTACTTAGCGAAGTGCGTTGAAAAAATAAAAATAAATATATATATATTTTTTTTATATTGTGAACTTAAACAATGAAATCAAATATACCGTTGGAAAGTGCGTTTCCTCCTGATTCATAATCACTAACTATTATGTCCATATCGAAAAGGAAAACTGTATTATAACGGGGAATGTAGAAGCGTGTCTCAAAATGTTGGCGGCCATATTGATTACGTCACCAACACCACTAGTGGGCCAGAAAAATTCATGTCCCGGGCTTTTCAGACTCGTCTACCCATGTACTATCTGAATCCAAAAGGGCGCATTGGTTGCCAGATGTGAAACCTTTCAGCTAACTCACCCCACTAATGCAATGTAAGGTATCACAAATACATATCATACAACCAATAGGCACACAAGTGAGTAAGTGACCAAGCTATTTCATACAGTTCTAACAACAGTGATGTTTGTGGTAATAATGCTGGAGACAAAATCTGGATTTACACCATCCACACCGTATGGAACATGGCAAGTGCATTGTATTGCACTGTTATCGAAATAATTTGTGACAGGGTGTACAAACTGTCCGGGATTGTCGGACAGATACTGACTTCGGTACCATGCGTATTGCCACATTGAAGTATAACCAGGGGACGACAATTGGTGATATGTCAGAGACTGCATTTTTAAGATTGTATTTCTCTGGGCCAAATTGATGTCAAAATCCAATAACCAAACGGTGTTCGAAAATCTACGGACAAAGCTTCTCCAGAAACTAAAGCCATATACATTACATCCAATGGTTGACAAGGATCATCATCAGTCATATGTGCTCTTCACTTTCTAACGATTTATGTCCAGAAAAGGAATCCAGAAGGGGTGCCACATTGCTGGACGGTACATGGTGTTTGAAAACCAATCCTTCAATTGTGTGGATCCCATTTTGCCAGATTTTATAGCAATCCTTAAAGTGCTGCACCCAGAAATGGCTAGCTTTAAACCCTGTACATTTTATGTCCTGCGCAGCTAGCATAGCCCATTGCCGAACTGTCACAGTTGTCATTATTCTGATGGGCAATGTCAAATTGGGCTTTTACGACACATGTTATTCTCCTCAATTAGTCGCGGCGCTTGCCGTCACTTTTCACTTCCTCTGCCCACAAATATAAATCTTTGTTACTTTTTACACGGTAGAACTTACTTTTTAGCGACGAAAAGGAAAGCGGACGCCTCTTACCGCTTTTCCAATAGTCAACAGCTTTTTGTTTGTATTTCATATCTACAGCTTCGTCTGTCAAGTTCCTGGCTGAGCTATCGGTGGCAGTCCAAATATTATCATCATCATAGTTGTTGGTGTTACTGTCATCTGGTAGCTCATGTGTTGCGACAGTAAGAGTGGAATAGGTGTCTATGTTCATAGTGTTGTTTTCTATACAACAAATATCAATAAGCTTAACAAATAAACACACTTGTTACAAGAGACGAATGCCAGAAAGCCAGATAGGCACAAAACAATCAATATACCAGCCAAACTGTCCAACAGGTCCTGTTCTTGAATGCTGAGAGGCCTTTCCACACATTTTCCATTTTTTTCCTCTCGACAACATATAACGTTTCCAATGTTAACAATCATGCAATGCATGGTACACTTTCCGTACACGGACATAAGCGTATGCTGGGTCTGTCGCCTCTCATTTAGTGACTGTACGCTGAAGGCCAGGAAGCACAGTACGGTTGGGAAGCAACCTCTGGCACAACCAATGAAGTTCACGCCACTAGTGTGTCGTGTTTTTCCCGAGCTCTCAGGTGTGCTGAAATGGGTTGTTCTCTGGAGTGTTATCGGGCGAGGATCGGACTGTGGTATGCGAAGGGTAGTCGGGATTTCCGGTGTTTGTGTGTGCGTACGGGACCTAGCAACTTGTGGTTCATAGCCCTAGTGATAGCTGCATTGCTAGTTATTGGTGGAGTGGAAGTGAATCCAGGGCCTGTTACTCCAAATGTGAATCAGGCAAATGATCCAGTGGCAGCTTTAAAGTGTTCGACGTGGAGTAAAACATTGAAGAATGGTGTTGAGTGTGGACTATGTGAGAAATGGTTTCACTTCGGCTGTATTAAGGTCAAGAAGGAGGATTGTGATGTCGGAAATTGGTTTTGTAAAGTATGTGATACGCCGGACTGTTTGAGGGTGCAAATCATACAGGAACTTAGAGCAAAGCTTCGTGAATCAGAAGAAACGGTGAAGGATGTGACTGAACGGCTTTCTACTGGGATCAGTGTGGAAGAGGGCGTGCAGGAGCAAACTGAGGATGACGTTATCATAATGGGTGATTCAATGATACGATGAAGTGCGAATATCTCGAGGAAATCAGGTGCGAAAGTGCGGTGTTATCCGGGGATTAAAATTGACCAGCTTGCCCAACAAGTGGAAGAATCAAATGTCGAGGACTGTGACAAAGTTAAAGTGTTGTTGCTACATGTTGGGACGAACGATTTGAAGAAGAGGGCTACAGCTGATTACATCATGGGGGAGCTCTACGAACTAGGCAGAAAAGCTAAAAGCAAGTTAAGAAATGCAAAAATTATAATGAGTGGCATTGTTCGGCGGGGAGATGTTCCGTTAAGGCGAGTTAAGACTGTAAATGACCGCATGGACTGGGTATGTGCACAACTGGGATTAGTGTACGTAGAAGCTGACTGCTGGATTGGTGGCCGTGACTTCGCCCGAGACGGGCTGCATCTAAATCGACGGGGCGCTTTTAACCTAGGGAGCCTACATGACAGGGTCATCGGTTCGTGCCGGCTTTTGTGAGGAGGAGCAGGTCCAGAGGTTGCCAGCCGATGGGAACAGAAGGAGCTATTTCGAGATATTTGCTGCGGAGGTAAGACTCTAAGATTACTGCAGGTTAATTGTCAGAGTTTAGGAAATAAATTAATTGAATTTTGGAATCTTGTAGAGACGTATTTTCCGGACATTGTCATTGCAACTGAATCTTGGTTATATGAGGACATAAATAGTAGCGAAATAATTCAAGGGACCTACGAAATGTACAGAAGGGATCGGGGGAAGCGAGGTGGTGGGCTATTTATTTGTGTGCGCAAAAATATAGCTAGTTTCTTAAAGTGGGCTGATATGGATCATGAAATGTTGTGTGTACAAATTTCGGATAAAGGAAATAAATTCCCTCTTCAGGTGATAGGGGCGTATAGAGCACCGAAAGATAACTTTTCTCTCCTCGAAACACTGTATGATAAAACTTGTACGGGTAATGCTATGAAAAAGAGCATAATAATTGCTGGAGATTTAAACCTCCCCAAAGTAGACTGGTCTGGTGAGTCAACTAGCTGTGGTCAAGCTCAGAGCGTTGCAAATAAATTCTTAAGGGAGGGGGGATTTTCCCAAGTAGTTGACTTCCCAACTAGAGACAATAATACCTTAGATATTTATCTCGTAAGGCCTGTAGAGCTGTATATTAACTGTCTGAAAGTACCAGGAATTAGTGATCATTCTGGGGTTGAATTAAATATTAGATATGGTGACATTACAAAATTAGACTCTGATGTAGCAAAAAAGATCATATTCCAGTATCGCAGGGCGGATCAGGGCAAGTTTCAGGGGTATTTGAATGAGCTATTTGTAGGATGGGCATCGGAAGGAATTCACATTAATATCCTGTGGACTAACTTTTTGAAAATTTTAAATAGCGCTGTTGATAAATTTGTCCCATTTAAATTGCTGAAACAAAACCCAGATCCTGAGTATTACACACGAGAAATTAGGAGTCTAAAACGGAAAATTAGGAAATTATACAATAAAAGACATGATAGTAACAAGTATATGTTGAAATTTAAGTCCTTATCAAGAGAGCTCGTCTTAAAAAAGAGGGCTGCTCATGACAGTTATATGCAAGGTTTACTGGGTTCGGGAGGTGATGGGTGGAAAAAATTTTACAGTTATGTTAGGAGAAGAAAGGGAAATTCAAATAATTTGTCGATGATAATGTCCGGTGACGGTAAATTAATTACTGAGAAACAGGCCATTGCTAATGAATTAAATGTCTTTTACGGTAGTGTGTTCAATAAATCCAATAGCTGTGTGTTGGACCTTAACGACGAATCAGGGGCTCCCCTGTTCCAAATAAACCAGTCAGCAATTGTAAAGCTAATACAAAAACTACGTTTCAATGTATCAAAGGGTCCTGATAATATTGTTAGTGAAGTACTTAAACTAGGAGGTAGGGCCGTGGCACGATACTTGGAGGTGATGTTTAATGTGTCCATTAACAATGCGCAAATCCCAGATGACTGGAAAAGAGCTACGGTAGTCCCAATATTTAAGGGAGGGAGGAGACTTGAATTGGGCAACTACAGGCCGGTTAGCCTTACGTCCATCATTCGTAAACAGATGGAGCATCTCATTTGCGACTACTTGAGGGAACAGTGGGAAACATTATCATGGTTTAATGTTAGGCAACATGGATTTCGGAAAGGTTACTCATGCGAGAGTCAGAAGCTATCACTTTTTCAAGACATTAGCGAATCATTAGACCATGGAGTATCAGTCGACGCCGTGGTTATAGATTTTGCGAAGGCATTTGATGTCGTGCCGCATGACATGCTACTCCATAAATTAGCTTCGACGAAGATTGATAGAAGAGTAATTTTATGGATCCAAGAATTTTTGACGGGTCGTTCACAGAAAGTGAAAGTCGAAGGCATATTCTCGGATGAAATTACCGTAACGTCGGGTATCCCTCAGGGCAGCGTAATCGGAACTTTGTTATTTTTGGCGTTTATAAATGACTTACCAAATGGGATTCGCAGTGACTGTCGATTGTTTGCGGATGATTGTGTAATATATCAAAAGATACATGACTCACAAGACAATGCAGTGCTTCAAGAGGACCTGAACCTGGTCTGTAAGTGGGCGATTGAAAATAAAATGAAAAACACAAGAAAATGTAGTCTCTTAAAAATAGGGAAAGTTCGAAGGCAGGATTTTCAATATAACATTGGCTCAGAAATACTAGTAGAAGAAGATTCTTGCAAATATTTGGGCGTTCACGTAAGGAATGATATGAAATGGAGTAGTCATGTAGGATGTGTAGTTTCAAAAGCTTACAAATCCCTGCACTTTGTAATGAGGGTATTAAAAGGAAGTAGTACCTCTGCTAATGAATTAGGCTATTTGTCACTTGTAAGACCTAATCTGGAATATGCCTCAGCGGTTTGGGATCCATATCAAGTAGGGCTCATCAATGAGTTGGAAATGGTACAAAGAAAGGCCGCTAGATTTGTGCTCAGTGACTTTAATCCCAGGAGCGTTGTGAGCCGTATGTTAAAGAAACTTGGGTGGGAATCACTGGAGGCTAGGAGGATGAAATCTAGACTCTGCGCTATGTACAACACGTATACAAATCAACCAGCATGGGGTGAGCTTATCAAACGATTGGGAAAGCCCACTTACATGGGTAGGAGCGATCATCCTTTCAAAGTTAAGGGCCGACCACAGCGAACAAATTATGGTAAATATTATTTTGTAAACCGTGCCATTGATAACTGGAATTCTCTACCTGCCGCAGTCTTAGAGCCTTTTCCCAAACATATAGGTGTGTTTAAGAAAAGACTGACTATTTGTGTAAATACTCCAGTTTAATTGTTGTATAATTGTTATTGAATTGTTATGTATAATTATTTATTTGTTATATATATCCAATTTGCCACCGGGGGACACACCCCCCATTGCAAATAAATGAATGAATGAATGAAAATTTAGACATGTAAATCTTAATTCCTCCTTCTAGTACATCATCATCATCATCATCATCATCATCGAAGTCCCACTCCAGTCACCCGGGTGTGGTTTACAAGCCTCCTCCACTCCTTTCTGTCCTTCCATTTTTCCTGTTCCATCACTTCTGCCACATCCAATCCAGCTTTCCAACGTCCTTCAAAATTTGGTCCAACTACCTTCTTCTCGGTCTTCCAACTGGTCTCTTTCCCTTGACTTCTCTTTCTAATTCCCTTCTTGCTACTCTTTCCTTACCCATTCTTTTTACATGTCCGAACCAACGTAACCTTGCTTTCTGTATCTTCTGATTTAACCGTTCCATATTTAACTCTTCTCTGATTTTAATATTATGAATTCTATCCCTTCTTTTCTTTTTAACTGAAGTACAAGGTGAAGTTAATTTCCGAAAGATATTTCTTCACTGTTCTGCCTAGTTGGCCTCACGCAATGTATCTGCAAAGTTCCAGCAGGATCCGCGATTCCCCGGTTCAGATACTTCCCTTGTTAGTTAAGGAAGGATCAAGGATAAGAACTGTAGGGGTAGACCAACGTTAGAATATGTTAAGGAGATTTCCTTGGATGTAGGGTGTGGTAGCTATGTAGACGTGAAACGATTAGCTCAGGACAGGGCTGCATCAAACCAGTCAAAAGACTGAAGACTCAAACAACAACAACAACAGATATCACCTGTTCAGGATTGCTTCTTGTGTGGGCAGTGTGTTTTGTTGTTATCCCAAACTGCATTGGCGCGAAATGAGAGGTGTGAGATGTCAACTAAGCCCGCCAGCAGCAATGCTTATAACTAGATGAAAGCTAAGCCCACTAGCGGCAATGGTAACAGCTAGTCGAAAGCTCTGTCCTGTCTGGTATCCAATCTAATTTTGATGTCTTTGTTTTTCCTTTGTTGCATGTATATATTCAGGGTTCATAGAATTATTATGTCGTCGTTATTAATGAATAGATTAAAACCAACTCTGTGGAATGAATGAATCACTCCTTTACAAGGATAACGATCCATACATACTTACCATAATTTTTAACATTTTGGTCCTTCGAGCTGGATCAAGTTGTTGTGTTGCTATCTATCTCATTTATCCGTGAACTGTACTACTATTAGTACGCCTAAGCGATATGCACATCATCTGTTGTTGTTTCATGCAACTTGCTTAACTTGTGTCTTGAAGCTGGCTAGGAGCCCTTTCTTATAATGGTGTATGCTAATGGTTCTGGATCTCCTCAACTATTCAAGACCAATCTCCAATCCTGCCAAGCATAAGCTATAAAACCCTCTTAAGCACAACTAATATATTGGGAGCGTCTTGAACTCTTCATATCCCGGTACTGACATCAACTCTGACCACAATCTGGTTGTTATGAAATGCAGACTTAATTTGAAGAAATCGAAGAAAAGTCAAAAGCCAAAAAGGTGGACAATAGACAGTGAAAGAGAATGAAGTGAACAAACGATTCAGGACGAGTATAAAGGAAGGACTAATGAGAAACCCTGAACAAGCTACAATTGCAGAGGAATGGCTACTTTTGAAGAATGAAAGAACAAAATGCGCAGAAGAAAACAATGGTAGGAAAGAAAGAATAGGTAGAAAACTGTGGTTCACGCAGGATATACTAGAATTAATGGACGAAAGGCGGAAGCACAAGAATGTAAGAGATGAAAGGGGAAAAGCAGAATACAGACGTCTGAGAAATGAGGTTAACAAGAAGTGCAGGGAAGCAAAAGAAGAATGGTTGAAAGAGAAATGTACAGGTATAGAAAATTGTCTGGAATTAGGAAAAGTAGATACAGCTTATCGAAGAATTAAGAGTATTTTTGGGGAAAGGAAGACTTAAGTGTGGTAATATTAACCCTTTTAATTTCAAGCTCTCAGTTGATGGATCTGTGAAAACTAGCAGCCACATTTAGCAAGCCGTGCACACACTTCTTTTAAAATGAGATGGAAGGCAGACCAATAAAGATATCAACATCAGATGTTTTGAATATAAAATGTATAACTCACTTATTAATGTTATATGCTTCGGAGACTTTGACTATGAACAGGCGGGACTAGTCGACCAGTTGGTCAAAAGAGAACGCAGGGTATTGAGAAAAATATTAGGCAACAGATGGGTTGACGGGCACATACGTTTGAAGTCGAACGAAGAGTTATATAGAAAGATAGAACCAGTCACGTCAACAATAAAAAGGAAAAGGTTGTTGTTCTATGTACACATTTTCAGAATGTCCAACGATCGTCTAACAAAGAAAATTTGGAATTTTGTGAAACCAAAGAAGAAAAAATTAGCATGGTTTGAAGAATGTAACAAAGACCTTCTAGAAATTGGTATTCCGGACTGCAAAATTATGAACAGGTGTGAATTCAGACACCTAATCAAAAATTACCAGGAATTTAAGGTAGGGGCAGAACCCAAAAGACGGAGGGGACCTCTTTCAGAAGATCGGAAGAAGGCGCTGAGTGATGGGCTCAAGAGATACTGGCAGGACATCAAAGCTGGCAGACGATCTAGAACGAAACATTGATTTTTATTGTTACTCCGTAGTCCATAGTGGCTCAATTCGAATGTAAAAAAAAAATATTATTTACTTTATTGGCCACATTGGACCACTTGAGTCTTCCATGTACACTTATTCTTTGAAGGTTGTATTGTTTGATTCTTCTTATCTGCCCAGTACTTCTTCATTCGTTCTTATCACAGTGATCTTAATTCGTCTGAAATCTCTACAGGCCATCTGTAAACATGATATCAATGTTAAAAAAATTAAAACAGTGGAAAACATAGATTTGAAAGTTTTGAAATAACTTTGGGAAAGGGAATTCACTGTCCAAGTCTGCTATTCATATTAATAGGAACTCTATATTATTTGCTATCATAGTAAATATCAAGCTTTATACGGTATATCACCAACGAAAACAGAGAAAATTGCCAATTCAGAAGTTTTATCACAATACCTGGTGGCTTTAAATTTTCTTTAGCGACAAGATGTTATGAATGAATTGGGATATAAAGAACTTTTAGCCACAGAATAAATATTCGTGTACTGTATTGGTAAAAAAAAATCCAGCAAATTTTGCTGTAAACTTCAAGATTTTAGTTAGTTAATGTGTGTAACTTGGACATTAAATGCAAATACCGTACTATCAAAAAGCTGAAAGCCCTGAAATTATGGTTCCATAGAAGAATGCTCCGAGTCTACTGGATAGAGCATGCAACCAATGAACAGGTATTGATGAGAGCAAACACCAAATGAGAGCTGCTGTCAACCATCAAATGCAGGAAAATTGCATATCTGGGACATGTTTTACGTGGAGAGATATTCCATATTACATCTTATTTTAACCCCTTAACTACCCAGGTACCACAATGAGGACATAGTTATCTGGGTCCAGTTTGAGAGACCTCCGTCTGAATATTTACCTCTAATATTAAAAATAGACATCTTTTGTTTGATATTTCCATAATTTATAATCAAGAAGGACCTATTACAAAGTTCTACTGCAATGAAACAGCAAAATAATGTAAGATAGACGAGTAGCCTAGTATTTTTTATGTAATATCAAGAAAAAAAGGAACCCCTATTTGCATGTTTGCTCCTATCCACATAAAAAGCATTTGCAATATGGTTGAGATGACATTTAAGCACATTTGTAAAGCTAATACAACACAACAAACACAATGAAAAAGGGCAAAAGACTGACAATGCTTTCTTGAAAATTGCGAGCACTTCACATGCACATACTGTGCCCAAATCTAGGAATGGGTATTCCAAGTTTCAGACACCTAGATATCAAGGGAAAGGCTGTAGCAGCTTTTGAACGTTCAGATATTTGAATATCGCGCTACATTGCTTCTCGAAGCCTTTCGAAGAAAATTACCGATAGTTGGATGGTAAATGACGTAGCGAGTAACAGCAGAGGTGGAGACTATTTATTGATTAAATAGTTAACTATGGAGCAGAGACTTGAGACTGGGATCAGATTACTGGCACGGCCAAATAAAAGAGAATGCAATTAGTATCAAGTAAATCGGACCAGGGATTCAAGAGATATGAGGATTTTTAGATATCAGGCGATGACGCGTGACCCTGACCGTTTTTGTATAAAAGCAAGCAGGAGCAAGCTTAGTTAGCTCACTTCATCACAAGCACTTGGCGAACAAGTTGCGTCTACGCTGAGCCAAGGCACATGGTTGCCACGTCTACGAAGAAGTACTTTTCAAATCGTGATAGTCACGAGAAGTGCTGCGCAAACGAGTTGGAACTTAGTAAGTTTCTGGTGAGGAGAATCACTGAGGTGATTGTATTTCTACAGACATTGGTGGAAATATTTATATTTCAAAAAGGACATATGCTAGACTTGGTCTAGAAAGTAGTATTTGTCACAGTCCAATAGTAAATTAATACTTGGATGTTTATATCCATTTAAAGTCAGTTTCATATTTTGTAACTATTTAACCACTTCGATCCGTCAGTACATTGAAGAATAGTCTATAACGGTGGCGTTCATTAGTCTACGCAAGGGAAACTGCAGGTTGCTTAGCGCATGGCAGATGGTGATATACAAACCATGCCCAGGGAACGATCTTCAGAACAGCCGTTAACTGCTTAGACTGTCAACGTTTTTCTTGTACTGACGAGATTACAGTGAGTTAGGTTACAACTGACACATTTAAGAAGAGATCGCTTAGATCTGACCCTTTTCAAACAAACTGTTATGGCTTTGTTAGAAGCCCAGATTAAAATGGAACCACAGTCATTTAAAACGTCGAAAGATACTACCACTATGTCTGACTAGACGATTTGTGGGTCTACAATGGCGGCCGATACAAGGATTATACGTGCTTGTCCGCTAGGGCATATCTACGGATAAATCTGGTATAGACCAGGTTTACTACACTTCAAGAACATCAAGAAATGTAAGCCACATTTGAATTATTTTATGCTTAGCTAATTGGAACAAACTATTTTTCTGCAGATGACCAACACATTTTTTTCGTCGTAATTTAAAGCTTGTAATGATTTACGCAAGACTAGTTAGATTTATTCTGAGTATTTTCAGCACTCAGAACAGTTTAGGATCGATGACCGAGCATTTTGAGCATTTATTTGAATTTTTCATATTTTTGGGAAATCACGGTAATCAGCCGATGTAACTGTAAAAGTTAAATTTATTTTTGTTGAGGAATGGATATTTTTTCCATATTCGAAGGTTCGAACATGTGGATTCTCACATAATGAGATGATAATTAAACATATTTGAAATAATAATAATAATAATAATCCACTAATAATAATAATAATAATTTTCATAATTTTTCTAAATAATTCTTGGATATTATATTTTATAATAATCATATGTATTGAGAAAGAGCCTATGAAGTAGTTGAAACATTTCTAGTTTGGAACAGGAGATTTTACGAAGGAGAGTGGTTAGCGCAAGCCCGCATTCAACCAACATTTCAGTTCTGGTTGAACAGTTGATATTTGCTATGAGCAAAGTATATGTTTCATATAACACGGAGAGGCATGAAACGGGAAGCAATTGATATTTGTATCAAATAGGATTTTTGTATTTATATAAAATCATGACGTAAATACACTTCGAAAGTGAAATGAAGCTTTTCATAAGTATGGTAAATTCACGGGTTGAACTGAATGGTAAAATAAAATAAACTTGTAAGTTTATTAATCTTCCAGTGTTGATAACAAGCAGAGGCTTGATTTATTGTATAAATTTTGGGAAGATAATTTATGTGTGTGGAATAGTTGAAATGCCATTCCCAGGTGCGCATGTTAAGTCGCAGGAATGAAGGTTTTTTCGAGCATCAATCAAATAGCAGGTTCGATGGCTCAGGTTTATAGTTGGAGTATTGGAGCCACACATTTCGTCGTATGAATAACCCGAAGGTTATTTCTTTGAAACCATCAGTTCTTATTTCAACCTTGTTTACGAATTCCATTTAGAATTTGATTTTGCTAGAACCCGGATTTGTCATGATAGTAGTTTATTCTTCTTCAGAGGAAGACCTTTGCCGTTGTTGTTGTTGTTATAATATTGTGTTCTTACACAAATAGTAGAATGGGCCACTGCCAATTTAAAATAATTCTTTAACCACGAATAGTTTGAAGGATATTTTCAATCCTAGTGCCATGAACCAAATGAATTCATTATAAGACTACAATTCTAATTTTCGCATTCTGTCGAAGAATTGCAAGTTGTGAAAGTTGCTAGAAATGGCCATAAATATAAATATATTTTTTCATAATAATTCCAAGTGGAAAATCTAATAGTTGAATGGTTCAACCATTTATTGATCAAGTTGATGATTCAGAAATCATATGTTTTGTTTGGAACTTGAAGTTCATAATCGAGTCACTTCTCGAATGTTTAATGTCAGAAGAACAATTAATTGTTGTTGTGCTTCGCACAGTTCTTCAATGCTATGCTCAATGGTCAAATACTTTTCAGATGTTGTTAATATGTGTTAATAATTGATGTTGCTACGATGATAATAATAGTTTCAACGATATATTTTGGAAAACTGGAAAACAAATGAAAGTCTAAGAAATTCTATAAACATTTATTCTACGAGTGTTAATATCATGTAAATAGTCAAACAGTGATCTACGTTATTTCCAGTATGGACAATTCATTTTGCACTGGAATAAAATGTTAATAATTTTGGAACACAGTCCACAGGACTAACAATCGGACTTGTGTTTTCAAAAAGATTGTCAAATGTGTTTGGAAGATTTCTGTATATTGTGTGTAAATAAGAGTGTGGATCGCCACACGTGGATGATGCTGCTTTGAGCATTATTCTTGCAGTCAGATTTTAACTTTAAATAAACTGAGATAATTTTACCAGATGTGTTTCACCCAATTAAATCTCCTTCTATCCTTATTGTTGCATTGAGCCAAAAATCAGCAAAAGCATTTTTATAAATTTGATGTCGTTTTTGCGATTTGCTTTAACCCATCTGGCGCTCCGGGATATTTTGATTCTCGTGCTGACTGATTATTGGTAAAATGCATATGTGGTCGTGCGGACTCCGGTCTAAACGGGCACATAAAATAAGATAGAGAGAGAAATGGCTTCGAACGTGGGTCCCGATTTAGACATGGTCAATCGCATGCCGATTTGAAATTGTGATAATTTTTTTTTGAAATATTTTGGGAGTTGAGAGATGTCTGGTTTGGATGAATAAATTAGTAGGAAACCCAATTAATGGGAAAATTAAAAATTTAACTGGTTAATAATTAGAATGGGTTTGATTATTTTTGATAATGGCTTAACCATTAGGGCGTCAAGTAAATTCAGTAGTAAACGTTCGATGACTGGAGATACACATTATTAGAATCCAGGTGGAGGATATTTGAGAACTTGCATATTTTTCTTGTGATATTATGGTAAATGTAATTCGTAAAAGTAGAGAATTTTGTTTTTCCATCACGTCGATATTAGGACAAATCTCATTTTATTATAGTGTTCCAATTAGCTATTCATATTTCTTGTTCTAGTTATAAGCTTGTGTTTGCCACTGTTGTATACCCCTAAGTTTTGAATAATTGAAATTATGGAAGAAATGATGAGAATGATGAGGAGTTTGGAGGAGAGTTCAAAACAGGCTGGACTGCGTGTAGCAGCCATTATGAAAGAAAATACTGAGGCTTTAGAAAAGAAACTTAAAGAAAATTCTGATAATTTGAAAGAAAGTTTAGATGATAAACTTAAAGAAAATTCTGATTCTTTAGAAAATAAACTTAAAGAAAATTCTGATTCTTTAGAAAATAAACTTAAAGAAAATTTGAATGATAAACTTAAAGAAAATTCTGAGTCTTTAGAAAATAAACTTAAAGAAAGTTTGGAGGATAAACTTAAAGAAAATTCTGATTCTTTGGAAAGTAAACTTAAAGAAAATTCTGATTCTTTGGAAAACAGGTTAAAAGGGAACTTGAAAGAAAATTTAAATAGTAAATTTAATTCAATGGAAAGTAAATTTAAAGAGAATTCTGAAATTTTGAAAATGACACTTGAAAGTAAAATGAATAAATTATGCGATAAAACACATGAGCTCGAAACTTCATTAGCTACTAACGCAAGTTTAATGGACGATAAATTTCGCGATGCCGATCTTCGATCCCAAAGCTTAGCTGATAGGATAGAACATGGTCTTAGGAAAGTTGGTGAAGACATGGTCAACCTGGAAGTCAGAGTGAAGAAGGAGAGTAACGAGATGGGAATTCTAGTTGTTCAGCGTTTAACGGAACAATTCAAGGAACTTGTCATGGGAGAAATAAGAGAAGGAGTGATTCATGAATTGCAAACTGAGATTAAAACCACAGTTGTCAATGAAATAAAAGACACACTCAAGCTGGAGAATCAAGAGGGAATCAAGGAGATTAGGGAATCTTTGTCATCCCACATTGAAGTAATTGCCAAGGATATTCAAGCAACTCAGAAGGACATATCAGATATGACAGGGTCATTGAAAAGTCATGAGGCTGTTATGAACCAGATATCCATTGATGTTAAAGACAATTGTAAGGAGACTGAAGCAATCAAGAAGATGGCAGAAGAAAACCAGAAGGAACTTGAGGCTATGAAAACTCAAATAAAGGATGAGAAACAGTCTGATCATTTTTTGAAAATGCCGAATGTAAAAGGAAAGGAACAGATACAGATAAATCTAGGAGGAGCTAGAGAGACTGATAGACAGGATGAGGTCAGGACAGTATTTCAATCCAACCCCATAACTGTATTTAAGAATATAGAAGACAAGCCTTCTAAATTTTCAGGGCGAGATTCTGTAACACCCGTGGAATTTCTGAGAGAAGCAGGTGATTACCTGAAAGATTCTAAGATCCCTAAAGAAAGACAGATCAGGGTAATAGGGAAGTTCTTGGAAGGTCCCGCACTTTTGTGGTTTAGAGCATTTAGATCCACTCTAAATACTTTTGAAGAGTTTTCTCGTGGGTTATTGAAGAAGTTTTGGTCCCCTGAAACCCAACAGCAAGTTAGAGCAGAGTTGTATTCGAAGAGATTCTCGACGTCACAACCTACTCGATACTCTACATACTTTTCTGGACAGCTGTCTAAACTCCAACATTTAGATCCGCCAATGCCAGATAACGAGTTGATTACTGCTTTGATACGACAATTTCCAGCAGACGTCCAGAGGACTTTGATCGCTGCTGATATATACAATATAGATAGATAGATATTTTATTCAATTAATTCCAAAGAGCCATAGGCTCGTACAGAGGAATTGTACAGTAATATGTGTGTTTACACACCAAGGAAGAAAATTCTGAAGGTAACACAAATTGATGAATAAGGACATAGGCCCATTATAAGGTTGATACCATATCTAAGATTGTTTAGACCAAGGTCCCTTAAAATGGTAAGCACTTACGATTTTTAATCTTATACATAACTTATTTGATGTATTAAGATGCATCGAATATGGAACAGTTTGATGAAGTGTTGCAGAAGCTGGATCATACAAACGCTCAATTCTTTCATCAGAAGGGAGTAAAGAGTAATAACGCTGTGTATGCTGTTATGACTGACAGTTATTCTCAGACACCTCGAGAGGAGCGAGAAGAGAAATCGCCGAGGGAAGATTCCAATACGAGAGGATGGAACCAATACCGTAACAGATACAGTTACAAACCATATGCAAGACCGGATGGTGGTAATCGATACAACACTCGATGGAGAAGACCACGAGATACTCAAGGAAGGTACCAGGAAAGAAGATCCTATGGTAATAACTATAATAACAGAGGGAATGTAGATACTCGTCAGTCCAATGAAGAGTTTAACAAGGACACGAGGAAAAACTTGGAAGCAAGACACCAAGATAACTTACAATTTGTGGAGCAGAGGCCCAATGATCCAGGTCCATCGGGAACACAACAATCCCGGGGGAATGGTAATGAAAAAAAAAAAAACTTCGAATTCACAGTAGAAGATAGAATTTTGAATACTTTCACTTCCAGAATAATTAAATGGCAAGCAGAGGATGATGACTTAATTCAACAGAATGACGAACGAAAAGAAATGGGTACCAGAATTAGAATGCCAATCATTTCATGCGAAGTATTTGGTATGCCTGTCGATACTTTGATCGATACTGGGGCTATGCTTTGTCTGGTGAGTGAGAAGCTTTATATTCTGTGGAAGCTCAAGGAGAACTTAGAGGAAATTCCAGTATCAGGAATTAAGATCCAAGGAATAATACCCAATAAAATATCTCTGTGTAAAACACAATTATACTTATGTATTACGATTGGAGGACATGATTTTCGACATGTATTTGTTGTAATGAAGGACATGGCTTTTGACATGATATTGGGAGCAGATTTCATTCAGAAATATCAAGCAGTGATAGATATGAAGACAGAGACGATTAAATTCAAGAATACCGAAGAGATAAGCTTCGAGGGAAAAGAAGAGGAAGACATCGAGGGAGATGCTCAATGGTCTCTGATTTTTCATGAAGTCGAAGGAAGGGAAGTCTACACTGAGAAGGAGCCCCCAGAGTTAGGGAAAATTTTGGAAGAGTATCAAGATATTTTTGACATTAAACCTGGTGAAATTAAGGATTTTGAATATCATATTCGTGTAAATGATGATGCACCTTTTCATGCTAAATTGTATCCAGTAGCAGAAAAGCATCGAGAAAAAGTAAAAGTACTTATCAAGGAAATGGAAAGTAATAATGTGATTGAAAAGTATACTACATCTTATGTCAATCCATTAGCAGTAGTGTCTAAGCAAGATGGAAGTCTGAGACTATGTTTAGACGCGCGAAATTTAAATTCAAGATTACTGCCAGAGTATGACAGACCACCAATCATTAGGGAACTGTTGAGGAAATTCCAAGGCAAGGTCTGGTTCTCTAATATTGATCTCACTTCGTCCTACCATCATATTAGGCTTAGTGAAGATTCTAAGAAGTTTACAGGATTTATGTTTGACCAGCAGACATATGTATTCCGCCGTTTACCATTTGGAGTTAAAACATCTGGATCCGTTTTGATCAGAGCCCTAGAACAAAATTTGAGTCCTGAAGTAAAAGAGATAGCAATTCGTTATATTGATGATATCTTAATTGCATCTGAGACTAAGGAGGAACATTTGCTACATCTTCAAATGTTATTCGCAGATTTGAGAAAAGCGAACTTCAAAGTAAACCTTCGAAAATGTCAGTTCTTTCGAAAGGAAATAAAATTTTTGGGTCACATTTTGGATGGAGAAGGATACCGTCCCAATGAGACGAAGATACAAGCAATTGCAAATTTCCCTAGACCTACTAGAGTGAAGAATGTCCGCAGTTTTCTCGGGACATGCCAATTCTTTGCAGGGCATTGTCCGAACTTCACCAAGACAGTTGCGCCATTGCAGGAGTTGTTAAAGAAAGGTAATAAATGGAAATGGGATAGAGATTGTGAACAATCATTTCAAGATGCCAAGAGGTTATTGGTAAACAGTGTGAAATTGGAGTATCCTGACTTTACCAAGAATTTCATCATAGAATCTGATGCATCCACCGTAGGGATTGGAGCTATTTTACTTCAAGAGGATGAAGACCACAAGAGACATTACCTGGCGTTCATTAGCAGGAAACTTCGTCCATCAGAGAGGAATTATTACACCACAGAGTTAGAAGCACTTGCTGTAATATTCGCTTTGGAGTCGTGGAAGAAAATGTTAATTGGACATTCAGTCATTGTGAGGACTGATCACCACGCATTGGAGTTCATTTTGAGAACAAACTTTGCCAGCGATAGAATAACTAGATGGTCACTTTTTATTCAGCAATTCAACCTAGTTATTGAACACACTCCTGGAAAGTTGAATGTGGGAGCTGATTTGTTGAGTAGAGCAGTGGAGTCTACGTCTAAGGTTTTTCAAGTTAACCTGACACAAGAGGATGAAGATACCTTGAGAAGGTTAAGGTTATTGCATTTATCCCAGAGGAGAGACCGACGTCTTAGGAACATTTTTCGTTTTCTACAGGGTAACATGGATCCCAATGATGATGATTTTGTGGAAACTGAAAGAATTTCCAGAGATTTTATGATGTTAGATGGTGTAATCTACAAGTTTGCAGATCCCGACCATACGAAGCTGAGAGTAGTGATACCTCCACGATTGCAAAAACCCATTATTTGGATGGCACATAGAATCGCAGGTCATGCTGGAGTAGATAAGACAGTCAACATGATTCAAGAGAAATTTTCGTGGGAGCGAATGCGACAAACTGTCAGAAACACTATTCGAGAATGCGACTTATGCCAAAGGAGTAAGCATAATTCTAGATTATTGAGAGAATTACCAAGGCCTATTATTCCTTCTAAGCCTTGCGAAATCTTCGCGACTGATTTATATGGTCCTCTCCCAAAGTCTAAAAGAGGTAACCGATATATTTTGGTGACTATGGATGTTTTTAGCAAATACACCATGTTACATCCAATTCAGAAGGCAAACGCAAAGTATTGTGCGAAGAGAATTAGAGACAGCGTGATTCCGGAAGCAGGCAAACCGGAATTCCTTTTATCAGATCGTGGACCTCAATTCACATCTTTGGAATTTCGAACCAGCATGAATAATCTTGGGATTAGACAATTGTTTTGTTCTATTAGACATCCAGAGAGCAATCCAGCGGAACGCGTGATGGCTGAGATAGCAAAATTTTGCCGCCTCTATTGTCCAAATGAGCATTGGAAATGGATGGATGTTCTTTCTTTAGCATCCGAATCCATCAACTCTACTATTCATGAGAGTACTGGACAGATTCCAATGTTGCTACATCATGGGATTAAACCAACACGATTATGGGATCGAATCATCTCTATTCCACCTGAGATTGAACCAAGTCGTCAGATGAGGGAAACTCTAGCTTTAGACAAGTTAAGGATTCAAGCTGAGAAGAGAGAGCGCAGAGTGAGAGGAAAGCGTTTTCGCAGACCCTTGCGCGTAGGAACTCTTGTTTTAGTGAGAAGACCTACACCCTCTGACGTGCAAAATCGAGTGTACTCGAAATTTGCAAGCCTTTACGCTGGACCCTACCGTATTGTGGAAGTAAACAATAATGGAAGCTATGAAGTAGCTAATACACGAACTGGTAACATCGTGGGAACTTATAATGCTTCGAATTTGAAGATCTATTATTCAAGAACCAGATAATTTAATGTGTAGATAGGAAAAATAAAAATTTTTCAATTTTTATTTTTTGCCAGGTGTGGGGTGGATGTGCCCAAATCTAGGAATGGGTATTCCAAGTTTCAGACACCTAGATATCAAGGGAAAGGCTGTAGCAGCTTTTGAACGTTCAGATATTTGAATATCGCGCTACATTGCTTCTCGAAGCCTTTCGAAGAAAATTACCGATAGTTGGATGGTAAATGACGTAGCGAGTAACAGCAGAGGTGGAGACTATTTATTGATTAAATAGTTAACTATGGAGCAGAGACTTGAGACTGGGATCAGATTACTGGCACGGCCAAATAAAAGAGAATGCAATTAGTATCAAGTAAATCGGACCAGGGATTCAAGAGATATGAGGATTTTTAGATATCAGGCGATGACGCGTGACCCTGACCGTTTTTGTATAAAAGCAAGCAGGAGCAAGCTTAGTTAGCTCACTTCATCACAAGCACTTGGCGAACAAGTTGCGTCTACGCTGAGCCAAGGCACATGGTTGCCACGTCTACGAAGAAGTACTTTTCAAATCGTGATAGTCACGAGAAGTGCTGCGCAAACGAGTTGGAACTTAGTAAGTTTCTGGTGAGGAGAATCACTGAGGTGATTGTATTTCTACAGACATTGGTGGAAATATTTATATTTCAAAAAGGACATATGCTAGACTTGGTCTAGAAAGTAGTATTTGTCACAGTCCAATAGTAAATTAATACTTGGATGTTTATATCCATTTAAAGTCAGTTTCATATTTTGTAACTATTTAACCACTTCGATCCGTCAGTACATTGAAGAATAGTCTATAACGGTGGCGTTCATTAGTCTACGCAAGGGAAACTGCAGGTTGCTTAGCGCATGGCAGATGGTGATATACAAACCATGCCCAGGGAACGATCTTCAGAACAGCCGTTAACTGCTTAGACTGTCAACGTTTTTCTTGTACTGACGAGATTACAGTGAGTTAGGTTACAACTGACACATTTAAGAAGAGATCGCTTAGATCTGACCCTTTTCAAACAAACTGTTATGGCTTTGTTAGAAGCCCAGATTAAAATGGAACCACAGTCATTTAAAACGTCGAAAGATACTACCACTATGTCTGACTAGACGATTTGTGGGTCTACAATGGCGGCCGATACAAGGATTATACGTGCTTGTCCGCTAGGGCATATCTACGGATAAATCTGGTATAGACCAGGTTTACTACACTTCAAGAACATCAAGAAATGTAAGCCACATTTGAATTATTTTATGCTTAGCTAATTGGAACAAACTATTTTTCTGCAGATGACCAACACATTTTTTTCGTCGTAATTTAAAGCTTGTAATGATTTACGCAAGACTAGTTAGATTTATTCTGAGCATTTTCAGCACTCAGAACAGTTTAGGATCGATGACCGAGCATTTTGAGCATTTATTTGAATTTTTCATATTTTTGGGAAATCACGGTAATCAGCCGATGTAACTGTAAAAGTTAAATTTATTTTTGTTGAGGAATGGATATTTTTTCCATATTCGAAGGTTCGAACATGTGGATTCTCACATAATGGGATGATAATTAAACATATTTGAAATAATAATAATAATAATAATCCACTAATAATAATAATAATAATTTTCATAATTTTTCTAAATAATTCTTGGATATTATATTTTATAATAATCATATGTATTGAGAAAGAGCCTATGAAGTAGTTGAAACATTTCTAGTTTGGAACAGGAGATTTTACGAAGGAGAGTGGTTAGCGCAAGCCCGCATTCAACCAACATTTCAGTTCTGGTTGAACAGTTGATATTTGCTATGAGCAAAGTATATGTTTCATATAACACGGAGAGGCATGAAACGGGAAGCAATTGATATTTGTATCAAATAGGATTTTTGTATTTATATAAAATCATGACGTAAATACACTTCGAAAGTGAAATGAAGCTTTTCATAAGTATGGTAAATTCACGGGTTGAACTGAATGGTAAAATAAAATAAACTTGTAAGTTTATTAATCTTCCAGTGTTGATAACAAGCAGAGGCTTGATTTATTGTATAAATTTTGGGAAGATAATTTATGTGTGTGGAATAGTTGAAATGCCATTCCCAGGTGCGCATGTTAAGTCGCAGGAATGAAGGTTTTTTCGAGCATCAATCAAATAGCAGGTTCGATGGCTCAGGTTTATAGTTGGAGTATTGGAGCCACACATTTCGTCGTATGAATAACCCGAAGGTTATTTCTTTGAAACCATCAGTTCTTATTTCAACCTTGTTTACGAATTCCATTTAGAATTTGATTTTGCTAGAACCCGGATTTGTCATGATAGTAGTTTATTCTTCTTCAGAGGAAGACCTTTGCCGTTGTTGTTGTTGTTATAATATTGTGTTCTTACACAAATAGTAGAATGGGCCACTGCCAATTTAAAATAATTCTTTAACCACGAATAGTTTGAAGGATATTTTCAATCCTAGTGCCATGAACCAAATGAATTCATTATAAGACTACAATTCTAATTTTCGCATTCTGTCGAAGAATTGCAAGTTGTGAAAGTTGCTAGAAATGGCCATAAATATAAATATATTTTTTCATAATAATTCCAAGTGGAAAATCTAATAGTTGAATGGTTCAACCATTTATTGATCAAGTTGATGATTCAGAAATCATATGTTTTGTTTGGAACTTGAAGTTCATAATCGAGTCACTTCTCGAATGTTTAATGTCAGAAGAACAATTAATTGTTGTTGTGCTTCGCACAGTTCTTCA
Organism: Meconema thalassinum; assembly: GCA_946902985.2. Lineage (NCBI taxonomy): Eukaryota > Metazoa > Arthropoda > Insecta > Orthoptera > Tettigoniidae > Meconema > Meconema thalassinum. Next base: position 2,126,061,271 of record OX336388.2, read on the forward strand.
ATGCTATGCTCAATGGTCAAATACTTTTCAGATGTTGTTAATATGTGTTAATAATTGGTGTTGCTACGATGATAATAATAGTTTCAACGATATATTTTGGAAAACTGGAAAACAAATGAAAGTCTAAGAAATTCTATAAACATTTATTCTACGAGTGTTAATATCATGTAAATAGTCAAACAGTGATCTACGTTATTTCCAGTATGGACAATTCATTTTGCACTGGAATAAAATGTTAATAATTTTGGAACACAGTCCACAGGACTAACAATCGGACTTGTGTTTTCAAAAAGATTGTCAAATGTGTTTGGAAGATTTCTGTATATTGTGTGTAAATAAGAGTGTGGATCGCCACACGTGGATGATGCTGCTTTGAGCATTATTCTTGCAGTCAGATTTTAACTTTAAATAAACTGAGATAATTTTACCAGATGTGTTTCACCCAATTAAATCTCCTTCTATCCTTATTGTTGCATTGAGCCAAAAATCAGCAAAAGCATTTTTATAAATTTGATGTCGTTTTTGCGATTTGCTTTAACCCATCTGGCGCTCCGGGATATTTTGATTCTCGTGCTGACTGATTATTGGTAAAATGCATATGTGGTCGTGCGGACTCCGGTCTAAACGGGCACAATACTGTATTTACATACTTCCTCCTTGCATCGCTTGCACATTTTTACCGTACACTCCAGACAAATGGCTGTAGCCTACCGCACCATGATGTAAGGTCAAATATACGGTATGTCCTCTTCTCCAGATACTTCACTTCCTGAAACATCATCTACCCACTCTTGTACTGTTTCATCAAAATTACTGTCACCAAACGTGACAGTTTCTGACCTCCCCGCAGCGCTCCATATTACACTTACACCCAGGTCTGGTCTGTGACATAGACAACGCCATAACAAGTCATATCTTGTGAACAACTTGGCGAATGTTGCCTCTCGTCTGACTGTTATCTTCAATTACTGAGCTAAGCAATTACAAGGCCGAATGAGTCCACTACGGAAGGGGAGTTACCGAAATATTGGAGATCTCGCACAGTCTAGAAGTCCGGACCCAGGTAGTTAAGGGTTAAATGGCAAAATTGAAAGACGAGGAGCACGTAGAAGAACGTTCAAGAGTGGACTGGTGTAAGAACCACCGAACAACTTGAAATAAAAGGTACAAAACTTGATATAAAAGCAATAGAAATCCATTTAGCTAAGGTAAACAACCCAGATGCCGGTAATCTAAATGAACATTCATTTTTGGAGAGTTGTTGTTTGAGTCTTCAGTCTTTTGACTGGTTTGATGCAGCAGTCCATGCCTCCCTGTCCTGAGCTAATCGTTTCATCTCTACATAGCTACCACACCCTACATCCAAGGCAATCTGTTTAACATATTCTAACCTTGGTCTACCCCTACAGTTCTTGTCCTCGACCCTTCCTTCCATAACTAAGCTTGCTATTCCTGGGTGTCTTAGTATGTGTCCTACAAATTCTTCATTAGCAGTCGCCAGAAACATCTCTCCTCTCCCACTCGTCTTAATACCTCTTCGTTTGTAACCCTATCTACCCATCTGATCTTCATCATTCTCCTGTAACACCACATTTCAAATGCTTCAATTCTCCTCTTTTCTGCTGCACCAATAGTCAAGTTTCACTTCCATAGAGCGCCACGCTCCAGACAAAGGCTTTCAAAAATTACTTCCTAATACCTAAATCTATATTCGATATGTCAACAGATTCCTTTTTTTTTGTAGAAATGCTTTCTTTGCCTGAGCCAACCTACTTTTTATATCCTCTTTGCTTCGTCCATCACTGGTTATTCTGCTTCCTAAGTAACAGAAGTCTCCTACTTCCTTCAGCTTTTCACCTGCCAATTTGATCTCCATAGAGGTTTCTGATTTATTTCGGCTGCATTCCAGTATTTTTGTTTTACATTTATTAATTTTCATCATGAATTCTTTACGTAAGACAGAGTCCATACCATTCAAAAACTCATTCAAATCCTCAGGCTTGTCGGCCAAGATGACGATGTCATCAGCAAATCTCAGAGTTGAAATTATTTCTCCTTGAATCTTCACTCCCACTTTAAATTTTTCTCTAATTTCCTTCATTGCTTGTTCAATGTAAAGATTGAAAAGTATGGGTGATAAGTTGCAGCTTTGCCTAACACCTTTCTGAATATCAGCTTCTCTCTCATGTCCTTCAGCTCGAATGACTGCTGTCTGGTTTCTGTATAGATTGTAGATTACCCTCCTATCCCTGTACTTTATTCCAATAGATTTCAAAATGTCAAACAATTTAGTCCAATCAATGTTATCAAAAGCCTTTTCTAAGTCTACAAATGCCATGAACCTTCTCTTATCTTTCCTTATTCTACCTTCCAAAATCAGCCTAAGACTTAGTACAGCTTCCCTTGATCCTATATTTCTCCTGAAACCAAACTGGTCTTCACCCAACTCCGTTTCTATCTGGCTTTCAATCCTCTTGTAAATTATTCTAGACAAGATCATTGAAGCATGAGTAATCAAGCTGATTGTATCTTCACATCTGTCAGCTCCCACTTTCTTTGGTATAGGGATGATTACATTCTTCTTGAAATCAGGGGGTACCTCACCTGTTTCATACTGGCGCAGGGTGCGCAAATGCGAGGGAGCAGTGTCAGTACATTTACTGGCACGTTAAAGATCCCCTTCGGGGCAAAATTCCGGCACCCCGGCGTCTCTAAAAGCCAGTGTAGTTAAAAGGGACGTAAAACCAATAACATTATTATTATTATTACCTGTTTCATAAATCCTACATACCAAGTGAAATAACCTGATCAGATCTTCATCTCCTATGGAGCGTAGCAACTCAATCGGTATATCATCTATGCCTGGTGCTTTGTTCCTGCTTAAGTCTTCCAAAGCTCTATCAAATTCTGATCTCAATATTAAGTCTCCTTTCGCATCCTCATCAATTTCCTCCTCTTTCCATTACATGTTTCTCAATCTCCTTTCCCTTATACAAACTCTCTATGTAAGCTTTCCATCTCTCAACCTTTTCTTCCCTATCTGTTAGAGGCTTTCCATTTGTGTCCTTAATATTACAGCACTTAGTCTTCTTTTCCCCAAAAGTATTCTTAAGCCTTCGATAAGCTGTGTCTACTTTTCCTAATTTCAGACTGTTAGTTTTAATGTAAATCTTTATTTATCAAGTGAGAAATACAGTACAAAATACAAATCATCTTTTGAGATGCTTGTCACATGTCATGCGAACAAGCACAGACTTTGCACTGACTCGTCTTTTGTTCTCTTCTTTATTGTACATGTCTATTTCACCAGGTGGCGCTACTGTGCTATTTTCTTTCAAATATTAACGCTTCCTCCAAAGAAAAATCAAATACAAATAAAAATATAAACAAGATGAACTATTGAACACTTTTCAGCCTCTAAGGTGTCATCTTCTGCACGCCAATCCTCTCACGCAGCATCTCGAATCTGACCCTCTCCAGAGGTTTAGTTAGAAGATCAGCTAATTGATTGGTCCCGTCGATGTGCTCCAGCTCAAGGTCTCCGTCCAAGAATCTTTCCCTCACATAGAAATGGCGTACCTCAATATGCTTGGATTATCGATGGTACTCCAGATTTTTAGCCAATTTAACTGCACCAGCATTGTCGATGTAAAGCGTAGGAGGTTTGTCAGCAGTTCCCAGTAATTCAGAAAACAGTCTTTTCAGCCAAATCAACTCCTTTGCTCCTTCACTGGCAGACACAATTTCAGTTCAGTTGTCGATGTTGACACAGACTTCTGTAACTGACTTCTCCACGATACAGCTCCATGATTGTAGGTCGAAATGACACCCGTCGTTGAACGTCTCGTCCTCTTGTCACCGGCGAAGTCAGCATCACTGTAGACCTTCAAAACGGCCTCTTTCCTATAGACGATTCCATGGTTCACTGTGCTCTTTAAATATCGAAATATCCGTTTCACTTGACTCCAGTCTTGAACTGTAGGATTCTCCATGGCTCGAGCAGCTTTGTTGACCGCGAATGCGATATCTGGACGAGTAGCTGTAGTCAGGTACATCAAGGATCCCACCGCCTCACGATAAGGAACCCTGGCCGAAACCTTTTCTCCGTCTTCACTTTCTTCACGTCCAACTGGGGTAGACACTCCATTTGACTCGGCCATCCCAAATTTTTCTAGGATTTTCCTCGTATAATCCTCTTGACTGATTGCAATTGATCCATCATGGTTTTGTTGTATCTTCATGTCCAGGAAATTGTTGAGAGATCCTCTGGTTGTGTGAAATTCCCGCTGAAGTTTTTCCATGAACTGATCGATGTCTTCTTCATTGCCAATTACCAGACCATCATCCACAAAGATTACAACAGCCAACCACTTTCCATTTTTGTTGCTGTAAAAGAGACAAGGATCAGCTTTGCTGTTTTTGAATCCAGCTTTCTTCATGAATTTCTTGAAACGCTTGTTCCAGCAGCGTGGGGCCTGTTTTAAACCATATAAGCTTCTTTTTAGATGACACACTCGGCCAGTACCGTCCTGATGACCTTCTGGCTGTTCCATGAACACATCTTCTTCAAGCTCGCCGTTCAAGAAGGCCGTCTTGACATCAAATTGACCAAGTTTCATCTCCTTTTCAACAGCTACTGCCAACAGAGCTCGAATGGTATTGTTACGTGCCACCCCCCTAGTGGCACTTCTGTTAACTGGATTACGGTGGGGTACAAAGCACAATACCAATTACCGCTTAAAGAAATAATTAACTTTATTGTGGCCAGAAAATTACACGAATCAGCAAATACAAGCAATTAGGAGCCTTACTCCAGTTTCGTCAAGTCTCTTCCTTGAGCGCTTTTGGCCCTTCCACTTGTCAAGAAACCACAGAAGTTAATCCTGCCGCTAATGAGCCTAGTGGCCTTGACAGAACTACATGCAACTTCTTTCTAATGGGCGCCTACTACAGTACTTACGAGCACTTGCTGCGCGCTGTTCACCAGCTGGGAGAAACAATGTCACTTAATTTCGACACCACAATATCTGACACTCAGTGAAAGCACACTTACTCAGAACACGGCAGTCCCCTGTATGTTCCTCACTTCGCCGCTACACTAGGGGTTTCGCAAGTCACCACACTTCTGTCGCTCAGAATAAACGCTCACACTAGCTCGTAAAACACAAACAACAACTGCTTCACGGGTCACTCTTATATAGCAGGCCGGTGACTCAATAAATGGTTCTAGATCCATCCAGAGTCCACGGCTTCTCGAGGTTTCCACCGCTGGTCCAGTCACGAATCTTCCGGACTATCCCTTTGTCTGTAGTAGCCCTGTTGCATAAGGCGCGCGCAATACAGGAGGCAAGCCACAGCCCAGCCCCTGGGGCAGTTGTGACTCAAGCGGCGAGCGATGACACAAACTCACAGCCGTAACACCACCCCCTTCCTAAAAAGGCTGATCGTCCCGATCAATCATTGGTCCGTCTGTGTCCCTCCGTAGGCTGCCAGGCGATCTCGATGCACGATCTTCATCTTCGCCCTCGGGCTCCGCTGGATCCTGTAGACGACATCGTTGATCCGTTTCACGACTCGGTACGGGCCCTCCCAGGACTTCTGCAGTTTGGGTGACAGGCCTTTCTTCCGTAATGGGTTAAAGAGCCAGACCAGGTCGTCCTCGTGGAATCCGCCGGCATCCGTCTGCTGGTCGTATCGGGTCTTCATTCTGTCGGTCTCGATCCGTAGTTTCCTCCTCGCGAACGCGTGCACGTCCTCCAGTTGGTCGACCAGTTCTTGACAATACTGGCTTACCGGGATCGGATCATTCCCAGGTCGGTCAAAGGCAAGATCGACAGGTAGACGGAGCTCCCTCCCAAACATGGCCCGGGCTGGTGTGCACCCGGTGGCTTCATGCACGGCGGCGCGGTAGGCCAGGAGAAATAGTGGAAGATGTTTGTCCCAATCCCTCTGGTGCTCGCTGACGACTATTCGAAGATGGTTCTCGATGGTGCGATTGAATCGCTCTACCATCCCGTCGGACTGAGGGTGTAGTGGCGTTGTCCTTGTCTTCCGGATTCCCAGCAGCTGGCATAGGTTCTGGAACACCTGCGACTCGAAGTTCCTCCCTTGGTCGGAGTGCAGCTCCAGGGGTACTCCGTACCGGCTGACGAATTCCTTCACCAGGGTCTCTGCAATCGTCGCGGCTTCTTGGTTAGGGAGCGCATACGCCTCCGGCCATTTGGTAAAGTAGTCGCTGACGACTAATATGTAGCGGTTCCCTGCCTCGCTTAACGGGAATGGCCCAGCAACATCGACGGCCACTCTCTCCATGGGGCCGCCCACGTTGTAGGTCTTCAGTGGACCCCGTCGTCTTCGTCCTGGGCCCTTGCTGGCCGCGCAATCGTGGCACCTCGCGCAGTGGTTCTCCACGTCTGTTCGGCATCCGATCCAGTAGAACCGCTCTCTCAGCTTCTCCAGGGTCTTCTTTATCCCTAGGTGTCCACCAGATGATCCTCCATGAACTTCCTTCAGGACTTCCTCCGTCATAGCCTTTGGAACGACGACTTGTTCCCGAGATGTCTTCCCGTCGGTGCTCTCCCAGGTACGGCAGATGAGGCCATCCCTTACAATCAGCGAGTCCCACTGTGCCCAGTAGGACTTAAACTTTGGGCTGCAGTCACTCACAATGTTCCACCCGGGTCTGGGGACACAGGCCCTCTTCCATTCGGCTATCAGTCCCAGGTCATCATCCTCTGCTTGTGCCCGCGTGAAAGATTCGCGGCTCCAGTTCCCTTGAAGTTCCACAGTAGTCCGTCGGCACAGTATCCCGGTGTTCTCCTCCCTTCGGGCACAGAAGGTGCAGTCTTCGGGGCACGGTCTTCGTGACAGGGCGTCGGCGTTAGAATGCAGTTGGCCTTTCCTGTGCTGAATCTCAAAGTTGTACTGTTGAAGTCTCTCTAACCACCGCGCGAGTTGACCCTCGGGCTGCTTGAAGTTCAGGAGCCACCGCAGGGATGCATGGTCGGTCCTGATGAGAAATTCTTGCCCGTACAGGTACTTGTGGAAGTGTTCAATGGTCTTCACGATGGCGAGCAGCTCCTTCCTGGTGACGCAGTAGTTCCTTTCTGGCTTTGACAAGGCCTTGCTGAAGTAGGCCACTACTCTCTCCTCGCCGTCCACTACCTGCGACAGGATTCCCCCTATGCCAAAGTCGCTGGCATCGGTATCGACGATGAACCTTGTTCCAGGTCTGGGGTAGGCCAGAATAGGCGCGGTGCACAGAGCCTGCTTGAGTTGCTCGAAGGCATTGTGGCATTCTGCTGTCCACGTGAAGAGTTGGTCCTTCTCAGCCAGTCGATGTAAAGGTTTGGCGATGTCGGCGAATCCTCTCACGAAGCGACGATAATAAGTGCAGAGTCCCAGGAAGCTTCGTAGTTGCGACTTGTCCTTCGGAACTGGCCACTCCCTCACAGCTGCGGTCTTCTCTGGGTCGGTGCGCACCCCTTCCTCGGAGACGATATGCCCAAGGTACTGGACCCGCTTCTGGAAGAGCTGACACTTCTTGGGGCTCAACTTCAGCTGGGCAGCCCGTAGCTTCAACAAGATCTCCTTCAGGTTGCTGTAGTGCTCCTCGAAGCTCCTCCCCAGAACGATGACGTCGTCTAGGTATACCAGGCAGGTCTTCCAGTGTAGTCCCCTCAGAATGGACTCCATTAGCCTTTCGAAGGTTGCAGGGGCGTTGCACAGACCGAATGGCATGACGGTGAACTGCCAGAGCCCGCTGCCCACAGAGAACGCCGTTTTCTCGCGGTCCTTAGGGTGGACCTCCACCTGCCAGTAGCCACTCTTCAAATCCAAGGTGGAGAACCATCTTGATCCTGATATGGTGTCCAGCGTGACGTCGATCCGGGGTAGAGGGTAGCTGTCCTTTTTCGTGACGTCGTTCACCCGCCTGTAGTCCACGCAGAACCTGGTGGAACCGTCCTTCTTCTTCACTAGCACGACCGGAGAACTCCAAGGACTATGTGATGGCTCGATCACCCCTTGCTCCTTCATCTCTTCTACCATCCGGTCGACTTCGGCTTGCTTGGCGAGCGGGACACGTCGGAATGGGGCCCTAATCGGTGCGCTGTCCCCAACGTCGATTCTGTGCTGGACCAAGCTTGTCCTGCCGAAGTCTTTGCTCCCCACGGAGAAGACATCCTGGAATTCGCGTAGCAGGTCCTGAAGTTGGCGTGATTGCTCTTCGTCTAGATGGTCCTGGGATCCTTGGTACAGCTTCTGTAGTTCTTCTGGCAGGGCGCGTCTTCTTCGGTTGTCCGTCTGCAGGTGTCCGTCCGTCCTATCTGTGATGCGGGCAATCCAGGTAACGGGCTCGCAGACTCCTAGGTTGGTGTCCCGGTGAACCGTAAGGTCGTAGTCGTTCAGGTTGGACAGGCGGACGTACGGCCGAGACGTCGTGTTGAGAGTCTTGGCAACTAGCAATCCTTTTGTCTGGATGTCCTCATATTTTGGCTCGATAACAGCCGCCACTCCCTCAGCAGTTCCGTCGACAATTACGGCAGCGCTGACCTCCGTCCTGGCGGGAACGATGACGTCCTCTCTCAGCCTTACTCGTCGTGCGGTGACGGCCTCGTGTGCTGGTTGCAAAGCAAGTTCCTCACCTCCGAAGTGCAGAGTGTTGGTACTCAGATCCAAGATGATGTTGTTCTGGTCCAGGAAGTCCAGTCCGACGATCACTTCATTTGATACGTCAGCCACAAGCACTGGATGTTTTATCGCCCGTCGACCAATGACGAACTCCAGTGATGCTTCGCCGTGTACCGGTGCGGTCTCTCCGGTCGCGGTTATTAGCTGGAGGTTCCTTTGTGTGGGTTGCACTCTCCACTTCGGGATCACGGTGGGACTGACGATGGTCCTCGATGCTCCCGTGTCGATTAGTATGGGCCAGCTCTCTCCGTTGACGACTCCGTCGACCATCAGGCTGCTATTATCCCTCCGTAACTGCGTCACACGAACTTGGACTGCCGGGGCTTGACGACTGTCACAAGCCAACCTTTGCCCCCCTAGGCTGGCTGATACTTGCTTTCCTGGGCCGCGCGGTTTCCCTACGACTGACTGTCCCGACGGAAACCCTTGGCGGCGGCGATCACCGCAGTCCTTGCTCAGGTGGCCTCTCTTACGGCAGGTCCAGCAGGTCGGTAGTCCTCTTCCGGGCCGCCTCTCCGGATGTCCTTCGGCTACGTTTTTGCTGGTGGTACCGCGACTATCGAAGAAACGGCTTAGCGCCTCCATTAATTCGTCGGCCAGGGGCTTGGTCTCGCTGGTTTTTACTGGTTCGTCGACGTCCACTTGACGCACCCGCGCGTGCATTCTAGATGCCTGTTTCGCCGTCTCAAACTCAAGTGCGTGGCTCAGCGCATCTGCCAGGGTCTTATTGCGCGCGAGTCGCAGCGCCTGTTGAGTGTCCGAGTCCCGTAGTCCGTCGGTGAAGGTTTGCGTCGCAATCTGCTCCAGAAAGTCGGCCGGCGCTGTTGGGTAGGCTAGCCTTACGAGGCGTGCGATGTCCATCTCGAACTCCTGCAGGGTTTCCGCGTTCTTTTGTACCCGTGTCCGGAGCTGCATCTGGTAGGCCTGCTGAAGATGGCTATCCCCATATCGGGACTCCATACGGGCGATCAGTGAAGCGTAGTCCTGGGATCCAGTCGGGATGGCCTGAAGGACGTTAAGGGCGTCCCCTCTCAGCGCTACAATGAGTGCTGTAGCCTTTTCCGTGCTGTTCCAGTTGTTTATGGAACAGGCTGCCTCGAACTGACGTAAATAGGTGCTCCACGGGACCTTTCCGTCGAAGGTTGGGGGCGTCACTCTGCTCTGTCCCGTTCCTGGTGTCCCCGGTGTACCTGTGGGCGGGCATCGGCGCAGCTCGGCAACTTCCTCTTGAAGAGCGTTGACTTTCTCTTCCACCCCCGTGAGTGGGCGTTGGCGCAGTTCGGCAACTTCCTCTTGTAGGGCTTTGACTCTCTCATCCACCCCGGTCGGCGGGCGTCGGCGCAGCTCGGCGACTTCCTCTTGTAGGGCTTTGAATCTATCTTCCATCCCTGTCGGCGGGTGTCGGCGCAGCTCAGCAAATTCCTTCTGTAGAGCGTTAAATCTCTCTTCCACCCCCGTCAGCGGGCGTCGGCGTAGTTCAGCAACTTCTTCTTTTAAGGCGTCGAACTTCTTTTCCACTGCCGTGACTTCCTCACGCAGACCCAGTTCTAATTTCTTCAAGTCCTGTGCTAACTCATTCTGCCCGTCTTCCATCTTCTTCTGGCCGTCCTCTATCTTCTTGGTTAAATTCTTCTGGCCATCTTCTAATTTAGCAGTTAGGTCCTCGGCTAACTTCTTCTGGCCGTCTTTCATCTTCTTCTGGCCGTCCTCCATCTTCTTCAGGTCCTCCGCTAACTTATTTTGACCGTCTTCCATCTTCTTCTGGCCGTCTTCTAATTTGCAAGTTAGCTCCTTGGTTAAATTCTTCTGGCCGTCTTCTATGCCATTTAACTTTTCTAGCAATGCTGCCAATTGCGCCTCCATTTTAGTTGTTTGCCTTGTAAAGGGCATGCACTCACAGGAAAATTTTAAAAAAATTGACCTGCTCGGGTTTTGAAACCAGGACCGTCAGGTGTTGTGCTTGAGTTCGTAATCCCGCTTCTGACACCAGTTGTTACGTGCCACCCCCCTAGTGGCACTTCTGTTAACTGGATTACGGTGGGGTACAAAGCACAATACCAATTACCGCTTAAAGAAATAATTAACTTTATTGTGGCCAGAAAATTACACGAATCAGCAAATACAAGCAATTAGGAGCCTTACTCCAGTTTCGTCAAGTCTCTTCCTTGAGCGCTCTTGGCCCTTCCACTTGTCAAGAAACCACAGAAGTTAATCCTGCCGCTAATGAGCCTAGTGGCCTTGACAGAACTACATGCAACTTCTTTCTAATGTGCGCCTACTACAGTACTTACGAGCACTTGCTGCGCGCTGTTCACCAGCTGGGAGAAACAATGTCACTTAATTTCGACACCACAATATCTGACACTCAGTGAAAGCACACTTACTCAGAACACGGCAGTCCCCTGTATGTTCCTCACTTCGCCGCTACACTAGGGGTTTCGCAAGTCACCACACTTCTGTCGCTCAGAATAAACGCTCACACTAGCTCGTAAAACACAAACAACAACTGCTTCACGGGTCACTCTTATATAGCAGGCCGGTGACTCAATAAATGGTTCTAGATCCATCCAGAGTCCACGGCTTCTCGAGGTTTCCACCGCTGGTCCAGTCACGAATCTTCTGGACTATCCCTTTGTCTGTAGTAGCCCTGTTGCATAAGGCGCGCGCAATACAGGAGGCAAGCCACAGCCCAGCCCCTGGGGCAGTTGTGACTCAAGCGGCGAGCGATGACACAAACTCACAGCCGTAACAGTATCATACCGTGCAACAGGGCTGAATGTTTCTTCATAATCGATTCCTTGCTGTTGCGCATAGCCTTTGGCTACCAATCGTGCCTTGAAGTGAACTTCTCCACTGTCCGTTGTCTTCTGTCGAAAAACCCACCGATTTTTCAGGACCCGTGCACCATTTGGACGCTCAACCAATTTCCAGGTATCATTTTCCTTTAAGGACTCCAATTCTTCATTAATTGCTTTCAGCCACAGATTTTTATCACTAGACTGCAGCGCTTCAGAGTATGAGTCAGGATTCTTTTCAGCGATAGATGGTCCAGCCATGTACATGTAATTTCCACTGATCATCCACGATGGCTTCTTACTTTCACGTTTGCTTTTCCTTCTTTCTTCAGTCTCTCCTTCTTCCTCATCTTTGCTTCCTCCAGAACAGGATGCCGAAGCAAAATCTTCAATTTCACTTAAGTTCTCATCTGAGTCTGACCTCCTCTGTAGGCCTACATTAGACGGTGAATTAGACTGATTCCTCTCCACACGTTCTTCAAGCGTCACTTCAACCTTTCCGGCGTTGGCGCGCAGATTGCAGACAACTTCAGGTTTGAATTTCACATCATGGCTTAGAACAACCTTTCCCTGAGTTGGAATCCAGACTCTAAATCCATCCCTGTCGTTCACGAACCCACCCAGATGTCCAAAAACAGCTTTGTAGGCCGAATTTTGAGCGAAAATTCTTGTCGATATGCACGTAGCATTCTGTTCCGAAGATCTTCAGATGACTGAGACTTCCCACTGGTCGTCCATACCACAATTCATAGGGAGATTTGTTTTCAATGGATGACTTCGCAGTGCGATTCAGGAGGTACACCGCAGTGTTGCAGGCTTCAGCCCAAAGTTGTTTCGTTAACTTGCTGGGATTCAGCATAGATTTTGCGCACTCCACAATCGTCCGATTTTCACGTTCCGCAACTCCGTTTTGTTGAGATGTGTACGGCGTAGTAATGCTGTGTTCTATGCCTCTGCTTGCGAGTAGTTCAGAAACCTTCTTGTTATCAAATTCTTTTCCTCCATCACACCTGAACAGCTTCATGATGTGTCCATTTGTTTTGGCTTCATTCAGGAACTGTTCCAGAACGGTGTACACTTCACTTGTGTGCTTTAAAAAGAAAACTCGTTGAAACTTGCTGAAATCATCCTTGAAACATACGTAGTAGCGTGCCTTTCCATGAGATTCAGTAGACATTGGTCCATTCACATCGGCGTGGATTTGTTCACCGGTGGTTGTTGGTCGATTCATTCGTGTCTTGAATGACAGTCGATGCATTTTTCCCAGTGCACATCCATCGCAGAAATCCTCTTTACACATGTCTACATTGATGTTCATCTGCTTCAGTACATTCTTGACATGCGCTTTGTGTTGATGACCAAATCGTTCATGGTAGATCTGCAGTTTGTCCGACGATGTAGCTAAATTCACTTGAATGGGTTACGCCGGTTTCACGATGCGCATGTCAAGTACATACAGACCATGACCCAAACGTCTAGCCATCATCGCCTTTCCAGTAACCTTGTCTTCAATTCTAACAGTTAGGTCGTCAAGTCTTGCACAAAAATCTTTCCTTGCAGCAGCTTTCACAGAAAACAGATGAGCCATTGCATCGGGAACATACAAAACTTCAGTCATCTCTGCACTCAACCAAGCGTTGTTCAGCCGCACTTGAATGTTTACAGTTCCTTTGCCGTGAGCTAGCATGCTCACACCTCGTTTTCCTAGCAAAATCGTCTCTGGAGCAGCAAACTTGACGTATGTTGTAAAATACTGTTTGTTCGCGGTGATGTGATTTGTGGCGCCACTGTCGCAGTACCACTCGTCGGCTTGAACAAAGTCGCCGTCTAACGCACTCATCGCATGTGTCAGAAACGAAGCATTGTTCTCCTCATTTTTGTTTCTAGTGTCACCCTCTTTCTTCTTCACTGGACATTCACTTGCCCAATGGCCAAATTCCTTACACTTGAAACATGAAAACTTCTGCTTTACCCGTTGAACATTTTTCTTCGACTTGTCATCAGCGCTGCCTTTGCCACTGCCATACTGGGAATGCTTCTTGGGAGCACTACGTACCACAAACGCAGTCGATTCCACGTTTCCTTGGTCACGCAGTTCAATCGTGCACAATTTTTCAATCAACAAATTCACAGTTTGATTTTCCGTCGGAATCGTGTCCCACACATCCTTGAAATTATCATATTCTTTTCCCAGCGTGGATAAAACTCGACCGTTCAAAATCCTTTCAGATAACGTGTTTTCGTTGAGCTTTTGTAGTTCGTCGTTCTGATCCTGATAAAGCTTCTGTAACTTCGCGACATGGGTGCTGATGTCCTCCTTGTCGTCACGTGTCACTCGGAAGAATGACTCGATCAACATGTTCAGTCGCTGCGTACTGCTTCGTTCGAACCGTGCTCTCAATTTTGTCCAAATTTCACTGGCATTGGTGCACGTCAACACAAGCTCGGCAACAGATTTTCCTAGCGCACCTGCTAGCAAACTGGCCGCTTTCGCGTCTTCTTTCAACCACTGCTTATATGCCGCTTTTTGTTGCGCAGTTGCATCTGCCGGCAACACAGGACACTTTTTCGAACCATCAACAATATTTTCCAGTTCATACGACTGCAAAACCATCAACACATGCCATTTCCACTTTGCCCAGTCTTCAGGTCCTTCAAGTTTATCCACTTGAACTTTGTAGTCACTGCCGGTTGCCATTTTGAGGTTATCCTTAATCACAAAAAAAAATACAGCACGTGTTCCACAGGCGCTCAGCTTCGGATCCACTCACGAGATAATATCATTTACACGTAGACTGGGCCCATAACCTGTTAGTTTTAATGTAAATCTTTATTTATCAAGTGAGAAATACAATACAAAATACAAATCATCTTTTGAGATGCTTGTCACATGTCACGCGAACACGCACAGACTTTGCACTGACTCGTCTTTTGTTCTCTTCTTTATTGTACATGTCTATTTCACCAGGTGGCGCTACTGTGCTATTTTGCTTTCAAATATTAACACAGACAATTTTCTATACCTGCACATTTCTCTTTCAACCATTCTTCTTTCGCTTCCTTGCACTTCTTGTTAACCTCATTTCTCAGACGTCTGTATTCTTCTATCCCCTTTTCATCTCTTACATTCTTGTCTTTCCGCCTTTCATCCATCAATTCTAGTATATCCTGAGTGATCCACGGTTTTCTACCTATTCTTTCTTTCCTACCAATGTTTTCTTCTGCAGATTTTATTATTTCATTCTTCAAAAGTGCCCATTCGTCTGCAATTGAAGTTTGTTTAAGAAATTTAATTGGTCCTTCCTTTATACTCTTCTTGAATCTTTCATTTACATCCTTCTCTTTCAGTCTGTCTATTGCCCACCTTTTTGGCTTTTGACTTTTCTTCAGTTTCTTCAACTTTAATCTGCATTTCATTACAACCAGATTGTGGTCAGAGTTTATGTCAGCACCAGGATATGTTTTACAATCCAAAATCTGGTTTCGAAACCTCTGCTTGACCATAATGAAGTCGATTTGGTAACGCCCTGTATCTCCTGGTCTCACCCATGTGTATTGAATGGTTATTGAATAAGGTGTTAGCTATGACCAACTCATGCTCGGTGCAGAATTCCATCAGCCTGCTTCCTCGATCATTCCTTTCACCTAATCCGAAATCTCCTACTATCTTCCCTTCTCTCCCTTTTCCTACCACAGCATTCCAATCTCCCATTACTATAACATTTTCATCACCCTTGATATACCTCAGAATTTCGTCTATTTCTTCGTATACCTTTTCTACATCCTCATCATCAGCTTGACTGGTAGGCATATAGACTTGTACCGCTGTGGTGCACGTAGGTTTAGTATTGATTTTTGCTACAATAATCCGTTCACTATATTGCTCATAATATTCCACCCGCTGTCCAAGTTTCCTACTCAATATGAGACCAACCCCTGCTTGGCCATTGTTTGATTTAGTGCTAATGACCCTATAGTCTCCTGACCAAAAGTCCTGTTCTTCCTGCCAGCGCATTTCACTAATCCCAACCAAATCCAACCTCAACCTATCCATTTCGCTTTCCAAGTTCTCTTACCTTCCACTTCCTTGCAAACTTCTAACATTCCACGCTCTGATCCGTAGAATATCAGATTTCTTCTTTGTCACTTCTGTGATGTTAATCCCCTCTCGAGTAGTCCCCACCCGGAGATCCGACCGGGGGATTAGTTTACCTCCGGATTGGAATTTTACAAGGGAGGAGGCCATCATCAAATGTAATTGTGCATAGAGAGGTGCATATCCTCTGGAAGATTGTTACGGCTGTAGTTTCCCGTTGCTTTCAGCCTTGCAGCAGGACGCAGTGTAGCCATTATTTGGCTTATATTATCAATATCTTAACCGTCTATAAGACTAGTAAAGAATTGATTTATTCTGAAAGGCTGCTACTCCCTTTCGGAATAAGTAAAGAGCAATTCTACTAACAAAAATACCAACCCTCTACTAACAATTAAATATCAAAATTCTACTAACGAAAAAAAAAAAAAAATACATAAGTTCCACCAACCACAAATACTATCACTAAAACTGTCTGTCACCAGGCACACTCACATGCACCCTCACACATCACAGTCTACTGAAAAAATGAACTATAACTAATAAACAATGCAACTGCTACCAGACACACTCACACACCACAGTCTAATAGAACAATGACATATACTGTATCTAATAAACAAACTATTTATGCTATTAGGCTCCATTCCCATCAACAAAAAGAAAACAACATAACAAATGAAGCCAGGCTATTAATAAACAGGGGGTAATCAATGATAAAGAGAAAAATGTTAAGCGGGAAGGGTGTACGATGTACCATATTCTCAATAAACTTAAGGTCTAAAATAGGCAGTACTTGGAGAGCAACCAGGTGGGCACATTCTCATTCTTGAGGGAGAGGTCCATGACCATCCAGTGGGGACACTCCTACTCCTTACCCTTAGCTGCCACATTGATGCCACCTTATTCTTAACTGTCTCCTTCATAGTCAGTGTCCACTTGGCTACTACCTTAGTTAGTTATTGTTTTAATGGGTGAAGCAAGGTGGTCTTCCCCTTGGCTACCTTGCTTAAACCTAGAATCATAAAGTTCCGTCTCTTGGGCTATGCACGGCTATCGTTTTACAAATTGGGTAATAAGTAATCCGAACAAAAAACTGACGAACGTTCATATTTTCAAATTATTGTACACTTTTGTAACATACTCGTAAGGAAGCTTTTAGTTTTACGTGACCGTTAATCATGCGATCATGAGCCACGGGACCTACTTTTTACGTGGAATCTGAACCACAAAACATGGCATTTCACTTCGAAAATCGCACATGCATTGACCGGGAATCAAACCCGGTCTACCTTGGTGAGAGGCCAGCAGCTTGAACGCTGCACCACCACGCCCCTCCAACATACTTGTAAGGAACCCCCCGTTCGAGCGAACGTATTTTATGGATGACTCCTTTTTAAATGAAGGATGGAGGACTGGAACTGTAAGGGAAGGCCAAGTTTAGAATTAGCCTCATACTGAGTTGCATATTATAAGTAAAGAAGTCAGTACTCTAGTGAAAATAATATTTTTGTGGGTATAACATCCTTTTTCAATGCTGCTACTTTAATGAGTTTTGCACAGAAATTTTGCCAGTAAATCTACTGACACAGGTCTCGTCATTTGAAATTTATATATCTTGGGGATCTTTGGGCATGCTGTTTCTCGGGCTGATCTAAATAATATACTGTAAACTTATAATGGGGACTAGCGGCTGATATCCTTGACTACCAATCCAAAGAGGTTAAAGACGTAGAATGGGGTTACAAGAGTTAATTATATGCAATTTATGACTGTTCATATGAAGAAATTATTCCATATTCATGCAATAACACTGTTTGACGTTCTCAAAGGATGCATTCCGGTAAATATGAAGTTTATTGGTTATTTGTATATTAACATCTACTCCATAATTTACTCCTCTATGATAACAACGCCATTTTGTTTTATAATACATGACGCACTGCAAGCAATCGGCATCGATCCAATGTTCTGGTCGCTGATTCGTGGTGAAGTTTTGCAAGGTTCCGTTGTGAAAAGCTGTATTTCGGCTCTATTTGGTTTCTTTTCTGGAAAATTGAGTTCGCCGTCTTCAGCTAACGTAAGAGGAATGGTGTTTATGAATTTAACACTGTAAAAGAAGTTCATTACAATTTTGCTGGTTTTGAAGGTTTCCCCATTTTCCATCCACTTCCTGAAACCAGCATACGACATAAAATGGCGTCGTTTGGTCGTTAATGGTGTATGCTGAAAGATTCAAGTGATACTACGTCAGAAGTGAAATACTTTCGTACTGGGCGAAATTCTGAGCTTGCATAGTGAATGCAACAAATGTAAGCTCGATCCTACGCTTATATAACCTTGTCTGACTCGTCTATAACGTAATTTTGTGCTAGTGTGTCGTATTCGAAGTGATCTTTTCCTTAAATGTTGACCAATTATTTGCTTTTGATTTCTCTTTGAAACCTTGAATATTTTTATCGCTTTTTTTTACGAATTTGTGCTTTTGAACTATTGAGTACTCCCTGTATTTAATACAGTTCGTTGTGGGGTAGCCTGCAAAGTTTCTCAGCCTACAAAGGCCTCTAGTTACGTGGCTTGTTTATTTTGGTTTTGATTAAGGTAATATCCGTAATATTTATTTTTCAGACAAGGTTTAGTTTCGGAATTTCAGTTTTTTGGAACATACAAACTGGTTACGGCACGGGTAGGCCTAGACTATGTCATCATTCCTCTTTCAGGTAGGTAACAAGCTTGTAGGTCGTAGGCCTAGTTACTTTTTATAAGCAATGAAACATTATTTCTTTAAGGAGCTTAAGATAGACTTGGCATTAAACATGTATCATGTTGTTGTTGTTTGAGTCTTCAGTCTTTTGACTGGTTTGATGCAGCCTCCATGCCTCCCTGTCCTGAGCTAATCGTTTCATCTCTACATAGCTACCACACCCTACATCTGAGGCAATCTGTTTAACATATTCTAACCTTGGTTAATAATGGATACTTAGCCTATGTTAAAGGAGACTTCACTGCAAAATACGTCATGAACACCTCCCATGGATAAGCCTACCTACTTACGTTGGTATTTCAAGTTTTCTTCCAATATTAGCATTCTCATAATCTGTTTCTCTTATCACTTGTGGTAGGCTATGCAGATCTTGTAAACATTGTATTTATGAGCCATTCACTGCATCAAGGCATTTCTACCTTTTGTGGCGACTTGTATGTTTGGCAAGAGGAGGAAAGAAGTTACGGTTGTTGATTCGGAGAGGAGATTTGCGACCAATATTTTAATAATAAATTTTATTTCAGCCAATGGCCATAATAATAGGAGTACCATACAACCTCATTCGGTACAAAATTTATTAAAACGGCTCTCGTGTAGTATATGTTGCCAGTTTCGAAAGTGCGTTATTTTACTTAGTAGCGCTCTGAAAATGGTTTGTAATTACTCTGCCACGTTATTAAAGCCATTTCCCATTAACAAACACCGCGTAAACACTTCCAAAATAAGGAAATAGTCAACATTAACTTTCAGTAATAAACTTATCAAAAAGCATGCCGCCATGTTTGCAGCCAACTTGCTGATCGTACTACTAGGCAACACCATTGGACTGGATAAAGATTATTGATGCGTGACCACCCCTACTGTGCGTGACAAAAACCAGGGGTGTTTATATTAGCCTGACGCGGCCCTACCTAACATTTATTGGTCTAGGCGAAAACCATTGGTCTGGATGAAAATATTAGTCTGGAAACAATAATGTCGGCACTCGGAAAAAATTCACTAACACCCTCCAGCGATAAAATATTCAACTCCTGTATATTAGTAACATTGGCCGTTTCTATAGAATTTTTTTCGGATTTCAATAGCGGCGGGCAACGTATACTATACACCCGTTCCATTAAAACTACAGAACAGGAGACCAAGCCTTGGTAACTTTCAACAAGGTATATTACTGAAAATATAGTATTTATGATTGACAAACCACAAGGTCAGCCATTTTAAACTACGTCATACCCACGTGACATGTTGCCCACATGAAAAATGAAATGGCAAAACCATTGGCCTGGACAAAGGTTATTGATGCGTGACAAAAACCAGGGGTGTTATCTATGTAATTCTGCACGCCGTGAGAACATGCCTTTTCGTAACTTTTAACAAGGTATATTATTGAAAATAAAGGATTTATGATTTACATACCTTTCTTGGAGTTGTTGGGAGTCGTTTCACAATCTCAAATACAACTGCCGCACCTCAATAATGTGGTTTTTTTTTTACGAAAATAAAGAATTTTTATCGTGTTCGTTTCACTACGGACGCCATCTTGGACACTCGACAGACGGAAATGTGACTACATACAAAATTCACCATTCACCATTTCACACGTAAAGACGTAAAGTACTGCCTGGCCAAAAATTACTGCTAGTACCACAAGCAAGGGGGTCTGGGGCGTAAGCCCCAGGTTAGGTTTGTTTTTGTATGTAAAACATTAATAAGATAGAATTTATGTCCGCTACTAGGTTAGGTACTGCCTGGCCGAAAATTACTGCTAGTACCAAAAGCAAGGGGGTCTGGGGCGTAAGCCCCAGGTTAGGTTTGTTTTTGTATGTAAAACATTAATAAGATAGAATTTATGAAGTAATTTCACATGCCACACAATCCATGGTTAAAGTACGACTGACGAGTTGGATTTGGCGCAATAGTATATTACATTATCGACGCTCTTTTGTTTCTTTGTATACCCGGTGCGAGATAGTATCAAATGCGTGGGGTTGGCATTCCTGACTTTGTGAGAAAGATGTCTTCTAGAGACTTCATTTCAACTATATAAGTAGTGTTGCTATTTGGGATGGCTGGGTGGGTCTATGACAGCGGACGAGTCAACATCTATTAATTTATCATCTCCAGATACTATTACTACAGGTACTTTGGCTAATTTCATTACTCAATTTTTTTTATACACATGTTCTCACGGTGTGCAGAGCTACCGTTATCTATTAGCCCCCCGGGCCGCGCTATCAATCCTCCATTGGTCTGGACGAAAATATTGGTGTACTCAAAACCATTGGTGCCGAATTCGTGGGGTTGGCATTATGGACTCCTTCACAAACATTCACAAAGATGGACGGCAGAGTAGCAATTTCAGCTATATAAGTCTTGCTCCTATTAGGGCGGGATGGTAGGTCTACGGCAGCGGACGAGTGAACATCTATTGCTATATCGTCTCCAGATACCATTACTATTGACGTCCGAAACGGGGGAGGAGCTTACGGTCAGCTGTTTGCAATATGGCGGCGATATGGTGACGTGAAGTAATTGGGTGTGCGTTTGTTATGGCTTCTAATTTATGATGACAAAATACTACATATTTCCTTTCATTGTTAGAAATATTTTTATAATCAATTTAATTGCAGTGCCTAATTACTACCAGTTAAAAATATTACCCACATGTAGATAGTCAATTTACTGTCTGCTGTTACATATATGAAGCCTGTACTTGGGAGCCTAGCGGTATCGATTTTTTTTTTATTAATTTCACAATATATATATATCTCACATAACACAAAGGATGACTCCCTGATAATAAATTGAATCAAGCAACCCTGAATTTGCATGAATGTTTTGGGTTCAAAGAAGCGTTACTTGGGATGCTCAAATCATACTTCAATATTGCAAATATTGACCTACATACTTGCTGTTCAAAGGCAAGAATGTTAATTTATTAATCTCTTGCCACAGGCAAGTTAAAATGGAGGCATCCTCTTTATCAATATATTTAATTAAATATTTAAAATACAGATATTTAACAAAGCTGGAGTCTTCATTTGAACTGTCATAAGCAAACGGAACAGATCAAAAACTACACTAAAAGCCAAACCAAATTCACTCCTCAGCTCGACATAAACCATAATACCAATTAAAGCCTTTACAAAACATACTCTCCTTACTGTTGTACAACTTTCAAACCAACTATTCGCACTCAAAACTGTAAAACCCTGAAATGAGAACTAATTAAAGTTAGAATAGCCTAGGCCGATCCGGTCTCCCACTACATTACCGCATATGTAGCCTATACTTAACATCACTATAACTTTAAAATTACGACTAAGTGACCTATCTGCCTGAGTAGTATAGGTGTTACCGGCCTGCCTGGGATGATGGGTCACCAAACCGGTACTTAAAACTAAGATTTTACATTTTAATTAACTAAATTCAACAGTAGGGAGATCATAGCGAAAAACACAATTTAAGCCAAATCATACTTCAATGACCTACATACTTGCTGTTCAAAGGCAAGAATATAAATTCTCTGGCAAATTAAGGCTAGGAACAGCATTTTTCTTAAGTTTTCTAACCATTCGGCTATTGTCAATCGGAAGAACCCCTTAAATAAGTTTACGAAGAGCGGATTACATTCTTTGTACGGCACAGAAGTAATAGGCTATAAGTTTATCAGTATTTTTGATGTAGCTAAATCCATGTGAATACAAATTAGAGACAATAACTATCAATAATCAACAATACCGGTGGAAAGAAGTCGTCTTCACAAAAATGCAGGCTGCACACTGTCATGTAACATGTAACACGTTTTCCAATTGACAGCGACGAAACCCATCTTTCTCTCTGAACTTTTTGTACAGGAAAGTAGTGAAGATATTTCGTAGCCGTTTTATACGTTTTGCAACCTTATACAGAGCAGTACCTCCTCGAATTTGACAAATTTCTTTCTGTTTCCATCACGACGTCAATGCTTCACCATCTAAATAAATCTCACCAATCACAATGTTACAGCTTCAACATTCTTCCGCGTGGCTGCGCCATCCAACTTTTCTGACGTCAATACTCTGAATTGCCAATAAAGCTCGCTGACAGTTGTCAAAGCTAGCACGTGGGGAAATGCTGCATTGCCACTGAGGCAGATCATGACTCGTAACATTCCAAGAGGCTTGCAGGAAGACACTAATACCGGGGAAGTTAGCCCCCTGCCTGGCGCTCTAATGACCGTGACGAGTGAAGACACACTGAGTCAAACCATGTGCTTACTGCTGTGTCGGCATACATTGCAACATTGCTCACGGTTGCCATGGAGACCGTTATCCCTCTCGTCTCCACTCCTCACCTCACCCATCAAGCGGATGACAGTTTTCACCGAGCATCTTTTGTAAATCAGAGTATACAGTTATTTTGGCCAATTTCGTTACTTACAATTTTTTAAACAATTGTTCTCCTGTTTTGTAGCGCCACCCAAAATTTTGTAAGAGACATCTGACATTCGCTGCATGCTAATACATGATATCTCTCGCACGATCTCTTAAATAAAATACACCCGCAGTTTAAGTTTGGCTGGTGATACTTCTTTTCTGTGCAAATAAGTCCTTAAAATACTCCAATGCGCAGACACGATGGCCTAAATATTATTCTCAGCTCTGGTTTCCCGAAGTTGCGCATGACCAAACTATAGGTCTGTTTTGGTGCTCCCTCTGGTTTTAACCTGGGCTAGGTTTGGTTACAGTTAGCAGTTACACGCTGCAAAATGAAATGGGCTAAGAAAAGTAAGCAATATGGAGGACTCTAGCCGGAATGTACAAAGACGTTGGAACAAACTAGCATCAACATCGTCATAGGTGATGTCACAGAGGACACTAAAATTCCACTAAAAGCAAGTAATTGCAATCTATACTTGAGCCTATGTCGACCAGATGTGTTTCCTACATTTCATCGGTAGAGTGTGTTACTGCATTATTTCAGCAGTGCCAACACAGACCATGTTTCGCCAGCAATGTAAATTATTGGATGAGTATTTCCCTAACAAGTTGTTGGATATGATGTGTCAAATTTCTTCCGTGTTATGTTAGTTACCAAACTAAATTATTTTAAATTTTTTGAAATACAATTGTCTGTTGTTATTCGGCTGCAACCCCTTTAACTTAGTTCTTTATTGTGAACATTGAGGTTCATCCTTTAGAATACAGCCAAATTTTGAGTGATTTGAAATTTATGTTTCTTGTAATGAAAATTACAATTTTCAGTAAATTAATACTGTTTTGAAAGTTCAACATACGTTTTCTGCTTGTGTCTTCTTGCACATTTGCTTCGCACTTACTTTACTGAAATCCATGTAAGTTACCTCAAACACCACCGGGAGGAACTATTCACATGGCAATATATACAGAATCTCGTGAACCTAAAAAGAAAGAAAGGGGTGTTTCTTAGTGTATGAAGCTCCTTAAGGCCCGTTCTGACAATCTCCGGTTAAATCATTACTGGCACTTTTACGGCAAGTTTACTGGAACTTGATTCTTACAATACCCGGTTAGCGACAAACTGACAGTAAAATAAGCCTTAACCGGCAGTGAACTTTACCGGAGGATTCTCCTCCCGTAAACTGCTTTACTGCCAGATATTCTATTATAATCTCAACGCCAGCTGATTACATACATCGTCAATATGCCTAGAATTATCCATAATTTCATGAAAATGAAATGAAAATCCACAGCCTGCTTCCAGTCTCCGACCGGGTCAGGAATGGAATGAATGAAGCCCCCATCTAGCGGCGAGGATATGAACTGTGCCGGCTGCCGAGGCCTGACGCACTCCTCTGGGGCAATGATTAGATGAATGACAGATGAAATGAAATGATAGTGGAGAGTGTTGCTGGAATGAAATGTTGACAGGGAAAACCGGAGTACCCGGAGAAAAACCTGTCTGCCTCCGTTTTGTCCAGCACAGATCTCACATGGAGTGACCGGGATTTGAACCACGGACCCAGCGGTGAGAGGCCGGCGTGCTGCCGCCTAAGCCACGGAGGCTTCCATAATTTCATGTGTTTCGTAAATGTTGATGCTGTTCAAAGGAGACGAAAAGTATGTAAGAATCAAACTGATTATTACGAGGAGTTAGATGATCAATACTTTTTTAGATGATTCCGTTTGACGAAGCCTTTGTTTGTCTCATTTGGAGATAATTATTCTTCCATATCTAATATTTGTCTTTATAATTGTAACATAACAAACAGATTGCGCCAAGAACACAGATCAAGATCAAGGTAT
This sequence comes from Meconema thalassinum, assembly GCA_946902985.2. Lineage (NCBI taxonomy): Eukaryota > Metazoa > Arthropoda > Insecta > Orthoptera > Tettigoniidae > Meconema > Meconema thalassinum. Next base: position 2,126,085,880 of record OX336388.2, read on the forward strand.
AAACTACATATATATTATTTACTTCCTGACGCGGATCCACTCATGCCAACTATTGAGAGGTATCAAGAAATCTGCTAATCGAACCAGAAATATGTACCAACTGTCTAAAATTATGCACAGATGTGCTAACCTACCGTAAATATTAACCGGAACATGGTAAGAAGGATCGAATGTTTACCGGGACTTGACTCCGACCGTAAAGCCAACTGTCGGTTAGAGTTTACTGTCGCTTTACTGGAGATTGTAAGAACGGGCCTTTGATAAATATATGGTGGCCACTACTCTTGGAAAACTCCTGGATTTTTATTAGGTCTGGAAAACTCCTGGAAAATGATGAAAAATTTGTAAACTCCTGGAAAATAGCCACTGTTAATTAATTATAAAAATCTTTCCATCCACTGCTAAAATTCCCAGTCCGCTCTTAGTCCTAAACTTCATTCCATCGCGGATGGGGTAGCAAGGGCCATCTAGCGGTCGCTCTGCAAATTATGCTCGGCTGCCATGCACGCCTTCCCCTCCCCTAACCCCTCTCCACGCACATGCGTGGGGTGACTGCTGCAGCCCTCACGTGACAGTGTGGGAGAACACGCGATAGTATATATGTTCGTAAAACATCTTGAGTATTGACAACTTCACCGCAATAAAATTGCAGGCGGTAATCTTTTCTCTTTTTTTTTTTAAGCGGATATTTGAGGCACAAAAGAATTTTTAAAACAACAATTCAATCATTTGTGTGTAGGCTTGCGTATCAATAATGCAATCACCACTATTTTTGTCAACATCTGTAGAAGTAAACCAAACACAACTGCTTTATTTTTTCCTTGAAGTAGGCAACCAATAAAGCCCCCCCCTGTACTCGAGCTTATTTTTAAATCTGGAAAAATGAGAATTACTCCTGGAAAACTCCTGAAAAATCTTGGACCGATTTGAGTGGCCACCATGTAAATAAATAAACTGTAAATTAAAAGGGAAAAAAAACTTTGTTTAGTGACTTAGAAGCAAGAGATAAGAGGGGCTTGATATTGTTTTTATAGGCGAAAGTTTGAACCCAAATGTACTCGAATGTTTTTAGAGATTTATACCTAAATTTTGAGACAGCTGACTTCACTTTTCTACTGCTAAAAGAAAACCAAAACAATCTGTCTTAATTTTCAAAATTGTCACTGCTCTGTTACCATTTATCTCACCACTATTTCATCATAAGATATGATCTGTAGCTATGTCACAAGGATGGCCAATTACTGTGCTGAACTCCAAATTCTTTTGTTTCAGATGCCACGTGGTAGAAGGCGAAATCATTCTCGGTCGCGTTCACGGTCTCGGTCAAACTCTTATGATCGAGATGTTAAAAGAAGGCGGCTGAATTCTCACGACAGTCCTTATCATCGTGGCTCTTACAGGTCTGTTTTTTTATATTTTTATATTTCTTGGTGATGGTTAGAGGTATAAGAAAATTGTTTTAAATTTTTTCTAACTGTTAAAATGTTAATAATCTTTTGTCATTTATGATGTTAAAAATGAAACTATGCAGAATGCACACACCTCGGTTTTGCTTTTCGTGGTAAATAGCCTAGAACATTTGTCAGAAAATTAAGACTTCAAGTTATGTCTTCAAAAATTCAATATATGCTAAATAGTGTTTCTTTTAAAATAGGCACTCTAAAGAACATATCCATAGTTTCTAGACTGAATTTCCTCAAGATTTTGGTAGCGCAGAATGAAGATAGAACGTGCGATAAAATTCTCTACAATACATGAATTAGCCAAAATACATTATGAAACTATGAGAAATAAATCAGGGAGCGATGTTTTAATAGATATTTCCTCCTCCGCTGTCTGTGACCCGCTCAGCTATCCCAAATAGGATCACGACTTATATAGCCAAAATTACAGCTGTGGCCGCCATTAATCCAAATAAATTATCATCGGTTGCTGTCGCGAGTATTCGGTTCTCTTTGTTTGCCCCACTGGTCTACTGGTTTGTCATCAAAACAATACTGCCAACCTCGCCCTTCCGGTACCCAGCCCCGCTAACTGCGCACGGCCGTGCCTACCCCCGATCTTCTAACCTTCGTTTTGTCCAATCCATTGGTTTTTGACAATGGTTACTGCCTAACACTCCCAGATCAATGGTTTTGTGTCAACCGTGGCCTGCTAGCTGCGCGCGGCGAAGGCGGCACCTACACCCGACCATCTATAGGATGACCCGGTAGAAAAGAATGTTTCAATGCGCAAGCGCACCAAAGTAGGGGAGAGTGTTTCCAGCTCCCTTGTTTCTCCACTGCTAGTCTTTCTTCTGCCCATGTGGGTCATTCTCACCAAAAGGTTCCAGATGCCACTTACTAAAATATTTTTATAAAATTGTTGCATGCAACAATTTTGAATGTACATAATTTCAGTTATGCCTATAAAAGACCCCTATATGACTGGTCAAGTTTTTTCTGTCATATTTAACCTTTTATTAGTGATTTTTAAATATACCTTGTTCACGGAGGGGACACAATTTTCCACGGAGGGGATATTTAGAATACTTGTCGTATTTATTAACTGACAGCATGCTTAAAATTACACGTTTTAAGATATTCAAGTATATATGTAAATATTATGATGCTAAATTAATTAAAAGTACAAAATGTTGGCCCCAAGTAAACTTTAATGTCTAATAAAATAATACATCTTGGCAAATTTCAGGTAGTGAAAATATTTTAGGGATTATTAATAAAGTACACGATGTAACTTAGTGGAGTAATGTTTAATTAGGTTACATGGACCATAATGCTAAAAACAAAATTAACTCATGACTCGTGGCCAAATGAAACTAAACCAAATTGTCTCTTAAACATATTTTAGTCAATCTTAATATGATTTGTTAACATTAAGCCATGGTTGATAAAAACTTAAGTTAACTGTTCCATGTTAAATTCATAGTGTTGTCTCCTATTTAAATTAGGAGGACTCAACACCTTATTAACATGACAGTTTTCAACAATAGAGACATCTTTTTCAGGATAGACAAAAGAAAAGTGTGATTTCTTCTTCAGAAATTTACAAATGCACGTTTCAGGTTCCTCATTTGTCACAATTCCTATGAAGTGTTTGCATGTTGTTTTTTTTGGTTGTGAATTCTACAACCACATATTTATTCAATAAGTTACTAGTTTGTTGGCTGTCGGGTACATTATTGACGTTGTCTTCTTGTTCATCATCACTGCTGCTGTAGACATCTTGATATCTTAGTTTTTCTGTGGTATGAGAAGCTGGAAACGATTAAGGAAATATCCTGATGAAGTTATCTAGCAAGTGCCTGTAAATTAGCATAATTTGTTATTTACAAATTGTTTCCTTCCCACCATTTTCTTTCCTCTTCAACTGCCACCACTAATTTGTTCTCGGTTTTCATTTGCATCATTAAGTGGACAAAGGAAGATCTTCCAAACTCTGTTCCAATTCTTTTTGATCCCTTATTTCCTTATTTCTTTGCGATATTTACTTTTCTTTTTTTTCCCCCACATTTTCCTTGCATTTTTTTTTGTTCCCGGCTAGTCATTTCCGAAACAGATTTTATTTTTCCACTAGCCTTTCTCTTGTGATAACGTTCTCTCTCTTTTGCTTTACTTTTCTCTAGCAATATGGGATTTTGTTTAATTTTGAGTCTTGCTTTCTTCACATTATCTCTCTTTTGCTCTCTTCTTTGAATTATATAGCAATTGTATTCGCAATCCTAAAATAAGTAACATTAAAATTAGATATAGGCCTAACACTGCAAAGTATATGAGAAATTCAGGATAATTGCAATATTATTATTTCACTGGATTAATCAATGTTCTGCTAAATTAGGCCTAGTGACTAATGGTAAGAAGGTCGGTAAGGCATTAGATAAGATGACAGTCTGTTTTATAAAAGTAAGTAATAATTGATTTCATGGCTAAATAGTTAATTTTTCAAAAGCCTTAAATGTTATTCTTTTCCCATCATTTTGAAATATTACCTTATAGTGCTAAGATTTATCCCTTCCGTGGACAGTGTAAGTCCACGGAGGGGACAAAAAGTAGGGTTAGGATTTTTCCTTGTTTTGTGTCTGAAGTAAGACTAACAAGATATTAATGTAGTAAACTTTTCCAGTCAAGCAACTTAATTCTTAACTCATACTTGAAAATAGCTCATTTCTTACCTTTTTTTATGATGGTCATGGAGTGAACACAAAGAACTTTGCCAAATGACAAAATTATCAAAATCTACAACAATTTCACAAGATCACATCAATCTCAGACTGAAAACAAAGCTGGCCCTCTTTCTTTCAGTGTCTACATGCATGGTGGCTGGTGGTGCATTCTGGAGGAAATATCTAGCAATTTAAGTGTGTCCATGAAGGGGAATTAAAACCTATGGACTGACTTTGTAATCCTAATTATCTTGTAATAAATAAAACTTAAAATAAAAATCAGATATTTTCAATAAGTACATACATTGTAGTAATTGCCACATATATTACTTTTTTTAATAAAACACTGATATTAGACCTGGGATAGTAATTTTTACCACATCACAGGAGTGGGGACGTCCACGGAGGGGACTTTCAACCTACTTATTTTGTTATAATATTTTATTCATTGTATATAACCCCAGAACTAAGGAAGCAGTGAAAAAGAAAAATGAAGCATTCAGGAAATGGTTCCAACAGAGGACAGACAGAACAAGAGAAGAATACCAAGAGTGGAAGAAAGAAGCAGGAGAAGTAGTGAAGGAAGAGAAAAAGAAATGGCTGGAGAAATGGACAGAAATGATGGAGGAGGACTGTGATGGCAGTAAGAAAGTGTTGTATGGAATGATAAAGGCAAAGAGAAGAGATACAGGGGAATATGTCAGAATGGTGGACAGGAATGGAAAGGAGGTCGAAAATATGGAAGAAGTAAAGGTTATCTGGAGTGAATACTTCAAGGAACTCCTAAATCCAACTAAAACCAGCGTAGTGGACATTGTGGAGGAAGAAACAGACAGTGACCAAGACATTTCAGAGAAGGAATTGACATGGAAAGAAGTGGAGGAAGCATTAAAGAAGATGAAAGGGGGAAAGGCACCGGGAATAGATGAAGTGAGTGTGGAGATGGTGAGAGCAGCAGGGGTGATAGGAACACAGTGGCTCTTTCGAGTAATGAAAGTGATATGGAGGGAGATGAAAATACCAGAGGACTGGAAAAGAGGGATAATAATACCCATATTTAAAAAGGGAAGTAGGAAGGAATGCAAGAACTACAGGGGAATTACACTCATGTGCCACTGCGCCAAAATATTTGAGAAGGTACTGCAGAGAAGAATTCGGACAGAAGTTGAAGATGGGCTGAGGGAAGAATAGTATGGATTCAGGCCAGGAAGGTCAACAGTTGACCTCATCTTTGCAGTAAGACAGCTACAAGAACACCATTATGAATATGGGAAAGATCTGGTGATGACCTTCTTGGATATTGAGAAGGCATGTGATAGTATTAATAGAAGCAAGGTATGGGAAGCAATGAGAGCAAAAGCAGTGAACAAGGAGACAGTGGCAAGAGTGAAGGCAATGTACGAGGGAAGCAAAAGCTGTGTAAAGGTGGGAGGAGAGAGAACGGAATGGTTTCAACTGGAGAGTGGTCTGAAACAGGGAAGTGCCCTCTCACCCCTGTTATTTATAGTGGTGATGGATGAAATCATACGAAAAGTGGTAAATAGCATTGGGGAAAGGAAAATGAAGGCAATGTTGTTTGCTGATGATCTTCTGGTATGGGGAGAGGATGAGGAAGAAGTACAAGAGCAATTAGATGAGTGGGAGAAGGTAGTGTTATCATATGGGATGAAGTTCTCAGCACAAAAGAGTGAAGTGGTCATCACAACGAGGAAGAAGAACAGACTGGATATGGGCATAACACTTGGAGGACAGCAGTTGCAGAAAGTAGAATGCTTCAAGTACTTGGGAAGCATAATTGAAGAAAAGGGAGGCAATAGGATGGAAATAAATGAGAGGGGAAGGTGCGCAGATGGATTTTTCAAGAGTGTTAGGGGGATGATATGGAATAAAGATGTACCACAAAAATGTAAAGAAATCATCTACAAGACCTACTTTGTGCCAATTTTGACATATGGTTCAGAAACATGGGTGATGAAGGAAAGGGACAAGAATAAAATACGAGCAGTGGCGATGAAGTTCCAGAGGAGTAGGGTAGGAGTAACAAGAATGGACAGAGTAAGGAATGAGAGAGTCAGGGAGATGGTAAGAGAGGAACCATTGCAAAATAGAATAGAGCGATCTAGGCTACAATGGTATGGACATGTGAGGAGGATGCAAGAGGAGAGGATACCGAAGAAGATGTTTGGAATGGAAATGACGGGAAGGAGGCCAAGGGGAAGACCAAGGGACAGATGGACAAAAGGAGTTAAGAAGAGTGTGGAGGAAAGAGGAGTGTGCTGGGACACAGTAAATGACGAGAGATGGTGGATGGACAGGAAACGATGGAGAGGCTTATGTTCCAAGCAGACCCGACCAGCAGTTGGAAACTGCTCAAGATGATGATGATGATGATGATGATATAACTATATTATAACTTGCCATTTTAATTTCTTATTATTTTAAGATTATTTCAATAAAAGCAAAATTAAATATTTTTATATGTTCAAATTGTTATGGCACAAGGACTTAAAACTCCCTTTTGGTGAGAATGACCCATGTGCGTCAGGTAGGGGAAGTGTCTCTCTCTCTTTCTCGCTCCTACTGATTTCTTTGTCGTTGGAAATCGTGCTTGTGAAGTCGTTTATGGAGGGGGAAGCTCTACGGCAGCAACGTACGGTGAGTCCCGCCCCCAACATTCTTTTCTACCTGGTCATAGTATAACCTTAGTTTTGTCCAATCCAATGGTTTTTGACAAAGGTTACACCCTAACCCGCCCTGATCAATGAGTTTATGGTTACAGCCTAATGCGGCCCGATGAATATTTTTTTTGATCAACAGTGATTTTGTATCTCAATTCTTTTTATCAATGGTGATTTTGTATCTCATATGTTGGCAAAGAAAAACAGCTATGAACCAATAAAGGCTGTGGAGAAGGAAGATAGAAACATCACATGGAATGAGAAGGAGAGATGAGATGGGACAGTATTTCGAAAAATTATATAATGATCAAAATTCAAATACCAAACAAGAGGAGACTAAAAAAGAAGAAAATATCCCAGATATGGAATACCCTCTAACATGGATGGAAGTGAAAAATGCCCCAAAGAACATGAAAAAAGCTAGGGCAACTGGCATTGATGATGTAAGAGCTGGCATGATCAAGGCAGCTGGAGTACAAGGATTGCAGCGATCGTTTAAGAGTCCTAAACACTATTTGGAAAGAAGAAAAAATACCAACAGACTGAACTAAAGGTGTTATCGTCCCTTTATTTAAGAAAGGAGACAGACGGATACCTAGCAACTACAGGGGAATTACTCTATCTCATGGCCTGAAGATAATGGAACGAATCATAGAACACAAGATTAAGAATTATCATTGAACCACAGCTTGAAGAAGGGCACGGTTTCAGACAGAACAGGGCAACAACAGACCTGATATTTTCTGTCAGGATGATTATGGAGACGCACTGGGAAAAAGGAAAAGACATAATCTTCATTTTTCTAGATATTGAGAAGACTTACGACAGTGTACGGAGAAATACAATCTGGGAATGCCTTCTATTTTATGAAATATGGGGTGGGAAATTATTATCCCACTGCCCACACCCGTCAGTATGTTTTCCTTTATGAGCAATGGGGTAATAATCTCCCACCTCCAAATTATGATGATACTCTGTTTATCACTCAATGAGGTTATTTAACAGGATATAATGTATAAAAACACCCCACGCTCTATAATTTAAGATAAATCCGTAACTCCCATGCAAAACAAGCTGTTTGTTGTGGTCGTCTCTGATGCGAAGTTTTACTAATTAATGGGAATACTAATTGCCATTTCTGGTCCGTATTGACGTATATAAATAGTTTAATGAGTTGAAACTTTCCGTCAAATCAATACAAAATATTTTGCGCTATTATTGCGCTAAGTTAGGTACATGTTTCGAACCTTGCAAGGCGGTCCTTCATCAGCCTCTCACACAAATGGCAACACATCAAAAAACACTGAACAAAATCCAAAAATGCATGCACACTAATAAAACACATATTAAAAACATTCCATTAAAATTTGTACGAAACATATTAAAAACACATGTTAAAAGTTCTGCGAGTCCATTTATCTTGTTCATTGCCAACGTTTAAACACATGTCGTTCTGATAGGAGATCTTGTCCTGTTCTGTTATCTGCTTCTTGTCATGTGGGGAACGGAAATAGAGTAGTATTCCCATTTGAATGGTCCAAATGCAAAAGACTTTTAGGTACTCCCAGACTAAACAGGTAGTCCTCTGTTGAAAGAAAATTAAATTTATTTAGTGAATGGACTGAAGTAATGAGAATCTAATTATGATCAACCAGAAAACGATTGCTAGAAAATCCTTACCTCCCAGTGTATGCAGTGAACCTGTGCGCTTGAAACAGCTGTTGCAACTAAAGTGCTGAGTCGAGGCGAGGTGAGGCCACATGAGACATGTAGGGGTGGAGAATACCATTGGTGGAAGCAATGAGCGGAGGGGCGGGGAGGCACTTGGAGTGGGAGGGGAAAGGAAGTTTGGGTGGTACTACGAACCCAGATCTAATTTATGGAGGTTTTTTTTCAAGAAACAAGAGCTTAGAATAGCATACAGAACAGACAACACCACTATGAAACACTTATTTAACTCCAAATCGATCAACAAACAAGACAAATTCCAGAAATCCGGTATTTACAGAATAAAGTGCAAGGATTGTGATGCGGATTACATAGGTCAAACGGGGCGTAGTTTTAAAATAAGATATAATGAGCATTTCAACGCTGCGAGGCACAAAAAATTCTCAGCCATTAATAATCATATGCAGGAACACAACCACAACTTTTCGAAAATTGAGGAAGACTTGGAAATTTTACATTATTGCAGCAAAGGCATTATGCTTAATATTTTAGAACAGCTAGAGATAGACCAGGCCTTGAGAAACAACCCGTCACACAATCTGAATGAAATCAATTTCGATAGCAATGTTTTATACGAAACATTGACAAACTTTGTCACCAGTAACAAACATAAAAAACCTCCATAAATGGAAACCTCCATAAATTAGATCTGGGTACGTAGTACCACCCAAACTTCCTTTCCCCTCCCACTCCAAGTGCCTCCCCGCCCCTCCGCTCATTGCTTCCACCAATGGTATTCTCCACCCCTACATGTCTCATGTGGCCTCACCTCGCCTTGACTCAGCACTTTAGTTGCAACAGCTGTTTCAAGCGCACAGGTTCACTGCATACACTGGGAGGTAAGGATTTTCTAGCAATCGTTTTCTGGTTGATCATAATTAGATTCTCATTACTTCAGTCCATTCACTAAATAAATTTAATTTTCTTTCAACAGAGGACTACCTGTTTAGTCTGGGAGTACCTAAAAGTCTTTTGCATTTGGACCATTCAAATGGGAATACTACTCTATTTCCGTTCCCCACATGACAAGAAGCAGATAACAGAACAGGACAAGATCTCCTATCAGAACGACATGTGTTTAAACGTTGGCAATGAACAAGATAAATGGACTCTCAGAACTATTAACATGTGTTTTTAATATGTTTCGTACAAATTTTAATGGAATGTTTTTAATATGTGTTTTATTAGTGTGCATGCATTTTTGGATTTTGTTCAGTGTTTTTTGATGTGTTGCCATTTGTGTGAGAGGCTGATGAAGGACCGCCTTGCAAGGTTCGAAACATGTACCTAACTTAGCGCAATAATAGCGCAAAATATTTTGTATTGATTTGACGGAAAGTTTCAACTGATTAAACTATTTTTTTACTAATTACTCTTTTAGGAGACACTTGTCTTTGGAATAATCATGAAAGGCCAACCCTCTAGTTCTTATTTCATAAGTTGAACGCTTAAAAACAAAACCACAATCCGAAATAATAAAGAAGATAATCGCGAAGGAACGATTCACTGCCAATGAAAATCAAATGGAGATTCGCTATGCATAAGCTTCGGTGCCATTTTAACTCTAGGAAGCTCTATACGGTTACGGTACCATACAATTCAGTCACTTCCAGTAAATATTTATTATGCGACACTCCTATTCTCTACTCGCTCAACACTCCTCAGTAAAACAGTCATTTATATCAGCTCTTCTCAGGTAAACTGTATTTTATTTGTGTTCGTAGCATCTCATCCCATCTGCGTGAGAGTTCACTCGCGTGCGCTTTGCTCACGCTATGGATCAGGCCTAAATCTTGCCATCACCAAGTGCGGAAGTGTCTCCAAAAATGCAGTTACACTTACACCAGAAAATCTTGATTCGCGCTTTAAGATTCATTTTTCAGCCATTCGGTATGCGAACTCTAGTCTTAGAGGGTTCTAAAATATACGGGAATTTGAGGGATTTTCATATGGGAAATACGGGAATTTGAAGAAAGGTCATTGCTCGACACCCTGATGGTGTTATCTGTTAACTACTGTACTGTAAGCTGTGAACGACCTCCACTCAGACTCTTGTTTCATGTTAAAGGTTAATCATTGCATGGTGAGTGTTTTTATATTCATTAGCTGTAGAGTGTTTGCCTTCTTTGTCGTATTTATTGAATTGAATACCGATGATAAAGGTTTCATAGCTTCGGTGTGTAATTTATTTATTCAGGTTCAAATCCCGGTCACTCCATGTGAGATCTGTGCTGGACAAAACGGAGGCAGACAGGTTTTTCTCCGGGTACTCCGATTTTCCCTGTCAAAATTTCATTCCAGCAACACTCTCCACTATCATTTCATTTCATCTGTCATTCATTTAATCATTGCCCCAGAGGAGTGCGTCAGGCCTCGGCAGCCGGCACATTTCATATCCTCGCCGCTAGATGGGGGCTTCATTCATTCCATTCCTGACCCGGTCGGAGACTGGAAGCGGGCTGTGGATTTTTTATGCAAGTACCATATTTCTCTGTTTGAATGTTCTTGGTGTTGACTCAGGATCGACTTTTGAATTATATTACATACTAGCAGGTACCCGCGGCTTCGCTCGCGATCAAGACAATAGGGACGATGCATTATTGCTGATAATTGCTCTATTCTATTACAGCAATCGTGGCTACAGTTGGGTTCATTCTAATTCTGAAAATTCTGATACATACAGTATATTGATATGAGCAGCATAGTGGGTACTTGATCGAGTTGTGAAAGTCTGCACGGTACGATCTGTGAACACATTTTAAAATTACGTTTTTTGTTTTGCATCTTCCGCTGAGACATAACGATTTTGTTGTCCGGATACTCGCGAGCACGACACATACAGTTGCCCATGGGGAAAAATGCTTTTGTCTAAATGTGTACCTGCTGCTGTTAAGTGTGTGTCATTGCTCTTTGTTAATAGAAATTGCGAATATTGTTTGAAGAGGGAACTGCACTCTTGCACACTGGAATGGCAAATCTATCGGAATATGGGGAATTAAAAGTATTTTTCCTTAAGCTATTCTGGGTGTAATTTTGCCACACTTATTGATGATTTGAAAGTCAACATGTTGATATTAATAGACCTATAGTAAAATATCTCTCAACTTGGCTGCTGATGTACATTATGCAGTCTCTTCCAGTGTTACATCCCAGGGATTGAAATTCTCCAACAACCCTTATACCTTACATGTCTCTCTAAGTAATTAAAATTCCTGATTGTTGATGTTGGAGTTTTTTGTCTGGTTTGATGCAGCTCTCCAGATCTCCCTCTCCTGAGCTAATCTTTTCATCCCTACATAGCTACCACACCCTACAACCAAGACAATCTGTTTAACCCTGGTCTACCCCTACAGTTCTTGTCCTCAACCCTCTCATCCATAACTAAGCTAGCTATTCCTGGGTGCCTTATTTTATTTTTTATTTAGGCTATCACTCGTGATAAGAGTATGATTGTCTTCCAAGGTACATTTATGTAAATCTTCGCTGTAAATCAACATTATTGCGCGAGTTCTTTGGTGACTGGACAGTCCGATCCGAGAACCACAGACTCTTCCACAATATTGGCACACAAGGTCTTGAGCAGCCAATGGATCTTGGGGGTTGATCATTCTGTGAATCATGCGCTCTTTTCTGGCATTTCCTTTTTCAGCCTGAAGCCTTCTTCTCTCTTGTTCGAAGAACAAGTGGCCTTGGTGGACGTTGCGGCTCCACTCTGATCGGTCGGATGCGACAGCCTCCCAGTTACCTGTATCAATTTGACATTTCTTCAAGTTGGTCTTCAGAACATCTTTTTAGCGTTTTTGTTGCCCACCCTGCTTTCTCTGACCGACATTCAGCTGGCAATATAAGATTTGTTTTGGGAGGCGGGACTCAGGCATGCGGACTACATGTCCTGTCCTTCGAAGTTGGTGTTTTATAATGAGAGCCTCTATACTAAAAGTGCTAGCTTCCTCTAAAACACTTGTGTTAGTGTGCCGGTCTTGCCATTTAATACCAAGAATTCTCCTAAGGCATCGTTGATGGTATTTTTCTAAAGATAAGAGGTGCCTTCTGTAAGTAACCCAGGTTTCGCAGCCATAAGGCAGAGTGGGAACTACAACAGCTTGATAAACGTATAATTTTGTTAAAATGCTAATTTCGTGGTTGTCAAACAAGCAAACGACCAAAGGCTGCACTGGCACATTGGAGGCGTTGTTGAATCTCAGCGTCAATGTTCGCATTTGTTGATAGGTGCCTTAATGTGTGTCCTACCAACCTATCTCTTCTCTTCATTAGCAGTCACCAGAAATATCTCTCCTCTCCCACTAGTCTTAATACCTCTTCATTTATTGCCCTATCTACCCATCTGATCTTCATCATTCTCCTGTAACACCACATTTCAAACGCTTCAATTCTCCTCTTTTCTGCTGTACCATTAGTCCAAGTTTCACTTCCTTATAGTGTCACGCTCCAGACAAAAGCTTTCAAAAATGACTTCCTAATACCTAAATGTATATTCCATGTCAACAGATTCCTTTTCTGTAGAAATGCTTTCCTTGCCAGAGCTAACCTACTTTTTATATCCTCCCTGCTTCGTCCATCACTGGATGGATATTTTGCTTCCTAAGTAACAGAAATCTCCTACTTCCCGTAGCGTCTCACCTGCCAATTTGATGTCCATAGAGGTTTCTGATTATTTCGGCTGCATTCCAATAATTTTGTTTAAACATTTATTGATTTTCATCATGAATTCTTTCCTCAAGACGCAGTCCATACCATTCAAAAACTCGTTCAAATCCTCTGGCGTATCGGCCAAGATGACTATGTCATCAGCAAATCTCAAAAGATGAAATTATTTCTCCTTGAATCTTCGCTCCAACTTAAAATTTTTCTCAAATTTCCTGACATTGTGTTTTTAGAGATCTTTGAAATGCGTTGCCCTCTCACATGGTGTAGATGCATTGTCAAAGGAAAATATTCCATGTTATTACGAACTTGGGTCGCATAACCTGTACCGAAAGCTTCTGCAGATTTAACACAAGGCCTATTCTGAACAGCAGTTCCTTGAACTCAGATTTGCCAACATTTTATTGCATCTTTCCATGTGGTATATCTCTGTACCTCAACATACAGAAGAGTGCTTTAAAATCATGTCTTGTGTAAATTTTATTAAAGGTAGTGAGTGTGGTTTTTGCCGGAGTGGATACTCGCTCGTAGAAATTCTTTTCAGTAAAATAGACTGGTTCATAATTTTGTAAGTGCACATTGAGGTATGTGGCGGGATGCCTTAAGTGTTACGGAAACAGCAATAGCCGCCACAGAGCTTCGTACTTAACTATACGGGATTTGTTAGCCCAGTGTTTCTGAAATTGAACATAGCTATATCGCTACCTTTATTTAGTAGCCGCAATTGTAGTGTTAAAGGTGGTGATAAGAAAGCGCTTTCCCTAATTTTTCTACCCCTGGCACTAGAGCCCATCAAGGGTCTAGGCCTATCATGCGACCGCTTCCTAGCCATTTGGCCTGCAGATGTTGTGGTGACGCGTGGTCAGAGCATCGTGTCCCTTCGGCCATTAATCTTATTCTTCGTGACCGGGGCGCTGCCTCACTATCAGACAGCTACTCAATTCTGACGAAGCTGAGTGCACCCCGTTGCAGCCCTCACGTCAGTGTCTAAAATCTCTGACTGAACCGGGAATCGAACTCGGGGCCCCCGGATGAGATGCAGGCACGCTACCCTGTTCTCATTGTGTTTATATATATCTTGAAAAAGATAATAAATGGATTGGCATTGCCTCCCACAGGGATATACAGAAAATCAGATGTCATACCTTGAGGTAGTCTACTGTTGCCATGGAAACGGACTTGCCATTATTTCATCAGTTTCTTCTTCTTCTTTTGAGACCACAAAGGATCACTTTACACAACCATTAGTTCGTCAACTTGTGGAAACTGTACGAGCCTTGCGGTCCTCCCAGAACTTGTTCATGCGTATTGATCGTCTTGCCCGTTCTTCGGCGGAAAATATTCTTGTAGGAATTTTCTTCTTTGTGAGTGGAAAATGAAACGTCATATTTTTAAGTGCTGTAGTTAAACTTTTCTTATTTGCAGCATCTTCTGTTAGGCCAATTTCTTTTAAGTCCTCTCTGATTTCTTTTAACCATCGGCATCCAGTTGTTGTGTTTTTTGAAGCAAGATTGTACTGCACTAGTTGTTTTAGAAGACGTGAATCTGGCATTCTCATGATGTGCCCAAAGAATCCTAGTCTTTTCTTTCGCATGGTATCAGTAATGGGTTCTAGGTTGTTATAGACCATATTGTTAGGTATTATTCGCCATTGCCCATCTTTTTTATATCCTTTATTGATACAAGTTCTTCCAATTCGCCTTTCGATCTTCTGTAATCTGTCGGTTTTAGAATGTTCATTTAGATGGAATAATGTTTCTGCTGCATGTGTGGCTTCCGGTTTTATGACTGTATTGTAATGTTTAATTTTTGCATTAATTGATAAGCATTTCTTTTTGTAAGTTTCCCATGTTAATTTTTGTGCCCTAGATAACTTGTTGGTTCTTATTTGAATTGACGCTTTCTCATTTAAATTGTTTGTTATTAGCTCTCCTAGATATTTGAATCGTGTTACAATTTTAATTTTTGTATCATTAATTTGTATTTCCTGTAATGGTGTTGGTTTTTGTGGCATGATTTCTGTTTTTTCGAATGATATCTTAAGGCCAATTTTATTTGCAATTGTCTGAAGCTCTGATATCTGTGTTTTGGCTTCCTCTAAATCTTTCGCCAATAATGCCATGTCGTCTGAAAAACCAAGACAGTTTGTTTGAATTTTTCTCCCTATTTTTATATTTGGAGGGCATTTCTTAGACCATTCTCGCATTACCATTTCCAATGCACAATTAAATAGTAATGGTGATAAGCCATCACCCTGTCGTAAACCGGTTGTGACCTCAAATGGGTCAGAGAATTCACCTCTGAATTTAACTTTTGATTTGGTGCCTGTAAGAGTTAGTTTTATGAGATTTGTCAATTTGGGGTGTAATCCCATGTGTCTTAGAATTTTTAATAAAGATTCTCTATGAATACAATCATATGCTTTTTTAAAGTCGATAAATGTTATCACCATATCTCTATTCCTTTTTCTATTATAATCCATTATCAATTTTAGGCTCATAATTTGATCTGGGCAACTTCTCCAGGGCCTGAAACCTCCTTGATATTCTCCTAATTCATTTTCAAGTTGTACTTTAATTCTATTGAGAAGAATTCGAGAATTTTTTTTATAGGTAATGCGACAACTGGTAGGACTGAGAGTTAACTATTTTACCTAAAATAAAAAGAAAACCCCCAAAAATACCAGAGACGAAAGTAGAAGGTGTTGAACAAAACCATTAACCCAGGCAGTTAAATAGTATGAACATAAGAGAATAACTAACTATGATACAAGAACACAGAGGTCACCTTTGATATATATATATAATTGACAATTAATAATATTACATGCATTTACAAGACAGGAATAAAATTTAAAAGAAATTAGTTCTTGGCATAAACAGCTAATTGAATATAAGCAAGGAATCCCATCGATTGAGGAGGAAAAGGGTTGAATTAATCATATTAAATGAGCAAATGAAAGTCAAAGACCAAGGGAAAAATATCCAACGATAAAATAAAAACAGATAAATTACCTTTAAACGATACTCAAGGTATGAACCGAAATAGTTTAAGTTCAAATACGGTCTCAACTTAAAGCAATCAATTAAGTTAGTTTGTTAACAGGAGCAATTCAAGGTACGTCTGATCGCAATCAAATCCTCAAAACATCTCTTCTATTATCGACACGAAACAAAAACTATTGTGTTTTTTTTACTGCAAGGAAGAAACGATAACAATCGCTTCGGTTGTCACCAGGCAACCCATTACACAGAATAAAATAAGTGCCATAAACTTCGACACAAGTTACAGTGCCTATATGAGGCATTCTAAGAAGATGCAAGGATAAAAATAAAATTTACATAAGATAATTAGGTTAAGAAAGTCCTTGCACTTGACCAAAATGAAGACTGAATTCTACATGGTTTGTAGCTCAGAAATAAATTAAATAACCACATTCCCCCAAAAGATACATAGAATATATTAGATAATTGGAAACTATTTTAAATATATCGACAGATACTTTACCGTAACTCCGAGCACGAGGCTAGGCCAAAACACGAGTGAACAACAAACAGTCCGCCAACATAAAATAACACAAGATAAGAATTTACAATACGTCCAAGATAAAAAACATATCGATAGAAATAAAACAGCTTCCAAAATATCTCACAATATTTACAAACCTTTTCTAAAACATACATGTTGAGAAGTCCAAAATATTATTCCACCAAGTCAAAATATCTTCAGGGAAATGTCGGAAGTACTTCCTAGTCAAGTGGAATAATGAACATATTCCAGAATAGAGGCTATGTTAGCCTTCAGGGCTAACCAGCCCGGTTTAATATCGGAGTTATAAATTTTACATCTTGCTTGTAAGGATTACAATAGAGAATAAATTTTCTTATTATTGCTGTATCCAAGGTAATAGCCTTTTGTTGACTTCGGCAGCCATCGTAGGAAATCGTAGATAGCGAGTACAGCGCTCCAAGTGGCAAATCCAATAGGAGTAGTACTAATATTCTCCGTCAGATGACAGCATCCCGCGGCGACAAACGAGTATCTAGTCGTGCTCAACAGGTAGCGTGGCAAGACTGTTTATCACAAGCACAACAGCCAGACCAACTTGGTTACATATTAGCAAGGATAAGGTTCACGTCAGGGAAATTAAAACGCGTCATCTCTCCTCCCCACTATACAGGACGATAGGACACAAATGTACACCAAGTCTATGTGTTGAGAGAGAGAGGGAGTAAATAGAGCTGCATATGAATATCAGTTCGTACTTTCATAATAGTCAAAGGTTCGCCAATCTTACCATCTTCAAAATAGGCAAGCGTTCATGCATCTAACCATTACCAACATGCTTAGAGTTTCAATTCCTTACTTGGCAACAAAATAACAGTTTTTTTTAACATTAAATACAAATTAGAAGTTTTCTTGGCTGATGAAGACACACTCCATCTCTACGTAGAGGACACGGCTTTACTCGACGAAGTCCGGGCCCAGAACATTCGCTATAGTCGCCAACTCGCCAACCAGGATGACAATATCAGCTCTTGATCTGAAACCAAATTGTACTCCGACAGCAAGGTCCATGTTCTTTCTTCATGACATATTAAGATAATGCATCCTTACAACCAGTTCACAATCATCCAAATAAGTAATAAATGATCAACCAAGTATCATTTTCCAAATGACCCAAAAAAAAATCCTCCCATCTCAAAGATTCCTTGCTTTTACAAAATAGGATCATAAGTTATTACCTCTAATAACCATACGGTTTACATCTTTTACAAAATTATATTTTATGGAGTATTATTAATTAAATCATAACTTTGTGGGACGTAATTCCACAGCTATTTCAAAAGAAAAAGATAAAATAAGAACAAACGGACTTTGAAACAATTATCAGCCAACCGAAGATCACAAAAAAATGAAAATGACGTCGGTTAAGTCTAACATTGTACCATCGTAAATAAATGAAGATTACCATTAAGTTTTATAGACTTTATAAATAAAAGGGGGTCCAAGAAAAGTTACAAGCGAGCAAAACGAGAAAAAAAAACTAAGAGAAACCCGACGCTAACATCGCACAAGAATCCCTTACAAATACCCGATGAAGCAACACGAAATACGAAAACAAGGAGGGAAAAATCATGAGCGAGTCTCATGCTATCAGAACCTCAGAAACGAGAGAAAAAAAAAATAGATTAGTATCAACAAAGTTCAAAAGGGGAGAGGCCAAACAAATACCAAAAAAAATAACAAGGAAAACCAGAAAATATTTTAGTATCAGATCACACGTGTAGAAAAACAGAAATACACAAAATCTTTCACACACTCGTAATAACCGCAAAATTCCCACAATTACTGATTACTATTTACCACCCGCAAGGTAAATGCCCCAAAATATCTACCAGTATATAAATAAATGTTCGTGAAAACCCAATTATACAACATACTTACCCACCATAACACTCACTCACATGTATGCAGACTCGGAACATACACAATAAATGAAACGTACACAGAACGCACATGACATGAACCTATTGAGCCCTTTTAGCATATCACTTTCACAATTACAATTATTCAATATCATACTTCACTCAATGCTTACCCTGCTCAGACTGACAGTTAACGAACCCAAGGAACGCATCTCGAAAGAACAATACGGGTATTTTCCTTATAGCATTACTTACTTACCTTTTCAACAACTATCAGCCAAAACATAACATTCAATACCTTTTACATCCCTGATGAAACAAGCAAATAAGGCTACATAATGTACACCAACTTGGATCAACTTGGGATCTTTTGTAAGGAATGCTTACCTTTCATACCAACGACTCTTTTCCTTCATCTTAATTATACCAGTTCCATACCAGAGATAACAAGAATCGAAATAAGAAACTGTCCTCATTCAACAACGCAATCATTCAAATCACTACCTAGTGCACTTAAGTAGCAATATATTTTAACGAAATATTTATTTACATACTCGGTATTATACAATCAACAATGAACATTTTGACTAACGCAAACCTAACCTTATTTTGAACAACAAAACAACAATTTCCCACCCCTTAATACAAATCTAAATTACCGCAATCACACTAAACACAACCATTCTAGATACACACAGTTTTTCGTACACAATTTAGAAGAATTATAAGCTAAGTATAATACTTACGGTGAGTGAATCACAACAGGAAGGACAAACCAAAACATCTACCAATAAACAGCAAAAAAGGAAGAAATTACAACCAAATAAAACATTACTCAGAAATATCACAATTTTTCTTCACTTGTGATAAATGCACCCTGAAAATACGTTTTTTCTGAGGATCACTCACTAGCATAGTCACTGGAGTGATGAAACTAAGAATTTTGCAAGGGCCTTTAAATCTAACAAGTAATTTCCCTGATTCTTTAGGACCAGCTTCTTTTAGCGAGAAGTTTCGAACATATACCTCATCACCAACCTTTAATGAACACTGTTTACGACCCACATTATACCTTCTCTGCAATTTTTCATGAGCAATCTTCATGTTTTCCCTAGCTTTCTTCCAAACCGCCTGAACATCCAAGTTAGAAATGTTCTCAGGCAATAGATCGTTGAGAGACCATAAATTTGATATCGGAGAATTAGGCGAATATGAAAACATCAGATTAAAAGGAGTGTTTCGGTGAGATTCATGAATAGCCGTGTTGAAAGCATAAGTTATCAAATGTAAGCAACTGTCCCAACCCTTGTGATCATTGTGGTGATACGCAATAAGCGCTGCCCGTAAATTCCTATTCACCCTTTCGGCATATGATCCTTTAGGGTAGTATGGGGTGCTCGTGACATGAGAGATAGAAAATTCGAATAAATAATTTCGAAATACATTAGATGAAAAGCATTTGGCGTTATCTGACACCAGAAACTGACAAGGGCCAAAAGAAGCAAATATTTGATTTAAACATTTAATAACGGTTTGAGTGTTTGCCATACGAGTAGGAATGATCCAACTAAAACGAGAAAAACCGTCCGTGCAAACAAATACAAACCGATTTCCATGCTTTGACAAGGGCAGAGGGCCTACGAAATCGACGAACAATCTCTCCATAGGTTTAGTAGCGATTTCCGAGGATAACAGCCCAATTTTAGAATTGTTAGTAGGTTTAGCTACGTTGCAAGCGTTACATCCGTTCACCAATTTCCTGATGTCTTTATCTATATTTTTCCAGATGAAATTCTGTCTAATTTTCTGCCTTGTCTTAAATACCCCAAGATGTCCACCAATTGGTGACTCATGGAAATACTTAAAAATCTCCGGTATAAGAAGAGAAGGTATTACAATTTTAGGCAACCTATCATACCTAGCGGAACAACATAATGTGCTGTTCTTCATCGAATACGGCTTCAAATTTTCTCCCTTTTCTAATTTCTCAATGATTTCATTCAAGCCAGGGTCCTCTCTTTGATATTCGGATACCTCCCTAAACAATTTAGGATAATTAGACAGGATAGTGTTCGCCTTGTTACTCTCATCAGACTTATCTTCACCCTTATCCTCTATTTTCTCATCACCGTACATTCTACTAAGGCAATCAGCAATGACATTGTCCGTGCCCTTAATATGACGAACGCTGAATTGAAAGGCTAAAATACGGGTGGCCCAACGAGCTATTCTTCCAGTTTTCCTGGGTTTTCCCAATACCCAACTCGATGCCTGGTTATCGGTCTCGAGATCAAAGGAAACGTGCTCGATATATATTTTAAATTTTTCAAGAGCAAACATAACTGCTAGCGCTTCTAATTCATACACAGAATACTTTATCTCAGCATCGTTTAATGTTCTCGAAGCATAAGCCACAGGTAACCTTCCTTCATCGTACTCTTGTAACAATACCGCACCAACAGCCTTGTTAGAAGCATCGGTTTGGACGATAAACCTTTTGCCAAAATCAGGAATAGCCAAAATCGGTGGATTGGTTAATGCCAACTTAAGGTCAAGAAAAGCTGATTCTTGCGACGGACCCCACGAAAATACAGTACCTTTCTTACGAAGCATGTTAAGAGGAGCTGCACGGTGAGCAAAATTAGGAATAAATCTACGAAAGTAGTTAATCATCCCAATAAAACGTGCTATTTCTTTAGGCGTTATAGGTTGTTTGAATTCCCTAATAGATTGGGTTCTGCTTTGGTCTACCGAGACACCGGATGACGATATCACATGTCCCAAGAATGATATTTGGGGTTTAGCAAAAGTGACCTTAGATAACTTGACCGTAAGACCACTATTCTTTAATCGAGACAACACCTCGCGAACATGTTGGACATGATCCTCAAAGTTTTTACTAAAGATGACTACGTCATCTAAATAATGGTAAACGAATTTAAACTTAATTCCGTCAAATACGTTATCTAGCAATCTGCTCAAGACAGCAGCACCGGTCGACAACCCAAAAGGTAAACGTTCGAATTCAAATAAATTCCAATCCGTGGCAAAAGCCGTCACACTCTTGGACTTCTCCGCCAGGGGAATTTGGAAATAAGCAGAATTTAAATCTAATATCGTAAAATAGGACGCTCCTTTGAACCACGAAAAGCAGGACTGAAGGTCCGGAAGAGGAATCGATTGTAAGATGACTTTCTTATTTAATGCTCTGTAATCGATCACGGGTCTGAATTGACCATTGGGTTTAGGAACTAGAAATATAGGCGAAGAATATGCTGAAGTAGATTTACGAATAATCCCCTCCTCAAGCATCTCGTCCACAATACCTTTTAAAATTTTCATCTTAGGAGGAGCCAATCTATAAGGAGACGCACGAACAGGAATGTCGTCGGAAAGCTCAATTTCATATTCTATTAAATTAGTAACACCTAATTTGTCAGTTAGAACCTCAGGAAATTCATAACACAGGTCTTTAATCTGTTTAGCTTGATCTTCGCTTAAGTTATCGAACTCGAAATCTTCAATGGTTATAACCCTTTTTTCTTCCTGAGTTGAGTTGACTCCACTAATACACTCCGAATGATTGAATTTCCATCTGAGATTGGGTTTGAAATGAAACCAAAAGGATTTAGAATTTAAATCTAACAATAACCCAACATGAGTTATGAAATCAGACCCGATAATCACTTGATACGACCAATTGTCAACCACCCAGTATCTAAACATCCAAGAAAAGTTAAATATGCTGACCTTTACCTTTACATATCCTAAAATACTGAGTGAAGAAGAATTGGCTGCTATAAAGTTATGTGGTTCCTTTACCAAATTGCCAAATTTACAAACAGAAGACATCGTCCTGAACCATTTACTGTCAAGAAATGAATTAACACTGCCCGAATCAATAAGAGCGGAGACAGGTTCATTATTTATACAAACATCAATGTATGGGCAATTATTTTTTGTCGCATCAGAGATACGGTTACACGTTTCATAATTAGCTTTACCAATACTAGAAAATTTGTCATATATCTCACGATTTGTCTTAAGATCCTTATCAAAATCTGTTTTACGGTTACCTGCAATACCATCAGATTTTTGATAATCCGACAAGATCTTCCTATCATCTAGTCATTGCCTACGATTAAATCTTCTATCACACCACTTGGCTATGTGATCATAAGACCCGCACCTATCACAACGTTTACCAGTTCGAGTATTTTCAGTGTAATTGAATCTCCTTCTTTGGAAAGAAGTCTGTTGTAAATGATTATTAGGATTAACAGGGATATTAACCAAGGGAGGCGGAGAGTTAATCACTCTTACAGCGTTAATGCTTTTGACATTTTCTGCAGATTTAATTATATCATATAATTCAAGAAAACTCTTAGGTTTACCTTCCATAGCCATACATAACCTATATTCAGGATTAATACCCTCTACTATAGTAGTAACAATTGCAGATTCACTCAAATTTAAATTCAAAACCCTAGCGTAGCACCTAATTTCTTTAATATAATCATTCAAAGATTCATCTACCCTCTGACCACGATAGTAACAATTATGTTTCAGTAAACTCATTGCACGTTCAGGAATAAAATAATCAATTACTTCGACATGAAACTCAGATAACGAAGAGTGAGATGACATAGCGCTGATCAACTTATCACGCAACAGGCCACAGGTGAAAGGAAAAATTAATTTGAAAATCATAGTATCTGATAAACCAAAAACAATGGAATTGTCCATTAATTCAACTAGTTGTTTCAAAAATTTTATCAACTCCATAGTGTCATTACCCGAACACATCTGTAAATTCTGAACACAAGAGGTTACTGGATGAGGAATACCGTTAAATCTTAAACTGTTTTCACAGTTAGGCATCGGTGACATATTTCCCCCAATATTAGCGTTATTCAACAAACATGATGGAAAATCGGTGACAACATTAGTACAGGGTAACCCAAATTGGCTTTCATTTCTAGGTAATAACCTAGAATTTGCAGAGTTATCATTAGGAAAATCATTTGAAGGGCCAGACGAAGAAATATTTGGCAAGGGACGAGGTATGGTATTATCAATTTCCCCATGCTCATTAACACTTCTATTATTAGAGTTTAATAAGGTCGGTTGGGAAATCCTTGATGAACACTCTTGTAAGCTCTTATTCAAAGTAATTCTGCTCTCCATGCTTGCATTATGATCAGTTAAGGATAAACTTTCAAGATTATTAGGTAAATTGTCAGTGGCACCTTCAGATTCTATAATCACACGTGAGTTACTCGCATTTTGCACCATAATTTCACACGGATTATCATTAATACCATTGACGCAACCCTGAATATCACCACACTCAGAAGGAAATAATTTTAAAAAAGCATCAAGAAGCTTACTTTGAAATGACATTAATTCCGAACCGAACTTAGAATCCTCGAGTTCCCAAATATAAATGAGATCACCAAGTCTATAAAACCAATGGCATGCTTGAGTTTTAAATCTCCCTAATTGAGATGTAGAAGGGTTACTAGCACCTATCAAATAAATAGATAAATTAATTAAATTTGTTACAGCAGGTACAATGTTATTAGACTCACCAAACGTTTGATGGTAACCTTCCAAGTCAGGAATTATAATAGGCACATCTTTCGCATCCTTCAGAAGTAATAAATCCTTTTCACGATTGTTGTTAGAAGGAATTTTTCTAATGAACAATTCATATTCAATTTCCTCTTTCCTTAGGTTGTAGAAGGCTGATAATGTATTCCTCGGTTCCATTTTGTGTATGCAATGGGACATGAAACAGAAATTTCCACAAGGATTAGATTAATAATACCCAAGCTTTAAGCGACCTTTGTGTTCAAGAATTTAATTGTTTTTTTTTTTTTTTTAATTTATTATAATGTCCGTGAAAACAATAACATACGATCTGCTACCAATTGCGACAACTGGTAGGACTGAGAGTTAACTATTTTACCTAAAATAAAAAGAAAACCCCCAAAAATACCAGAGACGAAAGTAGAAGGTGTTGAACAAAACCATTAACCCAGGCAGTTAAATAGTATGAACATAAGAGAATAACTAACTATGATACAAGAACACAGAGGTCACCTTTGATATATATATATAATTGACAATTAATAATATTACATGCATTTACAAGACAGGAATAAAATTTAAAAGAAATTAGTTCTTGGCATAAACAGCTAATTGAATATAAGCAAGGAATCCCATCGATTGAGGAGGAAAAGGGTTGAATTAATCATATTAAATGAGCAAATGAAAGTCAAAGACCAAGGGAAAAATATCCAACGATAAAATAAAAACAGATAAATTACCTTTAAACGATACTCAAGGTATGAACCGAAATAGTTTAAGTTCAAATACGGTCTCAACTTAAAGCAATCAATTAAGTTAGTTTGTTAACAGGAGCAATTCAAGGTACGTCTGATCGCAATCAAATCCTCAAAACATCTCTTCTATTATCGACACGAAACAAAAACTATTGTGTTTTTTTTACTGCAAGGAAGAAACGATAACAATCGCTTCGGTTGTCACCAGGCAACCCATTACACAGAATAAAATAAGTGCCATAAACTTCGACACAAGTTACAGTGCCTATATGAGGCATTCTAAGAAGATGCAAGGATAAAAATAAAATTTACATAAGATAATTAGGTTAAGAAAGTCCTTGCACTTGACCAAAATGAAGACTGAATTCTACATGGTTTGTAGCTCAGAAATAAATTAAATAACCACATTCCCCCAAAAGATACATAGAATATATTAGATAATTGGAAACTATTTTAAATATATCGACAGATACTTTACCGTAACTCCGAGCACGAGGCTAGGCCAAAACACGAGTGAACAACAAACAGTCCGCCAACATAAAATAACACAAGATAAGAATTTACAATACGTCCAAGATAAAAAACATATCGATAGAAATAAAACAGCTTCCAAAATATCTCACAATATTTACAAACCTTTTCTAAAACATACATGTTGAGAAGTCCAAAATATTATTCCACCAAGTCAAAATATCTTCAGGGAAATGTCGGAAGTACTTCCTAGTCAAGTGGAATAATGAACATATTCCAGAATAGAGGCTATTGTTAGCCTTCAGGGCTAACCAGCCCGGTTTAATATCGGAGTTATAAATTTTACATCTTGCTTGTAAGGATTACAATAGAGAATAAATTTTCTTATTATTGCTGTATCCAAGGTAATAGCCTTTTGTTGACTTCGGCAGCCATCGTAGGAAATCGTAGATAGCGAGTACAGCGCTCCAAGTGGCAAATCCAATAGGAGTAGTACTAATATTCTCCGTCAGATGACAGCATCCCGCGGCGACAAACGAGTATCTAGTCGTGCTCAACAGGTAGCGTGGCAAGACTGTTTATCTCAAGCACAAGCACAACAGCCAGACCAACTTGGTTACATATTAGCAAGGATAAGGTTCACGTCAGGGAAATTAAAACTCGTCAGGTAACATCCAGGAGTGAAATCCCTCGGTAATTGTTAGAGTCTGTCTTATCTCCTTTTTTATGTAGTGGATGGATGATAGCTGATCTCCAATGTTCAGGGAATTTTCCTGTAATCCAGATGTTGACTAGTTGTTGGTGAAGAGAGATTTTTGCCGAATTTCCAGCATACTTCCAAATCTCTGCAAAAGTCTGGTCTTCTCCAGGGGCTTTGAAATTCTTCATCTCATTCAGTGCTATGTAAACGTCTTCTAATGTGGGCGGGTTAATGTTCTCCGGTGGTGTTGTTATTGGAGTGTCAACATCCAATTGGAGAAATTCTATGGGTTCTTCACAGTTTAGGAGTGTCTTAAAATATTTAGCCATAATTTGTGCATTATCCTGGTTGTTGTGGGCCAATTTACCATTTTCATCTTTTAACAATAAGGTAGGTGCTTCATATTTTTTCAGATGTTGTTTAAAGATTTTGTAATAATTCCGCGATTGTGAAATTTTGAATTCCTCTTCAATTGTTTGTAGGGTGTTCATCAGTTTATCAGAGCGAAGATAGTTTTCTGCGAATATCTTTGAAACTGTTGGTTTTAGGGCCTTAAAATTTGGTTTTTGGTGTCCCGTAGGGACGAACCGAGTATTGTTTCTTGTATCGAGGGGCGTAAAATGAGCTTTGTCCGGTCCTTATGCGACATCTTCGATATTTTGTCCCGGTTGAGTATTTTTGGTGACTTTTCAGTTATGTTGCCCGTTCCACGGGAACAATGATTTATTTCCCGATGAAAGGCAACCTATATGTTATCTCAGGATATAAGCTGTCTCCATTTCAAATTTCATCCAAATCCGTCCAGCTGTTTTAGTGTCAAGAGGTAACAAACTAACACACACACACACAGAGACTTCCACAATTATAATATACTAGCAGGTACCCGCGGCTTCGCTCGCGATCAAGACAATGGGTACGATGCATTATTGCTTATAATGGGTCTATTCTATTACAGCAATCGCGGCTACAGGTGGCTTCATTCTAATTCTGAAAATTCTGATACATACAGTATACAGTATTGATATGAGCACCTAAGTGGGAATTTTTCAGAGTTGTGAAAGTCTGCAAGGTACGATGTTACATTATGTGAACACGTTTGAAAATTACGTTTTTGGTTTTGCCATCTTCTGCTGAGACATAACTATTTTGTTGTCCGGATACTCGCGAGCACGCCACATACAGTTGCCCATGGGAAAAAGTGGTTTGTCTAAATATACACCTGCTGTTAAGTGTGTGTCATTGCGCTTTATTAGAAATTGGGAATATTGTTTGAAGAGGGAACTGCACTCTTGCACACTGGAATGGCAAATCTATCGGAATATGGGGAATTTTAAAAGTACTTTTCCTTAAGCTATTCTGGGAGTAATTTTACCACACTTATTGATGATTTGAACGTCAACATGTCGCTATTAATAGACCTTTAGTAAAATATCTCTCACCTTGGCAGCTGATGTACATTATGCAGTCTCTTCCAGTGTTACATCCCAGGGATTGAAATTCTTCTACAGCCCTTTGGCTCACATGCCTCTCTAAGTAATTAAAATTCCTGATTGTTGTTGTTGTTGTTTGAGTATTCAGTTTTTTGATTGGTTTGATGCAGCGCTCCATGCCTCTCTCTCTTGAGCTAACCGTTTCATGTCTACAAAGCTACCACACCCTACAACCAAGGCAATCTGTTTAACCCTGGTCTACCCCTACAGTTGCTTGTCCTCGACCCTCCCATCCATAACTAAGCTTGCTATTCCTGGGTGTCTTAATATGTGTCGTACCAACCTCTCTTCTCTTCATTAGCAGTCGCCAGAAACATCTCTCCTTTCCCACTCGTCTTAATAGCTTTTCATTTGTTACCCTATCTACCCATCTGATCTTCATCATTCTCCTGTAACACCACATTTCAACCGCTTCAATTCTCCTCTTTTCTGCTGCACCATTAGTCCAAGTTTCACTTCCTTATAGTGTCACGCTCCAGACAAAAGCTTTCAAAAATGACTTCTTAATACCTAAATGTATATTCAATGTCAACAGATTCCTTTTCTGTAGAAATACTGTCCTTGCCTGAGCCAACCTGCCAACCTCTTTGCTTCGTCCATCACTGGATATTTCGCTTTCTAAGTAACAGGAGTCTCCTCCTTCCCGTAGCGTTTCACCTGCCAATTCGATGTCCATAGAGGTTTCTTATTTATTTTGGCTGCATTCCAATCATTCTGTTTTACATTTATTGATTTTCATCATGAATTATTTCCTACAGCCTCCGTGGCTTAGGCGGCAGCACGCCGGCCTCTCACCACTGGGTCCATGGTTCAAATCCCGGTCACTCCATGTGAGATCTGTGCTGGACAAAACGGAGGCAGACAGGTTTTTCTCCGGGTACTCCGGTTTTCCCTGTCAAAATTTCATTCCAGCAACACTCTCCACTATCATTTCATTTCATCTGTCATTCATTTAATCATTGCCCCAGAGGAGTGCGTCAGGCCTCGGCAGCCTGCACAGTTCATATCCTCACCGCTAGATGGGGGGGGGCTTCATTCATTCCATTCCTGACCCGGTCGGAGACTGGAAGCAGGCTGTGGATTTTCATTTCATCATTAATTATTTCCTCAAGACTGAGTCCATACCATTCAAAATCACGTTCAATTCCTATGGCGTATCGGCCAAGATGACGATGTCATCAGCAAATCTCAAAGATGAAATTATTTCTCCATGAATCTTCGCTCCCACTTTAAATTTTTCTCCAATTTCCTGATAATTGTGTTTCTAGAGATCTTTGAAATGCGTTGCCCTCGCATATGGTGTAGATGCATTGTCAAAGGAAAACATTCCATGTTACGAACACTGGCCGCATAACCTGTACCGAAAGCCTATTCTGAACAGCAGTTCCTTGTACTCAGATTTGCCAACATTTTATTGTATCTTTGCATGTGGTATATCTCTGTACCTCAACACACAGAAGTGTGCTTTAAAAATCATGTCTTGTGTAAATTTTGGAAAAGGTAGTGAGTGTGGTTTTTGCTGGAGTGGATACTCGCTCGTAAAAATTCTTTTCAGTAAAATTGACTGGTTCACATTGAGGTATGCGATGGCGGATGCCTTAAGTGTTACGGAAACGGCAATAGCCGCCACAGAGGTTTGTTGCTACTGAAATAACGACCAGACTGATATGTGTACTTAACTATACGGGATTTGTGAGCCCAGAGTTTATGAATTTGAACGTAGCTATATCGCTACCTTTATTTAGTAGCCGCTACTGTAGGGTTTAAAAATTAAACGTGGTATTAGAAGGTGCTTTCCCCAATTTTGTTACCCCTGGCACTACAGACCATGAAAGGCCTAGGCCTATCATGCGACTGCTTCCCAGCCATTTGGCCTGCAGATATTGTAGTGACGCATGGTCAGTCCCCTCGGCCGTTAATCTTGTTCCTCGTGACCAGGGCGCTGCCTGGCTATCAGACAGCTACTCAATTGTCCTCACGAAGCTGAGTTCACTCCGTTGCAGCCCTCACGTCAGTGTCTAAAATCTCTGACGGAGCCGGGAATCGAACCTGGGGCCTCCGGATGAGAGGAGGGCGCGCTACCCTGTTCTTATTGTGTTTATATATATCTTGAAAAAGATAATAAATGGATTGGCATTGCCTCCTACAGGGATATATAGAAAATCGGATGTCATACCGTGAGGTTCAGTTGCCATGGAAACAGACTTGCCATTAGTTTATAAGAGTGAAGATAGTTTTCTGCGAATATCTTCGAAACTGTTGGTTTTAGGGCCTTAAAATGTGGTTTTCGGTGTCTCGTAGGGACATACAGAGTATTTTTCTTGTATCGAGGGGCGTAAAATGAGCTTTGCCCGGTCTTTATGCGACAACTTCGATATTTTGTCCCGGTTGTGTATTTTTGGCGACTCTTCAGTTATGTTCCCCGTTCCACGGGAACAATGATTGATTTCCAGATGAAAGGTAGCCTATATGTTATCTCAGCTGTCTCCATTTCAAATTTCATCCAAACCCGTCCAGCCGTTTTAGTGTCAAGAGGTAACAAACTAACACTCACACGGACAGACTTTCACAATTATATTATATAGGGATATGGGGTTAATTGTACAGAAATAATGTCTGAAGTGTAGGGCTGAGTATTATTCGAATCAGTTGATTTACAACAACGCTAAAACTTGGTACACAGCTAAGCTGTTCCAAGCTCCCGACTTATCCCTCGCGTTCTTTCCTTCTAAATACAGGGTGTAGGTGAGAACCAGGCTCAGAATTCTTGCCATGTGACGGTTAGACGTAGGGCCTTGTTATGTGGCGACCGTGGGTCGTGTAGAGGAAAAGCGGGGCAAGGCTAGTGACAGTAAGGCTGTCAGTACAGAATGCGCGGGGTTAGCAATACTGTATTTGTCCTATGATTTACGCGTGTAATGGCGGACACACCTCCCATTTTACTATAGGCCTACAAGTCGTGATCTAAAAAGGGATAGTTGGTTACATCTATTACTATATGACCCCCAAAAATTATTATTCATTATAGCCTGCCACGGTGTGTGAGTGGTCAAAGTGTCGGTCTATTAACCCCAAGATTGCAGGTTCGCTCCTGGCCATGGTAATTGATTTTTTGAGAGGCGGCAAAAATACGATGTTGGCATGTTAAATAACCCATTTTAATTCAGTAGGCCGTGTTCATAATGGCAAAATTGATATCGGGAGTTTCCGCCAACACAAAGTTCCTCATTTCTCTACTAGAAAGCGCTATAGTGTTCAAGGAGCTCAGGTATCTAACCTCCTTGACGTTCATAGTGATTCAAGGAACAACGAAATTCGGCATGCAAGCTACCCTCTGGGTGCAAATTACAAAGCTTGCACCAAGCACCCGAGGCTATACGATAAAAAGAACAGTTATTCTTTATTACAAAGGGTATTTTGACTGTCAGTAGTGTAGAAAATTGTATCTCCTTGTTCCGGGCTTCTATACTGTTGCGGTCCCATACAATTCAGTCACTTCCCTTAGACATTTATTATGTGACACTCCTATTCTCTACTCTCTCGAGCCTGCTCAGTAAAACAGTCATTTATGTCAGCTCTCCTCAGGTGAACGGTATTTTGTGTTCGTAGCATCTCATCCCATTTGCGAGAGAGTTCACTCGCGCGCACACGCGTTGCTCACGCTGCGGAAGTATCTTATAAAATCCAGTTACTCTTACGCTAGAAAATATTGATTCGCGCTTTAAGATTCATTTTTCAGTCATTCGAATGCAAACTCTAATCTTAGGAAGTTCTTAAATATACGAGAATTTGGTGGATTTTCGTATGGGAATTTAAAAACAGGTCATCGCTCGACACCCAGGTAGTTCCCCTCCCCAGTACATGTTGCCTAAGCCAGCTTCTTTTAGCATAGCCCTTACCTTTTCTTGTAAAGTTCTGTTAACCTTTTCTGACACTCCCTTCTGTTAAGGTGTATAAGTAGGGGCCGTATTTTTTGGCAATAGCGCTACGCGCAATTTTTTTTTCATATCTCCTTTCTTGCCTATATATGACCTTGTAGGTACTTAAAGTAGCTTATTTTAGCAAAATGAACTCTCGAAATATCACGGAATCTGATTTATTGCACGAATTGCACAAATAATCACGAAATATACTCCACTTGGTATGAAAATGCTAAATATTATCGAAAATGCTCTCGAATACACGTTTAAATGCTTCTGAAGAATTGCCCATCGTGGTTTCCTTCTCGTTTGATTGATAGTGCCTCTACGCAACTGCCTACAAAGCCGGAAGTATTGAGTATTCAGTTCCGCGATCTCTAAGGCTATCGATGAAAATCGACATCTGCTATCAATTACATCAAATCCCGTTGTAGTCGTAGATACAGCAGGACGAGTTTGCGACTGATAAAACTGTCGGCAAACATCCAGCTAAGTATAAAAATGCCAAAAACTAAAGTCACAACAGTTTTCTCGAGGGCCGAGGAATACAACAGTGAGGGGTTCTATGTATTTGACGCTGCAAAAAAAATCTAATGTTTAAATACTGGAATGTTTGTATTCAGTGGGAGAGGAAAGACACATGCGATAAACACTGCAGGGATTCAGCAACGCATAAAAAGAGGAAGAAAGAAGGAAATGAACATAATTCTAAGCGGTAAATAACATTCTGCGATACTCTACACATCGCAAAGAAGTTGAAAAACCCCGTTATCACATAATCTGTTAGATTTATCCCAGACTAGAATGAAGATTTCAGAAGAAACATCGATCATTATGACAATTTATTTCGCGAAATGCCCACCGAAATAGCATCAGTTTTAACACCGAAATCAACGGTTTTATTTCACCAAAAAATAAGGCCCTTATGATGTACTATTCCTCCTGACTTGAGATACTGTTTGAAGATGTCCAAACAATACTCCCCACCATCATCAGTTTTTTTTTTTACTCTGAATTACGAAAGGTGAACGGTGTCGGCTGTCATCTGCTTGAAAGGTGAGGTATGTAGAGTAGATGTTAGGGGTAACAGTCTCCATGGCCAGCGGTGTTGCAATGTATGCAGATACATCAGTGAGCACATGGCTTGAGGCAGTGTTCTACTGTGCCTTGACTCATCACTGTCGTCCAGTGTACGGCTGACACACCACAGACTGCCAGGCAGGGGGGCTAACTTCCCCAGTATTTGTGTCTTCCTGCAAGCCTCTTGGTATGTTATGAGTCCATGACCTGTCCCAGTGGCAACGCAGTATTTCCCCACGTGCTAGCTTTGACCGACATCAGCGTTCATTATTCGTAGTACTGAGTATAGTACCTTAATTTCCTGTCTTGTTTGTTTTTCTGTCAAGGTTTCATATTCTTTGAACTGCTGCAGAACCTCACCCGACTGTTTAGTTTTGAGAAGTCCCACATAAGTGTAGCGTGTCTAGTCATCTGTGAATGTGACGAAGTGTAAATTTCCTCTTAGGCTAGTCCTGTCCATTGATCAGAGTTCTGAGTGTCATCTGCCTAGTGTGCCTTACTGATAGGGAAAGATGTCCTTGTTTGGTTTGCTTGAGCACAAGTGTTGCATACAGTGTTTGTGGCTCTTGACATGTTCGTGCCATTAACTAGCCCTTCTGACAACAATTTGATGTTTTGTTTCCCTTGGTGAGCCAATGTTTTGTGCCACAAAATTTAATCACATAGTGAATTGCTTTGAGTGCGTTGAGTTCCTTAGTTTCTAAGGTAACTTTATTTGTACCAACTTTCTCTTGAGCCACTAGCAAGGGTTTTTGTGCGATTTGTATGCCCTCTCTCCTAACAATTCAACAACCTTTCGTCATCAAAAAGAGCCACAAAGCCAGATTTGTATATGTTACTCAAGGACAGTAAATTTGCTGACAAGTTTGGAACATAGGTAAAATCATTAATTTTTGTAAGTCCATTTTGTCCATTAACACAAAGATCTCCCTTACCTTCAGTGAAAAGGTTTTGCTCACTGGCACATTCTACTGCCAGTTTATATTCTGAAAATTTTTAGAATACCTCTTTGATTGACCATGGTTGTGAAAGTTCGAGAATCTATATAGAATTCAACATTTTTGCTTTCATTTGAAACGGTTTGTTTGCTATCGCTGCTGGACACATGCTGCTCCTATAGACCAAGTTCTTGGTCCTGAGTTTTCACCAGGGTAGTTCCTTTTTCCTGGGTTGTCCTTAAACCGGCATCCGTCTTCTGCTGTGTATAGTTTGTTTTGGCCACTGCCCCGCCTTGCCAATCACCGCCCGACCCTTGGAGTTCGTGACGGTGATGCTGCGGGTGGCTGTCTTGGGAAGTAGCACCGTGGTGTTGTTTCTTCTGTTTCCCGCTGACTACATAGAGCACCGATGCTGTTTGGCCACTATTGGACTGCTCCTTCATGCCTTCTCGCATGAGCTCAGAGGTGACCATCTCGAACGTAAGGTCTTATCCGTCTTGACGCTGCGCTCGATGAGTTGTCTTGCTTGAGATTGCATAGAGTTAGAAAGGCAGCAAATTTGTCCTTTACTGTTTGACGATTGTTCTTATTTTGATAACGTAGTCTTAGTGGCGACCCCATCTTAATAATAGCCTAAAGAAAGCAAATATGGTTCAGCCTCGGAAAATGCTAGGGCGTCCCCTGCAGGCGACGCGCAGTTCTTCAGATGCTGGGGGAGCTGTGAGAAATGGGCGACCAGCATCACAATATATCCGAATTGGGACAGTCAACATCTTAACCCTGACGGACAAGACTGAGGAGCTAGTGGACTTCTTGATGGAGAAGGATGTAGCCATCCTCGGTCTCAGTGAAACGAAATGGAAAGGAAAAGGGGAAAGAAAACTAAAGGAAGGATGCAGGCTGTTTTACAGTGGAGGACAAGAGGCAAGAAATGGAGTAGGGATGATTATAAGAAAGGATGTCCTAGAGTATGTGGAAGAGGTGAAGAAGATAAGTGACAGGATAATCATAGGAAGGATACAGTTCCAGGCAGGGACAAAAGATCTGTTTTAAGTATCTACTCCACTAACGGGGAATAAAGAAGAGAACTTAGAAGAATTCCTAGAAGATGTGGAAAAATATATATAGGATAAGGAAATAATAGTAATGGGAGATTTGAATGCACGGGTGGGAAGAGACAGACAAGGAAGAGAGGAGATTTTGGGACCATATGGTTATGGCAGTAAAAATCCAGAAGGGGATTTCTTAATGGACTTCTGTCAGCGGAACCAATTAATTATAGGTAATACGTGGTTCAGAAAGAAAAATAGTCTGAAGATAACGAGGTATGAATGAGGAGATAGAACGAAAACTCTGATAGACTATGTATTAGTCGAAAAAGGACATGTGAAAGAGCAAATGGATGTCACAGCCATGCCAGAGGAAGCCTTTGGAGGAGACCATAGGGCAGTGGTAGCAAAATTAAAAGTAGGAAAGGTCATGAGATTACCAGAAAAAAGGGAAAGAAAGATTAAGGTCTGGAGACTAAAGGAAAAGGAGGTTGCAGAAGAGTTTAAGAAAGACTTGCAAGAACAGACACCAAGGATGGATATGTGGAACAAGAATGGGAAAAGTTTAAGATTGCATTTGTAAACAGTGCAGAGAAAACATGTGGTAGAACATCAGGAAAGGTACGTGAAAAGGCGATAAAATGGTGGAATGATAGAGTGAAAGAAAAGGTAAGGGAGAAGAAGAAAGCTTGGAAGGAATGGAAAACAAAAGACTGAAAAAAGTAGAGCAAAATATATAGAAGCAAACAGAGATTGCAAGAAAGTAATTGCAGAGGAAATGAAGAAAAGCTGGGAAGAATTCACTCAGGAAATAAGGGAGGATTTACGTTGTGGAAAGAAATTGCTGTTTGGAATTATAAAAAGCAGAAGGAATGAAAAGGTGAACGCTGGGTTCGTGAAAAAGGAAAAACAAAGGAGAAATATTGACAAAACCAGATGAGATAACGGACAGATGGAAAGAATATTTCAGCGAGCTGTTGAAGGTGAGACGCCAGGCATGCGGAGAAGTTACGCAAAGAGACAAAACCGTGGAGGAAGAAATAGAAGAAGAACCAGACATTAGTATTGCAGAAGTGGAATGGACAGTTAGGAAGATGAAAATGGGGAAAGCTGTGGGAATCGACGAAGTGGCAATAGAAATGATCAAGGCGGCAGGACCAGTGGGACTGCAGTGGACATACAGACTTCTCAGGAGTGTGTGGAGAGAGAAGAAAGTACCTGAAGCCTGGAAAAAGGGAATAATATTGCCAATATTCAAGAAAGGAGACAGGAAGGTGTGTGGTAACTACCGAGGAATCACCATCATCTCGTATGTTGCCAAAGTAATGGAAAGAATCCTAGAAAAAAGAATTGAGTAAAGGTAGAAAGCCAAATAGAGGAGGAGCAGTTGGGATTTAGAGGGGGCAGGTCAACAGGAAACCCATTCTCATTCTGAGACAGAACATTGAAAAGAGTTGGGAATATAGGAAGGATATGGTAATGACTTTTATTGATCTAGAAAAGGCCTATGATAGCATCCCTAAAACAAAAGTTTGGGAAAGCTTAACAAATAGGGGGATAGGTAAGGAACTGAGAGACATGATAAAAGGAATGTGCATAGAGTGCTACAGTAGTGTGAAGACTAGAGCCGGGACATCGGAATGGTTGAAAATTCACACTGGACTAAAGCAAGGAAGTGTGTTGTTACCATTATTGTTCGTAATGGTGATGGATGTCATCATGAAGGCAGCAATGAAAGAATATAGTAGGGCAGAGATGAAGGTAATGTTGTTTGCAGACGACGTGATGTGGGGCGAGGATGAAATGGAGGTACAAGAACAGTTCGACGTAATAAATGAAAAGATTGAGCAATGGGGATTGAAGATAAATGTGGAGAAGAGTAAAACAGTGGTGATGAGTAGAGATAAGAAAGATGATGATGATGATAATAATTGTTGTTTTAAGGGGCCTAACATCGAGGTTATCGGCCCCTGAAGATAAGAAAGAAGGAAAAGGAGTAATCAAAGTAGGAGATAAGGAATTGGAAGTAGTGAAACACTTCAAATACTTGGGAAGTGAACTGACTGAAGATGGAAGACTAGATTTGGAAATTAGCAGAAGAATACAACTCGGGAGTGCTTTCAACCAACAGGTACGGGGACTAGTATGGAACAAGGATATACCAATTAAGGCTAAAGAAGTTATGTACAAAGCATATTATGTTCCTATAATGACATATGCAGCAGAAACTTGGACAATGACTAAGAGGGATGAGAGCAGAGTACAAGCCACTGAGATGAGATTCCTGAGAAGTATCGTCCAGGAAACAAGGAGGGACAGAGTGAGAAATGAAGATATAGGAAAAGAAACTGGGAGTACAGAAACTAAATGACAAACTGGAGCAAAACAGATTGAGATGGTTTGGACATGTCAAACGGATGAATGAAGTAAGGCTACCAAGACGAGCACTGGAACGACGGATGACAGGGAAGAGAGGACGAGGAAGACCAAGAATGCGTTGGATGGAATAGTATTAGAAAACGGAACCTGGATTGGAACACTGTGTCGGAAGAGGAATTGTGGAACGAGAGAACAAAGTGGAGAGGAACCATATTTGCCCCCACCCAGTTTCAACTGGGAAAGGGGAAATGATGATGATGATGATGATGATGAGTCTTGAAGTGAGTTATACTGTTGGTGTTTAATGCTTGCCAATTCTTCCATCAGAGCAATTCTTCTTGTGACCCCAGAATCTTCAAAAATCCCATGCAGATTTGACCAGGCTTCATAGGCTGTTATTGCCGACCTTACGTTTATCAATAAATTTGACTGAATGTTCATTGATATCCTCATGCGGGCTCGAAAATCTCACTACCACTCTCGAGTATCTGGTTTATCATGAACTTGCTCCCTTAAAGGGTTGAGGATATACTCCCACAGGTTTTCACTTCTCAGTTTGCTATTCCTGGGTGTCTTAGCATGTGTCCTACCAACCTCTCTTTTCTCTTCATTAGCAGTTGCCACAAACATCTCTTCTCTCCCACTCGTCTTAATACCTCTTCATTTGTAACCCTATCTACCCACTTGATCTTCTTCATGCTTGCCACGGTGGGTGAGTGGTTATAGTGTCGGACTACCAACCCCAAGATTGCAGGTTCGCCCCTGACCGTGGTAAGTGATTTTTGAAAGGCGACAAAACTCACGACACTCATGTCATATGTTGTTGGCATGTTAAAGAACCCATTTGAATTCAGTAGGCCGTGTTCAATGGCAAAATCAATCTCGGGATTTCCCGCCAACACAAAGTTCCTCCATTCTCTACTTGACAGCGCTGTAGTGTCAAGGAGTTTAGATATCTAACCTCCTTGACTTTCATAGCGTTCAAAGGAACGACGAAATTCGACATGCAAGCTACCCTCTGGGTGTCAATTAACAAAGCTTGCACCAGGCACCCGAGGCCATACGATATTATTATTATTATCTTCTTCATTCTCCTGTAACGCCACATTTCAAACTCTTCAATTCTCCTCTTTTCTGCTGCACCAACAGTCCAAGTTTCACTTCCATAGAGTGCCAAGCAGCAGAAAAAGTCTTTCAAAAATGAATTACTAATACGTAAATCTATATTCTATGTCAACAGATTCCTTTTCTGTAGAAATTATTTCCTTGCTTAAGGCAACATACTTTTTATATCCTCTGCTTCGTCCATCACCGGTTATGTTGCTTCCTCAGTAACAGAAGTCTTCTACTTCCTTTAGCCTTTCATCTGCCAATTTGACGTCCATAGGGGTTTCTGATTTCTTTCGGCTGCATTCCAATATTCTTGTTTTAAATAATTTTCATCATGAATTCTTTCCTTAATACGGGGTCCATTCATTCATGTTCTCAATCCGTAAATTGGTCGGCAGCAATCCTACTCTTCCATTCTTCCCTGTCGCCAGTCAGTCTCTTCATGTCTCTGTATGAATGGACATTAACATCCGTTATGATCTGTTTGATGTATTGCAGTCTCGGTCGCCCTCGTCCTCTCTTGCCCCGAATTATGCCATCTAACACAGTTACGATAAAGTTATTGTGGCGATAGACATGTCCTTACTGTTGGTCTCGCCGTTTCCGTATTATTTTGAGAAATGCTCTCTTTTTCATTAATGGTTTTGTGCACTTCGTCATTCGTCATTCCTGCGGTCCATGAAATTTTTCCCAACTGCCGCTAACACCACATTTCAAAAGCTGCAAGTCTTCTTTCATCAGCACATCCCATTGTCCATACCATTTGAAAACTCATTCAAATACTCGGGTGTGTCGGCTAAGATGACGATGTCATCAGCAAATCTCAGAGTTGAAATTATTTCTCCTTGAATCTTGACTCCTACTTTGAATTTTTCTCCAATTTCCTTTACTTCTTGTTCAATGTATAGATTGAAAAGTATGGGTGATAAGTTGCAGTCTTGCCTTACACCTTTCTGAATTCCTGCTGCTCTCCCATGTCCTTTGGCTCGAATAACTGTTGTTTGGTTTCTGTGTAGGTTGTAGATCACCCTCCAATCTTATCTGATCGTTAATGCACCCCCCCCTGCGCCACTACAACTACTACACGGGGCCTTATTTGAGACAAGCTCGGGGATGGATGGGGACCTCGTACGCAGAGGCCGCAATTAGGAATAGGTTACCTAAGGTTTCGTATGCTAAGAGAAAGAAGTTGCATTTAAGGGAATAACTATATAATTTCAAGCAATACAGACAAGGTAAATCAAAAGCAATCACGCCTCATTACATAGATTAAGCAAGAGCCAAGCAATAAAATAGACACTAAATCACTATGGTACATAAGCACAAACTTGTAGGCTATACACAATGGTTACCCATTCACCTCGGGTGAAATGGTCACAGGATAAAATACAGAATTACATGAATAATTAAAAATCCAAGTAGGGACGGCCCCTTTAATAGAACGCCGCGTAAAACAAATATTCAACCGAATGAGGTTAGGTGACCTCCCAAACTAATACAGAACTAGGCCTGCAAACAGTATAATCAGAAGTGGATGAATCCTTTAATGGAAATTCATATTAACGCTCCCTTCCGAACAAAGAGGTGACATAGCCAAACGAGGGTAAAATAATGGCAACACGAAAATGAAGGGTAAAAACCAAGAAGCGGAATATCACTAAGTCTGGAACATAACCCCACAATGATACAAAATAATTAAATGAACAAACTAAAGAGAAAACCGCTAGGCCTAAGCATCGAACCGGACGAATGACAAATTACGTCTTAATACGGCAGAGCCCAAGTACTGACTGCAAGGAATACTGATTACTCCGGGGCAGTAAGGCCCCGCGAGGCAATAACCCCCACTCCAATTACTTAACGTGAAAGAACCATTTGAAATTTTGATGGGAGGAGAGCTTGAGTATGAAACAGCAATAATAATAAACATAAATAAACATAACATTACACAACTAAGCTGACTTCCACGGCCGCGCACGTGATACCATCTTAAGTGTAAACACAAGGACGCCATGTTGTCATAAAACAAAAGACACTTGGTCCATAGACAAATGAGTTACCACAAACAAAAGAATAACGCAAAGCAAAAAATCGAACTAGGCCATGCTGCCCTTAAAAATACACTACATTAAAAACAGTTAAACTGTCCGGATTAGACACAAATAAAAGCCAAAAATGCTTCCCTAATCCCCCACACAGTGCTTTGCTTAAACACAAATCTTACAAGACTGGTCCCCCGGATAATTACACGAATTAATCGACACTGGATTCACACGGAGTGACAGAACCATATTACTTGCGTGTTCGTACACGCCATGAAACAGAAACATGAACAAAACTGGAATAGAAGCCCTTGTGCGGAAAAGGATATCACGCGTGCAGCCAACAGATGTATTCCCTAACCACCCAAAATAATAATGTTAAATGTTACTTCTCAGTACGGTAGTTCTTATTATCGCACACGGTTACTTCAAACATTTGTAGGTTGGTTGGTTAACTGGCCGGGTGGAAGAGGTGACATCTTCGCACCCGGCCGCTGACGCACACGTTACACACGTCTGCAAGCTTCGAAGTCGGTATTCAGAAATATAAGCTTCAGCCTGCCAAGACACTCGCACACTTCACACTTGCTGGAAAATCATCCAGGCTCGCCACACGAAACACTGCCGAGAATCTTAAATTTGTGTGTCTTTTTAGTTACTCTTCTTGCCACTATGTTGGTACCTCCGAGCCCGCAGTTGCTACGCAGAGTTCAAACTAAACGCGAAAGATTCCCGCGATGTTAGAACAAGGATAGTCTTTGTTGAAAATGACGCCAAACACCGATATGCACGCCGATTGGCTTATTTCGGAAAAGGCGAAATGTCAGTGCATGGAAATGGGCGGTAACCCAAGCGAGACGCTTTGAGTCA
Source organism: Meconema thalassinum (assembly GCA_946902985.2). Classification (NCBI taxonomy): domain Eukaryota; kingdom Metazoa; phylum Arthropoda; class Insecta; order Orthoptera; family Tettigoniidae; genus Meconema; species Meconema thalassinum. Next base: position 2,126,126,938 of record OX336388.2, read on the forward strand.
CATCTGGGAACACTCCAGTTCTGGCCACCCGCCGATTGGAATTTTAATTGGATACTGGGTGGGCATTGGGTAAATATCCACAGAGGCAAACATCTTCAAAGGTCAACATCTTCAAGGGGGCCGGCTTGACTGGACGTGGGAGTGGAAACTGATAGGGTGGGCTCGAATTTAGCAAGCTTGAATTAGTTAGAGAATTGCATAGTTCACTCGCTGACCCAAATGATTATTTCCCAGAGTCTTTAAGTTCAGGGACCAAGGTTCGATGCCAAGGTAGGCTCACATCTCTCTCACAGGCTAGGGATCGATGCCAGACTAGGGGATTTAGGCGTGGAGATATGTGCCGATTGGCACAACGATTACCCTCCAATCTTATCTGATCGTTAAGATCGAGGACTTGCTTTGTTTAGCAGTGTGATTGATGACGATGATGATAATTGCTGTTTTAAGGGGCCTAACATCGAGGTTATCGGCCCCAAATGAAATGGCGTGAAATGAAAGGATGTAGATAAAAACAACTCACTGCCATGGATGAAACGAAAATGATGTTTATAAAACAGACAGTGAGCCCCAAAAATTATGCCTTATTTGAATAAAAAGGATAAAACAAATATGGCATAGTGAACAATAAAATAGATGAAGACAATAAAAAACATAAAACAGATTTAAACTGAATTATAAGTCGTAACTACACATTAAAACTTAAAAAAGTAACCACTCTCCCTCATGAACCGGATGACGAGGTCAGCTGACGGCCCGTCATCACGGAGAATAAGGGAGAGGGTATTAGGCAGTTTAAGAGTCCTGCGCAGATCGGCCAGATCCACACACTCCAAGAGGTGTGCCACGGTTAGGTGGGCGCCGCAAGGACACACAGGGGGATCTTCTCTCTTCAGCAAGTGGGAGTGCGTAGCAATCCCATGGCCGATCCGGAGTCGACAGAGTACCACAGCTTCCTTCCGGAGAGATCGGAAGGAAGACTTCCACACCTTCGTTGTCTCCTTGATGCCTCTCAGTTTGTTGGGTGGAGGCGTGGCACGCCATGCTTCCTCCCAATGCGACAGGATCAAATGCCGCAACTGAGAGCGCACATCACTAGCAGGCACCTTATACGGTAGCGAGGGCAGTGCGACTGTCTCTCTCGCCGCCTGATTAGCAAGCTCGTTTCCCGCAATACCCATGTGGCTAGGAAGCCACACAAAGGACACCCCGGCCCCAGCGGTACGCGAACTGACCAGCAGGTCGTGCACACGCTGGACCAACGGGTGCTTCGGGAAACACATCGATCGCTTGCAGCGCACTCAGAGTGTCGGTACACACAAGAAAGTGCTGGTGATCGTCTGATAACGTGTACCGCAGAGCCTCTAAGATGGCATAGAGCTCCGCTGTGTACACACCACAGGCATCGGGAAGTGAAAAGAGAAACCGACGATCCTCAACCACAAATGCACTGCCTACTTTCTCGTTTACCCTCGAACCGTCCATGAATAGAAGCCCGGATACCGACTCACCACGGACTGGAACAGCCTCCGATGGACGGAGGAGTCAGTGTCCGACTTGGGGCCGGTGTGCAGATCCAGGATGATATCAGGGTGAGAGACCATCCACGGAGGGGCCTTGCTAGGTACTTGGGTGATACAGGAGACGGAAGGAAATCGGAACTGACGGTATAAGTCATCCAAGCGAATCCCCGCCGGCCGAGGGGCTCGGGCGAGCGCATCATACAGCCGGCGATTCGGATTGGAAAACAAACATGGATAGCTTGGATGAAGGGGCATCTGTCGAATAGTTGCAGCATAGGTCAGTAGTACTTGTTGGCGCCGCAGGTGTAAAGGAGGTACGCTAGCCTCGGCGAGCAAGCTGACGACCGGGCTCGTCCGAAAGGCACCCGTCGCCAGCCTCACACCGCCGTGGTGGTCCAGTTTAACAAGCACTGACTTACGGGCCGAACCATATGCTACACTGCCATAATCTAATCGAGATAAAATCAGAGCCTTATAAAAGCGTAGGAGCACCGCGCGGTCCGCCCCCCATGATGTGCCGCTAAGATACCGCAACATGTTGAGTTTCTTAGCACAGGCAGTTTTCAAACACCGCACGTGTGGCTCCCACGTCAATTTCTGATCGAAAAGGAGCCCAAGGAACCGGTACGCAGCAACAACAGGCAAAGCTACATTGCCCAGATAAAGCTCAGGATCAGGATGGAGAGTGCGCTTTCGGCAGAAATGGACAACCGAGGACTTAGCGGTTGAGAATCGAAAGCCATGCTCTAGTGTCCAGCGTTCCACTCTCCGAATAGCTTGTTGTAGCTGTCGTTCAGCGACTGCCATATTTTGCGCACTATAATGTAGAGCGAAGACGTCTACATATAGCGACGGTACCACTGCTGGACCAGCAGCAGCGACTATACCGTTTATGGCAATCGCAAATAATGTTACGCTAAGCACCGATCTCTGTGGGACTCCGTTTTCTTGTATATGATATTGCGAATATGTCCCCCCTATTCGGACACGGAACAGGCGAAGGGACAGAAATTTCGCAATAAAAACCGGCAAGTTACCTCGGAATTTCCATTGATGCAGGGTAGAGAGGATGCCGTAACGCCAAGTGGTGTCATAGGCCTTCTCGAGGTCAAAGAAAACAGCGACTGGGTGGTGTCTCCGGAGAAAAGCGTCCTGTATGGCGGTCTCCAGGCGTACCAGATGGTCGTTGGTACACCGAGACACCCTTAAACCACACTGGTATTCAGACAGGAGGACCCACACCAGGCGCCGATTGACCATCCTCTCAAAGAGCTTGCACAGACCGTTAGTGAGACAAATAGGTCTGTAACTCCCTGTCAAATTGGGATCCTTATCGGGCTTCAGGATAGGTATAATGATACCTTCCTGCCATTGCGCTGGAAACACACCTTCCAACCAGATTCGGTTAAACACCCTGAGCAAATAACGAATGCTCTCATCGTTAAGGTGCTTAAGCATCTGGTTCTGAATATTATCCGGGCCGGGAGACGTGTCCCTGCAGAGCGCCAGCGCTCCGCGGAGTTCCCACTCCGTAAAGGGCACGTTGTACTCCTCCGAAGCGCGGGAAGCAAAACTAAGCTGGAAACGTTCCGCTTCGCGCTTCAGGGCCACGAAGGCAGGGTCATAGTTATCGGAACAGGATATATCCGCAAAATACGAGGCGAGATGGTTTGCAACGCGATAAGGATATGTAACCAGTTCATTATCAATGGAAATTCCCGGTACAGTAGAAGATGTCTGAATTCCCGAAATGCGTCGTAGTTTAGTCCACACTTGAGAGGAGGGGGTATGTGCCGTGATAGAAGACATATACCGTTCCCAGGATTGTTTCTTACTCTGGCGAATAAGAATCCGTGCCTTGGCACGAAATTTCTTGAACGCCACCAAATTGGCCATGGTTGGATGCCGACGGTAGTGCTTATGAGCTCAACGACGGTCTCTTATTGCCGCTGCAATATCCTCTGTCCACCAAGGGACGAGTTTTGCGACGAAGAGTCCCAGAAAAGGATGGAATGGACTCTTCGGCGGCAGCAAGAAGCACATCGGTGATGTGCTGTACCTCGTCATCGACGCTCCGGCAACCAAGATCAACGAATACAGCTCGTTCTTGAAACGAGGGCCAATTTGCCCGCTTAAGAACCCAACGACTGGGGAACTCCACGGGCGTCTGGTTCAGAAGGGTAAGAACGATCGGGAAATGGTCACTGTCACAGAGGTCGTCGTGTACATACCAACCAAATAGGGGGACCAGCGCACGGCTACACACACTCAAGTCAATGTGTGAGTACGTGCCGTGTGCTAAGCTAAAATGTGTAGCCTCCCCTGTATTGAATAGAGATAAATCCAATCCTTGAATTAAGCCCTCCTCGTCCCTTCCTCTGGGGCAGGAAGATGGTGATCCCCATTGGGGGTGATGAGAGTTGAAATCACCCACGAGTAGGAAAGGGACTGGAAGTTGATCAACAAGATCAAAGACGTCATTAATATCAAGGGGCTGGTTCGGTGGAAGGTACACGTTACAAACAGTTGTCATAGCAGGCAAGGGCACGCGAACTGCAATAGCTTCCAGAGGAGTGGCTAGTGGAAACACCTCACTATAGCAGTCAGAGCGAACGAAGGTACAAACGCCCCCAGAAGCCCGGGCGGCGTCTTGTCGCTCTTTAGAGTATAGTCGGAAACCTCTCAGAACAGTCTCGTGATCAGGTCTGAGGTTTGTTTCTTGTAGGCAGACTATACTCGCTGCGTATTGGGCAATAAGCTGACGGAGCTCTGTCAAATGCCTGTCATAACTGTTACAATTCCACTGTAACAGTTCTTGTGTGAACTTATAGACTAGGGATTAAGTTGGAGCAGCAAGCTACAACTTAGCCTCTGGAGGATCATCAGCCACTACGTCGACTATAATCTCCATGTCCTCAGGCGAGGTCATGGAGTGAATCGACTCGGTGGAAGATTTCCTAGACGCAGTTCGGCGGCGAGGGGATCTCCGTGGGGAGCGCGCAGATCTGGAGACCGAAACGTCCCCAGGCGCAGAAGCATCCGCAGGTGGTGGGGCGGATGGCTTCCCCTTTTTTGGAGAAAGGGAATGCGTAGTGCGGGGTCCCTTCTTACCCGCCTCTTTAAGATATATAGACGGGTCAGGAGCCGAATTCCTGACCCTGGTCGACGATGCCGCCTCCACCGGCTTCGGCGCGGCTTTCGCCGACCGTTTGGGTGGGGAGGAAGTCGATATGTGGGCGGAGCAGCCTTCGCTCGCACAGCCTTCGTGCTGGCCGAAGGTGGAGTTGAAGTCACCTTCGGGCTTTCCGTTATAATCATTGGTGCAGGTTTCACAGCTGGTACAAAAGATGAGGTAGCCGGGACCAAATTTGGTATTATGGCGCTATAATCAATCGTTGGAGAAGGCGAAATCGTGGTATGGTACTTCTTGCGGGCCTCCTGGTAGGTGAGACCTTCCAGGGTTTTGATCTCCTGGATTTTCTTCTCACTCAGGAAGACAGGGTAGTTCCTGTCCCGAGGAGAATGAAATCCAGGGCAATTAGTGAACTGATAAGGTGTTGTGCACTCTTCCGCTTCGTGTGGTACCCTACCGCATGTTCCGCAGATTTCAGGGCTCGAGCATCGGGATAACATGTGCCCGAACTTCTGGCACTTATAACACCTCATTGGTGGAGGGATATAAGGCCGTACGTCACAACGGTAACTTGTAACCTTGACTTTCTCCGGGAGCACCGAAAGCTCGAAGGAAATAATGAAAGCACCAGTATCCACGATTTGACCATTGACCTTGCGCGTAATGCGCCGGACATCAGTCACGTGACGGTGCTGCATATCCTCCTTGAGCTCCTCGTCAGTGTTCAGAATCAGATCCCAGTGGAAAATAACTCCTCGGACCAGATTCAGGGACGTGTGCTTTTCCACTTTGACAGGAATTTCGCCAAAGTGGTCCCATTGCAAAAGTTGTTCAACTTGCTCACCAGTCCACCGTTCCTCATCTTTTGTACTTTCTCAAGCTCACCATAGACACCTTCTATGTGGCGAGAAAACAAAATACTCTTTACCAGCTTGAAATCACCCCCATCTGTTCTGGTAGCTACCAGAAACTTGGGGGTGTTAGCACCCAGATTTTCACGCACAGATTGTTCCCAGGGGGTTGATCCCTGTAGGGAATCAAATGTTAAAGACTTGGGTGTAGAACCACCCTGTTTGGGGATTTTTCTTTTTGAACCCATGGCCAGATCATCCTCCCCGAATGCCACCGACATCCGATCACGGGCAGTCACAGTAGGCGCTACCCAGCCAGGGCATGGCCCGCCTAGCTTGGAAGGTATTGCCCGGGGGTCCGATGTTTTACATTGCCGTATCGGCATGTACCCCTTGGCATATACTGGATTTTACAGCTCAGACATTTGGCTGTGCGGGGACCTGCGTAGTCAGGCGGATACTACTGCACGGGTACATGGCACACCCACCTGTCGGCGTGGCCAAGACCGGAACAGGCTTTCGAGCGTAGTCGCGAGCGTAAGTGGCCCATCTCCTAACAGCACGCACATATCGAAATTTTGGTTGCCAGTCCCTGAAAGCAGTAACGGAAAGAAGTGGGATATAACCTAATGAGAGTTATACTGCACGGGTGTATGTCTTTTAGAGCTGACTGTCAAACCCTCGAAAGGGGACCGTTCCGAGAAGCCCTTTTAGTCGCCTTTTACGACTGGCAGGGATTACCGTGGATGTATTCGCTTCCTCCCACCCACTGGGGGGTTCAATTCACAAAACAACGCAGAGTCCTTCAAGTATAGCCAAGGTCGCCCCTTTTAGTCGCCTCTTACGACAGGCAGGGGATACCGTGGGTGTATTCTAAACCCCCCACCCACAGGGGGGAGCAGTGTGATTAGTGGGCATCCTTCTAAAAGCATGTTTGTTGAGATTTGCCAGATTATCATTCTTGGCTAGATATATTTCTATGGAATTTTTAATGTCAAGAACTCGGCCCTTTGCTTCGTGGTGTAAAATCTTGTCACCAACATAGGAACAGAACTTAGGTATTGTAGACACATGTGATAAAAATCTGTGTGTATCCTTGCCTAACATCATCGAATGAATTATACAAAGACTGGGCTTGTGGCACTTCAAAAGCAAATTGCAATGTTAACATCAGTATTTTTACACAAATTAGAAAAGAAATTGATTCATACATACTGTACATATGCATATGATGATTAAACATCAACACAGCAGTGGTAGTACACACCTTCACGGAGAGAGTAACACTACAATTGTAGGAGGAATTGCATGCAATATATTGTTCACGGAGAGAGTAACACTACAATTGAGGCAGGGAAATCAGAAACCCACTAACTCCAGTAATCCAAATTTTACAGGACAGAGAAAAAACTGATCTTCCTCACTGATCTTAAATCTAATGGGTGTATGTGCTCATGTTAAGTAAAAGTATATTCTTTATCAATTAAATACTTCATAACCTAAGTGTTTATATTATTTATTGCTACAATTTGAATTAAATAGTGGTGGAGTTAGGTTTTTTTTTTGACTTCTGGAATTTATGAAATAGACAATAAATGACAGAAATGGTACTAATGTATCATACCTACCATATGAAACGATAGAATATGAAATTTTATTATGAAAATTAGCATTGTACATTAATAAATTTCAATTTCAAAGGTACAGTATGAGTCTGAAATCCACTCTAATCTAAATCATTCCAAAATGCAGAACTAAAACCACAAATGAACTTAATACTTTCAACACTCTGATTCGTGATACAGATATTGTTTCACTTTCACTCTCTTGTTCAGTCTGTGAATCAGGGTTATTACTGCCAGCAAGTAGAGTTTTGTAAAACATACTAATTTCCTCAGAAATGAACTTTATTAAAATTTGCAAGTCCTTTTGCTTTTTCCAGGGTGACCACTTTCTGGAAAACTCAGGGAACACAGGGAATTTAAATTGCATAGAATGAACAGGGAAAATACAGGGGAAAAAATTGGCATGATGAAAATAAATGTCGTAACGTATGATTGGGCTTAATAATAATGCATCGGGGGCGGTATGTAATTAATCTTGCATACAAGATTAATTGTCGTTAAGATTAAAGATTAAGTACCGTAATTTGACCGTTCTGCCATTTCTTCTTTTCGGATGTTCGCCTTAAATGGTATCAAAAGTCAGAAAAATTAGCCTCGCGGGAAAAGAAAATGACTCTGGTGTTTATACCTTATTCCATATACTGTAAGTTGAGAGTAATTACAACACACCAGAGTCGCGAAGAAGAGCTCTCACCTAGACGAGCACACTACCTTTGATAGAAATATTAGACACCGTGTCAATTGTAAACTGGCTTTAACTTAACGTCGGTAAGAGCCCTTCTCCGCGGCTCTGGCGTGTTGTCATTTGACTCAACTTATATGGAATAACGTATAGTTGAGGTGTAACGTGATTTACTGAACAGATGGCGCAAAATCTGAGTCGAGTTTACTTATGTCCCAGGCATCCTTCCTGTACTGTCGACTTGTGTATGTAAATGATTTGCAGATTGACAAAGCATTTTTTTTAATAACAAGCGATGAGCCAAGACACATACAGGTAAATGGAATTTCTTTGTCTATAATGAGTAATAAAACAAATACCGTATTTACTCGACTATAACACCCCCTTTCTTTTCCGAATTTTCGGCTTCAAAAATAGGTGAAAATTTTCCTTGATATAAGTTAGGATGGCGTGGTATAAAGTCACACAAAGGAGTACCTAGCGTCCTTAAATCAACACACAAAATAGTTATTTTAACCTAGACCTAATTTACGATAAAAGTGGTAATAGCCCATTTAAATCGCCACTCTCTTGCATCATCACAGCGCTGCAGCTGCACAGTATTCCGTGCGTCAATTTCAAGGTGACGCAGTGTTCCAATGTTATGCGGCAACTACCTGAAATACGGAAGATTTATTTCTAATACCGACCACATTTTCGTACTTTTCCTTTTTTTCACACTGCGGAAGCACTTGGAAGTTTCTTGGTTCCCAATAATTTGTCCTTCTGGCTGCGCCAATAACGAATCGTACACGGCTGCACTTCGTATTTATGACTCGCCGCTTTCACTCCATTTTCTGCAGCAATTCTAGCACTTTCAACTTGACGGATGCTGTAAAACTTGTTCTCTTGCTCATTTTCAGTCCTGCTTGTGTACTGCACGCTTCTTAATTATACACTACACACAGCCGTGTGGGATGCATGACACAGAACTCTTAAGCTGGGGGGTAGGGGGAGTGAGTAGCCTATGTCGAGGTCAACACTGCACAGGTGGTGCTGGCAAAAGCACAGGTTTTACCGTTAACTGGAACGTTGTAGACCTATTTGCAACATTTTTCTGATTATTTCTCTGCCTAATTCCTTTTTTTTTTTTTTTTTTTTTTTACAATTATTTCCCCCCCCCCCCCCTCAATAATAGTAGAAAATTGAAGGGGGGAGTGTTATAGGAAAGTAAATTCGGTACTGCAACGACGATGGTTTACATAATCTATAATTCACTTATCAACAATTAACACTTTTCTATTTAGTATTTTTTGAAGATCATGTAGGGATCCTCGAAATTCAATCCAGAATAGCTGCAACCGTCAAAGTACCCAGATTTTCAGTCTTGGTTAGAAGACGTTCCCAAGAATGCAAAACATGCTTTTTGTAACGTGTGCAAAAAACAGATTGCTTTGAGCAACATAGGCACTAGCCACATTGCAGAAAAAATTCACGAAGCAAGGATCACCAGCCAGCATGTGGCTGCGCTTTTGTCAAATCGAGCCATACTTCAGTTCGGTCGTTTTATATCGCCTGTCAACAAGGACCGAGCTTGAAAAATTTGATAGGAGTAAATCTCGCCTGGATCCTTTTTATACTAAACAGTTCAAGGGCTTGGAAGAATATAATGATCTGTGGCAGATCATAAAAATCATCCTCATGAGGATGGGGAGTTTTTTTTTCTCCATTAACAAAGAAATGTAAGTGGAAAACTTTCACAAGGAAACTCTCACAGCGATTAGAAGAGCATGGGATGGAATTCAGGATGCAGGTGGAGTAGATACTATAAACATTGATGATGAAATGGTTCGTTACGATTGTAGGGCTAGGACTAAGGAAAAAATCGCTGTCGTAAACGAAAACAACGGGAAACAGAAATAAAGCAGTTGGGTCGGTACGAGAGAGAGAAGAAGAAAAGAGAGGATGAAGTGTTACTGGCATTTAATAAAGAAAAGGAAGAATTGTGCACAAAGCAACATGAGCTGGAAATGAAGGTAAAAACACTGAAGAGAAAGAACTTCAAACGTATTCAGCCACCTAAATATCTGTTATTAAATATTCATCATCATCATTTTCCCTTATCCAGCTCCTGCCGGGTCGGGGTATTTATGGCACTTCTCCACTTTCCTCTTTCCTTCCACCATTCTTCTTCCACGATCTTGTCCCAGTCAAAATTTCTTTTTCTTACGCTGTTCTTCACTGAATCAATCCACCTTGTTCTAGGTCTTCCTCTTGCTCTCTTACCCTTGCACTTCGCCTCCAGCATCTGTCTTGGTATTCTATTTTCCTCCATCCTCTTTACATGTCCAAACCACCTTAGTTTATTCTTCTCAATTCTCTCATTTAGTTTTCCCATCCCAACTTCCTTCCTAACATCTTCATTCCTCACTCTGTCTTTCCTTGTCTTTCCTATCATACTTCTTAGGAATTTCATTTCACTGGCTTGGATTCTACTCTCTTGCCTGCTTGTCAGGGTCCAAGTCTCAGCTGCATAAGTTAATATGGGAACATAGTACACTTTATACATTACCTCCTTGCTTTTCCTTGGTACTTCCTTATCCCAAACAAGTTTTCTTACACTTTGATAGAATGCATTGCTCTGCTGTACCCTCCTGCCAATCTCCATGTCCAACCTACCAGTTTGGATCAATTCAGTTCCTAGGTATTTGAACGTGTCCACAATTTCCAAACTCTTGACTTCCAATTTTCACAGTGCCCTTTCCTTGTCTTTCCCCTCTTGTCATCACCATGGTCTTGCTTTTCTCTATACTGATTTTCAGGCCGTACTTCTGAATACTTTCGTTCAGTGCATCTAGTTGTTTTTGCACTTCTTCGGTGTTCCTTCCCCAGACCACAATATCATCTGCAAATAACAGTAACTTCATTTCTTTATGTCCATATGCTTCCTTTGTTTCCTTTACAATTTCATCCATCACCATTATGAACAAGAGGGGTGACAGCACACTCCCCTGTCTTAGTCCAGTCTCGTTCCTAAACCAATATGTCTTTCCAACTGGGGTCAGTACCCTGCTAACACAGTTGTTGTACATTGCTTGCACCATTTCCAACATTTCTCTTCCCAGTCTCCCATACCTTCTCTCTGGGGACACTATCATATGCCTTTTCTAGATCTATGAAAGTCATGATCAAATCCTCTCCATATTCCCAGTTCTTTTCCATCACCTGCCTCAAGCTAAAGATTGGGTCCACTGTGGATCTTCCACTCCTGAAGCCATACTGTTCCTCTTGCAACTCTCCTTCCACCTTTCTTCTCATTCTTCTTTCTAATATCCTTTCCAGTATTTTTACTATCTGTGATAAGAGGGTGATCCCTCTATAGTTATCACACACCTTCTTGTCCCCCTTCTTAAACACTGGTATTATTAGCCCTTTCTCCCAGTCTTCTGGTACACATTTCCGTTTCCACACACACTTTAGCAGTCGATACAACCATTGCATACCAACAGGTCCAGCAGCCTTTATCATTTCTACACTGATTTCATCCACCCCTGTTGCTTTTCCCATCTTCATTTTCTGTACTGCTAATTCCACCTCCAGCATTGTTATATCATCTTCTGTTATAGAGTTGTCAGGTTGTGTCACTTCCATCTCACCAGTACATTTGCTCACATTCAATAGCTTATCGAAATACTCCTTCCATCGTCCCTTATCTCTTCTGGGTGTGTTAACAACTCTCCATCTTCCTTTTTCACCAGCTTTGTGGTAACTCTTTCTTTCCTCTTACTTCTTAGAAGCCCATACAGCATCCTTTTACTGCCACTTACATCTGTTTCCATTCTTCGTGTAAATTCTTCCCAACTTTTCTTCTTTTCTTCTCCTACCACTTTCTTACAGCTCCGTTTGCTGTCGTGATACTTCCTTTTGCTTTCTTCTGTTTGATCTCGGTTCCATTCTTTCCATGCAGACTTCTTTTCTTTCACTGCTTTCCTCACTTCCTCATTCCACCACGGAGTCTCCTTCTCTTTCACTCTTGTTGACGTCCTACCACGAGCACTCTCTGCTGCACCAACAAATGCCTTTTTAAAGTGGGACCATTCCTCTTCTATGTTTTCCACTTCAGTAACTGGGATTTGATATTAAATATTATACCTAAATAATTGTGATTATTTTGAAATATGATCAATGAAACGCGCAAGTTATTTAATTTGTGAAAGATATACGTTGTCGTAAGAGACTATTATGTGTTATGTATTTTACGTTCTCTAATAAATTTTAAAAACACCGTACATAAATTTTGTTTTATTTTCTGAAAATGAACATAAATAGTATCCTTATAAAAGTATATGTGTTAATATAAGGTTAAATTTAACACAGGGAAAAATTATAATAGAACAGGGAAAACACAGGAAAAATAATTTTAGGTAACCAGCGGTCACCCTGTTTTCTATTTTCAGTGGCAAGTGTGAGTTGTACTTTTGTTGAGTGGGAAAAGATGCAGTTGTATTGGGTCTCTGGATGTTAAATAGACTCCATATTGTACCTTTCATAGTTTTACTCGCGTGGATTTTATTTTTGTGGGATGCCGAACATCGCATCACTTTATTTTCTGATATGAGGAAATCCTCGGTTGGACTATGCTTTAGTTTCTTTAGTACTTGGGTTTCTCTTGAATAATTTGGAGAAATGTTGAGGATAGTCATATATCTTACTTTGCTTGACCTGTACAACATTTCGAACTGAAGTTCATTCAATGTCAAACCACTGGCTTGGTGTTTCCCCAGTTTCTTGTTTCTTTTTGTGACTCTCAATATGACCAAAATCACGGTCATTTGGTAAGAAACTTGTGGGATAATGTTGCTCTTTAAAATGAAAGCGCCCCTCCTGTATGAAGGTGTAAAAGAACTGGACGATCAATCTCTGCTCAGCTGGTTAAGTGATGGTGTTACCATCTACCGGTAAATAATGCATGGGAAGCAAGAACACACTAATTCCATGGAATAAGAGGTGTTTTGATTTCCATGGATTTTAAAACTACCTCCTGTATGCTGACGAATGATGGAATTAAGATATTATGTATTGATTTGGCGTATAATTTTAAACGTTTAATTCCATCCATGCGGAACAACCTAAAATGCCCCATCCAGCCCATAACTCAATTTCACCAAAAATTGGAGTTAGTGGGTTTTTGATCTCCCTGCGTCAATTGTAGGAGGAATTACATGCAATATGTTATTTAGTTATTGAGGTTTCATGAGGCAGAACTACGAGGTCATCTACACCTTACAATACATTGTACGTGATACCTACCATCATATGGTTAAGATTCAAAAAATTCAAAATTTCCCATAAAAGCAGCGGCATCAGGGCTATAAAATTAGATCCAAATGACACAACGGATTGGGTGCCCTGAAGGCATTAAGAATTAAATGTATGCATAAAATGCAGAATCATCTAGACCACCTCATGGATTAGCGGCTAACATTCTCGGCTGTCATCTTGGAGGTCCAAGTTCGTGATGATATATCCAGCCGTTGTATTGATATGCAGCATGCAGGGTTAGCCAATGTATTTCTTTAATTTCAATTCCCTACTTTGACCCCTATTAATAAAGTAAGATATGGTTTCAGATTTTTATGGCTTTCAGATACCTAATGTTCTTATCGTGGTTTAGATAATAAATGGAGTGGCATCTTCTTACAGAGATAGATGGAAACTTGGTGGTCGAGTCTTGAGCTACTGTTGCCATGGAGATGGCTTTGCTATTCCTTCATCAGTTTATTTTCTGACTTTATTAGCCTTCGCTCGAGTGCCAGAAGGCCGAAATCAAAAGAATGAGAAAGACTACTCGAAAATTCATGTAGTGAACCGTTTATTCTGGGTCTTGAACTATGTATATGCAAAATTTGGTTGAGATTGGTGGAACGGTGTAGATATGTAGAGAGAACAAACACACATACGTACCCACATAGAGACTTTCACTTTTATATGTAAGATTTCCATGTTTATATCTCAATAGTTATCAAACAAGATGAGCATAATCTCGTGTCACAGAAATTGTGTATCTGGCAATCACCTGTGTGTGTTTCTTGCTTGTCCCTAACGTGAGCTTTGGCTCATTGAAACTTATGTAAGTACAGTCGAACTTCTATATCTCAAATTTTCGATAAGGGATTACTGATAACCCACTTCAAAGGTTGGCACCTCTGCGACCACATCGAAAAACCCCTACACATATGTCTCAGCTATGGTGTGCATAGCAACAGTTGCTGAGGGACATGTTGATTGATGTAAGAAAATAAAATAAAGCCGTAGTGAGTGACGGTCTTTGGTCTGAGTCAATGTCAATGTTAGTCAATTAGTTCACATAACATAAATCTATTTTTAATGATTAGTTCATATGCCGAATATTACATCCCCAAATGAAACCACTCGTGAGATATTGTTATTCAATGAAATGCAGGTTTAAGCCCCTTAACTCCCCTTTAGAACCTGAATATCCTAAAATCTCTCCTTAGTGGACGTTTTCGACATACAACGAACATATCCCCAAAATTTCATATTTCTAACTTCACTAGTTTTGGCTGGGCGATGATGAGTGAGACAGTCAGGAAATTTTTCTTTTCAGAATTTCACCCCTCCCCATGGGCCCCTTAAATTGGACTAATGAAGGAACGCTCGAACATTTATTTATTTTTTAAGTTGTTTCCCCCCTCGAGTTTGATGAGTGAGTCAGCAGTTAGGACACTTTCTTTCCTCCCCCCCCCCCCGCCCCCCCAGAATTTCATCCCTCTCCATGGGCCCCTTAAATTGAATTTATGAATAAAAGGTGAGACACCTATTCACTCATTTTTAAGCTGATTTTTTCCCGCTGACTTTCACACTTCTCGCCTATGCCGTTTAAGAGACACGCTCAGTTAAGAATCCTTCAACCCCCACTTTTCACCCCCTTCACCTCATAATATACACCACATCGAAAATCCCTTAGACACGTGTCTGCTTATTTTTTTAATGATTAGTTTATATGCCTAGTATTACATTCCCAAATGAAACCACTCGTGAGATATTATTTTTCAATGAAATGCAGGTTTAACCCATATCTGCAGGCCAAATGGCTGGGCAGCGGTCGCTTGATCGGCCTAGGCCCTTCATGGGCTGTATAGTGCCCCGGGGGGGGGGGGGCAGGTTTAACCCCATTAACACCCCTTTAGAACCTGAATATCCTTCCTTAGAGGACGTTTTCGACTTACAGCGAACATATCCCCAAACTCATGTTTCTATAATAGTTTTGGCTGGGCGATGACGAGTCAGTCAGTCTGGACACTTTGTTTTATATAATAGATTTTCTATACTCGCTTCGGCACCATTTATGTTTCCCCTGTGAATCTCTTCCATAATTGCTGGTAATTGACGTTGGTCAGTGTGCAGCTTATCTATATCTAATCTCCTAGTGATAGTAGTGACCAATTCGTTGTGGTATGTCCGAATCCAAGAATACATTTAATTCAATCGGTATATGTTTTCTAATGGTTATGATCACACGGGGTCCAGTGTTAAATGAATACCTCTCAGGTTGCTGACGAAAATGTCAGTAGTACTACTATCATTCTTACGAATGTATGTTTTGTCAGCAGTACATACTAAGCTCTCAAGATAATCGTAATGGTAGAGAACTAAGCATACTGACATTGCTGTCCAACTCTGTGTATAAGGCTGGGAGGATTCCATCTGACTGGTTATGATCTACGTTTGTCACTTTGTAGTGCAGTGCGATAACTATCGGGAGATCGGCCTGATGCCACATGTCTTAAAGGTGTTCCTTCGAATCATTCACACTCGTATTTCTGAAAAATGTGAACGCCAAGTTGATCATACTCAGTTCAGGTTTAGACATGAGATATGACTGAAGCATTTCGACAGTGTATCCCACCAAATAATCGCGAAGGCACTTCAATCTACTGGTGTCTATGCTGGAGATCTACGTATCATCACTCAACTGTTACAACCAGACAGCAGAAGTCAGAATAGCATGGCAGTAAAGAAGAGTGTATATCAAGGATGTGTCTTGTCCCCACTACTTTTCAACATCTACGCCGAAGTTTTATTCAGAAAAGCAGCTGAAGACGTGAGCACAGGCATCAAGAACAATGATCGTGTCATCAATAATATTCGCTTCTCTGAAAATACTGTTGTGTTGGCTAGCAGTCTGTCAGACCTTCCGCAAAACAGAGCACAATGATCGTTTTGATCTCTTCATGAATGTAACTGATCGTGTTCTTAAGAACGCCAAAGCAGGTCACCTTACGCATCAATAACTGGTTTTGTAGATTACGTATTATAGTCATTCAAATACCATTGGACTCGTACCAGTGATCAATGTGATTCCAAGAGGGAAGTCTTATCCAGGATTGAGCCGACCAGAAGTGTATCCATCAGCATGATCACTTTTTTCACCAGTCGGGATCTCAGTCTCCAGCTCTGTGTCCGGATGTTGGGTTGTTACATTTTCGCTGTCCCTCTGTGGGTTCGAAAGCTGGACGCTCAATCCTTCGCTGGAAAAAGCGGATTGAAGTTTTCGGAATGTACTGAGTATCCTGGATAGAGAAGAAGACCAATGAGGAAGTCCTTCCGCAAATTAATACAAGTAAAGAGCTTCAGAAGACCGTTAAGTAATTAGAATCTTCAGTAGATCTACCTAGGGCGCATACGAAAGGAGACTAACTCATCCTTGAAGGGATGCTCGGAGGACGAAGATCTGTGTGGAGACGTCGGAATTCCTGGCTCATAGACTTGCACCAATGGGATTGTACGAACATCAAATGAAATATTTCGAGCCATTGCGCTGCCTCGCACATAAACATGCCGTAATCAATTCGGAGGGAGACGGCGTCCTAAGATGATGATGGTGTTAATACATTTTACGGACTTAGGACATCTTGGTCATCAGTCCCGGGTGTATGTTGAACTTTGATAACCTGTATTTTTGTGATGTCGAGTAGTGTGTTCAGCTGTATTAGGGACGGGGATGTGGTAGGTGCCCCTGGACTTGAAGTAAGGTACTGTCCCAGCACTTCCCTGGAGGTAGTATGGAGAACTCCGGGGGAAAACCACACTCAAGATAGGACAGCGGCGCCGGGATTCGAACCTCCGATCTCCGGACTTTCCTGCAGTTGGCCACGTGGCTGTGGTGCCCAGTTCAACGAGCGTTGCTGTAACTTACCGCGGGTTATGTTAAGATGTATTTGTAGTTTGGAAGATAATCGGTGTGGTTTCTCATTTCTACTCCAGGCTAATCTCGGGATAGTAACATACCATTTAAGGCCACGGCCGCTAATCCTAATCCTAGCCCCAATTGCAAATACACACACTTGTACAGCAATCACAATTACATAGGTTATCATACAGATTTCACACACGTCCAAGTACACGGGGCTCCATGACCACGATGTCGCAAAGCCCTTAAATTATTCAACTGTAACGGTATTGTCTCTCTAAATTCACTCATAACATGGCTTTCCAGCTGCTAAAGCTGTTAGTGAGTGGTCTAACTAAATGCCTTAAATTACCTTCTGTAGTTTCGGGGTATGTATTGAGTGAAGATGCTGGGTTTGATTCCCGACTTTGTCAAGACATTTAATTCTGGCCTGATGATTGGAACTGGGTAAACTTCGCGAGACAAAACTGAGAAGTTTCGATTCCCACATCTGCTCTCCTAGAAGTAGTTTCCAGCGGTTTTCAGAGATGGTTTCTAACTTAGGCCACGGCAGTTTCCTTCCAAATCCTAGCCCCAATTACAAATTTAAACACTACTATAGCCATCACAATTCATCAGGCAGATTCCACACACCAAAGTATACGGAGCCCTATGACCATGTTGTCATGGCCCCTAAATGAATCAAGAAAAACTTGTATGAACTGAACGGAAGAGATTACTTGATTAACGTCAACTGCCATATGAAGCTGCCGTACAGATGCTGTGATATTTGAGAACATGACGCTAATTGCGAAAGATGTGTGTTGGATGCCTATTATAGACTTAATTATGCCACACAGCCATTTCTGACCTCGGCGATCACATCACATGATCGAGAACATGCCCATATGTAGGCGAGTGAAATTGCTGACCTTCAAGTGAGTCAAGGCGTATCATTCACGGTTGCTATAGTCTAAAGAAATCTTTCTCTCAGGTTCTTGATACATTCACCGTAGCACTGTTTCTGCTCAGCTTGCTTGCATCTGTTTAATCTTGAAAACATGCCTCACAAGTGAGAGACGTCATTCTCTTGGTATAAATGTTTCATTCATTCCTAGGACAAGCATACTTCGCAAGCTAATGAGAATCTATTATGGTCGGCAGGCCTGATGAGAGGGAGGGGGGCAAACTGGTCTGTAGCCCCGGGGCACGTACATACCGAAAGGCACGGGGTGCCAGAAAAGCCCACTGATCATTTTTAGCCTACTGTCGATTTTTGCAAAAAAATGAAAGTAGACTTATGAGATCAACACAGGGCCAAAAATTGTGTGTCTGTCTCTGTGTGTGTATTCTGCATGTCTGTCCCCCCATCAGTTCAAACATGGTGAATCCTAAGAACTAAATTTGGTACAGAGGTAGCACTAACAAAGGGCATCTCAGTGTCATCTTTTATATTGCCGCCATCTTTACCAAAACCGTAATGGCGGCCACTCAAATGGTCAAATCTTAAAATTAAATTACGACCAAACTAATCATCGGATCTTTACCAAATTTGGTAACAACATACCTTCATATGGGACGCGTTTTGTGCCCAAACGACAAGGTCATCAGCCGTACCATTTCAGGATGGCGTCCATGTGAATTATGCAAGCTTTATAATCTAACCTATTGCGTTATCAAACTAACCTACAAGTTTTAGCTTCCACAAGTGTAGTTATTGGAAAGTTCTTCTTCATGGCATAAATCGATGACATGGGACCGCCGGCTTTTCTTCCCCCCGAGCGAGTTTTAACGCTCTTAATAAAAGAATCCGACGACTTCCGCCGGGTTTGAACCCGCGGTCATGGGCATAAAAGTTCAGCATGCTACCAACTACGCCACCGAAGCCGCCTGAAAAACATGAAACTACGTTTACTAAAGCAACACTGTAAATGGCTTCAAGCACTATACTGTAATTACATAAGTTATTTAATAGGTTTTCATCCCTCAATACCACAAATATGGTGATTCTCTTTGGTGGGTTGAATCAGGCCTGCGCTCACTGTAGCCATAGTCTCAGCAAGCTTTCATAGAGAGTTGGGGAATAACGCGCTACTGCTAACAGTTACCTTTTGCGGAAACGAAGAGTGGGGGTAACGACATTTCTAAGTAACTGTAATTGCACTTTTCAGGAAAACAACTTTCATAGGATGGCCAAGAGTAGGTTACGAACTCGCAACTATCTTCTAGTCAAGTGCCTGACCAACCTCATACTAGGGTTGAAATTCATATGGGTATCAAGCCCAGTTCATTTTCGGGAAAATCTGTTACCCTTTGCCAATTTATTTTTCTTCATTTTCATGGAATTCATTACTCCGTTCATATCAAGCAAACTGAAGTACTATTTTTAGAAACCTATTATTTAAATCACCTTGTGAGCTATTCCTTTGACAAACACAAATTATTGTCAGATTGTCAAATAAAAAAGAGAAACCAACTGTAGTTGTATACAAAAGTAACGATGCGTTGTAACAGTAATGCAGTTACTTTTAGCACAAAGTAACTGGACTGTAACTTAATTCCTTTTAAAAAAGTAACTTAATCCTGGGTGTAGACACTGAAACGGTCACTTGTAAGTTGCCCTGTTTAAATCTTCTACAGATTTCTGTTACTTGTCCTAAGTACTAGCTCGGGTCTTAGCTGCGTGAACCTGATAGGAATGTGAATCGCGTCTATGAGAAGTGGTGGTGACGAGTGATGAGGTTCCTCGGCCCTTGCGTAGTAACAGAAGCAAATGCATTAGTCGGTGACTCTCATTCGCAGCGCCACACAGGTTTCAGAGAAGACCCTATGTTAGCAATATTGGAATTGACGAGAATGTTGGATAACACGGCAGGCTGTCGACATGCTTCTCAATTCTCGCCTGCTCCTTCCCTGCCTCTGCCCTTCATCCCGCAAGTTCACAGAGTTTAGACCCGAGCAGTACTCGATTTGCACCGGACCTCAGTGAACATTCTTAAGCTACGAAGTTGAAGCCTTTTTATGTCCTCGCCTGCCTTCTATTTGTTCCTTTAATAATCACAGACTACGACGATGGTGCTAGAGTTTGATAATTCTGCATATTGAGCCAATTTCCATTTTCATTCCTAATTAAAATCTAAAATCTGCATTTAGAGGTATTATAGCGTGAAAAACAATACATTTAAAGAATTTAGCCTGAAGATCAGCAAGGCAAAGACTGTTGAAATGACCATCAGCAGAGGGAGGAAAAGTTCAAACATATATTTGGAGGGAGCAAAACTAGAATCAGTTTCTCACTTCCAATATCTTGGAAGTATGGTCTCCAAGGATAACACCCTCAAACAAGAAATTCTAAATAGGACATAGAAAGCATCACATTTCTATAACCAAGTTCGGTACTTTGGGACAAAAATATACCCTTGGCAGCAAAGGCAACGTTGTATCTCACCTACTTGGTTCCAATCCTACTTATGGTATGGAAACATGTACATTGCTAAGTAAGGATTACAGTAGAATTCAAGCCACAGAAATGAGATTTATTAGGACTATGAACCAAAGTACAAGGAGAGACAAGATCAGAAATGAGGTACACAGAGCAACAGCTGGCATCAGGGTCCCTGTACCCAACTTTCTGGGGAAACTCAGACTTCAGTGGTATGGCCATGTAATTAGGAAGGATAGCTCTAAAACAGCTAAGAAGTACTTCAACCTGGATGTCAGATGGAAGAGACCAAGAGGAAGACCAAGGAGACGATGGATCGAGACAGTTCGATCAGAGGTGGAGTAGAATGGTTTTAACTGGGACGATGTCCAAGAACAAATGGTGTACCAAGATCGGGCAAGATGGAGAGCGCTTGTTTGCCACACCCGGGAAACTGGAGATAGAAAATGATGATGATAGCGTGAAGATACAGTTTTGACTAATTTCGCATCCATGGCAAATGTTAAAGGGCTAAAGACTCTATGTATTGCGTATGGAGGCCTAAGGTTCTTCCAATTTCGTGCTTTTCATGGTCCTTCCATTAAAAGAATAGTTATTCGCATTTTCGCCTAATTTCTTAAAACGAAATAGTCTTCGAAATCAGCCTGGCACTGCCAAGAAATGTAATTCTGCTGTGAGGACTAGAACATGCTACACACACATGAGGCAAACCTGACAAAAGGTAGGTTCAATCCCTATCTTAGGCAGCCTAGAAGTTGTTTTCTGTCGTTTCCCACTTACTCCAGGCAAATGCTGGGATTGTACGTAAATTAACATTACGACCGCCACCTTCCCTAACCGTCTTATTTGCAAATACACACACCAGTACCAATTATACAGGCCATTAGACACACACCCAAGTACATGGGGGGGGGGGGGGGTTACATGTCAAAGTCGCCGAGCCCCTAAAACCTAAATGAGATAATCGGATCTGTGTATGTATATTCCCGTTCCCATCAGTTCCTAAATGCCTGAACCGAATTGAGTAAGATTTGCTACAGAGGTAGCCCTCATCCTGTACACTTGTTGTATTGCCGCCATCTTAGCATAAACAAAATGGCTGTGGCTGCCTACATTTTCAGTTATTCGATCGACTGACGCCTGCTGAACCAGTCATCAGATCAGTATGTGGCTTACCATCTCATCAAGCGAGTAGTGACTCTAAAGTTAGAACTTTTTCAGCTAATTATTTTCTATATAGTGGCAGTGCGTAATTTTCAAGTATTGTGGTCGGTACTTATCGCTAAAGCCCTGCGCGGATGCGGATATCCGCAACATTTTTTTGCCATGCAGATATACAGTATTAATTGTAGAAAGTGAAACACCCAGAAGAAATGGTCGGAGACACTCTCAGAACAGGGGTCGTGTAGGCCTGCGGTACCATACTAAACGATTGAAATTGCAGAGAGATGGCGTGCACATTGGCCCACCGGTGCCCTCTGTCGTGGGACCGGAGTGCGGTTGAACGGGGCAGAAAGCTTGGGCTCTGGGAGGCGGGTCTGTCGTTTCGGGACATTGCGGCTCGTACAGGGCATGCTGCCTCAACAGTAAGGCGTATGTGGATCCAGTGGAGAGAGGAGGGCCGTACACAGCGACGATGGGGTTCAGGATGACGCAATGTGACCACAGCGCGAGACAACCGCCATCTTCTCCGCATGGCCGTATCGGACAGAACAGCGTCGTCCTCGGTGTTGGCTCGACGTTGGAGCACTGCAACGGGGGTGGACATGTCTGCGGCGCCGTCTTTTGAGGGCTGGACTGGTAGCACGCATGCCACTGCGTCGGCTTCCATTGACTGGGAACCACCAAATACAATGGGCACGTGCACGTGCACGTCGATACTGGAAGGGTGAGTGGCGAAATGTACTGGTTCGAAGGTTGACGAGAAAGTGGTTGTGCTTACGTTATTGATGGTGCTAATACCAAGATCTCTTTGCCCGAGGCCTGTAGTGTGTTGACTGCGGAGCTCGCCATCTATGAAGCTCTGCAGTTTGCCCTTGAACCACCTAGGTTACCCTCAATTGGATGATGAACAGCATCTTCTCGCAGAGCAATATATGTTAAACGCAGTGGAAGTTACGTGCTAGGCAGAGAAGATGACACTGTCACCTCCAGAGGTGCGGACATGCGTATTTCGGGAGGAAATAAGCACAGCCGAAATCCCAAGACAACTCCCTCCATCACTCGGTCTATCACGTAACCGGGAGGGTAGACTACTACTACAAATACAGGCCGAGAGGATGTATTCATATATAATTTCAAAATAAATGACGATGCGGAGAGGAAACAACAGGCAGATATTACAAATGATAAATAATTACCGAAGTACAATAAATGAGAACATACATAAGGTCACATAAAAGCAGAACGAAAGGATATGAGTAGACTAGACGTGCGATGCAAAGATACTAAGGGACAGACAAACATGACGGTACAGGAAAATTAAGAAAAATGCGTGTCGTGGAGGGATAGGTACATACCGTGATGAGGCAAAATAGCGACAAAATCCGCAAACCATCAAATATACAAAATAAAGAAGGAATACTTCGGAACATGCCGCATCAAATCAACTACAGAAATGGGAGAATACAACAAAGATACAGGGACGTAAATCAAATCGCAATAAATACGAGATACATAAATATAATCTTGAGGATGCTACGTGATGCAACATAGATCTAAATATCGCTTTGTTGGTCCCAAAGGATGTGGATTGCCGGTTCGTTTCCGGCCCAGGACGAACGTGAATAACACAGCAACGTCTGACATGGCCATAATGGAAAACTCAAACACTACGAAAATCTAAAACATCACGTGGTCATACGAGCGTCAGGAAATGCATGATAGAAAACGGAAGGAATCACACTATTCAACCAAGCCCTGATCTCAAGACATAAATAAAGGAGACCCAGTCCAAAACGAAAAGCCACAAGGCAAGGCTAACACACGCGTAACAAACTCAAGAGAAAAGGGAGGAAAGGAAATTAAGAAATAATAGACAATTAAACATTTCTGCAACTCACCAAGATGCGACGTGAATTCCGAAGCTCGAAAGGGAACGAAGCACAAACGCAATTAAAAATGAACGTAAATTTAAATGCGGTATGAACTTACTCCAGAAGGAACACGAAGAAAAACAGAAGCTAACACATGTGGAATAGGCAGAGTGCCTACCACATTAAAATAAGGACATTACATAATGTTCGTCTAGTCGCGAACTCGAATGGCGGAGAAATGCCAAAATAGACCCCGAGATTTGCGTCAGCTCGACAACGAGGAAGGAAGTGACCAATCACAATTGATAGGTAAGAGTACGTTACCAATAGTGAATGAAATAAAAGGAAAGTGAAGTTACGACACGCACCAACCTACATGAAAATGAAATGTCAGATCGGAAAATTTAATTACAAACAATATGAATATATTATAATTTAGACTTTCATGGCCCGTGATACTATTCATAATGTTGAATTTTGGGATTATGCCGTGTTTATTATATTAAAATTCGACGCGTTTCGAAAGAAACCATGTCTTTCTTCGTCAGGAATAATCTGAAATACGACAAATGATTGCTAAGAGAAAGCAACAAAGAACATATAAAAGGTGCCCAAAGATGGACGCCATTATAGCCCCATATTAGGGACAACGAAAAGCAGCAGTGTATTACTTTCTGAGGGTTCTGATAATAGGTAGCCAGGATTCACTGAGATTGTAGCCGGTGTCGCGGTTGAAATTATCTGGGTGTTTACGTATTTCAACCGCCTCCCTGATGATTCTGGGACGATATTGCTTTATACGGGCAAGAGCATCCACTCCTTGGAACATGACATCATGGCCTGGTGTTAATGCATGATCAGCAACAGCTGTTTTATCAGGTTGAATGAGCCTGATACATTTATTATGTTCCTTAATGCGAGTGCATATTGTTCTCGAAGTCTGCCCGATGTAAACCTTGCCACAAGTGCAGGAAACTCTGTAGATACCCGGTTGTTGCAATTTAGGCAAACTTCTTAGTTGGTCGCAGGAGTTGCCTAATCTTAACAGAAGTTCCGTATGTTGTACCGACGTAGGATTTTAGCAATACGATCCGTCGTGTTATGTATGTACGGTAGGTAAGCAGTTCCCCTTACATCTTGTTTCTCAACTGACGTCCTATTATTATTTGTTGGTTTCAGAACCGTAGAAATCAAAGCCTTGCTATAACCGTTGCTCTCAAAGGTGGTTCTCAAGGTATTAATTTCTTCTTGTAAAGAAGAAACTTCACAAATCCTCCTAGCCCTGGTAGTTAGAGTTGTAAGGATACCATGTTTCTGGGCAGGGTGATGGAGAGAATTTGCGTGGATATATCTATTCGTGTGTGTTGGCTTACGACAAACGCTGTGTCCTAAAGATCGATCCTCTTTCTTGGTGACGAGAACATCTAAAAAAGGTATTTTGCCGTCAGATTCCTTTTCCATGGTGAAACAAATAGAAGGGTGTGCTGGAGATTAAGGTGATCCAGGAAATGGCTAAGATTTTCCTCACCTTCCATCCAAACAACGAACGTATCATCCACATAACGCCACCAGATCTTCGATTTGTAAGGAGCCGACGACAAAGCTTTCTCTTCAAAGTTCTCCCTGAATAAATTAGCCACAACAGGAGAGAGAGGACTACCCATGGCCACACCATCAGTCTGCTCATAAAAATTCCCATTCCATGGAAAGTAGGAGGAGGTCATGCAGTGATAAAATAGTCTTGTGATGTCTTCAGTAAAAAATCCATTAATGAGACGCCATCAATAGGTACTATCGTAAACCGAGACACCACGTCAGGACTCACTAAGATATCGCCCGGCTGAAGTGTTACAGCTTTCAACTTTTCAACGAAGTGTGTGGAATCCTTAATGTACGAAGGCGTATTACCCAGAACTGGCTGAAGTATTCTACCTAAGTATTTGGAAAGGGCATATGTAGGAGAACCAATCGTACTAACAATAGATCTGAGAGGAACACCTTCCTTATGTATTTTAGGAAGACCATAGTCTCGGAGGAATAGCATCCCCTGGAAGGAGAGTCTTCGCTGCATCCACTGGAATTGCTACTCAAATGTCACCCTCAAATTGATCAAGAAATCTTCTGTAGTAAGAGTATAATCTGGATCTGGGGCTTTCTCCATAACAGAACCCAGACAGTCAACTCTTAACGAGTAAATTAGAGATTATGCAAAGGATTCGTGCAGATGTGGATTCCAAATATTCCACTCAGACATCGTGGAACTCAGCCCCGTCTACTTTGGTGTGTGAGTGTAAAATTTTCTCTGATAACCTGTGTTAATGTGATGGCTGTATTGATGTGTGCATTTGTAATTAATGTGGGGAATGGGGAGTTGGCGACCGAGGCTTTAAGTTAGAAACGATCCCGGTATTTGCCTGGAGTGGAAGTGGGAAGCCACGGAAAACCACATCCAAGATTGTTGAGATGGGAATGAAGCCTTGCTCTTCGTAGTTTTGCCTCAATAGTATCCTGTATCGTCTCCTCATCTGAAGATTTGACTAAAATTATTTCAGCAATCTACGGAAAACTTATTTTATGTAATTTGTAGATCAAAAACTTGGCAATAATAATATTAAATAAAAATTAATCAGAATATTAACCCTTTAAATAAAAAATGTAGCGAACATAATATGAATAACTTTGATGCTCTATGTGAGTGAAGGTGTAGAGCAAGATTGAAATGACAGCTGAGGAGCCACCATTGATCCACAGCTCTGTCAGGTAGTATTTAAATCCTGTCACGAGCGTTGAGGCTCATGCTGACAACTAAGAAGAAAGAGGTGAGTAGAGAACCCACTCTTGGCTACTGGAAATATTTTTTCTGGTTTCCACCTTCAGTTCTTCTTATTGAGTGTGTTTTTCCTCGGGGTTTTCACACTCCTTCCAGACAAATGCCGGGATAATATCTTGTCGCACCTACCATATCTCCGAGCCTTATAAATAGTTATACACACCGGTGTTGACAAAGATGTCCCAAATCTCTAAAACAAATTAACAACAGAAAAGGGCACTGAGAAGCGAAAACTTATTTCATTTCCAGAATAGATGGGCCCTCTCTTCATTTTCCCGTAAGCAACCTTCATGGTATCCCAATTTCTGTTGTTGAGCGTCTTTGCTCATCTTCCAGGTGATTTAGGGACTCGGTATGATTGAGAACCATGTCAGGATTGTTCACATGCATGTGTAGGCAGTTAGTTATATAAAAAAAAAAGTTATTGTACTCTGTGGCTCTGCTTCCAACTTTTGCTATATTCGGGGTCGTATGTCTTTAGTACGCACACTACGCGCTTCATTATAATTTTCAGGGCAGTTTTCAGTAGCTAACCTTTTAATTTCCTTAGAGATTTTTTAAAACTCAATCCACTGCATGGATTTGCTCTTTAAATTGTGTCGTGTACGACCATGGAGGGGAGCTACAGCAATTCCTGAAATTGGAGGTTTGAATCGCGGCTCTGACAGTGGCTACTCTGAATGGGTGTTTTTCTCCGGGTGTTTCCACACTCCTAGCCAAATGCGGAGATGTACCTTAATTCAAGTCCTGGGGCTCCTATAACACTACTAGTCATCACAGAACACGCATGTTATCGAACATTCTCAACGGCGGCTTCGGTGGCGTAGTTGGAAGCATGTTGAGCTGACCCAAAGGTCGCGGGTTCAAACCCGGCCGAAGTCGTCGGATTTTTTAAGAGCGTTAAAAATCCTCTGTAGCCTTCCTTGGGGGGAGTAAAGCCGGCGGACCCATGTCATAGATTTACTGCATGTGCAAGAACCTCCACTAACTAAACTTGGTGTGAAGCAAAATTTGTAGGTTAGGCTTGATTAATGCTCTTAAAGTTCCAACGTTCGTCACCAGGCGCTGGTTGCGATGGCATCTAGTAGTAGCCAAGTTCACAGCAAGGTGTCGTGGACGGTAGCATTTGGTAGCTAAAGAAGGAACTACTTGAAATTATCGTCTGCAGTCTTTACTTGAATCAAAAACACAGAACACACACTAATACAGCCATCACAATTAGCACTGGTCATCAGACAGATTCTAAACGTGCACGGGGCTACATGACCGCGTTGTAGCAGCCCCTAAACTAAGGAGCCAACCAACCAACATACTCAACACACACTCAAATACTCGGTGTCGATACCAAGATATTTCAAGCTCGTAAAATAAATGCTGTTTCTCTCTTCATACAGTTCACGGTGGATAATTAGGTCCATGACAAGGTTCTAAAAAGAATAATAAAATAGACTAAGTGCGTGGCGCAGCGGTAACGCTCTCGCATGCTGTTCCCTAGGTTGCAGGATCGAATCCTGGCACAGTCAGTTGGCATTTGAGGGTGCGCAAATGCAAGGAAGCCGTGTCAGTAGATTTACTGGCCCGTTCAAGATCCCCTTATCCCGGCACTCAAAAAGCCTCAGTAGTTAAAAGGGACGTAAAACCAATAACATTAAGGTTCTGAAAAGAATACCCTATGGCACATCAAAATTGTGCAAAAACTAGCAGAAACTGATTTTATTTCATAAAGCTTATTGCTTTTTTTTTAATATAGAGTTTGCGGACCTCACCATCTGCTCTTAAAGTCGTATTAAAAAAAGTTAATTTCAGCATGCACTGCACACTAGTGGCTATACCCAAGTGTGGTCGTTCTGTAGACTGGAGCACTTTCACTACTGCCAATCCTGTAACCTCTAGAAGCAGCCAATGGCAGTAACCGATGGAGAAACTGACGCCTGGATTGTGATCTTGTCTGATGGCCTCCTCATACTTCTATCGTCTCCACATGGATGATGCAGTGGCGCTCTGTTAGAGGCAAAGTGCCCGAGTGAAATGCCTATTCGTGTTGTCATAGTGTAAGCTGGGCATCCATACCTTTAGTATGTTTCAGATTGTGGACATATTACAATTCCTTCACAAATAATCCACTTTATGGGTGTGTGCTAATTTTATTTTTGCAAAAATTCATATCCTGAAAAGTGGTGTGTAGAATTCGTTTTAATGTAGCATTGCGGACATCAGTGATTGGTGTAGTGAAGTTGTGTAATACTTAAGGGCATGTGTATCTGGTAGTTTGTAGTATGTTTGTGCAGCGTGTGTGTGTGTGGTAACTTGTTTCGACTTTGTCATAGACTGCATCCCTTTCTCAGTTTCTGTTGGGGATGACTTGTAGATTCAATTCGTGATTCATATACTATATTTAAAAGCTTCTGTTACTGTCAGTTGTGAGTAGTGCTTAAAAATCTCACCATTCATTTATAAATTTATTTGATGCTCCCGACGACTCATTTTTGAAAGTAACTTGGCTGTTGGAAGTCGAGTTAATCGTTATACCGAACAGCCAGTTTGTATCCATTACAGCCCGTAGACTTATCACAGACCATACCTTTTGGGAGAACGTATGTTGGGACTTCAATTGCAGCTTAGTTGACACGGAAGATTATTTCCCTTGAGTGTACCCTGAGTTACTACTTTGTAAGGTAATCGACTCCTGTTTTGTTTTGATATTTGTCTATTTGAGGATATTTATATGCTTGTATAAGACCCTGTTCTACTGTAGTTTCGTGGTCGGTCTTCTTAGTATGTAGGTAGTCGTTGAGGCTTGGGCTTTTTGTACTGAAGGTGCTGGATTGAATCATGACACTGTTTTCATTTTGAGTGTGACACCCGTATCATTAGATTTACTGGCACGTTAAAAATTCCATTAGGCCGAAATTCTAGCGCCTCGCGATACGTCGTCCACGACTGTTAGTGCATAAACGCATAATAATATTCAATACACATTAAAGGATAGTGTTCAAATTTTCCACAGTATGGGCAAGTAAGCAATGTGTAATTTCTACCTACGATACTCGAGTGGCATTTATCGTGATCCGCTGTCATTTCATTTACGTTGGAATACCCATATATATTTTTTGAAGATTAACATTGCTCAGGTATGTGGATGCATGAATCTTAGACTAATAGGAGGTGGGTACTGGTAGTTGTTTACATTTTATGTGTATTTCTCAGTGTGAGAAGTCTTGTATTACTCTTCAGGTCGTATTCGCTGGAAGAGCAGTTCACATTGGCCAATTTAGCTCATGTCCCCAGATCAGAGATCGCTTAATTTTAGCGACTGCCGGGGGGAGGGTACTTATTTTTTTTACTTTCCTTTGTTTTACCAACTGCCAGTCTCTTAGGCACTGGTATTTTTTTTTTGGTATCTATAGTAAAAACCTACAACAATCTTCCTTCCCATTCAACTTCCATAAATAAATGTTTTTAATGTTTCTTGTTTGTGGTAAAAGAAATATAGCCTTGTATGAAACGCATGTATATTCAGACAAAAGTGAACTAAAACCTTCCGTTTCAGAGCACGAACTGATAACTCACAAGTAATGATGTCTAGGAATAAGGTTTCGTCTGAAGAAAAAGTTCGGATTGCATACGCGTGTGGAGTAATTTATTAGTCAGTGCATTTGCCGCTCTGAGCGGAGCTGGAAACCTGGCACACTCTCCCGCACACCACTCATTACCAGGCTCTCAGGACCAAATTCAAGACATTTCTTACTGAAATCAAAGTTACATGTTTTCACCGATTCTACACATGTGTAGCAAAAATATCAAGATAATTAACATTGTTCTATTTTCTTGATGACCTTCATTTGTTTATATCAGGAAAGTATTTCTCTGGGGGATGGACTTTTTTGTTTCTATAGAGTCGTTCATCCTTTCAGTATTGCAAATAGCCTTACACAGTTAAAACAAAAATTTGTCGTGATGGACATTGCTTTTGGAGACCAAACTTATTCATAGGTAAAAATAACCTGTTCACAGTAGTATTTGTCCCAGGTAGGCACAATAAAAACTCTACGTCTTCCTAAATGGTATGTGCAATGATAAGTGATATAACATTACCACCTATCTACTCTGTATTGTGTCGATTCAGAGTTCCATTTTTGACCTGGTGATATGGTGCCTTATTTGCTGGTTATCTATATTTTTCATGTAGAGTAGGTTGCATAGGGCCTACCCAATCTGCTACAAATTTTGTTTTGATTGGCTAATGATTATGATATGTATAATTGGCCTATTATGTTACTGCATCATAAATTTACGATGCTCGCGAAAGAAAATACGTAAGTTAGCAGCATAATCCTGCTTGTCTTATTTTCTTCAAATAGATAAACTGTATTTAAATGTAAGAAAATATCCATAAACTACTTAGCTGCTCTAACCTCACTTGGCTTCGTGGTGCGTAATGTTCTCGCCTGTTCTCAAGGTTGCTGGATCGATTCTGACCGGAGTTCGTTGGTCCCTGTAGGTGCTGAAATGTGAAACCCTCTCGAAAGTCGCAGTTGTTTGAGGAGCTGTTAAACCCATAACATTATTAATTTTTAACCTTCCTTTCCATTGTGACCCTTGGCCCATTTGATCTTGCTGAAGAACCTTGCTTTCAAGGATAAAATCAGATTGTTGTCGACATTAGCGAGTACTTCATTGCTCCGGGGACCGACCATGTTGTAATCACGAGGGCATGATATAAGTCTAAGAGGACGGGGCTTTCCGGGATAGCGAATCTTTTGAAAAACAAACATTGTTTCTGAAAATTATAAACCACTGTGTCTACTTCTCTGGAAAACGGAATTATAACGACATTTTAAAATTCTGGAAAACTAACGGAATTTACAGGAAATTTTCATGATATTCAGGGAATTTTAATTTTTCAAGGTCCAGGTTGGACATGGAAAATTGTCCTTTCAAATTTTGCCGTGTAAGGGCATTTTTTTTTCTTTCTCCATACTGCGTAATGGTTAAGGCTCTTTGTGAACTCGAGTTTGTATATGGACTGCCTCAAAGTGCAGTGGCTAGCAATCTTGGCTATCACTCCTGAGGTCCGGGTTCGATCTGCCAAAAAATTCAATTCAATTCTGATCTGAGAGCTCGAACGGGATACTCTCAGCCTCGTGAGGTAAAACTGAGAAGAGGCGTGTTCGATTACTATCTCAGTCATCCTGGAAGTGATTTTCAGTGGTTTCTCACCTTTACTCCAGGCAGATGCCGAGATGGTTGCTAACGTAAAGCCACGACCGCCTCCTTTCCAATCCTCTCTGAATTACAAGTACAGACTGTATTACAGTCACCACAATATTACAAGTTAACAAATTATATAGAGAGAAGCACATACGCACCCCCAGACACACAAGGCTAAATGACTACGATATCCAAGCCCCTCAAATGCATGCCACTTTATTGTGGCCCTTAACGGTTCTCAGGGAATTATCTGATTTATCCTGAAAAAATCTGAGATTTCTCAGGGAAATTTGTTGGTTACTTCTGGTAGACACCCTGGGGAAAGTAATTGGATCAATCATTATGCTTATATTAAGACAGCGTATTAATAAATCATTGGTACACTGCTTATGTTGAACAACCCGCACGCCAGATTGCCGCCCCATCTGGCAATCCTGTATGCACAGAGTAGCCTAAGCATTTTCCAATTAAAATCGTGTGCTTTTATTACTACATTAACTAAATAGGTTTAGATGAAATATAAATTTTAGCATTGTGGTGAAACACATTATTAGTGAGATTGGCAAGTGGCGGTCCCGAAATTTCAGGTGAATCTGTC
Organism: Meconema thalassinum; assembly: GCA_946902985.2. Lineage (NCBI taxonomy): Eukaryota > Metazoa > Arthropoda > Insecta > Orthoptera > Tettigoniidae > Meconema > Meconema thalassinum. Next base: position 2,126,159,037 of record OX336388.2, read on the forward strand.
CTGAACTGCTGTATTTCGGTTCTGCTAAGGCATCTTGTCCATACATCATGCTGATGCTCGTATGCAAGTATAGATACGCGATGTCTCGTCAATATTGGAGACTTGTGGCAGGTCTTCGGGCTTCAAATCGGATTCTTCGCCTATAGCCGTTGTTGTCACCTAAGATGAGATCCTTCATTCCTTGGCGACGATCTGCTGCTGTCTTATATTGATTTAACCTAATAAATGTAATCTTCCGCCTCTCTAGTTGCTGTACAATGACACGAATCATTGCACAGATTTTTGTTGATACTGTTTTATGATTAGTGTTGGGCTGTTTATGACCGAAGAAAGTAAGACATCTGCAAGCTAATGGGTATTCATGACTCCAAAATGAAACTAGCTACAATTTTGAATATTGAATTACACTATTTTAAGATAAAACTACACATTTGGTTTTCCCTTTGTAATGTTTTATGCTTCGATATAAACGGCTTGTTGTCTTAAGCAATTCACTTAATTTATTTTTCCAGTATAGAGCAATAACCATACTAAGCTATGTGTAAACGATTGTCTGTTACCTAATTACAGGTTATACACACCTACAGGGCCACATTCCCTTTACTGTTATTATCCATTTAAGCCGCTGAGCTCGGCTGTGCCAGTGTTCGTTGTTTACTGTAGCAGCTGACCCGCAGGGAGCACAGCGATGACAGAGTGCATTCTGCACATAAGTAAAGCAGCATTACGCGTCACAGGAGCTCATGTCACCACGGACAGTTAAACGATGACAAGAGTACTGGAGCTGAGTTATATCCTACTCGCGCAACTGTACCTGTTAACGAAGCAGGCTGACGTATGACACAAAACAGAGAATAGTTCCCATCTCGACCGCCGGCAATTAATTCGTGAAAGGGTAATAGAGTAACTTAGCAGTGCCGTTTTTCTTGTAATTTTCAGAATGTATGTTGTGCATATAAATATAAGACCATATCCGCAACTATGGCCGAAATATGACTTTTGATCGCAAAAATATGCAGAATTTAAAAATTACGAAAATGGCCTAAATATGCAAATAAATGACGGAAGTAATTATATGCGATCAAGTTTTTGTTTAATTCAACGCTTCGACTGAAAATGACAGGAAAGAACAACATGCCATAAATATCCGACTCCTACTTACACCAAATTTATAAGCAACTTATGGAAAGTACGCCAATCCTAAATCTTCACTTTTCGGCGTTCTATGATCGTGGTCAATCTAACCACTAGAGAGCATACTTGTATATATGGCCAAATAGAGATGATTTCCCAACGACTTCCTTTCATTCTATTCATACAGTGCGATAGTAAATAGTTTTCTAATTAGAAAGCGTATTGTTAATGTTAAGCATGCTTCGTGTGTGGAAAGACAAACAAATTGGGGACGTTAACATTTTAGAGAGGCTCCTTTTTATTTGAAATGTCGAGATAATGAAAAACCACAATTTATGGCTTCATCACTAATTTTAGTAATGATTACCGTAAGATTATGCAGCGCTCTTTTCAGTTGCCGGTAAAAGTATATGGTTAGAGTAACTGAGCTAATTTTTTAAAAATAGTACATTTATAAAATATAATTGAAATTGCTGCAAAATAGTGTTCTATCTGTGGTGAGATCTTATACAGTAAAACCTGTCATGAACGGAACTTCAAGGGACCGATAACACTCTCCGTTACAGACAGGATTCCGGTTAAAACAGGTAATCATTGGAATATTTAGGAGTGTTAATTCATTTAATGGCTTTGCAACATTGTGGCTGTTCCGCTGTTAATCCTTACAAGAATGTGGGGCATTCCCTTGCCAAGTGAAGGTCGCACTAAACTTCAGAAATCTCGCCGAGGGATATCCAAGCCACAAAAAGTAAATATAAAGGGTAATCGAATGGTTTCGTAAAACATTCCTGTTCCGTAACTAAAGATGTCGTGATCATGTAGTCCTGTGTACTTGGCTGTGTGATGAATTTTGTCTGATATCCTGTTTTATTTGTGTGGCTGTATTAGTGTATTTGTAATTAAGGTGAGGAAGGAAGCGGCCGTGGCCTTAAGTTGGAAACATCCCGGCATTCGTTTGGAGTTGAAGTGGGAATCCACGGAAAACCACTTCCAGGATGGCTGAGATGGGAATCGAACCTTCCTCATCTCAGTTTTGCCTCACGAGGCTGAGTGTACCCCTCAGGCCAGAATTAAATTTCTTGGCAGAACCAGGAATCGAACCCAGGCCTCCGCGGTGACATCCAAGAGTGATAGCGACTACGCAACAAGGCGGACTATTCAGGAGTGTAAATACAATACTGTTGTGATATGGTACATACCTCGTCTTAATAATCCAGCTATTGGGGTTACACCAATTGCACTCTAAACACTAGCACAACGCTACATATTTACAAAATCGTTCTTAAAAACAAATCGCACAGTACTGTTACTGTGTTTATATGTGACATTTGAATCGGCCACATAAATCCATGGTATATTTTGCTTTCTATTAAGATACGGGCGCGGCAAATAATCTCAAACAACTCCCGCGACATTTTTCGCGATTGAAAAATGTTTTTTTGTTTTGTTTCACGGCTGAAAGGACTTGCTCATATGGTCTTCAAACTAAAGTCTGTTCGCCGAGTCGAGATAGTGGAAGTAAACACAGTTGTACACGTGATTGCAAGGTTGTCCGCAAGGGGTGAATAGAGCGGTGCCTGTTGAACGTACGCCAACTTCAGTGTTGTGTATAGCCTACATGTGAAGCGGGCTGACTTATCGGTTACATGCTACAGCGCGGTTTATTTATTGATTGTTTATGTATGTATGTATTTATTTATTTATTTAATTAATTAGTTCTTAACTGATTATGACAGGCAACAATATACAGTGCAGCAAGTCTCGTCTTTTCTAGGGCTACGGCATGACTAATGATCTCGGAGCTTCTTGGCTACCCTTGTCTGGCAGAGCCGATGACGTGAACTGGGCGTGTTTCCCTGTTCAGGTTGTCAAGTCACCACGTGCAAGTGTTTACGTGCACTATCTCGACTCGGCGAACAGACTTGACACACATTGTCGTCTACATCATAATTTTGTCATGTCGGGCGTCATCCTCTGGTTTCTTTTCTTGGCGGTAATGCGCGCCAAATTCCGCGATCTTTCCTAACGCTAGCTTCAATAACTTTAATTTTAGCTTTTAAATCTAAAACATCGCGCTTTTCTCTTCCATCACTTCCAGCACGACTTTCTACAATAATTGGTCACTGCTTCACATTAAATAAGAATGTTCTCAGCATTTTGTGAGAAGCAGTTCAGGTTTGTTCATTGCACCTGGCATCCTTCCTTATTACCCCTGTACGTTATTCCTCACAAGAATGTGGGGCACTCCCTTGCAAAGTGAAGGTAGCACAAAACTTCAGAAATCTCTCCAAGGGATGTCCAAACCATGCCAAGTAAATAATACACTGGTCAAAACAATTAGGGGATCAGGTCAGATGTCATACACGAGATACATATGGTAACGTTCGGTTACAATTGTAATTTGTGTGTGCTACAGTACGATATTGTGCTGTCTCAACTCTTTACTGGAGGTTTACATGGCGTTGACTTAGAGCGAGGCACCATATGGCTACCATAATAGTGGAAATGCCATTCCCGTTGCCCTCTAATATGGTATGTGATCACCTCGAACGGCCAGGACAGTTGCACACCTGCATGGCATGGACAGTATGAGGTTATCAATCAGCTCTTCGGGGATATTTGGCCATTCTTCCATGAGTGCAATATCCAGCTCAGCAACCATTGTGGGAGGTGTTGGATTGACTGGGATGCGTCTGCCAAGTGCATCCCAGACATGCTCAATCGGGTTTAAGTCCGGTGAACAAGCTGGCCACTCCATTCGTTCAATGCCCTCGTCATCAAGCATGTTGTCCACCAGTGCAGCTCCGTGGGGACGTGCTCTATCGTCCACCAGAATGAACCCATCGCCTATGGCACCGGCATAGGGCACAACAAACGGTCGAAGGATCTCGTCTCGATACCTCTGAGCAGTCAAAGCGCCATTCTGAACAAAATAGAGGTCCGTGCGTCCGCCAATACTGACTCCTGCCCACACCATTCGTCCACCACCATGATATGGTGCTGTTTCCTGCATATAAGCGGGATTGTTCCGCGTTCCACGTTCTCTCCAGATGAGGGAACAACGATTGTCCGGCTGAACACAACATCTTGACTCATCTGTGAACAGAACCACGCGCCATTCGTTACGACGCCAATCCTGATGTTCCTCCGCCCAGTTTCTGCGGGCTAAACGGTGGCGTGGTCTTAATGGGACACACACCATAGGTCTCCGTGCGCAGAGGCCACTTTCCCGAAGGCGATTTAGGACTGTCTGTGTTGATATGACGCGCCCTGTTACCGCCTGGAGGGTGCGTTGCAGCTGAGTTGCATTCAGCCTCCCGTCCCGACGGGCTGTTAACCGGAGATAACGGTCATCTTTTGGTGATGTTACCCGTGGACGACCTTGGCCTGGCCTTCATTTAACGGTTCCTCGCGTCCAGGTCCTGGAAATTACACTTTGGGTCACTTCAATAGCTGCAGCCACCTCCCTCTGTGTCTGTCCCGCTTCCAACCTTCCTATTGCTCTCCATTCAATACCTTCGGGTAAGTCACGTTGTTATTGCATTGCACTACACCATCTGAACCCAACTGCTTGTGTCATTCATTTGGTAGAGTAATCAAACGTCCACACCAACCCCCTCTGCAGCAATTTTCTGTTATTACCACTATTTCGGTTGCCGTAATGTTGTTGTCTCCACTCGTAGAGCCGACAGAAAGACGTCGAACCATTTTAGGTCGTTCTGCCGATAACAATACGTCAGAACCTAGATATCTCAACTGATCCCCTAATTGTTTTGACCAGTGTATAAAGGTTACCGTAGTCGAATGAGTTAGTAAAACATTCCTGTTCCGTAAATGAAATAATGTTAAACACATTAATTTCCCGTTGAATAAACGGTAATTTGTTTGTTTCCGCGTTAGACGGGTTCCGCTATATAGTTAAATTAACAAGAATAATAGGCAATAAGTCACGAAACCGGTATTTTTTCTGTTGTTGACAGGATTCCGCTTATTAAAGGTTCCTTTGAAGGCAGATTTTCCCGTATTAAGCTGTCAAATGTCCTTGTTGTCCTCAAGTTGTCCTTATACGTTTGGAGGGGGATAATGTGAATATTTAAAATTCGTGTCACTGTGGCTGATGCAAGGGGTGGGCGGTTACAATGAATTAACTTTGTCTTGAAATTATCTGTTCTCGTTTTGTATGGTGTATCCTTTTAGCCGCGAGCATAATTCCTCAAGGATGTTCGATTGTCCATTGTTAATGACGTTCCTTGCAATGTGTGTTCCAAGGCAATATGCAAATCATTGTTCCTTTGAGAATCACTCTGTTATTCTGTTGATTAATTGGGTTACTTTTCCTACTTTCTTCTTCTGACCTGTTTGATTCCTTGCATAATCGTGCTGTCCTCTTCCGTTCATTGCCATATACTGTACATGGGCGTACCTTCGTTAACGTGTCGGCTTATTACCATATAATGGGTCCGCTTTTGTAAGATCCTTGCTTATATGCCTGACAACAGGAAGTCCTCCGTACACGAATAACAGAATTGGTTAAGTTTAGGAGCTGCAATAGATCAACAGGGGTCATTGCTAGAGGTGTTCGAAATATTTTTTTAAATTTAATATGAAATTCAGAAGGTGTTTATTTTTATTCTTTGGCAAAAATTCTTGTTGGCTATTCGTTTAGTATAATTTTAATACTAGCCTTAAATGCGAGAAACTCGAACTAAACACACAGTAATTATGACACTTGTACTACCACAACTTGCATTACTTACATCAGAAGGTTCAAAAGAAGACACTATTCGGATACGGTGGAGTGTCACGTAGAATATAGAGGCGAGACGGAGCGCCTGGAAGCCCAACAGGCAACATGCACTCACATCAGATCAAGAAGAGACTCAAATTCAATAATCCAGCACAATTTTATTTTTTGCTAAGTTAAGTATAAATTCACTAATGCAAGTTGGCAAGCTAAAAGCACCTCACAAATGTAATGGATCAGCCTTTCGTATTAATAACAGCTCTTCAGGAATTGCGCAATACAGATCAGGACACATTAGTCAGGAGGATGTCCCCTTTATAAAGGTCATTCAGGAAAAAGTGATGGAAGAATGTTCCTCAATTCGGTGTAGAAATCTTGGTCCTTAGTAGCATATTAGATGCAATTGAGGATTTTCCTTCGACCTCCGCAAGAACGGCAATTCTAACACTAAGAGCAAAACGTACACATTGATAAATGTCTACGCTCCAACGAATTACAAAAATAATACCGAAAAGGAAGACATGGGAACATTTTGGGAAGAATTAGACCATTTGATATCAAACACCTGTGATGTGCACATTAAAATCTTACTAAGAGACTTCTCGGCTAAAATATGACAAGAAAATGAAATCGTACAATAGTTGGCAAATGGCCAGCTCATAAATTAATTTAAAAAAAATGGTGAAAGGTTAATTTATCTTGGTATAGATCATGGATTAATTTTGGAATCTACAAATTTTTAAAAGAAGACCCCACGAGCTTATGACTTGGAAGTGCCCTAACGTTAAATTGGGGAAGTTCTAGATTGATCATGTAGCCACGGACAAGAATTATCACAAGGAAATTTACAATGTGAAAGTCCTTCGTGGGGTAGACATCGATTCCGATGACTTAATTCCCAAGATTAAAATAAAGTTAATTCCACGAAAGAAACACAAACCCTCCAACTCCAATAGGAGGAAGAATTGTGACCTAGTTATCTAATAATAAACTATATTTTGAAAGATCTAAAGCTTCTCTAAGCGACAATTTTCGGGACGGTAATTAAAAAATTATGAACCACAGCTGAAGAAATTGCTCCCGCTATAAAAAAAAAAGAAACATACAGGTACACGGTGGAATACGGAGTGTGACGCCGCGATTCGTAAAAGGCAGAAGGCATGGTTGAATGATCAACAAAAGAAAACCGAAAAACCATGTGAGAAACTAATTAATGCAAGAAGACAAAGCTGCCAAAGAAATCAGAAGGGTTAAAAGAATCATTGAATTTATAGCTGAAGCATTCACTCAACATAAGACAAGAGATTATTACAAAACGTTTAAACAATAAGAACAAAATATACTCCACCAACACTTATGATGCGAGATAGAAATGGAAACCTGGCTAATAATAATCAAGATAATGACTGGTTGCGTTGCTCAGCGGTTACGTTCTCGCCTGCTGTGACTAAGGTTGCAGGATCGAATCCTGGCGCAGCGAGTTGGCATTTGAGGGTGTGCAAATGCTAGGGAGCCGTGTCAGTAGATTTACTGGGACGTTAAAGATCCCCATTCGGGGCTAAATTCCAACACCCTGGCGTCTCTAAAAGCCGCGATAGTTCCAATAACATTATTATTAATCAAGATAATGCTGAAATTTTAACTAAATACTTCAAAGGAGTACTTTAGCGAGGAGCCAACAAAATGCATATGCATACGGAACAGTATGACCTACATCCGAAGATTTAACCTTTAGAAAAGTTTATAATGGCATACTAACATATTACAATGAAGTGCTAACAGCAATTGATTCGCTTAAGAATTACAAGGCAGCAGGAGCGAATCAACTATTTGTGGAAATATGGAAGAATGCAAATGAACAAGCCATTCGGAATTTACATAAACATCTCATAGACATTTGTCATATTGAAACAATGCCCGAAGAATGGAAAATGGCGATAATACACCCATTATATTAAAAAAAAAAAGGTGATAAAGCAAATCTAAGCAATTTTCGGGGGGTATCTTTGCTGGATAAGATTTTCTCTGAGATTGTACCTAGTCTTACCGTAAATACTGTCACAAAGTCTCCAATAAATTTACTCTATATAGTTTGTATTTTAATATCCTAATGATATTAGTTAAATGGATGTGTAACAAATCAATTATGTAATTATTAAAAATGGCCACCTTTGGCACGAACACAGTCCTCGAGTCTTCGTGGCCACTAATCAATTGAATTACGCACCAATTCCATCGGAAAATCTGCTGCTGCCTTCAGAAGAGAACACTTGAAACTTTCGATATTTGGATGTCTCTTCTTGCAAGCCATCTCCTGAAGCTTGGACCACAATTTGTAGTCTGGGGGGTTTCGGTCCGAACTTGCAGAAGGCCAATCCGAAGTCAAAATATAGTCCGGAACATTGGCCCCAAGCCACTCCTGAGATGTGTGAGCGTTATGTGCTGGGGCCGAATCCTGCTGGAAGCTTCAGCGTTCTCCATGGAAGAGTGTGTAGTTGAGTTAAAAAAACAGGTGGATGGGCAATGTAGATTGTTGCCTAATGTATTTGTCTACCGGGAAAGTGATTCAATAAGACACGATGAGAAAAATAAGAATTGCCCTTTTCTGTTATTTATTGAGATTGCATGACAATAAAACTAAAACTACTATTTACCTACTTTTCGAAAAATAAAAATAATAATAATTGGTTCAAAGAAGATCAAAATGCTTTAGATGAGTTGAATATTACGATGAAACAAATTGAAAATGGAGAACAAAAAAGGATTCTGAAGAACAGACACATAAGGCTTACACAAAAATTGATCAACGTAAACAATGTCATATCTGATTGAAGGAGCAGCCAGAATGATGAGATATTGGGAGAGGAGGAAGATGACAGCTAAATTCCCTGTCAATCCATAGAGGCCTTAGATGTATTTGGTTTGATAAAGTGCTCCAGTGTGGACGTAAAATATATAAATAAATATACTTTTAAACTGTCGGTGGGTTTGGGGTCTGGGAGATGTAAGACGCGAAGATATGTCAACATTTTCTGGAAGTCGTAACATGGTGCCCATTGCAATAGGAAGCTTTCTTATGAACTTTGATACGTATAGCACATGTTAGGCACCCAAGAATCGCAAACTAAGTAGTGGAAGTAATGGTAGAGGACAAGAACTGTAGGGGTAGGCCAAAGGGGGCTTATGTACAGCTGCATCAAAGACTGAATACACGTCCACACCTGACGGTAAATAGAGAGTTACACACTTGCGAGAAGACAACGTACTGTTGGCGTCTGCTCCGCTGATGTGGACAAAGTGGAAAGCGAGATGTAGAAAGACGGACTCCGTATCTTGATGGGACTAACGCCAGGAAGAAGACTGTCACCACGGAATAACTGGTCGCGTCAACTAATTAACACGTACTTTAACACACGATGGTGATGACTGAATTATCCAAATTCCCTCAATCCTCTTAAACCGGCACCAGTTTCCTGGGTGCGGTGAATGAGCGTCTTAATTTATTTATCTCCAAGAATGTGTAAATCCAGCTCTTCCTAGGTTGACCTCTTTGTCTCATGCCTTTCAGTTCTTTCTCAAACCACACTCTGGCTGTTCTGTGTCCATTCTTTTGAGATGACCGAACCATTTCAGCCTGGCTTCAACACAGATCTCATTAAGTGTTAGGTCGTCCTCTTGGTCTCTCGCCCTCCATTTCCATCTCATGCATCTTCCTTGGTATCCTGCCCTCCTGCATTCTCTCTATGTCTGTACCAACTCTTGACTTCTCTATGATCTCATGTAAGGGATTTTCTTCCACGATCTCCCTCACTCTCTCATTTCTTACTCCACCCTTTCTTGTTATTCCCAATCTGCTTCTCTGAAATTTCATTTCGCAAGCCTGGATCCTGCTCATCTGCCTCTTCTTCATAACCCACGTTTCTGATGCGTAGGTGAGTATTGGGACATAATACGTTTGATACAATACGCGTTTGCTCTTCTAGAGTACGTCTCTGCTCTGTACCAGACCTCGCACACTCTGCAGGAATCCATGGGCTTGCCTTCCTCTTGCACTGATCTCCTTGTCATTTCTACCACTTACTTCTATTGCACTCCCTAAATATTGAACTATCCACCTTCTTTAGTACTTCTTCTATCATTATATCTGTTACTCTTCCCCTATTTCTCGTTGTCACCATCGTTTCCCACTGTTTGCATTACATTTCAAACCTTACTGTTTTACTGTCTCAACCCATACATTCAACCTTTCTTGTACCTCTACCTCTCCATTGCCCCATATCATTAGATCGTCTGCAAACATCATTGCTCTCATATGTTCTCCTATTTGTGCTGCCAATTCTACCTACTCATCCATCACCGAGATGAAAAGCAGTGGAGATGGAGTGCTTCAACCCACTCTTTTACTTAAACCTGTCTGATCTCTCTCCCCTAACTTTAGTACAGCTCACACTTCCTTGGTACATCTCCTTTTTTCTAGCCACAGTTTGATTTTTAACTCCCTTTTTCTGTAGGGTTTCCCACACCTTTCCACTATACAAGCTATCGTATGCCTTCTCATGTCCAGAAACACAATTACCAAATCCTTTCCATATTCATAGTATTTTTCTTGGAGCTGTCTTACGCTGAAAATCAGGTCCACTGTTGATCTTCGTGGCCTAAATCCATACTGTTCCTCCCTCAACCTTTCTTCTACTACTCTCCGCACTCTCCTTTCCAGGATCTTCTCACAATATCTTCGCAGCATTGCACATTAACGTGATTCCCCTATAGTTATGGACTATTTTCCTGTTGCCTTTCTTAAAAGATTTTCCCACTGCTTCTCCATAATCATCCTGACATAAAATATCATGTTGTTGCCCTGTTCCGTCTGAAACCGTACAAAATACAAAAATAAGTATTGTATAACCGTAGATATAATATTGAAATATTAGCTGAATCGCCATGGTGATTGTTGTTTTGATAGGTGGGACATCAAGGTTTCTGCTACATGGCGCTTCTATAGCACCCGACTTGTTTACGGTAAATCCCTCCTGATGGACGAATATCAAACACCTCGGATTAGTAGTCGACCACAAAGCCTCGGTTATTGGTCTACAGTGCATAATACAGGGTTATATTTATATATCAGTACCGTCGCCCTGGGATGTTCCAATCGGCCGTCGCCCGTGCATCGACCGACCGCGCCGCCGCTATAACTCCCCTTGTTAAACTGACTTCTAATTTGTATTGTTTTCTCCCTACCTTGTACTGCATAAATGGTTTCTAAGTTGTCCATGTAACTAACTGATAGTAATTTTGAGGCACATCACATGGCATTTTTAAAAAAACTAGCACTTGATGTTTGACATGCTGCAATATTCAATATCATTGAAATATTATAATAATTATTTGTATAAATCATCTTTAGCACTTACCAGTAATATGAGTGTAATGCTCAGACAACAAAACATCCTGCTTTCACAAAGCGGAATTAGGGTTTGATTATAAGCTAAGCAGATATACTTGTTATTTTAGAAACTGTAGCCTAATCTGGAAGGTAAGCATGAATATACTTAGGTCGGTCTATTGTTTCAATGTGTATCTAACACTGCCAACTTCATTTAGCTGTGGGGCCGATAACCTCGATGTTAGGCCCCTTAAAACAACAATTATCATAATCATTTAGCTGCTTGGGGTTTTCAGAAACTACCAATACTCTTGAGGGGGGGAAAACAAAATAAGTACACTTAGGGAAATACTACATGAGCCCTCCCAGATATTCATTTAATAATGAATGGTACAAGTATTAGAAATACACAAGACATGGCACCACAATCCACTTGGAAAACTTAAGTGTGTGGGCAGAGAAAGTGGTATGGGTCAGTCAATGCAGGAATGAATTCCTTTATCAGATGAACTCGATGATAAGCCCCCAGTTGAACAAATTTGAAATTAAAATGGAAACAGGGTGGTACCGGTTAGGTAAACAGCTAGGCATAACACGTTTCTTATGTTCGTCAAATTTATTAGCATAGAAAGCCAAGCAACAGCCTTCATAACAGCTGAGCATCAACTCAGGAATGACAAAGAGTAACAAATGTAATCAACAATATCGAGAAAATGTCTCATATAACAAGATTACAGAAAAGTCTCATGGAGGGATAATATCAAGTAACAATAAACCAGGGATCAAAACCCAATTTAACAAGCTGGAAGGAAATCCCATTAAATTTTATAAACAACTTGCAAGAAACAAGAAAGCAGGTCCCATTTGAACAAGCAGGGAGGAAGTCCATTAACGATTAGAAATAAGTTGAGAGTGGTTGGGGAGCGAATCCCATTAAACAAGTGGGAAGAAAGTCCCATTAAATATGTACAATTGGTAGCAAGTGACAAAGAGATGGTTGGTTGAAGCAGTAATACAAGACTGAGAAGCCTTTAGCAAATTTGAGCGGCCATTAATGAACTCTGAAGAAAAACAATGGAAAGCTAGTTTAAAGTTATGTACGTGAGAAAATCTGATGTTGAAAAGTTAAGAATTAGTACTCGTTCGAAGATGCCCCACACACATGCGTAGTATCGTACATGTTTCTCACCAGGAGAATGAAAAGTTAGCTTTAGTAAATATAATTTCAGCGAAACACAGACTTAAAAAAGACTTTTGAAAGATTTGACTGGATAACCCAGTTGATTAACACATTTGTAAGAGAGCTTCAAGTTCCAACATCATGATGATGATTTAAACACTGGAGCAAGTCCATATGATAAAGAAACTCAATGCTAAGTTGCACTTCAGTCGCGACGAAGTTTGAAGTTCATGATGAGTGATGATTGACTGTTCGACCTGTCGTCGAGTTGAAGATCGATAAGTTCGATCTCTGATGTAGATTTCGACCTGCCGGATAAGCACGTCGAGACGCGGTGAGTAATGCGTGTTGTAGAGAGCGGCGAAGAAATGCTTGGCGAGTGCGAAGAACAGCTGCGAGTCTCAGCTTAATACAGTTGGCCGAGCAGGTGACATCATAAAGCTCGAAGGAGATTGGTCGAAGCAGGAGACAGCCAATCACGATGAAGGTGATGAATTGGAATTTTCACGAACTCAGGATGTCTTCCATTTGAAATTTGCAGTGCAGGATAAACAGTCGTTGACTCGCTGAAAAAGTTCTAGAGAACTCACTTCAGAACCAATCTAACATCAGAGAAAAGGCAAGGAAAAGAAAAGAGAGAAAAAATGATCTAAAAGAGACCTTGACTAAGCAGGAGAAAACACGTGGACACGTTCAAATTTAGGTTAAGGTTGAAACAAGAAAATATTGATTTTTCTCACTCTGACAAGAATACCGTACCATAAAAAATTAGTCTTTGTGCCTTTCGCAAAAGCGGACAAATAGTAATTCATCACTAGACACAAGCACCAAATTTGTGTTAGCCTACAGCTCAAAATGTCAGAATTATTCTTGGATTAGAAAGGTACAGTCTAGGGAAACATAGTTAAAATAAATAAAAGAGCAAATTCCCGTGAAGGAGCTTAATTTAATATCTAAAACATCTGTACTCGCCAACAAGTCATAAGGTTACTAATCCATAATTTGGCAGACAAACATAAATAAATAAAAAGCCGAATATCTCCACAACACCAGTCTTTCATGTTCCACGATTGTGGATGGTGTTTTGTTAAGTGAAAACTCAAATGTATTTATCACAAAGCACTGAATTGTAAACCTACCACAGAAAAGCATATAGGTAATAAAGACTACAATATTACATCAACATGATTGTATGTCCTTGGTCACTTGTAACAGTTTCGTGCAAACTGGTTGACAGTAAATCCAAATATTTCTTGCCTAGATACGTTGCTTCGCTTGTCACATGCCACATAACCTACAATTTAACACTGCCAAATAACACTCAAAATTGTTGTCACTGTTTTGAATCACAATGAGAAACAGAAATCGTCACTTTTCACGGTGCACAAGTACATATAATAACGACGCTGGTTAAAAAGGCAGATTTGTTTTCTTTTCCAAATATGCAAACGCTTAATTATCGCAGATTTCCATCAACACACTTGGCAGCAGCCACCAGTCATGGACATCAACCTGATAGATTACGTTTTAACAAATTGTACGGATGAGTGCCACTACATTAACACTAGAAATTTAAAAAAAATCCGAACGAATTTAAAAAAGACAGACATTTAAATATGTAGAGAATCGATAGAATTCGCTTGTATCGATAGACCTGAATCCAAGAGTATCGATCATTACGCAACTAGCGTATTTCCTATAATAGAAAGAAAATAAGTTTTCCTTGCATTCCCATGATCAGAAACTGTCATATCTGCCTACTTACAAAATAGGAATTCTTGTTGAATTGGATGGAAACACTGCATGTTTCATTACAATCGAAGCTTATCCCGCCATCTTTTGGTTACAAACAGAACTAATCTATATTATTAAAAATATTTATGAAAACTTATCCGAGTCCGTGCGGCCATTCTATCCGGTCGATTTCCTTCATTCTTTTTTTAATGAAAGGAATTCATGCACAGATTTGTCATCAAGTATTACAAATCTCTTAAATTCCGCCTTTCTCAAATTATTTGATTTTTCAACTTTTTCCAACTTTGAAACAATCATATCTCGGGTTATAATTGAGGTACGAAGGTCGTTTTCATCTAAGAACACTCAGTGAATCAAGCGCTGTCATTTGAGCTCTTAACTATTAACATCGGATGATACTGAGGAAGTTATGAGTGAACATTCGATATTACATCTAATTTTTTCAACATTTTTTCTCATTGTAGCAATCATATACAGTAGAACGCGTAATCCGAGTCCCGGCAGTCCGAGCCTCCGTTTAATCCGAGGTGGATGGCAGTGAGACGCATAGCTTACTCAAGGTCTTTGGTGGAGGTGCGCGCATGCGTTGTTAACAATTCTGCCCGCTATCGCCCTTCCGCCAACTAGACAGTGTCTGCTCAGACTGTACCTACTTTAAAGTAAATATGTACATATATGCATTTCTTTTGTAGAATATTGTTTTTATTTTTGAAACAAAGCCTAATTGCAACACATTATACGATAACTGATGAAATAATGCCGTTTACTGTAAGAATATTTAAACACAAGGTTCTTGTGCATCTAATTTTAAATTAACGGCCTTAAAATTTCGTAACATTGTGTAATCTGAGATTTCCCAAATTCGAGCTCCTCTTGGTCTCAATTACCTCGGACTACCGAGGTTCTACTGTAATTGGTTCTAATTGAGTTATACAGCTCGTTTTGGTCTAAGAAATATGTAAATTGGTTGATTCTGAGGAATGTTATGAGTGCGGAAGCGAATATTAGAAATATTTATGAAAACTTAACAGAGTCCGTGCGGCCATTGTATCCGGTCGATTTCCTTCATTATTTTTTTAAATGAAAGGTGTTCATGCTCAGATTTGTCATCAAGTATTACAAATCACTTAAATTCCGCCTTTCTCAAATTATTTGATTTTTTTCAACTTTTTCCAACTTTGAAGCAATCATTTATATTTGGTTCTAATTGAGGTATGCAGGTCGTTTTGGTCTAAGAACACTCAGTGAATCAAGGGCTTTCATTTGAGCTCTTAACTCTGCAAATCGGCTGATTCTGGGGAAAGTTATGAGTGCACATTCGATATTACATCTCATTTTTTCTCATTGTAGCAATCATATCTTTGGTTCTTATGACGGAAATTGCCTATTACACTAGCGTTTGTATTACAATCAACAAAGCGCAGGGTCAAACGCTTCATAGAGTTGGAATCTACTTGCCTGATCCTGTTTTAGGCCATGGAATGTTCTATGTTGCCTTATCCCGAGGAAATCATTTAAAGATGTAGAAGTAGAAATTAAACCTATGGGTCGATGCACAGCGAACCTTGTCTGGAAGGAATTCTTGTGAAATAAAGGTTATCAAATGGGGTTTGTTTGTTCTCCGCCCAATCAATACCTTTAAATATTATAATTTCACAGTTTATTGTTAACTTTACAACTATCAAATGGGGTTTGTTTGTTCTCCGCCCAATCAATACCTTTAAATACTATAATTTCACAGTTTATTGTTCTTTATAACTATCAAATGGGGTTTGTTTGTTCTCCGCCCAATCAATACCTTTAAATACTATAATTTCACAGTTTATTGTTATTTACAACTATCAAATGGGGTTTGTTTGTTCTCCGCCCAATCAATACCTTTAAATACTATAATTTCACAGTTTATTGTTGTGTTGTAAAGTCAATACGGAACTCGAAATGGAAAATTCTCCAAATAATCTAAATAAAGGTTATAAACTATTACATTATGTCGTAAATTTTTTATTCCGATACTGAAAAATCTTGCTGCGGAGCATTACGGGCACCCTAGTTGGTAGCTTAAAATGACTCCTAGCGATCGGCCGATGCACGGGCAACAGCAGAGTGGAAATCCCCGCGCGCGACGGTGCTGATATATAAACATGTTTTAGGTACCGTGAAATAAACTGAAATATCGGGCAATAATTTTAATTATGTTGCGGAATTTCAATAACTTCCTTAGAATTTTGTAAATTGATTCACAAGGTGGTCAAAACAGACTTTTTTGTTTTTGCGACATTTGTGATTCTGTACTTCGTGTTCGCTGTCTGTAGCTGGTTAATTTTTGTGGCCATGTCTAAAGAACCGGAGAAAATTGTAACATCGTCTGCAAAGGCTAAGCAATCAATTGAAAGTTCACTTTATTATTATTATGTGAACAATTACAACAGGTTTGTAAAATTATTAATATCTGCTAAATAGCACATTCCAAGAGGAGTGAAAAAGTGATTATATTCCTGGCTGGAATGAAGCTTGCGAATAACTCTACAGTAACTTTCAAGAGAACGGACAAAGTGCTGTAGCCAACGACCTCCTTCATCTGTGTTAAGAGGGGCAGATGACCTCGTAGTTCCGCCCCTTAAAACAACAATAACTAACTAATCTAAGCGAAGCTAGACAGAGACGATGGATGGAGACTATGCAGACCACTAACTTCAAGCATTCCAGCAGTAAGGCTTGGGGTCTTTTGAAAAAGTTAGGTCGAGTGCCACAGATACCTCATACTTCACCAGATATATCTCCACATCAAGTAGCTAGCCGAATCACAAACAGATCGAAAGTGAAACCTGACAAATATCTCAGGAGGACAATCAAACAACAGTTGTCACATATGAAGAGGCACAGCCATGAAACATCAAAGTTTTTAACTACATTCACAGATGCATAGCTTTTGGAAGCACTTAAGGGGATGGAGAATGGAAAGGCTCCAGGATTTAATGCCAATGGTATTTATCCCGAATTTATAACACACTGTGGGAAGAACACAAGAAAATGGCTTTTACATTTTTTTAAATATCATACTGACAGGAAATCTCCCTCCAGAGTTCAAACGGACAAAGGTTCTGGCCATCCTGAAACCAGGGAAACCTGCCGATAACCCAGAGAGCTATGGACCAATAGCCTTGATGAGTGTTTGTTCCAAACTCCTGGAACGGCTTAGCCCACAAATAAATGGTATTCTCCCTCTTGAGCAGGCTGGTTGCAGACCAAATCGGAGCTGTGAAGACCAAGTGCTAGCGCTGACGAAGCATATTGAAGAAGGCTTCGAAAAAAAGATTGAAGAGTGGTGCAGTGTTTATAGACCTTACAGCTGCATACGACACGGTTTGGAGGGAAGGTGTTGTGTACAAGTTCCTTAAACTGACAGGCTGCAAGCTAATGGCACAATTACTAAACATAACAAATAGAATGGTACAGGTTGTAATGGGTGGTAAACGAAGTAAAGTTCAAGTCCTCAACAATGGTCTTCCTCAAGGCTCTGTGCTGTCTCCTCTTCTGTTCAATTTGTTCATCGCGGACATACCACTTACCACCTCTCGTCAGCTTGCTTATGCTGATGATCTGGCGATAGTAACTCAACATTCCTCTACAGAACAGATTGAGGAAATTCTTAATGCAGATCTCTCTACCTTGAGTGATTACTTCAGAAAGTGGTGTCTGAAACCAAATACCACCAAAACAGAAAGTTGTTTTTTCCATCTCGATAACCGACAGGCAAATATTGCTTTAAAGGTCTCACTTGATGGTACACCACTACCTTACAACCCTCGCCCAAAATACCTGGGCGTTAGTCTTGATCGCACACTATCTTTCAAGAAACACCTGAACAATAGTGCTGCTAAACTAGACTAGGAACAACATCCTCCACAAACTCGCTGGATCAACATGCTTCTGCATCGACTCTTCGAACATCAGCAATGGCATTAGTGTACTCTACAGCAGAGTATTGCTCTTCAGTGTGGCTAAACAGTCCTTACGTTAAGAAGATCGACGTAGTCTTGAATCTAACCATGCGTATCATCAGCGGCACCGTTAAATCTACTCCTCTGTCTTGGTTACCTGTGTTGAGTCATATTGAGCCTCCAGAAATAAGACGCCTCAACAACCTGGTAAGAGAGTACAGAAAAATAACATCAAACGCAGCCCTTCCTATCCACCAGGTTACTTAAAATAGAGATCACCACCAGTTCAGACGGCACAGTTGCTCACCAGCAGAAGCTATAATGGAAAAGCAGAATGGCAATCTGTTTGGAACTGCACAGCTCCGAAGGAGTGGCAGACATTATTTAACATCAAGCACCTTCCGGCTGGTTTTGATCTCCCACGAGGAACGTGGGTTGCCCTCAACAGAATCCGAACCAAGCACGGGCGATGTGGCTCACTGCTTTATAAGTGCGGCATGCGCACTTCCCCCAGCTGTGACTGTGGTGCAGTGAATCAAACCATCCACCATATTGTAGCAGAAAGTCCGAGGAGGGCGTATTCTGGATCAATGGACGACTTTCTGGTGACATCTGCTTAGGCCATACAGGGGCTAGACGAACTGGACATAACTTACAGCTGTGAAATCTGTAGGGCTAAGTTGATTGTTTTAATGGTTTGCTCCCTTTTTTTTTTGGTATATATATGTATATATGTCCTTTCCGAGGCCCGTTCCCGTTTTAAAAGCAGTTTCATATCCACTACTGGCTTGCTAGGCCTAACGTAGCTTCACCATAACCCTGGCAAGGGGCCTGTTTTTGGTCCGCGAGAGGTATTTTATTTCCCTCAAACCCTCCGGACAAGTCCGGCGAGCCCCCCTATCCGCCACCTGGGACGCGCCCGATAGAGGAACAGGCAAACGAGCAAAAGCAGTGAACAAGGAGACAGTGGCAAGAGTGAAAGCAATGTACGAGGGAAGCAAAAGCTGTGTAAAGGTGGGAAGAGAGAGAACGGAATGGTTTCAACTGGAGAGTGGTCTGAAACAGGGAAGTGCCCTCTCACCCCTGTTATTTATAGTGGTGATGGATGAAATCATACGAAAAGTGGTAAATAGCATTGGGGAAAGGAAAATGAAGGCAATGTTGTTTGCTGATGACCTTCTGGTATGGGGAGAGGATGAGGAAGAAGTACAAGAGCAATTAGATGAGTGGGAGAAGGTAGTGTTATCATATGGGATGAAGTTCTCAGCACAAAAGAGTGAAGTGGTCATCACATCGAGGAAGAAGAACAGACTGGATATGGGCATAACACTTGGAGGACAGCAGTTGCAGAAAGTAGAATGCTTCAAATACTTGGGAAGCATAATTGAAGAAAAGGGAGGCAATAGGATGGACATAAATGAGAGGGGAAGGTGCGCAGATGGATTTTTCAAGAGTGTTAGGGGGATGATATGGAATACAGATGTACCACAAAAATGTAAAGGAATCATCTACAAGACCTACTTTGTGCCAATTTTGACATATGGTTCAGAAACATGGGTGATGAAGGAAAGGGACAAGAATAAAATACGAGCAGTGGAGATGAAGTTCCAGAGGAGTAGGGTAGGAGTGACAAGAATGGACAGAGTAAGGAATGAGAGAGTCAGGGAGATGGTAAGAGAGGAACCATTGCAAAATAGAATAGAGCGATCTAGGCTACAATGCTATGGACATGTGATGAGGATGCAAGAGGAGAGGATACCGAAGAAGATGTTTGGAATGGAAATGACGGGAAGGAGGCCAATGGGAAGACCAAGGGACAGATGGACAAAAGGAGTTAAGAAGAGCATGGAGGAAAGAGGAGTGTGCTGGGACACAGTAAATGACGAGAGATGGTGGATGGACAGGAAACGATGGAGAGGCTTATGTTCCAAGCAGACCCGACCAGCGGTTGGAAACTGCTCAAGATGATGATGATGATGATGATGATGTATATATGTAAATAGTATATAGTTTTTGTGTACAATGCCATAAGCATAAATAAATACATTATTGTCACCACAAATGAGAACAAATCCTCCCATTGAGAATTAAAAATATACGTTACTAGCAAGAGTGGAAGGGGCGGACACCCCGCGTGAAATCAGCAAAGACGAGTGGTTTCAATTTTTTAATATTCATTTCTTAGTCAGTAACTGATAGTCTGGGTCTGGTTCAATGCTTTGGTTACTATTCACTTAATGAGGTATTTTAATTGATACCTATTTCTGTCGCCGAACAATTAAAGAAGTGTGGAGTTCTGTTAGTTTTGTAATAGTCTAGAATTCCTAAATCCCCTTTAATTTTTATAAAAACACTAGTAACCCGCTCCGGCTTCGCCCGGCATCTTTAACGGTTTACCCAGTGTAAGCTTAAAAGACGCACGGACGCCAGGTCCCAGACGCAATTCAGGAAAGCAGAGGTGAAAGCGATAGAAAGTGAAACTCCAAACAAATATACTTTTCTCTGAAGTCTTAACTAGACATGGCCGAAGCTGGGTTGATAGCTCGCTCGTAAACTCGCTCCGAAGTTAGTAATTTAAATTTCCACTGAATGGAGATTGTTGAGAGAAACGAAAACGTAAAAACACTTATAGTGGGCGATATATTAAAGATAGAGATATGCTGTCGCGCACTTTTTTTTAGAACTTTTCATGCTGAGCAATTCTTACACTCATAGTACAGTATAATAGATATTTTTAACGGTTTACCCAGCGTAAGCTTAAATGGTGCATGGACGGCAGGTTTTTCTTCGATTCACTGAAATCGTTACTGCTCGGCTTCCTTTGGCCATAATTTTTTTTTACAGAAACTTTCCTCGAGAAATCCTTTCGAAAATGGTGAAAACCGCATCAAAATCCAAGAACTGGGGACTGAGTTTTATATTGCACAGCCTGTACCCGGCCACCCGTCTGGGGGCGAATAATGTAATAAGTGGCGGAACTTTCATATGACTCAATGGTTAAGACATGGCCGACTGAATGCGCTCATACCGGCCTAGACAATGAGACCTTTTTCATGAAATCTTGTTAGTTACTCAACTGCTCACACAGCGCTGTTCACCAAGCATTGCACGACTAAGACTTATCTCTACTTAGTGTAAAAGAAAGTCCCCGATTCTTGGATATTACGGGTAATCTCGAGAACCACTGGATGGATTTTGATGCGGCTTTCATCATTCTGTACAGGTAATATCGAGGAAGATTTCTGTAGAAAATAATTTATTTCTGATCAATGGGAGCCAAGCAGTAACGATTTTAGATTTCAGTGAATAGGTCGAAGAAAGAACTTGACGTCCGTGCGCTTTTTAAGCTTACGCTGGACAAACCGTTAAAAATATCAATATACTATGAGTGTAAGAATTGTTCAGCATGAAAAATTGTACAAAAAAGTTCGCGTGAGCATATCTCTATCTTCGATACATCGCCCACTATAAGTGTTTTTAGTTTGGACGGGAGGGGGATTTGGCTTGCACCTCGCCATTCTTAAATTACGTCTGACAGGAATTCCTTGCACATTCATAACTGTTCCCGGGCGAAGCCGGGGCGGGTTGCTAGTGACACTATTAGGCTATATTATCATTATAATTCCCACAATATCAAAATGCAAATTATATCACAAAATAAAATAGCGTGCTAATAAATCTAAGAGAAATTAGACATACCTTGCACCTCGTTACAGTTGAATTCGATCAGAATCACTCGGGTTTCATTAAAGTTTATGCATTTTTCTGCTGAACGGTTTGGAAGTTCGGCAACAGGAAACTAGGACTGTTATTTTCTTAAAATATTCATTTTTGTATTTTTGTACTATTTGTGTTCATGATTTCATTACATTGTCAGAATTACCGACAGTAGTGGCTACGCTGACTAAAGCGCAGCGTTAGGCCATGGGGCCAAGCTCTCTGCTGACTCGGTAGACGCGTGGGTTCGAGCCCGACCGTCGGCCGTCCTTGAAATGATTTTCCGTGGTTTCCCATTTTTCAACACCAGGCAAATGCTGGGACGGTACCTTCTAATAGGCCACGGCCGCTTCCTTCCACATCCTTGCCCAGTTTCATTCATCTTCATCCATTCCATCTCTCATCCTGACGCGCAGGTCGCCCACGGGCGTCGACTAGAAAGACCTGCACTCGGCCTCTCTGGAGGCCACACGAAAAAAATATGTCAGAATTAATGCTTTAATTAGTAGGGTATACTATTCAGTGTACCTATTATAAATAAAAACCGTGAGGTTTCTCACCTCCCCATATTACGAAACCCGGTTGCCTAATACGGGGAAAGTGCACTTTTCAAGTTAACAATAATATCAGAGGGTATTACAACATCAACGTGCCCATATTTGCAATATACATAGTATATCTCCTGAGGTTTACATTGGTGAGGAAAACAAAATTATTCCGTTCCTTCTTATGTCTAATGTGAGCCCTATAAAAAAAAAACTCCCCATATTTGGCGACTTTCCTCTACCCATTTTTAGAAGATACCTTATGCACTGGACAGTTGAATCCGTGATTAATTGTATTGGTAGCTTCGTAAGTCTCAGAACTCAGGAAGTCCTTTCTATCAGCGTTACTAGCAGCTTTCAAAGTTTCAAGGTAAGAAAAAAAATATTCCTCTAGCCAGTTTAGGCGACTGACATTTAATGAGAAAAAAATGCCCTTTATCTGGATTTCTAGACTGAATATGATATGTGATGCTTACGTCATGCATAGCGAACCATTTATTAACGTTATTTTTAAAAAAAATGGTTGCTTCTGCGTCCATGAATGTGTACGCTTCCTGGTGCATGCCTATATTTTCTTTCAGTGTACTAATGGCACCAATAACTTCTGACGAGAACACTTCCTTGGCACGCCGAACATTCATTTTTTTTTTTCAAATGTAGTGGGTTCGATGTGTTTTTTAGTGAGGTGTCTGACCGGTTTGACGATCTCACCCTTTTGCCTTGTGTATAGTAATGACAAGTATTTCCCTGAAATTATTCCAGTACCATCAGTCATCTCTCGTTACAGAAACTGCGTTCTAATGTTTTTTTTATTTTTAGAATGTGACAATGATCAAAACTAGGGAATACATTCCTAGACTCGTCGTATGAGTGATTGACCATTGGTTGCAAATTCCCTCCCCCTAAATGCCTCATCATTGTAGTGTTAGTTTTGTGATTATCAGAGACAGTTATTATAATTATGAAACCGCTTTGTTCAACCTCGAGAATAACGTCCAGCAGGAGTTTATGTAAGTCCCGTACTGACAGCTGCTTCGTGAAAAAGAAGGCACACGGTATCTGATAATTTGTCGAAAGATCTCTTAGCACAAAACACAACACACGATTGGCTGCTACTTGTTCCCGGCTGTAATTTTCATCCTCTCTTTCCTTTTGATGAGACGGTGCTGGAGTTGTGCAATGTATGTCTAATTTCTCTTAGATTTATTAGCACGCTATTTTATTTTGTGATATTTTAATTTTGTTAATGCGGAAATTATAATGATAATAATTATATAGTGTCACTAGCAACCCGCCCCGGCTTCGACCGGGAACAGTTATGAATGTGCAAGGAATTCCTGTCAGACGTAATTTAAGAATGGCGAGGTGCATGATACACAAATCCCCCCCAAACTAAAAACACTTATAGTGGGCGATGTATCGAAGATAGAGATATGCTCTCCGGGACTTTTTTGTAGAATTTCTCACGCTGAACAATTCTTACACTCATAATATAATGATATTTTTAACGGTTTGCCCAGCGTAAGCTTAAAAAGCGCACGGACGCCAGGCTATTTTTTCGACCTTTTCACTGAAATCGTTACTGCTTGGCTCCCTTTGGTCATAAATAAATTATTTTCTACACAAATCTTCCTCGAGATCACCTTTACAGAATGGTGAAAGCAGCATCAAAATCCATCCAGTGGTTCTTGAGATTACACATTTAATATACGTACTGTACAGCTGATTCCTTATCGCGCCTATAATGGGAGGGGAGTGCGCTCTACCGGCAACGAGTAGAAACTTTCCAATTACATGTTATAGGGTAAACTACATATTGATTGGCCACTTAAGGTTTGTTTGATATTGCACACAAAGAAAGTAAACGAGATATATAGTTTAATTTTTTTATTGAGTATTATTAACATCTATGTAGTGTCTGCTAACGTGCAGTACAATTTCAACTTGATCAGATAATAATATAATTCCCAAATTTCAATAAGTTTAGAAAGATGCTAAAAGTTACAGTTATTGGCCACTTTTGACAGTTATTGGCCGGTATCATTTCAGTGATTGGCCACTTATTCCTAAATTAAGGCATTTAGCCTAATTGCCACAATTCCGAACTGATTGAATTACAGAAGTATTTCCTTCTACGTACTGATGCAAATAAATATTCATTTCCGTCCATAGTGTTGATATCACTCGCCTCTAAAATAGGTGGTCTAAATTAGTTGATGTTTCGTGCTGTAGTCATCAAATACGATTCCATTTTTTATTTAGTTAATTTACACAGTTCATAGAGTTCATCATCTGATGACTTCGCAGTTAAGGGAACTGTCCGAATCGTCCTCTTTGTAGCAATCTCGATAAAGAAAATCCTCTTCATCTCTTTCAGGAATGTGAATCTGGTGGTATTTTGGTATGCACTTTCTGTGGTACTTTTTGCGACAATAATCGCAAACAACACTGTCGTGAAGAACTATTCTTCGCTTGCAGATGCAACATTTGACACATGCTTTCATTGGAGTGCTTTGTAAAAAGAGTCTTCTCTTTGCGTGGTCGTAATTTAAATGTGTCGGTGAATTGTCTTGGTGTGGAGAAACTTTACCTGAGGTTTCGTTTGTTTCGAACACGGAAGACCCTGATGGAAGGTTATTTGACTTCCCTGTGTATTTACCTCTAAAGACTGCCCTTCTGTAGGTGAATATTCCATCCCTATTGCTGGTTCGCTACGTCTTGATGCTTCAGCTGTAGGTCTACGTGATTTCTTTGCTTTGCTGGGCATGCAGTTCTTCTCTTCCCGTTTTCGTTTCCTTTCTTCTTTATCTTGTTGGGCTTTCATTTTCGCCTCTTGTTTGTTTTTATACATGAGTTTGTATTTTTGGGATGTAATTGCAAATGGAAATCTCTGACACATGCTTGCCTTTCCTTTTAGGGGTTTCAGGCCAAACTAAAAATTCACCCATGTGATCATTTTTAGCCACTCTTATGACAGATGATTTATTGGATTCTTGCCAAACACTTCCCTGGATAGGATTGTTGGAGATGTTGGGGTTACCTTCTAAATGATATTCATCATTTACGTGTGAGGTTGTAGGTAGATTAACTGCTATGTTTGCAGGAATTACCTCTGATGTCTGGGAATTAGCTTGTACTGATTCAGACCTATTATCCGATTCCCCCCTTTTGGCTTGAAACTTTCTCCATATACGGACAAGAATGATGAATTCCTCATTATTTGTCTCCTGGCCCATAATAATTACCCTGAATTGTTTCAAACTCTTTAATCTTTTCTGCTCCAACAACTTCACAGAATTCTTTGTAACTTATAGATGTGGTATCTAGTTGTAAAGAAGGCGGTAGGCCTATTGCTTCTCTCTCACTTCTTGATGACCGTAGGCATCTGGTATAATCCACAGTGTCGGGGTCAAAATGGTACAATCCACATACACGAAATCCATGGTGGCGCAGCGGTCAAGCTGTTGGCCTCTCACCACGGCAGACCGGGTTCGATTCCCGGTCAATGCATGTGAGATTTTCAAAGTGAAATGCCACGTCCTGTGGTTCGGATTCCACGTAAAACGGAGTTCCCGTGGCTTATGATCTCGCGATTAACGGTCACGTAAAATTACAATCTTCTTTCCTTCTTCATTTGACAGATTTGTAGAGGGACCAAATGTATATTTATGGCCTGGATTTTTTATTCTGAACTGGAGACTAGATCTCGGTACACCAAACATTGTAGCCACAGCACGTACAGAAGCATTATTTGACTGAACATAAGCCAGTGCTCTCTCCATTGCCTCTGCACTATAAGCCTGCTTGGGAGCCTTGGGCATGATGGATAGGCCCTATTTAAATGTCTGCACCTGTGTTAACATTTGGACACAGTTATTAGCCACTACGAATGATAGTGATTGGCCACCTGGCCAATCACTATTTTTCCACAATTATTCACACACAGTTATTGGCCACACCAAAAAGGCGAGTAATATTGTGATTGATGGCATTTCAATTAGGCTAAACATCATTCCATGCCTTAACCTTCATCTACGTACAATATAACTATTTCAGAACAATTCATTCTCCTATGAGATGGCTGAACAAATTGCTCAATCCTTAACAAATATGTAAGACATAACTTAAAATTTGGATGGAGGTTCACATCAACAAACACAATACGCCATTACTCAACAGTCACGCTCCTGGTGACAAGGAAAGTAAGCTGGTATTAACAAGGAAGGTACACAGCTGCTATCTAGTCGCATCAGCTGTAGTCAGGCCGTAACCAAAGAGTACAAGAGGCAAAGAGATCACAAGATGGCCAATCACTATATGGTGGCTAATCACTGTATGGTTTACCTTACATGGTTCTGGCTGGGAATGTCTAGGCCGGTATAGCGCGCAGCTCGAATTCAGTCGGCCGTGGTTAAGATGAAGTACTTCTAAAATTCAACACCACGCGCCGCACCGAGCGTGTGGTCTCAGCAGATGACGGCAGTCAAGCAGTGATACATTACCGCGCGCAAATTGTACTTACAATACAAGTACGTTTTAACTGCAAAATTAAATCACTACCCTGACATTACAAGTACGTTTTAACTGCAAAATTAAATCACGACCCTGCTGAGAAATTTTGAACTTAAACGAGGTTTAAGCAGTGACGATCAACCTACTTCTACCAACTTCTTTCACATCTATTGGCTCTATATACTGTGCATAGGCCTACCAGCGAAAGAGGCCCTTTCTTCTCAAGCTAATTATCAGGACATTATTGACAATAAGTTTTCTTAACGAATACGGTCAATGGCGAGAAATGAAATACATAACAGCAGAGAGGCGAAGGATAACATTTGTCAGCAGATTATAGAAACTATTACACTTGTGACAATTTGGAAGTTACTGGTCCCACTTGGGAGCACAAATATAATGTTCATTTACCTGATGTACAGTAGTTAAACCACAATAAACCTTCATTTTGTTGGGCGCCACCGAGTTCAATCCCATTTGAACCGCGGAATAAAAACCTAAATCACTCACCATAATACCTCGGCAATGCAGACACATTTTTCTCAGCCCGTGGGGAAACATAAGCTTCCAATCAGTGTAATGCTTATGAGAGGATAGGTTCGGCTTATAGCTAGTTCTATCTACAAGGAGGAAACACGGAAACTTAATTTAATAGAATTGAATTTAATTAGCCGGCCCCGTGGTGTTGGGGTAGCGCGCCTGCCTCTCACCCGGAGGCCCAGGGTTCGATCCCCGGCTCCGTCAGGGATTTTAAAACTGACGTGAGGGTTGGAACGGGGTGCACTCAGCCTCGTGAGGACAATTGAGTAGCTGTCTGACAGTGAGACAGCGCCTCGATCACGAATACCAAGATTAACGACCGAGGGGACCTGACGCGCTGATCACGCGTCACCCCAATATCTGCAGGCCAAATGGCTGGGCAGCGGTCGTTTGGTCGGCCTTAGCCCGTCATGGGCTGGATTGTGCCAGGGGTTGGCTTTTTTTTTAAATTTAATTATGATAAAAAGAACAAATATAGCAGACGTGCTAATGGAAGAATTGGAATTTACATTTAACGTGGCGGCTAAAGCAAACGTATGCGGAGACATGATATAACGTTAACTTATTACCAAAAATAAATGATTTTACAGTTACTGTTCCCAAAAGAAAAAAAATGACTAATTAAAATAAAAAAGACAGCGATATTTGATGTAGCCATTTGCTCTCACCGCTTGTTGGCTTCATGATGGGTTTTGCTCTTCTTAGAGCAAATCTGTAGTCAGCTGCACGAAAACGCCGTTATCATCTTGAAGTACTTGTAGTAAATTATTGAGTTGCGTGAGATGAAGATCTAGCTTCATAAATCTCATTTATGACAACAGCCTGATACACCTGTAATCATTAATATGAGTGGACTAGATGTGTCCCCAACATATTACAACTGTAACTTGTACCTGAGCTAATACAAGCCCAAGCGTAGACTAGATTGACCATAAGAATTGAGAATCTGAATGAATCAAACAATGATATAATCGAATGGAATCGAAAAGAAGAATAAGATAGACTCTCGGTCCGCGGGTTAAGTCTTTTAAAACTTCACTTCAACCCTCTCTCCATACTCCTCACACGTGACTTGCCGACCAATCTTCAATTGCGTTTCAAAGTAGTCGCCCCTTCCTCTTCAATCTATGTTAGCGTCCTACTTGTGATTCGTCCAGAAATGGTGTGGTGTCGATTCTGAGAATTGCTATCCTTTTAACCAAATAAGGATATTCTTGTCGTCGTGAAGCAAGCTTCCCGTGTCTGCGTGGACTTCACCTCTCTTGAACCAATTTCTCAGAAAAGCTACCCTAGGTAGCGTCAGTTCCTTGTTTCCTCAAATCTCGGAAAGTGTCCTCTGGTGCGCTCGCCAAGTTTAGCTTGAATTGCAACATCCTCTGCCTACCACTAGCTGACTTAAAATCTCCGTAAATGTTTATTTCGCCCTCGCGTTAAAATTATTGAATTGCTTATAGAAAATCTTCCATTAAATCAAATTAAATATGTACACAATACAACAGCCTTCTCCTTTCCTATAAATCGATGTGAAAAAAATTACAATTACGATTTAAAATAAATCATGTGGGTGATTAAGATGTTTCCCAACGTTTACAATTGTAGATTAATAATAATAATAATAATAAGGCACTACTATGGAGACATCACACACTGGCAGTCATTGAACCCGAACTGCAACCCTAACCTGTTAGTCAATGATGACGGTTCTGAGAGAGCAGGCAATAACGTTGTTTATTAAGGCTTTCACGGCCCGGATTACTATATAAATAATTCATGTTTTTTGGGCTAATGTCGTGTGAAATTGAATTAGAACCATACATTTCGGAGAAACCTTGCCTCCATTTTCAATGGAAATAAACAATGTTAAAATTAATAAACAATGTTTATTTCCATTGAAAAAGGAGACAAGAACGTATGGTTCTAATTTAATTTCACACGACGTTAGCCCAAAAAACATGAATTATTTATATGATAACGTTGTATATTATTTTTATTATATACCTGATTCACACAGCAGCAAAGAAGATTGTGAAATGTACTTCCTGCATTAGGTCATTGGAAAGTCATTCCGAAACATTTAATGCTGTTAGTCATGTATGTATCCTCACCAAGCAGAGAGACTTTGGTGGAAGTAAATCAAAATTTCTCAAATACCCGTCCTTATTTTTTTTTCATGCGATTAAACGTGTAGATGCAGTATTGGAGGCAACGTTGGAGCAAGAAGGCGCGTTGTGGGGCGATATTGTTTCAGATTGTGTGGATGTGATCTGTGAACTTCCTGGGTTCCGAAATGTGTGCTGCTCAGAGGATCACCTGTTATTATATTTCCCTAAGATAGTGTTTCATTGCGGCACATTAAATGCCGGTTCATTTTCCGGGCGAAAGAAATGTCCAAAATAATGAAGGTCTCTTCTGATTGGAGGAAAGCTCTACTCTTCTTACGTAGGGATGTATTTTGGTGTGTTCTAGATATTTGTTTAATATGTTCGTATTTCCTTGAAGACTTTCTGTTATTTACAATTGCTTCGTATTTAGTGAAATACTTCTTTTAATAAACAACGAGCCAGACTGGCCGTCCACCTGCACGTCCAGGTCAAAGCCAATACAATCTAGCGGCGGAGACTGTCAACTACCGGAGTTCCACCACTTATTACTCTATTCGCCCTGTACCCGGCATACGTTGCATTGCCAACCAAAGAAAGTGTTGGCGTTGTAATTTTGTTTGTTGAAGTGGTTTTGGATACACAATATTTTTTTCCAATTTCCGTTAACTGCCTCTAAACTATTGTTAAATGGATTTACTTATTCAGAAACATTCGTGGGACCGTGCACAACTCACCCAAGTTTCATCGCAATCGGATGAATGGTATATAAACGTATATGGGACTTTGTTGTAACGATTGGCACGCCGACACTCATTTGTTGAATCTACTCGTGTGCTTCCTATTGTAAAATGGATTTACGAAATCAGAAATCTTCATGGGAGTGCACAGTTCACGCCACGGTTTTTGGCCGGTCAGTCCCGATTTCGCAGTACTACAGAGGACAGGTGGTAAACCTCAGGCATGAACAATTGATACACGAGTTTCTTTCCGCGCAACTGAAAACTCATGTATCAATTGCACATGTGTGAGACTCGCAGACTGTCTCTGTACGACTGCGCAATAGGGGGCTCACTGGCCAAAAACCGTGGCGTGAACTGTACACAACTCACCAGTTTCATCGTAATCAGATGAATAGTACAGTGAGATTCTTTTGCTGGTGCGGGGCCGGCGGCCGACTTCCGGGTACACGCGCCTTCCGCCAGCCAACTAAGCTCAGGCCGCAGGTTTGCGCGAGGCGGAGGCGAGCTAACCAGGGTCATAAAGTCATTAAGTCACTAAACTTTCATCAACGAGGGTGTGTAGTGTCAGCGCACAGATAAGAAGGTAACATAAACAACAGCTGCAACATTTAATTAAAGAAGCACATATTTTTTTATTTCCTGGGAATCTGGATGACTCCACGTCACCAGTTAAAGGTCAGAACTTATCTTTTCACAGAAGATACTAAAAATATTCTCCTTCAACTGACAGACAGTAACTTTGGAAGTTACATCGTTACATTAAGTAGCTACTCCTGCACCCACCTGCGTGTTTACTGTAATTAATCAAAGCACGGACCTAAGTCCGTTTGATGTTCAATTGTGGGTTAATTTAAAACACAAAGTGTGCAGATCAATTACCCGTTCTCGAGTGGAGCTGGAGAACATTATACGGCAGCAGATATCTCTCTCTCTCTCTCTCTCTCTCCCCCACAACAGAAGGGAATCACAACGTGTATACGCTAATTTATTTGCCAGGAAGCACGCCAATACTGGGATATGTGCAGCATTTGTCAACAATATGTGTAGCATATTTAACAATCGAATGAATGTTGGCCTTATTTTCTTCTGTTAGGCTGGGTCTCCCCCCGTAATTAATGTACTTCTATACGGTTTCCACCTGCGCGCAATCCGCGGTACGATCTCGGTTGGCTGGCGGAAGGCGCGCGCGCCCGGCAGTTGGCTGCCGGCCCCGCTCCAGCAAAAGAATCACCCTGTATATGAACGCATAAAGGGGACACACCCAGAAACTATCACGTATCATTCATTTTTATATAGAGAGATTTGGCTTTAATTAGTAGGGGGGAGAGGACATGAATAACCGCCAGTTACTACTAACCCCGATGTCGCCACTGATTGACAACCACAGTTTTACTCGTGAGTACAACAGTTATAGTGAAGGGGGTGCGACTACGTCAGAACCTCATCTTGAAGGCTCGGGGCTCTGGATGCCCTGGCTCAGCCGTGTGACGCCGTAAGGGCCAGGGGCCACCAGTGACCACTTTCGATAAGTCTGCAGTAGCCCATTTCATATTCACCCGCTGTTGGCAATGTAAACTGTTATTAGGCACCATTTCATCTAGCCTGCGTTTGTTTCCGGAGGATGCGGTAATCTTTGAAGGAAGTAACATGACGAGGATAAACAGTTGTTTATGTTTTTAGATATAAAGTTGGTAGAATTGCTTGCTTCGGAATGAAGAAGGTGATGAGGTGGTGTTGTTTTAAAGGATCAACAACTAGTACCAGTGCATCGTTTATAAAGTGAGGTGTTCGGTTTTGCTAGTTATCAAAGACTGTTCTATTTCTGTGTTTAACGTTAGATCAAGAATGTTTACGGCTTAGATTACGAAAGTGAAATATTGTTTTCGATTGTTAATTTGAGTGGAGTTTGGGTGAGTCCACGGTTGTGTTTCTCGTATTCACAGCAACGTTAATTAGGCTGAAATCTATATTAAGGAAGTCCATTCAAACAGTCCGCCTCGTTGCATGGTGGCTAGCATTCTTGGTTGTCACTGTGGACGCCCGGGTTCGATTCCCGGCTCTGCCAAGAAATTTAATTCTGGTCTTAGGGCTGGAACGGGGTACACTCAGCCGAATGAGGTATAAATGAGAAGAGGTGGGTTCGATTCCTATCTCGGCAATCCTGGAAGTGGTTTTCCGTGGTTTCTCCCTTCCATTCCTGGCAAATGCCGGGATAGTACCTAACTTAAGGCCACGGCCGCTTCCTTTATAGGTCCTTGGGATATTATCTTCCCACCATGTATTTATAGAACGGTGTTAGGGAGAGAATCTTCCCACCCCTTTCATTTCAAGCAATTCCACATGTATCCACAAGCTAGATGCAGAGAAATATTGAAAACCCATTAATTTGATGTATACTGTCATCAGAAACCAAAGGTGGGAAGCATATATCCCAGTGGTCTCCACAGTGCACGTGCTCGCCAGTTCGGCTTTGTTGAGTGAAAGAAATGCATTGTTTTACAGAAGAACGTGTTTTCATTGAAGATAGAGATTTGTAAACGTTGGTATATAACTGAAATACAATGTTAATAATGGTTTTGGTCACTTGAGTAAATATATTTCAGCTAGAATGGAAATAATTATCCTGCTCAGGGTGTTTGCCATCGAATAGAAGATTTTTTAAATTAATTTTCTGTGTTTTTAGTAAATACTATTTTGAAATTATTGAATTATATTTGAATATACTAACTTTTAACATTCCAAAATCACTTTTATATTTTTTGTGCAGTTTTCGGCAAAGATGATATAGGTTACTGACCTTGTGTTGCGTGGGAGTTACGTTTTTTTAAAAAATATAGAGCGTGATGGGTGTTTTTATATATTATATCCTGTTAAATAAACCTCATTATTGAGTGATAAACACAGTATCATCATAATTTGGAGGTGGGAGATTATTACCGCATTGCTCATTTAAGAAAACATAGCCTACTGTCCGGTGTGGGCAGTGGGATAATAATTTCCCACCCCATATTTCATAAAATAGAATCCACACCCACAACATTGTTGCATATTCCTACTCATCTATCACCCCCTATTACAAATGTGCAAAATAATATATTTTATACCCCCAGTCTTTTGCCCTATAAAGGGTTAATAACAAAACACACACTACTGTCGACCAAAGTATTGTGTACTCGGGTTTGAACGTTGTTTGTTAAGTAACCAACAGGCCTAGATAAAATCCAATACCATCCACATTTTCGTCGTTCTATTTTACGTTAGTTCATGTAGGTTTGGATTTTTAAATGTATATTTTAATATTTTTTATCGCAGTTGGAAAGCTAAAAGTGCACGTTTTTAAACGTGTTTCAACCATGCGTCACATTTAAGAATTATCTCAAAAGCCCGTCATCAGATCAAATCCAAATTTTAACACAATATACATTGGAATGTTGTATAACTGGTTTATTAATTTCACAATTTTATGTGTCCAAGAAACAAAGTTGTTATCATTGTTGTAAGGTAACTTTTTCTCGGCTTGGGGTGGTTGGAAAATGTAGTTTTTGGTTGCGTTGTAATCGTTATACATCAAAACGTTATGCTGTATGACTGTGATACATGTAAATTAATTCACTTATTTTACGTATTTCACAGTCATACAGCATAACTTTTCGATGTATAAGGATTACAGCGCAACCAAGAACTACATTTTCCAACCACCCCGAGCCGAGAAAAAGTTACCTTACAAAAATGGTAACAACTTTGTTTCTTGGACACACACAATTTTGAAATTAATAAACCAGTTATACAACATTCCAATGTATATTGTGTTAAAATTTGGATTCGATCTGATGACCGGTTTTTGAGATAATAATTCTTAAATGTGACGCATGGTTGAAACACGCTTAAAAACGTGCACTTTTTGTGTTCCAACTTCGATAAAAAAAAAATATAAATTAAAAATTCCAAACCTACATGATCTAACGTAAAATAGAACGACGAAAATGATAATGTTATTGGATTTTATGTAGGTCTGTTGGTTACTTCACAAACAACCTTCAAACTCGAGTGCACATTATACTTTGGTCGACAGTAGTACTGGTCACAACTGTCCACCTGGGATGGACAGGCGA
Source organism: Meconema thalassinum (assembly GCA_946902985.2). Taxonomy (NCBI): domain Eukaryota; kingdom Metazoa; phylum Arthropoda; class Insecta; order Orthoptera; family Tettigoniidae; genus Meconema; species Meconema thalassinum. The sequence continues at coordinate 2,126,193,445 of OX336388.2, forward strand.
CCACATGCGACGCAACATGAGTACAGTGTGAGCACGAGATCGGAGCTCAGGGCGTCCTGAGCTTGGGTAGTTATAATTACTACACACTGCACCCATGCTCCCCGTAAAGGATAAGGAACAATTACACAATTCAAACATGAAGTGAGAACACACATATTTAAATAAAATCAATTCACCAAATTTTATTTCTCAAAAAAATTGTCCGATGTCAACAAGTGAGAAAAGAAAACAATAATGAATCTTTTCCCTGCGTGAATAATAAATGCACAGCGGTGCCAGCAAGTGAGCGCTCGATTGTGCATCTCAGCTAATCCAAAAGAAACAGTCTCTTATGCTAAAGTCCATGGGTTGACTATGGTTGATGCAAAACCTAATGATTATTTCAATATATACAAGGGAGATTGCACAGTATAAAAGACTGTAAACTGACTTACTGATATTGCCTATCACAGTCCTAAATCCTAATCTATTTATTATTTACAAGATTTCGAAGATATTTCATACGCGTTTCATGTTCATTATTACGTAATGTTTGTAAATCATAATTGTCTTTGATCAAGGCACTAAACGACGCAGCATATTAATTTCCTAGACTTGACACTTGACATGATCAATTAACACACACAAGATTTCGACGAAAATATTAAATGTAATAATAATAATAACTTTGAGGCGTCTCCTAATATAGCTGGTCATACGATTGTATTTTCTATAATCCGACACTTCAAATTAGTGGATAAATAACATTTGAGCATTTGAACACTGATTATTATTTCAAGCCATCACAGAGATTAACCATAACATATGACATGACGTCATTACTTTTTCCAAACAACACCATGATCATTATTAATTCATCAGATGGGAATTCTTATATTAATGGACTCACAATTTTAACATTCGAAGCAATTAAATGCCATCATGAGGCAGGTTATCACTCCCGCAATCAATCTCATTATCAGAGGACCAACCCTCAAATCCCTGAGCTAAACTCGGTAAACATATTAGTGAATTGGGGACCATGCATTTATCCCAATACCATCACTTTCCCACTTAAAAGTAGAACCATAATGCTTCGTTATAGAATATCCAATTATATCTTATGGATCATGAGAGCCCACTCTAATAAAAATTGTTTATAACAATTATCATTATTTTTATTTGTATATCATATATCACTTATCATTTTCTAATAGAATATTACAGCTCATTACTGTCACTTAAAATTCAGTGTTCAACCAAAATAATAATAATTATTATTATAGAAAAGAAAATGTTTTATTATTATCAAAGGCATGTTCAAAAAAAGTGTCAAAGCCTTTAAGGTGTCATATTCTTGCTGCCTCTTACGATATGGGGTAGGACATCCCTTATCAAAGATTATATCGAAAGAATACATTTGAGGATCCACCTCACCTACAAGTATTATCAGGACAGTAAATCAAAGTATTCGTCTGGCATAAATGATTCAATAGTAAGAAGTTCGATGATGACTAGGGAAGTTTAAACGGAGTATTAGAAAATTCATGGCACAAAAATAAGATTCTTATAAAAAGTCGGAAGGCTTCTTCTACCTTAACGATATTCTGCAGCGGACGATCATCCCTCGGTGCGGGTTGGTACCAGACACCACGAACCCATGATGGCTCCATCCTAGGGAAGGGTAGTATCCCAGCATTCGCCTTCTCGTCCACAGCCATATGCCTGGAACAGGCATCGCTTCTGGTACCCCATCATGCGACCATTGTATCGCTCGCCTCGCCAGGTGCCTCTTCTTAGCGAACCATCATGTTGGAACAGTTGGGCCGTTACGTCATAATCCTATCGGGTCGTCCTTGACTCGTCCACTTACACACACTCGGCATTTTAATGTTGTTGTCCAGTTCCTAAATGTCTAAGTTATTCTGATTGTCTCGAATATAACTGTGAAATATTTTGTGGCAGATAATAATATTCTAAATAGCCACGTGATATCGTATTTCAAGATACGCCTGGCCTGTTTTAAGCACTATGTTCTTTACAATATGATCGTGCCATTTATAAGTTCTTGACATCACAGTCGCTTCACAGTCCACATATCACCAGTCCATTAATATTAAGCATTGGGTTGATGTTTGTCGACATTCAAATAATCAGTCAGTTGAGTGAAAACAAGTCCATATTCGCATACCTTTAACTTTCCTGTATTCACGTAATGGGTAGATTTTCACCAGCACAAAGATAGTAAGTTGCGAAGCACGACGACACTTGACATTTTCACTCACTGGTAGGAAATAGTAACTGTGCTGTAGAATATGTCATCTGACAAACAAGAAGAGTAACGTGGTACCATTACTTATGGAATTTATAGCAGAGGCCTAGCCTCACGTAGCACTTTTGTAATATTCCGACAGCGTGACGACACAGTAGAGATGGCTCACTAGCGAATCATAACGAATGATACCTTGGCCATCCAAGAGCTCATGCATTACGTAATGCGATACGTTCTCTGCCATTGGTTCCCGCGGTGGAAGTTTCCAGAAGACTTCTTATATGAAGTGAACTTCATATCGTGATCATGACAAAAATTCAAAAGAACATTCCGAAGCGCTGATGCCTTCCACTTCCTTATCTACATATAAAAGCAAGTACTTTGTGCTCCGGCATTTCCTGGTGGATCTTGGGCCACGCGCTAACTTCAAAACATGGTGGAGTGGCAGCTCGTAGCGACCTTGGTCTCGCCTCAGCGCGCTTGATTCAAATAGTGAGTCACGCCGGCCTCTCCGCTCCGTCTTACAAGGGCACAGTACAGACATCAGTGTCACGGGTTAGCATGTCAAATTGTACACACCCCCAAGTACACGGTGCTGCATGACTTCGATGTCGCAAAACTCCTAAATAATCAACATCTCAGGGGTAACGTTCTCGCTTGTTGAGCCCAAGGTTGCAGGTTCGAAACCTGGCGCTGTCAGCTGGCATTTGAGGGTGCGCAAATGCGAGGGAGCCGTGTCAGTACATTTACTGGCACGTTAAAGATCCCCTTCGGGGCAAAATTCCGGCACCCCGGCGTCTCTCAAAGCCAGTGTAGTTAAAAGGGACGTAAAAACCAATAACATTATTATTATAATCAACATCTCAAACAAGACTGTCTCTAATTCTTTTGCTTGTCAGACTGTTATCCTTAGCGCCTGGTCTGCGAGCGAACGAAACATTGCCTCTGTTCTCTACAGTATTTGCCGTTAGCATTGGGGTCTCATGCCTCTCGGGTTGAAATTGTTGACTCTGGAGTGCATTCTCGTCTCTCTACTTCAACTACACACTGTCCCAGATATATTCGGACACATCGGGTCTCGTACCGTTTCTGCACCTAAGGGCCGTTTTCACCAACTCTTCACTAACGATTCTTTAGTTAATTCCCATTTAACTTAAATACGAGATTTAATGCGTGATTCGATGCATTTCACGAGGCCATTCGGGTTCGCAATTACTTAAATAAGATTTACGGCTCTCGCGCATGCGTAGACGCGGTTTCATCTTGGAGAGCATGGCGGACAGAACGAGAAGCGTCTAGCACTGATGTCGTTTGCTATGCTTCCTTGAGACTTTCTGGAACATAATTATAAAGGAAGAGAAATACAGAAGACCTTATTCGTGGCAAAAGCTTAAAATTATACGAACAAAGTATTTAGGAGAACTGGCAGTTGTGTGAATGATAACTTAAAAGAACGAGCTTACCCGGTTGACTTCGTAGCGTAAGCGGTTGAGGCGCGGACACTCAATTTATTATGCAGCGCTTGAAGGAGTTCGAATCCCCTTCGTTTTTTTTTTTTTTTTAGTTTCCCTATTCGTCTTTCTTGATATTAAAACTTAGTAATGTGTGTGATCTTTTATAATTTCACTGTCATAAACATATTTTATATTCATATGGATGAAAGTACGCGTAAAACTCGGAAACAAACCGCCATTGTGGAATGCGCAAGGCACAGTTCAGCTGTTTCCCGCCACCCAAAGATGCTTTGGCCAGATTATTGCCATTTAACGTAACTCCTTGTTAGTGGTAAGTTAACGAACATTTCTGTTTGGTGATATGCTCGTGCGAAGTTAAATAACCTTTATTGACGAATTAAGAGATAATTGACGTTGGTGAAAACGGCCCTAACTGTGCGGGGAATGGAAATTACGGTCGAGTTAAACATATCTCACAGTCATGCTGTTTAAATGTATGACGGAAACATGTAGAAGACAAAATGTACTCACATCTGTAAAAGAAACGCGTTGGGTACTGGAAAGTGTAATATTTCTGCAACAAAATTATTCGGACAACGCACGTCTTCCCATATAATCCATGAATACTGTGCGTGAATTGATTCGGTTTGCTGCCGGAGAGACCTGGCGTGACATGCAGCAAGTGTCAGTCAGTGTCTGCTAGCTTGGGAATGCAATGGGGTGCAAAGGAAAGAATACTAGCTTTGATGAGCGCCAGTTAGTGGTATTTCACCATGTGAAGGGGAAATCCTGCAGATAAATTGCAGCTTTACTGGTCATGAAAAAGAGTACGTTGCATGATCTGCGCTCACCAAAACTTGGGTGGGATCTTCTGACTTATCAATTGAATGGGATATTCTGTGTTAATATTATAAGTCTTCGTAGCAAGCAATAATCCTTCTAAAAAAACTCGTAATAAGCCATGAGAAGCTTTAACAAATACTCCAATTCTATTTTTCTGATTGGCTATAACGTGATAAGTGTGGCGCGTTCCTAGCTCGCGTCACCGAGAGTCGCGCGTGTCATTTCCTCTGCCTCAATTTTTTAATGTGCTAGACAAGATTGCATAAGCTGCCCCTGCAACTAGTCGTGTGTCGGCTTCACGGCATCAGAAAGAAACTTGTTTTCGCCGTGTTTGGTTTGCTTTTCCTGAGCGAATATTGTTTGGTTGGGTTTGTTTATAGCGACTCGACTCCTCGTCTTCGCTAGTGCTCAGAATTCGATAAAATTTATCATGACATGCCTTTCATTACAGGCAAATATAATTCAATACGAATGCGAATTCGGGTACAGTACGTAGCTGTCAGTCAACTCATGACTTAACCAACATTTCAGGAGAGGTTGCCTAACCCCACTCTCTTCCCAAACCCATTAGCGCAAGCTGACTGGCCTTTCTGGGCTTAACCACTTAGCGCAGTTCGACCATCCTGAAAATAACGAAATTTCACTTGCGAAAAAATATGTAATTACTAATTATACTTTTAAAGAAGTAAATGTGTGTAAAAATGTAATTATATGATAGCTAAGGTTCTAATTCATGCACATTTATCACTTTTAGTTACGTATAAGCAAAGGGAAAGAATATCTATTTACATAAGAATCCTAGCTGTATTGATCACAGTCGTTATACGTCTCATAGACTGCTATTGTTTTAATTTGTAAACCGCATAAAATGACATGTGGTAAGGTGACTCGAGTTATGTCCTTTAATGCATCACATAGTGCTCATGTTCAAATATCCAGGTTTATCAAAATATGCCCACGATACAAACCTACACTTCCTGAGGAATGATAGATCGATTGGTAAAGGTGGTTTCATCATATGGATGTGGTAATCTGTAATCTACTGTACTCTTTCAGACTTCTCAGGCGTTCGAAATTGCATGGACATTTCTGTATAATGTATAATTCTACAAAGTTAAAGCCGACCCGAGTGCCTACTCAATATTCAGCACAAGACTGCCTGTTTCAAGCACAATGGGCATGAAAGAATATAAGCAATGGGTCAGTAATCTAGGAACAGAATACCGATCTTTTATTTGTGCTCGATGCTTTTGGGTCCTTCGAATCACCCCTCCAGAAATTTAAGTTATTCGGATTAAAAGTAAGTAAGTAGGGTTTGAAGCCATTTTTCAGTGGTACCATATTGACAATTGATATTGTAACTTTTCAATAGGTCAAAATATAATACCAATTACTGGGAAATGTGAAAAACAACATGAAAAAATTACAGGTGAAAACATTTTTTTGTTGCGGATTAGCCTGCCTGACTCGTAACTAGAGAGTTAAGAATGTCATTCAGTTATCATTGCAACCTGCAATGAACATACAAAGAATCCCTCTTCTTCCGTAACAAATATATTTTAATCACATTTTTTGGGTCGTTTTTCGCATTTTCCAGTAATTGGGATTATATTCTGTTGACCAACTGAAAAGTTGCAATATCATTGAGGTTTGATTATCGGTTAGACCCTCCTTGTTAGTTGTATCGTTCGAACACTTTGCTAGCTGGATAACTAATTTTACGTCTATTGATGAGGTTTGTGAAACATTCAAACATCGGTCGGCATTTTGCGAAGGATCCCGAAAGGATTCCCAGTAATCATTCTCTCTATTTAGAAATACCCCCAACGATTGCTGCATACGGGGAGGTAGAACTGCGTTGAAAGGAATTCGGCATGCTGGAGTGGATAATGTGCATTTAGTTTTGATTTAGTGTCTCTCAACGCTACTTTGTTGTCAACAAGAGTTTAGTGCTTTTCAGTCGGTCAATATGGCTTCAAACACCACAATGCTACTTTGTTGTGCTGAAGAAAGTTTGCAACTGTCATGTTGGAACCATCCTGGAGGGTTGTCTCTTCTTAGTGGCATGACGTTATTAGGGCTGTACATATTCGAACATCGATTTTTTCGAATAATTTCGAATACAAATATTTGATTCGAATGAGAAATGCCGGTATACCCTTCAGGATTAAAGGCTGATGAAAGGGAAGTCGTTTATTTTACCGAGAATAACAAGCGTCAAACATGAAATATTTCGGTGAGTTTATTAAATTAAGGAATCAAAAATGGATCACAATAAAGATTAAAGAACAAATTGAAGCGAAAACTGTTATTAACTTAAATCTATTTATCTTTAAAAGCAGAAAACGTTTAATCAGTAAACAATTTGTTTTAAATAAATGTTTTACGAAACGCGGTTAGTAAGTAAACGGTTAATAGGGAGCTCTAATATGGACTTTCCCAAACACTTGGAACCCACAACATACGACATGTATCCCAGGTTTTTTTCTTTTCTTTCTGTGTTGTTAAACTCTTAGCGACAGGTGCGTACCCACGCATCAGAAGGGGAAAGGTTTGGGAATCCAGGGGCGTACCAAGGCCAGACCTCAGAATGGAAAGGGTGCAGGGTGGGGGCTTGGGAGCCATCGCGATGTCGGAACAAATAACGTGAATTTATCTCAAATTAAACTTTCTTATCATCTTCATCTTATGTCAACGTGCTTTTGTTTTTTCCAAAGACGTGTGTGTGAGACGAATCGTTCAACTTCCTACAGTACCGTGAATCAAATGCTGCTGGGTCACTATCATGGCATTCGAAGAAACGCTGTAGAGTTCCCAAAGCTTTCTGAGCTCTTTGAAACACTTGAAAGTGTTACCTCAACTATAGCTTCTTCGTCAGAGTTTTCGTTGTTGGAAGCAACAACATCTTCAACAATTTCTCTGTCTGTTTTGTCGCCACAAACTAAAACGTAACTGTCGACTACCCGGGAGTGGTAACGTGGATTTTTGTAACGTCAATAGCAACGTGGGGTGTCCCTGGACCCCCCATCAGTTTCCCATCCTTTGTGTTACTTGAATGAACACTAAATTATATTTTCATAAATAAACCATAAGATAGGTTTTAGCAGTGATTTAGACTACAATACAGCGTATGGTATGTCATTGGCACATCAACAAACAGATACAAATCATTGATAGGCTACATGAATTCAGTTAGCCTTCGTATGAACTTCTATTGAAATTCTGTTTCATTGTAAGTCTCAATTAGATTTACTAGTCGTGTGTTCACGAACATCAATGCAAGGTTCACAAAACATGTTTCATGTGCTTTATATACATATATCACAAACACTCACTAAGGAATGACCTAGTCTTTATGCCCTTACTCCTGGGACAAATAGTCCATTTTGACTAGCTACTAGGACCTACAGTAGTTCAATCTGCACTGTTGACAACATTAGCACAGTCTTGTTTTTCTGTGGGGCATGAAAGACACAAGTGTCATATTTTTCTGTAACCCAAACGGAGGAAATAAGTGTTCTTTTCTGTGCAACGCATTCCTTCGGCACTTCCACTTTATTCTTTCCGAGTGCTCTCACGAAAGTTAAATTGGCTTGCAAATGTATTTCTGCTAATAGGATGCTGGAAAACCAGTTGTCTGCGGTTATGTCCCTCTCTGTCCCTTGCATAAGTGTTGAAATTCTCATATCAATGTCTGAAGCAGTGTTGGAACATTTATAGGGTCCATCAGGTTGAGAACCTGCATATATCTCCATTCTTGCGTCAGCTGGAGTGAAACATTTCACTCGGCACTTAGCAAGTTAAATAATATTTGGTAGTGGGAATAATACTCACCCCTAAAACACAGCAGAAAATACAAAATTATGTACAGAAAATGTTCCACAAACGGTAACATGGGGGTCCACGAGCACCCCAGGCACTTTAACAAGCCGTTTACTTCCTCCAAGACATATAACACTCAAGATGCATGCAGCAACTTGTAAAGCGACTAAGTGAATGAAGGAAGACAGAGCATTAGGAGTCCAGCCGACCAAACATAAACGCAGTAGCTCTAGAACGGACCGTGGGGGTCTGACAGCACCCGGTACCCGGTCAACGGCTGAGAAGTGTAGACCACTCTTCCTCGAGCTTAGGTTCCTCGCAGGGTGTCGACTACTCTGGAAAACAGGGAATACTCAGGGAATTTTTAATTTCTGGAAAACTCGGGGAATTATCAGGGTATTTTAATGACATTCAGGGAATTTTAGTTTTACAAGGTCCAACCTTAAACAATTGGAAATTAGGAATTTAAATTTTGATGGGGGAAAAGTATATTCTGGTGATTGTTGTAGATGTATGTTCGTACTGACGTTAAATCAGCAATCACCACTTCCAGCATCTCACCAAAACATCATATAGACTACAACTAACAAATACCGACGAGTTGCATTACCAATACTGCAACTAAATAAGTGTACATATTGCAAATATTTTCACCAGATTTTATAGCCTAAGTGTAATGAATCTGATCGCTTGACGCTCGAAACTGGCCATCCAAGTGTATTTATTAATCTCATGTTTTTTTTTTTTTTTTTTTTTTTTATTACGATATATTTGGGTACATTTGTGTTGACCGACTGAAAAAGCGCCAAACTTTTGTTTACTAAGGAACACTGTAAAATGGCTTCAAACCCCATAATGTCTTAACACAGAGTTTTTTTTTCTTATACAGAGGTTCACTATAACCTCTCTTTTCCATGTTTTCTTTATTTTCAGCTTACACTGAAACATTTACTAAGGATTGTTCATGAAAGAGTCTTTTATTCTTGGACTGTTCAGCAGTGAAAGGGCGCAAAGGTCCCGTCAACATGAGCGTGGCACCAGCGCTGAACGTCGCTACAAACGCAGTCACCGGCGCTCTCCTACGTCGGACAACCATCGCCGCCACCATCGTCGCCATCACGGCGGCCATAGTGGTCATTCCCGACGCCACAGAGAAGTTCTGGAGCATAGTCGTCGTTCGTACACGTCCAGTCAGGTTAGTGTCGGCAAATGGCATGGGGGCTGTTTAACATTTCCCACTTTGCACTTCCTATTGTAGCAGCTACCACCACAGGTTCGGCATTGCATTATATTCCACTGTTGCTCAAATGTGTGTGCTAAGCTCATTCGAAATCTTGTCACCACAGGTAAAACGTTCGCGTAACCATTTTAATCCCCCTATGTGTGTCTGTGCCTGGAATTTGCTTCTGATTCCTCGGGGGGTCTTCGGTTTGGGAGGTGTTCTCCAGAAGAAATTCGGATAGCCTATTGTAGCTTTAGACATAGATATTAGGGAATGCATTTACTGTTAGAGGGTTGAGATATACTAGAATCTTCGCTATTTACTATACATTTTCTCAATCCGTGCCATAACAGATTAAATTTGATTTCCAGTTTATATTTGTTCGGAAATTGAATGTATTACAATGTTACTCTGGTGTATACAGCCCGAATGTTCTCCAGCAGTGCTGTTGTGACTGCGGAGGCTGAGGTGCTGTTTGTTACCGTTGCGTGGTTCATACAATCTTCCGTTGGCTATTTCTGGCTGCCGAACTATTTTAGTAGTGGCACCGTCACATCTTGGCATTATCGAGAGTGCGCGTGTGCTGCAGGGCTAGATGGCTGGCCAGTGTGTGTGGCGAACGCACTGGCCAAGCCATGTTCTGAGACACCACGAGGTTGGGAAATTATCGTATTGGGATGTAACTTCTTGGTTATTGCTAATTTGTATGTTTGAGAATCGCTAGACAACTTCGATAAATACGTTATAGAAGCTGATGTCCCGTACCAGTTTTCAAGAAGGAAACAAGAGTCGTTTTTGATTTTATGTGCCATGTACTAATTGAATAGTTCAGTGTTCAGTGGTGTGTCGAATGTAATTGCTTTTGTTGGAAAAATGTGATCATTGAGTTTTGAATTGGCTTCGACGCTTTGGGTAATGGAAGCAGACTGGTCTCTTCCCTTGGGCCCCTTGGCTGATGTGGTGGATTCGCCCTTGGCCCTATATTGCCATCAGCTGCCCGAGCCGCAAACTGTCTACTGCCAGCCCTGCCAGCCCCACCAGCTGCTGCAGCAACAAGTGTGTGAGCTGTCCCTGCAACAACAGCAGCAACCGGCGTCATGGTGGCCCATGGTGGACCTACCCCCAGGCAGCGTACCCCGGCTGCCGTGGACATGGATCCCTTGTATGGAGCCTGAGGTAGAAAATAGCAAGATTGGGTTTCTTTTTTGCCTTTCCATTTCAGCATTTATAAAATTCCTCCACGTAACTTGGCTGATTTTCTGATAATATAGTTGTCTTGCTCAATACTAGTCAACTTCTAATCCTTCTGTTGGTTGGAGAATTAACACTCGTAACATTCGACGATTCCTTAACACCGTAATAAAACTTCTGTGTACTGACCAAACCAAAATATGTCGAAGGACATGTTCGTGTGCTAGTAAAAAAATATCTCGAGCTTATTCATTTGTGCATCTATACGAAAGGCGTGAATTTAAATCACTAATTTTAAGTTAAAACTGGCCGCCGCCTTGTTACGAAGCACGGACGTGTCACGCCTAGGTATACGTCCACTCGCGGTCCAATTTTTTTGAGGTTGATGCATGCCAGAATACTACTGTGGGATAACAAAGTACCTATACGGTGTAAACATATTATTTAAAACATACTACTTACCCATACTGACTTACGCACTTGAAACATGTACCATTTCTAAAAGAGAGAACAGTAGACTTCAGGCATCCGAAATGAAGTTTGTGCGTACCATGCTTCAGAGGACAAGAAAGGATAAAGTAAGAAGTGAAATAAATCGTGCAGAAGCAGGTATTAACACCACTGTAATGGAGACCTTACAGAGGTCTCGTCTGAGGTGGTATGGACATATCCAACGGATGAAAGATGAACAAAAGGCAAAGGCATACTTCAACCTGAACATCAAAGGAAGATGATGTGTTGGAAGACCTAAAAGGAAATGGATAGACCAGATTAAGGGTGACTTGGCAGACAAAGACCAACTATTCATGGAGAGGACTCGTTCACAGCACCCGGGTGACTGGAGCTGTTTAAGATGATGATGATGATTATGATGATGCATGCCAATGACATAACTCCAAATACCTATAATTTTAAGTTGTAAATGAGGTATATTCAGGGAAACTCAATAAACAAATTCATACAATACTCCGTAACAGTTCACGTCTTGGATGTTGAACGAATCTTTTCTGGATGGGGAAAGTTGAATTTGCTAGACACCGTATTTAGAAAGAGTCTTGTCTGGTCCTTGGAGAAAGGTGAGTGGGGAAACTACGGAAAACCATTACGAGGTTGGCTGAGGTGAGATTTCAACTAGACTGTCTCCCAAATCTAGAGATCAGATCACTGACTTAACCTAGAGAAACACTGATGGATGTTAATCATCTCTATTATTTTATAAAACTACCTGTAACACATAACTTGAGTCTGCCAAGCTGGGAAGGTGTAGGATTACATTTATCATGCTTGCAGCTCTGCATGAAAAATCACAAGGGAAGGAGGAAATACAGTGTCCGTATCCCCCCATTGAAGTAGTTTGGTAGCATGCTGAGCTTCTACATCCAAGATCGTGGGTTCAAACCCTTCCGAAGTCGTCGGATTTTTTTAAGAGCGTTAAAAATCCCTCAGTATGCCTTCCTTCGGGGGTGAAGTAAAGCCGACGGCCCATGTCATAGATTTATGGCATGTTAGAACCGACAGCAGTGGCTATGCTCGCTAAAGCGCAGCGTTAGGTCATGGGGCCAAGCTCTCTGCTGACTCGGTAGACGCGTGGGTTCGAGCCCCACCGTCGGCCGTCCTTGAAATGGTTTTCTGTGGTTTCCCATTTTCAACACCAGACAAATGCTGGGACGGTACTTTCTGACAGGCCACGGCCGATTCCTTCCACATCCTTGCCCAGTTTCATTGATCTTCATCCATTCCATCTCTCATTCCGACGCGCAGGTCGCCCACGGTCTTCGACTAGAAAGACCTGCACTCGGACCTCTTAGGAGGCCACACGACAAAAAAAAAGGCATGTTAGAGAACCTTCCACTAGTTACAGTTGTATAGCTAAATTATTGGTTAGATTTGACTAACGCTCTTAGGTTCCAACATTCGTCGCTAGGAGCCGACTGCGGTGGCATCTAGTAACCAAGTTCAGAACTAGTTGGTCGTTAATGGTGGCGTTTGGTAGCAAACGTTGGAACTACTTGAACATCGAATGTCTGCAGTTCTTACTTGAATTAAAAACAGATAACACACACTAATACTAAACTTTTGACCGGTACTGTTCTTCTGTCGTGCACACACTCTGTCCGTTTCTTGACATACTGTATGCCAAGAACAGTTTTGCTCCAATTCCAATCAGGAAGCCCTCCCTGCAGTTTGTTGGTGTACTTAAAATTCACCCTGTATAATATAATCATGAACAAAAATATACGGAATAAAAAATATCAGAATTCTTAAGTAAATACACACTTCATAATTCAGATTGCTGGCCCAAAACCCATTCTCACTTACAAAGTGGATGACGAGATCAGCAGCCACCACGTCATCGGCTAATATAAGATCGAGTGTATTCTGCAGACGAAGGTTTCCTCGTAGATCAGGGGCAGATGACCTCGTAGTTCCGCCCCTTAAAACAATAATAACTGACTTCTTCGTTCATGAATCAAAATAAGTGTTATTTACGAACTAAGGTCTTTGTTCAACGAAATGCAGATAGGTATATTGTTTTCTTGATAATGCTTTCGGTACTGGAAGTGAGGTTTTATAACACTGTTACCGCGATTATTGTCAAGTGTTAGCATGGCGCGCGCGGAACTGACAGTGAGATAATCAGTTCAGACGAGTCTGTTGACGATAATAATACGAGTGAAATTGATGATAGCAGTGAAAGTAGTGACGATGAGGTTGATGGATGGACAAGTAAGTAAAATTACACGTATTTATGTTCCATCTTCTCATGCTAAGTGTACTTCAGTTGCCCGGTTCGTGGTAAGGAATAGAGTACCGCGCGCCCGGGTAACATTGTGTTAGACCTGGGTTGACAATACTGTTTGCGCGGCTTTTCCATCCCGGTATTCTTTGATTATTGTCTGCTCCTACGTTCCTTGGCTAGGCTAGAACTTATGTCCAATTTTGTTTTTAATTGTGCCGAGGAAATGTTTTTGCAACACCTTTCAAACTCTACCTTGTATTATCAAGCAGACTTGGTTAAATTATATTTAGCGGCTTCGGTGGCGTAGTTGGTAGCATGCTGAGCTTCTATGCCCAAGATCGCGGGCCGAAGTCGTCGGATTTTTTTAAGAACGTTAAAAATCCCTCAGTATGCCTTCCTTCGGAGGGGAAGTAAAGCCGGCGGTCCCATGTCATAGATTTATGGCATGTTAAAGAACCTTCCACTAATTACACCTGTGTGAAGCTAAATTAGGTTAAAAATGTAAACAACGCTCAGATTCCTACGTTCGTCGCCAGGAGCCGACTGTTGACGGTGGCGTTTGGCGGCAAAAGTAGGAACTACTTGAAAAACTCAAAGTATGCAGTCCTTACTTGAATTAAGAAGCAGAAACACACACTAATACAGTCATCACAATTAACACCGATTATTAGACGGATTCTACACCACCCAAAGTACACGGGGCTACATGACCGCGTTGTCCCACCCCCCTAAACCGAGGAACCAACCAACCTAAATTATTTTAGACTGATAATAGTGTGTTCTGGCCTGTTGAAACATCATTCATGATGATTTCCTTCATTATAATAATATAATATCGTATGGCCTCGGGTGCCTGGTGCAAGCTTTGCTATTTGACACCCAGAGGGTAGCTTGCATGTCAAATTTCGTAGTTCCTCGACTATGAAAGTCAAGGAGGTTAGATGTTAGATATCTAATCTCCTTGAACACAATAGCGCTTTCTAGTAGAGAAATGAGGAACTTTGTGCTGGCGGAAACTCCGAGATTAATTTTGCCATTATGAACTCGGCCTACTGAATTCAAATGGGTTCTTTGACATGCCAACATCGTATGACATGCGTATCGTATTTTTGCCGCCTTTCAAAAATCACTTACCACGGTCAGGGGCGAACCTGCAATCTTGGGGTTAGTAGACCGACACGCTATCCTCTCACCCACCGTGGCAAGCTATATCCTTAATTGAAATGTATTTATAAATTAATAAATTGATTAACTCAATGACTTCTGTCACGACGGGGTGGACCTAATTGGGAGTGAGAACTTGGAAAGTACCTCCCTTCGTCCCTTGGATATGTGTAAATTATTGTGTAGGCCTCTATTCAGACTTATGCTACCGAATATCATCATTCCTGCGATTTAGGATCAGTGATTTCATTAGTTGTTTTTTTTTTCGTGTAGCCTCATGAGAGGCCGAGTGCAGGTCTTTCTAGTCGACGCCCGTGGGCGACCTGCGCGTCGGGATGAGATGAATGGATGAAAGTGGGCAAGGATGTGGAAGGAAGCGGCCGTGGCCTGTCAGAAGGTACTGTCCCAGCATTTGCCTGGTGTTGAAAATGGGAAACCACGGAAAACCATTTCAAGGACAGCCGACGGTGGGGCTCGAACCCACGCGTCTACCGAGTCAGCAGAGAGCTTGGCCCCATGACCTAACGCCGCGCTTTAGCCAGCGTAGCCACTACTGTCGGTATTTCATTGGTAATGAATGGTTTTACAAATTAAATATTGGTCTAAGATGATCACACTCATATGATACACATCTTGTTGTGTGTATTCAACCTCCCGTTGTCCCTTTTATTGGGGGGGATTTACCGTAGTGAAAGCAGCAGGACTTCATAAACATTGCTTATTTTACTGGACAATAAGTTCACTTATACTATTCTATTGAAATAAATTTATTTTCACAACTGTTTCCCTTGTGCCGCCATTGCTCACATCTGTTGGGCTCCTGGAATTTCCGAGAACAGGAAACATAAAACTATCCTATTTTCCATTTGCTTTCCTGGATTACATTTTGCTTCTTGTCCCTGGAGAGCGCTTAAAACGAACCCAAAAATAGCGTGCATTTCATCACACTTCTGTTCCCGGGCAAATGTGTAGCAGCCTTTACTCAGGGAATTCTCTCATTAATCCTGGAAAAATCAGGGAATATTCAGGGAATTATTTTAAGATTAGTTGGTAGACACCCTGATATAGATATATTTAATGGTTTGCCCAGCGTAATTTTAAAAAGCGCGTGGACGCCTGGTTTTTTTCGACACTTTTTCACTGAAATCCCTACTGCTTGGCTTCCTTTGGCCATAAATAAATTATTTTCTTCAGAAACCTTCGAGATATCCTTTACAGCAGGGCCATCCAGACAGCGCTCTAAGGCAGTGCTCCGAGCACTTTGTTGGAAGGTAGTTTGCTAGTTTCAGAAGTGGTGGGAGGAGCTTGACTGGCTGAGCGCGCTGAAGTGTGCAGCCGATCTGTCGTTAGTTGGGTCCAATGCGCTTTGTTGACAGCGTGTAAGTAAATCAGTTTCGCATTGGTCATGACTGAACAGCATACAAAAAAAGGAGTGGTGAAGCAGCAGTCCTTAAAGCAGAATGGGAAATTTCATTTTTCTGTATAGCTTATAAAGGGAATGCCAAATGTTTAGTGTGCAACAGAGATGTAATGTGTTAAAAAGAACACAATTTGTTGTTGAATTTTTCTCTGTAATATGTTCACATTTCAGTTTGGAATAAATCACAATATTCTTTACTTAACACTTGTGTTCGTTTCCTGCACATTCCATACATCGGAGTACCATTCGATTTTTATATGCGGTTTATTTGTTATGGCAAGACAGCCCTATTAATATGTCAACAATCCCACAAGAGTCGTCGGCCGCATGGCTGTACGTACGTACTGTACAGTATATAGTCAGCGTGTTCCGAACATCGTCAGTCTCCTTGCTGCCACAGTGTAGTGGTGGTAGGGGAAGGAGCGCTAGTCTGACTGCTCAGTGCTCCCCGAGCGCGGCCGCGCTCCCGGAGCGCAATGACTGGATGGCCCTGATGGTGAAAGCCGCATCAAAATCCATCCAATAGTTCTTGAGATTGCCCGTAACATCCACGAATCGGGGACTTAGTTTTATATTAAGTAGAGATGGGTTTAATTTATATGGATTGATGTGTATTATTATTTTGGTGGCTGTTGTCGGTAGGCGAAATTCGCAGGAAAGTTGTGCGCTGTTAGTGTACTTTCGTCTGTCAAAACATTAACAGTATGAATCGATTTGCGACAGGTGTGAATTGAAACAACTGTTCGTCGCGTATTTATAGCCTTCAAGGTCAAAACTCCAGCTGATGGGACGTTCTTGTTTCCAGATGTTGCTTAAACGAATGGCAGGTCAGGCAGCGTCCGTCCTTTGTATTTGTTCTTTATTAGGTTCCGACGTTCGTCGCCGGGAGCCGACTGCAATGGCGTTTGGTAACCAGGTTCTGAACTAGTAGTCTCTGACGGTGGCGTCTGGCAGCAAAAGTAGGAACTACTTGAAGAAATTAATTGTCTGCAGTCCTTACTTGAATTGAAAACAGATAACACACACTAGTACAGTCATCACAGTTAACACCGGTTATCAGACAGATTCTACACACACCCAAAGTACACGGGACAACATGACCGCGTTGTCGCAGCCCCTAAACTGAGTAACCAACCAACCAACCCCTCCATATTACACCCAGTCAAATTTTAAGAGGATTCCTAACTTCTAGTTCCGCGGCTGCCTTCCGTGGTCTAGGTTCTGGGTTAGATTCCCGGCTATTCTGGTCTGCGGTCTAGGGCGGGGTACACTCGAGTGAGGATAACTGAAAAGACATGGGTTTGATTCTCGCCCCAGTCATCCTATGAGTGATTTTCCGTGTTTCCCCACGTTTATCTCCGGTAAATGTGGAGGTGTACCCAATTAAATGTTAAGGCCGTCTCCTTCGCAATCATTACCCTAATTACAATGCCCACACACACGAACGGCCACCCCATCAATACAGGTTACCAGACATATTCAACACCCAATACCAAAGGTATTTTTACTTTCTAGCCCCCATATGAAGCAGGGTCTTCAAAATCTTACCGCCAGTACTAACAAGTAAAGCTGGTTGGTAGCGGACCTCTACGCGAATGGGCACTTCGCCAGTGATTTGCTAGGTCTGCAGTGTGTTGCCTGATAGTTGGTGATAACAGTTTTATATCGCCTGATTATGTTTGTAGGACTTGTCGCTTAGCCTTTCATTCCGTAGGTCAGCTTTGCTACTGCAATCGGTCACGCACGAAGGATGCCGTGCTGTCCATTACTTCATTGCTCATAGTACACTCGCTGGTGATCATAATTATTGGTATTTCAATGTGGTACATCCTGTCGAGGGCATCAGGACTTGAAATCATTCTACGATAATTCCATACTGGTCGGAAGTAAGGTAATTATTTATCCGAGGAATTTGCCTTCATTCTGGGTTGAAGAATTGTGAACGTTTTTATGAAAGTTCCATTACTTACAATAGTGATATATTAAGTCATTGAGGATATGAGGGCAGGACGGATGGCCATTTCCTTTTGAATGAGCGCTTTTCGAAGCCCGATATGAGCTAAGACGTCCATTTTGCCCATGAACTGGTTCTCTTTCTGAATGGAAACTTCGAACATATGTTTCTCGTGTGATATCTGATAACTTGCGTGTATAATAATCTTATAATCTATAATTTGTTGCTGGAACGCTTGCTTTCATGGCCATTATTATTGTAACATATCGAGAGAGAGAGAGGGGGGAGGGAGATGACGTAGAGAAGCTGCTTGCCTCGCACCAGGGTGGACCAGATTCGATTCTGGGTTAATGGACGTGAGATTTTTGAAGTGAGATGTCACACTTCGTGCTGTTCGTATTCCATGTTAAACAGTCCAGTGGATAAAGATCATATAAAACTACAAGCTCTTCTTCTTCTTCTTCCGAAAACTTTTCTGCTTATGCATGTCGTTCAATTAATTAATTAATTAATTCAGTCATTCATTCATTCCTTTGTCTAATTTAACTATTGAAAGTTCATTCCAGAAACTTTCATGGTGAGGTTACCTAATTACAATGTAATTTTAGTCCCGGACACGTACTAATAAATACATTTAAAAAGAACATAAGAGATTTCACAAATGAAATATGTCCGTACAAGTCCTCCTAAAGTGGTTCATTCTAGGCATCGAAAACTAGCGTTCTTAATCCGTGTGGTTGATCCGTTTGAGTCTTAATAGTTTTCCACGCGTCTTGGATCGTGTTCGGGCTGCCGAGTTACCTATTTTCAACTGTCTCTAAGACTGATATTTTTAGTGTTGACCTTGACAACTCTCAAGTCCATTCGCACTTCATTATCATTTTTACAGTTTTATGAATGGGATTTGGGTAAGAATTATGAACTCGCCGGTCCGATGTAGCTTATATTGTGGAAAGCAAATCTTGTCGCCCTTTGGGCGCTATTCCTCGTTATTGTTTTTAATTTTGCATGTGGCGTATTAGTCATACCTTTTTAAATTTCAGCATAGCCTGTGATTTACGTAAGAAATTAGCAAGGAGGCTACTGCGTTGCGCATTCTTTCGTGGAGCTCTCTCCGCGTGGTATTTTTAGTTCGGCCAGTATTTGGCAGGGGGGAGGCGAGCTTAGCCAGGGTATCTTTAGTTGCATCCCTGGCTGCGTTGTTGTCACATCGCGAAGAGTTTGCGTGGGGGAGGTCAAGAAAACATGTTTGTTTAATATATGGCCGTCTGTATTTTGTTTCTCATTCCACGGAGAGATAATCGTTCGTGTTGTATATATTGATTCGATCATGATCTGGACAGCTGCGGCTTTGCGTAGCGCACACGACTCGGAGACATACCCCCTGGTCAGTAGCTGTTTTGTACGACGTATGACAACACCGGCTTGGCACTTCGGTCCCTATGAGTTCTCGTCACCTTGTGGTAGTCAACAGTGGACCAGATCGGAATTGGATGTTGAGGACAGTGGAAGGATGGCTTCGCGAACCTACACGAGTTCTACGACGACAGCGCCTGCCCGTCGTCATCGGTATTCGCGATCTACTACGTCTAGTGTGACGCAGATGCTGACTGAATCGTGCTCCAGCTTGCTCCAGAGGTTGACGACACGTGTCCGCGGACCTTCCGCTGTTGTGGAACACCTGGGTGCTACCAGAACCCGTCTTGAGGATAAATATTCTTCTGTACTGGACAAATACGGGCGACGACATGAGGATCCTGAATCAGACCAGGAACCTGAACGGAATTCTGTTCTGGCTCATCCACAGCCACTAGCTAAGAGTGCTACCACGGCCAATGTTGTGCTAGCAGAAAAAGCCTACCCATTTGTGAGTGGTACAGTGCAACCGCGAGAAAAAACTCCATATCGCCATGGTGAACATCTAGCATCTCAACACCGCCACCATCACCACCGTCATCATCATGGGCACCATCGCCAACAGGAAAAATCTGAAAAACCACAGCAAGATTTTTACAATAGCTGTGGTACAGCTCTTAGTCAAAGACCACGCCATAAATCAGGTCAGTCTGAAGCACGGACACGACACAATCCTGTGCGACCAGTCAGAGTGGGGAAGAGTGAACAGGGTGAAAGGCGACTTAGACTATGTCCTGTTGAAATAGATCCTGATATTCTCAAGGAAGAGCTTCAGGCTGAGGATGAAGTTGTCAAAGAACGTGAAGCGAAACGTAAAGAAATTCAAAGTCTCATTATGAAATATTCTTCTCTTGATGAAGCTTATGGCAGACTTGGGGAAGCAACAACCTCTGCAGCAGTTTCAACTACCTGTGCAATAGCAAACAAATATCAACACAAATTAGCTTTGAATCATACCAAAACAACAGCAACTGTGTCAACTGTAAGTAATCTCATCCTTTTCATTTGCTTTTTAGTATGTTGAAGGGTCATTGGTTAAAGAAATTCTCAAAATAGCCCTTGTATTTAGCTTATGCTAGGTAATCTCGGGGGATGCGTGGCACAGTCGGTAGAGGTGCTGAGCTTCTAAGTGAAGGGGAGTGGATTCGATCCCCAAACAGATAGTTGATTTTAGAAACAAAACTACCACTTTCGGAAACTCAAATAGCCCTGGGGTTCACTCAGCCTACACCAGAAATGAGTACCAGGGTAATTCCTGGGAGCAAAGACGGCTTGGCATCTAGTGCCGATATCACAAAAAGTGGAAGCTTCTACCTTCCACTACTCCCAGGGCCTCCATGGCCTTTACGGAGTTGGCTTTGCTTTTTCTAGGTAATCTCGCCACAAAAGTTGCTCGACTGAAAATGAAGAGTGTCTTAACAGTTCCATATTGTAGTTAGTGGCACATTTGTTTAAAGGAGACTGGATTTATGCTGTAAAATTAATTTGTTGCTGATATTTTCAGTCCGTGATGTTGACTTATTGCTTTCTAAAAATCATGTAGATAGCAAGGTTAAAAAGTTTCTGGCTGGACATTTCAAGTTACTTAAATATTTTAAAATAAATTTAGCAATATAAAATTAACACACAGGCCTTCTTCTGGTTTTGATGAATTACTGCAACAGCACTCGGTCTATTTCTTTTAGCTAAATTTTTATGAGCAAAATGCTGAATCACAGCATTTTACTCATTCAGATTGCCAAAAAAAAAAACTTCAGTTTCATAAAGAGGTAGAAGTCACATGATTTGCACAGGGTTCACATGAACATGATCAAGATATTTCTCAGTACACCAGAGTGGATTGTATCCGTAATTTGGGTGGATTGACTATCATGATTTAAGTACCATGGTTTCATTTACTTAGGCTGTGATTCCCAGAGTAGTTTCATCCCACATGATGAATTCCTATTTTATATATATTTTTATTCCCTTAATTAAACCAATTAACAGGCTCACAATATCCTTTCCAAGGACCATTCTTCACAAAAATATTTTTTCTAGGCTAAACTGTTTCGCTCTGCTCTCCATGGCAGAATCAGGAAATAGCCGTCCTATTATTGTCGTCCAGTTACTGTTTGATACTAAATATCCCCTAATGTTGAACTTGATTATGGCCCACAACTTAAACACTGCAGCCACTTGGTCACCATTTCTTAGTCGAGTGATCTCAGACGAATTACCATGATGGTTCACAAACTTGTATATTGTGTTGCAAGGATAGATTTTATGTGCCAGCCTAGAAACATTTTGTACTCGGCGGTGTATATAATACACTGTACAATAAATTAAAATATTTTCCTTTATCACTTCATTAAATAAGAGTTGTTTATATGAGTTTTATTTAACAGTTGAAGCTAATGAATGGTTTTCGTGAAGCAAGGATCATTACATATTGATTATCTGTAGACTATACGATTTCAGTTTTTTTATGACAAGATCGTGGTTTAGCTAGATGCACTCTTGAATAAAATCTAAATTAATTGTCTCAACTGTTTTTTTCCCCCCCTTTTGCGTAACTTTTTGTGAATGCATGGCACAGAAATGTTTCCACCAAAACATTCTTTGTGACAGGCATGGGGCTTATTAATAATGAATGTTGCAAAGAGAAGTCTGTATTGCATTCTTAGTTTCCTCGTATCCCCACCTTAAAAAGAAACTCTTTATAATATTAATAATTTTATTATAATTAATTATTAAATTGTCAATAAAGCCAGTGAATGTGGGTTTTCATTATCTTGATGTTCAACAATGCCCCATAAAAACAGAAGTGTCTTTCTAGGATGTAAGGTCCCCTATTCAGTTTCTCCCTCCGTGCATTTTATAATGAAAATCCACAGCCTGATTCCAGTCTCCGACCGGGTCAGGAATGGAATGAATGAAGCCCCCATATAGCGGCGAGGATATGAACTGTGCCGGCTGCCGAGGCCTGACGCACTCCTCTGGGGCAATGATTAAATGAATGACAGATGAAATGATAGTGGAGAGTGTTGTTGGAATGAAATTTTGACAGGGAGATTCGGAGTACCCGGAGAAAAACCTGTCTGCCTCCGTTTTGTCCAGCACAGATCTCACATGGAGTGACCGGGATTTGAACCACGGACCCAGCGGTGAGAGGCCGGCGTGCTGCCGCCTAAGCCACGGAGGCTACCGCATTTTATAATGAAGTGCTTTAAACATAAACAATAAACAATTTTTGTGAGGAAAATTATACTGTTCTGTTGTGTGAGTAGAATTGCAAGGAAGTTGCCAAGAATTAATTATCCCTAATGGTTTTGTGTGTGTTGCCTAGTGCTAAAAGTGACCAAGTCATAGGATGGACGGAGCTTCAGAAATGTTGCTCTTAAGCTTGATATACTGTATCAAGTAAGTAGCATCCACAGGGGCTCTACAGTGGTTGGGGAATGTCTGATCTGTTGCAGTAGACAGGTTCAGCTCATTTAACAGCAATTACGCTGATGGAGGATAGATTTATTTGGCGACCATCTGTTATAACCTCAAAAGGTTTAATTCCCTCCTTCGGTTTTAAATTACTTGGCTGGAACACGACAAACAGTGCAACAAAGGCTTTATTAGCTTTAAAGAAAACCATATTGATTTAATTTTAGAATGGGTTTCCATATTTAATTACAAGTATGTATGAAACAACTCCTACAATTTGCACCCTGTCAATACTTTGGGTACATTAAAGTATTAGCGGGGTGGTCAATACATTTAGACTATTAATAGGACTGAAAACCAGCCATAGGCCTCCAGTTGACATGTCGTTGCTGAGTTGTTCACTGATGAATAAAAATCCAGTTCTAAAATTGTTAGGACAAGCGAACAATTTTTGCTGTGCTTAGGGTAGGGTAACCTTTAGTGAAGGTGTTGGCTTAAATTTGGAGTTGAAACCTGAGATTATCTTGTTCCCTTAGTGCTTAATGGTTCATACAGGATATTCTAAATGATCACGTAATATCCTTTGCTCCTTTCACTGGTGATTCCCTTGTTTTTGCATGACTACTTGACCACATTCTGTTAGGATGTCATGTATGGAGTGATTGGCATGTATAACCCACTCTGTCTTGTTCAAAAAGACATCTAGAGCTTGTTGGAAAGACATGTCATCGAGATCATGTCTCGTTCTGGAGTAACTAGAGCCACACTCTTGAAATAAAAGGGTAGAAGAAAAATTTTAACTAAAAAGTGGTAAGATATTTTGTGGTACGGTATATACTCATTTTCATAGTAATTGATGTAATAGGAATGAAAAGTTAATTATGAATGTTAAGAGGAATGCACATCCTAATCATCATTGGCTGACTGTATTTGAACAGACATACACGAGATTGTCTTAACCCCCTCATCTCTTAACACTATACTCAGCCGAAGTTGTCAAATTCTTAAGTGCGTTAAAATCCTTCATAATGCCTTCCTTCCGCTGGGCCCATGTCATAGATTTATGGCATGTGAAAGAACCTGCCACTATAATTGCAGTGTGTAGCCAAATATGTAGGTTATATTTGGTTAGTAACACTCTAAAGTTCCAACGTTTGCTGCTAGGTGTCGGTGACAGTAGCATCTGGTAGCCAAAGTTGGATCTACTTGAAATTGAACTTGCTGGGAGCCTACAAGCATTCAATTAACATACCCTGCTATGGCCATTGGTTGTAATTCATTGTATAAATTCACTCCAGTGGTTTTGACAACAACAAACAGACACAGTGTAAACCAGGGGTATATTTAGTCATTATACACCATGTCTGGGCTAAATACAAAGTTTTAGCTGGAAATTTAAAATGTTCAGACAGAAAGCTTATTTATAGAGATATTACAGTGAGTTGAAATAACTAATTCCTTTGCTGAAGTGGAGGAAGAGTACTGTACGGATCTCAGTTGATGATTCCTGCTGGGAATGAGACTGCCCCGCCACTGCCACATCAGTCGACAGCAGCTACTACTAATGGCACTGGAAACATTTGCATATCACATAACAATGATGTTTACAGTGAAGTTGCTAGTTCAAACTCCTTTTGACACTGCTGGAGATTTATAGAAAACGTGCACCAGGTAAAAATTATTGCACTTGTGCACACCTTATACTATGACAACAGCCAGTGTATACTGATATGATGCTGCCTTTAAGCCGAATGTTTTAACAGCGGCATTTGCGAACGTTTCCTCATCCAACACTCTATAGTAGTTTGGCAACCTCGTTCTCAGACCACATAGCGAGGTGAGAAACTCCATTCCTGAAGCATACAAAGTACAGATAGATCAAAATGACACCTTGTTCGCTCATGGAGGCCTGTTGACTAGACTGAAGGCTGTGAGGTATTAGAGTGCATACACACATTTTCATTTGAGACTGTTAAGCCTTTCAACGTCCAGTCTATGTTTGCAAATAAGTCGCCTCAATGATCCCCTAATAGCCGTAAGCATTTCAGGACATTACAGTCTATATTGAGGATAAATGATTGGAATAGTTTAAATTAAAGTATTGCAAAAATGTTGTGTAGAATGATGGTGCTCTTTAAGATGTTTAGTCCACTATTTTTGCTGGTTTTCCTCCCTTCAAGTTTCCTTCGAGTAGTCAGATATTCTCTTAAGAGTTATTAGTCCTGAATGGTGTTTTGCGTATTACTCCATTAATGGCGGAGGCAGGGATGGTGAATCTTTTCTGATTTAAGTTTCTCTTTAAGATGGTTAATTTTTCACAGTTGTCAGGTGTGGACTTTATGTTTAGATGGCTATGCCTTGGAGATGATTTTTTAGATCCATGATTGATTAAGAAATCTTTTTTAATAGAAAGAGATTCTCTTTGTTTTTAAGTTAGAGTACAAGAAATTATTTCATCCATAAGATGTAA
This sequence comes from Meconema thalassinum, assembly GCA_946902985.2. Lineage (NCBI taxonomy): Eukaryota > Metazoa > Arthropoda > Insecta > Orthoptera > Tettigoniidae > Meconema > Meconema thalassinum. The sequence continues at coordinate 2,126,218,809 of OX336388.2, forward strand.
TAATCAATTAGAATAGCACATAATGGCACGTACTAGTCAAGTTTTATACAGACGAGAAATCATTTACATTGTGGACCTGTGTGCATTAGTAGCCTAGTGAGCGGTTCTATCAAACTGAGAAGCATATCCTATTTCTCCAGTCTTTTAAACTTGGAACTTACCAACTTGTTACTATAGAAACAAGGCTAGAGAGACTGGAACATAATTGCAAATTGCCTAAATGAATAAAATATGCATTCCTGTTGTAGAACGGCATGGTCATCAGCCCAGTTGACTTACTGTTTGAGTTTAATTATTTCTGTTTAGGTGTCTGTTCTTGTGTATGCTACTGTTGTATTGTTCTGGCTCTGGTTCTCGGATTGGACTGTACAGTCACCAAAGAACTCATGAAATTTGATTAGGCCTAATATTGGGTTACAGCGAAGATTTATATAACCGTACCTTGGAAGACCATCATACTCGTATCACAAGTGATAGCCTAATGTAAATGCAACTGTAGTATTGTTTTGTGCAAGCATTTCAAAAGGAAAGTTCACCTCATAAACTGCTTAGTTTGGACATGTCATTATATATAGAAAGGAGGCTGCGAGTCCCAAGAGGTTTCTATACCCCTATTCGAAAAACTCTGGTTTGACTTTGAGTTATATGCTACAGGGTGCTGTGCAATTCGATATTCTAAATTAAGCATAAGTTTAACCCATTACTATTATTATTATTCTGAACCGGTTTAACTATGTAATACTGCAGTCTAACCTAGATTGCCAAGATAGCTGTGTTGTACGATATCTTTATTTCTTTCCACGCACAAAAATTGAGTTTCAAGGAGGTGCTGTCATCTGTTACTTTTTCCTTGAACTTCTTGAGAAAACAATCAGTGGCCTTATTTGGGACACCCACCTTATCGATAATGTTTCTTAGCAAGCCAAGGAACATTGAGCACATAATAGGGAAATACTAGTTAAGTTTTATACAGTCAAACGAGAAATAATTTACTGTGTGGTTTGCTTTTGTAAATACAACAGTGCATGCAAAAACTTTCCCCCCCCCTGAGCTGGGAGCTGATTGAAGCTTGCGGTGTAAGTGTACAGGGTTCGTCCTGAAAGTAGTGAGACTGAGTCAATTTAAAAAAAATTATTGACAGAAATGATACATGCGCTCAATATTCTTCAAAGTAGGACCCTTCTGAATCCACACACCGCTGTCGGCGGGATTTCCTACCCTCTTACGCTTTCTGGAAGCCGACAACCGGAATGCTGTCAAGCTCCCTCGTCACGGTCTGTTGCAGCGCTTCCATGGAGCTGTAACTATGTCCTTTTAGGGTGGTTTTGAGGTGGGGGAAGAGGAAAAGTCTGCTGGGGCAATGTCAGGACTGTAGGGTGGCTGAGGCAGTGTTGCGTTGGGCCAGTGCGCCAGCACGTGGAAGGCTGTGTGGGTGGCGCATTGTCGTGATGGAGCCGCTAGGAGTTAGCAATCGCTGGGCAGACACGGATGATGCGTTTTCTCAGTCGTTTAAGGACCTCCACGCAGAAACCTTACTCTACGGTCATTATCCAAAAAATTCTTCACTCTTGCCACATTTTCATCCGTTTTGTTGATCGAAGGTCATCCTGAACGTGCGTCTTCTTCATCTTCCTCTCTCCCCTCCCAAAACAGCTTGTGTCAGTCAAAAACACTCAATCTGCCCATGGCGTTATCACCGTATGCCGTCTTGATCATATCGTGAGTCTCTTTCCCGGTTTTGCCAAGCCTAACACAAAATTGGATGGCGTAGCACCTGTTTCAACAGACGAACCGTGACTCAGCGTGACGAGTGCACTTGGAGAGATTATGGAGACAAGTGATTTACACTCCACTACAGCTGGGAACCAACTGTGTGGGTGGCTCCCCATCCTTCCTTACACCCCCCTCCACCAACCCCAGGTGGAGAAGCCGCGGGAAGTCTTTCCGTCTGCACGGGAAAAATCCAGTCCGACTACTTTCAGGACAGACTCGGTACATACCATGTCTTATCATTCTTTCTGAGGGCAGTAAGAATGGTGAAGTCAGAAATAAATACATCACCAGGAAGACTACTACTATTGCCACTGTCACTATGGGTTGACCAATTAATCAAAAATTGGTTCCATTAAATTAATTTTTGCATTTATTTTATATTTTACTCACCATAGTAGCTATGTTCACTAAGACTTGAGGCTATGGGGGTTGGCTATCTCCGGATTCAGTTGACAAGTCTGTTCGATTCAAACCACCCACTGTCAGCTGTCTTTGAAATAGTTTCCCCATTTCCAACTCGTGGCATATGCCAGGATGATCATTTCTAATTGTGCAGGCTTCTTTCAAACTCCTTTTCCATTTTAATTCATGTTCATTAAATTTAATCTCCCATTACTTCATCTCATGAGTTTTGTGCCTAGAAGGTCATCCGTTTGTGAAAACCATCCGCCGCATAGAAATTCTTCTTACCTCATCCCTGATGCCATGAAAATGGGTACAGTGTGTAAACATTTTAAGAAGTAACATTAACACCTCACCACTACCTGAAATAATACACAGAATATCATGGTGTAGATTACGTCATGTCATAATATACATGGCCTCGTATGTGTTGAGTACTGAGTTTGTTAGTAACTTTTGTGACAAATTACTATAACTGCCTCATGTTGCAAGCATGTGTGAACTTCTTTGTGGACATGAGTAATCGTACGATTAGGTCACCAATATCATATGTGCATTTTAATTTGGTGTGGCTTGTTTGTGTAGCATAGAACCATACCTTTTCCCTCATTCTGTCGTCGGTCAGTGCGGCAATAGCCCTTAACAGGAAGCACACTGCTGGATGAGCCCATGTTCATTGTTCTGTCTATACTATAGTTCATATGAATGTGGACTCAAGTTGTGCCATCTGTTATTTGAATTCATAAAATTAACCTTTCCATCACGGTAATCCTATAACCTCGTAATCACAATATGCTAGATTTTGTATCTAGTGTTGCCTGGGTTATGTCTTAATATCTTCTTGAAGCATAGGTATAATTACACATGGTTATATTCACTTTATTACTAATTAAGTTTAGAACTTAGTTTTCCTTGCCTCTTATGTTCAAGTGGAAGACTAACTCTTTCTGAGCCTAGTTCAACAGTATACTGTAGTACAAAATCATGGCATGGAGTGCAACCTTATAGTATACAGCCACAAGTTGGTTGTGAATGAAAGCATTCAGCTATTGGGTCATATAAATAGCAATGACGAATGGGTGCTTTCGGCTATTATGTTGGATAATGCAAAAACAGTGCAACCCATGTAGTTGAAAGACTTCATATTGTCATCTCTGCAGTCGTATAAATCCATTCCTTTGAAGTTAGTAATTTTTCGTGTATTTCTCATCAGAGTATGGGAAAATAGAATTGCGTATATATAAGCCACATTTTCCATTTATTTATTTTTTGCTAAATATTGGTGGTTGGAAGTTTATATGCAGCATAATTGAGAATTCAATATAATTATTTCTTAAGTCTGTATCATATTCTTCACCTTAGTCAATTTCACCCTCCAGGTTGGTGGTTCCCACGGACTCGGCAAGGGAACTCGCCACTACCGCCTTTCCAGGCAGTTTCCTAGAGCTGGGAACACTTGGTAGGATTGGATACAACTGGAGAGTGTGATCAGCACTTCGCCCAGGCAGCCTCAGCTGCAAAGCGAACAGGGGCCTCGTGAGGGATGGGAAGGGAGGGGATGGATAGGCAAGGAAGAGGGAAGGAGGCAGCCGTAGCCTTGCAGTAAGCACCAACCCGGCATTTGCCTGAAGACGAAGTGGGAAACCACGGAAAACCACTTCGAGGATGGCTGAGGGGAATCGAACCCCCTCTACTCATTTGGACCACGCGAGGCTGAGTAGACCCCGTTCCAGTCCTCGTACCACTTTTCAAATTTCGTGGCATAGCCGGGAATCGAACCCAGGACCTCCGGGGTGGCAGCTAACCATGCTGACAGCTACGCTACGGAGGCGACATCATATTCACCTACAGCATCATTTTATGTACATCAAGACACTGATCAAGAAAATAGAGAATTTTGTGTGTGTTTCACTCGCCATTTATTTTATTTTCATGATTATTGCTCGGGGTAGACATGTTTATATTGTGGAGTGGGTTTAATGTTTTGTATCTGATTGTATGGTATTTAGGTGATGGAGCTGAATGGGATCAGTGCAGCTAGAGTTGCCATCTGTTTCCAAAAGCAGGGATTCTTTTTGTTGGTTCTAGGGCATTGCAATGTGGCTTTTGGCATTCCTTTGGGAGCTGCAGAATATTGTTTCTTGCTATGAGGGACATTAAATAAGTTGCACCTGGTCTCTAGGATAGTTTCAATATTTAACATCCACAAGCCTATACTCGAGTGCCAAAGGGACAAAATCAGAATTATATATATATATTATTTTTCTATATGACAACAGTCCGTGCCATGACCTTGTATATAAACTATATTTGTGCAAAATTTCAGCTGAATTGCCTGAGCTAGCTCCTGCTTGAAAAGAGTAACAGGACTGACACCACTAGATGATGTTATTATATAAGTATACATCATGGGAGTTTTTATACCAATTCAAATATGGTTGTAATGACCACATGGTAGAATCTCGCCTCTCACCAAGGGGGACTGGATTCGATTCCCAGTTAATGCAAGTGAGATTTTAGAAGTGAATTGTCTCATCCTGTGGTTTGGATTCCATGTAAAATGGAGGTCCTGTGACTCATGATCGCGAGATTAACATTCACGTAAACTGCGAACTTGTTTTCCTTTCCTAATCTTGCTACTTTATTCTTAAAAATGGGACCACGGTATTATCATTCTGAAACTCGCTCTACTCTGTAGTAGTTGCCAAAACTTGTTAAATAATACAAACCTTATCTTGCAATATCAAATATAATATTTTTTGTTTTATGGGAGATCACAGTGCAATGGGAACTAAAAAGGGTGAAAGGACATGCAATTGAAATCCACTTTTCAATAATTTTAGATTTTGGGATATTTTTTAAACTTGAGTTAAACTAAACATCTGCACCTCAGTCACCCTATGACATGTTTACTCTCATGGATCATATAAAACAGTAAATAAAATTACAGCTTTACTTTTAATTAGCAGTTGATGCAATAAAGTCGTGTGCTTAGAATACTTGTCAGTTCTGTATTAATTTCCACACTTTAGACATTCTTCTAGCTTTAAAGGTGGTATATTGACTTTCACGGCCAGTGAATTAAAACTCGGCGATATTTCTAGGTTTGTGCCGTGTCTTGTGTGGGGTTTGATTATTTGGTTATTAATTTGCATAAAAATGTAACTCCTAAAATAGTGTGCATCTGTATTTAACAGTTATCTGAATGATACAGGATTATATTTATCAATAGTAATAACATATTCCTGCATATATTTGACTTTTTTTTTCTTTCCTTCTTCTCCTTCTTCCTCCTCCATTCAGTATAATGTAAATTTAATGTTTGATACTTGAAGGCATACAATAGCCAAGCGCAAGCTTAAAACTCAAAATAATCCAGGCAGGCATGGCCAGCAGTGGTGCGAGGGCTTTGTAGGCCTACCTGGACAGCAGGAGATTCAGGTTTTAATCCTGACTGCAATAATATTTATTCTTACTCTACAGATATGACCCCTTCAAGGGGAGTTTTTACCCAAAGCCAGTTCTATGATTCAAAATTTGTATATTTTTTAATTTTTTAGTGTTACAAATACTGGGCTAACCCCAAGATATGGGATTTTATCTGATTGTAATTTGTGAACAATATAAGCATACCTGCCAACTCTCCCGATTTAGGCGGGAGACTCCCGATTTCAGACCATTTCTCCCGCCCTCCCGCTTAACGTATTAAATCTCCCGATTTTTCAAAAAACCCACGCGTAATTTCGGATTTAATATGTCGTCTATCGAACGGATCGACTTTACGTGTTTTGAAGTTATATCTCGATACCGCAGTTTCGCTTTGTATCGATAATCGACAACTGCGTACTAACTCCCGCGTCGCGTCCTGCTGTTATAAAAAGTTGGCTTCGAATAAGTCTTCGTTTGAAATCGGCTTCGAATAAGTCTTCGTTTGAAATCGTCGAAGGTTAATTCAGCGCTTGTTCCTAGATGTGTTGCATAATGACCAGTGGGTGATAGGTAGTTGTACGCTGCGGAATATTGTATCTGTTTCACACGTGAAATTATATGATTTGTGTATAACTTAGTTTGATGTTGTTGGCGTTAATATGCCGGTAGGTTATTGTGATTTTTCGAACTGAGTGATTGCGTCGGTTCGTCGGTAATAAGGCGAAATGATATGTGACATTTAAAAGTGTGTACAAAGATCACATTCCCAGGGTGTCTACCGGTAACGGAAGTAACGAATTTTACAAATGGGTAACGGAAAAGTAACGAATTTTACATACGGGTAACGAAAATTTTCCGAAGGCGGATTGAATCATTTAAACTTGCGCCTCTAAGCTCAGAGATTGCGATGGAGCGAGTTTCACGCAAGCGGCGCCAATTGCATAAGCTATATTTCCCCGTTCCCGACCTCGAGGAAATGCATACTGAGGATACCCTTAGTGGTATACATCGTTCAGCGTATATCGTCGGCATCAAGATGACTTTTAGTTTTGTGTGAAATAATTATGTGTTATATTAGGAAGCCTGACTTTTCGCGAGACGTTTATTCGTGAAAACTTCTGAAATTATTCAGAAACCTCGCATTTTTCGCATTTATTTGGAGACTATTAAATTGAAGTCCAGAAATAACGCTAAATAATTTAATGTCGCGATCTTGCGAAATGTTACCGTTTTGAAAAAGATTCGAAATACGTAGGCTGTAACTTATTTTAAAAGTCTGTCTCGTAAATTTGCGACATCCAGTATGGTTAATTCGAAATTCCGTTATATGTCGATTTTTCCTTCTAACTTGGGTTCCATCGGATATATTATAATCTAACCGGTTATTTCGAAAACTTGTATAACTTTTATAATTCGTGATTCGGATTTGAAAGAAAACGTGTCCTCTAGTCGTATTATTCGTGTAATCCTCTCCGAATAATTCTTAATATTTGATACCTACTTCGAACATTCATACTCAAGACGGCCGGCTGACCGCACGACTTGCCTGCGGGAATCTCGTCAAATGGACCGAGATCGACGTCAGTAGCGTAAAATCAAAAAACCCGTCCCCTATCGTGAACTTGTGACCACGAGGTCTGCGGGAATCCCGTCAAAGATGATTGGGCACCAATCACGAAACATTCCGAAACCTACTCGCTACTTTTCCCATGACCGTATACTTAAAAGCGTACGGGGAGCGAGAAGTGCATCTACCCACTTAGAAATGACAGCCTACGTAGCGTCGCGATACTAATTTCTCCTCGTGATCTACCCTGAACTGATGAGCTCCCAACCACAGCATAGGGACAGCGGGAATCACGGCGCCGGCCATACAACTTGTCCATAACTACTCGTGAATTTTAACCATGCCCAACCCTGAGCTTGCATCCACCAATCTGTGAGGATGAATAAACAATCGTTCAACGGCCGGGTGCGGCGCGGTATGCATAATATCGCGAGGACAACTTGAATCTCGTAAAACGGCTGAGAGCGGCAGCGATTGCGATACATCGCGATATTTCTCCGCATTCAATGACGAGAACAACTGTATTTTTGTCAAACGGACAGCAAGTGGCGCCGATTGCATAATAATGCTATATTTCCTCGCGCCCGACCTCAAAGACAATGGAAATCTCGTCGAACGACTAAAAGTGACACCGATTATTAAATCGCGATATTTATCAGTGTTCTATCGCGAAAACAACGGGAATCTTGACAAACGGGTGAGACCAGCGCCGATCGTGTAACATCTTGAAATTTCGCCGTACTTGACTGTGAAGACAGAATTCGGTTACAATCATGTAACGTCCCATAAATTTCGTCGTGATCTACCGCGGGGACAAAGGAAATCTCGCCACGGTCAAGAGAAGAGCAGAGCAGAGCAACCTCTTGGCAATTATAAAAACGCCTTGTGCACAAGACGACATATTAGCTGAAACAACTCATTTGATAATAAATTTCTAGTATTTATTTATTATTTTTGAAATTGTTGTAACTCCCTAAGTGAATTGTATTTACCGCTTTAAACACAGTTCATTGCTCTCTTTCTCCACCGCGTGATGAGCCCATTTGCTTGCAGACCGCAGACGTATCTTGAATTCAAAGGTAACTAAAATTAACTAAAAGGTAGCTAAAAAGTAACTAATTTTTACTTCATCCTTAACAGTAGACACCCTGATTCCGCATATAACTGAGTCAGGAAGAGGCGCAACATTTGCATTTTGTAGTGTCTGTAGGTGTGATTTCAGTATCTCGCATATTGGAAAGGGGGACATTTCATTTTCCAAAATTAAGTTTTTTGTAAATACATTTCCTAGCATGTTAACAGACACTCAAGTCAATTTTAATGAGGAAATGGATGCTTTACATTCCCAATTTTGTAACTTCCAACTTGAGGATGTGACATCTATTGAAGAAGAAGAGAGAATTGATGTGAAGTGGGCACTGGTAGGCCAAATGATATGTAGTGGTGGGGTACTCAAGTTATGCTTTCCATTCTGACCATTCCGCATAGTAATGCAGAGTGTGAGAGGATGTTCAGGTCATCTCTCTCTGACAAGACTTTGGACAAACTTACAACTCTGAAGTCGATTCAGAAAGAGAAGTGTTTTGAGCAAGAATATAGCAAGACCTTTTTGAAGAGGGCAAAATCAGCCTCAGTCACCTGCAACAACGACCAATAATATGATCTTCGATACATATTTGCTGCAATGTCTTAGCCTATGTATGTATTATGTAGCGTCCTCGCCCCCCCCCCCCCCCCCCCCCCGTCGCCGCGTCGAATCTCCCGATTTTTCACTTTGAGAGGTTGGCAGGTATGTATAAGCAAATTTTGAGTAACACTTAAATTTTGCTAATTTTACTGTGTTCATAAATGCTCACTTTTATTCAGGTATTGCATGGTATCTCAAATTTTATTCTACGAATTTGTCAGTCAATCAATACAATCTCATGAACTTATTGTCTAGTGGTACTGTTTTGGGTTCCAAACATTAACCCCTTCATCAGCCACAATCATCAACATTGATACCATTCATACATACATCAAAGACAACATCAAAAACTTAAAAATTATTGTAAAATTGTTAAACGTAGCTAAAAGCATGCAAATATACTGTTGGAACCCTGTCAAGGACACTTGGGACTGTGCTTAGTTACTCATATGGAATCCTCATAATTCGATAAAAATGTATTTTAAAAGTTTTCCATTAGTCCTTGGCATATTGCACTGTAGTCCATAGGCGAAGCCCTGTAGTCAAGAACTCGTGGAGGACTTCTTTGCCTGTTCTTTGTTTTGGAGCTTTGCCTCAATAAGTGTTTCTTCTACTGCGTGTATATGGACGGTTTCTCAGTTTTTTCAGCTTTATATATATATATATATATGTGCTGACATTTGGGATTTCCTCACTCCCACTTTTCTTTGTTTGACAGAGAACAATTGCCTGTCACCAATTTGTCATTTTAACCACATCAAGGGGAATACTAATCACATCATTCTATGGACTACAGTGCAATATGCCAATGGACTAATGGAAAACCTTTAAACTACATTTTTATCGAATTATGAGGATTCCATATGAGTATCTAAGCACAGTCACAATGGACTTCAGTCCTGAATGTCCTTGACATGGTTCCAGCAATATATTTGCATGCTTTTAGCTACATTTTAAGAATTTTACAATAATTTTATAGTTTTAGATGTTGTATTTGATGTATGTATGATGGTGTCAATGTTGATGATTGTGGCTGATGAAAGGTCAATGTTTGGAACCCAAAACATGTACCACTAGACAATAAGTTCATGTGATTTTATTGATTGACGGACAATTTCGTAAAATAAAATTTAAGTTAACATTAGTCAATACGGACCAAAATGGAGGAAGTAAACCCCAGATTCCATGGTATACTGTACCTGCATCGGAGCAAATTGACCCTTGTGGAAATATAGTAAGAAGCTCGAGAGAGTCTCCTTACCTCAGCCTGCCAGGCGGTGTCCGCTGCGTCGTCACCCGTCTGTGATTAGAAGTACACTCTGCTCCCGTAAGAACTGTCACTCACACGAAATATAGCAACTATTATTTATTATTTTGTCCGTTATAAACTGTATTAGGTATGATTAGAATAATCTCTCGAGTTTGTCCTCTTTCGCGTAAATTTCAATTTAAAATTCACAGGCGGCATATAAAAATAAACTATAGGAACATGCACTGTCAACGAGCCGAACAGTACTGACTGTACCTCTGAAGTCTTGTCACAAGCCTCTTCCGCATTCCAAGCTGTCAATCAACGTGAGGCAGGCCCATTCGCTTGCTTTTCTTTCTCCATCAAGGGCCAATTTGTTCCAAGGGGTGTTGTATTTGCTGACATAAAGAGCTAATTAATATTGTTCTTTGTAAAAAATAAAATCATTCCAATTATATGAATAATGCAATATGGCTTGTCCAAGTTTTGCTAAGCAAACTACTCTCCTATGGGAATATAATGATTAAATAGACCAAATATGCATGGGGGGGGGGGAAAGACCGTTGAGATTTGAACTTCATTCTTAATGAAATTTATTTACATGTTGCTTCCTTCACCTCTTAGGGTCTGTTTTCAATCTCTGGATAAAAGTGATGGGCATCCACTCCCAGAGTAACTTTGCTCAACACTTTTATCCCTTCGGCATTCGAAACGTGTTTCTCAATGCAAAGTTACTCGTCGGAAGTATCTAATCAACGAACACCTACAGTACTGGTTATGTGATTGGTCAAAATTGAATTCTGAACGGTAAATGCACATGCGAACTCTGGTGTCAGCTGATTGAAACTCTCCCCCAGGGGCTCACATCTTGTGGGCGTGGGTTGGCGACCACGGGGCCCCAGCTTAGTCCGGCATTGCTTCCACTTACTTGTGCCGGGCTCCTCTCTGTCTTCTTTCCTGTCGACCTCACTTGGTCAACTCTTGTTCTCTTCTGACCCCGACGGTATTAGGGTATCCGAGGCCTAGGGAGTCTCTTCCTTTCCCGCCTTAATTGGCCCTTGTCTCATCTTTTCTGATACCCTCCTTCTGCGAGGGGTCAGCCTTCTTTTTCTCTTCCTTTTACCTCCTGCCTTGTGCTCTAGGCCCTTAAGGAGGCAGGGTGTATGTAGCCCCACCACTTCTGGTGCACCCTAGATAATGCTACACCCTCAGGGGCTCACGGCTGGTGAGTTCGGGAGTTAGCGACCCCGAGGGATTTCTGAGCTGGGTCCGTTTTCCCCTTTTGTTCCTTACCTTCGGGGCGGACCCTCTCCTCTTTCACTTTCCTATATACCTTTCATGGCTCTCCTTCCTTCCAAGTCCCTCAATCCGCCTTCTTCGAGGGTTGAGGGCATTTCTTTTCCTTCTGTCCTTTTATTTGCCTTATTCTCCTTTAGTTTTCCATTTTTTCTTCTAGTATGTAGGTTAGTAGTTAGTTTTTAGTTTTAAGTTCGCTTTTCATTTTCATCTTCACGATCACCCAAACCATCAGGGGCCGATAACCTAGATGTTAGGCCCCTTAAAACAACAATTATCATCATCATCATCATGATTGAAACTCAAACCACATGATCTCAGACTTAGTATCAGTACTTAAATAATGATATGCTTTAATATGAAACATTGTAACTAGTCGGCAATACCGTTATGTTTCTGCACAATGGCTATTCAGATATTAACCCACACTGCGGTAATGCAGTTATCAACATAATATATATCGATGTGTTTATACGGGAACTGGTCTAGCCTTTCATGGACTACTGTATGCATTCCCTTATTACTACCAAGTAAGCCCGTTGATCATCATCATCATCTTGAGCAGTTTCCAACCGCTGGTCGGGTCTGCTTGGAACATAAGCCTCTCCATCGTTTCCTGTCCATCCACCATCTCTCGTCATTTACTGTGTCCCAGCACACTCCTCTTTCCTCCACACTCTTCTCAACTCCTTTTGTCCATCTGTCCCTTGGTCGTCCCCTTGGCCTCCTTCCCGTCATTTCCATTCCAAACATCTTCTTTGGTATCCTCTCCTCTTGCATCCTCCTCACATGTCCATACCATTGTAGCCTAGATCGCTCTATTCTATTTTGCAATGGTTCCTCTCTTACCATCTCCCTGACTCTCTCATTCCTTACTCTGTCCATTCTTGTCACTCCTACCCTACTCCTCTGGAACTTCATCTCCACTGCTCGTATTTTATTCTTGTCCCTTTCCTTCATCACCCATGTTTCTGAACCATATGTCAAAATTGGCACAAAGTAGGTCTTGTAGATGATTCCTTTACATTTTTGTGGTACATCTTTATTCCATATCATCCCCCTAACACTCTTGAAAAATCCATCTGCGCACCTTCCCCTCTCATTTATTTCCATCCTATTGCCTCCCTTTTCTTCAATTATGCTTCCCAAGTACTTGAAGCATTCTACTTTCTGCAACTGCTGTCCTCCAAGTGTTATGCCCATATCCAGTCTGTTCTTCTTCCTCGTTGTGATGACCACTTCACTCTTTTGTGCTGAGAACTTCATCCCATATGATAACACTACCTTCTCCCACTCATCTAATTGCTCTTGTACTTCTTCCTCATCCTCTCCCCATACCAGAAGGTCATCAGCAAACAACATTGCCTTCATTTTCCTTTCCCCAATGCTATTTACCACTTTTCGTATGATTTCATCCATCACCACTATAAATAACAGGGGTGAGAGGGCACTTCCCTGTTTCAGACCACTCTCCAGTTGAAACCATTCCGTTCTCTCTCTTCCCACCTTTACACAGCTTTTGCTTCCCTCGTACATTGCTTTCACTCTTGCCACTGTCTCCTTGTTCACTGCTTTTGCTCTCATTGCTTCCCATACCTTGTTTCTATTAATACTATCATATGCTTTCTCAATATCCAAGAAGGTCATCACCAGATCTTTCCCATATTCATAATGGTGTTCTTGTAGCTGTCTTACTGCAAAGATGAGGTCAACTGTTGACCTTCCTGGCTTGAATCCATACTGTTCTTCCCTCAGCCCATCTTCAACTTCTGTCCGAATTCTTCTCTCCAGTACCTTCTCAAATATTTTGGCGCAGTGGCACATGAGTGTAATTCCCCTGTAGTTCTTGCATTCCTTCCTACTTCCCTTTTTAAATATGGGTATTATTATCCCTCTTTTCCAGTCCTCTGGTATTTTCTTCTCCCTCCATATCACTTTCATTACTCGAAAGAGCCACTGTGTTCCTATCACCCCTGCTGCTCTCACCAACTCCACACTCACTTCGTCTATTCCCGGTGCCTTTCCCCCTTTCATCTTCTTTAATGCTTCCTCCACTTCTTTCCATGTCAATTCCTTCTCTGAAATTTCTTGGTCACTGTCTGTTTCTTCCTCCACAATGTCCACTACGCTGGTTTTAGTTGGATTTAGGAGTTCCTTGAAGTATTCTCTCCAGATAACCTTTACTTCTTCCATATTTTCGACCTCCTTTCCATTCCTGTCCACCATTCTGACATTTTCCCCTGTATCTCTTCTCTTTGCCTTTATCATTCCATACAACACTTTCTTACTGCCATCACAGTCCTCCTCCATCATTTCTGTCCATTTCTCCAGCCATTTCTTTTTCTCTTCCTTCACTACTTCTCCTGCTTCTTTCTTCCGCTCTTGGTATTCTTCTCTTGTTCTGTCTTTTCTCTGTTGGAACCATTTCCTGAATGCTTCATTTTTCTTTTTCACTGCTTCCTTAGTTCTGGGGTTCCACCATGGTGTTTCCTTCCACCTTTTCTTTCCACTAGTTCTGCCACACACGACTTCCGCTGCTTCTACCAACACGTCCTTGAACCTATTCCATTCTTCTTCACCCGTTTTCGGATCATCCTTCGGTAATTTATTCCTCACTAATATCTGGAACTTCTCCTTATTTCCATCCTCCTTCAGCTTCCATGTCCTTATTCTTCTTTCTTGGTTCTCAGTTCTCCTCTTTTCCTTCAGTCCTCTCACCTTGGCGACCAGCAGACGGTGGTCACTGTCCAGGGCTTCTGAAGGTATTACCCTTATATCCGTGATACTCTTCTTTGTCTCCTTCCCGCATAGAATCTAGTCCACCACTGATTTCCTAGTCAAATCCCTGCTGTACCAAGTAATTTTAGGCTCTCTCCTTGTACCATGTGTTTCCAACCATTAGCCCATTTATCTTGCACAGTTCCAACAATCTCTCTCCTTCCTTATTCCTGTTTCCCCATCCTTCACCACCAATCACTTCCTCAAAACCTCTTCTATCAGTTCCGACATGGGCATTTAGGTCTCCCATGACTATCAGGCCTCTCCCCACTAACTGCTTCTGCAACTCCTCTTCAAACTCGTCCTTCTCGCCTTCTGTGCATCCCACCTGTGGTGCATAGACTTGCAGAATGTCCAGGTTTCTACCTTTCACAGTGATTCTGGCTAATTATTCTATCACTTACCCTCTTTACTTCCTCCCTCCGCCCTTCTCTCACCACCATTCCCACTCCATTTCTCTTCCCCTCCTCATTTCCTATCCAGTATAGCTGCAAGCCATTTCTCAGTTTTCTTCTTCCTTCCCCTCTCCATCTGGTCTCTGCCAGTCCGAGTACATCCAGTTTTCTCCTCTCCATCATATCCACAACCTCCTCCACTCTTCCCGTCAATGTAGTTATATTCAAAGTTCCGATTCGTAGTCCATTTCCATAGCCAGGTCTGCTTCCCTTAGATCTGTCCTTTCCGAGGCCCGTTCCCGTTTTAAAAGCAGTTTCATATCCACTACTGGCTTGCTAGGCCTTACGTAGCTTCACCATAACCCTGGCAAGGGGCCTGTTTTTGGTCCGCGTGAGGTATTTTATTTCCCTCAAACCCTCCGGACAAATCCGGCGAGCCCCCCTATCCGCCACCTGGGACGCGCCCGATAGAGGAACAGGCAAACCCCCTATTGATAACGAATTTAAAACTCAATTCCATGCAGGAACCTTATTGTCGAAGGAAAGCAAAATATTAATTCCATAGACTAATATTACCAGTACGTGAAAATAAGTACCCGTCTTGTACTCAACATTACTGAGGTTGTAATAGCTGCGGTATGAGATTCATGAAGTCTTGGGTTCGAACCCCAGTCGTGGCAGTTATTTTTGCTACCCGATTATCGATTTAAACAATATTTGTCATATCATTATGAGAAATTTTAACAGAATCTACATGAAATTACGATTTATCTCATTTTTATTACAATATGTTGCATCAGACACGATTTGAGAAATTTGATTGTATTGAACATTATTTCTAGTAGTCTATAATTATATATGCTAGAGACTATGGTTTCATCCCTCCTCTTAATTTACAGTATAAAATACTCTGTAATGTTTGTTGAAACAAGTGTGACAGTAGCATATCTCCAGTAGCATATACATTCACGTACCTGCCAACTCGCACGATTTCACACCACTTCTCCCGCCCTCCCGCTTAACATATTAAATCTCCCATTTTTTTTTTTTTTTTTTCAAAAATCCCACGCGTAATTTTGGACTAAATGTGTGAGATGACAAACTCCAGTCATCCTTAATACAGATCGATTTTACGTGTAGTGTCTTTCGATAGTGCAGTTTCACTTCGTATCGATAATTTATAGATAATTCTCCATAACTACTGGTACCGCTTAGTTGGATTTGAATAAGTTTCTCTTTGTTTGAAATAGTCGATGGTTAATTCACCGCGTGTTCCTAGAAAGTTTTCGTAATAGCCTGTGGGTGAGAGGTAGTTGTAGGCTGCGGAATATCGTATCTGTTTAACAAGTGAAATTATTTGTGTATAACTTAGATGTTGTTCGCATTAATATGCCGGTAGGCTATTGTGATTTTTCGATTTGAATGATTTTGTCGGTTCCTCAGTAATATGGCGAAGAAATATTTTTAGACATTGATCGTCTTCAAAACCTCCCGATCTTTCAGTTTGAGAGATTGGCAGGTATGCATTCATCATAGTACCGATACGAAAACTGAGCGTAAATTACAAGAAAAGTGACAATTTTAAGAATGTCCGCGCTGGTATACGAGATCTTCGAATTATTTAAGTTTCTATTGCCGTATAATGTATACAAATGTCGTTATCTGTGTGAGTACCGAAGCTAATAATTCTAGCGCAGCCATCACAGCACATTTCGATAAACTAAAACTAGCTAAGAAATAGAAGATGCATACAATTAGAATACAAATCCATGACTTGAATCATAAGTGTTCACAGCTGGTAGGAGAAAAACTACAAGAAAGTACAGAGTGTCACTACTCCTAAGGTTTAATGCTTATCCAGCACAAATAGCACTGAGTATATATGACCAACTTGCCCACCACATTTATTCCCTTGGCAGCGCTGCCTAGCGATTGAAAAACACAATATGGCGTTTAATGCTGGGAGTACGCTACTCTGAACTTTGCCCAGCGATTGAAAAACAGACCCTTAGTCTCATTGACTTCACTTTACACAGCAGACATAGTGATGTAGCATTTCATCGTATCCCTTAAGCGGTAATACATTTCTCACTAATCAGATGACTGACCACAGTGCAAGGGACCACTTTGATTTGGAAAATAAATATAAATTAAAGAAAATACAATCCAAATAATAATTATGTAGACCATTTTCTATTCTTACCAATGCCATAGACAGCTCTTTTGTTATGTCCACTGGGAACAAATTCCATTCTACTTGTAAACTATGGTAATTCATGCACATTAGGTACGCTATTATAAATTTTTTCTTTAACTCCCCTGCACACTTAACACCTACTGTCAATCATCTTCTGATATTTGTCTTTTCAATAATTGCATCAAGGAAGACTTGCATAGCACATTTGTTTTGCGACTGCCCTTGATCTTTCCCGATTTTAAAAAATGTTATATATATATATTTAACTTGCCTTGCTCACACTCCCCCGTTCCCTTTCTTCTAAATTTTGTCTTCTCTTTTCTGGATCAGACTTAAACTTTTCTCTTCTTTTTTTGTTGAAGCCATCTTCGAAAATAAAATAGGAATATAGGTTTTAATTTGCAAGTTTGGTGCTTGTCTAGGTTATATTGTATTTTTCGTTTGAATCTTTCTGAATTCTATGTAACACCCGATTTTTGAAAAATGGATCTTTTGTTACAGCAAATTACTGGATAATTTTAGTTAGGTACTTTCTTTAACATGTCATATGTATCGTAATATTTCTGAAAATTTATTATTCCTATAAACATGAATTTCGTACAAGCGTTTTTCCATTCCATGTAATGGGTTTTAGGCACATAAATACTTTAACAATTCTAAATTATCTTTTAAAGTCTTTATTGTTTACCTCCAAATGAACATGGGAAATGTTCTTTTCCTAAGCTTCCTGCAGACTGAAATATGGAAGTCGTAAAGTAAACACTAAGTTATTTGACTAGATTATAAATGAGTCAAAAGCCATCTTTGTTAACTCCCTTATATAAAAAAGAAACTACTGTACATAGATTTTAATATTTAAAAATGTTTGTCATATATATTCAGTCATTTTCATATTTTAGTTAAAAAATTATCAGGTTCATATCAAGCTGGAATACTTGTGTCCTTCACCGTGTTGTTTATCACTATTTGGGTAGTATAGCTTGGGGTGGATATAAAGGGGAAGTGCTGGAATAGGCAAAGCAGTTCAAATACCTGTAGTCTGTTTATGTGAGGTTACGGGAGAGTTGTGTTAATCTGCTAAAGATACGCCTAAAGTAATGTTCCTAAATATTCCATCAACTGTAACAGTAGAAAGTAACGTGTAGCAAGTAAAGGCTCTCTTATAGTGACAGTTATAAGTTCGCTGACATCCCTATACTGTTATATATTGCTTTTTTTTATATATTTTTTAAATATTTTTTAGTAATGATTTTAGGGATCTTAACCTTAAGTTGATAATGTTAACCTGTGTGTGTTTTTGAAGGGCTTATGGAACTAACAGCAAGCACCTGTGTGATCTCCTGAAGCAACCTGCATGCTAAGTCTCTTAGCCTTATTTCTGCAATTAGATACTGGTAAGGAAACATTTTAATAAGTTTTGTTTCTGATATCAGCTTAGCACATGCACAGTGGAATATTGTTTATTGTAGTATTGTAATGTTACTTTCTTATGTGCTGATGGTGGCTGTGGTGGTAGTTGATTTATTTTATCCTCCCTGTTATTAAAAAGAATGTTTTTATGGTACAGATTTTTTTTAAGTCCTCAAACACAACTGCCATTGCCTCCATCTGTTTGTAGTATTGCTCTGGTAACACATTGTTGTTTTGTTCCCATGGCAATCAAATTGTTGACATCATTTGTTGACACGGCAAACCATTTTGCCCTCTCCCCTCTGTCTCTTGATTGTTGGGTTCGCATCTCGGTTTGAATTGGCGGCAATGAAATGGCACATCTACCTCTACCTATGGCCCACTACGCTCGTGATCGGATGCGCCTGTCTTGCCCCGCCCGCCCTGTTTGGTGTAATTTGGCGACGGTGGACGATGTGACTTGTGTTGGTGACTGGTGACCCCTGCAGAGCTCTCGGGCACCCTCAGTGGAAGACGACGAAGATGGCCACCTGATTTATCGTCATGGGGACGTGCTTCAAGAACGATGTTCGTGAATACACCAACTTTGTAGTAGATATACTATAGACACTTAATCATATCCCCATCACATCCATGGGGAAACACTTTTAACTCTTTCCAGAGAGGATATTAATACCATATTCCTTTTCAGCTTCTGTGTATGGGTGGGCTAGAGGGGGTTAGAAATTATAGTTGGCATGATTTGAGAATAATTGAGAAAGAAGACATCTTTGGGCTAGAGGGGCAAAGAAGAAGCTTTTATTATGGAGATGAGACAATTAATAAGCATGATGGAGACTTAGGTTTTTTTTTCTACTCACTAAACTGGGGTGTATATGTTAAATTATTTTATGTTGGGTCAATATCAGGTACTATCAATATTTTAAGGTTATTTTCTTTTATTGGACTGTGTATGTTGGATACCCTATGAGAGAACTAGATCAGATCAATATGCTCAGAACTTGGATATCAAAGCATATTCTATGATACTTCCTTTAGTTTTTATTAAGATTTTTTTATAGCTTATTTGGATAATAGATAAAATTATAACAATAGCTTTTAAGTAATATTCAGTATTAGGTCATTTTTCTTTTCTTTTAGAAGCAGCTAGTGATTATATAGTGGTTTCCAACAGACACACAGTCAGTTAACATGTTATGTCTAATTGCTGCTTTATCATTTTCAGATAAAATCTTGGCCACCTTAGGAGAAGGTACTTTTGGCAAAGTCGTCAAAGTCAAGGACATGCATTTGTAAGTGTTCCCTTAATAATCTGCTTGTTGCATTTGTGTTGATTTGATTACTAAATAATTTTTTGGATGCAGTCAGGATTTCTTTTTGTTTCTTTTGTGTGTGGTTAATGTAAAGTACTGGTAGCCTATGCAGAATTTGCTTTTTATGGCCCAAACATTTATTTTAAAAGAATTCCTTGTATGGATCATGGTGTAGTCACGTGCTAGTTCGTGAACCATGGACAACAGCTGAGTGACTTAGTAAATGGCCCTGACAGTTGGGATACCGGCTACTACGGAATACTGAGTCGTGGCCCTCCTCGTGCTCAGGCAGCTAGGACTACCCACCTCACTTGTTTGTTCCCTGAGTTGAAACTCATAGGGGCTAGCAACCTGCTTCACTTGTACTTCTTGAACCTGCTAAAACTGTTATGAGCAAGCCTTGGATCTATGGGAGTGTTGGAGTCCCCCCTCACTCCCATCTGACAGATAGGGACTTCTTGGAAACGAAGAGGCAATCGAACTGGTTTTCGATGGGGTGCAATTAATATCGAGGGTGGTTATGGATAAGAGGAGCTAGCTGAGTCAGCAAGTAGGATGAGATTGGATATTCTAGGGATTAATGAAGTTCAGATAAAGGGAGATGGAAGGAAGTAGGAGGTTACAAGGTATACCTGTCAGGTGTAAAACGAGGTATGGCAAAGTAGGGAGTCAAGAGACCCTTATACCGTAATATAGTTTCTGTGAGGTACATAAATGAACTATTAGTGTGGATAGATCTGGAAATATTAGGAAATCGGGTCAGGATGGTTTCAGTATACGCTCTATGTGAAGGGGCAGATCAGAACGAAGTAGACAGATTTTATGAGGTACTGAGTGATGTGGTAGTGAACGTTAACAATAAGGATAGTGTAGTACTGATGGGGGATTTCAATACTAGAATAGGAAATCGAAGCAAATACCAATGGGAAATGTTTACTGGACTTCTGTGCTAGCATGGGGTTATCTGTTGCGAACTCATTCTCAAAGCATAAGGAGATCCACAGTTACACATGGGAAGGTAGAGGAACCAGATCAATAATAGACTCTATCTTTACTGACTTTTTATTTAGGAAATTGATCAGGAATTGTAGGGTATTCAGGGGCTTTTTTTGATGAAACATGCCACGAACTGATAGGTGGTGAATTAAACATAGTTGACCAGAATTAAACATAGTTGACCAAAAGTGCAGACCTGATTAGGGTTGAAAATCTTTGGGATAAGGAACTTAGGCAGGAATGCATGGAAATGATTGATGAGAAATTCCAAAGAGTAGATGGTAAAGAATTGCAAGACATTGAAACTGAGTGGTCAGGATACAGGGATGCAGTACTGAAAGTAGCAAAGGCATGTTTTGGGACAACAGTGTGTCAAGACAGGAAAAAGGGCACTTCATGGTGGATGACATAGTGATGTCTGTAAAAAGTGAAGTAAAAAGGAGGCTTACAAAAAATGGCTGCAGACAAGGAATCCAGCAGAGAGCTACAGTATATGTAGTGGAAAGGAACAAAACCAAACAAAGAATAGACAATGTAAAAAGGAAATCATGGGAGGAATTTGGAGATAAATTAGAAAAGTTAGATCAAGCGGCAGGAGAACCTTTCTGGAGTGTTGTAAAGAATCTTAGAAATGGAGGGGGGAAAAGACTTGCTAAATGTTAATGGAGACTTATTTGGCAATGTGGGAGATTTTGAGATTAAGCATGAGGGAAATGAAGACAGGAACAGGATCATGGTTGAGGAAGTAGAGAGGTGGATGCTACCACCTCCAGCCAGGGCAGCAGTCAAACCGTATAGAACGACTCACGAAGCTACTTACCACCACCAACCCGTGCGGAGTTTGCAATCCCACCGCCAGAAGTCCTGCACTCCGCCGTCTCCCCCAGCCAAGGATTAACCCTCTCAGTGCCACCCGCCGATCAGATCGGCTCTCGCTGCTTGCGCCAAAAGTGCCAAAGCCGATTCAATCGGCGCGCCGTTTATCTTATATTTGTAGATTTCTGTAGGCATATGTCCGTGATTATTTCATACTGTTGGAAAGGTAAGGTTTCAAGCTTGCCTGTGCGGTGCTTACTTTTTTCCTTCGAAGTCCGTTACGCGATAGGTCTAAGTTTGTATTCACGCCCTCCCTTTGCGCTCCCCCATTCACTCGCGTTCCCGCCAAAATCGCGGTGCAGTTGTTTTCTTCTTGTTGAAGTTTTCTCCCTACAGATGTATCTAATAACTTTCTACAGTTGGAAACGTGGTGTTTCTTCGAATATGACTCTTAGGTGTCTTTAATTTAGGCTCAAAACTGATTTTTACAACAACAAAATGAAAAAATTGAACTATTATCAGAATAACTTCAATTAAAAAGGTTTAGATGCCGTATTTACTTTTATGAACATAATGTATGAAAGAATGAAGTATTGGTCATAATGCAAAGCAAAAGTAATGATTCTATCATTGGAAATGTGGTATTTATGATTTTTTTTTTCGAATAGTCTGCATGACCATTGAAAATGGCTTGGCATTCTTGGCAGGTATTCAGGAAATGGCTTGGCACTAAGAGGGTTAAGCTCACACGTTAGAACCTGAGGTAACCATGGGACGAAAACTTCAGGTTGAGCGGTTAACAGGAGTTGAGCTTCCGGGATGCTAAGCTACAGGATAACGTCATTAACTTGTTTTAATTAGGTGGAAATAGGAATTTCAATTTTATTTAAAAAATAATTTGTGAGAGGAAGACAAATAAAAATAAGGATATGGATGATGTAAATTAAACTAAAGGGGACGGGCATTATCATAAGTGCACGTCTTATATCACTGACATTTACTAATCATTTCAATAAACAATCGTATAAACTAAAACAATGGGCTGAAAACAAAACAATTCAATTACCAGATGTTTTTCTCCTTTAAATGTAGATTCTCGAAGGGGAGCTGTCCAGGATTATTAATAGAGAGCTCGCAAGATAATTAATTAAATTAGATACTGCGGTGTCAAAGGTGATAGGAATTATCAAGGAAGAAAGCTGATGGAATTCTGCACCGAGCATGAGTTGGTCATAGCTAACACCTTATTCAATTACCACAATAGAAGAATATACTCATGGATGAGAACAGGAGGTACAGTGTGTTACAAAATCGACTTTCTTATGGTCAAACAGAGATTTCGAAACCAGATTTTGGATTGCAAAACATATCCCGGTGTTGACGTAAACTCGCACCACAATTTGGTTATTACGAAATGCAGATTAAAGTTGAAGAAAAGACCAACCAGAAAGGTGGGCAATAGACAGACTGAAAGAGAAGGATCTAAACAAAATATTCAAGAAGAGTATGAAGAAAGGACTAATGAAGAGGAATGGGCACTTTTGGAGAAAGAAATAACAAAATCCATGGAAGAAAACATGGGCGGGAAAGAAACAATAGGTAAAAAAACGTGGATCACTCACGATATACTATTAATTGATTAAAGGCGGGAAACGCATGAATGTAAGAGATGAAAGGGGGAAAGCAGAATACAGTGAGGTTAACAAGAAGTGCAAGGAAGCGAAAGGGAAATGTGCAGGTATAGGTTGGTTGGTTCTTAGTTTAGGGGCTTCTACAGCGCGGTCATGTAGCCCCGTGTACTTTGGGTGTGTGTAGAATGTCTAATAACCGGTGTTAATTGTGATTATTAGAAATATTATTCATTTCAGGTTCCGTATTGACAGTAATTATGAAGAATAAGAATTTTCATGCTTTCCGCCTATTCAATACTTTAATTTATGTCACATTTCAGGGGTACATGTTTCGAGTCCCACTTTTGGACCCTTCTTCAGCCCACAATCTTATGTTTAGAAAACATCTAAAAACAAAGAACATCGAAAATCTTTACGACGGCATGGAAATACACATACACACTAAGGGCCGTATTCACCAACGCCAGTAATTTGATTAACTTGGATTATAGCTGCAAAAATCTCAGATAATAACGATGTCGTTATTCACCAACACAATTATCTCGGATAATAGGGATTATCCTGGTTAATAACTTTACTGGAGAAAGGTTGACCGGTAAAATGCCAAAAACTAAGATAATCAACAGAAGAAAATGGCGCGCAGACGAATGGAATACTTAATAAATGCTAGAGAAAACGATAGCGAAAAAGAATATCAGCATGCCTATGAAGGGAAACGACCTAGGTGAATAAAAGACCTTGCCTCATATTTTTAAGATTAAGATGATGTTGATTTTATCACACGTTTTAGGTTATCTAAATCTTCTACTTTTTCAGTATTGTCCATCATAGAACCTAACCTTGAATTTGCAACGGACAGACTATCACTCCAATAGGGAGTATATCGAAAGCATTTACTGTAAATTTAACAAATGAATAGCTATATTTGTGGTCTTTCAAGAACCATTCTGAGTCGCCAATAAATCAATTGCTGCTTTCATTAAGGTTTTATGCTACTGGTAGCAGTGGCGGCTGATGGATAATTGTTCTGGGTGTTGCGCTATTTTCATTAAGGGGGGGGGGGGGGTTAAGTTGGTACATGGGCACCCGGCAGGATTTTTTCAAGGGTGGGGGAGTAATATGATTTTCATTTCATTACCTCGTCACTAGGTGTTATTGAGACGTACACCCCCGCGCAATTTTCGTTTCATTTCTTACTTGCTTCGTGATATTCATTATTTGGCTGCGCTTAAACCGTTGGGTACATGATCTTTATGGCATGAATGGGAGGAATATTTTTTTTAGTTCCGAGTTTTTGTCCATAGGAGTTCTTTGTGAATCATCGCGATAAATCATTTATTTTAAACAGGCAAAAGTAGTTATATCACCATGTAGGCCTACCGACAGAAATAAAAATCAAGCAGTTCATTAAAATGGTAATGTTAATCCAGTTCGCCGATTTTCCAAATACCGTAACTGAAGATATTCTCAAATAATCCAAAATTTCTAAGTTAAATAAAACTGTGGAATTATCCCTACATGTAAATCAGTTAACCATCAGTAACTTCAATTTATGAAATAAACTGGTGTGACAATGAACAATTTCAGGGGGGTGGGGGCACGGCACCTCCTTGTGCCCTCCCCCTCCCCCCCCCTCCTGCGGACGCCCATTAGGTGATAGGACTGCTTGATATCGGAGAAAACTGTATTCAATTGTGCGGTAAAACGGATGTACCGGTACCTCATTCATAACGAATGCCGCAGTTCAGAGACATCACATTTTCATCGGATTAAATGGAATATAAGTTAGCCTACATGAAAACCTTCATGAGAACAAAACAATGTAAGTTATATACGAGGGTGAGTATCACAAGTACGCCTAACATTGCAAAACATAGTATCGGCAGTTGACGGAGCATCTCGGATGTCTCCGGCCGCGCCTCGGCTTCCTGGTTGCAATGAGCTGGCAACGACCAGCCGTGCTAACTGTTGGGATAGGGCTTACTCGGTCTAGCATCTCTGCCATACCCTTCACTATTGAGATCTGGTCGGTGCTTGGGCTTGGCAACGACCAAGCGGACGAGCGCTCCTAGACGGCTGGCGCGCTTCGCTTTCTCAGTCAGTTCACAATACTGTAACTTACTATGAGATTTCCTGAATTATTAAAGAACAGAATTATGAATTTCTATACATATAACAGGAAACATATAGCTTTTAATACTAAAAATATTATCGCGGTATTAATTGTTTTTCACGAATTAATCTGGTCGTTGTGCAACACTGCAACCTTATTACCGGCCGCCACTGACTGGTAGTAATCAGCTGAGCGTAGCGGATTATGCAGGGGTGAGTCAACCAACAGCTTGCCGAATCGTACATCGTGTGAGCGCTGCCTTAGCCACTTTACGACCTCGCTACATCAGTCTTTCGCAAACACCTGTGGCTATAATGCAACACTTTTTATAACATTGCCAGATTTCCAAAAGCAGTAGGGGCAATGGACTTTACCCATATTAAAATACGGTCTCCTGGAGGTAATCATGCCAAATTAT
Source organism: Meconema thalassinum (assembly GCA_946902985.2). Lineage (NCBI taxonomy): Eukaryota > Metazoa > Arthropoda > Insecta > Orthoptera > Tettigoniidae > Meconema > Meconema thalassinum. The sequence continues at coordinate 2,126,244,279 of OX336388.2, forward strand.
TCCGAAACAGAAAGGGTTATTTTTCGATGAATGTGCAAGCAATATGTAATTATAATATGGAATTTACTAACCTTGTGGCTAAATTGGCCACATGGTTACGATGGTACGATTTTCAACAGCTGTGTACAACAAGCCAGGTTCGAACAAGGTGTCTACGGGGATTCAGTATTATTAGAAGATGCTGGCTGCCCTTGTAGATCGAACCTAATGCCTCCTCTGGATGCGGTTCGCACACCTGAAGGGAATCTTTATAACGAGTCACAAATAAGAACAAGAAATGTGATAGAGCGAGTGTTGGGCATATGGAAGCGAAGATTCCTGGTTCTTGCTTTAGGTATGAATTTAGCGTTAGAGCACACGTTTCCAGTGATAACTGCTACAGCCGTTCTACATAACATTGTGCGACAAGCAGGAGAAGAGCTACCTCAGGACGATCCAAAGCTAGAACTACCAGTACCATGGGCTGAACTGTTAAGGGACGGTCAAATTGGACAAGGTGATCGATATAAGGTGGCTTGTTGGGACACATTTGTGAGAAGAACGCTAATTGATACGTACTATAGAAGTATTTTATTGGGAATGTAACACTAGTATAATGAGAATGAAAATATTGAATTACATTGATTTTAATTGCTTTTCCATTATTTGAGATATTAATTGGCCTCTTCTTACGTTTCAATTCAACACTTGACACTATTTACGAATATTTACTGTTCTATATCTCACACCTAACCAATAAAGCTGTAGAACAGAACTTTGTTTTGACAATAAACATATGATTTGCGCGGCGCTAGTCAACTGTTTCCAGTGCATCTATATGAAAATTTCAGCGATGCAGTACACATTGAACCGAAAACCAAGATTTGGAAAACCGGGATAATAAAGGCAATGGTGAATAGCGATGTTTATGTTATCTGAGATAATAGTATTAACCGAGTTTTCGAAATCTTAGATAATGGAAGAGTTTACCGGCGATGGGGAATACGGCCCTAAATGGTTAAAAACACTAAAACAATATCTAAAATCTAAGAAATAGCGTGCATGGTTCACAAATTTCAGGTACACATTTTGCACTTGTTCTGTTCTATGTAATTATGAAGAACGTCATTTGACACTATATGACGACAGACACATTTGTTGACAGTCGATGTCTATAATTGGTATACTGTAGAACACCTTTTGCGGCATGTCTTGTATTATTCCTAAAACACTTCAACTGATGTCGCTGAAGACGAGGTTGGACGGCGATTGCTGAACATTCTGATCAAATTCTTTGTTATAAATATGGCATTTGGCAACCTGTCTTTGATAAATTGAAAACTCTTCTGTCACACGGTATCTGAAATGATTGACCATATTTAGTACTGAGGTTAGCTGATTATAAAGAACAACTACGGAAACAGCTCAAAAACTGATTGAAAAACTTACGGAAAAAAACAACAAAAGAATTTGGCACCTTGTTTTTTACTCTTGGCCCTGAAGAAGACAAACGGTGCAAATTAGAACAATGCTTATTACTTATAAAACAGCTTAGTTGAAATTAAGAAGTATTGGTCATTCGAGTTTTAGAAATAGTAAACCTTTCCGATGTCAAATGAAAACAGTTCTGGGGCAGGTATGTGGACGATGTCCTAATCATAAACAACCAAGTACAAGAAATAGATCAGGTACTGAACATTTTAAATAGCATCAATAATAACATTAAATTCACCTTAGAATCAGAAAAAGATGACAAAATTAATTATTTAGATTTAACGGTTACAGTATAATATTTATAGGAAGCCGTCACAGACAAACGTGATCATACGTCAAGATTCTAACCACCCGGGCAACCACAAAAATGCAACTTTTATAAGCCTCATTAACAGAGCCTTAAGACTACCATTGTCCGGTAATGATTTGGAAAAAGAAATCAAAATAATACATCAAATAGCCAAGGTCAACGGATATAGTCGCAATTATGTCAATAGTTTGTTTCATAAATTGAAAAACAAACCTGTTACTAAATTATCAAAAGATAGTTCTACCAAGAAAAGTTTCGCCACTTTAACTTATATAGACCGCAGTATTTATACAGTAACTAGCGTCTTAAAGAAATACAAAATAGACATAGCCTACAAAACCGATAATTCAAATTTTAAAAAATTCTTCAATTCCAGTAAAATCAACGTCACGAATAAACACACGAAATCCGGTGTTTATGAGCTCGATTGCAACCAGTGCAAGGCTACGTACGTTGGCCAAACCGGAAGAAGCTTCCGTATTCGTTATAATGAACATATTTCTGCCATTAAACACAGAAAATTTTCAGCAATGGCGTCACATATGGAGGAATCCGGTCATAAATTTACGACCATAGACGAGGACATGAACATCTTACATTATGTCAATAAGGGCAGTTTGATGAACGTCTTAGCAATTCATATAAATACATCCCAGAGATCAAATTATTCCAATAATTTAAACGACATCATTTTTGAGACAAACATATTATTCGATACGATAGCAGATCATCTTCTAAACGACAAAACACATAAACCGCCACAGACCGTAAAGCCAATCGGTTTTCTTTCCCTAAGCCTCATCCCTCTCCCTTCCCCAACCCACTCATCCAAACCGCTTTGCCCCGCTCCCTGTTGCCCCTTTCCGCGCCGAGCAGGCTGTTTACTTCGTAACACCTGCCAGGCACACGCGCCCAGTAGTAGCAAGCTGCTCTCGCAGAGCGGAGCTTGACCTCCACATGATCTCGCAGGGCTGTCTTCATTTGACATCGGTAAGGTTTACTATTTCTAAAACTCAAACGACCAATACTTCTTAATTTCAACTAAGCTGTTTTATAAGTAATAAGCATTGTTCTAATTTGCACCGTTTGTCTTCTTCAGGGCCAAGAGTAAAAAAGAAGGTGCCAAATTCTTTTGTTGTTTTTTCCGTAAGTTTTTCAATCAGTTTTTGAGCTGTTTCCGTAGTTGTTCTTTATAATCGGCTAACCTCAGTACTAAATATGGTCAATCATTTCAGATACCATGTGACAGAAGAGTTTTCAATTTATCACAGACAGATTGCCAAATGCCACATTTATAACAAAGAATTTGATCAGAATGTTCAGCAATCGCTGTCCAACCTCGTCTTCAGCCACATCAGTTAAAGTGTTTTAGGAATAATACAAGACATGCCGCAAAAGGTGTCCTACAGTATACCAATTATAGGCATCGACCGTCAACAAATGTGTCTGCCGTCATATAGTGTCAAATGACGTTCTTCATAATTACATAGAACAAAACAAGTGCAAAATGTGTACCTGAAATTTGTGAACCATGCATGCTATTTCTTAGATTTTAGATATTGTTTTAGTGTTTTTAACCATTTAGTGTGTGTGTGTATTTCTATGCCGTCGTAAAGATTTTCGATGTTCTTTGTTTTTAGATGTTTTCCAAACATAAGATTGTGGGCTGAAGAAGGGTTCAAAAGCGGGACTCGAAACATGTACCCCTGAAATGTGACATAAATTAAAGTATTAAATAGGCGGAAAGATTGAAAATTCTTATTCTTCATGTTAATTGTGATGACTGTATTAGTGTGTGTTATCTGTTTTTAATTCAAGTAAGGACTGCTGACGATAATTTCAAATAGTTCGTACTTTCGCTACCAAATACTTTCATCCACGACACCTAGCTGTGAACCTGGCTACTACTAAATTCCATCGTAACTAGCGTCTGGTGACGAACGTTGGAACTTGAGGGCATTAATCAAACCTAACCTACAAATTTTGCTTCACACAAGTTTTGTTAGTGGAATGTTCTTTTACATGCCATAAATCTATGACTGGGCACGCCGGCTTTACTTCCCCTCCGAAGGAGGGCATACTGAGGGATTTTTAACGCTCGTAAAAGATTCGACGACCTTGGTGGGGTTAGAACCCACGACCTTGGACATAGAAGCTCGGCATGCTACCAACTATGCCACCGAAGCCGACAATGTGCAGATATAGAAAATTATCTGAAATTAGGAAAAGTAGACACAGCTTATTGAAGGATTAAAAATACTTTTGGGGAAAAGAAGACTAAGTGCTGTAATATTAAGGACACTGATGGAGAGGAGATTGAGATTCATGTAATGGAAAGGGAAGAGGATGCAAAAGGAGATTTAATATTTAGATTAGAATTTGACAGAAGACTTAAGCAGGAACAAAGCACCAGGCATAGATGATATACCAATTGAGTTGCTATGCCGCATAGGTGATTGTCTGATCAGGTTATTTCACTTGTTGTGTAGGATTTATGAGACAGGTGAGGAACCCTCTGATTTCAAGAAGAATGTTATCATCCCTATACCAAAGAAAGTGGGAGCTGACAGATGTGAAGATACTTTACAATCAGCTTGATAACTCATGCTTCAAAGATCCTGTCTAGAATAATTTACAAGAGGATGGAAAGACGTATAGAAGGGTGTTGGGTGAAATGTAGGAACAAGGGAAGCTGTACTAAGTCATAGATTGATTTTGGAAGGTAGAATAAGGAAAGATAAGAGACCGTTCATGGCATTTGTAGACTTAGAAAAGGTTTTTGATAACGTTGATTGGTGCAGCAGAAAGAAGAGCATTGGAATTTTTGAAATCTGGTGTTACAGGAGAATGAGGATCAGATGGGTAGATAAGGCTACAAATAAAGAGGTATTAAGACGAGTGGGAGAGGAGAGATGTTTCTGGCGACTGCTAATGAAGAGAAGATAGAGAGGTTGGTATGCATACAGGAATAACGAGCTTGATATGAAAGGAAGGGTCGAGGACAAGAACGGCAGGGTTAGATCCAGGGTAGAATATGTTAAACAGATTGTCGGGGATGTAAAGTGTGGTAGCTGTGTGAGATGAAACTGTTAACTCGGGGCAGGGAGCATGGGCGGCTGCATCAAACCAGTCAGAAGACTTAAACAAAACACAGAATTGAGGTATGCTACTCTTCTCTTTAAGCACCAGTATGGGCAATGCTTTTAGATGCTGGCCTACAGTAAAATAATTGAATACTACGAGTGAATCCGGGCCTGCCAACTCGATATGAGAATGTCCCTAACTATCAATACCGACAGCAGTGGCGGCTTCCTTGAAATGGTTTTCCATGGTTTCCCATTTTCAACACCAGGCAAATGCTGGGAGGGTACCTCCTGATAGGCCATGGCCGCTTCCTTCCACATCCTTGCCCAGTTTCATTCATATTCATCCATTCCATCTCTCATCCCGACGCGCAGGTCGCCCATGGGCGTCAAATAGAAAGACCTGCACTCGGCCTCTAAGGAGGCCACACACACAAAAAAAAAGAGTGGAACATGAATCCACCAATAAACTCACAACATTCAAATTCATTTATTTATTTATCGTATGGCTTTTAGTGCCAGGAGTGTCCGAGGACATGTTCGGCTTGCCTGAGTCTGTAGCTACTTCCAGCGGACACCCTTAGGGTGAGCTACAAGTTTCGTTCAATTTCTAGTAGTTCCAACTTTCGCTACCAGATATCAATGACACCTAATGGTGAACGTTGGAACACAGCTCAACTAGAGTTCCAGGTTTCAATACTAACTAGCACTGCCAGAACCGGCAGTCTCATCAAGGCAAACGCACAAGCTTTCTTTCAACAACCTTGAGTAAGACCAGTTCTTTGGGAGTATCAATAGATCTAAGATTCGGATTCGACTGTGCATATTAGCCCACCGTAAGATCCCTTTACAAAAAAAGGACTCGCTCACGGAATGTCGAATTAAGGATCTGGGTTTCTGGATCGTACCCGTACACCCAGGACTCGTCACCAGTGATTATGTTCATGAAGTCGGGGGCCACTGTGGAGTCCAGCATGTCCTTTGGCACTTCAACACGAAGTTCCTTTTGTACTGTCGTCAGCAGTTTTGGCACAAACACGATTATGACCTCCATAATCACTGGTGACGAGTCCTAGGTGTACGGGTATGACCCAGTAACCAAATCCCAGTCCTTGCAATGATAAACAGAGAGCAATGCACACCACCTCACACAAATGCTGCTTGCCAGCAACAGACGCTATCGTCAGGCGGGAAAAAAACACATGCGCATGAAGGTTCAAGGTCGGCTCATGCAAACACGTATGGTTCAAATCCATCAGGTTTTCGCAAAACAAAATAAGGTCGGATACTTTTCTAACAGACCTCGTGTATGAATTCCTTCTTGGTTTGACTGCTTAGAATTCCCAGTGAAAGATCTCTTTCATGCCCAAATGCATAAGTTGGCTGTAAATTTGTATAGTTGAAAGCATGTGTATGTGCATGTACTTTTATGTTTCGTATGCTGTTGCCTGCATAGTGTTGCTACTTCACTTTTGTCTTTCGTTATGTAAATCAGTGGTTAGCATTCTGACGGCTCGTTAGCCGACAGAACAGTGTGCTTTAATTTTAATCACCTTCAAGGACAGATACATGCTTCTATTCCTTTTCTACCCTCATGGGTTAGCGACAGTTTGTGCCTGACCAGTGCAAGCCAACTCTGCTAATGATCACTATGATATTTTATCTGTATCAATAAGTGTTTTTTCCCAGGGTTTCCCCACACTCCCAGTCAAATGCCAGGAAAATACCTTACTTCAAGTCCTGGGGCACCTACCCCATCCCTCTCTCTACTACAGTCAACACAGAAATACAGGTTAATTAATAACGAACTACAGCTATGGTTTGGACGCTGTTTTTGGCCCACAGCTGATGAAAGTTACTTGTTATTGCTTGACTCCTGGTCTGCCTAAAAAAATCATATTGTGTTAGAGAAAACCATCCTTCTAGAAAAGTGTGTGACATTGCAATTTATACCAACTGGAACCACCGGACAAATTCCACCTCTGTATGTCTGGTTTTTCTGTGCCTACAAATACATTGTTACACCATCTGAAGCTACACCATAAACGATATCCAGTTTCATAATAACTGCATGAAAGACCGATTCACATTTGGTTCCCTGCCATTACTTTTCATCAGTTCTCGCCACCATGCTATATCAATAATTGTCTTGAATGGTTTATAAATCCCAAAGAGTTTGAGCGTCTGGCGCTAAATTTTGTGATGACTGTGGCATGTCATTCTGCGTTCGGTGTCCAATGCTCTTTGAGGTTGTCAGTATTTTGCAGTATAGAATTACATGAAATGGTTTTGTTGTCTGCTGTTTCTTCAGATGGAGATGAATTAACAGAAGAAGGTAATTGTCAAAACTGTAACATCTGCTCCTTAGTAGTTGCATACATCTAGAAAGGGAGATCTCCAGCTCTTACTTATGAAGATGTAGTCAGTCTCGTTCTTTAACACTGTCGGAAATTCTCCACATATTCTTGTGGATGCTTTTGTGTGTCAAGTACGGGGTGGTTATAATTAAACTTGCGCTAATTGCAAGCCCCCCCCCCCCCCCCGGACAAATGAGTGATTCGTAGGACAAGGAAACGGTGTGTGGAAACCTTTGGCACGACGTGCAGAAGAGACATTACAAATAAACCATTTAAAGGAACACATTTTAATTTCCACATGAGCAGGTAACAGGTGTTAATGGCATACCATGTTGACAGTCTAGGTTACAAACGATGCTTAATGTGACGACCATCTGCATCCACGACAGCCTGGAACCGCATCACCGGCCGATCTTTCCCCACTGCGTGGCCTCCATATTCCCCAGATTTGAACCCATGTGATTTCTGGCTGTGGGGTTACCTTAAGGACAGGGTGTATCAGCAGGGCACCGACACATGTTGGCGTTTGAAAGTGAGCATCGCGAGGGAGGTAGCCAACATCCCACCTGAGATGTTGCGGCCAGTGGTAGTGCACTCGCTAGTGCAGTGAGCCAATAGCATATTCAAAACCATCTCTATCACCACCTATTTGCACATTAAAATTCACAATGAATAACTTCAGAACATGACCTGCAGTGTTGTCAATCATTGATTGTGCTTGCTTGTGGAATGCTTCTTTCTGTGCATAGTCTGTCTTCTGTGTCTTGACACCTGGCCTTAGGGTGGATGAGACTAATAACTTTACAGCCAATCAATGATGGCTTGTTTCCTTATTTAGTATCAGGGCCACTTCATATTTATGTTGATCTTGATGTCCAAAGTTAATATGATTCTCGCATGCCTGATATCTTTATTGCTACCAAATTATGTTGGCTGTAATTATTGATTTCGTGTAGTACAAGTGCAGATTTTCTACAATGATTTAGCATTTGCACATTCCATGTTCTAATTGGGGATGTACTTTTGTCACTAACTATTGAACCAGCATCAGCTGTTGAACAACCTTTCGGCATTACTCAGCACCATCATTTGGTGATGCAACACCTTTGTGCTGTTACTGCTTATAGCAATTATATCAATCATTACAATCAGTGTGAATGATTTACTTGCTATTTCTTTAGTGGTTTTCAAGTTTTAACAAAGTAGGTTGCTGGCCCTAAGCACAACCCTCCTCACTTTGTCTGGACTTGGGACAAGCTATGCTGTTTTAATTAAAATTAACTTGGCTACACAGTTTGAGTATACTGCATGCATTTAAAACTATCATTAGAATTATTGTACTACAGTACTTAAAATTACTATTTTAATTTGCCTGCTCCTTTCATGAGACTGCCACTTCAAAGTACCAACATGTGTGGGACTGTTGCTGGTTTCTTAAAACAAAGCTTCATGCTGTAATGTGGAAAATTAACTAATGCCTTGTATCTTGGTGCCATACTTAGGTTAAAAAACCTCTTACAGGCTGTTGAATTTGGGGAAACATAAAGAGTTTTGCATGTTACTGTATGATCCATAGTCTTAAAATATAAATTGAATTGTGGGGGTTATTCCCTTAATTTCCAATTTAATTTCTTAACATAGCTACTGTTGTTATACCTGAATTTGCCTAATCCTTTTATTTTAGTTGTTAAAATTTATCTGAATCCAACAGACTTAGTGATCTCTAGGACTGTGAATGTGCTGTACTTGGTTAGCTTTTTTTGACTTGCACATTTTTTGTCTTGGACAAGCAAGCGTTTTCTATGCATTGCTATCTTAGGAATTGCAAGGGTTATTTTGAGGAAATTGTAATTAGTTAGACTAATGAATTTTCTCTCTGGTGCCACCATAGAAAAATTATCTAATATTTTGGGAAAGGCAGGATGTTATTGCTCTTATAACTTCCAGACATTTTAAAAGTTCTATTTGTTCTTAACAGGTATAGTCCTCTTTCAAGGCGTATGGCAAATTCAACTCATAGAAGGTATATTTACTGCCTGTGGGGTGTGAATTGGTCCATGTTGTTAAGAATCTTGCTGTGATGGCATTTTCTCATGCATGCATGTTTCAACAACTGATCTTAGTAACAGATGAATTAAAGAATAACTTATACCTCCCCTGCATTCATCAGATTCAGTTTACTTTTCTAACACTTGAGAGTTTGTCTGCTTGAGTTTTGGACATCGTGTAACATCCATCATACCAGTAAGTTGGCAAATTCAAGAAAAACGTATCAAGTCCCACTATTGAATTAGGGTGCATTTCAGCATACTGAACAAACTTTCACATCTACTTATTGATACATTGCGATCACATGTCTCTCTTATATTGTTATACAATTCGAATGTTAAAGATGTATTATGTATTGTGGACTTTCAACTGAAAAACATTGTCTGAAGGAACATGCTCGTGAGTAAATCCATGGATATCTATTATTTAAGTTCATTGTCTTGTTAACAGGGTTTCTGACCGTTTCACTTTGTGGGCTGACAATGACTCGGTGAATTGTTTATTTTGAGAGATTTGTTTCGTGAAGTACGTTAACTAGCTAACTTCTCGCGTCTTGTGGTTTGAATTCCACATGAAAATTAAGGTCCCATGGCTCATAGTCGCGAGATTTAACAGTCTTGTAAAATTGCAAGATTCCTTACTTGATGTGCTCTTCCTGGCAATTGCCTAGGACAGGCTTTGATAAAAAGCCTAACTTGAGTTGTGCCAACTTGGTTATTTAGTTTTTGTTGAGCCAGCAGCTGTGGGCGGGCAACTTAAGAGTGTTGGTGTGTTCAACTGATCTGTGTGTGATGTAACCTGCAACTGCTATTAGCTCTTTTAAAGTAGGCTTGGCAATTGAGCAGGAGTGGTGGTTTTGGGGCTAGTGTTATGAGTCGTGCTCACAGAAGCACAAAGACTGTTTTGTTGCTCCTGTACTGTACTGTCACGCCTGTTAAACCCTGGCCTAGAACATTGTTTCTGGTAGTCTGGCAATTTCATTTTGAAAGATAAGTTCTATTCTTAGTAGAAATCACAGTTTTTAATTCTATTGTTGTACAAATTCTACACTGCCTAGGGTTTAGAGATCACATGACTTTAAAATGAAAAGGGAGCTTGTACGAAAATTGGTTTACAACTAACAAAGGTTATAAAACATTAGTATAGCACTAGGACTAGGATAAGTAAAATAATAAAGTACTTGTGCGGCACAAGGATTAAGAAAATTAAAGATGACTTTAGCTATGGTCATGAGAGAATTATACCTTCAACAGCCTTCCTACTTAATTCTCTGAGCATGGAATCAAAAGAGAGTGAGGAAGTTTTCACATTAGTAGCATGTGTGTGCAGTCCAGAGCACAGAGCCACAATTAATGCAGTAGTAGGAGTGTCTCTACAGCCTATATTTTCTTTCTTTACAAGCATTGAGTAGTTTTCACCATGAATATTTTTTGCGTAACACCCTCGGTCCTCTCAAAGAATCATCATCACGTAACAGCTCCAGTTTCCCAGTTGCTGGTGACTAGCATCTTCCACCTTCCTCTATCCTTATACAGCTCCTCCTCTTGGATACTATCCCACTGAAGATCACTTACGGAGATGTCCTTCTTAATCACATTGATCCATATCCCCGTTGGTCTTTATTCGTTTCATTCCTTATCCTGTCCTTTTTTTATTTTGTCATAGCATAGATCAAACAAATCGATGATGTGCTGTTGAAACAGTTCTTATAATAAGAAGTACTTGAATGCTCCATAGCTTTGGAGAAAATACGAAGAAAACCTGTTTTTATCACAACCAACCTGACAAATATGTTCAGATAGTTGCAACCTATGCACGATGTGTTCTCATCCAAAAGACTTGCAACAGGCAAGAAAGTTAGTGGTTTTTTTTTTTCTTTCTCCCTCTCAGTGTACTGACATTTTAATTTTCTTCAGGTTTGTAACAAAAGTGGATGTAACTACAAAGGAAATGTTGAATACCTAATGTTTTTTTCTATTTGATACGACTGCATTAATTGATAAAATATTGAGACAGATACCGTAACTTCATAGGTTGTCTAACTATGTCCAGTCAAAGTAGCCTACTCGTGGTTTGAAATAGGCTATTGTGCAAGACACGTATCATTAAAATATGTGTTATGCCTTTGCTTGGAACTGTAAATCCTACCAATTGACAAGCTACTGGACACATTTCTGAGAACATTGTTAGCAAATCAAAAAAATACAAGGCTATAATTTGCACACATCGGCACATATCTACCCTTATTACTCTTCACGGGCAGTTTTATTTTTCCAGTTGTTCGCGCATGTTATGGAAATTGGAAAATCGTTAAACTGAAGCTTAATTTACATAGTCTTTATGGTATAATAGCCGGGATCAATGAAAATGAACGTTGATTGCTGGCAAACGTTACGTCGAGAAATGTTAATTATTTATGCAAGTATTGAAAAGGCGGACAGTTTAAAAAAAAAAAGCTTAAATAATACATACCGGTACGGTAAGTCAATACGGACCATAATGGAGGTGTTCATTGCTAGTGAGAAATGTTTAATTGAGATTTCACTGTAGCGTGGTAGATAAATAATCATTAAGTTGAGCGATTCATCCATGCCAAGCTTCAACAATGATTATTATGATCTTGAGAGGAAAGGTGAGGGTGTCTAGGTAAAAGTACAAAAGTATATTTCCGGTAGTCTATGAACTGATTTTCTTTGGTTTCCCACTTCCACCTCCAGGCAAATTCGCTCTTGTGAGGGGAAAAGGGGTTTAAGTCGATTCTGAATACCCTGCCTGTCGGAGTATTTGGAATCAAATTAAATTATCTGTTTTGGTATTCTTTTGACTTATACTCTTTTGCCCTAACGAGTGAATTGTACCTTTCATTTGCACAATAGCAATTCAATGTTTTGGTCTCTTTTAAGTATTTTTATTCAATAATTGAGGATAGCTATGTAGAAACTAGATCCTTGATCAAAACTGTACTGTATATTAGGAGGACATTTTTAATTAAGATCTTACTGTATATTTTGAACTGAACTGCTGATGAAAGAGTGAAAACTGGACATACACAGTTCAAAAGAATTGGGGGAACATGTTTTGTAACATTGTATGTGAACATTAATTTTGTAGATGGGGTTCCATTGGTCGTACAGCATGCCTTGAGACCTTACCTACTCAGGGTATGTCTAATCGAAGTTATACTCCATTTGTAAGTGTAGCCATGAATTAAACTGTCGGGTGATCCCTCAAAACAAAGTGAATAGCGATGCATCCGAGTGTTGTTGTGAGGTACACAGACTACTGCGTTCATTATAGCACGTTGTACGTAAACCAGCACATGGCATGAGACATCTTAACGAGGTTCAAGTCGCAAGGGCTGTCACTTGGATCCAGGAAGGATGGACTATTCGTCGTGTTGCTGTGCATCACAATGTCTCTCTGTCAGTTATTCAACGCTTGTGGAATCGCTACAGTGAGACAGGCCAGTTCACAAGGAGGGTTGGACAAGGTCGTTGACGCATGACAACCCCACAATATGACCGATATCCGACCATCTGTGCGTTGCGGCGTCGTTCAGCAACTGCCAGAGAACTGCAACAAGACCTCAGGAGGGTCACTGGAGTCATGGTGTCCGACCAGACAGTAAGGAACAGGTTAAGAGATGTGTCCTTACGACCCAGATGTTCTGTTAAAGTATCCCGTTTAACGCAGCTCACCTACTGTTTGCCTGTACCCATGTCAACTGGCAACTTCGCCAGTGGAGACCTGTGTTGTTCACAGACGAGTCCAGATTTCCCAAGACACAGAGTGATGGAAGTCAACGTATTTGGAGACGCCGTGGTGAGCAGTACATGCCAAATGTTGTCCAGGAAGTCGACCGATTAAGACTACGTTCTGTGATGATGTGGGGTGGCATCAGTATTGATGGCCGTACGGATCTTTTCGTCGTCCATGGTAATCTTACTGCTGTGGGGTACATCTAGCAGATACTGCTACATTATGTGTTGGCTGCTGCATACGGTGTAGGCCCTGAATTCGTACTCATGCACGACAATGCCAGGGTTCATGTAGCGCGCATCACCAGAGCTGTCCCGCGAGAACTGAACATTCAACAGATGGAATGGCCAGCAGTTAGTCCCGACCTTAATCTCATCGAGCATGTGTGGGATAGGCTTAGCAGAAGTGTTCGTGGGCGTCCTGTTCCACCACGCTCCAAGACCACGAACAGGCTCTCATTGAAGAATGGGACTTGATACCACAACGTGACCTCCATCGACTTACACGGAGCATGCCACGTAGGTGCCAAGCTGTGACAAATGCTCGTGAAGGATATACACCATACCGAAGCTCTCCAACTGTGATAAAATCCACCCTGGAGTACTGTTTTCACTTTGTTTTCACCACTGTTTGGACATTTCCGTTTGTGTTCTGAAAATGAACGAGAATCCTTCGATATTCTTTTGTATACGGCAACTGTAAAGTATAAAGGCTTAGTTTGTAATATACCAGGGTGTGAGGTATTGTTTTGTGGAGCACGACATATGTTCAAAAGCATGTTCCCCTAATTTTTTTGAACTGTGTACTGTATATGGGGCAGGGAGATTGAGAAAGTGGTAAGTAGGCTTAGTATAAGTGCAGATGGCCTTTAATATTGCTTGAATGCAGGTTAAACATTCTGAGAAATATTAAACAGTATATTGATGAAAAATCTAAAGGTGTCTCATAGAGGAGCTATTAACAGGACTGAGGGGAAAACACAATATGCAGGGAAACCATTAGGATTTCATGCAAAATCTTGTAGGGCCTTCCACTTACCGTATATACCCGAATGTAAAACGAGGTTTTTTCCCACTTTTTGTGTTATAAAAATTTGGGGTCGTCTTATATTCAGGGTATAAAATAAAAATCAAGGTTTTTAAAAATTGTTATTATTTGCGAAGTAGTATGTGGTGTTGGCATCTTGTAACTCGCAACGAATCAATGCGTTAATGAAGATCAAAATATGGTTTGTTATGTTTAATTACCATGCATATACGAACAGCGTACATTTTGAGGTTAGGATTTACGCATACACGTCATTTTAAGCGGATAAATTATATGTTCGAAAGCATACGGAAATATGTTTTAAAACAATCTTTACAAGAACAACCAGTCAGTTTTACGAGCAGTAATTGAGTGATCAACGTATCTTAATTTAATAACGTCTCCCATTCTTGAGCAAAGAAATTATAGAGTATGTTTTGGAAAAGCGGGCAGAGGGATTTCCGATAACACGAGACGTTATAAAAATGAAAGCACGACCTTAAGGGCATATATTGTGCAAGTTATGAGTTAGCGAGTATTTTTTTGAAGAAATCTGTAAGAGGCAGTTGATAACTAGGCCTCGTCTTATATTCGGGGTCGTCTTACATTCGGGTATATACGGTACTATGTTCAACCAAACACTTTTGATTTGAAAATACTGTATTTGCACATAATGCCTGGTATAGAATACCACAAATTTGTTAGGCTTTCACTACTATGCATTTGGTGGTTTTGGACGGTAGAGAGCATCTATTTTTTTAAACTTAATTTATTTCTGGGAATAAATAGGCATAACAGGTTGAGAGTGATATCAATCAGATGAGGTGTAATATTTCCTCAAGTGTTTTTGTTTACTAAACAACAAAAGGAATGAGTAGGATTCATGTGCAACAAACGAGAGTAAGAATACATCTTCTGTAAACAGAATTTGTGTACAGTATGTGTATGCTGAAGTTTAGTTGAAAAAATGGCTTTCCTAAAGAAATTCTAATACTCTAAATTGTGTGTTTATGTGAGGAACTAACTGTATGTTGTTCAATTTCTGGTAACAATGCAGTTCACCTGGATGGAAAATTTGCTTGTTATGAATGATTGGGAAACAGAATTTTATCTTAAACTTTGTACTAAAACTTTGTTGCAATATGTGATCCTTTTGGTGTGAAACTTTTAAATTCTTTGTATTACTATTTGCAGGGACCATGTTATGGCTCTTAAAATCATAAAGAATGTTGAAAAGTACAGAGAAGCTGCAAAGCTAGAGATCAATGCCTTGGAGAAAATTGCGGAACGAGACCCTGATGGCTCTCAGTAAGTATTTGGTGTGCAGTGATTTTCAAGTTATGATACTATGTTATGTGTTAAAATAATTGATCTGCATTCTTTCTTCTTTCAGTTTGTGTGTAAAAATGTTGGATTGGTTTGACTACCATGGACACATGTGCATTGCCTTTGAGATGCTTGGATTAAGTGTGTTTGACTTTTTGGTGAGTAGTAGGTCTATGTCATTAATGTCTGCATTTTGATTTTCTGACAGTACTTCATTTTTGTTGACTTGACTTCATTTTTATCTTTGACAAGGTGTGGATTGATCACATCCTTGATTATTTTTTCTAAGTTATAGGTTCATGTCAAAACTAATGCAATGAATTGGCATTTATGAGGACCATCCAGAAATTAAGTTTCCTTATCTTTCTCCTTTTAAAGTAAACTTATTTAGCCAGGAAATATGAGCTTGTGCGACAGATCTATGGGGTAGCAATCATATATTGGCCAGACAAGTTCCAACTGGTGTCTTTATCAGCAGTAGCGGTTCGAAATGGCGGCTCTTATGCTGTCTCCCGCCACCGACGAGGTTCGATCTGTGCTAGTTTCTGAATGCACAAGACATAGCGCTGATCAAAATTCGTCAGGCCTACCGGCCAATAGGTTTTGAGCAAACTGTGGTGTGTTGCTAGTGATCTCCGGACAAGACTAAATTCAAACAGACTGTGTCGGTGCGGAAAGTGATATGCACGTTGTTCTGGGACAGTAAGGGAAGAATGTCCATTGACTTCATGCTCGGAGGTGAAACTGTGAATGCTGAACATTACTGTGAAACACGACGTGAATTGCAGCAAGCCATTCAAAACAAGAGGCATGGAATGTTCAGTGCAGGTGTTGTGCTGCTCCATGACAATGTTCTGCCACATACGGCTTGGCACACAGCACCTATTCTGCAGGTTTGGGCTAGGAGCTGCTTGAAAATCCACCGTACAGTCCTGATTTTGTACCCATTGATTTCCATCTTTTCTTGAAGAAATTTCTGTCCTCCAGTTGCATTTTCACACTGATAAGAGTTGGAGATAAATCTATTCCCAGACAGCGGACTTCTCCGACATGGGAATACAAAAGTAGGTCCCATGGTATGACAGGTGTATCAATTTTGGTGGTGATTACGGTATATTAAAAAAATAGCCTGAACATTGCTGTATCAGATGCCAATAAGGTTTTACATGTTACTAGGATTTCATTTATTTAAGAAATAGCGAATCTTAATTTCTGGATGGACCTCGCAAGTAGACAGGCATACATATATTTTCATATAGGACCATTTTCCTTTCAGCATCCAGTCTAGTCGGCAAGCCTCTGTTTGCAAACATGTCGCCTCCGTGATCCCCTATTAGCAGCTACCACTGCAGCCTCCTCTGCTTCTATGTCCCTATGGCCTTGATATCATTCAACTCTGAATCTAACCTCTCCTCCTATATCTACCTCTGCTTCTCTTACCCTCTGTAGCCAAGCTCGTTAACCTCTTGGGTAATCCCTCCTTATTAAATGATTGCACCATCTGAATGTTCATACGAACAGCTTCATCTAACATGATCATCTCTAACTTAGCCTTTATCTCATCACTAGCTGTTACCCGCGGCTTCGCCCTCAATAACATTTGGAATCCCGTTATAACATTAGTTATATAAATAGATAAGCATCGGTCGTAGTGGAAAATAATTCTATCACCTGAAACCAAAAATGCATGGGACGAAAAAACATCATCAAAATATCATGTTGGTTTCAGAACCTAAAAGACGTGAAAAATATAATAAAAGTATTTAAAAAAGCAATTTTTTGAAATTTCATTCGAATCAATTTTTATGTCATTCCTGCATAGGCCATGTATAATTTTACACTCAGACCCCATAATTTCACCCCTCCCCATGGCCCCCTTAAATTGGATTTATGAAAAAACTGTCAAACACCTATTTACTTATTTTTTATACTGATTTTTTCCCGCTGAGTTCCAAACTCCTGGCCTATGTCGTTTAAGGGATACACGCTCCGTTAGGAATCCTTCAACACCCACTTTTCACCCCTTTCACCTCATAATATACACCACATCGAAAAACCCTCAGACACGTGTCTTCTTATTTTTAATGATGAGTTTATATGCCGAGTATCCCATCCCCCAATGAAACCAATCGGGAGATATTGCTAGTCAATGAAATGCAGCTCTACCCCCTTAACACCCCTTTAGAACCTGAATATCCAAAAGTCCTTTCTTAGTGGGCGTTTGCGGCCCTTGAGGAAGCTGCATACCAAATTTCATTCCAATCCGTTCGGTGGTTTCTGAGATTTCGTGATGAATGAATCAGTGAGTGAGTGGTATTTGAGCTTTATATAGTAGATAAGCATGGGTCCTAGTGGAAAATAATTCTATCACCTGAAACCAAAAATGCATGGGACGAAAAAAAAACATCAAAATATCATGTTGGTTTCGGACCCTAAAAGACGTGAAAAATATAATAAAAGTATTAAAAAAAATCTTTTTGAAATTTCATTCGAATCAATTTTTATGTCATTCCTGGGACTTGGAAAATTCCGGCCAAAAAGTACAAAATCATTAATAACTCCGTAATTATTCGTCGTATGATGAAATAGCAAGAGACCAAGAAGATGTAATGTGTTATTGTCTACAACATAGGCCATGTATAATTTTACACTCAGACCCCATAATTTCACCCCTCCCCATGGCCCCCTTAAATTGGATTTATGAAAAAACGGTCAAACACCTATTTACTTATTTTTTATGCTGATTTTTTCCCGCTGAGTTCCAAACTCCTGGCCTAGTCGTTTAAGGGATACACGCTCCGTTAGGAATCCTTCAACACCCACTTTTCACCCCTTTCACCTCATAATATACACCACATCGAAAAACCCTCAGACACGTGTCTTCTTATTTTTAATGAGGAGTTTATATGCCGAGTATCCCATCCCCCAATGAAACCAATCGGGAGATATTGCTAGTCAATGAAATGCAGCTCTACCCCCTTAACACCCCTTTAGAACCTGAATATCCAAAAGTCCTTTCTTAGTGGGCGTTTGCGGCCCTTGAGGAAGCTGCATACCAAATTTCATTCCAATCCGTTCGGTGGTTTCTGAGATTTCGTGATGAATGAATCAGTGAGTGAGTGGTATTTGAGCTTTATATAGTAGATAAGCATGGGTCCTAGTGGAAAATAATTCTATCACCTGAAACCAAAAATGCATGGGACGAAAAAAAACATCAAAATATCATGTTGGTTTCGGACCCTAAAAGACGTGAAAAATATAATAAAAGTATTAAAAAAAATCTTTTTGAAATTTCATTCGAATCAATTTTTATGTCATTCCTGGGACTTGGAAAATTCCGGCCAAAAAGTACAAAATCATTAATAACTCCGTAATTATTCGTCGTATGATGAAATAGCAAGAGACCAAGAAGATGTGATGTGTTATTGTCTACAACATAGGCCATGTATAATTTTACACTCAGACCCCATAATTTCACCCCTCCCCATGGCCCCCTTAAATTGGATTTATGAAAAAACGGTCAAACACCTATTTACTTATTTTTTATGCTGATTTTTTCCCGCTGAGTTCCAAACTCCTGGCCTATGTCGTTTAAGGGATACACGCTCCGTTAGGAATCCTTCAACACCCACTTTTCACCCCTTTCACCTCATAATATACACCACATCGAAAAACCCTCAGACACGTGTCTTCTTATTTTTAATGAGGAGTTTATATGCCGAGTATCCCATCCCCCAATGAAACCAATCGGGAGATATTGCTAGTCAATGAAATGCAGCTCTACCCCCTTAACACCCCTTTAGAACCTGAATATCCAAAAATCCTTTCTTAGTGGGCGTTTGCGGCCCTTGAGGAAGCTGCATACCAAATTTCATTGCAATCCGTTCGGTGGTTTCTGAGATTTCGTGATGAATGAATCAGTCAGTCAGTGGTATTTGAGCTTTATATAGTAGATTACGAGTTCATTCCTGCCATTCCTCCCACCTATTTGTCCCAGCAATCATTCAAGCTACCTTAAGTACCACTACCTCCTATCTCATTATAATTGTCAGTCTGTTCAGTTGGTTATATCATATCATTCTGTTATAAAGCATCCAGGGCAGTAGTTGGTTCATTATCACAATCGCTGTTCTAAAACTTCCAGCGCAGTAAGAGAAAACAAAACTGAGGCTGTGTTGACATGTAAACCTTGTGATAACTAAATTTCCATATTCACTCGAGAATAAGAGGGGTTACACTATTATGTATGCTATCATTAATAGGGAAAGAGTTCTCATGGACAATCAGATAGTTCTGCAATACGTGAACACACAAAGATTGTTTCATACGAACACTGAAGGTACAAGCTAATGTCATGTTGAATATGTCGAGACATCGGAGAGGAAGTGTTGGACCCGGTTTCATCAGTTTTGATTCTCGAACTGAGGGTGATTTAAACTGTCTTCAAGGACGTGACCTGTTGCATCAGTCCATAAGCGGTGGCGTAATATGTATAGTATGTATAATAATATGGGTAATTATAAAACAACAACCTTTACAAGATGCAAACCCCAGGTACATGGGTGAGATTTAAGCATCTAGACCGCTCAGCCAATGTACAACATTGTGTTATGCAGTTGATAATAGCCTCAGGAAATCGGTACTGTAATGGTTGGAAATACGCGTAGCTTAACGTATAATCCGCCAAGTTGTTTTTCAACAAGCTATTATAATGATTTTCCTGGCGTCTATTACGGCTACTGTTCAGAAGTCCTTGAAACTTATTGTAACAGCTAGAAACAAATGATTACCATCACCAACATAACAAACTGAATCAATCTCAGATGATAACATTGTGGATATTATTTCATAAATACGCATTATGCAAATACAGTAATAGTGTTCAAATAGCTTTCTGAATACTTAAGTTGTAATTTTTACCCTATACAGTAAAACTTCGTTAATTGGAAGTGGTCGGGGCAGAAAAGGATGACTTCAAAATTCAACATCGTTGGGACGACTTGAAGCATAACCTACAACTCTCACATCGTTGAAATAACTTCTATCGTATTGAAAAACATTACGAGATGAAAAGAAATCAGTGGAGAACGCAAAACATACATTATATTTTTCATGTAACGAAATAAGCTTTTCAAAGCTTATTTGTAATCATCATGGTCAAGTGCGAAAATAAATAACTGGCCGACCAATATAAACATAACCCTGCTGCTCTTATTGTAAAAAGAATAAATACAACCGCATTTTACCAGTAAATGTACCAGAGTATCCTCGGTACTTGTCATTATCCAACGATGGAGAAGGATTGCAGAGAAACTTTAATCCCCGGCTAGGCAAACCTCAGTCTAACGCTGACAAGTTGCTCATTTGGGACATTCTTAAAAAAAGATGTGTAGCACTATGGATTTATCTACTGGGATATATATAACTAAACTACAGATGGAGAGTGAGATTCTTAGAATCTCGGGTAACAACGGGTTAGATGGTAAACATGGGAGCCTATTATACATAACACATCATCTTACTAACTACTACAAAATATAAGATGGAAATATACTTAAAAGGACGAGCAAAACCGAGCGTGCCCGCAAGTTTGTTAAATAAAAACTACAATAAAATGAAATAACTCTCCTAAATCCTACCTAATCATTTAAATAAATAAAAAATAAAATTCGGTCTATGACCTTGCTGTTCTAAAATCAGCTAACTCGAGTAACCTTCTAACACTTCTAGGAGCTTTCAAAAATAATATAATATTAAAAATTCAATCTTCAAATAAAATAAAAATGTCAAGAATAACTTTAAGAACACCCTATGCTTCCAATAACTTTAAATTCACATAGATAAGTGTAGCTCTATACAAATACTCCTATTTTGTTCGTCTTCTTAACATGACTAAATCTATTTTCTACACACATATTATCGACATTCCTATAATTATTCTTACATAAAATCCTCTACAAACATCTACACCAATAAACTATTTACACTTCTCTCTCTCAGTCCAATGAATGTTAAATAATCTCTGTAGAGAAATACCTATTTAAAATTCACTATCACTTCACACATATTATGGTATGAAATTGTCAAATCCTGGCTTGAATTACCAAAGCAATAAAATTAAGTTTAGCAATCGTTTCAATCGTCATAAAGGCTCGGTCAAACAGAAAGCTGGCTGACTGCTGCGAACTCGGTATTGTATAATATTGCATCATCCTGGTTAAACAGAAGGCGGTCTACCGCGGCGGACCAATCAATTGTGATTTTCCACTAAGACTGCGCGGGCTGGAAGCATGGCCGACGAAACTGAGAAGTTAATTGACCTTGTGCGTGAGTGCGTTCTACGGTCATTCGAAAATATTCGAAAAATCAGTCTGGAAATGACCTCAACTCGCAGCATAGTTTGTGATACTTGCCCAACTCCTGACTTGTTTTATTGGTATCGTGCACCCATTTACTTTTTCATCTCGCTTGACTCAAAGCGAACAGAAGAAGCAATTCTTCTTCGTCCGAGGAACTGCTTGACATGTTGAATTAACACCATGAACAGAGAACTCTGTGATATTCTCTTGATCGCGGTAACTTTCCCAAGGTTTCACCTTGACTTGTTCGTATTCAGTTTGACCACCCCCGTCCGCGCCGGGCTGTGGTTTTTCCGTCCGCGTGGGCACCCCTCGTCCTCTTTGACTGAGCCTTAATCATTAATAAAAATAAGAAGAATTCTTACGAATAATAGTGATTTTCTAGTACATCTCTTATACATTAATTTAAGTTCAATAAACAGCTGTTGTTACATCTTCATTAAAGTAGCCGTACTAATAATGGCTTTACTTTAAATAACAATATGTGGTATATATCTTCACATTCCTTTCCTTCCAACACTTACGGTACTAATCATCGCAACTCTGCGGAAATACCTTTCAAATAACAAAGCAACTTAAACGATGCACATAACTGACCTTTAATTGTGGAATAAATCTTTACCAACATCACATATACCTTGTGCCTAATAACTTCAACATTGCACATAAGAAAATACTTCAAATAACCATTATATTCCACAGCTTCTTAGTTTCAATAATCATAATCTTAATAACTTCTGCAACTCTATGTAACGAAGAAAATAACCAGTTCTTAAAAGATTACTTTGCTAAAAATACAAATAGAGTCTCCTCCTTCTTATCATACATAAATTGTTAATAATAACAATAGATATCACTACAAATGTTTTAAATAAAATAATTGTCAGGGTTCAACGTAATATTGTCACCTTAAGTGAATAGTCAAGCTTCCAAAAGGCTATCATGATTTAATTCATGTCTAAATACCTCTGTTACTCATGACTATGACTTATAGATCATTTCAATGGATCTGCAAAACTATCTATAAATAGGATCAATCCTCCTAATATAAATCCTAGCTTCTCAAATATTGTCTAAATTCACACACAGACTCAAGTTGATAACAGGGACCCTGATGCCAGCTGTTGCCCTGTGTACCTCATTTCTGATCTTGTCTCTCCTGGTACTTTGGTTCATAGTCCTAATAAATCTCATTTCTGTGGCTTGAATTCTGCTGTAATCCTTACTTAGCAATGTACAAGTTTCCATAACATAAGGATTGGAGCAAAGTAGGTGTGATACAACGTTGCCTTTGCCTTTTGTTCCAAAGTAAGTGCCAATTGAAACTCCGAAATAATTTCCCTAAAAATATTGTTTTATCGGCCATAATCGTGGGTGCAAGAACAACATACAGCGATTTTTGAAATAAAAACATGTCTAATCGTTCCATGATTCATAAATTTGATTATTCGTTATTACGTTAATATTTTTATCGCTCTAGAACTGTGCATTTGAGGATGCTAATCATGGGTTGATGAATTTTGTAAGCCTAATCAAGTTTTTAAAGAATTTTTTAAATATTTTGAATTAAAAGTTTGAATTTCAGACATGCGATCGGCATCTCCCTTCGAATGACAATTTATACGTATTTTGTATTAAACAGATTAAATAACATTATGGTGTTTGAAGCCACTTTTCAGTGTTGCCTTAGTAAACGAAGTTTGGTGTTTTTCAGTCGGTCAACACGATTGTACCCAATTGGCATCCTGTAAAATTTTTATATGAGATAAATTAACACACTTGGATGACCAGTTTCGATTGTCAAGTGATCATCAGATCCATTTAAAATCTTTGTCTGAAAGTATTTACAATATGTAAACTTATTTAGTTGCAGTATTAGTTGAGATAATGCAACTCTTCAATATTTGTTACTTACAGTCTATGTGATGTTTTGTTACGATACTGGAATTGGTGATTGACTTCCGAACTTTGCTTGTTCAGAGTGAATATGTGATTGTTATTAAATGGTCAGTGCAGATTGTATTGTACAGGCTACTTATCTGGATAGGTATTGCGCAGTCCTGGAGAGAGCAGTTAACTTCGTCACTATCTCCTCCCAACTGGGGAGAGTTTCCTGTATGTGAGGGTCCCTTATCTCTCTGGGCTTTTCCCCTCTCGCATTCCTGTCTGTGTTCATCGTACACGCTCAAAACTGATCATCCAAGTGGATTTATTACTCTCATGTAATTTTTTTTTTTTTTTTAGGATTAGGGAATAACCCATCACAATTGGGTACAATCGTGTTGACTGATAAACATCGAACTTCGTGAGAGTATATAACATGAATAGACGTACCTTGAGTTTTGGGGACCGAATATTTCTTCGAATTAGACGAATTTTGACTAATTCGAATTATCGAGGTTTTACTGTATTGCCCATCATTGTTATGCAAGTAATTCTGCATGGCTGGGATTATGTTGACATAACACAAGGGAGCATTTTGACTCTCTTATTTACGCAACATGCTAGTGCAACGGCCAGCCTTAGGCATCTAAATTTAAGGATGGATTATTTGTAAACCATCCTTCCCCAAGGAGGGTTTATGCGACCTCGTGGTGAAACCGGGTCTCAACATTTCAATGTAGAGTCCCACTTGACGTAGGAGGAGTCCAAAGTTTAATGAATTGATTGGACTCTTACAGTACATAATTTAATTTAATTTCGGAATTGGGATTTTCAGTTGAAATCCTGTTTGTACCTTTTTTATCTTTTACAGTTTACGTGATTGTCGTCTTTGTTACAGAAGGACAATAATTATCAACCATATCCCTTAGAAGCTGTACGTCATATTGCTTATCAGTTGAGTTATTCAGTCAAATTTCTTCACGATAACAAGCTCACGCATACAGACCTTAAACCAGAAAATATCTTGTTTGTTGACTCCGATTTCGACATGGCCTACAACAGTAAAAAGGTAAGTTGAATACATGTGTTTGTTATGTATTTTTGGAGTTACCATTTCAATATTACTTGCTTAGAACATATATGATCAGCTTGACCATGTGATTTTCCATGGGCTGATGACATTGATAAATACGTTTTTTTTTTTAAGAGAACAGGGAGGAAAAATAAAGAGGGAGAAGGGTTGACAAAATTTACTACTACAGGTGCTAAGGCAGTCTTAATGTATTTTTGTATAGATCACATTGTGGGAAGTATTCTACATATTTTTAAGAGATGGTTGGTTGCTTCCTTATTTTAGGAGCTGCAACAACGCGGTCATGTAGCCCCGTGTACTTAGGATGTGTGTAGAATCCTTCTGATAACCGGTGTTAATTGTGATGACTGTATTAGTATTTTTAAGAGACTAGAACTTTCCTACTGCCATCACTAGTTGTTTTAAGGGGATGTTAGGCCCCTTAAAACAACAATTATCATCATCATCACTAGTTACATGAGATTTGTAACTTCAGTCATCCGTTGATGCACAAGGCTGGAATGTCTTGCTCTCATTTTTAGCATTAAAGCTTCAGGTGTTACCTGTTGTTTTAAGGGACAGAACAGCAAGGTCACCTGCCCCTACCCCCTTAGAAAATCGTTATATTTGTGAGCCACTTCATGGCTTTTGTTAAACTTTGTTGTGGATATAGATAAAAGCTAGGGGACCTGAGCGAGAAATCTCGCATGTTCATTAAACACCTGCCCGGCTTTACTGTTATGCGGGCTTCTATAAATAGGTTTATTTGACGGGGGCTTCATGACCGTGTTGTCGCAGCCCCTAAACTAAGAAACCAACCTATGTTTGTTTAAACCGTTGCCTTCGTTATAATACAAGGCCGGGAGATGCCGCACCGCGACTGGGGGGGCAACTTAGTTCAGCATTCAGCCGCTAGGATCGCAGTGTAACACCCTCAACATGAGTGCACTATATGAATTTAGTATTGAGATGAGAGAATACCCGGGCTATTTCATGCACACTTACAAAAGTGTGGTTTATCATTCATATCTATAACTCACCGGAATATCATAAACAAGCAGTCTTTTCTTGGAGCTTCAGTACTTTCCTGTTCAGAGGCTTATTGTGAAGCTGTAAAAATCGTTCATTCCTGCTCGTGCGATTGAAGGCTAGGTTGTCCAGGAGCGTCTTCAGGAACTTCTTCAAAAGGAGAATCGGAAGTTCAGAATCATTGCATTGGACACAATTGTCTGACAGAACTTGTCTTTTAATAAAAGTGTCCAGTTTGTCGGTAAGTTCTTCCGTGGCAGATACTGGACAGCACGTGATACGCATTGCATAATTTGCTCTAGTAACACCACAAATGATGTTTTAGGGTACCTCAGTCCTCCACGATCTTGAAATCATATGAGGCTGAGGACCGGGCTTTCACTCGCAGGGAGAGAAATATGTTGCAAACAACCTTCACAGCTGGTATTTTCTTCTGCTACGTGCACTAGGTAGCCTGCCACCATTACTACTGCTATGTTGGATGCAGTAGCTGGAGATCCTAATAATAAAACCAAATTGTTAAATACCGTAATCGTGTTTAGATAAAAACATAATGCAATGAAAATAAATGGGCAGGTTAAAAATATACCTTCAACGCTTACGTTGGATACTAAGTCTTCATTCCTTAGTTCGACGTTTCCATGGTTCGAGCTGCGATAATTCCTGTGTGAAGGGTAGATTCAATAGCATGGATACAAGATCTCACATCCATTATATCATTGACCCCCCCCCCCCCTTTCGTCTGAGGTGACTGAAAAAGAGCTCGACATCGTCACTCGATAAATTCCTCGTTAGGGCATAGGGGATATCAATCCTTATTAAATATCGTATGCATGCCACTGAAGAGAGAGTTGTCAACTCCAGAGCGTGGCAAGTCTCTTTAGTAAATTTCATGAACTTTTCAGGATGTTGCTGAATGTCCTCAATGTATGGCAGAAATACATCCGTTAACCAGTGCAGTCTTTCATCGTCCATCTCACAAAAAATGATCTTATTGTCATTTCTGGAGTGCGTGCCATGTGATGTGTTACAGACATCATGGATGTCAAACCATTTCTCAAAATGTTCCATAAAATTAATAGTCTCAAGTAAACTGCCTTTGTCATTAATTTTCTCAGAGCATACGACTTCCATACTTTTTAAGTCTGCGACAACTTCAGGTGAAAACACAACTTTGGCCCTGGAAACATTCATTTTTTCCAAATTACTAGGATAAACCACCTTCCGGGAGAGTTTCCTGACAGGTTTTATCACCCGAGTTTTCTGAAGATTATTAAGGATCTTCAAATGATCACTTGTCACATTGTTGCCATTTACAAAGAACTCGCTAGACGAGTACTGCGATCGTACATACTTTATAATGTGACTGGGATCAAAACTTATAAAGAGCGGTCGATTTTCATCAAGAGGATGTTTAATTTCATGCGTTATATGACCCCCGCATAGCGTTTCAAACATCGAAACATTCGCTTGACAGTTGTCAGTTACGATTCTTAACACTCTGAAACCACTTTCTTAGAGTACCTTCATAGCATCCAATACCAATTTTGCCAAGTGTGCTCCAGAAATAGAACAAGTAAAATAAAATGACACAGGAATTCTATAAGAAGATGATAGTCCTTTGAAAAGAATGCAAAATAACTTGTTGGCTAGTTTGTTTTCGATACCAAGAGCGTCTAAGTCTGCGTCAGCCATGCCGAGAAACATGTCTAAATTCCTATCGTACACAAGCCTAGGCTTTATAGCCATTTCGTCAATGATAAGGGAGCCCACTTTTGCATTCTCGTGTTCCAGTGACTTTTCCTCTGCCATCAATCTTGCTCTGATCAATGAGGTGATGCCAGTCTCTCCTTTCGAGTACCGTACGTATGTCTTCAATGTTTTGGGATGTGGTAGGTGCAAGGTACTTAGTTCACGTAACAATCGATAGCCTGTTGGGGACCTAGTAGATAGAGGAACACAAATTTTAATTGTAGTTTCTTAGTATTTATACTTCTTCTTTTCAAATGCTTGCAGCTGTTCGAGCAAAAAAAAAATGGCTTTGGGGCTACCTTGTTGGGCTTCATTTTGAATTGCAGACAGCTGCTTGTTCATGTCACATTTCTTAGTTTTGTATTTCTTCAATTGGGCCTGAAGATTATGAAGTTTTATTCGTAGCTTCTAAATTACAGCGTCTCGCTTAGCAGGTTTTTTTTTTTCCGTAGCAGTCCGCAGTTTCTTTCGAAGAGTCTTCCTAAAAACTGACCTTGAAATGGGTGAAAACTGCGTCCCTATACTTCCACTATTTATCTCGTCTTCACAAATAGCGGCAAAATTACTCCTAGTTCCTGAAGAGTCACATTTTCTTTTGGATGAAAGAGTGTCGTCAGTTTGACACTGCCGTCGTTTTGGTGGTTTCCTAGCTGTATTTGTCACTTGTTTGTGCTGAGGGAAGTCTGTAAATACTGAAGGTACGGATTTAGGCAGAGGAAATCTTCTAGTTGTGCTCACACTGTAATTGTCTTCTCTGAAATGCCTACTACAAACTGCCGACCTTTTAGAAGGAGTCCACACACTACCTGGCTTATCACCTCGTCGAGAAACAGCCATAATCCACTTATTTCTTAATTCCTGATTGATAGGAAACGAGTGAAATGAAACTGATTTGCACAACGGAGCACAGCAGTAAACCATTTAAAAAATACTCATGTAAACAACCACTATTTGCAATGTCACTATTGAGTTAAACTGGCGCGAATGCTGGAACTAGGGTGGTACAAAGCGATCCTAGCGGTCACTGGCGGAACTTCATGGTGATTCATTTTTTAGCGCAAAACAGCTTGCATTTCCCGGCCTTGTATTTAGCGTAGGCAACGGTTTAAACGCACTTTTTAAACAAATTGTCGATATTTATGAAATAAGAGTGCAATTTGTCACTGCTGCGGGTAATTCAGTTTGAATATTCTTTTCAATGCACTATGGGTTGTGTGCGTCCCCTTGTGCACAGACTACCCGCCCGGCTCGAGTGTTATGCGGGCTGGACGCAACACAATTCTGCCAGGGGTTATAGTCTTGTTTATTTGTTAAACACTCTTTTTAAACAAATATATTCCTGTTGACTCTTCAAGAAATGCAAGAATTTTCCTGTACTATTGAGATGATTTGGAAGATTTTGGCACAAAATGCACCTTCTAACTCCTTGTGGTTCAGGAGCTTGAGTTTTTTGTCGAATGAACTGGGCGTATTATATAATAGATTATTTTGGCGAGTTCAAGAGTATTACTATTGAGAGTAAAGTACCAACTGATGAACCCAATGGTACACTGGGATGAAACGCTGGCAATCCTGGATCCTTCGGGAAATAGTTTATTTCAATAAGTTGAAATGTCATTTTTGGTTCTAGTTTTTGTAATTCCATACAACACTTTGCTTTTATATGTACATACATACAGGGTATTGTCCTCTGCTGTAGGCATTGTTTTGTTTTCTGTTCTTCAGAAGAGAGATATCAGGCGAGTGAAGAAGACTGATGTCAGATTGATAGATTTTGGGAGTGCTACATTTGATCACGAGCACCACAGTACAATTGTCTCGACGAGGCATTACCGGGCCCCAGAAGTTATACTTGGTAAGTTTGTCGTATGAATGTTTTGGCAATTTTTTTGCCATTTCAGTGGCTGCTTAATTTGTGGACACAGAAATTACAAGTAAACTAAGGATCAATAGTCGTAAATGCATCATTTTGTTTGAAGTTAATACACAGAGTGGTTTGCTCGTCCTAGGGCTACAATAATGCAAGCATACACAGACTGTTGGAACTTACCTTATAGTGTCTGCCAGTGACTTTCTGCAGTGAACTGCTCATGTATGTGTTGTTAGGGCCTGAGACCAACTGCTCTGTATTTAAGACATACAACATGAAATGCTGAACACACTGTACAATATTATATTTCGTACAATTCACATTTATCAAATTTTGGTGCAAGTAATAAGTAAAGAAATAGATATTCTTATCTGGGCCAGTAATTTGTTTTAATGTGTGTACGCATAGTACTCTAATGTTGAAAGCTTCAATCGAAGAATAGGGAAGATCAACAAATCGATTGGATCAACGTTCTGTGTAGTCGATGGTGGAAGCGGTCGAGTTTGTCTATCATAAACTCAAACTATTCATACCACCAGTCAATTCATGTGATTGGCTTGCAAAGATCTTGCTCTGCCCCTTTAACCAATCAAGTTTGAGAAGGGATATCATTATCAGATAGTGGAACTATTTCAAATAATCATACTAATATATAAAAATGAGATGGTGTGTGTGTCTGTCGTCCTGTCTGTTACTCAATCATGCAAGAACCACTGGTCCGATTGAAATGAAATTTTGCATGGATGTAGCTGATTTGCCAAGTTTACACATAGGCTACTTTTGATTTCGATATTTTGCACTATTTAAAAACGGCGACCATTTTAGAGACGTCACTACACCTTTTGGTTTCAAAATTTCATATTTCCATTTCAAATAAAAAAAGAACGCTAAGAAATAGCAAACTTTTGTCAAATTTATTGAATTCAACAACTGATTATGGTACCTGTCTAACTTATTTATTCATTTATGTAGCCTATGTATTTCTCTGTATGAATGTATTTGGCATTGACCAAAGATTGCACCAATTGGCATCTGAAGTGCAGCCCTGTGTATACTGTATTCCAATCAACTGATTTAAAAACTCAGCAGTGCAGTTCAGCTGTTACTAGGTCCTGCCATATTCTTAACGTTCTTTCTTTCGAAATAGTCTACGTCCTACGTCCCATATATGACCAGCCCAGTCGTTACATCTGCACAATACACGCACAGACACGGCATTGTACCCAGAAGAATTTTCTGCTGTTTAGAGTAATAATGTTTTTAAAATAACATGTAGTTCCACAACCTACGTACAGTATGAGTGAAAATATACAGCAATGGAGCTGTTATTTATTAATTCGTGGGATGTTAATGTAATTGTTCAAAATGTGCACCATCATGCTATAGGCAGTGTTCATAACGCCCACGCACATTTTGAAACATAGCCTGGAACATACTTTAGGTTGCTGCAGATTCCTGAAAATGAGATAAACTTCTCATGTAATGCAGGCACAGTTCTAGGTGAATCTGTACAGATGAACACTTTCTCCTTTAACATTCTCCACAGGTAGGCATCAGGTGGTGTTATGTCAGGGGAATCTGACAAGCTGTAGTCGAGCTCAGTTCCACGGGAAATGATTTGTCCTGGAAAGGTTTCTTGCAGCATGGCCAGAGACTGTCGAGCAGGTTGGCAGGTCGCCCCATCCTGTTGAAACCAGTCTTATCTATCCGTAGGTTCCTGGCATGACAAAACCTTCTTAGATCCTGAAGAAATGGCCTGACCACCATGTTCCTGTAATGTTCCTGAGTAACGAACAAGCACACCATATCACCACATGCTCACTAGGTAGTGGTTTCTGGTCTACCAGACCTTCACTTACAATGGCACAATACATTACCAGTACAACAAAATTTCATAATAACTGTGTTGTTTGGTGTTGCCTTATTAAATTGTTTGCTGTATTGTTCCACCACTAACTTCAAACTCGGTCCGCCTTGATAGCCATTTCTGTGCAAGCTAAAATAATACTCCACTCTGAAAATGTTTTCCTCCAACGTGCGATCCATTTCCAACTCCAACCTCGCAGCACAATGTTCTTTGCACTACTAAGAACACATAATGCTGATGCAACGATACGCCAACGAACGGTCATGTGCATGAGAACTGCGCAAAATCCATTACTACGTATTTTGGTACATACTGTACTTTATAGACATCTAATGAGGAAGTAAGCATGCTGTAACGTACATTTCCTGTAACTGTGCACATGCAATTGTCATATACCTACTGAACACATCCATTTGTTCCCACTGTTGGTACAGGAATGGCATGAAACCAAAAAGGTATGGGTGCTGCCAGTTGGGGGAGTTATTCAAAGAGAATGATAGGAATAAGATCATTGTTAAAACTTAAAATTTACTGGGGAGCTTGTTTAAATAAGGGCCTAGGAGTAACTAACTTTTATCATATACAGTATCTATGATTTTATATAAAGGAAAAGTTATCAGGTTGTATGCATACCTGCATTGATGCAGGAAATTGGTGATCTATCCAAATTTTAGATGTACCGAATACTCAAAATGATTATGATTCAAGTATTTTGTTGCCTCCTTTATTTCTTCTGAGGTTCGTTTTATCTTTATAGACTTTCTAACACTTCATTATAATACGGTAATGATAATAATTTATCATGGCTGGTTATTTTTATTCTTCTTCCCCTACCATACCTTCTGGAGCTATTGTTACCGGAACCCTCGATGAAACTAGTCGCCCAAAATTATTTTACCTTGCTCCTGCTGGGTTTTCTCCCCCCCCTCCCCTCCTCCTCCTCCTCCTCCTCCTCCTCCTCCTCCTCCTCCTCCTCCTCCTCCTCCTCCTCTGTTGCATCTTGATGTTCTTATCCATATTTTCATCAAACATGATCATTATTACCGTAAAAGGAATCAGTTGCATCTTTCTGCTATACCTATCATCATCATCATCATCATCATCATCATCTAGGGATCCTTCCAGCGGGCTGGGTAGGATTTGAGTGGACAATATGCCTCCAGATAACTCTGTCATTATAGATTCCTCCTTGAATATCTTGGAACGGCGGTCCTCTCGTTATATCTTCTTTAACTTGGTCTATCATCCTTCTGGGATGTCGAATGGGCCTCTTCCCCGGTACCTTTCCTAGTACTGTCGAGCGATACGTGTCTCCGGAATCCTTTGTACATGACCAAACCACTTCAATCTTGCAATATGCAGTCTCTCTTCCATTGTCAAGGTTATCTGATATATCTTTCCTAATAGTCATTTCTGATTCTGTCTTTCCTAGTTTTCTGCAGAGCTGATCTCAAATATTTCACTTCACATGACAGTAATTTACTGATGTCTCCCTTCAATAAGACACAACTCGCTGAGCCAGTCTCCTGCAAGCTCTATGACGTCACCGGCCGGAGAATCCGTGCTCTGTTTCTCCAACGGAACGTGAAAAGAGGAATGTGGGGGCAGTGGGAGGGAGGGCAAACATGTCCAGCAGTGGGGAACTCCACCCAACTATGCATGCACAGTATTCTTTATAGTAATACTTGCTCTGTTAACCGATAGGGTTTAAACATTTATTACTTTGTAATAATATATATTTATTACTTTAATAAAAAAAAAATGTTTTAATTGAATTATGAATGTTGTTATGCTATTAAACACAGGCAGAACATATGTGCAGCAGAGAGCTGTGGCTACGCTGGCTGCAGCGTTAGGCCATGGGGCCCGAGCTCTCTGCTGACTCGGTAGACGCGTAGGTTTGAGCCCCACCATCAGCCGTCCTTGAAATGGTTTTCCGTGGTTTCCCATTTTCAAATGCTGGGACGGTACCTCCCAACAGGCCACGGCCGCTTCCTTCCACATCCTTGCCCAGTTCCATGCATCTCTCATTAATTCCTCTCATGAGGTTGGCATCATGAAGGGTATCCGGCAGTAAAAATCATCCACCACGTAGAATTACATCACATCTCATCCCCTGGAAACTGGATTAATAAGGGGTAGACATACAAGAGTATATGTGCAATACCCATTGGTTTCATGACAGATAATAATATACAAGTAAACATTTCTTGAAAAATCACCTTCTAAACACACATACCGAATAATAATAATAGTAATAATAATTAATGACTCTGAAGGTTGAATTTTTTCACATGTTGAAGTATAAAACATTAACCCATAAACGCCTAGTGTTACCATATGGTAACGCAGTACCGGTCATTGCATTTATTGCTCTACAGGACCTTTGCCAGTTAAAGATATTCGAACTTCGCGCTTATATGATCAAGGAAGGTCTATTCATTTATTTCCCGCACACTAGTCACTAGGGAATGTCTTGGGTGATGTACCTACAATTGGGTGCATTTCGTGGTTTGTCTCGCACGTCGTGATGGCATGCCGCAAAAGGTACGGCATGCTAAATTATTGTGTAAAATGGAGATAGTTTACTTCGTCTGCGGGAGTATGGTAGTAAACATTGTCTAATTTATAATTCAGTAACATATCTTACGTGTTTCTTTATACCTGCTCATGCCCGGGACTAATTTTCCCAGTGTTACCATATGCAGGGTGTCGAGCGATACGGGAAATACGGGAATTTTAGTGACCCGGGAAAATACGGGAAATTCGCACTTCATACGGGAAATCTTGAAATGTTTCATAATGCATGACTTCTTAGCCCCCGAACGCTCGGTAGAGTCCTCAGGCTCAGTCTTCTATTTCGCATGCAGACCGCGCTGCCACTCGCAATTTGTGCCACCAATAGAGCGCTAAGCGGGATGAGAACCCAGCCAACGTCGAATGCATGCTTTGCCTGGCCGACCGCCGGCCGTACCCTCTACGCGCTCGTTGCTGACAATGACATACAGGAATCAGTCCACGTTGTTATTCACAGAGGAGACCTGGGTTTCTCGACAACAGCAGCCCTTAGAGAAGCTAACAACTCAAGATCTCAGAAAATTCCAGGCGCGGATGTGCTGCAATTTCGCACATTCGTATCCTGTGGCTGAAAAAATCAAAGAGAGTTCACCTCTTGCTCACAAGATGACCCGTGCTATTTCCTGCCTAGACCCTATAGGGTTCGCTGAGACTCCTAAGTTGGAAGAAGTTAGGATCGTCATTGCCAAAAACGGTCTCACAACCTTCGTTAAAATGATACTGATTTTTTTTTATCACAACAATGCAGCTCTAGACAGAGGTTTCTCCCTGAACAAGGAGTGCATGATCGTCAATCACGAAGAAGCAAGTCTGATACACCGGCCTTGAAAGCCAATATACCATCTTTTTGGAAGCCTTCATAGGGAGGTTAAGGCTGCTTGAACTTTTAGTTCTCGCAGTAAAGTAGAGCAGTTGCACTCTATACAAAGGGAGGTAGCGCGCAGTTCGTTACTCCTGTGGGGGTCCGGGCGGGGACACCAAGAGCCCGCGGATGAGCCAGCTTGTTGTCCTAGGCGAAACCCCACACAAGACACGGCACAAACCTAGAATAATTGCTGAGTTTTAATATACTGGCCGTGAAAGCCAATATACCATCTTCCTGATTGGAATGCTTACTAATCAGGACGCTGTGATGGCAGCTGGTGGAGTAGAAAAGATAACCGTGAGCAAGAGTCCATACTGTACGAAACTCCTACGCCGTGTTCAAGGAAGCAAAACGGGTGCGAAGCGACGGCTAAGGTGGCAGTGGAAAGAAAAAACACTAAAGATCTCCAGGAATTGGAATAAAAGAAAAAGAAGAAGATATTGAACGACGCCCGTTCTGAAGCGTTCGAACACTTCCTCCTACTCCCTTTCTTCTATACCTACAGTGGTATTCATGACATAGATGAAAATTGTATTTTGTGATGTAGATGGTGGTATTTTTCTAGTTTATGTATGTTATATTTCCTGTTATAGATTTTTTTTTAACTGTAAGAAAAGCCTGCGTTTTAATTTGATTTATAATTTTATTCCAGAACTTGGATGGGCTCAAGCATGTGATGTGTGGTCTATTGGTTGCATCATATTTGAACTCTACCTAGGAATAACGTTATTCCAGACGCATGACAACAGAGAACATCTCGCCATGATGGAGAGGATACTAGGACCAATTCCATACAGGTTATTGCAGTTGTCTTATTCTTACTAGTAGGCTTCTGTTGACTAGCTGTATGTGGCTCGGACTGTGTTCCACCTTCAATGCCATGTCTGAAGAAAATGATGCAATATTTTCATTACTACGCTCGTATGGAGGATGGATGACCACTGCCGTGCTGTGCCTGTAATATTACACACGGGATATCCGTCCGATTATTACACCATACTCGTGCTGCTAACTTTGCGACGGGCATATATAGCTGTCTCGCAGCTATAGATCGACAGGAATGTAATGCTTCTCGAGTGAATCTTTCACGAGTTATGACAACACATAAGACACCCATGCTTTGTCATTAGTGGAATCAACAGTGCATAGCTGACTGTGAGGTTTGTGACAAGGATGTGTAAGCTATTTGTAGTGATAGAAGCCATTTTTCAGTGTGGCCTAGTTCTAATAAAGTAAGCTTTTCAGCTATGCTTGCTCAATTAAAAGGCATCTACGAATTAACTTAAGTACTTAATTTTTATTTCATCCTTCCAGTAGACACCCCGATTGTGCAGAAACATATTACCGATATTGCAGATTAGTTACTATGTTTCATAATATTAAATTATAACGTTTTATTGTGTTTAAGGCACATAACTTTGCTTGCCCTTATATTTTTTAAGGGCTCCATTTTATTGTTTGTATAATGTCATTTATAGACTTAGTTTATGTGTTGATGTTGGAGTAGTGGTTGCCTCTGCAGATATTTGGGCGGAATAAGGAACAAAAAAGTGTTCCGAAACATGTACCCTCAACCCTTATAAGATTTGAGTAATATTACCATAAAGTATTGACTACATTGTGGGGTTTGAAGCCATTTTTTCAGTGTTGCCTTGTTGTTGTTGTTTGAGTCTTCAGGCTTTTGACTGGTTTGATGCAGCTCTCCAGCCTCCCTGTCTTGAGCTAATCGTTTCATCTCTACATAGCTACCACACCCTACATCTGAAGCAATCTGTTTACATATTCTAACCTTGGTCTACCCCTACAGTTCTTGTCCTCAACCCTTCCTTCCATAACTAAGCTTGCTATTCCTGGGTGTCTTAGTATGTGTCCTACTAACCTAGCTCTTCTCTTCATTAGCAGTCGCCAGAAACATCTCTCCTCTCCCATTCGTCTTAATACCTCTTCGTTTGTCACCCTATCTACCCATCTGATCTTCATCATTCTCCTGTAACACCACATTTCAAATGCTTCAATTCTCCTCTTTTCTGCTGCTCCAATAGTCCAAGTTTCACTTCCATAGAGTGCCACGCTCCAGACAAAGGTTTTCAAAAATGGCTTCCTAATGCCTAAATCTATATTCGATGTCAACATATTCCTTTTTTTGTAGAAATGCTTTCCTTGCCTGAGCCAACCTACTTTTTATATCCTCTTTGCTTCGTCTATCACTGGTTATTTTGCTTCCTAAGTAACAGAAGTCTCCTACTTCCTTCAGCTTTTCACCTGCCAATTTGATGTCCATAGAGGTTTGTGATTTATTTCGGCTGCATTCCAGTATTTTTGTTTTAAATTTTTCAATTTTCATTATGTATTCATTCCGTAAGACGGAGTCCATACCATTCAAAAACTCATTCAAATCCTCAGGCGTGTCGGCCAAGATGACGATGTCATCAGCAAATCTCAGAGTTGAAATTATTTCTCCTTGAATCTTCACTTAGTAAACAAGAGTTTAGTGATTTTCAGTCGGTCAACACGAATGTACCCAAAAGAGCTGGGTAATGCCCTAATCCTGAAATAAATTACATGTATTTATTAGGTATTGACTAGGCGGAAGAAATCTCTTTTTACTTCGTGTATTTCGTCAATATGGAACCTGAAATGGATGAACATTCTAAAAAAAACATAGTTATACAGTGAAACCCCTCAAATCCGAACCCCAGAAATCCGAAATCCCGGGTAATCCGAACGACTTCTTTCCGACAATTTTAAGTTAGAAAAACACACGCAAAAAAGAGAAAATTATTTAGTCATAAAACAATTATATATTTGACATTATAACCTTAATTTACATAATTATTTGAGAAATTAACAAAGAAGTACAGTTAACATACCTGACAAACACGCTACAAACTTATCTCATCCTGGATTGAAAAACGGAATAGTTGGTTATTGTAATTCCTCAGGTTAATCACTTTGCAAAAACAATGAAATAACAATAGAAACACACAAAATATCACGTAATCTTTCACTAGAAATCAGTTATCTTCAATTGTCGAAGTGATGAAAATCTTCCCGCGGTGACAATTGAGCGCCATCGTCGAATGAACATGACATCGTTTGGCGTGGTTGCAGCGTGATGTTCTACGAAGCGCAATGCGACGTCAAGACCAGATGCAGCTTCAGTATAAGTCACATTGTCTGTCGAAGTTTCTTCATCCTCACTGTCACTAGCCTATCTCGCTCAATGTACAGTCCGATACCGTAACGAGGGCTTGTTATTATGTTAGGTTATGCAAATTTTTCGGATAATCCGAACAAATTGAAATCCGAACAGGCTACAACCCCAATTAGTTCGGATTAGAGGGGTTTCACTGTAGTACATTATTCCTAGGCAGTTATAACTTCTAACTCAGTCACATATAGAATTACTACTCTTCAGGGGTAGAATAAGGTACATTACAGTGAATTTGTAAATTTCAGAGTTGAAGAACTTCTTTTACCAAATGAATGGTTTCTGCCAATAATTTTGCACTGTCATATGAGGGACTCTTAAGGTTACTTCCCTATATTGTGTACATAGGGGAAGAGTCCTTATTGAATTGTCGGCTAAATACCTATGGCACTGAGCCACTCATATATGCCTCTTTTTTTTCTCTCTCTTATTTCTCTTGACAGTTAAAACATGAGGTATATGCTGCAGAAGTGTAGACAAATCGATATCCCGACTCTGCAAAGCCTCGGGCAGGTTGTAAGTTATAGACAACATATTACATAATACAAAAGTAGCTACAATAAACTGAAACTAACGTGCACCACGTACGGGCCCCTATGCATTTGCCCCCCTCCCCCTTGGCAGCCCTGTGTAGGAGATTTAGGTTTTTCATACCATCTACGGTCGAATTTTCAAGATTTACTCGGCAGATATTGTACTGTTTATTTTATTTTTACAATTTTAGTTACAGGTGGTAATGGAGGGGGGTGGGTGAAGGAGAATATGTCATGATGTATATTTCAATATCGTAGACTTCAGTCTAGTCAATGTGTATAAAATATGCTGATAAATATCTTTGGCAGCTCTTGGTGGTAGCATC
The DNA here is from genome assembly GCA_946902985.2 of Meconema thalassinum. NCBI lineage: Eukaryota > Metazoa > Arthropoda > Insecta > Orthoptera > Tettigoniidae > Meconema > Meconema thalassinum. Next base: position 2,126,283,007 of record OX336388.2, read on the forward strand.
ATAGTGTAAAGAGCTGCTGCTTTCTCTCCATATATTTCACACAGTTGAGCTTCAGACTTTTTGTTGCCTTGATTTACATTCTGTAATTTTATTTCAGGATGGCTCGCAAGACAAAAACAAAATACTTCTACCATGGCAAATTGGATTGGGATGAAAAGAGTTCCGCTGGACGATACGTCAGGGACAATTGCAAACCTTTGAGGGTGAGTTCTTTTTCTTCCCACAAGGAATAATTGGAAAATTGTAACTGGTGACATATTTGATTTGGGTGGTGTATTCAACACTGATTTTTCGATCTTTTAATCGTTCCCGAGTGGTTCGAAGTTGTTTGGTGTAGTATATTTTATTTAAAAATACAGTCAGATACACTCTCGAATACCTATGCACAGTTTGAGGATCATCACTGTGTGATCACTGATCAGCATTGGCAACCCTTGTATAACAAGAAAAGAGACCATTCAAACTAGGTGATTTAACCCATTAAGTGCTTCACCCGTCTATAAATGGTACACAAGAACTTTTTTTAATTTTCCCCCATTTGCTTTCGAGTGCCGAGTCAATCTCTGGCATGGTCAGCCATCTGTTGGGCATATTTAGTACTACTTGAATTTGGAATTTTGTTTCTGAAAGTAACTAACAGAGCATTTTGTAGACGTCGGCCCTCTGCAGCTGGAGTTCATCTGAGATGTAAACAAGCATGGTGGAATAACGAGCAGTATCTTCACGCCGCGTTGTGATTTCGGATCAAGGAATATAATTTTTGTACTAATAAGGAGCAACAAGCATTAATTGCCTACTGACTGTAGGAAATAATTTTAATTTGGGCCCTGATATGGAGATGACGCAAGCGTGGTCACAAAAATGTCAATTTGGGGCATGGTGGCACAGAGGTCAAGCTGTTGGCCTCTCACCAAGGTGGACTGGGTTCGATTTCCGGTCAATACATGCGAGATTTTCGAAGTGAAATGCCATGTCCTGTGATTCGGATTTCACGTAAAAAGGAGGTCCCGTGGCTCATGATCACGGGATTAACGGTCACGTTAAACGACGACCTTGCTTCCTTAATATGTCAATTTCAATTTGTCTCAAAATGAAAATTAATATAAATCTGGGATTTTGAAGTTGCATTTAGATTAATAAAGAGCCAAAACCCGTAAACATTTTAAGCCCCCTTGATAAGTTAAAAATTATGACTTATACAATTTGTTTTCAAATGCGAATGAAAAAAACTCGGCACCGAGTTAGCAAATAGCACACTCAGCACTTAAAAAGTTAAGTAGATTTTCAATTTTTAATCGGTATCAGCTTGAAATACCTGAGTATACACTGGAAAATCATTTTTCAAAAATGTAACCTATTCACACCAAAACTACTAAGAATGATGTACTCAGCATGTTGTCCCACACAGCTGAATTTTACAGGAGTTTTAAATGTGTTGCAATCGCAAGGAATTGTTACTGATGTAACTGTATACTGCATACCACAGGTGTGGTACAAACATTTGATTGTTTCTGTGGTGGGAGAGTATGTTGCCCTACATAAAAAATGATGTTGCATCTGGTAACTGAACTAATTGTTTCTAAGCCATGAATGGTTGTAATTTTTTTAGTAACGAACTAAACTTTTACTTTTAACTACATTTCTTGCATAGGATATTTCAAAATGGCAAGATGTAAATTTACGAGGAAGAAAAAAAAAATAAGGAAGAATAAATGCTTTTTTAAAGAAAGTTTCAAAAAGTAAGGACATTTCCTATGTTTCTTGAACGTAATAGGGAAGTAGACCGTTAAAAAGAAAGAAATATCCTTGTAAATAACTAGACATGGCAATACTGTCCTGAGTGGCTGTAGAGTGATGCAAAGGATTCGAACTGCTGAGTGAGGACATTGTAAACAGGCTGGGCATACGCACTTCTAAGAAAAACAGACTGGGTGAAGAAGGGACGGTTGAGGACTTGGCCAATGATACACCTAATTGTAGCCAGTCGTGACTCACACCGAGGCATCAATATGTATTCATTTGTTATTAGAATACACATACAGAATGCCTTCACCGACCTTTTGATGTTCTGGAACATGGGGACTGTTATCAGGAAAAAAGTAAACTATAGATTGAGACAGATAAGTGGATGATGAGTGAGAGAAATTTGTTACAGTACAGGTTTCAATTTCAAATATTGCTTTATATATAAAAATGTCATTTTCATGTAAGGTTGTGTATGTGTTATCAATTGTATTTTAGATATTACGCATTAACGAGAGTTTATTGTATACAGTGCAACCTCATTAACACTTATCTGCAGGGGACAAGAATAAAAAGCTCATTAAAATGAGAAAACATCCTTGAATTCTAACTTTATATGACGTAGCAGTTGCATTATTTTGGGGGTACATTTAGTGAAAGTTGCATGTATACTGAAGATCCTTCAGTTAATGAGCTTCGTATTTAATCAACCCAAGCTACAAGTTAGCTTGCTTTCTTGTTCTGATACAATATTTTGTGGTTACCTCTCCACATCCCCACCTTGCTTTTCAGTTGATGAGCTCCTGACGAGTTTATAATGTCCTTCCTTTCATCTTTTTAGCGTTACCAAAGCTCAGATGATGATGATCACAGGCACCTTTTTGACCTCATCGCTCGGATGTTGGAGTATGAGCCAAGTTCACGTATTACGCTCGGCGAAGCTCTTCGGCATCCGTTCTTCGACAAAATTCCACCTCACCAAAGGCTTGGTGACTCCCATGCAGCTGGTGATGAAGGTCGGGAACGAAGTCATTCATTGTCTCGGTGAAAGAGGCAAGTAGTTGCTATTTTGTACTGTACTCTGGGAATGCCATATGAGACGTGTTGATTTGTAGCAAGCTACAGTACCGTATTTACATGAGTATAAGCCTAGTCTCTTAAAACACATCTGTACAGTACATACTAAAGGTCAAAGATATTTTGAATCTGAGACTTAATCGTGTGTAGACTTGTAGTCATCGATGTACTTGATAAGTCTCCCCTCTGGGTGGAGTGGTTAGCATACTAGGCCTTCCTGGATTTGACTCACCAGGTTGTGGTAATATTAATTTTGTGTGGTTTACTTCTGTGGCTCGAGGACTCCTCATGAAATACCAGAAAGGAAGTCTGTAAAAACAATCCCCAAATTAAATAAAGTTTTTTTTTTTTTAAGGTTATAAATCCTTGCAATTTGGTTACACAAGGTAAAGCATATCCATCACTTAGCTAGCCAAGCTCGTAAAAACTGTTATATGCTAGTGTGATAGCTTTTATGATTGGAGAAAATGGTACTGGTCGGTGAATATTTGCATCCAACCTTAGTTATTAAGATAGCAAATGTTTCATTCTAAATATTTTAAAATGTTTTAATTTTATCTGCAAAGCCATAGTGTATTAAATCTCATTTACTAATCTCTTGTGTTCACATACTGTAGGTACAAAACATGCCTATGCCGTGTATTTCTACCCCCATATTCCCATTTTTCTGGGGTTAGGTTTGTCGTCAGATGAGTTTTCTATGAGGTGGATGGTTTTTATGGCTGAGAGAGGAGTGGGTTGGAGAAAAAATGAAACTGGACAAGGAGTTGTGGGAGGAAGTAGCTGTGTCCTATTTAGATATACTTTCTTGGCTACTTGCCTATATAATGAAATCTTCATATGAATAGTAATACTGTACAATAGTAACAGCAATGAAGTATTGCTGTCCTGGCATTGAACTAGAAACTGCCTATTCATGATAGATTTCACCTTTTCTTGTCATCTAGTCTACAAGGCGCGTGCACGCCTTCCGCCAGCTAACCGAACTCGGGTGGCAGATTGCGCGCTGGTATTTCTACCCCAGAGCTCTGCCAAGAAATTTTAATTCTGATGTGAAGGCTGGAACGGGGTACACTTGGCTTCATGAGGCAAAATTGAGACATGAATGGTTTGATTCACTCCTCAGCCATCCTGGAAGTAGTTTTCCGTGGTTTCCCCCACTTCTACTCCTGGCAAATGCTGGGACAGTTCCTAACTTGGGTACCTTCTTCCCAATCCTATCCCCAATTTACAAATAAACAACATCAGGTTATCGCACAAATTCCACACACACACAAAAAATACATTGGGCTATGCTATCTTCAGTCAAACATGCACGGCAATCTCTGCTACATTTTTCACAGTTTGGTGTAGCAATGTGAATGAATATCTATGAGTTTAGTCATTTTTTCAAGTTTTTCCGTATTGATTTTGATAAGTTATGTACTTGTCCACTTTACAATACAAAATATCTTTTTATTTATACATTTTGATACAGGGCCGAAACATGTATCAAAATGTATAAATAAAAAGATATTTTGTATTGTAAAGTGGACAAGTACATAACTTAGCAATGTGAAGGCTAGGCAGTTCACTGTGGAGTTGCAGTTGATCTTCTGACAATGATGATCATTCAAATAGGATAATATAAGAAATAAAATAATGCTGTGCTTGGTTTTACTTATATCAGTTCGTCCTTAGGTTTGTAACAGATCTCAAAATAGGTCTCGGTTATCTGCCTCATCAGTCTCATCCCCGTTCATATTATCGGAATATTTCTTGACCTAGGTAGCTTCTCTCAATTAGTCTGGTGGTGATGTGATCCTGGTGAATTCTATTAACTTAAATATGAATTCACTCCATTAAAATAAAATTCTAAGGTCCCTCCACTAATCTTTAAATACAGTATCTGTAACTGTACATGCTTTACGACTGGGAAATGAAGAGAAGTGTCAGAGATATAAAGGTAATACCATCAGAGGCCTTAGATAGCGACCACAGAATACTTGTAATGAACCTGGGAGTTGTTAAGGATAGCAAGTGGACAGAGTACCAGGAAAGGAGAATCAAAGTATGGAAACTCAAGGAAAATGAAGTCAAGGAAGAATTCCAGAAGATAATAAGGGAAAAGATGCCAACAGACAATCCTAAAACAGAGGAAGAGGAATGGAAGCAATTCAAAAACACAATGGTGGAAGCTGCAGTGGCAGTATGTGGAAGAACAAGCAACAGAAAGCGGTGTAAAGAGACACCATGGTGGAATGAGAGAGTAAAAGAAGCTGTGGGAAGGAAGAACAAGGCTTTCAGAGTGTGGTTCCAGGAAAAAACTGATCTGGCAAGGGAAGATTATAAGATAAAGAAGAAAGAAGCAAACAAGATTGTCACAGAGGAGAGGAAGAAGTGGATGGTAAAGTGGACAGAGATGATGGAGGAAGACAGCAGAGGAAATAAGAAAGTACTTTATGGGATGGTCAAAAGTAAGAGAAGAGGTCTGCGAGAGGATGTGGTAATGATGGACAAAAACGGAAATGAGGTACACAACAAAGAGACACTCAAGACAGTGTGGAAAGAGTACTTTGAGGATTTGCTGAATCCAAATGGTCATAGGGAGGAAGACAATGTATTGGAAGATGGAGAAGGTAACACAGGAATGGAAAAGGACCTGACTTGGAGAGAACTGGAGATGGCTACAGATAAGATGAAAGGAGGAAGAGCACCGGGTGTGGATGAAGTGAGTGTTGAAATGGTGAAGGCAGCAGGGGAGGTTGGGAAACAGTGGCTGTACGGTGTGATGAGGGTGATATAGAAGGAGAGAACGACCCCAGAAGATTGGAAGAAAGGATTAATTGTCCCAATATTTAAGAAAGGAAGCAGAAAGGAGTGCAGAAATTACAGGGGAGTCACACTCATACCTCACTGTGCCAAGATATATGAAAAGATATTAGAAAGTAGAATACGAGCCAAAGTGGAGAGAAAATTGAGAGAGGAGCAGTATGGATTCAGACCTGGGAGATCAACAGTGGATCTCATATTTTCAGTGAGACAGCTCCAGGAACACCACTACGAATTTGGAGAGGATCTGTTGATGGCCTTCCTGTACATCGAAAAGGCCTATGATAGTGTGTGTAGGGAGAAGGTTTGGCAAGCAGTGGAAAACATGGGAGTGGAAAAAGGGACTGTAGGCAGAGTGAAGGAAATGTATTGTGGAAGTGTGAGTTGTGTGAAAGTTGGAGGGGAAAGAACAGACTGGTTCAGACAAATGAGTGGCCTGAAACAGGGTAGTGCACTGTCACCCCTTCTCTTTATTGTGGTTATGGACGAGGTAATGACACGGATAGCAGGAAAGATAGAAGATAAGATGAAAGCAATGGCGTTTGCAGATGATCTCATGGTCTGGGGAAACAAGGAGGAGGAAATTCAGGAGCAACTGAAGGCTTGGGAAGAAACAGTGGGAGAGTACGGATGGAAGTTCAACATCAGTAAATGTGAGATCCTGTTAACGACCAGGAAAAAGGACAGACCAATGAGTGGGATAACACTTGGAGGTGGACAGCTGGAGAAGGTGGAAAGTCTCAAGTACTTGGGAAGTATAGCGGAGGAAAATGGGAGAAATGACAAAGAGATTACGGAACATGGCAGACAGGCAGAAGCATTTCTGAGAAGCATTAGGAGCTTAGTGTGGAATAAAGATGTCCCACAAAAAAGCAAGGAAGTGTTATACAGAAGCTACTATATCCCGATACTGACCTATGCTTCAGAAACGTGGACAATGAAGAAAAGAGACATAAGCAGAATACAGGCAGGTGAAATGAAGTTCCTGCGAAGTAGGATCGGAGTAACAAGAAGAGACAGGGTGAGGAATGAAAAGGTCAGGGAAATGGTGAAAGAGGAGCCCTTGCAAGGTAGGATTGAGACATCAAGACTGAGGTGGTATGGACACATAAAGAGAATGGATGAGAAGAAGATTCCCAAGAGGATACATCAGATGCAGAAGAAACGACCAAGGGGAAGACCAAGAGATAGATGGCTGAAAGGAGTGGTGGAATGTGTCAAGAAGAGAGGCGAGGACTGGACCAGAGTGACAGCGGAGAGATGGTGGGAAGAAAGGACTAAGTGGCGAGGCTTATGTTCCAAACGGACCCAGCCTGGGGCTGGAAACTGTACAAGATAATGATGATGATCTGTAACTGTGTATTGCAAGGGGCAGATAACTTCTGTGATTCACCTCTTAAAACATCATTTTTTTTCGGGTGCCCTGGACACTTTTTCCAAAAATGTTTGCTTCTGAAAGTGAATATTTTAATGTCAATTATTCAACATTCTATTTATTTCTGGGACCTTGCATTCTCAATTCCATAAGCAAATAACCTTCCTTGTACCCTGCATGAAGTCCATAAAATGAAGATAAATTACCCTTCATCAACTTCATGTAATGCACAGCATAGTGTGATGTGCGACTGCCTTTTCTTTGTAACTGAACAAAATGTTAAATATTCTAATTGAAATATTTTTAAATTTCCGCCCTGCCAATACTTAAATTTAAGTCTTTTGGGTACAAAAAGAACTACTTTTTGAAAGCAGCAAGGACGAATTTTAAATGTCTAATAACGTTTACATGCGTAACCTTGCATATTACAACAGTACACTACAAAGACAAAAAAGAAAACAAGCACGATAAGGAGAAAAGGGGAAACAAAATCAGCAGAAGAAAAAAGAACACGAACGAAACATAAAACGATTTTATGATCACTGCCCTTTTAACCTATCTTGTTGCACAATATTTACTCGTTACAATGTTCGATAGGATTTTCGAAGCCAAACTTTAAAACCATGGTATCACTGATGTACTGTTAATTACTAAATGCTTTTTTAACGATGCACACTTTACTCCTAGTTTATTTAAGATTGGTTTTTTTTTGTTAACAAGACTAAAAGTTGAAGTTCTAATTCAGAGTTAGAAATATGAGAAACATGTAATTGGAGGGACTTCGAATATATACAATAAATGCGCTTTGTGGTACAGAGAGGTCCGGCTATCAAGGGTGCAAATTAGGCTTATATTAGCAGGAATACGGTACTGCTAGTGTATTTTCTGTTTTTGTTCAGGGAAGATATGTATTCTTTTAATTGATAATTAATACATTTCATGCTTCATTTGTGTAGATTCAGTGGAGAAACAGATAAGTTTCTCTAGCATCCCATGCCAGTCAGTAACAAGATGGTGGCTATGCATGTTTTCAATTTACCGTATTAAAGTCTTATGTTAAACATTAAAATGAAGCAAACATATAGTCTCTGACTTGTGTGTTCAGTAGTAGCATGCTGCATCTTCCAATGAAGGTACTATGTGGGCTGTGTTCGTTGCATGAAGATGTATTCCTTCCAGTGGCGATGTTTTATTGCTGATGTTTTTGTGTAGAGTAGTGCTCGTATATTCGGGATTGTCTTTCTGGGATTGATTGTTGGATTTTTTTTTCTTCCGTGCTGTGTCAAGAAAGTTCCATGGTGAAAATAATACCAACACACAAGCAAATACCAAAAAAAAAAAAATTTTTTTTGAAGACTGCTCAAGGTTGTGAATACCTCTTCTTGCATATTACAGAATTTATCTCTTTCCTCCAGACTGAAACAGTGTTGTAACTGTATTAGAATGTAGTTCTTGAAGAACAAGAAGGCATATACTAGATCAGTGTTGTCCGGGCAGAAGCGACGGGGTCTGTATGTAGCTTTTGGGGCAGAGTAAAAATTATGAGCGACTGTCATATTGACAAGTAACGAGCTGGCTGTACAGGCCGGAAATTTTGTTTTAGACGAGTGAAAAATTATAATGGAAGCCTGGAAGAGAGTTACTACATTAATGTCATCACGCCAGGAGATGGCAGTTCTCAACACGCTGTGACGGGGTAAGGGGGGTCTTGCAGTACGCATGCGCAGCCCGCCTATTCCAAACCCAAATATATCGGCTTGCAGTCAGTTGCTGCTAATCCTGCATAATAATTTATCGGGCTTCACGTGTGTGTGTATTGTTACCTTCCTTCCTACTGTCGATATTCTTACAAGCCTTTGTATTTACTTTTAACAGTGTGGCAGTATCAGGTACAATAATGGTAACAGTGACCAACTGAATGATTTTGGAATGCGCGATACTCGGTGAGCGGGAAGACAAATGTAGTTCAAACCCGACTGCCATCTCCTGTCGAGATATCGGTACCTGTGTTGTTGTCACCTGCCCCATGCGGTCAAATGATGGACAAAACTATCTCATGCTACTGCTGAAGAACAGTCATTGGCAAATATAATGGCGTTCTGTTTGTAACTATGTAACGTGTACTTCCATGTCACACAATACTTCGATGGGGGACTTGACTGATCTGCACGGTGGTGTCGTCACGGGCTCGAGTCTGGAATTCCATTACATCAGACTGGTGGCGACAGCTGTGAAGCGAGAGGGTGAGACAGTGACTGTGTACAGGCTCACCCGCAAGCTCCAAGGTCAAGGGCAATCGTCTAAAACAAACGTCCGGCTTGTACACTACAACGTAGGGCTGACCATTCGCTCAAGTTGCCAAGCGAGCATGTGGCCTGTTCACTCCATGAGAACGATGATGATGATAATGATAGTAAATGCAATAACCTACATCAATATTCTACATTAGAAGACCCAAATTGTGAGAAGTGACTACACGTAAAAATTCTGCAATTTTTAACATAACGGGGATATTGTCTCATAGCAATGTTTAAGTCTACGACTAACATTTTATCAGAACAATATTGAAACCATATTACTCCCAACCACTAGAATCTTTTAATTTCTTACCAATTTGTATCACACCCCTACCATCAGTTAGGTATGAGCACATTCAAAATCTAGGAACTAACATTACCTTACTGTAGTAATGAATGAAATCTCATGTGGATTTCACATTTACGTTTATTGTATTATTACTGTAGTTATTAGTGGTTAATTATTTTCGGTACTTTCCAATGGTCATTACGGTAGTTTTTTCATAGGCCTATGAATTATCGAACTGCAACTTGAGCTTGTCAGTATATTAAATATTGTATATTTCTATTTGAGCAAATGACCTAGATGTTTAGATGCTTAAAGTAGCCTACAATCTCCACCACTGTCTTAATTTTAAATACAGTATTATTTATTATTCATACTATGACTTAATTTTAGTATAGCCTGTATTTTATTTTTCAGTTCAAGAAGTATATTTCTTTTTGTTTTTTGGTTGACACTGTGGCGCAGCGGTATCGTCACCTGCTGTGCCCAAGGTAGCGGGGTTGAATACCCGTGCAGTAAGTTGGCATTAGAGGGTGCCTAGATGCAAGAGAACCATGTCAGTACATTTATTGGCACGTTAAAGATTACCTTCCAGCACTCTAGCGTCTCTAAAGCCACAGTAGTCAAAGGGACATTACCGTATTTGCTCGCGTATATCTCCCCCCAAGGTATATCTTGCACCCCATTTTTTAATTTAAAATTTTAAGAGGAAAAAAGTACTCGCATATATCTCACATTCATTTCTGGCACCGTCATATAAATGACCGTAATAACCATGAGGTAGAAACACGTTCGATTTAGCGCGCCACAATAGTAGTCACTGTCCAGGAACTTACCCGAAGCGATACCTTGGCACGATTAGCGCGCCACAACAGTCATCAATACGCAATGTATCGTTCGTTTTGGCGGCGAGGTTTCCTTTATTGTTGTCAGTCAGTTGCCTTGTAGACATCAGTACCGGTACTCCGGCTTCGAAGATCAAGGAAATCTGTGCTATACGACTCGCGCCAACATGCTCGTATGGTTCGAAGATTGCGAAAGTAGGCCTACTGTTACATCGCAGAGAAAGGCAGGTCTGTCTTCTCGAATCTCAATGATTTCGTCTTTATGCATTCGTCGCATCAGAGCTCGGCCACGTGCAAACATTCGGCGGGGCGTTAGTCTTTGTCGGCGGTCGGCTAAGTTCGAGCTCGCTCGTTCATGTAGCAAGGAATCGATATGGAAGATGATCGATCGCTAAGCGTCTGCACTCTAAATTCCTTTTCTGACTTGAATCCTCTTTAACAAGCGTATGACGTCTTTTTCGTAGGTTCTTAATGACTCATAACCATAACGAATAGAAATAATTGGTGTCGACGGACATTGTTTTGAAGATCTTCTTGAAGACTTGCATCGCAAATGCATTGGACGGAAGTCAGGATGAAGCAGTATGGGATGATGACCAGAATGATGCACGCGAGAGTACATCGGAGATTGGCAGCAGTGACGGCAGTGACAATGAATAGGGCGAGTACCGTATGCCAGTTGCCTTGTTTCAATAATGCAAATTTTGTGTTTTTTTTTTTTGGGAATACGCTCTTGCGTATCTCTCGCAACGAAAATTTTCGCTCAAAAAAGTGAGAGATATATGCGAGCAAATCTTCCGATTTAAGAATCTGGTTTGTTATACTCGTATTTTTCTGTACAGTAAAATATGTCCACTTGCATTGGGGCTGTTTTATTGATGAACTTAACAATTATCATGGTCTTTCACAAAGATATAAAACTTCAATGAGATTCTAACAGGCAACCCTGCCTCCAGGTTTAACAAAGAAATCACTTTGTATACAAGTATACCGTATTTCCTCGCATGATCGTCGCACCCCTACTTTTTGAATAAAAAATGGTTTATAAAATTTCATCGCATAATCGTTGCACCCTAGCTTTCGAATAAAGAATTAATTCATAACATTTCAAGGCGTACTCGGCTCATAGCTCATTTGTATTTTGTGTGCCAGTCCGTTCGTTACACACGCTGCCGTATTTCAGTGATACGCGAGCTTGTTCCTAACCAGCCGCTAGACCTTGCTTGAAGAAGGAAGTTTGTCTTTCCTTCTGTGCGTACGGGCTATGACTCACGCTATGAGACAGGTGGCCGGCCGGCATTTGCACGCCAGTCCACATTGTCAGAAGAAAGAAGCCCGTCTCTCTGACTGCAGGCTATGACTCACGATACGCAAACGGCACGCTAAACAGCGATCGCGTTCAACGCTGCTCTGGTGGAGTGAAACTTGTTTGGACCTGTGGCATTCGTGATTTGGCCTCTGAATGACTACATTCAATAAGCCGCCGTAAGAAGTGCTGCTAGCTCCAGTTCGCCGATGTTAAAACAGGCCCGACTACTATTGGCGGAATCTTGCGCAAGGGACTCCTCATGCCAGTCTAGCATCAGCCACTTTCATGGAAATATCGCAACAGAGACCTGTGCATAATGTTACGCACGTGTTGTCCACACTGAGAAAATACAAGAATTATACGGTGATCTTGATGAAAGTGAAATACACGGAATTACATAATAAACAAATAATATTAATGGAGACCAAAATACAAAAGCCAACTTGCCTCAAAATCAAATATCAGGCAATGTTCAACTATATATTTGCTATTGCAGTGTGCCGCTCCACTGGTTGGTAAACGAAGGAAACTCGAGTAGCCGTGACATCACTGCTACCCGCTCCATTCAGTTGATTGTTACAATACGCGTGTTGCCACTCCTCCGTTTATAAGTATTGTTTATTATATGTGAGTGTGATAGCTGTTTTTCAAAATGTCTACCTGTTGTGTGTACGACTGTAACACCACAACGAGCAGAAACCGAAACTGTAGAGAGATACATTTCCATAGATTTCCAAATCGAAGTAAGATTTAGCAGTTGGGTACAATTTTGCAAGAGGAAACATTTTTATCCCGGTAAGGGGACTACTGTGTGTTCCCTGCATTTTCAAAATACAGACCATGATGAAATGCAACTTTTGAAAATTAAGTTGATGTCCATGGAAAGGCTACAAGGTCCAAAATTGAAGTGGGGTGGGGGCTGTTCCATCGCTATGATGTCGGGCGCTGACAGATGGATATAGCCCAGGCCTACTTCTCATGCGGAAGCCGCTTCACAAAGTACACTGTGGGCACAACATTCAGAGCGATATGTTTGAAAATATTTTACCCGACAGTCACGTATGTAGTTTAGAAATACAGTGCGAGTTAGGAAGTGAAATAGCTAGTAAATACTTAAACGTTGCAACTTCCAGCCCAGCCGTGAACAGTGACGTAATGGTGGAACATTTGAACGACAGTTTCTATGAGCCGGATGAAAGTGTTAAAAGTGACAGTGAAAGTGATATTACCGTTTGTGTTACCGGTAACGAACACACTCAGAACGATGTACATATTACAGGTTCATATTTCTGAGTTGCATGGACAAGTTAATTCACACTCTTTAAGTTTGTTACAGTTGTTAAAGCAAAGTGAAAAACATTTCACGTTCAATTAAGGCGACTATGTTGTGCGTAAAAACACTTTGCGATTGTGATTATGAATTGTGATGGTATTATTAACCAATGGAAGGAAAGAAACCGGAAGGAAATGTCCTAAACTCATCGGCATTATTGTTAGTTGGTGGTTCCTCAGTTCAGGGGCTGCGACAGCGCGGCCATGTAGCCCCGTGTACTTTGGGTGTGTGTAGAATCTGTCTGATAACCTGTGTTAATTGTGATGGCTGTAGCCTATTAGTATGTGTTTACTGTATTTCAGGTAAGGACTGCAGACGATCAATTTCAAGTAGTTCTTACTTTTGCTACCATCAACAACACCTATCTGTGAACTTGGAACTTCATAGAGCGTTAATCAAGTCGAACCTACAAATTTAGCTTGTAGTTAGTGGAAGGTTCTTTTATATGTTATTGTTATTTTAAGGGGCGTAACTACGAGGTCATCTGCCCCCATGCCATAATTCTATGACATAAGCCCGCCAGCTTTACTTCCCCTCCGAAGGAAGGCCTACTGATAGATTTTTTACTCTTAAAAATCAGACTACTTTGGCTGGGTTTCAACCTGCGATCTTGGGTATAGAAGCTCAGCAAGCTACCAACTACGCTACCGAAGTCGCCAACATTATTGTTGTCAGGCATTCTCTGAGCCCTTTTGGGCATTCTGCAAGTCCATCAATTAACATGATGTCACGAACTGTATATGATAGAATTATTCATAAAGTAACTGATCCTATAGTGGAGGATACTTGGGATCAAGAAATAACTAAGGTTATTGATTGTTTGAAAAGTAGTGCCAAACCTATTTGGTTAGCCGGAGATGGCCAGTACGATTCTCCCAACTTTTCAGTCAAATATTTAGTGTATTCGCTCATGGATATAAATACGGCCGTATAGCTCATTTGGAACTTGTTCAGAGAGTGAAAGGTGATCTTGAGAGGGCTGTGTCTGAAACCGCGTTGAAAAAGATTGTACAGGAATAAAATTGAAATATAAAACTCTTTCTTCCTGATACACACAAAGGAGTAAGGTATTTACTGACCATGCAGTATCCCGATGTCGAACATGAATTTGACGTTTGGCACATATCGAAAAGTCCAATGACACCAATTTTGCGTGTGTAGTGTTTTCTATATCCATATCATGATCGCTATCTGAATGGTCATCGGCAAACGTTGTTGGTTCTGGTTCAAACTGATACGAACGAATGTTATTTACGTCCATTATAAGTCAAAACAAGCCCACCAAAAATGGCAACAGCATAACGCGGCAACAAAAGTATGAGTGCGGGAAAAGACTTCCCGAATTTCTGCACAGCATCAGGCCTGCCATACAGACTCGACAGCGCAGTGACGTAACGAGCAGTTAATACTATCTCACATAACTTGAGAACGGTTGGACGTAGAGGCACCGGATTAACGGCATTGTTATTAAATGTCCATGTCACACTCTTAGTAATAAATAACTAAATGTGTTTTTGTGTTCTCCTTTAAGAAAGTGCACAAGCTTGCAGCAAATAATAATACAGTATATATATAAAAATTGTGGTTTTCTTCTTTGAACTTACATATTCTTCGCATAATCGTCACACCCTCCTTTTTCCCACGAATTTAAGGCTAAAAATATGCGACGATTATTCAAGGAAATTTGGTAATTATGCAATGTTTACGGAAAAATAGAAATCTTCATTGTTCTAAGGATCTTCTTTTCACCATGTGACATTTGTTTCACTGATAGAATTACAAGTAGATTAACTTCTTTGCAATTTCAAAGATAATTGTTTAAATCTTTTTTGAAATATAATTGTTTTTAAATCTCCACTCTTAATATTTTGTAACTATTATCCATGCTAGTACACTCTGCCAACCGATAATAGTTTTGTAGTCATTCCTATATAATGTAAACATTCATTTCCAACAATATTTCTGGGCATATCACCTAGATGTCAAAACTCTTAAAACAATCGCAAATAAACAATCCAATCACATTTCTAATGCAGAATAAATTTGACACGAATGACTAGGAGATTTCAGATGATAAGAACAGTGTTGAAAATTCTGTCATCTAGTGTAATGTTGGATTTCTCAGGGTTGAAATATTTCATTACTATCTCAAGCAGTTCAGACAGCACTGCATTTTAAGAGGCTTGCATGGTATTCAGTGGCAGTGCGCATGGCAATACATGGTCTGAACACGCGTTTGTCAGCCCTACGAAGCCTTGCCGTTATCCAGTCTGCTTTTCCTACCCGCACAGCCAAGCTAAGCAGGCCGGTACGCTTTCAAGCTCCCTCTACTCCCAGTGTGCTGAGGTGTGTATCACTGTACTAGAGCGATGAGACCTCCAATATCAGTTGCACCTTTTTTTTTAAACACAGATCCTATTTTGATCATAAGATCACCATTGATATACAAAAGAATTACCATATTTACTTGAATCTAATGTGCACCCTATCTTTCAAAACCCCTCAAATAAACACCAGACTTGTTGGCGAATATAATACGCATCTGATAAAATCAATGAGCTCATTTTACAGCGTCATTTGTATTATAATGAAACATATTTCATTGATGAATTCATTGTTACTGCGTTAATAGATATGTATACTTTCAGTTGAAATTCAACATTGCAGTAGATGACAAGCCTAAGACCACTGTTCTTATCATCGGAAAACTCCTAGTCATTCATGTCAAATTTATTCTGCATTATCCGTGGTCTTAATGAGGGACATGTCATCTCCGTCATCCTCGGCATTCCAATAAAAGCCCTCATACTTAGCAATGTACCAGGTCTTAAGATTCCAAACAGATAGCCTATCAACATTCAGCTTGGTTGTCATCCCAGCCTATTTCCTGACAGAGGATCACTATGCCTTTAGGAGGAGAGTTCTCTGTGGGTAAAGTTTTATACTTCACAATAACATAAGCGGGGGAGTTTTCCTCCATCAACCGTAACAGTTAAACCCCATTACTCGGGAGTTTTTCATTGAAGGATGTTCTTAACGTGACACTTTTCACCCCTTTCTGGTCTACTTTTGTATTGCTCGGCACATCAAAAAATGACTGAAGCAAACTGAGACAGTGTTGATGATAATAATTATAAGAATAATAACTATTTATTTTGCAAAGTGAATAGCAGTATTTATTTTCGTGTCATCGTATCCGTAACACATTTAATGGGGATGTAGAACACTAACAGTTTGCTCTTGACCCACTAATCTGTACATCCATGAGCAGTATTCATATCCAGCTGCAAACAAGCATCTAACCTTGGTTAGTACGAGGGAACAAATTTATTTTTTCTCTTCGCAGTGTCCTCAAATCATTGGAAATTTACGGACAGAGAGAGTAGGCTAAAAGTGAGCTGAATGCCGATAGGTTCTTACAATATCAATAAAACAAACGTCTCAGCTTAGTGAGGCGGCGTGCAGATTGAGGGGACGTGGACCGAGTTATCCTGATATCGAGTCTACTCGCACATTCCGAACTGGATAGAGAACTAACTATGAATGACAACACTTTTAGAGTCATCATCATCATCATCTTGCACAGTTTCCAGCCACTGGCCGGGTCTGTTTGGAACACAAGCCTCTCCAACGTCTTCTGTCTTCCCACCATCTCTCAGCCTCCACCCTTGTCCAGTCTTCTCCTCTCTTCTTCACGCTTTCTTCCATCCCCTTCAGCCACCTGTCTCTCGGTCTCTTTCCTTCCCACTTCGTCTCGTGTACTCTCCTGGGTATCCCGTTCTCCTCCATTCGTTTTACATGTCCATACCATCTAAGTCTAGATTTCTCTATACTATCCTGTAATGGTTCCTCCTTCATTAATTCTCTGGTCCTCTCATTTCTTATTCTGTCCATCTTTGTAGCTCCAATACTGCTTCTCAAGAACCTCATCTCACTTTTAGAGTAAAGGTTGTAATTTAATAAAACCTTACACGAGACATTACAAAGGGGAAACGAGGTGCGCATGAAATGGAGTAATGAGGGATGATGGGGGCTGTAATAAAGGTATACATGTTAACAAAGATAAAACCATAAAAATATAAAAACACACACAATAAAGAACTATCAAAAAGAAAAGAATCTTGTAGGAGAGAAGCCTAACACTTGCTAGATCGGAGATCGTATCGAAATTGACTAGAATCATATCGAGGGGAAAAGCTAATTAAAATAATACATTCGTCCCACCACAGGCTGATTACCGAAAGTAATCAGAAGAAATATTCTAAATACACACATCAAAAAAAGTTTTGCATCACCTCGGTTCCCAGATCTCCGGCATATAGACGTTGACTGTGTATATTGTAACCAAGATACAGTCCCTTTGACTGTTCATAGATGTCACTAAAACTGCTCAAAGATGTAAACAACCATGCATGAGCAGGGCCTATTAGACGGAGGGGGTACGACAGCTGATCAGTTCCAGTCATTCCACCAGGACGAAGGTACGCTGCTCATGTTGTCTGTAGTTCTACCATGCCTAGAAGGTCAATACCGCAGTTCGATCGCGTCCGCATTGTTACTTTGTGTCAAGAAGGGCTCTCAACAAGGGAAGTTTCCAGGCGTCTCAGAGTGAACCAAAGCGATGTTGTTCGGACATGGAGGAGGTACAGAGATACAGGAACTGTCGATGACAGGCCTCGCTCAGGCCGCCCAAGGGCTACTACTGTAGTGGATGACCGCTACTTACGGATTGCCGCTCGGAGGAACCCTGACAGCAATGCCACCATGTTGAATAATGCGTTTCTTTCAGCCACAGGACGTCGTGTTTCAACTCAAACTGTGCGCAATAGGCTGCATGATGCGCAACTTCACTCCCGACGTCCATGGCGAGGTCCAGCTTTGCAACCCCGACACCATGCAGCGCGGTACAGATGGGCCCAACAACATGCTGAATGGACCCCACGGAATTGGCATCACGTTCTCTTCACCGATGAGTGTCGCATATGCCTTCAACCAGACAATCGTCGGAGACGTGTTTGGAGGCACCCTGGTCAGGCTGAACGTCTTAGACACACTGTCCAGCGAGTGCAGCAAGGTCGTGGTTCCCTGATGTTTTGGGGTGGCATTATGTGGGGCCGACGTACGCCACTGGTGGTCATGGAAGGCTCCGAAACGGCTTTACGATACCTGAATGACATCCTCCGACCCATAGTGCAACCATATCGGCAGAATATTGGAGAGGCATTTGTCTTCATGGACGACAATTCTCGACCTCATCGTGCACATCTTGTGAATGCGTTCCTTCAAGATAACGACATCGCTCGACTACAGTGGCCAGCATGTTCGCCAGACATGAACCCTATCGAACATGCCTGGGATATGTTGAAAAGGGCTGTTTATGGACATCTTGACCCACCAACCACTCTGAGAGATTTACGCCGAATTGTCGTTGAGGAGTGGGACAATTTGGACCAACAGTGTCTTGATGAACTTGTGGATAGTATGCCACGGCGAATACAGGCATGCATCAATGCAAGAGGACGTGCTACTGGGTATTAGAGGTAGTGGTGTGTACTGCAATCTGGACCACAAATGCTGAAAGTCTAGCTGTATGATGGTACAACATGCAATGTGTGGGTCTCATGAGCAATAAAACGAGCTGAAATGTTGTTTGTGTTGATCTCTATTCCCTTTGTATTTAACGGTTCCGGAACTCTTGGAACCGAGGTGATGCAAAACTTTTTTTGATGTGTGTAGTTTATGAAGCCGTACAACCCTTGAACCCCTCCCTTTAAAATAAATCAAAGTATGTCTCACTAAAACAACCAACCTCAGAGAAACAACGACCATACGTCAAATCATTCCACTACGTACAACTTCATTCAACTTCATACCACGACCAATGAACAAAAATAATAGAGACTAGTCAGACATACACAACCCTTAAGACAGGAACAACCCAAAACTCTACTAGAAGAAAAACGAACAAACCCCCCAAACTAAACAACTGACTTCATATACGTTTTGAATAAAACTTCTTTTCGGGCGAAGTATGAGATTCGATTATCTTACTAGAATTAAAATGAGCATCTATCACAGTCCCGGGCACATGTAACAAATACACACATCACCACCCGAAAGAATAATCGATATACCTCATTTAATAACTAGTGAGATCGCACGTTGTTTCTGACTGGATAAAAAACAAGAAAACAATTACAACGATCCCGTATCCAGTTCAGAATCCCAATTAACAATAACATATTCCCACCCACAAAATAATAACGAAAGCTTATAAATAAATAACCAGGAGGATGTCGATACCCTAACTCATTTACCCAACACAAATGAACACATAAACACTAATACAAAATAAACATCATATTCGTCTTTCATCGTCATACTTCATCTCATTAAAGAAAAAATAAGCAAATGCCCAAAGTAACGTCGCGTCCCCCTAACAATTTACTTATTCAGCTAAACCGCGATGACATCTGCAGGGTAAATAATACATAATACCAAATACAATTAAGAATAACAAAACAACGAGAACCCCTTAAACATTAACCCCAAATAAAAACCAACGTGATCCCTCATCATATACGTCAATATAAAAGGTGGAGGAACATGAACCAACAAGACAAATAACCTAAAACAATAACCATCTCCAATCTAGCTTTAATACTGAGAGAACTCGGGATATGCTAACACTGAAAATTGGCGGACATGCATTTAGTAACCAATTACTTCTTCTTCAATTCATACAATGATCATACTTTCAAAGAATGTACACTTAGCTTTGCCTGGAGACGTTCCCTGAAGATTGCAAGCTGCCAGCTACAAATACTTTTATCATCATTTCAATAGTGGCTCACTTCCAAGATTAAAGCCTTTAGTAAATAAACGGGAATAAGACGACACGACCAAGATCCTTCGGACACAACCAGACGCATTTTAATCTCGTTACAAAACACATGTAGTACATCACTTTCCAGCTTCTCTCGTAATGGCTTCGTTACTTATTCAACTCTTCTTGGTAATAAATAGAAGATCCATTCTTGGGACATACTGCGTTCCTTACGTTCCGATCTGATTCTCCTTGCGATGAGCGTTTCAATAGCGCAAAACATGATGTTAGGTTAAAGTTTTTGACGATAGATGTCAGTCTTTACAATATTGCGTACCTTCGTGAGCCGTCTATAAAACAGAAACGGATCACTTAGAAGCGTACAATTTTAGTAGGCTTTTGTCCAACAATGAAGGGATTTACACTAATTCGAGTGAGATTGCATAATCCAACGTGTATGTCACATAAGTCGGCGAGATTTCTGCTCGTCTCTGTTAGTGATGACATCACTGTGCAGAACAGCAAAAGGATTTTCATGTGCGGAACAGATACTGGCGCCCCCTGAGAAAGCCATACCTCTGCAAATTGTTCAGTGATTGAAGTACACAATGCATTGGCATGACATATCTAATTTGAAATCAACAAAATGTCGAACCTCCGTCAATCAATACAATATATATTCAAGAATATCATTAAATAGGATACATGTTTCTAATGAGCCCTTCATCAGCCCTCTTATATAAACATACAATCAAAGTCACCTAATACATCAACATGCATTACACATCCCTTCACAATATATTAAAATACCATATTAAAACAAAACAATTCTACATGCTCCATCTTGCCAACGCTTGTGTGCATGTCGAGTAAAAATTGGGACTGAGGACTAATATAAATGTGGTATACATGAAAACAAGGTATCTCCCATAAGTGTCTCTTGGACATTAAGTCCTGGAGCAAAACATAGAATGGGGTGAAAAATTAGTCTGATCTTTCTTTTCTGTTGATCCGTCAAATGAGCCTAAATCATCTTATCTTGACGGAGAAACCTTGACTATTGTTTAAATGTAAAAGGCAAACCTCATAAATGAGTGCATTAACCCACTTAGATATGACAGCCTACGTAGCGTCGCGATACTAATTTCTCCTAGTGATCCACCCTGAACTGATGAGCTCCCAACCACAGCATAGGGACAGCGGGAATCACGGCGCCGGCCATACAACTTGTCCATAACTACTCGTGAATTTTAACCATGTCCAACCTTGAGCTTGCCTCCACCATTCTGTCAGGACGAATAGACAAACGTTCAACGGCTGGGTGCGGCGTGGTATGCACAATATCGCGAGGAAATCTCGTAAAACGGCCGAGAGCGGCAGCGTTTGCGGTATATCGCGATATTTATCCTCATTCAATGACGAGGACAGCTGGATTATTGTCAAAAGGACGATGGAAATCTCGTCGAACAACTAAAAGTGACACCGATCATCTAAATCGCGATATTTATCCGTGTTCTATCACGAAAACTACGGGAATCTCGACAAACGGGTGAGACCAGCGCCGATCGTGTAACATCTCGAAATTTCTCCGTACCTGACTGTGAAGACAGAATTCGGTTACAATCACGTAATGTCCCATAAATTTCTTCGTGATCTACCAAACGGTCAAGAGCAGAGCATCCTCTTGGCAATTATAAAAACGCCTTGTGCACAAGACGACATATTACCTGAAACAACTCATTTGATTATAAATATCTATTTTTTTTATAACTTCCTAAGTGAATTGTATTTACCGCTTTAAACACAGTTCATTGTTGTTTTTCTTCACCGCGTGATGAGCCCCTTTACTTGCAGACCTCAGACGTATCTTGAATTCCAACGCAACTAAAATTAACTAAAAGGGAACTATAAGGTAGCTAAAAAGTAACTAATTTTTACTTCATCCTTACAGTAGACACCCTGCTCAGATTCTCTCGTAAGTCGTAATTTCTTTTGTGATTTGCGTAACCTTGGTTTTTGTGCAAGTTTGTGTAAGTTCCTCGCTTGGCAGTGAGCTCCATAGCTGCGATTTCGGAATGGTGAGTCAGCTGATCGCCGTACCGCATACTGATTGGTGGTATATTACTGACAAACAGTAGTCAAGCCTATGTGAATATGTGGTAGCGAATTCGACGTGTAATCCATACGAATGATTGTATGCATTTTCTTTAAACACACAATTATGTTCTCTTACGTTTAAATATTGGCCAAACATACTACTCGATGATTGTTGACATTTTTGTGAATTTTATGCTGAATTCATACTTTGCCTATAAAGACACGCAGGTCTTTCGTGTACCCTCATTCGCCCTCGCCACGTTATACTGCGCATGATGAAATCTATAATTTAAAAAATCTTCCTGTTTTTGACTTCCGAAGGTTGGCAGGTATGGGGTATGACGGTCAGGTAACCAATCCTGCCGCACCTTATGAAAGAGAAAAGCTGTGAAAACAGTTTTGAAAGAGAGGCATAGTCTATAGAAGGGGCTATGACGGTCAGGGATCTAATCCTGCTGCACCTTATGAAACCAATTGTATGCTTTTATGCAAAGGCAAGCCGAAGAATCATTTCTCCTAATATAAAAATGGCAAAAGCCAGTAGGTATGTAAATCTTGCTTCGGAAATTATGAAGAATAGAGTAACTGTTCAAGAAAGGTAACTAAAGGCATGTAGATTTATGAAAAACATAATGCTTGAAGAACACACTTGAGAAATGGAAATAGAGGTTATAAACACTATAAATGTTACTTAACTTAGAAGCTGCGTAGATTAGCAGCTTTAGTAGCTTGAAGCACATAGTCGAAGACATTAAGCAGGTGCCACGCGTGTTCAAGTTGAAGCATTCGAATGTTGTAGAATTCACAAAAATGATGGCTTCCTAGTAGAAGCTGTAGAAGGCAGCAACATAGGTATTAACCTGTTCAAGTTGAAGGTGCACAACGAAACCATTTTTGCTGCGAAGTTTGCACGTGAAGAACGTCCATTTCACAAAAATGTTGTTTGTAACATGAAGATTGTGAAGTCAGATCACGAAGCGAAGATGTCTTTGAGACATTATAAAGTTTGAAGCAAATCTTCTTGAAGCAGAACTACTATGTTACATTATGTTACAAGATGATTTTAAAGTCCGGTGTTTCAAAACTGGTGAACAGCACTGCGTCTGCACGAAAAATCACACAGATCCAGGCCGGCAGGCCGTTTAAATAGGCGACAGAAAGAAACATGTTCCAGTACTTTCTGAGGCACGTAATGAAGAAGACGTGCTATGATTGGCCGAAGCTTGGAGGCCGACCAATGAGAGCGTAGCTATGGCAGCCAGTCTCCCTTCAGCATGCTCGGCGTTTGGAATGAACGTAATGTTTCACTAAAACACTTTGGAGAAATGTCTTAAAAGAGAGCATGGATTATGAAATAATACGTAAGTAATTTAAAATAGAAGCACTAAGACAAAATGAAAGAACACTACCACGTGGTGATCATGAGAGGTTAAGAAATAAAATAAACTCTGTCACACTGACATAATTTACGTAAACTTGCAAAATTAATAAATTAATTTATTCAAAAATGCGAAAACCTTGTTAGTTTTTTTTCCCATAATTTTTATTTTTATATTTATTAGTTTTATTATTTTTTGTTTTATTAATTTTCGGTCTTTTCAAATTTAGGTATCCACCTCTTTAATTTTCCATCACAATTAACACCGGTTATCAGACAGATTCTACACACACCCAAAGTACAAGGGGCTACATGACCGTGTTGTCGCAGCCCCTAAACTAAGGAACCAACCAACCTCTTAATCTTAAATTCCATTCCAAATTTGTATACTTTAATCAGTTTTAAGAGGGGCAGATGACTTCGTAGTTCTGCCCCTTAAAACAATAATAACTAACTCAGCCTCGTGAGGCAAAACTGATCCCCTCCTCGGCCATCTTGGAAGTGGTTTTCCATTGGCATCCCACTTCTACTCTGGGCAAATGCTGGAATGGTTCCTAGCTTAAGACCATGGTCTGCTCCTCCCCAATTATTACTTGAATTAAAAATACACACATTACTCTACAGAAACCACAATAACACAGGTTATCTGACAAATTCTGCACACACCCAAGTCATCATCATCATCATCATGCACAGTTTCCAGCCACTGGCCGGGTCTGTTTGGAACACAAGCCTCTCCAACGTCTTCTGTCTTCCCACCATCTCTCAGCCTCCACCCTTGTCCAGTCTTCTCCTCTCTTCTTCCACCCCCTTCAGCCACCTGTTTCTTGGTCTCTTTCCTTCCCACTTCGTCTCGTGTGTCCTCCTGGGTATCCTCTTCTCCTCCATTCGTTTTACATGTCCATACCATCTAAGTCTAGATTTCTCTATACCATCCTGTAATGGTTCCTCCTTCATTAATTCTCTGGTCCTCTCATTTCTTATTCTGTCCCTCTTTGTAGCTCCAATACTGCTTCTCAAGAACCTCATCTCACTGGCCTGTATTTTGCTCTTCTCCCTTCCTTTCATAACCCAGGTCTCCGAGGCATACGTCAGGATAGGGACATAGTACGTCCGATATATGATCTTTTTGCTGTTCTGAGGGACATCCTTGCTCCATAACATGCTTCTCACACTCCTCCGAAATGCTTCTGCCTGCCTCCCCCGCTCATTTATTTCTCTATCGTTTCTTCCATTATCTTGTATCAGGCTTCCCAGATACTTGAAACTCTCCACTTTCTTCAACTTTTCCCCACCAATTGTTATTCCTGTTGTGGTTCTTTCCTTCGTCCTTGTTGTGATCACCATCTCACTCTTATTTATGCTAAATTTCATCCCATATCCTTGTATTATTCCTTCCCACACGTCCAACTGTTCCTGTACCTCCTCCTCCTTGTTTCCCCAAATCATCTGCAAACACCATTGCTTTCATCTTTCCTTCACCAATTACTTGTGCCACTCGGGTCATTATGTCATCCATCACCACAATGAAAAGTAACGGTGACAGTGCACTTCCTTGTTTCAGGCCGTTTCTCTGTTCCAACCAGTCTGATCTCTCTCCTCCCACTTTCACACAGCTCACGCTTCCCTTGTACATCTCCTTTATCGTCCTTATAGTCCATTTTTCTACTCCTCTATCCTCCAGGGACTTCCATACTTTGTTTCTGCATACACTGTCATGTGCTTTCTCAGTGTCCAGGAAGGCCATCAGTAGATCTGTTCCATACTCATAGAGCTGTTCTTGTAACTGCCTTACAGCAAAAATCAAATCCACTGTGGACCTTTCTGCTCTGAAGCCATGTTGTTCTCCCCTCACCCCTCCTTCTATCCTTGTCCTAATTCTCCTTTCCAAAACTTGCTCAAACATCTTTGCACAATGACTCATCAGTGTTATTCCCCGATAGTTTCTGCATTCTGTTCTACTACCTTTCTTGAAGATCGGGATAATTATTCCCTTTTTTCAGTCCTCTGGGGTCTCCCTTTCCTTCCATGCTGTCTTCATCACTCGGTATAACCATTGTATCCCCACCTCTCCTGCTGCTCTCACCATCTCCACACTCAACTCCTCCACACCCGGTGCCTTCCCTCCTTTCATCTTCCTCACTGCATCTTCCACTTCTTTCCATTTTTAGTCCTTTTTTGTTTGCAGTTCATCTACCTCTTCCCCGATTTCTTCCTCCTCGCCTTGGTTTCCATTTGGGTTCAGGAGTTCTTCAAAATATTCTTTCCACATTTTCTTCAGTTCTTCCCTATTTTCTATCTCTTGTCCCCTTTTGTTCACCATTCTAACATAAGCTGTAGGATCCTTCCGCCTCTTATTTTTTACCACCCCATACAGGACCTTTTTTGTACCTTCACTATCCTCCTCCATCATCTTTGTCCACTCTTCCATCCTCAGCCACTACTCACTTCGCCTCCTTCTTTCTTTCCTGGTACTCTTCCCTTGTCTCTACCGTCCTTTTTTGATACCACCTCCTAAAGGCTCTATTCTTTTCCCTTACTATATCTTTTGTCTTTTCATTCCACCATGGTGTTTCCTTCCACCTCTTCTTACTACTTGTCCTCCCTCATACTGCTTCTGCTGCACCTACTAGTGTCTTCTTAAATCTAGCCCATTCCTCTTCCACCCCTCTTTCTTCATCTGATGGAATTCCTTCCTTTACCATTTTGAGGTACTCGACCCTTCTATCCCCTTCTTTCAGTTTCCATATCCTTACAAGTCTTTCCTGGTTCTCAGTCCCTTTCTTTTCCTTACTCCCTCTCAGGTTCATTACCAGCAATCGATGGTCGCTATCCAGGTTCTCCGATGGTATAACCTTGATGTCCGTGATGTTCTTATTTAGTTCTTTCTCATACAGTATATAGTCGACCACCGACTTCCTGGTCAAGTCATCACTGTACCATGTGATTGTGTGGCTTTCTCTTTTCCTGAACCAGGAGTTCCCAACTAGCAGGCTGTTCCTTTGGCAGAAGTTCAACCATCTCTTTCCTTCCTCATTTCTACTGCCCCAACCCTCTGGTCCTAGAACACTCTCATAACCTTATCTTTCTCTTCCTACATGGGCATTCAGATCCCCCATAACTATCATATTTCTTCCTACCAGCTGCTTCTGCAATTCCTCTTCAAACGCCTCCTTCTCTTCAGAGGCGCAGCCTGCTTGTGGAGCATACACTTGCACTATTTCTATGGTCTCTCCCCTCAGTGCATCTTTCACTTTCATCATCCTATCACTTTTTCTCCTCACTTCTTCTTTTAAACCATCTCGTACTACTACTCCCACTCCATTCCTCTTTCCCTCTTTGTTCCCACTCCAGTACAGTCTATAGCCTTTTCTCAGTTCTCTCCTTCCTTCCCCTTTCAACTTTGTTTCTGCCAATCCCAATAAATCCAACTTCCTTCTTTCCATCATATCCACTATCTCCTCCACCTTCCCTGTCAGCGTTCTTATGTTTTAAGTTCCAAATCTTAGTCCGTGTGTACAGCCGTGTCGTCGTCTATTATATCCATCATGTCCGAGGCTCATTCCATTCTTGAAAGCATTTGGTTTCATCCACTACTGGCTTGCTGGGCCTATCGTAGCTTCACCAGAGCTCCGTTAGGTGTCACTTTTCAGGGTTCCTGTAGGACCTTCACAGCTATCGTAACGGTCCCGGGCACACGAAGTCCCCACTGTACTTCGCCCCTACAGGCGATCCCCTACTTTGTGCCGTTGCCCATCTCCCACGACGTTTACGAGGGGTTGGACTTATGGGAGACCATAATCATAAGTAATGACAGGAAAACAATTTATTTGTCACTAAATTAAACAGTTAAACAATTTTTCAGGAACTACGAGCAAGTCTTAAGTACAAAACTGACTCTTTATGGAGCTTTGTTTTGTTATTGTTGTTTTAAGGGGCGGAACTACGAGGTCATCTGCCCCTCTTAACACAGATTAAAGAATACAAATTTTGAATTGAATTTAAAATTTTGAAGTGGACATCGAAATTTAAAAAGACCAAAAATTAATAAAACAAAAACAAAAAATTAAATAAAAATTATAAAAATAAACAAAATTTACGGAAAAACAAAACATTATCATTCAAAAAAGAACAAGTCGTTGAGTCAATGTTCACTGGAAATTTAGATTGCTGGCCCTAACCCACCCTCACTTATAAAGCGGATAACGCGATCAGCAGCCACCGCGTCATCGGCTAATATAAGTTTGAGTGTCATCTGCAAACCAAGGTTTCTTCGTAAGTCTGCAAGATCCACACACTCGGTGAAAATGTGGGCCACGGTGAAAACGGCTCCACAGGTACAAAGTGGGGGGTCTTCCCTTCTCATTAGGTACGAGTGGGTGGATGTTGTATGACCTATCCTTAGCCTACACAAAATGACGGACTCTCTCCGGGCCCAGAAGGAGCTCTGCCTCTCCCAAAAAGCCAGAACTTGTAGGCGTAACTGAGAGCGAATGTCTCTAGCGGGTACCTCCATTGGTCGAGGTGGTAGTGATATAGCCTCTTTTGCAGCTTGATCAGTTAACTCATTTCCCGCAATTCCCATGTGGCTTGGAAGCCACAGAAAGAAAGGTGATTCGAGTGTCAGCTTGGCACAGCCCGGCTAGTAGGTCGTGGATTCGCTGCACTAGGGGGTGTTGCGGGAAACATGTAGCAATTGACTGCAACGCACTCAAAGAGTCGGCACACACGAGAAAGTGGATTCGTGCATCCTGTAGTGCAAACTGCTGAGCTTCATAGATGGCAACGAGCTCCGCAGTAAACACACTACAGGCCTCAGGCAAAGAGATCTTGGTATTTGCTCCATCAATAACGTAAGCACAACCCACCTTCTCGTCTACCTTCGAACCATCTGTGTAGAGAACGCCAGCGTCCGGAAATTGGTGAACTATGCTGTGGAACTGCCTCCGGTAAACAGAGGCATCCGTGTTCACCTTAGGACCTCGGTGAAGATCTAACCGAATTTCCTGACGTGGGACTTGTCACGGAGGCACCTCGCTAGATGTCCGGATCATACAGGGACCTACAGCCACTCCTATTTCAGTACACGAACTATCATGTCTAATACCAACCGGCCGAGTGGCACGAGGCCGGTTGGCGTACCCCTGGTGGTTTTGGGTACCGAAGAGAGCTTGATAGGTCGGGAGAAAAGGAGGGGGGAGCTGAGAGACTAGATCCACCAGCCGGTCGTAATCCGGCTGAGAATCAGGCGGGATGTACACGTTACATACTGTTGCCATTACTGGCAACGAAGTACGAACTGCAACTGCCTCTAGCTGAGTACGCAACGGCACCTCTTCACTAAAGAGGCTCAAGTGGACGAGAGTGCAGACGCCACCAGCGGCCACAGCTCCGTCCACCCGGTCTTTAGAGAAGAGTTTGAAGTGACGCATTGTTGTCTCATGTCCAGGGCGAAACCAGGATTCCTGAAGACAGACAATGGTTGCCAAAAAAGAAGATATTAACTGTCGTAACTCAGCGAGATGAACAGAATAGCTACAGTTCCATTGTAATAGTGCCATGGTGTGGACTTAAGTAGAAGTGGGTCTTCTACTTATGCTTGACCGTTTGCCACCCTTCCCCATCTCTAGCTGGAGATGATGGGGCAGGAGAGCACTCCTCAATCTCTACATCTCCTTCCGAAGACGAAGAAAATGGAGCGGGCGCTCTCTTGGGTTGCGCGCGGTCGTCGTCGGACCTCACGAGTCTCGCTCTTGGGGAAGAGCGAGAGCGGTGTCGAGGGACTTTCTCCCGGTCCGAAGACTGGGTGTCTGTCCCCGACACGCCCCGAAGAGATTTCTTTCTGGATCGGCACCGACGTGTGTTTGAGGAAGTAGATGGTCCCTTCCCCACAGGCGCCGGGTCCTTATAAAACAAGGTCGCTCCTGCTGGCACCGCTCCACTGGTAGTGGTTGGAGCGGGATGGCCAGCAGATACGTGAGCAGCCCTGCCTTTAGGAGAGGAAGAGAAACTTGCCCGAACCGTTCCCCTCTCCTCCGCCGATCTATTTTCTTTTCTATAGGGGAGTTCCTCCATACGGACGGGCTTGGCTTCAGCAGGCTTCGCTCCCTTGGTGGTCGTGGGAGCGGAAAGGCCAGCAGAGACAGTAGCCACCCCGTCAGAAGGGTGGCGAGAGAGACGGCGACGAACCGTCTCCCTCTTCTCCCCTATATTTTTCGTATTAGGTGGGCTGGAAGAAGGACCAGCCCTGGTCGGCAAAGTCTTCTTTCCCCCTTTAGCTGGGGAAGACTTGTTCGCCGACCGTTTCGGAGAAGATGAGGACTTCTTCTCCGAATTCGCCGGTTTAGGTGTTAAAACCGGCGCCTTCTTAACCGTGGCCGAAGAAGGTTTTGGGACCTCCTTCGGGCTGACAGTGCTCGCTGGTACAGCGAGGGGAGATTTTAAACTCGTACTAAAAGAGGACATCGAGGGTACAGCACTGGAAACTTTAATGGCAGGGGTGATTGAGGGCGTCGCTGCAGCTGCAAACGATACCCGAAATTCGGGGGCATTCATATCACAGTACCTCTTGCGAGCATCGTGATATGAAAGCCTGTCAAGAGTCCTGATTTCCTGGATCTTGGCTTCCATAATGAATTCAGGG
This sequence comes from Meconema thalassinum, assembly GCA_946902985.2. NCBI lineage: Eukaryota > Metazoa > Arthropoda > Insecta > Orthoptera > Tettigoniidae > Meconema > Meconema thalassinum. The sequence goes on from OX336388.2 coordinate 2,126,313,027, forward strand.
CACTTTTGACCGTGGAGAGTGACTTCCTTGGCAGTTGGGACATATCGGGGGAGGCGTACACCTCTCGTCACCCTCATGTACCACACTCTCTAAATACGGCCTTCGCAGTACACCTGGCGGAAACATGCCCGAATTTCTGGCACTGGTAGCAGCGCGTAGGTGGAGGGATGTATGGTCTCACATCGCAGTGGTACGATGTGACCTTCACCTGCTTAGGTACAACATCTCCCTCAAAATTGAGAATAAAAGCGCGTATCGACGCTCCCTTCCCCAATCTTTCGGGTGATGCGCCTAATCTTTGTGATGCCTCTCTTCCCCAGATCCCGCAACAGTTCAGCATCGCTATTCAAAATGAGGTCACGATGGAAAATAACTCCACGGACCTCATTCAGCGTTTCGTGCTTTGTGATCTTAACGGGGATTTCGCCGAATTGCGTGCATTCCAACAACGCTTCGGTTTGCTGCCGGCTAACGGTATGCAGCAAGAGCTGCCCGTTCCGGAGCTTGGGAATCCCGTTAAGATCACCAAATTTCCCCTCGATTTCCTCAGCGAAAATGATCGATTTTATGAGCTTGAAATCATCCATGTTTGTCCTGGTAGCTACCAGGTAGCGAGGTGACCTATCTGTCGCAAATAGTTTGTTAAAGGCTTCATCCCAAGGCGTATACACCTTGAGATTAGCTCGACACTCCAGAGACGGCTTTTTAAGGGTGCCACCCTGTACAGGTGTCCGTGATCGCTTTGATGGCATCCCGGACAAAATCCTCCCCGAATACTGCCCACTCCGAACGGGGGCTATCACTGTGGGCGCCACCCAGCCAAGGCAATACCTACCTGGCATAGCAGATATTGCCCGGGGTCCCAGTGCCTCGAACAGGCACTTCCCCCTCGGCATGCACAGGATTTATGCAGCTCCAGTATTCGGCCATGCAGGGACCTTCGTTGTAAGGCGGATACTACTGTAGGGTACATGGCGCACCCACCTGACGGGATGGGGCATACCGTCTAGGCTTTCTGGCCAGATGGCCAAGCTGGTGGCCCTTCCCCTAACAGCATGCATGTTTATTTCTATTGGTCAAACCAGAGCTGGGACCAGAAAACCAAAATCGACCTTTATAAGGCCCCCCTCTAAGTCGCCTTTTACGACAGGCAGGGGATACCGTGGATGAATTCTGCCCTCTCCATCCACAGAGGGTCTGAACAAATCAAAAACTGGCAAGTTATTCGGCCAAGTCGGCCCTATTAGTCGCCTCCTAAGACAGGCAGGGCATACCGTGGGTGTATTCTATCCCGCACCCACACGGGGGTTTATGGAGCTTGTTTTCATATTGTGGTTAATTGTCAACGGTCAGACAATGCCTTTTGTCTGACTAAATCATTTTAAAAGCAGAAAAACACCTTTCAACTGAAACGGAAGTTGCACCATCATCCTCTTATCTGCATTCCTGACATCTTTCACTTCTGTCATCTCGTCACCCTCTTCATTCTCTAGGAAAGTGACCTTCAGAGCGAGGCATGCAATAAACTGCAGTATAGTCGAAAGAGTGGATTCAGTACTTGTTTCTCGATGTTTTCTAATCTTTATCAATTACAGTTTCCATTGTGTGTGTTACTAATTTAAAAACACCATCAGTTGATTGAATACCTTCCCAGTAATACACTGAAAATGAACTTTTAGACCTTTTAGGCACTAAAAATATAAAATAGGCACCAACGGGTCAATAGGCATTTAGGCATTAACCCTCTGGAACCCGCGTAAATTGGAGTTGAAGTGGAACCCGCGTGGCGGCAAATTGGCCGCATCATAAATGTTTCCTTTTCCCCCCCTCAAACTGCAATATTATGTAACTATACGGTTATATAAGGCTATAATAAGTTTTGAAGAACACGCTAATATAAAACAAACATATATCGATCACAATAAATAATACATCGCATTGCGATCTGAACTAAGTGAAACATACTCAGTCTTGGGAACATTTTGAATATGCTCCGAAATATATCTTGTTCCTTATAAGAAAATAAAAAATGGCATGAAACAAACCATAAGAAGTCTAAATATAAATTTAAAAATCACAAAATGAAAAGTTACAAGTCAAAATAAGAATAGAGGAATTTTGAAAATAATACTGTGGTAACCATAGAAACGTTTCTCATTGAGCTCAAAGTTTTTGTTTTACAAATCTCTATGTATCCTTCCTCCTCAGATAGTTCTCGTAAACATCGAAGAATATCGTCATCGGTACGAAACCTGCGGTCCCTTAAACATAAGTGACAATCCGATACAATTGGGAATAGACGCTGTTATTTAGGTAATAGCCTGCCCTCCCTTCCCCAAACCACCATTTAAGGTATCCTACAATGAGATATGCGAGATAACAGAGGAACACCAAGAAAAAAATTAGATGGTACTTACATGACCGCCTGCACACATCAATTTCTGAAAGGTTTAGTATCCGCGTAGCGGCGAGCTGGCCACCGGTCTGTGCACTGTAATCTCTCGCACAGAACTGACGCCACAACGGCGAAGGCCGATTGCGGTGCCCCCAAGCGCCAAACATAGTAACGTGAGCATACCTGGCAGCTCTTCCCGCCACGATTCGATCGGAATCCCTTTTTCAGAAAAAACTGAATTTGCGGCAGTTTTGCCACACACGCGGGTTTCAGAGGGTTTAATAAACTTATAGGAATTTGATAACTTTTCATGAAATGCAAAGATATCTCATCGCCTACTTTCCATCCTTAAAGGAACAAAATAGGCATTTGCCCTAAAATCAGAGGTCTACATCATAACCCATATACCTAAGTTGCTTGTGCATATTCACCTTATTGAGAGGACACACTGGTGAAAAGTCACATTTCCCTGTAATCTGTACCAACAACAATTGCAAAAATACTATATGCATCAAGAGATTGCAATAAATGAAGTTTTATGTCATTCTTCTTCAGGAGGAGGGGTACTTGGAACATGTCCTCCTCTTGGTTCCTCAGCATCTTCAAGCACCTTGCAGATCAGATCCTTGACATCTGGTAGATTTGAGATTAGTAGAGGTTTCCTTGAATGAGTCTGTCAACATTGGTTAGTAGGATTCACCTCAGTTGGTTTGTAACACGAAAGATCCACCGGGTCTCAGAGACTGATATTCCGCGCTAAGGGACAATAAACAAACTACAAGAAGTTTACTTGCATGTTTAGTATGGATAGCTTTAAAGCTGAGATCAAATCCCTATAAAATAGTCAACAATATTTACATATGGTGCGTCCAGTATAGTGACTGTACTTGGGAGTTTTTCTTGGTATTCTTCAGTGAACAATGAATTTCCTTGTTTCTTATGTATCCATTTAAAACAGTGACCACTCTTTTCCCATATACTGTTCAGTGTTTATAATTATATTATTTTTCCTTTTCAGCTATTAATGTCCAAAGACTGAATCATAGTAGGGCTGCAGTTCCTGCATCATGATCTCCGCATTCTAACACGAAGCAGTGGTCACCATTACAAAGTGCGTCAGGCATGCCCTATTCAATTCGATGCTGTGAACTGTGGTCATATTCTGCAGTGACTAAAGTGTACTGTAACGAAAGTGATTGAAATAGCTCTTTTATGCATTGTCCTGTTTCGCTTCACCACTGGTGCGCTATTCCAGTGGCACAGGAATGCAAATATCAACCTAAATCTGTAACGGTACAAACAGATGAAGTGTGTTTAGTTGATTTTGAAATATGTGCATTTTTTTAATCTATCTTTTAAATACACTTCTGCATATTGAAATGACTGAAGAAATGGTTGAATGTGAATAGTATGCTTGGACTATTATGACCGATCATTGATGGTTTTTACAAGACAAGTTGAGTCTGTCTTACCTCTACGAAGAAATGAATATTCACTATTTTTGCTTCAACGTTTTGTTTTCTAGAATTTTGAAGAAAATTGCTGTACTGTTTCATAGCGGAGAGTGTTTCGTATGGTGGAATTTCCAATGAAATTTAACTTAACTCTGTATTGTAGATTTTATGTAAATAGTTTATTTTTAAGTTTGTAAGTTGATTGGATTTAAGTTCTTGTAAGTGTACACAAATTTAAAAAAGAAAAGGCTTTATATAGTGGATTGAAGTATCTATTAAATGGTCTCAAAACTGTTGAAAAAATTGTCTTTTTAATGGAAAAGGAATCACCATCCTATGTATTCACCTTCATCTACCACTACTTTTTTTTTTAGCATATGGCTTTTAGTGCCGGGAGTGTCCGAGGACATGTTCGGCTCGCCAGTGTTGTAGCTGCTTCGAGACGGACACCCAATGGGTGAGCTACAAGTACCGTTGGGGAGGAAAGTTGGAATGTAAGGGCGAGGAGCTGGATGGTAGCGGCTGTGGCCTATAGTTAGGGACCAACCCCGGCATTTGCCTGGATGGAAGATGGGAAACCACAGAAGACCATCTTCAAGGTTGCTGGCGGGGGGATTCGAACCTCCTCGCCTCCCGGATGTGAGCAAATGCCAGCAGTCATGCCGTAACGACCACGGCTAACTCACCCGGTACCACTATTATGAGGGGCTCTGTTTTAAAACCTACTGAACGAGATTTTTTTTTTAATTTCTTTTTAGCTGTAGAATATAAATATTCCATTGTATAAACTTCAGGACATGCAAAGAATAATGGAGTCAAGACCCGGGAAGAAACCTTCCGACATTGCTTGGGCTGCGTAGAAGGGCTGTTATGTATTAAAAATGCCGATACTAATTTCCATTAAATCTCGAAAGATAATACAATTACCCTTTAACTTTTCATGTCGCTGTCTACATATCTTGCACAAGCCTGTATTTTAGTTCTAATTTTGACTGGGAATTGCATGCCGGTTGCCCTTTCTGCTGCTACATAGATTTTATCCCATTTTCCTTTAATGGTAGGTTAGGGATTTGAGGTGGTGATAGCCTTAGTCCGTATGTTACATCACATCATGGCCTAGCCCTGGTACTGAAGTAGGAAAAACCAGAAAACTATTTCTAGGATTGCCAGAGTAAAATTAAAATGTTTTTATCGCAAGGAAACGACATGAACATAAAAACTTGAAAAATAATTTGTCACCTTAAAATGCTTTGTTTACTGGCCTGCACACAGCAGAAATGGATATGCTGTTGCCTGAGCTATTTGGTTAGAATACACACTGCCTGCTGGTATCATGGCGAGTTTCCATTTGCTCAAATATGCATCTTATTCCCTACCAGGAACTTTACTGGTTTTTCCGTAAAATTTACAGAATTGCAAGATGTTTTACGGATGAGCTTAAATGCTTTACATACCAAGATCTTTATCATAATAGTGCCAGGATGAGCTTTTGCAGACCTCCGATGGATGGTGTGTGACCAGCAAATATTCGATACATTGCTGTGATTTGTATTTTCCAAACCGTCTTTGTTCACGAGTGTGGCACTCCCTCACAATTCTGTCTCTTGATATCAACATACAGCGTTCGCCGTTTATTGTAATCATGGATAATGTTATCAACCGTATTTTATAATGACTTTTATGAAGTCCCGTACGGACAAATACTAAAACATTAAAAATCTTCCGTTTATTGTGATAATGAATTCGGTTTATGTTATCACATTTGATTTCAAGGATTTCGTTCGCATGTATGCGAGTCGAGTGCATGCAAGGTAAGCGCTTCCAACCCTTGAAACCCCGTTTTTTCAATGCGCCTGTCTTCAAGGCCACTTTCAGTCTTAAAGGAAGATGAATTTCAGGAATGGATGAACATTGATGAGGGCATCATTACTGATGTGAAACGGACAGAAGACTTCTGCAGAATTGGATATGAGCGGTGAAGAACATGGAGAAGATAGCAATACTGATGACGATGTTGCCGAAACTTCCTGATCAAGTAATCCAGAAATGCGCTAGATATCTTGTGACTAGCTGTTCAGCATAGGTCAGTGGACTTCCAAAAACATTATGAATATGAAAGATTCATTAATGGAATTTTGAGACAACCTGAAGCAAACAACAATTAGAGATTAATTTTTTACATAGCTGTATTGCAGTGCTGTGTACCGGTATCTGTTTCATTGTAGTGCATGTAAGTTATAAATACAGTAGGCTACCTATCAATTTTTAATTTTTGGCTACTGTTATCAATCGGTTAATGTTATCATAAGCGACTCCACTGTATATGCATTTATTTATGGATGAAAGATCGATTCATTCGATGACCGGTTTAGTTAATTTGACCTTATCCACGAGTTGCAACAGTTACAAAGCAGAGATTTTGCGTGTATGAATTATGTTTAGTAAATGGATCATTTTAAAGATATCTGTGGTAGTTTAATTGAGGTGATACATTTTGTCCCTTAGAATGTCATCATTTGCATGCAGCACTTTACATCAATGCTAGACTCTGCTTATCTGAAAGTAAGAAAATTATAGGCATTTTCAGGGTTTGACTGCATTTTGGTACATGCGGTTTCCGCATATTCTGTCACTTAGGGTTTTATCGTATGGGTCATTTGGAATGTTGGCAGGTAGGCTATTCTTTGCAATGTCATACTCGGGGGTTTGGCCGAGAGCCACTCCCCGAATCGGAAGGCGAGAAAGAGGTCGATGGTTGCAAGTGCTGACATTGAGCAGCTACTATTCAGAGCACTGGCCACCAACTTGGAGCTCCTGAATCCTGCCATTGAAAAGGACTACCAAAAAGTTTGACCCTTCCCCAAACCTGTTGGAGCATGAAAATGTTTTCAAGAATAGGCATATGTAACACAGGCCTTGAATGAAAAAAATACAACAGAAGTGATATCTGAACTTCGCATTTTTCGGAGCTGAGTTCAAAAACAGTAATGAAAACATTCTATCTTGTCACATTTTCTTGAAAAATTCAATTGTACTTGGGTTTTTATGAACATTTGGGTTAAAAAAGAATGGCTGAAAATACAAAATCTTGAACCAGACACCAAGAATGTGATTTGGAAAAGCTTAGTTGAGCCCTCTGCATATAAAATCAGGTGTAATGAAGCAGTTTGTTCAGACTATTCCAAAAGATGGTGATAGTTTCAAAATATTTGTGCAACAAGTTTCCAGGTTTATCCGAAGCCAAGTTGAAAGAGGGAATCTTTTTTGGTCTTGATATCCGCAAGCTTATGAAGGATAACGAATTTGAGACTAGCATGGTAACAAATGGGGGGAAAAGAGCTTGAGTGCCTTCTAAGGCCGGACAAATTTCAAGCGTTGGGTTATAACTTGTGTCAAAATACATTTCCTTTCCTGAAATGCAGACTTTTTCCCGAAGATTTAGGAGCAGTCAGCGAAGAACAGGGTGAAAGGTTCCATCAAGACATCAGATATGGAGCGCAAATATCAAGGAAGATGGGACAAGTAGATGCTCACAGACTATTGTTGGATGTTAACATGAGATAGGCCCGAGATTTAACATAATAGAACAGGGGTGGCCACTAACCTTATTTTTGGGAGCCGTAAATTTATAAAACTGTTTCAAAGCGAGCCACATTGTTCGGAGATTAATATATAAATATTTCGTATGACATACAGAGGATACAATATATACAAGTAATACATATCATGATTGCAATTGTGTTGTATCCTCAAATTGCTGGGATATCCGCAAGAAAATTCTTTTGGTCCAGCAGCCAATGTTGTTGCTTATTTAGCACCACCCAGGGGGCACGTGTAGGGCACTTTAGGTTACGCCTATGGACGTAAAGCAACGATGTTTACGGTATTAAAAAGACACTTTTTATTTTATAAATGAAGTAACATTTATTTTTTACCCAACTTATATAACATTAGTGTTCAATTACACAACAAGAAATAACATTTTACTTTCGAGGAGTTCTTTCACAACTTTTAATGTTGGCTGTTAGTTGTTTGAAATCTGGCTGATGATTGGTAAGCGCAGTTCGCATGAGTTCACTTAAATGTTCTTCAGTTAGTTCGGATCGATATTTAGATTTAATTAACTTACAGTAAGGTTGAGTACAGTGATTCACATAAGTAGTTCCAAATACTGAGATTAGTCTCTTAGCACACTCTTTTGGTAGTGGGTAATTTTTCTTCTGGGACCTTCTTCCAAAATTCTATGGCCGAAACGCCACTTCGTTTGAATCATTTTAGTCCTTCATCCTCTTACAATTCTAGTATCTCCCAACACTACAGCTGCTGTGCCCTTTGTAATTGGTGATGAAGCAGGACAACCATCACCCACAACATCAACAGCAAAAGGATTTTCCAGGAATGAAAATGAAGGTTGAGTGTTCTCAAATAATTAAATCTGTCATTTATTTCTTCAGCAAGACCAGATATTTTGCACAAATAATCTTCGTTTCCACCTGAACATCAGGGTGGCTTTCAATAACTTCCATCAAACATCTGAAGTGAGCGAATGTCTTAGTTTCAAGGTGTTTACAAAGTCTTAATTTGCCATGAAAGATAAATACAGTGTTAAATAAGTTTTTCTCTTCTTTGTAATGATATGTTTAGCGTTTGTAAATGCTGAACCACATTGGTAAAAACATAATCCAAATCTAACAACCATTGGGTCATAAAGTTCAGGGAAAAATGTTTCTTGGATCAAGTAATTGCAAAAAAATCTGCCAAGAACATTTCTTACCGATAGCCATCTCACTAAACATTACCAAGATACATCAGGAAGCTAGTCATTATGCAAGTCCTCGATGAAGGATTTGAACTGTCGGTGTGACTTGGCACTTGAGCGAATGTAGTTAACAATTTTTAGAACTACCTGCATAACCTGTGGATATTGAAAATATTTTGCTGCTAAATGTTCTCTGTGAATAATACAATGTACAGGTAGGAAATCAGGGTATGATGTGTCAGCATTTAAAAGCCCAATAAGCCCTTGTTTCTTGCCTGTCATAGATAGGTGCACCGTCAGTAGCAATGCTGACAATATTACCAATAGGTACTGGGTTTTTCAATAAATCACCATCCAGGGCTTCTTGAATGTCACAACCATGAGTAGTAACATTCAATGTAACCAGGTCTTAACAGTTCTTCCTCCACCTCCAAATGTTTTGACAAATACCTCACAAATATGGCTAATTGCGGTTTATCTTTTACTAGCAGTAATGCCCGGCTGGTGGATTTATTTGAATGAATAAGAAAAAGAGAAAAGGCTATCACTCGTGATAAGAGTATGATTGTCTTCCAAAGTACATTTATGTAAATCTTCGCTGTAAACCAACATTAGGCCTAATCATATTGCGTGAGTTCTTTGGTGACTGTACATTCCTATCCGAGAACCACAGACTCTTCCACAATATTGGCACACAAGGTCTTGAGCAGCCAATGGATCTTGGGGGTTGATCATTCTGAGAATCATGCGCTCTTTTCTGGCATTTCTTTTTTCAGCCTGAGGCCTTCTTCTCTCTTGTTCGAAGAACAAGTGGCCTTGGTGGACGTTGCGGCGCCACTCTGATCGGTCGGATGCGACAGCCTCCCAGTTACCTGTATCAATTTGACATTTCTTCAAGTTGGTCTTCAGAACATCTTTGTAGCGTTTTTGTTGCCCACCCTGCTTTCTCTGACCGACATTCAGCTGGCAATATAAGATTTGTTTTGGGAGGCGGGACTCAGGCATGCGAACTACATGTCCTGTCCATCGAAGTTGGTGTTTTATAATGAGAGCCTCTATACTAATAGTGCTAGCTTCCTCTAAAACACTTGTGTTAGTGCGCCGGTCTTGCCATTTAATACCAAGAATTCTGCTAAGGCATCGTTGATGGTATTTTTCTAAAGATAAGAGGTGCCTTCTGTAAGTAACCCAGGTTTCGCAGCCATAAAGCAGAGTGGGAACTACAACAGCTTGATAAACGTATAATTTTGTTAAAATGCTAATGTTGTCGTTGTCAAACACGCGAACGAGCAAACGACCAAAGGCTGCACTGGCACATTGGAGGCGGTGTTGAATCTCAGCGTCAATGTTCGCATTTGTTGATAGGTGACTACCCAAATAGGGAAAATGATCTATATTCTTTAGTTTATGTCCATCAATCATGATAGCAGGAGCAGTAGCCCTGTCATGTGATGTAGGCTGATGAAGAACCTGTGTTTTATTGGTGTTTATGTCCAGACCAATGCTTCTGTATGCCTCATTGAACACATTCAGGGTGGTTTGAAGATCTTCATCTGAATTTGCTAAGATTACATTGTCATCAGCATACTGGAGATCAAGAACGGATGTAGCTGACACTTTAGTTTTTGCACATAATCTGTGAGATTGAATAACCCTCCTTCTGTCCTGGATATAATTTCTACACCCTTTGGAATCTTTTCTTGGACCAAATTTAGTACAACACTAACATATATTGAAAAGAGTGTGGGGGCAATCACACATCCCTGTTTGACACCCGTTGTAATCATAAATGGCTCTCCAGGGCCATTGCTGTTAAGGACTGTGCCATTCATATCATCATGTAGTAATCGAAGAATCGGAATGAATTTTGGGAGGCAGCCAAGTGTGGCAAGAATCCTCCATAGCATTTCTCGATTGACCGAATCAAATGCTTTAACAATATCTATGAAAGCCATGTATAGAGGGCGTCCTGGTTTTCTCCTGCATCTGCCTAGCACAGAAGATCGTATCAGTTGTGCTTCGATTAGGTCGAAAGCCACACTGAGTTTCAGGCAGTATTTCTTCGGCCAACGGCTTCAAACGGTTGGATAAGACGTTGGCCAGGATTTTACCAGCAACAGAAAGCAACGATATACCTCGATAATTACCACATTGTGCCCTATCACCTTTCTTAAAGATGGTTATTATCAAGGCATCCCTTAGGTCTTTAGGTATGGTAATGGTAGTCCATATTTTAACTATGAGTTGGTGTATGTGATGAACTAGAGTAGTATTCCCTACTTAAAATAGCTCGGCAGGAATCCCTTCCATGCCTGATGCTTTATTGTTTTTGAGCTGATTGATGGCAGATTCAATTTTTGATAGAGGCGGAGGATCATCAAGGTGGTCTTTAGGAGGTCTCTGATGAAGTCGGGTGAAAATGTTATTATCAACCTGTGTGTCCCTGTTGAGTAGTTCTTCAAAATGTTCTTTCCAATGGGAACTAATGGAGTTTGTGTCTCTAAGAAGTTCCGTGCTATCTTTAGACTGCAGAGGATTCAAACCATGATAATGTGGCCCATATATAGTTCTTGTTGCTTTGAAGAAAGCATGAGTATTATTCGTTTCGGCTAGATGCTGCATTTCACGGGATTTGGAGATCCACCATTGATTTTTCAAGACCCGAGTTTTCCTTTGCACTTCAGCCTTTGCATCTTTATACAGTTGCTGTTTGGAGATAGAAGTTGGATTGGCTTGCCATGCATGGAATGCTTTCCTCTTCTTATCAATAAGATTCTGGATTTCTGCATCATTCTCATCAAACCAGTCAGCATGCCTCATCTTGACGAAACCAATCGATTCTTCACACGCTGAGAGTATAGCAGACTTGACTGTTTGCCAATGTTCCTCAACCTTTTCAGGGTAATTATCTGGTAACTTTTCATTCAGAAGTTCATGAAACTTCCTTTTAGCAGTATCGTTTTGTAAACGTTCGGTGTTCACCCTACGTCTGATGTGCTTTCTCTGTTTTCTGCGCTTTTGGAGAATTTGTAGAGTCATTACAGATCTTATTAATCGATGATCCGTCCAGCAGTCATCAGCACTTGTCAGAGCCCTTGTGAGTAGTACGTCACGCTTGTCTCTTGCTCGCACAATCACGTAATCAAGTAGGTGCCAGTGTTTTGATCTAGGATGCTGCCATGAAGTCTTAAATTTGTCCTTCTGTCGGAATAGTGTGTTTGTGATTACGAGGCTATGTTCATAACACTTGGATAAAAGGGGTGTCCCATTAGAATTGCATTTCCCAACACCATATTTTCCAATAACATCAGCCCATAATGCTGCGTCTCTTCCAACGCGAGCATTGAAGTCTCCTAGGAGGATGATTTTATCAGATTGCGGTATATCCTTCAAGATCACATCAAGTTGAGAGTAAAATACTTCCTTCCGTTCATCATCAGAGGTGAGAGTTGGAGCATATGCACTAATTACAGTCGCTCGTCGGCTGTTTTTTAACTTTAGTCGTAGTGTCATAAGCCTTTCATTTATACCATGTGGAAGTTCATCGAGAAGGCTGACAAGCTCGTTCTTAATGGCAAAGCCAACTCCATGAATACGTTGATCTTCAGTGTCTTTCCCTTTCCAGAAGAAAGTGTAGCCACCTCCATGTTCCTTCAGTTGTCCTTCATTGGCTAAACTTGTTTCGCTGAGTGCGGCAATATGAATGTTGAATCTTTTCAGCTCACGGGCAACAATTGCCGTTCGCCTTTGTGGTCGATTATGTGTGTCACTGTCCATCAAAGTACGGACATTCCATGCAGCAAAATTAATTTTCATTGTGGTTCGACCGCTTGTGGTGTACCCTCTGAACGCGGTTATCCAGTCGGGTGATATTAGGCTGACTATTTTTAGGGCACCTTTTTTAGCCCCCTCCCCATTCAGGGTAAGCAGAGTGGATCCTAAACAGGCCTGCTAAGTCATGAATGCAGCATACGAATCGCTCTACAGCCTATCCTCAAGCAAAGCGAAGATCACACATCCGTCGCCTATGTGCCGGTTCATCACTAGGAGCTCCCAGACAACACAATCCTGCTCCCGTCACAACTCCCCGATCGCCGCAGGACTTGTGATTAATTGGCAAATAGATTTTGTATCTTTCCTTCTTTGTTTAGAAGACGCCTGTGCGTGACATCTTTTAATGTGGGCATGTTGTTGCACATCAACAGACACACAGTACTTGACAGATACAGGGCCTTGATCCAGTGGCATAGAAGCTATGACGACTGGTGGTCCTGGACTGTTGCAGCCTTCATCCGCCTTCCCAACCGTTCGGGCAATACTAGTTGCTCATGAATACTACTACATAACTGGCACATGATACTTAAACTAACAGAAGAAAAAAAATATATAACTTTTTGTGGTGGTGGTGGTGGTAGTGGGGGTAATAGCTAGTTCAGTATAATTCAAGTCATTTTCCCATAATGATACTCAAAATAATGAATAGAGAAAGGGCTATTTACTAACTACAATACTGACACATACAAGTATACAAACGAATTGAAAAATATGATTAGAAGAAGAAGTGAAATAAGACACTGCCTGGGGCCTATATCTCATTGGCTGTTGGAAAAGTACAGACCAATAGTGTCATCTTTTGTCACATAGCGCCGTAGGAAAATAATCAAGCATTTTGGAAAACTTCGGCTGTCCCGAGCTCCTGAGGTAGCAATAGTGTCATTTATCACCACATAGCCCTAAAGGATAAGTATCGGAATAAATGAAAGTAAATTTGAAAGCACCAACGCTTATTGAAGCGGATAACCTCAATGTACCGCACCAACACCATCGCAGTTATACACAGGCATAATATTTTCGTGATAACTGTTTTAAGGGGCCTAAGAAATCTCTCTACACTAATTACTCCCCGTGACTGCAATTTATAAGCAGCACAAGATAACTATTTTCGCAATTCTGTACTAGAACACGGGTAAGGGCGGCGTGATGCAGCCCACATGGCCAGCCAACAATAGACTTATTAAAATACATTCTTACTGACATGAATGGTTCTAGGGCAGAAGCCTCCATGGCTTAGGCGGCAGCACGCCGGCCTCTCACCGCTGGGTCCGTGGTTCAAATCCTGATCACTCCATGTGAGATCTGTGCTGGACAAAACGGAGGCAGACAGGTTTTTCTCTGGGTACTCCGGTTTTCCCTGTCAAAAATGTCATTCCAGCAACACTCTCCACTAACATTTCATTTCATCTCTCATTCATTTAATCATTGCCCCAGAGGAGTGCGTCAGGCCTCGGCAGCCGGCACAGTCCATATCCTCGCCGCTAGATGGGGGCATCATTCATTCCATTCCTGACCCGGTCGGAGACTGGAAGCAGGCTGTGGATTTTCATTTTCATGAATGGTTCTAGGGCCTTTAAACGTGGTTTTCAAGTTCCTTTTGTCTGTTATTCTAAATGTAGGGAATGGAGAGGGTTGTCCAAAATATCAAGTGGACAGTGTTTCAAAGGGTAAGTATGCAAAATTCAGTGCAATTGGGTGAAACGGTGTAGATTTGTGCTCAAGGGCCTAAATGCAGGGAATGGAGTGGTCTGTTGGAAATTTAAAGTGGACAGTGTTACCCGCAGGGTTCAAAGGGTAAGTATTCAAAATTTGGTTCAGATCGGTGAAACGGTGTACATTTGTGCTAAATGTTGAAATATGTGACCATGGTTTGTGTTGGTCACACTGTTAATTATAAACCTGGTCCATAGAGATATGTTTCTCTTTTGTTTTTTGTTTCGGTGTGTATAAAAGAATGTTCTATCACCTTGTTCGTTCAGTTCTGTTCTAGTAAATGTCAAGTACATTAAACGTGTGTTCCATTTCAATTGCCTGTGTGCCTCGTAATCCTTTAGGTTATGGGCCCAGCCACGAATCCACCGTACGAATATAAAGTGCGTATGATAGACTGCTTGTTATATGAACTGTGAATTCGGCTACGTAGCGAAATTCAACATGTCTGCAACCAGCACCTCGTTACCGGCTATAGATAAGCTGCGAGGTAGTCTAAATTACGTGGATTGGCGATTCGAGATGGAAAACGTCCTAAGACTCGAAGATCTGTGGAGCCGTATAGTTGGTTACCCGGATGGAGATACTACAACATCTGCGAAGAAAGCAAAAGACGAAAGTCGGGCTAGGGCCAGACTTAACCTCATGGTGGATAAATCATTTTTCCCAATCGTCATGCCTTGTAAGACCGCGAAGGAAGTCTGGGAAGCTCTTGAAAAGGCCTACTCAGATAAAGGAGTGAATCGGCGGATCGTCATCTTGAAGAAATTGTGCCAAGTTAAATTAAAGCACTACAAGACGATGGAAGAGTATGTTAGTGAGGTTATGGGACTTGCTCAGCAACTTGCGTCTATGAATAAGGCACTGGACGACGAGTTTGTGGCAGCTCTTATGCTGAAAGGTCTACCAGATGAGTTTCAGCCTATGATTATGGCTGTGGAAAGTTCCGGAACAGACCTTACTGCAGACACAGTCCGAACCAAGTTGCTACAAGATACTACTTGGAGTGGGAAAAGTACTTCCAAACCATCCAAGGATTCTGTTCTGTTTTCATGAGAAGACAAGACTAAGAAGAAGCCTTTCTGCTGGAAATGCAAGAAGCCAGGACACTGGAAGCGGGATTGCAGGAAAGAGGAGATGCAGAGCTCAACTCAGCAGAAGTCGAAGGAAGACAAGATGATGCTGGCAACCGATGGACAGGCATTAAGTGCAAGGGCCTCTACAGGGACCTGGTTCGTTGACTCGGGTGCTACTAAGCTTATGAGTTCAAACAAGACTGCAATGGTGAACTTAACTGCTGGTCCTAATCTGGAGATCAGTACAGCAAACAATCAAAAATTGTATGGCCAAGGATCTGGTAATGTAACTGTCCAATTAGAAAATGGTATTTCACAAACCTTGTCCAATGTAGAATATGTTCCTGGTCTCACTGCTAATCTTTTATCTGTGTCTGCTGCTACTCAAAAGGGTTTTCTTGTGGTATTCACCGACAATACAGCAATTCAGGTGTCTACAGGATTAAATGTAACGAGTGTAATGCCGATTACGTGGGACAAACGGGGGGAGGGTTCAACACCAGATTTTTGGAACATGTCAATGCCATCAAACATAATAAATTTTCAGCGATGGGCAGCCACATGGCAGAAACTGGGCATAAATTCACAACCATAGACAATGACTTAGAAATTTTACATCAAGAAAATAAAGGCACGCTCATGAATATTTTGGAACAAATAGAAATTGATAAAGCACAGAGATTCAACCCTTCACACAATCTTAATGAAATAATATTTGAAACCAGCATTTTATACAGAACATTAATAGACGAATTATATTGTAATAGATAAAATTCCCGCTATATTCCACTATTCATACCCATCAGTTTTCATAACATACTAAAGATTGACAACTCTCATTCTACGTATTAATCAATCTCCATAACAGTGATACACGGCGCGTCAACAAACCTCACTCATTCTCATTTCCTTAGCCTCCCATCTCCCACAACCCCAACCGCCACCTTTTCCCAAGCACGTCACTAACACTCAGCTGTAAGAGACTTAGCAAGGCGCATCCGGTTTGCTTTTGTTCACGCCCTGCGCACTGCAGTTCTTGGCGGCGCGTGACGCAGCCACAAATTTTCTCCGCCTTGACAAAAGTTTGCCAAGAGCAACAACGTGACTAGAGTGGTCCCACGATGACGCAGTGGGGACAGTGGACCGCAGCACGGGCCCAATTCAGGAGTTCTGATGCGCCTAGGCCTTAGTGATCCAATAAGAGTATCTTCTTTGGAGCGTCGAGCGGGATTGTAAATAATTATCATTTCATTATTCTTTATTCTTCGTGTGTTTTGTATGAGCTTATACATGGAAAGTTTTTCCTTTGTGAAGTTTTGTTGGACAGGCTGAGGAAGGGGGAATATTAGCCCCCGAAACTAGTCCCTGTAAGTAATAGAAATAAACAGTATTGAAGGCGGAAAATCTATTATTCTTTCAAAGTTAATACTTGTGAAGTTTATGATAGTGAAAACTTTGTTGCTACAGGTAATGTAGCACTGACTGCGAGTAATGTGGGGGGTGTTTACCAAGTCAATGCTCTCAGTGGTCAAGCTAGTATTTGTTCAGAGGACTCAGAATATTTATGGCATAAACGACTAGGCCATCTTAACAACCACAGTATGAAGTTGTTAAGAGATAGTCTCACTCATGGAATTAATTTCTCAGATAATGGTTTTAAAAATTGTTCTTCATGTGCTGAAGGTAAACAAGCTAGACAACCATTTAAGTCAAGTAAGAGTAAAACTGTATGTAAAAATAAGCTAGATCTTAATTCATTCAGACTCATGTGGGCCTATGCCAGTTCCATCTTGGAGCAATGCTCGTTATTTCTTGACCTTCATTGATGATCATTCTAGAAAGGTTTTTGTGTATTTCCTTGCTAAGAAAAGTGATGTTTTGGATTGCTTTATTGATTTCAAGGCACAGGTCGAGAATCAGTGTGAAAGATCTATTAAGGTCCTACGCACTGATAATGGTGGTGAATTTTGTAGCAAAGCTTTTGAGAGGCTACTTAAATCAGAAGGTATTCAGCATCAAACTACAACTAGCTATTCTCCACAGCAGAATGGTGTAGCTGAACGCATGAATAGAACATTGCTTGATAAATGTAGAGCCATGATGAGCGAGTCTAAAGTAGATAAACGCATGTGGGCTGAAGCAATAAATACGGCAGCCTATCTTGTAAACAGGTCCCCAACCAGAAAAATTCCAGGTAAAGTTCCAGAAGAGATCTGGACTGGTAACAAGGTCAATATGGAGCATCTAAGAATTTTTGGTTGTGTAGCACAGGTTCATGTCCCTAATCAAAGGAGAAACAAGTTGGATCCTAAAAGTGAAAAACACATTTTCTGTGGTTATTGTGAGGACAGTAAAGCCTATAGATTCATGCATCCTGTTACTCATCAACTTGTTAAGTCCAGGGATGCACAGTTCTTTGAAGATGTGTTCCAGGAGGTGTCTGATGTGTTTCCAGGTAATGTTGGGCCATCCTTGCAGAGTAATGAACCTGCAATGGTGCAGATCTCAGTTCCCACTGACAGTGAGCCAGAACCCGACAACTCAGAGGATGGGGCAGAGTGCATTTCGGAACTTGAAAGCTTATCACCCATTAGCAGTGCTGGTGTGGCTTAGACTGTTGACTCAGCTGATTTAAGCTATGTCCCTAGTGGAACAGATTCAGACTGCAATGATTCTGTGGGCTCTGCCACCATCGTCAATGAGCCAATGGAGGGGGATGCCGAAGGTAATCAAAGGTATCCTAGGCGCCAACAAAAGCCTGTAGACATGTCAGACTATGTGACATACTTGACTCTCACTGATGACTCTGAACCTAGTACAGTTAAGGCTGTGCGGTCAAAAATTGAATTTTTATTTTTACTCTTAATCTCTAATGCAGGTCTTGGTGAGATATTATATGCGTTTTGAAGAAAATAACGACGGTTCGTTTGCTGAGGACTTGGCTTCAAAGTGGCTATTTTGAGCGTTAAAGGTACAATCACCACGACGAAACTAATCATCGGAAAGACACCGAAATTTCTGTACAACAACCCCTATAGTAGTATCTGCAATAGGAACAATTCTTATTACGAAATTCAAATTTTGTATTAACCTCTTCAGATTTGAATACCATTTTTAGTGATAAAAAATTGTTATATTAACTTCAAAGTTATATTATTTGAAGTGGCTCTTATTCTGAGCAGTAGAAAAGTTCGATAAAGAAAATTGGTTCAGTGATATACCCGTGGTGCATGTACCTTTCAGACTCTAAAAATCGCAGGTTGAATCAGTCACACACACATACACACGCGCGCACACACACAGCGGTAAGACAAGGTCTTGGGCAAGAGTGCGCTCGGGCACCTGCCTACCTCTCTCCTTCAACACCTTTGCTATCGCAGCTTCCGCCCCCCCTCCCTCCCTGACTCATCCTGCCAGTCTACACGACCACAGTCTAGAGCAGAGTTTCCCAACCTTTTGAGTTCACGGCACCCTTGGGAATAACATTAAACACTAGGGGCACCCTTCCTCGAATAAAAAAAGAATTATGTTTCATATGTAAATTTATTGAAATACTTTATAATAAGTAACGTACACCATAACATAATACAGTCAACTTTACTACAGTCAGTGAGTAAAAATACAACAATAATTTTGTTCGATAAATCATTAATGTGAAACTTGTGATTGATGCTTAGAGCTCAGATGCGTGATATCGGGCCTTGCAGTCGACAATGAAACACGCAAATCATCCTCAAGGTTAATTCAGTCTATTTCTTGCTTTGGATTTTATTGTCACCAGAGCAGAGAAGGCTTGCTCGCATAGATAGGATTTTGGAAAGGGCGAAAGTGTGTTAATTGCTTTCTTCATTAGGTTAGGATACTACTCTCTCCGCTGAAGCCCAAAAGTAGCCACCGACGCCTCACTCTTGCTGAACTTACCTTTGAGTGTAGAATCGGCACAAAGATCAATAAATTCATCTCATTCGCAACCAGTGAAATCTATTTCCTCCGCACTATCTATGAAATCAAATGGTGAGACAACCCAGTCGACATTCATAGTGGAAATAGATGGAAGGTATGTATCTATTGCATCTTGCAATCTTGATACATGGTCACAAATGCGGTCTTTCAGCTTACCTAGATCGTTATCTACTGCCAGATGAAGAAAGTTTGAAAGATCTCCTTTCTGAACTGCAGACTTCTAAGAACTAAGTTTTCTTTTAAAATCTTTCATTTTATTGGTTGAGGAAATTATTGTTTCCTGTCGACCCTGCATTGAAACATTCAGTTTATGAAAAATATCTGCCAGATACGACAGTTCCAAGCACCAAGAATTAGTTAGTAACAGCTCATAAAATGTATCTTGATTTTCATCCTTAAAAAGAGTTTTCACTTGTTCTGTAAGTTCAAGAAACTGCTTCAATACATGACCCCGCGACAACTACCATACTTCTGTATGAAGTAACAAAGAGGTATGAGGTGCATCCGTTGCGAGACATAACTGTTTAAAAATCCTGCACATTAAAGGTCGAGACTTGATCTAGTTCACCATTTTCACAACTTCGTGAAACACTGCAGCAAAATCTTGAGCTCTGGCAGTAAAAACCTTTAAATTTCCCAGACATAGATTGTGCACCATCTGTACATATACCACAACAGTCTTTCCATGCCGGCCAAAGTCGTTGGATTTTTTAAGAGCGTTAAAAATCCCTCAGTATGCCTTCCTTCGGAGGGAAAGTAAAGCCGGCGGTCCCATGTCATAGATTTATGGCATGTTAACGAACCTTCCACTAATTACACCTGTGTGAAGCTAAATTGTATAGGTTAAGAATGTAAACAACGCTCTTAGGTTCCTACATTCGTTGCCAAGAGCCGACTGTGGTGGCGTCTGGTAGCTAAGTTCTGAACTAGTAGTCATGGATGGCGTTTGGCAGCAAAAGTAGGAACTATTTGAAAAATTCAAAAGACTGCAGTCCTTACTTGAATTAAAAACAGATAACACACACTAATACAGTCATCACAATTAACACCGGTTATCAGACAGATTCTACACACACCAAAGTACACGGGGCTACATGACCGCGTTGTCGCAGCCCCTAAACTTAAGAACCAACCAGTCTTTCCATGAAAGATCTTGGTCATTGAGAAAGGAATTAATAGAAACGAAAATATCATGGCCTGAGGTTGTAGTCTCCAGCGGTCTACAGAACAGAAACTGCTCATTAATATCTTTATCATCAATATATCTGGTAAAACCAAGGAGTTGCAGTTTGTCCACTATCGATACTATCATCTACTTGCATAGCAAATGCTCTATCAGTTTTTATTTTTCCCACGACTTGTTCGTTGATATTGCAAACATTTCAGATATCCTGCGACTGATTGTGTTGTTGGAAAGAGGAAATTTCGAAATTTGATTAGCTGCTCCTTCACCAAGTATTGTTGAAACTATAACTTTCCATGCAGGACCTATGATTTCCTCTCCAAGACTATGAGGTGTGTTTTTTTCTTTTTTTGCTATCAGTTCTGCTACTTAAAACGAGGCTTCAAGAGCAGTATCACTTACGGTCATTCTCTTTACCATTCGCACAGCTGTTTTTTTTCTCCCCTTCTAGTACACGTGAAAAATACATCACACTATTCCCTGACCCACTAGGATGCTTAATTGGAGATGCCGCTTCAGTTTGCTAGGTACCATGGCCTCGTGTTTCGCCACAAACTAAACACACAGGGATAGGGTTTTCCTCGTTCATGTTGAATTCGACGGTTCGGGAGTAGGAGCCGACTGTTCACTTTCACTCTCCAGGCGTTTACGTTTAACAATGAACTTGTCCATAGCTAAACACTGCTAATCAACGCCAAGAAAACAAGTTAAAGAGGCGTAAGAACACGTACACTTTTATATTTTCATATATATGTAAGTGACTGATGTGAAACAGCTTTTGTCAAAGCATTTTGGCCCTGAGCGGCACAACAGAGAGGATCTAGGCTTCTCCCGAGACTTGCTACTATGTGGCGAAGACATAGCTCGATAAAATGTATCTGATGAAGAAGAAGAAGACTACGACCCCATGGAACATGACGTTGCTGTGCAGTCCAATGGACTCGATTTCGCCTAGTTTGAAAAGCTGTGAGCATATTGTGAATGGAAATTTAAGGTTGAAAGGTTACTTTTATTGCATACTGGGTAGTTTCTTAGAGAACTTTAAATATAGCAATAATTTCACTTTCACATAGAAACCATAATTATTGACTTCATCATCTTGCACAGTTTCCAGCCACTGGCCGGGTCTGTTTGGAACACAAGCCTCTCCAACGTCTTCTGTCTTCCCACCATCTGTCAGCCTCCACCCTTGTCCAGTCTTCTCCTCTCTTCTTCACGCTTTCTTCCACCCCCTTCAGCCACCTGTCTCTCGGTCTCTTTCCTTCCCACTTCGTCTCATGTACTCTCCTGGGTATCCTCTTCTCCTCCATTCGTTTTACATGTCCATACCATCTAAGTCTAGATTTCTCTATACCATCCTGTAATGGTTCCTCCTTCATTAATTCTCTGGTCCTCTCATTTCTTATTCTGTCCATCTTTGTAGCTCCAATACTGCTTCTCAAGAACCTCATCTCACTGGCCTGTATTCTGCTCTTCTCCCTTCCTTTCATAATCCAGGTCTCCGAGGCATGCGTCAGGATAGGGACATAGTACGTCCGATATATGATCTTTTTGCTGTTCTGAGGGACATCCTTGCTCCATAATATGCTTCTCACACTCCTCCGAAATGCTTCTGCCTGCCTCCCCCGCTCATTTATTTCTCTATCGTTTCTTCCATTATCTTGTATCAGGCTTCCCAGATACTTGAAACTCTCCACTTTCTTCAGCTGTTCCCCACCAATTGTTATTCCCATTGTGGTTCTTTCCTTCTTCCTTGTTGTGATCACCATCTCACTCTTATTTATGCTAAATTTCATCCCATATCCTTGTATTATTCCTTCCCACATGTCCAACTGTTCCTGTACCTCCTCCTCCTTGTTTCCCCAAATCATCATTACTTGTGCCACTCGGGTCATTATGTCATCCATCACCACAATGAAAAGTAACGGTGATAGTGCACTTCCTTGTTTCAGGCCGTTTCTCTGTTCCAACCAGTCTGATCTCTCTCCTCCCACTTTCACACAGCTCACGCTTCCCTTGTACATCTCCTTTATCCTCTTTATAGTCCATTTCTCTACTCCTCTATCCTCCAGGGACTTCCATACTTTGTTTCTGCATACACTGTCATATGCTTTCTCAATGTCCAGGAAGGCCATCAGTAGATCTGTTCCATACTCATAGTGCTGTTCTTGTAACTGCCTTACAGCAAAAATCAAATCCACTGTGGACCTTCCTGCTCTGAAGCCATGTTGTTCTTCCCTCATCCCTCCTTCTATCCTTGTCCTAATTCTCTTTTCCAAAACTTTTTTGAAGATCTTTGCTCAATGACTCATCAGTGTTATTCCCCGATAGTTTCTGCAATCTGTTCTACTACCTTTCTTGAAGATCGGGACAATGATTCCTTTTTTCCAGTCCTCTGGGGTCTTCCTTTCCTTCCATGCTGTCCTCATCACTCGGTACAGCCACTGTATCCCCACCTCTCCTGCTGCTCTCACCATCTCCACACTCAACTCATCCCCACCCGGTGCCTTCCCTCCTTTCATCTTGTTCACTGCATCTTCCACTTCTTTCCATGTTAAGTCCTTTTCTGTTTGCAGTTCATCTTCCTCTTCCCCGATTTCTTCCTCCTCACCATCTTTTCCATTTGGGTTCAGAAGTTCTTCAAAATATTCTTTCCACATTTTCTTCAGTTCTTCCCTATTTTCTATCTCTTGTCCCCTTTTGTTCACCATTCTAACATATTCCGTAGGATCCTTCCGCCTCTTATTTTTTACCATCCCATACAGGACCTTTTTTGTACCTTCACTATCCTCCTCCATCATCTTTGTCCACTCTTCCATCCACTTTCTTCTCTCCTCAGCCACTACTTCACCTCCTTTCTTTCCTGGTACTCTTCCCTTGTCTCTACCGTCCTATTTTGATACCACCTCCTAAAGGCTCTATTCTTTTCCCTTACTACAGTATATCTTTTGTCTTCTCATTCCACCATGGTGTTTCCTTCCACCTCTTCTTACTACTTGTCCTCCCTCATACTGCTTCTGCTGCACCTACTAGTGTCTTCTTAAATTTAGCCCATTCCTCTTCCACCCCTCTTTCTTCATCTGTTGGAATTCCTTCCTTTACCATTCTGAGGTACTCGACCCTTCTATCCCCTTCTTTCAGTTTCCATATCCTTATACGTCTTTCCTGGTTCTCAGTCCCTTTCTTCTCCTTACTCCCTCTCAGGTTCATTACCAGCAATCGATGGTCGCTATCCAGGTTCTCCGATGGTTTAACCTTGATGTCCGTGATGTTCTTGTTTAGTTCTTTCTCATACAGCATATAGTCGACCACCGACTTCCTGGTCAAGTCATCACTGTACCATGTGATTGTGTGGCTCTCTCTTTTCTTAAATGAAACTAATCCAAAACTACTTAAGTCCTAGATCCTGTATCAAAACTGCTTATGTGCAATATATTTTCTATTATTACGTAAAAACTGTTTTTACTGTATTTTTAAAACATACATAAAATGAAAACTAATCGTATTTTGTAACTGTTATACAAACTGTTCCCATTTAAACGCGCACGGATAACTCACCACAGTTGTTTGCCCTTTCTCACAAATTTCATGAAATTGATTTAGGTAGTTCTGGAATTGGACGACTCATATACATATCTTTATAACTTCTGTTATTTATTATTTAATTTCCAATGAATTTGTTATTAAGTCCCTTTTTTGTTAAATTTTATTGTTTGTTTTCTTACTGTCAATACTTTATATTGTTATACAGTCAGTGTAAAATGGTGTACTTCGTACCTGTATCAGATTACAAAAAAAAAAAGGTGTTTCAATATAGAACAATATGATATGTAAATAATTTTTCAAAATCTGAAATAATAAAATTTATTTTCATGAGAATATTTGCTCATAATAAAATATGTGTGTGTTTCGTTTACAGAATGTTAAAAATTATTTATGAGTTAATTTATAAAATTCTTTAAGTTATTTTCGACGAATAAAACATGTTTAAGATCAATAGAACTTTATAGGCCAGGCGACAGGTCGGAAAAAAGCCTCAATAAGGAAATAATTAGTGGAAAGCTGGAAATTGCTTTAATCGCTTTATTTTGACCCAGATATTACTCTCCCAAGTTTTCCCTCTCGAGCAAAGTCTGTGTTGGCCCTTCTGGCTCTAAGAAGGTACCATTTTTCGTTTTTTTTTTGTTGCAAATACCTCCCAAACCATCAACTTTATCGACAAAATGCCTAGTTTAAAAATAAACTAGAGTAAATTTTCTACAAAAATGTTCCCTACCTTTTGTCTCTTATGTGAACCGTTACGATGCTACGACCATTCAAATTGGAGCCCTTTTTGATTCTTGCGGAAAAGCTATGGAAATGATATGCCATATCAAAGTTTCTACATATTATCAAATATTTGTCAGCATTCCAGGTGCACAAGCTGTTAACTTGTTACAAGTATAACAGCTTTTCAATGTAAACAGCTGTGGCCTCAATTTCACCGTCATCGCTTTCATCGTCTGTATCGGTACATTTGTCCGACGTCACAGGGCGCTCAAGATTAACATCGATGTCTCCATCACAATCATCCATATCATCTTCCTTGGTAGCATTTGTACATGACCGTCCCATACAATTCATGCAGATTCTGGAGCATCGGAGGCCCGTTTTCCTGCAATCACACACTGCGTTACATCCTTTCGAACATTTGCTGGACACTGGGTTTAAAAGCGTTTGTGGCGCCGGTTCCCTCGTCGTAGGTATGGGAGCCAAACCACATCGAGAATTTTTCCAGCCCCAATCCAGTGGGTATCATTTCCATACCATGTTTGAATTTGATGATATGTTCTTAAAGAGTGCTCACGTGCCGCTGATTCGGTGGGAGGTAAGCTTGCGAGATTAAATCGATGTTTGCTTAGAGATTTTGCAAACAGTTGGAACCGCAACTCATTCAGGGTATTTCGCGTGGTTTTGTTGTCATAAAGCCCAGGCAAATCCAACTGGCCCGCTTTGTCAATTTCATCGGGGTTTGCGTTCACGTCTCGGAAAACCCTAATAGCTGTCTGCAGTTCCTCATTACTCTTCAGCAGTGTTACGAATTTCATTTTGCCCTGCCTGTGAAACGAAGACGTTATATCCCACCCACTAAACGCATGCAAAAAGAGGATGTTTTCTTGCACACATGGCGGGAGATTGAAACTTGTTGTGCAAAATAGTTGTTGTTTGGTTCAACCTTTTCCGGGTTTCATAATAGTACATTATGCAACGAGCCTATAATGGCTATAATTAAGACACGAGTATTTTTATAAAACGAGCGTATGCGAGTTTTATAACTTCCATACGAGTGTCTTAATTATCATTATAGGCGAGTTGCATACGACTGTTTATGTTCGACGATAATTAGCCTTGGAGGCTGGATTTAGACAGCTCCTTAACCCGGTCCATGAGGCAATTATAATTGGCTACATGGATAATTCTTGCCAGGCGAGTCCACGTCACGGGGGTGGGCAACGGTACTGTAATATACCATGGAACTACAGTACCGGCTAAGTTCTGGTGAGGACCCAGTCCTATGGGGTATAACATAGGCCCCGTGCACAGGGTTACATGCGAAGACCTCAACGGAATCTGCAGCGGAGAAGATGGACTTCGGAACGGTGGAGATTGCGGAAGAGGCAACCCAGTACTCAGGGAATAGAATGAGTACAGCGTCAATCGGCAGCGTCTGTTTCCCAGGTTAGGGGCGGCTGCAAGGGCGTCTGTTTCCCATGTTAGGGGCGGCCTGTATAATAGCTGGCAGTAGCTACATAAAATGCCTTTGGGAGTGGCGACCCCATCGTAATAATAGCCTAAAATGGGAATGGCACTTCAAATGATTCGGAGAAGGTTAGGGCGTACCCTGCAGGCAATGAGCAGTTCTTTTGGTACTGGGGGAACTGTGAGAAATGGGCGACCAGTAACCGAAATGAAAGTGGGAATCATGAATGTCATGACCCTGACAGGCAAGGTGGAGGAGGTGGTAGACTTCATGGAGAGGGAGAATGTTGGATTAATGGGGCTGAGTGAAGTGAAATGGAAAGGTAAAGGAAGGAAGAAATTGAGGAAAGGATATACATTATACTGGAGTGGTGGCCAAGAGGCAAAAAATGGCGTGGGACTGATAACCTCGAAACAACTGGAGGAGTATGTTGAAGTGGTCGAGTGTGTGAGTGACAGAATAATGAAAATTAGAATGAAGATGAAAAATGACGTGATGGACTTCATACAAGTGTATGCACCACAGACTGGAAACAGAGAAGAAGATATTGAAGTATTCCTGGAGGATGTAGAAAGAGTAATTTCAGATGTAGAAGTGGTGATCATGGGAGATATGAATGCACAAGTCGGAAACGAGAGACAAGGAAAGGAAGAAGTCATTGGACCATATGGATATGGGAAAAAGAACCGGGAAGGAGAGGAACTTGTAAACTTTTGTGAAAGGAATGGACTGATAGTGGGTAATTCATGGTTTCGGAAGAAAAACAGCAGGAAAATTACGAGATATGGTTGGGGCGATAGAAGAACAAAATCAGTAATTGACTACTTTCTGGTGGAAAGGACTAATCACAGAAAGCTGATAGATGTGACAGCTTTACCAGGAGAAGCATTTGATGGGGACCATAGAGCTGTGGTGGCAAAATTTAGATGGGAAAAATTGGGAAACGTAAAGGAGATCAGAGAAAGTAAAATAAAAGTATGGAAATTGAAAGACAAAACTGTACGGGAAGATTTTCAGGAGAGATTGAAGCAACAAATCCCAGTTACTGAAGTGGAAAACATAGAAGAGGAATGGTCCCACTTTAAAAAGGCATTTGTTGGTGCAGCAGAGAGTGCTTGTGGTAGGACGTCAACAAGAGTGAAAGAGAAGGAGACACCATGGTGGAATGAGGAAGTGAGGAAAGCAGTGAAAGAAAAGAAGTCTGCATGGAAAGAATGGAATCGAGATCAAACAGAAGAAAGCAAAAGGATGTATCACGACAGCAAACGGAGGTGTAAGAAAGTGGTAGGAGAAGAAAAGAAGAAAAGTTGGGAAGAATTTACACGAAGAATGGAAACAGATGTAAGTGGCAGTAAAAGGATGCTGTATGGGCTTCAAGAGGAAAGAAAGAGTTACTACAAAGCTAGTGAAAAAGGAAGATGGAGAGTTCTTAACACTCCCAGAAGAGATAAAGGGACGATGGAAGGAGTATTTCGATAAGCTATTGAATGTGAGCAATTGTACTGGTGAGATGGAAGTGACACAACCTGACGACTCTATAACAGAAGATGATATAACATTGTTGGAGGTGGAATTAGCAGTACAGAAAATGAAGATGGGAAAAGCAACAGGGGTGGATGAAATTAATGTAGAAATGATGAAGGCTGCTGGACATGTTGGTATGCAATGGTTGTATCGACTGCTAAAGTGTGTGTGGAAACGGAAATGTGTACTAGAAGACTGGGAGAAAGGGCTAATAATACCAGTGTTTAAGAAGGGGGACAAGAAGGTGTGTGATAACTATAGAGGGATCACCCTCAGATCACAGATAGTAAAAATACTGGAAAGGATATTAGAAAGAAGAATGAGAAGGAGAGTTGCAAGAGGAACAGTATGGCTTCAGGAGTGGAAGATCCACAGTGGACCCAATCTTTAGCTTGAGGCAGGTGATGGAGAAGAACTGGGAATATGGAGAGGATTTGATCATGACTTTCATAGATCTAGAAAAGGCATATGATAGTGTCCCCAGAGAGAAGGTATGGGAAACCATGGTTAAGAAGAGACTGGGAAGAGAAATGTTGGAAATGGTGCAAGCAATGTACAACAACTGTGTTAGCAGGGTACTGACCCCAGTTGGAAAGACAGATTGGTTTAGGAACAAGACTGGACTAAGACAGGGGAGTGTGCTGTCACCTCTCTTGTTCATAATGGTGATGGATGAAATTGTAAAGGAAACAAAGGAAGCATATGGACATAAAGAAATGAAGTTACTATTATTTGCAGATGATATTGTGGTCTGGGGAAGGAACACCGAAGAAGTGCAAAAACAACTAGGTGCACTGAACGAAAATATTCAGAAGTACGGCCTGAAAATCAGTATAGAGAAAAAGCAAGACCATGGTGATGACAAGAGGGGAAAGACAAGGAAAGGGCGCTGTGAAAATTGGAAGTCAGAGTTTGGAAATTGTGGACACGTTCAAATACCTGGGAAGTGAATTGATTCAAACTGGTAGGTTGGGCATGGAGATTGGCAGGAGGGTACACCAGAGCAATGCATTCTATCAAAGTGTAAGAAAACTTGTTTGGGATAAGGAAGTACCAAGGAAAAGCAAGGAGGTAATGTATAAAGTGTACTATGTTCCCATATTAACTTATGCAGCTGAGACTTGGACCCTGACAAGCAGGCAAGAGAGTAGAATCCAAGCCAGTGAAATGAAATTCTTAAGGAATATGATAGGAAAGACAGAGTGAGGAATGAAGATGTTAGGAAGGAAGTTGGGATGGAAAAACTAAATGAGAGAATTGAGAAGAATAAACTAAGGTGGTTTGGACATGTAAAGAGGATGGAGGAAAATAGAATACCAAGACAGATGCTGGAAGCGAAGTGCAAGGGGAAGACCTAGAACAAGGTGGATTGATTCAGTGAAGAACAGTGTAAGAAAAAGAAATCTGGACTGGGACAAGATCGTGGAAGAAGAATGGTGGAAGGAAAGAGGTAAGTGGAGAAGTGCCATAAATACCCCGACCCGGCAGGAGCTGGATAAGGGGAAATGATGATGATGATGATGATGTATATGTTTTAACATAAATATTCATAAATACCTGTTGAGAGTCATCCACTTGAATTTTGTGATTGGAGAGCGAACGCTGGGTTTGATATCTCGGTCTTTCAAAAACTTTGAACGACCAACGCATGCGCTCTGTGTGCTTGCAATGCCATATGCAGGCCATATGTTTACATCTGCCGTCCTTCAGTAATATTGTCACCGGAGTCGTTTGAAGGCTGTGTAGAAATTAGCTTTGGTGATATTAAGGTGCAGTGCTATTTCTTGTCTCATATTCGCCAGTTTATTTACGCGAACATATGGACGGTGCGTATTCCATGTCGGTAATTTATTATAGTTCGATGTTGTGTTTATGTCCGACATGTTGGATTTTGAGCACATGCGCGAAGGTATTGTTACCTAATTGGTCAATGAACGAGCTCTGATTGGCTGAAGAAACTGTATCATAATGAAAAACTGTGTTATAAGGACCATCATTATGATACAGTTTTCTGACACATAATAGTGAGGGTCGAACATAAAATATATTTTCGTGGAGGGTGGCACACAAGCCGCCAAGATGACCAGGATATCTATATCTTAAGCCACTATAATGACTGAATTGTCGGGCCGAGATAACTCGAGTGGGGTGGTAACGATGAGCACATCGGCATCATCTGGAGTTTGTCTGGTTTCGATTCCTTCGCTTTCGAATTTGACGCGCAACAAGTCGATCAATCTTTGTTTGTGTCATTAGACAAAAAGTTTGCTTGTGGCATAGGTGCCGTCATGGACTCATAAAAAAAATAAAAAAAACATTAGCAGCATCATGCTTGTGCGATTGTCGAAGACGTTCAACGGACTTGGTACTGCGAGCTGCTGGGTCGTCAGGATACCCATCGAAAATAATGCACTGTTTCTGAAGTATATTTTAACGTAATTCACATATTTGGCACTAATGTCGACAAAAGTATCGGTTTGGTGCCAAATTACACGGTGCAGAAGATATCCTCCGTCGAGAACATGATGTAGGTCCTCAAATATAGGCTCATCGGTAACAGGATCGAATAATTTATAGAACACAGACTTTTGCGTATACGCATTCCCGCTTCATCAAAGATCGCAACCGGATACGGAGCTTGTTCAAACTGGAAATATTGTTTCAATTCTGCATTGGATTTCTTTGCAAGGCAAATGCTTTGGAAAAGCACAAGAGGATCAACAGGAATATCAGTGTTGTGGATTTTTATTTTCGAATTTACCGCGGGGAGAGGCATCACGCGATTTTTTCTAAGGAACTTCACATCGTGAAAATTGTTGCCGGTTATGCCTTTTTGTGCTGCTATTCCAATTTCATAGGCCATATGACAAGTGATATGTCCATCCCCGACAACTCCTGTGCTTAACGAAACAACGTGTTGTCCACGAGGAAAGGGATCGTGATTTGATAACCATCCAACAAATTTTCTCAAGTCCGCATCATCCCGCGAGATCCGCGCACACCGTGCATCCACATGCTGTTCTGTAGTCGAAAACTCAATATTGCAAAATGATACTAATGGTAGGTACTTTGCCACAGCTGTTTACATTGAAAAGCTGTTATACTTGTAACAAGTTAACAGCTTGTGCAGCTGGAATGCTGACAAATATTAAAACATGTAGAAACGTTGATATGGCATATCATTTCCATAGCTTCTCCGCAAGAATCAAAAAGGGCTCCGCTTTGAATGGTCGTAGCATCGTAACGGTTCACATTAGAGACAAAAGGTAGGGAACATTTTTGTAGGAAATTTATTCTAGATAATTTTTTATACTAGGTATTTTGTTGATAAAGTTGAAGGTTTGGGAGATATTTGAAAAAAAAAAAAAAAATGGTACCTTCTTAGGGCAAGAAGGGCCAACGCCGACTTCGCTCGAGGGGGAAAACTTGGGAGAGTAATATCTGGGCCGAAATAAAGCGATTAAAGCAATTTCCAGCTTTCCACTAATTATTTCCTTATTGAACTACCTGTCACCTGGCCTATTATGCGAGTTGTAATCTTCAATATATATCAAAATATTATATATATTACAATTTGCCTTACGTCGCACCGACACAGAAACTGTAGGTCTTATGGCGACGATGGGATAGGAAAGACTAGCAGTGGGAAGGAAGCGGCTGTGGCCTTAATTAAGGTACAGCGCCCATTTGCCTGGTGTGAAAATGAGAAACCAGGGAAAACCATATCCAGGGATACCGACAGGGGGTTCGAACCCACTATTTCCGGAATGAAAGCTCACAGCTGCACAACCCTAACCACAACCTCACTCCGTGAATCATATATCAAAATATAATCATAATAGGCCTATATCATAATTATAATCTTTCTTATTGGGCTGGACGGAGGGAGAATGCCTATAGTCCACAAATTGGCAATACGGCTCGGAAAGCAAGTCTGGTTTGTTTTTCAGATGCAAAGCAACGCTATCAGTGAGAGAGAGAGAGAGAGAAGACATTGAGTGACGAGGAGCAGCGGTGGGAGTAGGGGTGGAAGGAGGTGATAATTGAAGGGTAGACACGTCACTAACACAAATGCAGCGGCTGCCATCGGTAATACAGTAGTGCTGCCATCTCTTGCCTTGCGATTGACGGCGGTGCTGATCGCACAGCCTTAAGGAGGCACTGTCCATGCCTGATAGGGTTAAGTGGGAGCAGGCTATGAAAAGAGAAATGGAGATACTTCAGTTAAATGACACATGGGATCTAGTTGATAAACCCCAGGGCAAGAATGTTGTCAGTAGTAAGTGGGTTTTCAAAGTAAAAAGAGACTCTAATGGTAACATTCAACGGTATAAAGCCAGACTTGTGACCAGGGGCTTCACCCAAAGGTACGGAGTAGATTTTACAGAAACTTTCTCTCCTGTTGTTCGACACAGCACGTTAAGGATGCTGCTTGCCTTGGCTGTCCAAACAGATCTGAAGGTGGTACATTGGGATGCTGAATCTGCTTTCCTCAATGGAAAGTTATATGAAGAGATCTACATGTATCAGCCAGAAAGTTTTGTCACGAGAGGTTCTGAGCCATGTTTAACATCTCTCTTTTCTTTATTTTCTTTGGCGGCCGTCTCGGTTGACTCAGACGCCATGTGAGATACTTTCTGTCCGGACGTGCCTTGAGGCTCTCCGCCTTATTATTTAAAATGTAATGTTTTCCTTTTTATTTAACATTGTTATTATGCCGAAGCCTTCCATTTACTCATGTAAGTAATACATCTAACCTTGTGTCCACTATGCTCATTTCCTAAATTTAACCTTTCTTTTTGATCTTCGTCGTGTGCTTGGATTTGCTGTGGAACCAATCGTAATGGCGGTCTCCTGTTTTATTTTGTTTGAGTCTTCGTTTAACCTTTTATTTGTGCCGTGAAATATATCTGGGAGTGATTTTGTGAGTGTATGTTTTTCTTGCTGCCAGGTGCATTGATGCTGTTTTGATTGGGCATATCTTCGAATGGGTCTCCCGTGGTTTGTGGACGTTGGCGTTTCGACCATTCTCCCAACACGAGGCATGACACCATATATTTTAGCCCTTATGTTTTCCCTTCATTCCATGCTTCGGGCAACTGGATCACGGCGGTAACTTTAAGTAGGCCTTACCGTATTCAGCTCGAACTCGGAACGTAAGTTGGGGACCATATAGGTTTAGCATGTTTTGCTAGACTACCTACAAGCACGAGTTGCTTTGTGTTTTATTACTGCATCGACGGCTGGCATTTTGTGTGTTTGATTGCGTGTATGTATCATGATATATTTCACGGACACTTGACGTCATTTGTTTCTCCTTGTAGTATCTTTGGTTTTTGCATTTCTTTTCTCTGGGGACTGCCAGCTCGATCGCATCCCCATTGCTCGCCACAGCCTCTGCGACACGCACACAGCCCTTGTTTTATCTTTGCTATGCTTGTTATTTGTGGTCGTCATGACAACCATCCTTCTCTAGGCTGAGAAGTGATTGTTGTTGACCAGCGACCGGCTCCATTGCCTCTTGATCATTTACTTCCTCCCTTTTTACATCGTTTTCACGGAAGTGAGCACAGGTATGAAGTTAATTTGTTAACGTTATTTACTATCGTAAGTTATTTATTGTTATTTATATTTATCCTTCCCGTTTGAAAGTGACTTTATTTGACCCCTAGGGTACTTTTTTTTGTGTGTGTTATTCTGGCCGGGTTTCTTTGTGTGTTCGGTTTCAATTCATTAAATTTCCATTTCTTTACCCATGTGTCTTATTTAGTAGTGTTTGGCGATCGGGCTGCTCGCTCTCTCTCTCTCTCTCTCTCTCTTTAAACCTAGGCCTAACTTATTCTAGCTGTCTAGCACCAGGAGGGTATTCCTACCACTCGTCGTGGGACCACCTTCACGGAGTCTGGAGTCGCTCGGCACATCTGGCCTGCAAGTACGGGCCCAGCACAGGTCAGAAATTAACATCCATTTCCACTGCGTACTCCTTTCTTTTCTAGTTGGTTCCAGTGATGCAGCTAGGAGGCACGCCAAGAATATGTTTATTTTAATAGGGCGGTGCAGATGGTATCAGTTGCGAGGTTAAGTCTCCTGGTCGCTTAGCCATATCAATTGAATTTTAATATTTCGCTGCATATTTTTCAATGTTGTTTTTATTCTGTTTCATGTTCCCTATTGCATACTATGCAAACAAATATTGAGAGTCAATGTGAACTTCCAAGGAGAATGGGCCATAAAAATAACAAACTGTAAGGAGAGTGCAATGAGTTGGACCCTATCAACGAACCCCAGCATTGGTAATGTACTAACCAACCCTACTTCTTGTTTCGTACTCATTTCAGGCGCAGGACGGAGGCAAGACATTTGTAGTTATTGTTTTGAATTGTAGCTAGCAGTACGTCTGTAGTTTAGCCATGTATTCTTTCCCAGGTTGTAACGTGAAGAAGGAGCTCATCCAGTCTGACGATGATCTGCTATCGTTTGAAAGTGTCTGTGGGAAAGACACTAATCCATTGACTGAGGTGAAAGGCCATCGCAAGGGAGGCGTAGCCAATATATTGTCCAAGTGGGGAATTTCATTTTCTGGTGAACTGGGAGTTTCGTCTGTATTTGAGTTCTTAGACAGGGTCAGTGAACTCTGCCATTGTTATGACCTCGAACCAGACGACATTGTTGTCTGCCTACCGTTATTGTTGAGTGGCTTAGCTTTAAAATGGTATCGACTTACCAACAGATCTTTCATCTCGTGGGTTGATTTCTGTAAGTCAATAAGGGAGCGGTTTACGACTTATGATTTTGAACATGACTTGAAGGCTGAAATTCATCGCCGTACCCAGGGTTTGGAAGAGCCTGTAGACGATTTTGTTACTGGGCTAATGACTTTAATAAGTAGGTTGTCGCAGCCCCTTCCCCTTATTGAAACTGTTGATATAGTGTATAGAAATCTGGCACCTGAGTACAAGTCTTTCATACGCCGGTCCAGTGTGTATAGTGTGGCTGACATTGTTGATCAAGGACGTGAATGCGAGTTCAATCGGCGCCTGCGCAAGTCATATGTACCCCCACCCCTCCCCTCTGACAGTTTGTTTCCAGAGACTGCATGCGCGCAATCCCAGATTCAGAGGACTGCGCACCCATCTTCAATATCTCGTCAGGAGGACCGGGCAGTTAACCGTCCCCACTCGCATATTGTCGGGAGTATTCCCAATGCTACTTCTTCTGCGAATCCCGCTCCTCAGGATCAACAGTTACCTCGAAACCCGAACATGTATAACCGTATAAAATGTTGGAATTGTGATCGTTTGGGGCATCATTTTAATTCCTGCCGTGCGCCCTCGCGTGTGTTTTGTCACACATGTGGTCTTCGTGACGTGACGCACATAGCCTGTCCTAGATGTGCTTCGCGTCAGGGAAACGAGCTTGGGTCCCCGGTTTAGACCCGCCGGAGTGGCCATGCAATGAAGTTCGCCGGGAAATGAACATTTCCACGACTGGAAACTTCTGTCCTTGGGTCCCTGTAAGTGTTAAGAAATTGTCGATACCCGCTTTACTGGATTCTGGTGCTTCACGTTCATTTATTCAGCGCTCCATCGCGGAACAGCTTCCTGTTACTCAGATTTGTCCACAAGATGGGGGTTTAAAATTTTATTCTGCGGTGAAGTCATCTATTTCTGTTTCTAGCGTTGTAACATGTCATATTAAGATATGTGGTTATTCTTGGGATTGGAACTTCCATGTGGTGGATGACTTATCTACGCCTATGATCTTAGGTTCTGATTTTATGCACAAAGCAGGGTTGAGGCTTGATTTTTCGGATCATTCCTTCAGTTTTTTGTTTAAATCCAAGGAGCGGTTTCATTTTAATACTTGTGAAGCGAGTGTTCCTTGTAATTTTTCTGGTATCTCTGCTGTTCTAATCCCTCCTACTTTATTCACGAGTCAACGTGACGCTTTATCTGATTTGGTGAATGAATTTCCAGATGTTCTCACGTCGGAACTGGGTTCCGCTATCGGCTACGAGTGTCATATTGATTTAACTGATGAGGTTCCAGTTAGGTCGGCGCCATTTTCGTGCTCTCCACCCAAACTCATTGCCATGAGAGAATATATTGATGATCTTAAGGCACGCGGTGTTGTGAGTCCTTCTAAGTCTTCTTATGGTAGTCCAGCATTCCTGGTGCCTAAGAAAGAGGGTACTTTTCGTTTAGTAGTTGATTATCGTCGACTCAATCCTAAGGTGGTGTTCGACAACTTTCCCCTTCCAACTCTGGAGAGCGCTTTTCAGCATTTTCACGGGGCGAAGTACTATTCCGTCCTAGATTTGAATTGTGCATATTATCAAATTCCTCTCGATCCCGAGAGCCGTAAGGTAACTGCGTTCTCCACTCCGTTCGGCCTTTTTGAGTTCAATAAGTTACCCATGGGCATTTCTATCGGCGGACAAGTATTGAGTAGGGTTTTGGACGAGTTATTTGGAGATTTAAAGTATTCATCTGTGTTTAACTATCTTGATGACCTCGTGATTTACAGTCAGTCTTTTGAGGATCACCTGATCCATTTACGTGAAGTCCTATGTCGTCTTCGCAGAGCCGGACTCACTGTTAACCCGGACAAAATCTCTTTGGCTTCGAAGCAAATCAAATTTTTAGGTCACATTCTTTCGGATGTGGGCATAGAAGTGAACCCTGAGCGTGTCCAATGTATCCAAGAGTTCCCTACTCCCACGAATGTGAAAGCAGTCCGACGTTTTTTGGGAATGGCAGGCTTTTACAATAGGTTCATTAAGGGCTTTTCGGACATTTCAGCGCCCCTGAATTATTTGAAGAAGAAGAATGTACGATTCGTGTGGGGCCCCGACCAGTGTCTCGCCTTTGAGTAATTGAAAGAATGTCTTTCTTCTGCTCCCGTCCTTCGAACTCCGGATTTTGGGAAAGATTTTATGTTACATTGTGATGCGAGTGATGTCGCAGTTTCTTGTGTGCTTAGTCAGCAGGTGAATGGTAATTTGGCACCCATCGCTTTTGCCAGTCGGATGCTTAATGATTGCGAACGCCGGTATTCCACTTTCGAGAAAGAAAGTCTGGCTGTCGTATTCGGCTGTGAACGTTTCAGATCTTTTCTAGAACATCGGCATTTCATAGTGTATACCGACAATGAAGCTCTGTCCTGGATGCGCTCGCATGTCAAAAAATTGGGACGTATAAATCGTTGGATTCTTCGTCTATCCTCTTTCAGCTTTGACATCATTCACGTCAGAGGCAGTGAAAATGTTGTAGGGGATTGTTTGTCACGCATGTTTGAGGAACCTCCTCCCATTGTTGAGATCCCCGAGCCAGTGAATCTTCTCCAACACATTCCATGGTCTTTTACTGACATCCGTACGTACCAAGCAGATGACCCATTTTGTGTCACATTGCGTGAAAAAATTCTCGGGAAAGATCCTGGTGTATCTGAGTTTTCATTGCGCAATGATGTTATAGTGCATACCGCTCCTCGATCTTCGAAATGTAGGATTTTCGTGCCAGAGAATATACGAAGTATGCTCTTGGCGTATTTCCATGAATCCTGTTTTGGATTACATTTAGGTATGACGAAGACTTTCCATAAAATCTCTCAGGAATTCTTCTGGCCTCATTTGAAAGCGGATGCTTTTGCTTTCGTCCGAAAATGTGTTACGTGTCAACGTTCTAAGCCAGCAAAGAATTCTCGCATTGGACTTCACCACGCTGACACGATGTCATATCCTAATGAGCGCCTGTTTATAGATTATTTTGGTCCCCTAGTTTGGTCATCTTCTGGTCATAAAGCTATACTTACAGTCGTTGATGGATTTTCAAAATTTGTATGGTTATTTCCTGTCAGGGAAATCACGACACGTACCACTGTTAGGCTTTTGACCAATCATATTTTTGGTGTTTTTGGTCCTCCAAAGTTTTTAGTGTCCGATAACGCGAGCGTTTTCCGGTCCAAGTCTTTTAGATCAATGTGTTTTTCTTGGGGAATTGATCATGTCTTTTTGGCACCCTACCACCCTCAGCCAAATCACGTTGAAAGGTTTCATCGTAACTTGAAGGCTTGCTTGAGTGCGTTCCACAACGCAGATCAGTCACGTTGGGACGCAAATCTTCAGTTTTTCTCCTTAGGATTTAACACTGCTCTTCATGAATCGACGAATTCTACCCCTTCGGAATTGTTTTTAGGAAGGCGTATTGTTGATCCACTTCAGCTTCAGTGGAAAATAGATTATCTGGCTGCGCCATCCCGCCGTACCTCAGTCAAAGAAAAATGGGAAGTTGCTGTACGGCATCTGAAAAGGGCACGAGATCGCGTGGCGTCTCGCTATAACAAGGGTAGGCAACCTGTTTGTTTTCAGGTGAATGACGACGTGCTAGTGCGCCTGCACCCACAGAGTTCGGCCAAGAATAAGGAGTCAGCTAAGCTAATGCTTCGCTGGAGCACGCCCAAAACTATCACTAGATTTTTAACACCTGTCACTGTTGAATTGATCTCCAAGGAGAATCCCACCGACGTATCCAGAGCTCACATATCTCAATTGAAACCATTTATTGTGTAACCTTCTTATTTGCTGTGATTAATGTTGTCCTTTTTCTGCGTAGGTTAGCCAATCATAATTTGCTTATGTTATCCAAGGAAGCTAGTATTCATATGGCGTCTCCTTGACCTGCCTATTATTGAACCAATTTTGACCGAGGCAGAGTCAAGTACAAATTTACGAGCTCAAGAAAGAAAATAATACAAGAAGAAATAGGCCTACATACTCTGTGTAACTTAATATTTATTGTAAAAATATGTATTTTTGCGAATTCGGCCAGTAGAGAATTTATATTCTATAAATAATGGACACATTATATCGCTTCTTTGTTATTTTAATACGTCACTTTCATGATGGGTATAAGGAGAATGGCAGACTTCGGCGTCAAAGGGCGAAAGTCTTTTGTTTATGATTTTCGTCCGTGTCTCTATCTACTTTTCTTGTAATTGTAACGCTCAGGCGAACCGTAATACCATTATGACAAGCCCAGGGATCGTCAAAGGAACGCGCGCCTTTGGGGACCCCGAAGGAGTTCTGTCCTGATATTGCGATCGCCGAAGCGATCTGATTATTTTTATATATTACTTCATTTTATAACTGTATTCTTTCTGATATGGCTCAATTGCTTAAGTGATTGTTATATCGATCACCCTCCCCCCCCTCATATTTTGTGTACTGTTATAGTTGTTGACAAACCACCTGTGTGATAAGGATGTTGTGTATTTAGGAACACTTGGGACATGTTTGATTTCAAAGCGGTGGTACTTAGTGATGTAAAAAGAAAAATCTTTTATTATTATAAATAATTTTTCTTTTGGGGGGTGGTGTGGATCCTGAGCCATGTTTAACATCTCTCTTTTCTTTATTTTCTTTGGCGGCCGTCTCGGTTGACTCAGACGCCATGTGAGATACTTTCTGTCCGGACGTGCCTTGAGGCTCTCCGCCTTATTATTTAAAATGTAATGTTTTCCTTTTTATTTAACATTGTTATTATGCCGAAGCCTTCCATTTACTCATGTAAGTAATACATCTAACCTTGTGTCCACTATGCTCATTTCCTAAATTTAACCTTTCTTTTTGATCTTCGTCGTGTGCTTGGATTTGCTGTGGAACCAATCGTAATGGCGGTCTCCTGTTTTATTTTGTTTGAGTCTTCGTTTAACCTTTTATTTGTGCCGTGAAATATATCTGGGAGTGATTTTGTGAGTGTATGTTTTTCTTGCTGCCAGGTGCATTGATGCTGTTTTGATTGGGCATATCTTCGAATGGGTCTCCCGTGGTTGGTGGACGTTGGCGTTTCGACCATTCTCCCAACACGAGGCATGACACCATATATTTTAGCCCTTATGTTTTCCCTTCATTCCATGCTTCGGGCAACTGGATCACGGCGGTAACTTTAAGTAGGCCTTACCGTATTCAGCTCGAACTCGGAACGTAAGTTGGGGACCATATAGGTTTAGCATGTTTTGCTAGACTACCTACAAGCACGAGTTGCTTTGTGTTTTATTACTGCATCGACAGCTGGCATTTTGTGTGTTTGATTGCGTGTATGTATCATGATATATTTCACGGACACTTGACGTCATTTGTTTCTCCTTGTAGTATCTTTGGTTTTTGCATTTCTTTTCTCTGGGGACTGCCAGCTCGATCGCATCCCCATTGCTCGCCACAGCCTCTGCGACACGCACACAGCCCTTGTTTTATCATTGCTATGCTTGTTATTTGTGGTCGTCATGACAACCATCCATCTCTAGGCTGAGAAGTGATTGTTGTTGACCAGCGACCGGCTCCATTGCCTCTTGATCATTTACTTCCTCCCTTTTTACATCGTTTTCACGGAAGTGAGCACAGGTATGAAGTTAATTTGTTAACGTTATTTACTATCGTAAGTTATTTATTGTTATTTATATTTATCCTTCCCGTTTGAAAGTGACTTTATTTGACCCCTAGGGTACTTTTTTTTGTGTGTGTTATTCTGGCCGGGTTTCTTTGTGTGTTCGGTTTCAATTCATTAAATTTCCATTTCTTTACCCATGTGTCTTATTTAGTAGTGTTTGGCGATCGGGCTGCTCGCTCTCTCTCTCTCTCTCTCTCTCTCTTTAAACCTAGGCCTAACTTATTCTAGCTGTCTAGCACCAGGAGGGTATTCCTACCACTCGTCGTGGGACCACCTTCACGGAGTCTGGAGTCGCTCGGCACATCTGGCCTGCAAGTACGGGCCCAGCACAGGTCAGAAATTAACATCCATTTCCACTGCGTACTCCTTTCTTTTCTAGTTGGTTCCAGTGATGCAGCTAGGAGGCACGCCAAGAATATGTTTATTTTAAGAGGGCGGTGCAGTTCAGAGCATAAAGTTTGCAAGTTAAAAAAATCTATTTATGACTTAAAACAATCTTCTCGTTTGTGGAATGAGCGAGCTCACTCCGTTCTTGTCAAATTGGGTTACAAAAATTGTGCTGACGAACCCTGTGTGTACTTTAAGAAACAAGCCCAAGGTATGGTAATTATTGCATTATATGTGGATGATTTCATTGTGGCTTATAATGATGAGTCTGAGATCAAGTCATTGAAGACCTGTATTGATAAAGAATTTAAGGTACGAGATCTTGGACCAATGTTGTATATTTTAGGTATTAAAGTAAGGCAAGATAAGAAGAATGGTACAATGTATCTTAGCCAAGAGCAGTACACCAGTGAGATTGCAAAGAAATATGGTATGCACGATGCACGTCCCATTGGTACTCCCTTGGAAACCAAACCAAATCTTGGTGTTTCTGATACAGAAACTAGTGATCTTCCTTATAGAGAACTCATAGGTTCGCTCATGTATTTAAGTGTTTGCACGCGTCCAGATATAAGCTATGCGATATCATATCTCAGTCAATTTAATCATTGTTACAATGAATCTCGCTGGTCTGCTGCAAAGCGAGTGCTGCGTTATTTAAATTGCTCAAAAGACTTGTCACTTAAGTATGTCAGGAATGGAGGTCAATTCATGGGATTTGTTGATGCTGACTGGGCTAATGATAGCAATGACCGAAAATCATACAGTGGTTTTGTGTTCAAAATGGCAGGTGGTGCTGTATCATGGGGGGCTCAAAAGCAAAAATGCATTTCCTTATCATCAACTGCAGCAGAATATGTTGCACTGAGTGAAGGTGTAAGAGAAGCTGTTTGGTTGAAACGTGTTTTGTCTAACTTTATAGATCTCAAGTCACCCATCATATTATTGAGTGATAGTCAATCAGCTCAAAAACTGGCAAAAAATCCAGTCCACCATAATAGGAACAAACATATTGACACTAAATAGAGATGCTTTGGATTCTAAAGTCATATGCATCAAATATGAGTAGACTTCAAAAATGTGTGCAGACATCCTAACAAAGCCTCTTCCTAAGCCTAAGCATATTTATTTTTGTAAAGGCTCTACTCCCACAGGTTTAAGGAGGTGTGTTGAAATATGTGACCATGGTTTGTGTTAGTCACACTGTTAATTATAAACCTGGTCCATAGAGATATGTTTCTCTTTTGTTTTGGTGTGTATAAAAGAATATTGTATCACCTTGTTCGTTCAGTTCTGTTCTAGTAAATGTCAAGTACATTAAACGTGTGTTCCATTTCAATTGCATGTGTGCCTCGTAATCCTTTACTAAAGGGCCTAAATGCAGGGAATGGAGTGGTCTGTCTGTCTGAAATGTAAAGTGGACAGTGTTACCCGCAGTGTTCCAAAGGGTAAGCATACAAAATTTGGATCAGATCGGTGCAACGGTGTAGATTTGTGCCAAAGGGCCTAAATGCAGGGAAGGGAGTGGTCTGTCCGAAATTTAAAGTGGACAAGGTTACCCGCAGGGATCCAAAGGGTAAGTATACAAATTTTGGTTTAGATCGGTGAAACGGTGTAGATTTGTATAAATGATGATGATGATAATTGTTGTTTTAAGGGGCCTAACATCTAGGTTATCGGCCCCTAATGATCTGGGTGATAGCGAAAATGATAATGAAATGGAAACAAGAACAAAATTATGTGAGACGGAAAATACGTACAAAAAGGAACTCAGATGGAAACAACTCACAATATGGTCTTACAAAAGGGAATTTAGAACGAAAAGATGCACAAAAAGAATAGATTGAAAAAGACCCACAAAACGGAGGCTAGATTCAAAATACGTACAAAATGCAGATGTGAAGATTACCGTACAATCAGCTTGATTACTCATGCTTCAAAGATCCTGTCTAGAATAATTTACAAGAGGATTGAAAGCGAGATAGAAACGGAGTTGGGTGAAGACCAGTTTGGTTTCAGGAGAAATGTAGGAACAAGGGAAGCTGTACTAAGTCTTAGGCTGATTTTT
Organism: Meconema thalassinum; assembly: GCA_946902985.2. Lineage (NCBI taxonomy): Eukaryota > Metazoa > Arthropoda > Insecta > Orthoptera > Tettigoniidae > Meconema > Meconema thalassinum. Next base: position 2,126,355,566 of record OX336388.2, read on the forward strand.
GAAGGTAGAATAAGGAAAGATAAGAGAACGTTCATGGCTTTTGTAGACTTAGAAAAGGCTTTTGAAAACGTTGATTGGACTAAATTGTTTGACATTTTGAAATCGATTGGAATAAAGTACAGGGATAGGAGGGTGATATACAATCTATACAGAAACCAGACAGCAGTCATTCGAGTTGAAGGACATGAGAGAGAAGCTGGTATTCACAAAGGTGTAAGGCAAGGCTGCAACTTATCACCCCTACTTTTCAATCTTTACATTGAACAAGCAATAAAGGACATTAGAGAAAAATTTAAAGTGGGAGTGAAGATTCAAGGAGAAATAATTTCAACTTTGAGATTTGCTGATGACATCGTCATCTTGGCCGACAAGCCTTAGGATTTGAATGAGTTTTTGAATGGTATGGACTCCGTCTTATGGAAAGAATTCATGATGAAAATTAATAAATGTAAAACAAAAATACTGGAATGCAGCCAAAATAAATCAGAAACCTCTATGGAGATCAAATTGACAGGTGAAAAGCTGAAGGAAGTAGGAGACTTCTGTTACTTAGGAAGCAGAATAACCAGTGATGGACGAAGCAAAGAGGATATAAAAAGTAGGTTGGCTCAGGCAAAGAAAGCATTTCTACAAAAAAGGAATCTGCTGACATCGAATATAGAATTAGGTATTAGGAAGTCATTTTTGAAAGCCTTTGTCTGGAGCGTCACACTCTATGGAAGTGAAACTTGGACTATTGGTGCAGCAGAAAAGAGGAGAATTGCAGCATTTGAAATGTGGTGTTACAGGAGAATGATGAAGATCAGATGGGTAGATAGGGTTACAAACAAAGAGGTATTAAGACGAGTGGGAGAGGAGAGATGTTTCTGGCGACTGCTAATGAAGAGAAGAGATAGGTTGGTAGGACACATACTAAGACACCCAGGAATAGCAAGCTTAGTTATGGAAGGAAGGGTCGAGGACAAGAACTGTAGGGGTAGACCAAGGTTAGAATATGTTAAACAGATTGCCTCGGATGTAGGGTGTGGTAGCTATGTAGAGATGAAACGATTAGCTCAGGACAGGGAGGCATGGAGAGTTGCATCAAACCAGTCAAAAGACTGAAGACTCTAACAACAACAACACAAAATGCAATTGAGGTTCAAAATACGTACAAAATGCAATTGAAATTGAAAATACACAATGCAATTCAGATTGAAATATCCCAGTTCCAATCCAAATTATTCACAAAGTGCAATTGAAATTCAAAATACTTACAAAATGCAATTGAGAATCAAAATATGTGCAAAATGCCCGCCAAACAAAATGCAACTTGGATTCAAAATTTGTGCGAAATGGGGTTTTGGTTGAAAATACTTACAAAATGCAAATGAAATTCAAAATACTCACAAAGGTCCCTCCGCCATATTGAAAGACTTACTAAAAAGCAATTTAGATTGTTAATCTTTACAAAATGCAATTGAGGTTGAAAACAATCGCGAGATGTAATTTAGATCGAAAAAACATACAAAAAGCAACGTAGATTAAAAATGCCTTAAAAAAATCGCTAGAAGGGAATTTAGATACACGATGAACCAAGTAACAAAAACAGTGCGGGAATCTTAAAGAGAAAAGTAAATATAATGAAAAGAGGAGAGGAGAGAGGAGAAGGTCCGCCCCAAAGGTAAGGGACAAAAGGGGAAAACGGACCCAGCTCAGGAATCCCTCGGGGTTGCCAACACCCGAACTCACCAGCCGTGAGCCCCTGAGGGTGTAGCATTATCTTCGGTGCACCAGAAGTGATGGGGCTACATACACCCTGCCTCCTTAAGGGCCTTGAGCACAAGGCAGGAGGTAAAAGGAAAAGAAAAAGAAGGCTGACCCCACACAGAAGGAGGGTATCAGGAAAGATGAGACAAGGGCCAATTAAGGCGGGAAAGTGAAAGACTCCCTAGGCCTCGGATAACCTAATACCATCGGGGTCGGAAGAGAACAAGAGTTGACCAAGGGAGGTCGACAGGAAAGAAGATGGAGAAGAGCCCGGCACAAGTAAGTGGAAGCAATCCGGACTCAGCTGGGGTCCCGTGGTCGCCAACCCATGCCCCACTAGATGTAAGCCCCTGGGGGGGATTTGTATAAATAACAGGCAGGTAAACATTGAGCTTTATATACCATATTTACTTGCATATAACTCACACTTTTCTGACCAAAAATAAGTGTGAAAATCTTTGGTGCGAGATGTATGCGGGGATTTGTGAGGGAAATACCTTATTCCCGGGAAAACGTAAAATTTGCATTATATAAACAAGACGACTGGAATTGTTAACTGCCGTCGCTGCCAATCTCCAAGCTACTTACGTCCAAAGCATTTGCGATGCCAGTCTTTGAGAAGCTCTTAATAACGTATGTTTGCACCATAACCCATCAGCTTATCGTGGCTAACAATACCAGATCTCAACGTGTTCAAACCTAACAATTACTCATTTAGCATATGAAGCGCCAAATCATGCAAGAATTCAACAGACGGCCTTCTTTATTTCGTCTTCTGTCGTCAGCTTATGGTGGCTAACAATATCAGATATCGACGTGTTGTAACCTAACAATTACTTATTTAGCGTGTGGAGCACCAACAAAACAGCTGACGATCACACCCCGTATTGCTGTTGTACTGTGTCGCCACATTTGAAAACACCTTGCGTGTTTGGTTATTGGTTTCTAACGCATCATTCTGTTGGCGCCAGTAGCGAATATCAAGTTCATTCACAATGAATTCTCAACCGGCAGCTCTATTACCATCGTAGTCTGCGTATTTGATCACTTTGAGCTTAAATCCAGCCGTATAACCTCCACGTTTTTACATAACTAAAAGATCGATTTCCACAAGAAAACAACCACACTTAACTGAGAAAGAAAAATGGATCGTGAAGACAATACTGGTAGGCCTACTTGTCGACAATGCAACAGACGGACAACATTTCCGTGAAAGGAAAGCTCTGCCGCAAAAACGAACAATAACATAGCGGGCGAGATGTGTTTTAAAATTACTACGATCATCTTTATGACGGAGTCAGAAATTAATGCAAGATATATGCGAGGAATACTTTTTCCTGCAATTTCCAATTTAAAAATGGGGTGCGAGATGTATGCGGTGGCATTTACATTCGAGTAAATTTGTTTTATAATTGATTAATCTTAAAGCCATATTCACAAAGGATGTAGGCGACCCAAACTGAGTCTTACAAGGAGAGGTCGCCAAGTGGTTTCTAGAAAAGGGTTCAAATTTGGAGGGTTTGCTCTTCATAAGAAAATATTTTTGCCGTGTTCGAGCGTTTTTGCCAATGGGCCGTGTTCAAAATTGAACGTTTAAAATCAATCCTCAAACTTGTGTATTCTCGCAATCGTTCCCATGGCATAGTCGCTAGCGCATTGGCGTGGGGAATTAAAGGTTTCGAGTCAGACCTTGGTCAGGACATCTTTTATTTTTTTACTGTTATTGTTGTCTTTTGCGTTCTAAATACTGTTGATTGTAGACAACCGCACACACGTAATATTGAATACGCATAAGCATCAATCAAGACCTCCGACTTATCAAACCTGCTTATACTGCAGTTGCGTGACGAAGTGTCTCCCGCGATGTTACTCACACGAGTTCCGTATCGAGTTTTGGATACAGACAGTTTAGCTTGATGGTAGAGCAGAGTGGTACAGAGGGAAGGGCTCTTGCGTCCCTGCATTAGACTCGGCGTAGTGCACATAAACGTAGCGTCGCCGGCCACGCTGCATATAATTTTAACTAATAAAACTTACGACTCGTTCAAGCTTCAAGGACGAATAATGAAATGAAAATCCACAGCCTGCTTCCAGTCTACTGACCGGGTCAGGGAATGGAATGAATGAAGCCCCCATCTAGCGGCGAGGATATGAACTGTGCCGGCTGCCGAAGCCTGTCGCACTCCCCTGGGGCAATGATTAAATGAATGACAGATGAAATGAAATGATAGTGGAGAGTGCTGCTGGAATGAAATTGCGACAGGGAAAACCGGAGTACCCGGAGAAAAACCTGTCTGCCTCCGCTTTGTCCAGCACAGATCTCACATGGAGTGACCGGGATTTGAACCACGGACCCAGCGGTGAGAGGGCGGCGCGCTGCCGCCTAAGCCACGGAGGCTCACCAAGGACGAATAATAATGATGTTAAAATATTGTACATAGCTCCAAAACCGAAGAGACCACAGCAAATATGGTAGAAAACACAGAAGACAATAACAGTAAAAAAAAAAAAAAGTTCTGACTCGAACTCGAAACCTTTAATTCCCCTCGCCAATGCGCTAGCGACTACGCCACAGAAACGAGCGGGGAACGTGTGGGCGAGAATAGGACTACACAAGTTTGAGGATTGATTTTAAATGTTCAATTTTGAACACACTAAGGCCCATTGGCAAAAAAGCTCGAACACGGCCAAAATATTTTCTTATGAAGAGCAAACCCTCCAAATTTGAACACTTTTCTAGAAAACCACTTGGCGACCTCTCCTTGTTAGGCTGTGACAACGTATCCCGAGCCAGAGTTTATGTGCGGTAGAGTGGTCAGTTTCTCTTCACCACTCCTAATCCAGCAGGCTCTCATTTCATATCCTGAACCAGACCATACCAGATTTTAAAGTGTTTATTTAAACACAAATTGTGCTAAATGTTCCGGCATAGCTCAACAAAATGACAGTGTTTCGCCCCGGTGTGCAAATGGGCTCTTCAGTTGCACACCGGGGCGAAACACTGTCATTTTGTTGAGCTATGCCGGAACATTTAGCACAATTTGTGTTTAAATATATAATGGCTCAACGGACAATACATATTTTTCTTTTGAAAATTATATATTTAAAGTGTTTGCCGAAGTGGGAATCGAACCTGGGACCTCAGGGGTAGGGGAGCAACAACACTATTCACTATACTATCAATATTCAAAGTCATTATAATAAATGTATTATGAGGGGCAGATGATCTCCCTCTTCTGCCCCTATTGTACGTGTGAAGTCCAGTGTTGTTTTCCTAGGATACGTACAGCTGTGGAAATTGACCCTGTCCTTTTAGGTAGATTTCATTAGAAAGCTAACTATTGCAATGGGTACCATGTTTCGACTTCCGGAAAATTTCGACATATCTTCGTGTTTCACATCCCCCAGACCCCAAAACCACCGTCAGTTCAAAAGTTTATACAGGGTGTATCTTAATTATACCGACAAAAAATTCAGGGACGCTCTGCATGTTATGTAAAAGACGAAGCCGCAATCGGATTGGCGAAGAAAAATTTTCCCTCCGAGAAAATGAGGTTACTTTGTTACTACCGGGCGCGCGATTCAAATCTACGAACTCGCTGTATTTGCTGAGCCAGGCAGCAAGCCGCTGGCCACTGCCGTGCTTCAGGCAAGGGAAGGGAGTGTGATAGAAGGAGACAGAGATATGCTGGCGGGCATGCGGGAAGCCGAGGCGATCGAGGATACTTACGCATGCCCGCCAGCATATCTCTGTCACCTTCTATCACACTCCCTTCCCCCTTCCCTTGCTTGAAGCACATCGGTGGCCAGCGGCTTGCTCTCTATATACGGCGAGTTCGTAGATTTGAATCGCGCGCCCGAAAGTAACAAAGTAACCTCATTTTCTCGGAGGGAAAAATTTTCTCCGCCAATCCGATTGCGGCATCGTCTTTTACATAACACACAGAGCGTTCCCGATTTTTTTGTCGGTATAATTAAGATACACCCTGTATATAATTTAGTGTATGTATATATGTGTATATATATGTATATCAGTTTCTTGTGGACACGATAACTGCCGTAATTTTGCACCAATCACTTTGAATTTTTTACCGAATATGTATACCTATAAAATCTCGGTCGAGTTCATTACTGGGCTAAATCGGTCGAAGGGGGTGAAAATGGGGGGCTTTTTTCGAAAAAGTGAAATATTGCTGTAACTCTCTTAATATTTGAAATATCGAATCTGTTCAAAGTTCATACTATGTGTCGGATAAAGCCCAAAAATTTATGTTTGAAGAGTTTTTTTATAGCACCAACCATTGACCAAAGGGGTGGGAAAAAGTGGTTTTTTCGGGAAACATTAATCATACCTCTCTTAATAGGCACAATATCAAAACCGTACGAAATGGACAATATTCCCCTAATAATTACCTAAAACTTTTGTCTGAAAGAATTTTTGATATGACCCACCATTACGCCAAGGGATGAGAAAAATGATTTCGGAATTATAAGAAAATGCCAAGAGCTATCAGAGGTTGCCATGGCAACACTACTAAATTGATGAGGGATTAGCCATCAGACGTTGCCATGACAACGCACTTGCACGAGATCAAATTCAGATTTCCATCTGACTAAGTGTAAAGCGGCTTCGGTGACATAACTGGTAGCATGCTGAACTTCTATGCCCAAGGTCGCGGGTTCAAAGCCGCCCGAACTCGTCGGATTTTCTAAGAGCGCAAAAAATCCCTCAGTATGCTCTCCTTTGGAGGGGAAGTTCCAACGTTCGTTGCAAGTTGCTGGTTGCGGTGGCATCTAGTAGCCAAGTTCACAGCTAGGTGTCGTTGACGGTAGTATCTGGTACCAACATTAGGAACTACTGCTTGAAATTGACCGTCTGCAGTCCTTACCTGAATTACAGACTAATACAGCCATCCGTAAGTACACGGGGTTACATGACTGCGTTGTCGCAGCCCCTAAACTGAGGAACCAACCAAAATCTCTGCGGGAGATATAATTTTGCGTGAAGAAGTAACAGACCGTTACATAGTTACTCATCAGTGTCGAAACCTTGCATAAGGACAGTGTGGCCACAAGTATAAAAATGGACCCCAAATGACAAGAAGGTTACCGTCCCCATAAGACAATAAAATGTTTAAAATATGCATAAAATGACGAAAAACAAAGTTAATTAAGCTCCAATTATAAAATACTTTCTCGCAATAAATGAGGTCTGATCCTTCTACAAAAACCTGCATATTCTGCCTATTTTCGCCTATCCCCAAGTTTGTCCGGTGAAATCTACCTCCGCCTTCGGGCGTGCCGAGAGGACTTTTTTTAAAATGTTTTTTCTTCCTTCCAAGTCTCCCTATGCCTGCACCTGTGTGCCATTGTCCTTTATCTGTTTCCAACCTACTTTCATTGATTTTGAGCCTTTGCTTGATGTACACTGCTATTTAATTATCATTAATGATTATTGTGGTTTTACAGAGTGGAACATTGAGGTGATCTGCCCCTATCAACTTAATATTCCTAGAGATTCTCATTGTAGTATAACCTATTCTTGCTGTCCACATTATACATTGTGTAGAAGTCAGAACACCACTCAGAATAAGATCATTAACAAAAATGTTGTGTCAAAACACTGAATCCTTAGCCATTCACATAACAATTTACTTCCTACCATAGTATACATCACACGGTAACAAGAGCTTACTACACAGAATTCAATTCATATTTTATTCCATAATAAAAATATATCTTTAAACATCCACAGAATGAGAAGTCACAATCATATTCCCTGCTGAGGGAGCTATACAACACCAGACTCTGTTAGATTTGAGACTGAAGTGGTTTGACCTATTGCTATGATCAGTAGTCAAGTCTCAGTAAACAGTTGCATTGACAGATTAAGCCCAGGATCGCCACTTGAATGCTGTTGCTGATTATTTTGCAGATATTTCTATCTTCTTAATATGTCTTTGACAATGTAATCCATCTTCCCTGCAGAAGTGTCAGCTATCGGAGCAGACGAACTGCCTGGCTAAAGCTCGCATGAAGCGTGATTTGCGTACATTTGCTGCCTCCCTCTGGATCTCTTCATTGTTGTTGGCATTGAGTTCCAGTAAACCTACAGTTTTAATCTGAAACAGTAAAGGTATGGTTATCAGACAGATTCTACACACACCCAAAGTACACTGGGCTACATGACCGCGTTGTCGCAGCCCCTAAACTGAGGAACCAACCAACAGTAAAGGTATGATAAATAATCCCAAGACTAAGAGGAATGACAGGAACCATTCTTCGGATACTCACAGCCTCTTGCTTGCGATGATGCTCGCCGCGCTTGGTGTGCAGATACACCAGGTATTCCAAGATGGTCGTGTCCCAAATACAAGTGTAGTAAGCATCCATTGCATCGCTACAGCTGTTGCTCTTCACCTCGCCGAGGTTCTTGAAGGCTGTGGCGTAGTCCACCTCGTCCAGGAACTGACACAGCACTGCTGCCTGTGTGTGTTATGAGAGCACATGGAGCTATTAGCGCTTTTACTCATTTAGCAGCTTGTCACTGTATTATCCTCCTCTCTTCATAAGATTGCATATTTATGACTAAAGAGACATTCAGCAACAGGGAGATTGAACTAAGCACTTTATAGCTACTGACTGCATGAATATGAACAAGTATGACATGTACAGTGTGTAGCTCTGTCAATCACTTGACAGGCATGGGTTTCCCCAAGAGCAACGAGTGTTCATTATCTGGTCAATGCTTGTGAGAAACCTTTAAATTATCATATACTCATTTCTTAAGCGATTATACATTGTGTATTAATAACAACCATACTCTCACCTCTTCTCTTCATTGTGGTCATGGACAAAATAATGACGTGGGTAGCAGAAAAAATTGGAGAATGTAAGATGAAAACAATGATGTTTGCAGATGATCTAATGGTCTGGGGAAGCAAGGAGGAGGAAATTCAGGAGAAACTGGAGGCCTTGAAAAAACGGTGGGAGAATATACCGTAATTATGTGTGTATAGGCCCTGCCCATGTATAAGCCCCACCCTTGTTTTATACTCTGTGAGCTACCAGAATGGGATTGACAGAATGAGGTTGCCAAACTGTAGAAGCCAGAGATGCACTGACCAGGCACTGAAGCACTTGGGCTGTAATATTGCAACGCAGAGTATTAAGACATAAACTATGCGAACATGGATTGGTCAAGAGGCAGAAGGATGATGACTGACGAGGAATTTCCGGCCGAATGTCATTCCTATTCAGGCAGTTCACAGAGGGTGGCGCACGAAATTTTCATACATCGAAAATGGTTTATAAAATGTGTAAATCTGCGCTCACAACCATGTACTTTCGTGAACAAAAACCTTATTTCATGCGTGATTCGACAGACGGCAGCACATGTTGCACATGCGTACCGGCTTCCAGTTATACAGCATGGCGGACAAAGGGAGGTTGAAGCGCAAACATAAGGTGAAAGCAGTGTTGTTTTGTGGACACTGAGCCATGTTTAACATCTCTCTTTTCTTTATTTTCTTTGGCGGCCGTCTCGGTTGACTCAGACGCCATGTGAGATACTTTCTGTCCGGACGTGCCTTGAGGCTCTCCGCCTTATTATTTAAAATGTAATGTTTTTCCTTTTTATTTAACATTGTTATTATGCCGAAGCCTTCCATTTACTCATGTAAGTAATACATCTAACCTTGTGTCCGCTGTGCTCGTTTCCTGAATTTAGCCTTTGTTTTTGATCTTCGTCGTGTGCTTGGATTTGCTGTGGAACCAATCGAAATGGCGGTCTCCTGTTTTATTTTGTTTGAGTCTTCGTTTAACCTTTTATTTGTGCCGTGAAATATATCTGCGAGTGATTTTGTGAGTGTATGTTTTTCTTGCTGCCAGGTGCATTGAAGTTGTTTTGATTTGGGCATATCTTCGAATGGGTCTCCCGTGGTTTGTGGACGTTGGCGTTTCGACCATTCTCCCAACACGAGGCATGACACCATATATTTTAGCCCTTATGTTTTCCCTTCATTCCATGCTTCGGGCAACTGGATCACGGCGGTAACTTTAAGTAGGCCTTACCGTATTCAGCTCGAGCTCGGAACGTAAGTTGGGGACCATATAGGTTTAGCATGTTTTGCTAGACTACCTACAAGCACGAGTTGCTTTGAGTTTTATTTCTGCATCGTCGGCTGGCATTTTGTGTGTTTGACTGCGTGTATGTATCTTGATATATTTCACGGACACCTGACGTCATTTGTTTCTTCTTATAGTATCTTTGGTTTTGCTTTTCTTTTCTCTGGGGACTGCCAGCTCGATCGCATCCCCATTGCTCGCCACAGCCTCTGCGACACGCACACAGCCTCTTGTTTTATCTTTGCTATGCTTGTTATTTGTGGTCGTCATGACAACCATCCTTCTCTAGGCTGAGAAGTGATTGTTGTTGACCAGCGACCGGCTCCATTGCCTCTTGATCATTTACTTCCTCCCTTTTTACATCGTTTTCACGGAAGTGAGCACAGGTATGAAGTTAATTTGTTAACGTTATTTATTATCGTAAGTAATTTATTGTTTATAATCATCCTTCCCGTTTGAAAGTGACTGTATTTGACCCCTAGGGTACTTTTTTTGTGTGTGTTATTCTGGCCGGGTTTCTTTGTGTGTTCGGTTTCAATTCATTAAATTTCCATTTCTTTACCCATGTGTCTTATTTAGTAGTGTTTGGCGATCGGGCTGCTCGCTCTCTCTCTCTCTCTCTCTCTCTCTCTTCAAACCTAGGCCTAACTTATTCTAGCTGTCTAGCACCAGGAGGGTATTCCTACCACTCGTCGTGGGACCACCTTCACGGAGTCTGGAGTCGCTCGGCACATCTGGCCTGCAAGTACGGGCCCAGCACAGGTCAGAAATTAACATCCATTTCCACTGCGTACTCCTTTCTTTTCTAGTTGGTTCCAGTGATGCAGCTGGGAGGCACGCCAAGAATATGTTTATTTCAAAAGGGCGGTGCAGATGGTATCAGTTGCGAGGTTAATTCTCCTGGTCGCTTAGCCATATCCATTGGATTTTAATATTTCGCTGCATATTTTTCAATGTTGTTTTTATTCTGTTTCATGTTCCCTATTGCATACTATGCAAACAAATATTGAGAGTCAATGTGAACTTCCAAGGAGAATGGACCATAAAAATAACAAACTGTAAGGAGAGTGCAATGAGTTGGACCCTATCAACGAACCCCAGCATTGGTAATGTACTAAACAACCCTACTTCTTGTTTCGTACTCATTTCAGGCGCAGGACGGAGGCAAGACATTTGTAGTTATTGTTTTGAATTGTAGCTAGCAGTACTTCTGTAGTTTAGCCATGTATTCTCTCCCAGGTTGTAACGTGAAGAAGGAGCTCATCCAGTCTGACGATGATCTGCTATCGTTTGAAAGTGTCTGTGGGAAAGACACTAATCCATTGACTGAGGTGAAAGGCCATCGCAAGGGAGGCGTAGCCAATATAGTGTCCAAGTGGGGAATTTCATTTTCTGGTGAACTGGGAGTTTCGTCTGTATTTGAGTTCTTAGACAGGGTCAGTGAACTCTGCCATTGTTATGACCTCGAACCAGACGACATTGTTGTCTGCCTACCGTTATTGTTGAGTGGCTTAGCTTTAAAATGGTATCGACTTACCAACAGATCTTTCATCTCGTGGGTTGATTTCTGTAAGTCAATAAAGGAGCGGTTTACGACTTATGATTTTGAACATGACTTGAAGGCTGAAATTCATCGCCGTACCCAGGGTTTGGAGGAGCCTGTAGACGATTTTGTTACTGGGCTAATGACTTTAATAAGTAGGTTGTCGCAGCCCCTTCCCCTTATTGAAACTGTTGATATTGTGTATAGAAATCTAGCACCTGAGTACAAGTCTTTCATACGCCGGTCCAGTGTGTATAGTGTGGCTGACATTGTTGATCAAGGACGTGAATGCGAGTTCAATCGGCGCCTGCGCAAGTCATATGTACCCCCACCCCTCCCCTCTGACAGTTTGTTTCCAGAGACTGCATGCGCGCAATCCCAGATTCAGAGGACTGCGCACCCATCTTCAATATCTCGTCAGGAGGACCGGGCAGTTAACCGTCCCCACTCGCATATTGTCGGGAGTATTCCCAATGCTACTTCTTCTGCGAATCCCGCTCCTCAGGATCAACAGTTACCTCGAAACCCGAACATGTATAACCGTATAAAATGTTGGAATTGTGATCGTTTGGGGCATCATTTTAATTCCTGCCGTGCGCCCTCGCGTGTATTTTGTCACACATGTGGTCTTCGTGACGTGACGCACATAGCCTGTCCTAGATGTGCTTCGCGTCAGGGAAACGAGCTTGGGTCCCCGGTTTAGACCCGCCGGAGTGGCCATGCAATGAAGTTCGCCGGGAAATGAACATTTCCACGACTGGAAACTTCTGTCCTTGGGTCCCTGTAAGTGTTAAGAAATTGTCGATACCCGCTTTACTGGATTCTGGTGCTTCACGTTCATTTATTCAGCGCTCCATCGCGGAACAGCTTCCTGTTACTCAGATTTGTCCACAAGATGGGGGTTTAAAATTTTATTCTGCGGTGAAGTCATCTATTTCTGTTTCTAGCTTTGTAACATGTCACATTAAGATATGTGGTTATTCTTGGGATTGGAACTTCCATGTGGTGGATGACTTATCTACGCCTATGATCTTAGGTTCTGATTTTATGCACAAAGCAGGGTTGAGGCTTGATTTTTCGGATCATTCCTTCAGTTTTTTGTTTAAATCCAAGGAGCGGTTTCATTTTAATACTTGTGAAGAGAGTGTTCCTTGTAATTTTTCTGGTGTCTCTGCTGTTCTAATCCCTCCTACTTTATTCACGAGTCAACGTGACGCTTTATCTGATTTGGTGAATGAATTTCCAGATGTTCTCACGTCGGAACTGGGTTCCGCTATCGGCTACGAGTGTCATATTGATTTGACTGATGAGGTTCCAGTTAGGTCGGCGCCATTTTCTTGCTCTCCACCCAAACTCATTGCCATGAGAGAATATATTGATGATCTTAAGGCACGCGGTGTTGTGAGTCCTTCTAGGTCTTCTTATGGTAGTCCAGCATTCCTGGTGCCTAAGAAAGAGGGTACTTTTCGTTTAGTAGTTGATTATCGTCGACTCAATTCTAAGGTGGTGTTCGACAACTTTCCCCTTCCAACTCTGGAGAGCGCTTTTCAGCATTTTCACGGGGCGAAGTACTATTCCGTCCTAGATTTGAACTGTGCATATTATCAAATTCCTCTCGATCCCGAGAGCCGTAAGGTAACTGCGTTCTCCACTCCGTTCGGCCTTTTTGAGTTCAATAAGTTACCCATGGGCATTTCTATCGGCGTACAAGTATTGAGTAGGTTTTTGGACGAGTTATTTGGAGATTTAAAGTATTCATCTGTGTTTAACTATCTTGATGACCTCGTGATTTACAGTCAGTCTTTTGAGGATCACCTGATCCATTTACGTGAAGTCCTATGTCGTCTTCGCAGAGCCGGACTCACTGTTAACCCGGACAAAATCTCTTTGGCTTCGAAGCAAATCAAATTTTTAGGTCACATTCTTTCGGATGTGGGCATAGAAGTGAACCCTGAGCGTGTGCAATGTATCCAAGAGTTCCCTACTCCCACGAATGTGAAAGCAGTCCGACGTTTTTTGGGAATGGCAGGCTTTTACAATAGGTTCATTAAGGGCTTTTCGGACATTTCAGCGCCCCTGAATTATTTGAAGAAGAAGAATGTACGATTCGTGTGGGGCCCCGACCAGTGCCTCGCCTTTGAGAAATTGAAAGAATGTCTTTCTTCTGCTCCCGTCCTTCGAACTCCGGATTTTGGGAAAGATTTTATGTTACATTGTGATGCGAGTGATGTCGCAGTTTCTTGTGTGCTTAGTCAGCAGGTGAATGGTAAATTGGCACCCATCGCTTTTGCCAGTCGGATGCTTAATGATTGCGAACGCCGGTATTCCACTTTCGAGAAAGAAAGTCTGGCTGTCGTATTCGGCTGTGAACGTTTCAGATCTTTTCTAGAACATCGGCATTTCATAGTGTATACCGACAATGAAGCTCTGTCCTGGATGCGCTCGCATGTCAAAAAATTGGGACGTATAAATCGTTGGATTCTTCGTCTATCCTCTTTCAGCTTTGACATCATTCACGTCAGAGGCAGTGAAAATGTTGTAGCGGATTGTTTGTCACGCATGTTTGAGGAACCTCCTCCCATTGTTGAGATCCCCGAGCCAGTGAATCTTCTCCAACACATTCCATGGTCATTTACTGACATCCGTACGTACCAAGCAGATGACCCATTTTGTGTCACATTGCGTGAAAAAATTCTCGGGAAAGATCCTGGTGTATCTGAGTTTTCATTGCGCAATGATGTTATAGTGCATACCGCTCCTCGATCTTCGAAATGTAGGATTTTCGTGCCAGAGAATATACGAAGTATGCTCTTGGCGTCTTTCCATGAATCCTGTTTTGGATTACATTTAGGTATGACGAAGACTTTCCATAAAATCTCTCAGGAATTCTTCTGGCCTCATTTGAAAGCGGATGCTTTTGCTTTCGTCCGAAAATGTGTTACGTGTCAACGTTCTAAGCCAGCAAAGAATTCTCGCATTGGACTTCACCACGCTGACACGATGTCATATCCTAATGAGCGCCTGTTTATAGATTATTTTGGTCCCCTAGTTAGGTCATCTTCTGGTCATCAAGCTATACTTACTGTCGTTGATGGATTTTCAAAATTTGTATGGTTATTTCCTGTCAGGGAAATCACGACACGTACCACTGTTAGGCTTTTGACCAATCATATTTTTGGTGTTTTTGGTCCTCCAAAGTTTTTAGTGTCCGATAACGCGAGCGTTTTCCGGTCCAAGTCTTTTAGATCAATGTGTTTTTCTTGGGGAATTGATCATGTCTTTTTGGCACCCTACCACCCTCAGCCAAATCACGTTGAAAGGTTTCATCGTAACTTGAAGGCTTGCTTGAGTGCGTTCCACAACGCAGATCAGTCACGTTGGGACGCAAATCTTCAGTTTTTCTCCTTAGGATTTAACACTGCTCTTCATGAATCGACGAATTCTACCCCTTCGGAATTGTTTTTAGGAAGGCGTATTGTTGATCCACTTCAGCTTCAGTGGAAAATAGATTATCTGGCTGCGCCATCCCGCCGTACCTCAGTCAAAGAAAAATGGGAAGTTGCTGTACGGCATCTGAAAAGGGCACGAGATCGCGTGGCGTCTCGCTATAACAAGGGTAGGCAACCTGTTTGTTTTCAGGTGAATGACGACGTGCTAGTGCGCCTGCACCCACAGAGTTCGGCCAAGAATAAGGAGTCAGCTAAGTTAATGCTTTGCTGGAGCACGCCCAAAACTATAACTAGATTTTTAACACCTGTCACTGTTGAATTGATCTCCAAGGAGAATCCCACCGACGTATCCAGAGCTCACATATCTCAATTGAAACCATTTATTGTGTAACCTTCTTATTTTCTGTGATTAATGTTGTCCTTTTTCTGCGTAGGTTAGCCAATCATAATTTGCTTATGTTATCCAAGGAAGCTAGTATTCATATGGCGTCTCCTTGACCTGCCTATTATTGAACCAATTTTGACCGAGGCAGAGTCAAGTACAAATTTACGAGCTCAAGAAAGAAAATAATACAAGAAGAAATAGGCTTACATACTCTGTGTAACTTAATATTTATTGTAAAAATATGTATTTTTGCGAATTCGGCCAGTAGAGAATTTATATTCTATAAATAATGGACACATTATATCGCTTCTTTGTTATTTTAATACGTCACTTTCATGATGGGTATAAGGAGAATGGCAGACTTCGGCGTCAAAGGGCGAAAGTCTTTTGTTTATGATTTTCGTCCGTGTCTCTATCTACTTTTCTTGTCATTGTAACGCTCAGGCGAACCGTAATACCATTATGACAAGCCCAGGGATCGTCAAAGGAACGCGCGCCTTTGGGGACCCCGAAGGAGTTCTGTCCTGATATTGCGATCGCCGAAGCGATCTGATTATTTTTATATATTACTTCATTTTATAACTGTATTCTTTCTGATATGGCTCAATTGCTTAAGTGATTGTTATATCGATCACCCTCCCCCCTCATATTTTGTGTACTGTTATAGTTGTTGACAAACCACCTGAGTGATAAGGATGTTGTGTATTTTGGAACACTTGGGACATGATTGATTTCAAAGCGGTGGAGCTTAGTGATGTAAAAAGAAAAAAAATTTATTATTATAAATAATTTTTCTTTTGGGGGGTGGTGTGGATCCTGAGCCATGTTTAACATCTCTCTTTTCTTTATTTTCTTTGGCGGCCGTCTCGGTTGACTCAGACGCCATGTGAGATACTTTCTGTCCGGACGTGCCTTGAGGCTCTCCGCCTTATTATTTAAAATGTAATGTTTTTCCTTTTTATTTAACATTGTTATTATGCCGAAGCCTTCCATTTACTCATGTAAGTAATACATCTAACCTTGTGTCCGCTGTGCTCGTTTTCTGAATTTAGCCTTTGTTTTTGATCTTCGTCGTGTGCTTGGATTTGCTGTGGAACCAATCGAAATGGCGGTCTCCTGTTTTATTTTGTTTGAGTCTTCGTTTAACCTTTTATTTGTGCCGTGAAATATATCTGCGAGTGATTTTGTGAGTGTATGTTTTTCTTGCTGCCAGGTGCATTGAAGTTGTTTTGATTTGGGCATATCTTCGAATGGGTCTCCCGTGGTTTGTGGACGTTGGCGTTTCGACCATTCTCCCAACACGAGGCATGACACCATATATTTTAGCCCTTATGTTTTCCCTTCATTCCATGCTTCGGGCAACTGGATCACGGCGGTAACTTTAAGTAGGCCTTACCGTATTCAGCTCGAGCTCGGAACGTAAGTTGGGGACCATATAGGTTTAGCATGTTTTGCTAGACTACCTACAAGCACGAGTTGCTTTGAGTTTTATTTCTGCATCGTCGGCTGGCATTTTGTGTGTTTGACTGCGTGTATGTATCTTGATATATTTCACGGACACCTGACGTCATTTGTTTCTTCTTATAGTATCTTTGGTTTTGCTTTTCTTTTCTCTGGGGACTGCCAGCTCGATCGCATCCCCATTGCTCGCCACAGCCTCTGCGACACGCACACAGCCTCTTGTTTTATCTTTGCTATGCTTGTTATTTGTGGTCGTCATGACAACCATCCTTCTCTAGGCTGAGAAGTGATTGTTGTTGACCAGCGACCGGCTCCATTGCCTCTTGATCATTTACTTCCTCCCTTTTTACATCGTTTTCACGGAAGTGAGCACAGGTATGAAGTTAATTTGTTAACGTTATTTATTATCGTAAGTAATTTATTGTTTATAATCATCCTTCCCGTTTGAAAGTGACTGTATTTGACCCCTAGGGTACTTTTTTTGTGTGTGTTATTCTGGCCGGGTTTCTTTGTGTGTTCGGTTTCAATTCATTAAATTTCCATTTCTTTACCCATGTGTCTTATTTAGTAGTGTTTGGCGATCGGGCTGCTCGCTCTCTCTCTCTCTCTCTCTCTCTCTTCAAACCTAGGCCTAACTTATTCTAGCTGTCTAGCACCAGGAGGGTATTCCTACCACTCGTCGTGGGACCACCTTCACGGAGTCAGGAGTCGCTCGGCACATCTGGCCTGCAAGTACGGGCCCAGCACAGGTCAGAAATTAACATCCATTTCCACTGCGTACTCCTTTCTTTTCTAGTTGGTTCCAGTGATGCAGCTGGGAGGCACGCCAAGAATATGTTTATTTCAAAAGGGCGGTGCAACACAAAGAGTGTAACTCGGACTTGGAAAGGTTTCGTGTTCATTTCCGTACCCGGTGGGCTCCCTGCCGGCAGACGGTGTATAGACTCGCCAGCCAATTTAAAACAAAAGGCAATATATTGGAGAGAGAACGAACCCATCTCAAGCCAGTTTGCTGTAAGAGCGGCTGTGGCTCGGAGCCCCTCCAAATCCACCAGAACTGCCTGTGTTCAGGTGGGCATCTCTTGAGGGTCAATTTAGACAATACTGCATCTGAGCTTGACCAATTCCCATACAAAATGACAACAGGTCATAAACTAACGGCACTTGACAAGCAACGGTGAGTACAGTTTGCTGCGTGGGCTATTGCAGAAGGTGATACCGTATTGCACAACACAACACATGGTGAGGCATACGTTTATCTCAACGGTGCTGTGAACAAACAGAATGGCCAATTTTGGGCGAAAGAACGGCCTGCTATTGTGCACGAGGTTGAAGGTCATGGTGTGAAAGTGTGTGTGTGGGCTGCGATTTCCAGTCATAGAATTATTGGGCCGATCTTTATCAATGACAGAGTCAACAGTGTGCGTTACATGGACATGTTGCAAAACAGTTTCCTTCCACAACTCCGCAATAGTTTATGCAAGATGGAGCTCATCTGCACACAGCAAATGTTGTTCTGGACTCTCTGCATGAACATTTCTGGCCACCACATAGCGCCGATATTAAACCCTGCGACTTCTTCCTGTGGGCATATTTGAAGGAGACAATGTACTGCAATTGCAAGCGGCCATTGTGACTTTCTTCCGAGGGTTGAGTGAGGATATTGTGTCGTAGAGTGGTCACAAACATGCAGGTTCATCTCGAAGCTGTTGTACGCCGAGAAGGTGGGCATATTGAACATGTCCTGCATACTGATTAATCATGCACATTTCAGTGAATGTTGTAATGGCATTCTTTATTAAATATGTTTTATATTAAATATTCTATAAACAAATTCCAGTGTATGACATTTCGTGCGTCACCCTGTACGTTGTAGAAAAAGTCGCCCGTGTATAAGCCCCACCCTAGTTTTAAGACATACCGTACTACGGTATTTTGTAAAAAGAAAAAAAAAACTCTCTACGCGGGTGTTCTACTAGAAGTGACAACACCGTAAATTGTTTTGGTGCCTGACGGCACTTAAATATCACTCTGCATGACCTGCTGCAGGAAGTTCCACGATGGGAGGGGTCGGAAATCCCGCAGATAGTGGAAACTTGCCTACCCCCCTGGACCGAATGGTGCCATTGGTAATGCGGATGAAACACCTGTGTTTTTCTACATGCCAGGAGATGTGACTGTTAATAAGATTGGTGCGAGTACGGTCCAGGTGTGGACAGCTGGTATGGAAAAACAAAGATGCACTGTGATGTTAGCTATCGTCGTCGTCATCATCGTCGGCCAATACTCGCATCCGAGTGTATGTTTCTTTCCTGCATTACTAATTTTAGTAATTTGTATTCACTATCACAGCTGATGGAAACGAGCTCATTCCGTACACTATTTTTCAAAGTGAAAAGTTACCATCAGACATTGTCGTTCGAGTGCAACAAAACGGCTGGATGATAGAGGACCTTTTCATAGACTGGTTAAAATCAGTGTGGTTTCGGCGGCCAGGTGCTCTTCTACGCCCATGTCGATGCTCGTGCTTGCCAGTTTTCGAGGCCGTTTGACAGACTGTGTTAAAGAGAAGTGTCGGAAAGAAAAGTGCGATATGATGGTGATACCTGGTAGTATGACGGGAATGCTGCAGCCTCTCGATGTTTTCATCAACCGACCTTCAAGGCAAATCTGAGACAACTGTTCCGTAACAAGACAAGCAGCACTGCTGAAATGACGCCAACTGGACGCTTTAAAGGAGCTTCCCTTTCACAGATGTGCGAATGGATTGTTGCCGCTTGGAAAGAAATAATTATCTCCAGACATGATTCAGAAAAGTTTTATGGTGACATCAATTGCAAATGCAATGGACAGAAGTGAAGATGACACGGTGCGGTGTAGGCCTACTACAGATACTGAGTCTAGTGACTAAGATATTAGTGACATTGATCAATAATTCATCAAATGTAAGAATTCAGCTAATAACATTTTTTGTATTCCTTTATAAATTATGAGTATTTTTTAATGTGTTCCGAGTATAAGCCCCACCCCAATTTTTGCCTCATTATTTTAACATAAAAAGCGGGGCCTATAAACGCGTAAATACGGTAGACTGAAATTCAACATCAGTAAATGGGAGTTCCTGTTAACGACAAGGAAAAAAGATAGACCCGTGAGTGAGATAACATTAGGAGGAGAAAAGCTGAAGCAGGTGGAAAGCCTCAAGTATTTGGGGAGTGTAGTGGAGGAAAATGGGAGAAACGACAAAGAGATAACCGAACGTGGCAGACAGGCAGAAGCATCAGGATTTTAGTTAGTGTGGAATAGAGATGTCCCACAAAAAAGCAAACAAGTGCTACAGAAACTACTATGTCCGGATACTAACCTATGCGTCAGAAACATGGACAATGAAGAAAAGAGACAAGCAGAGTATAGGCAAGTGAAATGAAATTCCTACGAAGTAGGATAGGAGTAACAAGAAGAGACAGGGTGAGAAATGACAAGATCAGGGAAATAGTGAAAGAGGAGCCCTTGCAGGGTAAGATTGAGACATCATGACTGAGATGGAATGGACACTTGAAGAGGATGGAATAGATGAGGATTCCCAAGAGGACGCACGAAATGCAGATGCAGAAGAAACGACAAAGGGGAAGACCAAGGAATAGATGGCGGAAGGGAGTGGAGGAGTGTGCCAAAAAGAGAGGAGAGGACTGGACCAGAGTGACGACGGAGAGGTGGTGGGAGGAGAGGCCTATGTTCCAAACAGACCCGGCCTGGGGCTGGAAACTGTGTATGATGATGAGATGATGACTTGTGAACCATCCTAAACATTCATCCAATATGTAGTTGCAAAGCTTCCTTCTTCTTCTTCTTCTTCTGCTTTTACGGCCTCATTGGACCACTTCAGTCAATCATTTCTTCGTCCTCTTCTTCAGTAAGTTTCCTTTCCGAGTCGCCCAGTAGCTCTTCATTCGCTCTGATCTTCTCAGGCGTTCCTCATCTGTAAATACCCTTTTTACTGTATTACGTTTGTCTATTTTAGCCTGAAATCTTATTTTTATATCTCTCAGTTTTTTTAATTTTGTTGTTTTGTTTTGCAAGTCATCCAAGGTTATTTCCAATTCTTTCATATCTTCTCTAATTTCCTTAATCCATCCTACTTGTTGTTTCATATTCCAAAGTTTCACTACAATTTTTCTAGATAACCTGGTTTCTGGTGTCCTCATGATGTGACCAAAGAAAGAAAGCCGTTTCTTCCGAACAGTATCAGTGATGGGCTCCAGTTCTCTGTATACCACTTCATTTGGTACTATCCGCCACTGTCCATCTTTCTGATATTTTTTATTTATGCATGTTCTAGCTATTCTCCTTTCTACTTTTAAAATTTTGTCGATTCTGTTTTTCTGAGTAACTTTAAAAAGAGTTTCACTTCCATAGGTCACCTCTGGTTGAACCACCGTCTTGTAATGTTTTAATTTTGTTGAGATTGATAGACATTTTCTTTTATATGTAGACCATGTTAATTTTTGGGCTTTTATCATTTTATTAGTTCTTTCTTGCCATGCAGGTTTCTCATCCAAGTTGTAAGTTATAATTTCTCCTAAGTATTTAAATTGCTTCACTATTTTAACTTTCTTGTTATTTACTGTTATGTGATTGATTACAAGTGGATTTGCTACCATCTTTTCAAATGATATCTGAAGTCCAATTTTTTGTGCTATATTTTGTAGGCTTATTATTTGATTTCTGGCTTCTTGAATATTATTAGCCAGTAACGCTAAGTCATCTGCGAATCCCAAGCAATTTAAGTCTATTTGATCTTTCTTGGTTCCAATTCTTATGTTCCTAGGATTTTCCCTGTACCATTCCCTCATTACATATTCCAAACCACAATTGAAAAGTAGAGGCGATAAACCATCTCCTTGTCTTAATCCTGTTTTAATCGTAAACGGTTCAGATATTTCTCCTCTGAATTTTACTTTAGATTTGGTGTTTGTTAGAGTTAGTTTTATAATTTTTATTAATTCGGGATGAAGTCCGAAATTCCTTAGTATTTTCAGCAATGAAGATCTATGTATACAATCATAAGCTTTTTTGAAGTCTACGAAGGTTATGACTTGCTGTTTTTGTCTACGTTTGTAGTAGTCCATTACTAATTTTAAGGTGATTATCTGTTCAGGGCAGCTTCGCCATGGCCGAAATCCACCTTGATATTCTCCTATTTCCAGTTCTAATTGATCTTTACAACGATTATATAGAATTCGTGACATGATTTTATATGTGATATCCAAAAGGGAAATTCCTCGATAGTTGTCAGGATTTGATTTTTCTCCTTTCTTGTGTAATGGATGTATTATAGCAGTAGTCCAATGGTCTGGCAGTTCTTCTTTGATCCAAATGCAAAGCTTCCATTAAACAATGTTTTACTGACAGTTGAAAAAATGGATTCTAATACTTCAATGGTTTAAAAAATGTTTAAATACAAATTTCAACACCCTTAATGACAGGAATACAGTATTTATTTGTCTTTTCTAGCAATTACGTTTTGAAAAGTTATAATTTAACCTATGATTTTCAAAATTTTATGTTTCACTAAGTAATAAGCATTACAAGTTAAACTTGTGTAAAATTATGTCAATACAGTAGTATATAGATATTTAACAAATCATAAACGGGCAGTACATGGCTGTACTCGTATTCACAAAGCCTTGATTTTAAGTTTACCTCAATTCAAGGCTCATGATTACAGGTCCCGGGGCAAATGTTAAATGGGGGTTTCACTGTAGTAAAATGAAATTCCTTTTAAGAGAGAATTTAGAATTAAAAGTTTGAATTTCAGTCACTGAATCAGCATTGCCCTTCATACCATATTACAAACTATCTGTGTTTTGAAAAACTAATTATCATGATAACAGCACTTTGATATCAGGGAAGTAGGTAATCCTGCAAATGAGGCAGGTTTTGAGTTTTACCCTATCTCTCTTTTAGTTCTTTTTACATTTATGGCTATTATAAAAGCTTGTGAAAGAAGATCATCATAGAATAATTGTTGTTTCATTTAAGGACTTGGACATCGCTTCAGCCCCATGTACTTGGATGCACACATGATTTGTCTGATAACCTGTGTTATTGTGGTGCCTGTATCAGCATGTGCATTTGTAATTGAGGTAAGAATTGGGATGGAGGCAGCCGTGGCCTTATGTTAGGAACCATCCTGGCATTTGTCTAGACTGGAAATGTGAAACCGTGGAAAAAAACTTCTATAATGGCTAAGGTGAGAATCAAACCCACGTCAACTCCGTTTTGCCTAACGAGTCTAGTGTACTCAGATCTCTGGGGCAACAGCCAAGAATGCTAGCCACTTCACCGTTAGGGGATCTATCATCATAGAGCAGAGTTACCTGAGTGTAACACTGCAGCTGAGAGCAGCACTTGATCATGCGGCGGTACACATGGTCGTCCATCACAGGCCGGGGCAGAGGTTGGCTAAAGAAGTCGCTCACCAAGATACCCACTTCCAGGTAGAACTTCAATGCCACAGCGTAATGCCCATTCACTAGAAAACATACAAACATGCACTGAACAAGTCTCCCAGACGAGTGGGATAGCTAGAGGCACGAGTTTTAGATGAGGCGTGATAACATGACTTTTGATATTATGACATTTATAGAGCTGTAAATGAGTCCCAAAACCATTTCTGACCTCTAAATAATTGATTTATGTCCATGACACAACATAATATGTACTCATACCACAAAAATCATGTTCAAGGCACAAAACTGATGGTTAAAAATTTTCCAAAAAATTTTCCAAATTCTTATGCTTAAACCTTTTGAAGTAGGCTCATCACTCTTAAAAGTGTCCTGGAAGGTAATATTTAACTCATACTCCTAAGAAGTATGATAGGAAAGACAAGGAAAGACAGAGTGAGGAATGAAGTTGTTAGGAAGGAAGTTGGGATGGGAAAACTAAATGAGAGAATTGAGAAGAATAAACTAAGGTGGTTTGGACATGTAAAGAGGATGGAGGAGGATAGAATACCAAGACAGATGCTGGAGGCGAAGTGCAAGGGTAAGAGAGCAAGAGGAAGACCTAGAACAAGGTGGATTGATTCAGTGAAGAACAGCGTAAGAAAAAGAAATCTGGACTGGGACAAGATCGTGGAAGAAGAATGGTGGAAGGAAAGAGGAAAGTGGAGAAGTGCCATAAATACCCCGACCCGGCAGAAGCTTGATAAGGGGAAATGATGATGATGATGATTGTACATAATGTGCCTAACGTTGACGAAGTAATAAGACAAAGTTCGTTGGTTCCTCAGTTTAGAGGCTGCGACAACGTGGTCATGTAGCGCTGTGTACTTTGGGTATGTGTAGAATCTGTCTGATAATCGGTGTTAATTGTGGTGGCTGTATTAGTGTGTTACCTGTAATTCAGGTAAGGACTGCAGACTATCAATTTCAAGTAGTTCATACTTTTTGCTACTGTCACAGACACCGAGCTGTGAACTTGGCTACTAGATGCAACCACAACCGGCACCTGGCGGCGAACGCTGGAACTTAATACAGCGTTAGTGGAAGGTTCTTTTACATGCCATAAATTTATGACATCGGCCCGCCAGCCTTACTTCCCCTCCGAAGGAAGGCATACTGTAGGATTTTTAACTTCGGCTGGGTTTGAACCCCGCGATCTTGGGCATAGAAGTTCAGCATGCTACCAACTATGCCACCGAAGCCGCCCAAGGTAAACTTCCTTATGAAGATTTTTTTTTAAAAGCACCTTCATGAAGAACTAAGATGAATGCCTTAATCAATTGGAAATGTATTGAAGTGATAGAAGCCATTGTATCCAAATATCAATACCCAATGTTGAATCTAAAAGGGGCTTCTGCCACAAAACTGGGAAATGGAGTCGACAAAACTACTTCAAAGAGAGATGCTACCAGAATATTTAACTGTGAAAGGGAAAATTTATTTCATGTTGATCTAGAGTATGTTATTTACATTATCACGAATACTGAATTCTTCTGCCCAGGAACAAGCCAGTTAAGATGGTGCAATATTAACATGGAAATGACAATCTCCAGGTTGGGACGGCATTTCTGTTAACGTAATAAAAAACATTCACTGTTGTTTCCCATCCTTGTTCACTATCCTCTTGGGTGCACTGTCGCTCGTTTTGGTGAGGAGTTTCCACTATTATCTTTATAGGCTATTTGGTGAATCCATGCTTGAGGGATATAGTCCAGTCAATATATACATCCGGCCTTGCAAAATGTCATATAGTTCTAATTTTTTTATATGCTGTTTGGACCTCTGCCAATAGTAAAAACAAAACAAATTTGCTACTTCGAAAGACCTGTGCTAGCTGTGTAATGCCAAAAAAAAAACTATATTTTTGAGCAATTTTCGGTTTTTGCCCAATGTTTTTTAAAATATGCACCTGACAGAAAACATAATTTCTTTCTTTTTAAAACTAGATTAGATTTACTATAATTTGAGACCTAAGCGAGTAATGTATGTTCAGTACTTCCCGAGATACAATTCTTTTCATAAAAGTAAAAATTGTTGGTTTTTGTCTCCTAATTTGACAAATATTATCAAAAATAAACATTCCATGAGAAAAGTCACAGGAAATGAACTTGAAGTTTATTTGTTTAGCTTTAATTTGAGCTCGGACCTGTAGGCCAAATGCCCCAAAAGTGAATTTGGGAAAATTGAAAGGTACTATTTTGTTTTATTGCAAAGGAAAGCGTAACATCTAAAATTAGTTTTTACATGTACGAAGCAACAGGTCTCATCGTAATTCCATTTGTTTTGATGGCCCGGGTCTCGAAAAATCTTCCTCTGATGGTGCAGTTTCATTGGAGGAGTTTTCGAACTAAACAGCAGGTGCAGGCTCGTTTTGCCTTTCTATTAATTTAGAGTTGGGGACGTCTTTCCCCGTCAGAATCCTCTAGCTGAAGAGATTGCATGTTTCGACAAAATTCTGCCTCCACAAAATCGATAAAGGGCTGAGCATTTCAGTCCAGCTTTACGGCAACTGCAACCGCCACTGCAACTTTTTCTGCAATTGCAAGAAATCATGCGCAGTAGGAGCTGAGGATCAGGATCCACAGTTGTAGCGATAGGGATAAGCCCTTGATCATCAAGCTTCCATCCTCAATATGTAAGATATTTATTGACCCCCAACCACTTTCGAACTTGGTGGTAAGGTTCGGTAAGGATGGTGGTAAGTTTCTGTAAGGATGGTGGCATGCTGCATCCTATGTTCGGGGCAAGCGAGCAAGATTGATTTGGGTGTTGGCTCAGATGTAACAAACAGTTGGTAAGGAAGGCTATTCAGAGGGTCTGTTAGGAAATCACCCCCGTACAAAGCCACAAAGCACTTCTCCCCATCTTTTGCTATGGTTTCATTACTGGAGTCGAGCAGCAGGAAAAGATCTGCCAGTTCTAAAAGTTGGGGATTTTTCTTTGCCAAAGAAAAACTGGATGAGAGCTCCTTTGGCAATAGGTGGTGAGGATTCTGGCCTCCTGATCACAGAACTTTCAAGCTGCGCTGCATCACTATAATTGCATGAAAATCCTAGAGCTGAGTACTTATTACAGAAATGCTTGGAACCAAATTTTCTGTATAAGTAGCTCCCAAGGCCTAACATGAGTGAGGAGATGAATGACCATGGTCGTACTAGTCTAAGATCCGATATAAGAAATATATACCCTCATCTGTTATTTATTAGTCATAAGAAATAAATGATAGATAATATACTCATTGACATATCGCGAATAGGTTGCCTAGTTAAATTGTGTACGGATAATATTAAATGTTTAATTAAATTTATTAAATCTACTTCCCTCATTAGTTATTTAAGAAAGTCGTACACTAGTTAAGAGAACATACCCAACAGAATTGAAAAAGTCAAGGTTGCCTTGTTCCCCCTCTGCCCAACTGTGGGGTTGCCAGGCATAAGCAGGTGAGTAAATGTTATTGATATACCCTCATCAGTTATTTAATCATATATTATATCAAATGAAAGCTTAGTTTTTTCTGAATCTAACTGTAATAGGTTGCCTTATGAAAAAGTTGATCCAATCCATGGTTGCCTCGATTTTAGATGTAAATTTTAAACGCGAGCCCCTAAACTAAGGAACCAACCAACCAACATACAGGACATGCTAACTACAACTTCAATGGAATATCATAAGCATTGTCCAGGGGTCAGAGTAGACGGTGATGTTGTATTGAGGCCAACAGTTGTAACCGAACTTTAGTAGGTTACAGAGCTTGCTCTTAGTTTTTTTGTTGTTGGTAGTAATTATGTGCTTTTCAGGTTGCCAGCCATGGCCACCTATTGGTGGGACACCACAGAGAATCTTGTGTGTTGTCGCATAGAGACTCTTTGTGTTGGTCCAGCAATGGGTGGCAGGTGGCTTTGGCTTAGGGCAAGGTGACTATGGTGTTAAGTAGAGGTGTTAGTTTTTGTTAATTCGCGATAAAACGAAAAGTCATATTTAGAGGTTAGGATGTTTTATTTTCACGTATTTACATGTTTCGTGCCGCCCAGGAGTGAAATTAAATCGCGAAATAACGCGAATTTTGTGAATAACACCACAAATACCGCAATCTGCGAAATAAAAACAAATTTTCATATTTTTTCCCCACACCAATCCGAACATTTTTGTCCACAAGCCGATAATCGAATTTGGTTGGTGTTCAATTTGAGAGAATGATCGATTGTATAGTTTCGCGAGGGGTAATACTACGATATACGTCATATTACGATATACTGTCGATATTCTCGTTACTCGTTGGATTTTAGCGCTGTGGTAAACAGCTGTTATATCGCGGCGTGAATAGTTTGGCCGACTACCTCCAAAAGGTTATGTGATAGTTGTTCATAATGTAAACTACGTTTGCCTCCTGTTACATCGGTAGCGAGCGTAAATTATAGTAGAGAATTCTATATAATTTAATAAAAAGTGCGCAAATTGTGAGTTATCATCGAAGCTAGTGTGTTATTTGCGTGAATCAGTTGGCGACCACGTGTTCGTCGTATTAGTTCCGAACTTAGCAGTACAGGAAGATGAGACGCGACGTAATTTAAATATTATGACACGAATTCAGAAATAAATTTTGCGTGTGGTTACGAATTTATACTGGCGTGTGACTACAGTCAACCGTGTGATAACAGTGTTTGTTACTGGGCATCGCTCAGTTGAGTTTAAAAATGCCGAATGTTTCTGCCACAGACAGACTTCAAGAATATAAGAATGAAGGATTTATAATTTCTTGTGGCATTCTTATGTGCAAATATTGTGATTGTCGGTTAGATTATCGCAGGAAAGATGCATTAGACAAACATTGCAAATCGGAGAAGCATTCAAAACGCCGAGAAAATTCGCGTCTTGAAGTTAGTGTTCCTAGAGTGGCCACCTTGAAAGAAACATTATCAAATGCTAGTCGTGTGAAGGATATGAAAGAAGAGTTTATTTTGGACACTACTACTGCGTTTGTGAAAGCTAATATACCAGTAGAGAAACTAGACAATCCTGCTATCCGTACTTGGTTTAATAAGTACTTTCGCGGAAGTGGAGATTTACCATCAGCAAATCAGATTCGTCAGAAATACATCCCCATGATTGGCGAAACAAGGAGGGAAGAAATTAGGGAAGATATAAAAAACAAAGACGTGTTTCTGCTATGTGACGAAACAACTGACAAGAATGGTAGGTGTGTTTTCAACATTCTTTTTCGTCCATCAGTACCATCAACTGAAATGAACACCCATCTGGCTGCCTCTGTTGTTCTAGATTCTGCCAATAGCGTAAATTGCTCCAATGCGATATTAGACACCTTGAATTCCTATGAAATTGAACGGGAGCGTGTAGTGGCAGTAGTTACGGACTCAGCACGCTACATGACAAAATGTGTAACTACTCTTCAAGGATTGATTGAAGAATTAAGTCATGTCCAGTGCTGGGCTCATAAAGTCAATCTTATCGGCTGCATATTTGAAAACAAGCTGGACGAATTGAACATGTCTATAGTAAAGACAAAGAATGCCTTTTTAAATACGCGAAAAAGAAAAAGCAATTACGTTGCATTTCTAAGGGAGAAATATGAAAACACAGAAAAAGAGAATGAAATTCTAGCTTTCCCAATGCCTGTATGTACAAGATGGAATTCATGGTTTAAGGCTGCAATGTATATGGCCACGCATGTGGAAGATCTGGTAGAATTTTTCAAAACATTGGAAGATTCAAATTCTGGGGTCAAATTTTTCCAACAAGCATCGACTTCAACAATACAATTTATACAATTACAAGCATTGTATGTTTCTGTTGTTGGTGCCTCTCTTATGGACTTGCTTAATTTCTTGGAGGGATCTAAGTACCCAACAATTCACTTACTGGCTGGGAAGCTAGATGACCTTGAGGTAAAGCTCAAGCTATTAGGCGATGGTGGAATGTTCAATCATACGATCCTCCAGAACTTGGAACAGCTTCCTCAAAAGATGCAGATAAAGGTTAAGTCCAAGCTTACGTGTGTTGCCCAGTCAGCTCTAGTGAAAGTCAGGACTTTAAGGACCACGGATCCAGCCAGGAAGACTGTAGAAGCCATCGGGTCATTGTTTGATCCTCGGCATGCACCTAAGAACGTATCTCCCACAGAACTGCTCCAATTTAAGAAGAATGCCCCATTTCTTACGAAGATGGAGTCTCAACAGTTTTTAGAGGCTCACAGCATTTACCTGACTGCAATCAAGAACCAACTGCGTCATGAAGATAATGTGAATGTTCCAGAGATCCTCATGGGATTAAGGCCTGCTCACCGAGACTATGCAACAGCTGCATTAAAGTGTGTGTGGATTCTGAAAGGTCATTTTCGAAATACAGTCTCATAGTAAGTGATAGGAGGCGAAAATTGACAGCTTCAAATGCTGAGACTTTAACCATGATCTACTTCCAGTGATTTCACCGCAGTATTTGGATAAAACTGAAAAAGGTATTCACTGAAATGTGTTTCGAGATGGTGAATGTAAAATAAAAATGTGACTTCCATATAAGTATTATCTCATTCTTCCATAGCCATGTTTAACGTTTTACCCTGCTGTTTTGTTTTTTACTTTGTTTTATTAACTGTTTATATTTTTAAATGAACTTATTGTACAAACCTTATCGCTTTCCAAATTTTAACATGTCATCCCCCAAAAAAATAATAAAAACACAAAACACCACCTTTTGAATTTTAAATCAACAAATCTTCAAAAAAATAACACTTTCTAACACCTCTAGTGATAAGATTTTGATTGATAGTGAGGTTGGTGAGGTTATCTGGTATGGCAATTGGTATTGGAGAAGAATTATTATAGAGAACATCTAGTAAGAAGGACAGAAGCAGAAGTTTAATAAAACGCATAAAGAAAAGAAAGGAGCAGAAGAATATTAAGCCTTGTGAGGGGTATTTATTTTTACTATGAAGATAATTGTGGATAATGAACAAGAGATGCAGGTAATTGAAGATTGCTTACATGTTGACAAACAGGAATTGATAGTTTTTGATTGCCAAAGAACCAGAAAAGAAAAAAAGAAAACAGCAGAAGAACATTAAGCTTTGTCAAGGGTTATGTTATTATGAAGATAGTTGTGCATATTGTTTGAGAGATCCAGGTAATGGAAGCTCTCTTTTATTAATAAATGTGTGTATTAGTGAAGACAGTGTACTGTACTTTGTTGTGAATCGTTTAGCGAGTACATCGCCCCGCTACCCTGAGGTGGTAAGCTTCGATATTATATTTATTGCAATGGTAGCCCAAATTAGGGGCATTATTATATTTATTACAATGACGCACCAACGTGTGGCTAGATGAAGGAAGTACTAATAACGATCACGATTTTAAACACCAGTATTAGAATTATTACAATGGTCGCCCAACGTGGGTCATTATTCATCATCATCGGCTTTAACTCGAATCCGAGTATAAATCTTCTTCCTTCAGTCCAGTTTGTGGATGTGTTTACGGTGACTAAAGAGTCCAATCCTGGCATGGAACAAGCGACCACACAAGTCGCATAGTATTGCTGGAGGAGGACGTGGTTGGGCTGCTCGAAGTTTCCTAGCTTGACGCTTGGCCTCTTCATGTATGCGTCGATCCCTTTCAAACGTCTTTACAGTATCCGAGATGGTACGGCGCCAAGTTGAGCGGTTTTCAGCCAGCATGTCCCAGGTTTGTGAATCAAGACCTGTCAATTTCAGGGTCTGCTTAAATTGGTCCTTGTAGCGCCTCTTAGGACCACCATGAGGTCTGGTGCCATAGCATAACTCACCATATAGCATTTGACGAGGTAATCTCACATCATCCATCCGATGGACATGACCAATCCATCTAAATTGGTGACCTATTATGGATGATTCTATGCTGTTGATTTGAGCCTTTTCCAGAACAGCAATATTGGTCATGCGGTCTTCCCATTTAATCCTCAGGATTGATCGAAGTTTTTGTAGGTGGAAACGCTCAAGCTTCCTAAGATCACGTCGGTACAGGGTCCACGCCTCACAGCCATACAACAATGTAGAAATGACTACTGCTTTGTACACCATAAGCTTTGTACTCATGGATAGATCTTTATTCATGAAGACCCGGTGCGCTAATCGTCCATATGCTGCATGGGCTGCGCCAATTCTCTTATCCACATCCTGCTCACAGGTACAGCTCACAGAAATGGTACTGCCCAGGTACGAGAAGTGGTCAACCTGTTCTAATGGCAAATTTGAAATGGAGATATTGAACTGAGGAAGAGGTGTGCCTGGTGAAGGTTGTGCCAAGACTTTAGTCTTATTGACATTTATGGTAAGACCAAAGCGATCACATGCACTTTTGTAACAGTTAACCGACTGTTGCAGCTCTTCTGGTGTGAGAGTTGGTGACGCAGCATCATCTGCATACAACATGTTAGTAACCTTAGTAACCTGAGTTTTCCTCAAGGAGCGGAGACGAGTTAGGTTGAAAAGCCCTCCATCAAAACGATACTTGATCTCCACACCTGGGATGTTTGTGGGTGAATCATAAAGCATTGCAGCCAAGTACAGCGCAAAAAGCGTTGGAGCCAGTACACATCCTTGTTTCAGTCCATGGGTAATGGGAAATTCATCGGACATCTTATTCTGATGGCAAACCTGACCTGTCATGCCATCATGGAGAGCTTTGATTAGATCTACAAAATGCTGAGGGCAACCAAACCGCTTCAGCACTGCCCACATGGCTGGTCTTGGAACCGAATCAAATGCCTTTTCCAAGTCATAAAAGACTAAGAAGAGTGGATTCTGTTGTTCTCTACATTTTTCTTGTAGCTGTCTCACACAGAAAATCAAGTCAATTGTGCTTCTGGAAGTTCTAAATCCGCATTGTGACTCTGGGAGGATCCTCTCAGAGATAACCTTGAGGCGGTTAAGTAGAATTCTTGCAAGAATCTTCCCCACAATTGATAGCAGTGATATACCACGGTAGTTGCCACAAACACTGCGATCACCCTTTTTAAAGATAGTGACGATAGTGGCATTCTTTAGGTCTCCAGGTACCTTTCTTGATTCCCAAATTCTGAGGATAAGGATGAAAATTCTTGTTTTGAGGGAATGACCTCCGGCTTGAATTAGTTCCAGAGGGATGTTATCTGGGCCAGGTGCTTTTCTGGGTTTCAATTGGGTGAGAGCTGCACTGAATTCATGATAAGTAGGAGGTACTGCCAACCACAGTTGTTCAGGTTGTTGCGGCACATCACAGAGGAAGTCTTCAGCAGCTTCTGATGGACGATTTAGGAGATTGGAGAAGTGCTCCTTCCAGCGTTCCAAGATTTCTTGACTATCAGTAAAGGTAGTAGAATTATCAGCGCTTTTCAGTGTACCTGATGATGAGCGAGATGGTCCATATATTTCCTTGAGTACGGCATAGAAGTTCCTCAAGTCTCGAGCATCCGATAGTCTCTGCAGTTCCTGAGCCTTCTGTTGCCACCAAGTATTTTTAATCTTCCTTATCTGCGTCTGACATTTACCCTTGAGTTCCAGTAGTTTATCTCTCTTTGTGTTGGAAGTTGGGTCTTGAAGATGGGCAAGATAGGCATTCCTTTTGGCATTGATGAGAGACAGAATTTCCTCATTGTTGTCATCAAACCAGTCTTGTCTTTTCCGCACTATAAAACCAATGGTTTCCTCAGCTGACTGTGTGATAATCTTCTGTAATGTGGCCCATTCTTGCTGAATATCATTTGTTACTGGGTTTTCTGATAACTGGGTGACGATCCTGTTTCCAAAATGTTTGTACATGGATTCATCCTCAAGTTTGGATGTATTAAACTTCTTTCTTGGCAAATTTTTGATGTTCTTAGGTGGTTTAGGTCTGATGGATATCCTGAGCTTACATATAAGAAGTTTATGATCTGTCCAACAATCGTCTATATTCCTTGCTGTTCTGGTAATAAGAGTGTCCTTCTTATCACATTGCCGGGTAATGATATAATCAAGAATGTGCCAATGTTTGGAACGAGGATGCATCCACGTGGTTTTGAAGCGGTCAGGTAGCCGGAACTGCGTGTTGGTAATGAAAAGTTCGTGTTCTGCACAAAGACCAAGAAGCAACAGTCCATTGGGATTACATTTCCCAAGTCCCTGTTTGCCCATCACATTATTCCATAGCCTGTGATCTTTCCCAACTCTGGCATTGAAGTCACCGAGGAGCAAGAGTTTATCTGCAGATGGTACCTTGGAGATGATTTCACTTAGCTGATTATAGAACTGAGCCTTTACTTCATCATCAGAATCTAAGGTAGGAGCATAGGCAGAGATGAGTGTCATAAAGGAACCTCCTGAGAGTGGTATGCGGAGAGTCATGAGCCTTTCGCTGATTGCAATGGGCGTAAGTTGGTGATAATTTACCAGTTTGGTCTTCACAGCGAAGCCCACACCATGAATACGACATTCACCCTCATCCTTTCCTTTCCAGAAGATGGTATATCCTGTTCCAGATTCAGTAATCTTGCCTTCAGCAGACAGCCTAGTTTCACTGAGAGCAGCAATGTCAACGTTGAGTCTTGATAACTCATGGGTTACGAGAGCTGACCTTCTCTCAGGTCTAATGTTATTGTCAAAATCAAGCAAGGTTCTGATGTTCCATGATCCAATAATCAAATTGTGATTCTTTACTGTTTTTGAGTTTCGACCGCATGAGGGGTGACCTGCTGAGTGCGGTTGCCCAGCCGGACCAAGATTGTGACTTCCGATGTTTAGCCCACCTTTTCTAGGGCCTTCCCCATGTGGGGTGGGCAGCGGTGATCCTAAATAGGCCTGCCCAAACACAGATGCAGGACCGAATTCCTGAGTAGTCACAGAGTCTCCGGAAGACGACCATCACACATCTGCTGCCAACGTGCAGGTCCGAACTAGGGGCTTCCAGTTACACCCATAACCTGCCCCCACCGTCCATATCCCATCGCCGTTGGACTTTGAAAAGTGACGTTCGGAAGAAGTGCCACTGGCGTGAATTTGTTTAGGGTGGATCTCAGCTTGCCAGGACGAAACCCACACACTATGATCTCTGAGCCTTATCCTGCGGCTCACAAAGAATGAGACATGCAGGACCGAACACAGAGACTGCAACGAACTGCCGCATACTCAAGTACTACTGAGGTGCGCCTTTACAGCCAGTCCGTCTGGCGTGGCCTCTTCCGCCTCTATGACCGTTGGGAGCCATGAGAGTGATTGGCTCCTCATCCGCTCATTTTGCCGTTGGGCCAAAACCTGCCCATCATAACTATGGACAATAGTTTGCCCTATTAAACCTGAGCAATAGGCTGCCCCTTCCGCCAACCACACTGTGCCAGAGTTCACCTCTTTCACTGCAGGTACCGTTGAGGACTTCACCGTAACCCTGGCAAGGGACCCTAACAAGGTACTACCAGCCGGGCCTGCTGGACCAAGGTTTTTTAAAGAGGTGTTACTCCTCTATCACTCCCTACTTGATCATACTATATATATATATATATACTGTAACACTGTATAACACTACACTAGGTGCTATTGCACCACACTGTAACACTCCACTAGTAGCAATACCAACACTGTATAACACTACACTAGGTGCTATTGCACCACACTGTAACACTCCACTAGTAGTAATACCAACACTGTATAACACTACACTAGGTGCTATTGCACCACACTGTAACACTCCACTAGTAGCAATACCAACACTGTATAACACTACACTAGGTGCTATTGCACCACACTGTAACACTCCACTAGTAGCAATACCAACACTGTATAACACTACACTAGGTGCTATTGCACCACACTGTAACACTCCACTAGTAGTAATACCTACACTGTATAACACTACACTAGGTGCTATTGCACCACACTGTAACACTCCACTAGTAGTAATACCTACACTGTATAACACTACACTAGGTGCTATTGCACCACACTGTAACACTCACCTGGTAGCAATACCAACACTGTATAACACTACACTAGGTGCTATTGCACCACACTGTAACACTCCACTAGTAGCAATACCTACACTGTATAACACTACACTAGGTGCTATTGCACCACACTGTAACACTCCACTAGTAGCAATACCTACACTGTATAACACTACACTAGGTGCTATTGCACCACACTGTAACACTCCACTAGTAGTAATACCTACACTGTATAACATTACACTAGGTGCTATTGCACCACACTGTAACACTCCACTAGTAGTAATACCTACACTGTATAACACTACACTAGTGCTATTGCACCACACTGCCCCACTCCACTAGTAGTAATACCAACACTGTATAACACTACACTAGGTGCTATTGCACCACACTGTGACACTCCACTAGTAGTAATACCTACACTGTATAACACTACACTAGGTGCTATTGCACCACACTGTAACACTCCACTAGTAGTAATACCTACACTGTATAACATTACACTAGGTGCTATTGCACCACACTGTAACACTCCACTAGTAGTAATACCTACACTGTATAACACTACACTAGGTGCTATTGCACCACACTGTAACACTCCACTAGTAGTAATACCAACACTGTATAACACTACACTAGGTGCTATTGCACCACACTGTAACACTCCACTAGTAGTAATACCAACACTGTATAACATTACACTAGGTGCTATTGCACCACACTGTAACACTCCACTAGTAGTAATACCTACACTGTATAACACTACACTAGGTGCTATTGCACCACACTGTAACACTCCACTAGTAGTAATACCAACACTGTATAACACTACACTAGGTGCTATTGCACCACACTGTGACACTCCACTAGTAGCAATACCAACACTGTATAACATTACACTAGGTGCTATTGCACCACACTGTAACACTCCACTAGTAGCAATACCAACACTGTATAACACTACACTAGGTGCTATTGCACCACACTGTAACACTCCACTAGTAGTAATACCTACACTGTATAACACTACACTAGGTGCTATTGCACCACACTGTAACACTCCACTAGTAGTAATACCAACACTGTATAACACTACACTAGTGCTATTGCACCACACTGTAACACTCCACTAGTAGTAATACCAACACTGTATAACATTACACTAGGTGCTATTGCACCACACTGTGTCACTCCACTAGTAGCAATACCTACACTGTATAACACTACACTAGGTGCTATTGCACCACACTGTAACACTCCACTAGTAGTAATACCTACACTGTATAACACTACACTAGGTGCTATTGCACCACACTGTAACACTCCACTAGTAGTAATACCAACACTGTATAACATTACACTAGGTGCTATTGCACCACACTGTAACACTCCACTAGTAGTAATACCTACACTGTATAACACTACACTAGGTGCTATTGCACCACACTGTGACACTCCACTAGTAGCAATACCTACACTGTATAACACTACACTAGGTGCTATTGCACCACACTGTGACACTCCACTAGTAGCAATACCTACACTGTATAACACTACACTAGGTGCTATTGCACCACACTGTAACACTCCACTAGTAGTAATACCTACACTGTATAACACTACACTAGGTGCTATTGCACCACACTGTAACACTCCACTAGTAGTAATACCTACACTGTATAACACTACACTAGGTGCTATTGCACCACACTGTATCACTCCACTAGTAGTAATACCTACACTGTATAACACTACACTAGGTGCTATTGCACCACACTGTATCACTCCACTAGTAGTAATACCTACACTGTATAACACCACACTAGGTGCTATTGCACCACACTGTATCACTCCACTAGTAGTAATACCTACACTGTATAACACTACACTAGGTGCTATTGCACCACACTGTATCACTCCACTAGTAGTAATACCTACACTGTATAACACTACACTAGGTGCTATTGCACCACACTGTATCACTCCACTAGTAGTAATACCTACACTGTATAACACCACACTAGGTGCTATTGCACCACACTGTAACACTCCACTAGTAGCAATACCAACACTGTATAACACTACACTAGGTGCTATTGCACATCTACTACAATGGCGCCCAAAGTGAAAGCTCGAAGAATTCAAAGAATCACACAAAGACAGGAGTAGGGATGGGGGAAAATAGAAGAACTATTGAAGCTGAGATGATGGCCATGTTGAGGAAGCTCATGCGTTGTAGCGACAAGTCTGGAGGCAGGGAGGAGAGGATAACAAACCAGATGAACAGTCGGATGGGTGGTATGGAGGAGAGGATGAATAGCACGGTAAGCCAGATGAATAGCCAGATGGACGGTATGGAGGTGAGAATGTCTGAGAAGATGGACAGTGTACAAGAGCAGGTGACTTATCCTAGACAGCCGTGTTACTCGCCAGATTAGTGAAGTCAGAGTAGAAATCACTAACCTGGAAGTTAAGCTAGGTAGTCGGATTGCTGCTCAGGAACACAGGATAGACAAGTTAGATGCCAAGCATGAGGAGGAGAAAGGGACGTTGGAAGAGCAGAGAGTGGAGATTATATGCATCGCAGAGGAGAAAGTCGAGACGGTAGAATCTGTGAGTGAGGCTGTAAAGGAGGAGATGTGTAAAGTACGTGATGCTAGGGGGCGTAAGGAAGAAAATGGACAAGAGAGAGAACAAGGTGGAGGAGGAGAATAAAACTGAAGACAAGGAAGAGAATGACATAGAAGACAAGGTGAAGAAAAAAGTGGAGGATAAGATAAAAGAGGAGGAAGACAATATACAAGAAGTAGATAACGTGAAGAAGCGTTGGAGGAGAAGGACGAGGAGGATAGGCAGGAGGACAAGGTGGGCAGAGGAAACGATGAGATATAAGGCAAAGAGAAGGAATAAGAAGAGAAAGAGATGTCTGCCAGATCGAGATAAGAGAGTGAAGGAACAGAAGAAGAAGAAAAAGGAAAAGATAAAACGGACAAAGGGAAAGAGGAAAGAAAATATAAGAAGAAAGGAACTGTTGAGCAAAATAAGACAGATGAGGAAGAGTAGGAAAATGAGGAAGGGAAGGAGAGAGAAGGAGGAATGGAAAGCAAAGAGAAGGAGTAGGAAGAGAATGAAATGTCAGGCAGATGGAAATAAGAGAAGGAGGGATCAGCAAAAGGAAATTGAAAAGAAGGTAAAAGGACACAGGAAAGAAAAGATAAGAAGAAAGGAACTGTTGAGTAAAACAAGAGTTTAGTGCTTTTCAGTCGGTCAACACGAATGTACCCAAAAGAGATGGGTTATACCCTAATCCTGAAATAAATTACATGAGATTAATAAAACACTAGGATGACCAGTTTCGATCGTCAAGCGATCATCATCAGATCCATTACACTTAGGCTACAAAATCCATGTATGAAATACAGGTGAAAATATTTACAATATGTACAATTATTTAGTTGCAGTATTGGTACTGCAACTGTCAGTGTATGCTAAATGCAGTATATATGTTAGGTGAAATGCTAAATGGTGATAGCTATCCGGAGATTGCACTTTAGAGAGATTATATGGTTGTAAACTATGGTTAAACTATAAAATTTTAGGCTAACTACTTATCTGATTGTCTTCAGTACTACAGCTACTCGCAGTTTTCGTGCTCACTGGAACTCATTGTGCGGTCGACTGCGGTGGTTATCTTAACGACTGGTTTTTCCTGCCTTCTCCCCCCCCCCCCCCCTCTCTTGCCCCTACGTGCTGTGGGGAGTG
Organism: Meconema thalassinum; assembly: GCA_946902985.2. Classification (NCBI taxonomy): domain Eukaryota; kingdom Metazoa; phylum Arthropoda; class Insecta; order Orthoptera; family Tettigoniidae; genus Meconema; species Meconema thalassinum. The sequence continues at coordinate 2,126,394,497 of OX336388.2, forward strand.
ATAGCGATGTGTTTATGTGAGGTGTTGCCAACCTAGATAAGATGTATGTTATTGAATGAGGTGGGTCTACAACTATTAAAGACCGTGGATTAGCCCTCGCCACGCGTGGAGCATAACCCATTCGAACTAAGCGTTGACGGTCTTATGAGGACGTCCCGGCACCTTTAATACTGCCGCGAATATGGGCCTTGGTTTATTGTAGAAGAAAAGTACATCGTACACCTGATCCAGATGACATTTACCTATTAAAAACCCCCTAATTTCCCCCCTTTTTTATCTAGCTTGGCTGTGTTGCTAAATTGTGTTTTGTTTCCGAAAGGGTGTGTTTTTTAGTAGCGTGAAGAGGGGTGAGCTCTCCATGAACGTGTGTTCATTTAGATTGTTGGGATTGTTTCGTTTGGCTAGGTGTATCTCGGTTGCTTCCTTTATGTCAAGAGCTCTGCTTTTCGATTCGTGATGGATTATTTTAAGGTCCGACTCTATGTTGGTAAAGCTGTGCCCTGCGTCACACATATGTTCGCACACGGCTGAATGTGTTCCGTATCTTATCGCATTCCTATGTTCATTATAACGTGTGTCTACTCGCCTTCCACTCTGCCCGATGTAATTAGCTTGACAATCGGTGTCTTGGCACGTTATAGAATATACCCCTGACCTTGAATACGGGTCACGTTTATTTAGATTACTATTTAGGAGGTGCCTAGCGGTTGTGTTTTTCGTCGTGAAAGCTATCTTTATGCCTTGCTTTTTGAATAGGTTAGTGATTTTATATGTATTCGCATTCACATAGTTGAAACGCGCACATTTTTTCTCATTACTGTCCGGTTTGGGAATCGTTTTATCTTTATTTTTATGTTTGGCTATAATTTGATTTATTTTGCTTGGCGAGAAGTTGTTTTCCTTTGCTATTTGCATAATAGTTCTTATTTCCTTATTATAGTTGTCTTTTGACATGGGTATGTTTAAAGCCCTATGCACCATTGAATTGAAACCCGCTAGTTTGTGCGTAATGGGGTGATTAGACTGATTGTCGATTGAATGCGAGGTGTGTGTTGCTTTCCGGAATATGGAATATGAAAGGTCGTTGTCTTTACGTTCAATAGTTATATCGAGATAATTTATTTTCCGGTCTATTTCGGATTCCTTAGTGAATTTGATAGAGTGGTGAAGGCTATTAATGGATTGGAGAATTGTTTCTTCGCTTGTTAGTTCAGTATCGTAGATGCAAATTACATCATCTACGTATCTTTTCCATATTATTATTCCCTTTGTTGAAGTCTTTTCTAAGAACGCATTTTCTAGTGCATTGATGAAGATGTCAGCGATTAACCCACTTAGTGGCGATTCCATTGCTAGGCCTTCTTTCTGTGTGTATATTTTATTGTCGAATTGAAACACGTTTTGGGTGAGAACGACCCTCAGTAATCTCACAATCTCTTCAATTTCTTTTACCGAATTGTTGGATTTTAAGTTGTTTTCGATAGTGTTGATTGCTTCAATAATCGGAATATTGGTGTACATGTTAGTTACGTCGAGGGATACTAGCCTGAAGCTAGGTTTCATTTGTAGGGTGTTCAATGCTGTTACTAGTTCTGTTATGTTCTTTACAGAGATGTTTTTGTCGTTGGAAAGACGGCATTTTAAGATTTTTAGTAACTCTTTGCTGATTTTGTAATTAGGGGCATTCCTACAATTGACTATTGGTCTCATTGGGCATTCCTTTTTGTGTATTTTTGGTTGTCCCCTCAATGACGGTATTTTCGGGTTCATGTTTATTAGTTTTGATTTTTCGGCTTTGGTCAGTATGTATTCTGTTTCTTTTAGCGCACTTTTTATTTGTTTTTGGAATTTGTTGGTGGGGTCTTTTGTTAATTCCTTGATTTCGTTGTTGTTTAGGAATTCGACTGTTTCTTCAATGTATTCTGTTTTGTTCAAAATTACTGTAGTGTTTCCCTTATCTGCTTTTGTGATGATTAAGTCATGTTCTTTTATTTTTTGTTTCAACGACTTTATTTCTTTGAGTTGTTTGTTGTTTTGAATGTTATTGCTATCGCCCTCTCGTTTGAGGATTTTTTTGGCTTCGTTGGTGGCGAGATTTTTGGTTAATTTCCTGTCTTCTGCTGGGAGCTTGTGACTGGCTATCTCAATATCTGTGATTAACTGTTTTATATTGTGGTTCGTGTGTGAGTCTGTGCAGTTGTATTTCAAACCTTTGTCTAACATATTCATTTCACCTTGAGAAAAGGTTACGTTCGTTCTGTTGTTTACTCTGCTGTGGAAATTGAATTCATTGTTATTCGTGTGTTGTTCGTTAGATTGATGGTTCTGTGTTTCTCCTAGTTTTCTTAATTTATTTTCTAGCGTTTCATGCTTCCTCGTTGCTCTGATTTTGATGGTGTCATGTAGGTGCTCGGTGAAGCTGTCCCATTGGGCTGCGTGCCAGAAATTACTTAGTTGCAATTGAATGTCGTATAATTGTTGGTTAATTTTTTGCTTTCTTATGTATGCAAATCTTAATTCGTTTTTTTATCCAAAGCGCTTTGGCTCGTTTGGTTGAAATGATCGAGGCTGGTGTGTTCGGTACGGTTTTAATTGGTACGTATTTAGGGGTGAGGTTTAGTTCTATACATTTTTTGTTGAACCAAATTGACTTGTCTAAATTCATGAGTTTAAGCCTGAGTGATTTGAATTTCTTGGCTTCACGATTTGCCTGACTAGCCGTGAACATTGTGGTGTTTGAAGCCATATTTTCAGTGTTGCCTTAGTAAACAAGAGTTTAGTGCTTTTCAGTCAGTCAACACGAATGTACCCAAAAGAGATGGGTTATACCCTAATCCTGAAATAAATTACATGAGATTGCAAAACACAATTTAGCGACACAGCCAAGCTAGATAAAAAGGGGGGGAAATTAGGGGGTTTTTAATAGGTAAATGTTATCTGGATCAGGAGTACGATGTACTTTTCTTCTACAATAAACCAAGGCCCATATTCGCGGCAGTATTAAAGGTGCCGGGACGTCCTCATAAGACCGTCAACGCTTAGTTCGAATGGGTTATGCTCCACGCGTGGCGAGGGCTAATCCACGGTCTTTAATAGTTGTAGACCCACCTCATTCAATAACATACATCTTATCTAGGTTGGCAACACCTCACATAAACACATCGCTATCACTCCCCACAGCACGTAGGGGCAAGAGAGGGGGGGGGGAGAAGGCAGGAAAAACCAGTCGTTAAGATAACCACCGCAGTCGACCGCACAATGAGTTCCAGTGAGCACGAAAACTGCGAGTAGCTGTAGTACGGAAGACAATCAGATAAGTAGTTAGCCTAAAATTTTATAGTTTAACCATAGTTTACAACCATATAATCTCTCTAAAGTACAATCTCCGGATAGCTATCACCATTTAGCATTTCACCTAACATATATACTGCATTTAGCATACACTGACAGTTGCAGTACCAATACTGCAACTAAATAATTGTACATATTGTAAATATTTTCACCTGTATTTCAAACATGGATTTTGTAGCCTAAGTGTAATGGATCTGATGATGATCGCTTGACGATCGAAACTGGTCATCCTAGTGTTTTATTAATCTCATGTAATTTATTTCAGGATTAGGGTATAACCCATCTCTTTTGGGTACATTCGTGTTGACCGACTGAAAAGCACTAAACTCTTGTTTACTAAGGCAACACTGAAAATATGGCTTCAAACACCACAATGTTGAGTAAGATAAGGCAGATGAGGAAAATGAGGAAGAGAAGGAAAGGGAAGCAGGAAGGGAAGGTGAAAAAAGAAGGGAAAGGAGAAGGAGAAACAGAAGAAAAGGAAGAGCAAGGAGGATGGTAAAGAAGAAGGGGAAGTAGAAGAAAGTGAAGAAGGAAGGAAAGAGGTAGAAGAGAAAGGAAAATTGAAGGAGGAAGAAGATGAAGCGAAAGAAGGAATGAAAGCAGGTGATATGGAGGAAGCAGAAGAAGAAAAGGAAGCACATGAAGGAAGGGAAACGGTAGAAGAGAAGGGAGAAAGAAAGGAGGGAGAAGATGGAACAGAAGAAGGAATGAAAGCAGATGAAGGAAGGGAAAAGGTAGAAGAGAAGGGAGAAAGGAAGGAAGAAGGAATGAAAGCAGATGATATGGAAGAAGCTGAAGAAGAAAAGGAGACAGATGAAGGAAGTGAAAAGGAAGGTGAAGTAGGAAAGGAATCAGGCAAAGGAAGAGAAGAGGAAGGAAAAACAAAAGAGAGCGAAGTTGATAAAGGAGAAGACTTGATAATGATAATGAAAATGGTACTGATGAGACTCCGCGCTTTAGAAGAAATATTGGACAAAGGCCCCAGAGAGATCGGAAAGATGACGAAGATGATTATGATTAACGGTACAGACAGGTCTGATAACGATTCTGCCGTTCCTTCTGAAGATAAAGCTTGTAGTGACACACCTTATGTCAACAATGCCGTTGATATGTCTGTCAGTGAAGGATTCGTAACCACGTCTGTTGATGACTATGATGTATAATTTGTTTCACTTTGTATTTTTATTCTAGTCTGTGTATGTTTCATGTATTCTTTTAAATTTATATATTTGGGTCGAGGGTTGAGAATGAATCTCTAACCTTCAGTTAGAAATTAATTCTCAAGGGGGCGTTTCTGTAACCGAACTTTAGTAGGTTACAGAGCTTGCTCTTAGTTTTTTTGTTGTTGGTAGTAATTATGTGCTTTTCAGGTTGCCAGCCATGGCCACCTATTGGTGGGACACCACGGAGAATCTTGTGTGTTGTGGCATAGAGACTCTTTGTGTTGGTCCAGCAGTGGGTGGCAGGTGGATTTGGCTTAGGGCAAGGTGACTATGGTGATAAGATTTTGATTGATAGTGAGGTTGGTGAGGTTATCTGGTATGGCAATTGGTATTGGAGAAGAATTATAATAGAGAACATCTAGTAAGAAGGACAGAAGCAGAAGTTTAATAAAACGCATAAAGAAAAGAAAGGAGCAGAAGAATATTACGCCTTGTGAGGGGTATTTATTTTTACTATGAAGATAATTGTGGATAATGAACAAGAGATGCAGGTAATTGAAGATTGCTTACATGTTGACAAACAGGAATAGATAGTTTTTGATTGCCAGAGAACCAGAAAAGAAAAAAAGAAAAGAGCAGAGGAATATTAGCTTTGTGAGGGGTAATGTTGTTATGAAGATAGTTGTGCATATTGTTTGAGAGATCCAGGTAATGGAAGCTTGCTTTTATTAATAAATGTGTGTATTAGTGAAGACGGTGTACTGTACTTTGTTGTGATTCGTTTAGCGAGTATATCAGCCCGCTACCCTGAGGTGGTAAGCTTCGATTTTATATTTATTACGGCTTCCAGAAAACAGAATTGTATGCCAACTGGTGATGTGAAATCTAGGAAAGAGAACTGGAGGAAAATGGATCCAAGAAATCCAACAAGATCTCAAAGCAGTTGGACTCAAGATAACAGATGCCGAGGAGAAAAATAAAATTAACACCATTCTTAAACCTCACAAATTTTCTGCAGAAATGACACATAGACCTATGCAGATTTCAGATGAGTTGAGAAATTCCCGATCTGAAAGAATGAAAAAGTACTGGAAAGAGCGCAAGAACCAAGCAGTACTACCTTCAAAGAAGAAGTGATTGTGGAACGACTCAAGTGGTCCACTGTGACCAATCAAGATTAATAATAATAACAATGACGTACCAACGAGTGGCTAGATGAAGGAAGTACTAATAACAATCACGATTTTAAACACCAGTATTAGAATTATTACAATGATCGCCCAACGGTGGGGCATGTTGTTGTTGGTTGACTCAGATCACCTGGATATTATATATATTACAATGGTCGCCCAACGTGGGTCATTATTATATTTATTACAAAGTATCCGAGTTTAACACACTTACCAAAGTTAAGATCAGCCATGAGCTTCAGCCAGGAGGAATTGTTTTGATGATACTTGAGAGCCTGAATCAGCAGCTGAGATAACATCTCTCCCACGGCTCGATAATTGTACGAGTTAGGGCTGCAGGAAAAGGAAACCAAGAACCTGATCAGTACATCCGTTCTTGGTTGGCATATTAATGGAATCAATGCAAAGCATTATTTATTACTATTTACAACTTATAAATCCCATGTTTCATTAATATTTTATCTACATAATGTGTGTTTTATACAATTAAATATGAACAATTTGTAAAAATCTGAATTCTTGCATGATCGTGTGTATCAATACATTTTTACTCCCTTGTTCTTGTGTTTTTTGACTAATGCTGATGAGCAGGCAACAGGGCTGAAGAAAAATCAATCGATTCCATACATTTACTCCCCATAATTTGATTTTAAATTCACAGGGTGAATCAAACCCTTAAATTATTTTCCCTAGGAAAATAATATAAAATTATTTATAAGTCAATTGTCATGTTATGGAAATATGACAATTTCTAATTTGTAGGTTTTCCTCACACAAATGAGGTATTGATTTCCTTTCAAACTTGGCATTTAATTCTTTCTTAGCATCTTGCCTTGTGCTGTATTGTTTATATAAAAAGGGCTATTCATATTTAAATTTCCTTTAAATACTCTTAAGCATGAGCTATTGAATGACATTTTAGATGAGGAATTACCACTGGTTTTCCTTTTTTTGGTAAATTTTCCATAAGTGTTTTTCCCCCACAAAAACTGTCACTTTAGGATATTTCAGGATTCACTCGGGATGAGCTTCCAGCCAACACTAAATTCTTCAAATTGGCCTGGTACATAAGGGGCTGGTTTCTCCTTTTATCCACCAATGTATTAAATAGTCAGCAAGAGCTTTCGAATGGCATAAAAAATTACTCAGACTGGTCCAGTAAAACTCTAGACATAAATGTAAACATATTGTCAACTTTTAGCCTTTTATACACAAATATTTATTTCTCTGCATAAAGCCCAAGAAGCAACATCTACAACAACACAATGCACAAAAAGGAGGGCACTTCAAATAAACTACAAGCTCACTTATTACCTATATAATTAAACCAATTACAGTGTTGATAAAAGGTGGATATACAACAGGGTCCAATAAAATGTACTCACTGCTTCTAATTCAATAATTTCGAAACAAAGAGACTACACTTACTAATCTCGTGGAAGTGTAGTGTACAGTAACTATTAAATTATTCGCGAGTAGGTGGCGATGGCAATTTGCACCGCGCATGCGCGGGTGGTGGGGGAACCAGTACACCAGTGGACAGTCGAGTAGCAACAATAGCGGAGGTAAGGTGGAACACAAGGCTGTGTTGAAGTGGTACTGTAAGTACGAGAACATTCACGAGGTACAACAGCAGTGGCAGAAAGAGTTTAGATCACGGCCACCAACAAGTCGACAGCATGTGCAACTGACTGGTGCATAAATACGAATATGCTATGAAATTTTATAAACCTATTTTAGTGTTTGGAAAGTGGGGTGCGACGATTATGTGAGGAAATACGGTAGTTAGCCTTACATCGTTCATCTTGGCATGTGAACAAATATACACCCGATTATGAATGTAGATTTTTCTTTATAAAGTTGCTATTATGTAGGTACTTACCGAGTGTGATGTTTGTTCTGAAGGCTATCTGGAGTCCTTGTTCTTTTAAGATATTCATTATTTTTTATGTGTTATTGCTCACAAAGTTGAATCGTACGTTACTTGTCAACCATGTTGGGTGAGAAATTGTTCTCTGCTGCCACTTGTTTTATCATTTTAATTTCTATTTCTATTGAATTATAATAATGCAAATACACGTAAATAAGGAACTACTGAAGATAATACAGGTGTATGCTCCACAGACAGGATGTAGCTTGGAAGAAAAAGAAGATTTCCTCAGAGAACTGGAATCACATATTGTTGGAGATGGGATCATGATAATGGGAGATCTAAATGCTCATGTAGGAACTGATAGAATGGGATATGAGAATGTTTTGGGTCCACATGGGTATGGCGATCGAAATGAAGATGGAGAGAAACTGTTGGATTTTTGTGTCAGAAATAACCTGATAATAAAGAACACGTGGTTCAAGAAGAGGAATAGCCATAAGATCAGCCGGTATAGTTGGGATGGACAGTATGGTACTCTCATCGATTTTGTGATAACAGACCGAGAATGGGGAAGATACGTCATGGATGCGAAGATAATCCCCAGTGAAAGTATGGGAGGTGATCACAGGTTATTAATAGTGGATTTAAAACGAGTAAAAATCCCTAAAATTGTACTTAAGAAAAAACCAAAGATCAGGATTTGGGAATTGGAGGAGGAGGACAAAAGGATAGCATTCCAAGATAGGATAAAAATGAAGCTGCCTAACACAGAAACACAAAGTGGAGAAGAAGAGTGGAACAATTTCAGACAGACATTTGTTGAAGCAGCAGTTGAGGTATGTGGGAAAACAAAAGCAAAGGTTAAGGAAAAGGAGACCCGGTGGTGGACAGACAAAATAAAGCAAGAAATAAAAGAAAGGAACAAGGTGAAGAAAGAAATGGATAAGGAAAAGCAAAAAACGTATCAGAAAGATGAGGATAGGATAGAAAGGTTACATGTGGAATACAAAAGATTAAAACTACAAGTAAAAAGGAGTATCAGGAAAGAAAAAGAGAAATGCTGGGGAGAGTTCACCAACAAAATTGAGCAAGATAGTAGAGGAAATCAGAAACTACTGTATAGAGTAATAAAATCGAAAAGAGCAGACCAAGAAAAAATCAAGGCATTAGAGAGAGAAGATGGTTCCATAGTACATGATGAAAAAGGTCTTCAGAAGGTGATGTCTAAGTATTTTGAAAAGCTTTATAATGGGGATGACTTCCCAAAGGAAGAACGAGATAAGAAAATGGAAATAGATGGAGAAAAAGAAGAGAACCCAATAACATGGTTGGAACTTGAAAGGACAGTGAAAGCAATGAGCAAAGGTAAAGCAAGTGGAAAAGACGAATTCAATGCTGATATGATTAAGGCAGCAGGAAGCATTGGACTACAGTGGCTATACCGAACCCTCAATGCCATATGGAAGGATGAAAGGATACCTGAAGATTGGCAACAAGGAAGCATTGTACCACTGTTCAAGAAAGGAAATAGGAAGAAATGTGAAAATTATAGAGGTATAACATTGTTATCACATGGGCTAAAAATAATGGAGAAAGTCATAGGCAAGAGACTGAGGGATATAATAGAACCTCAGTTAGAGGAAGAACAGTATGGCTTTAGACCGAATAGATCAACAATAGACTTGATATTTGCAGTACGAATGATAATGGAAAAGCATCTAGAAATGAACAAGGAAATCATCTTTATATTTTTGGACGTGGAAAAAGCCTATGATACAGTTAAAAGAAAATATGTATGGGAATGCCTACTGAAAAGGAATGTACCAAAATCACTAATTAACAAGATAAAAATGTTGTATTATGAGAGTAAGAGCAGTGTACAAGTGGGTAGTGGTGATTCTGAAACATTCTATACAAAAAAAGGCCTCAAGCAAGGAAGTGCACTGTCACCATTATTATTTGTTATATTGATGGATGAAATCATAAAACGTGTAAAACAGAGTATCAGTAGTGATGAAGTGAAGGCCTTGGTATTTGCAGATGATGTGGTGATTTGGGGAGAGGGAGAAAAGGAAGTACAAAGGAGATTGGACATTTGGAATGAAAAGCTGAAGGAGTTTGGAATGGTAATTAGTAAAAAGAAAACTGTAGTCCTGCACTGTGGAAAAGAGGAAAAGAGAAGCCAAGTGAACATAGATGGAGAATGGTTGGAGAATGTGGAACAGTTCCCATATCTGGGTAGCATTGTTAACGGAGGTAATGAAATCAACCCTGAAATTAACAACAGACTAAGTAAAAGCACAACATTCTATCATCAAGTCAGAGAGCTTTTATGGGATGACAAAGTGCCCAGGAGAACGAAATTAACACTATATAAACAGTACTTCATACCAATTGTAACATACGGACTGGAAACGCTGGTAACTAACAAGAGACAAGATAGTAAGATCCAAGCAGCAGAAATGAAATTTTTAAGAACATCTGTAAAAAAGACAAGAAGAGATAGAATTCAAAATGTTAAAATCAGAGAGGAGCTAAATGTGGAACCGTTAGTACAGAAGATACGGAAAGCAAGACTGAGATGGTTCGGACATGTGAAGAGAATGGGAAAGGAACGAGCGGCAAGAAGGGAGTTGGAAAGAGAAGTTAAGGGTAAGCGATCAGTTGGAAGACCAAGAAGAAGATGGATGGATCAGATTCGGAAGGACATCGGAGAAGCTGGATTGGATGTGGAGGAAGTAATGGAGCAGGAAAAGTGGAAGGACAGAAACGAGTGGAAGAGGCTTGTTAACCACACCCGGGCGACTGGAGTGGGAAATTGATGATGATGATGATCACTCAACTGATATGTGAATTTGGGTACAGGTAAAGGTGTGTGGTAACTATGTCGAGATGAGAGCATTCACTCAGGACAGGAGGAAATGGAGAACTGCATCAAACTGGAGACTCAAACACACACAAGTACTGTGCCTGCATGCTTCTGCGAGAGATAGCGTCAACAGTTACGTTGGCAGCACGGCTGTCGCTTGTATCTAATCAAACAGTTAACTTTATACTCACCACAGCCATTCATAACATACTGTTGCACTCTTCCAATAATCTAACTGTACACACACTGAAGATTTCGACAGCCCACAGCACACACATGTGGCCTTAACCCTATCATGGACACCATGCTGCCAACTAAACAGATGACGCTACCTTACGCAGCTGCACGTAGCATCTACGGAGAACAATTCCTGGCGGTGAGTTTCCTTGTACACTGCACTTCCCCAATATTCCACAGCAATTAATACACGGACTTCTGCTTATGGAAGCGGGAGTTGGATAGATTCAGGATATCACTATAATACATAAGTTGGAGGTCAGTGGTAACGTTCTTGCCTGCTGTATCCAAGGTTGTAGGATCGAATCCTGGTGCAGGTCAGCTGGCAATTTAGGGTGCACAAATGAGAGGGATGCAGTAGATTTACTGGCATGTTAAAGATACCTTTCGGGGCAAAATTCCGGCACCCCGGCATCTCTAAAAGCTGCAGTAGTTAAAAGGGACGTAAAACCAATAACATTATTATTGTATAAGTTGGAGGTAACTGATATGAGGCTAGCACAAATCATTGCTGGAATAAATAGATGGGAGCAATGACAGGAGGGTATTTGTAATGAAATGTTGTTTGAGTCTTCAGACCCTTGTCTGGTTTAATGCAGCTCTCCATGCCTCCCTATCCTGACCTAATCGTTTCATCTCTACATAGCTACCACACCCTACATCCGAGGCAATCTAACATATTCTAACCTTGGTCTACCCCTGCAGTTCTTGTCCTTGACCCTTCCTTCCATAACTAAGCTTGCTATTCCTGGGTGTCTTAGTATGTGTCCTACCAACGTATCTCTTCTCTTCATTAGCAGTCGCCAGAAACATCTCTCCTCTCCCACTAGTCTTAGTACCTCTTCGTTTGCAACCCTATCTACCCATCTGATCTTCATCATTCTCCTGTAACACCACATTTCAAATGCTTCAATTCTCCTCTTTTCTGATGCACCAATAGTCCAAGTTTCACTTCCATAGAGCGCCACGCTCCACACAAAGGCCTTCAAAAATTACTTCCTAATACTTAAATCTATATTCGATGTCAACAGATTCCTTTTCTGTAGAAATGCTTTCCTTGCCTGAGCTAACCTATTTTTTATATCCTCTTTGCTTCGTCTAAATTAGAAATGAACACATTAGGTGAAGCTATCTGTATGAGCCAACTTAGGTCAGGTGGTGATGTGTTGAGAATGCAGAAGAGATTACTTAGAGAGTTTAATGTACTTGGCTAATATGGGGTAAGGGAAGCAAAGTAGACCTAAGAGGCGATGGCTTGATTCAGTGTTCAATGATTTCATGAATTTATGCAATTTATCCACTTTTTTCCTTTTATTTAGTACCTCATGAATGACATTCTTTATGTGTTTAATGTGTTTAATGAAAAAAGTGCACTTTGTATTCTCTACACTTGCTATATGCATGCCATTGTGCTATCTGACATGCAGCTTCTTAGTGAAGATCATGATCGATTTGAACTACTGAAACATGTATTGTTTCGGACTCTTGAATTACATGAATATTTTCATTCAGGCCCTAAGATATTGGTAAATTGCAGTTCTTGACCTGAAAAAATTCACCACCCATGAAAAATCGGCAGTGCACTGTGGTTCAATTGTTTAATAAAATTAAAGTTATATTATTGAATTTGTAACTTTATGGTTAATGTACTCACTTGCTGATGGCTGCAGGCCACAATGCCGCATATTCCACGGACAGCTCGAGACTGGGCTCGTCACGCAGGACGTTGTGTATGCGAGCCAGGAGTGAGATAGCTGCTGCCAGTGGGTTGGGCTCACGTAGCTGAGCCAAGAACTGATACAGTCCCGCCTGGCTGTGTGGGGACCCGCAGTGCGTGGGGGAGTCTCGGTGCATCACCGTCGTCGAGCCTGAGCCTGGCCGCTTCTGTTGCAGGCTGGGGCTAAACACGGGGAGCACTGCCCGCACACAACACAAGACACACTTTTCTAAAGCTTGTTTTGCTTCAATGATCAGCATGCACATTTTAGAAATAGGCCCAGACGAACACGACATGGGAACAGGACGAGGACATTCTACCGGAGGAGGTACAACCCATCAATCATTGATCACTACATCCGATGACCATGAGCAAAGGTCTCGACTTGCCCGCAGTACAGCGTGTCTTCAACTTGGCACAGGCACTGAAGCAGATCCTACAAACGATCCCCACGGGCAAGGACCATCACGACGCAGCCACAACATTGTGCCTCCTGTCGCTGTGGCCTGCAATGGACCCCGTACAAAGAAAATACGCCTTCAATCGCGCAAATCTCCTGTACATAGCCCTAACCAGGGGATGGGGCCAGGCACTTCAACAGAGCAATCTACACCCCACACAATTCCACTGTACATTAAGGAGCCCAGTGCCTGGAAAGTTGGCAATCAGCAGTAACTGATACCCCCCTCTGACGCACCAGCGATCTCCCCTATGTTTTAGTTTACTCTCAGTGTGCCCTGCAACATGGCTATTCATGCATTTGTTACTGCCACATGGTTTTTCCATGTTTCCTTTTCATTTATTACCGTATTTACTCGGCTATAGGACCCCCTTTTTTTCTAAAATTTTAGTTCCAAAATGGGGGAGGGGTACCATAGACTCAAACTTCGCAAAAAATCCATTATTTTGGGAAAGGGAGTGAGTAAAAATAAGCTGTTTTAATTTGATGCTACATAGTATGATATAATCAAAATAAACGAAGTGCGTGCGTATGTCGGCCGGCCACCTGTCGCATAGCGTGAGTCATAGCCCGTACGCAGACTTCTTTCTTTAAACAAGGTCACGCCTTGTTATAGGGTTACCACATAGAAAAGAATGTTTCAATGCGCATCTCTCTCGTCTGTCCACTGCTAGTCTTTCTTCTGCGCATGTGCGTCAGGTAGGGGAAGTGTCTCTCTCTTTCTCGCTGCTACTGGCTTCCTTGTTGTTGGACCTTGTGAAGTCGTGTATGGAGGGGGAAGCTCTTCAGCAGCAACATACAGTTACTCCCACCTCCAAAATTCTTTTCTACCTGGTACCACTATAGTAACGCAGCTCGAGTACGATTGAATGGTATGGCTCAGGCAGCCAACTATGATCCAACATCTGGTATACAAAGACAAGTGTATTCCACGATTATTGCCAACCACCTCTGAAAAGATATCACATTTCCCTGAGATTGTTTGGCTGACCAACCGCCGGACATATCCCATCCGCGCGGAACTGCTCGCCACGCTCCTTGCTAGACAATGACAGACAGGACTCCCAATAATTAAGGAGGGGTACTATACGGGATTTCCAAGAATTTCTTATTATGGCTCTCAAAAATTAAGGGGCTGCTATAGGCGAGGGGGTCCTATAGCCGAGTAAATCGGTATTCTGTTGCAACCACATACAATAATTTTTCTGTGCCTCTGAACATACCATATATACTCGAATACCACCCACACATTTTTAAACAAATTCGGACGTGAAAAATTGGGGTGCGGGTCTTATTTGAGTCATCGAAATTTTAAAGATTTAAATTGCCTGCCACACGCGATATCGGGTGTTGCGAGTATCCGCTAGATGGTGCTAGCCTTCTTCCGGCTATAACTTTGTTTTACCGTAAGCATGCGGCGTCATACAGTCACGCGCACGTTCTCCGAATGTAAACATGAATGCTACGAAGCGTTTGCAGTCATTTACTGTGAGTGAGAAATTGAAAGTTGTGAGGGAAGCTGAAGTTATTGGAAATCGTGCCCGGTAGGAAATATGATATTGACGAGTCATGTATTCGTGATTGAGCGGGATGACGTCTATGCTACAACCACTGGATGTCTGCGTGAACCGCCCGTTCAAAACATCCTTGAAACAGCTGTAGACGGAGTGGATGGCGGCCGATAAGCACCACTGACGTATTCAGCGCCCAGATCAGCTGCTGTGTTGGTGGATTTTGACGGCATGGAATCGTATCTCTGGAGATCTCATATGGAAGAGCTTCAAGAAATGTAGTATTTCGAATGCTATGGATGGCAGTGATGACGACATTTTGTGGGAAAGTGATGGTGATAAAAGTTCCAAAGTTGGTACTTCTAATGACGATGAATGAAGTGTTTGTGTACTTTTATTTGTATTTTTAATTGTTTCTGTGTGTTATTTTAGGACGACTTCAAAACTGTTGTTGTTGTTGTTGTTTCCTATGGCTAGCCCGGATTCCAATCCATCAGCTTTCTTGCGTTCCAATAGAGTTGTGTGAGGTTTCCTGAAGTTCTAGCAGTCATATCAAGTTTGTTGCAATGTAGCAGGTGCCCCTTATCCATTTTACTTCCAGGTTCGTGACAAAGTGTGCATTCTTCAGATCTCAGGATGTTGATTCGTTTCAGATGAGCTGCAAGGCAGTCGTGGCCAGTGTTAAGTCTGAAGAAGGCTACAGCTTCTTTTCTTGGTGTTAATTTATATTGATCCCATTTAGCATCAATGTCTTTCCATAATTTGGTTTCTGCTGTTTTCTTTGCCATTTCTTCATACCTGTTTTTGATAGTATTTTTCAAGATCCTTTTTGCTGACATAAAATCAGTCTGACAGGTTGTTGTAGTGTGGTACCTTTATTTTGCTAATCTGTCTGCCTCTTCATTTCCTGCTATTCCAACATGAGAAGGGATCCACTGAAATGAGATCTGTTTGTGGAGTCTTTGAAGGGTTTTTATCATACAAAAAATTTCTTTCAGTTCTTTATTTTGGGGCTTATAATTTGACGAGATGGCTTGGATGGCTGCTTTTGAATCTGTAATGATAACGCATTTTTGATAATCAATGTTTCTGCCTAATAACTGATGGAGTGCATGTGAAATTGCTCTTATCTCAGCATCAAAGTTTGTTTTGTTTTGGCCTACTGGGAAGTAGAGTGAGAAGAGAGATGAATGTATTCCTGCTCCAGGTCTATTTTCTTTGTCTTGTGAGCCATCTGTAAATATTTTTAGCCATTGATTAGACGGATATCTTTCTTCTATTGTACAGAGGGCCAATTGTTTTAGATCTTGTGGTGAAGAGTCTTTCTTGCAGATCTCTTCTAACAAAGTAAGATCTGTAGTCACTTGTATATATTCAATGGGATTGACTGGCATACAGAGTGCTTCAAGTTTTATTTGCAGATTGCTCTTATTGATGTATTCTTTGGCGAGGCTTAAGGGATCTTTTTGCGTTTTAAGATTGGGGCTAGAAACTGGTTTTTTGATCCATGTCATTTGAGGTAGTCTTTGTATACTGAGGTATGCATTGGCTGTTTGATGTTTCATCTCTTCTTCTATTGGTAAGTTGTGGGTGTATAATTGCAAGGCGGTTATAGGTGTGGTTTTTATTGCACCTGTTTTGATTCGTAGGGCATTATTCTGACACCTCTCGAGGCGATCAATGTTTGACTGGGGTGCTGTAGAGAGTACTTCACTGCCATATTTTATGATAGGTTTGATGTAAGTATTGTAGGTTTTGTTGAGTGTGTCTTGAGTGCTCCCCCAAGTAGCTCCTGCTAGTCTCTTCAGTAATTTCATCCGTTTGCTTACCTTATCCTCCACATGTTTTATGTGTTTGGTCCAGTTCAGCTTCTTGTCCATGATGATACCTAGGTACTTTGTACTTTCACTTTTTGGAAGGTCTTGATTACTAAATTTGAGACTAAAAGTTGGATTGTGGTGTCTCAGGGAGAAAAACTGGTATACTGTTTTGGAAGTATTGATTTCCATATTATTGTTTTCGGTCCAGTTTTTGAGTTTTATAAGTGCCTGGTTCATTCTGTGTTCAAGAAGCATTTGCTGATTTGGGCTGTTACGTGCTGTGGTCCAAATGATAACATCGTCTGCAAACATGCTGATATTCAAATTACCTACTTTCTTTATTGTTTTTGGAAGATCGTTGATGTACACATTGAATAAAGTTGTGCTTGATACAGCTCCTTGTGGGAGGCCTAGTTTTGATTGCTTGCAACATGAAGCTTTGTTGTTGTAACGAACATTGATCATTCTTTGTGAAAGGAATCTTGAAAACCAGTTTAACATACATCCATTTACTTTGAAGTTGATAAGTTTCTTTAGCAGCATGTTTCGCCATACAGTATCATAGGCTCCTTTAAAATCGATGAAAACTGCAAGAACACTTTCCCTTTTGTTAAAGGCTTCTTTAACAGCTTGTGTAAATCTCATTATTTGGTGGGAGGAGGACCTGTTTTGTCTAAACCCTGCTTGTTCTTCTGATAGAAGAGATTTTGTTTCCAAGTACCAATTGAGTCTATTTGTAATCATACTTTCTAGAATTTTTACCAGAATGGAGGTAAGTGCTATAGGTCGGTACAAGGGGACTTGGTTTTTTGGCTTGCCTGGTTTTAAGATTGGAATGATGGTTGCTTTAGTCCAGTCTTTAGGTAGGTTATCATTTGATGTCCAAAATTTGTTGAATATGTGTAGCAGTATGTTTAGAGCAGATGGACCTAGATTTTTTATGAATTCTGGAAATATCTCATCTGGTCCTGGTTGTTTTCTGACTTGTGTGTTCTTTATTGCTAACATTAACTCTTCCTTTGAAAATTTATTGTTAAAGATATCATCTGCATTATTATTCATAAATTTTTTTACTATTTTTATGAGAGTCTTGTCTTCTTTCTTTTTCTGTTTTGATAGTCTAATTGAAGTGAAATGTTTACAGAAGTGGTTTGCTATTTTATGACAGTCTGTAATTTCCTTATCATTTATCATAATAGGATTCAAAGGAGTGACTACGTGTTTGTTGTTTAGAGAATTGATAAGTTTGTGAGCTTTATTGCTGTCTGTCCTATAGTCAACCGTTGTTAAAAATTTATTCCAAGATTCTCTTTTTGATATTGTTATTGCTTGTTTTAAATTTGCTGTTGCTTGTCGCCATTTCCGTACATCATTTTGATCCTGAGTAAGTTCAGCTGTTCTTCTTGCTTTGTCTCTGGCGGACTTAAGATTGTTCAATTCATCTGACCAGAAAGGTTTATATTTTGTTTGGGCACCTCTGGGTATGCACAGTTTGGCTATGTCTTTTATGGCTGTAGTAAATTTATTCAGGATGATGTTAGGAGGAGCATCAAGATCAATTTCCGACATTTTTGTTTCAAGTTTGTTTCTGAAATTTCCCCAGTCTGCCTTTTTAAAGTTCCACCGAATCTTCTGGTCTGCACTTTACGCAGATTCACTGTATGATGTAATAGTAAGAAGGGACATTCTATGTCCACTGCCTGGATCTTCGAGTACTGATCGATGACTGTGGTTTGTAAGATCTGTTGAGACTAATATGAGATCTGGGTTAGTTGTGGAACCAGAGTGGTGAATGAATGTTGCTGGGTCTTTGTTACTATTTAATAGCTCAAGAGAGCTACTCTCTATAAGCTCTTTTATTGTTTTACCAGCTGAATTTGTGTAGTTGAAGCCCCCTGGAGAAGCTGCATTGAAGTCTCCTATAAAAATAGTAGCTGTTTTGATTTCTAAAAGGTGAAGATTCAGATTTTTATTGTTTGGAGGACTGTAAACACAGAATATTGTTATTTTCTTGTTGTTGATCCATATGGATAATTCGATAATTTCTGATGTATCGGTTGGGTCCATTTCTTTTACAATTCTGAATTTTGACATGATGTTGTTCTTCACTGCTGCAAATATTCCGCTTGCTATTTGTCTTGTTTTGAAGAGAGTGTAGATGGTATACCCTTGGATCTTTAAATATTGTATGTTTTCAGGTGTAGTGTTGGCTTCATTGATTAGAAGGATGTCTATATCTCTGTCTATCATGATTTTCTTTACTTCCAAAAGTTTCTTTGTTGATAGACCACCTGCATTCATATTCATTCATTTATTTGCAATGGGGGGGGGGGGGGGTGTGTACCCCGGTGGCAAATTGTATATACTTAACAAATAAATAATTATACATAACAATTCAATAACAATTATACAACAATTAAACTGGAGTATTTACACAAATAGTCAGTCTTTTCTTAAACACACCTATATGTTTGGGAAAAGGCTCTAAGACTGCGGCAGGTAGAGAGTTCCAGTTATCAATGGCACGGTTTACAAAAGAATATTTACCATAATTTGTTCGCTGTGGTCGGCCCTTAACTTTGAAAGGATGATCGCTCCTACCCATGTAAGTGGGCTTTCCCAATCGTTTGCTAAGCTGACCCCATGCTGGTTGATTTGTATACGTGTTGTACATAGCGCAGAGTCTAGATTTCATCCTCCTAGCCTCCAGTGATTCCCACCCAAGTTTCTTTAACATACGGCTCACACTGCTCCTGGGATTAAAATCACTGAGCACAAATCTAGCGGCCTTTCTTTGTACCATTTCCAACTCATTGATGAGCCCTACTTGATATGGATCCCAAACCGCCGAGGCATATTCCAGAATAGGTCTTACAAGTGACAAATAGCCTAATTCTTTAGCAGAGGTACTACTTCCTTTTAATACCCTCATTACAAAGTGCAGGGATTTGTAAGCTTTTGAAACTATACATCCTACATGACTACTCCATTTCATATCATTTCTTACGTGAACGCCCAAATATTTGCAAGAAACTTCTTCTACAAGTATTTCCGAGCCAATGTTATATTGAAAATCCTGCCTTCGCACTTTCCCTATTTTTAAGAGACTACATTTTCTTGTGTTTATTTTCATTTTATTTTCAATCGCCCACTTATAGACCAGGTTCAGGTCCTCTTGAAGCACTGCATTGTCTCGTGAGTCATGTATCTTTCGATATATTACACAATCATCCGCAAACAATCGACAGTCACTGCGAATCCCATTTGGTAAGTCATTTATAAACGCCAAAAATAACAAAGTTCCGATTACGCTGCCCTGAGGGATACCCGACGTTACGGTAATTTCATCCGAGAATATGCCTTCGACTTTCACTTTCTGGGAACGACCCGTCAAAAATTCTTGGATCCATAAAATTACTCTTCTATCAATCTTCGTCGAAGCTAATTTATGGAGTAGAATGTCATGCGGAACGACATCAAATGCCTTCGCAAAATCTATAACCACGGCGTCGACTGAAACTCCATGGTCTAACGATTCGCTATTGTCTTGAAAAAGTGATAGCATCTGACTCTCGCATGAGTAACCTTTCCGAAATCCATGTTGCCTATCATTAAACCATGATAATGTTTCCCACTGTTCCCTCAAGTAGTCGCAAATGAGATGCTCCATCTGTTTACAAACGACGGACGTAAGGCTAACCGGCCTGTAGTTGCCCAATTCAAGTCTGCTCCCTCCCTTAAATATTGGGACTACCGTAGCTCTTTTCCAGTCATCTGGGATTTGCGCACTGTTTATGGACACATTAAACATCACCTCCAAGTATCGAGCCACGGCCCTACCTCCTAGTTTAAGTACTTCACTAACAATATTATCAGGACCCTTTGATACATTGAAACGTAGTTCTTGTATTAGCTTTACAATTGCTGACTGATTTATTTGGAACAGGGGAGCCCCTGATTCGTCGTTAAGGGCCAACACACAGCTATTGGATTTATTGAACACACTACCGTAAAAGACATTTAATTCATTAGCAATGGCCTGTTTCTCGGTAATTAATTTACCGTCACCGGACATTATCATCGACAAATTATTTGAATTTCCCTTTCTTCTCCTAACATAACTGTAAATTTTTTTCCACCCATCACCTCCCGAACCAAGTAAACCTTGCATATAACTGTCATGAGCAGCCCTCTTTTTTAAGACGAGCTCTCTTGATAAGGACTTAAATTTCAACATATACTTGTCACTATCATGTCTTTTATTATTATTATTAATCTTGATTGGTCACATTGGACCACTTGAGTCGTTCCACAATCACTTCTTCTTTGAAGGTAGTACTGCTTGGTTCTTGCGCTCTTTCCAGTAATTTTTCATTCTTTCAGATCGGGATTTTCTCAACTCATCTGAAATCTCCATAGGCTTTCTGTGTGTCATTTCTGCAGAAAATTTGTGAGTTTTAAGAATGGTGTTAATTTTATTTTTCTCCTCGGCATCTGTTATCTTGAGTCCAACTGCTTTGAGATCTTGTTGGATTTCTTGGATCCATTTTCCTCCAGTTTTCTTTCCTAGATTTCTCATCACCAGTTGGCGTACAATTCTGTTTTCTGGAAGCCGTAAGGTGTGAAAAAAATATGAAATTCTTTTCTTCTTCATTGTGCTGGTGATTGGGTCAATCTCACGATAGACAGTTTCATTTGGGAGAATCCTCCAGACTCCCTCAACCTGATACTTTTTATTTGGAACAGTGTTTCACAAGCATAAGTGGCTTCAGGGAGAGTTACAGTTTTATAATGTTGGATCTTAGTAGCTATTGATAGGCATTTTTTTATTATATGTTGACCAGGTTAGAGATTGTGCCTTTTTCATTTTATTTGTTCTATTTATCCAAGTTACTTTTTCGTTTAAGTTATGTGTTATAATTTCTCCAAGATACTTAAATTGAGGAACTAGGTTAATTTTATGATCATTTATATAGACTTCATTTATATCTAAGGGTTTTATAGGCATGATCTCAGTTTTTTCAAAGGATATCTGTAATCCATTTTCCTCCTTGAGCAATTTCTTGGAGACTAGTGATCTGAGTACAAACCTCTTCCTTGTCTAGTGCTAAAAGAACCAAGTCATCTGCAAATCCTAAGCAGTTTATTTTTATTGATGGTTTTGTTCCAATTTTGATCTTAGGAGGGTTTTCCTTTTGCCAAACCTTCATGATATAATCAAGAGCCACATTGAAAAGCAGAGGGGATAATCCATCACCTTGTCTGAGACCAGTTTTTACTGTGAAAGCTGTTGATATTTCTCCCCTAAATTTAACTTTCGAATTTGTGTTTGTTAATGTTAATTGAATGATTTTTATCAATTTAGGATGGAGACCGTATGATCTGAGGATTTTTAGCAGTGTCAGTCTATGAATACTATCATAGGCTTTCTTGAAATCTATAAAAGAGATAAAGAGTTGCTTATTTCTGTTTTTGTAATATTCCATTATTAATTTCAGGCTAAGGTCTGGACAACTTCTGTAAGGGCGAAATCCTCCTTGATATTCTCCAAGTTGTGGTTCATGTCTTTTATTGTATAATTTCCTAATTTTCCGTTTTAGACTCCTAATTTCTCGTGTGTAATACTCAGGATCTGGGTTTTGTTTCAGCAATTTAAATGGGACAAATTTATCAACAGCGCTATTTAAAATTTTCAAAAAGTTAGTCCACAGGATATTAATGTGATTTCCTTCCGATGCCCATCCTACAAATAGCTCATTCAAATACCCCTGAAACTTGCCCTGATCCGCCCTGCGATACTGGAATATGATCTTTTTTGCTACATCAGAGTCTAATTTTGTAATGTCACCATATCTAATATTTAATTCAACCCCAGAATGGTCACTAATTCCTGGTACTTTCAGACAGTTAATATACAGCTCTACAGGCCTTACGAGATAAACATCTAAGGTATTATTGTCTCTAGTTGGGAAGTCAACTACTTGGGAAAATCCCCCCTCCCTTAAGAATTTATTTGCAGCGCTCTGAGCCTGACCACAGCTAGTTGACTCACCAGACCAGTCTACTTTGGGGAGGTTTAAATCTCCAGCAATTATTATGCTCTTTTTCATAGCATTACCCGTACAAGTTTTATCATACAGTGTTTCGAGGAGAGAAAGGTTATCTTTCGGTGCTCTATACGCCCCTATCACCTGAAGAGGGAATTTATTTCCTTTATCCGAAATTTGTACACATAACATTTCATGATCCATATCAGCCCACTTTAAGAAACTAGCTATATTTTTGCGCACACAAATAAATAGCCCACCACCTCGCTTCCCCCGATCCCTTCTGTACATCTCGTAGGTACCTTGAATTATTTCGCTACTATTTATGTCCTCATATAACCAAGATTCAGTTGCAATGACAATGTCCGGAGAATACGTCTCTACAAGATTCCAAAATTCAATTAATTTATTTCCTAAACTCTGACAATTAACCTGCAGTAATCTTAGAGTCTTACCTCCGCAGCAAATATCTCGAAATAGCTCCTTCTGTTCCCATCGGCTGGCAACCTCTGGACCTGCTCCTCCTCACAAAAGCCGGCACGAACCGATGACCCTGTCATGTAGGCTCCCTAGATTGAAAGCGCCCCGTCGATTTAGATGCAACCCGTCTCGGGCGAAGTCACGGCCACCAATCCAGCAGTCAGCTTCTACGTACACTAATCCCAGTTGTGCACATACCCAGTCCATGCGGTCATTTACAGTCTTAACTCGCCTCAAAGGAACATCTCCCCGCCGAACAATGCCACTCATTATAATTTTTGCATTTCTAAACTTGCTTTTAGCTTTTCTGCCTAGTTCGTAGAACTCCCCCATGATGTAATCAGCTGTAGCCCTCTTCTTCAAATCGTTCGTCCCAACATGGAGCAACAACACTTTAACTTTGTCACAGTCCTCTACATTTGCTTCTTCCACTTGTTGGGCAAGCTGGTCAATCTTAATCCCCGGGTAACACCGCACGTTCGCACCTGATTTCCTCGAGATATTCGCACTCCATCGTATCATAGAATCACCCATTATGATAACGTCATCCTCAGTTTGCTCCTGCACGCCCTCTTCCACACTGATCCCAGTAGAAAGCCGTTCAGTCACATCCTTCACCGTTTCTTCTGATTCACGAAGCTTTGCTCTAAGTTCCTGTATTATTTGATCCCTTGCTTTGATTTGCATCCTCAAACTGTCCGGCGTATCACATACTTTACAAAACCAATTTCCGACATCACAATCCTCCTTCTTGACCTTAATACAGCCGAAGTGAAACCATTTCTCACATAGTCCACACTCAACACCATTCTTCAATGTTTTACTGCACGTCGAACACTTTAAAGATGACACTGGATCATTTGCCTGATTCATATTTGGAGTAACAGGCCCTGGATTCACTTCCACTCCACCAATAACTAACAACGCAGCTATCACTAGGGCTATAAACCACAAGTTACTAGGTCCCGTACGCACACACAAACACCGGAAATCCCGACTACCCTTCGCATACCACAGCCCGATCCTCGCCCGATAACACTCCAGAGAACAACCCATTCCAGCACACCTGAGAGCTCGGGAAAAACACGACCTTTCACTTTGACTGCCAACTGATAACTCAGTATTCTTACTTCGTGTTGTTTTGCTCTGAAAAGAGCAGTTTTATTTGTTTGCATTTGTTTGCTCATATTTCTCTATTCTGGAACGTTTTTGCCAAAATTGTTACTCGTTTAGCACCACCCAGGGGACACGTACAGCTTAAGGTATGCTGCGGACGTGAGTAACTTCATCCCCCCGACTTCAAAACTGTTGGAAACTATTTTGTAGAAATGCTATTCTGTTTATTTAGTTAAGATTGTAAATAACAGGCAAACTAACTGATTTTATTTTCCTCAAAAAAGTCCTCACAGTTCCGTTGCCACCTGTCATTGACAAACCCCTCAGTTCGAAGAGGATGAAGCATAACTGACAGGTTTTTATGGCCGCTCTGTATGGTTATGGAACACACTGCCAGGGGATTCCAAAAACTTGCCTCTTCAGAAAATCAAGTCATTCATAACCATACAGAGCGGCCATAAAAACCTGTCAGTTATGCCTCATCCTCTTCGAACTGAGGGGTTTGTCAATGACAGGCGGCAATGGAACTGTGAGGACTTTTTTGAGGAAAATAAAATCAGTTAGTTTGGCTGTTGCCTCTTAGTTAGATGGAAATTTTTTCAAAGGGGAAGGGGAACGGCGAGTGATTAACCACTCTGCGCAGCCTTGCAACTTGTACAAGTTTTCCACAGTAGTAGGATGCCAAGCAGGTAATCCATATGTTAATATTGGATGGACTATGCATAGGTTGGCCATCCTTGGAGCTCTGGGTTCACAACCTCTCAGATTTCTGTACAAGAAACCTGGAACTTTGGAGGCCCTGAACTAGAAGCTGGGAACTGGATACCTTTTCATATGCATGCACAATCATAGAAATACTTCAATGATATGGATTCAACATCTCTTTATGTTTATGCCGTGTGGACAGTTCAAAGAGATAGTGATGAGAAATACCTTTAATATTCTTAATGACTGGCAACCAGTTGTCACTAAGCTCATAGTAATTGGGATTGTTTCATATTTCTACAGTAACATCAATCAGAACACTGCCTACCAGCTTACCCGGTTAAGAATATAAACATAAACTAGACTTGTTGAACTGAATGGCATAGTTGGTTAAGCATCAGCCATCAAAACTGAAGACTGTCAAAAATCAAGGAATGAGCCAATCCCAAAATAACATTCTAACTTACGACTCTGTCTAGATCGATGTTTCTCTCTTACAATATCAATCTTCTCTCCTTTCTTCTGCTCATCTGTATGCCCATTTTCTTCTGCTCATCTGTATGCCCATAATCTAGAAAATTATTGTGGAACTTAAAATGATAGTCTAAAATTTCATACTTACCAAGTCTCTAATCCCTCTAGTTTAAATCTTCGCCAAGACTATTTCTATGTTAACAAGTTAAACGTGTTTGTAATTATTAATTTTTGTTTCTCGTATTGTCTTTAGGAAATGGAAATGGCACTTCCAATGATTCGGAAAAGGTTAGGGCGTACCCTGCAGGCGACGCGCAGTTCCTTTGGTACTGGGGGAACTGTGAGAAATGGGCGACCAGTAACCGAAATGAAAGTGGGAATCATGAATGTCATGACCCTGACAGGCAAGGTGGAGGAGGTGGTAGACTTCATGGAGAGGGAGAAGGTTGGAATGATGGGGCTGAGTGAAGTGAAATGGAAAGGTAAAGGAAGGAAGAAATTGAGGAAAGGATATACATTATACTGGAGTGGTGGCCAAGAGGCAAAAAATGGCGTGGGACTGATAACCTCGAAACAACTGGAGGAGTATGTTGAAGTGGTAGAGTGTGTGAGTGACAGAATAATGAAAATTAGAATGAAGATGAAGAATGACATGATGGACTTCATACAAGTGTATGCACCAGACTGGAAACAGAGAAGAAGATATTGAAGTATTCCTGGAGGATGTAGGAAGAGTAATTTCAGATGTAGAAGTGGTGATCATGGGAGACATGAATGCACAAGTCGGAAATGAGAGACAAGGAAAGGAAGAAGTCGTTGGACCATATGGATATGGGAAAAAGAACCGGGAAGGAGAGGAACTTGTAAACTTTTGTGATAGGAATGGACTGATAGTGGGTAATTCATGGTTTCGGAAGAAAAACAGTAGGAAAATTACGAGATATGGGTGGGGTGATAGAAGAACAAAATCAGTAATTGACTACTTCCTGGTGGAAAGGACAAATCGCAGAAAGCTGATGGATGTGACAGCTTTACCAGGAGAAGCATTTGATGGGGACCATAGAGCTGTGGTGGCAAAATTTAGATGGGGAAAATTGGAAAACCTAAAGGAGATCAGAGAAAGTAAAATAAAAGTATGGAAATTGAAAGACAAAGCTGTACAGGAAGATTTTCAGGAGAGATTGAAGCAACAAATCCCAGTTACTGAAGTGGGAAATGTAGAAGAGGAATGGTCCCACTTTAAAAAGGCATTTGCTGGTGCAGCAGAGAGTGCTTGTGGTAGGACGTCAACAAGAGTGAAAGAGAAGGAGACACCGTGGTGGAATGAGGAAGTGAGGAAAGCAGTGAAAGAAAAGAAGTCTGCGTGGAAAGAATGGAACCGAGATCAAACAGAAGAAAGCAAAAGGAAGTATCACGACAGCAAACGGAGGTGTAAGAAAGTGGTAGGAGAAGAAAAGAAGAAAAGTTGGGAAGAATTTACATGAAGAATGGAAACAGATGTAAGTGTCAGTAAAAGGATGCTGTATGGGCTTCTAAGAAGTAAGAGGAAAGACAGAGTTACTACAAAGCTGGTGAAAAAGGAAGATGGAGAGTTGTTAACACACCCAGAAGAGATAAAGGGACGATGGAAGGAGTATTTCGATAAGCTATTGAACGTGAACAATTGTACAGGTGAGATGGAAGTGACACAGCCTGACGACTCTATAACAGAAGATGATATAACAATGCTGGGGGTGGAATTAGCAGTACAGAAAATGAAGATGGGATAAGCAACAGGGGTGGATGAAATCAGTGTAGAAATGATAAAGGCTGCTGGACCTGTTGGTATGCAATGGCTGTATCGACTGCTAAAGTGAGTGTGGAAACGGAAATGTGTACCAGAAGACTGGGAGAAAGGGCTAATAATACCAGTGTTTAAGAAAGGGGACAAGAAAGTGTGTGATAACTATAGAGGGGTCACCCTGATATCACAGATAGTGAAAATACTGGAAAGGATATTAGAAAGAAGAATGAGAAGAAAGGTGGAAGGAGAGTTGCAAGAGGAACAGTACGGCTCAGGAGTGGAAGATCCACAGTGGACCCAATCTTTAGCTTGAGGCAGGTGATGGAAAAGAACTGGGAATATGGAGAGGATTTGATCATGACTTTCATAGATCTAGAAAAGGCATATGATAGTGTCCCCAGAGAGAAGGTATGGGAAACCATGGTTAAGAAGAGACTGGGAAGAGAAATGTTGGAAATGGTGCAAGCAATGTACAACAACTGTGTTAGCAGGGTACTGACCCCAGTTGGAAAGACAGATTGGTTTAGGAACAAGACTGGACTAAGACAGGGGAGTGTGCTGTCACCTCTCTTGTTCATAATGGTGATGGATGAAATTGTAAAGGAAACAAAGGAAGCATATGGACATAAAGAAATGAAGTTACTGTTATTTGCAGATGATATTGTGGTCTGGGGAAGGAACACCGAAGAAGTGCAAAAACAACTAGATGCACTGAATGAAAATATTCAGAAGTATGGCCTGAAAATCGGTATAGAGAAAAGCAAAACCATGGTGATGACAAGAGGGGAAAGACAAGGAAAGGGCACTGTGAAAGTTGGAAGTCAGAGTTTGGAAATTGTGGACACGTTCACATACCTAGGAAGTGAATTGATGCAAACTGGTAGGTTGGACATGGAGATTGGCAGGAGGGTACAGCAGAGCAATGCATTCTATCAAAGTGTAAGAAAACTTGTTTGGGATAAGGAAGTACCAAGGAAAAGCAAGGAGGTAATGTATAAAATGTACTATGTACCCATATTAACTTATGCAGCTGAGACTTGGACCCTGACGAGCAGGCAAGAGAGTAGAATCCAAGCCAGTGAAATGAAATTCCTAAGAAGTATGATAGGTAAGACAAGGAAAGACAGAGTGAGGAATGAAGAAGTTAGGAATGAAGTTGGGATGGGAAAACTAAATGAGAGAATTGAGAAGAATAAACTAAAGTGGTTTGGACATGTAAAGAGGATGGAGGAAAATAGAATACCAAGACAGATGCTGGAGGCCAAGTGCAAGGGTAAGAGAGCAAGGGGAAGACCTAGAACAAGGTGGATCGATTCAGTGAAGAACAGCGTGAGAAAAAGAAGTCTGGACTGGGACAAGATCGAGGAAGAAGAATTGTGGAAGGAAAGAGGAAAGTGGAGAAGTGCCATAAATACCCCGACCCGGCAGGAGCTGGATAAGGGGAAATGATGATGATGATGATGATGATTGTCTTTAGGACTCCTTAGTACAACCCAGCAAGACTGGCTCAAAAGAAATTACGATATCCAACTTGTGTGAGGGCAAGGAGGACCTCACTGTTATACGAATGAAATCGACTGATGAACAGCAAAAATGGATTCGTTATCTAGTTCAACATTGTAAAGACCACCTCAGGTATTGTTTGTTACCAGATTCAGTGTTCTATAACCTTAGCTTTGTAAAGGATATGGGTAATAGACAATTTATTATTGGTCATGTAGTTACTATATTTTAAAGTTTAGTCTACTACCTACTAATAATAATAATAATGAGTGGAGGCTGGATTTAGACAGCTCCTTAACCCGGTCCATGAGTCAATTATAATTGGCTACATGGATAATTCTTGCCAGGCGCGTCTACGTCGCGGGGGTGGGCAACGGCACTGTAATATACCATGGAACTACAGTACCGGCTAAGTTCTGGTGAGGACCCAGTCCTATGGGGTATAACATAGGCCCCGTGCACAGGGTTACGTGCGAAGACCTCAACGGAATCTGCAGCGGAGAAGATGGACTTCGGAACGGTGGAGATTGCGGAAGAGGCAACCCAGTACTCAGGGAATAGTATGAGTACAGCATCAATTGGCAGCGTCTGTTTCTCAGGTTAGGGGCGGCTGCAAGGGCGTCTGTTTCCCATGTTAGGGGCGGCCTGTATAATAGCTGGCAGTAGCTACATAAAATGCCTTTGGGAGTGGCGACCCCATCGTAATAATAGCCTAAAATGGGAATGGCACTTCAAATGATTCGGAGAAGGTTAGGGCGTACCCTGCAGGCAATGCGCAGTTCTTTTGGTACTGGGGGAACTGTGAGAAATGGGCGACCAGTAACCGAAATGAAAGTGGGAATCATGAATGTCATGACCAGGCTTCGGATAATTATGCACTTAAAAATGCCAAAATATGCATGCAAATATGCACTTAAAAGTGTCTAAATAAGCACTAAAATATGCATTAAAAATAAACATATATCTGATATCAATTAGTGGTTTATATTGCAAGAAATCAATGTTACATATTAAATATCGCCAAAATAAAGAAAATTACTTACAATACTACAATAGATTGCTCCAGTTTGTCAATAAAATGTACAAGTCTTGATTACACTTAATCACTGCATGATGTTATAGGTTTTCAAACACAAACTTGCACCTATTTTCACTTAAAATGACTTTGTACTCAGAAAACACTCTCTCCACATCACATGCCACAATTATTGGAGCATACTCCAACTTAACGAAATCAGAGACCTCTAGTATCGATCCACTGTCAATATTGTCATTGTTTTGGATAACACCACAGGGGCCGATAACCTAGATGTTAGGCCCCTTAAAACAACAATTATCATCATCATCATCATGGATAACACCACAAATGCTTTTAAGTTTGAGGAGACCGGAATTTTTCAGCACTACATTCTGCAATTTTTTGTGAGAAAACTTGATTAGTTGGGTTCTTTAGGGATCGATCGACTTCTTCAACAATTCCAATACTAACGTGAAGAGGCAGTCCTATTTCTTGCAATTTCTTGATGGCTGAACGTATGCAACGCAAATTGGAACGAATGAATGTAAGTTGCTCACGAACACCATCTTTGCTCAAGACTTTTTGAGCTTCTTTAATAGAAGCAGCTTCTTCAGAATCGAGGTCTTCAACTACCTTTGTTCCCCATCTTGTATGAACTGGTGAAGGCGGGAGCGGCACATCATGATCTGCATCAAAAGATTTTTCTTTGCGACTTGGAGCCTTCAGGAACACTCTTTTCACTGTCGAGATCAACGTGTTTACTTCAGGAAACGAAGCCCAGACTGCTTCAGCGACTTGATGAAGTCCATGTGCTACACATGTGACGTGTATCATCTTGGGATATAATATCCCAAGACCTCCCATGGCTTTACACATGTAAGGTGCGGCATCCATGCAGGCCACGATAACATGATCGTAAAGAATGCCTGATGGCCACAAACAAGAAAGTGCATCATTGAAAAATGCAGCAACTGTTGAGCGATTCACCTTAGGCAACACGGCCATATTTAGTAGATATGAATTGTCTCTCTTTTCTTCTTCTTCTCCTAAAATTCCAAACACCAAGTTAGCTGCATATCTTTGATCTACGTCCGTTGTTTCATCTAGTGAGACCCAAATATATTTTCCACGGGCGTTTTCCCTTAGTTTACATAACGTTACATTGTAAAGCTCAGGAACGTAATTCTTCCTAATTGTTGATTCATCTGGAACTGGTTGTTTCGTATACACCTGCAGAAACTGAACTAAGTTCTTATTGTTTAGTTTAGCCAACGGTATATTTGCCGAGAGAAATGCTTTATACAGATCTTCATTGAATGCACTACGTGTTGGTCCAGGTTTAACTAAAGCAGTGGTTACAAGAGCTGGTGTTTTAGTTTCAGGTTTACTTCTTTCAGTTTATTGTCTTTCGTTGTTTGAAGATGTTGTTGAATTTGATACTTTTTAGTTGCGTTTACGACTGTTCTACAGTATTTGCAAAACAATACACTTCCGTCAGTTGAAAAGTCTTGAAACTCTCGTACATTCCCTTTCATTAACTCATTAACAGTTCTTCTCCTTATGCATCTTAAATACAGTAGCTATTGAACGTGCTATGAACCACAGCCTGTTTCAACTCAACGAAAGTAAGACTGACAAGAACTAGTTGTGCATGAAAAGTAACTATTTACGGAATGAGGAAAAGATAACCTGCTTTACGGGAAATACCAAGAATCAGTGCCCACCTAATTGCATTGCAAATAGACAAAGCTATGGCCGGATGTAGGGCTAGTGTTGCTGAATTTAAACACGATGCAAACCCAGCACTGCTCAACATTCCTGTTACCTGAAATGCATGTCAAATAATCCAAAAGTGTCCTGCAGAAGCTGATGTCTACACTCAAGATTAAGAATGCTTTTGAAATATGCACTAACAGGAGGAAACCCCTAAATATGCACTGTTAAGTTAAAACTGTCCCAAATATGCAATTGCATATGCAATATGCAAAATGCATAATTATCCTAAGCCTGGTCATGACCCTGACAGGCAAGGTGGAGGAGGTGGTAGACTTCATGGAGAGGGAGAATGTTGGATTGATGGGGCTGAGTGAAGTGAAATGGAAAGGTAAAGGAAGGAAGAAATTGAGGAAAGGATATACATTATACTGGAGTGGTGGCCAAGAGGCAAAAAATGGAGTGGGACTGATAACCTCGAAACAACTGGAGGAGTATGTTGAAGTGGTCGAGTGTGTGAGTGACAGAATAATGAAAATTAGAATGAAGATGAAAATTGACGTGATGGACTTCATACAAGTGTATGCACCACAGACTGGAAACAGAGAAGAAGATATTGAAGTATTCCTGGAGGATGTAGAAAGAGTAATTTCAGATGTAGAAGTGGTGATCATGGGAGATATGAATGCACAAGTCGGAAACGAGAGACTAGGAAAGGAAGAAGTCATTGGACCATATGGATATGGGGAAAAGAACCGGGAAGGAGAGGTACTTGTAAACATTTGTGAAAGGAATGGACTGATAGTGGGTAATTCGTGGTTTAAGAAGAAAAACAGCAGGAAAATTACGAGATATGGGTGGGGTGATAGAAGAACAAAATCAGTAATTGACTACTTCCTGGTGGAAAGGACAAATCGCAGAAAGCTGATGGATGTGACAACTTTACCAGGAGAAGCATTTGATGGGGACCATAGAACTGTGGTGGCAATATTTAGATGGGGAAAGTTGGAAAACCTAAAGGAGATCAGAGAAAGTAAAGTAAAAGTATGGAAATTGAAAGACAAAGCTGTACAGGAAGATTTTCAGGAGAGATTGAAGCAACAAATCCCAGTTACTGAAGTGGAAAATGTAGAAGAGGAATGGTCCCACTTTAAAAAGGCATTAGCCGGTGCAGCAGAGAGTGCTTGTGGTAGGACGTCAACAAGAGTGAAAGAGAAGGAGACACCGTGGTGGAATAAGGAAGTGAGGAAAGCAGTGAAAGAAAAGAAGTCTGCATGGAAAGAATGGAACCGAGATCAAACAGAAGAAAGCAAAAGGAAGTATCACGACAGCAAGCGGAGGTGTAAGAAAGTGGTAGGAGAAGAAAAGAAGAAAAGTTGGGAAGAATTTACACGAAGAATGGAAACAGATGTAAGTGGCAGTAAAAGGATGCTGTATGGGCTTCTAAGAAGTAAGAGGAAAGAAAGAAATACCATAAAGCTGTGTAACGTGTTTTTCGAGGGTTTTTTATGCAACTGGCATAAGTCAGTAGGAAGCCATTCTATATTTATTTACGCGGCAAATTGTTCAGCCAAGAGAATTTTTCATGTTAATTTATTATTATTATTAATTTATTATAATTATTATTAAGATATTTTCGGAGCATTTTATAAAAATTATAAGCATACAGATAGGTTTTCTATGTCTTAGAAAACGCTATCAAGCAAATTATTACGAACGACGATATCATAGAAAATTATCTGATTACGGAATTTTACGGAGTTTTGTCAGTTAGGGTATTTGAGAGAGATGAGTCACGGGGAATTCAAATACAAGCTTAATCTTGTCAGGAAGTATTACACAAGGCTGGGTCGCAGCGTCCAGGAAAGGCGAATTGTTGGAACGGAACCCTCCCGCCGAGTGTAATGACCCAGAGAAGGGGAGTATAGCGCGTGGGGTGCAGCCAATCAGTGAGGACCACGCAAGCTGAAGTCGGCTGAAGAGTGGGGGAGCCAACGTGTGCATATATCGTTCGGCGCGGTGTGGAAGGAGGACAATCTGTGAAATACTTGACGAGTATGGGTGCGCGTGCGAGTGGCTCCGATGTTCGGTGGAGTTAGCGAGAATCTGTATAGAATTTAACGAGTACGGTTGTACGCGGGAATCGCTCCGATGTTCCGTGGATTGGAGGACTAACTTTTGTAAAACTTAATCAGTGCGGTTGTACGAGTGTTTGGGTCCGAGGTACGGACCATAGAATTATCTAATCTACCAGAATCTCATCAAACATCGACACGAAGATGACGACATCCAGGAGACTGTGGGAAGCTCACAGCATCATCCAGTACGAGGGAAAGGCTTCGGGCATTTCCAGTGGTAAGCGCTAATAACGCAGAAATACGCAATCTCTCATTTCTCTTGGTTTTATATTTCATATTTCAGTAACTTCATAGCTTGGGAATAAGAGTAAAATCAATAATTTATCAGACTCCGTTTTCACGTAATTTTCTATCGGTAATATTCAAATCACAACGCTCCAATTTAAATTTTAAACTTATTATTATTATTAATTTTGCTATACTTGTTTTATATAATAAATTCATTTCTTTTACAATGCAATCTTTGCTTTCAGTAGGTAGCATTAGATATAGACCAATTCCTTCTCCTGATACAATTGTTTGTTGGGTTAATGATCAAATCATACCACGATCTGAGTGAATAGAGTCTTGAATGTGTTCTGCCAGAGCTAGACGTTGTTAAACACAAATTTAGATTTCAACATTGCGTTGAGGTCTTGGCGCCCATTAAAACAACATAGCTTAGGCAAAGGTAAACAGTTACATTTCTCACCCAACAGTTAGGGGCTAGCAAAACGTTTCAGCTGGTGGAAAAGGAAGATGGAGAGTTGTTCACACACCCAGAAGAGATAAAGGGACGATGGAAGGAGTATTTCAATAAGCTATTGAATGTGAGCAATTGTACTGGTGAGATGGAAGTGACACAACCTGACGACTCTATAACAGAAGATGATATAACAATGCTGGAGGTGGAATTAGCAGTACAGAAAATGAAGATGGGAAAAGCAACAGGGGTGGATGAAATCAGTGTAGAAATGATAAAGGCTGCTGGACCTGTTGGTATGCAATGGTTGTATCGACTGCTAAAGTGTGTGTGGAAACGGAAATGTGTGCCAAAAGACTGGGAGAAAGGGCTAATAATACCAGTGTTTAAGAAGGGGGACAAGAAGGTGTGTGATAACTATAGAGGGATCACACTCTTATCACAGATAGTAAAAATACTGGAAAGGATATTAGAAAGAAGAATGAGAAGAAAGGTGGAAGGAGAGTTGCAAGAGGAACAGTATGGCTTCAGGAGTGGAAGATCCACAGTGGACCCAATCTTTAGCTTGAGGCAGGTCATGGAAAAGAACTGGGAATATGGAGAGGATTTGATCATGACTTTCATAGATCTAGAAAAGGCATATGATAGTGTCCCCAGAGAGAAGGTATGGGAAACCATGGTTAAGAAGAGACTGGGAAGAGAAATGTTGGAAATGGTGCAAGCAATGTACAACAACTGTGTTAGCAGGGTACTGACCCCAGTTGGAAAGACAGATTGGTTTAGGAACAAGACTGGACTAACAAGGGAAGTGTCTGAACCGGGGAATCTCGGATCTTGCTGGAACTTTGCGGATACGTTGCGTGAGCCCAACTGGGCACAACCGTGAAGAAAAATCTTTCGGAAATTAACTTCCCCTTCTACTAGATGAAATATTGAGATTTACACGTTTAAATTGGCGCGCCAGTGGCGTGAGCTTCATTGGCTGCGTCAGAGGTTGCTTCCCGGCCTACGGTTTACAGTCACCGAATGAGAGGCGACAGACCCGGCATACGCTTATATCCGTATACGGAGAGAGTCCCATGCATTGCATAATGAATGTTAACATTGGAAAAGTTATCTGTTGTCTGGAGGAAAAATATGGAAAATGTATGGAAAGGCTTCTCAGCATTCAAGAACAGGACCTGTTGGACAGTTTGGATGGTTTTGTGCCTATCTGGCGTTCGTCTCTTGTAACAAGTGTGTTAGGTATGAAATACAAACAAAATGCTGTTGAGTATTGGAAAAGCGGTAAGAGGCGTCCGCTTTCCTTTTCGTCGGTAAAATGTAAGTTTTACCGTTTAAGAAGAAAGATATATTTATATTTGTGGGCAGAGCAAGTGAAAAGGGGCGGCACCCACCGCGACATATTGAGGAGAATAACATGTGCCTTAAAAGCCCAATTTGACGTTGCCCATCAGAATAATGACGTAATATATGACGTGACAATTCAGCAATGGGCTATGCTAGCTGCGCAGGACGTAAAATATATGGGGTTTAAAGCCAGCCATTCCTGGGTGCAGCACTTTAAGGATCGCTATAATATCATTTCGCGAAAAATAGCAACTGTGGTGATATCAAAGAATGCTCATCGAAAAATGGATATTATGTCAGCAGCAGAAATATTCGTAGAAGAGGTTACATCGGTTCTAGATTCTCTCGGCCCTGGAAACGTACAGTATGTACTGTAATAGTGATCAAAGTGGGTTCAATTTGGAGATGTGTTCGGGTAGGACACTGGCTATAAAAGGGTCGAAAACGGTTTTCTCCAAAATGCAATCAGTGCGGGCCACAACGCACAGTTATACAATAATGCCAACAGTAACAGCAGCGGGCAAGCTGCTTGGACCTCTCTTCATAACTTTGACAGTACCAAAAGGTGTGTTTGGTAAAAGGGTGAGAGAAACTATGTTTGCACATGACAATATTTACGTTGTTCCCACAAAATCTGGCAAAATGGGATCCGTACAATTGAAAAATTGGTTTCATAATGTTTTCAAATAGCATGTACCGTCTGGCAATGTGGCACTCCTTCTGGATTCCTTTTCTGGACATAATCATTAGAAAGTGAAGAGCGCATACGACTGATGATCATCCCTCCTGGGTCCACAGCCTATTGTCAACCATTGGATGTATACGGCTTTAGGATCTGGAAAAGCTTTGTCCGTAGATTTTCGAACACCGTTCGGTTATTGAATTTTGACATCAATTTGGCCCAGAGAAATACAATCTTGAAAATGCAGTCTCTGACCACCAATTGTCGTCCTCTTGTTTTACTTCAATGTGACAATATGCATGGTACCGAAATCAGTATCCGTCTGACAATCCCGAATGGTTTTAACACCCTGTGCCATATTGTTTCAATATTAGTGCAATACAATGGAGTACTTGCACTCGCCCGTGTCTTATACGGTGAGGATGGTGTAAAAGCAGTATGTGTTTCCAACAATATTACCACGAACATCACTGTTGTCAGAACTATGTGAAATAGCTTGGTCTCTTACTCACTCGTGTGACCATTGATTCAGTTTACTCTGTGTTGTGTTGTAATTGTATGTATTTGTGATAGTTTACATTGCATGATTAATAATAAAGCACGACGTGCAATATTTTGTAAAGATGCAACGTTAATGTCCCTTGCCGCAGCGAAGCTTATGAGCGCGAGTATGGGAGGGCAGTCGTTTGGAACGTGATCTTTTGAGCCACCAATCAGGAGTGAGGCACACTCCCGCTTGACCAGCGCGCACAGTTCAAAATTGTTGTTCTTACTGCCGTCTACGGTGGGTAGGAGTTAATTTCCGAAAGATTTTTCGTCACGGTTCTGCCTAGTTGGGCTCAAGCAACGCATCTGTTGAGTTCCAGCAGGATCCGCAATTCCCCGGTTCAGAGACTTCCCTTGTAAGACAGGGGACAGTGCTGTCACCTCTCTTGTTCATAATGGTGATGGATGAAATTGTAAAGGAAACAAAGGAAGCATATGGACATAAAGAAATGAAGTTACTATTATTTGCAGACGGCATTGTGGTCTGGGGAAGGAACACCGAAGAAGTGTAAAAACAACTAGATGCACTGAACGAAAATATTCAGAAGTACGGCCTGAAAATCAGTATAGAGAAAAGCAAGACCATGGTGATGACAAGAAGGGAAAGACAAGGAAAGGGCACTGTGAAAATTGGAAGTCGAGTTTGGAAATTGTGGACATGTTCAAATACCTAGGAAGTGAATTGATGCAAACTGGTAGGTTGGACATGGAGATTGGCAGGAGAGTACAGCAGAGCAATGCATTCTATCAAAGTGTAAGAAAACTTGTTTTGGATAAGGAAGTGCCAAGGAAAAGCAAGGAGGTAATGTATAAAATGTACTATGTACCCATATTAACTTATGCAGCTGAGACTTGGACCCTGACAAGCAGGCAAGAGAGTAGAATCCAAGCCAGTGAAATGAAATTCCTAAGAAGTATAATAGGAAAGACAAGGAAAGACAGAGTGAGGAATGAAGATGTTAGGAAGGAAGTTGGGATGGCAAAACTAAATGAGAGAATTGAGAAGAATAAACTAAGGTGGTTTGGACATGTAAAGAGGATGGAGGAAAATAGAAGACCAAGACAGATGCTGGAGGCGAAGTGCAAGGGTAAGAGAGCAAGAGGAAGACCTAGAACAAGGTGGTTTGATTCAGTGAAGAACAGCGTAAGAAAAAGAAATCTGGACTGGGACAAGATCGTGGAAGAAGAATGGTGGAAGGAAAGAGGAAAGTGGAGAAGTGCCATAAATACCCCGACCCGGCAGGAGCTGGATAAGGGGAAATGATGATGATGATGATGATGATGATGATGTAAATAGCTTTTAGTAAACTTTTTTTTAATTTTTTAAATTTTGTTCTTCAAAATCAGGGTGCGGGTCTTATTCAGGGGTCGTATTCGAGTAAATACGGTAGTTTTCTCCATGTTGACAACATTGCAATCTAAATGTTCCTAGATCTAATAAGGCCGAAAAATGAATAATGGTTCCAACACAGGGTTTATCTGTGCGACAAGGAAGTGTTTTATTTTCCATAAACCAATGAGTGGTTAGAGTTAGTTATTGTTGTTTTAAAGGGTGAAACTACGAGGTCATCTGCCCCACCAATGAGTGGTTATTAATGGACAGCGTCTATGTTTCTTCAAGATATCAACATGCTTGGATTGTCTGATGAAGTGGTTCTGGCACCACAAAACATGTAACACGTAAGTATTTTTTATTAATATTGTGTTTGAAGCCATTTCTCAGTGCTGCCTTAGGGGCAGATGACCTCGTAGTTCCGCCACTTAAAACAACAATAACTAACTCAAGTAACTTAAGTAAAAGTAAAAGAAATTTATTGTTTTCAGTCGGTCAACACAATTGCACCCAATTGTATGCGTGTTATGCTCTAAAGCTGAAAACAATTGAAAAATGAAATTAATAAAACAAATTTCGTTAAGCATTTTAATAATTTAGCATTTCTATTGACAGGGCTTATACTGTAATAAGTTAAAGGTTAATTAACATTATTCTAGGATTTGCCAGCAATGAATGTGGCAAACGATGGGGAAAGTCACATAGAGATTGCTGTCAGAGATGAGATTACAATCTCAGATTTCCAAACGAAAAGCATCCTGTACAGTCAATGAATATGCCCAAGTGCTGCACTGGACTCATAGCTTGCCACGGTGGGTGAGTGGTCAACGTGTCGGTCTACTAACCCCAAGCTTGCAGGTTCGCTCCTGGCCTTGGTAAGTGATTTTTGGAAAGCAGCAAAAATTACGACACCATGTCATATGATGTTGGCACGTCAAAGAACCCATTTGAATTCAGTAGGCCGTGTTCATAATGGCAAAATTAATCTCGGGAGTTTCCGCCTACACAAAGTTCCTCATTTCTCTACTAGAAAGTGCTATAGTGTTCAAGGAGCTTAGATATCTAACCTCCTTGACTTTCATAGTGCTTCAAAGAACAACGAAATTCGACATGCAAGCTACCCTTTGGGTATCAAATAACAAAGCTTACACCTGGCACCCGAGGCCATAGGATATTATTTATTTATTACTGGACTCGTTATTCAGATGAGTTAGTGTTTTGATGATTTTTACAATAGACTATCCGAGAGGGGGAGTTCTGCTATGGCTAGGCATATCCTGATTGATATTATAGTTTACAGAACAGTCAGTATTACCTATTTCCCAAGCATCCTTGCACACCTTCTTGTTACCCTTGTACTTGACAATGTCATGACAGGCACTGGCAATAGCCGCCGCCAGCTCAAAGTAATTCCAGCGTTTCTCCAGACCTATTAAATAGTCCCACTGGCCCAGGTTCAACAAGCAAACTGCACACTGCTCCAAGATCTCCACCCGAGGGATAACACTGTCTCCTGATGCAAGCGCTGACAGACACTGCTTACAGCCGGTAACCACGACCTCAGCATCTGAAAACCAACAGCATAAATAGTCAGATAAAACGGAAATCCTAAATGTAGAGCAGCTCCTCAGAAAGTCAATACTGTAAAATACATAAAACATTATTGCCACACAATTAGACACCAACTGAATATTCATAAGTAAGTAATCCTACCAACTATAGGTTCTCATTGGTGCCTGATGTAATTTTACTGAAAACATAAATGGAACCCACTACTGGCATACAAGTTGGGTGTCATTTTCAATAACCTCAAAAACATGCCATACGAAATTAAATGATTGAAAGGATTTTAAAATACAAGCGGAAATTCCAGCTGAAATATGGCAAGCAACAAACAGTTCTTATAGCATTATGCTACATGGCCCACTGATTGGAGACGATCCATCTTTATTCACATGATGCTGAAGATTATACAGCAAAGATCATCAAGTGTGAACTCTTCTCCAACAATTGTTTTGTAATTTAATCATTGTAAATATATTTGTACATACGTGTGAACATATCCGCTGTACAGATGGGCTTGTCATTCGTGGCCGGTCATAGAACACTGAGACCACTGAATATACACATGAGCTGCCGAGGACACATTGCGCACTTTATTTGCATTGATCACAAACGTATGAAGGCTCACTGTGCGTGGAGACGCCACTGCGCATGTAATATGTACCGGTCAAGAGGAACGGCCCATTTATACCTTATCTAAGCCTAGGTAAACAGGATCTGATGATGATCGCATGACGATCGAAACATGTATCCAATTAATTATTACACCCCCCCCCTTGTTTGTGTGTTAATTAATTGATAAGCAATTCATGTGATATTTATTTCAGGTTAACACTTAGAGCGCGGGCGCCGTAATATTATGTTTGAAGATAACTTTTTAAAACTGCGGCGAACGTAATATTCCAGCTCTAGCACTCGCGTGTGGGTGCCAGTAAGCATGAAGTTGCACATACTATCGCTAGATAGCACCACATCACTGTTCAGCGGAAGAATATCGATCTGTTCGAAGGCAAGTGATGCAAGTTCAGGTAGGTCAATCTGTTTTCCTTTCCTTTGTTTTTATTCTTTGTTGACAGATTTTTCTCTCGCAAAAACGTTGAGTTTATTCTATGACTAGTATATATATTTGGGGTTATAATTCGCATGACAGATTCTGAATCTGACGCAACCGAAGAGACAGTTCTCCCTTCTACTTCTGCCAGCGCGCCCGCTCGTTCTAGGAAGGGAGCGCGCGCAAACAGATGTTTACGGCATTATTATTATTATATTTTTACAATAGAGGAAAGTGACCAAAGTCGGACCCCCATTTTGTTTTTTACCTTTATTGTTATTAATTTCATCTTTTTTAAATTTGAATTTTAGCTAGATGAGTTCTTTGATTATGTTTTATAACATTGTATCTGGTTCAGATTAACTTATAACAGCCCAGTTTTTCCTATGAAATGTTTTCATTAAAAGCAACAAAAATGACGTCTTGGAAAAAGTATGCGCTCTCTCGTGTCTTGCTGGCATCGGGAGAGCGTGGGTTCGATTCCCACCTCGGCCGTCCTGAAAATGGTTTTCGTGGTTTCCCATTTTCACCACCAGGCAAATGCCAGGACGTTTCCTTTCAATAGGTCCACGGCCGATTTCCTTTCATAATCCCTTCCCTGACCCGTCCTGAAAAGAAAAATACATGGGCATTGGCTGCATTAATAAAATTATAAAAGTATGCCAATGTCGGACCCCTCTTAAGAATGAACGTAAAATCACATAAAACCACTAGAAAAGTAATGAAGAACGTGAAAATACTTTATTTTTACATTATATAATGACTTGTTAGGAACATAACTTATTGTTAGGACCACAAAATCACGAAACCGACCACTTTGAGAGTTTTCCATTTTCTCAAGCAAGGACAAATATTTTTTTGGGTCATCTGAAACAATATTTTGAATGGCTTAAATAAAACCCAAGAAATTTGAATTTGAATTTCAAGAGTCCAACTCAGGGTTATTAGGGGTCCGACTTAGAATTTTTAGGGGTCCGACTTAGGAAAGCCGCGGGGGTCCTACTTAGGACATCTTGTAGTTGATATTTTCGAGGCTATGAAAAAAAAAAATGAATAGGTATTTCGACAAGCAAATACAACATTTATCAAGTGTATCGCTTACTAAAGACAGTACTGTAAACACAATGTGACTTACCCTCTTTGAAATATAAAACAATCACTATTCCATGAGCACGTGCAAAAACATTCACTCACATGAAAACCAGTAATGGCGGAACTGAAGGGATGCTCCCCACAGTCCAGTGCTGCCACTTCCACAACATAACATTTCCTTTCATATCTTCACATTCATTATTGTGCCACCATGTGGCAGCACTGTCCAAGCAAAATAATGCAGGGGTCCGACTTAGGGACTCGGGTCCGACATTGGTCACTTTCCTCTATAGTTTTTTTTTCAATCGTGTCGAATTTTAATTAAATTTGTAGTGTAAGGGTTCGGAAATCGAACGGACTTTTCAATTTATTTGTAACTCAAACCACATTCAGTTTGTGCCATTCTGAACATAGCCATAAATTCTGGAAATCAGCCAGCGCACGGGAGAGGAACAACATTTAAGGCATCAGCATGATAAGTGTTAAAGCATTTAAATACGGTATTTGTACTCCTCGCCTAATATAATTGGGCACAATCATGTTGACCTACTGAAAAGCATTCTATAATAGTTGATAAGGTTTGAGAAAGCAAATGCTTTACAATTTCATCATTATGTTACAAGTTATCCAAAATTTCAAAGGGTGTTCTTCTTGAAATTGTGGCAGGACGCTTAAATCATTTGGACATGAGCCTAGTTGTGACATTAACTTGACCTCTCAGGCCGTTTCTACGTACCCGAGTACGCGCGGTTGTAGTTACTGCACTGGCGGTTTGCTGTACGGTACACGCAGCGCTCAGCACTTCGCGAGAATTGCGTTAGTGCGCTATCTGTTGGGCTCACATGTGAACTGCTTATACTAATGTATTTTAGAAGCCTTGGTCTTGCAAACCGCATAATCTTGCAACAAATAGTTCATAGGTTTCCCATTTTTTGGGGGAGAAGAAAACATATGAGAATCATTGTGCCATCTATTGAGGCAAAATAGAAACAGACGACACGTCGTCACTCATAAAACTATCAATATTCTCCTTCTTTTCAATACAATATTAATAGTCTATTTATACAATTGGGTACATGTTTCCACGAACGTTAGTGCTTCCTCAGCCCAAATATACATTAAGACATAAACAAATATTACGCACTTATCAAATACATACAATGAATAATGTCTTAATGTATATTTGGGCTGAGGAAGCACTAACGTTTGTGCAAAACATGTACCCAATTGTATAGACTATTAATATTGTATTGAACAGACGGAGAATATTGATAGTTTTATTAGTAAACATATTCAATACGGACCTGAAATGGATAATATTATTCTGACGTTGTCACTCGCCGTGTTCCCTACTGCCATCTGTGGCAAGAACTTGAACCTCTTGAAAATGATACGCGTGGATGGAGAATATTGCCAGGGGAAGTTCCTAACAATTCCATGAAAAATGGCAGGCCCTGTAACGTGTTTTTCGAGGGTATTTTACGCCACTGACATAAGTCAGTAGGAAGTCATTCAATGTTTATTTACGCGGCAACTTGTTAAGCCAAGATATGTTTCATGTAACTTATTATTATTATTAAGGTATTTTTTGGAGCGTTTTTTATAAGATTATAAGTATATAGAAAGGTTTTCGATGTTATAGAAAACACTATCAAGCGAATTATTACGAACAACATTATAGCGGAAAACTATATGATTACGGAATTTTACGGATTTTTGTCAGTTAGAGTTTATTGTGAGAGAGATGAGTCATTGGGAATTCAGCTACAGGTATATTCTTGTCGAGAAGCGTGACGCAAGCCGTGGGGCACTTCCAGGTGGCTGCATCAAGAAAAGGCGAAATGGCCTGGACCAGAAATCGACATCGTCGCGCTGAGTATATTGACCCTTATGTCGGGAGTATCGCGTGGTGTCTCAGCCAATCATAGGAGACGGCTCCGGAGGGGGGGTTCGGCGAGTGCATATATTGTTTGCGCGCCGAAAAGGGAGGACGATTATCATTGTAAAACTTGACCGTTGTGGTTGCTCGTTTGGTTGGTTCCGGTGTGATCGGACCATAACTTTACATTTCTACAACAATCTCCACAACTGACGAAGAAGATGGCGATGTCGAGAAGGCTGTGGGAAGCTCTCTTCAGCATCAAGTACGAGGCAAATGCCACGGCAATTTCCAATGGTAAGCGCGAATGACTCAGAACTACATAATCTCTCGCTTCATTGTTTCATATTCAAAATTTCAGTAACTTCTTAGCTTGGGAATAATAGTAAAATCAGTAATTCATCCGACTCCGTTTTCACGTAATTCTCTAGTGGTAAATTCAAATCGTTATGCTCCAATTTAAATTTATTTGTATTATTATTATTATTGCCACTACTTGTTTTTTATATAATAAATTCATTTCTTATACTATGCAATCTTTGCTTTCAGTAGGTAGCATTAGATATAGACCAAATTCCTTCTCCTGATACAATTGTTAGTTGGGTTAATGATCAAATCATACCACGATCTGAGTGTGAAGATTCTTAAAGGTGTTCTGCCTGAGCTAGTTGTTGTTAAATATAAATTTAGATTTCAACATAGCGTAGAGGTCTTGGTGCCCATTAATACAACGTATCTTAGTCAGAGTAAACATTACATTTATCACCTCAAACGAGGGACGTGTTGTGGTTTTTCCACACTCTCACAAGAAAACCCGTTACACTTGTATGCTCAACGTGGAGCAAAAGAACCCGTTACA
This sequence comes from Meconema thalassinum, assembly GCA_946902985.2. Lineage (NCBI taxonomy): Eukaryota > Metazoa > Arthropoda > Insecta > Orthoptera > Tettigoniidae > Meconema > Meconema thalassinum. The sequence goes on from OX336388.2 coordinate 2,126,438,705, forward strand.
CTTGACGCTACCAACGTGTTAGTTAGTTATTGTTGTTTTAAGGGGCGGAACTACGAGGTCATCTGCCCCTCTTAACACAGATTAAAGAATACAAATTTTGAATTGAATTTAAAATTTTGAGGTGGACATCTACATTTAAAAAGACCAAAAATTAATAAAACAAAAACAAAGAATTAAATAAAAAAAATTAAAAAAAATATATAAAAATAAACAAAAATTACGGAAAAAACAAAACATTATCATTCAAAAACGAACAAGTCGTTGAGTCAAAGTTCACTGGAAAATTTAGATTGCTGGCCCTAACCCACTCTCACTTATAAAGCGGATAACGCGATCAGCAGCCACCGCGTCATCGGCTAATATAAGTTTGAGTGTCGTCTGCAAACCAAGGTTTCTTCGTAACTCAGCAAGATCCACACACTCGGTGAAAATGTGGGCCACGGTGAATACGGCTCCACAGGTACAAAGTGGGAGGTCTTCCCTTCTCATTAGGTACGAGTGGGTGGATCTTGTATGACCTATCCTTAGCCTACACAAAATGACGGACTCTCTCCGGGCCCGGAAGGAGCTCCGCCAAACGCGAGTAGTTCCCTTGATCGCTCTCAGTTTACTGGGCAGTGGGTCAGCTAGCCACTGACTCTCCCAAAAAGCCAGAACTTGTAGGCGTAACTGAGAGCGAATATCTCTAGCGGGTACCTCCATTGGTCGAGGTGGTAGTGATACCGCCTCTTTTGCAGCTTGATCTGCTAACTCATTTCCCGCAATTCCCATGTGGCTTGGAAGCCACAGAAAGGTGATTCGAGTGTCAGCGTGGCACAGCCCGGCTAGTAGGTCGTGGATTCGCTGCACTAGGGGGTGTTGCGGGAAACATGTAGCAATTGACTGCAACGAACTCAAAGAGTCGGTACACACGAGAAAGTGGATTCGAGCATCCCGTAGTGCAAACTGCAGAGCTTCATAGATGGCAACGAGCTCCGCAGTAAACACACTACAGGCCTCAGGCAAGGAGATCTTGGTATTTGCACCATCAATAACGTAAGCACAACCCACCCTCTCGTCCACCTTCGAACCATCCGTGTATAGAATGCCAGCGTCCGGAAATTGGTGAACTATGCTGTGGAACTGCCTCCGGTAAACGGAGGCATCCGTGTTCACCTTAGGACCTCGGTGCAGATCTAACCGAATTTCCGGACGCGGGACTTGCCACGGAGGCACCTCGCTAGATGTCCGGATCATACAGGGACCTACAGCCACTCCTATTTCGGTACACGAGCTATCAAGTCTAATACCAACCGGCCGAGTGGCACGAGGCCGGTTGGCGTACCCCTGGTGGTTTTGGGTACCGAAGAGAGCTTGATAGGTCGGGTGTTGCGGCATTTGACGCACATTGGCAGCATATGCTAACAGCATATGTTGGCGTCTATAATTTAAAGGTGGAACTCCCGATTCGGCGAGTAGGCTGGGTATCGGGCTGGTCCGGAAGGCACCGGTAGCCAGCCTAACGCCACTATGGTGGATACTGTCCAGCATTTTCAAGGTTGCCGGCCTTGCTGAACCGTATGCCGCAGAACCATAGTCTAGCCGGGACAGGACGAGGGCTTGGTAGAACCGTAGCAGCACCGCACGGTCAGCCCCCCACGTAGTGCCACTAAGAAACCTGAGCATGTTCAGTTTCCTGAGACATGTCATTTTCAATTGCCGTATATGGTGCTGCCACGTTAACTTGCTGTCAAAATGGAGCCCCAGGAAGCGATAAGTGTCAACCAACGGCAACGCAGCATCCCTGAGATGTAGTTCAGGGTGTAAATGTAGCCTCCGTAGCCGACAAAAATGGACGACGGAGGTTTTCGCTGCTGAAAAACGAAAACCCCGGTCGTGAGCCCACCTGTCGACCCGGTTGATGGCTAGCTGCAATTGTCGTTCCACGACTGCCATACTTCCAGAGCTGTAATGCAGAGCTAAATCGTCTACATACAGCGATGGAACTACCGCGGACCCGGCGGCGGCAACAATGCCATTAATGGCAATCGCGAACAAGGTGACACTCAGCACTGAACCCTGAGGAACTCCATTTTCTTGGGTATAGTACTGCGATAATGTCCTACCGATCCTTACACGGAAGAGTCGGACGGACATGAAATTCGCAATGAAAGTCGGTAAGTTACCACGGAGTCCCCACTTGTGAAGGGTGGAAAGGATCCCGTAGCGCCATGTGGTGTCGTAGGCTTTCTCGAGGTCAAAGAAAACCGTGACTAGGTGCTGCTTTCGGAAAAAAGCCTCCTGTATGGCGCTCTCAAGTCGCACCAGATGGTCAGTGGTGGACCTATGAGAGCGAAATCCACATTGGTACTCAGACAGGAGACCTTTATCCTCCAAGAACCACACCAGTCGACGGTTCACCATCTTTTCGAGCAGCTTACATAGGCCATTTGTCAAACAAATGGGCCTATAGCTGCTTACAAACTTGGGATCCTTTCCAGCCTTGGGAATCGGTATCACGATCCCCTCTCGCCATTGAGATGGAAACTCCCCTTCAATCCATATACGATTGAAGAGGATCAACAGTTTTTTAATACTGGATTCGCACAGATGTTTTAACATTTGATTATGTATGTTATCCGGTCCAGGAGCCGTATCCCTGCACAGTGCAAGCGCACTGCGCAGTTCCCATTCAGAGAATGGTACATTATAGGACTCCGAAGCAGCAGTGGCAAAGGACAAGGGGTGAGTCTCTGCCTCCCGCTTCAGAGTCAGAAATGTAGGATCGTAACTCCCGGAGGAGGATACATCGGAGAAGTGCGAGCCAATGCTGTTGGCAATGGCGAGATGGTCCGTGATGATGTCTCCATTGATGGACACTCCGGGTATCGATAGTGATGTCGGGTGTCCGGAGATCCGACGAAGCTTAGTCCACACTTGAGATGAAGGAGTATGCGCCATCATGGACGACACATACTTTTCCCATGTCGATTTCTTACTCTCCCGAATCAGATATCGGGCTCTAGCACGCATCCTTCTGAAGGTGATAAGGTTGGCCATAGTGTTTTGCCTCCGATAGCATTTGAAAGCACGTCGACGATCTTTAATGGCTGCTGCAATCTCGGCTGTCCACCAAGGGACAGCTACCAACGTGAGGCCGAAAACCTAATAACAGTTGTGGAAGGAGAAGGGTATATATTTCTGTGCCTGTATTTTGGGTTTTTTTCATTTATCGGTGTGTATCAGCATGGGTAGTGTTGAGGAAGAGATGAAGTTGCGTAGTGGTCACCAGTTGGATAGTGAAGATACGAGCAGTATGGCTAGTCTTGAAAATGAATGCAGTACAGGGATGTCGGAGGTAAATCCCGATACTGAGGGGGGTAATCCAAACAGTCAAGCAGGGTTAGAGAGTTTGCTTCTTCAGTTTATGCAACAAAATAAAATTAGCACAGATGCTTTAAACGCTAGACTCGAACAAAACAGTAGGGAAAATAAAGAGAGTACTGAAACTTTAAATGCTAAACTTGAACAAAACAGTAGGGAAAATAAAGCGAGTACTGAAACTTTAAATGCTAAACTTGAACAAAACAGTAGGGAAAATAAAGAGAGTACTGAAACTTTAAATGCTAAACTTGAACAAAACAGTAGGGAAAATAAAGCGAGTACTGAAACTTTAAATGCTAAACTTGAACAAAACAGTAGGGAAAATAAAAAGAGTACTGAAACTTTAAATGCTAAACTTGAACAAAACAGTAGGGAAAATAAAGCGAGTACTGAAACTTTAAATGCTAAACTTGAACAAAACAGTAGGGAAAATAGAGAGAGTACTGAAACTTTAAATACTAAACTTGAACAAAATAATGCTAAATTAGAACAAAACAGTAGGGAAATTAGTGATAAATTTGAGCTGATTAGAGGTGAGATCAGAGGGGTGATGGAAGAGAAGGCTAAAGAGATTATTGCAGATGTAGACAGAAAATTAGGAAAAGTACAGGAGGAGTTAGAAATTAGAATCAGTACACAGGCTGAAAATTTAAAAGAACTAGTGCAACTTGAAACACAGCAGGTCAAAAAGCAATTGGGGGGTGAAATTGACAAAATTCAGGTAGCAACTAAAGAGGTTAAAGAACAGCTGGGGGGGAAGAATTGATAAAGTTCATGCAGAAATAATCACTGAAGTTAATGATTTAAGGGAGAGAAATAAGGAAAGCATTAATGAGATTAATGAGAAACAAGCTAAGTTAAGTGGTAAAGTTGAAGCATCGGAAGGGAGCATTAGGTTAACTGTAGCTAATATTGAAAGAAAAGCTGAGGAGAAAATTGCTGAATTAGAACAGAAGTTGAAAGCTAGAATTAGGCAGGAAAATAGTCATAGTAGGCCAGTTTATGTGAATAGCACACACAGGGAAATAGAACTAGGCAAATTCAGTAATCGGCAGGGTTGTCCAATGGAGTTCATGAATGCAATAGAAAATAAATTCAGGGAGAGGTTGGAAGATGGTAGTATTGAGTGGTGCCAGGTAATTGAGATTTTAGAGCAAGCGTTTGTAGGGGAGACAAGAAACTGGTTTGCTGTCTACAGAGACAATTTCGAGAATATTTCAGATTTTAAAGTTAAATTTTGTGAGAAATTTTGGAATGAGGTAATTCAGTCTCAGCATCGTGAGGGAATTGTGTGTGGGAAATATAACCCGAGAGGAAATTACACTATGACCGAGTACTTTTTAGGACAGGTATTGACGTGTAAATATCTGGATGGTTTGAGGGAGGAAAGTGATGTAGTCAGGCTATTACTAAGACATTTTCCATATAGAATCAAAGAAGCTGCCTGTATCCAAAATGTTAAATCTATTTCACAAGTGGAAAATTTATTAAGTACATTCGATGCTCTGGGAAGAGGTGGTTACGAGGAGAATTTCGGTAGGAACAAGGGTAACCATAATAACAAGCCTAATGAGAATAGGAATCAGGAAGTTCAAGGGAACAGTGGCGAAGGGGCCAACATCCAAAATAGGGGGAACCAGAATAATAATAATAATAATAATCAGCAAAATCAGTACAGAGGAAGCGGGTATGGTACGCAGTACCAAGGTAGAAATAATGATTTCAGGGGAAATCAATGCCGAAATAATGATTTTAGGGGTAACCAAGGGAGGAATAATAACAATAATAATTATAACCAGAACAGGGGTCAAGGAGGTAATAACGGACAGAGAAATACCGTTAACACAGCCCCGAACAACCAGACCAGTGCAGTAGTGAGTAGTACTACACCAAGCGGTAGCGGTACTTTAAACACGAACCAGGCTGCGATGTAAGGTCAGAATCTCAGTCTGTAACATGCCCTGTCCATACACTTATACAGGAACCCTATGACCTAAATGTAAGAAGTGAATTATTACGTGAACTAAATGATGAAGGTATTATTCAGGAGGTGGCTAGTAAGAGCCCCATAGTTAAATTTAACGTGTCCGAGGCGTACCAGATGTTTTAATTGATAGTGGTTGTATGAAGAGTTCCATAAGTAGTGCATTTTATGATCAAATGAAAGGAACTGGAGTAAATTTTGAGGAGATGCCAATTAAAAGCACTTTTGTTATCACAGCTGTTGGGAAGAGGTCTAAAGTAATTTCTAAGCAAGTTTTAGTAGACATTAAAATTAATAATCATGTAGAAAAGCAGATTTGTCTTGTAATTCCAAATTTAGTATTCAGTGTTATCTTGGGTTCAGAGTGGCTAAGTAGAGTGTCTGGTAACTTATGTTATGATGTAGGGAGTTTGAAATTTAAATGGGGTGATTCTGAAGTAGAAGTAGCGTTCAATGACCATATTCAGAGAAGTAGTGTTGTAGGTGTGATTTGTACTTTAAATGAGATATCGCCAGCCGTAGAGGGGGATTCTCCATGTTTTGTGGGCAGTGTGATTACGAACGGTAGTCTAGAGGACTCGTTACGTGATGCTGCATTTCAGGGAAATATAGAGGAAGAACAGTGTGTTCGGCTCTATGATGTGTTATTGTGTAATAGGAGAGTTTTTGAGGATCGCATTGGTATGGCCAATTGCTATACACATTCATTGAACGTTATTGATAGGACAGTATTCACAGGACATAGATATCCTGTACCTTTCGCTTATCAGAGTGCAGTTGAGGCACAAATTAACCAGATGCTTGAAGATGGGATTATTGAGCACTCCAACAGTCCATATGTTAATTCTTTGTTCACCGTGCCCAAGGCCGATGGCACAGTTCGTATTTGTTTAGACGCTCGTTTGGTTAACAGTAGAATTAGTTCAGATCAGCTGAAATCTATGTCAATAGAGGAATTAATGCAAACATTTGAGGGGAAGAAGTATTTCACTTGTGTAGATTTGAGTTTCAGTTTCTGGCAAGTGCCACTTATGTACGAAGATAGACCATTTACAGCTTTTAGTCATAAATATAACCTTTATCAATTTTGTAGAACACCTTATGGGTTAAAGAGTAGTTCAGCAGCTTTAATTAGGGCTTTAAACATCACATTAGGGGATGACACAGGAGAGTTTGTAACCATTTACATTGATGATATGGTAATTAGTTCACGCAGTTTTGAGGAGCATCTACGTCATTTAGATATAGTTTCTCAGAAGTTAGATCAGGCAGGGTTCACTTTGAAGCTGTCTAAGTCGTCATTCTGTCAGTCAGAAGTGACATTTTTAGGTCATAGAGTGTCGAGTAGAGGTGTAACACCAGAAGAACGTAGGGTTAATAAGATACTTAACGCAGAGGTGCCACAGAATGTTAAACAGTTAAAAACATACATGGGAATTTGCAACTTTTTCAGGAGGTTCATTCTTAAATACTCAGGGTTGGTAGAACCATTCAGGGAATTGCTTAAAAGTGGGACTCGGTGGAGATGGGAGTCCAAGCATGATCAGGCTTTTAGAGCGCTGAAGGAAGGTTTTGAGAAAGCTGTAGTGCTGAAATATCCTCTGAAAGATAAGGAATATGTGGTTATGACAGATGCTTCGCATATAGGCATTGCTTGAGTATTGTGTCAGAAAGATGATGAGGGTAATCTGTGCATTGTATCTTTAGCCTCGCGAGGACTGACAGTAGCAGAGAAAAGATACACGATTACTGAGTTAGAGTTTGAGATCCATACAGATCACCATGCATTACTGTATATGAGGACTTGTAAACTCAGTTCTAACAGAGTTAGTAGGTGGATTCTTGCTCTGCAGGAATACGAATTCACAGCAAAATATATTAAAGGTAAAGATAACATTCTTGCAGACATGCTATCAAGGGACACAAATTTATGTAGGGATTATCCTGTGGTTAAAGCAGAGGACGGTATTTTATTATGTGCATGTGTGGACAGTAGTTGGGAACTCCTGGTTTAAGAAAAGAGAGAGCCACACAATCACAATCACATTGACCAGGAAGTTGGTGGTCAACTATTTACTGTATGAGAAAGAACTAAATAAGAACATCACGGACATCAAGGTTATACCATCGGAGAACCTGGATAGCGACCATCGATTGCTGGTAATGAACCTGAGAGGGAGTAAGGAGAAGAAAGGGACTGAGAACCAGGAAAGACGTATAAGGATATGGAAACTGAAAGAAGGGGATAGAAGGGTCGAGTACCTCAAAATGGTAAAGGAAGGAATTCCAACAGATGACGAAAGAGGGGTGGAAGAGGAATGAGCTAGATTTAAGAAGACACTCGTAGGTGCAGCAGAAGCAGTATGAGGGAGGACAAGTAGTAAGAAGAGGTGGAAGGAAACACCATGGTGGAATGAGAAGACAAAAGATATAGTAAGGGAAAAGAATAGAGCCTTTAGGAGGTGGTATCAAAATAGGACGGTAGAGACAAGGGAAGAGTACCAGGAAAGAAAGAAGGAGGCGAAGAGAGTAGTGGCTGTGGAGAGAAGAAAGTGAATGGAAGAGTGGACAAAGATGATGGAGGAGGATAGTGAAGGTACAAAAAAAGGTCCTGTATGGGATGGTAAAAAATAAGAGGCGGAAGGATCCTATGGATTATGTTAGAATGGTGAACAAAAGGGGACAAGAGATAGAAAATAGGGAAGAACTGAAGAAAATGTGGAAAGAATATTTTGAAGAACTCCTGAACCCAAATGGAAACCACGGCGAGGAGGAATAAATCGGGGAAGAGGAGGATGAACTGCAAACAGAAGAGGACTTAACATGGAAAGAATGGAAGATGCAGTGAGGAAGATGAAAGGAGGGAAGGCACTGGGTGTGGATGAGTTGAGTGTGGAGATGGTGAGAGCAGCAGGAGAGGTGGCGATACAATGGTTGTACCGAGTGTTGAAGACAGCATGGAAGGAAAGGAAGACACCAGAGGACTGGAAAAAGGGAATAATTGTCCCGATCTTCAAGAAAGGTAGTAGAACAGAATGCAGAAACTATCGGGGAATAACACTGATCAGTCATTGTGCAAAGATGTTTGAGAAAGTTTTGGAAAGGAGAATTAGGAAAAGGATAGAAGGAGGGATGAGGGAAGAACAACATGGCTTCAGAGCAGGAAGATCCACAGTGGATTTGATTTTTGCTGTAAGGCAGTTACAAGAACAGCACTATGAGTATGGAACAGATCTACTGATGGCCTTCCTGGACATTGAGAAAGCATATGACAGTGTATGCAGAAACAAAGTATGGAAGTCCCTGGAGGATAGAGGAGTAGAGAAATGGACTATAAAGAGGATAAAGGAGATGTACAAGGGAAGCGTGAGCTGTGTGAAAGTGGGAGGAGAGAGATCAGACTGGTTGGAACAGAGAAACGGCCTGAAACAAGGAAGTGCACTGTCACCGTTACTTTTCATTGTGGTGAAGGATGACATAATGACCCGAGTGGCACAAGTAATTGGGGAAGGAAAGATGAAAGCAATGGTGTTTGCAGATGATTTGATGATTTGGGGGAACAAGGAGGAGGAGGTACAGGAACTGTTGGACGTGTGGGAAGGAATAATACAAGGATATGGGATGAAATTTAGCATAAATAAGAGTGAGATGGTGATCACAACAAGGAAGAGGGAAAGAACCACAACGGGAATAACAATTGGTGGGGAACAGCTGAAGAAAGTGGAGAGTTTCAAGTATCTGGGAAGCCTGATACAAGATAATGGAAGAAACGATAGAGAAATAAATGAGCGGGGAAGGCAGGCAGAAGCATTTCGGAGGAGTGTGAGAAGCATGTTAAGGAGCAAGGATGTCCCTCAGAACAGCAAAAAGATCATATATCGGACGTACTATGTCCCTATCCTGACGTATGCCTCGGAGACCTGGGTTATGAAAGGAAGGGAGAAGAGCAAAATACAGGCCAGTGAGATGAGGTTCTTGAGAAGCAGTATTGGAGCTACAAAGATGGACAGAATAAGAAATGAGAGGACCAGAGAATTAATGAAGGAGGAACCATTACAGGATGGTATAGAGAAATCTAGACTTAGATGGTATGGACATGTAAAACGAATGGAGGAGGAGAGGATTCCCAGGCGAGTACACGAGACGAAGTGGGAAGGAAAGAGACCGAGAGGAAGACCGAGAGACAGGTGGCTGAAAGGGGTGGAAGAAAGCGTGAAGAAGAGAGGAGAAGACTGGACAAGGGTGGAGGCTGAGAGATGGTGGGAAGACAGAAGACGTTGGAGAGGCTTGTGTTCCAAACAGACCAGGCCAGTGGCTGGAAACTGTGCAAGATTATGATGTGTGGACAGTAGCAACAGGGCATCGTTACAGTCACTGAGAAATAGGTAAGTAGAGGAACGTGATGACGTTAAGTTAAGGGAAACAGATTATACGGGACGTATAATATACATAGTCTACGAATGTATGTGTCATAAAGTATGTGTTAGCTGGCGAGCCAGCCTATCAAATGAGTAAGTGTGGTATTTGGTGCGGGGGAGATCTGGTCTTCCAGGCAGGCGTATCAGAAGTCACAAAGGGGGGTAGTATATAAGTAATTGAGAGTTTTTAAGGTACAGGGAAATATGACGGGATTTTCGGATGCTCTTGAGCACTAAAATGTCTCGATACACCAAGGCCAGAATTTTGTAGCGCTGGTGAATTCCCATTTGTCTCCTAGAGATGGGTGAGTGCTTGTACAGGGTATTTTTGCTTAAGGCATCCACGAGACAAAAGATGGGCCACCAGAAGGCGAGACAGTCCTACATGAAACTCATACATAACAGCACACGTGATTTCTGTTTACGGCCTCGCCATGTAAGAGCTGTAGATGTGAAATTTAAGGTAATTAGTACAAAGGTATTATTTGAGTGAGGAGAACTGGTCTGAGTTGTGAACTAGTATTAAGTAGAATATGGTCTACGGGAACTTAGTACGGCACAGAAATATTTGGTGTTATATGTAATGCGCACTTACTGGGTTTTTTTTTTCTTTCAGAAATCAATATTAATTTTATCTAATACACAGAGAGATTAAGTATTATGGTCACGATGCGCAGCCACAATAGTGTGATCGTGTGCTCAGTGAGATCAGTGAGATTAAGTTTCACCAGAAGGAAGCGACCTCCAGTGATATTAGAAGTTCTGTGGTGATATATATATATCAGAACACCTTTGATGCGTGTGATGTGACATCATATATACACAGTGCTCACACATTATTTATGTATATCTTTCCCAACATAGAGATATTTGAGAGGCGGAAATATCCGTGGAACATTAATCAAAATGAAAAACATTGGACTGATTGCACAGGGCAAACCAATATAACAACAGACTTTGACGCAAACTGCGTAAAGAAAATTATGAGTATATGTAATTTAGGGTGATTTAATTTGTGTAATATGTATTTTGGATGGGGATTTTATTAACGTGTCTGGGATAATGGCATGATGTACCGTCGTCACGGTAAATCATCCGATGATCCGAGGCGAATATGTAACGTGTTTTTCTAGGGTATTCTACGCCACTGACATAAGTCAGTAGGAAGCCATTCAATATTTATTTACGCGGCAACTTGTTAAGCCAAGATATGTTTCATGTAACTTATTATTATTATTAAGGTATTTTTTGGAGCGTTTTTTATAAGATTAAAAGTATACACATAGGTTTTTGATGTTATAGAAAACACTATCAAGCGAATTATTACGAACAACATTATCGTGGAAAACTATATGATTACGGAATTTTACGGATTTTTGTCAGTTAGAGTTTATTGTGAGAGAGATGAGTCATTGGGAATTCAGCTACAGGTATATTCTTGTCGAGAAGCGTGACGCAAGCCGTGGGGCACTACCAGCTGGCTGCATCAGGAAAAGGCAAAATGGCCTGGACCGGAAATCGACATCGTCGCGCTGAGTATATTGACCCTTATGTCGGGAGTATCGCGTGGTGTCTCAGCCAATCATAGGAGACCGGGCGACTTGGAGACGGCTCCGGAGGGGGGGTTCGGAGAGTGCATATATTGTTTGCGCGCCGAGAAGGGAGGACGATTATCATTGTAAAACTTGACCGTTGTGGTTGCTCGTTTGGTTGGTTCCGGTGTGATCGGACCATAACTTTACATTTCTACAACAATCTCCACAACTGACGAAGAAGATGGCGACGTCGAGAAGGCTGTGGGAAGCTCTCTTCAGCATCAAGTACGAGGCAAATGCCACGGCAATTTCCAATGGTAAGCGCGAATGACTCAGAACTACATAATCTCTCGCTTCATTGTTTCATATTCAAAATTTCAGTAACTTCTTAGCTTGGGAATAATAGTAAAATCAGTAATTCATCCGACTCCGTTTTCACGTAATTCTCTAGTGGTAAATTCAAATCGTTATGCTCCAATTTAAATTTATTTGTATTATTATTATTATTGCCACCACTTGTTTTTTATATAATAAATTCATTTCTTATACTATGCAATCTTTGCTTTCAGTAGGTAGCATTAGATATAGACCAAATTCCTTCTCCTGATACAATTGTTAGTTGGGTTAATGATCAAATCATACCACGATCTGAGTGTGAAGATTCTTAAAGGTGTTCTGCCTGAGCTAGTTGTTGTTAAATATAAATTTAGATTTCAACATAGCGTTGAGGTCTTGGCGCCCATTAATACAACGTATCTTAGTCAGAGTAAACATTACATTTATCACCTCAAACGAGGGACGTGTTGTGGTTTTTCCACACTCTCACAAGAAAACCCGTTACACTTGTACGCTCAACGTGGAGCAAAAGAACCCGTTACAGCCCTTCGCAATGTCTTACGGGATATGAAATAGAAAGTGCTCTGATAGGTGAGGAACACAGTAGTGTAAGTAGTTTTGCTAGTGATTCCAGTAGTGTTGAAAGTGACGTTGATTATGCCCAAGAAGAATTGTTGCCTCTTGAAGAGGAAGTTGAAGAATTAGGACATGTCAATGTGCCATCAGCTGATGGTAACATTCCGTGGAAGTGGCGCACATTGCATGCAGCTAACATAGAGCGGAAAATTCCTTTCACTGGGGAACCGGGCCCACAGAAGGATTTCGATAGTGTTTTAGATGCGTTTTTACTATTTTCTGTGTAGATATACTGTAGTGTAGGTAAAACTCTCTGTAATGTACCGATACATAATAAACAGACTATTTATAAGGTGTGCACAACACACAGTGACAGTGAAATGGATACCCTCAACACCCGCAATACGAAAACGAACCGGCTTCAAATTCATCCGCTATTTACGGCCAGGGTCGTTCAAGACACCATTGGTAAGTCATCCTGAAAATATTGTGTTATTAGCTTGTATAATTTTTGAGATATGCAACATTATTTGAAGTTCTCCAAAGCTCACTCTCCAAGCCAATTTAAATATCGCCTGGAGTGCAGACGCTAGGACATTTAAATGCCCGCCTGAGAGGTTAAAGCCTGCAGATCGTGGTAACCAAACCATGCTGTCCCCAGATGATGTCAGGAGTAAAGAAGTGTGCGAGAGTGGTTGGGTTTCCGCCAAGGCAGTGGGCAGGAAAGCTTCTTGGATGAGGGTTGATCCAGGCGTGAACACAAATGAAGGATAAGATTAGGAAAATAATATTCAAGGTGCATATATACGGTTTACACCACGGTTTTTGGTCGGGCAGAGGACAATCTGCGAGCCCCACGCACGCTTAATTATTGGTACATGAGTTTTCAGTTGCGCGGAAAGCAATTCACATATCAATTTCACATGCCTGAGGCTCGCCATCTTTCCTCTGTATGACTGTGAAATCGGGGCTCACCGGTCAGAAACTGTGGCGTGAACTGTAAATAATAAAACCAAACATTATAACAAAAAGAAATCCCAGAAGGAAAATAAAAAGATTAAAACAAAATTGAATTTAGCTGAATATTTACGTTACTGTTCTAGATTACACTAAATTGAAGCCCTAACCCGATATATAAATTATATATAAATTAACTAAATGCTCACAACAATATATTCTAAACTAACCTAATATAATATAATAAACAAAAGTAAGTAAACTTTGACCAAGAATATGAACAGATATACATTAAAAAGCAACAAAATATTAATTTGAAAATTCCTCAAACATAAATCACAAAGACTTAAGTCTTCCTTTCAAGAACCACGTGCAAGTTAAAAGGATTTCAAATGAAAACCTAGCTCAACATTCGATATTTGCAAGTGAGAATAATTTAAAAAAAAATGAGTTACATATTATTAAAAGTATGACACTAAAATTCCTATTAGGATCCGAAAAATTAACTTAGAGAGCATCATCCAGTATGACCGCTCCGTTAAGAGCCCAGCACGAGACTGACGCTCACCACTACAATAGATGGGGACAAAGTGCCATCATAAAAACCTCACCCCTTTGTACAAAGAAGTTAAGATGAAATACCCAAAATACAAAGAAACCCCGAAATTGGATTTGCCGTATTCCGGAAAACAGGAAACACCATGTTGAATCCCAATTTAAACCAAAATTAACCCCAAGCCAATCGAATGCATGCATTCATCAGGCACACCAAGAATGCACTTCAGGTACCATGCCAAACAACCAAATTTCAGAAACACATCAAATATCACAAACAAATGACCCAAAACTGCATATTTGAGCCATCATAGGCCAAAAGTTAAACATGCAGCTGTAACCCTACTTCACTCTACATTTACCTTTCACCAAGTGGTACCAAAAACACAAAATCACACCAAGACATGCCGTATTCACTCGCCTATAAGACCCCCCTTAATTTTAGAGAGCCAAAATTGAAAAATTCTTGAACATCGCGTATAGTACCCCAGCCCCCCCACACTCCGTTAATTATTGAGAGTCATTGTATAGGCTACTATCGAGCGCGGCGAGAGGGGGGGGCTCCGCGCGGGCGGGCGGGTAGGCCACGGCTGGCGGTTGGTCAGGTAAAACAATCGCAGAGGTGGTTGGCAATAATCATGGACAATAAGTTACTTGTCTTTGTTTACCAGATGTTGGTTCATTGTTGGCTACTTGGGTCATAGCATTCACATCCGGTCTTTATCTGAGATACATTGTGTGAAGATTTGTGAAATGAGTACTGGTAATCGCAGAATGAGTTTTACGGCCTCGTTTAAATTAAGTGCTGTCGAGTTTGCATTGAAAAACGGCGTAAAAATGGCATTTATATGAAAGCACCGTCACGCGTCCACTCGGCTTTTGCCTGTGTATCAGCCGACCTTGGATGACGCAATTCCCCGTGTTATCTCTATGTGCACTCGTCTCATCAGCTGCATCTGTCACCGCGCGTCAATTACAGCAGTTACATCAGCTGAGGCATGCCGATACTCTGGCAACTCTAAGATTAATTGGAGGATTATCCATTTCACAAGGTCCGTATTGACGTGTACAATAACGATTCTAATGGGGTGAGGGGGTCTCTGCCCAATCAATACAATTTGTCAATACAAATCAATACAAATTGTATTGATTGGGCGGAGACCCCCTCACCCCATTAGAATCGGTACTGGCAACTCTAGCCGAGTGGATGCGCCCGGTGCTGATATTACCGGTATTATTTTCCCTTTGTTAGGCCTAAATATTTTTTTGTTCGTGTTATAGGTAGCGATTTTGTATTCAGCCTGCATGTTCTACTGGCCTTGCCCATCTTCAGTCTTTGCGGAACCCGCTGCGCGGATGTTGTGGTGTATTATTGCTGATGAATTATCTAAACTTCGTTTATTTTGATTAAATATATCGTACTAGGCCTATGTAGCATCAGCTTTCCCTTTCCCAAAATAATGGATTTTTACGAAGTTCGGGTCTATAGTACCCCCCCCCCCCCCCCCCAATTTTGGAACTAAATATTTAGGAAAAAAGGGGGTCTTATAGGCGAGTAAATACGGTAATTAAAAAACAACACACATTTCAGCACGATTCTTCTCAATTCCCAAACATGATTAACTCACCACAAAATTATGATCATTTGAAACCAAGCAGTGTTAACATCGAATGCTCAGCCACCTTCATTTCCTTAAGTCCTCTTGTCTCCTTGATGATATCCAGAAACAAATTGGGAGGAGCTCCTTCAAATGGTTGCATTGAATCATTAAATTTTGCTGCATATGCAATGTCACAAGTTCACAAACACAGTCACAACATCTACGGTTAGTGTGGAACTTAACACGTTGTTTCGGTCCATATGTGTCGATAAGTCTGGAGTTTTTCAGGTTGGTGATCCTGAAGTTACTTACTTAAAAGTGTTACTCATCTGTTCCACTCATGTTTCCAAGTGTCGCTGTTTAGCAAAGTTGTTCAATCTTTCACAAGGTGGTATAATGTCCAAATGTCTTTTGATGTTTTCAGTGCTGATGTTGTTGTTGCTTAGTTTAGGGGCTGCGACATCGTGGTCATATAGGCCCATGTATTTGGTGTGTGTGGAATTTGTGTGATAATCTGTGTTATTGTGATGGCTGTACTAGTGTATTTGTAAATTGGGGATAGGATTGGGAAGGAGGCAGCCGTGGCCTTAAGTTAGGCACCATCCTGGCATTTGCCAGGAGTAGAAATGGGAGGAAACCATGGAAAACCACTTCTAGGATTGCTGAGGTGGAAATAGAACCCGCCTCTTCTCAGTTTTGCCTCATGAGGCTGAGTGTACCCTGGTCCAGCCATTACACCAGAATTAAAATTTCTTGGCAGAGGCAGAAATCTAACAGACCTCCGGGGCGACAGCCAAGAACGCTACCCCACGAGGTGGTCTGTTTTCAGTGTAAGTTACTGTTTCTTTAAAATAAAATTGCTGCAATAGAGTATCCATTTTGAAATACGTAAGTAGGTGAAACACATGCTTTAACCCTGTCAGTGCCACGGCTCTCGCTTCTCGCGCCAAAATTACCAAAGCCGATTCAATCGGCGCGCTGTTTACCTTATATTTGTAGATTTCTGTAGGCATATGTCCGTGATTATTTCATACTGTTGGAAAGGTGAGGTTTCAAGCTTGCCTGTGCGCTGTTTACTTTTTTCCTTCAAAGTCCGTTACGCGATAGGTTTAAGTTTGTATTCACGCCCTCCCTTTAAGCTGCCCCAATCACGCGCTTTCCCGCCAAAATTGCGGTGCAGTTGTTTTCTTCTTTTTGTAGTTTTCTGCCTTCAGATGTATCTAAGAACTTTCTACAGCTGGAAACGTAGTGTTTCTTCGAATATGACTCTTAGGTGTCCTTAATTTAGGCTCAAAACTGATTTTTTACCCAAAAAAAAATGAAAAATTGAACAATTATCTGAATAACCTCAATTAGAAAGGTTTAGAAAAGCCTCCGTGGCTTAGGCGGCAGCACGCCGGCCTCTCACCGCTGGGTCCGTGGTTCAAATCCCGGTCACTCCATGTGAGATCTGTGCTGGACAAAACGGAGGCAGACAGGTTTTTCTCCGGGTACTTCGGTTTTCCCTGTCAACATTTCATTCCAGCAACACTCTCCACTATCATTTCATTTCATCTGTGATTCATTTAATCATTGGCCCAGGGGAGTGCGTCTGGCCTCGGCAGCCGGCACAGTTCATATCCTCGCCGCTAGATGGGGGCTTCATTCATTCCATTCCTGACCCGGTCGGAGACTGGAAGCAGGCTGTGGATTTTCATTTTCAGAAAGGTTTAGATACCGTTTTTACTTTTATGAACATAATGTATGAAAGAATGAGGTATTGCTTATAATGAAAAGCAAAAATAATGATTCTATCGTTGGAAATGTGGTATATATGTTTTTTTGTTGTTTTTTTTTACGAATATTCTGCATGACCATTGAAAATGGCTTGGCATTCTTGGCAAGTATTTCAGGAAGTGGCTTGGCTCTAAGAGGGTTAATATTGCTGAGGATAGCCAATTGACAAAATTCAGCCATGATCAGGATATACAGAATTCTTGCAGATTTCTAGAAAAGAATAAAGGAAAAATGGAGCTAAACTCTAAAAAGAATCACAGGGAAAAGGGGACACATTTTTAGGTTAGGTGGTAGCATTGAGAAGGGGGTTAGGTTTGGGCAACATCTGACTGACAGACTGCTAGAAATGGCTAGTACTCACTGAGGTGGGCTCCTGGCCACTCGGCCATGAGCTGAGTGATCTGCACCAGCAGCATCTCCCAGGTAAGAAGACGACACAGCTTATATAGAACACCAGAGGAGACTATGGCGTTCTGCTTGACCTCCTTCTCCACGACCGACAACATCTCCTGGGCCGACACAAAGTCCTGCAATCACAACACATATTGTGTCTAAGTCATACAGGATCCCAGTTCAGTGTCCATAACAGACAGGGCCACACTTGCACAGGTTGTCGATAATTTTCTCCCACGCAGTCTAAAATTCAGATATGAACTGTGATTGGGGAAGCATTTGCATTAGTAGATGAAAATCTTTCCTGACAGTCTTGAGTTCACAGATATTACTTGAACCAGAGAATGCGAATTTCTGTACACTTGTGAATTCACAGATATGATTTGCACTGGTTTAAAGGTGGCATAAAGATTCAAGGACAAATAATCTCAACACTGAGATTTGTTGTTGACATTGTCATTTTAATCAATTCTCCAGAGGATTTTAATTAAATTTCAAATGGTATGGACTCTCTCTTGAGGAAGAAGTTCATGATGAAAATCAAGAATCGTAAAAAAAATATGAAATGCAGCCGAAAGATATCAGAAATCCCTCTGGGCGTCAAATAGCTCTACTGTATGTCTACCCCTTATTGTTCCTGTTTTCACTGGGTCGGGGTAAGGCAATGTGGCAGGTGGATGCCTTTCCTAACGTATTTACAAGCCGTTATTGAGATATCTGTCCTCGTGTGTTTACGAGGGGTGTCTTCTTCTTCTGCTTTTACGGCCTCATTGGACCACTTCAGCCAATCATTTCTTAGTCCTCTTCTTCAGTAAGTTTCCTTTCCGAGTTGCCCAGTAGCTCTTCATTCGATCTCATCTTCTCAGGCGTTCCTCATCTGTAAATACCGTTTGTCTATTTTTGCCTAAAATCTTATCTTTATATCTTTCAGTTTTTTTTAATTTTTGTTTTGTTTTGCAAGTCATCCAAAGTTATTTCTAATTCTTTCATATCTTCTCTAATTTCCTTAATCCATCCTACTTGTTTCATATTCCAAAGTTTCACTACAGTTTTTCTAGATAACCTGGTTTCTGGTGTCCTCATGATGTGACCAAAAAAAGAAATCCGTTTCTTCCGAATAGTATCAGTGATGGGCTCCAGTTCTCTGTATACCACTTCATTTGGTACTATCCGCCATTGTCCATATTTCTGATATTTTTTATTTATGCATGTTCTAGCTATTCTTCTTTCTACTTTTGAAATTTTGTCGAATCTGTTTTTCTGAGTAACCTTAAAAAGAGTTTCGCTTCCATGTGTCACCTCTGGTTGAACTACCGTCTTGTAATGATTTAATTTGGTTGCGATTGATATACATTTTCTTTTATATGTAGACCATGTTAATTTTTGGGCTTTTATCATTTTATTAGTTCTTTCTTGCCATGCAGGTTTCTCATTGTACCGTTCCCTCATCACATATTCCAAAGCACAATTGAAAAGTAAAGGCGAGGGGCGTACTATATTGTTTTACACTTTATATTTTTTTTCTACCCAAATGAAGTACATTACACATCAGTTGTTACGTCCACCTTCTCAACATAATCTCCTTGTAACTTTATGCACTTTTGCCATCGATGTGTCAGTCACTCCAGTCCTTCCTGAAACCATTCTTGACCATGCCTTGACAGCGACTATGCAGAGGTCTCTTCATGTTCCCGAACAGGTGCCAAGTCGGGAGAGTATGGTGGGTGTTGCAGCACCGTGAATCCCATTTAATCAATGGCAGCGGTGGTTTCTCATCTAGTGTGGGGATGGGCATTGCCATGTTGCAGAAGCTTACCTTTAGCCCATTCTTCTGGCCGCTTAGTTTGAATGGCACAACGTAAGCGCTTAAGGGTTGCCACATATGCTGCACTGTTAACCGTGGCCCCCTATTCTAGCCAGTCAATGAAGATGATGCCCTTTGTGTCCCAGAACACTGTCGCCATTCACTTGCCAACTAATGGCACTGTTCGACATTTCTCTGGCGGTGGGCTGCCCCTATACTTCCATTGCATTGATTGTTGTTTCGTTTATGGCTCATGGTAATGGAGCCATGTCTCACCACCAGTCACAAGCCTAGCCATGCAGTCGGCTGGAGAAACGGACACATCGATGGCAAAAGTGCATAAAGTTACAAGGAGATTATGTTGAGAAGGTGGACGTAACAACTCATGTGTAATGTACTTCATTTGGGTAGAAAAAAATGAAGTGCCAAACAATATAGTACAGCCTTCGTACTTATGACAGGTACTTGGTTTGGGAAGGAGCTGCATGTGGCCTAAAGTTCCCCTGCAACTCCCAGGGGGTAGAGGTCGGAATAAATAACTGTACAGCCTCAGCTTAAGGGGTAGAACCATCAGGTCATCTGCACCTTCTGTGCACCTGCTGTAGATCGTTTGAGTTAGAGCCATTATGTGCTGCACATTCCGTTAATATACTTATCTGGCAGAAAAACCAAAGCTCTATTGGGCAACCTGAAGCTTTAGTCTTGTTATCACCAAATGTGATATGAGAGATCTTTCACGAACAACACAGTGGGACTTGGTAGGCATTGGACTTTTAGGAGTCAACACTATAGAACAGGGGTGGCCACTAACCTTAACTTTGGGAGCCGCAAATTTATGAAGCTTCTACCGTTGGTACAATCAAGCCTTGCAAATTGGGGGCTATCCTAAAATAAACCCCCTGGAAACATCTGAAATAAAGATCCAACAACTTCCCATTTCCCCCAAATGTGACTTTCTGTGTGATTACTCCAATTCTACAACATGTTGCAATAGTGACCAAACTTTGGTGGCACCCTGTAGGCCATGTCATCGTGGAAATTTTAAAGGTGCTGGTTGCGATCAGCAGCATTTGGGCGCTAGTGTTTCTGTAGCAACTGTTATAACTCCAAGGTACCAACTTAAGATGACTCAAAACTTCCAATGGCATATGGCCATTTATTTTAATCTGCGACAATTTGTTGTGGTAGGCCTGAATTGGACAAGATGGTGGACCCTAGCTCTGTGAGTTAGGCATAAAGTACTGTGTCGCCCGCAACTGAGGTAGGTGGATGTGAAAATTTCTACGGGAGACGCCGACCAGGCGGACTCGGGTTCTCCCGAGGACTCGGCCATGTGAACAGTAAATTGTATTTTAGGTGGATCGGCCACAGGACTGATGAACATTTAAATTTCATTCTTTGTAAATTTGTTTCTATTGATTTAATTCCATTTAGTGTGCGTGGTCAGAATGTAAAGTTGACTTACTTAAATTGCGTAGTAACGCGGGCCGTATTTTCAAAGTGCTAATTTTATGTATCACTTGTAATACCTTGTTTTCTGTTAAGTAATGTTTATCGCCCGCCGTTGCATTTCAAGTCCATGTTGGTTTAATTTACGTAAATATTTTGTCTGCCCCGTGCAGGCCAAAACTTGTTTTAAAAGCCGCGTCCGTTTGTGACGCTTTAGATCTGACCACGTGCAAGGTTAACACTATGAAGAACACCAGTTATATTTTTGTTTGATTCAGGAAATAAGCATTTGGGTTAAATTACTAAGTAGACATGGTTCTCGATTTATTTTGAGGGGGATTGATTTGGTAAATTGTGGGGTTTGTTGTCGCTAAATTTCGGCGCGAGGTCGGTGTGTTTGCGTGTTTGCGTGATGTGTTCTGGGTTATTAGTTATTGTCGGCATGGTATTTGTTTGTGCCTTTCGAGGTCTAAACAAGTAATTTGGTGGATCATTGGATCTAGGTTGTTTAATTAGCCTTCAGGGGGGGATGTGATGTTGAGTAAGTATGAGATAGGCGTCAAGTTTGTAAGACCTATATATTTGTTAGCATGTGTTTTGAGGTTCAGTAATTCATAGGCATCAAGTTTGTAAGACCTATTTTGTTGTATGTTTGTCCTAGGCGTCAAGTTTGTAAGACCTAGAAAGTGTGAAGTAGGTTTGTTTGACCACTGGCAAGAAGCTTCGTGCTTTTCCTTTTATTTGTACTTGCCAGGGCGATTCTTCTTACTATTGTGTTTTGTGAATGTATTTTCTTTATGCCTTGTGGGGAATTTCTACGATGGCAAGTTTGTCATTTTATTATGAAGGTAAACCTTTTCCCCTGTCGACTGTATCTGTTATTCCTCTACTCAGACGCGTGGACCGTCTAGCTCTTGTTCGTCTTTAGTGTTCCTTGAAATTATTTGCATTTGGGGGCAGGGGGGTATCATTCCAGCTTGTTGGGTTTTCCATTTGTTAATTTCTGTTTCATTCATTTTAGTTTAGTGGTATGGTGAGTGTATGTGCCGGCAGTGTGAGTGTGTTTTTCTTTTCAGGTTAGGTTAAGTTTTGCACCTTGCTTAAGTAGTAATCATTTTCTTTTATCGTCGAGTCTTCGTAGCTATTGTTCCAGGCATCGTCCCAATATGTAACTTACAAACTTATAAATATCAATTTAACACTTTGTTAAATGTAAATGGGTGCGACGTAGTTTAAGGTTCATTTATTTGTATTGTTTACTGTTATGGAATATATGATTGTGAGTTAAAATGAACATCTCTTTTCGTTAGCGACTATCCCTAGGCAACCTGTTTCCTCTTCCGGACCTCTGAGATTAGGGCTCACTTCCATCATCCCGAGTAGTAGGGTACAAACGTAGCTTGAATAATTTGTACCCGAGTAACCACTACAAGAATTGATAACATATTTGATTTTCTTTAGTTCTCCTTTTAACCGGTTACAGAATGGTAGCAGAGCGTGGTTGATGTTCTTCTCGGCTGATATTGTTAGCTAATACAAATGTAGCAGTATGTCATGGTTCACTTATTGTCTTCTTGCAGCAAATCTTGTGGTGTCAAATTCCTCTGTCATAAAATTTATTTTCATAAAATTTATTGCCAAGTTATCTAGGGTTGTTAATACTCTTGTTTTTGTCATGGTGGTAGTTGAAATTTGGTTAGATGGGTAATTAATAAGTTGTATCGAGAACCATAGAAAGACTTTACTGTATGATTATGGTATTGGTTTCTAATTTTGTTTTGTTTCTTTATTTTTCATGCGTACGGCTATCCATAACAAAATGCCTTGACTGTTCGAGTGTTTTCAGGAGGTTGAGTCGGTCAGCTGAGTAAGTCCCAGTTCATTATTTTATTTGAAGTCAGTGTAGTTAACTTATTTCATGAAGTCAAAAAAAAAATGTTACGTGAACGGTTATGCTTCAAGTTTGGTGTTCGTTTGTGTCCACGTTGACTTTGGTGTGTTAAGTCATCTGTCTACATGTGAAGTGATAAATTATCTGCGAGTCAATTTCTAAATTTGGTTGTGTGCTGCAAATATATTTTTATTGATGGTAAGTTGCCTGTTCGAGAAAAACAGCTGATGTCTTCTGTGGCAATGTGTTATTTCGTGTGAAATTGAAGACGGGCTTTAATTGTCGTAACGTATGGTGTAGTAGGAATTTTATATTGGTAATCTCATCGTAAGTAGTAGTTCAGTTGAGGTCAGGTTAGACTTGGTGTTATTTTACGTTATGCGTGTGGTGGTTGAATTGTGATCTTCTATTTAAATGTAAATCTTTGGTGCTCGGGTAAGTAAAATTGTTAAGCTGGTGACATATTTCTGTTGTGGATGTGTGTCGTTGTTAGGCTACGTTGATAATTTCATAAAAGTTCCTTATGGTAATTGGGTTTCATCTGCTGTTGTCATGTCAATTGTTCGTAGGTATCTTTTATTTCAATTTTGGTAATGGTGGTTTCTGTCTTCACGAATTTTTAATTAGTTATGTTGGCAACTGTTAGCTTCTGTTCGATTCTGGTTTGATCAGCTGTTGAGTACATTTAAATTTGGTAGGAGTTTGTGTAAAGCTTTGTGATTTAGTTGGATTGGCTGTGTCGTGGAATATTTAAAATATAGTTTCAATTATTTGAGCCACTGTCACTTTGGTGTGCTAAGTCATCCTTTATTATGATGTGACCAGCTGATATGCTGTCAGCTGTTTGAGATGCTATACTACATGCAAGTTGTGGTTCACCCGCTTCTAATTACACCTTCTGGATTATTAAGTGAAGACATTAAAACTGGTATAGTCATTTGTGTGGAATTTTGAAAATTGTTTCTTCTTGAGATAACGTGTATTTGTTGTCGAAGTGGGCGTTGCGAAGTGGTCATCTGGAAATTTCATTTAGCGGCATTATTATTGGTTAAAATTTTTATTATATTAGGAGGACGTTCTGGGATGTGTTGCTGTTTGGTGTGTGTATGGAAATTTAGATTTGCAATTAGATTTGAGGGTAGGAATTAAGATAGGTTGTTGGTTTATTTTCTCGGGAGTAAAGTTAGGTCATTTTATTTTTGTCTTGAAGTATTCTTCGTTGTGAGTGACCTAGTATGCCAGTGTGTGCTTCGCTGAAGTAACTACTGTATGAGATAGGTCAGGTTGGATTATGGGGTCCAGCCCGGTTCGATTCTTGTGCAGGATGTACATAGTGCTTACACGATTCGAGTTGTCTTTAGAATGGGATGAAGATAACAGTGATGAACGGTGAGAAGTGATATTTTGGGGGTTTCGAAGTTTTGTGAAGAATTTGTGAGGTTATATTGAGAGAATTTTGTGGTTTTCTGTGGATGCAACTGTGAATGTTGTTTTTTTTGGGTCCTCCGGCAAGTGTTGAGAGGTTGGTGTTAGTATAAGTTATGGACGTTATGGTATTTCAGCGACTCATATTTGCATACTTGTGTGTAATGGGAATTGTATTTGTTTAATGGGAGGGATTGTCTTTGGTGAGTTGTGAGATGTCTGCGTGATGGATGAATTATGATGTGAGGGGTCCCAGTTCGATTCTCTGGTCTGATCCTGTGTTCGTTTCTTGCTCAGTCTAGTTATCGTAACTTTTCAAAAGGTTTTCTGTTGTGGTAGGAGCTTTGTGAGAAATGTGACAGAACATGTTTTAGTAGAACTTAACTTGGTAAATTTTATCTCGTTGCTGATGAGCTGGGGCATGCTTAAGTTGGCATTGCTGTAAGTTAAATATAAATGTTTTCTTTGAAGTCTTGGTCACTGCAATTTGAGAATAGCTTCACCTGTTAAAAATGGGATGTCGTACGCCATGATTTAAAATTATTTCTTTCATTTAAGTATATATGGATTAATGGTAACTGCTTTATTGTAAAGATTAATGTAATTAGGTTAATGTAAAGCTATGATTGTCTGCTGATGTTTAAAGAACTTTCATGTAACTAAAGTTCATATGGAAAGATAACTAAGAACCTGTTTAGTAGTGAAGTAACTCCAGTAATGAAAATGTTTTGAAGATTTTGAATCTGATTTAAGTTAACGCTTGATTTGTAATGGTGTTCTTCCTTATTTAGGGTTTGGTTTGATTACAGTAAATTGATAGGGAAGTAATAATGACATTCAGTCCAGATATCGTGTGCGCGTGGTAAAAAAAAAAGACTTTGGAATTTAAATAAACAAGAGTGCAGTTCGTCAAAATTATGGAAGCTAAATTAACTCACATACTGTCGCAGTGCTACCAAGTTTTCAAAATGTGGTGACGGTGTGCATATGTGCTTGGTGTCTCGTTGCTGGGTGTGTGTTGAATGTTACAGAGGAAAGGAGATATGGAGATTGAGTGAACGAGCGACCAATGGCCAGGTTCAGCTGTTCAACATTGGTGATTCAACATCTGGTGGGAGTATCCCTGGTTTTCTGCTGGCAGACATTGGGGCTGTCTTACCTAACGCCGACCTGTTTCATCTACCCTGGGAACATTCATAAGTCATCTGGTACACGATCTCAGGAGTTTGCCTGTCACTCCACGCTGTGGATCTGGAGGGGGAGAATAGTACAGTCGGTACAATCAAGCCTGGCAAATTGGGGGCTATCCTAAAATAAACCCCCTGGAAACATCTGAAATAAAGATCCAACAACTTCCCATTTCCCCCAAATGTGACTTTCTGTGTGATTACTCCAATTCTACAACATGTTGCAATAGTGACCAAACTTTGGTAGGCCATGTCATCGTGGAAATTTTAAAGGTGCTAGTTGCGATCAGGAACATTTGGGCGCTAGTGTTTCTGTAGCAACTGTTATAACTCCAAGGTACCAACTTAAGATGACTCAAAACTTCCAATGGCATATGGCCATTTATTTTAATCTGCGACAATTTGTTGTGGTAGGCCTGAATTGGACAAGATGGTGGACCCTAGCTCTGTGAGTTAGGCATAAAGTACTGTGTCGCCCGCAACTGAGGTAGGTGGATGTGAAAATTTCTACGGGAGACGCCGACCAGGCGACTCGGGTTCTCCCGAGGACTCGGCCATGTGAACAGTAAATTGTATTTTAGGTGGATCGGCCACGGGACTGATGAACATTTAAATTTCATTCTTTGTAAATTTGTTTCTATTGATTTAATTCCATTTAGTGTGCGTGGTCAGAATGTAAAGTGACTTACTTAAATTGCGTAGTAACGCGGGCCGTATTTTCAAAGTGCTAATTTTATGTATCACTTGTAATACCTTGTTTTCTGTTAAGTAATGTTTATCGCCCGCCGTTGCATTTCAAGTCCATGTTGGTTTAATTTACGTAAATATTTTGTCTGCCTCGTGCAGGCCAAAACTTGTTTTAAAAGCCGCGTCCGTTTGTGACGCTTTAGATCTGACCACGTGCAAGGTTAACACTATGAAGAACACCAGTTATATTTTTGTTTGATTCAGGAAATAAGCATTTGGGTTAAATTACTAAGTAGACATGGTTCTCGATTTATTTTGAGGGGGATTGATTTGGTAAATTGTGGGGTTTGTTGTCGCTAAATTTCGGCGCGAGGTCGGCGTGTTTGCGTGTTTGCGTGATGTGTTCTGGGTTATTAGTTATTGTCGGCATGGTATTTGTTTGTGCCTTTCGAGGTCTAAACAAGTAATTTGGTGGATCATTGGATCTAGGTTGTTTAATTAGCCTTCAGGGGGGGATGTGATGTTGAGTAAGTATGTGATAGGCGTCAAGTTTGTAAGACCTATATATTTGTTAGCATGTATTTTGAGGTTAAGTAATTCATAGGCATCAAGTTTGTAAGACCTATTTTGTTGTATGTTTGTCCTAGGCGTCAAGTTTGTAAGACCTAGAAAGTGTGAAGTAGGTTTGTTTGACCACTGGCAAGAAGCTTCGTGCTTTTCCTTTTATTTGTACTTGCCAGGGCGATTCTTCTTACTATTGTGTTTTGTGAATGTATTTTCTTTATGCCTTGTGGGGAATTTCTACGATGGCAAGTTTGTAATTTTATTATGAAGGTAAACCTTTTCCCCTGTCGACTGTATCTGCTATTCCTCTACTCAGACGCGTGGACCGTCTAGCTCTTGTTCGTCTTTAGTGTTCCTTGAAATTATTTGCATTTGGCGGGAGGGGGGTATCATTCCAGCTTGTTGGGTTTTCCATTTGTTAATTTCTGTTTCATTCATTTTAGTTTAGTGGTATGGTGAGTGTATGTGCCGGCAGTGTGAGTGTGTTTTTCTTTTCAGGTTAGGTTAAGTTTTGCACCTTGCTTAAGTAGTAATCATTTTCTTTTATCGTCGAGTCTTCGTAGCTATTGTTCCAGGCATCGTCCCAATATGTAACTTACAAACTTATAAATATCAATTTAACACTTTGTTAAATGTAAATGGGTGCGACGTAGTTTAAGGTTCATTTATTTGTATTGTTTACTGTTTGGAATATATGATTGTGGGTTAAAATGAACATCTCTTTTCGTTAGCGACTATCCCTAGGCAACCTGTTTCCTCTTCCGGACCTCTGAGATTAGGGCTCACTTCCATCATCCCGAGTAGTAGGGTACAAACGTAGTTTGAATAATTTGTACCCGAGTAACCACTACAAGAATTGATAACATATTTGATTTTCTTTAGTTCTCCTTTTAACCAGTTACAAAGCTGTTTCGAAACAAGCCATATTGTTAAGGAATTAATGGTTTACATAATGATGATAAATTTTTGTGTGTTTAAGGCTTCAGTCTTTTGACTGGTTTGATGCAGCACTCCATGCCTCCCTGTCCTGAGCTAATCGTTCCATCTCTACATAGCTACCACACCCTATATCCTAAACAATCTGTTTAACATATTCTAACCTTGATCTACCCCTACAATTCTTGTCGTTAACCCTTCCTCCCACAACTAAGTATGCTATTCCTGGGTGTCTTATGGCCGAGTGCACCAACCTCGGTATTCATCAGTCTTTACGAAACCGTGGTAAAACTTTTACCGTGGTATTGTCGTAAAAGCAGTGCACCATTACTATCGCTCGGTTTCGTTACCGCGGTTTCTTGACGCTTGCTTTTCTCGCGATTATTACCCTCGGAAGAAATTCGTTCATTTCGATAGTCACTTGTCTTCAGTTTATCCAGACGGCCAGCAGATGGCAGTGATCGTTTAGACAGTCACTTGTCTGCCATACTGTTTACATTTTGTCTCAACGCGAGTAATCAGCTGTGCAAAACATTGGAAAATAAAATGATGAAACGTACTATAGCTCCAATTTCAGCCCACATGAAAATTTCGTGTTGCTGGATTTGGCTGAAAAATATAAATCGATAATAGAAAATAAAAAGACAGATGGCGTGACAATAAGTATCTTAAGTAAAATGTTAATTACAGTACGTCTGGTAACTTGTCCTGGATTATCATCATTCCTGAGATCCAGATGCACAGCAGGAATTTGTTAATTGCCTTCTTCTTCTTCTTCCTCTTCTTGGAGTAATTCATGATTAATTTCAGGGTCATCAGGAGGCTCTATTTCTTGAGCTGCAATGGCAATGTTGTGAAGCACAGCTGTGGCAACAATAATGTTTGACATGTTTTGTATGTTGCATCGAAGTCCTAATGACATGGAAGGGAATCTTCTTTTCCATACACCATATTGCCTCTCGACAACATTTCTTGTGGCAATATGAGCTTTGTTATCCCGTTGTTCCGCTGGGGAGGTGGGATTTTGAATAGGTGTAAGGAGGAAGGATTTACATGGGTAACCTCCATCACCCAAAAGATAACCATTAGCTATTTCTCTTGTTTCGAGACGCGCTCTCAGCTGAGATTCGTGAAATATGGTGCTATCGTGAGCCAAACCTGGCCATCTGGCTACTATATCTCTTATCATGAGGTTCGAATAACTCACAGTTCGCACGTTTAGAGAGAAATAGCCTTTCCTGTTTCTAAATACCTCCCAATTTTCACCTCCGGGAGACTGTATTCTCACATGAGTGCAGTCCATCGCACCCAATACACCAGGGAACCCAGCTATTCTGTGGAAGCCTTCCATAAACTCTCTTTGTTCCCATTGGGTAAGTGGTAGTTTAATAATCTGTGGCGATAACGAGGCAACAACATTAGAAACCTTGTGTATTATGCGGCATGCTGTTGTTCTGTCAACAACACACACGTCACTGATCACTCCCTGAAATGTCCCAGTTGCGTAGAACCGCAGTGCTATAAGAAGACGATTTCTAGGCGATATCGACAAGAGGCAATAAAGGCCATGCTGTTTGCAGATGATATAGTGATATGGGGTGAGGATGAAAAGGAAGTACAAAAACAAGTAGATGTATGGAACCAAGAGATTGAGAAGTTTGGGATGAAAGTTAGCACAGAGAAGAGCAAGACAATGGTAATGTCAAGGGGAAGTAAGGAGGGAAGAGGAAAGATAGAAGTGAACGGAAAAATTCTAGAAGTGGTGAAAAGTTTCAAGTACTTGGGAAGTGTGATCACAGAAGATGGAAAGATTACTGAGGAAATTGGAAAGAGAATACAACAAGCGAACAGCTTCTACCAGAGTGTTAGGGGTATTCTGTGGAACCAAGATGTCCCAAAGAAATGTAAGCAGGTATTATATTCAACCTATTATGGACCCGTACTAACATATGCAGCTGGAGCATGGACCACTACAAAAAGAGAGGAGAGTAGAATACAAGCAGCGGAGATGAAATTCCTAAGAGGTATAGAAGGGAAGACCAGAAGAGATAAAATCAGAAACGAGGAGATAAGAAGGAGGACAGGAGTCTTGAAGCTGCAGGACAGGATAGAAACAACCAAGTTAAAGTGGTATGGACATATGATGAGATGGGAGAGGAGAGAGTGCCAAAGAAAGCTTTTCTGGAAAAGGTTTCGGGGAAGAGACCGCGCCGAAGGCCCCGAAAGAGATGGGCAGATACAGTGTGGGAGTGCGTGGAGAAGAAGGGAGGAAAACCTGAAGATGTACTTAAAGGGGGAGGGGAGTGGTGGAGAGACAGGCAACGTTGGAGGTCCTTGATTCACAACCCGACCCAGGAAGCTGGAAACGGGAAATGAAGAAGAAGATCGAATAGCTTCTCCCAGTAGAGAATTCCAATTGTTCACCAATTATGTCCAAAATATAACTTATACTGTCTCCTTCCGTAGTCGAAATCTTCTCTGGAATGAAGCATCGCTTAGTTCTTCGAATAAATCTCGCCTCTCTTCTATAACCCTCCCTTCATTCCTTTCAAATCGAGTAAGATACTGGAGATATAACCTGTAGTTGTTAAGCTCCATTTTGGAATCTTTACCACAGAATACAAATAAATAAAACTTTACCACGGTTTTCTTAGATAACCGCTCCCTCACGGGCGGTAAACATTTTACCGCGATAAAACTTGAAACCGAGCTTGGTGCAACAGAAATACGACTTTACCCCGGTAAACTAGGAAGTTTACCGCGGTATTCTCTTTACCAAGGTTGGTGCACTCGGGCATTAGTATGTGTCCTACTGTAACGTGTTTTTCGAGGGGTTTTATGCAACTGGCATAAGTCAGTAGGAAGCCATTCTATATTTATTTACGCGGCAAATTGTTCAGCCAAGAGAATTTTTCATGTTAATTTATTATTATTATTATTAATTTATTATAATTATTATTAAGGTATTTTCGGAGCATTTTATAAAAATTATTAGCATTCAGATAGGTTTTCTATGTCTTAGAAAACGCTATCCAGCAAATTATTACGAACGACGATATCATAGAAAATTATCTGATTACGGAATTTTACGGAGATTTGTCAGTTAGGGTATATCGAGAGACGTGACTCACTGGGATTTCAAGTACACGCTTAATCTTGTCGAGAAGCATGACGCAATCTTGGGTCGCAAGGTCTAGAAAAGGCGAATTGTTGAAACGGAAAACGACTTCTCCCTCTCGCCCGCGGAGTGTAATGAACCAGAGGAGGGGAAGATAGCGGCGTGCTCAGCCAATCAGCGGAGACAACGTAAGCTGGAAGTTGAGACTGGAGTGGGGGAACCGACAGGTGAATATATCGTTCGACGCGCCGTGAAACGTGAACAATCTGTATAGTACTTGACGAGTATGGATGCGCGTGCGAGTGGCTCCGATGTTCGGTGGAGTTAGCGACTATCTGTGAAATACTTGAGGAGTATGGATGCGCGTACGAGTCGCTCCGATGTTCAGTGGAGTTAGCGACGAACTTTTGTAAAACTTGGTTGTACGAGTGTTTGGGTCCGAGGTACGGACCATAGAATTATCTAATCTACCAGAATATCATCAAATTCCGACGGAGATGACGACGTCCAGGAGACTGTGGGAAGCTCACAACATCATCAAGAACGAGGGAAATGCCTTGGCAATTTCCAATGGTAAGCGCAAATGACGCAGAAATACGCAATCTCTCATTTTTCTTTGTTTTATATTTCATATTTCAGTAACTTCATAGCTTGGAAATAAGAGTAAAATCAATTTATCAGACTCCGTTTTCACGTAATTTTCTATCGGTAATATTCAAATCACAACACTCCAATTTAAATTTTGTACTTATTATTATTATTAATTTTGCTATACTTGTTTTATATAATAAATTCATTTCTTTTACAATGCAATCTTTGCTTTCAGTAGGTAGCATTAGATATAGACCAATTCCTTCTCCTGATACAATTGTTTGTTGGGTTAATGATCAAATCATACCACGATCTGAGTGAATAGAGTCTTGAAGGTGTTCTGCCAGAGCTAGACGTTGTTAAATACAAATTTAGATTTCAACATTGCATTGAGGTCTTGGCGCCCATTAAAACAACATAGCATAGGCAAAGGTAAACAGTTACATTTCTCACCCAACAGTTAGGAGCTAGCAAAACGTTTCATTTGTACGCTCAACGTGGAGCAAAGTAAATACCGTTTCACTTGTCATCCCAGCCTAAGCAACACGTTTCATTTGTCGCCGACAACTTGGGGCTGAAAACCTAATAACATTTGTGGAAGGAGAAGGGTATATATTTCTGTGCCTGTATTTTGGGGGTTATTTGTCTTTATCAGTGTATATCATTATGGGGGATGAGAAAGAAAGACAGATGAGGTTACGTAGTGGTCATCAACGGGAAAGTGATGATACGAGCAGTATGTCGAGTGATGGTAGTACCGGGGTAGCGGAGGTAAATCCCGATACTGAAACAGGGAGTGTAGGCGGCCAACCAGAATTTAAAACTTTACTTCTCGAGTTCATGTATCAGAACAAAGTTAGTAGTGATGCCTTAAACGCAAAATTAGAACAAAACAGTAGGGAAAATAAAGAAAGTACAGAAGCTTTAAATGCAAAGTTAGAACAGAATAACGCTAAATTAGAACAAAACAGTAGGGAAAATAAAGAAAGTACAGAAGCTTTAAATGCAAAGTTAGAACAGAATAACGCTAAACTAGAACAAAACAGTAGGGAAAATAAAGAGAGTAATAGGGAATTGAGCGATAGTTTAAACGCCAAATTAGAACAAAACAGTAGGGAAATGAGTGACAAATTCGAACTGATTAGAGGTGAGATCAGGGGGGTGATGGAAGAAAAGGCTAAAGAGATTATTGCAGATGTAGACAGAAAATTAGGAAAAGTACAGGAGGAGTTGGAAATTAGAATCAGTACACAGGCTGAAAATTTAAAAGAACTAGTGCAACTGGAAACACAGCAGGTCAAAAAGCAATTGGGGGGAGAAATTGACAAAATTCAGGTAGCTACTAAAGAGGTTAAGGAACAGCTGGGGGGTAGAATTGAGAAAGTCCACTCACAAATAGTTGCAGAAGTAAATGATTTAAGAGAGAGTAATAGAAAGAGCATTAGCAAGATTGAGGAGAAACAAGCAAAGCTATATGATAAAGTAGAAGAATCAGAAGGAAACATTAAATTAACAGTAAACAGTATTGAGAGGAAGGCTGAGGAGAAAATCGCAGAATTAGAGTTAAAATTAAAAGCTAGGATCAGGCAAGAAAATAGTCAGAATAGGCCAGTTTTTGTGAATAGCACACACAGGGAGGTAGAACTGGGTAAGTTCAGCAATCGATAGGGGTGCCCAATGGAGTTCATGAACACTATAGAAAATAAATTCGGGGAGAGGTTGGAAAATGGTAGTATTGAGTGGTGCCAGGTAGTTGAAATTTTAGAACAAGTGTTTGTGGGGGAAACAAGGAATTGGTTTGCTGTCTACAGAGACAAGTTTACTGATATTAATGACTTTAAAATGAAATTCTGTGAAAAGTTCTGGAATGAGGTTATTCAGTCGCAGCATCGTGAGGGAGTAGTGTGTGGTAAATATAACCCTAAAGGAAGCTCCACCATGACCGAATACTTTTTAGGGCAGGTATTAGTGTGTAAATATCTTGATGGCTTGAAGGAGGAAAGTGATGTGGTAAGGTTGCTACTTAGGCACTTTCCCTATAGGATCAAGGAGGCTGCTTGTATCCAGAATGTAAAGACTATATCACAAGTAGAAAATTTGTTAAGCACATTTGATGCACTAGGGAGAGGGGGTTATGAGGACAATTTCAATCGGAACCAGGGTAATAATAATAATAGACCTAATGAAGCCAGGCATCAGGAAGTTCAAGGGAACGGTGGCGAAGGGGCCAACGCTCAAAATAGAAATAATAATAATCAGCTATATCAGAACAGAGGAAATGGCTATGGTAATCAGTATCAAGGGAGGAACAATGATTTCAGGGGAAATCAAGGGAGGAACAATGATTACAGGGGAAATCAAGGGAGAAACAATGATTTCAGGGGAAATCAAGGGAGAAATTATAATGACAATAATTACAACCAGAATAGGGGTCAAGGAAGAGGA
This sequence comes from Meconema thalassinum, assembly GCA_946902985.2. Taxonomy (NCBI): domain Eukaryota; kingdom Metazoa; phylum Arthropoda; class Insecta; order Orthoptera; family Tettigoniidae; genus Meconema; species Meconema thalassinum. The sequence goes on from OX336388.2 coordinate 2,126,472,296, forward strand.
CAGCCTAGTGGTAGTAATATACAGCCAAACAATGACAACACAGCCCAGAAAAACCAGACCAGTTTAGTAGTTAGTAGTACTACGGCCAGCTGTAGCGGTTCTTTAAACGCGAACCAGGCTGCGAAGTAAGGTCAGAATCTCAGTCTGTAGCATGCCCTGTCCATACAATTATACAGGAACCCTATGACCTAAATGTAAGAAATGAATTATTACATGAACTAAATGATGAAGGTATTATTCAGGAAGTGGTTAGTAAGAGCCCCATAGTTAAATTTAACGTGTCCGAGGCGTACACAGATGTTTTAATTGATAGTGGTTGTATGAAGAGTTGCATAAGTAGTGCATTTTATGATAAAATGAAAGGAACTGGAGTAAATTTTGAGGAGATGCCAATTAAAAGCACTTTTGTTATCACAGCTGTTGGGAAGAGGTCCAAAGTAATTTCTAAGCAAGTTTTAGTAGACATTAAAATTAATAATCATGTAGAGAAGCAGATTTGTCTTGTAATTCCAAATTTAGTATTCAGTGTTATCTTGGGTTCAGAGTGGCTAAGTAGAGTGTCTGGTAACTTATGTTATGATGTAGGGAGTTTGAAATTTAAATGGGGAGATTCTGAAGTAGAAGTAGCGTTCAATGACCATATTCAGAGAAGTAGTATTGTAGGTGTGATTTGTACTTTAAATGAGATATCGCCAGCCGTAGAGCGGGGTTCTCCATGTTTTGTGGGCAGTGTGATTACGAACGGAAGTCTAGAGGACTCGTTACGTGAGGCTGCATTTCAGGGAAATATAGAGGATGAACAGTGTGTTCGGCTCTATGATGTGTTATGGTGTAATAGGAGAGTTTTTGAGGATCGCATTGGTATGGCCAATTGCTATACACATTCATTGAACGTTATTGATAGGTCAGTATTCACAGGACATAGATATCCTGTACCTTTCGCTTATCAGAGTGCAGTTGAGGCACAAATTAACCAGATGCTTGAAGATGGGATTATTGAGCACTCTAACAGTCCGTATGTTAATTCTTTGATAACGGTACCCAAGACGGACGGCACTGTTCGTATTTGTTTAGACGCTCGTTTGGTTAACAGTAGAATTAGTTCAGATCAGCTGAAATCTATGTCAATAGAAGAATTAATGCAAACATTTGAGGGGAAGAAGTATTTCACTTGTGTAGATTTGAGTTCCAGTTTTTGGCAAGTGCCACTTATGTACGAAGATAGACCATTTACAGCTTTTAGTCATAAATATAACCTTTATCAATTTTGTAGAACACCTTATGGGTTAAAGAGTAGTTCAGCAGCTTTAATTAGGGCTTTAAACATCGCATTAGGGGATGACACAGGAGAGTTTGTAACCATTTACATTGATGATATGGTAATTAGTTCACGCAGTTTTGAGGAGCATCTATGTCATTTAAATATAGTTTTTCAGAAGTTAGATCAGGCAGGGTTCACTTTGAAGCTGTCTAAGTCGTCATTCTGTCAGTCAGAAGTGACATTTTTAGGTCATAGAGTGTCGAGTAGAGGTGTAACACCAGAGGAAAGTAGGGTTAATAAGATACTTAACGCAGAGGTGCCACAGAATGTTAAACAGTTAAAAACTTACCTGGGAATTTGCAACTTTTTCAGGTGTTCGTTCTTAAATACTCTGGGTTGGTAGAACCATTCAGGGAATTGCTTAAAAGTGGGACTCGGTGGAGATGGGAGTCCAAGCATGATCAGGCTTTTAGAGCGCTGAAGGAAGGTTTTGAGAAAGCTGTAGTGCTGAAATATCCGTTAAAAGATAAGGAATATGTGGTTATGACAGATGCTTCACATATAGGCATTGCTGGAGTATTATGTCAGAAAGATGATGAGGGTAATCTGTGCATTGTATCTTTAGCCTCGCGAGGACTGACAGCAGCGGAGAAAAGATACACGATTACTGAGTTAGAGCTTTTAGGTATTGTTTTCAGTTTAGGAAAATTTAGAATGTATTTAGTAGGGGGGAAATTTGAGATCCACACAGATCACCATGCATTACTGTATATGAGGACTTGTAAACTCAGTTCTAACAGAGTTAGTAGGTGGATTCTTGCTCTGCAGGAATACGAATTCACAGTAAAATATATTAAAGGTAAAGATAACATTCTTGCAGACATGCTATCGAGGGACACTAATTTATGTAGGGATTATCCTGTGGTTAAAGCAGAGGATGGTATTTTAATATGTGCATGTGTGGACAGTAGCAACAGGGCATCGTTACAGACACTGAGAAATATGCTAGTAGAGCATTGACGTCCATTTAAGGGAGCCACTTGCAAGGTTGGAAGCAGGTGACGCAGAAACATTTATAGTTTCCAAACGTATTGGGAAAACAGCATATGTGCTGGAGAATAGTGAGGGAAACAGATTATACGGGACGTATAATATACATAGTCTACGAAAATATGTGTCATAAAGTGAGTGTGTTTAGCTGGCGAGCCAGCCTATCAAATGAGTAAGTGTGGTATTTGGTGCGTGGGAGGATCTGGTCTTAAGGCAGGCGTATCAGAAGTCACACAGGGGGGTAGTATGTAAGTAAATGAGAGTTTTTAAGGTACAGGGAAATATGACGGGATTGTCGGATGCTGTTGAGCACTAAATTGTCTCGATGCACCAAGGCCATTTTGGCAGCGCTGATGGGTTCCCATTTATCTCCAAGAGATGGGGGAGCGCTTGTATAGGGCTTGTTAGCTTAAGGCGTCCACGAGATAAAAGATGGGCCATCAGAATGCGAGACAGTCCTTCATGAAACTCATACATATCAGCACACGTGATTTCTGTTTACGGCCTCGCCATGTAAGATTTGTAAGTGTGTAATTTAAGATAATTTGTACAATGGTATTATTTGTGTGAGGAGAAATGGTCTGTGTTGAGAACTAGTATTAAGTAGAATATGGTTAACGGGAACTTAACAAGACAGGGCGATTACGGCACAGAAATATTTGGTGTTATATGTAATGCGCATTTACTGTTTTTTTTTTCAGAAGTCAATATTAATTTAATCTACTTTAAAGAGAGATTAAGTATTATGGTCACGAGGCGCTGCCACAATAGTGTGATCGTGTGCTCAGTGATAAGTGAGATTAAATTTCACCATAAGGAGGGGACCTCCAGTGAAATTAGGGAGTTCTATGGTGATATAAATATATCAGAACACCTTCAATGCGTGTGATATGACATCATAAATACATAGTGCTCACACATTTATTATGTCTATTTCTCCAACATAGAGAAATTTGAGAGGCGGAAATATCCATGGAACACTAATTTATATGTAAAACATTGGACTGGTTGCAAAGTGCAATCCATAGTGACAACAAACTTTGACGCAAAGTGCGTGAAGAAAAATTATGAGTGTATATATCTGTAATTTAGGGTGATTTCATTTATGTAATATGTATTTTGGATGGGGTTTATTAACGTGTCTGGGATAATCGGATAATGGACCGTCATCACGGTAAATCATCCGATGATCCGAGGCGAATATGTAACGTGTTTTTCGAGGGGTTTTATGCAACTGGCATAAGTCAGTAGGAAGCCATTCTATATTTATTTACGCGGCAAATTGTTCAGCCAAGAGAATTTTTCATGTTAATTTATTATTATTATTATTAATTTATTATAATTATTATTAAGGTATTTTCGGAGCATTTTATAAAAATTATTAGCATTCAGATAGGTTTTCTATGTCTTAGAAAACGCTATCCAGCAAATTATTACGAACGACGATATCATAGAAAATTATCTGATTACGGAATTTTACGGAGATTTGTCAGTTAGGGTATATCGAGAGACGTGACTCACTGGGATTTCAAGTACACGCTTAATCTTGTCGAGAAGCATGACGCAATCTTGGGTCGCAAGGTCTAGAAAAGGCGAATTGTTGAAACGGAAAACGACTTCTCCCTCTCGCCCGCGGAGTGTAATGAACCAGAGGAGGGGAAGATAGCGGCGTGCTCAGCCAATCAGCGGAGACAACGTAAGCTGGAAGTTGAGACTGGAGTGGGGGAACCGACAGGTGAATATATCGTTCGACGCGCCGTGAAACGTGAACAATCTGTATAGTACTTGACGAGTATGGATGCGCGTGCGAGTGGCTCCGATGTTCGGTGGAGTTAGCGACTATCTGTGAAATACTTGAGGAGTATGGATGCGCGTACGAGTCGCTCCGATGTTCAGTGGAGTTAGCGACGAACTTTTGTAAAACTTGGTTGTACGAGTGTTTGGGTCCGAGGTACGGACCATAGAATTATCTAATCTACCAGAATATCATCAAATTCCGACGGAGATGACGACGTCCAGGAGACTGTGGGAAGCTCACAACATCATCAAGAACGAGGGAAATGCCTTGGCAATTTCCAATGGTAAGCGCAAATGACGCAGAAATACGCAATCTCTCATTTTTCTTTGTTTTATATTTCATATTTCAGTAACTTCATAGCTTGGAAATAAGAGTAAAATCAATTTATCAGACTCCGTTTTCACGTAATTTTCTATCGGTAATATTAAAATCGCAACGCTCCAATTTAAATTTAATACTTATTATTATTAATTTTGCTATACTTGTTTTATATAATAAATTCATTTCTTTTACAATGCAATCTTTGCTTTCAGTAGGTAGCATTAGATATAGACCAATTCCTTCTCCTGATACAATTGTTTGTTGGGTTAATGATCAAATCATACCACGATCTGAGTGAATAGAGTCTTGAAGGTGTTCTGCCAGAGCTAGACGTTGTTAAATACAAATTTAGATTTCAACATTGCATTGAGGTCTTGGCGCCCATTAAAACAACATAGCATAGGCAAAGGTAAACAGTTACATTTCTCACCCAACAGTTAGGAGCTAGCAAAACGTTTCATTTGTACGCTCAACGTGGAGCAAAGTAAATACCGTTTCACTTGTCATCCCAGCCTAAGCAACACGTTTCACTACCAACCTATCTCTTCTCTTCATTAGCAGTCGTCAGAAATATTTCTCCTCTCCCACTCTTCTTAATACCTCTTCATTTGTTACTCTATCTACCCAACTGATCATCATTCTTTTGTAACACAACATTTCAAATGCTTCCCTTTTATGTTGCCCCAACAGTCGAAGTTTCACTTCCATAGGGTACCGCGCTCCAGACAAAGGCTTTAATTATGAAAGATGGTATATTGGCTTTCACGGCCAGTCAATTAAAACTCAGTTCTGGGGTTCTGGGCGGGGCACCAAGAGCCCGCCGATAAGACAGCTTGGTGTCCTAGGCGAAACCCCACACAAGACACGGCACAAACCTAGAAGAATTGCTGAGTTTTAATTCACTGGCTGTGAAAGCCATTATACCATCTTTTTGGAAGCATTTATAGGGAGGTTAAGGCTGCTTGAGCTTTTGGTTCTCGCAGTCAAGTGGTGCAGTTGCACTTTATATGAAGGGAGGTAGCGCGCAGTTCTCTACTCCTGTGGGGGTCCAAGTAGGGACACCGAGAGCCCGCTGATAAGACAGCTTGGTGTCCTAGGCGAAACCCCACACAAGACATGGCACAACCCTAGAAGAATTGCTGAGCTTTAAATATGACTTTCTAATAGCTAAATCTATATTTGATACCAACAGATTTCTTTTCTGTAGAAATGCTTTCCTTGCCTGAGCCAACCTACTTTTTATATCCTCTTTGCTTCATCCATCACTGGTTATATTGCCTTCCAAGCAACAGAAGTCTCCCACTTCCTTTAGCATTTATTATATAAAAAATGAAGAAACATTTACTTTTAACTTTACACAGAACATTATTATTTAATTGCACAACAATAAATAGGATTTTATGCATGTGAAGTGCTTTTTGAATGTTAATTTTTTCTGTTGTTTGAAATCAGTCTGATAATACTTGGTAAGCGTAGTTTGCACGAGTTTACTCCAATGTTCATCAGTTAGTTTGGATCGATATTCAGTTTTATTGAATTTAATAAATGAATACCGTGATTTACTCACATAAGACGTCCTAAATATTGAGATAAGCCTCTATGCACACTCTCATATACTTATATACTACATGAAAATCCACCGCCTGCTTCCAGTCGACCGACCGGGTCAGGGAATGGAATGAATGAAGCCTCCATCTAACGGCAAGGATATGAACTGTGCCGGCTGCCGAAGCCTGTAGCACTCCCCTGGGGCAATGATTAAATGAATGACAGATGAAATGAAATGATAGTGGAGAGTGTTGCTGGAATTAAATTGTGACAGGGAAAACCGGAGTATCCGGAGAAAAACCTGTCTGCCTCCGCTTTGTCCAGCACAAATCTCACATGGAGTGACCGGGATTTGAAACTTATATACTACATACCTTTTAAAAATCTGTATTATTCTTACTCTCAGCTCGGTTTCAAGGAGCCGCACGAGATTGACTCAAGAGCCGCATATGGCTGGCGAGCCTTGTTATGGCCCCCCCCCCGCTATAGAACTTGAGGGTCATGGCCCTTTATGAGCCAACACTGTAGGACTTGGGGCCATGGACTTATATCGCCCTGCAAAAATCCCACTTCCTTAGCTGGGAATCTTGGGTTGTGAAGCGGACCTTCTACTATCACTGATCCGCCAAGAAAGCTGAAATTTGGGAAGCCACAGAAAACTATTTCTAGGTTTCTAAAGTGGGAATCTTTTCAGTCACCCTGAGTGCGCTCACTATTGTATTCCGGATCTTTCGGACAGGAGCCTTAAAACTTTGCCAATGTTATGTAAAACATTGCCAGATCCAATGGACGCACGTTACCTTCATGGCTGTGAGTTCCCGAGACTTGGCGAGCAGGATGAAGGCATAATCTTGCAAGAATCCTCTGGGCAGAGCTATCACCATACTCTGCAGTGGAATCGGCAACTCCCACTACAACAAGAACACAGGGACTGGTCACCTATCAGTAAAAGCTTTCCAGTCAGCCCAATTAGATTGGGCGGGGAGTTACAATTCTTTTCCTAGTCATCATCATCATCATCATCTTGTACAGTTTCCAGCCCCAGGCTGGGTCTGTTTGGAACATAAGCCTGAAATAAGTTACATGAATTATTTACCATCTACAAAAACTGCTGCCATGTCTGTTAACAGACAGAGAAGTAAAGATAATATAATGCTGGAGGGTCCACATATAAAAGAAAATGTCTATCAATCGCAACAAAATTAAAACATTACAAGACGGTGGTTCAACCAGAGGTGACATATGGAAGTGAAACTCTTTTTAAAGTTACTCAGAAAAACAGAATCGACAAAATTTTAAAAGTAGAAAGAAGAATAGCTAGAACATGCATAAATAAAAAATATCAGAAAGATGGACAGTGGCGGATAGTACCAAATGAAGTGGTATACAGAGAACTGGAGCCCATCACTGATACTATTCGGAAGAAACGGCTTTCTTTCTTTGGTCACATCCTGAGGACACCAGAAACCAGGTTATCTAGAAAAATTGTAATGAAACTTTGGAATATGAAACAACAAGTAGGATGGATTAAGGAAATTAGAGAAGATACGAAAGAATTAGAAATAACCTTGGATGACTTGCAAAACAAAACAACAAAATTAAAAAAACTGAGAGATATAAAAATAAGATTTGAGGCTAAAATAGACAAACGTAATACAGTAAAAAGGGTATTTACAGATGAGGAACGCCTGAGAAGATCAGAGCGAATGAAGAGCTACTGGGCAACTCGGAAAGGAAACTTACTGAAGAAGAGGACCAAGAAATGATTGACTGAAGTGGTCCAATGAGGCCGTAAAAGAAGAAGAAGAAGAAGAAGCTGGAGGGTGTACAATTGGAAACAGTAAACCAGTATCAGTACCTTGGATGCTTAATATCAAGTGACAACAGAATACAGCTTGAACTAAGTAACCGTATTGTAGGGTACCTGAGAGGGTATCCTCTACAATGTATTGCTTTAGGGGATGAAATAAAAGTAGCTGAGGGGCTGCTCGTAACTTGGCTGTGAGAGGTGTACTGGTACTAGAGCGTATAAGCACTCGAAAGGAGAACTCCCAATTATACAGTCTGCTTGGGTAGTTCGAGGGGATGAAGGCAAGGGGTGGTTTGCTAAATAAGTATCGGAGCAACTGTGATGCCGATCAGGTTCTTGCTAACGTGGACTGACTGGCCGCACTGCTAGTGAACAGCGCGCACGCAAGCAATGTGATGTGACGCAAGTAGCTGACTACGGAATCCACTGAGCAATTAAACAAGTGTTCGTAGGATCCTACCGGGAAGTGGTTTGAGGGGTAGGATCTCATCAATTAGTTAAATAAATAAACCAAATGACCAGTTAGTTTCTAGATGTTTGGATTTAATGCATACTCCCAATGTGGAGTACTAAAGAACCCTGCAGAGCAGATACTACTAATTCAGATGCTTATTACTTTTAAAATTATTGAGGGGATGAAGGTGTAAGTGTTTGTGTGTTTGTACGTGTGCTTGCTGTACACTCACCAATCTGGACGTGACGACTTTGGGCAGCGGTCCGGCACCTGGTTGCACTGTGGAAGACTGACCCCAAGTCACCTCACCTCTGCTGTTTTAGAGAGTCTGCCTGTCGAGTTTGCAGAATTGCGGATTCCTTAGGAAGTGAGGTGCTGGCCGGGGTCGTTGGAGGACAAGTATGAGGTTACTGAAGGTTATCTGAAGTGCTAGGCCTTTGGATCTGTAGTGATTTTGTAGAAGTCGTCTGGGAGTTTTATTTGTATGATTTATGATGTATGAAATATAGGGATGTAGGGGGAACCTGTAACCTCTAGAGGGCACATCCCCAGGTGGCGGATAGGGGGGCCCTACAGCACTAGTAGGGTTGGTTCAAATACCCTCCAATAGAACCCGCGGACCAACAGGTAGCCCAATTCCTGGGGGCTTCACAATGCTGGGACACCCTCTCTCCAGGGGTCATAAATATGGAGGGCCCAGCTCGGGGTTATGAGTGAAGACCACAACAGTGCCTGCAGTGGAGAAGGAGTCCTTCGGTACAGTGCAGTTGGCGGAAGTGGCATCCCAGTGCTCGGAAAATTGAGTTAAAGGTATCGCTCTCACTTCAGAGACTGATATCAACCATAGCGTCTGACCCGGAGCGGGCGGCTACAAACAACGTCTGTTCCCCATGTGAGGGGCGGCTGATTTACTACCTGGCCGTAGGTATAAAAGGCTTGGCGTCAGCAAGGGCATGCGGCCGGAAAACTATGCCAAAACAAATATGACAGTGAATCTTAGTTTAGCCTCGGAAAATGCTAGGGCGTACCCCAGAAGCGACGTGCAGGGATTTCGCCCGACCCCTGTGAGAAATGGGCTAGGGCTACTGGGTCACGAGCGAACCCGGCTAAAGAGGCTAGCTCAAAAATATGGTGAGTTACGAAGAATAGGCACACTGAATGTAGGAACAATGACTGGGAAAGGAAGGGAGTTAGTGGATCTCATGGAAAGGAGGGTGAAAATATTGTGTGTGCAAGAGACTAGATGGAAGGGAAATAGGGCTAGAGAGTTGGGTAGTGGCTATAAGCTACTATACAGTGGAGCAGACAAGGATGGGAGGAATGGAGTGGGAATAATCCTCTCCCGAGACATAAAGGAGACCATAGTTCAAGTTAAGAGAAGGAGTGACAGGATAATGAGCATCAAACTGTGACTTGATGGACAATTGGTAAACATTGTGTGTGTTTATGCTCCACAAGTGGGTTGCGATGAGGAAGAGAAAATATCCTTCTGGGAAGATATGGATCGTGAGCTTGGAGATATACCAGCGAATGAAAGATTGATAGTGGGTGGTGACTTAAATGGACATGTCGGAAGGAGTCGAGATACAATCGAAAAAGTAAATGGAGTCTGGGGAGTAGGAGTGAGGAATAATGAGGGACATAGAATCGTGGATTGTGCGATGGCATATGATTTGGCGATTGTGAATACATGGTTCGAGAAAAACACAGGTCAATATATGACTTACAAGAGTGGGACCAGAGAAAGCCAGATTGACTTCTTAATGTGTAAAAGTGTAACGTGTTTTTCGAGGGGTTTTATGCAACTGGCATAAGTCAGTAGGAAGCCATTCTATATTTATTTACGCGGCAAATTGTTCAGCCAAGAGAATTTTTCATGTTAATTTATTATTATTATTAATTTATTATAATTATTATTAAGGTATTTTCGGAGCATTTTATAAAAATTATTAGCATTCAGATAGGTTTTCTATGTCTTAGAAAACGCTATCAAGCAAATTATTACGAACGACGATATCATAGAAAATTATATGATTACGGAATTTTACAGAGTTTTGTCAGTTAGGGTATTTGAGAGACATGACTCACTGGGAATTCGTATACAAGCTGATTCCTGTCGAGAAGTATTACGCAAGGCTGGGTCGCAAGGTCTAGAAAAGGCGAATTGTTGGGACGGAAAACGACTTCTCCCTCTTGCGCGCCGAGTGTAATGAGGCAGAGGAGGGGAACTGGCGGCGTGCTCAGCCAATCAGGGGAGACAACGTAAACTAGAAGACGGTACCGTGGTGGGGGAGCCAACAGGTGCATATATCGTTCGACGCGCCGTGAAACGGGGACTATCTTTGAAATACTTGAGGAGTATGGATGCGCGTGCGAGTCGCTCCGATGTTCAGTGGAGTTAGGGACTATCTGTGTAGAACTTGCGGAGTACGGTTGGAAGTGCGTGTCGCTCGGATGTTCAGTGGAGTTGAAGACTAACTTTTGCAAAACTTAACCAGTGCGGTTGTACGAGTGTTTGGGTCCGAGGTACGGACCATAGAATTATCTAATCTACCAGAATATCATCAAATTCCGACGGAGATGACGACGTCCAGGAGACTGTGGGAAGCTCACAGCATCAGCAAGTACGAGGGAAATGCCTTGGCAATTTCCAATGGTAAGCGCAAATGACGCAGAAATACGCAATCTCTCATTTTTCTTTGTTTTACATTTCATATTTCAGTAACTTCATAGCTTGGAAATAAGAGTAAAATCAATTTATCAGACTCCGTTTTCACGTAATTTTCTATCGGTAATATTAAAATCGCAACGCTCCAATTTAAATTTAATACTTATTATTATTAATTTTGCTATACTTGTTTTATATAATAAATTCATTTCTTTTACAATGCAATCTTTGCTTTCAGTAGGTAGCATTAGATATAGACCAATTCCTTCTCCTGATACAATTGTTTGTTGGGTTAATGATCAAATCATACCACGATCTGAGTGAATAGAGTCTTGAATGTGTTCTGCTAGAGCTAGACGTTGTTAAATACAAATTTAGATTTCAACATTGCATTGAGGTCTTGGCGCCCATTAAAACAACATAGCTTAGGCAAAGGTAAACAGTTACATTTCTCTCCCAACAGTGTGGGCTAGCCAAACTGCCACATTGTACGCTCAACGTTAGGGGCTAGCAAAACGTTACACTTGTCCCTCAACGTGAGGGCAAAAGAAAACGTTTCATTTCGCTACCAACATGGGGCACTAATTAACGTTTCATTTGTCGCCGACAACTTGGGGCTGAAAACCTAATAACATTTGTGGAAGGAGAAGGGTATATATTTCTGTGCCTGTATTTTGGGGGTTATTTGTCTTTATCAGTGTATATCATTATGGGGGATGAGAAAGAAAGACAGATGAGGTTACGTAGTGGTCATCAACTGGAGAATGATGATACGAGCAGTATGTCGAGTGATGGTAGTACCGGAGTAGCGGAGGTAAATCCCGATACTGAAACAGGGAGTGTAGGCGGCCAACCAGAATTAAAAACTTTACTTCTCGAGTTTATGTATCAGAACAAAGTTAGTAGTGATGCCTTAAATGCAAAGTTAGAACAGAATAATGCTAAATTAGAACAAAACAGTAGGGAAAATAAAGAAAGTACAGAAGCTTTAAATGCAAAGTTAGAACAGAATAACGCTAAACTAGAACAAAACAGTAGGGAAAATAAAGAGAGTAATAGGGAATTGAGCGATAGTTTAAACGCCAGATTAGAACAAAACAGTAAGGAAAATAGAGAGAGTACTGAAACTTTAAATGCTAAATTAGAACAAAACAGTAGGGAAATGAGTGACAAATTCGAACTGATTAGAGGTGAGATCAGGGGGGTGATGGAAGAAAAGGCTAAAGAGATTATTGCAGATGTAGACAGAAAATTAGGAAAAGTACAGGAGGAGTTGGAAATTAGAATCAGTACACAGGCTGAAAATTTAAAAGAACTAGTGCAACTGGAAACACAGCAGGTCAAAAAGCAATTGGGGGGAGAAATTGACAAAATTCAGGTAGCTACTAAAGAGGTTAAGGAACAGCTGGGGGGTAGAATTGAGAAAGTCCACTCACAAATAGTTGCAGAAGTAAATGATTTAAGAGAGAGTAATAGAGAGAGCATTAGCAAGATTGAGGAGAAACAAGCAAAGCTATATGATAAAGTAGAAGAATCAGAAGGAAACATTAAATTAACAGTAAACAGTATTGAGAGGAAGGCTGAGGAGAAAATCGCAGAATTAGAATTAAAATTAAAAGCTAGGATCAGGCAAGAAAATAGTCAGAATAGGCCAGTTTTTGTGAATAGCACACACAGGGAGGTAGAACTGGGTAAGTTCAGCAATCGACAGGGGTGCCCAATGGAGTTCATGAACACTATAGAAAATAAATTCGGGGAGAGGTTGGAAAATGGTAGTATTGAGTGGTGCCAGGTAGTTGAAATTTTAGAACAAGTGTTTGTGGGGGAAACGAGGAATTGGTTTGCTGTCTACAGAGACAAGTTTACTGATATTAATGATTTTAAAATGAAATTCTGTGAAAAGTTCTGGAATGAGGTTATTCAGTCGCAGCATCGTGAGGGAGTAGTGTGTGGTAAATATAACCCTAAAGGAAGCTCCACCATGACCGAATACTTTTTAGGGCAGGTATTAGTGTGTAAATATCTGGATGGCTTGAAGGAGGAAAGTGATGTGGTGAGGTTGCTACTTAGGCACTTTCCCTATAGGATCAAGGAGGCTGCTTGTATCCAGAATGTAAAGACAATATCACAAGTAGAAAATTTGTTAAGCACATTTGATGCACTAGGGAGAGGGGGTTATGAGGACAATTTCAATCGGAACCAGGGTAATAATAATAATAGACCTAATGAAGCCAGGCATCAGGAAGTTCAAGGGAACGGTGGCGAAGGGGCCAACGCTCAAAATATAAATAATAGTAATCAGCTAAATCAGAACAGAGGAAATGGCTATGGTAATCAGTATCAAGGGAGGAATAATGATTTCAGGGGAAATCAAGGGAGGAACAATGATTACAGGGGAAATCAAGGGAGAAACAATGATTTCAGGGGAAATCAAGGGAGAAATTATAATGACAATAATTACAACCAGAATAGGGGTCAAGGAAGAGGACAGCCTAGTGGTAGTAATATACAGCCAAACAATGACAACACAGCCCAGAACAACCAGACCAGTTTAGTAGTTAGTAATACTACGGCCAGCTGTAGCGGTCCTTTAAACGCGAACCAGGCAGCGAAGTAAGGTCAGAATCTCAGTCTGTAGCATGCCCTGTCCATACAATTATACAGGAACCCTATGACCTAAATGTGAGAAATGAATTATTACATGAACTAAATGATGAAGGTATTATTCAGGAAGTGGTTAGTAAGAGCCCCATAGTTAAATTTAACGTGTCCGAGGCGTACACAGATGTTTTAATTGATAGTGGTTGTATGAAGAGTTGCATAAGTAGTGCATTTTATGATAAAATGAAAGGAACTGGAGTAAATTTTGAGGAGATGCCAATTAAAAGCACTTTTGTTATCACAGCTGTTGGGAAGAGGTCTAAAGTAATTTCTAAGCAAGTTTTAGTAGACATTAAAATTAATAATCATGTAGAGAAGCAGATTTGTCTTGTAATTCCAAATTTAGTATTCAGTGTTATCTTGGGTTCAGAGTGGCTAAGTAGAGTGTCTGGTAACTTATGTTATGATGTAGGGAGTTTGAAATTTAAATGGGGAAATTCTGAAGTACAAGTAGCGTTCAATGACCATATTCAGAGGAGTAGTATTGTAGGTGTGATTTGTACTTTAAATGAGATATCGCCAGCCGTAGAGCGGGGTTCTCCATGTTTTGTGGGCAGTGTGATTACGAACGGAAGTCTAGAGGACTCGTTACGTGATGCTGCATTTCAGGGTAATATAGAGGATGAACAGTGTGTTCGGCTCTATGATGTGTTATGGTGTAATAGGAGAGTGTTTGAGGATCGCATTGGTATGGCCAATTGCTATACCCATTAATTGAACGTTATTGATAGGTCAGTATTCACAGGACATAGATATCCTGTACCTTTCGCTTATCAGAGTGCAGTTGAGGCACAAATTAATCAGATGCTTGAAGATGGGATTATTGAGCACTCTAACAGTCCGTATGTTAATACTTTGATAACGGTACCCAAGACCGACGGCACTGTTCGTATTTGTTTAGACGCTCGTTTGGTTAACAATAGAATTAGTTCAGATCAGCTGAAATCTATGTCAATAGAAGAATTAATGCAAACATTTGAGGGGCAGAAGTATTTCACTTGTGTAGATTTGAGTTCCAGTTTTTGGCAAGTGCCACTTATGTACGAAGATAGACCATTTACAGCTTTTAGTCATAAATATAACCTTTATCAATTTTGTAGAACACCCTATGGGTTAAAGAGTAGTTCAGCAGCTTTAATTAGGGCTTTAAACATCGCATTAGGGGATGACACAGGAGAGTTTGTAACCATTTACATTGATGATATGGTAATTAGTTCACGCAGTTTTGAGGAGCATCTACGTCATTTAAATATAGTTTTTCAGAAGTTAGATCAGGCAGGGTTCACTTTGAAGCTGTCTAAGTCGTCATTCTGTCAGTCAGAAGTGACATTTTTAGGTCATAGAGTGTCGAGTAGAGGTGTGACACCATAGGAAAGTAGGGTTAGCATGTGTGGACAGTAGCAACAGGGCATCGTTACAGACACTGAGAAATATGCTAGTGGAGCAACGTGACGACGTTAAGTTTAGGGAGCCACTTGCAAGGTTGGAAGCAGGTGACACAGAAACATTTATAGTTTCCAAACGTATTGGCAAAACAGCATATGTGCTGGAGAATAGTGAGGGAAACAGATTATACGGGACGTATAATATACATAGTCTCCGAAAGTATGTGTCATAAAGTAAGGATGTTTAGCTGGCGAGCCAGCCTATCAAATGAGTAAGTGTGGTATTTGGTGCGTGGGAGGAGATGGTCTTCCAGGCAGGCGTATCAGAAGTCACACAGGGGGGTAGTATGTAAGTAAATGAGAGTTTTTAAGGTACAGGGAAATATGACGGGATTGTCGGATGCTGTTGAGCACTAAATTGTCTCGATGCACCAAGGCCATTTTTGGCAGCGCTGATGGGTTCCCATTTATCTCCAAGAGATGGGGGAGCGCTTGAATAGGGCTTGTTAGCTTAAGGCGTCCACGAGATAAAAGATGGGCCATCAGAATGCGAGACAGTCCTTCATGAAACTCATACATATCAGCACACGTGATTTCTGTTTACGGCCTCGCCATGTAAGATTTGTAAGTGTGTAATTTAAGATAATTTGTACAATGGTATTATTTGTGTGAGGAGAAATGGTCTGTGTTGAGAACTAGTATTAAGTAGAATATGGTTAACGGGAACTTAACAAGACAGGGCGATTACGGCACAGAAATATTTGGTGTTATATGTAATGCGCATTTACTGTTTTTTTTTCAGAAGTCAATATTAATTTAATCTACTTTAAAGAGAGATTAAGTATTATGGTCACGAGGCGCTGCCACAATAGTGTGATCGTGTGCTCAGTGATAAGTGGAATTAAATGTCACCATAAGGAGGGGACCTCCAGTGAAATTAGGGAGTTCTATGGTGATATAAATATATCAGAACACCTTCAATGCGTGTGATATGACATCATAAATACATAGTGCTCACACATTAATTATGTCTATTTCTCCAACATAGAGAAATTTGAGAGGCGGAAATATCCGTGGAACACTATTCCATATGTAAAACATTGGACTGGTTGCAAAGTGCAATCCATAGTGACAACAAACTTTGACGCAAAGTGCGTGAAGAAAAATTATGAGTGTATATATCTGTAATTTAGGGTGATTTCGTTTATGTAATATGTATTTTGGATGGGGTTTATTAACGTGTCTGGGATAATCGGATAATGGACCGTCGTCACGGTAAATCATCCGATGATCCGAGGCGAATATGTAACGTGTTTTTCGAGGGGTTTTATGCAACTGGCATAAGTCAGTAGGAAGCCATTCTATATTTATTTACGCGGCAAATTATTCAGCCAAGAGAATTTTTCATGTTAATTTATTATTATTATTAATTTATTATAATTATTATTAAGGTATTTTCGGAGCATTTTATAAAAATTATTAGCATTCAGATAGGTTTTCTATGTCTTAGAAAACGCTATCAAGCAAATTATTACGAACGACGATATCATAGAAAATTATATGATTACGGAATTTTACGGAGTTTTGTCAGTTAGGGTATTTGAGAGACATGACTCACTGGGAATTCGTATACAAGCTGATTCCTGTCGAGAAGTATTACGCAAGGCTGGGTCGCAAGGTCTAGAAAAGGTGAATTGTTGGGACGGAAAACGACTTCTCCCTCTCGCGCGCCGAGTGTAATGAGGCAGAGGAGGGGAACTGGCGGCGTGCTCAGCCAATCAGGGGAGACAACGTAAGCTAGAAGACGGTACCGTGGTGGGGGAGCCAACAGGTGCATATATCGTTCGACGCGCCGTGAAACGGGGACTATCTGTGAAATACTTGAGGAGTATGGATGCGCGTGCGAGTCGCTCCGATGTTCAGTGGAGTTAGGGACTATCTGTGTAGAACTTGCGGAGTACGGTTGGAAGTGCGTGTCGCTCGGATGTTCAGTGGAGTTGAAGACTAACTTTTGCAAAACTTAACCAGTGCGGTTGTACGAGTGTTTGGGTCCGAGGTACGGACCATAGAATTATCTAATCTACCAGAATATCATCAAATTCCGACGGAGATGACGACGTCCAGGAGACTGTGGGAAGCTCACAGCATCAGCAAGTACGAGGGAAATGCCTTGGCAATTTCCAATGGTAAGCGCAAATGACGCAGAAATACGCAATCTCTCATTTTTCTTTGTTTTACATTTCATATTTCAGTAACTTCATAGCTTGGAAATAAGAGTAAAATCAATTTATCAGACTCTGTTTTCACGTAATTTTCTATCGGTAATATTAAAATCGCAACGCTCCAATTTAAATTTTATACTTATTATTATTAATTTTGCTATACTTGTTTTATATAATAAATTCATTTCTTTTACAATGCAATCTTTGCTTTCAGTAGGTAGCATTAGATATAGACCAATTCCTTCTCCTGATACAATTGTTTGTTGGGTTAATGATCAAATCATACCACGATCTGAGTGAATAGAGTCTTGAATGTGTTCTGCCAGAGCTAGACGTTGTTAAATACAAATTTAGATTTCAACATTGCATTGAGGTCTTGGCGCCCATTAAAACAACATAGCTTAGGCAAAGGTAAACAGTTACATTTCTCTCCCAACAGTGTGGGCTAGCCAAACTGCCACATTGTATGCTCAACGTTAGGGGCTAGCAAAACGTTACACTTGTCCCTCAACGTGAGGGCAAAAGAAAACGTTTCATTTCGCTACCAACATGGGGCACTAATTAACGTTTCAAAAGGTCTCAATTACGGGAAATACAAAACTGTAAAGTTTTTAATGGTGAAGCAGTGGCAGCACAGTATAGGACGGTAGTCATGGACTGGAAAATGAAGATTAGGAAGAAAGGCAGACCTGTGCGAGTCTTAACAAAAATTAAGAGGTGGAGATTAAATGAAGAGGCGTTGAAGGACCAGTTTAAGGAGAAAGTACTCAATGGAGTGGTTCTTTGCAATGATGTGCAGGAGTGGTGGGCGCACAACAGCAGTTTGATAAGGAGGGTAGGAACTGAAGTGCTAGGGGGAACTTCTGGCAAGAAACCACTAGCTGACAAAGAAACATGGTGGTGGAATGAGGAGGTACAGAAGATCGTGAAAGCCAAAAGTGATGCAAAGAAGTTATGGGATATGTCAGGTAGACAAGAGGATAAAGAGAACTACACGAGATGTAATAAGGAAGCAAAGAAGGTAGTAGCACAGTCAAAGGCACAAATGATGGATCAGCTGTACGAAGAGTTGGAAACTACAGAAGGTGAAAGAAAAATTTTCAGAATAGCGCAGGCGAGAGATAAAGACAAGAAGGACTACACCCAAATAAAGCAGATCAAAGATGAAAATGGTCTAGTATTAACGGACCATTCCGACATCAAGTGCAGATGGAGAAACTACTATGGAAAACTTCTCAATGAAGAGAACCCAAGGGTATATTTAGGAGAAGGAGAAAAACACCAGGGTCTGACAATGGATATTAGAAAAGAAGAAGTAACATTAGCACTTAGGAAAATGAAAAACGGAAAGGCAACAGGACCCGATGAAATACCAGTTGAAGTGTGGAAGTATCTAGAGAAAGATGGAATCGACATGTTGCTGGATTTAATGCAAAAAATGTACTCTCAGGAAACAATACCTGATGAATGGAGAGAAAGTATTTTAGTGCCTATATATAAAGAGAAGGGGGATATTCAGGACTGTGCTAACTATAGGGGCATTAAGTTAATGTCCCATACCATGAAAATCTGGGAGAGAGTGATAGACAAGAGGATCCGGGAGGAGACTAGCATTGGCGAGCAACAATTCGGCTTCATGCCAGGAAAAGGGACCACAGACGCAGTGTTTGCCCTGAGACAAGTAATGGAAAAGTATCGTGAAAGACAGAAGGGATTACACTTCGCATTCATGGACCTAGAGAAAGCATATGACTGGGTGCCCCGAGGAGAAGTCTGGAGATGTTTACGAGCGAAGGGAGTCCCAGAGAAGTACGTGCAGTTGGTTCAGGAAATGTACAAAGAAGCAAGAACACAGGTTAGAAGCAGTGTGGGACTTACAGATAGGATTCCGGTTCGAGTAGGTTTACACCAAGGTTCGGCTTTAAGTCCATATTCTGTTTGACCTAATTCTGGACGAAATGTCTTGTGGATTACGAGACCAAGCCCCCTGGTGCATGATGCTTGCGGATGATATTGTTACGGCTGTGAGTTCGTTTCATCGCTCGCTGCATGAGTCAAAACTGCCCCAGGGCTGGACTGCTCTCCCTCAGTGTATTGCATGCGCGTTACGCAACGGACTGCGAAGTGAAAGGGATGGTCCAGAATCTTCGTGACACCACCAGCGAAGGAAATGTCGAGAAGCCGTGTGTCCTGGACGATTCTAGAATTTATTGAGTCACCAGCCTGCTATATAAGCGGCTTCAACAGTGAGGGGACCGAGTTTTCTGTTGTTGTGTTTTACGAGCTAGTGCGAGCGATTATCTTGTGCGACAGAAGTGTGGTGACGAAGTGCTGTGCGTGTTACGAAATCCTGTGACATTGTTTCTCCCAGCTTGCGAACAGCGTACATCAAGTGCTCGTAAGTAACTGTATTTGTTGTACCTGAGGAAGAGGGGCAGGTAGCTTCTGCCAAGGCCACCGGACTCATTAGGACGGATTAACTTCTGTGGTCTGTTGCAAGTGAAAGGGGCCAAGAGCGCATAAGGAAGAGACTTGAGGAAACTGGAGAAGGCTCCTAATTGCTTGTATTTGCTGATTAGTGTAATTTTCTGGCCACAATAAAGTTAATTATTTCTTTAAGTAGTAATTGGTGTTGTGCTTTGTACCCCCCACCGTAATCCAGTTAACAAAAGTGCCACTAGGGGGTGGCACGTAACAACTGGTGTCAGAAGCCGGATTACGAACTCAAGCACAACACCTGACGGTCCTGGTTTCAAAACCCGAGCAGGTCATTTTCTCTAATTTTCTTGTGAGTGCATGCCCTTTACAAGGCAAACAACTAAAATGGAGGCGCAATTGGCAGCATTGCTAGAAAAGTTAAATGGCATAGAAGACGGCCAGAAGAATTTAACCAAGGACCTAACTGCCAAAATGGAAGACGGCCAGAAGAAGCTAGCGGAGGACCTGAAGAGGATAGAGGACGGCCAGAAGAAGATGGAAGACGGTCAGAATAAGTTGACACAGGACCTGAAGAAATTAGAACTGGGTCTGCGTGAGGAAGTCACGACAGTGGAAAAGAAGTTCGACGCCTTACAAGTGGAAGTTGCCGAGCTGCGCCAACGCCCGCTGATGGGGGTGGAGGAGAAATTCAACGCCTTACAAAAGGAAGTTGCCGAGCTGCGCCAACGCCCACTGACGGGGGTGAAAGAGGAATTCAACGCTCTACGAGAGGAAGTTGCCGAGCTGCGCCAACGCCCGCCCACCGTTACACCGGGAATATCAGGAACGGGACATAGCAGAGTGACGCCCCCAACCTTCGACGGAAAGGTCCCGTGGAGCACCTACTTACGTCAGTTCGAGGCAGCCTGTTCCATAAATAACTGGAACAACACAGAAAAGGCTACAGCTCTCATTGTAGCGCTGAGAGGTGACGCCCTTAACGTCCTTCAGGCCATCCCGACTGGATCCCAGGACTACGCTGCACTGATCGCCCATATGGAGTCCCGATATGGAGATAGCCATCTTCAGCAGGCCTACCAGATGCAGCTCCGGACCCGGGTACAGAAGAACGCGGAAACCCTGCAGGAGTTCGAGATGGACATCGCACGCCTCGTAAGGCTCGCCTACCCAACAGCGTCGGCCGACTTTCTGGAGCAGATAGCGACGCAGACTTTCACCGACGGGCTACGGGAATCGGACACTCAACAGGCCCTGCGACTCGCGCGCAATAAGACCCTGACAGATGCGCTGAGCCACGCACTTGAGTTCGAGACGGCAAAGCAGGTACCTAGAATGCGCGCGCGGGTGCGTCAAGTGGACGTCGAAGAACCAGTAAAAAACCAACGAGACCAAGCCCCTGGCCGACGAGTTGATGGAGGCGCTAAGCCGTTTCTTCAAGAATCGCAGTACCACCAACAAAAACGTAGCCGAAGGACATCCGGAGAGGCGGCCTGGAAGAGGACTACCGACCTGCTGGACCTGCCATAAGAGAGGCCACCTGAGCAAGGACTGGGGTGATCGCCGCCGCCAAGGGTTTCCGTCGGGACAGTCAGTCGTAGAGAAACCGCGCGGCCCAGGAAAGCAAGTATCAGCCAGCCTAGGGGGGCAAAGGTTGGCTTGTGACAGTCGTCAAGCCCCGGCAGTCCAAGTTCGTGTGACGAAGTTACGGAGGGACAATAGCAGCCTGATGGTCGACGGAGTCGTCAACAGAGAGAGCTGGCCCCTGCTGATCGACACGGGAGCGTCGAGGACCATCGTCAATCCCACCGTGATCCCGAAGTGGAGAGTGCAACCCACACAAAGGAACCTCCAGCTAATAACCGCGACCGGAGAGACCGCACCAGTACATGGCGAAGCATCACTGGAGTTTGTCATTGGTCGACGGGCGATAAAGCATCCAGTGCTTGTGGCTGACGTATCAAATGAAGTGATCATCGGACTGGACTTCCTGGACCAGAACAACATCATCTTGGATCTGAGTACCAACACTCTGCACTTCGGAGGTGAGGAACTTGCTTTGCAACCTGCGCACGAGTCCATCACCGCACGACGAGTAAGGCTGAGAGAAGACGTCATCGTTCCCGCCAGGACGGAAGTCAGCGCTGCCGTAATTGTCGACGGAACTGCTGAGGGAGTGGCGGCTGTCATCGAGCCAAAATATGAGGACATCCAGACAAAAGGGTTGCTAGTTGCCAAGACCCTCATCAACACGACGTCTCGGCCGTACGTCCGCCTGTCCAACCTGAACGACTACGACATTACGGTTCACCGGGACACCAACCTAGGAGTCTGCGAGCCCGTTACCTGGATTGCCCGCATCACCGACACGACGGACGGACACCTGCAGACGGACAACCGAAGAAGACGCACACTGCCAGAAGAACTACAGAAGCTGTACCAAGGATCCCAGGACCATTTAGACGAGGAACAATCACGCCAACTTCAGGACCTGCTACGCGAATTCCAGGATGTCTTCTCCGTGGGGAGCAAAGACTTCGGCAGGACAAGCTTGGTCCAGCACAGAATCGACGTTGGGGACAGCGCACCGATTAGGGCCCCATTCCGACGTGTCCCGCTCGCCAAGCAAGCCGAAGTCGACCGGATGGTAGAAGAGATGAAGGAGCAAGGGGTGATCGAGCCATCACATAGTCCTTGGAGTTCTCCGGTCGTGCTTGTGAAGAAGAAGGACGGTTCCACCAGGTTCTGCGTGGACTACAGGCGGGTG
Source organism: Meconema thalassinum (assembly GCA_946902985.2). NCBI lineage: Eukaryota > Metazoa > Arthropoda > Insecta > Orthoptera > Tettigoniidae > Meconema > Meconema thalassinum. Next base: position 2,126,494,677 of record OX336388.2, read on the forward strand.
AACGACGTCACAAAGAAGGACAGCTACCCTCTACCCCGGATCGACGACACGCTGGACACCATATCAGAGTCAAGATGGTTCTCCACCTTGGATTTGAAGAGTGGCTACTGGCAGGTGGAGGTCCACCCTAAGGACCGCGAGAAAACGGCGTTCTCTGTGGGCAGCGGGCTCTGGCAGTTCACCGTCATGCCATTCGGTCTGTGCAACGCCCCTGCGACCTTCGAAAGGCTAATGGAGTCCATTCTGAGGGGACTACACTGGAAGACCTGCCTGGTCTACCTAGACGACGTCATCGTTCTGGGGAGAAGCTTCGAGGAGCACTACAGCAACCTGAAGGAGATCTTGTTGAAGCTACGGGCTGCCCAGCTGAAGTTGAGCCCCAAGAAGTGTCAGCTCTTCCAGAAGCGGGTCCAGTACCTTGGGCATATCTTCTCCGAGGAAGGGGTGCGCACCGACCCAGAGAAGACCGCAGCTGTGAGGGGGTGGCCAGTTCCGAAGGACAAGTCCCAACTACGAAGCTTCCTGGGACTCTGCACTTATTACCGTCGCTTCGTGAGGGGATTCGCCGACATCGCAAAACCTTTACATCGCCTGACTGAGAAGGACCAACTCTTCACGTGGACAGCAGAATGCCACAGTGCCTTCGAACAACTCAAGCAGGCTCTGTGCACCGCGCCTATTCTGGCCTACCCCAGACCTGGAACAAGGTTCATCGTCGATACCGATGCCAGCGACTTTGGCATAGGGGGAATCCTGTCGCAGGTAGTGGACGGCGAGGAGAGAGTAGTGGCCTACTTCAGCAAGGCCTTGTCAAAGCCAGAAAGGAACTACTGCGTCACCAGGAAGGAGCTGCTCGCCATCGTGAAGACCATTGAACACTTCCACAAGTACCTGTACGGGCAAGAATTTCTCATCAGGACCGACCATGCATCCCTGCGGTGGCTCCTGAACTTCAAGCAGCCCGAGGGTCAACTCGCGCGGTGGTTAGAGAGGCTTCAACAGTATAACTTTGAGATTCAGCACAGGAAAGGCCAACTGCATTCTAACGCAGACGCCCTGTCACGAAGACCGTGCCCCGAAGACTGCACCTTCTGTGCCCGAAGGGAGGAGAACACCGGGATACAGTGCCGAAGGACTACCGTGGAACTTCAAGGGAGCTGGAGCCGCGAATCTTTCACGCGGGCGCAAGCGGAAGATGATGACCTGGGACTGATAGCCGAATGGAAGAGGGCCTGTGTCCCCAGACCCGGGTGGAACATTGTGAGTGACTGCAGCCCAAAGTTTAAGTCCTACTGGGCACAGTGGGACTCGCTGATTGTAAGGGATGGCCTCATCTGCCGTACCTGGGAGAGCACCGACGGGAAGACATCTCGGGAACAAGTCGTCGTTCCAAAGGCTATGACGGAGGAAGTCCTGAAGGAAGTTCATGGAGGATCATCTGGTGGACACCTAGGGATAAAGAAGACCCTGGAGAAGCTGAGAGAGCGGTTCTACTGGATCGGATGCCGAACAGACGTGGAGAACCACTGCGCGAGGTGCCACGATTGCGCAGCCAGCAAGGGCCCAGGACGGAGACGACGGGGTCCACTGAAGACCTACAACGTGGGCGGCCCCATGGAGAGAGTGGCCATCGATGTTGCTGGGCCATTCCCGTTAAGCGAGGCAGGGAACCGCTACATATTAGTCGTCAGCGACTACTTTACCAAATGGCCGGAGGCGTATGCGCTCCCTAACCAAGAAGCCGCTACGATTGCAGAGACCCTGGTGAAGGAATTCGTCAGCCGGTACGGAGTACCCCTGGAGCTGCACTCCGACCAAGGGAGGAACTTCGAGTCGCAGGTGTTCCAGAACCTATGCCAGCTGCTGGGAATCCGGAAGACAAGGACAACGCCACTACACCCTCAGTCCGACGGGATGGTAGAGCGATTCAATCGCACCATCGAGAACCATCTTCGAATAGTCGTCAGCGAGCACCAGAGGGATTGGGACAAACATCTTCCACTATTTCTCCTGGCCTACCGCGCCGCCGTGCATGAAGCCACCGGGTGCACACCAGCCCGGGCCATGTTTGGGAGGGAGCTCCGTCTACCTGTTGAATTTGCCTTTGGCCGACCTGGGAATGATCCGATCCTGGTAAGCCAGTATTGTCAAGAACTGGTCGACCAACTGGAGGACGTGCACGCGTTCGCGAGGAGGAAACTGCGGATTGAGACCGACCGAATGAAGACCCGATACGACCAGCAGACGGATGCCGGCGGATTCCACGAGGACGACCTGGTCTGGCTCTTCAACCCATTACGGAAGAAAGGCCTGTCACCCAAACTGCAGAAGTCCTGGGAGGGCCCGTACCGAGTCGTGAAACGGATCAACGATGTCGTCTACAGGATCCAGCGGAGCCCGAGGGCGAAGATGAAGATCGTGCATCGAGATCGCCTGGCAGCCTACGGAGGGACACAGACGGACCAATGATTGATCGGGACGATCAGCCTTTTTAGGAAGGGGGTGGTGTTACGGCTGTGAGTTCGTTTCAACGCTCGCCGCATGAGTCAAAACTGCCCCAGGGCTGGACTGCTCTCCTTCAGTGTATTGCATGCGCGTTACGCAACGGACTGCGAAGTGAAAGGGATGGTCCAGAATCTTCGTGACACCACCAGCGAAGGAAATGTGGAGAAGCCGTGTGTCCTGGACGATTCTAGAATTTATTGAGTCACCAGCCTGCTATATAAGCGGCTTCAACAGTGAGGGGACCGAGTTTTCTGTTGTGTTTTACGAGCTAGTGCGAGCGATTATCTTGTGCGACAGAAGTGTGGTGACAAAGTGCTGTGCGAGTTACGAAATCCTGTGACATTGTTTCTCCCAGCTTGCGAACAGCGTACATCAAGTGCTCGTAAGTAACTGTATTTGTTGTACCTGAGGAAGAGGGGCAGGTAGCTTCTGCCAAGGCCACCGGACTCATTAGGACGGATTAACTTCTGTGGTCTGTTGCAAGTGAAAGGGGCCAAGAGCGCATAAGGAAGAGACTTGAGGAAACTGGAGAAGGCTCCTAATTGCTTGTATTTGCTGATTAGTGTAATTTTCTGGCCACAATAAAGTTAATTATTTCTTTAAGTAGTAATTGGTGTTGTGCTTTGTACCCCCCACCGTAATCCAGTTAACAAAAGTGCCACTAGGGGGTGGCACGTAACAATATTGTGTTGTGTAGTACCACCAAAGATGTCATAGAAGAAAAACTGGAACAGTGGAGGGCAGCCTTGGAAGACAGAGGACTCAGGATTAGCAGGAAGAAGACAGAGTATATGAGGTTCAATACAGACCAAGACTGTGAGATCAGAATGCAAGGGGAAACGTTAAATAGAGTGGATGAGTTCAAATACCTGGGTTCGGTGGTGACTGGAGATGGAAATCTGTATCTGGAAGTGTCACACAGGATTCAGGTATGATGGATGAACTGGAGGAAATTGTCAGGAGTGCTCTGTGACCGCAGGATCAAGCCTAAGGTGAAGGGGAAATATATAAAACTGTCGTAAGACCTGCATTGCTGTATGGCTCTTAAACATGGCCTGCACGCAAAACGCACACACACAGGCTTGACGTCACGGAAATGAAAATGCTCAGGTGGATGAGTGGAGTGACTAAGCGTGATCGAGTGGAAAATGTGAAAATAAGAGGAACATTGAAGCTTGTGGAAATATCTAAGAAGATACAAGAAAAGCGACTTCAATGGTACGGGCATGTGAGAAGAAGGGAGGAATCCTACGTGGGGAGGAAAATGCTCGACATGCAAATACAGGGAGTGAGAATGCGAGGCAGACCTAAACGAAGATGGATGGATTGTGTACAGGAGGACCTCAGAGAAACACAGTTGTCAGAAGAGGATGTGCATGACCGGGCTAAATGGAGGAGAGCTGTCAGAAACATCGACCCCACATAGGAGTGGGAATGATGTAAAGAGAAAGAAGAAGAAAGAAGGGGGTGGCATACCCCACGGGTATAACAGTATTCAGAAATTGTCCCCTTACTTTTCCTCACTGTCATGGATGGAATCCATATAAGGGTGAAACTGAAAATGGGAAGTAAGGGGACGAAGGCCTCACTCTTCGCTGATGACATAGTGATATGGGGGGACGATGAATTGGAAGTCCAAGAACAAGTAAATGTTTGGAACCAGGAGATAGAAGAGCATGGAATGAAAATTAGTGTGGAGAAGAGTCAGACGATGGTGATGACAAGAAATGTGGGAGATGGTAGGGGGAATATTGCAGTAGATGGAAAACCATTACAAGTTGTGAAAAGCTTCAAATACTTAGGGAGTGTCCTAACAGACGATGAAAGGATAAGTGAGGAAGTTGGTAAGAGGATCCAACAAGCAAATGGGTATTACCAGATTATGAGGGGTCTGGTATGGAACCAGGAAGTTCCCGAGAAATGTAAAAGAATCTTGTATTCAACATATTACACACCTATATTGACGTATGCAGCAGGCACGTGGACAACAACTAAACGGGAGGAAAGTAGAATCCAGGCAGCAGAGATGAAGTTCCTTAGAGGTATAATTGGAAAGACCCGCAGAGACAAAATCAGAAACAAGGAAATTAGGGAGAAAACGGATTCCCAAAGTTACAAGACAAAATCGAGATCAGTAAGCTAAAATGGTATGGACATATGATGCAAATGGGAGAAGACAGAGTCCCGAAGGGATTATTTACTGAGAAAGTCACGGGAAGGCGCCAAAGGGGAAGGCCGAGGATGAGGTGGATGGATGCAGTGAAGGAGAGTGTTGAGAAAAGAGGAGTGAAAGTAGAGGATGTACTGGAAGAGGGACAAGAGTGGTGGAGAGACAGAAAAGTATGGAGGTCCTTGATTCACACCCTGACCCAGATCACTGGAACCGGGAAATGAAGAAGAAGAAGATTCAGAAATAGAGTCAATTCTATCAGCAAGTTCGATATCTATTCTGGAATAAGCAAGTGCCACTAAGATCAAATCAAACTCTGTTTCGAACATACTTTGTCCCTATACAGTGGAATCTCGTTAGCACGTTCTCGGTTACGACGTTTTCCCGTTTAACGCGATGATTTTCTCAAGTCCCAGTCCCATTGCTGCTAAATACAATGTTGATATATCCCCTTAATACGTTTTCTATTCCCGCTTACGACGATCAAATTTTCGTCGCGTAGCGTGAGTTATACCGCCCGTACGCACAGAACGCAAGACAGAGACTTGTTTCTTTAAACAAGGTCACGTTGCGTATTTTGCAGCGCATCGTATTTTCGTCAGCCCTGAAAGCATTCTTTGTCCACCCCTAGTGGAATGGGAGCCCGGCCGCTTTGAGATAACATTCCTGGCCAACAAGCGGGCGAGGGTTGCGACATAACGGGTCACAGAACAATGTGAAGAGTATAGCGGCAGTATTAAAGCACGCGCCGACAATGTTGCACATCTGTTCTGTCCGGCCTCAGTGTCTACGGCAGTTAGTTCCTGCGTTAGTGCGTTTACATGGCGAACTCAAATCGATTTAAATACGATCCTGTTTTCGGTACGATGCCCATTTACATGAGCAGTTTCAGTTCGCGATTTCAATACGCTGTTTAGTTTATGGTGGCCAACCTGCAATTTTGTTGGCTAACTCCTATTAAACAGTAAAACATAAAGGACCTGTAATTATCGTCCGACTTTTTCTTTTACGGGTGGTTTGTAAACACGTAAAAAGGATGCGCGGAAGATTTTGATGTTGTTTGTTTTTAGCAAGTTTATGTTCAGTTTAATAATGATAAAATGTTATTGTTTTTACGTCCCTTTTAACTACTGAAGCTTAAAGCTTTTAGAGACGCCGGGCTGCCGGAATGTTGCCCCGAATGCGATCTGTAACGTGCCACAATTTACGTACGGATACACCAGACATTAAAGGTAAAACAGACAAAAATACATTAATGCTAAAAACACGTGCAACAAACTACGCTTATCAACCACGACAGGAACACAAACAGTAACGAAGAATATGGGCAGAAAGTAAAATTAGCGATTAGAGAGTTCGGCGACAGACGTGAGTAGGCCTAAATTAGTTTAAAAATGTAACTCAAGAGCGCGCAGAATCGCTTTCAATACGATATGCGTTTACAATCACGTTCCTGAACACCAGTTTGGATACGGTCCGATTCCACAATTTTACCGTATCGACCTTGAAACTCAATACGATCTGATTCACGCATTACACTACCGAAGAAGTTGTGAAACCTAGTGATAATTTTGTTGCGTCGTATTGAAATAATAGATAGACCTAAGAAAGTCATTAAATCGTTAACTAGTGATGAGTAAATAAAAATTCTTGAAGAAGTAGACAGAAATCCTTACCTTAAGTGCGAGGATTTTTTTAATCTGTACACACGCGAGCATTTCTAACCTTAAAAAAACTTCGGTTATATCCAATCGTTCACGCCAAAGAATACGGCACTTCTTTTCCACAGAATATCAAGAAAAACATGTATTTAAGCTGAAATCAATGATAGAAAGTTAAATACTTCAACTCGTACTACAGTACCGGTACTTCAATTTAGAGTATGGTACCGGAATAGTACATTTTTCTCTTGTTTTCATTGCTCTCGTTTCTCTGTGCTGTGTAAACTAGTTCTGTAATACAATAATTCTGTAGGTTGTTTAAAATTGTTTATTCGATAGTACGTACTTCCGATTAACACGTTTTTTTTTTACTTTTCTCTCACTGAAACAAGTTAATGAGGTTTAATGTTCATTTTTCATTAGTACGTTTTCCCGCTTTTTACGTCCAAATTTTTCGGTCCCTTGAAAAACGTACTAACGAGATTCCACTGTATTGACTTATGGGTTGGAAACATGCACAACTACCAAAAAACATGAGAGCAGACTTCAGGCTTCAGAAATGAAGTTGAAACGTTTTGCTAGCCCCTAACTGTTGGGTGAGAAATGTAACTGTTTACCTTTGCCTAAGCTATGTTGTTTTAATGGGCGCCAAGACCTCAACGCAATGTTGAAATCTAAATTTGTATTTAACAACGTCTAGCTCTGGCAGAACACATTCAAGATTCTATTCACTCAGATCGTGGTATGATTTGATCATTAACCCAACAAACAATTGTATCAGGAGAAGGAATTGGTCTATATCTAATGCTACCTACTGAAAGCAAAGATTGCATTGTAAAAGAAATGAATTTATTATATAAAACAAGTATAGCAAAATTAATAATAATAATAAGTATTTAAATTGGAGCGTTGTGATTTGAATATTACCGATAGAAAATTACGTGAAAACGGAGTCTGATAAATTGATTTTACTCTTATTCCCAAGCTATGAAGTTACTGAAATATGAAATATAAAACAAAGAGAAATGAGAGATTGCGTATTTCTGCGTCATTCGCGCTTACCGGTAGAAATTGCCAAAGCATTTCCCTCGTACTGGATGATGCTGTGAGCTTCCCACAGTCTCCTGGATGTCGTCATCTTCGTCGATGTTTGATGATATACTGGTAGATTAGATAATTCTATGGTCCGTACATCGGACCCAAACACACGTATAACCACACTGGTTAAGTTTTACAAAAGTTAGTCCTCCAATCCACGGACCATCGGAGCGATTCCCGCGTGAACCATACTCGGGAAGTTCTACACAGATTGTCGCTAACTCCACCGAACATCGGAGCCACTCGCACGCGCACCCATACTAGTCAAGTATTTCACAGATTGTCCTCGTTCCACGGCGCGTCGAACGATATATCTACACGTTGGCTCCCCCACCATGGTACCGACTTCCAGCTTACGTGGTCTCCACTGATTGGCTGAGCACGCCGCTACTTCCCCTCCTCTGGTTCATTACACACGGCGCGCGAATGAAGAAGTTGATTTCCGTTCCATATATTCGCCTTTTCTTGACGATGCGACCCAGCCTTGCGTAATACTTCCTGACAAGATTAAGCTTGTATTTGAATTCCCCGTGACTCATCTCTCTCAAATACCCTAACTGACAAAACTCCGTAAAATTCCGTAATCAGATAATTTTCTATGATATTGTCGTTCGTAATAATTTGCTTGATAGTGTTTTCTAAGACATAGAAAACCTATCTGTATGCTTATAATTTTTATAAAATGCTCCAAAAATACCTTAATAAAAATTATAATAAATTAATAATAATAATAAATTAACATGAAAAATTCTCTTGGCGGAACAATTTGCCGCGTAAATAAATAGAGAATGGCTTCCTACTGACTTATACCAGTTGCATAAAAACCCCTCGAAAAACACGTTACAAAGTTTCTAAGAAGCATGCTTCAAAAAACTACGAAAGACAAAGTAAGAAATGAGAAGATAAGAGAACAAGCTGGAATAAATCAGTCCCTGAAGGAGACCATAACTAGGACACGTTTGCGATGGTTTGGTTACGTCAAACGTATGACAGAAGGAAGAATTGCAAAACAATGGTTACATGCTGAGATTACTGGAAAGAAACCTGTTGGAAGACCTAGGAGGAGAGGCTGGACCAAGTGAAGGAAGATATCACATCCAAGGGAATCAACTGGGATGAAGTCATAAAGGAGCAGTGGTACATGAATCGACTAAAATGGAGAGCGCTTGTAAACCACACCTGGGAAACTGGAATGGAAACTTGATGATGGTGATGATATCCACAACATGAAAATTGTGCTTTTTGCAGACGATATAGTGGTGTGGGGAACAAATAGCCGAGAAGTTTAAAAACAACCCGACGTATTGTCGAAAACAATTGTGAATTATGGAAAGATGTTCAGTCTGGAGAAGAGTAAAACTATGGTTACAACAATAGGAAATAGGGAAGGGAAAGGACATGCTACCATCATCATCATCATCTTGCACAGTTTCCAGTCACTGGCCGGGTCTGTTTGGAACACAAGCCTCTCCAACGTCTTCTGTCTTCCCACCATCTCTCAGCCACCACCGTTGTCCAGTCTTCTCCTCTCTTCTTCACGTTTTCTTCCACCCCCTTCAGCCACCTGTCTCTCGGTCTCTTTCCTTCCCACTTTGTCTCATGTATCCTCCTGGGTATCCTCTTCTCCTCCATTTGCTTTACATGTCCATACCATCTAAGTCTACATTTCTCTATACCATCCTGTAATGGTTCCTCCTTCATTAATTCTCTGGTCCTCTCATTTCTTATTCTGTCCATCTTTGCAGCTCCAATACTGCTTCTCAAGAACCTCATCTCACTGGCCCGTATTTTGCTCTTCTCCCTTCCTTTCATAACCCAGGTATCCGAGGCATACGTCAGGATAGGGACATAGTACGTCTGATATATGATCTTTTTGCTGTTCTGAGGGACATCCTTGCTCCATAACATGCTTCTCACACTCCTCCGGAATGCTTCTGCCTGTCTCCCCCGCTCATTTATTTCTCTATCGTTTCTTCCATTATCTTGTATCAGGCTTCCCAGATACTTGAAACTCTCCACTTACTTCAGCTGTTCCCCACCAATTGTTACTCCCGTTGTGATTCTTTCCCTCTTCCTTGTTGTGATCACCATCTCACTCTTCATCATCATCATCATTTCCCCTTATCCAGCTCCTGCCGGGTCGGGGTATTTATGGCACTTCTCCACTTTCCTCTTTCCTTCCACCATTCTTCTTCCACGATCTTGTCCCAGTCCAGATTTCTTTTTCTTACGCCGTTCTTCACTGAATCCATCCACCTTGTTCTAGGTCTTCCTCTTGGTCTCTTACCCTTGCACTTCGCCTCCAGCATCTGTCTTGGTATTCTATTTTCCTCCATCCTCTTTACATGTCCAAACCACCTTAGTTTATTCTTCTCAATTCTCTCATTTAGTTTTCCCATCCCAACTTCCTTCCTAACATCTTCATTCCTCACTCTGTCTTTCCTTGTCTTTCCTATCATACTTCTTAGGAATTTCATTTCACTGGCTTGGATTCTACTCTCTTGCCTGCTTGTCAGGGTCCAAGTCTCAGCTGCATAAGTTAATATGGGTACATAATACACTTTATACATTACCTCCTTGCTTTTCCTTGGTACTTCCTTATCCCAAACAAGTTTTCTTACACTTTGATAGAATGCATTGCTCTGCTGTACCCTCCTGCCAATCTCCATGTCCAACCTACCAGTTTGCATCAATTCACTTCCTAGGTATTTGAACGTGTCCACAATTTCCAAACTCTGACTTCCAATTTTCACAGTGCCCTTTCCTTGTCTTTCCCCTCTTGTCATCACCATGGTCTTGCTTTTCTCTATACTGATTTTCAGGCCATACTTCTGAATATTTTCGTTCAGTGCATCTAGTTGTTTTTGCACTTCTTCGGTGTTCCTTCCCCAGACCACAATATCATCTGCAAATAACAGTAACTTCATTTCTTTATGTTCATATGCTTCCTTTGTTTCCTTTACTATTTCATCCATCACCATTATGAACAAGAGAGGTGACAGCACACTCCCCTGTCTTAGTCCAGTCTTGTTCGTAAACCAATCTGTCTTTCCAACTGGGGTCAGTACCCTGCTAACACAGTTGTTGTACATTGCTTGCACCATTTCCAACATTTCTCTTCCCAGTCTCTTCTTAACCATGGTTTCCCATACCTTCTCTCTGGGGACACTATCATATGCCTTTTCTAGATCTATGAAAGTCATGATCAAATCCTCTCCATATTCCCAGTTCTTTTCCATCACCTGCCTCAAGCTAAAGATTGGGTCCACTGTGGATCTTCCACTCCTGAAGCCATACTGTTCCTCTTGCAACTCTCCTTCCACCTTTCTTCTCATTCTTCTTTCTAATATCCTTTCCAGTATTTTTACTATCTGTGATATGAGGGTGATCCCTCTATAGTTATCACACACCTTCTTGTCCCCCTTCTTAAACACTGGTATTATTAGCCCTTTCTTCCAGTCTTCTGGTACACATTTCCATTTCCACACACACTTTAGCAGTCGATACAGCCATTGCATACCAACAGGTCCAGCAGCCTTTATCATTTCTACACTGACTTCATCCACCCCTGTTGCTTTTCCCATCTTCATTTTCTGTACTGCTAATTCCACCTCCAGCATTGTTATATCATCTTCTGTTATAGAGTCGTCAGGTTGTGTCACTTCCATCTCACCAGTACCATTGCTCACATTCAAAAGCTTATCGAAATACTCCTTCCATCGTCCCTTTATCTCTTCTGGGTGTGTTAACAACTCTCCATCTTCCTTTTTCACTAGCTTTGTAGTAACTCTTTCTTTCCTCTTACTTCTTAGAAGCCCATACAGCATCCTTTTACTGCCACTTACATCTGTTTCCATTCTTCGTGTAAATTCTTCCCAACTTTTCTTCTTTTCTTCTCCTACCACTTTCTTACACCTCCGTTTGCTGTCGTGATACTTCCTTTTGCTTTCTTCTGTTTGATCTCGGTTCCATTCTTTCCATGCAGACTTCTTTTCCTTCACTGCTTTCCTCACTTCCTCATTCCACCATGGTGTCTCCTTCTCTTTCACTCTTGTTGACGTCCTACCACAGGCACTCTCTGCTGCACCAACAAATGCCTTTTTAAAGTGAGACCATTCCTCTTCTATGTTTTCCACTTCAGTAACTGGGATTTGTTGCTTCAATCTCTCCTGAAAATTTTCCTGTACGGTTTTGTCTTTCAATTTCCATACTTTTATTTTACTTTCTCTGATCTCCTTTAGGTTTTCCAATTTTTCCCATCTAAATTTTGCCACCACAACTCTATGGTCCCCATCAAATGCTTCTCCTGGTAAAGCTGTCACATCTATCAGCTTTCTGCGATTAGTCCTTTCCACCAGAAAGTAGTCAATTACTGATTTTGTTCTTCTATCGCCCCAACCATATCTCGTAATTTTCCTGCTGTTTTTCTTCCGAAACCATGAATTACCCACTATCAGTCCATTCCTTTCACAAAAGTTTACAAGTTCCTCTCCTTCCCGGTTCTTTTTCCCATATCCATATGGTCCAATGACTTCTTCCTTTCCTTGTCTCTCGTTTCCGACTTGTGCATTCATATCTCCCATGATCACCACTTCTACATCTGAAATTACTCTTTCTACATCCTCCAGCAATACTTCAATATCTTCTTCTCTGTTTCCAGTCTGTGGTGCATACACTTGTATGAAGTCCATCACGTCATTTTTCATCTTCATTCTAATTTTCATTATTCTGTCACTCACACACTCGACCACTTCAACATACTCCTCCAGTTGTTTCGAGGTTATCAGTCCCACGCCATTTTTGGCCTCTTGGCCACCACTCCAGTATAATGTATATCCTTTCCTCAATTTCTTCCTTCCTTTACCTTTCCATTTCACTTCACTCAGCCCCATCAATCCAACATTCTCCCTCTCCATGAAGTCTACCACCTCCTCCACCTTGCCTGTCAGGGTCATGACATTCATGATTCCCACTTTCATTTCGGTTACTGGTCGCCCATTTCTCACAGTTCCCCCAGTACCAAAAGAACTGCGCGTCGCCTGCAGGGTACGCCCTAACCTTTTCCGATTCATTCGAAGTGCCATTTCCATTTTAGGCTATTATTACGATGGGGTCGCCACTCCCAAAGGCATTTTATGAAGCTACTGCCAGCTATTATACAGGCCGCCCCTAACATGGGAAACAGACGCCCTTGCAGCCGCCCCTAACCTGGGAAACAGACGCTGCCGATTGATGCTGTACTCTTACTATTCCCTGAGTACTGGGTTGCCTCTTCCGCAATCTCCACCGTTCCGAAGTCCATCTTCTCCGCTGCAGATTCCGTTGAGGTCTTCGCACGTAACCCTGTGCACGGGGCCTATGTTATACCCCATAGGACTGGGTCCTCACCAGAACTTAGCCGGTACTGTAGTTCCATGGTATATTACAGTACCGTTGCCCACCCCCGCGACGTGGACGCGCCTGGCAAGAGTTATCCATGTAGCCAATTAAAATTGCCTCATGGACCGGGTTAAGGAGCTGTCTAAATCCAGCCTCCAAGGCTCCATCTCACTCTTATTTATGCTAAATTTCATCCCATATCCTTGTATTGGGACCAAGCTCTCTGCTGACTCGGTAGACGCGTGGGTTCGAGCCCCACCGTCGGCCGTCCTTGAAATGCTTTTCCGTGGTTTCCCATTTTCAACACCAGGCAAATGCTGGGACGGTACCTTCTGACAGGCCATGGCCGCTTCCTTCCACATCCTTGCCCAGTTTCATTCACCATCATTCATTTCATCTCTCATTAACTCCTCTCATGAGGTTGGTGTCAGGAAGGGCATCCGGCCTTAAAAACCATCGCCACAAAGACTTCCATCGCATCTCATCCCCGACCCCGTTGGAAAACGGGAATAATAAGGGGTAGACATACATACATACATCCTTGTATTATTCCTTCCCACACATCCAACTGTTCCTGTACCTCCTCCTCCTTGTTTCCCCAAATCATCAAATCATCTGCAAACACCATTGCTTTCATCTTTCCTTCCCCAATTACTTGTGCCACTCGGGTCATTATGTCATCCATCACCACAATGAAAAGTAACGGTGACAGTGCACTTCCTTGTTTCAGGCCGTTTCTCTGTTCCAACCAGTCCGATCTCTCTCCTCCCACTTTCACACAGCTCACGCTTCCCTTGTACATCTCCTTTATCCTCCCTATAGTCCATTTTTCTACTCCTCTGTCCTCCAGGGACTTCCATACTTTGTTTCTGCATACACTGTCATATGCTTTCTCAATATCCAGGAAGGCCATCAGTAGATCTGTTCCATACTCATAGTGCTGTTCTTGTAACTGCCTTAGAGCAAAAATCAAATCCACTGTGGACCTTCCTGCTCTGAAGCCATGTTGCTCTTCCCTCATACCTCCTTCTATCCTTGTCCTAATTCTCCTTTCCAAAACTTTCTCAAACATCTTTGCACAATGACTCAACTCTGATTTTAATATTTTGAATTCTATCCCTTCTTGTCTTTTTAACTGAAATTCTTAAAAATTTCATTTCTACTGCTTGTATCTTACTATTTTGCCTTTTATTCATTACCAGTGTTTCCAGCCCATATGTTACAATTGGTATGAAATACTGTTTATACAGTGTTAATTTCGTTCTCTTGGGTACTTTGTCATCCCATAAAAGTTCTCTGACTTGGTGATAAAATGTGGTACCTTTACTTAGTCTGTTATTAATTTCAATGTTGATGTCATTACTTCCATTAATAGTGCTACCTAGATATGTAAACTGTTCTACATTCTCTAACCGTACCCCATCTATGTTCACTTGACTTTTCTTTCTCTCTTTTCCACAGTACATGACTACAGTTTTCTTTTTACTAATTACCATTCCAAACTCCTTTAGATTTTCATTCCAAATGTCCAGTCTCTTTTGTACTTCCTTTTCTCCCTTTCCCCAAATCACCACATCATCTGCTAATACCAAAGCATTCATTTCATCATTACTGATACTCTGTTTTACACGTTTTATAATTTCATCCATCAGTATAATAAATAATAATGGTGATAATGCACTTCCTTGCCTGAGGCCTTTTTTTGTATAGAATGTTTCAGAGTCACCACTTCTTACTTGTACACTGCTTTTACTCTCATGATACAACATTTTTATCTTATTAATTAATGATTTCGATACATTCCTTTTCAGTAGGCACTCCCATACATGTTTTCTCGTAACTGTATCAAAGGCCTTTTCCAAATCTAAAAAATACGAAAATGATTTCCTTGTTTCTTTCCAGATGTTTTTCTAATATCATACATACTGTAAATATCAAATCTATTGTTGATCTATTCGGTCTAAAACCATATTGTTCTTCCTCTAACTGCGTTTCTATTATAACCCTCAGTCGTTTGTCTATGACTTTCTCCAATATTTTCAGCCCATGTGATAATAAAGTTATACCTCTATAATTTTCACATTTCTTCCCATTCCCTTTTTTGAACAATGGTATAATGTTTCCTTGTTGCCAATCTTCAGGTATTACTTCATCCTTCCATATGGCAGAGGACTCTATATAGCCACTGTAAGCCGATGCTTCCTGCTGCCTTAATCATATCAGCATTGAACTCATCTTTTCCACTTGCTTTACCTTTGGTCATTGTTTTCACTGTCCTTTCAAGTTCCAACCATGTTATCGGGTTCTCTTCTTTTTCTCCAACTATTATTGCCAATTTCTTATCCCTTTCTTCCTCAGAACTGTCATCCTCATTATAAAGTGTTTTAAAATATTTTGCCATCCCTTGCAAAGCAAAAATCTTAGTATCAAAGAAATAGAATGGACAAAGTATCAGACATGGAAATGCAAACATTATTTATATTTGAACAAAGGGAGGGAGAATGCATCAATTACGGAATGAGTGATGATGATGAACGATCACCTCTCGCTAACATTTGTAAACACAACTGAGTACGTATTCTTCACATGTTTCACATTAATATACCGTACCAATAATTCGTCACACAAAATGCCGACAGTTCTTGAAACAAATGAAATCTGTTTAAAATAAAACTGAGAAGAAGGCTGCCGTGAACACCATTTCCAAGGGCACTACATCTTTGAATACAAAACAAATGAATGCAGGCAAGATTTGAAACTATAACTTTCATTGGCCGGATTATAGACTTGGCGCTTCTACTCGGCCAATAGTGTGGCATCTTCTATTGGATATTGGGTGAAGCCTATTGGCTCCACAATTCGATATCCTGCCCAATCACGTACGCTGTATATGTATGCAAAATGGCAGTCATATCGTCTGAATAACTAAATTATTATTATCATTAATCTTGATTGGTCACATTGGTCCACTTGAGTCGTTCCACAATCACTTCTTCTTTGAAGTTAGTACTGCTTGGTTCTTGCGCTCTTTCCAGTACTTTTTCATTCTTTCAGATCGGGATTTTCTCAACTCATCTGAAATCTCCATAGGCTTTCTATGTGTCATTTCTGCAGAAAATTTGTGAGTTTTAAGAATGGTGTTAATTTTATTTTTCTCCTCGGCATCTGTTATTTTGAGTCCAACTGCTTTGAGATCTTGTTGGATTTCTTGGATCAATTTTCCTCCAGTTTTCTTTCCTAGATTTCTCATCACCAGTTGGCGTACAATTCTGTTTCCGGGAAGCCGTAAGATGTGAAAAAAATATGAATTTCTTTTCTTCTTCATTGTGCTGGTGATTGGATCAATCTCACGATAGACAGTTTCAATTGGGAGAATCCTCCAGACTCCTTCAACCTGATACTTTTTATTTATGCACGTTCTAATGATTCTAAATAATGTAACAAGAAAAATATTTTTGTCATAAAAGAGGATGAATTTCAGTAATAATTTAAAAAAAAAATGATTAAGAATTCATCAATTTCCAAGAATGTTGTGTTTTGACTCTCAATAATTAAGGAAGGGTACTATAAGCGATTTCCAAGAATTTTGTATTTTGACTCTCGAAAATTATTTTCTCTGAAAAATATTCACATATTGAGAGCTTATAATTGGAGTAAAAGTGTGGCCAATAGGCAAGTATGGCAGAAATCAATGTAGCCTACTCTTCCCGTTGTGTAACACAACTGTATCTGCCCTGCAGGTTTCTCTATTTACGAGCTCTTCTCAGGAGAAACTGTCACCCATTATTCAATCAACCAGTGCTATTTTGGTTAGTTCAGATGCAGATCCCTGACCTACCTTATTGTTGACTCTCCACTGTTCCTTCATAGAGTTGAAGGAGGTTAGTTTATACAACAGCTCCTTGATCTCATCAGGCTCGTAGGTCAAAATCAGCTGGTGCTCCAGGTTCCCAACCTGCAGCCTCGTGTTACCTGTAACAAACATTCCTCATGGTGGGACAACACTTAAAAACATTAGCTTCGTGGTTTAAACCATTTAAAAATGTAGAGTTAAGAGACTCAATAAGACCTCCGAGTTTAAAGCTTTAGCGTTTGCAGATGATGTTGTAATATGGGGTGAAAATGAGGCTGAAATACAACAGAAGCTGAATGATTGGAATGCTATATTCAAGCAATTTGGTCTGAATATAAGCAAATCCAAAACGGTAGTGATGGCCGTCAGTCAACAAAACATCTGTACTAACATCACTCTGAATGGTACAAAGTTAGAACAAGTACATCAGTTCTGTTACCTTGGCAGTGTATTGTCCACAGAAAACCAACCATCTGCAGAAATCACTAGTAGAGTTCAACATGGAGCACGATTTTATCATCTCGTGAGAGGGCTTCTTTGGGATAAGCAAGTTCCTTGAAGATCAAAACTAATACTCTACAAGAGCTTCTTTGTACCTGTTACTACCCATAGCTTAGAAACCTGTACCCAATCCAAGATAAATACCAGCAAACTACAGGCGGTGGAGATGAAGTTTTTAAGAACTATTATTCAGAAGACAAGGAGGGACAAAATAAAAAATTATAAATATGCCATCTTGTTCAAGTAGAGCAATCTCTCAATGAGATCTGTGTTGAAGCCAGACTGAAATGGTTCGGTCATCTCAAAAGAAAGGACACACAAAGAACAGCTAGAGTGTGGTTTGAGAAAGAACTGAAAGGCAAGAGACCAAGAGGTCGACCAAGGAAGAGATGGATCGACCAGATTAGAAATGATCTTGCAGAGACAGGTCTGGATTTGCAGCAGGTCGTGGAAGGGGAGACAATCTTGGAGAGAACTAAATGGAGAGCGCTCATTCACCGCACCCGGGAAACTGGAGCCGGTTCATGATGATGAGTCTTTTCTATCTCTGAAGCTATATAGTCACGTTAACATTTTGTAGCTAACTGATTGAAAAAAAAATATACGAGCCTTACAGTAGTCGCATATGATGTGTAAAATGTGACATGTTATCCTACTATGTGTGTCCCGGGAGTGCAAATCCCTTGTTAACAGTGAACTCTGTTGGTCATTGAAATAACTACTTGTAAAACTCCAGTGCCAAATCCTGACCGTAATAAATCATAATTGTTATTTGCTAAGACGTATCTCAATCGATTGATAACATATTGTGCATTTTGCAATGGAAAATTAAAAGTGTATATTGCAATATTACAGTGTAGAAGTAGCTTTAAAAAGCTGAGGCATCTCGGCTGCAGACAAGATGGCAGCTGATCTCTCGTTCTAAACTATATTTCACTAACTAGCAGAAGTACCCATTCTTCGAACGGTCTTCGGTATTAATAACCATATGTTATCAATTGAGCTACTGTTGCAATGTTTAGGGGCTTGGAACCTGTTTGTTGGCAAAGAAAAATGATTAGTTAAAATGTGCTCTCAAACTAAATTTACCTAACGTGGTCTTCCTGGCGTGAAAATAAAATTGAAAACCTCGTAGACGAATCGCAATACACGTCACATACGAACTGACCCTAACCGTTGTGTCAAGTGCCCAACTACAGGAAGACCCCTTTTAAAAATTATAAAGGCTTGTGGTTCATGAAAATTCAGTTTTTTTAGCCTCCAATGGCCCAAATTGCTAAAATCAGCAAAAAACAGTCTACTATTTCAAATCAGGATTTTTTGAAAATAATGTTGCTGTTTGGAGATGTAATAGACCTTCTGTACGACATATCGCACGTGTAAGTCGTATGAAAAAATCTAGGGTACCGTACTCCTTGAACCCCTTAAGCGCATTGATGAATTTTACAGTTTTAGTTGGTTCCGTGATAACCTTATAGCCATTTGCAACCTTTCACAGAAATGTAATAAATGGAGTGGCATTACTTATTCCAGAAATAGATGGAAAGTTGGATGCCACCTCTTGAGATACTGTTGTCATGGTTAGTGGCTTGCATTCCTTTAGTTTATTAAATAAAATTAGTTTTCTGGGAATATCTAAGAAACTGTTGGGTTTAGAGCCTTAAAATATAGTTTTCGGGGACCCTTTACGGCTCTTGAGGGGCCCCGAGTTTTGTTTCTGACACCAAGGGTTTGAAAATGAGCTTGGTCTCGTCGTTGTATGCCATGATAATGATAATAATTAAAAGAATAATAATATAACAATATAGGGATAGGGATATAATAGACCTTCCGTACCATACCCGCACTTGTAAATCACGTTAAAAAATCTAGAGTACCCCTTGACCCCTTAAGCGCATTATATGTATTGGTGAATATTTCAGCTTAATTTGGATCCGTTATAACCTTATTGGCATTTGCAAACCTTCACAGTAATGTAATAAATGGAACTGCATTGCGTCTTACAGAAAGAGATGGACCTCTGAGATTCTGTTGCCATTGTTACCGGCATGCATTCCTTCATTAATTTATTAAGTGAAATTATTTTTTTGGGAATATCTCAAAAACTGTTGGTTTTAGGGCCTTAAAATGTGGTTTTCGTTTGTCTCACCCTTCTACGCTTATTTCAGCATGTATTTTAAGGGGGTAGGCCCCCTGTTATGAGAGGTACGGAGAAGAGTTACATCAATGATTAGTGTCGTGCCTCTGAGGATATTTGTATCAAATTTTACGTTAATCCACCCAGCCGTTCTCGAGTTATAAGGACACAAAAAATTGTCCACAGACAAAAAAAATAGTTTTGCGTTCATCCATCACAAAACAGTCTAAAACGGGCAAATATGTCAAATTTCCGTGGAAATGCAGAAAAAAAAAAAGACACACATTCATTTTTATATAATAGAGAAGGGATATAATAGACCTTCCTTACCACACCCGCACGTGTATATCGCGTTAAAAAATTCTAGAGTACCCCTTGACCCCTTAAGCGCATTATATGTATTGATGAATATTTCAGCTTAATTTGGATCCGTTATAACCTTATTGCTGTTTGCAAACCTTCACAGTAATGTAATAAATGGAATTGCATTGCGTCTTACAGAAATAGATGGACCTCTGAGATTCAGTTGCCATGGTTACCGGCATGCATTCTTTCATTAATGTATTAAGTGAAATTAGTTTTCTGGGAATATCTCAAAAACTGTTGGTTTTAGGGCCTTAAAATGTGGTTTCCAGGGTCCTTTCAGGACCCCCGAGTTTTGTTTCTCACAGTGAAGGGCTGAAAATGAGCTTTGTTTCACCCTTCTACGCCTATTTCAGCATGTATTTTAAGGGGGTAGGGCCCCTTTTATGAGAGATACGGAGAAGAGTTACATCAATGATTAGTGTCGTGCCTCTGAAGGATATCTGTATCAAATTTTACGTTGATCCACTCAGCCGTTCTCGAGTTTTAAGGACACAAAAAATTGTCCACAGACAAACAAACAGACATACAGACAGACAAAAAAAATATTTTTGCGCGCATCCGTCATAAAACAGTCTGAAACGTGCAAATATCGCAAATTTCCATGGAAATTCAGAAAAAGCAGACAAACTTTCATTTTTATATATAGAGAGATTTAAGTATGTTGCATGCAATACAGCCTAAAGATATAAAAAAATAGGAACTTTGTATGAAATGAACTTTGTTTGAAATATACTCCAGTGAAGAAATCGTTTAGTCAAAGTCATTATTGGGTAAGACGTACGGTATCTTAATTGATTGATAACATACAATTTGGGAGGACATAATTAGGTCTGTGGTTACAGCGTTGGTCTCTCAACCGACCGGCTGGGGTTCTAATCCTCACAGAGTTGTAATTTTTTGCTTGTTTCTTTTTTCTCTTTTTTTTTTTTTTTTTTTTTTTATAGTACTGAGGCGTTATATTGTGCATTTTGCAATGGAAAATATATATTTAACTAAAACAAAGTTCTCCAATGGATCTGCAGTATTGACATCTACCTTCAACTAGTTGAACTACGGTATGCGGGAGCACGGCCGACTGGATGCGAGCTGCGCTCTATACCGGCCAGTTAGTGAACCCATGCCTGCGATGTTATTGAAAATGGCCTCTTTTTGCCGATAGAGCGCACTGCCAAGTATAGGCGCGATTAAAAATTAGGTGTGCAGAAGATATATTAAATGTATTTCTCCCAGTGATATTATTAGTAGTCTGTATTAATATACTGAATTCCTACATTGTTTGGACTGTTTGTTGATGCGATATAGATTCCACAGAGCCACATGGCCGACAGTACATCGAGTGCTTACATTAAATAAGAATACAGCGAAAGTATAAAGATTTTATAAATCGTAATTGTTTCCAGCAAGCATGATATAATGAATATTTTCACACCAAAGAACGTCAACTTGAAGATGGTTTATTGTAGGAATATCTTAAATGGGGTCTCCAAACCTTGAACTAAACTGTATGCGATATACATTCCACATAGCCTACAGTACGTCGTTGTACCGATCTCCGCCACCGCGTGCGCTCATTGTTTCCGTCCCATGCACTTCTGTCCCTTTTCCAAAATCACTCCCACAAAAATGTCCAGCTACCGAGTGGAAATTTGTTACACATCAATAAGGATTATGTGCAATATTAGCAAGCATCGATGGATCGACGGTTTTCCCATTTCTGTACTGGCAGAGTCGATTCTTCGATGCTTTTTTTATTTCTTCATTTAGTAGCTCTGTTCTGCTGAGAGATGGTGTGACATACATTGTCTTGTGTTCCTAGAAGTTTACAGATGCTTCTTACTAGTTTTCATCCATAGAAACAATCTCCTTGTATAAGTTTCCTTGGAAACAAAGAGGGACTCGCTGCCATGCGAACCAAAGCATATCATGTAATGGTGTTGTATATGTTATCGCTATCCCCCTCTTATTTTGAGGATGTAATTAAATGTATTAGGGAAAGATGAAGGTAATGTTGTTTGCAGATGTCGTTGTGATCTGGGGCGAGGATGAGATGGAGGTACAAGAACAGTTAGACGTAATAAATGAAAAGATTGAGCAATGGAGATTGAAGATAAATGTGGAGAAGAGTAAAACAGTGGTGATGAGTAGAGATAAGAAAGAAGGAAAAGGAGTAATCAAAGTAGGAGATAAGGAATTGGAAGTAGTGAAACACTTCAAATACTTGGGAAGTGAACTGACTGAAGATGGAAGACTAGATTTGGAAATTAGCATAAGAATACAACTCGGGAGTGCTTTCTACCAACAGGTACGGAGACTAGTATGGAACAAGGATATACCAATTAAGGCTAAAGAAGTTATGTACAAAAAAATGAAAATCCACAGCCTGCTTCCAGTCTCCGACCGGGTCAGGAATGGAATGAATGAAGCCCCCATCTAGCGGCGGGGATATGAACTGTGCCGGCTGCCGAGGCCTGACGCACTCCTCTGGGGCAATGATTAAATGAATGACAGATGAAATGAAATGATAGTGGAGAGTGTTGCTGGAATGAAATGTTGACAGGGAAAACCGGAGTACCCGGAGAAAAACCTGTCTGCCTCCGTTTTGTCCAGCACAGATCTCACATGGAGTGACCGGGATTTGAACCACGGATCCAGCGGTGAGAGGCCGGCGTGCTACCGCCTAAGCCACTGAGGCATACGCTAAAGAAGTTATGTACAAAGCATATTATGTTCCTATAATGACATATGCAGCAGAAACTTGGACAATGACTAAGAGGGATGAGAGCAGAGTACAAGCAGTTGAGATGAGATTCCTGAGAAGTATGGTCCAGAAAACGAGGAGGGACAGAGTGAGAAATGAAGATATACGGAAAGAACTGGGAGTACAGAAACTAAATGACAAACTGGAGCAAAACAGATTGAGATGGTTTGAACATGTCAAACGGATGAATGAAGTAAGGCTACCAAGACGAACACTGGAGCGACGGATGACAGGGAAGAGAGGACGAGGAAGACCAAGAATGCGTTGAATGGACTCGGTGGAGAATAGTATTAGAAAACGGAACCTGGAGTGGAACACTGACTCGGAAGAGGAATGGTGGAACGATGGAACAAAGTGGAGAGGAACCATATTTGCCCCCACCCAGTGTCAACTGGAAAAGGGGAAATGAAGATGATGATGAGGGAGTCAAAAGTGCACCTTTGTTGTTATAATTTCGGTCTACAATATTTTCATTTCAGTTGGCTTGTATGTAGCATAATAGCTGTAATAACATTTACAATAACGTAAGTTCGTTGACGCACTTGAGTTATAGGCTTAAAATGGCTCATGGAAGATATATCTTTGTTATCAATCAAACAAATATTATTTCCTAGACTTGAAACTTTCACAGATATTATGTAGGCCTACATATACAGTATGTGCATAATTTTGTATATCTTGGATTTAGTGTTTCATGTTTCATCTCGTATTTTAGGTTATTAGAATTTTGATATTGCTCATGAAATAATAATTTCACCATTTTCAAATCTCAATTTCTTTTTTTTTTATCAACCTTCACAGAAAAGTTAACATTACCATCTGAATCCGTGGTTTATTGGCTTTTCAACGATATGCAACAGTGCCAAGGAAACATTGTTCACAATAGGTTGAAAATAAGAATCCATTTGGTAGGAAAATATCACACAAATTGGCTGCCGGTACAGAACTTCACATTGCCGGTTCTAGGTTAAGATTATGTAAATTGATCACATAACATTGCTCAACATATAATTTACAAAATGCTGTGCCAAGTTATTAGACCGAAGGCCAGTTGGATCCTCAAAAGCACTTTGGAAATAGAAGCCGTAAAACTATGTACAGTATACCATAGCACAAGCCATTGGATACAAACAGGAATTCATAAACAGAATCAACAAAATTCGGAATAAACCTAAAACCACACTTTTCAAAGACAAGCAATAATACAGTTTCCAGCATCCTTAAGAAAATGAATTCCAACAGAACCTTCAGAACATCTAACACCATACAACATAATGCTGACCCTATAAGTCAAACAGAGGATTACAACAAATCTGCCATAGTAGTTTTTGATTCACTTAGGGGCTTTGATTAGAATAGGGTGTGGCATGAGTCAAACATAACTTGTGGTGCCTGTTAGCTGGCTTTAAAAAAAAACTAGCGGACCTGTGCGAGAAATCTCGCATGTTCATAAGCCACACTTTCCCCAATAGGTTTATAATAAGAGACTTAAGGAGAAAGGTTGTTAAGTTTTTATTTGAACCAGATGATTATAGAACACTATTTATGTTTCAGGCGTCCCTACGGCCAAAATGCGAACTGAACAGCAATGATGTCACGTATATTCCTACAGCAACAGTATTTGCAAATCGCACACTTCTTAAAAAAATTGATATTTATGAAATTAGAATGCAATTCGTCAATGCTAATGTCATTTGTGTGCTGAGTCCATTGATTGACAGCTTATCCGTAACACTCACCTGTTATTCGATATTTATGAAATTATACGATTTGAGGACTCATTCCTTTAAATTACTGTACTGTTTGTAAAAATCCATGTAAAACGATAAAAGGAAAGACCTCAGCATGTTAAAATGACATGAAACAGGCATCACAGTGGGCAAAATGTGAAGGGAACAGCAATTATGGAGCGTATTTCCCTACAGCAAAAGTAACTGCAAATCGCACACTTCGTATATTTTTTTAAAGTCATTTTTTAAAGAAATTGTTGTTGTTGTTTGAGTCTTCAGTCTTTTGACTGGTTTGA
The DNA here is from genome assembly GCA_946902985.2 of Meconema thalassinum. Classification (NCBI taxonomy): domain Eukaryota; kingdom Metazoa; phylum Arthropoda; class Insecta; order Orthoptera; family Tettigoniidae; genus Meconema; species Meconema thalassinum. The sequence continues at coordinate 2,126,519,131 of OX336388.2, forward strand.
TGCAGCTCTCCATGCCTCCCTGTCCTGAGCTAATCGTTTCATCTCTACATAGCTACCACACCCTACATCCGAGGCAATCTGTTTAACATATTCTAACCTTGGTCTACCCCTACAGTTCTTGTCCTCGACCCTTCCTTCCATAACTAAGCTTGCTATTCCTGGGTGTCTTAGTATGTGTCCTACCAACCTATCTCTTCTCTTCATTAGCAGTCGCCAGAAACATCTCTCCTCTCCCACTCGTCTTAATACCTCTTCGTTTGTAACCCTATCTACCCATCTGATCTTCATCATTCTCCTGTAACACCACATTTCAAATGCTTCAATTCTCCTCTTTTCTGCTGCACCAATAGTCCAAGTTTCACTTCCATAGAGCGCCACGCTCCAGACAAAGGCTTTCAAAAATGACTTCCTAATACCTAAATCTATATTCGATGTCAGCAGATTCCTTTTTTGTAGAAATGCTTTTCTTGCCTGAGCCAACCTATTTTTTATATCCTCTTTGCTTCGTCCATCACTGGTTATTCTGCTTCCTAAGTAACAGAAATCTCCTACTTCCTTCAGCTTTTCACCTGCCAATTTGATCTCCATAGAGGTTTCTGATTTATTTCGGCTGCATTCCAGTACTTTTGTTTTACATTTATTAATTTTCATCATGAATTCTTTCCGTAAGACGGAATCCATACCATTCAAAAACTCATTCAAATCCTCAGGCTTGTTGGCCAAGATGACGATGTCATCAGCAAATCTCAGAGTTGAAATTATTTCTCCTTGAATCTTCACTCCCACTTTAAATTTTTCTCTAATTTCCTTCATTGCTTGTTCAATGGAAAGATTGAAAAGTATGGGTGATAAGTTGCAGCCTTGCCTTACACCTTTCTGAATACCAGCTTCTCTCTCATGTCCTTCAACTCGAATGACTGCTGTCTGGTTTCTGTATAGATTGTATATCACCCTCCTATCCCTGTACTTTATTCCAATCGATTTCAAAATGTCAAACAATTTAGTCCAATCAACGTTATCAAAAGCCTCTTCTAAGTCTACAAAAGCCATGAACGTTCTCTTATCTTTCCTTATTCTACCTTCCAAAATCAGCCTAAGACTTAGTACAGCTTCCCTTGTTCCTACATTTCTCCTGAACCCAAACTGGTCTTCACCCAACTCCGTTTCTATCTGGCTTTCAATCCTCTTGTAAATTATTCTAGACAGGATCTTTGAAGCATGAGTAATCAAGCTGATTGTACGGTAATCTTCACATCTATCAGCTCCCACTTTCTTTGGTATAGGGATGATTACATTCTTCTTGAAATCAGGGGGTACCTCACCTGTCTCATAAATCCTACACACCAAGTGAAATAACCTGATCAGACCTTCATCTCCTATGCAGCGTAGCAACTCAATCGGTATATCATCTATGCCTGGTGCTTTGTTCCTGCTTAAGTCTTCCAAAGCTCTATCAAATTCTGATCTCAATATTAAATCTCCTTTTATAAATTATAGATATTTATAAAATTAGAATGCAATACGTCTCTGCTAATGTCTATTCTCTTTCATTTGAATACTCACTTGTCACGATCGATCGCTTGTGAGCGCCGCAGGAGGGATCTATACTACTGAAATAATATCATCATCATCATCTTCCTTCCAAGTATTGGGCCAAATGTCCCGTTACGGTCTTGCACTTTCCCTCCATCTCTTCATCGGACGTCCTATCGATCTATTTCCCCGTGGCTGGTAGCGAAGGATCTCCTTTGGAAATCTTCCAGGTTCCATCCTTTGGACATGATGCTTCCAGTTCTCTTGGTAGTCACAAATGTATGCAGTTATTGGTTTCACTTTTAGTTCCTTCAGCACATCCTCGTTTCTCTTATGATCCCATTTAGTATAGCCTGCTGTTCGGCGCATAAAGGTCATTTCGCGTGCTGTGAGTCTGGAGATGTCCTGAGATCTTATTGTCCATGCCTCGCTGCCATAGCACAGGGTTGGTCTGGCTAATGTGTTATACAAACGCAAGCGTGTATGCCTTTGGACAAGAGATGGCTTCATGACGTGATTGATGATTCCTGTTGTTCTGGTATAATTAGTTATTTTTGCAGTTATGTCTCGTTCTTCTTGAAATGATAAATGATATCCTAAATACTTGAATTCGTTAACTCTTTCTAAAATTTTACCATCCAGACAAATTTTACTGGGGATAGGGTCCTTACCCTTAAAGGCCATTACTTTAGTCTTTTCAGTAGAAATGCACATGCTGAATTTTGATGCCACTTTCTGGAGGTTGAAAACTGACCACTGCAGATCATCTTCAGAAGCTGCTACCAATGCAACATCATCAGCAAATAGTATAGCATCTACATTTTTTAGATGCCTGCTGATAGGTATTGAACCATGTCTTTCACACCTCCATTCCTTTATTATAGCATTCATGTAGATTATGAATAGCAATGGAGAGAGTCCACAGCCTTATCTTACCCCTCTGCTGATTGGCTTCCACTCGGATTTATGATTACTTAACCTTACTGAAATAAGAGTACCACTATACATGTTGGAAATGTTATCAATTAACTGTTGGGGGACACCATCTCTGGCCAATATGTCAATAAGTCTGTTTCTGTCAACAAAATCAAAGGCTTTCTTAAAATCAACAAATGATATGTGTGTTTCCAAATTGAACTCCCTGCGTTTTTCGATCAAAATTTTTAAGGTGAAGTAGGCATCTGCACATGTGCGACCTTTTCTAAACCCATGTTGTTCATTCCCTAATAACTCAGAGTAATGTTTCAGTAATTTTTCTTTAACAATGTTTGCAAAAATTTTGTATCCAGAGTTAAGTATATATGATGCTTTGAAATACAGTACAGCCTTAAAAGATTTTTTATGAATATTGTTGTTGTTTGAGTCTTTAGTTTTAAGAATGGCTTGATGCAGCACTCCATGCCACCCTTTCATGTGGTAATAATTTCATATCTGCATAGCATCCACAACCCTTCATCTGAGGCAATCTCTTTAGCATATTCCAACCTTGGCCTCCTCCCTCTAAAATTCTCGTCTTCCATGCTCCCTTCCATAACTAAGGTTGCTATTCCTGGCTTCATTAGTATGTGCCCTATCAACCTATCTCTTCTTTTCATTAGCAGTCAGCAAAAACATCTGTCCTCCCTACTCGTCTATATACCTCTTCATTAGTTACTCTGTCTAGCCATCTAATCCTCATCATTCAAATGCTTCTGTTCTCTTTTCTTCTGCACCAACAGACCAAGTTTCACTTCTGTCGAGTGCTACGCTCCAGACAAAGGCTTTCAAAAATAACTTCCTAATAACTATTTAATGTCAACAGATTTCTATTCTGAAGAAATAATTTCCTTGCTTGTGGTAATCTCTCTTTGCTTCACCAGTCACTGCTGAGTTTCCTTATCAAGTAACAGAATCGTCTTTCCACCTGCCAATTCGATGTTAATAAGGGGTTTCTGATTTCATCCTGTTGCTTTCCATTATTTTTGTTTCGTTATGATACAATATTTATGTTTTCATTCATACACATTTTGGCAACACCACACAAAATCTCATACAAAACATATTATTTTCAAATTTACAAAGTCAGAAATTCATGAGCTTTTGTCTCAAGGGGGAGTTCCATTGAACGGACATCTTTGCACCAACCATCCAGGCGCTGAACCATGGAGGAAATCTGTTGTTTATCCAGAACTCGGGGCTGAACCCAGGTCATGTGCACATTGTTAGAAATCTGGTCTGTGGCACCCTTCACCAGTCCTTGCGCCAGAGCTTTCATGACAAGCAACTCAACTTCATTTATGGGAAGACGAGATTCACGAGAAATCTCTTCAAATATCAGTTGTCTGTCTGTAGCCGGCCGGATGCACGAAAGTCATCTCCATTAAACAAAGATATTTTTTGTCCTAGTTTGAGTTCCTGTGCTGCCAGATCTGGGATAGTGGACCATTTTGACTTCATCTTGTCAAACAGAGCTATATCACCAGTGTTGAAGGCAATTCAACTAACCAAGCTTTGTCTGTTGGTTTCAGAGTTTCCAGAATAGGATGAGCCAACAATTCACCCAAGTTATAGACTCCTTCCCCTAACAGCACAGCCAGTCCTAAAAAGAAGGCATGCTGTTCCTGCTCATCTTTGGTCATGTCAGACAGCTCCACACAACCTAAATATCTAAGGGCCGTTCGATAGTAGTTTGCATGCTTCCCTTGCAGTCGATAATACTGACTAGCCAATAAATAATATTGCCCATGTAGAAAAGTCACACCATCGGCTTCATCCAGGATTTTCTCCACGTCTTCAATAATTTTCTTCGTTCCAGCTAGATCTTCTAACTTCTCCAGAAGGATTTGCCCACTGAGAACTTTACACAATGAAACAGCTTCATTATTATTCTTCACTTTAACCACTGCTTTTTCAAGAAATTGCACAGCCTCTCGCTTGTTTTTAAAGTGAACAATAAGAATACCCAATAATTCAACCAGTGATAATGGATTTATCTTGTTTTAAAATACTTGAATGAAATTATTATGCAGTTGAATTAAGTTGTCCGCCTTTTGAAGAGTAGGATGTTTAACAAAAGTTTCCAATTTTAGGGTCAGCTGGTGCCACAACTTTTTGTTATATAGCTCTTCAAGCGGGGCCCATTCTTTGTCACTTTCTTCACTTTGTTCCGACGATAAATAAGTGCTGACATCTTTCACACCGACAGCGGCCATTTTTGTAACAATCGTAGATGTATAGTCATAATTATTTATTTATTTTATTTACATAGTTTACGCCCACATTGGAGCACTTAAATCAATCCATATACACTACAGTCTTTACGATATTAGAGTTGTAATGGCTTCTCAACTTCCTCTTCTCCCAGAGCTTCTTTAATCTCTCCGACCTGGCCGCCCTCTCTTCATTTGTAATGGTGTACTGTTTTCGTTTGACTGTTTTTAATTTCAATCTTGTATCCCTACTTCTCAGAATCCTCTTCTCTTTTCTCTCTGCAATTTGTTTCATTGTAATATTTAGCTCGTCTAAATCATTCTGGACCTCAACGAACCAGTTGTTCTTGGTTTTACTTTTCCAAAAGAAATTGAATAATTGTTTCAGTAGTCTGGTGTCTGGTAGTCTTACTATGTGGCTGAAAAAAGCAAGTCTCCTTTTTCGCATTGTATCCACAATTGATTCATTTTCCCGATAGACTATTTCATTAGGCAGCAGTCTCCATTGTCCATTTACTTGATGTTTTTTATTGATAATTGTCCTGATGATCCTTCTGTCTATTTTTTGGATTTTATCTGTTGTTGCTTTGGTATTCATCTTAAACAGGGTTTCACTTGCATAAGTTGCTTCAGGTTTAACTACTGAACCATAATGTTTGAATTTGGCATTCATCGAGAGAGATTTCTTCTTATAAGTTGACCATGTGACTCGTTGTGCTTGTCTCAGTTTTGTTGTTCTGTACTCTATTGCGGCTTTCTCATTTAGGTTCCAAGTTATAGTTTCCCCAAGATACTTGAACTTTTTTACAACCTTAATTTGTTTATTATCATTTAGTTGAAGGACAGGAGTGTCCACCTCGAAGGTTGGCATAATCTCTGTCTTTTCAAATGAAATTTGTAATCCCACTTTTTCTGCAATGTTTTCCAGTTGTTCAATTTGGACTTTAGCCTCTTCCACACCATTTGCCAGTAGTGCAAGATCGTCTGCAAATGCCAGGCAGTTTAGTTTAATATCTCTACCAATCTTGATGTTTGGTTGGCATTTCTTTCTCCATTCTCTCATGACCTTCTCCAGTACACAATTAAACAAAATAGGTGAGAGACCATCCCCCTGCCGAAGGCCGGTTGTGATTGTAAATGGTTTTGACAATTCTCCTCTAAATTTAACTTTTGCTTTAGTGTTCTTGAGAGTCATTCCAATAAGGTTGATCAATTTCCTGTGAACACCAAATTCTTGAAGAGTATTTAGTAATGACTTCCGATGAATACTGTCATAAGCTTTTTTGAAGTCAACAAAAGTGATGACTAGGTTCTTACTTCGAGCTCTGTGATGCTTCATAATCCATTTAAGACTGATGATTTGATCTGGACAACTTCTGCCTGGCCGAAATCCTCCTTGGTACTCTCCAAGTTCTTGGTCCAGTTGTTCCTGTATTCTTGAGTGAAGAATTTTTGAAAAGATCTTATATGTGACATCAACAAGGGATATTCCTCTATAATTATTGGGATCTGACCTATCACCTTTCTTGTGTAGGGGGTGGATTATTGCAGTGTTCCATTCCTCTGGCATTTTTTCAGAGTTCCATATGTCAATAATACGTTTATGTAGGTTTCGTAGAGTTTGATCATTTGCATTCTTCCATAATTCTGCAACCAACTGATTTTCTCCTGCTGCTTTATAGTTCTTGAGCAAGTTAACGGCTTTGATCACTTCCTCATATGTTGGTGGAATAACCTTTTCTAGTGGTGTTTTGTTTTTAGGTTTGGGGTCAAATTCCAGATTTTCTCTTGGGTCTTCGCAGTTGAGTAATTTTTTGAAGTAGACTGCCAAGATATTTGCATTGTCTTGGTTGTTATGTGCCATTTTCCCATTTTCATTTCTCAGCATAAGTGTAGGTGGGGTATACTTAGACTGATACTGTTTAAACGACTTGTAATAATCCCTTGTTTTATGTTGCTTGAATGATTCATCTATTGTTCTGAGCATTTCATTCTCATAGTCATAATTTAATGCAATTGTATATCTACCCTGGCCATTGGCCACAATAAATATTTATTATTATTATTTTTGTTTAACATATATTCATTTTTGTCATGAATTCTTTCCTCAAGATCCAGTCTATACCAATAAGAAACTAATTCCAATCCTCTGGAGACTAGGTTAAGATGACATGTTGTCAGAAAATCTCAGAGTTGTAAACATTTCAGCTTGAAAATTTACTAATACTATAAAATTCTCTTGCTTGTTCAATGTATATTTATTTATTTAGCGTTTGGCTGTACATATCAACATTAGTCAAAAATAGATGTGTATTTACATTATTTACAGTTTCACTTTCAAGTTGTTAATAAAGTCTATCACAGCTGGGCCTGCTTCCACAAAGTCACTGAAGTTGCCACTGTAGGAATGCGTCGGGCTTCAATGTATAGATTGAAAAGTATGTACGATTGATTGCAGCCTTGTCTCACATCTTTCTGAATACTTGCCTCTCTCTCATATCCTTCAACTAAAGTTTAGATTGTAGATCACCCTCCCATCCCTGTACTTTATGCCAAACTTTTTCAAAATGCCCAACAATTTACTCCTTTCAACATCATCAAAAGCTATTTTTAATTGTACTCATCCATAAACATTCCCTTACCTTTCCTTATTCTACCTTCCAAGACCAGCCTAAATACAGCTTCCTGAAACCTAACTGGTCTTCACCCAGCTTTGCTTCAATCTCATTTTCTATCCTCCTGTAAACTATTCTTGTCAGATTTTTGAAGCGTGTGTATAGCTGTTTGTAAGATTATTATTACGTTGAATTATATGATCATCATATTATACTTGGCTAAATCGTCATCGTTCTGGAATACATCCCGCACGTTTGAAGCCATGTTGCTACATACGTGAGGTACAATATGTTCACGCCTTTCATAAAAAGACTTCATAGACAAGGCGATTGGTGCAAGTATAGTGGTAGATTTAGAAACTACTGTATATCATATCTTTGCAACATTCTGACATGTCATAAAACTGAGAGCTACAATCTTAATCCAAACGCAATAAGCAAAGAGCAGTATTGCGCTCCTGGTAAATTTTGTGAGTATTGCAAGGAACGCTTTTGCGCTCTCTGTTATTCTAAAGGTTAAATACCACATCTGTTGTCAAGAGAAAGGAAACAGACACTGAAGCCTCATAACTAGATGAGCAGGTTTAAGCAGCAAAATTCTCGAGATGAAGGCTTCCAGGTGGGGATCCATTGGCCATCGCGACTATGGTAATAGGGGTATAAAGAAAACCTACCTAATCTTAAGTATCGATAAGGTGGATCTTCCCAGTTAAATTTTAAATTTTTATAAAATTACCGTATTGGCCCGAAAATAAGCTGCCCCCGCATATAATATTAGAAGAGGAAAAAGGAATAAGCCACATCTGGATTAAGGGAAGACATATTTATTTTCTAGTACCGGTAATTACCCTGACATTCCTATTTCCTTCCAGCCTCTCTGTTTGTTGTGCTTTTGGCATAACGCACAACTGCATCATATGCACGCCGAATTCCTTTGCTTGATGAAGCTTTTCGCTCTACCGGTAAATGATCGATCATTTTTGCGTTAAACAGGCTTTCTTACAGATCTTACTGAGACTGAACTACTGTCGATTATTCAAGCTTACGAAACAATACAGAGTTTCCGAATAACAATGTCGCCGCCAAAACAAAAGTTCGCATTGTTGTCATTAAATGTCGCTAATTTCTCTTACAGACTGTATTGTAGCTTTGTGCTGTGTTCTTGCTAATGAGCATTCCTTTTCAAACTGTTCATGATATATAAAAGTGTAAGTAGCGAATATAAGCCGCAACCAGATTTTTTACCCATCATCATCATCATTTCCCCTCATCCAGCTCCTGCCAGGTCGGGGTATTTATGACACTTCTCCACTTTCCTCTTTCCTTCCACAATTCTTCTTCCACGATCTTGTCCCAGTCCAGACGGTGTTTCAATATAAACATTGTTAACCCTCCAGTACTCGCGTGGGGAAATTAATTACCCCAACTCTTCAAAAACGCCTGCTGATTTCTTTCTATCACAGTTTGTACCCTGGGCTCTTGTGTACCTCCCAAGGACTCTGTGGGGCACCACTCAAGCTGTCTGTCATAAACCTTCGCACGTCAGTTCGTTTCCGGCAAAGAGACACAGCTGACTGGGGTAATATCTCACCCCACACGAGCACTGGCGAGGCTACATAGGCAAACTCATGTTTAGTTAATTTTAATTCTTACGTGTGTTTCTATTGTGAGAACGTATAGTTACTAGATAGTGTAACCGAATAATATGAGTCGTGATATAGCCGGGAACATTAGTAAGGACCAGGAACGAATTCACCATGCAATTTTTGAAGCTTCGTATAGCAGATCGACGCAAACAGGTTTGCCCCGCAATATCAGAGAGAAAGCCTTGCGAATGAGTTCAAAGGATCGAGAAGAAATTCCCCAGGGCTCTCAGACTCCACACTTGAAGAGAAAAACACTAAGATCATCTGGAAGATGTGCTGTATGTCCTAGAAATCGGGACAGAAAATACAGAAACTCTTGTGTGCTGTGTGAAAAGTACGTCTGCCACGACCATTTCAGTACCGTGTGCGAGGAATGTCTCAACCAGAAAACCAAAATTGAGTAAAACAGACTAAGCCTTAGAGTTCAGACGGTAATGAAGTGGGATTGCCTTTAATAGATCAACCTTTTACGATTGCATAAACTCAAACGTTATTATGGATGCGTTTTCTCTGCTTTGAAGTTAAGTAGCCTAATATAATTAATTTTCTGTATGTAGTATTAATGGCAATAAAATTAGACATTTCTATTATTTTCTTTACAGATACCTTATTCAGAAACATCATGAAAAAAGCATAATTTTATTTTTACGTTACAATAAATTTCACTAAAGAATGGGGGTTACTTATTACCCCGCGCGAGCACTGGTGTGATAAAACTCTGCGCGAGTACTGGAGGGTTAATATAGAATCATAAGTTTCAAGGTTATAACCATGACTAAGTACTTACTCTCTTACATATTGCTTAATTAGTATTATTTATAGAACTACGTTAAGCCATGAACTTTCTGGTTTTTTTGTTTTTTGTTTTTTTTTAAGCATTCCATTCTTCAAAATAAATCTACATGGAGAGGAGTAAAGGAGGACTCACCTAAGTCAGGCAGGTCCCATCCTGTGTTGAGCAAGAGAGGGGGAACCTCGATAGCAGTTTTCCTTGCCAGGGTGATCTCACGCACTTCCTTAGGGGACAGCAAGCTGGCCAATTCAGGTGTTACCAGTACACGTTCCAGCATGGGGCCATGCTCACACAGACTGAGTACGAACAACTTGATCCTCTGCTTCTCTAAATCTGACGTTTCTCCAAGGACTGGCTTCAAGGCCTAACATTAAAAAAAAGTAGGTTGATAAAACATATGAATTTTCGAAGCCATTTTTTCAGTGTCGCCTTCATAATCCGTTAAAAATGATTTTCAGTCGGTCAACAAATTAATGGGCCCAAACGAGTTGGACGGGGAAAAACACTTATTTACTCGGATGTACTAACCTGGAAAAAAATTACATGGATTATTATATATTTATACACACTAGTCAAAAAAGGGGATTAATTATCTAACATGTTTCATTCATCAGACTTGTGTTATTAGTGTTACCGGTATTAGCCTACCTCTTTTTGCAAAAATTGAAAGTACCCTTATGAGATCTACATGGGCCAATATTTTGCCTGTGTGTGTGTGTTTGGATGTCTGTGTCCCCTATCAATTCAAACATAACGAAACCGAATTGAACCACAATTTTGTACAGAGGTAGCACTAGCAAAGGACACCTCTGTTTTATATTTTCACCATCTTAACCAAAACAAAATGGTGTCCATCCAATTGTTCAAAGCTTAAATCAATATATGGCTAAACTAACCATATGATCTCTACCAAATTTTGGAAAAGTATACCTTTATGTGGGAGGCATTCGTTGTCCAAACTATAAGGTCATCAGCCATGTAATTTCAAGATGTCAGCCATGTATGAGTGCATGTCAATCCCCCCCACTATCAATTTAAACACGACAATACCGAATTGAACCAACTTTGGTACAGAGGTAGCACTAGCAAAGGCACCTCAGTGCCATCTTAACAAAAACAAAATGGCGTCCACCCACATGATCAAAGCCTAAATCTAATTACGACAAAACTAATCATCCAATCTCTACAAAATTTTGGAAAAATTTACCTTCATGTGGGAAGCGTCTGTCGCCCAAACTACAAGGTCATCAGCCAAATAAATTCAATAATTTCATGCAAGCATATTGGCTAATCCGTAACTTATGATTCAACAAGTACTGGCTTGACCACTTCCACTTATTGAACAAAGAGTAGTTTAAACTGTCCTCATGGATGTGACCCATTGGATAAGAATATTATGCTGTAAAACAGTAACTAGAGTGATGAAGCCGAGCGGCTGTACCGTGCCGTCAAGAGGGCAGCTAATGTTTGCTGCTTGGTCCATATTTAAGTAGCTTGGAATTATTTTATGGAATGCACTGAACAAAAAATTATAAATTTAGTATGAAATGGTTATAATAAAGGCATAATACACTGAAGATGTCATCCATTCCAAGACATTATATGCTAGGCAGTTATAGTAAGGTTATTGATAACATACTTCATGCAACCGTCCAAGTTAGACGAGGGGTCAGCAGGCTAGACTGTTACCCGTAGGGCTGTGGTTCAAAACCAAGGGGTTGGTTCTTTTCTTACTTAATTTTTTTAATATTTATTGTTTTATGGGTAACTACGCAGGCGTTATAAAATTGAGCATTATATAGTCCATTTTGCAATGGAAAATATAATTATATTTAATTAATAGCCCGTATTACACGACACTCACTGGCAAAGAAGCTGTTGTGATAGGTGGTACAAAATCCTGTACAATTCTCTCCATCCTCGTCAGTACACGTACTGTTACGACTGAAGTATATTAGTTGAAGTTTAGATTAATTAAACACACTTTGCCGTCTAGTCAATACTTGGCTTTTAGTGTGATTTACACTTGTAAGTGCATGTTTCGAGGCATCAGAATTTAATTAATCTAAACTTCAACTAAATGAATAATAATAATAATAATATTCCTAAATGGAGTCTATTACACGCTAGCATATTATTCGCAAAGTTGTAGGAAATCAAATATGGCCATAGACACCAGGTGCACCAAGTTCGAGAGGGCCTACCACTCCTGCTGCAGCATCTACCCATCAAAGTTCCTCTCCAAAAACCTCAAACTCAGACACTACAATTCAGTAGTAAAAACATCTGTTCTGTACACCTCTGAGTGCCTTGTGATGGCCAGGAAAGGCCCACTCAGGAAACTTGAACTCAAGGAGGGGATGATCCAGTGGAGGATACAAGGACCCATACGGGAACAGGGAGGCACCTACAGAATTCGGCACAATGATGAGCTTTACAGCCATCAAGAAGACATTGTGACTTGTATAAGAAAAAGGCGCCTGGCCTTCTATGGACACTTGACCCGCATGATCCCTTGCCGGCCCCAGTAAGATCTTCAGTGGTAGGAAGAGGGAAGACCACTAGGACCAAGTGGATCTTTACGGTCATGACGGATTTAGACCACCTAGGGATCCCACTCAATTCCATACAGGACCGCCAACAATTTCGGCAAGCCATCCGACAGGGAGTTTTTCCTGTATCACTGACAGCTAGGAAGAACACCGGAGTCAGCAGACCTCCATGGACGGAGGAAAGAAAGCCGGCTCATAGTCAGATGATGAAAAAGTACTGGAAGAAGAGAAAAGACAAAGCGACGAGGAGATACGAGCCCCGTGGTCCTCAGGACACCCAAACGACGAAGAAGAGAAGAAGAAGGAGGAGGGTTGTCGTTTGAGGATAATATTTGCAGTTGATTCGCATTATTAAAACAAAGCGGTCGGGAAACTTGCTTTAAATAAACATGCCAGACTCTGTCTGAATTAATGCATTCCAATGGGTATTTAACCTTTTGACGAGTGCGCACGGCGTATGCCGTGCAATAATGACGGCCGAAAGCGAGTACGTATTTCACCGGTAAACAACCTCAGGGGAGTAGGAATTTTATTTTTTCTTAAAATACAATAAACTCATTTATTACAAATTTTAGAGACATGAAAACACATTTTGGATCGAGAAAACACTGTCGTCTCAAAACTTTTTGACCAGTAAAAATTTTTTTTCCCAAAAGGGAAGAAAAAAAAAGGCGAAAAAATTTGTTAAAAAAAATTGCAGTAAACTTACTTAAATTACAATAAACTTGATTATTACAACTTTGAGAGACATGAAAACACATTCTGGATCGAGTAGACACTGTCATTTCAAAACTTCGGAGGTGGGACACAAGATCCGTTACGCCTCTGGTCGCCATTTTATGAGTTCACTCCCACAAAGTGACTCAAAGAAGCGTAAACTTCTCAGCCAATGCTACGTGTGCAAACACACTACCTGATCAGGATAGAAGAGGAAAGAAACGAGCTACGAGTGTTTTACTTCTGAGGTCGCTCTCTGCATACATCCTTGCGCTGAACAATATCATACATTCATCGGAACCTAAGATATCACCTTCACTAGTATCTCTAGTTAGCTCATCTATATTGTTACTCCGGTTGCAGTCAACATACAGCTTGATGGAGAGTAAAAGTGCTACTGATATTCACTTCGACTCTCTATCAACTGTTATGAGAAACATCTCGAGTGGGCTGTAAAATAGTGTGTGCATTTTGTGTTTTTTCTATTTGCGTTTATTGTGGTTGAATGAATGGTTGATTGAATGTACAAGCGACTGAAGTAATGTTTTTTTTTTTTTTTGGTTTTTTTTTTTAGATCCTCGAATGTCACTCTTATATTCCTTTTTTTTTCCCAGTTTTCAATTTTTTCTTCTATCTTTCATTTTATGTTTTTGCCTTTTTCCGTTTACTGTAGATAGTTTTGTTTTTTCTGTAATTATTTCAATGTTTCTTGTACATAGGGATTGTATGAATGAATGCTTGAGATCGGATGTTTGAGTGCGTGTCTGTATGGTTGTGGTTGTTGATTTATAATAGACTAGTGTATTTCTATTTTTTGTTCTTGTTTGCTGTTATTGTTTTGTTTATACTTGTACATTTTATTGTTAATTATTATATTGTCACTAGTGGATTCTATCTGTCTGACAATAAAGAATACATACATACATACATACATACGTGCCACCCCCTAGTGGCACTTTTGTTAACTGGATTACGGTGGGGGTACAAAGCACAACACCAATTACTGCTTAAAGAAATAATTAACTTTATTGTGGCCAGAAAATTACACTAATCAGCAAATACAAGCAATTAGGAACCTTACTCCAGTTTACAAAGTCTCTTGCTTGTGGAGAGCTCTTGCCCCTTTCACTTGTCAACAAACCACAGAAGTTAATCCTGCCGCTAATGAGCCTAGTGGCCTTGACAGAACTACATGCAACTTCTTTCTAATGTGCGCCTACCACAGTACTTACGAGCACTTGCTGCGCGCTGTTCACCAGCTGGGAGAAACAATGTCACTTAATTTCGACACCACAATATCTGACACTCAGTGAAAGCACACTTACTCAGAACACGCAGTCCCCTGTATGTTCCTCACTTCGCCGCTACACTAGGGGTTTCGCAAGTCGCCACACTTCTGTCGCTCAGAATAAACGCTCACACTAGCTCGTAAAACACATCAACCACAACTGCTTCACGGGTCACTCTGATATAGCAGGCCGGTGACTCAATAAATGGTTCTAGATCCATCCAGGGTCCACGGCTTCTCGAGGTTTCCTTCGCTGGTCCAGTCACGAATCTTCTGGACTATCCCTTTGTCTTAGTAGCCCTGTTGCATAAGGCACACGCAATACAGGAGGCATGCCACAGCCCAGCCCCTGGGGCAGTTGTGACTCAAGCGGCGAGCGATGACACAAACTCACAGCCGTAACACCACCCCCTTCCTAAAAAGGCTGATCGTCCCGATCAATCATTGGTCCGTCTGTGTCCCTCCGTAGGCTGCCAGGACCAGACCAGGTCGGCCTCGTGGAATCCGCCGGCATCCGTCTGCTGGTCGTATCGGGTCTTCATTCGGTCGGTCTCGATCCGCAGTTTCCTCCTCGCGAACGCGTGTACGTCCTCCAGTTGGTCGACCAGTTCTTGACAATACTGGCTTACCGGGATCGGATCATTCCCAGGTCGGCCGAAGGCAAGATCGACAGGTAGACGGAGCTCCCTCCCAAACATGGCCAGGGCTGGTGTGCACCCGGTGGCTTCATGCACGGCGGCGCGGTAGGCCAGGAGAAATAGTGGAAGATGCTTGTCCCAATCCCTCTGGTGCTCGCTGACGACTATTCGGAGATGGTTCTCGACGGTGCGATTGAATCGCTCTACCATCCCGTCGGACTGAGGGTGTAGCGGCGTTGTCCTTGTCTTCCGGATCCCCAGCAGCTGGCATAGGTTCTGGAACACCTGCGACTCGAAGTTCCTCCCTTGGTCGGAGTGCAGCTCCAGGGGTACTCCGTACCGGCTGACGAATTCCTTCACCAGGGTCTCTGCGATCGTCGCGGCTTCTTGGTTAGGGAGCGCATACGCCTCCGGCCATTTGGTAAAGTAGTCGCTGACGACTAATATGTAGCGGTTCCATGCCTCGCTTAACGGGAATGGCCCAGCAACATCGATGGCCACTCTCTCCATGGGGCCGCCCACGTTGTAGGTCTTCAGTGGACCCCGTCGTCTTCGTCCTGGGCCCTTGCTGGCTGCGCAATCGTGGCACCTCGCGCAGTGGTTCTCCACGTCTGCTCGGCATCCGATCCAGTAGAACCGCTCTCTCAGCTTCTCCAGGGTCTTCTTTATCCCTAGGTGTCCACCAGATGATCCTCCATGAACTTCCTTCAGGACTTCCTCCGTCATAGCCTTTGGAACGACGACTTGTTCCCGAGATGTCTTCCCGTCGGTGCTCTCCCAGGTACAGCAGATGAGGCCATCCCTTACAATCAGCGAGTCCCACTGTGCCCAGTAGGACTTAAACTTTGGGCTGCAGTCACTCACAATGTTCCACCCGGGTCTGGGGACACAGGCCCTCTTCCATTCGGCTATCAGTCCCAGGTCATCATCTTCCGCTTGCGCCCGCGTGAAAGATTCGCGGCTCCAGCTCCCTTGAAGTTCCACGGTAGTCCTTCGGCACTGTATCCCGGTGTTCTCCTCCCTTCGGGCACAGAAGGTGCAGTCTTCGGGGCACGGTCTTCGTGACAGCGCGTCGGCGTTAAAATGCAGTTGGCCTTTCCTGTGCTGAATCTCAAAGTTATACCGTTGAAGCCTCTCTAACCACCGCGCGAGTTGACCCTCAGGCTGCTTGAAGTTCAGGAGCCACCGCAGGGATGCATGGTCGGTCCTGATGAGAAATTCTTGCCCGTACAGGTACTTGTGGAAGTGTTCAATGGTCTTCACGATGGCGAGCAGCTCCTTCCTGGTGACGCAGTAGTTCCTTTCTGGCTTTGACAAGGCCTTGCTGAAGTAGGCCACTACTCTCTCCTCGCCGTCCACTACCTGCGACAGGATTCCCCCTATGCCAAAGTCGCTGGCATCGGTATCGACGATGAACCTTGTTCCAGGTCTGGGGTAGGCCAGAATAGGCGCGGTGCACAGAGCCTGCTTGAGTTGTTCGAAGGCACTGTGGCATTCTGCTGTCCACGTGAAGAGTTGGTCCTTCTCAGTCAGGCGATGTAAAGGTTTGGCGATGTCGGCGAATCCCCTCACGAAGCGACGGTAATAAGTGCAGAGTCCCAGGAAGCTTCGTAGTTGGGACTTGTCCTTCGGAACTGGCCACCCCCTCACAGCTGCGGTCTTCTCTGGGTCGGTGCGCACCCCTTCCTCGGAGACGATATGCCCAAGGTACTGGACCCGCTTCTGGAAGAGCTGACACTTCTTGGGGCTCAACTTCAGCTGGGCAGCCCGTAGCTTCAACAAGATCTCCTTCAGGTTGCTGTAGTGCTCCTCGAAGCTTCTCCCCAGAACGATGACGTCGTCTAGGTAGACCAGGCAGGTCTTCCAGTGTAGTCCCCTCAGAATGGACTCCATTAGCCTTTCGAAGGTCGCAGGGGCGTTGCACAGACCGAATGGCATGACGGTGAACTGCCAGAGCCCGCTGCCCACAGAGAACGCCGTTTTCTCGCGGTCCTTAGGGTGGACCTCCACCTGCCAGTAGCCACTCTTCAAATCCAAGGTGGAGAACCATCTTGACCCTGATATGGTGTCCAGCGTGTCGTCGATCCGGGGTAGAGGGTAGCTGTCCTTCTTCGTGACGTCGTTCACCCGCCTGTAGTCCACGCAGAACCTGGTGGAACCGTCCTTCTTCTTCACAAGCACGACCGGAGAACTCCAAGGACTATGTGATGGCTCGATCACCCCTTGCTCCTTCATCTCTTCTACCATCCGGTCGATTTCGGCTTGCTTGGCGAGCGGGACACGTCGGAATGGGGCCCTAATCGGTGCGCTGTCCCCAACGTCGATTCTGTGCTGGACCAAGCTTGTCCTGCCGAAGTCTTTGCTCCCCACGGAGAAGACATCCTGGAATTCACGTAGCAGGTCCTGAAGTTGGCGTGATTGTTCCTCGTCTAAATGGTCCTGCGATCCTTGGTACAGCTTCTGTAGTTCTTCTGGCAGTGTGCGTCTTCTTCGGTTGTCCGTCTGCAGGTGTCCGTCCGTCGTGTCGGTGATGCGGGCAATCCAGGTAACGGGCTCGCAGACTCCTAGGTTGGTGTCCCGGTGAACCGTAATGTCGTAGTCGTTCAGGTTGGACAGGCGGACGTACGGCCGAGACGTCGTGTTGATGAGGGTCTTGGCAACTAGCAATCCTTTTGTCTGGATGTCCTCATATTTTGGCTCGATGACAGCCGCCACTCCCTCAGCAGTTCCGTCGACAATTACGGCGGCGCTGACCTCCGTCCTGGCAGGAACGATGACGTCCTCTCTCAGCCTTACTCGTCGTGCGGTGACGGCCTCGTGTACTGGTTGCAAAGCAAGTTCCTCACCTCCGAAGTGCAGAGTGTTGGTACTCAGGTCCAAGATGATGTTGTTCTGGTCCAGGAAGTCCAGTCCGATGATCACTTCGTTTGATACGTCAGCCACAAGCACTGGATGCTTTATCACCCGTCGACCAATGACGAACTCCAGTGATGCTTCGCCATGTACCGGTGCGGTCTCTCCGGTCACGGTTATTAGCTGGAGGTTCCTTTGTGTGGGTTGCACTCTCCACTTCGGGATCACAGTGGGATTGACGATGGTCCTCGATGCTCCCGTGTCGATCAGCATGGGCCAGCTCACTCCGTTGATGACTCCGTCGACCATCAGGCTGCTATTGTCCCTCCGTAACTTCGTCACACGCACTTGGACTGCCGGGGCTTGACGACTGTCACAAGCCAACCTTTGCCCCCCAAGGCTGGCTAATACTCGTTTCCCTGGGCCGCGCGGTTTTCAGACGACTGATTTCCCGTCGGATACCCTCGGCGGCGGCGATCACCGCAGTCCTTGCTCAGGTGGCCTTTCTTACCGCAGGCCCAGCAGGTCGGTAGTCCTCTTCCAGGCCGCCTCTCCGGTTGTCTTCCGGCTGTGTCGTTGCTGGTGGTGCCGCGACTATCGAAGAAACGGCTTAGCGCCTCCATCAATTCGTCGGCCAGGGGCTTGGTCTCGTTGGTTTTTGCTGGTTCATCGACGTCCACTTGACGCACCCGCGCGTGCATTCTGGATGCCTGTTTTGCCGTCTCGAATTCAAGTGCGTGGCTCAGCGCATCTGCCAGGGTCTTATTGCGCGCAAGTCGCAGCACCTGTTGAGTGTCCGAGTCCCGTAGCCCGTCGGTGAAGGTCTGCGTCGCTATCTGCTCCAGAAAGTCGGCCGGCGCTGTTGGGTAGGCAAGCCTTACGAGGCGTGCGATGTCCATCTCGAACTCCTGCAGGGTTTCCGCGTTCTTCTGTACCCGGGTCCGGAGCTGCATCTGGTAGGCCTGCTGAAGATGGCTATCTCCATATCGGGACTCCATATGGGCGATCAGTGAAGCGTAGTCCTGGGATCCAGTCGGGATGGCCTGAAGGACGTTAAGGGCGTCACCTCTCAGCGCTACAATGAGAGCTGTAGCCTTTTCTGTGTTGTTCCAGTTATTTATGGAACAGGCCGCCTCGAACTGACGTAAGTAGGTGCTCCACGGGACCTTTCCGTCGAAGGTTGGGGGCGTCACTCTGCTATGTCCCGTTCCTGATATTCCCGGTGTAACGGTGGGCGGGCGTTGGCGCAGCTCGGCAACTTCCTCTTGTAGGGCTTTGACTCTCTCATCCACCCCGGTCGGCGGGCGTCGGCGCAGCTCGGCGACTTCCTCTTGTAGGGCTTTGAATCTATCTTCCATCCCTGTCGGCGGGAGTCGGCGCAGCTCAGCAAATTCCTTTTGTAGAGCGTTGAATCTCTCTTCCACCCCCATCAGCGGTCGTTGGCACAGCTCGGCAACTTCCACTTGCAAGGCGTTGAATTTCTCCTCCACCCCCATCAGCGGGCGTTGGCGCAGCTCGGCAACTTCCACTTGCAAGGTGTTGAACTTCTCCTCCACTGCCGCGACTTCCTCACGTAGACCCTGTTCTAATTTCCTTTGGCTCTCCTCTAATTTCGTCAGCAGACACTCTTCCAGATTTTTCTGGCCATCCAGAAATTTGGCGGTTAGGTCCTCTGCTAACTTATTCTGGCTGTCTTCCATCTGCTTCAGGTCCTCCGCTAACTTATTTTGGCCTTCTTCTAATTTGGAAGTTAGGTCCTCTGCTAACTTCTTCTGGCCATCCTCCATCTTCTTCTGGCCATCCTCCATCTTCTTCTGGCCATCTTCCATTTTGGCAGTTAGGTCCCTGGTTAAATTCTTCTGGCCGTCCTCCATCTTGGTTTCCATGCCATTTAACTTTTCTAGCAGTGCTGCCAATTTCTCCTCCATGTTAGTTGTTTGTCTTGTAAAGGGCATGCACTCACAGGAAAATTAGAGAAAATGACCTGCTCGGGTTTTGAAACCAGGACCGTCAGGTGTTGTGCTTGAGTTCGTAATCCGGCTTCTGACACCAGTTGTTACGTGCCACCCCCTAGTGGCACTTTTGTTAACTGGATTACGGTGGGGGTACAAAGCACAACACCAATTACTGCTTAAAGAAATAATTAACTTTATTGTGGCCAGAAAATTACACTAATCAGCAAATACAAGCAATTAGGAACCTTACTCCAGTTTACAAAGTCTCTTGCTTGTGGAGAGCTCTTGCCCCTTTCACTTGTCAACAAACCACAGAAGTTAATCCTGCCGCTAATGAGCCTAGTGGCCTTGACAGAACTACATGCAACTTCTTTCTAATGTGCGCCTACCACAGTACTTACGAGCACTTGCTGCGCGCTGTTCACCAGCTGGGAGAAACAATGTCACTTAATTTCGACACCACAATATCTGACACTCAGTGAAAGCACACTTACTCAGAACACGGCAGTCCCCTGTATGTTCCTCACTTCGCCGCTACACTAGGGGTTTCGCAAGTCACCACACTTCTGTCGCTCAGAATAAACGCTCACACTAGCTCGTAAAACACATCAACCACAACTGCTTCACGGGTCACTCTTATATAGCAGGCCGGTGACTCAATAAATGGTTCTAGATCCATCCAGGGTCCACGGCTTCTCGAGGTTTCCTTCGCTGGTCCAGTCACGAATCTTCTGGACTATCCCTTTGTCTTAGTAGCCCTGTTGCATAAGGCACACGCAATACAGGAGGCATGCCACAGCCCAGCCCCTGGGGCAGTTGTGACTCAAGCGGCGAGCGATGACACAAACTCACAGCCGTAACAATATCATCACTTGTGTCCAGAAACTCCATAGCATTTTCAGTTATATTTACAAAAACCAAAAATATTCACAGTTACGAAGAACACAAACAACTATCCACGTCGGCCGCAATCATAACCTGTAGGCTAACGGCGCGCCCAACTCTTACGATATAGTGAGTAGGCCTATACCCATTCCCGTCAGAGACTACCACCATACAGAACAAGGATTTGTACAGCCACACTATTCGAATCACTGAGAAAGTTACAAAGAACGCCGCAAGATGTCATATTACGTCAGTAAGCACTTAAGTTCTCAGTAGTAGCCTAAAACGGCAAATGCCGTGCTCCCTCATGTGGGACCAAACGGCAAATGCCGTGCGCACTCTATTGCCTGTCCTTTGGTGCACTCGTCAACAGGTTAAGACATATAACTGAAATTATTGGATATTTAGCCATACAGGATATGATGTGCAACTCTGAGCCTTCAAGCCTATTGAAAAGGTGTACGAGTGGCACCACGCCTGTCCACTGGGAAGGTCCCAGGTTCAAGGCTATCCATGGGTGGGAATTCTTACTTCTTTTTAATTATTTTATAATATCCTCCCTACCTCGAATAGCTAGTTTTAAACGTAGTTTTATTAACATGATCTATGAATACAATTTAAGTTATAATCATTGATAGGGAATATTTTTTTCTTCACTCATTTGAATTTGTATTTCCCCTACTTTCAGTTCAAAACCATGGATGGGTACTATTCGTGATAATTATTAGAATTTTAATACCACAGTATTTACCCCAGAATAATAATGATAATATAAAACTTGCTGTATTAACTGTATATAGAGAGGGCTTTTCGCACAGATGCCGTTTACAGAAAATACGGTTGCCGTTTACAGAAAATACGGTTTAACTTTGATGTATTTATTTCGTGGGTCTACCCATACAACAAATCTATTTGTTTACCTAATTGCCGCAAGGATTTCGACTAGACTGAGAAAAGCAATCCGATTGGTTGTTGTACTCAATCTTCCATGCAAACTACAGGGAAAATGGCACATGTTCAATTCCATGAGTTGTAAGCTAGCCTAGAAGGTACAAATCACACAGAAATAGGCGTATGTATACCTGTACTGGCAGGAGCTTCCATGCTAATGAGTGATACAGGCTTCAGGGCCAAAGCCTAGCATGCTAACCAATTAGCCATGGTGCTAGACAACCAATCAACCAAAGTACCACATTGAGTTACACAGTTGATAATACGTCCAGTTAAGTACTGTAATGAGTGCAAATAAGGAAAATCATTAGCATAGCATAACGTACAATACACCACTTTGCTTTTCAACAAGTTACTACAACAAACATTCAATCATACTCCTTGACAAGGAGTTTACCCATACATTTAGGAGAAAGTAGGCTATATGTTCTTTACTGGACATCTTGTTTTTAACATATTTTGAAATAAAATAACTCTATGGTTTCTTTTTTCCCCCATGCAAACCGGCCAAACCTAAGGACCACGCAAATATCACTTCATTTCCTTCTAACAGTTCTTTCTTCCTTCAAATTACCTTCACTCTTTCTTGTGCCTTCCTCTCTTCTGTCCATTCTCTTCCCCTGTGCTCTCTCTTTTCTTCCAGAAGAACCTTTATGTTAGAAAGTCTTTTCCTGAATTGTTTTCTGTCTTGACAGTCTTCATCTGTAATTCCTATTCCTTCATCTGCTTGGTGTAGTTTAGATTGTATAGTTTATCAAAATTTTGTTTATTAATCCTTGCTGGATCCATTCTGACCATGTGTCCATAGAAACTGTCATATTTTCCTGATCGTTGTTTCCAGGTCTTCCACCCTTTCCTATATCTCCTTGTTTGATCATAGTCTGTAGTTTCCCTGAACCCCTCTTGGGCCGTAAATCCTCAGTATTTTCCTTTCAATCTTTAGGACCTTCTTCAGGCTTGTAAGGCTGGCCGTTTCCACACCATGTAGGATCACCGGTTTTACCAAAGCATTGTAGTCCTTTATTTTTGAAAAGGTTCTTTTTGTTCTATACATCTTTGGTGGCAAAGTTTAGTTTTCCTAGTTTAAGTCTTCTGTTTTCTATTGCCTCTTTGTCCATTCCATTGTAGCTGATCTCTTCGAGGTATTTAAACTCCTTCGTGACCATACCCATGCTCTAAAAGTCATCCAACGTTTAGAATGAAGCACTGGTTAGATAGGGATATTCTTCTCTCTTTCTGTTGCACGTGAAACATGTATGACGCTGTCATTTTCTAGCAATCCACTGTTGCCATATCAGTCGAACATTTTTCTTTGTCCAAAAACAGCATAGGCCTACTCGGGTAGAAATATGTTTTGCCGATCTTTTTTGTCCTATATTAGAACTACGTAAACTTCATAGAAATGCTAGAAAAATTAGATATTCATATTAAAAATTTTAAAAAAACTATAAACTGTGTCCCCTTTTTACTAAAATCGATCTTATATCATGTTGCATTGACTTTGTGGTGCCTGTTTTCCACACACGTGTAGCTAAATGTGCCGTCTTGATGATGGATTAATGAAATATGTTATACTGGCATTATTAAAATTTTCATGTAAGTAAAACTTTTGAATATTCTCTCATAACCGCATAGCAGCATTGAAAAGTTTGTATGCTGCCAACTTTTCTATTTTTAAAGATAACCATGTCATGTCAGTTTGAGAGTTGTAGAGGAATGTTGGAAGAAGTTTTCTACCTGCATACCCAGAGTGTAGGTTCAATTGTTTACACAGGCCGGGCTGTTCATTGACCGCGGATTACACGAATGAAGTTTCAAGGGACAGCGCGCGGTGCAGCTTAATACTCCAGCTTTATTACTGTGCCCTCCGAGCTAGTATTTCATTACCGGTAGTTTAGCTGTCTCTATCTTCAGTGTGTGTGCAGCAGTTCTGTTATATTTAACGTGTTGTATTTTACGTGGTTTCCATGGTGATGATATTGATTTTTAGGATGCCATGCGGAATGGAGGCTTGTTTTTGTGAAGGTGTAATGTTGGGAGTTGTGTTGTGCTCTCTGGTCTGGAGATTGGTGTTGGGGGGTTGAGGATTGAGTGATGCTTTTTTTAAGGGTCTGGTAGTTGGTTTTGGGAGAGAGGAGTGATGGTTGTGATGGATGCTCTGCAAGAGATGCAGGTAAAGGAAACCTGCTTATATGTTTGACAAAAAGGTATTGATAGATTTTGATGGTCAGAGAACAATCAGAAAAGAAGAAAAGAAAAAAGCAGAAGAATATTAAGCCTTGTGAGGGGTAATTTTATTATGAAGATAATTGTGGATACGGTACAAGAGATGCAGGTATTGGAAACCTGCTTATATGTTGACAAACTGGTATTGTTAGTTTTGATTGCCAGAGATCAACCTGAAAAGAAGAATTATTATTAATAAATAGTGTATTTTTGTGAAGTCGGTGTACTGTTCTTTGTGGATTCATTTTAGCGGGTGTATCGCCCTGCTACCCTGAGCTGGCTAGCTGGGATTATTATATATATTACAATGATGCACAAGCGTGTGGTTAGATGAAGGATGTACTAATAAGAAAGAAGATACGTTTATCGAATTAAATATCAATATAATAAATAGAAAAGTTTCAACTACTTACATTTATAAGCAGGTCACAAGCTTTGTTCTTGCCGTGCTGCAACCTAAGCATATAGTCTGCACTAGATGGCAAGCCTTTGACAACACGGCAAACTACGTTGAGAGTTTGTACTTGGAGTAACAGATCTCTAGCGACTGTGAATTTGCCACTGGACATGGCACCTTGAATATCCAACTCCAGTATATCACGATGTACTTGTGGAATTTCTCTCTTCAGGTTGTCTGCTTGCAGGACATTCACAAGACCCTGCAAACACATGCACATTACATCTTGAATATCCATCTTTAGTACGAGGGCATTTTCTGAATCTAATGGTAGAAGGCGGGTATGCCCGGAACACTATAACAACATTCACTTCCAATGTCATCAAGTCATCTTGAGCTGAGTTGTAGGTACAGAAACATCAGAAACAATTTTGTTTCATCGATTGACTCCAATTTGATGAATTTATTGTGAAACAAAACTGGAATTCAGTATATTTATAGAAATGGACTTTTTAAAGTTTGACCAAACAACAAAATATTGTATATGTAATTTTAAAAAATAAAATAAAAATAGACTTATGACTATACTTCAACAAGTTGATAATTAAGTTAATGTTTGACTTGAATGTATGTCTATCAGAATAGTTATAATTATGTATGTTTGTACCTTACTCTGTGAATGAATTTAACATAGAACAACATAAGATGTTCCTACTTACTTATAGCATTAAGTTATCTTGTTAAGGAAATGTATTAAAATATGAATTGTAAAATAGCTAAGTAGAAATAGTGGTAATGTTAATTTATAGAATAATGGTATTTTTATTACTCTCTCGAACGTATAAAATTTTTAGATTTATTTACCGAATCTTTTAGGGCTCCTTCAGGCGAGGTCACTCAGCAGCGCTGCTTTGTGGCATGTTGGTAGCATCAGCAAAGAATTCTTATAAGCGTTGGTGGTGCTTTTATGAAATGTAGGTGTCATATTGGTAGTGCTTATAACAAATGTAGGTGGCCCTGCTAGCGTTTGATGCCCTGGTGGAGAATTTGTCAGTCTTCCAGTGAAGATGGACTTAGAACTAGATATAATTTTGGCCATGCTCCTCGTACGGAAGAGGAAGAAACATCAACATAGAAAAAGATGTTTCTGGGTCCATCCATTGGTTTTGGAAAGACAGAATCGAGGACTGTTTTACACTTTATTTGATGATTTACAACAGGATGGCGAAAAGTTCTATGCATACTTTCGCATGTCTAAAAAGTCATTTCAAGAGCTTCTAGATTGAATCAGCAATGGACTTCGGTAAGAAACTCTGTCATGAGGCAGGTCATTCTACCGGAAGAAAGGAAGCTTGTAGATTACCGTGACCGTTAATCTCGCGATCATAAGCCATGGGGCCGGAAGAAAGACTTAGACTATATAGTAAAGTATCGGTACTGTAATTCAGTATTTGCAAATCTTCAATTTTTAAATATAACAGAACTTCATAGTTGAGATCTAAGGTCAAGCAGATCACCTTAAATTGTACAACTATCGAATGGGGTTGTTGATTCTCCGCCCAATCAATACAATTTATTACAAACATTTTCACAGTTTTATTATTTCTGGGACATGTTTCTGGCCGTACCTGGGCCCTTCTTCAGCCTTGATTAATTTCCAAAAACATCCATTAAAAAGACATGCATTTATAATATAACAACACTCTTAAAATGCTTAACAGTATTAGATACAATAAAACAGCACTAAAATACACATTTGGAAAGAGAAAGAACACTGATACGATAAAACACCTCTTCATGTCAGCCATATCATCATCATCATCATTTCCCCTTATCCAGCTCCTGCCGGGTCGGGGTATTTATGGCACTTCTCCACTTTCCTCTTTCCTTCCACCATTCTTCTTCCACGATCTTGTCCCAGTCCAGATTTCTTTTTCTTACACTGTTCTTCACTGAATCAATCCACCTTGTTCTAGGTCTTCCCCTTGCTCTCTTACCCTTGCACTTCGCTTCCAGCATCTGTCTTGGTATTCTATTTTCCTCCATCCTCTTTACTTGTCCAAACCACCTTAGTTTATTCTTCTCAATTCTCTCATTTAGTTTTCCCATCCCAACTTCCTTCCTAACATCTTCATTCCTCACTCTGTCTTTCCTATCATATTCCTTAAGAATTTCATTTCACTGGCTTGGATTCTACTCTCTTGCCTGCTTGTCAGGGTCCAAGTCTCAGCTGCATAAGTTAATATGGGAACATAGTACACTTTATACATTACCTCCTTGCTTTTCCTTGGTACTTCCTTATCCCAAACAAGTTTTCTTACACTTTGATAGAATGCATTGCTCTGCTGTACCCTCCTGCCAATCTCCATGTCCAACCTACCAGTTTGCATCAATTCACTTCCTAGGTATTTGAACTTGTCCACAATTTCCAAACTCTGACTTCTAATTTTCACAGTGCCCTTTCCTTGTCTTTCCCCTCTGGTCATCACCATGGTCTTGCTTTTCTCTATACTGATTTTCAGGCCGTACTTCTGAATATTTTCGTTCAGTGCATCTAGTTGTTTTTGCACTTCTTCGGTGTTCCTTCCCCAGACCACAATATCATCTGCAAATAACAGTAACTTCATTTCTTTATGTCCATATGCTTTCTTTGTTTCCTTTACAATTTCATCCATCACCATTATGAACAAGAGAGGTGACAGCACACTCCCCTGTCTTAGTCCAGTCTTGTTCCTAAACCAATCTGTCTTTCCAACTGGGGTCAGTACCCTGCTAACACAGTTGTTGTACATTGCTTGCACCATTTCCAACATTTCTCTTCCCAGTCTCTTCTTAACCATGGTTTCCCATACCTTCTCTCTGGGGACACTATCATATGTCTTTTCTAGATCTATGGAAGTCATGATCAAATCCTCTCCATATTCCCAGTACTTTTCCATCACCTGCCTCAAGCTAGATTGGGTCCACTGTGGATCTTCCACTCCTGAAGCCATACTGTTCCTCTTGCAACTCTCCTTCCACCTTTATTCTCATTCTTCTTTCTAATATCCTTTCCAGTATTTTTACTATCTGTGATAAGAGGGTGAACCCTCTATAGTTATCACACACCTTCTTGTCCCCCTTCTTAAACACTGGTATTATTAGCCCTTTCTCCCAGTCTTCCGGTACACATTTCCGTTTCCACACACACTTTAGCAGTCGATACAACCATTGCATACCAACAGGTCCAGCAGCTTTTATCATTTCTACACTGATTTCATCCACCCCTGTTGCTTTTCCCATCTTCATCTTCTGTACTGCTAATTCCACCTCCAGACATACACAAATCTAAAATGTATTACATGCTGGTTGTTTTTAATAGTGACAAGTGTCCATTTGCTGAGTAATTCAGACTTATCTGTTATATTATAAATGCATGTCTTTTTAATGGATGTTTTTGGAAATTAATCAAGGCTGAAGAAGGGCCCAGGTACGGCCCGAAACATGTCCCAGAAATAATAAAACAGTGAAAATTTTTGTAATAAATTGTATTGATTGGGCGGAGAATCAACAACCCCATTCGATAGTTGTAAACGTCAATACGGACCTCAAATATGGAAAACTTTCCAAATAATCTTTAACATTGTACAGGAAAAGACTTCTAGCGTAAATGAAATGTATTCGGTTTTAAAGGAAACGAGGTCAAGAATATTGATAAGCCTACATATACGGTACATTTGGGGTAAGGAGAGGGTAGTGAAAAGATTCGCATGTTAGTAGCACTACTTATTCAGCAATTAGTGGCATCGCTGCAGCCTTGTCTGAAAGCAACAATTTAGTACCTGGTATCGCGAAGAGCAACACTACCTTTTGTGGCCTCCACCAGCGGCGAAATCAACTACTCAGATGTCTGCTGTGCCACTCTTCCGTGGTAGTAGCTGTGTGTGAAAGCTCTCATTTCTCTACAATATTCATGAACGGAAGCACTTCAGAGAAGCGCTGCTGAGTGGCCTCATCTGAAGGGGCCCCTATGTATTTATGAGATATATTGTAAAATTCAGGAGTTAAGTACAGGGTCCTTCATATAAAATAAGAGCGCCAAGCGGCAGCTTGGTTAACTGCTGCTGCGGTCCCCTTTGCCAAGCTTTTGGCGCGCCAAGCAGGGCTCCCATCCACTCACTCGTCCAAAAATAGTGAAATAGTGAGTAGTTTTTTTCAAAAAAGTGAAAAAAAGGTGAGTTTTTGTATGAAAAAGTGAGTAAATAGTGAGTAAATTCATAGCATTATTCGCATTTATGGCCGTATATCTGGTTCATAATTTTAACGTTTGTTGATATCTGTAGGCGCAATCTGTAGCCCCCCCAAAATGTGACAAAACTGTATTGAAATAGACAAAAATTTTAAGAAAGTGCATCTGAAAAATAAATTACCCCCCCCCCCCCCCCAAATGTCGACCAATGTGCGCCTATGTTAATATCTCTGAGTACCGTTTGTCATTTTTCATATAGTTAGAGAGGACACTTGGAAATACTGGATTGGAAAATCAATGCAACACTCAAGAAATTTAAATCATAAAACAAAAATATAAATGTGGAAAACAAAACAATGTTTATGTTATAATAGACTCTTTACTAGAAAAAAAAAACTAAAACAAATAATACTGCCATACTGACACATAAGAATAAAAATAGATATCATTAGTCTTAAGATAAAACAATGTTTATGTTATAATCGACTCCTTACTAGGAAAAAATTATATATAAACTTTTGAACTGACGGTGGTTTTGGGGTCTGGGGGATGTGAAACGCGAAGATATGTCGAAATTTTTCGGAAGTCGAAACATGGGACCCATTGCAATAGTTAGCTTTCTAATGAAATCTACCTAAAACACACCTAAAACAAATAATACTGTCGTACTGCCACATAAAAAGAAAAGTAGATATCATCAGTCTTAAGATAAAATTCACAAGTTATCAGTCTTAAAAATAAATTCAAATGTCAGGGTCATCTGGATCGTCGCTGTTTTCATCGTGCCGTCGTTTCCCAGGATTCATGAAGAGCTTCTCAAGTAGGGTGGAGGTGCGTTTCTCGACTTTCTTCCTTAGTGGCTATGCCGGCCTTTTGCGGAGATCTTCGGCCCGGGATCGCATGCTGCGGGCACCTTCTAGCATACCTTGGGCAATTTTTGCAGCTTTTAGCTTTTGGTTGGCCTCATCACTTAGGTAATCAGAAGCTTGTCTCTCCTCTTCTTCCGCTTCTTTTGCCTTCCTGAACTCTTCCTGTAATTTTCCTATCTCCTTTCTTTCTTTAATTTGAGTTTTTTCCTGCTCTTCTTGCTTGCGCCGAATGTCCTTCGCCTCTTCCTTTTTCCTTTGCTCTTCCTCTGCCTCCTTGGGCTTAGCCTCTCAATAGTTTTCATATTTGCTGTGAGCGCCAGCTGCCGCTTTCAGAAGCGCCTTTGTGATGGGAACCGCTTCAGCCCGCCCACCGAACTCCCTCATACCGTCATGAATGTTCAGTCGAGCATTCAGGGTGCGCTCTTTCATTGCGGCTCTATCTGCCGGAAGTTGATTTCTTGATTCCGAAAATCCACGTTCCACATCTGAGCTTCCATGAGCTGCTGGTAGGATGGCTTTCACGACTTTGCTCACAAGCGGATATTTTGCCTGCCCACTAAAGTCTAAAATTTCAAAAATTTGACACCAAAAATGGTCAATCCTTGGACTTTCCTCAAAATGTTGGAGATTTTCTAGCTGCAACAGCTTCCATTCATTGCGAAGCTTCTCTTCGTACACATCTTTCAAAGGCAGCTGCAACATTTTGTAAACAAAGACAATGCTCATCAGAGACTTACTTTCTTTGATGGACTGAGGCTGCAAGCATTTCAAGTGCTTGGCATACTTTCCAGTACTAAGGATGGACTTGTTAAGTACGTACTTCGCCACCTCTTGATAATGCTTCCACGCCTCTTGATGAAACTTCAATACATGCAGTTCATTACAGCTCTTATCGATCAGGAGACGTTCAGCACTCTTCCCTAAGTCAAAATTTTTCAATTCCATAAAATTTTTGCCATCTATGATGAAAGATTCTTTCAAACATTCACTGGTACTCTTCAATGCTTCTGCCTGGCAGAACCTACTCAAGAGCAATATGAACAAATTTGACACAACTTCATACAGAACATGTATCATAGGTTGCTGTAATTGAAATACTTTTGAAAATCTTTAAAAAAGACTTGCACTATATACTACAAACGCAATGTGAGCGGGGAAAGTATCATCTTTTAGAGCACTAGCAATAGCCTGATAACATTTTGATTGCAGTAATTTTTAAGCATCCTTTCCTTTTTTAGGTGGCAGAACTTTCAGAAAGTAAGTAGTGTGTGCTGGCCACTGCTCTTGTAATCTTTCAGCTGCAGGACCTAGTGTAAGCCATCTAGAACACACATGTTTTAAAAAGGCATGACATGGCACCTTATTGTCTTCTTGCGATTTCTCATAAACTTCAAATCTACTCGGATAGTCCAAAAAATTGTACACCTAAATTGCAAGTTCAGATACATCAGACCCCATAACACTTGAGCCACGTTCAAACGCATTGTGCAAAATGTGCAAGTTACAAAAACCTATGTTTAATAGACCCGTATCACACTCAGTTTTCATTTTGTCACGGAACCTGTTATAAATGGCTTTATTTACATTTGGGCCATCAGCTGACAACATCAACATTTTCCCTGGGTCCTAAGCAGCGCGTTCTATTGATTTGACGAACAGATTGAACAATGTCAGCTGTAGCTTTTCCAATAAAAAATGTCTCTAGGTGATGAAACACCACTTCTTTTCTTTTCTCGGAATAGAACCTTATCCCTACTTGCAGTTCCTTTACGCGCTTCTCATTGGTAGTTTCATCAAAACATATAGTATAGCTAACTGCTGAAATAGCATCTTCCATCATCAACTATGAAAATAAGGGCCCAGGGCCTCAGTCGACAAGTACGTTGTCTTGGTCCTGCCTAAAGTCATATTCCTAGGGACATGCTCCTTCCCAAACATTTCCCTAAAAACCTCTACGATTCCAACATTCGAAGCGGCGGAAAAACTAGATTGAATGCCTTTCATGGCCCAGATGAGCTCAGCGCGCAGGGCACCGGGCTGCCGTAACATCAGGTGAAGGGGAAGAGGTTGATCGCTGCACGGCTCCGGCTGTGGTATTGCACCCTGGAAGCTTCTTATGTTTCTGGCCGCCTAGCTTGCTGTTGGCAGTGCGCTCAGGCAGCGGTGGCAGAAAAACGAACTACCCATTCATTGGTATATTTTGGGTAAGCAATCTGATTGTGCATGAGAACATTCTTAATGCAGAATGTGACCAGTTTTGTAAAAAAAAGTGAGAAAAGTGAGTAATTTTAGCAAATAGTGAGAAAAGTGAGGCTGCTTTGAAAATAGTGAATAATAGTGAGAAAAGTGAGTCGCTGGCAGCCCTGGCGCCAAGGCCCCCTGCTTTAAGCGTGTGTACAATCCTATATGATGCACCGGCCTTGCTAGCGTGTGTACAATGCTGAAATCTTACTTTAGTTAGTTATTGTTGATGAAACCGAAACCCCTATAGTATTATTGAAAGCGCGCGCATAGTACATACGATGGCTTTTTTTTTTAAGTTCCGATGGACTGTATAAAAATAACAGATTGACATTACCAAACTTGACCTTGCAATAAGCGTACAGTTGCTCAGTCGCCAGTCTAAACCCCAGGTACTAACATGGTGAGACAGTTATCATTGCAACATCGTATTTTTTAATGTAAAACTTATTTTAAGTACGAGTCGGCTCGGCGGGTACGTGATGCATTTGTTCAGCAATTTCCTGTTGAAGTGCCACCTTCACTAGCACAGATTCTCATAATTGCAAATTAGTTTGACACTACTGGCTCGGTGCTCAATAAAAAACATGCCCGCACACGAAAAGTTTTAACAGAGGTGAGCTAGATGACAGTGGCGAGAATCTTGGACGGTCTCCGAATAAATCACTCACAAAATTAGCACAAGTTGGAGTTTCGGTTTCATCAACAATAACTAACTAAAGTAAGATTTCAGCATTGTACACACGCTAGCAAGGCCACTGCATCATATAGGATTTTACACACGCTTAAAGCAGGGGGCCTTGGCGCGCCAAAAGCTCGGTCAAGGTGACCGCAGCCGAGGTTAACAAAGCCGCCGCTTGGCGCTCTTATTTTATATGAAAGACCCTGTAGAGAAAATTACACTTTGCAATAGTTAGTTAATGGATTCGATTCCACATCTTGTTTTGGGATGTGTGACCCATCATAGTCCTTCTTTGCTGGGGAACTAAGAGCTTCCTCAGCATTATCTTCTCCCTGTAGGAGTACTAAAAGTTGTCTAATAATTCCAACTTGAAACACCTGAGCAAAATCCCTCAACAGACATGTCATTAACCTACAAGATTTACCGAGTTTAAATGACATACAATTCGAAAATACTCAAGTTTTCATTGTTTTTCAGTTGCACAATGCACATCTCTCTCCTGATCAGAAACCTCCATGACTATATCAAATTACCGCCTAAGGTTTGTGCATCTTTTCTCTTTCTGTGAACTACTTAGGGCCGGTTTCACCAGCTCCGCTTAACGAACTAAGGGTGGTTTAAACTATCCTCAAGGATGTGTCCCGTTGCACCAGACCATAAGCAATGGATTAAAGTAGGCTTAGATTAAGCGGCCGTGCTCGGTGGTTTAAGACATAAGGATGGTTTAAGACGTTCAATCATACGCCAAAATGCCGGCCCGCCCCATTGTGTCTGATCCATATCTCAGTAGGTTGGAGGTGTTGTTATATAATGTAGTGAACGAAATAATAAAACAAATATTATTAAATGGTTTATAATGACGGCACAATACACTGAAGAGATATTTTCTTCCGTGTGATCATTTGCTAAGCAGTAGTATCTATACCTCTTTCTAAAGCTGCAACGCATATAGTCATCTTTGGTGGAGTGGATAACATTCCTGACTCCTGCCCGGAGTGTCAGGGTTCGATTACCAGCGGGGAGGAATATTTTTGCTTGACTTTTATTGTTTTTATTGTTTTATAATTACTCAGTCCTTATAATATACGGTAAATCCTAAATAGTGTGCATTTGGCGATGCAAATTAAATATATACGTATAACATTCTTTCAACGCGCTGCCACAGGGATTTCCTTCACGTTCCTAAAATCGCGGTAGCTTGTACTACAGACATCATAGCTTCTGACAACGTAAAATGAAATACTCTTCTTTATATTGTCAGTACCGCAATGTACATTTTTGGTTGTTAAACTAAATATTAGCCCAGGGACGGATGTACAAATCCTTAGCCAATGACGAACTAGCCTATTGTGGATGCTTGCGATACAACATGCTGTGTCATTCGTATACATACTGTATATATATATATCATTAGAAAATACGCACTATATGTGCTTAATGCTATAAAGTATGCGTAGGTCTATTTATAAAACAAGAGAAAGAATGAAAACCAAGTAAGAATACAACCTTCGCAAGATGCGACCATCTCAATGTGGGGTGTAGTCAATAACATGTTCAGGAAGTACAGTTATGATAAGGAAAAATACACTGCATTATAATTCAACAGCAGTTTTCCCAGCGTCTACTACAGCTGATGCTCACGTCTCGCAAACACAGTAGGCAATTCTTTCTACAACTAGTAATCTATTTTATAGTCGCCAACCCAAAAGTAGAACAGCTGTAGTCGTGGAAAATTACGGCAACGGCTAGAAACAAATGATAACCGTGACCAACATGACAAACAAAATCAATCTCGGAGGATCAATACTGCCGAAATTATTTCATATTATATGTATGATTCGAATACATTAATAGCGTTCAAATAGCTCCCTAGATACTTAAGTTGTCATTCCTTCCTTATATTGCATATGATCGTTATGCAAGTAATTCTGTACGGCTGAGATTATGTTGGTATAACGGTAAGATTGCGTGTTCTTTGCTGCAGGGAGCATTACTCACGCAACGAAGATCTTTGACTCCCACCGTAAACACAGTTCACCTAAGCGAAGTACGAGACGGGTTGGTGCAACACCCAGCCTTAAGCCGTCGTATTTAAGATCGCTTAACCGTAAACCACCCTTAGCAAAGCAGGGTTTAAGCGGCCTCGTGGTGAAACCGGCCCTTAATGTCTTCTATTGTCGAGTATTGTTTACTTGAATTGAGAACGTGGCCATAAGTGAGGTACCATCCCGG
Source organism: Meconema thalassinum (assembly GCA_946902985.2). Classification (NCBI taxonomy): domain Eukaryota; kingdom Metazoa; phylum Arthropoda; class Insecta; order Orthoptera; family Tettigoniidae; genus Meconema; species Meconema thalassinum. The sequence continues at coordinate 2,126,553,620 of OX336388.2, forward strand.
CATTTGCCTGCAGTAGAAGTGAAACCATGGAAAACCACTTCTAGGATGACTTGTAACGTGTTTTTTGAGGGGTTTTTATGCAACTGGCATAAGTCAGTAGGAAGCCATTCTATATTTATTTACGCGGCAAATTGTTCTGCCAAGAGAATTTTTCATGTTAATTTATTATTATTATTAATTTATTATAATTATTATTAAGGTATTTTCGGAGCATTTTATAAAAATTATTAGCATTCAGATAGGTTTTCTATGTCTTCGAAAACGCTATCAAGCAAATTATTACGAACGACAATATCATAGAAAATTATGTGATTGCGGAATTTTACGGAGTTTTCGTCAGTTAGGGTATATCGAGAGACGTGACTCACTGGGAATTCAAGTACACGCTTAATCTTGTCGGAAAGCATGACGTAATCCTGGGTCGCAGCGTCCAGGAAAGGCGAATGGTTGGAACGGAAATCGTCTTCATCATTCGCGCGCCGAGTGTAATGAACTAGAGGAGGGGAAGTAGCGGGGTGCAGCCAATCAGTGGAGACCACGTAAGCTAGAAGTCGGCTGAAGAGCGGGGGAGCCGACAGGTGCATATATCGTTCGACGCGCCGTGGAACGAGGACAATCTGTGAAATACTAGACGAGTATGGGTGCGCGTGCGAGTGGCTCCGATGTTCGGTGGAGTTAGCGACTATCTGTATAGAATTTAACGAGTACGGTTGTACGCGGGAATCGCTCCGATGTTCCGTGGATTGGAGGACTAACTTTTGTAAAACTTAACCAGTGCGGTTGTACGAGTGTTTGGGTCCGAGGTACGGACCATAGAATTATCTAATCTACGAGTATCTCATCAAATATCGACGAAGATGTCGACGTCCAGGAGACTGTGGGAAGCTCACAGCATCATCCAGTACGAGGGAAATGTTTCGGCAATTTCCAGTGGTAAGCGCGAATGACGCAGAAATACGCAATCTCTCTTTTCTCTTGGTTTTATATTTCATATTTCAGTAACTTCATAGCTTGGGAATAAGAGTAAAATCAATAATTTATCAGACTCCGTTTTCACGTAATTTTCTATCGGTAATATTCAAATCACAACGCTCCAATTTAAATTGTATACTTATTATTATTATTATTAATTTTGCTATACTTGTTTTATATAATAAATTCATTTCTTTTACAATGCATTCTTTGCTTTCAGTAGGTAGCATTAGATATAGACCAATTCCTTCTCCTGATACAATTGTTTGTTGGGTTAATGATCAAATCATACCACGATCTGAGTGAATAGAGTCTTGAATGTGTTCTGCCAGAGCTAGACGTTGTTAAATACAAATTTAGATTTCAACATTGCGTTGAGGTCTTGGCGCCCATTAAAACAACATAGCGTAGGCAAAGGGGGGGCTAGCAATTCTGCTACATTTGTATGCTCAACGTGGAGCAAAGTAAATACCGTTTCACTTGTCATCCCAGCCTAAGCAACACGTTTCATTTGTCGCCGACAACTTGGGGCTGAAAACCTAATAACATTTGTGGAAGGAGAAGGGTATATATTTCTGTGCCTGTATTTTGGGGGTTATTTGTCTTTATCAGTGTATATCATTATGGGGGATGAGAAAGAAAGACAGATGAGGTTACGTAGTGGTCATCAACTGGAGAGTGATGATACGAGCAGTATGTCGAGTGATGGTAGTACCGGGGTAGCGGAGGTAAATCCCGATACTGAAACAGGGAGTGTAGGCGGCCAACCAGAATTAAAAACTTTACTTCTCGAGTTCATGTATCAGAACAAAGTTAGTAGTGATGCCTTAAACGCAAAGTTAGAACAGAATAATGCAAGATTAGAACAAAACAGTAGGGAAAATAAAGAAAGTACAGACGCTTTAAATGCTAAACTGGAACAAAACAATGCTAAATTAGAACAAAACAGTAGGGAAAATAGAGAGAGTAATGAAACTTTAAACGCCAGATTAGAACAAAACAGTAAGGAAAATAGAGAGAGTACTGAAACTTTAAATGCTAAACTGGAACAAAACAACGCCAGATTAGAACAAAACAGTAAGGAAAATAGAGAGAGTACTGAAACTTTAAATGCTAAATTAGAACAAAACAGTAGGGAAATGAGTGACAAATTCGAACTGATTAGAGGTGAGATCGGGGGGGGGACGGGGACGGGGGGAGGGGGGGGAGGGGGGGGGGTGATGGAAGAAAAGGCTAAAGAGATTATTGCAGATGTAGACAGAAAATTAGGAAAAGTACAGGAGGAGTTGGAAATTAGAATCAGTACACAGGCTGAAAATTTAAAAGAACTAGTGCAACTGGAAACACAGCAGGTCAAAAAGCAATTGGGGGGAGAAATTGACAAAATTCAGGTAGCTACTAAAGAGGTTAAGGAACAGCTGGGGGGTAGAATTGAGAAAGTCCACTCACAAATAGTTGCAGATGTAAATGATTTAAGAGAGAGTAATAGAGAGAGCATTAGCAAGATTGAGGAGAAACAAGCAAAGCTATATGATAAAGTAGAAGAATCAGAAGGAAACATTAAATTAACAGTAAACAGTATTGAGAGGAAGGCTGAGGAGAAAATCGCAGAATTAGAGTTAAAATTAAAAGCTAGGATCAGGCAAGAAAATAGTCAGAATAGGCCAGTTTTTGTGAATAGCACACACAGGGAGGTAGAACTGGGTAAGTTCAGCAATCGATAGGGGTGCCCAATGGAGTTCATGAACACTATAGAAAATAAATTCGGGGAGAGGTTGGAAAATGGTAGTATTGAGTGGTGCCAGGTAGTTGAAATTTTAGAACAAGTGTTTGTGGGGGAAACGAGGAATTGGTTTGCTGTCTACAGAGACAAGTTTACTGATATTAATGACTTTAAAATGAAATTCTGTGAAAAGTTCTGGAATGAGGTTATTCAGTCGCAGCATCGTGAGGGAGTAGTGTGTGGTAAATATAACCCTAAAGGAAGCTCCACCATGACCGAATACTTTTTAGGGCAGGTATTAGTGTGTAAATATCTAGATGGGTTGAAGGAGGAAAGTGATGTGGTGAGGTTGCTACTTAGGCACTTTCCCTATAGGATCAAGGAGGCTGCTTGTATCCAGAATGTAAAGACAATATCACAAGTAGAAAATTTGTTAAGCACATTTGATGCACTAGGGAGAGGGGGTTATGAGGACAATTTCAATAGGAACCAGGGTAATAATAATAACAGACCTAATGAAGCCAGGCATCAAGAAGTTCAAGGGAACGGTGGCGAAGGGGCCAACGCTCAAAATAGAAATAATAATAATCAGCTAAATCAGAACAGAGGAAATGGCTATGGTAATCAGTATCAAGGAAGGAACAATGATTTCAGGGGAAATCAAGGGAGAAACAATGATTTCAGGGGAAATCAAGGGAGAAATTATAATGACAATTGTTACGTGCAAGAGCCCGTCCCAACGTTTCAAACATGTAATTTCCCCCGGATGCAATTCTTGACATTTTGAATCGACCGCCTGTTGACTTGGTTCCGTTTGTCAACACGAGATAGCACCTGCTGTCGGACTTCGGGGGTTACTCCAAGTAGTTCCTGTCTCTCCGATAGATGGTGTTTGCTGTGTCTTATTAAACTCTTTATACGCATGACATAATTGAAAGACAATTACATTCTTCGTCATGAAACAAATGCCGGTGTATGCATGATACCGCCAAATTATTTACTAAATTATGACATTGTTGGTTGAGGTGTCAAGCCGTGATTGGACAATAAATTTTACATGAATACAGTTCGCCATTTGACACGCAAAAATTCTCCACCATCTTGTGGAGTCCATTTGCCATCGTGAAGAAAACACATCTAGCCGACTGGTCGTAAAAGGTGTCACCGCTGATGGGGGCTCTGGCCCCCATTCTCTACGAAATATAAATATATTCAACAGAAAATATGAATGTCAATTCTACTAGGAAAAAGGAATTGCCTGTGCTCTTCAGGCTGTGAATTTCATCGTTTCGCCGTGAAGTGGACGTGTGAAATGTGGTCGCATCTCGATGCGGACCTACGCTTGTGACCAAAACGAAGCATGTGCTGGGCGGGTTTCTTCAGGGCATTATAGTGCCATATTTTATTAATTTAAAATGTGTTAGTTTTTTTTTGTTTTCATTGTGTCTCTGCTGTGAAGTTTTAAGGTATGTTTTTTTATTTAATTTATCTAATTATTTTATTTTGGGAGCTCCAATTTTGGCCGTGTATGAATGTTGATCTTGTGTTGTGTTTTGCCTGGTAGGCCTAAAATTTATTTTATGTTTTAATAACGTTTCCTTATATATATTAATTTTGTTATTATTTTGTACCTTCTGGAGACACATTTATAAGTTTATTTTACGTTTAAATTATTATTTATTTTCATTTGGCAAGCTTGGGATTGTCATTTTTTTTTAATCTAATGTAAGATCCGTCGAGTCTTAAAAACGACTTGCATTAATAGTTTTTAGATGTAATTGTTTTCCTCCTTTCATTCCGCTCTGGGGATTCTAAATTAATTTAATGGTAATTGTTTGCCGTAGTTTCGATCAGGCATGCGGTCTCCCGTTTTAGTGGGCATGTTTTTGTTTTGTTATGAAGAGATGCATTCTGGTCTCGAGGTCAGTCTCTTGGCGTCCACCGCGAAACTCAAACGTGTTGTGTTAACTTAAGATGTTTTTTTTATTTAACCCTGTCGGTTTAACATTGTGTTTTTAGTAATTGTTCCTGTGTTTATCTCCATCATGCAAATTAATGAATTGTTTTCTGATACAATTTAATTTGGTTAATTTAATTTTTATTTCTCGTTTCATCGTGGCCGGGATCTACGCATGCCGGATCGCTATTGCATTCCCTTGCAAATTATCAAGCCCTTTCTCATTGTGTTATGCATGTAATTTTTATTTTAACCTTTGGGCTTTAACATTTTTATTTTAATTTAAGTCTTTTCTTTTCTTGGCTTTGCAAGCAAGCATGTTAAGCGGTCTCTGGCCTTCCTTGTAAATTTGTGATGGTTGATGCATGTTCTGCTTCTGGTGAAGGTGCTCCTTTAAATTTTTAATATTAAACCTTTTATTTGTAAAATTTTAATCTATTGTTGTGGCATTATTTCGCCGACAGCAGTTCTGTCGGTTATTGGGGGGTGTCTGTACAATAGCCTGTGTGTGTTGTCCCCTTCTCCATCTTCCTTCCACTCCTTTGGAGCTCTTCTGTTGGGACACATCATCTGGAGGTGATTTGTTGTGGAAGCGACCCGGACCTCTCAAACAAAGGTAAGTAGGGCCCCCGATTCCAGGTGTCGCAACAATAATTACAACCAGAATAGGGGTAAAGGAAGAGGACAGCCTAGTGGTAGTAATATACAGCCAAACAATGACAACACAGCCCAGAACAACCAGATCAGTTTAGTAGTTAGTAGTACTACGGCCAGCTGTAGCGGTTCTTTAAACGCGAACCAGGCTGCGAAGTAAGGTCAGAATCTCAGTCTGTAGCATGCCCTGTCCATACAATTATACAGGAACCCTATGACCTAAATGTAAGAAATGAATTATTACATGAACTAAATGATGAAGGTATTATTCAGGAAGTGGTTAGTAAGAGCCCCATAGTTAAATTTAACGTGTCCGAGGCGTACACAGATGTTTTAATTGATAGTGGTTGTATGAAGAGTTGCACAAGTAGTGCATTTTATGATGAAATGAAAGGAACTGGAGTAAATTTTGAGGAGATGCCAATTAAAAGCACTTTTGTTATCACAGCTGTTGGGAAGAGGTCTAAAGTAATTTCTAAGCAAGTTTTAGTAGACATTAAAATTAATAATCATGTAGAGAAGCAGATTTGCCTAGTAATTCCAAATGTAGTATTCAGTGTTATCTTGGGTTCAGAGTGGCTAAGTAGAGTGTCTGGTAACTTATGTTATGATGTAGGGAGTTTGAAATTTAAATGGGGAGATTCTGAAGTAGAAGTAGCGTTCAATGACCATATTCAGAGTAGTATTGTAGGTGTGATTTGTACTTTAAATGAGATATCGCCAGCCGTAGAGCGGGGTTCTCCATGTTTTGTGGGTAGTGTGATTACGAACGGTAGTCTAAAGGACTCGTTATGTGATGCTGCATTTCGGGGAAATATAGAGGATGAACAGTGTGTTCGGCTCTATGATGTGTTATTGTGTAATAGGAGAGTTTTTGAGGATCGCATTGGTATGGCCAATTGCTATACACATTCATTGAACGTTATTGATAGGTCAGTATTCACAGGACATAGATATCCTGTACCTTTCGCTTATCAGAGTGCAGTTGAGGCACAAATTAATCAGATGCTTGAAGATGGGATTATTGAGCACTCTAACAGTCCATATGTTAATTCTTTGATCACGGTACCCAAGACCGACGGCACAGTTCGTATTTGTTTAGACGCTCGTTTGGTTAACAGTAGAATTAGTTCAGATCAGCTGAAATCTATGTCAATAGAAGAATTAATGCAAACATTTGAGGGGAAGAAGTATTTCACTTGTGTAGATTTGAGTTCCAGTTTTTGGCAAGTGCCACTTATGTACGAAGATAGACCATTTACAGCTTTTAGTCATAAATATAACCTTTATCAATTTTGTAGAACACCTTATGGGTTAAAGAGTAGTTCAGCAGCTTTAATTAGGGCTTTAAACATCGCATTAGGGGATGACACAGGAGAGTTTGTAACCATTTACATAGATGATATGGTAATTAGTTCACGCAGTTTTGAGGAGCATCTACGTCATTTAGATATAGTTTTTCAGAAGTTAGATCAGGCAGGGTTCACTTTGAAACTGTCTAAGTCGTCATTCTGTCAGTCAGAAGTGACATTTTTAGGTCATAGAGTGTCGAGTAGAGGTGTAACACCAGAAGAAAGTAGGGTTAATAAGATACTTAACGCAGAGGTGCCACAGAATGTTAAACAGTTAAAAACTTACCTGGGAATTTGCAACTTTTTCAGGAGGTTCATTCTTAAATACTCTGGGTTAGTAGAACCATTCAGGGAATTGCTTAAAAGTGGGACTCGGTGGAGATGGGAGTCCAAGCATGATCAGGCTTTTAGAGCGCTGAAGGAAGGTTTTGAGAAAGCTGTAGTGCTGAAATATCCGTTAAAAGATAAGGAATATGTGGTTATGACAGATGCTTCACATATAGGCATTGCTGGAGTATTATGTCAGAGAGATGATGAGGGTAATCCGTGCATTGTATCTTTAGCCTCGCGAGGACTGACAGCAGCAGAGAAAAGATACACGATTACTGAAATAGAGCTTTTAGGTATTGTTTTCAGTTTAGGGAAATTTAGAATGTATTTAGTAGGGGGGAAATTTGAGATCCACACAGATCACCATGCATTACTGTATATGAGGACTTGTAAACTGAGTTCTAACAGAGTTAGTAGGTGGATTCTTGCTCTGCAGGAATACGAATTCACAGTAAAATATATTAAAGGTAAAGATAACATTCTTGCAGACATGCTATCGAGGGACACTAATTTATGTAGGGATTATCCTGTGGTTAAAGCAGAGGACGGTATTTTAATATGTGCATGTGTGGACAGTAGCAACAGGGCATCGTTACAGACACTGAGAAATAGGTAGGTAGAGCAACGTGATGACGTTCATTTAAGGGAGCCACTTGCAAGGTTGGAAGCAGGTGACGCAGAAACATTTATAGTTTCCAAACGTATTGGGAAAACAGCATATGTGCTGGAGAATAGTGAGGGAAACAGATTATACGGGACGTATAATATACATAGTCTACGAAAATATGTGTCATAAAGTGAGGATGTTTAGCTGGCGAGCCAGCCTATCAAATGAGTAAGTGTGGTATTTGGTGCGTGGGAGGAGATGGTCTTCCAGGCAGGCGTATCAGAAGTCACACAGGGGGGTAGTATGTAAGTAAATGAGAGTTTTTAAGGTACAGGGAAATATGACGGGATTGTCGGATGCTCTTGAGCACTAAAATGTCTCGATACACCAAGGCCAGAATTTGGTAGCGCTGGTGAATTCCCATTTGTCCCCAAGAGATGGGTGAGCGCTTGGACAGGGTATTTTTGCTTAAGGCGTCCACGGGACAAAAGATGGGCCATCAGAATGCGAGACAGTCCTTCATGAAACTCATACATATCAGCACACGTGATTTCTGTTTACGGCCTCGCCATGTAAGATTTGTAAGTGTGTAATTTAAGGTAATTTGTACAAAGGTATTATTTGTGTCAGGAGAAATGGTCTGTGTTGAGAACTAGTATTAAGTAGAATATGGTCTACGGGAACTTAACAAGACAGGGCGATTACGGCACAGAAATATTTGGTGTTATATGTAATGCGCATTTACTGTTTTTTTTTTCAGAAGTCAATATTAATTTAATCTACTTTAAAGAGAGATTAAGTATTATGGTCACGAGGCGCTGCCACAATAGTGTGATCGTGTGCTCAGTGATAAGTGAGATTAAATTTCACCATAAGGAAGGGACCTCCAGTGAAATTAGGAAGTTCTATGGTGATATAAATATATCAGAACACCTTCAATGCGTGTGTTATGACATCATAAATACATAGTGCTCACACATTAATTATATCTATTTTTCCAACATAGAGAAATTTGAGAGGCGGAAATATCCGTGGAACACTATTCTATATGAAAAACATTGGACAGGTTGCAAAGTGCAATCCATAGTGACAACAAACTTTGACGCAAAGTACGTGAAGAAAAATTATGAGTGTATATATCTGTAATTTAGGGTGATTTCATTTATGTAATATGTATTTTGGATGGGGTTTATTAACGTGTCTGGGATAATCGGATAATGGACCGTCGTCACGGTAAATCATCCGATGATCCGAGGCGAATATGTAACGTGTTTTTTGAGGGGTTTTTATGCAACTGGCATAAGTCAGTAGGAAGCCATTCTATATTTATTTATGCGGCAAATTGTTCTGCCAAGAGAATTTTTCATATTAATTTATTATTATTATTAATTTATTATAATTATTATTAAGGTATTTTCGGAGCATTTTATAAAAATTATTAGCATTCAGATAGGTTTTCTATGTCTTCGAAAACGCTATCAAGCAAATTATTACGAACGACAATATCATAGAAAATTATGTGATTGCGGAATTTTACGGAGTTTTCGTCGGTTAGGGTATATCGAGAGACGTGACTCACTGGGAATTCAAGTACACGCTTAATCTTGTCGGAAAGCATGACGCAATCCTGGGTCGCAGCGTCCAGGAAAGGCGAATGGTTGGAACGGAAATCGTCTTCATCATTCGCGCGCCGAGTGTAATGAACTAGAGGAGGGGAAGTAGCGGGGTGCAGCCAATCAGTGGAGACCACGTAAGCTAGAAGTCGGCTGAAGAGGGGGGGAGCCGACAGGTGCATATATCGTTCGACGCGCCGTGGAACGAGGACAATCTGTGAAATACTTGACGAGTATGGGTGCGCGTGCGAGTGGCTCCGATGTTCGGTGGAGTTAGCGACTATCTGTATAGAATTTAACGAGTACGGTTGTACGCGGGAATCGCTCCGATGTTCCGAGGATTGGAGGACTAACTTTTGTAAAACTTAACCAGTGCGGTTGTACGAGTGTTTGGGTCCGAGGTACGGACCATAGAATTATCTAATCTACGAGTATCTCATCAAATATCGACGAAGATGTCGACGTCCAGGAGACTGTGGGAAGCTCACAGCATCATCCAGTACGAGGGAAATGTTTCGGCAATTTCCAGTGGTAAGCGCGAATGACGCAGAAATACGCAATCTCTCATTTCTCTTGGTTTTATATTTCATATTTCAGTAACTTCATAGCTTGGGAATAAGAGTAAAATCAATAATTTATCAGACTCCGTTTTCACGTAATTTTCTATCGGTAATATTCAAATCACAATGCTCCAATTTAAATTGTACACTTATTATTATTATTAATTTTGCTATACTTGTTTTATATAATAAATTCATTTCTTTTACAATGCAATCTTTGCTTTCAGTAGGTAGCATTAGATATAGACCAATTCCTTCTCCTGATACAATTGTTTGTTGGGTTAATGATCAAATCATACCACGATCTGAGTGAATAGAGTCTTGAATGTGTTCTGCCAGAGCTAGACGTTGTTAAATACAAATTTAGATTTCAACATTGCGTTGAGGTCTTGGCGCCCATTAAAACAACATAGCTTAGGCAAAGGGGGGGCTAGCAATTCTGCTACATTTGTACGCTCAACGTGGAGCAAAGTAAATACCGTTTCACTTGTCATCCCAGCCTAAGCGAACCTGCTACAGACTCATGGAACCCACCTTTTCTTAGTTATTGTCATGAGACCAAGTCAACACTGTTTCAGCTCTTGGACCAGGATTAAATTTCTTGCCAGAAATGGAAATTGAACCCTATCTTGAAATATACTACAAGCCCATGCAGGTGGCTATTTCCTCTCTGTGTTGCTATGATAATAACACCACTCACTGTGAATTGGTCCCTGATAGAGCTCTGCAGCTGGTGCAGTAGGTTTCTGTACACAGATGGACGCTCAATTCCACAAGCAGCACAATAGCCATCCAGACGGCTGGGAGAAATGGTACAGTATTTCAGATCAGTACCACTCTTGCTTAACTTCTCAAAGAGGTTAACTGACTTTGCAAAATATTCTCGAGCCTTGACATAATCCTCACAGAAGAAACTGTAACTGCCAAGGTCATAGAATACCTGAAAAGAACACAGATGATGCACTTTATATTAGAAGTCTTTCTAGACTCAAAATAGACATTATTACATAAGTTAATTAACAAGTAGTCAATCAAGAACTCTTAAATTTAAAAAGTATTTTAGACCTTAATTAGACTGATGTACTCAACTAATTGATGTTAATGTTGTGCTTCATCTTCAACGGAACCTTATAAAATGAAATTAAATAAAAAATAATATATAATTTTACCTGGCACTGGAACTCGTCAGTTGATATTTTCAAGCCTTTGTTCCAGTCTTGCTTCACATCTGTACTATCCTCCGTGAGCATCACAAATGTTTCAAAGGCTGGCATCAGTGGTGAGGAGCCCTTCATCAAAGAGTCCAGTATCTCCATGCTATTGGCCACCTGACTCTCCAGACCTTTGAACAACTCCTCGATGACACCCATCGGAACAGAGTTGGGATCTTGAAGACCTGGGCTGCAGCACAACAAGGCACAAGTAAACCTGGTGACCTGACTATATGTAAGGCTATGTTTGCAACCAAATGGTCTGCATAGGGACAGTCAAGATAGCAAACACACTGCCACTACTTACAAGGGTTATACAAAATCGAAATGAATGAGTGTATTAACCACCTAGATAAGACAGAGGAACATCCTATACTCACGACCTCCCAATATCAGTACTGAAAGAAAGTGACATGACAGGTTTGGGGCAAAGAGATCTTCATATTTACACCATCAATGACGTAGGCACAATCCACCTTCTCGTCTACATTTGGTCCATTTGTGTATGGAACTCCAGCATCCCAAAATTGGTGAGGAACTGTCTCCAATAAACAGAGGTATCCGTGGTCACCTCAGTATAGAACTAACTGAATTTCCGAATGCGGAACTTGCCAAACACTTCACTACATGCCTGGATCATACCAATGTCTCGAAACGCTATCAAATCACTACTGTTGAGCTGTATTAATAATATTTATTTCAATGCTGCTGGTTGAGTTATGGATTTAATTGATAACATGGTAATAACTTAACTACATTACAAATTTGTGATAATACGTATGTTTTTGGCCGGCACGTACCAAAGGCCGTTTGAAGAACAAGTTATTTCAACTAGAAATCTTTAAAAACTTACTTGGTTATTTCGAAATCATAATTCAAAAGAAAAATGCGCCCTCTCACGATAATATTCATACAATGCTCCCTGAATAATTCGTAACATTCGATTCCTACTTTGAAAGTTTATCCGCCAAAATGGCATCTTCAAGATGGCCAGCAGACCACACAACGTGCCTGAGGGAATCTCTCCAAACGGGCGTCAGTTGCATACTCATTTTTCCGTGCCCGATCGCGAACTTTTGACCACAAGGACTGCGGGAATCTTGTCATACGAGAGTGGGTGCTGTTCACGAAAACATCCCGAAACCTACTCATGACATTTCGCTTCGCCCGACCGCGAACTCAAAAGCATATGGAGATTGAAAAGCCACTCTAAAACAGCATTGAAGGCCTTGACACTCATAATGCGGGCTACGATCACGTTCTGTGTTCTACGTCCGCAGCAAGCAGAACGCAAATCAGTGTTTCTTAATATTGCATCGTCTCTGTCAAACACACACCAGTCTGCGATGACGATCACAACCAGGACATAACGGGCAGCGATCAGATGTGATTCGAGTGCGATGACGATCACAACCAGGACATAACGGGCAGCGATCAGATGTGATTCGAGTCTGTTGCCCGCACATTGTGCAGCGTTCTTCCTGGAAATTGACACTGAAAAACTCATTGAAGAGGTGAGAAACTACTCATTTTTGTATGATCGAGGACATGTGAATTTCTTTTTAGTTGGTTCCAGTCAGGGCCACCGAGAGGATTTAAGGCCCCCTATGCAATGTTTTGCTCGGGCTTCCCTTGAAATACGTTTAATTATCACAATACACTACTAGCTATTCTGGAAAAACAATGCCATTCTGAGAAAAGCATCTGATGCTCAGTCATAATTTTAAAAACAGATTATCACACAAAATTCCACACATACCCAAGTACACGGGGCTGAATGACCACGATGTCCAAGCTTCTCAAATGAAACAACATCAATGTAGCATAGTTTGTGACTGGCACTCATTTCATGAACTAACAGCTTATTATACAGTTTACTTAAACACAAATTGTGCTAAATGTTCCGGCATAACTCAACAAAATGACAGTGTTTCGCCCCGGTGTGCGATTGGGCTCTTCAGTTGGTTAAAGCACACCTCACCAAGACACTGTCTAGTACACACTGGGAAGGCCATTGCAAGACGTATTTGATACATGTGTATCCACGTCACGAGCAAAGCACACCGGGGCGAAACACTGTCATTTTGTTGAGTTATGCCGGAACATTTAGCACAATTTGTGTTTAAATATATAATGGCTCAACGGACTATACATATTTTTCTTTTGAAAATATATATTCAATGCCAAGGTAAGGTTATAATTGCTTTGGAGTGGAGTTTCGACTCCCATAGTGCACTGGCTTTGCTCGTGACGTGGATACACATGTATCAAATACGTCTTGCAATGGCCTTCCCAGTGTGTACTAGACAGTGTCTTGGTGAGGTGTGCTTCAACGAACTGAAGAGCCCAATCGCACACCGGGGTGAAACACTGTCATTTTGTTGAGTTATGCCGGAACATTTAGCACAATTTGTGTTTAAATATATAATGGCTCAACGGACAATACATATTTTTCTTTTGAAAATATATATTCCATGCCAAGGTAAGGTTATAATTGCTTTGGAGTGGATTTTCGACTCCCATAGTGCACTGGCTTTGCTCGTGACGTGGATACACATGTATCAAATACGTCTTGCAATGGCCTTCCCAGTGTGTACTAGACAGTGTCTTGGTGAGGTGTGCTTTAACCAACTGAAGAGCCCAATCGCACACCGGGGCGAAAAACTGTCACTTTGTTGAGTTATGCCGGAACATTTAGCACAATTTGTGTTTAAATATATAATGGCTCAACGGACAATACATATTTTTCTTTTGAAAATATATATACAGTTTACGCCAAGAACGATCTCTTTGCCAGCCTTCGTCAGTAACTAAATCTGATTTATGGAACTCAAGAGTTCCGACCAAGTAATCTGCAAGGAAATGAATGTATTGATAGATACACAAACACATTCTCCATTCTGTAAGTTTGAATATCAAACTGTTCTCAGGAAGTTTCTTGTTCCATCACTTGGAAGGTGATTACGCATTGCAGGGGGACCTCATCGAACAATATCTTCAATAACACACTTGTCCTACAAGGTTTTCCTTCTTCTACGCGAATGGGTCTCCTAGGACCACATGGAATCAACACTTATTGGCCTTGATGTTTGCCCAATAACTCTTCATGCGCAACGATTGAGCGAGTCTTCGTTGCTGTGACCAGACGTGTCTGGTAGGTCTTCTCTCTTCTCCCTCAAAACTCCGTGTATGAGTAATTTTCCTAATTTCCTCTTGATCCTTGAGATTGGGAAAACCTAATTCAGCCAAGTCCTTTTCCATCTGTTTGTACCAATTCGACCATGTTGCCTTTTTCTGCAAAAATGTATAGATTTTATGTGTTAACCTAGTTGGGTCCATTCTGTCCAAATGTCCCATGAATTGGATCCTTCTCATACGGATTGTGTCTGTGATTTGAGTAATTTTCAAATAGACATCAGCATTACGTTTTGGAAGGTGAATTCCATCACTGATTCTTGGTCCCAAAATTTTTCGCATGATTTTGCGTTCCTTAATCTCCAATTGATTTCTCAGTGTTTTATGTTGTAGATTAAGTGTCCTGGCTGCATAAAGTGCTGCAGGCAAGATTACTGTTTTATAATGTTGAATTTTACAATTCCAAGACAGGCATTTTTTGTTATAAACTTGTTTTGTCAAATGGAAAGCAGTTTCCATTTTCTGTAGTCTTGCTCCTACAGATTTTCTTTCGTTGCCAGTTTCTTTGATCCATTCACCTAAATACTTGAAGTCTTTCACTCGGGAGACCTTACAATTACCCATGCGGAGTGTATTCGGAGCAGTTTTAATATCCGTCATAAATTTTGTTTTGTCAAAAGAAATCCGTAAACCAATTTTTGCTGCTTGTTCTTGAAGTAATTCAAGTTGTTCCTGGGCATCAGAAATGTTTGGAGCAATTAACGCCATGTCATCCACAAATGCCAAACAGTCGAGTGTTATCCTTTTGGTCCTAGTCTATGGGATGGTGCACCAGCTCGTCTCCATTCTAAGACGACTTTTTTGAGCGCACAATTAAACAATAATGGAGATAATCCATCTCCTTGACGCACTCCTGTATCAATTGAAAATTCTGCGCTCAGTCCTCCCATAAATTTAACTTTGAACTTGTATTCAAGAGGGTATCTTTGATGATTGATGTTGTCTTGCGATCTAATCCAAATTCTGAGAGCACAGCAATAAGGGATTCACGGTCAATGCTGTCATAAGCCAAAGCCTTTGAAAATAAATTTAAAATAAATAAAACAATATTCGCAAGAAAATGTAAAGAATCACTAACGGGCCATCACCCCCCTTGCCCCCCCCTCTCTTCTCGGCGGCCCTGGTTTCAGTAGACTATATAGTTCTTCGAAACACTCATGGGACAATCGAAAGTAAATGAAAAATATATCATCAAAACTCTAATTCTCAACACAATCTGTGATATTCACCTAATTGTTCTCATAAATTTATTTTGTGGATCCCCTTCTGCGTTTTGGCCTTTTGCATGAGAACAAATAAGGCTAACATTTCCTGTTCATCACAAGAACACCACATATTTCCATGTTTCTCTTCAGTCGACACAAAGTGACCTTAGTACAGTACCTGCCCACACTCCATACCATTCCGTAATGTGTGTGACAGAGGATCACAGCCTGCCTTGACTTACACAACGTCCTGCCCGTAACCGCAGCCCGCATTCTGAGTGCCAAGGCCTTGATTGCGTAGCATCGCGATACTTATTCTCTTCATGATCCAGAGCAAACCCGTGACCATAGCATAGGGTCAGCGGGAATCATGGTAACCCACTTGCGAGCGACGCCGATTAGGTATAACATTGCAATACCAGCTCAAGAGTTTTAAACCAGCCCATCCTTGAACTTGCAACAGCCACTATGCTAGGATAACGAATGGTCAGCGATAAATCACGATATTTCTCAGTGTCCGTCCGCGAGAACAGTCTGAAACCTGTCAAACAGTTGAGAGCAGCGCTGATTGCAATATTTCTCCGCCTCCAATGACGAGAACAATGGAAATCCTGTCAAACAGACCGTAAACACCAATTGTGTAACATTGCAATATTTTCCAGGGTCCAACCGCAGAGTCAAAGGGAATCTTCTCAAATGGCCAACAGTGGCATCTATTGTGAAAATCGCCATGGTTCTCCATGTTCTACCGTGAAGACTACGGGAATCTCATCAAAGGCTGAGAGCAGCGCCGATCGTGTAACATCTTGACACTTCTCCGTGCTTGACCGCGAAGACAAAGGAAATCTTTTCAAACGGCCAAGAGCAGTACAACCTCTGAGTAATAATTTCTTGTACACAACACGACTTAACCCCTCAGGCCGGCTATTTAATCCGGAGGTGTTCACTTCTCCGGCGGTATTTAAATTCAAGCTCAGCAGAGGTTTAGACACCAACAAGGTAAAAAATTAATAATGTTAAAACTACGAAATATAACGTAATGAAAATTTTAGGAATACTTACCGAGATCATGTCCAATGTTTCTTAGTAATATATGTGAAGACTGCTTTTCAGGGTTGTCCATGATCACACGCAATATTTACAAAAATATAATAATTTGATAAGTTCCACTTTTGGTGTCTCCCACAAGTCCAACCCCTCCTCCACGTGGTGGGAGACGAGCAACGGCATGAAGTAGGGGATTGACTGTAGGGGTGAAGTACAGTGGGGACTTTGTGTGCCCCGGGACCGCTACGGTAGCTGTGAAGGCTCTATGGGAACCCTGAAAAGTGACGGCTGACGGGGCTCTGGTGAAGCTACGATAGGCCTAGCAAGCCAGTAGTGGATATCATATTTGCTTTCAAACCAGGAACAGGCCTCGGAAAGGACGGATGCAAACGACGACGACCCAGATATGCTAATGGACTACGAGTTGGGACATTAAACATACAGACACTGACAGGAAAAGTGGAGGAGATTGTAGATGTGATGGAGAGAAGAAAACTGGATGTACTGGGCTTGGCAGAAACAAGATGGAAAGGAGAAGGTCGCAGAGAACTGAGGAAAGGGTACCGGTTGTACTGGAGTGGGAACAGTGAAGGAAGGAGCAGCGGAGTAGGAGTAGTTGTGAGAGATGGAATGAAGGAAGAGGTAAAGGGAATAAGTGACAGGATCATGAAGATCAGAGTAACTGTAAAGGGAAGAAGCCTGGAGATAGCCCAGGTATATGCCCCTCAAGTTGGATGTACAGCTCAAGAGAAGGAAGACTTTGAGGAGGAGCAACAACAGCAGTTGAATGGTCAGAGCATCATTGTCATGGGAGATTTGAATGCACATGTAGGAAGTGAAAGGCAAGGATATGAAAATGTATTGGGAGCAGAAGGATGGGGTAGCAGGAATGAAGAAGGGAGAAAGTTGCTGGATTTGTGCAAGAGAAACGGTTTAGTGGTAGGCAACTCCTGGTTCCGGAAGAAAGAAAGCCACAAGGTAACGTGGTACAGCAGTGATTTAACAAAGATATCTTTGGTAGATTACATGCTGTACGGCTGGGAAATGAAGAGAAGTGTCAGAGATATAAAGGTAATACCATCAGAGGCCTTAGATAGCGACCACAGAATACTTGTAATGAACCTGGGAGTTGTTAAGGATAGCAAGAGGACAGAGTACCAGGAAAGGAGAATCAAAGTATGGAAACTCAAGGAAAATGAAGTCAAGGAAGAATTCCAGAAGATAATAAGGGAAAAGATGCCAACAGACAATCCTAAAACAGGGGAAGAGGAATGGAAGCAATTCAAAAACACAATGGTGGAAGCTGCAGTGGCAGTATGTGGAAGAACAAGCAACAGAAAGCGGTGTAAAGAGACACCATGGTGGAATGAGAGAGTAAAAGAAGCTGTGGGAAGGAAGAACAAGGCTTTCAGAGTGTGGTTCCAGGAAAGAACTGATCTGGCAAGGGAAGATTATAAGATAAAGAAGAAAGAAGCAAACAAGATTGTCGCAGAGGAGAGGAAGAAGTGGATGGTAAAGTGGACAGAGATGATGGAGGAAGACAGCAGAGGAAATAAGAAAGTACTTTATGGGATGGTCAAAAGTAAGAGAAGAGGTCTGCGAGAGGATGTGGTAATGATGGACAAAAACGGAAATGAGGTACACAACAAAGAGACACTCAAGACAGTGTGGAAAGAGTACTTTGAGGATTTGCTGAATCCAAATGGTCATAGGGAGGAAGACAATGTATTGGAAGATGGAGAAGACAACACAGGAATGGAAAAGGACCTGACTTGGAGAGAACTGGAAATGGCTATAGACAAGATGAAAGGAGGAAGGGCAGCAGGTGCGGATGAAGTGAGTGTTGAAATGGTGAAGGCAGCAGGGGAGGTTGGGAAACAGTGGCTGTACCGTGTGATGAGGGTGATATGGAAGGAGAAAAAGACCCCAGAAGATTGGAAGAAAGGATTAATTGTCCCAATATTTAAGAAAGGAAGCAGAAAGGAGTGTAGAAATTACAGGGGAGTCACACTCATACCTCACTGTGCCAAGATATATGAAAAGATATTAGAAAGTAGAATACGAGCCAAAGTGGAGAGAAAATTGAGAGAGGAACAGTATGGATTCAGACCTGGGAGATCAACAGTGGATCTCATATTTTCAGTGAGACAGCTCCAGGAACACCACTACGAATTTGGAGAGGATCTGTTGATGGCCTTCCTGGACATCGAAAAGGCCTATGATAGTGTGTGTAGGGAGAAGGTTTGGAAAGCAATGGAAAACATGGGAGTGGAGAAAGAGACTGTAGGCAGAGTGAAGGAGATGTATTGTGGAAGTGTGAGTTGTGTGAAAGTTGGAGGGGAAAGAACAGACTGGTTCAGACAAATGAGTGGCCTGAAACAGGGTAGTGCGCTGTCACCCCTTCTCTTTATTGTGGTTATGGACGAGGTAATGACACGGATAGCAGGAAAGATAGGAGAAGATAAGATGAAGGCAATGGTGTTTGCAGATGATCTCATGGTCTGGGGAAACAAGGAGGAGGAAATCCAGGAGCAACTGAAGGCTTGGGAAGAAACAGTGGGAGAGTACGGATGGAAGTTCAACATCAGTAAATGTGAGATCCTGTTAACGACCAGGAAAAAGGACAGACCAATGAGTGGGATAACACTTGGAGGTGGACAGCTGAAGAAGGTGGAAAGTCTCAAGTACTTGGGAAGTATAGTGGAGGAAAATGGGAGAAATGACAAAGAGATTACGGAACGTGGCAGACAGGCAGAAGCATTTCTGAGAAGCATTAGGAGCTTAGTGTGGAATAAAGATGTCCCACAAAAAAGCAAGGAAGTGTTATACAGAAGCTACTATATTCCGATACTGACCTATGCTTCAGAAACGTGGACAATGAAGAAAAGAGACATAAGCAGAATACAGGCAGGTGAAATGAAGTTCCTGCGAAGTAGGATCGGAGTAACAAGAAGAGACAGGGTGAGGAATGAAAAGGTCAGGGAAATGGTGAAAGAGGAGCCCTTGCAAGGTAGGATTGAGACATCAAGACTTAGGTGGTATGGACACTTAAAGAGAATGGATGAGAAGAAGATTCCCAAGAGGATACATGAGATGCAGATGCAGAAGAAACGACCAAGGGGAAGACCAAGAGATCGATGGCTGAAAGGAGTGGAGGAATGTGTCAAGAAGAGAGGCGAGGACTGGACCAGAGTGACAGCGGAGAGATGGTGGGAAGAAAGAAATAAGTGGCGAGGCTTATGTTCCAAACAGACCCAGCCTGGGGCTGGAAACTGTACAAGATGATGATGATGAAGTTCCACTTTTGGTATTTGTTTCAGGTATGTTTACAATGAAAGCAAGATATTTACATGATAATGCTCAATCTACATAATATACATAATATTCGGGTAAAATTTCCAGGAAAAGCTGAATTTTGAAAAGCTTTTTAGGCCCCATATACGGTATGTATCCCTTGTGTAATTGTCAACAAAATGTAAATATCGCAATATCAGTTCAAACCTGTCCCTTGGCATTGTTTGAGGGATTATAGGGGTCTCTAAGAATTCATTCCTGGTGAATTAGCTCTTTAGGGTAGGTTTCTGCATTATCCCCACCAACATTACAAGTCCCAAGAACACATAAATGTTGCCCCCTGTCACTGACTCCCACTTCCTGGTGCGCGACCTTGGTTTCAAGGGCGCGCCAACTATACATTCTGCCACGAACATATTTGTTTCTCAAACAATTAGTTCAATCACTTTGTCGTCTAAAGACAGATAAAAAGAATCTAAAACAGACGTGAAATGCTTTCGTGTTCGTGGCATACCCGTGAACCTCTCGCCACAAATGGACAGCAAGCGGCGGCGATTCGATAATAAGACTATATTTTCCTGTGCCCGACCTCGAGGACAATAGAAATCTTGTAAAACGATTAAAAGTGACACCGATAGTGTAAATTGCGATATATCTCAGTATTCTACCGTAAAGACCACAGGAATTTCTTCAAGCAGCTGAGAGCAGCGCCGATCATGTAACGTCTCGATATTTCTCCCTACCTGACTGCTAAGGCAGAATTCGGTATCGCTCACGTAGCATCCCATATATTTCTCAATTGTTCTACTGTGGGGACAAAGGAAATCTCGTCAAACGGTCAAGAGCAGAGCAACTTCTTGGTAATCATAACTTCTTGCACACAAGACAACATATTAGCTGAAAGAACATCATCATCATCATTTCCCCTTATCCAGCTCCTGCCGGGTCAGGGTATTTATGGCACTTCTCCACTTTCCTCTTTCCTTCCACAATTCTTCTTCCACGATCTTGTCCCAGTCCAGATTTCTTTTTCTCACGCTGTTCTTCACTGAATCGATCCACCTTGTTCTAGGTCTTCCCCTTGCTCTCTTACCCTTGCACTTGGCCTCCAGCATCTGTCTTGGTATTCTATTTTCCTCCATCCTCTTTACATGTCCAAACCACCTTAGTTTATTCTTCTCAATTCTCTCATTTAGTTTTCCCATTCCAACTTCCTTCCTAACATCTTCATTCCTCACTCTGTCTTTCCTTGTCTTACCTGTCATACTTCTTAGGAATTTCATTTCAATGGCTTGGATTCTACTCTCTTGCCTGCTTGTCAGGGTCCAAGTCTCAGCCGCATAAGTTAATATGGGTACATAGTACACTTTATACATTACCTCCTTGCTTTTCCTTGGTACTTCCTTATCCCAAACAAGTTTTCTTACACTTTGATAGAATGCATTGCTCTGCTGTACCCTCCTGCCAATCTCCATGTCCAACCTACCAGTTTGCATCAATTCACTTCCTAGGTATTTGAACGTGTCCACAATTTCCAAACTCTGACTTCCAACTTTCACAGTGCCCTTTCCTTGTCTTTCCCCTCTTGTCATCACCATGGTCTTGCTTTTCTCTATACTGATTTTCAGGCCGTACTTCTGAATATTTTCGTTCATTGCATCTAGTTGTTTTTGCACTTCTTTGGTGTTCCTTCCCCAGACCACAATATCATCTGCAAATAATAGTAACTTCATTTCTTTATGTCCATATGCTTCCTTTGTTTCCTTTACAATTTCATCCATTACCATTATGAACAAAAGAGGTGACAGCACACTCCCCTGTCTTAATCCAGTCTTGTTCCTAAACCCATCTGTCTTTCCAACTGGGGTCAGTACCCTGCTAACACAGTTGTTGTACATTGCTTGCACCATTTCCAACATTTCTCTTCCCAGTCTCTTCTTAACCATGGTTTCCCATACCTTCTCTCTGGGGACACTATCATATGCCTTTTCTAGATCTATGAAAGTCATGACCAAATCCTCTCCATATTCCCAGTTCTTATCCATCACCTGCCTCAAGCTAAAGATTGGGTCCACTGTGGATCTTCCACTCCTGAAGCCATACTGTTCCCCTTGCAACTCTCCTTCCAGCTTTCTTCTCATTCTTCTTTCTAATATCCTTTCCGGTATTTTTACTATCTGTGATTTGAGGGTGATCCCTCTATAGTTATCACACACTTTCTTGTCCCCTTTCTTAAACACTGGTATTATTAGCCCTTTCTCCCAGTCTTCTGGTATACATTTCCATTTCCACACACACTTTAGCAGTCGATACAGCCATTGCATACCAACAGGTCCAGCAGCCTTTATCATTTCTACACTGATTTCATCCACCCCTGTTGCTTTTCCCATCTTCATTTTCTGTACTGCTAATTCCACCTCCAGCAGTGTTATATCATCTTCTGTTACAGAGTCGTCAGGCAGTACAATTGCTCACATTCAATAGCTTATCGAAATACTCCTTCCATCGTCCCTTTGTCTCTTCTGGGTGTTTTAACAACTCTCCATCTTCCTTTTTCACCAGCTTTGTAGTAACTCTTTCTTTCCTCTTACTTCTTAGAAGCCCATACAGCATCCTTTTACTGCCACTTACATCTGTTTCCATTCTTCATGTAAATTCTTCCCAACTTTTCTTCTTTTCTTCTCCTACCATTTTCTTACACCTCCGTTTGCTGTCGTGATACTTCCTTTTGCTTTCTTCTGCAGGGTGTCTACTGTAAGGATGAAGTAAAAATTAGTTACTTTTTAGGTACCTTTTAGTTAATTTTAGTTACCTTTGAATTCAAGTTACGTCTGCGGTCTACAAGCATAGGCGCTCATCACGCGGTGAAGAAAAACAACAATGAACTGTTTTTAAAGAAGTTTTTTATTTATCGTATGGCTTTTAGTGTCGGGAGTGTCCAAGAACATGTTCAGCTCGTCTGAGTCTGTAGCAGCTTCCAACGGACACCCTTAGGGTGAGCTACAAGTTCCGTTCAATTTCAAGTTGCAACCAGATATCAATGATACCTAGTGGTGAACGTTGGAACTTTGATAGAGCGTTCCGACGAAATATAACCAAACAATTTAGCTTCACACAAGTTTTGTCTGTGGAAGAATCCTTTACATGCCATAAATCCATGACATGGGACCGCCGGCTTTACTTCCCCTCCGAAGGAAGGCATACTGAAGGATTTTTAACGCTTTTAAAAAATCCGACTACTTCGGCCGGGTTTGAACCGCTATATTGGGCACAGCAGTTCAGCATGCTACCAACTACACCACCGAAGTCGCTTTAAATAAAATTCACATGTTGTTATAAAAATTTAAAAAATAATAAATATATACTAGATATTTAATATCCAATGAGTTGTTTCAG
Source organism: Meconema thalassinum (assembly GCA_946902985.2). NCBI lineage: Eukaryota > Metazoa > Arthropoda > Insecta > Orthoptera > Tettigoniidae > Meconema > Meconema thalassinum. The sequence continues at coordinate 2,126,576,736 of OX336388.2, forward strand.
CTAATATGTCGTCTTGTCCACAATATGTTGTTATTATTACGGTACCAAGAGGTTTCTCAGCTCTTGACCATTTGGCGAGATTTCCTTCGTCCCCGCGGTAGGTCGCGAAGAAATGTATGCGATGTTACGTGATCGTCACCGAATTCTGTCTTCGCAGTCAAATGCGGAGAAATATCGAGATGTTACACGATCGGCGCTGGTCTCAGTTGTTTGGTGAGCTTCCCATAGTTTTCACGATAAAACACTGAGAAAAATCGCGATTTAGATCATCAGCGTCACTTTTAGTTATTCGACGAGATTTCCATTGTCCTTGAGTTCGGGCACAAGAAAATATAGCATCATTACGCAATCGGCGCCACTTGCTGTCCGTTTGACAAGAATACAGTAATGTCCTCGTCATTGAATGCGGAGAAATATCGCGATGTATCGCATTCGCTGCTGCTCTCGGACGTTTTACGTTGTCCTCGAGATATTATGCAATAGTCGCCGCACCTGGCCGTTCAACGATTGTCTGCCTGTCTATCTGTGCTGATAGAATGGCGGAGGCAAGCTCAAGGTTGGGCATGGTTAAAATTCACGCGTAGTTATGAACATGTTGTTCGGTCGGTGCCGTGATTCCCTTTGTCCCTATGCTGTGGTTGGGAGTTCATGAGTTCAGGGTGGATCACGAGGAGGATTTAGTATTTCGATGCTACGTAGGCTGCCATTTTTAAGTGGGTTGATGCACTTCTCGCTCCCCGCACGCTTTTAAGTATACGGTCATGGGAAAAGTGGCAAGTAGGTTTCGTGATGGGTGCCCCGTGATGGGTGCCCAATCACCTTTGACAGGATTTCCGCAGTCCCCGTGGTCACAAGTTCACGATAGGGGACGGGTATTATGATTTTACGCAACTGACGTCGATCTCGGTCCGTTTGACGAGATTCCCGCAGGCAAGTCATGCGGTCAGCCGGTTGTCTTCAGGATGCGATTTTGGGGGATAAACGTTCGAAGTAGGTACGGTATCGAATATTACGAATTGTTCTGAGAGGATTGCACGAATAATAATACGACAAGAGGGCAAGTTTTATTTCGATTGAGAACCACGAATTATCAACAAGTTATCGAAATAATCGGTTAGATTATATATCCGATAGAACGAAAGTTCGAAGGAAAAATCGACTTATAACGGAATTTCAAATTAACCATACTGAATGTCGCAAATTTACTTGACATATAATTTAAATAAGTTATATGTATTTCGAAGATTTTTCGCATTTTTTTCGAAACGGTAACATTTCGCAAGATTGCAACATTAAATTGTTTCGCGTTATTTCTGGACTTCAATTTGACATAGTTTCCAAATAACAGAAATGAGAGATTTCTTTTTAGTGTCGGAAGTATTCGCGAATAAACGTCTTGCGAAAAGTCAGGTTTCCTAATACAGTAACACAGAAAAATATTTCACACGAAACTTAAGACATCTTGATGCCGAAAATATACGTTGAACCGATGTATACCGCTCAAGGTATCCTCGGTATGTATTTCCTTGAGGTCGGGCACGGAGACATATAGCTTACAGTACTATGCAATACTCACGGCGCCGCTTGCGTGAAACTCGCAATCTCTGAGCCTAGCGGCGCGAGTTTAAATGATTCAACCCGCCTTCAGAAAATTTTCGTTACCCGTTTGTAAAATTCGTTACTTTTTCGTTACTTTCGTTACTCATTTGTAAAATTTGTTACTTTTTCGTTACTTTCGTTACCGGTAGACACCCTGTTCTGTTTGATATTGGTTCCATTCTTTCCATGTAGACTTCTTTTCTTTCACCGCTTTCCTCACTTCCTCATTCCACCACGGTGTCTCCCCTTTCACTCTTGTTGACGTCCTACCACAAGCACTCTCTCCTGCACCAGCAAATGCCTTTTTAAAGTGGGACCATTCCTCTTCTACGTTTTCCACTTCAGTAACTGGGATTTGTTGCTTCAATCTCTCCTGAAAATCTTCCTGTACAGCTTTGTCTTTCAATTTCCATACTTTTATTTTACTTTCTCTGATCTCCTTTAGGTTTTCCAATTTTCCCCATCTAAATTTTGCCACCACAGCTCTATGGTCCCCATCAAATGCTTCTCCTGGTAAAGCTGTCACATCCATCAGCTTTCTGCGATTTGTCCTTTCCACCAGGAAGTAGTCAATTACTGATCTTGTTCTTCTATCACCCCACCCATATCTCGTAATTTTCCTGCTGTTTTTCTTCCGAAACCATGAATTACCCATTATTAGTCCATTCCTTTCACAAAAGTTTACAAGTTCCTCTCCTTCCCGGTTCTTTTTTCCATATCCATATGGTCCAACGACTTCTTCCTTTCCTTGTCTCTCATTTCCGACTTGTGCATTCATATCTCCCATGATCACCACTTCTACATCTGAGATTACTCTTTCTACATCCTCCAGGAATACTTCAATATCTTCAATTTCCAGTCTGTGGTGCATACACTTGTATGAAGTCCATCACGTCATTCTTCATCTTCATTCTAATTTTCATTATTCTGTCACTCACACACTCTACCACTTCAACATACTCCTCCAGTTGTTTCGAGGTTATCAGTCCCACACCATTTTTTGCCTCTTGGCCACCACTCCAGTATAATGTTGGTTGGTTCTTAAGTTTAGGGGCTGCGACAACGCGGTCATGTAGCCCCGTGTACTTTGGGTGTGTGTAGAATCTGTCTGATACTTACTTACTTAATTCCTGCCGCTCCTTCCGGAGCATAGGGCCTTGGCGAAATTTCTCCACGCAGTACGGTTCCTGGCCATTCTCTTCACTTGACTCCAGTTCTTGTCCACCTCTGCAATTTCATTTTCGATCGTCCTCTTCCAGGTCTTCTTAGGTCGACCTCTCTTCCTGGCGCCTTGAGGATTCCAGCCTAGCGCCGCCCTCTCAATAGCTCCGTCCGGCTTCCTTAGTGTGTGACCAATCCAGCGCCATTTCCTCTCCTTGATCTGGATGCTAATCGGTTGTTGATTGGTGATGGTCCAAAGATCTTCATTTGAGATTATGTCCGGCCACCTCACATTCATGATGCGACGCAGACATCTGTTAATGAACACCTGTAGCTGGTTGTTGATCGGTTTTGTGACTTTCCATGTTTCACAGCCGTAGAGAAGAATCGACTTTACGTTGCTATTGAAAAGGCGGAGCTTGGTCTTCCTGGAAAAGTTTCTATTTCTCCAGATGGGGTAGAGCTGGACAAAGGCACCATTTGCCTTCCTGATACGGCTTCGAACATCTTCCTCTGCTCCCCCATCATTTGTGACTGTACTTCCAAGGTATAGGAAGGACTCAACTCCCTCAATGTCCTTTCCGTTGACTGTCAAACTAGTCGTGACGTCAGAATTTATCCTCATCTCTTTGGTCTTGTTGGTGTTGATCATCAGTCCTGCACGTTCTGCTTCTCTCTGCAACCTCCCCAGCTTATCTTCTATGTCTCGGTACCGTTGTGCCATAAGACAAATGTCGTCTGCGAAATCCAGATCTTCAAGCCTGTCATTTATACCCCATTGAATACCCCTCTTCCGTCCTCCCATTACCTTCTTCATCACACTATCCAGGACCAACAGGAACAGAGTGGGGGAAAGGACACACCCCTGTCTCACTCCGGAACTGACCTTTATCTTTTCTGTTAATTTGCCTTCGTGAAGAACCTGGCACTCATACCCTTCGTACATCTCTTCCATGATTCTGATGATCTTTGTTGGAATTTTATATTCCTTGAGGGTCTTCCACATGATTCTTTGATTTACGGAGTCGAAGGCTTTCTCGAAGTCAACAAATGTGAGGTAAAGGGTATTCCGCCACTCCACACTCTGCTCCAGGATGATTCGGAGGGTGTTGATGAGATCCACACAGCTGCGATGTTGTCGAAATCCAGCCTGTTCCTTCCGAAGCCTTGTTTCTACGCAGTCTTTTATACGATTCAGGATGACTCTCGCCAGCACTTTGCTTGGAATGGACAGCAAGGTGATACCCCTCCAGTTGTTACAGTTTGTGGTGTCTCCTTTCTTCGGCAACTTGACTATCAACCCCTTCTTCCAGTCGGTTGGTATTTTCTCCTCCTTCCAGATCTTCTCCAACAGCGGGTGCAGCAGATCGATCGTAATATCCAGGTCTGCTTTCAGTACTTCCGCTGGGATATTATCCAGACCTGGTGCCTTCCCGCATTTCATCTGCTTCAACGCTGTCCGTATTTCGCCCCGAGTTGGGGAGTCGAGGCTGATGCTTGGATCACTTTCTGCTTCCTCTTCATCTTCTCCTCGCTGCTTACTTTCGGGTCCTCTATCTCTATTAAGAACCTCCGCAAAGTGTTCTCTCCATCTTGTCAGCTGCTGTTCACACGTCGTGAGGATCTCGCCCGTCTTGCTCTTCACAGGCCTAGTTTTATTAAAACCTTTCTTCGAAAGCATCTTTGTGATGCCATAGAGCTCCTTAACGTCCCCCCTACTTGCCGCTTCTTCTGCTTTCTCCGCCTGCTCATCAATCCACCTCCTATGATCCTTCCGTACACTCCTCTTTACCTCCCAGTTTGCTGTTGAATACTTTGCTTGTGTGAGAGCCTTCTGCTGCCTAGTCTTGCAGGTGTTGAGCTTGGCCTTAATCTCCTTCCTATAATTTATCTTGTCCCAAGTCTGATCGGATATCCATTCTTTCCGCATGTAGTTCTTGTACCCGAGCTGCATCTCACTGGTTTCCACGAAGATATTCTTTACCTCGCTCCACACAGTCTCCACATCCTTCTCTGTCTCGGAGTCCAACACCTGGAATTTATTTCTGAGCTCCAGTTTAAATTGGTCCAATCTCTGCTGGTTCTTAAGCTTGCCCACATCAAACTTGTTGTGCCGAGTGCTAAACTTTCGGCGGACTGCGACAATCTTCATGCGGAAGTTGGCAGCCACAAGATGATGGTCACTACCAACGTCCGCTCCTCTCTTGTTCCTAACATCTTCCAAGCTTCTTCTGAACCTTCTGCTCACCGCGATGTGATCAATTTGATTTTCTGTGACTTGATCAGGAGACACCCAGGTGACCTTGTGGCACCGCCTATGAAGAAATACCGTGCCACCCATCACCAAATCCTGACTGGCGCAATATTCCGTACATTTCTCCCCATTGTCATTCATCTCACCAAGGCCATGTTTACCCATGATCTGCTCCAACCCCTCATTGTTTGAGCCCACCTTCGCGTTGAAGTCTCCCATAACAATGAGAATGTCCTTCTTACTTGTTTGTCTTGTGACATCTCGCAGCATTTGGTAGAATTCTTCCTTCTTCTCTGACTCCGACTGTTCTGTAGGCGCATAGCATTGGATGATGATCACATTCCTGATCTTTGTCTTGAACCTAGCAAACATGAGCCTACTAGAAATTGGCTTCCACTCCATAAGGCTTCTCTTTGCATTTCTGTTGAGCAGCAACCCCACTCCATCCCTGTGTTCTTCATCATCGCCCCCAGAATAGAGAAATGTAATTCCATCTGTTGTCTGTATTTCACCAAATCCTGGCCACCTCACTTCACTCAATCCTAGGATATCCAGCCCATAGTTCTTCATCTCCCGTGTCACTTGTTTCAGTCTGGTTTTCTCCATCAAGGTCCTCACATTCCAGAACCGATTTTCGTAGTCCTCTTCATGCCAAAAGTCGTCATCAGGTTATCCGTCCGGTTTTGTAATTTCGCTTCAGTTTCCGTAATCAGTTTATTTAAGACGAGCGAGTGATTAACCCACTGCCTCCGAGTGCCTTGGAGGGGCTGCCACCTTAAGCCTGAGGCACCAGGCTGATTTTCTGTCAGGGTTTCTTCCCTTAGCCTTTGAAGAACCAACTCCAAACTACAAGGCAGCAGTTGTTTCACCAGAGCCCCGTTAGCCGTAATTTCTTCAGGGTTCCTGTAGGGCCTTCACAGCTACCGTAGCGGTCTTGAGGCACACAAAGTCCCCACTGTACTTCACCCCTACAGGCAATCCCCTACTTAATTACGTTGCCCATCTCCCACGACGAGGACGAGGGGTTGGATTTGTGGGAGACAATCTGTCTGATAACCGGTGTTAATTGTGATGACTGTATTAGTGTGTGTTATCTGTTTTTTTATTTTTTTATTAAGTACTGCAACTTAGAATTTTTCAAATAGTTCCTACTTTTGCCGCCAAGCGCCACCGTCAACGACTACTATTAATATTAATATTCCTTCTAACCACATAATTATTATTATTCTTGACAATCTCTAAAATCATTGTTATGATTTTTACCACATTTAAACTTATTATTATGACCCTAGTTATTAAATCTACAAATATAAACAATTAAACAATATGTTTAAACCCTCACCTTGATTTAACAAAATAATATACAACTTTCTCATATCATGATTTTTAATTTAATAACATTACTGGTTATTAATAGTGTAAATTAAATTATTCATTCATTCAAGCCAAGTTCAGAACTTAGCTACTAGACGCCACCACAGTCGGCTCTTGGCAACGAACTTAGAAACCTAAGAGCATTGTTTACATTCATAACCTATCCAATTTAGCTTCACACAGGTGCAATTAGTGGAAGGTTCTTTAACATGCCATAAATCTATGACATGGGACCGCCGGCTTTACTTCCCCTCCGAAGGAAGGCATACTGAGGGATTTTTAACGCTCTTAAAAAATCCGACGACTTCGGCAGGGTTTGAACCCGCTATCTTGGGCATGGAAGCTCAGCATGCTACCGACTACGCCACAGAAGCCGCACCAGTATAATGTATATCCTCAATTTCTTCCTTCCTTTACCTTTCCATTTCACTTCACTCAGCCCCATCATTCCAGCCTTCTCCCTCTCCATGAAGTCTACCACCTCCTCCACATTGCCTGTCATGATTCCCACTTTCATTTTGGTTACTGGTCGCCCATTTCTCACAGTTCCCCTAGTACCAAAGGAACTGCGCATCGCCTGCAGGGTACGCCCTAACCTTTTCCGAATCATTGGAAGTGCCATTTCCATTTTAGGCTATTATTACAATGGGGTCGCCACTCCTAAAGGCATTTTATGAAGCTACTGCCAGCTATTATTCAGGCCGCCCCTAACATGGAGAACAGACGCCCTTGCAGCTGCCCCTAACATGGGAAACAGACGCTGCCGATTGATGCTGTACTCATACTATTCCCTGAGTACTGGGTTGCCTCTTCCGCAATCTCCACCGTTCCGAAGTCCATCTTCTCCGCTGCAGATTCCGTTGAGGTCTTTGCACGTAACCCTGTGCACAGGGCCTATGTTATACCCCATAGGACTGGGTCCGCACCAGAACTTAGCCGGTACTGTAGTTCCATGCTATATTACAGTACCATTGCCCACCCCCGCAACGTGGACGCACTTGTCAAGAATTATCCATGTAGCCAATTAGGATTGACTCATGGACCGGGTTAAGGAGCTGTCTAAATCCAGCCTCCAATGCTGGATTGTTCATGAGGTTTTCTCCTTTTAACTTGTGTACAGAAGAGAATACATTTTTAAACATGCGAAATAATTTAATATGATCATAATTTTTATGCAATATAACATTGTACGTGAATTTTGTTTACTGCTTTAAACACTGCTATTTCTTATTTTGTATTTACCAAAATTCCAGGGTCCCTAGGTGGAAATGTGAAGCTACTTATTCAAAACAGGTGTTGCTATGGAATTTTGCATTGATATCATCATCAGCTTCTAAAGGCCATGACTCGTGATGGAGCCCATCTTGGCAACGTTGTACAGCTTTCACCGGAGCGGCTAACTGGTGAACCATGTCTTAATTCCCCGTACAAATACAAACTGATATAAAATAAATGAATTAATTTACGTATTTCACAATCATACAGCCTACCTTTTTGATGTATAAGGATTACAACACAACCAAGAACTACATTTTCCAACCACCCCGAGCCGAGAAAAAGTTACCTTACAAAAATGATAACAACTTTGTTTCTTGGACACATAAAATTTTGAAATTAATAAACCAGTTATACAACATTCCAATGTATATTGTGTTAAAATGTGGACTCTATCTGATGACGGGTTTGTGAAATAATTCTTAAATGTGACGCATGGTTGAAACACACTTAAAAACGGGCACTTTTTGTGTTCAAACTGCGATAAAAAATATTAAAATATAAATATTAAAAATTCCAAACCTACATGAACTAACGTAAACTAGAACGTCGAAAATGATGATGTTATTGGATTTTATGTAGGTCTATTGGTCACTTCACAAACAGCCTTCAAACTCGAATACACATAATATTTTGGCAGACAGTAGATTATAATGAGGTATATTATCACTCACATAGCAACATTTAAATTGCGTGACTGCCTGCTGGTCAACCGGTTGTACATAATGGCCCGCAGCACCCAACGATGATACAGAGAGACTGCAAATACACGAGGGGATGATTCATCTTCTTGCCACTCCAGACTTCCATGAGTAGTAACATCCACTTCACCCTCCAGAACAAAGTATAGCAGGTCTTGAAGCAATGTCATCTGCACTGGAAGAGGCAGTCTGGAACAATAACACTTAACATGCACAGATCTTATCTGCTAAAATCCAAATTACTAGGTAAAAGGATAATATTTTATGTGGATGTATGCATGTATTGTGAATAGTTGGTATTAATTGGAAATATTTTACATATCCTACATCATTATACAGTGTACAGAACAACAACAATGCTGATGCATGATTTATTCAGTTGCCTTCCAGATGATAAAGCATGGCAACTCAAACTATGACCCTGAACTGGTGGCGCTATCGGTGCTAGCTCCGCATGCAAGATGGAGAGCGTGTGGAGGGCAGAGTGAAAGTCGTCAAGTTCACTGTTGTCAAACTATCAATTGCAAGAATGAAGCGACTAGTGATGAGGCTACAATGCTGGCTTTATGAAGTTAACCATGCAGCGGTTCATCTATACCTTGCGATACACAAGCGTTTAGGGAATTTTTAGGGACCTCTGTGACATCAGCTGCGACGTCACGGCTGACGTATTGATAATATTGATGTTCTTTGGTTGCTGGGAGTACTTCCGCAAGCTCGTCAGCTGACCAGTTTGGCGCGCGAGTTCGTCCGTGGAGGTTCGCCATATTTTTTACCTGTCAGCGTTTTGTGAACGTAAGATTACAATAAATATTTCCTTGTATAACCTATTGAACAAGATTTTGATATTAGCAGTGAGTCAGTGACTTGTTCACGGGTTGTGTTTGCGATTCGTAAGAAAATCGTTGATTTCCGTAAGTTGTCGTATTCAAGTGACGAAAGTGTTTTGTGAGGCATTGTGTGGACGATAATTACTGCTTTTTCTTCTTCTACATGAGGAATAATACAGCCTGTGGGATCCATTGGTGAGTGTTAATAAAGTTGTTCATATATTTCTTTTGGTTCTTGCAGTTAATTGAAAAGTTGCACTGTACTCTTCTAAAGCCATAGACTAAGCCATTTGTCTAAACGATAATATTACGTCAGGCACGGTGGTAGGGAATACGCCTGGGTAAAATATAGAGAAAAATTGGCATTTACAAGAACACTTGCAAAGGCATATAACAGTATTTTGTATCAGACATATATTGGTCGGTTTTTAAGTTTCATACAGTATGTTTGTGTGGCGTTATTAGACAGTATGTAATGGATGGTGATTTCTAATTGAGATACAAGTATTTGCAGTCAATATTGGAAAACATAAAAATACCAAACTATTGGGTGGGGTGGGGTGGGGGTGGTAGGGGGAGGCACAGCTCCCCCCCCCCCCCCCCCCATTATTGACCACAATGTTTTATACAGAAATTATAATGCTTTAGTTTTTGTTTTTTTGCGTATGAAATTACAATAATTACGATGTGTATCGGAATCTGTAATTGATCTACATAGACCAATTATAGATTTCGATGTGGAAAATTAAAAATATCAATTGAAATCGCGAAATTTTTGTACGCATCGGAATCTTTAATTGAGCTATGTAGGTCAATTACAGATTTCGATGCACACCTCGTTTTGAAGGTTTTTGTGTTTCCCCACCCAAAAACCCCTATTACCCAGGCTTTTCCCGTAAGCCAGTGGAGTGACGTCTTTGATGACGTCATGGTAGACACCATTTTGTTTTAGGGGAATTTTATACGCAGATGCATCGCAATGTATAGTAGTCCCCATGCAGCAGCTGATAGTGGAATGGCAATGATGGAACATTTGACAACGATAAATGAACTTGATCCATTTCGGTTAGAATTAGAATTATTTCTTCTTTTAGGTGGTCTTTGAGGTCTTTGCATTTTGTTTTCTAGGCTTGGCTTGCCAAATTGGTTTTATATTCATTATTTGGTTCAGTATTGACTCACAATGGAAATATTGATCGAATCATGTGGTAGAGCATCATATAAAAACACTTTTGTTCACTCTAACATTACAACATTTAAATACCTCTTTTATGTACATTTAACACAAAATATTGATCCATTCCATATCGACAGCCCTTATTGTCCAACTAGTTCCATTTTCTTCAATGTTGATGCTGTCTGCTGAGTTTATTGAAATAATTGACTTATTACCAAATGTTGTAAGGTTCTTCTGTAGTGAACTAGAAATGTTGTAAATTTGTTTGCATAACTCCGAAAGTTGTCTCTACTTACGTACTTTGCCATGGTTATTGGGCAAGGGCATAAAGGAAACACCATGTTTGCACTTAAATAAGAAACATTATGAACGTTTTAATTTTGCAGTAATAAACAGCCGTAACCATAGGTCGCCATGTTGAAGCCTTCAGTGGCGTAGTCGGTGGCATGCTGAAATGCTATGCCCAAGATCGCAGGTTCAAATCTGGCTGAAGCCGTCGGATTATTAAAAGCGTTAAAATCCTTCAGTATGCCTTCCTTCGGAGGGGAAGTAAAGCCGGCGGGCCCATGTCATAGATTTATGGCATGAAAAAGAACCTACCACTATTGGTAGTGTGAAGCTAAATTTGTAGGTTATTTGGTTAGAAACGCTCTATCAAGTTCCAATGTTCACCGCTAGGTGTCAGTGACAGGGCATCTCTGGTAGCCAAAGTTGGAACTACTTGAAATTGAACGGGCATTCAATTAAAATACCCCGCTATGGCCATTGACTGCAATTCAAATATAATAAGGCGGCTTGGATCAGACAATGCTACCAACTTCATTACCCTAAAACCGTTTACAGGACGAAACTACACTCCCCTACAACCATTGCCGTTTACGTCCAGTGAATGCCAAGACCATTGGTTACCCAGGTTAGGTCCAGAGGATACTAAAACCATTGGTCTATCGAGGTTAGGGTATACTAAAACCATTGATCTATGAAGGTTCCAATATGCGGAGCATAAGGATTAGGCCCATGAGAAGTGCAGCAGATATGCTTGCTTATCGCCATACCCTTGAAATTAATGCCCGGTTAACTGTTACGGTTAGTGACACAACAAACCAAACTAACTTCAAGATTCGAACTGAGTGTCAATTCCTGCAATCTACCACCAAATGTTATCGGGTTGGCACTGCTGAAAAGATACATTAATAGGTAAAACTTCACAAGAGGGTTTCACAATGGTATTGCCTAGACCAATATTTTCGTCCAGACCAATGGTGGATTGATAGCACGGCCCTGCGGGCCGCGTTAGCCAATAGATAACACCCCTGGTTTTTGTCACGCACAGTGGGGGAAGTCACACATCAATAATCTTTATCCAGGCCAATAGTTTTGCCTTTTATTTCATGTTGTGAAACCCTCTCGTAAAGAATTAATCATTAATATACCCTAGCGACAAACAGTTCAACTCCTTCGTCTTCGTCATATGACCGGTTTCAACAGTAAAGTTTTATACTATCATGGCAGCTTGACCTGTACACAACACAATCTCCCAACAGAGAATTATTTTTAACTCACTTAATTTCAAGAACAGCAAGATCCCACTTCAAGTAGGCAGCAACCTTCAATGAGAGGATCTTTAGCGCTAAATGCTTTAGACTCTTATTTTTGGGAACCTCAGAATTATTCAGGCTATCAATCGGCTCCACTTCCTCTCCATCCTTCTTTGTAGGGGCAACACAAAGGAAGCTTACTATTAAATCTGTTGGTGAGGGATCTGAAACAACAGCCAACAAAATCAGAAAACTATAGTAGGCTACTGTATTTTAAAATGTAGTCAGAACTTATCACATCTGAGACCAAAAAAACCCACTGAAATGAATAGGCTATTCACCTGGTTTATTACTCTTCAAGTGAGTTTCTAGTAGGCTAGGATCAAGCAAAAATTCAAACCACAAGACAGTGTCCGGTGAGATCGGCACAGTACCAGGCCTCAATAAATCGACATCCATTATGTGATTAAAGGATCAAATGTGATCTCAAATGTTTAATTCACATAATTTCTATTCACTTCAAAATGTTAAAACAGCCTGAATTAAAGAAAACCAACACTTGCGACGCACGGTTTTCATATGTGTCGAAATAAGCGACTATCATCTGAAATAAGACTAGTTAGCAAATTCCTTCTATTAACTCTACAATCCCGCAAGAACGTATTTTGCCGGCAGTGAGCGCACCAGAAGTATAAACAAACCAGTCACATTTGTATGCATCTCTTTTCAGCTAAAGAAGAAGAATGTTGGCACAATTGGCATGTTTTTGCGCTACGAAAAAGTCTTGCATGAGTGCCAATATTAACCTATTATTTTCATTGCACATCTTCAGTGGTGACCGCATGTAGGTTCCTCCATGGTGGTGACATTGTCTTTTCTTCTCTTTCTTTCTTTCTTTCTTTCTTTCTTTCTTTCTTTCTTTCAGGAGATTTTTTGGGCCCAGTCACCAGATGAGGGGATTAATACTACTTGAGGGCGAGAACCGCGCGATGTGGTTGGAAGTAGATAAACTCACTTATGATACAGAACCGTTGTAATGTAAAAATTTAAGAAAGGGATAGATGAAAAGGAAGGAATATAACACAAGGTGCAAAATCTTCACGCCTAGTGACCCACCAAGGCGACTATATACTACAAAACTGGGTAACACCGGGTCAACAGATAAAGGAACCATTTATTTACAACGTTATAATTGAAGGTGGCAGGCGTCTAAAAAAGAGACGATCGCACGAACAATAGGAATTGTCGGAGTGCTTCGAGCATAAATACAATAGAGTGCGCATTGCCACACTGCGCCTGTACTGTGACGTGAAACCAACATCTGGATCAGCTGACTAAAGGGAAAACAGAGGAACTCGTAATGGGAGGTGATAGGAGTTGGTGGGGAAATGATTTTTAATGAGGGTTTAAACACACATTTTCGTAATTTATACGACATTGGGAAAAGCATCGCTTGTTTCTTTACGTACCGGAAGGTAGAAAAGGTTAAGAATGTAACATATTTGGTGTTAAAAGTGGCTGTCGTGTTCCAAGATGGCGTCACAGTGAAAGTGCAGTGAAATAGCAGCTAGTGTAAATATTTGATAAAAGTGGTAAAATATTATAACAGAGGCTTAAAATCTATAAAGTTACTTTCCTCAGATCAAGTGTAATACGGAATATTGATAGTATTTAGAAATTCTTGTTGATAATTTAATAAACTTAAACTAAGTTGTGGGAACGTGTATCCAAAGATTCGGTGACTTCTTCAATCACTGTTTGAACCAAGTAGAGCAGTGGTGCTTTTACGAGACTTCACCCGATTGGAAGATATACGTATTTCACATTCTTCTTTATTGGTAGGTTATTAGATTAATTCTATTAGGTAGTAATAATTAAATTAAATTTAGTGTAATTTGGTGTAAACATCTAGGCTCACTTAGATCTCTAGTATGACGACAGTAAACAGTGTTAGTATCTCGTCAGGTTGTGTAACCGTAACGGATTTATGCTCGTCGTGCAAAATAAAAGTAAAAAATGCAAATAAAATCATCACAAGATCTCAGGTAAAATTGAATGAGGAGAAAAGTGAAACTGATTGTCGTAATGTAGGCCTACCGCTACCGTCATGCGAATGTCATAACCTGAGAAACGAACTGTCCTCAAAAGACGAAATTATAAAGCTGCTAAAGGAAGATATTGCTAAGTTAATGGAAGAGTTGAATAAATTAAAAGGAAACAGAGAGGAAAGCAAGGAAACTTGGTCGACAGTGATTGCTGGTAAGGTAAGATTGAATAAGCATGGCCTACACTTAAATAGATCAGGAAAAGAGTATCTTAGTGATGAAATCTGCAAAATTGTAAATTCAAATGGTAAGAATAATTCAACAGTAATATCATTAGAGTGGAAGCAGGGAAACTGGTAGAAGAAGCCAAACGTGAGGTTTGGCATTCACATCTTTTGAAGTCAAATTTAACGGAGTGCAACAATGGTATTTCGGATTTGTCTAGCAACAATAATAATAACAATTATGATAATAATAATGTAAATAAATCACCAACACAAGCTTGCAAAAGTAACAAATTTAAAATTTACCACCAGAATGTCCAGTCTCTTTATAATAAAATTGATTACATAAATCTAATGCTTAAAAATGAACTTAAAGACATCTCAGCACTATGTATTTCAGAACATTGGCTGAAAGAGGAACAACTCGAATTAATTCAATTCCCAGGGTTTATACAAGCTAGTAAATACTCTAGATCTAATATTAGCCATGGTGGTACTTGCATCTTCTTAAGAAATAATTTAGATCATGAACAGATAACAGCTTATGATTATCTAATTATGGAACAGGATTTTGAATTCTCTGCCGTAAAAATTCAGCAGTTTAAGTTAATAATTGTATGCGTATACCGTTCTCCGTCAGGAAAGTTTCCTCTATTTATAGATAAACTAGAATTGTTACTCAATAACATGAGCAAAGTAAATTTCGATATAATAATTTGTGGGGATGTAAATGTGGATTTCTTAAAACTTGATAGAAATTGTGAATTATTAAACCAGTTACTAATTTCCTATGGACTGAAACCTACAGTAAATACACCAACAAGAATAACAAAATTTAGTAAAACCACTCCTGATCAAATTTTTATAAATACAGATAAATATCACCATTCAATAGAAGTCTATTGTCCGGGTTTTAGTGACCACCATGGACAAATACTGAGTTTTGAAGTATCCGAAGTAATCAATAATAATGATAATGGAGTAAAATCAAAGTGCAGGTCATTCACTGAATCAAATGTTACATATTTCAATGACTTATTAAATAAGGAAACATGGTCAGAAATTTATGAACTAGAAAATGTAAATGATAAATTTAATGCATTTAACAGTACCCTAAAACACTATTTTGAAATAGCATTCCCCTTTAAACGAAGAACTGTTCAAAATAACAAAACTAGCAATTGGATAACAACAGGGATTATAAATTCATGTCAAAGAAAGAAATTTCTACACAAATTATATAAACAATACCACACAACACCTGAATTCAATTTATACTACAAAAAATACACTAGCATATTAAATAAGGTAATAAGACTAGCAAAGAAAATGCATAATGATAATTTTATTTCCCAATCATCTAATAAAAACAGGGCTATGTGGTCTGTAATAAAGAAAGAAACTGGAAAATCTGCTAAAATACAAAGGAACATTACACTGACCAGAAATAATAAAGTGATTAATAATCCAGAGGAAATAGCAAACACTTTTAATGACTATTTTCTGGAAATTCCGCAAAAATTATTAAATAAATCACAGGTAAATACACTAAATTCTAATAATAAAATAAATATATGCAGTGATTCTTTATTTATAAATCATGTCACAAGTGAAGAGGTAAGAATAGTTATAAAAGAGCTAAAAAATAAATTCTGTGCTGGCATTGATGGCATCCCTGATGCAATTTTAAAGAAATGTGCAGAAAATATAATAAATCCACTTACGCACTTAATAAACAGTTCAATTCTCTCAGGAACTTACCCGGATATTTTGAAGTTATCAAAAGTAATTCCAGTGCACAAAAATGGTTCAAAAGATGAATTAGATAACTATCGTCCTATTACCTTACCAACTGGTATTGCAAAAATTGTGGAAAAAATTATGTATAAGAGACTGATAAGTTTCATAGAAAAAAATAAAATATTATCAAACTCACAACATGGATTTAGAACGGAAAAATCTACACAGACAGCAATTTACGAATGTAGCAATAGTATACTGAAATTAATTGACAATAAGGAACATGTAACTGGCCTATTCTTGGATTTATCGAAAGCATTTGATGTAGTTGACCATAAAATCCTCCTTACCAAACTAAATCAATATGGTGTTAGAGGTCTAGCTAATAAATGGATAGAGTCTTACTTAACAAGGCGTAAACAAATAGTAAGCTTGAGACACAAGGATGATGGAACCAAATTACTTAATGAAACATTGTCCAATGAGGGAATTATTGAATTTGGAGTACCCCAGGGATCGGTTTTGGGCCCACTACTCTTTCTTCTATATATCAATGATATAACACAGAACGTTCATTCACATAAGGAAATTTTGTTTGCGGACGATACAACACTCGTAATAAAAGGTGAAACTAAACAGGTCATACAGCAGTCTGCTGACTCCGTTACAGGAGAGTTAACCAAATGGTCACAAGATAATCGCCTCATAATAAACTATAAAAAGACAGTATGTCTAAATTTCCACACTATACAGAATAGGAATCCTGCGATGCCCAATATAACATTAAATGGTCATCAAATAGAAAATAAATCAGAAACAAAGTTTTTAGGACTATGGATACAACAAGACTTGAAATGGAATAAACATATACAATATCTGAATACTAAACTGAACTCGATGTGCTTTGCGTTACGTATTTTGAAAACCTGCACTAGCATGCACACATTAAGAAATACTTATTTTGCTTATTTCCATTCATACTTAAGATATGGGATCATATTTTGGGGTATGTCGCCAGATGTACTAAGCACGTTTAGGATACAAAAGAGAGCGATTAGAATTATGGCAAATGTACACTCTAGAGAATCATGTAGACCTCTGTTTAAAGAATTAAACATTCTCCCACTGCCCTGCATATATATCTTTGAAAGTATTATGTTTTTTAAAAAGAATTTAATGAATAAAGATGTTTTTCTTAAAACAAACAATGATGTTCATAGGCATAACACAAGACAAAATCAAAACATTCATATTTCACACACACACACAAGCATATATCAAAAAGGAACTTTTCACACTGGAGTTAAATTATACAATAAACTACCCCAGTATATAAAACTGGCCCCAAAAATAAAAACCTTTGATAGAATGTTGAAAGCTTATCTGCAGTGCCATTGTTTTTACTCAGTAGTTGAATATTTTAGCGTATAGGAGTGATGGAATCTATAACTATATTTTACTTTTTTAATTTAATTTTAATACCTAGCTGTATGTTGTTGTATTTATAGAATTAAGTTTTCATATTATGATAATAGAGTGAGGTGTAAATAGTTGTGCAATAAGATTGTATCTATTAAGATTTGCTATTATAATAAGTTATAAATAGTTTTAATCTTAGTAATATATACCTGTTAGTTCTTTTATTTTATGCATGTAAATTCTGACGTGTCCTATATCAAAAATGTATTGAATGCATGTATTTGATCAAATGGAATTAATAAAAATCTATCTATCTATCTATCTATCTATAAATGGAGTACATGTAACTGAAATTCCCGTCTCAAATTCATTTGGAGTGCTTGTCGAAGAAAATGATGACTTTCCTCAAGAAGAAAAGAAGAAAGTGATAAAGAGAAAATCCAGGAAGATGCGGATATTTGCGGATAGCCACGGGCGAGATGTAGCAGCAAGCGTTTTGGAGAGAAGCCGAGAAATGGAGGTCACTTCGACAGTGAAGCCAGGAGCTCAGATTGCAGAAGTCACGAACGGGATGATAGGAGAGTGTGCGTCCCTTACTGCAAAGGACTACGCAGTGATCATCGCTGGAGCAAACGACGTTTATAGAAATGAGAGTAAAAAGGTAATCAAAGATTTAAAGGGTACATTGCCATCCA
This sequence comes from Meconema thalassinum, assembly GCA_946902985.2. Lineage (NCBI taxonomy): Eukaryota > Metazoa > Arthropoda > Insecta > Orthoptera > Tettigoniidae > Meconema > Meconema thalassinum. Next base: position 2,126,594,768 of record OX336388.2, read on the forward strand.
TGCAAAAAACAAATGTCATTATTGTAAATATTCCGCAGAGACACGATTTAATTCCCAAGTCATGTGTAAATGTAGAAATAGAGGCTACAAATGGAAAAATTCATAAAATTTGTAAGAGTTTTCCAAATGTCCAAATTGTAGATGTAAGTAAATTAGACAGGAAGTTCCACACTCGGCATGGCCTACACTTAAATAGATTAGGAAAAGAGTATCTTAGTGATGAAATCTGCAAAATTGTAAATTCAAATGGTAAGAATAATTCAACAGTAATATCATTAGAGTGGAAGCAGGGAAACTGGTAGAAGAAGCCAAACGTGAGGTTTGGCATTCACATCTTTTGAAGTCAAATTTAACGGAGTGCAACAATGGTATTTCGGATTTGTCTAGCAACAATAATAATAACAATTATGATAATAATAATGTAAATAAATCACCAACACAAGCTTGCAAAAGTAACAAATTTAAAATTTACCACCAGAATGTCCAGTCTCTTTATAATAAAATTGATTACATAAATCTAATGCTTAAAAATGAACTTAAAGACATCTCAGCACTATGTATTTCAGAACATTGGCTGAAAGAGGAACAACTCGAATTAATTCAATTCCCAGGGTTTATACAAGCTAGTAAATACTCTAGATCTAATATTAGCCATGGTGGTACTTGCATCTTCTTAAGAAATAATTTAGATCATGAACAGATAACAGCTTATGATTATCTAATTATGGAACAGGATTTTGAATTCTCTGCCGTAAAAATTCAGCAGTTTAAGTTAATAATTGTATGCGTATACCGTTCTCCGTCAGGAAAGTTTCCTCTATTTATAGATAAACTAGAATTGTTACTCAATAACATGAGCAAAGTAAATTTCGATATAATAATTTGTGGGGATGTAAATGTGGATTTCTTAAAACTTGATAGAAATTGTGAATTATTAAACCAGTTACTAATTTCCTATGGACTGAAACCTACAGTAAATACACCAACAAGAATAACAAAATTTAGTAAAACCACTCCTGATCAAATTTTTATAAATACAGATAAATATCACCATTCAATAGAAGTCTATTGTCCGGGTTTTAGTGACCACCATGGACAAATACTGAGTTTTGAAGTATCCGAAGTAATCAATAATAATGATAATGGAGTAAAATCAAAGTGCAGGTCATTCACTGAATCAAATGTTACATATTTCAATGACTTATTAAATAAGGAAACATGGTCAGAAATTTATGAACTAGAAAATGTAAATGATAAATTTAATGCATTTAACAGTACCCTAAAACACTATTTTGAAATAGCATTCCCCTTTAAACGAAGAACTGTTCAAAATAACAAAACTAGCAATTGGATAACAACAGGGATTATAAATTCATGTCAAAGAAAGAAATTTCTACACAAATTATATAAACAATACCACACAACACCTGAATTCAATTTATACTACAAAAAATACACTAGCATATTAAATAAGGTAATAAGACTAGCAAAGAAAATGCATAATGATAATTTTATTTCCCAATCATCTAATAAAAACAGGGCTATGTGGTCTGTAATAAAGAAAGAAACTGGAAAATCTGCTAAAATACAAAGGAACATTACACTGACCAGAAATAATAAAGTGATTAATAATCCAGAGGAAATAGCAAACACTTTTAATGACTATTTTCTGGAAATTCCGCAAAAATTATTAAATAAATCACAGGTAAATACACTAAATTCTAATAATAAAATAAATATATGCAGTGATTCTTTATTTATAAATCATGTCACAAGTGAAGAGGTAAGAATAGTTATAAAAGAGCTAAAAAATAAATTCTGTGCTGGCATTGATGGCATCCCTGATGCAATTTTAAAGAAATGTGCAGAAAATATAATAAATCCACTTACGCACTTAATAAACAGTTCAATTCTCTCAGGAACTTACCCGGATATTTTGAAGTTATCAAAAGTAATTCCAGTGCACAAAAATGGTTCAAAAGATGAATTAGATAACTATCGTCCTATTACCTTACCAACTGGTATTGCAAAAATTGTGGAAAAAATTATGTATAAGAGACTGATAAGTTTCATAGAAAAAAATAAAATATTATCAAACTCACAACATGGATTTAGAACGGAAAAATCTACACAGACAGCAATTTACGAATGTAGCAATAGTATACTGAAATTAATTGACAATAAGGAACATGTAACTGGCCTATTCTTGGATTTATCGAAAGCATTTGATGTAGTTGACCATAAAATCCTCCTTACCAAACTAAATCAATATGGTGTTAGAGGTCTAGCTAATAAATGGATAGAGTCTTACTTAACAAGGCGTAAACAAATAGTAAGCTTGAGACACAAGGATGATGGAACCAAATTACTTAATGAAACATTGTCCAATGAGGGAATTATTGAATTTGGAGTACCCCAGGGATCGGTTTTGGGCCCACTACTCTTTCTTCTATATATCAATGATATAACACAGAACGTTCATTCACATAAGGAAATTTTGTTTGCGGACGATACAACACTCGTAATAAAAGGTGAAACTAAACAGGTCATACAGCAGTCTGCTGACTCCGTTACAGGAGAGTTAACCAAATGGTCACAAGATAATCGCCTCATAATAAACTATAAAAAGACAGTATGTCTAAATTTCCACACTATACAGAATAGGAATCCTGCGATGCCCAATATAACATTAAATGGTCATCAAATAGAAAATAAATCAGAAACAAAGTTTTTAGGACTATGGATACAACAAGACTTGAAATGGAATAAACATATACAATATCTGAATACTAAACTGAACTCGATGTGCTTTGCGTTACGTATTTTGAAAACCTGCACTAGCATGCACACATTAAGAAATACTTATTTTGCTTATTTCCATTCATACTTAAGATATGGGATCATATTTTGGGGTATGTCGCCAGATGTACTAAGCACGTTTAGGATACAAAAGAGAGCGATTAGAATTATGGCAAATGTACACTCTAGAGAATCATGTAGACCTCTGTTTAAAGAATTAAACATTCTCCCACTGCCCTGCATATATATCTTTGAAAGTATTATGTTTTTTAAAAAGAATTTAATGAATAAAGATGTTTTTCTTAAAACAAACAATGATGTTCATAGGCATAACACAAGACAAAATCAAAACATTCATATTTCACACACACACACAAGCATATATCAAAAAGGAACTTTTCACACTGGAGTTAAATTATACAATAAACTACCCCAGTATATAAAACTGGCCCCAAAAATAAAAACCTTTGATAGAATGTTGAAAGCTTATCTGCAGTGCCATTGTTTTTACTCAGTAGTTGAATATTTTAGCGTATAGGAGTGATGGAATCTATAACTATATTTTACTTTTTTAATTTAATTTTAATACCTAGCTGTATGTTGTTGTATTTATAGAATTAAGTTTTCATATTATGATAATAGAGTGAGGTGTAAATAGTTGTGCAATAAGATTGTATCTATTAAGATTTGCTATTATAATAAGTTATAAATAGTTTTAATCTTAGTAATATATACCTGTTAGTTCTTTTATTTTATGCATGTAAATTCTGACGTGTCCTATATCAAAAATGTATTGAATGCATGTATTTGATCAAATGGAATTAATAAAAATCTATCTATCTATCTATCTATCTATAAATGGAGTACATGTAACTGAAATTCCCGTCTCAAATTCATTTGGAGTGCTTGTCGAAGAAAATGATGACTTTCCTCAAGAAGAAAAGAAGAAAGTGATAAAGAGAAAATCCAGGAAGATGCGGATATTTGCGGATAGCCACGGGCGAGATGTAGCAGCAAGCGTTTTGGAGAGAAGCCGAGAAATGGAGGTCACTTCGACAGTGAAGCCAGGAGCTCAGATTGCAGAAGTCACGAACGGGATGATAGGAGAGTGTGCGTCCCTTACTGCAAAGGACTACGCAGTGATCATCGCTGGAGCAAACGACGTTTATAGAAATGAGAGTAAAAAGGTAATCAAAGATTTAAAGGGTACATTGCCATCCATGCAAAAAACAAATGTCATTATTGTAAATATTCCGCAGAGACACGATTTAATTCCCAAGTCATGTGTAAATGTAGAAATAGAGGCTACAAATGGAAAAATTCATAAAATTTGTAAGAGTTTTCCAAATGTCCAAATTGTAGATGTAAGTAAATTAGACAGGAAGTTCCACACTCGGCATGGCCTACACTTAAATAGATTAGGAAAAGAGTATCTTAGTGATGAAATCTGCAAAATTGTAAATTCAAATGGTAAGAATAATTCAACAGTAATATCATTAGAGTGGAAGCAGGGAAACTGGTAGAAGAAGCCAAACGTGAGGTTTGGCATTCACATCTTTTGAAGTCAAATTTAACGGAGTGCAACAATGGTATTTCGGATTTGTCTAGCAACAATAATAATAACAATTATGATAATAATAATGTAAATAAATCACCAACACAAGCTTGCAAAAGTAACAAATTTAAAATTTACCACCAGAATGTCCAGTCTCTTTATAATAAAATTGATTACATAAATCTAATGCTTAAAAATGAACTTAAAGACATCTCAGCACTATGTATTTCAGAACATTGGCTGAAAGAGGAACAACTCGAATTAATTCAATTCCCAGGGTTTATACAAGCTAGTAAATACTCTAGATCTAATATTAGCCATGGTGGTACTTGCATCTTCTTAAGAAATAATTTAGATCATGAACAGATAACAGCTTATGATTATCTAATTATGGAACAGGATTTTGAATTCTCTGCCGTAAAAATTCAGCAGTTTAAGTTAATAATTGTATGCGTATACCGTTCTCCGTCAGGAAAGTTTCCTCTATTTATAGATAAACTAGAATTGTTACTCAATAACATGAGCAAAGTAAATTTCGATATAATAATTTGTGGGGATGTAAATGTGGATTTCTTAAAACTTGATAGAAATTGTGAATTATTAAACCAGTTACTAATTTCCTATGGACTGAAACCTACAGTAAATACACCAACAAGAATAACAAAATTTAGTAAAACCACTCCTGATCAAATTTTTATAAATACAGATAAATATCACCATTCAATAGAAGTCTATTGTCCGGGTTTTAGTGACCACCATGGACAAATACTGAGTTTTGAAGTATCCGAAGTAATCAATAATAATGATAATGGAGTAAAATCAAAGTGCAGGTCATTCACTGAATCAAATGTTACATATTTCAATGACTTATTAAATAAGGAAACATGGTCAGAAATTTATGAACTAGAAAATGTAAATGATAAATTTAATGCATTTAACAGTACCCTAAAACACTATTTTGAAATAGCATTCCCCTTTAAACGAAGAACTGTTCAAAATAACAAAACTAGCAATTGGATAACAACAGGGATTATAAATTCATGTCAAAGAAAGAAATTTCTACACAAATTATATAAACAATACCACACAACACCTGAATTCAATTTATACTACAAAAAATACACTGGCATATTAAATAAGGTAATAAGACTAGCAAAGAAAATGCATAATGATAATTTTATTTCCCAATCATCTAATAAAAACAGGGCTATGTGGTCTGTAATAAAGAAAGAAACTGGAAAATCTGCTAAAATACAAAGGAACATTACACTGACCAGAAATAATAAAGTGATTAATAATCCAGAGGAAATAGCAAACACTTTTAATGACTATTTTCTGGAAATTCCGCAAAAATTATTAAATAAATCACAGGTAAATACACTAAATTCTAATAATAAAATAAATATATGCAGTGATTCTTTATTTATAAATCATGTCACAAGTGAAGAGGTAAGAATAGTTATAAAAGAGCTAAAAAATAAATTCTGTGCTGGCATTGATGGCATCCCTGATGCAATTTTAAAGAAATGTGCAGAAAATATAATAAATCCACTTACGCACTTAATAAACAGTTCAATTCTCTCAGGAACTTACCCGGATATTTTGAAGTTATCAAAAGTAATTCCAGTGCACAAAAATGGTTCAAAAGATGAATTAGATAACTATCGTCCTATTACCTTACCAACTGGTATTGCAAAAATTGTGGAAAAAATTATGTATAAGAGACTGATAAGTTTCATAGAAAAAAATAAAATATTATCAAACTCACAACATGGATTTAGAACGGAAAAATCTACACAGACAGCAATTTACGAATGTAGCAATAGTATACTGAAATTAATTGACAATAAGGAACATGTAACTGGCCTATTCTTGGATTTATCGAAAGCATTTGATGTAGTTGACCATAAAATCCTCCTTACCAAACTAAATCAATATGGTGTTAGAGGTCTAGCTAATAAATGGATAGAGTCTTACTTAACAAGGCGTAAACAAATAGTAAGCTTGAGACACAAGGATGATGGAACCAAATTACTTAATGAAACATTGTCCAATGAGGGAATTATTGAATTTGGAGTACCCCAGGGATCGGTTTTGGGCCCACTACTCTTTCTTCTATATATCAATGATATAACACAGAACGTTCATTCACATAAGGAAATTTTGTTTGCGGACGATACAACACTCGTAATAAAAGGTGAAACTAAACAGGTCATACAGCAGTCTGCTGACTCCGTTACAGGAGAGTTAACCAAATGGTCACAAGATAATTGCCTCATAATAAACTATAAAAAGACAGTATGTCTAAATTTCCACACTATATAGAATAGGAATCCTGCGATGCCCAATATAACATTAAATGGTCATCAAATAGAAAATAAATCAGAAACAAAGTTTTTAGGACTATGGATACAACAAGACTTGAAATGGAATAAACATATACAATATCTGAATACTAAACTGAACTCGATGTGCTTTGCGTTACGTATTTTGAAAACCTGCACTAGCATGCACACATTAAGAAATACTTATTTTGCTTATTTCCATTCATACTTAAGATATGGGATCATATTTTGGGGTATGTCGCCAGATGTACTAAGCACGTTTAGGATACAAAAGAGAGCGATTAGAATTATGGCAAATGTACACTCTAGAGAATCATGTAGACCTCTGTTTAAAGATTTAAACATTCTCCCACTGCCCTGCATATATATCTTTGAAAGTATTATGTTTTTTAAAAAGAATTTAATGAATAAAGATGTTTTTCTTAAAACAAACAATGATGTTCATAGGCATAACACAAGACAAAATCAAAACATTCATATTTCACACACACACACAAGCATATATCAAAAAGGAACTTTTCACACTGGAGTTAAATTATACAATAAACTACCCCAGTATATAAAACTGGCCCCAAAAATAAAAACCTTTGATAGAATGTTGAAAGCTTATCTGCAGTGCCATTGTTTTTACTCAGTAGTTGAATATTTTAGCGTATAGGAGTGATGGAATCTATAACTATATTTTACTTTTTTAATTTAATTTTAATACCTAGCTGTATGTTGTTGTATTTATAGAATTAAGTTTTCATATTATGATAATAGAGTGAGGTGTAAATAGTTGTGCAATAAGATTGTATCTATTAAGATTTGCTATTATAATAAGTTATAAATAGTTTTAATCTTAGTAATATATACCTGTTAGTTCTTTTATTTTATGCATGTAAATTCTGACGTGTCCTATATCAAAAATGTATTGAATGCATGTATTTGATCAAATGGAATTAATAAAAATCTATCTATCTATCTATCTAATACTACTCATACATCCAGAATCCCCTCTTGTAAATAATTAATAACAAATCCAATTCTGAATTAGGCCTACTGATTTTTGAACAGAATTGTGTTAGTGTAAAAAGTGGCTGTCGTGTTCCGTAATATTCAAACATCCAGGATCCCCTCTTATAAATACTTAATAGCAAATCCAACTCTGAATTAGGCCTACTGATTTTTGAACAGAATTGTGTTTGTGTAAAAATTGGCTGCCGTGTTCTATAATATTCATACATCCAGGATCCCCTCTTGTAAATCATTAATAACAAATCCAACTGTGAATTATGCCTACTGATTTTTGAAGAGAATTGTGTTTGTGTAAAAAGTGGCTGTCGTGTTCCGTAATACTCATACATCCAGGATCCCCTCTTATAAATACTTAGCCTAATAACAAATCCAACTCTGAATTAGGCCTACTGATTTTTGAACAGAATTGTGTTTGTGTAGAAAGTGGCTGCCGTGTTCCATAATATTCATACATCCAGGATCCCCTCTTGTAAATAATTAATAACAAATCCAACTCTGAATTAGAGCTACTGATTTTTGAACAGAATTGTGTTTGTGTAAAAATTGGCTGTCGTGTTCTATAATATTCATACATCCAGGATCCCCTCTTGTAAATCATTAATAACAAATCCAACTCTGAATTAGGCCTACTGATTTTTGAACAGAATTGTGTTTGTGTAAAAAGTGGCTGCCGTGTTCCGTAATACTCATACATCCAGGATCCCCTCTTGTAAATAATTAATAACAAATCCAATTCTGAATTAGGCCTACTGATTTTTGAAGAGAATTGTGTTTGTGTAGCTGGTCATTTTTAATTGTACGCCCGAGAGCTCCAAACAAGTTCAATCTATTACTACATCATTTCCTAATTTATTTGTCATCATTAGAAAATGTATTTTGGCTTATTTCAGTACCAGTGCATTACTTTACAAAATTTTACCGTACGATTAGCTCTTATTCAGCGTTACTTTCCACTTCAGTATTTTATGAAGGTAAACAAAACATAGGCAAATGGAAATAAGGAAGTTTATTGATTTAGTAAGCGTTGCTTTTTAACAACTATGCATTACATTTGCTACAACGGAAATCATTACAAGCAATGAACTGTTTCCTTTTAAATTCCATTTTCCACGAATCATAGAAACCTTCGCAGTTTGAAATCCTACGAATTGACTAATTTAGGGCTGAAATGTATCCTAGAAGGATCTGAAAATTTCCTCAACCAAACGCACTGTCCATACGTTTAATAAGATGACAAATATTACCTCAGCGTATTTATTATCGAAGACTACATCGTCACATCAGTAGCAAAACCTGCAATTTGACGCTGAACATGATTGGAAAAGAAGGCTATTTGATGTTGTGATGGTCCTAATTTTGCTTTTTGCTGTTCAGTGGAGTAAGGAATAGAGTAAATTTTTATAATTTGTAATACACTTACAGATTAAATTATATTTCTTTCATGTCTCGGAGTTAGGAGGAAACGTAAAGAAATGCAAGTAGTGAAGTCAAGAATTTTAGGGTTATTTTACAATGAATTAATTTAGGACTACCTATGGAAAGAAATGCCCGATCTTTTCCTAAACGTCTCCTTACATCCATACGCTGCACAGTAATACACCATTCTGGCTTAGTACGGTAATGAATAGAACAGCCCAATTCTATCATCACGTGTAGTATTTCAGTGCTCCAAACTATCCGCAGTTCCCGGCAGTTCCCTTTAGTCAGCTGATTGAGATGTTGGTTTCACAAATGTGACGTCATCAGCCATCTATTGTATTTATGATCTAAGTCGGAGTGTGTAGCAAACATGTAATATTCAAGGGCTGTACAAATCCAAGTTGGAGCAATTCACGAATGAAATTTATACGAGGGCGTTCGATTAGAGTACATTGGAATAAAAGATGTTGGATGGTACCGATAGATTGTCCACAGTCACACCGGTCGGTGGCGCGAAGTTTGAATTTGAACAACCTATCCGGGGTAAGGGAGTGATTAAATCGGAGACGGATTATGGTAGTTATATGACGACGTGTGTAAGTACAGGAGGAAAACCAAGGTGTGATCGGGATATGGGGCTGAAGTCTATAATAAAAGGTACCCTTGAACCGAGAGGTTGTATCCCAAATGGTTTGCCATGATTGTTGGAAGTGTTGTTTGGATTTTAAAAGCAAGTCGCTCGACGGGACAGAAATATTATAGCACGTGCCGTGGCCAAGGGTCGCGGATTTGGCGTGTGTATCAGCTGTTTCATTGGAGAGTAAGAGGGGTTTAGGGCCGCATACCTGATATCGAGGGAGAAGATGGAACGCTGCTGGTGGAAGATGGGCAGAAGGCTGAGGCATTTAATAAGGTATATGGTAAGGTGGTAGGAATTACAGGGGAGGGAAATGTGAATCAGGGAGGAGAGCAGGGTATTGAGGAGGGTAAGAAATTAAGTTATGTAAATAAGGATATCTATAATGCAATACGGGGATTAGGGTCAAGAAAATCAGCCGGGGTAGATGGGATAAATGGGGAATTGTTAAAGGTTATGGGATGGAACATTGTGCCTTATTTAAGATTTCTGTTTGACTTTTGTCTAAATAATGGGGTAGTGCCTGAGGACTGGAAACAGGCTCTGGTAGTTCCGATATATAAAGGGAGAGGGGGAAGGGGGGATAATGATAGCTACAGACCTGTCAGTCTAACATGTATTATATGCAAAATTTTTGAGGGAATTATGAATGAATACATAAGGGAATGCTTAGGGAGTAGTAGGTGGTTGGGAAATAAACAGCATGGTTTCAGAGAGGGATTTTCGTGTGAATCGCAGCTAGCAGGATATCAGTGAGGCCTTGGATAACAGAGGTCAAGTTGACTGCATTGCAATTGACCTATCAAAGGCTTTTGATAGGGTCAATCATGGTATTCTGTTAAGGAAAATGGAGGCTATAGGATTGGACAGGAGAGTAGTTCAATGGGTGAGATCATTTTTGGAGGGGAGAAGTCAGAGGGTAAGGGTTGGTGGGTCAGTGTCAGAACAGTCTAGGGTGGGGAGGGGGGTACCTCAGGGGAGTAAATTGGGTCCTTTACTATTTCACATTTACATAAACGACATAGGAGTTAAAATATCATCCCAGATAAGATTATTTGCTGATGATATAGTACAGGAGGATAAATCACCCGGATGACTGCGGCATATTGCAGAGGGACTTGACGGACATACAAAGATGGGCGGATAAAAGTGATATGATGATAAATTCAAAGAAATGTCAGGCAGTGAGATTTGTTAACAAAAGGAATCATATTGTTTTTGAATATTCAGTGGGGGAAAATAAAATTGTATTTGGGGACGAATGTAGGTATTTAGGTGTAACTGTGGGGGGTGGGAATTTTCACTGGGGTAAGCACATAAGGGAAATAGTAAAGAAAGCATACAAGTCACTACATATGGTTATGCGAGTCTTTAAAGGCGCTGGCTGAGAGATTAGGGAAAGGGCATACATGTCCCTAGTCCGTCCTCTGCTGGAATATGCTGGGGGAGTGTGGGATCCATACCAAATGTATTTAATAAAGGAATTGGAAGGTGTGCAAAGGAAGGCCGCCAGGTATGTAATGGAGGACCACAGATCGACGAGTAGTGTGAGTAGGATGATACAGGATTTGGGATGGGAAAGTCTGGCTGATAGACGTTCAAGAGCAAGACTAGGGGGTATTTTCTTAGCTTACAAGGGGGAAATTGCATGGGAAGATATTCATGAGAGATTGGGAAAGGAAAGTTCATATATGGGCAGATACAGTCATTGTTGTAAATTGAAATTAAGTCAGTGGAAAAGTAACTGGGGCAAATATTCGTTCATTGGGAGGGGGGAAATAGAATGGAACAGTTTGCCAGGGGGCATTTTCAGCCCTTTGCCTTCTGATGTTGTTAAATTTAAGGAGTTGGTGAAAAAGCACCAGATTAAGAGGCAGTGATGAACGGTGCATAAGTTGAAGCAATGAAAGAAAGTGTAAATGTTTAGTATTTTATGTTTATTTCTGTTATTAGAATGATTATTTTTACGATTACCGGTTTCTTCTCTTAGCAACTATTACTTATTTTCTAATTAGTCCTAATTTTCTATTTTTTTTTGTGGTTGTGAATTGTTTTGTGTATTTATTGTAATTTGCCACCATGGACAGTGTCCACATTTGCAAATAAACCATGTATATGTATACCAGGGATCGAAGCGTGGCCAGGAATCCATACAAAAAGGATGTCAAAATTGGCGTGGGATAATTCGTAAGATAATCTTTGAATGGAATGAATATACCAGTTTTGTGATGAATAGGGAGAAAGGAGAGCGGACAAGACACTGTGAGCGTCAGATAATATTATAGCTTGTTTGATGGATAATTGTTTAATAACTTGTAAGGCATGACGAACAGCAAAGGCTTCTGCGGTGAAGATCGAAATATCGCACGGTAAGGAGAATGTTAAAGTTTGATCAAGAGCAGGGGCGTAGACTGATGCGCCTGTAAAGGGGGCTTGAGATAGTTTGGAACCGTCAGTATAAAAGGGGATGTGACTAGGGAAGTGATGAAGGAAAGCCTGAAGCTGTTGGTGACAGAGGTGAGGGAGGTTTCTAACTGGAGGTGGTAAGGATTGAAAAACATTCAGAAAGACGGAGGGGGAGAAAAATTGAACGGGATAATTGCCGCTGTGTGACAAATGAGTGCGGGTTTGTAAGATATTTGGCTTAAGGGGAAGAAGAAATTGATAAGCAAGGAGCAACGAAGGGGAACGGGCAGAGTAAAACCGGTTTTGGAGGCGGTATTCACTCATGAGTTGAAGTTTGGGAAGTGGATGGTTATATAAGGATAAATTTTTTAAAAGATATTTGCTAGAGAGAAAAGTTCGACGTACATGGAATGGGTATTCGCCTGTCTCGACTAATAAGGCGTTGGTGGGGGAAGAAGATAAAGCTCCAGTTATTATGCGTAGAGTTTGGAATTGTAGCGTATCTAGTTTTTGCAACGACCGAGGAGGGGCTAAGTCGAAGAAATGGCACCCATATTCTAAGACAGAGCGAATGATATTTTGATAAACACGGAGGAGGACAGAAGGGTCAGCGCCCCAATGACGGCGAGTAAGCGAGCGAAGGATGTTGATTCTCGGATGAAGCAGTGTTTGTAAGGCGGAGAAGTGGGCATTCCAGTTTAATTTAGTATCAATGTGAAGCCCTAGATATTTAAAGGAAGTGCGAAAAGGTATGGTATGAGGGCCAATATATACGTGTGGAGGGGGAGGGCGGCGAGTAGAGGTAAAAAGCATAGCGGCATTTTTCCGTGAAGAGGTTTGAAAGCCATGTTCGGAAAACCAGTTATGCAGGAGTAATAAGGCATCTTGAATAGATAGAATACATTCGTCTACCGTGTTCGCAGTTTTATAGAGCAGAATGTCATCAGCAAATTGAATAAGTCGAACATGAGGAGAAATTAAACGTTCAAGATCGGCGGTGTAGAGAAGGTAGAGAAACCTCTCATGATATCACCCTGGGGCAATCCGTGAGAAGTATATCGAATCGAAGAGGTCGGATCGTGGTATTTCAACGTGATTTGACGGTTCGTGAGTAATTGGAGCAGAATGGAACGAATACATCTGGGGAAGTGGAAAGAATATAATTTTGAGAAGAGTTGTGGGAGATGAACATTGTCATAAGCACCTTGAATGTCTAAAAACACTGCGATCGTCGATTGTTTACGACTGCGAGCGAGAACGAGATCAGTTATAAAGAGGTTAAGAGCATCCGCCGTACATTTTCCCCGCCGAAAAGCAAACTGATATTTAGGAAGTTGGAAATAATATTCCATACACCATGTTAAACGATTTAGTAGGAGTTTTTGGAATAATTTTCGAAGACAAGAACCTAAAACTATTCCTCTGTAACTCAACGGATCAGAAGGAATTTTCCCCGGTTTAAGGATGGGGATTAAGTGGAAGAAATTCCAGGACGTAGGTACGGGAAAGCCACATAAAATAGAATTGAAGAATGCAAGTAACACCCTTTGAGCAGGGGGAGCCAACAAGCGGAGCATCTGATACGTAATTGCATCGGGACCAGGGGAGGAGGATTTTTTGGGAAGAAGGGCGCGGTCAATCTCAGAAAGTTGGAATGGTGAAATGACGGTCTGAAAATGAGGGTGGACAGGGGCGATAGGAATTGGAATGTCAGGTGGAACAAAATCGGGAGTGAGCGTTGATAGGAACTGAAGGTAAACTGCGGGGAAAGTAGGAGGATGGGCTTGTCGAGATCGAGTGCGGTTAATAGAATTAATTGACTGCCAAATGAATGAGGAAGAACTTTGGCGGGAGAGGGTTTCGGTGAAGGTTTTCCAGGCTGTACGACGTTTTAAATTGAATCCACGTTGGATCTTGGCTATTAAATTTTTATATTTGACGTACACTTCATAAGTATTGTGGCGACGAAGGTCTCTCAAACAGCATTTCCGGCGTTTCACCCAGGCTGTACATTCATTATCCCACCATTTAATTTGATAGTGACGTGGTCCACTGTTTGAAAAGCGCGTCGTGATAGGGTGGTAAGTATCGAGATATGTGGTGATAAGATGAATCAACCGTTGGTAATCAACGGAAGGAGAAGAATGGGTATCCAAAGGATGGTCAGTGAGCCAGGTTTGAAAAAATGCAGCATCAAAATTACTAAGTACGCGGGACTGAGAGGGGGGAACGAGGGGGGGCGGGAGAGTACCGTGAGTAACGTCGATTAATATGGGAAAATGATCGCTCATGTGAGTATCAGATAGAGTATACCAAGTAGAGGACGGACGTAAGTCAGCTGTGACAATCGAAAGATCGACAGCACTTTTATTACGATTGGGGATGGAAATTCTAGTCGGGGAGACATCATTTAAAATAGAAAAATGACACAGAGTGGTGGCATGAAGAACGTGGCGGCCTTTGTCATTAATTGTTTCACTGCCCCAAGAGAGGTGATGGGCGTTAAAATCACCCCCTAGAAGGAAGTGGGTAAGATGAGAAAACTGTTGAAAGAAGGTTTGCCATTGGAATCGATTGCCATGTACGCTAGGAGGGCAGTAGAAATTGAGTATAGTAAGAGCATCGATACGAATAGCAATAAGAAAGGTAGAGGGAAGGGTATTAAATAAGAGAAGACGGGTGTAGGGAATGGTATTGCGGATAAGGATAAGAATGCCCCCGAAACCATCGCCATCTGATCGTTCGGTATTATATCCTGGAATGTTGAATTTAAAATGTGGTTTTAACCACGTTTCTTGAAGTAAAAATAAATCAGGCTGGAAAGAATTTAAGAGAGATAGTACCGCATGTCGTTTGTTATTTACACTCCGACAATTCCATTGTAATAACCGCATTTAACAAGGCGGGTCAGCAGAAGGAAGGTTAACTAAGGGTAGTACCTTGTCACGCAATCGTTGTAGCAAATAAACCCATTGAGTATTGGAGCCTAATAACTCCAACAATTGGGCGAAATCGTGGGTAATTTCCGCAGAAGGGTTATGCACACTGGGGAAACCAGGTGTGGTGTCGGAGGAAGGACCACGCACCGAGGTGTCGTGGGAGGTTGATGGTTGAGGCTGAGAAAAAAAGGGAAGGGTGGTAGAAGTAGAAAGTGAGGAGGAAGGAAAGGGGGTCGGTCGTAAGATATTGAGGTACGCAGCACGGTCGTACCCTAATTGAGGTGTCAGTTTGGGGGAGCTAGGGATCATCTGAGTGAATTTTCTTTTACGGGCGGGTTCGATCGGGGGAGATTGAGAGGGGGGTAAAGCGGGGAATTGTTGGGGCACCAACAATGGGTTGAAGACAGGAGGCGCATTTGACGCATTCGTGATATCAAAGTAGGATTTATTTTGCAGACACATCTGCTTCTTAATTTCGAGTTGTCGTTGATGTACAGAGCAACGAGGGGACCCCGCTGCGTGGTTTTCACCACAATTAACGCACTTACGTATGATCTGTGTACATTCAACCGTATTATGGTTGAGGGAGCAGGTGCCACAGTGGGGTTCGCGAGAACGGCAATTATCGTTACCGTGGCCATATCGCTGACAGTGACGGCATAAAATAGGGGAGAATATAAAGGCTTGGACCTCCAAATAAACACTGAAAAGGGATACATTAGTAGGAAGAGTTTGCGAATCAAAGGTAATTTTCACGATGCCTGTAGGAATATATTCCGGAACTCCATCAGTATATTTTTTCCTATTCATACGTTGTGCAGCAAACACAGGGACAGGTGACTGAATGAATTCTAGTATTTCGTCTTGAGTAAGTGTGGTGTCGATGCCACGAATGACGCCCACACGATGAACGTTTGAGGATGGGATAAATGCCCGCAGGGAACGTTCCGTGAGCAGAGGATGCTTAAGCATGGAATTTGCTGCAGTACGGGTTCGAAATAGGATTTCAACGCGATTCCGGCCCTTGCGTTTTATGGAGACAATGTCCGGGACCTTATGTTGGTAGAACAGACGGTTCAAAACCATTGGGTGAGCATTGCCGATTTGTTTCGGGTTAGTTGATTCGATAAAGACGCTATATGGGCCAGAGTGGTGAGCACCGTATGTGTGTTGAGGAACCAATTTCGGGGTAATAAGAGGTAGCGTTGGCTGAGAAACCTCCTGAGAGGTTGTCGAACCAGCAACAGTCTGGAGGATATCACGTTCATTTAAGATTAATGTAGTATCCATAGGAACAGTTTCTACCAGGATTGGTTCTATTTGACTGACAGATTCAGGAGGGGCAAACTCCGGAGGTTTGTCCTTGACCCCATCCCCGGGAAAGGACATGGGGATGAAAGATTGTTTTAGTTACAAAAACACTTACCCAAAAGGATAATTTAACACAAAATAAAAAACTACGACTAGATCACTCACGAATATTACCCACGTGGGTGAACGCACAAACTTCCAAACACCGAGTCGCACGAGACAGCACACACGTCCGCTCGCTACGGGAACCGAGCAGCGAATGCCAGGAGACATTGTCAAATGCAAAGAATATAGGGGGTCAAATGTCTGATATCACGTTTCTTTAATTCTTCTTCTGCTTGGTACGGTAGTGGGCATAGTAAACTATTTACCCAATTGCTACTGTGCAGTGGATTGTATCATTGGGTAACTGTCGACCAAGGCTAGTAAACTACAGAGGGAGTCTCGTCTCAACCGCGTTACGAAACACTTCATTCAGCAGTGGAAGCAAATAGCTTATAAAGATAATAGCGGAAACTCCTCGTCAAAACAGGAGACAGCGCTCCCCAGCACCGCCTAGCGGTCCGAGTTGGCAACGTAAAGACCAGCTGATTTACAACCGTGAGATCCAACCAAACAATTATAAGAAATTATTGACCTGTGGATGATCTAATTACCCAATTGTAATGGTTGGTACTGGGAGTATTTGTGCCATATATGGCTGTAATGATTATAAACAACAAAGTGACCCAAAATCTTTCCTCAGGTTCCCAAGAAATTATTGTAAACAAGTAGCCTACCATTACACTGATAGTTCGGTTATCTTTTAATACAGAATGCTTTTACAATATAATTTAGCATATTTTAGCCTGTTCTTTATATATTTATCGATGCACGCTGTGGGTTATTCGAAGCCGAGCGCTGACTTACATGACGTATTGAAAAGGAATGGCCCAGAACATTTAAACAGAACTCATGTTGTATGCTCAGACCACTTTGTGGAGAAATATTTCAGGAATAAAAACTTGTTAAGTCAAGGGTAAGATCTTTGTAGGTTGTTGATAGTAGGCCCAATGTTAATATTGAAATAACAACATAATTATAAAACGTGGTGAATCTACGGTACAGTAGGCCGAACATTTAACAACATGCTTCAATATTTCCGATTGAAAGTGTACGCAGTTATTTATTGTTGTTATAAGGGGCGGAACAGCGAGGTCATCTGCCTCTAAAGTGTAAGTATTGCACTATTAAAGCTAAGGAGGTTGGTGTAATCTAACAAGTTCAGAAACACAAATTTTAATTTTACTGCCTTTATTAGGAAATATATAAGAAGGTAACTGTTTTTTTAATGTAATTAAGCGTGTTCAACTCGTTTTTAAATACCAGTATGTCAAAAAGGATAGATTAAAACCAATGTGCTAATATTTCCTTGTAATTTTCAGTATTTGGCCTGGTGCAGTGCCTTCAGTTCTACTGCCTGTGGCAAAGCAAACCATAATGCAGAAGCAGTCCAGTACTTTTAGAATTCTATATAAATATTGTACAGAACCAAGTATTTTTTGTTTCTTTTAACACTAATCTTTAAATTATTTGCTGCCTAAATATCAAGCCGAGACATGTTAACTTCACAATGCAATTTCGGTCGGTGCGCACTCAAAAATGCTAGCTGTGGGTGGCAAGGCGAGTAATGCTGTCAACTCGCACCAAGAGATGGCACTGTGATCGCTGTCTCCAAGCGAGCGCATGCTTTTACGGCCGAGTTTCCGCTATTATCTTCATAAGCTATTTGGTGGAAGTACTCGCCTGTGTGTTGGGCTCAGACATTTTGTGGTGTTGGGAGGTAGTTAGTAGTAAGTGTGATTAGATTTCCCACAGACTACAGGTTAGTGTCCATTTGTTTCTTCTTGTGTCTCCAACATGGGTGAGGCCAGTGGTGGCCCACCACCCTTGTTAAATGTGAGTATCCCTGAAAATGTCATTATAGATAACGAGGTCTCTATGGAGCACATGTTTGTCGTGGATAACCCTGAGATCATGACGTCGGGAGTCTCTCCGACTACGCCCGTAGTGAATACCACTGTACCTAAAACTAATCTAGCAGCACAACATCGTTATAATGACCGTCATCGCGGTCCTTACATAGTTTTTGTACAGTCCGTGGATCAGAATTTGGGCAATCTGCACCCCATGGCCTTGGGACGTTTATTTTTTGAGAAACAAATTCCAGGCATTAAGGGAATACAAAAAAAGGGTCGCAACCGCGTGCAGGTACAATTTGCAACTTCGGCCATGGCCAACTCTTTTTTAACACACCCCCTTCTCATTGAACGAAATTTATCTGCCTTTATTCCATCTGCAAATGTGCAACGTGTAGGTCTCATACGTGGAGTCGATCTGTCGCTTACCCACGAGGAAATCATACGTTACATGGACTCACCCGCCCCTGTGGCACGGGTCCAACGCCTTAACAGGAAAAACATGATTGATGATAAGCTAGAAACGTTACCTACAGGTACGGTGAAAATCTTTTTTGATACACAAGATTTGCCCACTTATGTATGCATTTTTAATGTCATGTTGGAAGTAACCTTATTTATATTCAATCCCATCCGTTGCCAAAAATGCCAACGGTACGGCCATGTTCAATTACATTGTCGCGCAAGGGAACCTCGATGTGGCAAATGCGCCCTGGGCCACCTCACATCTGACTGCAAGGCAGTTATATTCAAATGCGCCAACTGTCAAGACAACCACCCGACAGGGGCAGCGAGATGTGAAACACACATTCAGCAAGTAGCTATTAAACGTCAAATGTGCATTGACAATAAATCTTATAGTGAAATCGACCAACATCAGAAAGAGTTTAACCAGTTAACGCTACCGCACCAATTCCCCCCACTAGCGCCCCCAACTGAATCACGACCAATTGATCCTCCACGAAAGAGAAAATTCACCGAAACGGTTCATAAATCACCCAGGTCTATCACCCCCCTTGGGTATGATCGACAAGGGTACCTTAATATTGTGGCCACACCATCCACTTCCAGCATGAGTTTTCCCCCATCGGCCCCTATTGACGAAGTGGCTGGTAGCGTCTCGCACCCTCCAGCGGCTCCGAACTCGAATGACACCACCCGCATCATCCTCGCAGAATTCCGGCAATTAATGGACCTTTTAGGTCACAATGTACAATGGAGCCATTGTGTAAAAAATTTATTCGAAAAAATAATCCCGTTGTTACCCCCTCTTGCCCCCGTTGATCGTCCGTCGTCTGATAATCGTTAACATGATGTATTTTTTTGTCCTGTATGAGGGTACTCCAGTGGAATTGCCGGAGTATTTTCAACAAACGTCATGAACTATTGCTTTTAATAGAAGAATTTCATCCGGATATAATTTTCCTCCAGGAAACGTGGCTATATTCTCATACGTGTTTTAATATTAATGACTATCATGCCATACGTCGCGATGGCCCAGGTTATCGTGGCATATGTACTTTAATTAAACAACATCTCCCCTTCGCGCAGCTACAATGTGATTTTATTCTGCCTTCTATGGATATTCAAATGTTACAAATAAACAATCGTCTATTCACACACTTATATTGCCCACCGAATATTCAAGGTACTCAACGACAATGGTACCTATTTTTTCGCTATGCCGGCCAGTTAAAACACCACACTATACTAGGAGATTTTAATGCACATCACCCAGCATGGGGCAGTGGAAGAGTTAATCCAAAAGGCTGCCATGTACATCACGCAGTCACTTCCCATCAACTCCTACTTTTAAATGATGGTTCTCCAACCCGCTTAACCCCGCCGAATAGTCCCTCTAGTGCGGTTGATTTAACTATCACCACGTTAGACCAGGCACACCACCTGACATGGCAAACGATTCCCGATTTGCATCAAAGTGACCATTATCCCATTCTGATATATTATGGCTCTAGTACTCCCATCCCACACGCACCCACAACGTGCTCACTCAAATGACCGACCCATGGTTTTGATTATGTCTTATTTTCTAATTATTTACAAGATCATCTCACGCTGAAAAATCGTACCCCTTTGTCTGCTTATGCTATCTTGACCAATGTCATTGATGAATATATAACTATTTATCATTCTAGGGCGACACCCACCCTACATACTAACAAACGCATCCATCGCCCGCCTTGGTGGGATCAGGAATGTTTCCTGTGGGTTAAGAAACGCAACGCAGCACTCAAACGGCTTCGACAGAATTTTAATCCCTCTAATTACTTCAGTTATAAAAGAATATGTGCGTCCATTCAACAACATTTTAATCTCAAACGACGTGCTGCATGGCGGACGTTTATTTCTACTTTTAGCAGTCATACCACGCTCCGCACCCCTTGACAGAATCTCATAACGGTGCGGTGCGGCAAGATGGCGTCACAGTGAAAGTGTAGTGAAATAGCAGCTAGTGTAAATATTTGATAAAAGTGGTAAAATATTATAACAGAGGCTTAAAATCTATAAAGTTACTTTCCTTAGATCAAGTGTAATACGGAATATTGATAGTATTTAGAAATTCTTGTTAATAATTTAATAAACTTAAACTAAGTTGTGGGAACGTGTATCCAAAGATTCGGTGACTTCTTCAATCACTGTTTGAACCAAGTAGAGCAGTGGTGCTTTTACGAGACTTCACCCGATTGGAAGATATACGTATTTCACATTCTTCTTTATTGGTAGGTTATTAGATTAATTCTATTAGGTAGTAATAATTAAATTAAATTTAGTGTAATTTGGTGTAAACATCTAGGCTCACTTAGATCTCTAGTATGACGACAGTAAACAGTGTTAGTATCTCGTCAGGTTGTGTAACAGTAACGGATTTATGCTCGTCGTGCAAAATAAAAGTAAAAAATGCAAATAAAATCATCACAAGATCTCAGGTAAAATTGAATGAGGAGAAAAGTGAAACCGATTGTCGTAATGTAGGCCTACCGCTACCGTCATGCGAATGTCATAACCTGAGAAACGAACTGTCCTCAAAAGACGAAATTATAAAGCTGCTAAAGGAAGATATTGCTAAGTTAATGGAAGAGTTGAATACATTAAAAGGAAACAGAGAGGAAAGCAAGGAAACTTGGTCGACAGTGATTGCTGGTAAGGTAAGATTGAATAAGCCTAGGCCTATAAATGGAGTACATGTAACTGAAATTCCCGTCTCAAATTCATTTGGAGTGCTTGTCGAAGAAAATGATGACTTTCCTCAAGAAGAAAAGAAGAGAGTGATAAAGAGAAAATCCAGGAAGATGCGGATATTTGCGGATAGCCACGGGCGAGATGTAGCAGCAAGCGTTTTGGAGAGAAACCGAGAAATGGAGGTCACTTCGACAGTGAAGCCGGGAGCTCAGATTGCAGAAGTCACGAACGGGATGATAGGAGAGTGTGCGTCCCTTACTGCAAAGGACTACGCAGTGATCATCGCTGGAGCAAACGACGTCTATAGAAATGAGAGTAAAAAGGTAATCAAAGATTTAAAGGGTACATTGCCATCCATGCAAAAAACAAATGTCATTATTGTAAACATTCCGCAGAGACACGATTTAATTCCCAAGTCATGTGTAAATGTAGAAATAGAGGCTACAAATGGAAAAATTCATAAAATTTGTAAGAGTTTTCCAAATGTCCAAATTGTAGATGTAAGTAAATTAGACAGGAAGTTCCACACTCGGCATGGCCTACACTTAAATAGATTAGGAAAAGAGTATCTTAGTGATGAAATCTGCAAAATTGTAAATTCAAATGGTAAGAATAATTCAACAGTAATATCATTAGAGTGGAAGCAGGGAAACTGGTAGAAGAAGCCAAACGTGAGGTTTGGCATTCACATCTTTTAAAGTCAAATTTAACGGAGTGCAACAATGGTATTTCGGATTTGTCTAGCAACAATAATAATAACAATTATGATAATAATAATGTAAATAAATCACCAACACAAGCTTGCAAAAGTAACAAATTTAAAATTTACCACCAGAATGTCCAGTCTCTTTATAATAAAATTGATTACATAAATCTAATGCTTAAAAATGAACTTAAAGACATCTCAGCACTATGTATTTCAGAACATTGGCTGAAAGAGGAACAACTCGAATTAATTCAATTCCCAGGGTTTATACAAGCTAGTAAATACTCTAGATCTAATATTAGCCATGGTGGTACTTGCATCTTCTTAAGAAATAATTTAGATCATGAACAGATAACAGCTTATGATTATCTAATTATGGAACAGGATTTTGAATTCTCTGCCGTAAAAATTCAGCAGTTTAAGTTAATAATTGTATGCGTATACCGTTCTCCGTCAGGAAAGTTTCCTCTATTTATAGATAAACTAGAATTGTTACTCAATAACATGAGCAAAGTAAATTTCGATATAATAATTTGTGGGGATGTAAATGTGGATTTCTTAAAAC
The DNA here is from genome assembly GCA_946902985.2 of Meconema thalassinum. Lineage (NCBI taxonomy): Eukaryota > Metazoa > Arthropoda > Insecta > Orthoptera > Tettigoniidae > Meconema > Meconema thalassinum. The sequence goes on from OX336388.2 coordinate 2,126,617,626, forward strand.
TTGATAGAAATTGTGAATTATTAAACCAGTTACTAATTTCCTATGGACTGAAACCTACAGTAAATACACCAACAAGAATAACAAAATTTAGTAAAACCACTCCTGATCAAATTTTTATAAATACAGATAAATATCACCATTCAATAGAAGTCTATTGTCCGGGTTTTAGTGACCACCATGGACAAATACTGAGTTTTGAAGTATCCGAAGTAATCAATAATAATGATAATGGAGTAAAATCAAAGTGCAGGTCATTCACTGAATCAAATGTTACATATTTCAATGACTTATTAAATAAGGAAACATGGTCAGAAATTTATGAACTAGAAAATGTAAATGATAAATTTAATGCATTTAACAGTACCCTAAAACACTATTTTGAAATAGCATTCCCCTTTAAACGAAGAACTGTTCAAAATAACAAAACTAGCAATTGGATAACAACAGGGATTATAAATTCATGTCAAAGAAAGAAATTTCTACACAAATTATATAAACAATACCACACAACACCTGAATTCAATTTATACTACAAAAAATACACTAGCATATTAAATAAGGTAATAAGACTAGCAAAGAAAATGCATAATGATAATTTTATTTCCCAATCATCTAATAAAAACAGGGCGATGTGGTCCGTAATAAAGAAAGAAACTGGAAAATCTGCTAAAATACAAAGGAACATTACACTGACCAGAAATAATAAAGTGATTAATAATCCAGAGGAAATAGCAAACACTTTTAATGACTATTTTCTGGAAATTCCGCAAAAATTATTAAATAAATCACAGGTAAATACACTAAATTCTAATAATAAAATAAATATATGCAGTGATTCTTTATTTATAAATCATGTCACAAGTGAAGAGGTAAGAATAGTTATAAAAGAGCTAAAAAATAAATTCTGTGCTGGCATTGATGGAATCCCTGATGCAATTTTAAAGAAATGTGCAGAAAATATAATAAATCCACTTACGCACTTAATAAACAGTTCAATTCTCTCAGGAACTTACCCGGATATTTTGAAGTTATCAAAAGTAATTCCAGTGCACAAAAACGGTTCAAAAGATGAATTAGATAACTATCGTCCTATTACCTTACCAACTGGTATTGCAAAAATTGTGGAAAAAATTATGTATAAGAGACTGATAAGTTTCATAGAAAAAAATAAAATATTATCAAACTCACAACATGGATTTAGAACGGAAAAATCTACACAGACAGCAATTTACGAATGTAGTAATAGTATACTGAAATTAATTGACAATAAGGAACATGTAACTGGCCTATTCTTGGATTTATCGAAAGCATTTGATGTAGTTGACCATAAAATCCTCCTTACCAAACTAAATCAATACGGTGTTAGAGGTCTAGCTAATAAATGGATAGAGTCTTACTTAACAAGGCGTAAACAAATAGTAAGCTTGAGACACAAGGATGATGGAACCAAATTACTTAATGAAACATTGTCCAATGAGGGAATTATTGAATTTGGAGTACCCCAGGGATCGGTTTTGGGCCCACTACTCTTTCTTCTATATATAAATGATATAACACAGAACGTTCATTCACATAAGGAAATTTTGTTTGCGGACGATACAACACTCGTAATAAAAGGTGAAACTAAACAGGTCATACAGCAGTCTGCTGACTCCGTTACAGGAGAGTTAACCAAATGGTCACAAGATAATCGCCTCATAATAAACTATAAAAAGACAGTATGTCTAAATTTCCACACTATACAGAATAGGAATCCTGCGATGCCCAATATAACATTAAATGGTCATCAAATAGAAAATAAATCAGAAATAAAGTTTTTAGGACTATGGATACAACAAGACTTGAAATGGAATAAACATATACAATATCTGAATACTAAACTGAACTCGATGTGCTTTGCGTTACGTATTTTGAAAACCTGCACTAGCATGCACACATTAAGAAATACTTATTTTGCTTATTTCCATTCATACTTAAGATATGGGATCATATTTTGGGGTATGTCGCCAGATGTACTAAGCACTTTTCGGATACAAAAGAGAGCGATTAGAATTATGGCAAATGTAAACTCTAGAGAATCATGTAGACCTCTGTTTAAAGATTTAAACATTCTCCCACTGCCCTGCATATATATCTTTGAAAGTATTATGTTTTTTAAAAAGAATTTAATGAATAAAGATGTTTTTCTTAAAACAAACAATGATGTTCATAGGCATAACACAAGACAAAATCAAAACATTCATATTTCACACACACACACAAGCATATATCAAAAAGGAACTTTTCACACTGGAGTTAAATTATACAATAAACTACCCCAGTATATAAAACTGGCCCCAAAAATAAAAACCTTTGATAGAATGTTGAAAGCTTATCTGCAGTGCCATTGTTTTTACTCAGTAGTTGAATATTTTAGCGTATAGGAGTGATGGAATCTATAACTATATTTTACTTTTTTAATTTAATTTTAATACCTAGCTGTATGTTGTTGTATTTATAGAATTAAGTTTTCATATTATGATAATAGAGTGAGGTGTAAATAGTTGTGCAATAAGATTGTATCTATTAAGATTTGCTATTATAATAAGTTATAAATAGTTATAATCTTAGTAATATATACCTGTTAGTTCTTTTATTTTATGCATGTAAATTCTGACGTGTCCTATATCAAAAATGTATTGAATGCATGTATTTGATCAAATGGAATTAATAAAAATCTATCTATCTATCTATCTATGGTCAACGATAAAAAAAAATGTCGAATGTAGTCACGGGGCCCCCCATGAGATTCCTCAACACGCAGGGTTATGAAACCTTTTATCGGAACCTCACCCCTGATTCCGTAGCTCCATGTTTTTCCCCCAACCCTTATTGCGAATCCCCGAAATTCTTGACTTTGTTACTACCCATCTCGTCCACAGAGATCTGGCAAGTTACACATGGTAAGAAATCTACACGGCCAGGTCTTGATGCGGTGACATATCGCATGATTGAGGCTTTTCCCCCTCGAGCCCTGACAAACGTTTTGAATCTATACAATTCCATTCTGCTATCAGGTATAATCCCCGAAGACTGGAATCAATTCGAAGTACTCCCAATACTCAAGCCTAAAGCCGATGCGAAGGACCCCCATAATTATCGCGGCATAATGTTGAGTTCTTGCCTTCGAAAAGTGCTTCAAAAAAATTCTACTTCGACGTTTACAATGGTGTTTAGAATATTACGATGCTCTACCCAAAACTCAATATGCCTTTGTTAAAAACGTAGCACTAATGACGCACTGAATATTTTTCTCACTGACTTATTACTGGCGAAAGGACGAAATCAACATACTATAGCCATATTTTTGGACATCAAGGGAGCTTACGATTCGGTAGACCCCTACATTTTATTACAAATATTATATTCCCATCGTTACCCATTAATATTTCTCAGCATTATCCATAATTTCCTAGTACGTAGACGTATATATTTATGCACAGGTAATGCGGTACTTAACAATAGATATACGTCGCAGGGTCTCCCCCAGGGCGATATTTTAAGTGGTATGTTATACGCCCTTTATACTGGATCCCTGGAAACTGTCATACTTCCGCATGCCAGATTGATTCAATTTGCCGATGACATATTAATATATGCCACTAGATCCAATCTCAACACTTGCAGGGAAGATTTATATTCGGCACCCGCAGGATGGCGTCACAGTGAAAGTGTAGTGAAATAGCAGCTAGTGTAAATATTTGATAAAAGTGGTAAAATATTATAACAGAGGCTTAAAATCTATAAAGTTACTTTCCTTAGATCAAGTGTAATACGGAATATTGATAGTATTAAAAATTCTTGTTGATAATTTAATAAACTTAAACTAAGTTGTGGGAACGTGTATCCAAAGATTCGGTGACTTCTTCAATCACTGTTTGAACCAAGTAGAGCAGTGGTGCTTTTACGAGACTTCACCCGATTGGAAGATATACGTATTTCACATTCTTCTTTATTGGTAGGTTATTAGATTAATTCTATTAGGTAGTAATAATTAAATTAAATTTAGTGTAATTTGGTGTAAACATCTAGGCTCACTTAGATCTCTAGTATGACGACTGTCAACAGTGTTAGTATCTCGTCAGGTTGTGTAACCGTAACGGATTTATGCTCGTCGTGCAAAATAAAAGTAAAAAATGCAAATAAAATCATCACAAGATCTCAGGTAAAATTGAATGAGGAGAAAAGTGAAACCGATTGTCGTAATGTAGGCCTACCGCTACCGTCATGCGAATGTCATAACCTGAGAAACGAACTGTCCTCAAAAGACGAAATTATAAAGCTGCTAAAGGAAGATATTGCTAAGTTAATGGAAGAGTTGAATAAATTAAAAGGAAACAGAGGGGAAAGCAAGGAAACTTGGTCGACAGTGATTGCTGGTAAGGTAAGATTGAATAAGCCTAGGCCTATAAATGGAGTACATGTAACTGAAATTCCCGTCTCAAATTCATTTGGAGTGCTTGTCGAAGAAAATGATGACTTTCCTCAAGAAGAAAAGAAGAAAGTGATAAAGAGAAAATCCAGGAAGATGCGGATATTTGCGGATAGCCACGGGCGAGATGTAGCAGCAAGCGTTTTGGAGAGAAGCCGAGAAATGGAGGTCACTTCGACAGTGAAGCCAGGAGCTCAGATTGCAGAAGTCACGAACGGGATGATAGGAGAGTGTGCGTCCCTTACTGCAAAGGACTACGCAGTGATCATCGCTGGAGCAAACGACGTCTATAGAAATGAGAGTAAAAAGGTAATCAAAGATTTAATGGGTACATTGCCATCCATGCAAAAAACAAATGTCATTATTGTAAACATTCCGCAGAGACACGATTTAATTCCCAAGTCATGTGTAAATATAGAAATAGAGGCTACAAATGGAAAAATTCATAAAATTTGTAAGAGTTTTCCAAATGTCCAAATTGTAGATGTAAGTAAATTAGACAGGAAGTTCCACACTCGGCATGGCCTACACTTAAATAGATTAGGAAAAGAGTATCTTAGTGATGAAATCTGCAAAATTGTAAATTCAAATGGTGAGAATAATTCGACAGTAATATCATTAGAGTGGAAGCAGGGAAACTGGTAGAAGAAGCCAAACGTGAGGTTTGGCATTCACATCTTTTGAAGTCAAATTTAACGGAGTGCAACAATGGTATTTCGGATTTGTCTAGCAACAATAATAATAACAATTATGATAATAATAATGTAAATAAATCACCAACACAAGCTTGCAAAAGTAACAAATTTAAAATTTACCACCAGAATGTCCAGTCTCTTTATAATAAAATTGATTACATAAATCTAATGCTTAAAAATGAACTTAAAGACATCTCAGCACTATGTATTTCAGAACATTGGCTGAAAGAGGAACAACTTGAATTAATTCAATTCCCAGGGTTTATACAAGCTAGTAAATACTCTAGATCTAATATTAGCCATGGTGGTACTTGCATCTTCTTAAGAAATAATTTAGATCATGAACAGATAACAGCTTATGATTATCTAATTATGGAACAGGATTTTGAATTCTCTGCCGTAAAAATTCAGCAGTTTAAGTTAATAATTGTATGCGTATACCGTTCTCCGTCAGGAAAGTTTCCTCTATTTATAGATAAACTAGAATTGTTACTCAATAACATGAGCAAAGTAAATTTCGATATAATAATTTGTGGGGATGTAAATGTGGATTTCTTAAAACTTGATAGAAATTGTGAATTATTAAACCAGTTACTAATTTCCTATGGACTGAAACCTACAGTAAATACACCAACAAGAATAACAAAATTTAGTAAAACCACTCCTGATCAAATTTTTATAAATACAGATAAATATCACCATTCAATAGAAGTCTATTGTCCGGGTTTTAGTGACCACCATGGACAAATACTGAGTTTTGAAGTATCCGAAGTAATCAATAATAATGATAATGGAGTAAAATCAAAGTGCAGGTCATTCACTGAAGCAAATGTTACATATTTCAATGACTTATTAAATAAGGAAACATGGTCAGAAATTTATGAACTAGAAAATGTAAATGATAAATTTAATGCATTTAACAGTACCCTAAAACACTATTTTGAAATAGCATTCCCCTTTAAACGAAGAACTGTTCAAAATAACAAAACTAGCAATTGGATAACAACAGGGATTATAAATTCATGTCAAAGAAAGAAATTTCTACACAAATTATATAAACAATACCACACAACACCTGAATTCAATTTATACTACAAAAAATACACTAGCATATTAAATAAGGTAATAAGACTAGCAAAGAAAATGCATAATGATAATTTTATTTCCCAATCATCTAATAAAAACAGGGCTATGTGGTCCGTAATAAAGAAAGAAACTGGAAAATATGCTAAAATACAAAGGAACATTACACTGACCAGAAATAATAAAGTGATTAATAATCCAGAGGAAATAGCAAACACTTTTAATGACTATTTTCTGGAAATTCCGCAAAAATTATTAAATAAATCACAGGTAAATACACTAAATTCTAATAATAAAATAAATATATGCAGTGATTCTTTATTTATAAATCATGTCACAAGTGAAGAGGTAAGAATAGTTATAAAAGAGCTAAAAAATAAATTCTGTGCTGGCATTGATGGCATCCCTGATGCAATTTTAAAGAAATGTGCCGAAAATATAATAAATCCACTTACGCACTTAATAAACAGTTCAATTCTCTCAGGAACTTACCCGGATATTTTGAAGTTATCAAAAGTAATTCCAGTGCACAAAAACGGTTCAAAAGATGAATTAGATAACTATCGTCCTATTACCTTACCAACTGGTATTGCAAAAATTGTGGAAAAAATTATGTATAAGAGACTGATAAGTTTCATAGAAAAAAATAAAATATTATCAAACTCACAACATGGATTTAGAACGGAAAAATCTACACAGACAGCAATTTACGAATGTAGTAATAGTATACTGAAATTAATTGACAATAAGGAACATGTAACTGGCCTATTCTTGGATTTATCGAAAGCATTTGATGTAGTTGACCATAAAATCCTCCTTACCAAACTAAATCAATATGGTGTTAGAGGTCTAGCTAATAAATGGATCGAGTCTTACTTAACAAGGCGTAAACAAATAGTAAGCTTGAGACACAAGGATGAGGGAACCAAATTACTTAATGAAACATTGTCCAATGAGGGAATTATTGAATTTGGAGTACCCCAGGGATCGGTTTTGGGCCCACTACTCTTTCTTCTATATATCAATGATATAACACAGAACGTTCATTCACATAAGGAAATTTTGTTTGCGGACGATACAACACTCGTAATAAAAGGTGAAACTAAACAGGTCATACAGCAGTCTGCTGACTCCGTTACAGGAGAGTTAACCAAATGGTCACAAGATAATCGCCTCATAATAAACTATAAAAAGACAGTATGTCTAAATTTCCACACTATACAGAATAGGAATCCTGCGATGCCCAATATAACATTAAATGGTCATCAAATAGAAAATAAATCAGAAACAAAGTTTTTAGGACTATGGATACAACAAGACTTGAAATGGAATAAACATATACAATATCTGAATACTAAACTGAACTCGATGTGCTTTGCGTTACGTATTTTGAAAACCTGCACTAGCATGCACACATTAAGAAATACTTATTTTGCTTATTTCCATTCATACTTAAGATATGGGATCATATTTTGGGGTATGTCGCCAGATGTACTAAGCACGTTTAGGATACAAAAGAGAGCGATTAGAATTATGGCAAATGTAAACTCGAGAGAATCATGTAGACCTCTGTTTAAAGATTTAAACATTCTCCCACTGCCCTGCATATATATCTTTGAAAGTATTATGTTTTTTAAAAAGAATTTAATGAATAAAGATGTTTTTCTTAAAACAAACAATGATGTTCATAGGCATAACACAAGACAAAATCAAAACATTCATATTTCACACACACACACAAGCATATATCAAAAAGGAACTTTTCACACTGGAGTTAAATTATACAATAAACTACCCCAGTATATAAAACTGGCCCCAAAAATAAAAACCTTTGATAGAATGTTGAAAGCTTATCTGCAGTGCCATTGTTTTTACTCAGTAGTTGAATATTTTAGCGTATAGGAGTGATGGAATCTATAACTATATTTTACTTTTTTAATTTAATTTTAATACCTAGCTGTATGTTGTTGTATTTATAGAATTAAGTTTTCATATTATGATAATAGAGTGAGGTGTAAATAGTTGTGCAATAAGATTGTATCTATTAAGATTTGCTATTATAATAAGTTATAAATAGTTATAATCTTAGTAATATATACCTGTTAGTTCTTTTATTTTATGCATGTAAATTCTGACGTGTCCTATATCAAAAATGTATTGAATGCATGTATTTGATCAAATGGAATTAATAAAAATCTATCTATCTATCTATCGCATGCACATCAGTGGTTCACAGACCACGGCTTAGTAACGTCACAAACGAAAAACGCGGCTATGATTTTTACCCATAAACGCCTATATGACACGACGCCGGTAGTATATCAACAAGGCCAAATTGAAGTTGTTCGGGTCGTCAAATATTTAGGTCTGTACATTGATGATAAACTTAATGGGCAACATCATCTAAGTCACATTACGCAAAAATTAGAACCTAAATTCCCAGTGTTCAAGGCTCTTACCCAACGCTCATGGGGCGCCGCGCCGGCGGTTTTATTGACGGTATATAAAAATATTTTCCGCTCGGTATTAGACTATGGGAGCGCCTTTTTTGACATTATGACACCTACTCGCTTAATCCAGATGGACCGGTTACAATACCGAGCCTTGCGCATCATCATCGGAGCTCTCTCATCTACACCCACACAGGCTTTATTGGTGGAGACTGGCGAAATACCACTCGCTTTACGACGTCAGTACTCGTGTGCTAAATATATATTACAGAAAATGTCACTGTCCCACAATCCTCTATTAAACAAATTACGCTTATTAGATGAATATTACCAACGCCATCTCTTATCTCAAAATCGTCTTCCCGCGCTTTTAACTATGTATCGCCGTCTCTGTCCGTATAGACAGATGATCGTACAAACACGTCTCAACCCAGTGTACACCATCTCATATCAGGTTCACAGCCATCACCCACACATCTTCCAGACTAGTCTCCCCCAACTCACGAAAACGTTTAAATCACACCCCCATATAATTTCCCGTACATTCCATGATATTATTAGTCACTATCCTCAACATACCCTGTTTTATACAGATGGTTCAAAACTTGCCCACCCACCTCGCGTGGGTGCAGCTTTTTTCGCCCCGTCATTACAAGTTGAGCGTAAATATGCATTACCTTCTCACACTACAATCTTTACGGCTGAAATCTTTGCCCTTCGTCAGGCTTGTATTTATATCAAACAACAGGGTCTGTCTCACGTACTCATATGTACTGATTCGCAAAGTGTCCTTCTCGCCATTCAAAACATTATCGAATCTGATAATTGGTTTTTACTTAATTTAGCCCAACAATTGTATGAAATAGAAATGGCAGGAACTAACGTCATCTTAACTTGGATCCCAGGACATTCTCATATCTATGGCAATGTTCAGGTTGATATTTTAGCAAAAGAAGCTGCAATGGGCCAGGGGACACGTATGGATATGGCTCTCCCATATACTGAAATTCTGCCACATGTATATGAACTCATCATCCAAGAATGGCGCCAGCAGTGGAGGGAATATGTACGTAAACACTCAACACCTTATACATATATTCAATCCTCGATACCGGTTCAGCCGTGGTTCATGCAAGGGTCCTATACTCGACGTCACATCACTACTATCATTAGAATGAGATTCAATCATGCTGTCACCCCTGCTTATCTTCATAACATTAATGCTCGTGCTTCTCCTGTTTGTGATGCCTGCGGTCACTACAAAGGAGATCTTCCTCACATACTTTTTCAATGTCCACAGTATGATACACAACGCCTTAAAATGTACGTTTCTCTTTTCTCCCTGGGTTTTCAATTACCGCTCAATTTGACGACTTTGTTGCATACTCCGGCGGTCCCGCTGGTTGATATCCTCACAAAGTTTTTATGTGACATTGGAGTTATTTTATAAATTTCACCTTTTTTGTGATCCGGTCTTGTTTGTGTACATGTAATTGCCAGTCACCAAGATGGATCACTTCGGTGTGAAGATTTGTACCTTTGTGTCCCCTGTGTTTCCTGGTATTTTTGTAGTTAGAAATTGTCAGATGATGTTACCCCGTGTTTTCTTCACTATCACAGATCCTCAATTTATCCTTGATGTTTTGTACTTGGCGTTTATTGGTCTTTTACTGCCCAACACACGGGCAGTACTCGTCTTGCCATTGGGCGAAGCTCCATGTGTGCCCAGTAAAAAGAAGAAGAAAAGAAAAAAAAGAAAACTACAGAGGTTGCCTCAATATGGAGCTCTTAGGCGAGGGGATCGCGGAGGGAAGGGAAAGGACGTGACGTCACACGTTTCCTCGTAGCGCGCGAGGCGCGAGATATGCAAGGAAAGTTAACTTTCTCACACATTATATTGTGTGGATTGCAATGGTTTAAACATGTGTTTTAAGCCCTTTTGTTTATAATCATGCCAGGCCAAAGATGTGCTGTGGCAGTTTGTCACAGTTATTATAAAGTTGGAAATGACTTGTCGTTTTTCACGGTGCCTAACGACACATGCGTTCGCAATCAGTGGATTGCTGCATGTAAGCGAAAAGATCATTGTAACCCTCAAACAAGTAGGATAGCCTATGTTCCCTCCACTTTAAGAGTGAAGACTTCGAATTAGACTACGGGGCCGAATTGCTTAATATAAAGCCAAGATTTCCAAGGATTCTAAAACCAAATGGTAAGTGAGCCTAGCTGACCTACTCTTAAGTTTTGATGACCTGCTAGGATGGTTTTAAAGCTGTTAATATTTTTGACATATTTCGTACATGGTATCAGGGGTATATATACAATTTTTTTCGAGGGGGGGGGGCTGACTATCGTGGAAAATTGTGAGTACTTAATGAATTTTCTATTATAGCCTATGGAGTATGAATGGAAAATATCTCAATGAGCTACTTGTCAATTTATAAAGTAGAAAGGTAAACACTCGTTTTCTTTTACAAATTGATAATTATTTCTTAAAAGTAGACTACTGTGAAATGCATTGTATGTTGTACCCAAGTTGGCTTATTTCGTGGGGGGGGGGATCTGGAGCCCCCTCAGCCCTCCTCCCCCCCCTTATATACGCCCATGCATGGTATTTTGTTTTTGGACAAGATGGAAAATTTCATGAGTAATTCTCTTTGCATTGGTAAAAATTCTTCGCAAATATTCCAGAAAGCAGTCATCATTTCAATAAAATCCCTTCGACTTCTGTACCAAGATATGGCCCGTAGGCATAATACAAAGTACATTCTCACACATAGGCTAAATCAAGATGCACTGGAAAACCTCTTTTCACAATTGCGAACCCGTGGTGGCTTAAATGATCATCCTTCTCCCCTTGACTGCATTTACAGACTGAGGATGATTATTTTAGGAAAAAATCCAGGAGTTGTTCAAAAGCAAACAAACACTGCTGATCCAGATTCAGATGAATATGTAGTTGCTAAAGCACTAAACAAAGCTGTCATAGTGTCTGAATCAAGTAACGTGCTTCCAGAGTCCTTCATTGCCAATATCATGGAACAAAGTGAGGAAGATGGCAAGGTTTATGTTGCAGGATATGTAGCCCACAAGTTCCAAAATAAATTTCCACAACTTGGGAACTAAACATATGGAATGCAAACTCAACACGACTATGCATTACCGACTTGGATTAAAAACTTGTCATACGGTGGTATGACCGATCCCTCAGAAACTTTGCTAAACCAGTTCCGGCACATTTCAGCAAAATTCGTCACATTTCACGGAAAATACGGATTTCAACGAGGCAAGAACGTTCTAAGAAGAACGACAGAATTTGTGTCGAGAGAAGTACCTGACGTACCGTCTGGTGGGGTTGAGGCAGCTGTGATAACAATTTTCTTCATCAGATTGAAACATTCCAATTCTATCTTGCATAAGTGAAGTGGTTATTGGAAGTCACTAACACCCACGATTCTGCTACCGAGTCTAGGCGAATTTCCAAGAAATTCAAGAAGATCACTACATAAAATGTAAGTAGGCAACATTTAGTTATTTTATCACCCATTTACCGTTAATTTCATGCGAATATACTGTTCTTTGCGTACTCAACAGCTGTTGTTGACAGTTTCGTTACGTTCCCCACATGGCGCGTTTGGTATCTAGTGACGTCATCCGCCTTGTGAGCGCTGATTGGTGAGTGAAAATTGAGGCAACCTCTGTAGTTTATAAGCCTTGTCCGTCGACTACCGATTGAAAGCGTAAGACCAATGAGTAGCGGGGAATCGTAAACAAGAATATGACGCAACGCGGAGAGATACATATGAGGAAAACATAGGAATTAGAGACGAGGACACAAATGGTATTAACTCTTCACACCGAAGCGACCCACCTTGGTGACTCGCTACACATACACACACATGACCGGGTCACAAATATGGATATGGGAAAGGATTACCCTTTCAAATCTTTAAATTAATATTGTCGAAAAATGCTACTATGCTACTAACCAGTGGAATTGTAGGCGTATGTACCAATGTGGCCACATTTAAAGGAAGTGCAAACCCTAAATCGTATAAAGCTCTCAACATTAAAGCACGTTGATGGTCGTATGGTGGACATTGAAATAGAATATGATTTAAGGAACCCTCCATTTGTAAACACGAACATAGAGGATCATCACGTCGTTTTATGCGGAATAAATACACCGGCGTTAATGCATGGTTAAAACGTAGACGAATGATTGTAATGATATGTCGTCGTGTGTATTTCCCTCCCTGAAACCATGGTTTGTTTAAAATAGTCGGTTGTAACCCAAAATAGTGTTTGGCCATAATTCTGGCGTAGCTAGTCCACGTGCCTTGCCAGTCCTCCCGTATTGTCGAACTAATTATAGAACGCAGATCTGACATTGGTATGGCGATGTTGTATGTTTTTCCGTGTCCCTTTGCTGCATCTTTGGCAAGGTTATCCGCTATTTCGTTTCCTTCAATGTGACAATGGCCGGGTACCCACATGATACTGACTTCAAAACCCTCCGTGTGTAAAGTGTACAATTGTTGCACTAATTGACATAAAAACCAGTTGTCAGCCTCTCTAAAATTTTGAAGTGCTTGCACTACACTCATTGAATCAGTACAAATTAAAGCATGACGAATGGCATGTTTTTTGATATAAAAACACGTCTGACGTATGGCAAAAATTTCGGCTGTAAATATCGAGACGTCAGGGGGTAAAGTATACTGAAAGGAGATTTGTAAGTCCGGAGCACAGAAGGCTGCTCCCACACGCGCAGGGTTAACCATTTTAGAACCATCTGTGTAAAAAAGGATACAGGAGATCAAAGGATTCGTTATTTCCCTAAAAAATACGGGGAATGATTACAGGATGATGTTGAAACGTCTGGTAGACTTGGGGTAAGGAGTTCTGAACAATAGGAGGTTGAAAGTACGTTGCAGCATGCGGAATAGTATATATCGGTAACCGCATGACTTTTAATATATTATGGCGGTACGGTTGAAGCATGGAATATGCGGTTAGTAACGCAGGACGAGAAACAGTGGGCAATAATCGACGCGTATAATATTCCTCTAATAGTTGTAATTTAGGGACAATAGGTGATGTTGTTATCATTTTTCGTAGCAGGTACATACATGCAAGATATCTACGCCGATGCTGAAGTGACATTTCTCCGGTTTCAACTAGCAGGGCTCCTGTGGGGGTTGATTGAAGCGCACCTATAATTATACGCAAGGCAGAAAACTGGATTCTATCTAACCGAAGGAGCCTAATGCTGGGCATTGAATCAAAAAAAAACAGGAATTGTAATCCAGTACAGAACGGATGATATTACGATAAACCGTTAATAATGATTCTGGGTCCGCCCCCCAATTACGTCTAGTGAGAGACTTTAGAACATTAATTTTACTGGCGAGATGACTCTGAAGGTATTGCGTATGTCTCTCCCATTGCATTTTCCTGTCAATATGAATCCCTAAATATTTGACACTTGTCACCACCGGAATGTGACCTTGACGGTATAATATAGGAGAACTGTCGTAAATTCGTTTGTGCGTAAAAATCATCGCAGCGTTTTTTCCTACGGATGTTTCAAATCCGTATTGATGTAGCCAATCATGAGCAGGAGATAAGGCGTGGTATATATCTCTTCGACATGAGGAAAACTCTTCTCGAGTGCAATATATTAGAATGTCATCCGCATATTGTAGAATGCGAGCGAGCGGTAATATGACTGTTTCTAAAGTACGGATGTAAATTAAGTATAAAAGCCCGCTTAGCACGTCGCCCTGGGGAACACCATAAGAAGTATGTCGAGAATCAAAGACACCGGCTGGGGAGTTTAACGTAATATGACGATGGCATAGCATATTGTGTATTAAGCACCTGAAGGGAAGGGGAAAATTTAGATCCCTTAGAAGTTGAATAAGAAGATACGGATCAACAGAATCATATGCATTTTTTAGGTCAAGGAACACAGCTACTGTGTACATTTTCTTTCCTTTTGCTAGGAGTAGATCAGTAAGGAATATATTTATGGTGTCTGATGTACCAAGATTTTTCCTAAATGCAAATTGGGTTTTTGGAAACAGGTTATAATATTCTAGGCACCATTGAAGCCGTCGGAGAAGTATATGTTGGAAAATTTTTCGGAAACAAGATCCAAGTTGAATACCACGATAACTACTCGGTAATCGAGCATCTTTCATGGGTTTAAGAATCGGTACAGTTTGAAAAACATTCCAATCCTCCGGGAAGGTCCCTGTGCATAAGATGGAATTATATAGTTGAAGAATGATACTCTGAGCGTTTACTGGAAATCGAGCGATCATTTGATAAGTCACTCCATCAATCCCTGGGCTGGATGATTTTTTGTGCCGAAATGTGTGTCTTAATTCGCTACTTGTAATAGGCTGCATTAAACTGGAAAAACGTTCCAGGGAACCAGATGTACAAGATGTAGGCAAGCGAATAACTATTTCTGGTGTCCAAGTATGATACAGGTCATGGTATCCCTGCGCCGAAAGTTGGGAGGGGGATGAGATAGTACGATTATTAGAGAAATGTTTAATCGCCGTCCAAATACTGTTTAGGGACGTAGTACTGCATAATTGGGTAGTATATAATTTCCACGCTTCCCGTCTTTTATCATTAAATACACGTTGTATTTGCGCAGTGAGACTTTTGTATCGCAAATAAGATGTTGGAGAGCCATAATGTCGAAAAGCTTTTAAACTCGCCTTGCGCCGTCTTACCAGCTGTCCGCATTCTTGATCCCACCATGAGAGTAAGGCGCCACGATTATTTGGAGGACCTGTCGTTGGAATTAAAGGGTGATATATATTAAGATAAGCGCGGATATTCTCTAATAAAAAGGCATAACTGTTACTGAGCCCCTGTGTATGCTGTGAAAGTCTATCCTCTAAAAATCGGGAGAACAAATCATAATCAAAATATCGTAAATTTCGCTTAACCTTAAGGTGCGTATACACTTGCGCGCCGCGCTGCTCGCGCGCCGCGCCGCTCGCGCGCAGCAAATTCGCTAGATTAGTACGGGGTTTCGAAGCTGCGCGCGCGCGGCGCACGTCGATCCATCTCCTGTCGGTTTTTTCCACGCGCACTTTGAGTGTTCGCAGTTCAGATTTGGACGGGATTGTGAGAAGTTCGTTGTTTCTCGCGCGCATCTGATTGCAATATTTGTGCGTTTTGAGTGGTGATAATGGAGTGGTCAGACGAATCTGTGATAAAATTTTCGATGCTTATCGCAAAAAGCCTCTTCTGTGGGATCCTCAACATAAGGATCATTTTAAGAAACCAATCGACTAAAAGCAGATGCCTGGAGAGAAATAGGAGCTGAGATGGATATATCAGCGGACCAATGCAAGAAGAAGGTGATATCTCTGCTGTCTTCCTACCGGCGTGAGAAAAGTAAAATAAATCGCAGGGCGGAAATACGTATCTTCTTTGGAAATGTGGGGTCCGATCTTCTGCAGCAGATTCTCAAAGTCAGAAGGTGACATTCGAGTAAAATTCTTATACTGGCCGCTTATTTTTTGTGACTTCAAGTCCATCATTAGCTCCGCACCTTTCCTTTTTTTAAACATGTCAGTGTGCCACCAACGTCGTCGTCGTTTCTTTTTCTTTTTGCACAAACGTGCCATTAAAACAGCAGCACCACACATCACCGCAATCGCGAGGTTTTCCTCGTGCGGCGGAGACATGATTATATTTACCACACCCCAAACTGACTAGTGAATGTTCGTGGGTTTCCTATGGATCGCGAGAGGTTCGTTTAAATAATAATTCTGGTCGAGCAACACACGCGCCGCGCATGCACCACGCGCAGTGCGCGGCGCGCAAGTGTATACCCACCTTTAGATACGTTTTTTGGGATATGGCGGGTATGCGAGACATCATAGTCGATTATAATTTGATAATGATCGCTTTGATGCGTATCCTGCACGGTCTTCCATGTCATCTTATGAGATAAGTCTAGAGTAGTGACACTTAAATCCACCGCACTTTGGGGACTATTTGGTGGGGTAATGCGCGTGGGTGATCCATCATTTAAGAGATGTAGGTGTAAATCCTGTATAACTTCAGCGATGTGACGTCCTTTTGGATTAACGCGACCACTGCCCCACAAGGCGTGATGTGCATTAAAATCCCCCACGGTAATATGTTTAGGAAATTGTTTTATGAACAGGAAATATGCCTGCCATTGCCGACGGGAACCTTGTACACCCGGGGGACAATAAATATGACTTACATGTAGATCTTGTTCAAGGAATGTGTGATGATGAGTATGAGGAATATAGAATTGAGTAGAGAGAGGAGTGTATCGTAAGGTCTTTTTGAATAGCGTCATTATGCCACGATATCCTGGACCATCCTGACGTTCGACCAGGTAGTTGGGAATCGAGAATCTATACGAGGCACGAAGCCATGTTTCCTGTAGGAATATGATATCCGGATCATACTCCTGGATTAAAAGCAATAATTCATGCTTCTTATTTAAAATACTCCGGCAATTCCACTGGAGGAGTAACATGTAGCACGCATCTAAATTAGGCCACTGTAGGACTACTACTTACTGGGGTATTATTTTTTATGGTAGGAGGATTGGGAAGTAACGGAACTATTTTGTCTAATAATTGTTTCACATAAAAGCTCCATTGAGTGTTGTGCCCTAATAATTCTTGTAATTTCAGGAAATCTTCAATAATGTCATGGGACGGGTCTCGTGAAGTGCCAGGTGTTTGAGAACACTGTTTCTTCGAAAGTTCCTCACCCATTGTGGCGGGTTGCAAAGCCACCCCAACACCACTACCAGATGGTTGCTTCAAGATCTCGAGATAGGCCCGTCGATCGTAACCTATGGGATTCACCACTTTCGGCTTTGGGGACACAAGTTCTGTATATTTTCGTTTTCTCGGCGGATCTTCTCTACGCGTATTATGAGACTGTTCTAAGGTTGGAAATTGCTGCGGGAGTGTAAGAGGATTAAACGGTACATTGTAGTTAGCCGTAATAACTTCGTGGTACGATTTATTTTCGGTACACATTTGACGTTTTATGGACTTTTGTTTCTCCAATTCGGGGCAGCGTACGGCGCCTGCCGGATGATTATCACCACAATTAGCACATTTAAACAGAGTCTCCTTACATGTTTCCGTAGAGTCTCCTTGCGCACAGTTACCGCAAACTAGGGCGCGAGCCCGGCAGTGTAGTTTTACATGCCCGAATCGTTGACAGTTCAAACATCTAATGGGGGAAAATATGAATAATGTTACCTCTAAGAGCACATTAAAAATAGATACATAATCAGGTAGTCGTTGTGTTTTAAAGAAATTTTTCACTGTTCCTGTAGGAAGGGATTCTAACTTGTCATTGATCATCTTTCTCCGAAAAAAAAAAACGCTGGACTCGCACAATTGGGACAGGCGAATCAATATATTTTAGGATTTCATCGTGCGTTAAGGATGTGTCCACGCCCCTAATTAGCCCAACACGTTGGACGTTAGCGGACGGGACAAATGCGACCAAGTGCTTTGCTGGTAATAAGGGATTTTGTAAGAAGGTGTTAGCTTCTGTGGCCTTGTTAAATTGTACCTGAA
The DNA here is from genome assembly GCA_946902985.2 of Meconema thalassinum. NCBI lineage: Eukaryota > Metazoa > Arthropoda > Insecta > Orthoptera > Tettigoniidae > Meconema > Meconema thalassinum. Next base: position 2,126,635,939 of record OX336388.2, read on the forward strand.
CACGATTGCGGCCTTTGCGTTGAATATTCTTTATACCCACGATCTTATTTTCGAAAAAGAGCTTTCCTAATGCCATCGGATGTAAATTGCCAATATGTTGATCACCCTCACCTTGCACAAACACCATGTACGGTCCTGTGTGATGGTCATAATATCGATTGTCATTTGACAATGGCTGTCGCGTAGCAATAATTGGAGATGTTTCAGCAGTGGAAGTTGTTGGAGTTGATACTAGCTCAACCTCCAACACAACAAGCATACTTTCAACGGACGCTACACCCTCGTATTCCACGTGTTCAAATTCGTCCGGTGGTCGCCCCATCTGACTACCATCACTTTCGGATGACATGTCGAATAGTTATCCCCTATTAAGGGCCGGTTTTACAATGTCCTGATAAAGTCTCAGGTAGCTATCTATTAGATAGCTTTATTCCCTCAGTTATCTAGAAGATAGTTTGATGACGCGTTCTACAAAACTTTTTTTTCTCTCAAATATCTATCTGCAACTTATCTGATGGAAGCAAGAAATTCAGGTGAAGTTGGCAATGAAACAGCTGAAAACATCGAAAAAGGCCCTGAAGATAGCATAAATTTCGCGTTGTAAACAATCGCATTTCGGAGCAATTACGTGTTAACTTGTAATTTTATTGGAGGTTAGAATAGTTTATTTCATCGTTATTCTAACATTTTAATTTATTATATATATTTCATTTACATATCCTACGTGTTTTAAATTAATAATTCATCTCGAAAAAATATTGTGTATTATTATTTAAAGTTTGATTAGTCTGTTGCCAAGAAACCCACATGTAAACGTAATTCTATTGTAGGTTAGATAATTTATTTCAGTTTTATTTTTTGGTTAGAGTAGCAATATTTTTGTTTCACATTTATTAATTTCAGTCATGAATTTTTTCCTTAAGACAGAATCCATACCATTTATTAAAAACTCATTCAAATCCTCGGGTGTGTCAGCTAAGATGACGATGTCATCAGCAAATCTCAGAGTTGAAATTATTTCTCCTTGAATCTTGACTCCTACTTTGAATTTTTCTCCACTTTCCTTCATTGCTTGTTCAATGAAACTTATAGATTGAAAGGTGTGGGTGATAAGTTGCAGCCTTGCCTTACACCTTTCTGAATACCAGCTTCTGTCTCCTGTCCTTCAGCTCCAATAACTGCAGTCTGGTTTCTGTATAGATTGTCGAGCACCCTCCTATACCTGTATTTTTTCCAAACGTTTTCAAAATGTCAAATAACTTGCTCCAATCAACGTTATCAAAAGCCTTTTCTAAGTCTACGAATGCCGTGAATGTTCTCTTTTCCTTCCTTATTCTAGCTTTCAAAATCAGCCTAAGACTTAGTACAACTTCCTTTGTTGCTACGTTTCTTCTGAAGTAGGAATTGGGCAGGAATAACAATTAATTTATCACCCCATTACCTGAAAGAAATTTTACATGAATTATTTATGACACGCTTCTCTTCTAACAAATGCTAGATGGTTTCTCCGGAGTACAACAGCAGTGACCCCCTTCACTACCATCCTTCTCCACCTTTCCCCTCTACGCTCTCAAGTTTCGTGCAGTTTCGGCCTTCGTAGTATGCACATACTCTGTCCCAACTCATCACTGTTGTTTTCCAGAGGTTCATCCTCAACCACAGCTTGGGAGGCCGCTTTGAATTCTTTAGGATGGGTACCAATGAGAAGAATATCGTAAACGAATGTTATAGTTGTTTTGAGGTCACCTGCCCCATCATAAACGAAGTGGAGGTGGTTAAGATAGGTACTAACGATATTTATGCCTTTCAATCCCACAACAGCCTCTTGAATATATTTTATAATGCAAGGATGGATAACTTACAGTTCACTCCACAGTCTTCTACCGATGGGCCTAGGATACGCATCGAGATACCATACAGTCTGCGAGCCTAAAATTCTGGAGCATGCATGTTGATACGTAAATTGTCAATCACGCAGACAGCTTGGGCGGGCCACAATTATGGATAAATCACGAGCTGTGTGCTGCGCTGCTGGCCAGCAGCATCTCCGGAGGGCTGTTACAAGACTACTAGATTCACTTACATGAACTCTCACGGCACACCAGTAGAAATGGGGGGATCAGTTGGTGTCGCCTTGTTTTAAGGAAGGAAGCTTGTAGTTTTACGTGACTGTAAATCTTGTGATCATGAGGCACGGGATCTCCGAACCACAGGACATATAATTTCACTTAGAAAATCCCACGTGCATTGAACCTGGCACGCCTTAGTAAGAGACAAACGGCCTCAACTCAAGCACAATATTAGCATCTGGGAATATAATGATTTTTTGTTGAAGCAATAAAAAAAAAATAACCTTGGCTTTCACAGCAAGTGTATTAAAACTCAGCAATTTTTCTAAGTTTATGCGGTGTCTTGTGTGGGGTTATGTCTAGGAACATCAGCGGGCTCTTGGTGTCGGCACCCGGATCCCCCACGGCACAAACCTAGAAAAATTGCTGAGTTTTATATTGAACCTTATTTGCAGATCCACCAAAATGGCTTTATTAATCACTCTTTATTGATGACCTTCTGCCACACTGTGCCGGCCCCGTGGTGTTGGGGGTAGCGCGCCTGCCTCTCCACCGGAAGGTCCGGGTTCGATTCCCGGCTCCGTCAGGGATTTTAAAAACTTGCGTGATGGCTGGAACGGGGTGCACTCAGTCTTGTGAGGACAATTGAGTAGCTGTCTGGCAGTGAGGCAGCGCCCTGGTCACGAAAACAAAGATTAACGGCCAAGGGGACCCGATGCGTTGACCATGGGTCACCCCAATATCTGCAGGACAAATGACTGGACAGCGGTCGCTTGGTAAGCCTAGGCCCTTCATCGGCTGTAGTGCCAGGGGTTATTATTATTGTTATTATTTAGCCACACTCTTGATGTAGAAATATAGTGTTGATGTTTGCCAATTTCATACCTGTTGGCTTTAACCAGTTACCTGAACAAAAATTCAAGTATTGAATGTACACCCAGAGATAGATTTCTCTTATCAGAACTTGATGGACAGCCATGTCCATATCAAAGTAAATGTATTGTATAGCGTTAGTTCAGGTTCAATGATACGCCCTGGACAGGATAGTTTCATTTTAGGTTGTTACACGTGGTCATAATAATAATAATATAATATCGTATGGCCTCGGCTGCTGGGTGCAAGCTTTGTTATTTGACACCCAGAGGGTAGCTTGCACGTCAAATTTCGTTGTTCCTTGAAGCACTATGAAAGTCAAGTAGGTTAGATATCTAAGCTCCTTCAACACTACAGCGCTTTCTAGTAGAGAAATGAAGAACTTTGTGTTGGCGGAAACTTCCGAGATTAATTTTGCCATTATGAACACGGCCTACCGAATTCAAATGGGTTCTTTAACATGCCAACACCGTATGGCATGCATATCATATTTTTGCCACCTTTCAAAAATCACTTACTATGGCCAGGGGAGAACCTGTAAGCTTGCGGTTAATAATCCGACTCGTTAACCACTCACCCACCGTGGCTAGCTACGTGGTCATTTTACCCTGTATATTGTCTGTTAACCTGTGTTATGGAATCTATAGTAGTGCATGTATTTCACTCAAATATAATGTCATATCTCAGAAGTTGCCATGTCACAGAAAATGAAATTAAGCATTTGATATCCGATTCATTCCGACAAATTATTTTTGAAAATTCTGTTTATTTAGGCAAAACACCAAATAGATTTGACTATCTTACAGTTCTAAAAACAAATTTAAAAATTTACGTGCGTAAAACATATTTAATGAGAGTTGTGCAACTAGGATTGGGAAGGAGGCAGCCATGGCTGTAAGTTTGGAATCATCCTGGCGTAGAAGTGGGAAACTGCAGAATGGCTAGCCTCTTCTCAGTTCTGTCTTGTGAAGCTAAGTAAACCCTGTTCCAGAATTAAATATATGAAAGTCAGGAATCAAACTGCCAAGAATGCTGACCACTACACCACAATATGGTCGCTGAGCTGATAGGTCTAGTTTCAGGAATACCGTACAGGGTAACATACAGGATTTCACATATTTAACTGACAATCTGAAAGGTGTGCTTGGTAAAACAGAAACAGGTAGGAGTACATTGCTTTCTGCGCTAAGTTGTTGCATTGATACGCTTGTCACGGTTTTGGTAGTATCTCAAAAATTGAAACTTAGCATGAAAAGTTTATGTCACGAGTTTTTGTTGACATCATAGCCCAAACATGAAATAATGCATGAAGCTCTAATAATGCATCTTGTTTTCACTTTCATTCTTAATGCAGGTCGAAACAGTAAAAAAAAGTGCGATATGACTATGAGGATATCAACAACTTCAAACTACAGCAATGTATTATCCTCTGTGACTGCGACAGCCGAGCACGCTCTTCAATGTTCAACTATTTTTTTAATAACCCTGTGTAAAAGAGATATTTATAACAGTTTAATTAATAATTTATTTATTCATTTCATAAGCATAACTTAATTTTTCAATTGAGCATTCAAACTGGCTTATTACAGCTCCAAAATCTCTATTCTTAGCTGATGTTCCTCTGTGTTTCTTGCCCTTTTCCTCATTCTGTCTTCCCACTCTTCTTCCGCCATCTTTCTCTTCCATTCCCGGTCTCTCTTATTTTTTCAGTTTCTTCTGCATTCCTCTTTCTTTTTCCTTCCCACTCTTGCTGGGTAACTTTAATTTGAAGTTCGACTAGCTTTGTTTTGGCCTCTAATAACTGCCGAACTTCTTTGTTGTTGTTGTCCTGGGTTGGGCGGCGTTGCCTCTTCAATCACCTAGGTGTTACAATTGGAACTGTAAATAAGAAAGAAAAAAATGTAAATACACAATACTTTGCTTAAAAGTCTGTTATGTGGTTTGATATCACTGTAATGTTATTTAATGTTAATTTTTACCACAGTCGATGCATAATCAGAAGCACAGTACGTTACTTTCACAGAACATGACAATAATTAAATTAGGGGCAGATGACCTCGCTGTTCAGCAACAATAACTAATAATTAAATACTCAGTTCTAATACCTTTCGGAAGGCGAGGAATATATATTTAATATAGTGTGAATAAAATTACTAAGAGGCATTACAGAATAATAATTTATACTCCATCATTGCACACAAAAATGAGAATATAGCCCCGGATATAGGATAAACACAATGACAGGATTTACTTCCTTAGTAGGCCTATTAAGGAAATAAGATGATCATATCGACCAAAAGTCTATTAATGTTCACAGGGTGTTTGCTTCAATTCTCCTCTTTTCTGCTGCGCCAACAGACCAAGATTCACTTCCAGAGAGCGCCACGCTCCAGATAGTGGAATCATAACGTTGAATGTCTGGGTCCGATATGTTTTGTCAGGCTATTGCCACACTTGTGTCTGATACAAGCTGGGAAATTCACTGCAGAAAAACCTCTAAGCCACAGCTTGAAGAAATAGTGTTGTTGTGTGGTTTCATATCAAAGACAATGTAATGTTATTTAATGTTAATTTTTAGCACAGTCGATGCATAATCAAAATAGATAGATAGATAGATTTTTATTAATTCCATTTGATCAAATACATGCATTCAATACATTTTTGATATAGGACACGTCAGAATTTACATGCATAAAATAAAAGAACTAACAGGTATATATTACTAAGATTATAACTATTTATAACTTATTATAATAGCAAATCTTAATAGATACAATCTTATTGCACAACTATTTACACCTCACTCTATTATCATAATATGAAAAATTAATTCTATGAATACAACAACTTACAGCTAGGTATTACAATTAAAATAGAAAAATAAAATATAATTATAGATTTCATCGTTTCTATACACTAAGATATTCAACTACAGGGTAAAAACAATGGCACTGCAGATAAGCTTTCAACATTCTATCAAAGGTTTTTATTTTTGGGGCAAGTTTTATATACTGGGGTAGTTTATTGTATAATTTAACTCCTGTGTGATAAGTTCCTTTTTGATATATGCTTGTGTGTGTGTGTGTGAAATATGAATGTTTTGATTTTGTCTTGTGCTATGCCTATGAACATCATTGTTTACTTTAAGGAAAACATCTTTATTCATTAAATTCTTTTTACAAAACATAATACTTTCAAAGATATATATACAGGGCAGAGGGAGAATGTGTAAATCTTTAAACAAAGGTCTACATGATTCTCTAGTGTTTACATTTGCCATAATTCTAATCGCCCTCTTTTGTATCCTAAACGTGCTTAGTACATCTGGTGACATAACCCAAAATATGACCCCATATCTTAAGTATGAATGGAAATAAGCAAAATAAGTATTTCTTAATGTGTGCATGCTAGTGCAGGTTTTCAAAATACGTAACGCAAAGCACATCGAGTTCAGTTTAGTATTCAGATATTGTATATGTTTATTCGATTTCAAGTCTTGTTGTATCCATAGTCCTAAAAACTTTGTTTCTGATTTATTTTCTATTTGATGACCATTTAATGTTATATTGGGGATCGCAGGATTCCTATTCTGTATAGTGTGGAAATTTAGACATACTGTCTTTTTATAGTTTATTATGAGGCGATTATCTTGTGACCATTTGGTTAACTCTCCTGCAACGGAGTCAGCAGACTGCTGTATGACCTGTTTAGTTTCACCTTTTATTACGAGTGTTGTATCGTCCGCAAACAAAATTTCCTTATGTGAATGAACGTTCTGTGTTATATCATTGATATATAGAAGAAAGAGTAGTGGGCCCAAAACCAATCCCTGGGGTACTCCAAATTCAATAATTCCCTCATTGGACAATGTTTCATTAAGTAATTTGGTTCCATCATCCTTGTGTCTCAAGCTTACTATTTGTTTACGCCTTGTTAAGTAAGACTCTATCCATTTATTAGCTAGACCTCTAACACCATATTGATTTAGTTTGGTAAGGAGGATTTTATGGTCAACAACATCAAATGCTTTAGATAAATCCAAGAATAGGCCAGTTACATGTTCCTTATTGTCAATTAATTTCAGTATACTATTACTACATTCGTAAATTGCTGTCTGTAGATTTTTCCGTTCTAAATCCATGTTGTGAGTTTGATAATATTTTATTTTTTTCTATGAAACTTATCAGTCTCTTATATATAATTTTTTCCACAATTTTTGCAATACCAGTTGGTAAGGTAATAGGACGATAGTTATCTAATTCATCTTTTGAACCGTTTTTGTGCACTGGAATTACTTTTGATAACTTCAAAATATCCGGGTAAGTTCCTGAGAGAATTGAACTGTTTATTAAGTGCGTAAGTGGATTTATTATATTTTCTGCACATTTCTTTAAAATTGCATCAGGGATGCCATCAATGCCAGCACAGAATTTATTTTTTAGCTCTTTTATAACTATTCTTACCTCTTCACTTGTGACATGATTTATAAATAAAGAATCACTGCATATATTTATTTTATTATTAGAATTTAGTGTATTTACATGTGATTTATTTATTAATTTTTGTGGAATTTCCAGAAAATAGTCATTACAAGTGTTTGCTATTTCCTCTGGATTATCAATCACTTTATTATTTCTGGTCAGTGTAATGTTCCTTTGTATTTTAGCAGATTTTCCAGTTTCTTTCTTTATCACGGACCACATAGCCCTGTTTTTATTAGATGATTGGGAAATAAAATTATCATTATGCATTTTCTTTGCTAATCTTATTACCTTATTTAATATGCTAGTGTATTTTTTGTAGTATAAATTGAATTCAGGTGTTGTGTGGTATTGTTTATATAATTTGTGTAGAAATTTCTTTCTTTGACATGAATTTATAATCCCTGTTGTTATCCAATTGCTAGTTTTGTTATTTTGAACAGTTCTTCGTTTAAAGGGGAATGCTATTTCAAAATAGTGTTTTAGGGTACTGTTAAATGCATTAAATTTATCATTTACATTTTCTAGTTCATAAATTTCTGACCATGTTTCCTTATTTAATAAGTCATTGAAATATGTAACATTTGATTCAGTGAATGGCCTGCACTTTGATTTTACTCCATTATAATTATTATTGATTACTTCGGATACTTCAAAACTCAGTATTTGTCCATGGTGGTCACTAAAACCCGGACAATAGACTTCTATTGAATGGTGATATTTATCTGTATTTATAAAAATTTGATCAGGAGTGGTTTTACTAAATTTTGTTATTCTTGTTGGTGTATTTACTGTAGGTTTCAGTCCATAGGAAATTAGTAACTGTGTTAATAATTCACAATTTCTATCAAGTTTTAAGAAATCCACATTTACATCCCCAAAAATTATTATATCGAAATTTACTTTGCTCATGTTATTGAGTAACAATTCTAATTTATCTATAAATAGGAAACTTTCCTGACGGAGAACGGTATACGCATACAATTATTAACTTAAACTGCTGAATTTTTACGGCAGAGAATTCAAAATCCTGTTCCATAATTAGATAATCATAAGCTGTTATCTGCTCATGATCTAAATTATTTCTTAAGAAGATGCAAGTACCACCATGGCTAATATTATATCTAGAGTATTTACTAGCTTGTATGAACCCTGGGAATTGAATTAATTCGAGTTGTTCCTCTTTCAGCCAATGTTCTGAAATACATAGTGCTGAGATGTCTTTAAGTTCATTTTTAAGCATTAGATTTATGTAATCAATTTTATTATAAAGAGACTGGACATTCTGGTGGTAAATTTTAAATTTGTTACTTTTGCAAGTTTGTGTTGGTGATTTATTTACATTATTATTATCATAATTGTTATTATTATTGTTGCTAGACAAATCCGAAATACCATTGTTGCAATCCGTTAAATTTGACTTCAAAAGATGTGAATCCCAAACCTCACGTTTGGCTTCTTCTACCAGTTTCCCTGCTTCCACTCTAATGATATTACTGTTGAATTATTCTTACCATTTGAATTTACAATTTTGCAGATTTCATCACTAATTTATTTATTTAGCGTATGGCTACAAACATCACTAAAAAAATTCTATTTACAATGATAACAAATTACAAATTAATGTCCAGGCCACGAATATAGTCTATTGATCCCTCCGTCATCACCAGGAACTCTGTTGGATCGCCAGGAAAAGCTCTCAGAGGACATTCTGAAATTACATGCTGAACAGTCTGCTTTTCAGCACCACAGTCACAACATGGAGAAGCTATTTTCTTCCACTTGAACAAAGAATCGGCACACCTGCCAGTGTTGGTTCTTATGCGGTTAAGAACCGACCAGATCTTGCGTGGTAAATCAAAACCAGGTGGTTTGGTCGATATACATGGCATCTTCAGTTGTTCTGTAGTAGTATTACTCTGCCATGTGTGTCTCCAGCAGTCATTGATATTAAAGCCGTTGTTAACTAGCATCCTTCCAGTTTCTAAAGGTGGATTGCGAGAACGAAGCCTTCCTTTACCGATGGTTGGGATGTCTGCATGAACAGGGAGGTTAGGATTTTTCTGTAGATGTTTGTATTCACGGACAAGTGCACTCTCCCGTCGCAGAGATGGAGGTGGTATGTGGCTAAGTATGGGTAGCCAAAAAGTAGGTGTTGGTCTGATTGTACCAGTTATAAGACGCATGGTATGGTTGAGCTGAGTGTCAACAAGTCTTGTGTGAGTGCTATTCATCCAAGCTGGGGAGCAGTATTCCGCAACAGGGTAGACCAATCCCAGAGCTGAAGTACGAAGTGTTGATGCAGAGGAGCCCCATGACGTTCCACATAGCTTCTGGAGGATGTTATTCCGAGTTTTGATTTTGGCAGCTGTTCTTAATATGTGCTGTTTGTAACTGAGCGTTCTATCAAGTGTGACCCCTAGGTATTTCGGGTTTCTGTTGTGCTTGAGTAGCCTTCCTTCAAAGTAGACCTTGAGCTCTTTGTTGGCCAATTTACTGTTTAGATGAAACGATGAGACTTCTGTCTTATCCACACTTGGCAGCAACCTCCATTTGCGGAAATAATCACCAATAACTGACAAATCATTGGTCAATATGGACTCTGTAACTTCACGATCTCTGTGCTTCACTGCGAGTGCCCAGTCGTCGGCATACCCAAACTTTCTTGATATGGTTTCAGGCATGTCTGATATGTACAAGCTGAAGAGAAGAGGGGCGAGAACAGATCCTTGTGGCAGCCCATTATTCAGCTTCATTTGTGAACTCATCTTGTTGCCCATTAGCACTTGGAAACATCGGTTACCGAGCATTTCATTGATGAGATTGGCAATTTTTAGGCATGGAATTACTTGTAGAAGTTTTAATATGACACCTTGTCTCCAGACAGTATCATATGCAGCTGTCAAATCAATGAATACGACTGACGACTTCTCTTGATTCTGGAAGCTAGCTTCTATGAAGCTTGTTAAGGAGAGGACTTGATCTGTGCAGCTGCGGTTAGGTCTGAAACCTGCCTGTTCAACCGGTACATGTTCAAAGATCTTGTGGCACGTTCTGTTGTACACCAATCTTTCGAGGAGCTTATATAGTATACTAAGTAAAGCTATGGGTCTATAACTTTCTGATTTGTCATTTGGTTTACCAGGTTTCAGTAAGGCTATGACTTTTGCTCGTTTCATTTCAGATGGTATGTTGCCCGTTTGTAGAATGATTGTGTAGAACATAGCAAGCCACTTTTTCACATATTTGCCACAGTGCAAAAGGAATTCTGCATGAATACCATCAAATCCTGGGGCTTTCCCTGGTTTCATTTCTTTTATGGCAGTCGTTACTTCTTCGATGCTGAATGGTAGAGAATATTCCGTTTCGGTTGTGCTGGCTGATTTGAGTGCCTTTAATTTCTTCTTAGCAGCAATAGTATGTGCTCTAACTTGAGGAGTTCTGGAAGTGGACACGATGTTGGCTGCAACTTGGTTGGGGGTAACAGCATCATACGTGCGGTCACGTGGGGTAGCACCACCTAGTTTTCTGAGCAAAGACCAAGCTTTTCTACTTGATGTACGGAAGTCCATGGATTCAACAGTCTCATTCCACTTTAAACGTCTAGCTGCGTCGATGTTACTCAGCAACTCATCTGCTATGTCATGATCGTTGCTTTCACAAAATTCTTTGTATAGGTTTTCGCACTCTTCTGTCCAGCCAGGAATATATGCCTTACGGAAACCTCGTGGAATACACTTCTTTGCTGTGCTAATTACAGCTCCAACGAAACGCTGGTAGTTTGAGCTAGTTGGTGGGATCCATCCTACACATTTATCCAGATTTACTGAGAAAGTGTCCCAATCCGCCTTTTGAAAATTCCATCTGGGCCTAGGAAATGCTCTTATTAAAGGGATACTAATCCCAAATTGAAGGAAAATTGGGCGGTGTTGGCTGTGTGGGAAGTCTCCAAGAACTTTTCTTGATACTGGAAAAGGTTGACTTTTATAATCAGACGAGACAAAGCAAAGATCAGGATTGTGATCCGTTTTCCAGGCACCTGATCTGAAAGTGCTCCGATCCTTAGAATCAAAGATGAGATGAATATCATGGTCTTCGGCTCAGTTCACCAAAGCGTTTCCATTTTCATTGCTGTGCCTGTATTTCCACAGTTCATGATGACTGTTGAAGTCGCCCAGATATGTTGTAGGGTGATCACTAAGATACTCTTTTCCTAATCTATTTAAGTGTAGGCCATGCCGAGTGTGGAACTTCCTGTCTAATTTACTTACATCTACAATTTGGACATTTGGAAAACTCTTACAAATTTTATGAATTTTTTCCATTTGTAGCCTCTATTTCTACATTTACACATGATTTGGGAATTAAATCGTATCTCTGCGGAATGTTTACAATAATGACATTTGTTTTTTGCATGGATGGCAATGTACCCTTTAAATCTTTGATTACCTTTTTACTCTCATTTCTATAGACGTCGTTTGCTCCAGCGATGATCACTGCGTAGTCCTTTGCAGTAAGGGACGCACACTCTCCTATCATCCCGTTCGTGACTTCTGCAATTTGAGCTCCTGGCTTCACTGTCGAAGTGACCTCCATTTCTCGGCTTATCTCCAATACGCTTGCTGCTACATCTCGCCCGTGGCTATCCGCAAATATCCGCATCTTCCTGGATTTTCTCTTTATCACTTTCTTCTTTTCTTCTTGAGGAAAGTCATCATTTTCTTCGAAAGCACTCCAAATGAATTTGAGACGGGAATTTCAGTTACATGTACTCCATTTATAGGCCTAGGCTTATTCAATCTTACCTTACCAGCTATCACTGTCGACCAAGTTTCCTTGCTTTCCTCTCTGTTTCCTTTTAATTTATTCAACTCTTCCATTAACTTAGCAATATCTTCCTTTAGCAGCTTTATAATTTCGTCTTTTGAGGACAGTTCGTTTCTCAGGTTATGACATTCGCATGACGGTAGCGGTAGGCCTACATTACGACAATCGGTTTCACTTTTCTCCTCATTCAATTTTACCTGAGATCTTGTGATGATTTTATTTGCATTTTTTACTTTTATTTTGCACGACGAGCATAAATCCGTTACGGTTACACAACCTGACGAGACACTAACACTGTTTACTGTCGTCATACTAGAGATCTAAGTTAGCCTAGATGTTTACACCAAATTACACTAAATTTAATTTAATTATTACTACCTAATAGAATTAATCTAATTACCTACCAATAAAGAAGAATGTGAAATACGTATATCTTCCAATCGGGTGAAGTCTCGTAAAAGCACCACTGCTCTACTTGGTTCAAACAGTGATTGAAGAAGTCACCGAATCTTTGGATACACGTTCCCACAACTTAGTTTAAGTTTATTAAATTATCAACAAGAATTTCTAAATACTATCAATATTCCGTATTACACTTGATCTAAGGAAAGTAACTTTATAGATTTTAAGCATCTGTTATAATATTTTACCACTTTTATCAAATATTTACACTAGCTGCTATTTCACTACACTTTCACTGTGACGCCATATTGGCATGTATTAACTAGACATACTACATACGGAACACCCGTCAAGCATTGCACATTGTTATGGGGCTAAAATTCAATCTCGGCACACTCGGTATCCAAATATGCTATCATAATGGAATTGATCACGAAGAATTCAACAGGCACTAGACTGGTAATCACACAAGGGGTGGCTATGCTGCTTGTGGGAATACCTGCTTCGTGTGGTCTATCGCACTTGAACACTGTAGTTCAAAATTGGACCAAGGCACACACATTGGTGCCAACTTCACTTCACTACAGTTACAACACAAATTTGGTTATCACCTGTAGCAAGGTTTGGCGACTGTCTGGACAAAAAATACAGATGAAGTAAGATGAGTGTCTGGACGAAATCAGTGGTTGCTACTTGGTTAGATGACTGTCTGGACGAAAATTACTGATTGCACTACAAGCAAGGGAGTCTGTGGCCCCAGGTTAGGTTTGTTTTGTATGTAGAACAGTATTCACCACTGTTATGAACGCTGATCACAAGGATTCCAGTTTCGAACTAAACGGCAAAACCAGCGCCAACCAATATTACATATAACTTACAACGTAGTACTGTGAGTGCAGGGTTGGCAATACTGTACTTGTCCATAATTTATGTGAAAATGGTGGATTCAGCTGGAATTGCATCTATATAAGTCGTGATCCTATTTGGGATGGCGCGTGGTTTATAGACGGTGGAGGAGTAAACATCTATTACTACATAATCTCCAGATTTTTTCCTGGCCATTACTACAAGTATTTTGGGATTTTTTTTTACTTTAGAAAAGTTATGAAGGAGTGATACGTTGTTCAGCGTTACCGAGAGTTCTTCCATTTCAAAACGTGGGTACAAGCAATGATACAGAGCATGTAATTGAACAGATGTAAATACTGTACCTGGCATATTTTCAGGAGAAGAACCGGGATGGGCAGGTACTTCTTCGATGACAGACTGGGTCTGCGATTGGGTGACACTCGAAGCACCGAGTGAAATCTCAGTCGGGCTAAGTAGTGCTACATGCAGAGGACGTCTCAAATTCCCCAGAGAAAATGAAAGTGAGCCAGAACAGTCAATTTCTTGGCTCATAATCTGAAATCGTAAGGATATAACATATATGAGACATCTATAGTAGTTTGGGCATCAATGGACAATTTTTGGAACTTTCGCACAGATGTCATGCTTCGGGCATGAACATCATGTATTTCGAGCAATTCATTTACCATTTACACCAAGTATTCCACACGTATATCAGGGCATTGATGATTGTTGTTTAAAGGATCAGAACAGCAAAGTCATTGGCCCCTCATACAGTTTAAAACACAAATTTTGGTTATATATAAAAATATATGAAGGGTAGAGAGGAAAAAGGATTAGGGTCCACCATCAGTGAAATAAAGAGATGTTGCCAACAGCAGGTACTGCTCGAGTCCAAGCTCTATGAACTTGCGGGGTGAGGAGAAAGAGCAGTGGAGGGTCGGGCGTGAAGAGAAGGATCTGTCAACAGCCCACCGTGATATATGGTATTCCTTTCTATTCCAATACTGCCAACATTCAGCCGTTGCTCAAACCACTGTGGTGTTAGGAATGACTGAGTGAGTCACTGACCAATGTATTTGGTTCTGTACTATGCACGGACCGAGAAACCTCATCACTCGTCAACACCACTACTCATAGTCCAAGATGCACATTCCTCTCAGGTTCACGCAGCTTAGACTCGAACAGTAATTGGTATGCGGGAGTATTATTTTAATATTACTAATCATTAACAATTAACTTCTGAGAAACATGCCGTTGATATTTGAGTGTTTGTTAGAAACACTGATCAGGGTCTCCTTAAACAACCACCACCACCACCACCACCAGAAGTGAGTTTTTTAACATTGGTATAGGAACGTATAGCATGAAGTGTCATTAGTTCTAAATCACAAGAAATAAGTAACCTTTGAGTCACCCAACAGACTTATTTGTAAATTGAAATTTTCTGGCCCTAACCCACTCTGTCCTATAAAGCAGGGCACGATCAACAGCCACCACATCATTTGCTAATATAAGATCGAGTGATTCTGCAGACCATGGTTTCCATGTAGATCAGCAAGATCCACACACTTGGTTAAAACATGGCCTATGGTGAATGTGGCTCATCAAGTCTGAAGGGGTGGATCTTGCATAAAATGGCAAGACGCACTTGAACGCTCTCAGCTCACTGCGTTTCAGATCAGCTAGCCACCGAGTATCCCAAAATGCCAGTACTTGGTTGCACTAATAAGAGCAAATATCTTGAGCTGGTAGTCCATTGGTTGAGGTGGTAGTGATACCGCCTCTTTTGCAGCTTGATCCTCTAGCTCGTTCCCCGCAATTCCCATGTGGTTTGGCAACTACTGGAAGGTGATTGCTTAATTGTGCACGACGTATCACTCTTTTCCTTTTCGCTTTCATTTTGACAATATATCATTTTCGTACCTTATTTCATCTTATGGGGTGACATTTATCAATATATAGTAACTCCTAACCTTGATCACTTCTGCACCGGATATATGTGCTAAATCACGTAAATATGTGTGTTTATTTAATAACCGGAGCAATGATCGTCAGCTTATTTAGTATGTGAAACTGCCGCAGCGAGCGCTCACATTGACGTGTAATTATGTGAGAAAAGAAATAATTGGGCTTGTGTGTAGTATTTGTATTTGTAAATAATGCTTGTCACTTTACCGCAATTCCCTCTAGCGAGGACGAAAAATACTGATCAACTAAAATAGGTGTCTGGACTAAAGCATTGGTCGCCAATTGGTTAGACTATCTGGACAAAAACTACTGACTGCACTACAAGCAAGTTAGGTTTGTTTTGTATGTAGAACAGTATTGGTTTGGATGAAAATTATTATTGAAAGAACACTACAGTATTAAAGTGGGAAAAAACAACAACAACAAAAACCACACATTGGTTGTGGAGAAAATAGTAATGAGACAGCTTGCACAATTCATTGCGAACTGGTTCAAACTCAGCGTACTGTCAAGTGAACTCAATGCTGTTTTGTTTCACGGTACCGTGCATATACAAAGTAAGTAGATACGGGGTCGGCAATGCTGTACGCTACTAGTGCATAATAAATGTAGGGGACAATACCAATTGAGATTGCCACCCATTATCACTAGTACACTGGAAATATGGGCTAAATTACATAGCCTAAATATGTGTTTTTGGTTCCTGCTAATTGAACGATGGCAGCCATGTTCCTCAAACACATGAGGTCTCTTCATCCGTTACGTAGGAGAACACATCGATGACACGTTAGTGTTGTTGCCAACATGTAAGATATAAAATACAACCACATGAGGTCGGTCATATGCGTGCAAAAACCAGTAATGCATATATGGTTAATGCGGCTCTCTGATCTAGTTAAGATCCAATGCTCTTAGAGAAAGATTGTGTGACAAAAACCAGGGGTGCAAATATGGCATGGGCCATGCTACATAATAAGAAACCACCAAAACAATAAGTATCGTATGCATGGAGTTGGCAATATACTGTACTTGTGCATAATTCACGCAGATAATAGTTGACACGGCTGGAATTTTACTATACAAGTTGTGATCTAAACAGGAAAGGCGGGTGTGTTTTAGACAGCGGATGATTAAACTACATCATTTCCAGATCTATTTTGATTCATTACAGAAGGTTTATGGCTAATTTCAGTATAGGAAATTTTATCGTGGGTTCTTGTCTCCTTCACTGTTATCCATTTTTGAATCATTACAGAAGGTATTTATAGCTAATTTCAGTAGTTTGGATTTTTTTCTTCATAGGTTCTCGTCTCCTTCACTGTTACCAATGAGACTTAGAACTATGGAATCCTTTAGAACCTAACCTTTATTCCCCTCAATATAGGCTACATATCGTACCATTTAAAGATGTTCTCCAGTTGATCAACATGTAGGCTATGGCATACAGAAGCGTGATTATCTTGGTCGGTTAATGTTAATATATTCTACACAAATACCTGAAATAAATACAGTACAAAATATACACTTTACAACTTTAATAACTCTATAAGTTACTTTGGAAGTGTGTATTTTATTTCAGGTTGGCCTATTTGTGTAGATCATATTAAGTTTAACCGCCCAAGACAATGAGGCTTCCTTATACATGTTGACCGACTGAAGAACATTTTTACATAGATGGGTATACAAAAGAAAATGAAGTTTTCTATTTAAGTGCATAATCATTATATTGTTTAGGCTAGTTAAAATTAAAGAAAATATTGGCTATCAGACAGTAAAGGGTGCAATCATGCCTCCTCAGATTAGGTTATGCAAAACTCAACTCCACTTGTAGGCTACATCAATGTACTGTAATTGTTTTTTTAACACACTTCGTATAGTATAGATTTAAGGCTTTAATCTTAAAATCTGTCAGACTGATCGGCATGTGCGGTGTAGGCCTAGGCCTATTAAGATTTTGATGAACATACCTAATGATAAGAGGATATCAATCTAATCTTATATTCACCACATACCTAATTTCAGTAGTTTGGATTTTTTTCTTCATAGGTTCTCGTCTCCTTCACTGTTACCAATGAGACTTAGAACTATGGAATCCTTTAGAACCTAACCTTTATTCCCCTTTATTCCTTTATTCCTGAGTAGGCTATGCCCATTTTCATAGTACAATAATTGCTGTACGGTTACTTTTTCCATCCTGAAACGTGTGAAGAAATCTTCCTCGTCGAGTGTATTCATATAATCCGGACGTCCTCTAATATTTCTCCTCCGTCTAACTATTGGCAAATCTTTATTATCCGACGACTCGAAAATATCCACTTCATACATGTTGTAAAACACTAAAGACGACGTACCGGTATACTGCGACAAAATAAATCCATTGATAGATTAGTTTCACATCACGTAAATATATACAAACATTAACTTACGAGATCCAGCAGTAAACATTTCTTACCTTGCAGTATCAGATCAAGTAGACCTATAGGTTATGGATTCATGACCACGTAATATACTCCTCGTCTGAAGTAGAGCGATAAACTACCTAAAAAGCAGAATGCAATGAATTGAACCAGTACTAACGAAAAAAGATTCTGAAATGGTCCGCAATTACTTATAATAAAGAAAGAAATTAATTAGATATGGACAGCAGTGTTCGCGTCATTAAATACGTTTCGCCATATGCCATATTTATCTGCTAGATATAGAGTTATACCCACCTAACAGCTCGGGATAGTTTATCCCTAGAGATATCCATAGGAATAGCGTATCAGCAACATTGTAGAACGTACGAATTGGTAGATAGCATGATTTATCCGTGACTGAGAGTTATCTAAGAGATATTTGGACATTGTAAAACCGGCCCTTTTAGGAGGGGGTACTAACCTGATTAAACACTAACGAGACCTAACACACCTATTTGAGGCAAGATGGCGACAAGTAACAAATCAACCGAGTGCGGTCAGTGTGAAAAATGTATAACTGATAATGAAGATTACATAAATTGTGATGGGGAATGTGGTAAATCATACCACAGAACCTGTGTTAACATAAAGAAGAAAGTTTTTAACCGACTTTTGTCCGACAAGGCCAAGCAATGGTATTGTGTCGTGTGCAGTGCAATGAGTAATAAGTCAACTACGGATGAGGTTTCTAAAATCGCCTCGCCAGACGAGAATGTAAGTAAATCAGATTTACACGATCTTGTTTGTGAAATCAACCTCCGACTGACAAAACTCGAAAACATTGAAAAGACTCAGAATGACATGCTTAAGTCCGTGACATACTTTTCTGATTGTTTTGATGGTATGAAAAGTGACATTTCAACTGCCGCACAAACTCTGAAGCAAGCCTTGTCAGAAATAACAAAGCTCAGCCAAAGAGTTTGTGAGTTAGAGAAGGATAAGAATATCGTCTGCAGTGAGGTCAAATTGTTAAAGCAAGAGAATCTCGAGCTTCAACAGTACGTTCGGCGAAACAACTTAGAGCTTCATGGCGTGCCGCACACTTCAAACGAAAACCCCGTTCAAATTGTCAAGACTATCGCTGATCAATTGGGTGTCACAGTTGTTGAGTCCGATATTGACGCCTGCCATCGGCTACCGCACAGCAGAGAAGGTCTTCCACCTCCTTTACTAGTAAAATTCTGCAGCCGGCTAAAAAAAGACGCAATTCTAAAAGGCAAAAGATCCAAACCCAACCTGAACTCAAGTGATGCAGGAATCAATGGAAGGGCTAGGCCTATCTACATTAACGAGCATTTGACGCCAGCAAATAAAGTACTTCACAAACAGGCAAGAGACCTCCGTAATTTAGGTTTTAAATACGTCTGGACCCGGGACTGTAAAATATTCGTCCGTAGATCAGATGGTGACAAGGCTGTCAGGATCAGCTCAGCAGAAGACATTGAAAGGCTAGTAAGAGACTCTTCCAATAACAAGGCTCAGCCATCCCATTCACCTGATAAGAATGAATCAAGACATGGACCTACTAGTTGATGTTGACTTACACTCATCAATAGATGAGCGTAAATATGACTGTATCCACGACTACATAGCAGACACTAAAAATGAGGTTAGCCAAATCAAGTGTCTTTACGTGAATAGCAGAAGCCTAAAAAATAAACTAGAAGATATCGAGATACTAATACATATTGTGGAAAATCTAGATGTCATAGTGGTAACCGAGACTTGGGTAAAAAGTAATGAAGCTAAATACTTCAACCTAAACAACTATTCTGTTGCATTTGTACACAGAGACAATCAGGATGGTGGAGGTGTGGGAGTTTATGTCCACAAAAAATGGAATACAAAAGTTCTTAACCTAGTTGAGAGTAACCATAGCTTGATCCAGTTAGAGCTCATAAGAAATGATACTGTTCGTTTCAATAACCTGCATACTATTAATATAATTGCAGTATATAATCCAAACATAAATAACGCAACAAAATTCATGCAATCTTTAGAGCACATTCTCTCGAAAAACAATGCCAATCTTTCCTTATGCATTGGTGATACAAATATTAACTTATTAAACAAAAATAATGTAACCAAATCATACCTCAATCTACTATCAAGCTATGGTATCTTAGTGATGAAATCTGCAAAATTGTAAATTCAAATGGTAAGAATAATTCAACAGTAATATCATTAGAGTGGAAGCAGGGAAACTGGTAGAAGAAGCCAAACGTGAGGTTTGGCATTCACATCTTTTGAAGTCAAATTTAACGGAGTGCAACAATGGTATTTCGGATTTGTCTAGCAACAATAATAATAACAATTATGATAATAATAATGTAAATAAATCACCAACACAAGCTTGCAAAAGTAACAAATTTAAAATTTACCACCAGAATGTCCAGTCTCTTTATAATAAAATTGATTACATAAATCTAATGCTTAAAAATGAACTTAAAGACATCTCAGCACTATGTATTTCAGAACATTGGCTGAAAGAGGAACAACTCGAATTAATTCAATTCCCAGGGTTTATACAAGCTAGTAAATACTCTAGATCTAATATTAGCCATGGTGGTACTTGCATCTTCTTAAGAAATAATTTAGATCATGAACAGATAACAGCTTATGATTATCTAATTATGGAACAGGATTTTGAATTCTCTGCCGTAAAAATTCAGCAGTTTAAGTTAATAATTGTATGCGTATACCGTTCTCCGTCAGGAAAGTTTCCTCTATTTATAGATAAACTAGAATTGTTACTCAATAACATGAGCAAAGTAAATTTCGATATAATAATTTGTGGGGATGTAAATGTGGATTTCTTAAAACTTGATAGAAATTGTGAATTATTAAACCAGTTACTAATTTCCTATGGACTGAAACCTACAGTAAATACACCAACAAGAATAACAAAATTTAGTAAAACCACTCCTGATCAAATTTTTATAAATACAGATAAATATCACCATTCAATAGAAGTCTATTGTCCGGGTTTTAGTGACCACCATGGACAAATACTGAGTTTTGAAGTATCCGAAGTAATCAATAATAATGATAATGGAGTAAAATCAAAGTGCAGGTCATTCACTGAATCAAATGTTACATATTTCAATGACTTATTAAATAAGGAAACATGGTCAGAAATTTATGAACTAGAAAATGTAAATGATAAATTTAATGCATTTAACAGTACCCTAAAACACTATTTTGAAATAGCATTCCCCTTTAAACGAAGAACTGTTCAAAATAACAAAACTAGCAATTGGATAACAACAGGGATTATAAATCCATGTCAAAGAAAGAAATTTCTACACAAATTATATAAACAATACCACACAACACCTGAATTCAATTTATACTACAAAAAATACACTAGCATATTAAATAAGGTAATAAGACTAGCAAAGAAAATGCATAATGATAATTTTATTTCCCAATCATCTAATAAAAACAGGGCTATGTGGTCTGTAATAAAGAAAGAAACTGGAAAATCTGCTAAAATACAAAGGAACATTACACTGACCAGAAATAATAAAGTGATTAATAATCCAGAGGAAATAGCAAACACTTTTAATGACTATTTTTTGGAAATTCCGCAAAAATTATTAAATAAATCACAGGTAAATACACTAAATTCTAATAATAAAATAAATATATGCAGTGATTCTTTATTTATAAATCATGTCACAAGTGAAGAGGTAAGAATAGTTATAAAAGAGCTAAAAAATAAATTCTGTGCTGGCATTGATGGCATCCCTGATGCAATTTTAAAGAAATGTGCAGAAAATGTAATAAATCCACTTACGCACTTAATAAACAGTTCAATTCTCTCAGGAACTTACCCGGATATTTTGAAGTTATCAAAAGTAATTCCAGTGCACAAAAATGGTTCAAAAGATGAATTAGATAACTATCGTCCTATTACCTTACCAACTGGTATTGCAAAAATTGTGGAAAAAATTATGTATAAGAGACTGATAAGTTTCATAGAAAAAAATAAAATATTATCAAACTCACAACATGGATTTAGAACGGAAAAATCTACACAGACAGCAATTTACGAATGTAGTAATAGTATACTGAAATTAATTGACAATAAGGAACATGTAACTGGCCTATTCTTGGATTTATCGAAAGCATTTGATGTAGTTGACCATAAAATCCTCCTTACCAAACTAAATCAATATGGTGTTAGAGGTCTAGCTAATAAATGGATAGAGTCTTACTTAACAAGGCGTAAACAAATAGTAAGCTTGAGACACAAGGATGATGGAACCAAATTACTTAATGAAACATTGTCCAATGAGGGAATTATTGAATTTGGAGTACCCCAGGGATCGGTTTTGGGCCCACTACTCTTTCTTCTATATATCAATGATATAACACAGAACGTTCATTCACATAAGGAAATTTAGTTTGCGGACGATACAACACTCGTAATAAAAGGTGAAACTAAACAGGTCATACAGCAGTCTGCTGACTCCGTTACAGGAGAGTTAACCAAATGGTCACAAGATAATCGCCTCATAATAAACTATAAAAAGACAGTATGTCTAAATTTCCACACTATACAGAATAGGAATCCTGCGATGCCCAATATAACATTAAATGGTCATCAAATAGAAAATAAATCAGAAACAAAGTTTTTAGGACTATGGATACAACAAGACTTGAAATGGAATAAACATATACAATATCTGAATACTAAACTGAACTCGATGTGCTTTGCGTTACGTATTTTGAAAACCTGCACTAGCATGCACACATTAAGAAATACTTATTTTGCTTATTTCCATTCATACTTAAGATATGGGATCATATTTTGGGGTATGTCGCCAGATGTACTAAGCACGTTTAGGATACAAAAGAGAGCGATTAGAATTATGGCAAATGTACACTCTAGAGAATCATGTAGACCTCTGTTTAAAGATTTAAACATTCTCCCACTGCCCTGCATATATATCTTTGAAAGTATTATGTTTTTTAAAAAGAATTTAATGAATAAAGATGTTTTTCTTAAAACAAACAATGATGTTCATAGGCATAACACAAGACAAAATCAAAACATTCATATTTCACACACACACACAAGCATATATCAAAAAGGAACTTTTCACACTGGAGTTAAATTATACAATAAACTACCCCAGTATATAAAACTGGCCCCAAAAATAAAAACCTTTCATAGAATGTTGAAAGCTTATCTGCAGTGCCATTGTTTTTACTCAGTAGTTGAATATTTTAGCGTATAGGAGTGATGGAATCTATAATTATATTTTACTTTTTTAATTTAATTTTAATACCTAGCTGTATGTTGTTGTATTTATAGAATTAAGTTTTCATATTATGATAATAGAGTGAGGTGTAAATAGTTGTGCAATAAGATTGTATCTATTAAGATTTGCTATTATAATAAGTTATAAATAGTTTTAATCTTAGTAATATATACCTGTTAGTTCTTTTATTTTATGCATGTAAATTCTGACGTGTCCTATATCAAAAATGTATTGAATGCATGTATTTGATCAAATGGAATTAATAAAAATCTATCTATCTATCTATCAAGGCAATACTCGCTATCCAACAAGAATAAGTGAATCAACAAGTACACTCCTTGATCAGGTGGCCACTAATAACTGTAAATATGCCTATAGAATAAGCAATATAAATAGTGATATTAGTGATCATAATATTCTTGTAACTGAGATTTTCTGGTCAAACTACTATCCAGGCAAAAGCCCAATCTCGAACATGACATTTAAATACGCCCCCAACAAGCAAAGGTCTAGTTCAAAAAACGTGAATAAAAATTACCGGTACATGAACAAAAACAAATTCTCTAATGATCTCAATCAAATAGACTGCTTAGATGATCTAAACGAAACTTACATCGCCATGAAACACAAAATCTTGACACAGACACCCAACAAAGAAAACACTGACTCACCTTTGAGGGAAATACACCAGAACCACAAAAACCCATGGATAACAACAGAATTAATTCAACTAATAAAACAAAGGGACCTACTACATGCTAAACTTAAAACTAGCATTCACAGAAACAATAACCTCTTAAAGGAAGAGCACATAATATGTAGGAACAAAGTGACAGCTTTAAAACGGAAACTGAAATCCTCATACTATGAACACAAATTAACATTGAATGCCAATAGCATAAAAGATACTTGGAAAGTAATCAATGAAATGATCTACAACCGCACAACTGAAAACAAAGATGGTCCCAGTGAGATAATAATTGACGGTAAATCTTTCACAGGAAAATAAAATATTTGCAATGCTCTAAACACTCACTTTATAAACATAGCACACAAATTAGCCATAAACATCCCCCCAGGGAAGAACGTTAATGAAATTAATGTCAACATAGATTCCATATTTATGACCCCGACTAATGAGATGGAAATTCGCAATATTATATTAAGCCTTAAAATGAAAAGTAGCCAAGACAAAGATGGTATGTCAGTGAAATTGTTAAAAAACTCCATTGACATGCTAAGTAGCCCACTAACTACTTTAATAAATGTATCGTTAGAGACTGGTCTGGTGCCTGATGATCTAAAAATAGCACGAGTCATACCAGTCTATAAAGGAGGTGACAAAAGCAATCCGGACAATTACAGGCCCATTTCCATCCTCCCACCCATATCCAAGGTACTCGAAACAGTAGTAAAAAACAGAATTGTTAATTTCTTAAATAAAAATGATTACTTCTACAAAGGGCAATATGGATTCCGAGAAAACTCAAGCACAGAAATAGCCACAATTGATATTATCTCTAACTTGCAGGATGTCTTAGACAATAAGATGACAGCGAGTGGCCTTTTCATAGACCTGAGAAAGGCGTTTGATACTGTTGACCATGAAATTCTCTTAGGGAAACTTGATAAAGCAGGTATCCGAGGAGTAGCTTGGACATGGTTTAAAAATTACCTATCTAATCGTAAGCAGTATATTGAAATAAATGGCTACAGAAGTGAGGAAGTTAATATTACCCACGGTGTGCCCCAAGGATCAATACTGGGTCCTTCCCTCTTCTTAGTATATATTAATGACATAGCAACACTCCGTTTTCATGGTAATATAACGTTGTTTGCAGATGACTTAAGCATCTTTTACAATGCGTACACCACCAACACGCTGATTACACACATGCAGGAGGACATGAATACCATACTTGGCTGGACCCAGTCAAATAAATTAACAATAAATGAAGATAAAACAAATTATTTAATAATATCAAAGCGTAGAACAAAGTTAGACATCACTCAGAATATAATGCTGAATGGAAAAGCAGTTAAAAGGGTCTCATCTGTCAAATACCTAGGCTTAATAATAGATGAAAATCTCTCCTGGCAAAAGCACATTGATGCATTAGTAAAAAAAATATCACCTGCCGCTGAGATGATAAAAAAATTGAGCTACTATATCCCAAAATATCTACTCAGGAAAGTGTATTTTTCCTTAATCCATAGCCACTTACAATATTTGAATACAATTTGGATAAAATGCTCAAATTACCTAAAAAAGGAAATTGAGGTAATTCAGAATAGAGCCATAAGAAATATTTATAACTACCCTTTTTTAACACCAACCAAACACCTTTATATTACGAGTAAAATTCAACCAGTAGCCCTAAATGCAGAAATCAAATCAAATGTCCTAATATACCAAATCCTACACAACAGAATACACACAAATTTAAACTTCACTAAACAATCTGATTTACACGCTTACAAAACTAGACATGCAGATGACATAACACTTTTCCATATCAATTCCAAACAATATGGCAGTAATAGCATTAAGTATAGTGCCTTTGTAAAATTCAATGGACTACCAGAAAATATAAAAATTGCACCTAGCCTACCAATCTTTAAAAGGAGGCTAAAACAGTTTATGTGGAATGATTATAAAATGTCAGTTTGAAGAAATTTCATAATCTGAGAAGACAAAAGAAGAACATATTGTGTACAACAACTTATGAAAGCTACAAAATGTTGTATATATTTTCATACTGAAAACTTTGTAAACTAAACATGAAAGTGTAGTGAAATAGCAGCTAGTGTAAATATTTGATAAAAGTGGTAAAATATTATAACAGAGGCTTAAAATCTATAAAGTTACCTTCCTTAGATCAAGTGTAATACGGAATATTGATAGTATTTAGAAATTATTGTTGATAATTTAATAAACTTAAACTAAGTTGTGGGAACGTGTATCCAAAGATTCGGTGACTTCTTCAATCACTGTTTGAACCAAGTAGAGCAGTGGTGCTTTTACGAGACTTCACCCGATTGGAAGATATACGTATTTCACATTCTTCTTTATTGGTAGGTTATTAGATTAATTCTATTAGGTAGTAAAAATTAAATTTAGTGTAATTTGGTGTAAACATCTAGGCTCACTTAGATCTCTAGTATGACGACAGTCAACAGTGTTAGTATCTCGTCAGGTTGTGTAACCGTAACGGATTTATGCTCGTCGTGCAAAATAAAAGTAAAAAATGCAAATAAAATCATCACAAGATCTCAGGTAAAATTGAATGAGGAGAAAAGTGAAACCGATTGTCGTAATGTAGGCCTACCGCTACCGTCATGCGAATGTCATAACCTGAGAAACGAACTGTCCTCAAAAGACGAAATTATAAAGCTGCTAAAGGAAGATATTGCTAAGTTAATGGAAGAGTTGAATAAATTAAAAGGAAACAGAGGGGAAAGCAAGGAAACTTGGTCGACAGTGATTGCTGGTAAGGTAAGATTGAATAAGCCTAGGCCTATAAATGGAGTACATGTAACTGAAATTCCCGTCTCAAATTCATTTGGAGTGCTTGTCGAAGAAAATGATGACTTTCCTCAAGAAGAAAAGAAGAAAGTGATAAAGAGAAAATCCAGGAAGATGCGGATATTTGCGGATAGCCACGGGCGAGATGTAGCAGCAAGCGTTTTGGAGAGAAGCCGAGAAATGGAGGTCACTTCGACAGTGAAGCCAGGAGCTCAGATTGCAGAAGTCACGAACGGGATGATAGGAGAGTGTGCGTCCCTTACTGCAAAGGACTACGCAGTGATCATCGCTGGAGCAAACGACGTCTATAGAAATGAGAGTAAAAAGGTAATCAAAGATTTAAAGGGTACATTGCCATCCATGCAAAAAACAAATGTCATTATTGTAAACATTCCGCAGAGACACGATTTAATTCCCAAGTCATGTGTAAATATAGAAATAGAGGCTACAAATGGAAAAATTCATAAAATTTGTAAGAGTTTTCCAAATGTCCAAATTGTAGATGTAAGTAAATTAGACAGGAAGTTCCACACTCGGCATGGCCTACACTTAAATAGATTAGGAAAAGAGTATCTTAGTGATGAAATCTGCAAAATTGTAAATTCAAATGGTAAGAATAATTCGACAGTAATATCATTAGAGTGGAAGCAGGGAAACTGGTAGAAGAAGCCAAACGTGAGGTTTGGCATTCACATCTTTTGAAGTCAAATTTAACGGAGTGCAACAATGGTATTTCGGATTTGTCTAGCAACAATAATAATAACAATTATGATAATAATAATGTAAATAAATCACCAACACAAGCTTGCAAAAGTAACAAATTTAAAATTTACCACCAGAATGTCCAGTCTCTTTATAATAAAATTGATTACATAAATCTAATGCTTAACAATGAACTTAAAGACATCTCAGCACTATGTATTTCAGAACATTGGCTGAAAGAGGAACAACTTGAATTAATTCAATTCCCAGGGTTTATACAAGCTAGTAAATACTCTAGATCTAATATTAGCCATGGTGGTACTTGCATCTTCTTAAGAAATAATTTAGATCATGAACAGATAACAGCTTATGATTATCTAATTATGGAACAGGATTTTGAATTCTCTGCCGTAAAAATTCAGCAGTTTAAGTTAATAATTGTATGCGTATACCGTTCTCCGTCAGGAAAGTTTCCTCTATTTATAGATAAACTAGAATTGTTACTCAATAACATGAGCAAAGTAAATTTCGATATAATAATTTGTGGGGATGTAAATGTGGATTTCTTAAAACTTGATAGAAATTGTGAATTATTAAACCAGTTACTAATTTCCTATGGACTGAAACCTACAGTAAATACACCAACAAGAATAACAAAATTTAGTAAAACCACTCCTGATCAAATTTTTATAAATACAGATAAATATCACCATTCAATAGAAGTCTATTGTCCGGGTTTTAGTGACCACCATGGACAAATACTGAGTTTTGAAGTATCCGAAGTAATCAATAATAATGATAATGGAGTAAAATCAAAGTGCAGGTCATTCACTGAAGCAAATGTTACATATTTCAATGACTTATTAAATAAGGAAACATGGTCAGAAATTTATGAACTAGAAAATGTAAATGATAAATTTAATGCATTTAACAGTACCCTAAAACACTATTTTGAAATAGCATTCCCCTTTAAACGAAGAACTGTTCAAAATAACAAAACTAGCAATTGGATAACAACAGGGATTATAAATTCATGTCAAAGAAAGAAATTTCTACACAAATTATATAAACAATACCACACAACACCTGAATTCAATTTATACTACAAAAAATACACTAGCATATTAAATAAGGTAATAAGACTAGCAAAGAAAATGCATAATGATAATTTTATTTCCCAATCATCTAATAAAAACAGGGCTATGTGGTCCGTAATAAAGAAAGAAACTGGAAAATATGCTAAAATACAAAGGAACATTACACTGACCAGAAATAATAAAGTGATTAATAATCCAGAGGAAATAGCAAACAATTTTAATGACTATTTTCTGGAAATTCCGCAAAAATTATTAAATAAATCACAGGTAAATACACTAAATTCTAATAATAAAATAAATATATGCAGTGATTCTTTATTTATAAATCATGTCACAAGTGAAGAGGTAAGAATAGTTATAAAAGAGCTAAAAAATAAATTCTGTGCTGGCATTGATGGCATCCCTGATGCAATTTTAAAGAAATGTGCAGAAAATATAATAAATCCACTTACGCACTTAATAAACAGTTCAATTCTCTCAGGAACTTACCCGGATATTTTGAAGTTATCAAAAGTAATTCCAGTGCACAAAAACGGTTCAAAAGATGAATTAGATAACTATCGTCCTATTACCTTACCAACTGGTATTGCAAAAATTGTGGAAAAAATTATGTATAAGAGACTGATAAGTTTCATAGAAAAAAATAAAATATTATCAAACTCACAACATGGATTTAGAACGGAAAAATCTACACAGACAGCAATTTACGAATGTAGTAATAGTATACTGAAATTAATTGACAATAAGGAACATGTAACTGGCCTATTCTTGGATTTATCGAAAGCATTTGATGTAGTTGACCATAAAATCCTCCTTACCAAACTAAATCAATATGGTGTTAGAGGTCTAGCTAATAAATGGATAGAGTCTTACTTAACAAGGCGTAAACAAATAGTAAGCTTGAGACACAAGGATGATGGAACCAAATTACTTAATGAAACATTGTCCAATGAGGGAATTATTGAATTTGGAGTACCCCAGGGATCGGTTTTGGGCCCACTACTCTTTCTTCTATATATCAATGATATAACACAGAACGTTCATTCACATAAGGAAATTTTGTTTGCGGACGATACAACACTCGTAATAAAAGGTGAAACTAAACAGGTCATACAGCAGTCTGCTGACTCCGTTACAGGAGAGTTAACCAAATGGTCACAAGATAATCGCCTCATAATAAACTATAAAAAGACAGTATGTCTAAATTTCCACACTATACAGAATAGGAATCCTGCGATGCCCAATATAACATTAAATGGTCATCAAATAGAAAATAAATCAGAAACAAAGTTTTTAGGACTATGGATACAACAAGACTTGAAATGGAATAAACATATACAATATCTGAATACTAAACTGAACTCGATGTGCTTTGCGTTACGTATTTTGAAAACCTGCACTAGCATGCACACATTAAGAAATACTTATTTTGCTTATTTCCATTCATACTTAAGATATGGGATCATATTTTGGGGTATGTCGCCAGATGTACTAAGCACGTTTAGGATACAAAAGAGAGCGATTAGAATTATGGCAAATGTAAACTCGAGAGAATCATGTAGACCTCTGTTTAAAGATTTAAACATTCTCCCACTGCCCTGCATATATATCTTTGAAAGTATTATGTTTTTTAAAAAGAATTTAATGAATAAAGATGTTTTTCTTAAAACAAACAATGATGTTCATAGGCATAACACAAGACAAAATCAAAACATTCATATTTCACACACACACACAAGCATATATCAAAAAGGAACTTTTCACACTGGAGTTAAATTATACAATAAACTACCCCAGTATATAAAACTGGCCCCAAAAATAAAAACCTTTGATAGAATGTTGAAAGCTTATCTGCAGTGCCATTGTTTTTATTCAGTAGTTGAATATTTTAGCGTATAGGAGTGATGGAATCTATAACTATATTTTACTTTTTTAATTTAATTTTAATACCTAGCTGTATGTTGTTGTATTTATAGAATTAAGTTTTCATATTATGATAATAGAGTGAGGTGTAAATAGTTGTGCAATAAGATTGTATCTATTAAGATTTGCTATTATAATAAGTTATAAATAGTTATAATCTTAGTAATATATACCTGTTAGTTCTTTTATTTTATGCATGTAAATTCTGACGTGTCCTATATCAAAAATGTATTGAATGCATGTATTTGATCAAATGGAATTAATAAAAATCTATCTATCTATCTATCTATCATTGTATTGTAATTTGTCGCCAACAAGATAAAACTGTACAATTCCTTTGTATATGAGTCCTTGACTCGTTAAGGGATTAATAAAATGCATTATTATTATTATTAAACAAAGAACAGGTCACAAACCCGAAGTCCACACAACACTCAAAAGCACGTACCCTACACCCGATACCACTCACTGCACAGATGCACACCGTATGGAGGTTGGGATACGAATGTTTCTTTAATTAAGACATTACGAATATTACTATGTATTCACCACTGCCGGCTGGATCGCAACACTCCACGTTGCTTTAAAGCAACCAGGAGGGGTGCGATCCAGCCGGCAGTGGTATTCACATACGATAGTCCAAGACCAACTACAATCCTCAGACCTTAATGTAGAAAAGACATGGCGGCGATGGTTGCCCTACCAATAGCTAAGATCATGTCATCGGGCTTGTCACAGTTCGTGTAAATTATTATTTTTACTCACCTAAGAGCATAAAATATATCACAAGACGAGACTAGGTTCCGAAGAAATATGCATCAATAATTTAGACTTACCTGAATTAATTTATCTATATAGTGCTGACCTCGAATTATAGGTTTCTTCGTCTTCACCCAAGGGGCATCTACAATAGTCTCACTGTTTCTGTGGTTGAATAAGAAGCTTTTTTGGCGGGTTATTACGATTTGTGTTTAAGTTCAGTAATTATAGAATAATATTATTAGCAAAAAATCAAACAGATTCTGAAGTAGGAGAGAAGAAAGTACCCGGTTACTGAAGTGCTGTCCCAGCACATGCAGAGTATTTGTGTACACAATTGGAATGAGAATAGTTGCCTGAAATAATCGAACCAACGCCATCGAGATACAACTCAATTAAGACCTCTCGTGGAATTGCCTAAGATCTCGGGTAAACCATCACACCGAATTAGTTGATTGAAATATGCAAAGAAGTCGTCGTGTGGATATCAGAACATAATTATGGAGAATACTACACACAAGGGACACGATAATAAGTTACCATCTAACAAACATTCGCTGTTACCGTTTGGAATAGTTGTACGCTGGAAATAGTTGATTTAGTAAAGTACTATAGGTTGGAAAGCACCATCTCCCTCTTACGGAATTATCGCGGAACACCATCTCGCAATATAAGTACATAATTGGCAAGGTACTCACAACACTTTATTACACACATCATAATAAAAAAAATAACTTGCAAGCTGTAAGAATCACAAAAGTATGAATAATGACGGTACACAATGAGTTCACTGTTTGGCACAGGGTGAACATCTTCCTTAACCAATGAAACAGAAGTTCACTGTATTATTTGGCATGTATACAAGGCAGTGTAGAACATCTGCCAGACTGGTGATGATTTACGGAGGCACATATTACTGAGCGTTCAAGATAACGCCAACAGTTTGGTCTAGCCGTAGATGCATATTGCGCTTTCCCTTTACGTACTTAAGTTCGATACTACTGACGTGTACTAAGCTATTATTATATTGTCACTAACTAGCAAATCATTGCGGTGTATATTCTTGAGACACTTCTATTATGCTTTAGTCTTAGGTACTTCAACATCCGAAGTAAATGACACAATGCCATCGGTTGACTGGACAATCATCACACAAACTAACCAGTCCATATTAAGCGTGTTATCACATATTTACATACGATTACAGTACATTAACGTGAACTGGACTTTACAGACATACAAAAGGCACTAAAAATTACAGATGAGCGATAGTTTATGCCAACTTTCATCAAACGAAGCTAATCAAAGCACATCAAAGCTACATAGTGTATCCCAGCAACGAATGTAAACAAACAATATGCCGGGGCTTCAGCATACGCCATTTTCACACTTTCGAGACCTGCATTAAGGTCTGAGTATTGTAGTTGGTCTTGGATAGTCTGTCCTACGACTGTTGTTTTCTGTCACGTAGCATGACTCGGAAAGCCTACATTAGAAGGCTACATTTATAACATACTATAGCACTAGTGCCCAGCTTCGCCCGGTGGATATATTTGTTTTATGAATGATAATGAATACTACTACAGAACTGGCACATGATACTTAAACTAACAGAAAAATATATATAACTTTTTGTGGTGGTGGTGGTGGTGGTGGTTGTAGTGGAGGTGATAAGTAATACAGTTTAATGGACGTAACATTCAGGTCATTTTACCGTAATGGCATAACGAATAGAATAAGAATAGAATATTCTATTCGTTATGGTAATGGTAATAATGAACAGGGAAACGTCTCTTTTCTAACTACAGCTCTGACACATGTAATTTACAAACAAACTTAAAAAAATGATTAGGAAGAGGAGTAAGTGAAATAAAAGACACTGCCTAGGGCCTATATCCCTTTGGCTTTTAGAAATGTAGAGACCAATAGTGTCGCCTTTTGTCGCATAGCGCCGTAGGAAAATAATCAGAACACTTTGGAAAACTGTCCCGAGCTTATACTGAGGTAGCAATAGTAACATTTATCGCAACATAGCGCTCAACGATAAGGTTCGGAATAAATGAAGGAAAATTTGAAAGCACCAACGCTTATTGCAGCTGGTAACCTCAATGTACTGCACCAACGGGATGATAGGAGAGTGTGCGTCCCTTACTGCAAAGGACTACGCAGTGATCATCGCTGGAGCAAACGACGTCTATAGAAATGAGAGTAAAAAGGTAATCAAAGATTTAAAGGGTACATTGCCATCCATGCAAAAAACAAATGTCATTATTGTAAACATTCCGCAGAGACACGATTTAATTCCCAAGTCATGTGTAAATATAGAAATAGAGGCTACAAATGGAAAAATTCATAAAATTTGTAAGAGTTTTCCAAATGTCCAAATTGTAGATGTAAGTAAATTAGACAGGAAGTTCCACACTCGGCATGGCCTACACTTAAATAGATTAGGAAAAGAGTATCTTAGTGATGAAATCTGCAAAATTGTAAATTCAAATGGTAAGAATAATTCGACAGTAATATCATTAGAGTGGAAGCAGGGAAACTGGTAGAAGAAGCCAAACGTGAGGTTTGGCATTCACATCTTTTGAAGTCAAATTTAACGGAGTGCAACAATGGTATTTCGGATTTGTCTAGCAACAATAATAATAACAATTATGATAATAATAATGTAAATAAATCACCAACACAAGCTTGCAAAAGTAACAAATTTAAAATTTACCACCAGAATGTCCAGTCTCTTTATAATAAAATTGATTACATAAATCTAATGCTTAACAATGAACTTAAAGACATCTCAGCACTATGTATTTCAGAACATTGGCTGAAAGAGGAACAACTTGAATTAATTCAATTCCCAGGGTTTATACAAGCTAGTAAATACTCTAGATCTAATATTAGCCATGGTGGTACTTGCATCTTCTTAAGAAATAATTTAGATCATGAACAGATAACAGCTTATGATTATCTAATTATGGAACAGGATTTTGAATTCTCTGCCGTAAAAATTCAGCAGTTTAAGTTAATAATTGTATGCGTATACCGTTCTCCGTCAGGAAAGTTTCCTCTATTTATAGATAAACTAGAATTGTTACTCAATAACATGAGCAAAGTAAATTTCGATATAATAATTTGTGGGGATGTAAATGTGGATTTCTTAAAACTTGATAGAAATTGTGAATTATTAAACCAGTTACTAATTTCCTATGGACTGAAACCTACAGTAAATACACCAACAAGAATAACAAAATTTAGTAAAACCACTCCTGATCAAATTTTTATAAATACAGATAAATATCACCATTCAATAGAAGTCTATTGTCCGGGTTTTAGTGACCACCATGGACAAATACTGAGTTTTGAAGTATCCGAAGTAATCAATAATAATGATAATGGAGTAAAATCAAAGTGCAGGTCATTCACTGAAGCAAATGTTACATATTTCAATGACTTATTAAATAAGGAAACATGGTCAGAAATTTATGAACTAGAAAATGTAAATGATAAATTTAATGCATTTAACAGTACCCTAAAACACTATTTTGAAATAGCATTCCCCTTTAAACGAAGAACTGTTCAAAATAACAAAACTAGCAATTGGATAACAACAGGGATTATAAATTCATGTCAAAGAAAGAAATTTCTACACAAATTATATAAACAATACCACACAACACCTGAATTCAATTTATACTACAAAAAATACACTAGCATATTAAATAAGGTAATAAGACTAGCAAAGAAAATGCATAATGATAATTTTATTTCCCAATCATCTAATAAAAACAGGGCTATGTGGTCCGTAATAAAGAAAGAAACTGGAAAATATGCTAAAATACAAAGGAACATTACACTGACCAGAAATAATAAAGTGATTAATAATCCAGAGGAAATAGCAAACACTTGTAATGACTATTTTCTGGAAATTCCGCAAAAATTATTAAATAAATCACAGGTAAATACACTAAATTCTAATAATAAAATAAATATATGCAGTGATTCTTTATTTATAAATCATGTCACAAGTGAAGAGGTAAGAATAGTTATAAAAGAGCTAAAAAATAAATTCTGTGCTGGCATTGATGGCATCCCTGATGCAATTTTAAAGAAATGTGCCGAAAATATAATAAATCCACTTACGCACTTAATAAACAGTTCAATTCTCTCAGGAACTTACCCGGATATTTTGAAGTTATCAAAAGTAATTCCAGTGCACAAAAACGGTTCAAAAGATGAATTAGATAACTATCGTCCTATTACCTTACCAACTGGTATTGCAAAAATTGTGGAAAAAATTATGTATAAGAGACTGATAAGTTTCATAGAAAAAAATAAAATATTATCAAACTCACAACATGGATTTAGAACGGAAAAATCTACACAGACAGCAATTTACGAATGTAGTAATAGTATACTGAAATTAATTGACAATAAGGAACATGTAACTGGCCTATTCTTGGATTTATCGAAAGCATTTGATGTAGTTGACCATAAAATCCTCCTTACCAAACTAAATCAATATGGTGTTAGAGGTCTAGCTAATAAATGGATAGAGTCTTACTTAACAAGGCGTAAACAAATAGTAAGCTTGAGACACAAGGATGATGGAACCAAATTACTTAATGAAACATTGTCCAATGAGGGAATTATTGAATTTGGAGTACCACAGGGATCGGTTTTGGGCCCACTACTCTTTCTTCTATATATCAATGATATAACACAGAACGTTCATTCACATAAGGAAATTTTGTTTGCGGACGATACAACACTCGTAATAAAAGGTGAAACTAAACAGGTCATACAGCAGTCTGCTGACTCCGTTACAGGAGAGTTAACCAAATGGTCACAAGATAATCGCCTCATAATAAACTATAAAAAGACAGTATGTCTAAATTTCCACACTATACAGAATAGGAATCCTGCGATGCCCAATATAACATTAAATGGTCATCAAATAGAAAATAAATCAGAAACAAAGTTTTTAGGACTATGGATACAACAAGACTTGAAATGGAATAAACATATACAATATCTGAATACTAAACTGAACTCGATGTGCTTTGCGTTACGTATTTTGAAAACCTGCACTAGCATGCACACATTAAGAAATACTTATTTTGCTTATTTCCATTCATACTTAAGATATGGGATCATATTTTGGGGTATGTCGCCAGATGTACTAAGCACGTTTAGGATACAAAAGAGAGCGATTAGATTTATGGCAAATGTAAACTCGAGAGAATCATGTAGACCTCTGTTTAAAGATTTAAACATTCTCCCACTGCCCTGCATATATATCTTTGAAAGTATTATGTTTTTTAAAAAGAATTTAATGAATAAAGATGTTTTTCTTAAAACAAACAATGATGTTCATAGGCATAACACAAGACAAAATCAAAACATTCATATTTCACACACACACACAAGCATATATCAAAAAGGAACTTTTCACACTGGAGTTAAATTATACAATAAACTACCCCAGTATATAAAACTGGCCCCAAAAATAAAAACCTTTGATAGAATGTTGAAAGCTTATCTGCAGTGCCATTGTTTTTATTCAGTAGTTGAATATTTTAGCGTATAGGAGTGATGGAATCTATAACTATATTTTACTTTTTTAATTTAATTTTAATACCTAGCTGTATGTTGTTGTATTTATAGAATTAAGTTTTCATATTATGATAATAGAGTGAGGTGTAAATAGTTGTGCAATAAGATTGTATCTATTAAGATTTGCTATTATAATAAGTTATAAATAGTTATAATCTTAGTAATATATACCTGTTAGTTCTTTTATTTTATGCATGTAAATTCTGACGTGTCCTATATCAAAAATGTATTGAATGCATGTATTTGATCAAATGGAATTAATAAAAATCTATCTATCTATCTATCCAACACCTTTGCACTTATACAGAGGCATAATATTTTCATGATGATAACTGTTTTAAGGGGCCTAAGAGCTGCACAAATTACTCCCCGTGACTGCAATTTATAAACAGCGCAAGATGCAACTATTTTTTGCAATTCTGCACCAGAACACTGAGAGGGGTGAAGAGATGAACTGCCCGTCAACAATAGACTCATTAAAATACTCTTACAGTTACACTACTACGGACATGAATGGTTCTAGGGCCTTAATACGTGGTTTCCAATTTTATTTTGTCTGTTTTGATAAATGTAGGGAATGGGGAGCGTTGTCCAAAATAGCAAGTGGACAGTGTTACCAGCAGGGTTTTAAAGTGTATGTAAAATTTGGTGCAATTAGGAGAAACGGTGTATATTTGTGATAAAGGGCCTAAATGCAGGGAATGGAGTGGTCTGTCCAAAATTTAAAGTGGACAGTGTCACCCGTAGAGTTCCAAAGGGTAAGTATACAAAATGTGAAACGGTGTAGATTTGTGCCAAGGGACTTAAATGCAGGGAATGGAGTGGTCGGTCCGAAATTTCAAGCAGACGGTGTTACTCGTCGGGTTCCAAAGGGTAAGTATGTAAAATTTGGTTCAGATCGGTGAAACGTTGTATATTTGTGCCAAATGGCCTAAATACAGGGAATGGAGTGTTCTGTCCAAAATTTCATGCAGACAGTGTTATTCGCAGGGTTCCAAGGGGTATGTATGCAAATTTTGGTTCATATCGGTGAAAAGGTGTAGATTTTTGCCAAAGGGCCTAAATGCAGGGAATGGACTGGTCTGTCACAAATTTCATGTAGGCAGTGTTACTCGCAGGGTTCCAAAGGGCAAGTATACACATTTTGGTTCAGATCGGTGACACGGTGTAGATTTGTGCTAAAGGGCTTGTAACCTAACAATTGTAGGTTACAGAGTTTCTTTTAGGTATTTTAGTTTGTTTTATTTTGTTACCAGCCATGGCCACACATTGGCAGGCCACCACAGAGATCTTATGAGTTTAGCCTTGAGATTCTTTGCTGGTGGGTGGCCAAGTGGGTCTTCGAGCATAAATACAATAGAGTGCGCATTGCCACACTGCGCCTGTACTGTGACGTGAAACCAACATCTCGATCAGCTGACTATAGGGAAAACAGAGGAACTCGTAATGGAAAGTGATATGAGAAGGTGGGAAAATAATTTTAATGAGGGTTTAAACACATATTTTCATAATTTATACGACATTGGGAAAAGCATCGCATGTTTCTTTACGTACCGGAAGGTAGCAAAGGTGTTTGGTGTTAAAAGTGGCTGTTGTGTTCCGTAATATTCATACATCCAGGATCCCCTCTTGTAAATAATTAATAACAAATCCAATTCTGAATTAGGCCTACTGATTTTTGAACAGAATTGTGTTTGTGTAAAGAGTGGCTGTCGTGTTCCGTAATATTTATACATTCAGGATCCCCTCTTGTAAATAATTAATAACAAATCCAACTCTGAATTAGGCCTACTGATTTTTGAACAGAATTGTGTTTGTGAGCTGGTCATTCTTGATTGTACGCCCGAGAGCTCCAATCAAGTTCAATCTAGGCCTATTACTACATCATTTCCTAATTTATTTTTCATCATTAGAAAATGTATTTTGGCTAATTTCAGTACAATACTTTACAAAATTTTATCGTACGATTTGCTCTTATTCAGCGTTAGCTTCCACTTCAGTATTTTATGAAAGTGAACAAAACATGGGCAAATGGAAATAAGGAAGTCTATTGAATTAGTAAGCGTTGTTTTTTCAACAACTATGGATTACATTTGCTACAAAGGAAAACATTACAAGCAATGAACTGTTTCCTTTTAAAGTCTCCATGAATCATAGAAACCTTCGCAAAAATAACCCAGAACTTTCAAATTCTAAGAAGAATTGACTAATTTAGGGCTGCATACATTTTCAGAAGAATTTGAAAATTTCCTCAACCAAGCGCACTGTGCATTCGTTTAATAAGATGACAAATATTACCTCAGCGTATTTATTATCGAAGACTACATTGTCACATAAGTAGAATAACCTGCAATTTTACTCTGAACATGATTATTGATGAAAAGGAAGGTTCTTTGATGTTGTGATGGTCCTAATTTTGCTTCATAGGCCTGTTCAGTGGAATAAGGGATAGGGTAAATTTTAATAATTTGTAATAAATTTAAATGTTAAATTATTTTTCTTTCATGTTTCGGAGTTGAGGAAACGTAAAGAAATGCAAGTAGTGAAGTCAAGAATTTTAGCGTTATTTTACAATGAATGTTAGGCCTATCTATGGAAAGAAATGCCCGATCCTTTTCTAAATGTCTCCTTACATCCATACGCTGCACAGTAATACACCATTCTGGCTTAGTACTGTAATGAATAGAATAGCCCAATTCTATCATTACGTGTAGTATTTCAGTGCTCCAAACTATCCGCAGTTCCCGGCAGTTCCCTTTAGTCAGCTGATCGAGATGTTGGTTTCACCAATGTGACGTCATCAGCCATCTATTCTATTTATGATCTAAGAAGTGGGTGGACCACGTGCAAGGCTTATAAACTACAGAGGTTTCCTCAATTTTCACTCACCAATCAGCGCTCGGAAGGTGAATGACGTCACAAGATACCAAACTCACCATGTGGCGAACGTAATGAAGCTGTCAACAACAGCTGTTGAGTACGCAAAGTACAGTTTATTCTCATGAAATTATTGGTAAATGGGTGATAAAATAACTGAATGTAGCCTACTTACATTTTATGTTGTGATCTTCTTGAATTTCTTGGTAATTTGCCTAGACTCGGTAGCAGTATCAGTGGTGCTGGTGTGGGTGTTAGTGACTTCCAATTACCTCTTCTTATGCAAGATAGAATTGGAATGTTTCAATCTGATGAAGAAAATTGTTCTCACAGATGGCTCAACCACATCAGACGGTACGTCAGGTACTTCTCTCGACACAAAATCTGTCGTTCTTCTGAGAACGTTCTTGCCTCGTTGGAATCGGTATTTTCCGTGAAATGTGACGAATGTTGCTGAAATGTGCCGGAACTGGTTTAGCCAAGTTCATGAGGGATCGGTCAAACCACCGTATGACAAGTGTTTAATCCAGGTTGGTAATGCATAATCGGGTTGAGTTTGCATTCCATAGGTTAAGTTCCCAAGTTGTGGAAATTTATCTTGGAACTTGTGGGCCACATAACCTGCAACATAAGCTTTGCCATCTTCTTCACTTTGTTCCATTATATTGGCAATGAAGGACTCTGGTTGCACATTGCTGTCTAAGGTTGGTTCTAGAAGCACGTTACTTGCTTCAGACACTATGCCAGCTTTGTTTAGTGCTTTAACAACTAAATATTCATCTGAATCTGGATCAGCAGTGTTGTTATGTTTTGAACTACTCCTGGATTTTTTCCCCTAAAATAATCATCATCAGCCTGTAAATGCAGTCAAGAGGGGAAGGATGATCGTGTAAGCCACCACGGGTCCGCAATTGTGAAAAGAGGTTTTCCAGTACATCTTGATTTAGCCTATGTGTGAGAATGTATTTTATATTATGCCTACTGGCCATATCTTGGTACAGAAGTCGAAGGGATTTTATTGAAATGATGACTGCTTTCTGGAATATTTGCAAAGAATTGTTACCAATGCAAAGAGAATTGCTCATGAAATTTTCCATCTTGTCCAAAATTATATTTTGCTGTTCAATTAGCAAACCATGGGTTAATTTTGTTGGTAAAGGCAGGTTAGGACAGTATGAATTCATAACATCATACCACTGGTTTACAAGTTCTATGAAATCCCCTGTTGCCTCTGCTAGTAATTCATCTGCTTCAAAGCTGTAGCTGCTGTGTGTGACAAGCTAGTTGAACATTTTGTCTTTTTTTTTCACACTGTATGTGATTCGGTGTCAGTTTATGTTACGAGTTTATCGCAGAATTCGTTTTTTCACTAATTCTACCACAGGAGCACTGGTAACTTTCTGTCCGTTTTCTAGAATATAGCCATAATCCAAGAACCAGTTCCTGATAAGTTTTAGCAAATGGGGTGCATCTGTGAAAAAGTATATAGGCTGTTGAGTTACTGGGTGGTTGTAAGATGAGCAGTTCACTGTGATAGACAATTCCCTCCACAAACCCATGTTCCCTCCTTCACAGTCACTCACACAGGCTACCACATTGTACCCAATGTTGTCAAGCTCGATAGTCACTCACTCAAGCATATCCTTAGTCATTATGGAGTCAAAATCGAGGTACACAGGCTGTTTCCAGTTGGAAAAAAGTCCTCTAGCCATAATAACTTGCATGCATGAATGAGGACCTACTATTTCATCCTCTTTTTGATCATAATCATATGTAGCTGCCACTTTCATTTCATCATAAGAGAGAACTGTTGTTTTTTTAAACTATCCATAGTGTGTCCTGTAACTTCCATTACACGAATCACATCAGCCAGAATCCCTCGTTTCAAATTTGAACTCGAAGCCAATCTCTGCAGTGAAGAAATTCCTGGTAAAGGGTAATGTAGCTTTTGCCTGAGGTAAATGTAACACCGTTTGCTGAAATATCTGATGGTAAATGCAGTCGAAATATCATCTGAAGTCCATTTAACGTGCTTCTTTTTATCGATGATGATATCTAATTGGCTTTTACTCAGCCCCCCTGAGAATGTACCAATAACTGTACTACCTGAGAGGTCTTTCCCAATTTAGCTGATAATTCTTCAACTGTTTTTTCTAGTTTCTCAATTTGCTTGTGGTAATCAATAATTTGTGCTCCATTTTGTAAACATAGCTTTCTTAACTGCTCACTTTGTTCTAAAACCCTGTTGTAATTCTCAAGAAGAATTGCACACCTGTTGTCATCTGCCTGGGTTTGAGGTGGTGCTTCTGGTTCACTTACTGAATTTTGTACACCCTCTTCTCTGAGTAGATCTTGAAACAATGTCCTCTGGTTCCTTTTTTATTAATATTTGCTTCCTTGATGATGACTCTCCTATACTGGTGTGATCTGGAGTTAAATGTAGCGTTGGCACTGCTGGAAGTAATATGAGAACAACAAAGTTCATGTGGGATGTATGTAGTAATGTAGCAAGTGTTCTTTTTAAATAAATGTTAAGCTAACCCTCCCGTTTACATTTATAATTTGATAATACAGCCATTGTATTTTGAAAGCTGGTGCTCCAACCACTAAAATACCATATACGAAATATGTCAAAAATATTAACATATATAAAATCATCCTAGCAGGTCATCAAAACTTAAGGAGTAGGCCAGCTAGGCTCACTTACCATTTGGTTTTAGATTCCTTGGAAATCTTGGCTTTATATTAAGCAATTCGGCCCTGTAGTCTAATTCAAAGTCTTCACTTTTAAGGTGGAGGGAACATATCCTACTTGTTTGAGGATTGAAATGATCTTTTCGCTTACAAGCAGCAATCCACTTATTGCGAAGGCATGCGTCTTTTGGCATCGTGAAAAACGACACGTCATTTCCAACTTTATAATAACTGTGACAAACTGCCACAGCACATCTTTGGCCTGGCATGATTATAAACAAAAGGGATTAAAACACGTGTTTAAACCATTGCAATCCATACAATATAAGTTGACTTTCCTTGCATATCTCGCGCTTCGTGCGCTACGAGGAAACGTGTGACGTCACGTCCTTTCCCTTCCCTCCGCGATCCCCTCGCCTAAGAGCTCCATATTGAGGCAACCTCTGTAGTTTAGTAGCCTTGGACCAGGTGGCCTTGGCTATTGCATATGATAGCTTCCTTGATCTAGGAGGTCAAGATGGCATGTGGACGTTGCCATGGTGATGAGTTGTTGAGAAGTGATTTTGGTGTCAAGATGGAGGCCAGTTGGTGAATATTTGTGTATGAAACATAGTTTTTGTTTGTTTTGATAAATGAAAGAAGGAATAACTCTGAGTTTTGATATGGAGTATGGACATGGGTTGTTTGCAGTGGAATTTGAGGCAAGATGGGAGCTGAAGTTTTTTTTGGAAAATGTAATGTGAAATGGTGACAGTGTTGATTGGGTGTATGATGCCAAGGCATAGGTACTGGAAGCTTGCCTATATCAAATAAATTGTGTGTATTTTGTAAAGTTGGTGTCCTAGTCTTTGTGTGCATTCAAGCAAGAATATTGCTCCACAACCTGAGGTGGCTAACAGGTTGGTTATATTAATATTATTACAAATGTCGCCCAACGTAGGGGATGAAAGAAGAAAGATTGGTGAGTTCTTATATTATATTATTACAATGGCGCCCAACGTTTGTGCAAGAAAATTAATCACACAAAGACAGGAGTGGGGATGGCCGAAGGTGGTAGAAACATGGAAGTTGCAATGATGTCCATGCTGAAGACGCTTTTGCTCCGCTATGAAAAGTATGAAGGGATAGAAGAAAGAATGTCAAGGAAGTTTGTTGAGGTTTTTAGTAAGGTCAGTGATCATTTGTCGGAGAAGCTTGATGAGGTCTCGGAGAAGCTTGATGAGGTCTCGGAGCATTTGTCAGAGAGTATCCCAGACAACCATGTTACTTGCCAGGTCAGTGAAGTCAGTGTAGAAGCCACTAATCTGGAGACTAACCAAGGTGGTCAGATTGCTGTTCAGGAACAGAGCCAGCCTGTAGTAGACGAGTTGGATGCTCAATAAGTTAAGATGGAAGAACAGAGAGTGGAAATCACATGTGTTGTAGAAGAGAAAGTTATAATAGTGGAATCTGTGAGTGTGTCTGTTGAGGAAGAGGAGAAGATCTATGAAGTACTTGATGGTAGGGGGCGTAAGAAAAATAATCAAGAAGTGGAAAAGAGAAGACGAGGTTGTAGAGGTATATATTGGAGAGACAATAGCAAGCAAAGAAGAGAGAGCAGTTGTGGAGGTAGATACAGAGGTCGCCGCCGACGTAAAAGAAGAGGCTGTCAAATGGAGGAGGAGAATAAAATTGATGACAAGGAGGAAGATGGGACAGAACATAACGTGAAGAAGCGTAGGAGGAGAAAAATGAGGATACGCAGGAGAACAAGTTGGAGGAAGAAATGGACCAGATGGAAGGCAAAGAGAAGGAGTAAGAGGTGGAAGAGATGTCAGGCAGATCGAGATAAGGGACTGAAGGATCAGAAGAAGAAAAGGAAAAGATAAAAGGGATT
This sequence comes from Meconema thalassinum, assembly GCA_946902985.2. Taxonomy (NCBI): domain Eukaryota; kingdom Metazoa; phylum Arthropoda; class Insecta; order Orthoptera; family Tettigoniidae; genus Meconema; species Meconema thalassinum. The sequence goes on from OX336388.2 coordinate 2,126,680,207, forward strand.
AAGGCAAAGAGAAAAGAAAAGATGAGGAGAAAGGAATTGCTACGCATGATAAGGCAGATGAAAAAAAGAAGGGAAGGGAGAGAATGAAGGCGAAAGGCAAGTGGCTGACGCACAAACAGAAGACAGACCGTGCGCGTGCTCAGGCCCTGCTACAGGTTTGCATGGCCCAAGGCATGGAACTGCCTGCGGTGGACGACCGCAAGCTTTCTCGACCCGGCACCAGGGTACGGTGCAACAAGACCTAGCAGCAGCAAGAAGAACAGAAGGTGGAGGTGGAGATTGCGGACCAGGTCCCCTGCCGTCAGAGGGCAGCATGGAACACAAGGAGGAAAGGGAGGCGCAGAAGAAACTGGAACAGAAGAAGGAGGCAGCCAAGAAGACTGAAGGAGCAGGCGAGACACAGTCGGAAGACAGTGAAGCAGATGAGGAAGACCGAAAACATAAGGGAAAGAAGAAGAATGGGAAAGACTTAATGATGATGATGTAGATGAAGACGTAGATGATTATGATGACGGCACAGGCAGGTCTGATGACGATTCTGCCGTTCCTTCTGACTATGATGTGTGATTTGTTTCTGTATGTGATTTTGTTTTATTAGTGTTTGCTTCATGTATTTCATTTATGTTTTTGTTTTGAGGGTCGAGAGTGAATTTCTAACCTTCATTTAGAAATGTTCTCTCAAAGAGGGCGTCTGTAACCTAACAATTGTAGGTTACAGAGCTTCTTTTAGGTATTTTAGTTTGTTTTATTTTGTTACCAGCCATGGCCACACATTGGCAGGCCACCACAGAGATCTTATGAGTTTTGCCTTGAGATTCTTTGCTGGAGGGTGGCCAAGTGGGTGGACCAGATGGCCTTGGCTATTACATATGATAGGTTCCTTGATCTAGGAGGTCAAGATGGCATGTGGACGTTGCCATGGTGATGAGTTGTTGAGAAGTGATTTTGGTGTCAAGATGGAGGCCAGTTGGTGAATATTTGTGTATGAAACATAGTTTTGTTTGTTTTGATAAATGATAGATAGATAGATAGATAGATAGATTTTTATTAATTCCATTTGATCAAATACATGCATTCAATACATTTTTGATATAGGACACGTCAGAATTTACATGCATAAAATAAAAGAACTAACAGGTATATATTACTAAGATTATAACTATTTATAACTTATTATAATAGCAAATCTTAATAGATACAATCTTATTGCACAACTATTTACACCTCACTCTATTATCATAATATGAAAACTTAATTCTATAAATACAACAACATACAGCTAGGTATTAAAATTAAATTAAAAAAGTAAAATATAGTTATAGATTCCATCACTCCTATACGCTAAAATATTCAACTACTGAGTAAAAACAATGGCACTGCAGATAAGCTTTCAACATTCTATCAAAGGTTTTTATTTTTGGGGCCAGTTTTATATACTGGGGTAGTTTATTGTATAATTTAACTCCAGTGTGAAAAGTTCCTTTTTGATATATGCTTGTGTGTGTGTGTGAAATATGAATGTTTTGATTTTGTCTTGTGTTATGCCTATGAACATCATTGTTTGTTTTAAGAAAAACATCTTTATTCATTAAATTCTTTTTAAAAAACATAATACTTTCAAAGATATATATGCAGGGCAGTGGGAGAATGTTTAAATCTTTAAACAGAGGTCTACATGATTCTCTCGAGTTTACATTTGCCATAATTCTAATCGCTCTCTTTTGTATCCTAAACGTGCTTAGTACATCTGGCGACATACCCCAAAATATGATCCCATATCTTAAGTATGAATGGAAATAAGCAAAATAAGTATTTCTTAATGTGTGCATGCTAGTGCAGGTTTTCAAAATACGTAACGCAAAGCACATCGAGTTCAGTTTAGTATTCAGATATTGTATATGTTTATTCCATTTCAAGTCTTGTTGTATCCATAGTCCTAAAAACTTTGTTTCTGATTTATTTTCTATTTGATGACCATTTAATGTTATATTGGGCATCGCAGGATTCCTATTCTGTATAGTGTGGAAATTTAGACATACTGTCTTTTTATAGTTTATTATGAGGCGATTATCTTGTGACCATTTGGTTAACTCTCCTGTAACGGAGTCAGCAGACTGCTGTATGACCTGTTTAGTTTCACCTTTTATTACGAGTGTTGTATCGTCCGCAAACAAAATTTCCTTATGTGAATGAACGTTCTGTGTTATATCATTGATATATAGAAGAAAGAGTAGTGGGCCCAAAACCGATCCCTGGGGTACTCCAAATTCAATAATTCCCTCATTGGACAATGTTTCATTAAGTAATTTGGTTCCCTCATCCTTGTGTCTCAAGCTTACTATTTGTTTACGCCTTGTTAAGTAAGACTCTATCCATTTATTAGCTAGACCTCTAACACCATATTGATTTAGTTTGGTAAGGAGGATTTTATGGTCAACTACATCAAATGCTTTCGATAAATCCAAGAATAGGCCAGTTACATGTTCCTTATTGTCAATTAATTTCAGTATACTATTACTACATTCGTAAATTGCTGTCTGTGTAGATTTTTCCGTTCTAAATCCATGTTGTGAGTTTGATAATATTTTATTTTTTTCTATGAAACTTATCAGTCTCTTATACATAATTTTTTCCACAATTTTTGCAATACCAGTTGGTAAGGTAATAGGACGATAGTTATCTAATTCATCTTTTGAACCGTTTTTGTGCACTGGAATTACTTTTGATAACTTCAAAATATCCGGGTAAGTTCCTGAGAGAATTGAACTGTTTATTAAGTGCGTAAGTGGATTTATTATATTTTCGGCACATTTCTTTAAAATTGCATCAGGGATGCCATCAATGCCAGCACAGAATTTATTTTTTAGCTCTTTTATAACTATTCTTACCTCTTCACTTGTGACATGATTTATAAATAAAGAATCACTGCATATATTTATTTTATTATTAGAATTTAGTGTATTTACCTGTGATTTATTTAATAATTTTTGCGGAATTTCCAGAAAATAGTCATTAAAAGTGTTTGCTATTTCCTCTGGATTATTAATCACTTTATTATTTCTGGTCAGTGTAATGTTCCTTTGTATTTTAGCATATTTTCCAGTTTCTTTCTTTATTACGGACCACATAGCCCTGTTTTTATTAGATGATTGGGAAATAAAATTATCATTATGCATTTTCTTTGCTAGTCTTATTACCTTATTTAATATGCTAGTGTATTTTTTGTAGTATAAATTGAATTCAGGTGTTGTGTGGTATTGTTTATATAATTTGTGTAGAAATTTCTTTCTTTGACATGAATTTATAATCCCTGTTGTTATCCAATTGCTAGTTTTGTTATTTTGAACAGTTCTTCGTTTAAAGGGGAATGCTATTTCAAAATAGTGTTTTAGGGTACTGTTAAATGCATTAAATTTATCATTTACATTTTCTAGTTCATAAATTTCTGACCATGTTTCCTTATTTAATAAGTCATTGAAATATGTAACATTTGCTTCAGTGAATGACCTGCACTTTGATTTTACTCCATTATCATTATTATTGATTACTTCGGATACTTCAAAACTCAGTATTTGTCCATGGTGGTCACTAAAACCCGGACAATAGACTTCTATTGAATGGTGATATTTATCTGTATTTATAAAAATTTGATCAGGAGTGGTTTTACTAAATTTTGTTATTCTTGTTGGTGTATTTACTGTAGGTTTCAGTCCATAGGAAATTAGTAACTGGTTTAATAATTCACAATTTCTATCAAGTTTTAAGAAATCCACATTTACATCCCCACAAATTATTATATCGAAATTTACTTTGCTCATGTTATTGAGTAACAATTCTAGTTTATCTATAAATAGAGGAAACTTTCCTGACGGAGAACGGTATACGCATACAATTATTAACTTAAACTGCTGAATTTTTACGGCAGAGAATTCAAAATCCTGTTCCATAATTAGATAATCATAAGCTGTTATCTGTTCATGATCTAAATTATTTCTTAAGAAGATGCAAGTACCACCATGGCTAATATTAGATCTAGAGTATTTACTAGCTTGTATAAACCCTGGGAATTGAATTAATTCAAGTTGTTCCTCTTTCAGCCAATGTTCTGAAATACATAGTGCTGAGATGTCTTTAAGTTCATTTTTAAGCATTAGATTTATGTAATCAATTTTATTATAAAGAGACTGGACATTCTGGTGGTAAATTTTAAATTTGTTACTTTTGCAAGCTTGTGTTGGTGATTTATTTACATTATTATTATCATAATTGTTATTATTATTGTTGCTAGACAAATCCGAAATACCATTGTTGCACTCCGTTAAATTTGACTTCAAAAGATGTGAATGCCAAACCTCACGTTTGGCTTCTTCTACCAGTTTCCCTGCTTCCACTCTAATGATATTACTGTCGAATTATTCTCACCATTTGAATTTACAATTTTGCAGATTTCATCACTAAGATACTCTTTTCCTAATCTATTTAAGTGTAGGCCATGCCGAGTGTGGAACTTCCTGTCTAATTTACTTACATCTACAATTTGGACATTTGGGAAACTCTTACAAATTTTATGAATTTTTCCATTTGTAGCCTCTATTTCTATATTTACACATGACTTGGGAATTAAATCGTGTCTCTGCGGAATGTTTACAATAATGACATTTGTTTTTTGCATGGATGGCAATGTACCCATTAAATCTTTGATTACCTTTTTACTCTCATTTCTATAGACGTCGTTTGCTCCAGCGATGATCACTGCGTAGTCCTTTGCAGTAAGGGACGCACACTCTCCTATCATCCCGTTCGTGACTTCTGCAATCTGAGCTCCTGGCTTCACTGTCGAAGTGACCTCCATTTCTCGGCTTCTCTCCAAAACGCTTGCTGCTACATCTCGCCCGTGGCTATCCGCAAATATCCGCATCTTCCTGGATTTTCTCTTTATCACTTTCTTCTTTTCTTCTTGAGGAAAGTCATCATTTTCTTCGACAAGCACTCCAAATGAATTTGAGACGGGAATTTCAGTTACATGTACTCCATTTATAGGCCTAGGCTTATTCAATCTTACCTTACCAGCAATCACTGTCGACCAAGTTTCCTTGCTTTCCCCTCTGTTTCCTTTTAATTTATTCAACTCTTCCATTAACTTAGCAATATCTTCCTTTAGCAGCTTTATAATTTCGTCTTTTGAGGACAGTTCGTTTCTCAGGTTATGACATTCGCATGACGGTAGCGGTAGGCCTACATTACGACAATCGGTTTCACTTTTCTCCTCATTCAATTTTACCTGAGATCTTGTGATGATTTTATTTGCATTTTTTACTTTTATTTTGCACGACGAGCATAAATCCGTTACGGTTACACAACCTGACGAGATACTAACACTGTTGACAGTCGTCATACTAGAGATCTAAGTGAGCCTAGATGTTTACACCAAATTACACTAAATTTAATTTAATTATTACTACCTAATAGAATTAATCTAATAACCTACCAATAAAGAAGAATGTGAAATACGTATATCTTCCAATCGGGTGAAGTCTCGTAAAAGCACCACTGCTCTACTTGGTTCAAACAGTGATTGAAGAAGTCACCGAATCTTTGGATACACGTTCCCACAACTTAGTTTAAGTTTATTAAATTATCAACAAGAATTTTTAATACTATCAAGAAGGAGTAACTCTGAGTTTTGATATGGAGTATGGACATGGGTTGTTTGCAGTGGAATTTGAGGCAAGACGGGAGCTGATTTTTTTTTTTGGAAAATGTAATGTGAAATGGTGACAGTGTTGATTGGGTGTATGATGCCAAGGCATAGGTATTGGAAGGTTGCTTATATTAAATAAATTGTGTGTATTTTGTAAAGTTGGTGTCCTAGTCTTTGTGGGCATTCAAGCAAGAATATTTCCCCTCAACCTGAGGTGGCTAACAGGTTGGTTATATTAATATTATTACAAATGTCGCCCAACGTAGGAGCTGAAAGAAGAAAGCTTGGCGAGTTCTTATGTTATATTATTACAGGCTTAAATGCTGGGAATGGAGTGGTCTGTCCGTAATTGCATGCAGACTTTGTTACTCGCTGGGTTCCAAAGGGAAAGTATACAAATTTTGGTTCAGATCGGTGAAACGGTGTAGAATTGTGCCAAAGGGCCTAAATGCAGGGAATGGAGTGGTCTGTCCGAAATTTCATATAAACAGTGTGTTACTCGCAGCGTTCCAAGGGGTATGTATACATATTTTGGTTCAGATTGGTCTGTCATAAATTTCACGTAGACAGTGTTATTCGCAGGGTTCCAAAGGGTAAGTATACAAATTTTGGTTCAGATCGGCGAATCGGTACGTATCACTAACCATAACGCCAGAGCATGCAGATAGTGCAGTTCGGGATTTCTTGTTCTACCGACTTACTGAATAAAAATCCATCTTTGAGGTTACCTGAGGGTTGTAGCCTAAAACTACATGGCCTAAACTAATCCTCTTGAAACTGGCTATCATATAAAAAAATAATTTTTATAATCGGACTGGTAGTTCCAGAGATTAGCGCGTTTAAACAAATAAACACACAAACTCTTGAGCTTTATTATATTAGTATAGATAGCAGATATGACAAGTTTCACCCTCACTCTAGGCAAATGTAAGGGATAGTACCTTCTGATAAGCCACGGCCCCTCCTTCCACATCCTCGCCCAGTTTCATTCATCCTCATTCATTTCATTTCTCATTAACTTCTCTCATGAGGTTGGTGTCAGGTAGGGCATCTCGCCGTAAAAACCAACCGCCACATATCCTTTCATCGCATCTCATCCCTGTAATATATGTAAGGTTTGTGTGTACTCCTTGTATATGATATTATTCATATGTATAAGTTGGTACTTGTGTGTGAATAAATACTATGGGCCCGTGACGCAATCCTCCCTTCCCCTTACCCTGGCTGACAGGTGTTCAGCCGACCTGTCGAGAAGCGACTTGACTCTGTGTCTTGACTGTGGACTTGACTTCCTCAACTAGTCTCGCCTGGTCTAGCGTGCGGGCTGTAGTATATAGAATAATATGGTCTACTTATTTATTCCCCTTGTGGAAAAGACGTCTCGGACGTCACAGTGGCGACGAGGAAATTGCCTTTTGGTTTGGTTTTGTGCGTGTGTCGTACTTGGTTGACTTGTGGCTTGCTAGCGCTGCCTACCACGTGTTTTTGCGTCCACCATTCCACTGTTAATGTCGTTTTTGGAGGAAGAGGAAGTATTTGATATTAGTGGCATTTTCGAATTTGGTGAAATTCCGATTATGTCTGGAATTATAGGCAATATCGGTGAATTTGACGCAGCTGAAGAACAGTGGGAGTCCTATATCGAAAGATGTGAACTCTTTTTGTACTGTAATTAAATTAGTGAGGAACTCAAGGTCAGTACCCATTTGACCGTTGTGGGCGTGAAAACTCTCAAGTTATAACGTGATCTGTGTACATCAGGCAGTCTGTCATCTAAAACGTATGAGGTTTTAGTTTAACTTATTAAGGAACATTTATATCCAACACCTTCTGTTATGGCCGAAAGGTATAAGTTTAGCCTTCGGAATCAGTTGGAGCATGAGACTATCGCGCAGTATGTAACGAGTTTGAAGCATTTATAGACTCACTGCGAATTTGGTACCAATCTCAACGATTATCTCCGTGATCGTTTAGTCAGTGGGATACGGAGCGAATCTACGAAGCAGAGACTGTTGGGTGAATCCATTTAGACTCTAAATTAAACTGGGACATTCACACACAAAAATTATGTACAAAATTAGCACGAGTCTTATTTTTATTGCGAAGACTCAAACAATCAGTTAGTGCTAATCAGATGATTCTCGCATACTATGAATTTTTCCATTCACATTTAACTTATGGTATAATATTGTGGGGAAAATCAACAGGGGCACAAGATGTTTTCAGATGGCAGAAGAAGGCAATAAGATGTCTACAAGGCAAGCCTAGTACAGAATCCTGCAGAAATCACTTCCAAGAACTTGGAATTATGACTCTTACATCAATATACATATTCCATAGCTTAGTGTATATTAAAGAAAATCTCAGTGTATATAAAAATCGAAGGGATGTGCATTCACACACCACAAGAATAAGAAACCAGTTGGATACACTTCATGTCAGGTTAAAGAAAACACAAGACCACTACAAATACTATGGAATTAAAATCTTCAACAAACTACCAACACAACTACAGCAGGAGTCTATATACATTTTCAAAGCTTCCATTAAGCGATGGCTCATTAACAGCAGTATTTACACTTTGGTCGAATTTGAAGAGAAAATTACACTCTACCCAGATGGACTATAGAAGATCAACTTTTTCTTACAGTATTCGTGTTATTTTATTCTTATTTTATAGAATTCAGTAAGCTGGTAATCATCATCATCATCTTGTACAGTTTCCAGCCCCAGGCTGGGTCGTTTGGAACATATGCCTCGCCACTTAGACCTTTCTTCCCACCACCTATCCGCTGTCACTCTGGTCCAGTCCTCGCCTCTCTTCTTGACACATTCCTCCACTCCTTTCAGCCATCTATCTCTTGGTCTTCCCCTTGGTCGTTTCTTCTGCATCTGCATCTCATGTATCCTCTTGGGAATCTTCTTCTCATCCATTCTCTTTAAGTGTCCATACCACCTCAGTCTTGATGTCTCAATCCTACCTTTCAAGGGCTCCTCTTTCACCACTTCTCTGACCTTTTCATTCATCAACCTGTCTCTTCTTGTTACTCCGAACCTACTTCGCAGGAACTTCAATTCACCTGCCTGTATTCTGCTTAGGTCTCTTTTCTTCATTGTCCACGTTTCTGAAGCATAGGTCAGTATCGGGATATAGTAGCTTCTGTATAACACTTCCTTGCTTTTTTGTGGGACATCTTTGTTCCACACTAAGCTCCTAATGCTTCTCAGAAATGCTTCTGCCTGTCTACCAAGTTCGGTAATCTCTTTGTCATTTCTCCCATTTTCCTCCACTATACTTCCCAATTACTTGAGACTTTCCACCTTCTTCAGCTGTCCACCTCCAAGTGTTATCCCACTCATTGGTCTGTCCTTTTTCCTGGTCGTTAACAGGATCTCACATTTACTGATGTTGAACTTCCATCCGTACTATCCCACTGTTTCTTCCCAAGCCTTCAGTTGCTCCTGAATTTCCTCCTCCTTGTTTCCCCAGACCATGAGATCATCTGCAAACACCATTGCTTTCATCTTATCTTCTACTATCTTTCCTGCTATCCGTGTCATTACCTCGTCCATAACCACAATAAAGAGAAGGGGTGACAGCGCACTACCCTGTTTCAGGCCACTCATTTGTCTGAACCAGTCTGTTCTTTCCCCTCCAACTTTCACACAACTCACACTTCCACAATACATCTCCTTCACTCTGCCTACAGTCCCTTTTTCCACTCCCATGTTTTCCATTGCTTTCCAAACTTTCTCCCTACACACGCTATCATAGGCCTTTTCGATGTCCAGGAAGGCCATCAACAGATCCTCTCCAAATTCGTAGTGGTGTTCCTGGAGCTGTCTCACTGAAAATATGAGATCCACTGTTGATCTCCCAGGTCTGAATCCATACTGATCCTCTCTCAATTTTCTCTCCACATTGGCTCGTATTCTATTTTCTAATATCTTTTCTTATATCTTGGCACAGTGAGGTATGAGTGTGACTCCCCTGTAATTTCTGCACTCCTTTCTGCTTCCTTTCTTAAATATTGGGACAATTAATCCTTTCTTCCAATCTTCTGGGGTCTTTTTCTCCTTCCATATCACCCTCATCACACGGTACAGCCACTGTTTCCCAACCTCTCCTGCTGCCTTCACCATTCCAACACTCACTCCATCCACACCTGGTGCCCTTCCTCCTTTCATCTTGTCTATAGCCATCTCCAGTTCTCTCCAAGTCAGGTCCTTTTCCATTCCTGTGTTGTCTTCTCCATCTTCCAATGCATTGTCTTCCTTCCTATGACCATTTGGATTCAGCAAATCCTCAAAGTACTCTTTACACACTGTCTTGAGTGTCTCTTTGTTGTGTACCTCATTTCCGTTTTTGTCCATCATTACCACATCCTCTCGCAGACCTCTTCTCTTACTTTTGACCATCCCATAAAGTACTTTCTTATTTCTTCTGCTGTCTTCCTCCATCATATCTGTCCACTTTAATAATATTTGTAATTATACATAACTTTGTGATTTTATTGTAAATTGAAAATGTATTTTAACAATGTGACGTAGTCTAATACAACGATAAGTTGTTAAATGACAATAAATATTGATTGATTGATTGATTGATTGATAACATTCGAGAGGGCGGTCTCGATTATTTCGTCCATAGAAGCAGCTGAGAAGAATGCAGCGTCACTCATGCCTGGCGGTGGAGACAAGCTACACCGCATGACGTCAACATCTCCCTGTTCCTGGCGGTCTGGTACGTCATCTGTGAGAGGGAAGAAGACAAGGGGCGTGGCTGTTCCATCCTCCAGTGGCGGATCTCTCCATTGCTGCCAACCTGCCCCAGGACAACGGATCAGTCCCCAGCAGAAGTGTCAGTGCAATGTTATTGCTGTGGCGTGTTTGGCCACAAGAGTAGTGAGTGCCGTTTGCGCGGATGCGTGTGTTATGTTTGTGGAAAAAAAAAGCACATTAGCAAAATGTGTAAGGCGAGGATGCGTCGTAAGTTACATCAATCTCCTAGAAATAAAAACAGAAGAGTGCATAATTTTGTAGGCCAAGTTGACATTGAATCTGAGGACATATTAACGGATGTTCCTAACCTATTTACTATGCATGAAAGCCACCCTATTAACCATTTAAGTACTGTTAAACTATTTAAAACCAATGTAGTAGTTGAAAACAGACCTGTAACCTTTGAAATTTATACTGGTGCCTCAGTCAGTGTGGATTGTGGAACGTTTTATTGGGAAAATTATAAGAATATAAATTTACAGCCTGCAAGTCTACGCTTAAGTTCATACATTAATGCTCCCATTGAGCTGGTTGGTGTAATTACTGTAAATGTTAATTACAGAGGCATTGCTTAAAATCTGGAATTGTATGTAATTAAAATGGAGCTAATCCCTTGTTAGGTCGAGACTGGATCATGGCATTAAATGTTCAGATTTCACCTGCAACGGATGAGCAGTTATTTGCCACTGAAGTTGTTGGCAATGAATCTAGTATGCCTAGTGATAACGTTAAACCAGAATTGTTACTTAAAGAGGTAGTTAAAAATACCCTGAGGTGTTTACTGGCAAAATAGGTCAGTGTACGGTTGAACTGGTTAGGCTAGTTATGAAAGAGAATAGTGTACCTAAGTACTTTAGGCCTAGACCATTACCTTATACTTTGAAAGCTAAGGTTAAAAAGGAACTTGAACGGTTAGTTGAAGCCGATGTATTGTATCCAGTTGAAAGTTCAGAGTACGGGTCGCCTATAGTACCTGTTCTGAAGAAAGATGGAAGTATTCGAATTTGTGGTGACTTTAAGGTTACTATTAACCCGCAGTTAGTTGTAGATCGTTACCCTATACCCAGAGTTGAGGATCTCTTTGCTGAACTACAGAAAGATGAATCATTTAGTAAAATTGATTTGACCCAAGCTTACATGCAGTTAAGATTGGATGAGACCTCACAAAAATTGTGTACTATCAACACGCATAAGGGTTGATTTGCTTTTAAGCGTATGCCTTATGGTATTTCTAGTGCTGTGGGTATCTTTCAGAGGGTTATCGAGCAGGCTTTACAAGGTTTACCTGGTGTGAAGGTTTTTCTTGATGACATCAATGTCAGTGGACCAGATACTAAAACTCACTTAAGCAGGCTCGAAGGAGTGTTTGACAGACTAAAAAAGTATGGTTTTAAAGTTAGGCAGAATAAGTGTCAGTTTATTGTACCTAAGTTAAAATTTTTGGGTTTCACTATAGACAAGAATGGTCTTCACACATCGGAAGCTAAGGTAAAAGCCATTGTAGATGCGCCTGTTCCTATGAATGTGACTGAAACTAAATCCTTTTTGGGATTAGTAAATTATTATGGCAGGTTTGTGCCTAATCTGTCTACGGTGTTAACACCTTTGTATAACCTGTTTAAAAAATTCTGACTTTGTATTTTATCCCACATGTATGCAAGCATTTAAGGAGATTAAGAAGCGTTTGTCTCCAGACTCAATACTAGCACATTACGACCCAGATGCTCCAATAGTGTTAACTGTTGATGCGTCTAGTTATGGGTTAGGCTGTATTCTAAGCATAATTACTAAAGAAGGTATAGAAAGACCAGTGAGTTATGCCTCACGAACACTTAACTCAGAAGAATCTCATTATTCTCAAATTGATAAGGAAGCAACAGCGATTGTTTATGGTGTGAGGAAGTTTCACCAATATCTGTATGGCAGACACTTTACCTTGAAAAGTGATCACAAGCCATTGAGTATTTTTGGGCCCAAAAAGGGGTTGCTTGTGTTTGCAACAAGCAGATTGCAGAGATATGCATTATTTTTATCTGGTTGTGATTTTGACATAAAGTATGTAAATTCCAATGATAATGTAGCTAATGCACTATCTAGATTGCCTTTGCAAGTTCCTGATGTGGAAACTACTTCCGATCTGTCACCCTAGGTACTGTCCCCGTTTACCCGGATAGTAGGCTGTCAGATATCCGCCCCCTCAATCGGATTGCCAATAATCAACCGCACCAGCTCAGCTACACCAATGAAAATGGCACTGACAGATACTACCGAGGTTTGAGCACAGAAGTTAACAAGAAATTATTGTGGAACACACCAAAATAGACGGGGGTTCATACTTACCTTTACTTACCTCTTAAAAATTCTCTCGGGGATTGGGTTGACAACAGGATCTCTAAAGTATGCTCCCACAATAACCTCCACCATGACATTTAAAAATGAACCAGAACGAAGACAAGAACTTTGAACTGTACAAAAGCTTTTATTTCAAATAAAGGGTATGATTTTAACAACTCAACAAAATAAATGTGGCTATCAGTAGCCCATGTCAATCTGACTATGTCCTCCTGTAGGACTTGCAAAGTTATCAAACAATATATTAGCTCCCACGAGCTCAAAATAACGTAATATTCATAACACATTTGGACTGGATAAGGAAGTCAGGACGAGACACATATACAGAGCATTTGTTTTCTTTTAATAAACATCACACTTATATATAGGCACAAGGCCAGAATGTAGACGACCTTGCCCGCTGATAACCAGTTGTCTGGCCAGCTGCGGTCTACCTTCAACATGTCGTACACCTGTCAAATGGACTCACTTGTCCTGCTATGTTGCGTAAGAATCCAGCTCCCTCTCAAAAGTTTTAAATGTCCGCAAGACAACACAAATATAGTTACGCAAATCTTTCAAATGCTTTACTCACACACCACTGGATTATTCTGACAATCCCTAAACTTGTTTAATTAGCATTCAAATGTTTAATAAGCGTTGTTTAGAGTATAAAACAAACTCTTAAATGTTTACAACAAAAGCTCATAAATAATTTATAACAATTAGAAATTGTTTATAATATTGTCGAAGACAATTAGGAAAATTTTAAACACGCCTCTAACATTACTTTCGTTCCACATGATTGTCAAAGATATTTACATTATTATTTACAATATTAACATTTAAATTATTCAAATTATTAATTTAAGAAATACATTTAACCACATGTTCATCCGGTTGGTAATTTCATAATCGTGTCAATATAATCGACCAATGAAGGTTAGTTATACATATGCAATGTCACAATCTGGTTTAATAAAGGTTGTAATAATTATTATAATTATTTGTGACGGTAATCTTCATTCAAAATCTTATCTCAAATTCTTTCAATACTCTTGTTAATTATAACAGTAAATTCACTTGATTAATTTTCAAAGGACTATGACAATACACTCCAGCAGAAAATACTTCGCTTACAAAATAATGCACAAACCTGCATTAAAATAGGCCCAAAATTCATCATATATTAATATATATGGCATCAAAATCTTCCACAGAACTTACAAAAACCTCCACTAACAAATTCTTCAACATCATTAATTACTGTGGGAACCTCCTTCATTAATTCAAGGGCATTATACATCAGCGACTTTCAACACGTCCGCTGCACTAGCGATTATACATTCATAGTTCCACTTCAAAAATTCTTATAATCATTAATTGTTTCAAAACTGTTATCTTAAACCTTCGTGGATTTCATTCATGAATCGAAATGAAGTAAAAATTTGCCAATCACAAACAAATTTAATAGTGAATACGCTTATATTCGCCTGTCTGGTCTATCAAAATTTAAGATTAACATCTTTAAAGAATTGTAGTATAAAAATACTATCATCAAACAAAGTGCGACTAAACTGCAAAATAGTCGAATAGAATCCAATTAGACTGTGGAATGCAAACATCATTATATAAATCTCTAATTGAGAAAAAAAAAACTCCTAACAAAAGTTCATGACTTTAATGCATTCAATAATTCATAATTAAAGTTCATCTTTCACAAAATTGTCTATGATGCAATGGTCGTTCATAACTGACGATAAATGTCTGTGTTGCAATCAATTTCAAATAACGACTAGTATTTCCAAGATCGTCGACAACGTAATGGATTTTAACGCTCTAAAATCATTTAAATGTTCTTCCTTCTTGATGATGACAGAAAATTGGTCAAAGTAATTAAACTGGGGTAGAATTACTTTAATAAAGTGACACGCTGTCTGAATTTAAATCTGCCATAAAAATCATTAACTTACAGTCAAATCGTGACTACAAAAATAAGCAAATTATTGAAAAATCTAAATATCAGTCTCAACTGATCCAAAATCATTTAACTATGCCCATGACATAACCATGTCTTAATAAATCGTCGAAAAAGGCATAACTCATCAAGGTGTACTGAGAATAGGAATCTCAGACAAGAATATAGGGCAAAATACATGAGGACAGAAAATATGGGAAAATGGTTGCTCAGATATCGCTAAAAAACTCAAATAAAACAATAAACGTTCACGACTACCTTATCTGCCGATTGACGTTCCAGAGGAAAATTCCCCAAAGAAGACTGCTGATGGATCCATTTCACCAACTTGAAGATGAGCTCCATCCTCCAAACAGGAAACAGCACCCTCGGAGAATCGAACTGCTTCCTCCTCCGGAAATTGCACTGCTCCGTGTAGACGAAAGACATCCTTCAGGCAAAATTCTTCTTTGTGAGTCGGGACTACCCTGACCTCTCTTGAAAAATCCCTGAAGTTCCAGTAGAAAATCGCCATGAAGTTTTTGTAGTAATTTCCGAAGAAATATTCATATTTAGTGAGTATGAAATCGTTTCCATTGCTGTTTGATAGTATTCAGCGTTGAACCACGAAACATGGGTGTAGATGGTTATTCACCACATGTTCGCTTGTGTGGAATAGCAATTAGCGAAGTTCCATGCTGCTATCTTACTCCGTTAATATATGTCCCAATTGCATTAAAGTCCTTTAGCCTTCCATCTTCTCTTCGGTTATGGTAATAGTAGAACAAACTGCCATATTAAACTGCTCCATAATACTGTAGCGTTGTGTCACAATACAATCCTAAGTCTCCCTATTGCACTAGCAGTGTCAGCCGTGGCGTAGAATCTGACGATATAAAGTGCTTCTCAGGTGGCGAGAAAATCACTTTTGTCAGTCGTCTAAAATTGCCAATATCTTCCAAAATAACTCCGCGAAATTGTTCAACTTTTCTACACTCCTTAATGTAGCACTGCACAATAGAATTAGCTTATAGGCGACCGCTAACTGTTCATAGCTAATCTTGTAGACGCGTTATAATGTGCGTTTTAACTTCACCTAGTTTTACTCACTGTAAACTTGCACTGCTTGCCTGCTCGAATCTCGTTTAATGCGGTGGCTTCACCACGCGTTATAATGACGACTCTTTCTACTAATTTCACTCGACGTCTCACCGAAATGACTATATAAGAAATGAGACTGAAGATCTGAGCTTAGGTTCTGACGATTTGAGATCTGACGATTTGAGATCTGAGTTGAGATATAAGACTCCTCTCTTCTGCGCAAGGCCTTTTATAAACTTCATGAGGGGCGTATCCATCCCTTCCATAGCGTGTTACTGCGTCATCGCTAGAAGTTCCAACTTCGTCAATACATGACGGATTTTCAAAATTCAAAAACTGAAAATAAACTTCACCAAAATTCCAGATCAATGCCTCTACTGCAAATGGAATTCCACAATTCTGCATTCCAAGAAGTATTAAAAATACCATAGTTTCAGCAATCTCCGTCTTCCTTCAGACTATCGTTCATTGGTTCTAGCCTCCCCTCCAATAGCATAATTTCTTCCTCAGCATAATTCCACGTTTCCTGCGACTGCGTCGTAAATCTCGGATCTTTCTCGAATAAATGCTGACGTCATTGAGAATCTCAGCTCAAGCAGCCTGCTAGCATAACGTCTGCGTCATCCGTGCTTACGTCATGACTACCCACGTCATAACTATGACAGCCATAACTTTCTTCATAATTTCCAAAATAGCCACCGTGGTCTCTATATAATTCAATTTACGGGGGCAGTACATATTTAAATTTTATTCACAATACCTATTTCTTGTGAGCAAGTCCGAGTGGAAACTCAGAACGATCCACTTTTGAAACGAGTTTATGGCTACGTAATGTATGGATGGCCAACTTATTTGTCTCCTTCTGACTATGATTTATCACCGTTTTTCCAAAGGAGAGAGGAAATAGATGTTGAACAAGGTATTTTAATGTGTAGTTACAAGGTAATAATTCCTGGTAGTTTACGTAACTTTGTTTTGAGAGATCTCCATGCTAGGCATTTAGGCATGGTTAAAATGAAATCTGTAGCGAGAGCTTATTTTTGGTGGCCTAATATTGATCAGGAAATAGAAAACCTTGCCAAAAGCTGTTCTTCCTGCCTATTGGAGAGATGTAATCCACCCAAAAGTGAACTACATCATTGGCATTATCCTGATAAACCGTGGGAAAGACTACATCTTGATTAATTGGGGCCATTTAAAGGAAAAATGTACCTAATAATTGTAGATGCGCATTCAAAGTGGTTAGAAGTATTTGAGACCAATTCAACTTCTGCACACTTAGCTATTGTTAATTTACGCCATCTTTTTGCCCGTTTTGGTTTACCTGTGTCAGTCCATAGTGATAATGGACCTCCATTTAATTCGGCAGAGTTTAACGAATTTTTGGTTAAGAATGGTATTAAACATACTTTTTCACCTCCATATCACCCTCAGAGCAATGGTCAGGTTGAAAACTCAGTCAAGTATGCTATAATTAAATTGAAATGCGGTTTTAGAGATGATAGATAGATAGATAGATAGATAGAAATTAAGGTCTACTTCATTATCTGATTTCATACCGTAGTTGTTTTATTTGAGGGTACTTCCATAATTACTTTACACTCACTTAGAAACAAAGTTTCCTAAAATATTGATTGATCACTTGGCTCAGGCAAACATACCTTCAGTTTCCTTGATTCCCATGAACTGTTGGTAGGTCAGCTGCAGTCTTGATTTGTAGAATTGGGCTGTTTTCATTTTTCCTCATGAAGATCTTCCCGTTCCTGGCCCATGCGAACTTATAATTCATTGCCCGTTTAGAATTCCTGGCAAGCCAATATAAGTTTTGGTTGTCTTTCGTTAAATGTTCATTTACATACACTGTCGAGTCTCCCTTGATCTTGACATCTGTGCAAAGAAGTTTCCCATGTTTCCGTTTTTTGCTCATGATCATGTCTTTAGTTTGGCGGGAATAAAATTTTGCTACTATGAGGGGCGTTTTCTTCTTGCCATCCTTATCCGTAAAGGCTGGAAGTCGGTGGCAATATTCAATGTCCCTATCAGTTTCGATTTCAACACCAACTGCACCTGCCACTTGAGCCACAATATTATACACATTCTCCTGTTCGGAGACTGGTATCCCGGCGATTTCAAGGTTGTAATTCTTAGAGTATTGCTCCAAGTCATTAACTTGCCTTTTAAGTTGCCCATTTTGTTCTTTAAGCAAGCCATTATCCACTTTGGTGTTGTTTACCTCTAGAGTGAGTTGGTCAATGCAAGATTTTAGTGCGGTATTTTGCTCCAAGAGTTCATCAAATTTTTTTGATTGATACTCCAGAGAGCTACAAACATCCTTTGGCACTTGTTGCATATTGTTAACCGCTTAACATAAGCTTGCGGTGTCCGGTTTGACCTTAGTCGGCTGAAAACTAGATGTAGCTGTTTTGACTGAATTAGGGTTATGTTTGCATTGTTTACAATGCCACAGAATTTCGCCCGGATTTGCAAGCATTGCTTTAAAAACGGCGTTCGTCACACGAGCACAGTTAAGATGAAACATTTCACCACACTTTCCGTCACATTGTACGAAATTTTCATTCTCCTTCAGCGAAACTTTACAGGAGGTACAAATAACATTACTATTCTTGGGCGCCATAATGCTTAATTTTCAAGATATCACTTCAAAGATTGTAAACAGTACTCAATACTTGAACAAATTAATTAGCTTTACCGCAGGAATTAAAATCATGCACCTAAATATATGTGGCATGATAACAAATTTTGAAAGTATGCTAGTTATGCTCGATCAACTTGATCATAAACCAGATGTCATTATACTGTCTGAAACTCAGCTCATTGAGGATATACCATTTGCTATTTTAGGATATAATGAATACTTCATACTAACTCAAAATTCTACCCATGACAGCATAAAGATATATGTGCATGAAAACCTCATACGAAATATTACAATATCTACTGTAAAAACACTGAAAGCTGCAAATGCTAGCCTTCTCAACTTCAGATATAATAAAGAAAGTTACTTGGTACTTGCTATATACAGATCACCCTCCACAAGCCCAAAGAAATTCATAGAATAACTAGGAAATACTCTCCAGCACTTGCCTACAGCTACACACAGTATATTAATAGGATATATAAATATTGATATTTTAAATCCTACAAGGCAATATGCCCAAAATATTAAAAATGAGTATTTAAATGTATTACATGCAAATTGATTCATTTCGTACATAAACTCACCAACTAGAATAACCCCAAAATCCAGAACATGTATCGATCACATACATGTTAAGTCCCACAGAAACAGCAACTTTGACCCTTTTGTTCTGCATACCAGTATCACAGATCACAGTCCTACATTTCTCATACAAAATAAATCTCAAAAATACACTCCACAAACAGGAGAAAATACTTTGAACAATGTAAGAATAAATTATAAAACTCTAAAAAAATCATTAACTAAGGAAACTTGGGAATCTATCATAAATGAACATGATGCTAACAAAGCAGCTGATAGTTTCATTAAGTTACTGACTCAATACATCTCTGAACACTCTACTACCATTAATAACGTAAGATCAAAATTAAAAAAATTACTCCATGGATCACAACTGGAATTTTAACTTCTATTAGAATAAGAGATAAATTACATCAGAAAATTGTTAAACAAAGGGAGAGGTCTACAAACAGTGATAAGGTCCCAGAAACTGTTAAGAAACATAAATTGTACAGAAACTGGATAAACAGGCTTGTTAAAATAGCAAAAGAAAGGTACTATTCCAAACAAATTATGTCAAACTCCAATAATTCTAAAGTCCTTTGGAAAAATATTAATGATTTAACATGTAGGAAGGGAAATAAATCTTCAGCTGTTGACAGCATATTTATCAGAGACTCACAAGAAACATCCCAACCAGCTGCCATTGCAAACAAATTTGTCGACTATTTTAGTAACATAGGTTTAGAACTTTCTGAAAAAATAAGTAATACAAGAAAGGAACCTGACAACACAAATGCACGTGATAGCACTGCAAAATCTCAACCTCAGTCTATCTTTCTTATACCCATAACAAAATCAGAAATAACAAACCACATAGCTGCTCTAGAAGATAACTCAGCAAATGGCTATGATAATATCTCTAGTAAAACAATTAAGATAATTAGTTCAGAAATTCTACAACCACTGCACCATATTTTTAATTTATCACTAACGAAAGGACAATTTCCAGACTCATTCAAAATTGCCATCATAATCCCAGTCCATAAATCAGATGATAAAAGAGAGTTAAATAACTATAGACCAATTTCCCTCACAACCCACCTCTCTAAGCTACTAGAGAAATGTATAAAAACCAGATTACTTAACTATCTGAATAAGTTCAACATATTGTCACCAAATCAGTTTGGTTTTAGACCAAACACTAGTACTCAAGATGCAATATTCTCCCTTACTGATTATTTGTATAAAGCCATTGATAGTTCTAAAAGAACAATTTCTAAAAGGAAGGAAAAAAGGAAGCTTGAAGTTTAACGTGACCGTTAATCTCGAGATCATGAGCCACGGGACCTCCTTTTTACGTGGAATCCGAACCACAGGACATGGCATTTCTGTGTTCCTGGATTTAAGAAAGGCTTTTGACACCGTAGACCACAATATACTCATTAGAAAACTTGAAAAGGAAGGTATTCGTGGTACTCCTCAAGAACTAATAAAAAGCTTTCTTTTTAACAGAATACAAAAGGTACGAATCAAAGGTACTCTAAGTAGAAGTGCTGAAGTAAAAATTGGAATTCCCCAAGGAACAGTTTTAGGTCCTATTCTTTTTCTGTTATATATTAACGATTTGTGTAAGCTGAACTGTAATGCGATGATTACCTCATATGCTGATGACACTGTCGTCACAGTCACAGGAACAACTTGGGAGGACACTTTTAATAGAACTCAAGAAACCCTTGCTACAGTCCAAAAATGGCTAAGAAACCACCTCCTTACCTTAAATGAAACCAAAACACAATACCTATGCTTCTCACACAACAAAACATTACAACCCACAGACAATTTAACACTGAAGATCCACACACCAATTTGTAACAATGGCGAAAGATGCAACTGCTATACCCTTCAGAAGTCAATGAATGCTACATATTTAGGGGTTATTATAGATAGTCATTTAAAATGGAATATGCATGCATCAACGTTGGCCAATAAACTTCAAAAGTTAATTTATATATTTTACAGAATCAGAAATATCCTTTCAGCAAAACTCTTGAGAACTGTATATTTTGCCTTAGTCCAGTCACAACTACAATATGGAATAAATGGTTGGGGTGGAATACTTGATTCACATTTGGCTCAGGTAAATACCTGCCAGAATTTCATTCTAAAAGTTATGTACAAAAGGCCACCAACTTTTCCAACATGTGAACTGTATCAACAAAGCATGTTGCTTAACATACGACAGTTATTTGTTCAGTCATCAATCATATTTATACATAAAAATATGAAGCTCTTCTCTAATGGACAAAAACTTGAAATGTGCACTAGACTTCAAGACAGAACTGGAATAAATATCCCTCGTCGAAACACACTACTTGGCCAAAGGAATTTAAGTTGTCTTAGCACTAGGATATACAATGTCCAAATTGTAGATGTAAGTAAATTAGACAGGAAGTTCCACACTCGGCATGGCCTACACTTAAATAGATTAGGAAAAGAGTATCTTAGTGATGAAATCTGCAAAATTGTAAATTCAAATGGTAAGAATAATTCAACAGTAATATCATTAGAGTGGAAGCAGGGAAACTGGTAGAAGAAGCCAAACGTGAGGTTTGGCATTCACATCTTTTGAAGTCAAATTTAACGGAGTGCAACAATGGTATTTCGGATTTGTCTAGCAACAATAATAATAACAATTATGATAATAATAATGTAAATAAATCACCAACACAAGCTTGCAAAAGTAACAAATTTAAAATTTACCACCAGAATGTCCAGTCTCTTTATAATAAAATTGATTACATAAATCTAATGCTTAAAAATGAACTTAAAGACATCTCAGCACTATGTATTTCAGAACATTGGCTGAAAGAGGAACAACTCGAATTAATTCAATTCCCAGGGTTTATACAAGCTAGTAAATACTCTAGATCTAATATTAGCCATGGTGGTACTTGCATCTTCTTAAGAAATAATTTAGATCATGAACAGATAACAGCTTATGATTATCTAATTATGGAACAGGATTTTGAATTCTCTGCCGTAAAAATTCAGCAGTCTAAGTTAATAATTGTATGCGTATACCGTTCTCCGTCAGGAAAGTTTCCTCTATTTATAGATAAACTAGAATTGTTACTCAATAACATGAGCAAAGTAAATTTCGATATAATAATTTGTGGGGATGTAAATGTGGATTTCTTAAAACTTGATAGAAATTGTGAATTATTAAACCAGTTACTAATTTCCTATGGACTGAAACCTACAGTAAATACACCAACAAGAATAACAAAATTTAGTAAAACCACTCCTGATCAAATTTTTATAAATACAGATAAATATCACCATTCAATAGAAGTCTATTGTCCGGGTTTTAGTGACCACCATGGACAAATACTGAGTTTTGAAGTATCCGAAGTAATCAATAATAATGATAATGGAGTAAAATCAAAGTGCAGGTCATTCACTGAATCAAATGTTACATATTTCAATGACTTATTAAATAAGGAAACATGGTCAGAAATTTATGAACTAGAAAATGTAAATGATAAATTTAATGCATTTAACAGTACCCTAAAACACTATTTTGAAATAGCATTCCCCTTTAAACGAAGAACTGTTCAAAATAACAAAACTAGCAATTGGATAACAACAGGGATTATAAATTCATGTCAAAGAAAGAAATTTCTACACAAATTATATAAACAATACCACACAACACCTGAATTCAATTTATACTACAAAAAATACAATAGCATATTAAATAAGGTAATAAGACTAGCAAAGAAAATGCATAATGATAATTTTATTTCCCAATCATCTAATAAAAACAGGGCTATGTGGTCCGTAATAAAGAAAGAAACTGGAAAATCTGCTAAAATACAAAGGAACATTACACTGACCAGAAATAATAAAGTGATTAATAATCCAGAGGAAATAGCAAACACTTTTAATGACTATTTTCTGGAAATTCCGCAAAAATTATTAAATAAATCACAGGTAAATACACTAAATTCTAATAATAAAATAAATATATGCAGTGATTCTTTATTTATAAATCATGTCACAAGTGAAGAGGTAAGAATAGTTATAAAAGAGCTAAAAAATAAATTCTGTGCTGGCATTGATGGCATCCCTGATGCAATTTTAAAGAAATGTGCAGAAAATATAATAAATCCACTTACGCACTTAATAAACAGTTCAATTCTCTCAGGAACTTACCCGGATATTTTGAAGTTATCAAAAGTAATTCCAGTGCACAAAAACGGTTCAAAAGATGAATTAGATAACTATCGTCCTATTACCTTACCAACTGGTATTGCAAAAATTGTGGAAAAAATTATGTATAAGAGACTGATAAGTTTCATAGAAAAAAATAAAATATTATCAAACTCACAACATGGATTTAGAACGGAAAAATCTACACAGACAGCAATTTACGAATGTAGTAATAGTATACTGAAATTAATTGACAATAAGGAACATGTAACTGGCCTATTCTTGGATTTATCGAAAGCATTTGATGTAGTTGACCATAAAATCCTCCTTACCAAACTAAATCAATATGGTGTTAGAGGTCTAGCTAATAAATGGATAGAGTCTTACTTAACAGGGCGTAAACAAATAGTAAGCTTGAGACACAAGGATGATGGAACCAAATTACTTAATGAAACATTGTCCAATGAGGGAATTATTGAATTTGGAGTACCCCAGGGATCGGTTTTGGGCCCACTACTCTTTCTTCTATATATCAATGATATAACACAGAACGTTCATTCACATAAGGAAATTTTGTTTGCGGACGATACAACACTCGTAATAAAAGGTGAAACTAAACAGGTCATACAGCAGTCTGCTGACTCCGTTACAGGAGAGTTAACCAAATGGTCACAAGATAATCGCCTCATAATAAACTATAAAAAGTCAGTATGTCTAAATTTCCACACTATACAGAATAGGAATCCTGCGATGCCCAATATAACATTAAATGGTCATCAAATAGAAAATAAATCAGAAACAAAGTTTTTAGGACTATGGATACAACAAGACTTGAAATGGAATAAACATATACAATATCTGAATACTAAACTGAACTCGATGTGCTTTGCGTTACGTATTTTGAAAACCTGCACTAGCATGCACACATTAAGAAATACTTATTTTGCTTATTTCCATTCATACTTAAGATATGGGATCATATTTTGGGGTATGTCGCCAGATGTACTAAGCACGTTTAGGATACAAAAGAGAGCGATTAGAATTATGGCAAATGTAAACTCGAGAGAATCGTGTAGACCTCTGTTTAAAGATTTAAACATTCTCCCACTGCCCTGCATATATATCTTTGAAAGTATTATGTTTTTTAAAAAGAATTTAATGAATAAAGATGTTTTTCTTAAAACAAACAATGATGTTCATAGGCATAACACAAGACAAAATCAAAACATTCATATTTCACACACACACACAAGCATATATCAAAAAGGAACTTTTCACACTGGAGTTAAATTATACAATAAACTACCCCAGTATATAAAACTGGCCCCAAAAATAAAAACCTTTGATAGAATGTTGAAAGCTTATCTGCAGTGCCATTGTTTTTACTCAGTAGTTGAATATTTTAGCGTATAGGAGTGATGGAATCTATAACTATATTTTACTTTTTTAATTTAATTTTAATACCTAGCTGTATGTTGTTGTATTTATAGAATTAAGTTTTCATATTATGATAATAGAGTGAGGTGTAAATAGTTGTGCAATAAGATTGTATCTATTAAGATTTGCTATTATAATAAGTTATAAATAGTTATAATCTTAGTAATATATACCTGTTAGTTCTTTTATTTTATGCATGTAAATTCTGACGTGTCCTATATCAAAAATGTATTGAATGCATGTATTTGATCAAATGGAATTAATAAAAATCTATCTATCTATCTATCTATCAATATATTGCCAGTAAATGTGACAAATAATACCCTGAATATATTGAAGAAAAGGCTTTTTATATGGCTCCTTAGTAACTTTGATAGAGTAAATGAACTTATAAATTTTCACCAACATATTTAAACCAACTCGGTCAGAAACAAGTAATGTATCATCTTTTATTTTCAGTATCCTTATAATTAATGCTTTTGCTATAAACTTTTCTTATTATTATCAGTCAAATACCATGTTGCAAATAAATTAAGAAATTGTGTTCATGAAGCCCACACACAAGTTTATCTTATGTGGGATTCACCCTGTATTTTTGATACAACATCTCTATATGTACAGGTTTTCTGTCAGTGAATAAAAATGATTGCTCGTAAAAAAAAGATAAATAGATAGATAGATAGATAGATAGATAGATAGATAGATAGTTTTATTAATTCCATTTGATCAAATACATGTATACAATACATTTTTGATATAGGACACGTCAGAATTTACATCTATAAAATAAAAGTAGTAATAGGTATATAATACTAATACTATAAATATTTATAACTTATTATAATAACAGATCGTAAGAGATACAATATTATTGGACAACTATTTACACCTTATTCTATTATCATAATATGAAAACTTAATTCTATAAATACAACAACTTACAGCTAGGTATTACAATTAAAATAGAAAAATAAAATATAATTATAGATTTCATCGTTTCTATACACTAAGATATTCAACTACAGGGTAAAAACAATGGCACTACAGATAAGCTTTCAACATTCTATCAAAGGTTTTAATTTTTGGGGCAAGTTTTATATACTGGGGTAGTTTATTGTATAATTTAACTCCTGTCTGATAAGTTCCTTTTTGATATATGCTTGTGTGTGTGTGTGAAATATGAATGTTTTGATTTTGTCTTGTGCTATGCCTATGAACATCATTGTTTACTTTAAGGAAAACATCTTTATTCATTAAATTCTTTTTACAAAACATAATACTTTCAAAGATATATATACAGGGCAGAGGGAGAATGTGTAAATCTTTAAACAAAGGTCTACATGATTCTCTAGTGTTTACATTTGCCATAATTCCAATCGCCCTCTTTTGTATCCTAAACGTGCTTAGTACATCTGGTGACATAACCCAAAATATGACCCCATATCTTAAGTATGAATGGAAATAAGCAAAATAAGTATTTCTTAATGTGTGCATGCTAGTGCAGATTTTCAAAATACGTAACGCAAAGCACATCGAGTTCAGTTTAGTATTCAGATATTGTATATGTTTATTCCATTTCAAGTCATGTTGTATCCATAGTCCTAAAAACTTTGTTTCTGATTTATTTTCTATTTGATGACCATTTAATGTTATATTGGGCTTCGCAGGATTCCTATTCTGTAGAGTGTGGAAATTTAGACATACTGTTTTTTTTATAGTTGATTATGAGGCGATTATCTTGTGACCATTTGGTTAACTCTCCTGTAACAGAGTCAGCAGACTGCTGTATGACCTGTTTAGTTTCACCTTTTATTATGAGTGTTGTATCGTCCGCAAACAAAATTTCCTTATGTGAATGAACGTTCTGTGTTATATCATTGATATATAGAAGGAAGAGTAGTGGGCCCAAAACCGATCCCTGGGGTACTACAAATTTAATAATTCCCTCATTGGACAATGTTTCATTAAGTAATTTGATTCCATCATCCTTGTGTCTCAAGCTTACTATTTGTTTACGCCTTGTTAAGTAAGACTCTATCCATTTATTAGCTAGACCTCTAATACGTATTGATTTAGTTTTGTAAGGAGGATTTTATGGTCAACAATATCAAATTCTTTCGATAAATCCAAGAATAGGCCAGTTACATGTTCCTTATTGTCAATTAATTTCAGTATACTATTAATACATTCATAAATTGCTGTCTGTGTAGATTTTTCCGTTCTGAATCCATGTTGTGAGTTTGATAATTTTTTTTCTATAAAACTTATCAGTCTCCTATACATCATTTTTTCCACAATTTTTGCGATACCAGTTGGTAAGTAATAGGACGATAGTTATCTAATTCATCTTTTGAACCGTTTTTGTGCACTGGAATTACTTTTGATAACTTCAAAATATCCGGGTAAGTTCCTGAGAGAATTGAACTGTTTATTAAGTGCGTAAGTGGATTTATTATATTTTCAGCACATTTCTTTAAAATGGCATCTGGGATGCCATCAATGCCAGCACAAAATTTATTTTTAGCTCTTTTATAACTATTCTTACCTCTTCACTTGTGACATGATTTATAAATAAAGAATCACTACATATATTTATTTTATTATTAGAATTTAGTGTATTTACCTGTGATTTATTTAATAATTTATGTGGAATTTCCAGAAAATAGTCATTGAAAGTGTTTGCTATTTCCTCTGGATTATTTATCACTTTATTATTTCTGGTCAGTGTAATGTTCCTTTGTATTTTAGCAGATTTTCCAGTTTCTTTCTTTATCACGGACCACATAGCCCTGTTTTTATTAGATGAATGGGAAATAAAATTATCATTATTTATTTTGCTAGTCTTATTACCTTATGTAATATGCTAGTGTATTTTTTGTAGTATATTGAATTCAGGTGTTGTGTGGTATTGTTTATATAATTTGTGTAGAAATTACTTTCTTTGACATGAATTTATAATCCCTGTTGTTATCCAATTGTTAGTTTTGTTATTTTGAACAGTTCTTTGTCTAAAGGGGAATGCTGTTTCAAAATAGTGTTTTAGGGTACTGTTAAATGCATTAAATTTATCATTTACATTTTCTAGTTTATAAATTTCCGACCATGTTTACTTATTTAATAAGTCATTGAAATATGTAACATTTGTTTCAGTGAATGACCTGCACTTTGATTTTACTTATCATTATTATTGATTGTTTCGGGTACTTCAAAACTCAGTATTTGTCCATGGTGGTCACTAAAACCTGGACAATAGACTTCTATTGAATGGTGATATTTATTTGTATTTAAAAAAGTTTGATCAGGAGTGGTTTTACTAAATTTTGTTATTCTTGTTGGGGTATTTACTGTAGGTTTCAGTCCATAGGAAATTAGTAACTGTGTTAATAATTCACAATTTCTATCAAATTTTAAGAAATCCACATTTACACCCCCACAAATTATTATATCGAAATTTACTTTGAGTAACAATTCTAATTTATCTATAAATAAAGGAAACTTTCCTGATGGAGAACGGTATACGCATACAATTATTGACTTAAATTGCTGTATTTTTACGGCAGAGAATTAAAAATCCTGTTCCATAATTAGATAATCATAAGCTGTTAATTGTTCATGATCTAAATTATATCTTGTGTAGATACAAGTGCCACCATGGCTAGTATTAGTTCTAGAGTATTTACTAGCTTGTATAAACCCTGGGAATTGAATTAATTCGAGTTGTTCCTCTTTCAGCCAATGTTCTGAAATACATAGCGCTGAGATGTCTTTATGTTCATTTTTAAGCATTAGATTTATGTAATCAATTTTATTATAGAGAGACTGAACATTCTGGTGGTACAGTTTAAATTTGTTACGTTTGCAAGCTTGTGTTGGTGATTTATTTACATTATTATTATTATTATCAGAATTGTTATTATTATTGTTGCTAGACAAATCCGAAATACCATTGTTCCACTCAGTTAAATTTGACATCGAAAGATCTGAATGCCAAACCTCACGTTTGGCTTCTTTTACAAGTTTCCCTGCTTCCACTCTAAAGATATTACTGTTGAATTATTCTTACCATTTGAATTTACAATTTTGCAGATTTCATCACTAAGAAACTCTTTTCCTAACCTATTTAAGTGTAGGCCATGTCGAGTGTGGAACTTCCTGTCTAATTTACTTGCATCTATAATTTGGACATTTGGGAAACTCTTACAAATTTTACGAATTTTACCTTTTGTAGCCTCTATTTCTACATTTACACATGATTCGGGAATTAAATCGTATCTCTGCGGAATGTTTACAATAATGACATTAGTGTTAAGCATGGATGGCAATGTACCCTTTAAATCTTTGATTACCTTTTTACTCTCATTTCTATAGATGTCGTTTGCTCCAGCGATGATTACTGCATAGTCCTTTGAAGCGAGGGTTGCACACTCTCCTATCATCTCGTTCGTTACCTCTGCAATGGGTGCTCCTGGCTTTACTGTCGAAGTGACCTCCATTTCTCCGCTTCTCTCCAATACGCTTGCTGCTACATCTCGCCCGTGGCTATCCGCAAATATCCGCATCTTCCTGGATTTTCTCTTTATCACTTTCTTCTTTTCTTCTTGACGAAAGTCATCATTTTCTTCGACGAGTGCTCCAAATGAATTTGAGACGGGAATTTCAGTTTCATGTACCGTTACTCCTTTTATAGGCCTAGGCATATTCAATCTTACCTTACCAGCAACCACTTTGGACCAAGTTTCCTTGCTTTCCTCTCTGTTTCCTTTTAATGTATTCAACTCTTCCATTAACTTAGTAATATCTTCCTTTAGCAGCTTTATAATTTCATCTTTTGAGGACAGTTCGTTTCTCAGATTATGTAATTCGCATGACGGTACCGGTAGGCCTACATTACGACAATCAGTTTCATTTTTCTCCTCCCTCAATTTTACCTGAGATCTTGTGATGATTTTATTTGCATTTTTTACTTTTATTTTGCACGACGAGCATAAATCCGTAACGGTTACATTACCCGACGAGACACTAACACTGTTTACTGCCGACATACTAGAGATCTAAGTTAGCCTTGATATTTACACCAAATTACACTAAATTTATTTTAATTATTACTACCTAAATGAATTTATTTATCTATTTATCGTATGGCTTTTAGTGCCGGGAGTGTCCGAGGACATGTTCGGCTCGCCTGAGTCTGTAGCTGCTTCCAGCGGATACCTTAAAGGGTGAGCCACACGTTCCGTTCAATTTCAAGTAGTTCCAACTTTCGCCACCAGATATCAATGATACCTAGTTGTGAAC
Source organism: Meconema thalassinum (assembly GCA_946902985.2). Classification (NCBI taxonomy): domain Eukaryota; kingdom Metazoa; phylum Arthropoda; class Insecta; order Orthoptera; family Tettigoniidae; genus Meconema; species Meconema thalassinum. The sequence goes on from OX336388.2 coordinate 2,126,710,246, forward strand.
GTTGGAACTTTGATAGAGCGTTCTGACGAAATCTAACCTAACAAATTTTGCTTTACACAAGTTTAGTCTGTGAAAGGATTTTTTACATGCCATAAATCTATGACATGGGACCGCCGGCTTTACTTCCCCTCCGAAGGAAGGCATACTGAAGGATACCTAAATGAATTAATCTAATTACCTACCAATAAAGAAGAATGTGAAATACGTATATCTTCCAATCGGGTAAAAACTCGTAAAAGCACCACTGCTCTACTTGGTTCAAACAGTGATTGAAGAAGTCACCGAATCTTTGGATACACGTTCCCACAACTTAGTTTAAGTTTATTAAATTATCAATAAGAATTTCTAAATACTATCAATATTCCATATTTCACTTGACCTAAGGAAAGTAACTTTATAGATTTTAAACCTGTGTTATAATATTTTACCACTTTTATCAAATATTTACACTAGCTGCTATTTCACTACACTCTCACTGTGACGCCATCTTAGAGATGTTTCAGTAGCTTTGGATAGAATATTGTTCGATTATCGCAATTCTGTACATTCCACTACTAATGAGACCCCAGCCAAACTAATGTTCAATAGATCACTAAGAACTAGATTTGATCTTTTACGACCAAGAGTCAGAAGGGTAGTGGAGGCTAAGAAGGATAAGCAGAAAGCTTATGCCAAGGGTAGTAAACCACGTGTCTTTCATGTTAATCAATCCATACTAATTAGAGATTATAGATCTCAAGGTAAATGGATTGAGGGTACTGTGATTAAACAACTAAGTACTACCATGTATCTAGTCAGAATAGGATCTGGTATTATTTGGAAGAGGCATGTTGTTCAACTCATTGCTATTGATGCTCAGGTGAGCGAGCCGGCTAAGGAGTGCTTAGGTCAATCCGCTGAAAGTTTATCATCTCAGTCAGCTGAGCAGGTTGATGTACGTTCAAATTTGACAGCTTCACCATCAGCTGTTTGTACTAGACAGTCTATTGCTAGACAGCCAACTCCTACATCGAGTCCGGTTAGCCAACCTATTATTAGTTCTCCTGCATGGTGTTCTCAGAGACGTTAACCTGTACGCGAGAGGAAACCTGTTGAACGTCTTGATTTGTGATTTGATTTGTCATTTTTTATAAAAAATACAAGAGAATTGTACTTAGTTGTAAGTTGATTATTTCTTGATTGATTCTTCTTTTGTATATGTTTGTTATTTAAGAGGGAGGAGTGTAATATAAGTACTGTTTGTGTGTACTCCTTGTATATGATATTATTCATATGTATAAGTTGGTACTTGTGCGTGAATAAATGCTATGGACCCGTGACGCAATCCCCCCTTCCCCTTACCCTGGCTGACAGGTGTTCAGCCGACCTTTCGAGAAGCGACTTGACTGTGGACTTGACTTCCTCAACTAGTCTTGTTCTGTGGTCTCGCCTGGACTAGCGTGCGGGCTGTAGTATATAGAATAATATGGTCTACTTATTTATTCCCCTTGTGGAAAAGACATCTCGGACGTCACAATCACCGACAAGGATAGAAACGGAAATATACACACAAGTATCACCCTCAATACATCCGTTGCGATGTAGGCCTACCAGTTTGCGGTTGACATCACAATAGAAACAAGCAACAGAGATTACCTAGGTTACAAGCGGTAAAATGGATAAACTTGATGGATATGCTGACATCAACAGTCTCATCAAGTGGGAGATATGTTTCTGGCGACTGCTCTTGAAGAGGAGGGATATGTTGGTAGGAGACAAACTCAGACACCCAGGAATTGTTAGAATGTCTCATTATCATAAATATAATCAATTGTTCTGTACAACTTTAGTTTTAAATTTTAGTTAGAAAGTATGTTGGTAATGCTTGTTTTGCACTATATCACGGTCGACTCTAGAATGTTTTATTTACAGTGACTTTGTGATGAGAAGGCTGTGACTTCGTGTTCCTGTTTGCATTCTTTGGTCCAACATGTATGTATGTATGTATGTATGTACGGTACTCATCGTCAGTTCGCAGTTCAACGACAGCTGTGCTCGCAGCAACACCCCAAAGCTTGCGGCTTGCGTGTGTGCGTGTGACCGTTGGAGTGTACTTTTTGTTTTGTGTTTCGTTAGTGCTTGGTGTTTGTGTTTTGTGCAATTGTATTTTAGGGCTGTTAAAATGTTTTATATACTAGTTGCGTGTGGTCGTGATGGCGGCTCAGAGCGATGGGACGTTAATGGGCTAACCCCAAAGCAGTGAAGGGAACGTTGTCGTGGATGGTATTATATCTATGGAGGATATGTCAATAGTTCATGAGCAACCGATTATTTCAACCCCGGGGACACAGAAACCAATGATGGGATCCTCAACTGACCCAGTACGAACCCCGGCCACGGACTATCGCTATCCTAGTCATTATACTGGACCATATATTATTTTTGTGCAGGGGGAAGGGGCTCAGGCGATCGGAAATTTACATCCGATGGCCTTGGGTCGGCTTTTCTATGAAAGAAAAATCCCGGGCATACGAGAAATTCAGAAAAAGGGACGAAATAGAGTACAAATACAATTCACAAATTATCGAGATGCAAATACTTTTCTGCAAAATCCGATACTACGTGAGAGGAATTTGATAGCTTTTATCCCCTCCTCTAATGTCCAACGGGTTGGCTTGTGCGAGTGGTTGACACTTCTCTTACGAATGAGGAACTACTCAAGTATATAGAGGCTCCTGTCCCCATTTTACGAGTACAGCGCTTCTTTAGAAACAAAACTGTTGATGGCCAAACGGAACGCATAGCTACAGGCACTGTGAATTTTTTTGAGACTCAGAACTTACCACCTTAAGTCAGCATTTTTAATGTTATGCTAGAAGTTAATTTGTATATTTTCTCGCCTCTGCGATGCACCAAGTGTCAAAGATATGGACATGTGCAGTTACATTGCTGGGCTCGAGCCCCTCGCTGTGGCAATTGTGCCGCTGTACACCTCACCTCGGGATGTAAGGAAGTTTTATCTAAATGTGTCAATTGTGCAGAGAATCACCCGGCAGGTGCCATTCGTTGCGAAATTCGTCAACAGCAAGTTGAAATTAAACGACGGATGTGTGTGGAAAATAAATCGTATAATGAGATCATGAAAAGTCAAATGGGTCCATCATTCAATCCATTAACTTTACCCCCAACAATTTCCGTCGTTAAGTTCAGCTCCAAGTGTCAGGCAGGCTGAGCCTGCCCGAAAGCGCAAGTTTACGGAAATCGTTCATTCGGCCCCCAAAGTGGTAAAACCTCTGGGATATGACAGGAGTGTTTATTTCCAGCTTCTTAACCAACCGAGATTGGAAAAGGCCCCACCGGTCTTCTCAGCCAAGATGTCGGAAACAAGTAATCTACACATTCCCGGGCCTGGTTCAGGGTCGCCTGGATCGGAGCCAAAAAAAATTATTTTGGCAGAATTTATTTAACTTATGGAGTTGTTAGGGCATAATGCGCAATGGGCGCATTTCGTTAAAAATTTGTTAGATAGGGTATTACCTTTGCTACCCCCGTTGGAAAAATCAACAACGCATGACAACCCGACCTTGAGTCACTAGTTTAACTTATTTTCTCTTTCCGTTATTGATGAGACGTGTGGTTCCTCCAATGGAATTGCAGGAGTATAGTCAACAAGTGGCATGAATTAAATTAATCGATGACTTCCATCCGGATGTTATTTGTTTACAAGAAACTTGGCTATCGCCCCAATATCGTTTTACGGTCCCAATGTATAATGTTGTTCGAGAGGATGGTCCAGGTTATGGCGGTATAAGCACCCTTATTCGGAATGATATCCCTTTTTCAGTGATCCCAGTTTCTTACCTTCTACCACGTAGTTTTCATCAGTGTTTTCGGATCGGCAATACTATTTTTAGTAATTTATATTGCCCTCCCCATGTTCAGGGATCGCAACGCCAATGGTTGATGTATTTTAAATATAATGCACAATTTCCTAAACATATTTTTCTCGGGGATTTTAATGCCCACCATGGACTCTGGGGCAGTGAGCGTGTCAACCCTAAAGGTCGCCATATTGCGCATGCACTTCAGATTTGTTGTTGTTGTTGTTGTTTGAGTCTTCAGTCTTTTGACTGGTTTGATGCAGCTCTCCATGCCTCCCTGTCCTGAGCTAATCGTTTCATCTCTACATAGCTCCGACACCCTACATCCGAAGCAATCTGTTTAACATATTCTTACCTTGGTCTACCCCTACAGTTTTTGTCCTCGACCCTTCCTTCCATAACTAAGCTTGCTATTCCTGGGTGTCTTAGTATGTGTCCTACCAACCTATCTCTTCTCTTCATTAACAGTCGCCAGAAACATCTCTCCTCTCCCACTCGTCTTAATACCTCTTTGTTTGTAACCCTATCTACCCATCTGATCTTCATCATTCTCCTGTAACACCACATTTCAAATGCTTCAATTCTCCTCTTTTCTGCTGCACCAATAGTCCAAGTTTCACTTCCATAGAGCGCCACGCACCAGACAAAGGCTTTCAAAAATGACTTCCTAATACCTAAATCTATATTCGATGTCAGCAGATTCCCTTTTTGTAGAAATGCTTTCTTTGCCTGAGCCAACCTACTTTTTATATCCTCTTTGCTTCGTCCATCACTGGTTATTCTGCTTCCTAAGTAACAGAAGTCTCCTACTTCCTTCAGCTTTTCACCTGCCAATTTGATCTCCATAGAGGTTTCTGATTTATTTCGGCTGCATTCCAGTATTTTTGTTTTACATTTATTAATTTTCATCATGAATTATTTCCGTAAGACGGAGTCCATACCATTCAAAAACTCATTCAAATCCTCAGGCTTGTCGGCCAAGATGACGATGTCATCAGCAAATCTCAGAGTTGAAATTATTTCTCCTTGAATCTTCACTCCCACTTTACATTTTTCTCTAATTTCCTTCATTGCTTGTTCAATGTAAAGATTGAAAAGTATGGGTGATAAGTTGCAGCCTTGCCTTACACCTTTCTGAATACCAGCTTCTCTCTCATGTCCTTCAACTCGAATGACTGCTGTCTGGTTTCTGTACAGATTGTATATCACTCTCCTATCCCTGTACTTTATTCCAATCGATTTCAAAATGTCAAACAATTTAGTCCAATCAACATTATCAAAAGCCTTTTCTAAGTCTACAAAAGCCATGAACTTCAGATTTATGCTTTGAATATTCTTAATGATGGGTCGCCTACGTGCATAACACCACCGGGACGCCCAAAGAGTGCGGCAGATTTGACTATTACAACAGCGGATATTGCCCATCAATTGGAATGGAGAACAATTGGGGACACTCATTAGAGCGATCCTTTTCCGATTGTTATATATTATGGGAAACTGGGTGAGAAGCTTGAGCGTCCATGTCATTTTACCATCAAAAGGAGTTTACGGCATTTTGACTATGATATTTTTCAACACTTTATAAATGATGGATTGGGGACATCGCGAACACCTCCGTATCAACGGTATTATTCTTTATTACAGCTGATACAACGATTTCTTGATTGTTATCACCCCCAGCGCGCGTTATCATCGTATTCGTTACAGCATCCGGGTGCGGTCCATTGGTGGGACGCTGAGTGTGCATTGCTTGTTCGTCGGAGAAAGGCATGTTTAAAAAGATATCGCGTTCATGGGACTGTTGATAATTATTTACGTTACAAAAGTCTCACTGCCCAACTTCAGAAGACCTTTAATGAAAAAAGACGGATGGCACGGCAAAGTTATATTAGTACATTCAATTCCCATACTTCTTTGAGCACCTTATGGTCTTTGATAAAACAATTATCGAATACTCGTCGTACTCGTCCTAGTACGGGACTGACGCAGACAGGTTATCAAATTGTTTATCTTCCCTCACGCCTGATTCAGTTTCCGGACACGCATTTATACCACCTTATTTGACTTCGGATAAGTTTCAGGTTTTACAACAACCAATCACGCGCAATGATATCTCTACTGCGTTGCGTCACACTAAATCCATGAGTCCGGGTATGGATTACATTACTTATGGGATGGTGGCCCATTTCCCTGACCCAGCACTGACGTTCTTGATTGCGCTTTACAATACGGTACTGACAACTGGTACGTATCCCGCGGAATTGAATAATTTTGAAATTCCACCGATATTAAAACCAATGAAAGATGCCAGAGACCCCCTAAGCTATCGTAGCATCAATCTTGGTTCGTGTCTAAGAAAAGTATTTCAAAAAATTTATTACGTAGATTGCAATGGTGTTTGGAGTACTATAATTTTTTTTGAGGTCACAATTTTCATTCCGTAAACGGCTAGGCACAATCGACGCTCTTACCATTTTTGACGGATATCTTATTAGCGAAAGCCCGCAAACAACACACGGTTGCCGTATGTGTGGATATTCAGGGGGCCTATGATGCGGTGGACCAGTCATATTACAACATAGACTAGGGGAGATGCGTTTCCCATTACCTTTCATATGTTTAATTCGGAATTTTTTACTCCATCGTCGACTATTTCTACACACCCCAACTGGTGTACTTGAAAACCGTCAGACTTCTCATGGATTGCCTCAAGGTGATATTTTCAGCGGTATTATTTTTTCAATTTATACTCAGGCATTAGAATCGGTCATTCTTCCTTATGCACGAATCATTCAATTCGTAGATGATTTTCTTATTTATTGTTCGTGTGATACTATCCATCTTTGTCGTCAGGATATAAATGATGCATTGACTGCTGCTCTTACATGGTTCCATAATCACGGTTTTGACACTGCGCCGAGATAAAATTCTGCTATAATTATTACTCATCAAAGGCAGGTTGATCGCACTCCTATTTTATTTAGACAGGGAGACATAGAGGTGGTTCGCAGCATCAAATATTTGGGATTATATATTGATGACCAATTACTGTGGTCACGCCAGGTTCAAACACTCACTGTTCAAATTGAAAAAAGACTATACGTTCTCCGAGCGCTAGCACGCCGGGGTTGGGGGGCAGATCCTCATTTATTACTTACGGTCTATAAGAATATTATTCGTTCCCAGATGGATTATGGGTGCTTTTTCTACGATATGATGGCGAGTTGTCGGTTGGTCACATTCGACAGGTTGCAGTATCGGACTTTACGTATTATTTTGGGGGCGCTTCCGTCCAGTCCCACTTGTGCATTACTAGTTGAATCTGGGGAATTACCTTTACACTTACGACGGAGATTTTTGGCCAGTAAGTACCTGGTTTCTAAAATGTCATTGTCGGCGTCACCTATTATCAGTAAAGTACAGCTGCTTGTGGAGTACTATGCGCAAAATCGATTCGCACGTCCGCGTAAGCCGGCTCTGGTATTGGCATATGAAATCTTGCAACCATTTCGGTCAGATCTACTGCAAACGCTCAAACCTTTACCATACCCGGTTTCATATAGGGTCCTACAATCCCAGCCAAATATATTGCACACTTCCTTACCGGCGCTATTCCGGATGAATCAGCGTTTTCCGCAAGTAATTTCACGATGCTTTCGGGATATTGTCAATTGCTATTCCCGTTATACTATGTTTTATACAGATGGCTCAAGAATGTTGTCACCAGATGGAGTGGGGGCGGCTTTTTATGCTCCGGATCGACAGATTATACGCACATATAGTTTGCCAAAATATATAACAATTTTTACAGCTGAAGTATTTGCCATTCGTCAAACCTGTCAGTATATACGTACACACAGCGTTTCCCCGGCAATGATTTGCACGGATTCAATGAGTGTCATCCAGGCTTTATTGAGTCCGAGTAGCTCTGATAATTGGTATGTGTATCAAGTTGCGCAAATGTTGTATGATTTTCAGACCATGGCACAGGAGGTAGTGCTCACTTGGATCCCGGGACATTCGGGTATCCAAGGAAACGAGGATGTTGACCGCATGGCAAAGTGAGCAGCTCAGGGATATGGAGTAGTTATAATATCGCTGTACCTTTTACGGACTTTCTGCCTGCTATTTATTCCCAAATCCTCAATGAATGGCAAACTGAATGGTCGAATATCGCGCCAATTAAGGCTCGTAATTTTTTCTGGTACAACCCACTGTACGAACAACACCGTGGTTCCGGGTAGGCAGATATACGAGACGGCACATTATTACTATAATACGTTTGCGTTTTCAGCATGCTCTGACGCCGGTATATATGGCACGCATGAACATTCGCGAGGATGCTAGATGTGTGTGTGGTCGAATGAGGGGTACACTTCACCATCTTATGTTTCAAATATAAAGGGAAACAGAATTCCGCCTGATCAATACAACATTTTCAATTAAGGGGCTATATTAAACCCATTTGGATGGTACATGTTTCGAGGCTCCTCTTGGCCCCTTCATCAGCCATACACACAAACATATTGTCAATACAATTATCAGAATACAATTGAAAAGGTTAAAACTAACATGAGATAACATGATGAAACAAAACATAAAAACCATAAGGACAGTGTGGAACAAATGACTTAAGTAAAACTTAACCTAAGAAAGACTTGCGAATGTCACATACAAATGGAATAACACTTTAAAAAACAGTATATGTTAAAATGTAAACTTAAAATGTAATTTGTATGATTCTTGTAAAATCTTCAAGTTTTGATAAAGTAAAATGGCAGAATTCCGTGCCCGAAAATCTAGGGAATTCGATCCATGAAATAAGTTAAAAATATGTAAAAACTGATGGTCATGAAATGACTTTGTAGACTTCATATGAAGGATCGTTGACGAAAAGAACAATACATCTCCATGACGAAAGTCAAATCGGTCAAGCTTGAAGGCCTCTTGAAATTGAAACGAAACAAAAGTTGAGCATCTTGCAATTAGAAAGTCCAATTTCTTCAGGTAGACATGAGGGCATTAGGAGAAACCTAAATTGGCAATAAATTTAGTATAAGAAAATAAATAAGTGAACAGCAAATAAAATTGGGACAAACGAAAACGTAGAGCTGAAAAAACCTAATAGAACATGAAAGGTAACAAACTTACGTCATAGCAGAGGCAACGCGACTTCGACACAGGAAAACGTGGAGAGACTGGCCGGCTGAACAAGTGAGAGTGAACCGCTGAGTGTGAAACATAGAGCAGAGAATGGACGGGGAAGGGGAGGCGAAGGAGCGATGCCGCGGAGTAGTAGAGGTGGGGGAAAAAGGGGGAGGAAGAGAGGGAGATAAGGGGGGGGGGAAGCCAGCTGCGTAAAGAGAGCTAAGGTGGGGGAAAGAGTGGGAAGAAAGGGAAATAAGGGAGGGAAGCCAGCTGCGTGAAGAGAGCTTAGGGCGGTTTATTATAACCTTTGTTTGCTGTTATGATAAAATCTGATAAAGTGTCAAATAAAACATTGGGGTCAAAACATATTTCATTTAAGTTGGGGGGATTGAAAATTCTCTGTGCGGAGTTAATTTCAATGGACTCTAAGATATTCATTAGAGAGCCCTTATTAACACGATGCAGAATTTCGAGGTCATTGTCTATGTTGGTAAATTGATGGTTCATCTCACTCATGTGAGAAGCCATGGCTGAAAATCTCCTGTATTTGGTAGCGTTGACATGCTCAGAAAATCTGGTGGTGAAACTTCTCCCCGTTTGACCTATGTAGTTAGTTTTGCAATCATTACAACTTAATTTATAGATACCAGAAGCACTGTATTTATCTTTGCTGTTCAAAGTGTGTGAATTGAAAAACAAGTTGCTATTAGTATGACAGGTTTTATAGGCTATTTTCATATTGCATTTTTTGAAGATGTTAGTGATACTGTATACGGAATTGTTAGGATAGGTGAAAACTGTAAACAAAGGCTTTTCGGGCTTGTCTGGAATTAGGTGGGTGGCTGGTTTGTTTTTGATTTTCTTGATGATGTCATTTACATAGTTCCGATTAAAACCATTAATTTTGGCTATTTGATAAATAATTTTAATTTCTGTGTTAAGGTCCTGTTTAGAAAGGGGTAACTTGAGGGCTCTGTTAATAAAACTGAAAAAGGTTGCTTTTTTATGGGAACCTGGGTGGGTAGAATCTTGCCTGATGATGGTGTGCGTTTGCGTGGGCTTTCTGAAAATTTTATAATGAAGTCTGTTGTTTACTTTGGCAACAGAGGTGTCTAGAAAATTAATCCTATTGTCGATAGCTGACTCCAAAGTGAATTTGATGTTGGGGTCTATACTATTCAAATCATTGAAAATTCGGTCAATACCCTGGATGTTGTCATTGACAATTAAGAAAATATCATCAACGTACCTGCCCCAAAATTCTATTCCCTTAATGTTGTTAATTATTTTAGTGTGCTCCAGGTGGTCTAGGTAAATATTGGCGATGATGCCCGAAAGCGGGGAGCCCATGGCTAATCCTTCTTTCTGCTTGTAGATGACATTATTAAAAGTGAAAAAGTTATTGTTTAAGGTGAGATCAAGGATTGTCATAAATTCTTCAATTTCAACCTTTGATAATTTGTCATTTTCGATTAAATTATTCCTAATGATATTTGAAACCGACTGTACTGGGATGCTGGTGTACATATCTATTATATCCACACTGTGGAGAGAGTGCTCATTATTTAGGTATAAACATGAAGTCTTAGTGCAAAAATCTAAGGTGTTGGTAAAAATTTTTTTGGCTTTGAAGGTGTAGTGATTTTTTAGGAATCTCTGAATAAACTGTGTAGTTTTGTAAAGCGGACTGTTTCTGAAATTTACTATGGGTCTTATGGGAATATTAATTTTGTGAATTTTGGGTAAAGCTCGCAAAGTTGGAAGTCCTGGATTCATGGCAACAAGGCGGCTAGCTTGTTTTTCGTCTAATAGAAAAGCAGTATTTTTGATGATATTTTTTTTTAATTTTCTCTGAATGGCAGCCGTAGGATCTTTTTTAATTATTTCGAATTTAGAGTTTTTGAAAAATTCCAGGGTTTTGTTAACGTAGTCCTGTTTTTCCATTAAAACTATTGTATTGCCTTTGTCGGCTTTGGTAACAATGATGTCATTATCATTGATCTTCTTTTTCAAGCTAGAATGGTTATGGTCTACAGCGGGATAAATGTTTTTACTATTCGCTATGATCTTTTTGACTTGCTTGTTGGCCTCGTGCCTAGCTGCACTTTGTTCATCTATGGGAAGTAAGCGGACTGCTGCTTCGGTTTCAGCTACTAAAGTAGTAAGGGAACTACTGTTGATGTTAGTGTTCCAATTGTGTTTAGGGCCTTTACTGAGAATATTCATTTCAGAATCATCAAACTGGACGTTAGTTAGATTTTTAACCGGATCTTGAAATGTATGTGGTCCTGCGTCGGAGCGCGTTGATCGTGCTGCACGCTTGTTAAACAAAGTTTTGAATTTATTGTCTAAGGTACTTATTTTCCTGGCTAACTTAACATGGACGATATTGTCCACCCATGGAATGAATTTGTCCCAATCTTCTTTGCTTGATAAATTAGCTGCCTTCAAGTGAGCGAGATATAATTTGAAGTTAACGTGGTTCTTTTTGATGTAAAGAAATTTAATCTCTCTTTGAAAGATGCGTTTGTTAATAATTTTTTGTGTTCTATTTTCAAACTGGTTAAGGGGGCCTCTCTTTTGATAAGTTTTCATGTGCTGTGGGATTAGGTTGTTAGTTCTACATCTTTTCAAAAAATCAATATCCTTGATAATAAGTCGACAATTTGACTCTAAGATCTTTATATGAAAATCTAGCTTTCCTAGCATCGTTGGCTTGGCTTGCCTTGATAGTATTCGTACAATCATTCATGGTTCCGTATTGATTAAAAGTCAAATATAAAGGGAAACAGAATTCCGCCTGATCAATACAACATTTTCAATTAAGGGGCTATATTAAACCCATTTGGATGGTACATGTTTCGAGGCTCCTCTTGGCCCCTTCATCAGCCATACACACAAACATATTGTCAATACAATTATCAGAATACAATTGAAAAGGTTAAAACTAACATGAGATAACATGATGAAACAAAACATAAAAACCATAAGGACAGTGTGGAACAAATGACTTAAGTAAAACTTAACCTAAGAAAGACTTGCGAATGTCACAAACAAATGGAATAACACTTTAAAAAACAGTATATGTTAAAATGTAAACTTAAAATGTAATTTGTATGATTCTTGTAAAATCTTCAAGCTTTGATAAAGTAAAATGGCAGAATTCCGTGCCCGAAAATCTAGGGAATTCGATCCATGAAATAAGTTAAAAATATGTAAAAACTGATGGTCATGAAATGACTTTGTAGACTTCATCTGAAGGATCGTTGACGAAAAGAACAATACATCTCCATGACGAAAGTCAAATCGGTCAAGCTTGAAGGCCTCTTGAAATTGAAACGAAACAAAAGTTGAGCATCTTGCAATTAGAAAGTCCAATTTCTTCAGGTAGACATGAGGGCATTAGGAGAAACCTAAATGGGCAATAAATTTAGTATAAGAAAATAAATAAGTGAACAGCAAATAAAATTGGGACAAACGAAAACGTAGAGCTGAAAACACCTAATAGAACATGAAAGGTAACAAACTTACGTCATAGCAGAGGCAACGCGACTTCGACACAGGAAAACGTGGAGAGACTGGCCGGCTGAACAAGTGAGAGTGAACCGCTGAGTGTGAAACATAGAGCAGAGAATGGACGGGGAAGGGGAGGCGAAGGAGCGATGCCGCGGAGTAGTAGAGGTGGGGGAAAAAGGGGGAGGAAGAGAGGGAGATAAGGGGGGGGGGGGAAGCCAGCTGCGTAAAGAGAGCTAAGGTGGGGGAAAGAGTGAGAAGAAAGGGAAATAAGGGAGGGAAGCCAGCTGCGTGAAGAGAGCTTAGGGCGGTTTATTATAACCTTTGTTTGCTGTTATGATAAAATCTGATAAAGTGTCAAATAAAACATTGATTTTATGTTTCAGTGTGACGTTTTCAATGAACCGCGGATAGTGATGCTCAGAAAGTTAAGATCTTTAGGTTATACGTTGCCCTTAAATATAACCACTATTTTGCATAATCCTGTAATTCCATTGGTCGAGGCCATAATGGAGTATTTGGCCCATTTCCCTTTTACATTACAATTTCTGGTCCCCTCTTTCGTTTGCTGTATTTTTCTACGTTTTAGGATTTGACACGAAGTATGTGTGTGTTGATTTTTCCTTAACCCTTCATAGTGTATAGTGCATACCCTTGTGCTACAGCCCCTATGGATAGATTTTGCAGGAGAATGGTTTAGGTTAGCAAATTTATGTTTGTGTGTACAAACATTACGTGTGACGGGTATGTGCTACTGTGGTGCAATCTGTACAGAAGCTATTGGGCGAAGAGGCAACTGTGTCCAGCAATCCTACCATAACAACAAGAACAACACCGTCAGTTGTATAATAATCCTCACTCCTACCTATCTTCTTTTTTACTCACTTCTGCCCCGGCTGCCCCACTCTCTTCCGGAGACGGGCTGTAAAATGGTCTCCAAGATATCGTTGAATATTATCAATCCTGGTTTCTACGAATTCAACAATCAGGTTGCTAACGTTGATGTACCAGAATCGAACGTCGTCAAAATGCATTTGTTCCTTGTTTTGTAAAAATTCCACGATTTTTATTTGTTTTCGAAGGGAGATACCGAACATGTGTAGTACTGATATCACTAGGTCTATTGATGAAAAGATAGTTGAAGGTGCAGTGGAGTAGTGCTACCAACTCAACAGTACTCACTTCATTATCTCTCATAGCTCTACACAGCAGCACTCATAGCTCTAGACAGAAGAGATAATTCGCACTCTGGTGTTACATTTTTGTACTAATTCATTTAACAAATTGGCTGTTCAAAAGCGATGATGCGTACTCTGAAGTTATATTATTGTACTAATCTGCTTTAAAATTGTGATTGGTTGCGATTAGCCACCATTACAGTAAATATGTTCCTATCGATTTCAAATTAGAATTTATGTCATTTAAGCGGGCAACGCTATTAGTACGTAACCGTATTGAAATTGATATGAGTTTGCCATGTAAATTCTTCTTCTCGTTGGGGTTTGGGCATAGACGAGCTCAAAGAATATGGGTAAGAACGGTTTTACTCCGCGTTTGAATTCAATTCCGATTACGCCCACACGCCGCTGCGCACGCTGCACAGCAGCACTTCATAAAGCCACGGCACGAACTCAAATTTACGCGCGGGTAATTTGAACCGTAACCTGCGGCCAGATGTAGGCCCCCCCTTTCCCTCTCCCTCACCATCATCCTCACTCTTCCCGGAATATGTTTTGTTTTTACGTTGGTATACATTATTCTTATTTATTTCTTTTAGTTTCATAGAGTAGACTTGCATAATCAACCTGAAGGTTGGCCCTTGCCTCGGAGGAATACAAGATATTGTTTAAATAGGCCTAACATCTAGGTTATAGGCCCACAAGTTAATATACACTGTTATAAACAGATTGAGAAAAATCACAGCAAATAAATGAATATGAAATAAACCATCACCTATATACAATTCACCCAAATTTTGCCCTTAGCCTACTAAATGAAATACTCAAAGGAAATCAGGATGCAAATAAGGAACTTAGAACTAATAAAATAAGTACAAAAATAAGTCCATTTACAGTAGTATATATTATACTTTTATCATTTTTACACATATAGCCTACATTCCAGAATACTGTATGTAATTTCATCAAATTATTGCTTCAATTTAATTTGTCATTCCAACGCACTGCCTCCACACCTTACAAACCTGCAAGAAAAAAAAGGGTAGTATAACCAAACATGTCAGTCTCAACAACAAAGTACAGCATTCCTAAAGGAAAAATAAATGAGACAATTATTGCAGTAACATGAATATTGTTCACTCTTATTCAGAGCATCTATTTTGCACCACAAACTGAATTCTATTTGGTCTTTGGCCATTACATCCCCACCTATGCATCTAACACAGGATTTACAGTGACAGCCATAGGCAGTATTGAATCCCCTTTTCGCTCTGATATTAGTCAATCCAGCCTAAATGTAATCCATGCACTCAGACAAAACACAATTTTCACATAGTTCCCAGTACTGTATTTACAATAGTTAAGACACAAGGGGAATGTTGATTAGAACATTATAATTAAATGATTCAAGTAGCCTAACAAATTGTGTAGTTATTGGGAATTATCATGCAGGCATTCTACATTGAAGTAAATAAAAGAAATTCATTGCTTGTCAACTATTATGCCTTAGTATCCAGTTTAGTAAGCAAGACTTTATAAATAAACACACAAATAAACCTCCATGTGATTAAATGACATTTGGGTATTCACCCATGTGGCTCCGGGTAGTCCTTCTCTTCCCAATTTAGTTGTAAAATAGTTTTAGCCTCCCATTTGCACAAGGTTGATGAAGCTACATGATTAAAAATGTAATCATCATCATCGTCATCGGCTTTAACTCGAATCCGACTATAAATCTTCTTCCTTCAGTCCAGTTTGTGAATGTGTTTACGGTGACTAAAGAGTCCAATCCTGGCATGGAACAAGTGTCCACACAAGTCACATAGTATTGCTGGAGGAGGACGTGGTTGGGCTGCTCGAAGTTTCCTAGCTTGACGCTTGGCTTCGTCATGTATGCGTCGATCCCTTTCAAACGTCTTTACAGTATCCGAGATGGTACGGCGCCAAGTTGAGCGGTCTTCAGCCAGCATGTCCCAGGTTTGTGAATCAAGACCTGTCAATTTCAGGGTCTGCTTAAATTGGTCCTTGTAGCGCCTCTTAGGACCACCATGAGGTCTGGTGCCATAGCATAACTCACCATATAGCATTCGACGAGGTAATCTCACATCATCCATCCGATGGACATGACCAATCCATCTAAATTGGTGACCTATTATGGATGATTCTATGCTGTTGATTTGAGCCTTTTCCAAAACAGCAATATTGGTAATGCGGTCTTCCCATTTAATCCTCAGGATTGATCGAAGTTTTTGTAGGTGGAAACGCTCAAGCTTCCTAAGATCACGTCGGGAAAGGGTCCACGTTTCACAGCCATACAACAATGTAGAAATGACTACTGCTTAGTACACCATAAGCTTTGTACTCATGGACATGGTATTCATGAAGACCCGGTGCGCTAATCGTCCATATGCTGCATGGGCTGCGCCAATTCTCTTATCCACATCCTGCTCACAGGTACAGCTCACAGAAATGGTACTGCCCAGGTACGAGAAGTGGTCTACCTGTTCTAATAGCAAATTTGAGACGGAGATATTGAACTGAGGAAGGTGTGTGCCTGGTGAAGGTTGTGCCAAGACTTTAGTCTTATTGACATTTATGGTATGACCAAAGCGATCACATGCACTTTTGTAACAATTAACTGACTCTTGCAGCTCCTCTGGTGTGAGAGTTGGTGACGCAGCATCATCTGCATACAACATGTTAGTAACCTTAGTAACCTGAGTTTTCCTCAAGGAGCGGAGACGAGTTAGGTTGAAAAGCCCTCCATCAAAACGATGCTTGACCTCCACACCTGGGATGTTTGTGGGTGAATCATAAAGCATTGCAGCCATGTACAGCGCAAAAAGCGTTGGAGCCAGTACACATCCTTGTTTCAGTCCATGGGTAATGGGAAATTCATCGGACATCTTATTCTGATGGCAATCCTGACCTGTCATGCCATCATGGAGAGCCTTGATTAGATCTACAAAACGCTGAGGGCAACCAAACACTAGAAAATGGCAGTTGACATTTAAGTTACAGACACAATTTCTGTTCTCCTCCTAGTGCTAGGGCCAGATGACAGTAATTCTCTGCCACTTAAAACAACTCCCCCCCCCCCCCCCCCTCTCGGCTTAATGGCCATGGGTCACCCCACCCCTTTTGGCTCGCAAAAGTCATTTAATAACTTATTTATTTGTATGTCTATTTACAAAGTCGTGCATACTAAACTGGATACTAAAAGGCATAACAGTCTACAAACAATGAGAAAGGTACTGCTTCTCACTTTTCTTTGACCTGTGGTATGAATATGAATAAACACAACCCTAGGGGCAGATCACCTCACTGTTCCACCTCTTAAAACAATAACTAGGGAACTAAACAAAACTCTGTGTGAGCACGGGGCCTCAACCAGCCATTGCTCCCAGTAGAAATCCTTTAGATACTAATATTTTACAGCTGGCCAAGTTGACCAGGTATCACACATCATTGTCTACAAGCTAACATTTTTGGCTGTCGCCCTGGAGGTTCCCGGCACAGCCAAGGAAGCTGGAACGGGATCCACTCAGCTTCGTGTTGCAAAACTGAGAAGAGGTGGGTTTGACCCCCAGCTCTGCCATCCTGGAAGTGGTTTTCCGTGGTTTCCCACTTCTACTCCATGCAAATGCTGGGAGCTAACGACCATGTCAGCCTCCTTCCCAATCCTCACCTGAATTTCAAATAGCCTACACACACTAATACATTCATCTTCCATTTGTGAATCTAACACCTTGCATGCTAAGCCCCCAGGTCTCTTACATAGCTTAACAAAATTATGTAAAATAACTTACCTTCAATCACAGTGGGTTCGATATACAGCAGGATGTGCTGCAGTCGAGCATTGTTTATCTTCCTTATTACCTGTGAAACAAAAAGAAACAGGCCACTGTTATCTATTGTTTTTTCCTACCCTCATAATATGCTGGTAAAACTACAGTATGTCAGGACAGAGCCCTGGTGAATAAATACAGCCATATTACTTGCGCGGTGTCAAAGTAACATGTGAACTTGTCACAACTTCGACACCACACGACTCGCATCAGTAGATTTGCTCACTGTTCGAATGGGGTAACATCACATCTAGGAGATAACATACAACATTTACAGTATAAAGATGTCGCCAACCATCGAGTTATTTTATTTAAGATGAACTCCATCCTCGAACTATTTTTAATTTCCGGTTTTCAACAAACAGCAACACAGCACATTTATTATCTCACCATCTCCATCCAAAAGGAATGAGAAGTTTCAAGGACGTTTGTCAAAACTTTCATCTGGAGCAACAACACACAGTGTCTAACCTTTTAATAAACAAGAAGGTTCTATGTTAGTAATAGAATATTGGACCTACGAACAAAGTTTTATGTGTTTTAACTAATTTTAACGTGTAGTATTAAATTTTAGACTGTACTACGTTAGTGTAAGTGTCAATTTTATTATAAGTGATTGATAGTGTGTATCTTACTTGTCTAAGTTCTAACTATGTATTGAGGCTGAAGAAGAACATAATGATGTTCGAAACATGTACCTAATTAGTTAAATAGATAATCACAACATCGTATTGAACAGGACGGAAATTATTAATAGTTTGTTAGTAATATATTCAATACGGACCTAAAAATGGAGAACGATGTTCTAATTTAGAATTATCTTGCAGGGATTCTAGATTGAAGAAGAAAATAAGATAGGCAAAATCATTGTTTGCAGACTGTTATGCCTTTCAGTACCCAGTCTAGCATGCAAGCCTTTGTAAATAAACAAACAAATAAACCTACAAGTGATTAAATGACATTTGGGTATTCACATATATGACATTTAGAGGTAATCCTTCTCTTCCCCAAAGCAGCTGTAAAATAGTTTTAGCCTCCCATATGCACATGGTTGATGAAGCTACACAAAAATGTACAGGATAAAATTGAAGACCAGTATCACATAATACTGACAGACAGTAGCAGACATTTACAGACAAGATTTGCATTCTCCTCCTGTTGATGGGGCCAGATGACAGCAATTTTCTACCCCTTAAAACAACTCTTCACACCCACCTTATTGGCTGATACGGTTTGAGGAAGGTAGCCTAATGCTACTCACTTGCTTTGACCTGTGGTTTGATACGAATAGGCACACCCCCGTGGGGAGCCTCAAGCAGGCTACTCATCTTTCTCACAGCAGGAATCAAACCCAGTCCTAACAGTTGTGAATCCTACGCCTTGCATACTGAGCCACCAGGGCTCTTACATAACCTAAAGACATGTGAAATAACTTACCTTCAATCAGAGTGGGTGCATTATACAGCACGTATCAGGTCTCGCTGTTGAATAACTGTGATAGACTAGGATACACTGCAGTTGTACGGTGTCCCATTACCTGTAAACAAAAAGAAACAGGCCATTGTTACCTATTGTTTTTGCTTACTCCCATAATATTCTGGTAAAAGTACAGTATCTCAGGACAGGGCCCTAATGAATAGGCTACACACAGTATTACCGGTACTTACATTTTTTACATCACTTTGAAGTACAAGTAAGTTAGGTGCTATTATTCATCAAATAATATATATATTTGAAAGAATTCTTACCTTGTTAGATAATAATCCTGAGAAATATCACATTTGAACCATTCACAGCTGATGACTAAAAGACACACAAACTGTACTGAGTTCAAATTAAACAGAGAGACGCCATGTTGGAACGGCTAACCAATAGGAGCGAACATTGGGCTTTAGCCAATAGGAAGCCTGGATTGCTTTCACATGGGTGAACAGCGCCTCTTGAGAACGTACAACGAACTTGTCATTTAAAATTGCAGATGTCAAAAGTGACGGATCCATACATGTATCGGACGTGGTTACCACAAGACCTCTTTCCCCAGAACATATAATTATTTTTTTAAATGCGTCTGGACAGATTTTCTATTCCGAGAATAAATGTCCTGGTTTTCTACGAACATTTTAAAACGTTGAATATAACCATAGAAAGTCACAATATATTCCTCAGATGTCAGCAGCAAAGAATATAGGTTTAAATTTAATACCGATAACCACCACCGCCCACGCATGCATAGTGCCGCCTCTTTAGGCAACACATGAAACTAAAGTTTCTGCGCGGGAAATTTGAACCGTAACCTGCACCCCCCGCGGCCGCCCGCGGCTCCCTATACCCTCTTCCAGAGAATGTGCATTTCGATGGTTTGTATCAATCTCATTTATTTATTTATTTTGGCTTCATAGAATAACCTTATACAACTAGGCCCTTGCCTGTGAGGAATAAAAGTTAATGATGATAATTGTTTTAAGAGACCTAACATCAAGTTAATATACAGTAGGCCTACACTAAAAGAATAATAATAATAATATCGTATGGCCTCGGGTGCCGGGTGCAAGCTTTGTAATTTGCCACCCAGAGGGTAGCTTGCATGTCGAATTTCGTTGTTCCTTGAATCACTATGTAAGTCAAGGTGGTTAAATATCTAAGCTCCTTGAACACTATAGCGCTCTCTAGTAGAGAAATGAGGAACTTTGTGTTGGCGGAAACTCCCGAGATTAATTTTGCCATTATGAACACGGCCTACTGAATTCAAATGGGTTCTTTGACATGCTTGTCGTCTTTTAGCCGCCTTTCAAAAATCACTTACCACGGCCAGGAGTGAATCTCCAATTTTGGGGTTAGTAGACCGACACACTATCCACTCACCCACCGTGGCAATCAGGCCTACACTGTTATAAATAGATTAAGAAAAGAAACATAGGAAGTAAATGAAAATGAAAATCCACAGCCTGCTTCCAGTCTCCGACCGGGTCAGGAATGGAATGAATGAAGGCCCCATCTAGCGGCGAGGATATGGACTGTGCCGGCTGCCGAGGCCTGACGCACACCTCTGGGGCAATTATTAAATGAATGACAGATGAAATGAAATGATAGTGGAGAGTGTTGCTGGAATGATATTTTGACAGGGAAAACCGGAGTACCCGGAGAAAAACCTATCTGCCTCCGTTTTGTCCAGCACAGATCTCACATGGAGTGACCGGGATTTGAACCACGGACTCAGCGGTGAGAGGCCGGCGTGCTACCGCCTAAGCCACGGAGGCTTCAGGAAGTAAATAAGTATGATTAAAAACCATCGCCAATACAAAATACACCAAATTTTTGCCCTTACTAAATGGAATACTTCAAGGAAATCAGGATGTAAATAAGGAACTTGGAAGTAAAAAAATAATTACAAAATCAAGTCTATATAGGCTACTGTGGTATATTTATTATACATTTCTCTGTCTTACATAGCCTACATTTAGAGTACTTCATTTCATCAAATTATCGTTTCAACATAGATTTGTCTTTCCATGGGAGTGCCACCACACATTACGAATCAAGAGAAAAAGGTAGTATGACCAAAAATGGCAAAGTACATCCCTAAAGGAAAAATCATGAGAGATAACTGCAGTAACATTGGTCATGAATATTATGCAGTTGTATTCAGGGTATCTGTCTCCCACAAGTCCAACCCCTCCTCCACGTGGTGGGAGACGGGCAACGGCATGAAGTAGGGGATTGCCTGTAGGGGTGAAGTACAGTGGGGACTTTGTGAGCCCCGGGACCGCTACGGTAGCTGTGAAGGCTCTATGGGAACCCTGAAAAGTGACGGCTAACGGGGCTCTGGTGAAGCTACGATAGGCCTAGCAAGCCAGTAGTGGATATCATATTTGCTTTCAAACCAGGAACAGGCCTCGGAAAGGACGGATGCAAACGACGACGACCCGGATATGCTAATGGACTACGAGTTGGGACATTAAACATACAGACACTGACAGGAAAGGTGGAGGAGATTGTAGATGTGATGGAGAGAAGAAAACTGGATGTACTGGGCTTGGCAGAAACAAGATGGAAAGGAGAAGGTCGCAGAGAACTGAGGAAAGGGTACCGGTTGTACTGGAGTGGGAACAGTGAAGGAAGGAGCAGCGGAGTAGGAGTAGTTGTGAGAGATGGAATGAAGGAAGAGGTAAAGGGAATAAGTGACAGGATCATGAAGATCAGAGTAACTGTAAAGGGAAGAAGCCTGGAGATAGCCCAGGTATATGCCCCTCAAGTTGGATGTACAGCTCAAGAGAAGGAAGACTTTGAGGAGGAGCTACAACAGCAGTTGAATGGTCAGAGCATCATTGTCATGGGAGATTTGAATGCACATGTAGGAAGTGAAAGGCAAGGATATGAAAATGTATTGGGAGCAGAAGGATGGGGTAGCAGGAATGAAGAAGGGAGAAAGTTGCTGGATTTTTGCAAGAGAAACTGTTTATTGGTAGGCAACTCCTGGTTCCGGAAGAAAGAAAGCCACAAGGTAACGTGGTACAGCAGTGATTTAACAAAGAAATCTTTGGTAGATTACATGCTGTACGACTGGGAAATGAAGAGAAGTGTCAGAGATATAAAGGTAATACCATCAGAGGCCTTAGATAGCGACCACAGAATACTTGTAATGAACCTGGGAGTTGTTAAGGATAGCAAGAGGACAGAGTACCAGGAAAGGAGAATCAAAGTATGGAAACTCAAGGAAAATGAAGTCAAGAAAGAATTCCAGAAGATAATAAGGGAAAAGATGCCAACAGACAATCCTAAAACAGGGGAAGAGGAATGGAAGCAATTCAAAAACACAATGGTGGAAGCTGCAGTGGCAGTATGTGGAAGAACAAGCAACAGAAAGCGGTGTAAAGAGACACCATGGTGGAATGAGAGAGTAGAAGAAGCTGTGGGAAGGAAGAACAAGGCTTTCAGAGTGTGGTTCCAGGAAAGAACTGATCTGGCAAGAGAAGATTATAAGATAAAGAAGAAAGAAGCAAACAAGATTGTTGCAGAGGAGAGGAAGAAGTGGATGGTAAAGTGGACAGAGATGATGGAGGAAGACAGCAGAGGAAATAAGAAAGTACTTTATGGGATGGTCAAAAGTAAGAGAAGAGGTCTGCGAGAGGATGTGGTAATGATGGACAAAAACGGAACTGAGGTACACAACAAAGAGACACTCAAGACAGTGTGGAAAGAGTACTTTGAGGATTTGCTGAATCCAAATGGTCATAGGGAGGAAGACAATGTATTGGAAGATGAAGACAACACAGGAATGGAAAAGGACCTGACTTGGAGAGAACTGGAAATGGCTATAGACAAGATGAAAGGAGGAAGGGCACCAGGTGTGGATGAAGTGAGTGTTGAAATGGTGAAGGCAGCAGGGGAGGTTGGGAAACAGTGGCTGTACCGTGTGATGAGGGTGATATGGAAGGAGAAAAAGACCCCAGAAGATTGGAAGAAAGGATTAATTGTCCCAATATTTAAGAAAGGAAGCAGAAAGGAGTGCAGAAATTACAGGGGAGTCACACTCATACCTCACTGTGCCAAGATATGTGAAAAGATATTAGAAAGTAGAATACGAGCCAAAGTGGAGAGAAAATTGAGAGAGGAACAGTATGGATTCAGACCCGGGAGATCAACAGTGGATCTCATATTTTCAGCGAGACAGCTCCAGGAACACCACTACGAATTTGGAGAGGATCTGTTGATGGCCTTCCTGGACATCGAAAAGGCCTATGATAGTGTGTGTAGGGAGAAGGTTTGGAAAGCAATGGAAAACATGGGAGTAGAAAAAGAGACTGTAGGCAGAGTGAAGGAGATGTATTGTGGAAGTGTGAGTTGTGTGAAAGTTGGAGGGGAAAGAACAGACTGGTTCAGACAAATGAGTGGCCTGAAACAGGGTAGTGCACTGTCACCCCTTCTCTTTATTGTGGTTATGGACGAGGTAATGACACGGATAGCAGGAAAGATAGGAGAAGATAAGATGAAGGCAATGGTGTTTGCAGATGATCTCATGGTCTGGGGAAACAAGGAGGAGGAAATCCAGGAGCAACTGAAGGCTTGGGAAGAAACAGTGGGAGAGTACGGATGGAAGTTCAACATCAGTAAATGTGAGGTCCTGTTAACGACCAGGAAAAAGGACAGACCAATGAGTGGGATAACACTTGGAGGTGGACAGCTGAAGAAGGTGGAAAGTCTCAAGTACTTGGGAAGTATAGTGGAGGAGAATGGGAGAAATGACAAAGAGATTACGGAACGTGGCAGACAGGCAGAAGCATTTCTGAGAAGCATTAGGAGCTTAGTGTGGAATATAGATGTCCCACAAAAAAGCAAGGAAGTGTTATACAGAAGCTACTATATCCCGATACTGACCTATGCTTCAGAAACGTGGACAATGAAGAAAAGAGACATAAGCAGAATACAGGCAGGTGAAATGAAGTTCCTGCGAAGTAGGATCGGAGTAACAAGAAGAGACAGGGTGAGGAATGAAAAGGTCAGGGAAATGGTGAAAGAGGAGCCCTTGCTAGTTAGGATTGAGACATCAAGACTGAGGTGGTATGGACACTTAAAGAGAATGGATGAGAAGAAGATTCCCAAGAGGATACATGAGATGCAGATGCAGAAGAAACGACCAAGGGGAAGACCAAGAGATCGATGGCTGAAAGGAGTGGAGGAATGTGTCAAGAAGAGAGGCGAGGACTGGACCAGAGTGACAGCGGAGAGATGGTGGGAAGAAAGAAATAAGTGGCGAGGCTTATGTTCCAAACAGACCCAGCCTGGGGCTGGAAACTGTACAAGATGATGATGATGATTCAGGGTATCTATTTTGCATGCAACTCAATGTGGTTTTTAGCCATTACCAGGGCTAGATTTGTGACGGTACGCACCGGTACGCCGTACCAAAACCTCTGATCAGGGGAAAAGTCGAATCAAAATTAGATTGCTCTTTTGCCTACTGATTCATTTATAAAGGTGTTCAGGAAAGCGTAAAAATATCGTTTTTATAACTCTATATTTCAATATTCCATAAAGCCCTCACCCCCCTCCCAACCCCACTCGGAAGCCCACAGTACCGGAACCTCTTTTTTTTACAAATCAAGCGCTGGCCATTACAATTCAATAGATCACCCACTTTTGGATTTAACAGAATATGCAACGACATCCATTGCCAGTATTCAATCCCCCATGCCACTCCATTTTGCAGTCCAGCCTAAATATTATTCATGCACCCAGAATAAGCACGATGGTGATGTGTATTTTCACAAGTACCAATTACCGTAGTTAACCCAAAGAAAGCCTAACATTAGTTTCCAGAATGTACATTAGTTTAGTTTCGAGAGGAATGTTGATTAGAATATTGCAATAGGGATGTATAGAACTAGTACCGATAGAGCGCACTGCTGTTGTACTGGGTAAGCGCAAGGCGCTCTTCATTTGTCTCCTGTGTTCTCATGCCGCTAATATCCACGAATTTAAGTTGTTTAAATTGCTATTTTCGTGACTATGACGAGCTATTGCAGTGTTCCTCTTTGCAAAAATCAGGGAAATCCGATTTCGTGTCACAAATTTTCTCAAAATAAAGAAATGAGGAAGAAATGGTTACATGCTATTAGAAGGAAACGTATCGGTGAAGAAAATCTGACCGAAAATATTAAAGTGTGTCCCCATCGTTTTCAACTCGATGACTTCACGAAAACTGTGTTGGGCAAGTGTGATTCACAAAGGGAAATAATTCCTACCTATAAACTGAATAGACATATCGATAACAACCACTGAATTTATGCGTTTGTATTTGAAGGTGAGAGAGCAAGATTAAAACCGAACACTGTTCCATCGCTTTTTCCGTGGACTACGAACACAACAAAAGTAAGGAAGAGGCCATACACATGAAAATTGCCAGTTTACCACGATAAGCCTACAATATCGGAATCTGCATAAATTATCTCCATTGAAGTACGGTACGGGAAGAAGTGAATGTAACATTTGTGACTCCCATTTTCAAAGGCATCAATACTCGGTCAAATACTTCAAGAATAAATGTCACAACATTAACAGTCAAAAACGTATTATGGTTGGTTCCTTGAAATCAGAATTAATCGTCAACTTACATCTGCCCGACGGAGAATGTGGTACCGGTAGTGACTGACTTCTACATTCTTGAGTCATAGGCCTAAGTTAGCCAGATGAATGGAAACAGTTCATGGCCTTAAAACAGGGATTCTCAAACTTTTTAAATACTGTACCCCTAAGTCGTTTCCAAGGGGTACGGAAACGATTTGTATTAAGAAATTGACAAATTACAAAAGAACCAAACGTTGCGATGCATTTTGAGGTAAACAATACCGGTATCAACTTTCTTTGATTATGTTTACCTTAAAACAAGACCGTTTCATGTACGCTATCAACCAAAAAAATACACGAATCGAAGTCTATAAGCAAGGGGAGCCAGTGAATATTTAAATCACTATTTATAAAAGGAAGATTATAGTTTTACGTGACCGTTAATCTAGAGATCATAAGGCACAGAGGACTTCCTCTTTACGTGGAATCCGAACAGGACAAGGCATTTCACTTTGAAAATCTCACATGCATTGACCGGGAAATCTCTATTTATGATTTAAGTCTTATGGAGATATAGGCTATTTATCAATATAGGCTTAAAATACTCAAGCATGCTGACTCCTATTCATAATTTGAATAATAAAGCGTGTTAGAATTTTGTTATTACCGCTGTAGCCTACTAATTCTTCCCTCCTCCCACTAGTTTTAGCGCCTCTAGTCCGTAGCTCATTTTACAGCTGTTTAACGCTTAAACGCTGAAAATCGTTCATAATATATTAGAGGATATACCTATAGAATTAATTAATATAGTCTTGGAGTAAAATTAGAGAAGATATAATTTACTTTAGCTTAGAAAACTCGGTCACAATCTATACATTCCTCGTAGCTGACTGGGGGAAACATAGGACGATCGCCTTGCGCTTACCCAGTACTACACGAGCGCTATCTGGCGCGAACTTTCTCAGGCTACATCCCTATTAATTCATTCAAATGGCTCAATAAATTGTGTAGTTACTTGGAATTATCTTGCAGGCAATCTACATTGAAGAAGGAAATAAAAGAAATTCATTGTTTGTAGACTGTTATGCCTTTCAGTATCCAGTCTAGCGTGCATGTCTTTGTAAATTAACATACAAATAAACCTCCAAGTGATTAAATGTTATTTGGGTATTCACACATCATATGACTCCATATGAGGAAATCCTTCCTTTCCCAAATGTGCTGTAAAATAGTTTTAGCTTCCCATATGCACATAGTTGACAAAGCTACAGAATTAAAAATTTACAGGATAAAATTTACGATCAGTATCACATAACTCGGACAAACAGTAGGAGACATTTACAGACAAGATTAGCATTCTCCTCCTGCTGATAGGGCTAGATGACAGCAATGTTCTGCCCCTTAAAACAACTCCCTATACCCAGCTTATTGGCCAATGGGGTTGGAGGAAAGTAATGCTTCTCACTTGCTTTGACCTGTGGTACGATACGAATAAACTCAACCCAATGGGGAACACAAGGTCTCAACCGGCCTTTACTCCCAGAGGAAATCTCTCAGGCTACTCATTTTTTTTACAGCTGGCTGAGTTGACCAGGATTCAACTGGTAGTGAAGGGCAGTTTAACAATCTCACCACTAGCAGATATCAAACCCAGTCCTTCTAGTTGTGAATCTAACGCCTTGCATACTGAGCTACCGGGGCTCTTACACAGAGTTGGGCAAAATACTCCCCAAATGTATTTTAGATACAAAATACTCACACAAAAGTATTTTAAACACAAGATACACTTATAAATTTCCGGAAAATACAAAATAGTATTTTAAAATACAATACAAAATACATTCATTAAAATATGCTTCTCATCCATTCGAACTGTTAAAAATAACAACTATATATTATTACTACTAACAACCCGCCCCGGCTTCACCCGGTATCTTTATCGGTTTACCCAGTGTAAACTTAAAAGGCGTATTTTTTTAATTTCAATGAAATACGATCCATATCTGTTTCCCGTTTCGGCATGATGGATTAAAATCATCTACTTGACTATTAATTATATTATCATGGAGATAGCATGTGCAACAAATTCTTGTCAGACGTAATTTAAGAATGGCGAGGTGCATGAAACACAAATCCCCCTTCCGTCCAATCTAAACTCGACTGTATACTCTGCAGAACGAAGGCTGAAACTGGGGTGATAGGCTCGCTCGCTAACTAGCTCGCAAACTGTCTCTGAAGCTAGTAATTGAATTGAGATTATTGGAAGAAATGAAAACGTAAAATCACTTATAGTGGGCGGTGTATTCAAGATAGAGACATGCTGTCCGGGACTTTTATGTAGACCTTTTCATGCTGAACAATTCATACACTCATAGTATATAGATATTTTAAAGGTTTACCCAGCATAAGCTTAAAAGGCGCACGGACGGTAGGTTTCTTTTCAACTCGATTCACTGAAATCGTTACTGTTTGGCTTCCTTTCGTCATAAATAATTTTCTACAGAAACTGTCCTCAAGAAATCCTTTACAGAATGGTGAAAACCGCATCAAAATCCTCCAGTGTTTCTCGAGATTACCGTTACATCCAAGGATTGGGGACTTGGTTTTACACTAAGTAGAGAATATAGATATTACTCTTATTATTGACCTGGACGGATATGCGCATTAACGTTCGAGGCCAAAGGTTCAAATCCCACCATCAACGTCTGACAGAATGGTATCTTTCGACGTTCATCTAACAAAGACTGCTACCAAACTCAAGACATGGAATAACATTTTCTGGAACCTTTGTGGTACCACTTCAGGTTTAGCACCAATACTCTCCACTGTCCAGCTGTTCTATCTCTGAATAATGTGCCCCAGTTTGATAAATAGTTTGTTATTGTTGTTGAATCATTTAGGGGCTTTGGGACTTCGTGGACATGTAGCCCCTTGTACTTGGGTGTGTAAGGAATTTGTCTGATGACGTGTGTTATTGTGATGGCTGTATTAGTGTGTATTGACATATTACAAGCTATTTTTCAGTGTTGCCTGAGTAGTATCTTCTTGCTACGATTGTAGTGCTGACAGACAAAAAGTGAGGCATATCACTCAGGACTGCCTTCTGAGATCCTACAGCGCTGCTGAAAGAGATCTGTACCAAGGAACAACAGTCCAATTGACAACACATTATAAACAACCAAATAAATAAATAAATACATTAAAATTAAATTAAATGATCCTACCTCTTCAGGGTTGTAGTTATCCAGACCTGGAAAGGTTGGGTCAATTTTTATTATCATTATTACCAACAGACAGCGGCAGCTGGGACTCGGACTTTGGGAGACGTGGGCTCGATCCACACCGCCCTTCAAATACTTTTCCGTGGGTTCCTTCTACAGTGAAAAGGAACCAAACCAAATCCCCATAGCACTAGGCCTAGCGAATGCTGCTCAGCCATTTGGCTTGCAGATCAGCGCGTCGGGTTCCCTCAGCCGTTAATCTTGGTCACCTCGACAGGGCGCTGCCTCGCTGTCAGACAGCTACTCCATTGCCCTCACGAGGCTGAGTTCACCCCGTTCCAGCTCTCACGTCAGTTTCTAAAATCCCTGACGAAGCTGGGAATCGAACTTGGGGCCTCTAGGTGTGAGGCAGGCATGCCGCCCCAACAGCACGGATGACGTTCTTCTCCAAAGAACGGAACCTCGCCAGGCCCGTGTGACGGGTGGAGAGCAATACGTTATGGCCAGATGACTAGCATCTACCGATTACACAAGAGCGGATCAGGAAGCTCTAGATGCTGTCATAGCATTCGGAGCTGGCATGATACCTTACTTGGGAGAGTTAAGACTTGTGGTGAAGTACTGTAGCCTATCTCGTATCCCGTGAACAGGGTTAGGTATAGAACAAAACATCGAAATTTCCAAGTGGAAACTTATATTTTCAAGAAGTCTTACCGTAAATCTATTCATAAGTTTCAACGCCTTGCGAATTTACTTGTGGGGGGGAACCTCAAACAAAAGTATCGAGAAACAATCCGCGTACTCTGGAGGCTCTCGAGAACAAAATAACTGCACCGATATGATATATCAGCGAGGGTAAATTACAGCGAGTGTACCAAAACTTCCTACGATGGTGCAAACTAATTGGGCGCTGCTGCTAACGCCTTGCTCGACAGGTACCTACACACAGTGGTCCGGCCATCACGCGGCGATTGCGAGGTTCCATTCTATAGAGAAGCACCTCACGACCGCTTCCTTCCAACACCTTACCAAATTTCATTAACCTTCAATCATTTCATCTCTCATTATCTCCTCTCATGAGGTTGGCATCATTAAGGGCATCCGGCCGTAAAATCACTCACCACAGGAAAGAAAAACATCATTGCAATCCATCCCCGAACCCATTGAAACAGGAACAATAAGGGGTAGACATACATTTGATTATTATTATTATCTTTTGTTAACATAGACAACTAACCAAGGAAATTTAAGAGATAAGATTCGCGTTTCGAATTCTTGCATTGACAGCAACCATTCTCAGTGTGGTGTTTGGATTTTTCCCACTCTCCGTCTAGGCACATGACGGAATGGCAACATACTTCAAGTCCTGGGGCATCTGCTCATTTCTAGACCATAATAAATTCAGCCACGCAAACTATTACGGACACCACACAAACACACGTTATCAGAAAAATTAAAACACATACATGGGGCTTACGATCAAGATTTAGGCGTACCCATAACAACCGGCATACATATTTTGCAGCCAGTCCCGGGTTCGATTCGCGCCTCCATTAGGGATTGCTGGAACGGGGTGCACTCAGCTCAGTGAGGCAGTGCACCGGTCATGGAGACCAAGAATAATGGCCAAGGGGACCCGGCACACTGACCGCATGTCGCCTCATAATCTCCAGGCTAAATGGCTGGGCAGCGGTCGCTTGGTAGAGCTGCAGTGCCACGGAATTTTGTTTGGTTTATACTTATGTTACGGTGGCTCGTGGTGCAGTCGCTAGCATTCGTGACTCTCATCCCTGAGGTCCGGGTTCGATTACCATCTCTGCCTAGAAATTTAATCCTGGCCCTGAGGGCTGGAATAGGGTATATTCAGCTTAGGGAGAGAAGAGTGAGACACCTCGAAGTGATTTTCTGTTGTTTTCTCACTTATACCCCACACAAATGTCGGGATGGTTCCTAAATTAAGGCCACGGCCACCTCACCTGAATTACAAATACACACACTACTACAGATTCTACAATAACACAGGTCATCAGACAAATTCCACGTGTAACCAAGTACATGGGACTACTGTAAATGACCACAATGTCCCAAGTTCCTCAAATGAAACAACTTGCCCCATTTTGTACAGCCCTTATGAGAGCACTTCTGGGAATTTTGGAGAATTCTAGTGAACAGGTTCAGACAACTACTTACATTTTGGAATTCCATAGTTAGGTAGCCTGAGGCTACTGGTTGGAAATATTTCCAAGATTAACGACACTGATAACAGAGCATCCATCAGACATTCCTCAAGAGATTTTGTTCTAAATGCATCCTAAATATACAGCATTGCACATAGTCTCAGAAGGGTGGTGTGATGCTAGAACAGTTGTATTGTTCTCAAACTTGCCTGTGCCATGTCTAGCAATTAACTCAAGTTATGAGACAGGAAGATCATGGAGGATTGAACTAAAAATCACCCAAAACAATGAATTTTTCAATGTATTTTGTGTATTTTGAAAATACAAAATACTCATGAAAAGTATTTTCGATACCAGTTGAGATACAAAATACATGTTCCAACTGGAGTGGATGACAAAACACTTGATTTCTGCTCTGTGTGCAAAAAGAGGGTAGAAGAAAACGAAACAGCTGTGACCAGTGACTGGCCATGCCAGAGATGGCATCATCTATCGTGTGCGGAATTGCAGCAAGGCCAATTTAACGCACTAAAGTCAACTAGTAAGAAAAAATCAAAACATTTATGGTTATGTTTTAATTGTGAACAGGACTTCACTCTATATAAATCGGGAAGAAGCATGCAAAAAGAACTAGAAGAGATGCGTGCAGAAATGTGCAAGAAAATGGATGAAATGGCAAAAAATATATCTAAACTTACAAGACTATGTCTTTCAAGGGACAATAGATCATCGGATTCCACGAAACAGGAAGATAACCAACGAAAGAAAAACGCTTCCTCCACAAAACAGATATGCGAAATGGCAACACAAGCAACTACCGAAGACATGGTTGGTGCATGTGATCTGAATATGAAATCTATAAATCAAAACAAGGAAAACTATGAGGAGCTGAAAACTAAAATGGACCAAGTCTCAGAAACTATGATGCAGAAAATGTCACTGCTGCTTGAAACGCAACTGCAACAAACAGAATTCTTGACAGCTGTCAATCAGAGACCTTCAGTAATAAAAGAGAAAGCTCCAAACCCACCGACTGCACAGCAAAGCTTTCAAAACCCCAACAACAGCCACAGAAACTCTGACAATCTCCAGAATCAGGATGAGAGGGATCCAGGAGGTAGTAAAAATGAACGTCACTCCATACTAAGGGAGGATAATGAAGAATATACTATAGCAGAAGTGGAGAGAACTCCCTCACCAAGACACTTAGGAATTCAGGGGACTAAACCTTTTGATATAACTTGTAACCTAAGAGCAGTGGAGCGTAAAGCTTGGCTTTTCAAAGGCAGACTTCATTCAACAACTGAAGCAAAGACACTTATTTCACACCTCACAAACATAGGCATACTGGGGGAAATATTATGTGAGCAAATAGAAACAAGAGGAAAAAGCAAAGCATTCAAAATAGGCATTCCATTTGAGGACAAGGAAAGTGCAATGACACCAGAAATCTGGCCGGAACGCATACTGGTTAAACGTTTTTCCTTTCGTCACCCCTTTATCGAGGGAGTACGACTCGCATAATCAAGTGCGAAAAAACGAGTGTCCAGTACAAGAAATTAGAACTTCAAGTAATAATATAGCAGAAAGGCAACATAAATTAAGGATTATTCTATGGAACATTGAAGGTATAAAAAACGCGTTACAACTAGCTCTAAATAATATTTTTATTAATTATGACATAGTACTGTTAACAGAGACTTTTCTTACAGAAGACTGGGGAACAAACGGTTTTTACTGCGTCCATAATACCGCCATCAAAAGTAACATTGGCAGGCCTAAAGGAGGTATCTCTGTCTGCTGAAACCCAGCCTATATCCTTTTACAGTGAAGCACCGAACAAACAACATACTAATCGTGAAGACACAAATTTTATACATAATTTATGCGTACTTTCAACCAGATTTTCGAGAAGAAGATTTAATAGATGATCTAACTGTAGTGATAAGTCATGTAGCGAGAAATGATGCGCTAATAGTAGCTGGTGACTTCAACTGTCGCATTGATGTACCTTCTCGTAAAACGTCCACACTTCTGCATTACATGGAACAAGAAGGCCTGACACTGACTAACAATAAAGAAACAAAAACATAGGCCTACATATGTCAAAATGGGTCAAGTACAATTGACCTCGTATTCATTAATAAGGGTTTCACCATTCTCCAACAGCATGCGATTGACAATGTCACCATCAGAAAACACCTACCCATTGCCACAGTTCTCTATCAGGGAATACCGATGACTCCTTTGCTAACAACCAAAAGCAAAGTATCGAGGAAATTGGATCTCACCAAATTGCAAACAATTAAGGTCTCAGACATACATGATACCATAATTGAAGGAAACATTGATGAAGCACTATGGAAATTAGAGAATTCCATGTGGAATTCTGCGCATTGAGTTGAAGAAAGACCGAGGAAAGCCAAGCCATGGTTTAATGAAGAATGCTTTTAAATAAGGAAACGAACAATCAATGCTCTTCACGCTGTGAGAAAGCAGGAAACGGAAACAACACTGAAAACATATGCAGATCTACGGAAACACTATAAGATCATCATCAAAAAGGCTAAGAAAGTATTTTTAGAAAAGAAGGAGGAAATACTAATTGAAGAAATTGAACAGGATACCTTCAGAGCACTGAAACCCATACATCCAAAATTTCCAAAGGACATACTAATTGAAACATGGGAACAATACCTTGGTCTCGTTTTGCAAGAAAAAGACACCAGACCAGACACTGACCCTCACATAAGTGCTTTCGATCCCATCACAGTAGAGGAACTTTCACTTGCAATAGAAATCAGTAAAGATAGAAAGGCATGTGGGCCAGACTCGATTTATAATGAACATCTTAAAGAAGCCACACCGATGCTCGTGGGAACGTGGACCGATCTTATGAACGAATGCTTATGTCAGGGAAGGATACCAGACTCATGGAGACGATCCAGAATAAAAATGCTGTATAAAGGGAACGGTGACTCCAGTGATCCTAATGGAAGATACTCTCTTCAAATTTATGATGAAAATATTTACAACAAGACTGACACAACTGATAGACGATAAAATTCCGGAAGAGCAGTTTAGCTTCCGCAAGCAGAGATCGTAGATATTATTGACCTGGACTGATGGCTCGTTAACGTGCAAGGTCGTAGGGTTCAAATCCCACAGTTAGTCTCCTTGAAATGTTTTTTTTTTCTTTTTTTTTTTTCAGGGTGATACTCTCTGAAGGGCAAGGGGAGAGAGGGATGCAGCGGTCAAGCTCTTGGCCTCTCACCACGGCGGACCGGGTTTGATTCCCAGTCAATGCACGTGAGATTTTCAAAGGTTAAAAGCCATGTCCTGTGCTTTGGATCCACATAAAAAGGGGGCCTCGTGGCTCATTATCGCGAGATTAACTGTCACGTAAAACCTTATCTGCCTGAACCCACTCCATCTCATCTCACTCAAACCTAGTAAGTCCAACCTGTAGCGCTTCATCTCCCTAGATACTTCGGCCAGTCTACCTGTCTGCCACATTGTTTATACGTTACAAATTCCAATTCTCGTGTCCGATTTCATGCTAAAGGTCAAATCCGTTTTATCCATCTGGCTTCTATTCATTTCTGTTTCTGTAATAGGAGTAATCTCGGGTGTGAAGGTTATTGGCCTTCAGCACCCAAAGCCTGGAGAAGGGGCTGCCTTCTAAGTATCCAGGCCTACTGATTTTCTATCAGGGTTTCTTCCCTTAGCCTTTGAAGTTCCCACTTCTGTCCACAAGGCAGTGGTGGTCCCGACCTCTTAACCCTGGTCAGCCTCTTCCGCCAGCTCCGCCGTACCAAAGACCATCTTCTCCGCCCTCGTTGCCTTTGAGGACTTGAGGGTTCTGGGTTGCTTTTTAGTGTGGATTTTCACCCTTGGCCTGTCCGGCAAGGGAGGCCCTACCAGTAGCTATGCTACCACAGGCATAGCCCAAAGGATCATGCAAGCACTCCCACCACGTCAAGGTCATGCAACCCCTAGGGAGTGATTGGAGCACTATATTCAATCTATATACAGTCAAGTCTTAGGAATATTAGTTACAAATTTGGCTTCTTCTTCTTCTCCCAGAACTGTTTCATTCTGTCTGACCTGGCGGCCCGTTCTTCGTCCGTTATGGTGTATTGTTTGCGTGTAGAAGTTTTTGGACTAGGTCTCACGTCTTTCTTTCTCAGGATCCTCTTCTCTTCCCGGTGTTCAATTTGTTGCATTGTCAAGCCTAATTCATCTAGATCAGGGCCATCCACACAGCGCTCCGGCCGCACTCTAAGCCAGTGCTCCGAGAGCTTTGGTGGGTGGTAGTTTCGGTCATGGTGGGAAGAGCATGGCTGGCTAAGCGAGCGGTCTGCCCGCCGCGCCGATCCATCAGTCGGTAGTCTAGTCCAATGCGCTTTGTTGACAGCGTGTAAGTAAATCAGTTTTGCAGTGGTCATGACTGAACATCATACAAAAAAAAAAAGGAGTGTTGAAGCAGCAGCTTTCCGCAAGAAGAATACCCCCTTTTGTATAAATATGCATGTTAAGTTCTGTCAATGTTTGGCTCAACTTACATTTGTGGGCGTTTCTTTGCGGTTCTTAAGCTTACCAAACGTAAGCATCGTGCGACGATGAGCGATAGAAACTAGCGCAATTGTTTACGGATAGCTGTGTCCAGAAATATTGTACCCAAATTGGAGAAGATTGTTTCCTCCAAAACTAAAAGCTCGTAAAACTGACGAAGAAAAAGTCACTCCAGGTCTGTATTATTTGTTCATATTGGTAAAATGTTGTTGAATTTTTCTCTCTAATATGTTCGAATTTTAGTTTGGAATAGATCACAATATTCTTTACTTAACACTTGCGTTCATTTCCTGCACATTCCATATATCGGAGTGCCATTCGATTTGTATATGCGGTATATTTTTTTATGGCAAAACGGCCCTATCAGTATGATGTCAACAATCCCACAAAAGGCGTCGGTCGCACGACTGTACGTATGTATCCAGTCAGCGCGGACCGATCATCACCCGTCTGTCTCATGCCTCCTCCCTGACACAGTGTAGTGGTGGTAGGGGGAGGAGCGCTAGTCTGACTGCCCAGTGCTCCCCGAGCGTGGCTGCGCTCTCAGAGCACAAGGACTGGATGGCCCTGATCTAGATCATCTAGGACTTCTTTGAACCAATGATTTTTGGTTTTACTTTTCCAAAAGTATTGGAATAGCTGTCTGAGTATCCTGGTCCCTGGTAATCGTGATATGTGACAGAAAATTACTTTTTCTTTATTATAATTTGGAGGTTGGATTTTGACAAATGCTATCGAAGTAGCTTTTAAATGTTGTACGAGTTGAAATAGGTTCCTTTATATCATGGGACTTTCTTTCATAAGTCTTAGCTGAAGACGAGCTATGAACCCATGGCCTTGTAACACTAGTTGCGAGTAAGTCAATCATCTATTCCACAGTAGTATGTTATAATATATTACCAGACAGGTAGAAGTGTGGTTTAGTTGCCACCAGTGTTAGCAGTAGTGAGATTGCTTCTAGCCTGTTGGCAGGGATATAAGATATGCAATCCCTTAATCCAATGGCACAAGAACATAAATGGCCTCAAGTAAACAACTGTTTAGGTCACCTCAGGCGTTGACAAAACTTACATTATTACACTGTATTATTAGCATATCAAGAAAGGAGCACACAGCAAACCAAAGGCCTTGCCAATACTACATATTAATTTGAAACTATTTTGCCTTCCAGCATCCAGTCTAGCCTACAAGCCTCTGTTTGCGGACATGTCAACTCCGAGATCCCCTATTAGCAGTTAACACTGTGACATCCTCTGCTTCTACACCATTCAACACTGAATCGAACCATCACCTACTTTTTGCATTTCTTCCCTATAGACGTAACCTGCTTTTGAAATGCTGATTTTCATGCATTTTCCCTACATTTCAGCATAAGCCAGACTACTTACCTGGTTTCCACCTAATTGAATCCCGCCCAGTCAGTTTATGCCCTTCAGCAAATGGTCCATAATAAACAGTAGAGGCGAGAGGTTACAGTCTTGCCTCACTCCTGAAATAACTTCAAATCAATAACTCATCCTACCATCAACTCTCACTGCATCCTGATTATCAATATAAATACTTTTGATTGCCTGTAGCAGCCCTCCCTCAATACCATAATCCCTCAGGATGCTCAGCATCTTCTCTTTCGGTACTCTATAGAACGCCTTCTCTAGATCTACAAAACACAAACGTATATTCCTCTCATAGCATTTCTCAATAAATTGGCACATATTAAAAAATTGATCTTCACATCCTCGTTGTGGTCTAAAGCCACACTGGTTTTCATCCATCTTACTCTCGACCAATTATCACTTTTTCCTTTCTACAATACCTGTGTACACTTTGCTCAGGACACTTATCAAAGAAATGCCTCTATAATGGTTGCAATCTTTCCTGTTACCTTGCTTTAAATTGAGTCTATTTCTGGTTTTGCCAGTCAGAGGGTACCTGTCCTAATTCCCATGCCAATTCTATTATCCTATGCAATCATTTCATCCCTGCTTTCCCACTATACTTTGCCATTTCTGGCTGAATTTTGCTGATCCCTGCTGCTTTGTGACCACCCTCTCTAATTCCTCAACCGTGAATCCTGTTCTTATTCTCCTCCTGCTTAATCTCAAAATCTGCCACATTTACATTTAGCAAATTTTCAAAGTACTGTTGCCCTCCTCCCAATGCTACCTTAGTATTTACAAAGTGTTCCCCTGAATTATCCAGACACTTTTCACTTCTCTTTTCCTTCCATTTCTAAGATTCTTTATAACACTCCAAAAAAGCTTTCCTGCCGCTTGGCCTAGCATTTCCCCCCTTATTTCCTTTTAGCTGTACTATTATTTGTTTGGTCTGTTCCTTTCTATTACATAAGGCTGTCTGCTGGATTCCTAGTTTGGAGCCATTTTTTAAAGCATTCTTTGACATTTACAAGCCGAATTCACTATGCCATTTCACGAGGATGTGTGCTTTTTTCTATCTTGACCCAGTTTTCCCCAAGACATCCTTGTTCTCTGACCTCTCCTTTTCATTGTGTTGTAATTCTTCACCCTCTACTCTTTGGAATATTTCATCAATCATATCAATATATTTCTGCCCAAGTTCCTTATCGCGAAAATTTCCAACTATAATCCATCTGCACTTGCTTATTTCCCACCATATCAGTTTGTGGTCTGTTTCAGTAAAAAATACCCTGCAACTCCTTAACAATTTCCTAAATTGAAAGTCAGTCGTCATGACGTCAAGAGGCTGGAGTAGGGCAAACTATGAGTTGCGACACATGCTCACCAGGCTCTATGGTTTTCATTACAATGTCGAAAGAAGACTTACCAAAATCCTGCCGAAGACTGCGAATGTGAAAGGTGCAATGAAAAATGTGAAAGATATCACGTCATGAAGTGTCATAAACAAGCAGAATCCCTAACAGTGTTTTGCACAGAACACTCAGAACTTTGTATTGAAATGCAGTAGTGCTGAAGATTTCATTTACGACTTTGTACTAACTGATTATGTATATTTTTGCCATTGGCTGCTCTCATTACATTATAAATTGAAAGCGAGTAATGATATAGTGTATTATCGACTTGGTATCTGTGAATCTCCTTGTGCTTTGTGTATGAGTTCGTAACAGCTAACCCCATGTTAGCACAAAGTCTAGTCAATATTCTCCATTGGTGTTCGCTTCTCTATCATCACCCCACTTACCCATTACCTGCTCATACCTATTTTCTATTCTAGCATTGAAATCTCCCATCAGTACTACACCATCTTTATTGTTAAACTCTCACTACCATATCACTCAGAGCCCCATAAAATCTGACTACTTCGTCATATTCAGCTCCTTGATATGGAGCGTACACTGAAACAATCCTGTAATTTCCAAATCTATCCACATTAATTGTTCATTTACATACCTCACAAAGACTATGTTACGCTCTAAGTTTCTCTTGACATACAACCCTACTCCCCACTTTGCCCTGTCTCGTTTTACACCTGACAGGTACACCTTGTAATCTCCCACTTCCTCCTCTCTAGCTCTCTTTATCTGAACTTTACTAATCCCTAGAATATCCAATCCCTTCCCAATTGCTGACTCAGCTAGCTTTACTTTCTTCCTTCCATAAGCCCCGTCGATATTAATAGCACCTCATCGAATACCCAATCTATTGCTCGTTCGTTTCCAAGGAGTCCCTGATCTGTCAGATGGGAGTGGGACTTCATCACTCCGTTAGGTCCGAGGCATGCTCAAGACATTTTTAGCAGGTTTAAGAAGTACACGTGAAGCAGGTTGCTAGCCTTACTTACACAGGGCCCCACGAGTTTCACCTCAGGGAATAAACAAGGGAGTTGGGTAGTCTAGCCGCCTAAGCACAAGGAGGGCCATGACTCAGAATATGTCCAAGATGCCCACTCATTCCATAGTAACTGGTAACCAGACTGTCAGGAGCCCTTACTAGGCTACTCAGCTGTTGCCTATGGTTCACGAACTAAGACGTGACTACACCGTGAACCACTATACAGCATAACATAATTAACTACTGTTGAATTAAGTATGATACTGGAAGGAATCAGGATGTGCATAAGGAATTATGAAGGAATGATACTGGGACAAAAATAAGTGCATATGCTGTATTACACACAGTATATATTCTTCTTTTCTATTTTTTAAAGAAATAAAATCCACATAACATTTTCATAAAAAGAGCAATATTGAATTTCATGAAGTCATTTTCCCAGTAGAGAACTGTCATTGAATGGTAGAGCCACGTGCATTGCAAACCTGCAAGAGAAAAATATTAAGTTAACATACCACTCTTAATAATGTTGTTCATTCATTAAGGGGGCCTTGCGACATTGGGATCATCTAACCCCATGTAGTTGGTGTGTAATCTGTCTGACAACCTGTGTCATTGTGATGGCTGTAAGTGTATTTGTATTGGAGGCTAGGGTTTGGAAGGAGGTGGCCATGGCCTAATTTAGGAACCACGCCAGCATTTGCCTGGGGTAGAGGTGGGAAAAAGTTTTTAGGTTGGCTAAGATGGAAACTGAACCCATCTCTTTTCAGTTCTGCATCAAGAGATTGAGTGCATCTAGTCTCAACCCTCAGACCATATTATATGTCTTGGCATGGCCAAGTCATCTGGATCTACACGTACACAGAAGGCAGAAGATGAATTATTTTTAATAATAATACATTCTTCATTGCTCTGGAGGAGTGTAATAGGCCTTACCAGCCACCTCAATGCACCTGAAGCCTTGATTTTAGGTAGTCATATTGAATGCCACGAAGTAAAAATATGACTTTTCATTTTCCACTCACAAAGAAAGAAAATTTCAACAAGAATATTTTCCACCCAAGAAAGGGCAAGACGATCAATACGCATGAAGAAGTACTGGGATGACTGCAAGGCTTGTACAGTTCCTACAAGTCGACGAACGAATGGTTGGTTCAAGTGATCCTATGTGGTCTCAAAAGGCGAGAAGTAGAAGAAGAAGGCCATTAACTTACATTAGAACAAATAGGCCTACACCATAATTTAATGCAAGCACAATATGTGGAAAGGTCCTTGTGCACCCTGTCTTGCTGTGATATTAGACAGACCACCTTAAAATTATACCGAGGGCATGGTGATGCAGCGATCAAGCCGTTTGCCTCTTACCAAGGCGGACCGGGTTCGATTCCCGGTCAATGCATGTGAGATTTTCAAAAACAGAAGTACAAGTTTGATGGGGTCAGATTGAGAATTAATGTTCACAAAAATTCATGTCTCATCCCCTTGCAGTCAACATACAGCTTGATCAAGAGTAACAGGGCTGCTAATATTCACTTCGGCTCTCTGTCAACTGTAATGAGAAGAGGAGCTGTAATATTTTGTAATGCATATTGTGTTCATTTCTATTTGTGTTTGATTGGTTTGTTGTTATATTGATTGAATATGAGGAATGAATAGTTGATTGATTTTTCGATTGAATGTACGAGCGAGCGAAGTAATGTAATCTTTTGTTTTTCGATCCTAAATGTCACTTCCGTATATATAACTTTTCTCGTTTTTGGAACTTTTTCTTTCTAGCTTTTCATTTACTGTATATTTTTTCCATTTTGTACACATTTTCTGTGTCTCCAGGTTTCTGTTTAATGTAGATAGTTTTTAATTTTCTGTAAATAATGTTAATGTTTCTTGAACATTTGGGACTGTATGAATGACTGAAAGCTAGAGGTAATTTTCTTACAGGATGTTTGAGTATGTTTGTAAGGTTGATGTTGTTCATAGATAATAGTATCAAGGACCGTAAACATTTCCATATC
Organism: Meconema thalassinum; assembly: GCA_946902985.2. Classification (NCBI taxonomy): domain Eukaryota; kingdom Metazoa; phylum Arthropoda; class Insecta; order Orthoptera; family Tettigoniidae; genus Meconema; species Meconema thalassinum. The sequence goes on from OX336388.2 coordinate 2,126,751,609, forward strand.
ACTTCAAAATTTCCATTGGAGCAAGAAGATCATTTGTTTATTCAAATTAGCAGGTTCCGCCTATCAATACCTTAATGCATTTACTTAAACCTAGGTGCAGTACATGTTTCGGACCATTATCGGTCCTTCATCAGCTGACTTAATGTCTTGTCACAGCAAAATACATAAAAAACATTGAGCATTGTCACAAAGATATGCATACACGTTAAAATATTACAATCATTCTTTAAAATTCATTAAAAATATTCAAGCTTTAAAAGGATTTAAAAACACTGCAAGTTCAATATTTCTGTTAAATGATGCTGATTTCTTGCTTAGCATCTTGTCAGTCACTTTAGTATTCCCGTTCTCTTCACATGTGAGCGGCGAAGTCGTACAAACTTGTTGGGCTAATATTGCCTTGTATAGGGAGCAAAGAAATGGATGAAAAACTGTGCCAATTGCGCGGCTCGAAGCAAGTGAAAATACTAATTAGATTGATCCAGGCAGCAAAGTAATCCTCTGTTAAACAAGAAAAGAAAAGGTATTTAGGCTTGTATTTAAGGAGAAACACAGCAAATGTGGTAATCTACGAGAAGCCGCTATTAAAAGTGAAAGTGACAACTCTTACCTCGTATGCGAGCAGTGTACACACCGGCTGAGCTGACAGCAGCAACTGGAGTGCTATTCTGAGCGAGGTCAGGTCTGTGAAAGGGGAAGGGGAGTGGGTGTGGCTAGCGGGATGGGGAATGAAAGACTGGGGAGTAGGAGAGAGGATGAGAGGGAGGAATACAGGAGGGGCGGGGGGGCAGTGAAAAAAGGTATATTCTCTATGGGGGCTTTGTACGTCTCCTATTAGTGACGTAGTTCGTCAGTGTTTCATACAGAATGTTGGTGTCATAATTAATATCATTAAGATTGTGCGAGGGATTATTCCTTAGGGCCTGTTCTATTTGTTCCAAAATGTTGAGCCTACACCCTTTGTTACAGTAGTGTAGAATTTCCAGATCATCTTCGATTTTCGAAAAAGAAGATAAATACAGTACATATTCCAACCACTCTGCAAAGAGCCTTTATTCATCTCATAGACCATATCAAGATGTTTTTAAAGATAAATATTTTAGACTAATTTACAGGAATATACAAAGCCTCCGTGGCTTAGGCGGCAGCACGCCGGCCTCTCACCGCTGGGTCCGTGGTTCAAGTCCCGGTCACTCCATGTGAGATCTGTGCTGGACAAAACGGAGGCAGACAGGTTTTTCTCCGGGTACTCCGGTTTTCCCTGTAAACATTTCATTCCAGCAACACTCTCCACTATCATTTCATTTGTCATTCATTTAATCATTGCCCCAGAGGAGTGCATCAGGCCTCGGCAGCCGGCACAGTTCATATCCTCGCCGCTAGATGGGGGCTTCATTCATTCCATTCCTGACCCGGTCGGAGACTGGAAGCAGGCTGTGGATTTTTTTGCAGGAATATACAAATACCAACTATTTAGAAATATGTAATTTTCACAAAATTACTTTTATATTATACTGGCTATACCCGGCATGTGTTGCGATGCCAATCAAAGACAGATAGAAAGACTGGAAGATAATAATGTTATTGGTTTTAAGTCTCTTTTAACTACTGTGGCTTTTAGAGACTCCGGGGTGACGGAATTTTGGCCCGAAGTCTTTAACGTGCCAGTAAATCTACTGACATGGCCCCCTCGCATTTGCGCACCCTCAAATGTCAACTGGCTGCACCAGGATTTGATTCTGCAACTTTGGTCACAGCAGGAGAGAACATTACCGCTGAGCCACGCAGCCAGCCCAAGAAAGAATAAGAATAAGTGTTTGAATTGTAATTTCGTTTACTGAAGTGCCGTTGGATAACAATATTCTTTGTTTTTCTGTCTAGTGCGTATATAAATAAATCCAAAGGTTTTCCGACGCGTGAGCACGCCACACCCAGCTGACCATGTGAGCATTTGTTGAAACTACTCGTGTGCCCTCTAATGTAAAATAGATTTACTTATTCAGAAAAATTGGTGGGAGTGTGCACAACAACTCACCAAAGTTTCATCGCAATTGGCGGAATTGTATATGAACGCTTACAGGACTCTCCTGAAACGATTCGCTGGCCGACAATCATTTGTTGAAACTACTCGTATGCTACCTACTACCAAATGGTTTTTCTAATTCAGAAACCTTTGCGGCAGTGTGCACACAGGTGCAGTGGCTCCGTCTTTTTTAAACAACACAGGAGGATGCCATAAGTCGTACGTAACGTGCAGATGTTACTGTCACAGTTTTGGCATCCTCTTCAGAATGGTAAGGGCCTACAATACTAAAATCAAGGACAGCGCATCAAACAGTCACACGTTCGCTGTGGAGGTTCTGTCTAGGATTGGTTGCGGACCAGTACCGAAAATTTTGTTTACTAACGTAGCCCGACAAATGAAAGTGCGCTTCATCACTTTCCAGTAGCCTGGAGTCAGCTGCCACAGCTTCCAGGATAGTCTCACAACACGCTCTGCGGTTGGCCCAATCACATTCACCGAGTTCCTGCACACCTACCATTTTATACGGAACTTCATACCGGTGTGTAAAAGTCTCCGTACGGTGCGATCTGAGAGTAAGGAATTCCTCCCTGCACGGATGTTCTCTGACGCCACGAGGCCTACCACATGGATTCGCTCTTAACACTTGAACCAGTTCTTTTCAAACACGCCATGCTAGCAACTGATGAGACGAGGCGATGCACGTGTTCTCCAAGGCCACACGCACATCGACAATAATACCTGCTTAAGCGCTGTGGCCAATCCAGGTGCTAGATATCATAAATGGCAAACATTCCTCTTTTAAACTGCGCAATAAATTTGTAAATTTCGTGTTGCGTTGCTGTATTATTTATGTTTGAAATTAGAGATTGGTTCTTAAGTTTAGGGGCTGCGACAACACGGTCATGCAGCCCCGTGTACTTTGGGTGTGTGTAGAATCTGTCTGATAACCGGTGTTAATTGTGATGACTGTATTAGTGTGTGTTATCTGTTTTTTAAATTAAGTACTGCAACTTAGAATTTTTCAAATAATTCCTACTTTTTCCGCCAAGCGCCACCGTCAACGACTACTAGGCCAAGTTCAGAACTTGGCTACTAGACGCCACCGCAGTCGGCTCTTGGCAACGAACGTAGAAACCTAAGAGCGTTGTTTACATTCTTAACCTATCCAATTTAGCTTCACACAGGTGCAATTAGTGGAAGGTTCTTTAACATGCCATAAATCTATGACATGGGACCGCCGGCTTTACTTCCCCTGCGAAGGAAGGCATACCGAGGGATTTTTAACAATCTTAAAAAATCCGACGGCTTCGGCCAGGTTTGAACCCGCTATCTTGGGCATAGAAGCTCAGCATGCTACCGACTATGCCACCGAAGCTGCTTGAAATTAGGGAGTTATTTCTGCTGCACCCTGTACTTGAGCTCTGGCTCATTGGGACCTATGTAAATAAGTGATTAACCCTACAATCATATGTAAAATGTACGTGTATGGATAATTTAACTGCTTAGAATTCCCTCTATATCTGTCCCCACTCTGGTGATGTAAATGCTTTTGTTATTAATGACAATCAGTTCTAGAGGCATAATCATGGGGCAAGGAATTGCCTAGAAATTATCCTTGAATTTAACAACATATTGGTTTCACCATGACAATAACAAAGAGGTAGGGAATTTCATGTAGATATGTCACATCACTTCAGAGGGATTATAAAAACCAGAGAAGTATAAGAGGCTGGAGAGATTACATACTGCTTTTTACGTCAAAGTAAACGACTTCTGTATTTCTTGTATTTAAGAACTTAGCATATTAAACTTCAAAGACCACAGAGAATTCAGTGTATGTAAATAGTGTTACATGCAAAGTATATATTAATTTCAACCATTTAACAAATTGGTGCCTTAGCACAAAGTTCGTAATGTACCATACGTAAATTAAATGTATTATTAGTATTAAACATGAATTCAATGATGTTAGTATTCTAGGGTTAAATAAATTTTAAAAAGACTGTCCCATTCATATAGGTTAAGTTGGGCTCTCAAGAGTACTTCACCAGACTATTCTAATAATAATCTAGCTAAAAGCTATATTGAATAATTAAGAATACTGCAACGGAATGAAACAATAAAACTCATGAGTATCAAAATCTTCTAATAAACACAAGCACACATGACCATAAGCACAACATGTTCTTCTGCCATATGACATGTCGAACAGAAAAAGCGACGGGAATCTACAAGTTACAAGTTGAGAATTTATCACCATGGACGTTTACAACAGAAACAGAAATCAGTTGGTGACATTGGTATTTTCCTCTCTCTCAGCTCTCAATAGTAGAAGAATAAGAAGAAGACAAATCTAGTGTTAGTGATATCAGTACATCGCATATACCGAACGCGGAGTGTTTGAAGTAGATTTGTCAACCATTGTACAAAAGAAAAAGATAACCCACTAATAAGTTTGGCGGAAGAATTTCTTTACATTTATCAGAATTGTGTATTTTATTATGTACAGATTTCATCCAGTATCATATTTTTAATCCTCATTAACGTAAATGGATAATACCAGATCTCTTTTATTCTGTGCGTTTGCCAGTTCATCTCGCCGACGGGTCTCATCTGACTCCCGGCCGTGACTAAGCAGCAATTTTTATCTCAAGTTTGGGTGGTACGCTTTGCTTCTTTTAATTGGGCATTATTGGAAGCGATTGGAAGAGTTTGTTGAGTACAAGATGACGATTAAAAATATCGCGATATTTGGAGCCAGTGGACAAATTGGACAGAATGCAACGGCTACTGCTTTGAAACTAGGTTCTCATTTTCTATTTACTTAAGTAGCGTATTTGATGGGGTTTATTTTCATTGTAAACTTGTGAATACCTGGATTAGTTTCTTTAGATCTTATCAGAGTTCAACTATCCTATGGATTGATAAAATTGACAATTAAGTTGACCTATCGCTATTAAATGTTTTATGATCATGCTGTTTTTTTTTTTACTATGCCACTGTACTACATGTAATTCGTGGAGGCGTTGCTGCAGCGATCTTTAAAAAGCAAAATAATAATGGGGTGTATGTTCTCATGTCTGCATCGTTTGATCTGTTTGGGATCAGCTGTGTGATACTATTGTTTGAGCACTCTTCTATATACTGTAGGCTACTATGTTCTAGTAAAGTGGCGTCATGAATGCTTTAACCGCGTAAGAGGGTAGAATAACTAATGCACTTCACTCACAGATCTATGACAAAAGTGAATAATTGTAAATTTGTGCTCTTAATCTGCCACACCTGCAGGTTCAATATCTCCAGTTCAGCCCCACTCATGACACCACTGTCCACTGTTGGCATCTCAAAAGTTGAATCAAGTTGACATTCAATGAATATTATCATGTTTCAATTTTTTTTAACTACCTTTTTTTTGTTGTCTTATTTGACCCCCAGTCTTTCCCCAGCGGCTAATAATGAGATGACCCTGCGATCCTGGTTGATCGTAGCAATGTAATGTAGGCCTAAGTGTAATGCACGTGACTGGCTAGTCTCACGTGTTTCATATTTCCTATTTTTTGGTAAATTCTTCAATTGTGATGCAGTTAGGTTCCTTGATGCTAAGGTATCTTTTTTCTCTTTTTATGACTTTTATGCACAACTGGCTCCTGACTTGAGAAATGTGTTGGGTGGGTGGATCATTCACTGCAAGTAGACGTAGTTCTAGGGTTCACATAGAGGTAGCCTATAACATAATAAATTACATATAGACCTATGAACTTCAATATCCTGGTTGGTGCCATTCCTGCTTTCATCTAATGTACCATTTAGTATTTCTGATTTTGTTGATATTGTAAAGAGGCAAAACATCTAGATCATCTGTCTCATGGAACTGATGACTTGGCCTAAAACAAATATCAATAGATCAATCATTAACTTACATCGTTAAGGGCCAGGGACTTTTATGGCTTTTCTATTTTCTAAACATGTCCTTCTTCAAAGGATCAGAACTCTGCATTCTTCCATCAATAATCAGGTTTAAGCTCTGGACCTTCACATAAATCTGTTAACATCCTGCTCCTGCATATTGTATGGGAGGACACTAAATATAGCAGTAGGCCTACATGCCTTATGTTCAGTGGGTTGTCTGCATGTCTGTTTGACAAAGTAAGAGCAATGACCAACTGAGTATAGTTATGATGTATGTTTATGATTGACAAACTGATCCTGGAAAACTATGGTAAGCGGAGCTTCACTGGCATGTTTCGACAGGCCTGGCCGATGATTGGTGATAATTTGATGAGCTATGATAAGTAGGAATATTTAGTTGCAGTGGCTTGCGGTGGTAACTAGAGTTTCCCCAGCTGTAAGACAAACTTTCGAACCCACAGAAATATAATTTCTTATTATATTGTACAAGTAACTCATGACGCTGCCATTACTGAACATAATTGAAAGTCAACTTATTAAAAATTGTTTATTTGTATTGGAAACTGTTAATGTTTTACGAACAAACTCGCGTGTAGTCTGTAAGACTCTCAATATGCGTGCTGTAGTGCCCTTTAAAGTTAGATCAATGTACAGAGTAAAGGCTAGTCCACACCAAACACTAGGCAACACTGAAAAAATGGCTTCTATCACTTCGATGGAAACATAAACTCATATCCTATGTAATGTGTGTGTAAAAATTTGCTAAATATTGAGCCAAATATTTATATATGGTATTGAATTAGTTTATTATAATGTGTAGCCTATAGGCTACTTGATTAAATTCACTAACACATAACAATGCAAATATGCATTAATGTTGGCAACATTGTAGCATACTTAACATATCCTGGCTAGATTTTTCACAGTGGTGCCAAGTATTTGCAGCGTTAGCTGGTGGAACTTGAACATCCCCTGCTAGCCGATTCAGACACATTTCACTTGCTCTAATAACCCTGCCATCCCTTTCCCCCCCCCCCCTCCACCCCCCCCCCTTAATTCTCTAAAGGAGAGCAATGCGAATGTGTCTACACCACGGTTTGAAATGCAGCACAGTGGAAGAGCCGTGCTACACAGCCTCGCTAGCTGGATCCTAACAGTTAGCGGCGATAAATTAAGTTCTACCAAGCAGCCGATTTTGAATGTGGTTAGGTAGAATACGCGCCAGAAGAGCTTGCCACAGAATCCTGTGCAGATCTTCGGCAATTTTCGGGTGGGCTTGGTAGTAGCAGAACACGCCCCCAGTCGGGGGCTTGGCATGCTAAACTGTGACTGGGGTTCAAGTGAGATCTCAGCGCTTGTATGCAATGCCTTACACAGTAGTTATTACCTGAGCCAGCACACAGTAACCTAATTAGCCTATGTTGTTTGCTGCTTCCTTGCACTCGACGCTTGAATTACAGCTGTAGAACGCGTCTCGCAGCGAGCCCGCAGTGTTGAAGAATGCAGTGAGCAGTGAGCCCGGTAATCAGCATTCGGGGGACACACACAAGAGCCCTGTAATGAGCATTAAACTATGCAGATTGATATTGGTCTCTGCACATCGTTGAGTTTCGGCAAGCTCTTCTTGCGAGTACCCAAGTTACCACAAGAATTAATTTGATAAAAATTACTTTCCCATTCACTGCTGGGTTAGATCCGTTGGGATGCACGCTACTGTTTAGTCGACAACTGTGTGTGCTTAGTGATGGCTGATAGGTTCACCATGGATAAAAGAATTTTCATACATTGCCATTTGATCTGCTCCGAGAGTTTCAGGAAAAATTCATGAGTGAATAGGTATCTCTGTACAATACTGCTTGTTAGCTGATGGATCTCCTGTAAGAGGGTCAATTTTTCAATGATAAATGTACCTCCAGTTAACTGACACTCATTTTGTCACGAGCCGTGTCTTCAGAGCCTTCCTAAGTGGGCTATTTGCTCTTTACTGACCAGAGGTGAACAGACAATTTTCACACGACCAATAAATGTGGCTACTGAGGTTGATGACCTAGATCTCAAATATTTTGATAGTGGTGATTGTTATTTTAACTCTAGATCGCTACCAGTAGTCTTTTCTTTGAGAAACATTCGTCAGTGGGACTACACAAAAGCTTATATATAAATGCTACAAATACCTTATTTTTTAAATCTTCTTCTTCATTTCCCGTTTCCAGCTTCCTGGGTCGGGTTGTGAATCAAGGACCTCCAACGTTGCCTGTCTCTCCACCACTCCTCTCCCCCTTTAAGTACATCTTCAGGTTTTCCACCCTTCTTCTCCACGCACTCCCACACTGTATCTGCCCATCTCTTTCGGGGCCTTCCGCGCGGTCTCTTCCCCGAAACCTTTTCCAGAAAAGCTTTCTTTGGCACTCTCTCCTCTCCCATTCTCATCATATGTCCATACCACTTTAACTTGGTTGTTTCTATCCTGTCCTGCAGCTTCAAGATTCCTGTCCTCCTTCTTATCTCCTCGTTTCTGATTTTATCTCTTCTGGTCTTCCCTTCTATACCTCTTAGGAATTTCATCTCCGCTGCTTGTATTCTACTCTCCTCTCTTTTTGTAGTGGTCCATGCTCCACTGTATATTTTTTAAATATACAACTAAATTAGCTCAGTCGAATCACAAAACGTTAAGGGATGTCAACATAAATTCGAGTTGTGGAGATGCATAAGAAAAGTGTTAACATTTATGATGTACTGATTGAAAATTACTGTATGTAGGCTTACAATAAATAACTGTCTAAATTTATGTCTTAAAAATGGATGTTCATAATGTTTTATTACATTATCTAAGGAAGCAGAGAAGTTGCACTGCAAGAATACATAAATGTTCAAGATTAAGAACAAGTGCCAGGGATATAATTTAAGCTTCAAGATATCGAAAAATTTGAGTTATAGAAATTCGACTTAAAAGAGAAAAAAGAATGTGTAAATTATAGGAAGTTTGTGTGGGAAATAATAACTACAAGTTATTGAAAATTTGAGTAATGAAGGTTCGACATATCGAGGTTTATTTATTATTATTATCTCTACTTAGCGTAAAACTAAGTCCCCGATTCTTGGATGTTACGGGTAATCTCGAGAACAACTGGATGGATAGTTCAATCCTGGCTTAAATTCTTATCTAGGAATATCTATCAGTTCCTAAATTAATCCTATCGAGTCATAAAAATCTCCAGCATTGAAATAATTACTCTACAGACCAAAAATACGACAAAATCCTAATACAAAATGCTAACGAAAATCGTCGATCTAAATAGCTCCTAATCCAAATTCAAAATAGCGAAATCCTAAAACTGTAATTCAAAAAGTCAAAAATAAAATATGGAAGAAATGGTTTCTCATGGAAATTCAAAATTTCTACTGCAAAACTACATAATTGGAGTTGTGTCGATCTCTGCTGCTGTTGAAGAAAATAACGGATGGTATATCGTTAGTTGCTCTGGTATTAACAGCAATTGGATCTCCATCTCCTCCTCCTCTGCTAGAACTGTGTCTTTGGACCTTCAATTCCATTCTCGTTCGGGACTCGAACTGGGTTCTCGTTCTGGAATCGAACTGGGTTCTTCTCCTTGGATTGAACTGGGATGGCCCTAGTTCCATCTTTTTCCTTTCTTCTTAGCGCTGACTTGAACTGGTGTTCTTGAATTTCTCCTCTCTCATTACAACTTTGTAGAGAATTTTCCATTAATTTGCGTAATGTCATCTGGTTACTCTCAAGGTTCTCCATATATCGTAGAATTGTTTAATAATAGTTTGTGAATTGCTGGAACTATCATCGCTCGAAGATAATTTCTTATAATAATCCCTCATAGATAAAATTGTCGAAGCTCTATAACTAGTTTTCAGGAGTAATTAAATAATGTTTGAATAGTATACCACAAGTAATACAGTTCATAAATGATTATCAACGTCGTGACTTGATAGCGCTTCACAATAGTGAAAATGGTTTAAAATCACTTCTTAATTGTAGCAGATTTCTTTGTAGTCAGACAATACATAAGACCCCACTCAACAATGCTTGTGGTACGTCTTTCTATCGTGCCTAACCGAAGATGCGGCTGCACTTGCCGTCAAAATTGCTGTCGCCCACACTATGCTCGGGACTCGAACTGTGACACAGCCGATCGCTTCAAGTGTCAAGAAAGTAATAACCCTGCTGATATTGGCGCGTTCTCCCACCAAGCGGTTTCGATGGCGTCTTTTACCAAAAGCGAGGGAATAATGGCACTCATACTTCGTAAAATAATTCCTCTTGTTCTACTGGATCCCTTAAATTAATTTCGAAAATAATGACATCCTAATAATATTCCGCTATTCTGAGTGTAGTCAAATAACTTCTGTGTCCTGTTGTCTATTTACAGCTTAGTTTAATTTCCAAAATATTAATCGATAGTTCGAGTCACGTGACCATTGGCTTGATCTTGACTCGTGGCGATAGTCGCTCTTTTTTTGGTACTTGGCCGCGTGTGGCTAATTTTATTTTACAGAAGACCTGTTCTGCCCACTCGGCCGCCAATGACTATGTCACAGAGATCACGACTTGTAACATTTTGTTAACTTCCAGCATACTAAATCTCGACTGTTCCAATGCTAATAAAGTATTCAACTCCTTCTTAATCTCACACAGAAAAATACGGGGTCAGTACGAACACATTTACAGGATGACTTCTTCTTGAGCAGGTAAGTTTTCACTAGGAAAATAACAATGTTTTGTTCAATACCTAACCATATTCATGGGATACAATTCTTCACAAGAAGTATAACACAATTTTCACTCGCCAAATCAATACTTTACTAAAAATACTATAGGTACATGTTTCGGAAACTTGAACCTATAGTATTTTTAATAAAGTAAAGTATTTATTTGGCGAGTGAAAATTGTGTTATACTTCTTGTAAACATGGTCAATACGGAACCTGGAACGAGTGCGGTTTATACAATTCTTCACAAGTCTTAACTCTCTCAACTAAGGTATTTTGCCAGCTGGGAATATAATCAAGCTATGACCGCATGCGGGGGCTTCCCGACGCACTGTTGCGTAATGGTAGATGCTACTTATCTGGCGCTGACTCAACGCTCTCCGCCCGCCACAAGGCCCAAGAAATCCTCGGTGCTCTATACCTCTAGTCACCTCAAGACCTAACGCGCCAGGAATTTGTTCCTACTTTTTCTGCTTGTTTTTGGCATACAAGATTTCCAGGAAATGTTGCTATGTTTCCATAAGCTGGCTAGATTTCTTTTCTGAATTTCCTTTGTAAAAATCATTTTCGCTTTGATTGGTAGCTTTACCAACCTCACTTTTCATGTGATGAATTGTGTGAATATAGTTTTTAGTGGTATTTGGAATGTTAGGCAGAGTAATTCAGTACTAATTTGATATTATATTACATTTTTTTTTTTTTACAATCCTTGTTTGAGTGGCAAAAGAGCACCCGAGTAATTCGATTTTATGGCGAATCAGGCTCAAAGGTAGGCAACACTGTTACGATTGCACAAAGTTCCTCGAGTAGACAAAGTGTTCAAACTTCAGCTGTAAAGCTTGAATCACTTATAAAATACTTCAAAGGTAAAAAAAGTGGAGAGAAGTTGAATCAAAGGTGCAAACAAATGATTTTGAATGTACTGTATAAATAATAGTAGGTTGAGAGATGACAATCTCGAGTTTCCATGTCAGAAAACAAGAAGTTACAGAGAAAGGAGATACGTGGAGGGATATTTTCCTCAAGACTTTACCTGATGTTTGGTATAGGGACGGCTCTCACTGTACTGACCCAAGGTTGTTGCAAACACCATCGGACTGATCTAGGATCGAATTTTTTGAAAGCCAACGTTAAATCAATTTCACAACTCTGCCGACCCCTTTTGTCAAGAAACAGTGTGTAGGATGATCAAGAGCAAGAACCAATGTACTGCTATATATCAGATAAGCTCTCAGAAGTTAGAAATTAAAATCCTGCTTTTGTCAAGAAACAGTGTGTAGGATGATCAAGAGCAAGAACCAATGTACTGCTATATATCAGATAAGCTCTCAGAAGTTAGAAATTAAAATCCTGGAGCTCTTTTTTTTTTTTTTTTTTTTTTTTTTGAGGTTTTGGTTTACCATGTTAATTTTATTTTTACTACAAAGAAACTTGAGGTTTTATATACAGTATTCCAATTTTCTATGATTATTGTGGTAATATGAATACTCTAGGAAAGCTAACGAGAAGCAGTCCAGTATAATAGAATTATAGGAGAAGACAGATGAGACAGTTGAAAAATGGCAACTTTCCAGGTAAGAGCACCTCATAAAACCGAATGAATGACATCACATGTTATCAACAAAATTATGTTAAATGGTCCGGCTAAGCTCAAATAATGTCAGCGTTTTGCCCCAGTGTACCATTGGGCTCGTCAGTTGGTATGGTACACCTCACCAATACGCTGAATAGTTCTCACTGAGCAGGCCAATGCAAGACACTTGATACACATTATAATATGTAGTATTCAGCGTATTTGTGAGGTGTACCATACCAACTGACGAGCCCAATGGTACACTGGGGCGAAACGTTGACATTATTTGAGCTTAGCCGGACCATTTACCATAATTTTGTTCAATACTTAAGCTCAAAAAGAGGCCTCAAGCAAGGAAGTGCATTATCACCATTATTATTTATTATACTGATGGATGAAATTATAAAATGTGTAAAACAGAGTATCAGTAATGATGAAGTGAATGCTTTGGTATTTGCAGATGATGTGATTTGGGGAAAGGGAGAAAAGGAAGTACAAAAGAGACTGGACATTTGGAATGAAAATCTAAAGGAGTTTGGAATGGTAATTAGTAAAAAGAAAACTGTAGTCGTGTACTGTGGAAAAGAGAAAAAGAAAATTCAAGTGAACATAGATGGGGTACGGTTAGAGAATGTAGAACAGTTTACATATCTAGGTAGCACTATTAATGGAAGTAATGACATCAACATTGAAATTAATAACAGACTAAATAAAGGTACAACATTTTATCACCAAGTCAGAGAAGGAAATTAACACTATATAAACAGTATTTCATACCAATTGTAACATATGGACTGGAAACACTGGTAACGAATAAAAGGCAAAATAGTAAGATACAAGCAGTAGTAAATTTTTTTTGAAGAACTTCAGCTAAAAAGACAAGAAGGGATAGAATTCAAAATATTAAAATCAGAGAAGAGTTAAATATGGAACTGTTAAATCAGAAGATACAGAAAGCAAGGTTACGTTGGTTCAGACAGTTAAAAAGAATGGGTAAAGAAAGAGTAGCAAGAAGGGAATTAGAAAGAGAAGTCAAGGGAAAGAGACCAGTTGGAAGACCGAGAAGAAGGTGGTTGGACCAAATTTTGAAGGACATTGGAGAAGCTGGATTGGATGTGGCAGAAGTGATGGAACAGGAAAAATGGAAGGACCGAAAGGAGTCTAGGAGGCTTGTAAACCACACCCGGGTGACTGGAGTAGGACTTGGATGATGATGATGACGACGACTTAAGCTCAAAGACCATAACAACATGTTTCTCATTTGAGAACATTCTTTCGACACATCACATGTTATCCCAAAGTTGCAGATTTTTCCACTCATGAAGGATTGCTAGAAAATTTTGAGTTAACTTGTGTGCATTATTAGTGTTTCTATGGTGCTCTTATCTGTAGTCATTTCTTTTCATAATTTGCTATGTTTGTATTATTGTGGTGTTATGTAACACAAACTTATTCATTTTATGATGTTTTGATCAGCTGGTTAGGCCTACACACCCAAGTAATATGCACATAGAATTAGACAGACAACACTGAGCAATAGACTATAGCTTTAGAGATTTATATATTCAGTGAGCTGTATCGTAATTTATTATATTTATCACAAGAATCATCATGGACACTAGGACATCAGTGGTAATTAATGGAAGGAATTTATTATTTTTCAGGTTACAACGTGCGTGTTTTGCTCAGAGATCCATCAAAACTGCCAGATGACTTACGAGAACAAACAGAAGTTATTACTGGTGATGTTACAAATGAAAGTGATGTGAAGAAAGTTGTGGAAGGGCGGGATGCAGTGGTGGTTACTCTTGGTACTCGAAATGATCTTGGTGAGTGCTAGCAAGTTGGATAGTCTTTTTATTCTATACCATTTGTACAAATTGGCTATTGTTTGTGCACTACTCTTATATAAAACCATGTGATATTAGACAAAAATGCTATCTGGACTCCATAGAAGTGTTGGGAATTATGATGTGGTAAGGGACACCATTACAGACATCTTTTGTAACATTTACAAGACACTGGATTTAGATAACACATTCATGAAAGACATTGAGTCAATGGCACTGAAGGGCTTGCTAACAATAATCAGAAGTCATTTGTATTCTTTATACATTCTTTATATTCATGTTTGATTTAGGAGAAGGTTGTGTTGGTTGATATGACAATGGAGGCTTTCAACAATTAGGTTGTGCATTATGTACTGGAAGTTCTTCATTTTTAGATGATTTTGTCTTTCAGCATCCAGTCTTGTCTGCAAGCCTCGGTGTGCGAATGAGTTACCTTCATGATCCCCTATCAGTAATTAGTATTGCAGCCTCTTTGCTCCTACACCTCTCACTTGAAATTGTTAAACCATCCTCTGTAACTGAACTGAGGAACATTTTCATGCAGGACTTAAAAGTAATCAAGCAAGCCACGGAATGTATTAATGAGCAGTTTGAAGATTTCAAAAGACTCACAAATGAGATTAAAAAGAAAACTCTAGAAATAAGTCGTTGGTGAGTATCAACAATGATACAAAGCTAGTGTTAGATGGGTCAGAAGACCTTAAGCAGTACACATGTAGGAACAATTTGCTAATAAGTGGAGTGCCAGAAATGCCGAGAGAAAATGTGTTCGACCTAGTGATCCAAGCTTCCAGTGCATTGGAGGTTAAGTTGGGACTCGATTAATTCTACAAATTCATCAGCGCATTTCACAAGAAGCAAATGGATCGTAAATTCATTATTTTTCACCATTATAAGAATGTCCGAGGTTTGTAGTATACGAGGTCTTCTTTCTCTGAAATTTCTGATATTCTATTAAATAAAATCATGTTATTAAAACTGCTCCGAATACACTCCGCATGGGTAATTGTAAGGTCTCCCGAGTGAAAGACTACAAGTATTTAGGTGAATGGATCAATGAAACTGGCAACGAAAGAAAATCTATAGAAGCAAGACTACAGAAAATGGAAACTGCTTTCCATTTGACAAAACAAGTTTATAACAAAAAATGCCTCTCTTGGAATTGTAAAATTGAACATTATAAAACAGTAGTCTTGCCTGCAGCCCTTTATGCAGCCGAGACACTTAATCTACAACATAAAACACTGAGAAATCAATTGGAGATTAAGGAACGCAAATTCATGCGAAAAATTTTGGGACCAAGAATCAAAGATGGAATTCACCTTCCAAAACGTAATGCTGACGTCTATTTAAAAATTACTAAAATCACAGACACAATCCGTATGGGAAAGATCCAATTCATGGGACATTTGGACAGAATGGACCCAACTAAGTTAACAAATAAAATCTATACGTTTTTGCAGAAAAAGGCAACAAGGTCCAATTGGTACAAACAGATGGAAAAGGACTTGACTGAATTAGGTTTTCCCAATCTCAAGGATCGAGAGGAAATTAGGAAAATTACTCATACACGGGGTTTTGAAGGAGTAGAAAGAAGACCTACCAGACACGTCTGGTCGCAGCAACGAAGACTCGCTCAATCGTTGCACACGAAGAGTTATTGGGCAAACATCAAGGCCAATGAGTGTTGATTCCGCTTGGTCCTAGGAGACCCATTCGCGCAGAAGAAGAAAATAATGTTATTTGTTTTACGTCCCTTTTAACTATTGTGGCTTTTAGAGACACCGGGGTGCTGGAATTTTGCCCTGAAGGAGATCTTTAACGTGGCAGTATATCTACTGACACGGCTCCCTCGCTTTTGCGCACCCTCAAATGCCAGCTGACTGCGCCAGGATTCGATCCTGCAACCCTCGGCACAACAAGCGAGAACATTACCGCTGAACCATGCAGCCAGCCTGATATTCTATTACTGGATATTATATACGCATGTTGTCACCTGTGTGTGCTACCTAGTGATTGAAAACCACAACATGACATTTACCAGATGAGTTATGCGGGGAGCACTCTACTCTGAACACTACCCAACAAGTGAGAAACGTGCCCTTATTTGACAATTTATGGTATAGCATTTGTGATAGATGCACGTTTGTCAAAAACTTGTCTGTTGATGTGACCTCTATTTCTGATTTGAGAAGTTTTCAATTGTCGATAAAATGTAAATTTGGATCAATGTGTAATAATTTGGTATTCTACAAAACTAATTAATTTTATTTAATACCGTAATTAGTTCCAAATTTGTACATAAAATAACATGATGTTGAAAGTATTTATTATTTATAACTCTTAATCTCTATTTTGGGGTGACCTTGCTTAAGGCATCTTTGTTTCTTGCCAAAGACAAAAATACACACACTTTCATTTCCTCAACCTTTTTATTTCTTCAAGTACATTATTCATTACATCCATAGAGGAAAACACAGCAAAGTGGACAGGATAACATGGATCAAGGACAGGTGGGGGGAGAGAAAGCACCTACACAAGGACAAGGACAATCTCCCCAGCTGTTCTTGGTTGGGCTCATTTTCCTGTAACAAACTATGAACCTTCATTATATTGTTTATTAGGAGTGCTTAACTACACGCAAACAACGTATACAGCACAATGTATTTAAAGTTCTTTTCTTTTACACATGGTATTCATAGGAAAATGAACATAATGAAAATATTGTCCTATTGGACTACATATCCACATATGGCTTGGAGGCATGGCAAATCATAAGAAGGATGGGAAGGAAGAGCATTATCAGATGTGCAGTATTGCAAGTTCAGTGACTCTCTGTGTTTCTCGCAACTTTATTCTGGAAGTCTTGACGTTTTTCTGTCATTATTTTCCTCTGTATTTTGTAAATTATATGACAAGCAATAATTATTATTATTATTTATTTAATTGAAAAGCACTATTACAGAGCACGTAAAATCAATACTTCAATAATATGTGATAAAATTATTTTTTTAATACCAATGTAATATCAATTTGTTACACATCATTCGTGTTTTCTATCAGTATGCTGTAAAATGCTACAAAACATATTTCTAATGATATTGTATAGCCCTCGGGGCATGGCTCAAGTGAGGGTAGTACTTGGAGCAAAAGGGGTAGCGAATTGTTTTAGAGGGCTATAACCTGAGTGTAGCTGTGTGAGGAGTAAAGGAGTGCTTGATCGCGGCTTAAAGGTTACTTGTGTGAGTAATAAAACTGCAGTGCTTGCGATAGCAGGCGCCTGGCATACGGGCAGGCCTGATGCAGCACGTACGGTGCAGCAGAAAGAGGGGATTGCTCGGGGCAGATTAGAAGTCTAGGATTTGAGTAAAGTTGTACAATAAATGCAAGGGCGTTGGTTTAAAATGTATGTAAAGGATTTAATCCCAGAAATGTAATGAGTGGCAAGTCGCTAGGGGCTTCCAGGCGACGTAAAGAGTAACAAGATGTGTGATTATTTACAAGTAGTTAGGGATGGAGTGTGAAGGAAATGTTTAAAGGATTAACCTTGAGCAAACACTCACCTAAACTGCAGTACGGCGACTGTGGCGACGGGCAGCACTCCCCCAGGCGAAAGATCCCTCCTTCTTGCAGTGGCTTCTATTTAAGGTAAACTCCACCGTGACGCAAGCTTTGTCAGCACTTTGGTGTTATGGTGTGTCCTAGATTAGTTGTTGACTTCATGTTTACCCTTGTGAGGCAATGGTTTCCTCATGTGTGAGAGTTTGGCTTGCCGGGCCAGTGTAACTCTTGTTGCTTTGATTTGGGGATTGTTCCGTGAAGAGGGGCTGAAAGAGGGTGACTACGCCCCATGGGGACTTGGGGTGTACCAATATGAATCACTATCTCTACTTACTCTATTTCACCTTGGGAGAGAGCCCCTACTGCAGACACATTCTCTCTCTCCTTTTTTGTTGTGTCAGAATTATTGATGTGTAACATCTTTCCGCTCGGTTGCTGGATAGTTTTGTGGGAGTGATTTTTAAAATTGGGGGCGGAAGTGGATCGAACGGAAGTGGATCGGACGGAAGTGAAGACACACTGCCAGAAAAATGGGGCGGAAGTGGATCGGACGGAAGTGAAGACGGACTGCCAGCTGGATGTACAATTGAAAATGTGTGTATTGGAAACAAGGCAGTGTGTGCTCTGTAGCGCGAGAATGTTATGGCAATACAATAGGCAGTGCATTTAGCAGGCACTGGTTTGACGAGCACAGTCAGTGGCAAATGTTTCACCGACTTTCATTTGTCATTGAGCAGTTTATGAAGCTTCACGTTCAAGGTTGAATATCACATGGGGTAGGACAAAGACGACAAATGACATTTAGGTAAGCGGCATTATTGTCAGCTGTGGGTAAGTAGTCAAATATTAAATGCATAACAGACTGTTGTTATATGAGTGGAATAAAAGCTGTATTTTCATCATGTGAGACTAGGTCATTTCATGATTGTAGGAAGCCATGTTTTGATTGTTTACGACGAATTGTATGAGAGCCTTGAGAATAATGAATGTTATAGTTACTGAGGAATGTGCTCACAGTATTTGAGAGTACAGTCGACGTTGTGTGTCACTTTGTTATTATGAATTATTAATGTAAAAGGAAGGAAGTTTGTAGTTTTGCGTATCCGTTACTCTCACGATCATGATCCACGGTACCTCCCTTTTACGTGGAATGCGAACCACAGGACATGGCAATTCAATTAAAAAATCTCACATGTATTGACCGGGAATCAAACCCGGTCTACCTTGGTGAGAGACTAACAGCTTGACCGCTGCGCCACAAATGTGACAGTAGCATATCTCCAATTCAATCTATACATTCATCATAGTACCAGTATGAAAATGGAGTGTAAATTAACATTTTAAGAATGTCCAAGCTGTGTAGTATACGAGTAGGATAACATGTCAGATGTTACACATCATATGCGACTACTGTAAGGCTCGTATCTTTTTTATTATTATTATAAGCAATATTACATCCATCAATTTCCACTTTCCATCTTCCACCATCCTTCCTCAACCACTGAACTCCACTCCAGGTTTCATTGTCTCACACTGTCCTTCACCAATTCCATCCAACGTACTCAAGGTCTTCCTTGTCCTCCTGTCTTTCCAGTCATCCATCTCTCCATCACTTGTTTCGGCATTCTCTAATCATTCATCCTTTTCACATGTCCATATCATCCCCAATCTGTTCTGCTCCAGCTTATCATTCAGCTTCTGTGCATGCACTTCCTTTCAAATGTCTTCATTCCTCACTATATCTCTCCTAGTCTTCCGTACCACAATTCTCAGGAATTTCATTTCGGCTGCCTGTATTCTACTTTAATCTCTCCTGGTCGTTGTCCCAAGTTTCTGCCCCATACGTCAGTAATAGGTCTTGTACATCACTTCTTCAGCCTTCAGTGTATGTCTTTATCCCAAATTAAACTCCAAACCTGATGATAGAAACCACTCCCACATTGTATTCTCTTATTGATCTCCATATCCCATCTTGCATTTTCCATTAATTCACTTCCTAAATGTTTGAAGTGCTCTTCTACTTTCAGATCTACATCTCCAATCCCTTTTCCTCTTGTAATTACCATTGTCTTACTTTTCTCTACACTGCACAGTGGGTCAAAATCGAAATCTAGGGGGACAAAATTATTTTTACGTTTCAATCATGAATTTAGAGTGAAAGCAACATATATAATTTGTTTACTTCATAATAAACATCAGTTAAGACCTTTTTAAGCCACGTCTACACATGCAAGAAATTGTCTATGACTAGGAGTTGGATAGAGCATTCAGTTATCTCTTCAGAACAATTTTCTACCCCTAATTTACTTTTAACAAAGTCAGAAAGTTCCACTTTTGACATAATCGTAGAACCCTGTGCTTCAAACAGTTGTAAACGTGTGAGAACTGGTTGCGCGGCATCCTCTAAAACGTAAAATAACTAAGTAAGTTGCAAAAAGATGCAAAATATCTTATAACAGGCATAAACTACAAGACTTTATCTACATTTTAACATTAAGTAGAAAGTGACGCAGAGTGACGCGACATACTAAAAATCTAAGTGAAAATATAATTTTAAAAATAATAGTTGAATATTATATAATGCAAATATAGCTAAAATTATGTAACAATTACGCCCATTTATAACTGAAACACGTTACAAAGATCATACCTTCAGCTGCATGTTCCGTCTTAAAGCATCACACTAACCACAAAGACAACCAAACCACAGCCACTTACATACACTGTCCAATTCAGACTCCTCGAACAGTGGTGACAGATTTACACTAAGATGCATTTATATCCCAGAATAGTGAGCGGCAATTATATGAGAATGCTGTAGAAGTAATACATTTTGATTTTTTAATTATGAAAATAGATAATTTTGTCCTCCTAGATTTCGATTTTGACCCACTGTGCACTGGTTTTCATTGTCCTTCAGTACATCCAGCTGTTCTTGGACCACATTCTCACTCTCTCCTCAAATCAGTTCATCATCAGCAAATAGGATTATGTTCATTCTTGTACCTTTGTATGCTTCCTTTGTTGCCTTTAGTGTATCATTCATCACCAGTTAAATAGCAATGTTGTGAGTACACTCCCTTGTTCCCTTGTTTTGATCCATGTTCAATTTCAAACCATCCTGTTTTACCTACTTGAGTCTTGACACAGCTGCTTTTATCATTTGTATTATTCTTCTCCAATACCTTTTTGTTTTAACCTTAAAGTATTAATGTAAAAATATGTAGATATTAACTATCATAATGATAAATGTGTATGGAAATAAATTACTTGTTTTCAATAAGTATGACATTTATTGCAGGCAGTAATACAACAGTAACTTTATGAATGTACTTTCAGCTCCAACCACTGTATTATCACAAGGAATGAAGAATATTGTGGCTGCTATGAAATCATCTGGAGTGGACTATGTGTCAGTCTGCATTTCTGGTATGTAATGTAGCAAACAACTTATCAGCTAGTTGGGTAATGAATGCCATTATGGAAAAAAATAAAAATAAATCTAAGGTGAGAATGGAAGCGTGTTAAGTATACTTCTACATGGTGTGCATATTCAGCACAAATGTCTGGGGTAAACTGATTTCCCCAGGTGATCACGAAGACACTGAAGTACTGTATATGCAAAGTATTTTCTTCTTGCAATCTTTGTGTCACAGAATTTATGTTCTACACCCTGTTTCTATGAAAATTGTATCATTATTTCAATGAGTTGTATCGGTGACAGTTTTGTGTCATGTGTTTCAAGGTCCTCTCATCACGGTATGACAAAGAAACCTCAGAAACATTATCTTCAAGTGTTCAAAGAAACTAGAAAACTAAATTTCCATTCATTTTACAGTCTAGTACAGGAAACTATTTTGCTTTTTGTTTTGCGTGTCATCTCTATTATATAAAAATGAATGCTACGTGATAATTTGTCTGTCTGTGGGTATGTCCCGTATGCTTTCATACACCATTCATCTGATTGCCATGAAACTTTGGTGAGTTGTTGTGACCACTCCCGCGAAGGTTTCTGAATTAGTAAATCCAATTTACTATAGGTAGTGCACAAGTAGTTTCAACAAATGAGTGATGGTGTGCGAATCGTTTTAACAAAGTTCCGTCTGCCTTCACATACCATTCATCCGATTGTGATTAAACTTGGGTGAGTTGTTGTGATCACTTGTGTGAATATTTCTGAATTAGTAAATCCATTTTACAATAGGTAGTGCATGCGTAGTTTCAAAAAAAGAGTGATGGTGCCCGAATCATTTTAACAAATTAACTTTGGTTAGTTGTTGTGTCCATGCCCGCTTAAGTTCCTTAACAAGTAAATCCATTTCACAATAGGTAGCATGTGAGTCAAATCAACAAATAAGTATTGGTGCGCTAATTGTCACAACAAATAAACTTTGGTGTGGATTTGAGCGCATGCTTGCCAGGATTCTTGAATTAGAATATCCATTTTACAATAGATGTATGGCAGCAAAATAACATTCCAGATGACTGGACAAAGGGTGTAATTGTACCTCTTTTCAAGAAAGGCAGCAGTCGGAAATGCACCAACTATTGTGGCATCACTCGACTATCCTATGCCCTAAAAATCATGGAAAA
The DNA here is from genome assembly GCA_946902985.2 of Meconema thalassinum. Lineage (NCBI taxonomy): Eukaryota > Metazoa > Arthropoda > Insecta > Orthoptera > Tettigoniidae > Meconema > Meconema thalassinum. The sequence continues at coordinate 2,126,773,863 of OX336388.2, forward strand.
ATCGTAGAGGGTAGAATAAGAGAATCTGTAGAACAATCATTGGAAGAGGAACAATATGGCTTTAGGCCTAGAAGATCAACGACAGACCTTATCTTTGATGTGAGGATGTTAATGGAAAAACATTGGGAAAAAGAGATGGTTGGTTCCTCAAATTATAGGCTGCGACAACGTGGTCATGTTGCCCCGTGTACTTTGGGTGTGTGTAGAATCTGTCTGATAACCGGTGAAGGGGAGATTGTACCTTTTTAGTGGGCAAAATATAAAAAAAATGTTTTTGCTTATAAACATTCCTTGGAGTGTACTTTACTAGATACATATGTTTTCTATTGGCATTTTAGCCACTAAATCTTTTATATATTAACTTACTTCTAGGTCTGCACTACTTGGCACGCCCCCCTTTTGCGTACTGTCAACTTCTTGGACATCAAACACTTTATTGTAGCGATATTTTGTTTTATGAAGATATTTCGTGCTCAGTGTTGGCTCCTCTGTTGCCACGGAGCAACTTTCAATAATTGTTGCTCGTGTTTCTGGCGCGTTTTCTGTACATGTTTACATTGGAAAGTTTGTTTTTGTGTCATCATGCCTCTAATTGGAAAAGTATTCAAGAAATGCAAAGGAGGTCCTGTAAGAAAACCAAAAGCAAATGTTCTTAGTGATGATAATGCTGGAAATAATAGGAATTTGGTTAGTGAAAGTGCTTCGGGCTCTTTGAGATTAGGTTCAACATGTACTTCAGCTTCCTCACTGAGTGATATTTCTATCAGTGAAAATATTATTACCAGTGCTCCCAGAAGGAAGTTGAACACTGATTCAAGTGTAGGATCTTTTGTAAGTAATAATGCTAACATTGAAAAATAGACAAGTGACAATGTTGTCATGGATACTGAATTGTTGTCATCTGCCATAATCTTCATTTGTAGTTTGTAAACAATGCCATGTTAGTGACAGTTTATTTTTTTTATGAATATACCACTGCTAGATATGGACTTGCTTATAAACTATTTCGAAAATGCAGTAGCCTATCTAAACCTCAGCATCCATTTCGCACCAGTAAGAAGGTTGACAGTGGGTATGAAAGTAATACTAGGTTTGTGTATGGATTGCGTCGTATAGGTAAAGGTGAATTAGCAGTTGGATAAGCATGTTCAGAATTGGATGATATCAGTGTGATAAAAGCAGATTATAAAATGACTCTGATGGCTAGAAAGGCAAGAATACACTCGAGGAATGCTAAGAAGCCTAGGGAGGATCTAGAAAATGAAAATGACCCTAGATATGTATCAGGGATGTTCTATGGTGATCACTAAACTATGTTAAACTTTAAAACCTGTTTTCCAAGATTTTTTATGTTTAGGTACATTTTTCTCAGGAACTAACCATCATAGAACAGTAAAACTTTAACATTATTACAGAGACTGGGCTGATCATCATATATGCATTTTTAAAAGATGTTGAGTTTAATATTTTAAAAATTATAAATCTGAAATGAAAAATGGAAATGGCACTTCCAATGATTCGGAAAAGGTTAGGGCGTACCCTGCAGGCGACGCGCAGTTCCTTTGGTACTGGGGGAACTGTGAGAAATGGGCGACCAGTAACCGAAATGAAAGTGGGAATCATGAATGTCATGACCCTGACAGGCAAGGTGGAGGAGGTGGTAGACTTCATGGAGAGGGAGAAGGTTGGAATGATGGGGCTGAGTGAAGTGAAATGGAAAGGTAAAGGAAGGAAGAAATTGAGGAAAGGATATACATTATACTGGAGTGATGGCCAAGAGGCAAAAAATGGCGTGGGGCTGATAACCTCGAAACAACTGGAGGAGTATGTTGAAGTGGTCGAGTGTCTGAGTGACAGAATAATGAAAATTAGGGTGAAGATGAAGAATGACATGATGGACTTCATACAAGTGTATGCACCACAGACTGGAAACAGAGAAGAAGATATTGAAGTATTCCTGGAGGATGTAGAAACAGTAATCTCAGATGTAGAAGTGATGATCATGGGAGATATGAATGCACAAGTCGGAAATGAGAGACAAGGAAAGGAAGAAGTCGTTGGACCATATGGATATGGGAAAAAGAACCGGGAAGGAGAGGAACTTGTAAACTTTTGTGAAAGGAATGGACTGATAGTGGGTAATTCATGGTTTCGGAAGAAAAACAGCAGGAAAATTACGAGATATGGGTGGGGTGATAGAAGAACAAAATCAGTAATTGACTATTTCCTGGTGGAAAGGACAAATCGCAGAAAGCTGATGGATGTGACAGCTTTACCAGGAGAAGCATTTGATGGGGGACCATAGAGCTGTGGTGGCAAAATTTAGATGGGAAAAATTGGAAAACCTAAAGGAGATCAGAGAAAGTAAAATAAAAGTATGGAAATTGAAAGACAAAGCTGTACAGGAAGATTTTCAGGAGAGATTGAAGCAACAAATCCCAGTTACTGAAGTGGAAAATGTAGAAGAGGAATGGTCCCACTTTAAAAAGGCATTTGCTGGTGCAGCAGAGAGTGCTTGTGGTAGGACGTCAACAAGAATGAAAGAGAAGGAGACACCGTGGTGGAATGAGGAAGTGAGGAAAGCAGTGAAAGAAAAGAAGTCTGTGTGGAAAGAATGGAACCGAGATCAAACAGAAGAAAGCAAAAGGAAGTATCACGACAGCAAACGGAGGTGTAAGAAAGTGGTAGGAGAAGAAAAGAAGAAAAGTTGGGAAGAATTTACACGAAGAATGGAAACAGATGTAAGTGGCAGTATAAGGATTCTGTATGGGCTTCTAAGAAGTAAGAGGAAAGAAAGGGTTACTACAAAGCTGGTGAAAAAGGAAGATGGAGAGTTGTTAACACACCCGGAAGAGATAAAGGGACGATGGAAGGAGTATTTCGATAAGCTATTGAACGTGAGCAATTGTACTGGTGAGATCGAAGTGACACAGCCTGACGACTCTATAACAGAAGATGATATAACAATGCTGGAGGTGGAATTAGCAGTACAGAAAATGAAGATGGGAAAAGCAACAGGGGTGGATGAAATCAGTGTAGAAATGATAAAGGCTGCTGGACCTGTTGGTATGCAATGACTGTATCGACTGCTAAAGTGTGTGTGGAAACGGAAATGTATACCAGAAGACTGGGAGAAAGGGCTAATAATACCAGTGTTTAAGAAAGGGGACAAGAAAGTGTGTGATAACTATAGAGGGATCACCCTCATAACACAGATAGTAAAAATACTGGAAAGGATATTAGAAAGAAGAATGAGAGGAAAGGTGGAAGGAGAGTTGCAAGAGTAACAGTATGGCTTCAGGAGTGGAAGATCCACAGTGGACCCAATCTTTAGCTTGAGGCAGGTGATGGAAAAGAACTGGGAATATGGAGAGGATTTGATCATGACTTTCATAGATCTAGAAAAGGCATATGATAGTGTCCCCAGAGAGAAGGTATGGGAAACCATGGTTAAGAAGAGACTGGGAAGAGAAATGTTGGAAATGGTGCAAGCAATGTACAACAACTGTGTTAGCAGGGTACTGACCCCAGTTGGAAAGACAGATTGGTTTAGGAACAAGACTGGACTAAGACAGGGGAGTGTGCTGTCACCTCTTTTATTCATAATGGTAATGGATGAAATTGTAAAGGAAACAAAGGAAGCATATGAACATAAAGAAATGAAGTTACTATTATTTGCAGACGATATTGTGGTCTGGGGAAGGAACACCGAAGAAGTGCAAAAACAACTAGATGCACTGAACGAAAATATTCAGAAGTATGGCCTGAAAATCAGTATAGAGAAAAGCAAGACCAAGGTGATGACAAGAGGGGAAAGACAAGGAAAGGGCACTGTGAAAATTGGAAGTCAGAGTTTGGAAATTGTGGACACGTTCAAATACCTAGGAAGTGAATTGATGCAAACTGGTAGGTTGGACATGGAGATTGGCAGGAGGGTACAGCAGAGCAATGCATTCTATCAAAGTGTAAGAAAACTTGTTTGGGATAAGGAAGTACCAAGGAAAAGCAAGGAGGTAATGTATAAAATGTACTATGTACCCATATTAACTTATGCAGCTGAGACTTGGACCCTGACGAGCAGGCAAGAGAGTAGAATCCAAGCCAGTGAAATGACATTCCTAAGAAGTATGATAGGTAAGACATGGAAAGACAGAGTGAGGAATGAAGATGTTAGGAAGGAAGTTGGGATGGGAAAACTAAATGAGAGAATTGAGAAGAATAAACTAAGGGGGTTTGGACATGTAAAGAGGATGGAGGAAAATAGAATACCAAGACAGATGCTGGAGGTCAAGTGCAAGGGTAGGAGAGCAAGGGGAAGACCTAGAACAAGGTGGATCGATTCAGTGAAGAACAGCGTGAGAAAAAGAAATCTGGACTGGGACAAGATCGTGGAAGAAGAATTGTGGAAGGAAAGAGGAAAGTGGAGAAGTGCCATAAATACCCCGACCCGGCAGGAGCTGTATAAGGGGAAATGATGACGATGATGACGACGAAATCTGAAATATACTGTATAGCCCTTTTTTTACAACTTGCAAAAAATTCTCTCAAAAAATACATTATTCATGATTTACACCTAATAAAATAGGTTTAGGAATAGAAAACCCTCTTCTATCAGCCATTCAAATTTTATAATAGTATCTTTAACGGTTCATGAGAAAAATGTACCTAAATTTGCCATATTTAACATGGTTAGTATACAAAGTACAATCTCCCCTTTGTGATGGCTGTATTAGTGTGTGTTATCTGTTTTTAATTCAAGTAAGGACTGCAGACATTCAATTTTCAAGTAGTTCCAACTTTTGCTACCAAACCCTACCGTCAACGACCAACTAGTTCTGAACTTTGTTACTAGATGTCACCGCAGTCGGCTCCTGGCGACGAACGTTGGAACCTAAAAGGGTTAGTCAAATATAACCTATAAATTAGCTTCACACAAGTGTGGAAGGTTCTTTATCATGCCATAAATCTATGACATGGGCTTTACTTCCTCTCCGAAGGAAGGCATACTGAGGGATTTTTAACGCTCTTAAAAAATCCGACGACTTTGGCCGGGTTTGAACCCACGACCTTGGGCATAGAAGCTCAGCATGCTACCAACTACGCCACCGAAGCTGCCGTAAAAAGCCTTGATATAACTGTTCCTCGATATTCAAAAAGCGTATGATAGCATTCCAAGGGAACATATCAGGGAGTGTCTTAATAAGTTTAAAGCTCGTGACAGTTAAATTGCAAAAGTCAAGATGCTTTATGATAAGACAAGAATCTGTGTACAAGTTGGCTGTGGGATGTCAGACTGGTTTGAGACAAGAACAGGAGTACAGCAGACTAGTGCGCTGTCACCTCTTTTATTTTATCATTGTGATGGATGCTATAATAAAGATGATAAAAGGGAAGGGACAAGAAGTGTTACATGCATTTGCTTTTGGTGATGATGTTGTGATCTGGGGTGACTCTGAAAAGGATGTAGAAGAGAGACTGCGAAAGTGGAGCCAGCGGTTTGAAGGATAAGGCTTGAACATCAACAAAACTAAAACAGTGGCGTTGAAAGTACAGAAGGGTGACGGGGCAGAAATCAGGCTAAATGGCACAAAGTTGGACAGGTTGGTTCGTTCCTTAGTTTAGGGGCTGCGACAATGCGGTCATGTAGCCCCATGAACTTTGGGTGTTTGTGTAGAATTTATCTGATAACCGGTGTTAATTGTGATGGCTGTATTCATGTGTGTTATCTGTAATTCAGGTAAGCACTGCAGACGATCAATTTTCAAGTAGTTCCTACTTTTGCTACCATCCACGTCACCTAGCTGTGAACTTGGCTACTAGATACCATCACAACCAGCACATGGCGGCAAACGTTGGAACCAATAGAGCGTTATCAAATCTAACCTACAAATTTTGCTTCACTCAAGTGTAGTTAGTGAAAGGTCCTTTTACAGGCCATAAATCTATGTCATGGGCCCGCCGGCTTTACTTCTCCTCCAAAGGAAGGCATTGTGAGGGATTTTTAACGCTCTTAAAAAATCCGATGACTTTGACCGGGTTTGATCCCACAATCATGGGCATAGAAGCTCAGTGTCTCAGAGTTTCAATACTTGGGTAGTATAGTATCCAAAGATAACCTAGCCACATGTGAAGTGAACAATCGAATCAGCAAAGCAATGCACTTTTACCACCAAGTAAGACAACTACTCTGGGATCAACAAGTGCCACTCAAAACCAAGGTGACATTGTACAAATCACACTACACACCAATCCTCACATACAGCCTGGAAACCGCCACACTAACCAGGAAGGACAATTCGAAACTCCAAGCAGAAATGAAGTTCCTTCGTACTATGATCCAGAAGACCAGGAAATACAACATCAGGAATGATAAAATCAGAGAAGAGGTGAGAATAGAAGACTCTATACTACAAAAGATCCAGAAGGCTAGAATGAAGTGGTTCTGCCATGTGAAGAGTATGAGTGCCAATAAAACTGCAAGAAGGGAGTATGAAAGAGACCTAGGAGGGAGGAGACCAGCTGGCACACCTAGAAAACAATGGACAGATCTGGTGAATAAGGATGTACAGGAGAGAGGCCAGGATTGGGAACGAAGAATGGTTCATGGATCGACAGAGATGGAGGAGGCTCGTATACCACACCCGGATAACTGGAGTTGGTCAACAATGATGATGATGGCGTGCAAGTCGTTTGAACAAATGAACTTTGGTCATTATGGTGTTTGAAGCCATTTTCAGTGTTGCCTTAACACTTAGAGCGCGGGCGCCGTAATATTACGTTCGAAGGTAACTTGTTAAAACTGCGGCGAGCGCAATATTACGTTGATCGATTTCTCGCGCTTTGTGTTGGAGACGAACGTAATATTACAGCTCTAGCACTCGCGTGTGGGTGCCAGTAAGCATGAAGTTGCACATACTATCGCTAGATAGCACCACATCACTGTTCAGCGGAAGAATATCGATCTGTTCGAAGGCAAGTGATGCAAGTTCAGGTAGGCCAAATCTGTTTTCCTTTCCTTTGTTTTTATTCTTTGTGGACAGATTTTTCTCTCGCAAAAACGTTGAGTTTATTCTATGACTAGTATATATATTTGGGGTTATAATTCGCATTACAGATTCTGAATCTGACTCAACCGAAGATACAGTTCTCCCTTCTACTTCAGCTAGCGCTCCCGCTCGTTCCAGGACAAGAGCGCGCGCAACAGCTGTTTGCGGCATTTTTTTTTACATTATAGTTTTATTTTCAATCGTGTCGGATTTTTATTGAATTTGTAGTGTATGGGTTTGGAAATCGAACGGACTTTTCAATTTATTTGTAACTCAAACCACTTTCAGTTTGTGCCACTGAACATAGCCGTAAATTCTGGAAATCAGCCAGCACAGGGCTGAGGAGCAACATTTAAGGCATCAGCAGGGTAAGTGTTAATAAATGAAGTTTGATGTTTTTCGGTCGGTCAACACGATTGTACTCAATTGTGATAGGTTATTCCCTAATCCTGATTATTTATTAATCTCATGTCAATTTTTTTCAGGATTAGGGAATAACCCATCACAATTGGGTACAATCGTGTTGACCGACTGAAAAACATCAAACTTCGTGAACTTTGGTCAGCAGTTGTGCAAGCTAGCAAAGGTTTCTGAATTAGTAAATCCATTTTATGATAGGTGGCTCATAAGATGTTATAGAAAATGAGTGTATTTCATGCATACTGGCAGTTTTTTTGTGTTTTTCCAAACGTTTGCAATATCCGGTGAGACTCGCATTTGCGATGACCATCAACAAAGCATAGGAGGCGAGTTACTACAGTACCTGTATTGTTGTCAGCTACCCCATGTGGTCAGGTGATGAACAAAACAATCTCTTGCTACTGCTGAAGTACAGTCATTGGCAAATCTAATGGCGTTCTGTTCGTAACTATGGAACGTGTACTTCCATGTCACACAATACTTCGACGTGGACTGTACTGTTCTGCACGGTGGTGTCGTCACATGCTCAAGTCTGGAATTCTATTACATTAGACCGGTGGTGACAACTGTGAAGCGAGAGAGAGTGACTGTGTACAGGCTCACCCCCAAGCTTCAAGATCAAGGGCAATCGTCTAAAACAAACGCCCGGCTTTTATGTAGTAGTGTTTAAGTTTTTGTGAATTTGATGCTAAAATCATATCGTTACAACAGACGTACAGGCTTTTTATGTACCCCTCTTTCATCCGCGACATGGTATACTATGCGCAATGAAATATAACTTTTTTTCTTTTTGACTCATAGACCCCTCTCTTCCCCTACCTCGTACGGTCTCGCCGGTCACTTCCGCGGCAGTATGCTAACTCAGTGTAGCACAGTCTCCATCCAGCATAGCACGGCTCTGTTTGACCCTTGCCGCAAATTACTTGGGAATGGAAACCTTTGACTAATTTCGGAGACAACATCATGAACTGAACTCTGAACACCTCAAGAGAGACAATTAAACCATCAAGAGTTTTTCAATGTGTACCTACCATATTTTTTAAAAACTTTTTAAGAAAACTTTTAAAGTGTTTCAGTGTATAAGTGATTTGAGTGTGTTTTTATGTCAACATTTTATTACTGTAATTACAAAGTGATTTATAAGTGCTGCCAATACACTGTAAGGCTGTTGATGCCAATGCATATAGGCATCGTAACATGTACCTATGTAGATTGTGACATATGATTACATCACAAAATTTTGAATATAATGTATTGACGAGGCGGAACTAGGAAATCTTATGATTATTATGAAATATACCATTTAAAAAGTCTCAATGAGTCAAAAACACCCATTAACTGTGCCAACTAGATCCAGAGTTCTCAGGGAGTAAAGAACGCAGGGAGCTTCCCGTAGCAATTGTTTGAAGCCAGTGACCACTCCCTTTTCAAAAGATGGTTATTCGCCAATCACAAGGAAGTCAGTTTGTACATTTCTTGATGATTGTTGTTTTAAGGGTTGGAACGGCGAGGTCATTGCCCCTCATAATATAGTTAAAATACTAATTTTAGTATTTAGAAAAAAAAAATGGTAGAAAATAGCCCAATGTAAATAAAACAAGACTGGTGACGAGTTACATGCCTACCACCAGGGGCGGATTTAACTTTTTTGGCGCCCCTAGGCAAAATAAAAATTGCCGCCCCCTCCCCCATTTTTTAGGTTTGTGTGAAAATTAAGTGGTAGTTAGTAAGGCAACCTATTAAAAATTCGAGTTTATTTTTATTACACGTAGGCCGATAATTAAATTTTATACGTAGGTATAACTTAAGATCTAGGTGTGCTCTCCGTGCTTTTTTTTTTCAGCAAAAGTTTTGATAATATCGTTATTAATGTCTGATGAATTGTATGAAGATGATGTTGAGCTAGGTGGAAGAGAGAATTTCAGAGTAAATACTTTCAATATAATTTTGGATAGACAATATACAGATTTAAAGGACATTAATTCTGCTTCAATTGCAAAATCATTTGACAAACCAAACGGTCCTGGCTCGTGGTTGAGCTCAAATAGTCTTTTATGCGCTTTAAACAGGAAAACGAGCGTATGGCACTGCAGTTGGGAACTGCTGTGCAGTTGAACACGCGGTAGGCTATTTCAACATTTGGAAATACTTCTTGTAGATCATTCTGTCGAATAAATTTTTATATTTATAAAGGCAGGTTATTTTCTTTTACTTGGCAATATTTTTGAAAGTGGCACAACTCATTTATAAATATTTGTTCTGTATCATTTGGAAAATATTCTTGTAATGTTGCCGCATGTTTCCTTAATTCAGGTTCATTCAATGTACCAAATTCGATGAGAGCGATACATTTTTGAAAAATTCTTTCATAATCGGCGCATTTGTCCTTCAAATCTGGATAAAGTCTATCCAAAATTATATTGAACATATTTACTCTGAAATTCTCTCTTCCACTAGCTCAACATCATCTTCATACAATTCATAAGACATTAATTTTCTTCCTTTCTTCCTACGAACATCCTTTTCAAACTCCTGGGTGGTAGAAAATTTCAGTGCTGTTTCTTCATAGTGTTAAAAAAAATCTGAGCATCTTCTACAAAACCAACCAACGATTTGTACAAATCCAGAATATCTGAAATGCTGGTATCCATGGCTTGCAATTTCTGACTTGTAGCATCGAATTGTTGAAGTAAAACAGACCAAATACTTAGCATAAATGCACTTTCTAGTCGTTCAATATTATTACGAAGGCATGTAGCTTTATTTCGAACTATTACTTTTTCGTTGGTATTTTCTTCGAAAGCTGATAAAGCATTTATTATTTCATTCCAAAATTCAACCAGAACAGAAACCGCATCAGCACATGCAGACCAATGAGTTGTAGACAATGATTTTAGTTTCGCAAATTTTGAATCAGCAAAATGCTGCAAAACAGACCATCTTTCTGTCGAATCTGAAAAAAAAAATTAAAAAAAAAATACAACTCTTGGACCAATTCAAAAAACTTACTCGCTTCTGTACAACTTTCTGCAGCGTGTGTACCAACTAAATTCAACGAATGTGCAGTGCATGGCGTGTACTCTGTGAGAGGAGTGTCGTTTTTTATTCTAGCTTGAAGTCCCGAATATATGCCCTTCATGTTGGTAGCGTTATCGTAGGATTGCCCTCTCATATTTCTATGCTATGAGATTTCAAAGTAGATGTGACTGCATCATATAAGTCTTCTCCTTTGTGACCTGGATTGTCTAGTAAAGTTAAAAAACGTTCAGCAACAGTGCCGTCTGGTTTTACATATCGTAAAATGAATGAAAGTTGGTCAATACGAGAGATGTCTGGGGTCGAATCCACAATGATAGAATAGTACGTCGCAGTTTTGATTTCTTCAACTATTTTAGATGTCACTTTTTAGCCATAATTTCGATGACATCTTCATAAATGATTTTGGATAGGTAGCTTGTACTTCCATTGCCTTTATCTCCATAATTACGAACATGCTCATCTATAAATGGATCGAATTGTCTTAAATATTCTATTAACATCAGAAAATTTCCATTGTTAGGAAAGCCGAAATGCTCATTGCTGCCTGTGCCCCTAAATGAGAGTCCACGACTTGCCAAGGTTTCGACAGTAGCAACAACTCTTTTAAGAACTTCTTTCCAGTACGAAATTTCGTCTTGAAGTTGTTGTTTAATCAGTTTGAAGCTTTCCGTCAAATCAATACAAAATATTTTGCGCTATTAGTGCGCTAAGTTAGGTACATGTTTCGAACCTTGCAAAGGCGGTCCTTCATCAGCCTCTCACACAAATGGCAACACATCGAAAAAACACTGAACAATATCCAAAAAATGCATGCACACTAATAAAACACATATTAAAAACTTTCCATCAAAATTTGTACGAAACATATTAAAAAACACATGTTAAAAGTTCTGAAAGTCCAATTGACTTGTTCATTGCCAACATTAAAACACGTGTCGTTCTGATAGGAGATCTTGTCCTGTTCTATTATCTGCTTCTTGTCATGTGGGGAACGGAAATGGAGTAGTAGTCCCATTTGAATGGTCCAAATGCAAAAGACTTTTAGGTTGCTCCCAGACTAAACAAGTAGTCCTCTGTTGAAAGAAAATTAAAGTTTATTTAGTGAATGGATTGAAGTAATGAAAATTCAATTATGATCAACCAGAAAACGACTGCTAGAAAATCCTTACCTCCCGGTGTATGCAGTGAAACACCACTATGAAACACTTATTTAACTCCAAATCGATCAACAAACAAGACAAATTCCAGAAATCCGGTATTTACAGAATAAAGTGCAAGGATTGTGATGCAGATTACATAGGTCAAACGGGGCGTAGTTTTAAAATAAGATATAATGAGCATTTCAACGCTGCGAGGCACAAAAAATTCTCAGCCATTAATAATCACATGCAGGAACACAACCACAACTTTTCGAAAATTGAGGAAGACTTGGAAATTTTACATTATTGCAGCAAAGGCATTATGCTTAATATTTTGGAACAGCTTGAGATAGACCAGGCCTTGAGAAACAACCCGTTACACAATCTGAATGAAATCAATTTCGATAGCAATGTTTAATATGAAACATTGACAAACTTTGTCACCAGCAACAAACATAAAAAAACCTCCATAAATAAAAAACCTCCATAAATTAGATCTAGGTTCGTAGTACCACCCAACTTCCTTTCCCCTCCCACTCCAAGTACCTCCCCGCCCCTCCGCTCATTGCTTCCACCAATGGTATTCTCCACCCCTACATGTCTCACGTGGCCTCACCTCGCCTCGCCTAGAGTCAGCACTTTAGTTGCAACAGCTGTTTCAAGCGCACATGTTTCACTGCATACACCGGGAGGTAAGGATTTTCTAGCAGTCGTTTTCTGGTTGATCATAATTGAATTTTCATTACTTCAATCCATTCACTAAATAAACTTTAATTTTCTTTCAACAGAGGACTACTTGTTTAGTCTGGGAGCAACCTAAAAGTCTTTTGCATTTGGACCATTCAAATGGGACTACTACTCCATTTCCGTTCCCCACATGACAAGAAGCAGATAATAGAACAGGACAAGATCTCCTATCAGAACGACACGTGTTTTAATGTTGGCAATGAACAAGTCAATTGGACTTTCAGAACTTTTAACATGTGTTTTTTAATATGTTTCGTACAAATTTTGATGGAAAGTTTTTAATATGTGTTTTATTAGTGTGCATGCATTTTTTTGGATATTGTTCAGTGTTTTTTCGATGTGTTGCCATTTGTGTGAGAGGCTGATGAAGGACCGCCTTTGCAAGGTTCGAAACATGTACCTAACTTAGCGCACTAATAGCGCAAAATATTTTGTATTGATTTGACGGAAAGCTTCAAACTGATTAAACAATTTATATACGTCAATACGGACCAGAAATGGCAATTAGTATTCCCATTACTGAAGTTGTTGTACTAAACCATGATCTACTCTTCCATGTATATTAGTTCTTTCAAACAATTTTAGGAAAGATTGTTTATGATCTGAATTTTTGTGGGCAGAAGCCAAGTCATGGATGTTTTTCCAATCATTGAATCAGTGTCTGAATGCAAATTGATCAGTTGTGTCTCCAAAGAGCAAACACGGTGCACAAAAGACAGAACCTTTACTCTTGGAATAAACAAGCCCCTTACGATCCCCTATTTCCCCGTTCTGAAGTTTTCTTTTAAACACTGAGTGGTTCAAGTAACTATTATATTCAGGGTACACTCGTTTGGATTCTTTAAAATGAGATTCTTTATTCTGATTGTAACCATTCAATGCAACGTACTCTTGGTAAAATTCATTCGCAATCCAAGGAGCCGGATCACTGTTGCATACAAACACATTTTTCTCAATTTCACTCACTTCTGTTTTCTTATCAGAAGATGTAGGTAAATCTGAGTGAGCTGTATCTGGTACATTTTCTTCAACATCAATATTCTTAGGTACAGAGTCGGTAGCAGTCAGGATGGCAGAAGTAGAGGAAGGGCAAGAAGGAGGAACATCTGAAGATGGTTGTTGACTTATACATTTGCACATAAAAATGTCAGTTCATTGCATTTGAAAAACTGATTTCTTACATTATTCAATTATTATTTTGAGCAACTTACTTGACGAAGGTTTAAAAAATTTATCAATTTTCGGCGTTTTACTCAAAACTTTTTCTTGTTTTTGCGCCTTTTCAGATGCTTGCTTTCTACATTGAGCACCACTTAATCTTTAACGCCCATCCATTTTCAATTTTTAAACGAAAAATGAATGTGTTGTGACGCACCAATTTTAGCTCTCAGATAATTAGAATTATAGACAGTTAACTGTAGCTCAATGATGTGCAATCTATTAGATAAATTGACAAAAAAGATCAACATCAAAAAGACGTCAAGGGACTCGCAACAAAGAATGCGAATAATAGTTTATAAGCAGGAAACAAAGACCAGTCTTCACAAAGAATGTAGTGGGGTTAGATAGACCAAACTCCAGTAATTAACAACTCGAACACTTGGAGAACAATTTCTGTGAATGCCCTTGCACACAAGAGGCACACATAGCAGTCCAGCTTCGTATGAAACATAACCATACCGGAGAACAATTTCTGTGAACGCCATCGCACAAAAGATGCATACATAGCAGTCTCACTCCGTATGAAACATAACCGTACCGAACAGAACCCAGTCTTCTGTTACAAACGCAACAAAGCTGTTACAAGCCTCACACGAAGTAAATCCACTCTGGACCGAGACCAATCACCTATTTCATCAAAAAGTCTGCCCCTCCTCTGTCACCGAGAATGCAGGAAAAGGACCCTACAGAGCTCTGCAGAAAATGCAAACGCAGCACAGAAGAAGATGGGGACTCGGCTACATGCGAGGCTTGCGAAAGAAGGGAACATAAGAAATGTGCGGGTCTGACGCAAGGCGAACTAGACACGCTTACGAGGGCTAAGTGCAGACTCACGTGGATATGCAAAGAATGCAAACCAATGCTGCGGAAAGCAGGGAAACAAGATGACCTCATACAAAGCCTATTAAGCTCTACAGAATCCATGCAAGCATCCATAGAGCAAATGAAACAGAACATGGAAACCACACTCATAGAAAGAGTACAAGAAGCGGCAGCCAGAGAGATGGGAAATACCTCTCTCTCTCTCTCCCCCCCCCCCGGCAAAAACCAAAAACAGCAGCCAAATCTGCTGGACGACCATAGGAAACAGGAGCCCTCCATGCAGTCGCAACAAAATAAATTAGCAAAGCTACCACGATAAAGTCACCAGCCACACAAAGCATGGTAAATGTACCAGCCACGCAAAACAACCAGAGCGCCCCCCCAAGATAGACCAGTCTCCATCTAAACGAGGCTTCGACCACCAACGCGCAGCCCACAGAGACGGAAACAGAAGACCCACTATTTCTCAATCTTATAATATGTTACATGGGTGGTATTGGATTGTCTCTAAGGGGTGCGCATTACTCTTGTAGAGCATGAACATATTCAGATTTCAAATTTTTAGTTTTTAAATAAAATATATATTTATTTATTTCTTTTAATAAAAAAAAAATAGTCAAAATTTGCCGCCTATACAGCCTATACGTAAATCCATCCCTGCCTACCACAGTACAAACATGGTCGGGCTAGTATAACCGATGGGATGCCTACGACACATCCTTCACACAAATATGACATCTGAGTATTTAATTGCACACCTTGGTGCCTCTTCTATTGTATTTGCAAGTAATGCTAAATCGTCCGCGAAAGCAAGGCAGTTGAGCTTAATATTTCTACTGATCTTGATAGTTGGTTGGCTCTTGTTTCATTCTCTCATAACCTTCTCCAATGCACAATTAAACAACAATGGTGAAAGTCCATCTCCTTGTCGGAGTCCAGTTCTTATAGTGAATGATTCTGATAATTCACCTCTAAATTTAACTTTTGCCTTCGTATTTTTAAAAGTCATACTAATGAGGTTAACGAGTTTTTGGTGTAAGCCAAATTCTTTAAGGCTTTTCAGTAATGATTCACGATGGATACTGTCGTATGCTTTCTTAAAATCTACAAACGTGATGACTAGACCCTTATTTCGAACTCTTTGGTGCTTCATTATCCATTTTAAACTAAGGATTTGATCCGGACAGCCTCTACCTGGTCGAAATCCTCCCTGATATACTCCATGTTCTTGGATTCTTGTGAATATAATCTTAGATAAAATCTTGTATGTAATATCAAGCAAGGATATCCCCTGATAATTATTTGGATCGGAGCGTTCACCTTTCTTATGCAGCGGGTGAATTATCGCTGTATTTCATTCCTCGGGAAGCTTCTCCGAGTTCCAAATATCAATGATGTATTTATGTAGGTTTTGAATAGTCTGATCATTAGCATTCTTCCATATTTCTGCTACTATTTGATTCTCTCCTGCTGCTTTGTAGTTTTTAAGGGCATTAATTGCCGTTTTCACTTCATTGTAAACTGGTGGTATAATCTTTTGTAATGGAGTTTTATTTTTTGGGTTATGGTTAAATTCTAGATGTTCCACAGGATCCTCACAATTGAGTAACTCTTTAACGTATTCTGCGAGGATGTTAGCATTATCTTGATTATTGTGTGCCATTTTTCCATTTTTATTTCTTAACATAAGTGTGGGAGGGGTAAACTTAGATTGATATTGCTTGAATGTTTTGTAACAGTCTCTTGTTTTATGCTGATTGAATGTTTCCTCTATAGTTCTAAGCATTTCCTTTTGATAATTTCTTTTAATTCTCCTAATTTCTTTAGCTGTTTGTCCTCTGGCGTTAATTAGTTCTTCTCGAGATTTTTCTGTTTTCCTCTGTTGATCGTTGAACCATGCTTTGTGTCTTGTTTGAATTGCTTTGTCACATTCCCCGTTCCACCATGCATGTTTCTTTCTCCTGTTAATTGGAGCGATTTCTTCAGCTATGGTTTTAAGTTTTTTTGACCATTGTCTCTAATTATGAAGAATAAGAATTTTCAATCTTTCCGCCAATTCAATACTTTAATTTATGTCACATTTCAGGGGTACATGTTTTGAGTCCCGCTTTTGGACCCTTCTTCAGCCCACAAACTTATATTTAGAAAACATCTAAACACAAAGAACATCGAAAATCTTTACGATGACATAGAAATACACATACACAATAAATGGTTAAAAACACTGAAACAATATCTAAAAATCTAAAAAATAGCATGCATGGTTCACAAATTTCAGGTACACATTTTGCACTTGTTCTGTTCTATGTAAAACGTCATTTGACACTATATGACGACAGACACATTTGTTGACGGTCGATGTCTATATTGGTATACTGTGGGACACCTTTGCGGCATATCTTGTATTATTCCTAAAACACTTCTATTGATGTGGCTGAAGACGAGGTTGGACGGCGATTGCTGAACCTTTTGATCAAATTCTTTGTTATAAATGTGGCATTTGGCAATCTGTCTGTGATAAATTGAAAACTCTTCTGTCACACGGTATGGAAAAAACAACAAAAGAATTTGGCATCTTGTTTGTTACTCTTGACCCGATGTCAAATGAAAACAGCCCTGCGAGATCATGTGGAGGTCAAGCTCCGCTTTGCTACTGCAAGCTGCTCTCGCAAGCTGCTCTCGCAAAGCGGAGCTTGACCTCCACATGATCTCGCAGGGCTGTTTTCATTTGACATCGGGTCAAGAGTAACAAACAAGATGCCAAATTCTTTTGTTGTTTTTTCCATACTGTGTGACAGAAGAGTTTTCAATTTATCACAGACAGATTGCCAAATGCCACATTTATAACAAAGAATTTGATCAAAAGGTTCAGCAATCGCCGTCCAACCTCGTCTTCAGCCACATCAATAGAAGTGTTTTAGGAATAATACAAGACATGCCGCAAAAGGTGTCCCACAGTATACCAATATAGACATCGACCGTCAACAAATGTGTCTGTCGTCATATAGTGTCAAATGACGTTTTACATAGAACAGAACAAGTGCAAAATGTGTACCTGAAATTTGTGAACCATGCATGCTATTTTTTAGCTTTTTAGATATTGTTTCAGTGTTTTTAACCATTTATTGTGTATGTGTATTTCTATGTCATCGTAAAGATTTTCGATGTTCTTTGTGTTTAGATGTTTTCTAAATATAAGTTTGTGGGCTGAAGAAGGGTCCAAAATCGGGACTCGAAACATGTACCCCTGAAATGTGACATAAATTAAAGTATTGAATAGGCGGAAAGATTGAAAATTCTTATTCTTCATAATTACTGTCAATACGGAACCTGAAATGAATAATATTTCTAATCATTGTGTCTAATTTGTCATTTAAAAGTCTTTTGGATCTCTCTAAATATATTTTATTATTTATTAAGTAACTGGGATCATAATTTCTCCTTATTTTAAGATGATTACGTTTGTGTTTCCTTTTTGGTGTTAACTTGATTTTTATTTTTGAGATATAATGATCCGAGTCAATGTCTACCCCACGGACGACTCTGACATTATAAATTTATTTATGATAATCCTTATCCATAGCAACATGATCAATTTGAAACTCTCCCAATTTTACGTTAGGGCATTTCCAGGTCGTAAGTTTATGTGGTTGCCTCATAAATCTAGTGGTTTCCAAAATGAGTCCATGATCTGCACAAAATTCAATTAATCTTTGGCCATTTTTGTTCGTTAATTTATGAGCTGGCCATTTTCCTACAACTATACGATACTTCTTTTCTCTGCCTATTTTAGCATTAAAATCTCCAAGTCTGTCTGTCTGTTAAAGATTTTTATATGCTCATCAGGGATCTTCGATAATAGTTGATCAAGTTCTTCCCAAAAGTTTTCAACTCCTTCTCTATCTTGACTGTTTTTGTCATTTGTTGGTGCATGGACATTTATTAAAGTAAAAGTTTTATTCCCTACTTTAACTGTTAGAAGTGGATGAGGCCTTGTATTATTAATGAAATTAGTTTTTCTGGGAATATCTCAGAAACTGTTGATTTTAGGTCCTTAAAAGTGGTGGACCCCAAGTTTTGTTTCTCACATTGAGACCCTTGTCTCGTCCTTTTACACCTATTTCAGCATAAGGGGGTAGCTCCTCCTTTATGAGAGGTATTGTAATGGTTTCGCTAGCCCACACTGTTGGGAGAGAAATGTAACTGTGTACCTTTGCCTAAGCTATGTTGTTTTAATGGGCGCCAAGACCTCAATGCAATGTTGAAATCTAAATTTGTATTTAACAACGTCTAGCTCTGGCAGAACACATTCAAGACTCTATTCACTCAGATGGTGGTATGATTTGATCATTAACCCAACAAACAATTGTATCAGGAGAAGGAATTGGTCTATATCTAATGCTACCTACTGAAAGCAAAGATTGCATTGTAAAAGAAATGAATTTATTATATAAAACAAGTATAGCAAAATTAATAATAATAATAAGTTTAAAATTTAAATTGGAGCGTTGTGATTTGAATATTACCGATAGAAAATTACGTGAAAACGGAGTCTGATAAATTGATTTTACTCTTATTTCCAAGCTATGAAGTTACTGAATTATGAAATATAAAACAAAGAAAAATGAGAGATTGCGTATTTCTGCGTCATTAGCGCTTACCCCTGGAAATTGCCAAAGCATTTCCCTCGTTCTTGATGATGCTGTGTGCTTCCCACAGTCACCTGGACGTCGTCATCTCCGTCGAAATTTGATGATATTCTGGTAGATTAGATAATTCTATGGTCCGTACATCGGACCCAAACTCTCGTAAAACCGCACTGGTTACGCTTTACAAAAGTTCGTCCCTAACTCCACTGAACATCGGAGCGTCACGCACTTGCGACCGTACACTGCAAGTTCTACACAGATTGTCCTTAACTCCACCGAACATCGGAGCCACTCGCACGCGCACCCATACTCGTCAATTATTTCACAGATTGTCCGCGTTTCACGGCGCGTCGAACGATATATCCACACGTTGGCTCCCCACCATGGTACCGTCTTCCAGCTTACGTTGTCTCCGCTGATTGGCTGAGCACGCCGCCACTTCCCCTCCTCCGGTTCATTACACTCCGCGGGCGAGAGGGAGAAGTCGTTTTCCGTTTCAACAATTCGCCTCTTCTTGACGATGCGACCCAAGATTGCGTCATGCTCCTCGACAGGAATCAGCTTGTATTAGAATTCCCAGTGAGTCACGTCTCTCAATATACCCTAACTGACGAAAACTCCGTAAAATTCCGTAATCGCATAATTTTCTATGATATCGTCGTTCGTAATAATTTGCTTGTTAGCGTTTTCTAAGACATAGAAAACCTATCTGTATGCTTATAATTTTTATAAAATGCTCCGAAAATACCTTAATAATAATTATAATAAATTAATAATAATAATAAATTACCATGAAAAATTCTCTTGGCTGAACAATTTGCCGCGTAAATAAATATAGAATGGCTTCCTACTGACTTATGCCAGTTGCATAAAAAACCCTCGAAAAACACGTTACATATTCGCCTCGGATCATCGGATGATTTACCGTGACGACGGTCCATTATCCGATTATCCCAGACACGTTAATAAACCCCATCCAAAATACATATTACATAAATGAAATCACCCTAAATTACAGATATATACACTCATAATTTTTCTTCACGCACTTTGCGTCAAAGTTTGTTGTCACTATGGATTGCACTTTGCAACCAGTCCAATGTTTTACATATAGAATAGTGTTCCATGGATATTTCCGCCTCTCAAATTGCTCTATGTTGGAGAAATATACATAATTAATGTGTGAGCACTATGTATTTATGATGTCATATCACACGCATTGAAGGTGTTCTGATATATTTTAAAATGGCGGACGAGATAGAATTGCGTCTTGACGGTGCTCTTAAAAGTTTGCAAATTATCGTGGATGTAGGTGGATACCTAAAGAAAGACACAAAGGTCGACATACTAAAAGCGGTAAGTGTCATCAAGAAATGTTTTATGGCACTGAAGACTACTCAAGTATGTAAAGGTATGGAAAAGGAATCGTATCAACAAGAGGTTAGTGAAGGTCAAATACCAGACATGCACAGAGAAGACAGCAGTTTCGCGGGACAAGTGGCGACATCTGTCGGCAGAACACATGACCCTGAAGTCGGCAAACAGATACTACCGACATCCAGTGGTCAAACGTCGGAAGCGGAGGAAAACGAGGCTGAACTGGCTAGAGAATGCATGCTACAAGCGACATCTGATGATCTAGTGTGCAACTTGTTTATAGATGCAGAATTGGAAGCTAAAATAGAAGATAAGATCTCATTTCAAATGCAATCTGTGAGGAAAAACTTATCAAATCAAATTAAAACAATGATCAAAGAGGAAATTCTCATCACATTTCCACAAATACATGAACTTTCCCACGGAATTACAACACTGAATATAGCAAATCAATATGAGAAGAGTACAAGTAGCGCTCAAGGTCATGGAGCAAATATACTTACTCCCAGGAAAGAGATTGCAATACTGAATGCAAAACCACCACACAATATTGGAAAGAACGAAGGTACCACCGATAGCAGCCCACAAGACGAGGTCCAAAACGAAGAGAGGGGAAAAAAAGAAGAAATGTCTGAACCAAATCAAACCGAATGGACCGAAGTGGTGCAGAGGCGTCGTGTGCAAAGGGATCAACGCTCCCCAACCCAGGAAGAAAGCGCACACAGAAGGGAATATGTGAAAGGCACCAGACAAGGAGTCACAAGACTTAAAACTGCAGAAAAGAGTGCGTGGCTTTACGTCTCAAAACTGAGCCAAGACACTTCCCCAGAGGACTTAACTGCGTATCTGCAGGAAAATGGAGTGGAAGGAGTGATCCACTGTGACGTAGTGAACCAGAAAATTGGCAGCAGAGCTTTTAAAGTCGGCATACCCTTTAATAAAAGAGATTTGGTCTACAACTGCAACTTCTGGCCTACGGACGTCTATTGCCGGCCCTTTCGGCAACCCTGGAAGTTCAGAGGCTCGCGCCAGTAGGACGAGGATACTAACGTGGAATGTAGAAGGGCTGCGAGGTGCAATGAACCTCCTATCACGAGAAATCCTAAGCGAATATGACATCTGTATTCTCACGGAGACTATGATTAAAGAAGAAAAGAGATTCGACGTCCCCAATTTCTACAATTTTCATGCATTTGCGAGGCAGTGCAGGGAGAGGGGAAGACCATCAGGTGGCGTTGCCTGCATAGTTAAGCCTAAAATGGCCCCGATAAAGTTATTATGGAAAGAAGAGGACATACTAGTCGTGGAAACGAAAATCGGTGTAATAGTGGCGGCCTACTTCAATCCCAACCAGACCGCCCCGGACATAATAGACCACCTTGGAGCTGCACTGAATACATTCCCAGGAAAAAGAAAGACTGTCCTTGCCGGAGACTTAAACTGCAGAATGGATCAACAAAACGCAAAGAGTGAAGAAGTTTTCAACTATCTAAGCCTAGAGGGTTTTAAAATACGGAACAAAACTCATGACTGGACGTACATAGGCCCCAACGGGACCAGCACAATAGACTTAATATGCACAAGAGGAACACTCGAAACAAGGAACGCAAGTACAATTAGGTCGGAGGGTGCTATTATACGCAAGCACATACCAGTGAGCCTAGAAATAGATGGAGAGATCTGCGATGGGGAAACTATAGAAGAACCGACCAGAGTGAGCAAAACTCTAAACAGAGATAAAATTAGAGATAAGTTGGAAGACATAGACAAGATGATGGAAAGCATCCAAGAGGGAGGAATCGACGAGGCGGCAGCTTGGATACAAGACTGCATCACCGGCGCAGCTACCACGCCTTCACACGGGAGAAAGGCTAAACCTTGGTTCGATGAGTCGTGTTTTATTCAAAGGAAGGAAACCCTAGGCAAACTCCACAACATAAGAGTCACAAAAGACAACAAAACACTGGAAGAATACCGACAACACAGGAAAACCTACAAAGAACTGATTAAAAAGAAAAAAAGGGACTTCATAGAAGAGACGCAAAGAGCGGTCATTGCAGAAGCAGAAACAGACCCATACCGTGCCCTGAGGCCAAAGATCCATAGCTTCCAACCAAACATATCATTGGAGACATGGGAGGAGCATATCAAGAACGTCACCTGTGCAAAGGAGACTAGACCCGAAACCAGGCCCCCAGAAGAACGCGATGTGTCAGAACCCATCAAAGAAGAAGAGATCACCATGGCCATACAGAAGAAAAGAAATAATAGATCCCCCGGACCAGATGGACTAAGGAATGAGCATCTAAAACAAACTACTGAGGAACTGGTACCGATATGGACGGCCCTACTAAACAAATGCTTGGAACTCGGGCAAATACCAAACGAATGGCAGAAGTCAAACATCAAGCTACTATACAAAGGAAAAGGGAGTACTGACGACCCAAATTCATACCGGGGAGTAGCGCTGGAATCCGCAGCCCTAAAGCTACTAACAGGAATATTGACAGCGAGAATATACGAAAAAATAGACCCAATACTACCAGAAGAGCAATGTGGATTCAGGAAGCATAGATCGACAACTATGGCAGCAGGAAGCCTATTACGGCACATAACAACAACACTAGAGAAACCCAAGAGCAAACTCTATGTAGTCTTTGTTGACTTCACGAAGGCTTTTGACCTGGTAAACAGAAAGCTGCTGATACATAAGCTGGAAACACTCATAGGTAGGTCAAGGCTGACGACCCTTATATCGAACATATTGGCAGAAAACTATATACAAGTGCAGGACGGAGTTGGACAAACCAAATGGATGATACAAACGAATGGAGTACTTCAAGGGGACCCCCTCAGTCCCATTCTATTCAATGCGCTCTCACACGATGCAGGAGACAAAATAAAGGAATCGACTGAGTCCAAACTGTATATATACGCAGACGACATGGCAATCGCCTCAGAACAGATAAAGGATTTGCAAGATGCAATCAACATACTAAGCGAATGGGCCCTGGAAAACGAACTAACAATCAACGAGGACAAGACTGAGATGGTCGTCTTCCGGAACGGGGGCAGGTCAGCGGAATCAGACCAAGTGTTATGCAACGGCAAGGAACTGAAGAAAGTAAACAATTTCAAATACCTCGGCCTCACGCTCCAGGTAACAGGCCGAAGCTTCAGAATACATACAAGAGCGAAAGCGGCCGCAGCAGTGAAGGCCATAAACGACATAAGCCATATTACCCAAATATCGCTGGAAACAGCAATGATGCTCTTCCGAGCCAAGGTCATACCCGTACTAACATACGGTCTGGAGCTTACATGGGAGTTTCTCAACTACAAACAGCTGGAGGAACTCGAAAAGGTGAAATCTAGGTTCCTCAAAAGAGCCCTCGGAGTCTCCAAGTCAGCCAAATCTCGGCTGGTATATGAACTGGCGAGAGAAACGTTCCTAATAGAGGACCTTCGGTCACTTTTACTGCTGCCTTCCACAGAAAGCTTCAGAAAATTACTCCAGGATCTGCAAAGCAAAAGGCTTGACATTCCGAAGGAATTCTACGCGACTGATGCCATGGTGGACAAAAGATGGATGCAACCCATATCCGAAATGAGACACGTCGTGACGAGACTCGCAGTTCATGGGTTCCACCATAAGGTCTGCTCACGAAAGACATTTCATGACCCGGATGAGAGGTGTATATGTGAGCTGTGTAGGAACGAATGCGGCAGGTACCATATCACGACATGCCCCAACAGAACTTTATCAATAGTGGCTTATAGTAAGGACTAGAAGCGAACCATAGTATCTAGTAAGTGTACATATCTGTAACATGTAATATGGCCAACTGGCTGCAATAAATGCTATTATTATATATTTATAACTCCCTAGAACTTCCTAATTTCACTGGAGGTTCCTTCCTTATTGTGAAATTAATCCCATTTGTCACTGAGCACACGATCACACTATTGTGGCAGCGCCTCGTGACCATAATACTTAATCTCTCTTTAAAGTAGATTAAATTAATATTGACTTCTGAAAAAAAAAACAGTAAATGCGCATTACATATAACACCAAATATTTCTGTGCCGTAATCGCCCTGTCTTGTTAAGTTCCCGTACACCATATTCTACTTAATACTAGTTCTCAACACAGACCATTTCTCCTCACACAAATAATACCATTGTACAAATTATCTTAAATTACACACTTACAAATCTTACATGGCGAGGCCGTAAACAGAAATCACGTGTGCTGATAGGTATGAGTTTCATGAAGGACTGTCTCGCATTCTGATGGCCCATCTTTTATCTCGTGGACGCCTTAAGCTAACAAGCCCTATACAAGCGCTCCCCCATCTCTTGGAGATAAATGGGAACCCATCAGCGCTGCCAAAATGGCCTTGGTGCATCGAGACAATTTAGTGCTCAACAGCATCCGACAATCCCGTCATATTTCCCTGTACCTTAAAAACTCTCATTTACTTACATACTACCCCCCTGTGTGACTTCCGATACGCCTGCCTTAAGACCAGATCCTCCACGCACCAGATACCACACTTACTCATTTGATAGGCTGGCTCGCCAGCTAAACACACTCACTTTATGACACATATTTTCGTAGACTATGTATATTATACGTCCCGTATAATCTGTTTCCCTCACTATTCTCCAGCACATATGCTGTTTTGCCAATACGTTTGGAAACTATAAATGTTTCTGCGTCACCTGCTTCCAACCTTGCAAGTGGCTCCCTTAAATGAACGTCATCACGTTGCTCTGCCTACCTATTTCTCAGTATCTGTAACGATGCCCTGTTGCTACTGTCCACACATGCACATATTAAAATACCGTCCTCTGCTTTAACCACAGGATAATCCCTACATAAATTAGTGTCCCTCGATAGCATGTCTGCAAGAATGTTATCTTTACCTTTAATATATTTTACTGTGAATTCGTATTCCTGCAGAGCAAGAATCCACCTACTAACTCTGTTAGAACTGAGTTTACAAGTCCTCATATACAGTAATGCATGGTGATCTGTGTGGATCTCAAATTTCCCCCCTACTAAATACATTCTAAATTTCCCTAAACTGAAAACAACACCTAAAAGCTCTAACTCAGTAATCGTGTATCTTTTCTCTGCTGCAGTCAGTCCTCGCGAGGCTAAAGATACAATGCACAGATTACCCTCATCATCTTTCTGACATAATACTCCAGCAATGCCTATATGTGAAGCATCTGTCATAACCACATATTCCTTATCTTTTAACGGATATTTCAGCACTACAGCTTTCTCAAAACCTTCCTTCAGCGCTCTAAAAGCCTGTTCATGCTTGGACTCCCATCTCCACCGAGTCCCACTTTTAAGCAATTCCCTGAATGGTTCTACCAACCCTGAGTATTTAAGAACGAACCTCCTGAAAAAGTTGCAAATTCCCAGGTAAGTTTTTAACTGTTTAACATTCTGTGGCACCTCTGCGTTAAGTATCTTATTAACCCTACTTTCTTCTGGTGTTACACCTCTACTCGACACTCTATGACCTAAAAATGTCACTTCTGACTGACAGAATGACGACTTAGACAGCTTCAAAGTGAACCCTGCCTGATCTAACTTCTGAAAAACTATATTTAAATGATGTAGATGCTCCTCAAAACTGCGTGAACTAATTACCATATCATCTATGTAAATGGTTACAAACTCTCCTGTGTCATCCCCTAATGCGATGTTTAAAGCCCTAATTAAAGCTGCTGAACTACTCTTTAACCCATAAGGTGTTCTATAAAATTGATAAAGGTTATATTTATGACTAAAAGCTGTAAATGGTCTATCTTCGTACATAAGTGGCACTTGCCAAAAACTGGAACTCAAATCTACACAAGTGAAATACTTCTTCCCCTCAAATGTTTGCATTAATTCCTCTATTGACATAGATTTCAGCTGATCTGAACTAATTCTACTGTTAACCAAACGAGCGTCTAAACAAATACGAACAGTGCCGTCGGTCTTGGGTACCGTGATCAAAGAATTAACATATGGACTGTTCGAGTGCTCAATAATCCCATCTTCAAGCATCTGATTAATTTGTGCCTCAACTGCACTCTGATAAGCGAAAGGTACAGGATATCTATGTCCTGTGAATACTGACCTATCAATAACGTTCAATGAATGTGTATAGCAATTGGTCATACCAATGCGATCCTCAAAAACTCTCCTATTACACCATAACACATCATAGAGCCGAACACACTGTTCATCCTCTATATTTCCCTGAAATGCAGCCTCACGTAACGAGTCCTCTAGACTTCCGTTCGTAATCACACTGCCCACAAAACATGGAGAACCCCGCTCTACGGCTGGCGATATCTCATTTAAAGTACAAATCACACCTACAATACTACTCCTCTGAATATGGTCATTGAACGCTACTTCTACTTCAGAATCTCCCCATTTAAATTTCAAACTCCCTACATCATAACATAAGTTACCAGACACTCTACTTAGCCACTCTGAACCCAAGATAACACTGAATACTAAATTTGGAATTACAAGGCAAATCTGCTTCTCTACATGATTATTAATTTTAATGTCTACTAAAACTTGCTTAGAAATTACTTTAGACCTCTTCCCAACAGCTGTGATAACAAAAGTGCTTTTAATTGGCATCTCCTCAAAATTTACTCCAGTTCCTTTCATTTATCATAAAATGCACTACTTATGCAACTCTTCATACAACCACTATCAATTAAAACATCTGTGTACGCCTCGGACACGTTAAATTTAACTATGGGGCTCTTACTAACCACTTCCTGAATAATACCTTCATCATTTAGTTCATGTAATAATTCATTTCTTACATTTAGGTCATAGGGTTCCTGTATAATTGTATGGACAGGGCATGCTACAGACTGAGATTCTGACCTTACTTCGCAGCCTGGTTCGCGTTTAAAGAACCGCTACAGCTGGCCGTAGTACTACTAACTACTGAACTAGTCTGGTTGTTCTGGGCTGTGTTGTCATTGTTTGGCTGTATATTACTACCACTAGGCTGTCCTCTTCCTTGACCCCTATTCTGGTTGTAATTATTGTCATTATAATTTCTCCCTTGATTTCCCCTGAAATCATTGTTTCTCCCTTGATTTCCCCTGTAATCATTGTTCCTCCCTTGATTTCCCCTGAAATCATTGTTCCTCCCTTGATACTGATTACCATAGCCATTTCCTCTGTTCTGATTTAGCTGATTATTATTATTTCTATTTTGAGCGTTGGCCCCTTCGCCACCGTTCCCTTGAACTTCTTGATGCCTGGCTTCATTAGGTCTATTATTATTATTACCCTGGTTCCGATTGAAATTGTCATCATAACCCCCTCTCCCTAGTGCATCAAATGTGCTTAACAAATTTTCTACTTGTGATATAGTCTTTACATTCTGGATACAAGCAGCCTCCTTGATCCTATAGGGAAAGTGCCTAAGTAGCAACCTTACCACATCACTTTCCTCCTTCAAGCCATCCAGATATTTACACACTAATACCTGCCCTAAAAAGTATTCGGTCATGGTGGAGCTTCCTTTAGGGTTATATTTACCACACACTACTCCCTCACGATGCTGCGACTGAATAACCTCATTCCAGAACTTTTCACAGAATTTCATTTTAAAATCTTTGATATCAGTAAACTTGTCTCTGTAGACAGCAAACCAATTCCTCGTTTCCCCCACAAACACTTGTTCTAAAATTTCAACTACCTGGCACCACTCAATACTACCATTTTCCAACCTTTCCCCGAATTTATTTTCTATAGTGTTCATGAACTCCATTGGGCACCCCTGTCGATTGCTGAACTTACCCAGTTCTACCTCCCTGTGTGTGCTATTCACAAAAACTGGCCTATTCTGACTATTTTCTTGCCTGATCCTAGCTTTTAATTTTAACTCTAATTCTGCGATTTTCTCCTCAGCCTTCCTCTCAATACTGTTTACTGTTAATTTAATGTTTCCTTCTGATTCTTCTACTTTATCATATAGCTTTGCTTGTTTCTCCTCAATCTTGCTAATGCTTTCCCTATTACTCTCTCTTAAATCATTTACTTCTGCAACTATTTGTGAGTGGACTTTCTCAATTCTACCCCCCAGCTGTTCCTTAACCTCTTTAGTAGCTACCTGAATTTTGTCAATTTCTCCCTCCAATTGCTTTTTGACCTGCTGTGTTTCCAGTTGCACTAGTTCTTTTAAATTTTCAGCCTGTGTACTGATTCTAATTTCCAACTCCTCCTGTACTTTTCCTAATTTTCTGTCTACATCTGCAATAATCTCTTTAGCCTTTTCTTCCATCACCCCCCTGATCTCACCTCTAATCAGTTCGAATTTGTCACTCATTTCCCTACTGTTTTGTTCTAATTTAGCATTTAAAGTTTCAGTACTCTCTCTATTTTCCTTACTGTTTTGTTCTAATTTTGCATTATTCTGTTCTAATTTTGCATTTAACGCTTCTGTACTTTCTTTATTTTCCCTACTGTTTTGTTCTAATTTTGCATTATTCTGTTCTAATTTTGCATTTAAAGCTTCTGTACTTTCTTTATTTTCCCTACTGTTTTGTTCTAATTTTGCATTATTCTGTTCTAATTTTGCATTTAAAGCATCACTACTAACTTTGTTCTGATACATGAACTCGAGAAGTAAAGTTTTTAATTCTGGTTGGCCGCCTACACTCCCTGTTTCAGTATCGGGATTTACCTCCGCTACCCCGGTACTACCATCACTCGACATACTGCTCGTATCATCATTCTCCAGTTGATGACCACTACGTAACCTCATCTGTCTTTCTTTCTCATCCCCCATAATGATATACACTGATAAAGACAAATAACCCCCAAAATACAGGCACAGAAATATATACCCTTCTCCTTCCACAAATGTTATTAGGTTTTCAGCCCCAAGTTGTCGGCGACAAATGTAATGGTCTCGCTTAGGCTGGGATGACAAGTGAAACGGTATTTACTTTGCTCCACGTTGAGCGTACAAATGTACTGGTAATTAGTGCCCCATGTTGGTAGCGACAAATGAAACGGTTTCTTTCGCCCTCACGTTGAGCGACAAATGTAACTGTTTACCTTTGCCTAAGCTATGTTGTTTTAATGGGCGCCAAGACCTCAATGCAATGTTGAAATCTAAATTTGTATTTAACAACGTCTAGCTCTGGCAGAACACATTCAAGACTCTATTCACTCAGATCGTGGTATGATTTGATCATTAACCCAACAAACAATTGTATCAGGAGAAGGAATTGGTCTATATCTAATGCTACCTACTGAAAGCAAAGATTGCATTGTAAAAGAAATGAATTTATTATATAAAACAAGTATAGCAAAATTAATAATAATAATAAGTTTAAAATTTAAATTGGAGCGTTGTGATTTGAATATTACCGATAGAAAATTACGTGAAAACGGAGTCTGATAAATTGATTTTACTCTTATTTCCAAGCTATGAAGTTACTGAATTATGAAATATAAAACAAAGAAAAATGAGAGATTGCGTATTTCTGCGTCATTAGCGCTTACCCCTGGAAATTGCCAAAGCATTTCCCTCGTTCTTGATGATGCTGTGTGCTTCCCACAGTCTCCTGGACGTCGTCATCTCCGTCGAAATTTGATGATATTCTGGTAGATTAGATAATTCTATGGTCCGTACATCGGACCCAAACTCTCGTAAAACTGCACTGGTTACGTTTTACAAAAGTTCGTCGCTAACTCCACTGAACATCGGAGCGTCACGCACTTGCGACCGTACACTGCAAGTTCTACACAGATTGTCCTTAACTCCACCGAACATCGGAGCCACTCGCACGCGCACCCATACTCGTCAATTATTTCACAGATTGTCCGCGTTTCACGGCGCGTCGAACGATATATCCACACGTTGGCTCCCCACCATGGTACCGTCTTCCAGCTTACGTTGTCTCCGCTGATTGGCTGAGCACGCCGCCACTTCCCCTCCTCCGGTTCATTACACTCCGCGGGCGAGAGGGAGAAGTCGTTTTCCGTTTCAACAATTCGCCTCTTCTTGACGATGCGACCCAAGATTGCGTCATGCTCCTCGACAGGAATCAGCTTGTATTAGAATTCCCAGTGAGTCACGTCTCTCAATATACCCTAACTGACGAAAACTCCGTAAAATTCCGTAATCGCATAATTTTCTATGATATCGTCGTTCGTAATAATTTGCTTGTTAGCGTTTTCTAAGACATAGAAAACCTATCTGTATGCTTATAATTTTTATAAAATGCTCCGAAAATACCTTAATAATAATTATAATAAATTAATAATAATAATAAATTACCATGAAAAATTCTCTTGGCTGAACAATTTGCCGCGTAAATAAATATAGAATGGCTTCCTACTGACTTATGCCAGTTGCATAAAAAACCCTCGAAAAACACGTTACAGTATGGAGAAGAATTACATCAATGATTAGTGTCGTGCCTCTGATGGGTAACTAAATTTTATGCCGATCCGCCCAGCCGTTCTCGAGTTGACAAAAGATTTGTTTTTGAGCGCAACGGTTATATAACAGTCTGAAACGCATTAATAACGCAAGTTTCCGTGGAAATTCAGAAAAAAACAAAAAAAAAGCAGACAAACTTTCATTTATATATATACAGAGATATATCTAACTACGAATTGTAGTGCATACGATTGGTATTTATAATGCAATTCACAATTTGAATCTCGTTGTAAGGTTTGTTTTGTTTTAAGGGTTCGTGAATTACGCATGATTATACGAATACCAAGATTAACGGCCGAGGGGACCCGACGCGCTGATCACGCGTCACCCCAATATCTGCAGGCCAAATGGCTGGGCAGCGGTCGCTTGGTTGGCCTTAGCCCGTCATGGGCTGGATAGTGCCAGGGGTTGACTTTTTATACATGTGTATGCAATTTAGAACACCACAATATAATAAAATAAAAGAAATAAAATTACGCATACACTTGAATTCTATATGTGTATGGTTACTTATCTCAGTGGAACTGTTGCTGTAATGCTGCTAACTTAACTGATCATTCATTTGAATTGAATGCCTCAGAAAGAAATGAAGGCCTTAAATTAGCACGTATAAGATTTCATAACTTTTCAGTAGAGCTGTTTAAAGATTTGGTTACTTTATGACACAAATAACTACTAAACTATTTGGAAGTTACGCTAGCGTTTACATTTTCATGTTCACCGGTATTCTGATGTAGATTTTTTAAACAAATATTTTATTTATATATTTTTTTCTTCTTCAAGCCTCCGTGGCTTAGGCGGCAGCACGCCGGCCTCTCACCGCTGGGTCCGTGGTTCAAATCCCGGTCACTCCATGTGAGATCTGTGCTGGACAGAACGGAGGCAGACAGGTTTTCTCCGGGTACTCCGGTTTTCCCTGTCAAAATTTCATTCCAGCAACACTCTCCACTATCATTTCATTTCATCTGCCATTCATTTAATCATTGCCCCAGAGGAGTGCATCAGGCCTCGGCAGCCGGCACAGTTCACATCCTCGCCGCTAGACGGGGGCTTCATTCATTCCATTCCTGACCCGGTCGGAGACTGGAAGCAGGCTGTGGATTTTCATTCATTTTTTTCTACTTCAGATTTTGCCAAAGGACCTAACTACATTTTTAAAAATATCTCGCAAAACAATAATTGTACAAAGTCCTGAGAGGATTCAAATTAAAGGGTGTAACGCCCTCCTTGCCGTGACCCATTAATTTTTATTTTCAGATTTGTGTCAAAGGGCACAAGTGCACAATTTTATTATTAGGTAACTAATAAATTATTTATTTGATTATGATCTGCCCCTATTCCGACAGGGGTGAAGGTGATGTATCTTTAATTGGTTGATTCAGGATGGTCACTTATTATTATTATTAAATAAGAATTTTATTTATGACAAACATTGGGCTAGTGGTTAGAGTACCCAAGCTGGGGTATCTTTAGTTGGTGAATCGGGCTATCATCATCTTGTACAGTTTCCAGCCCCAGGCTGGGTCTGTTTGGAACATAAGCCTCGCCACTTAGTCCTTTCTTCCCACCACCTCTCCGCTGTCACTCTGGTCCAGTCCTCGCCTCTCTTCTTGACACATTCCTCCACTCCTTTCAGCCATCTATCTCTTGGTCTTCCCCTTGGTCATTTCTTCTGCATCTGCATCTCATGTATCCTCTTGGGAATCTTCTTCTCATCCATTCTCTTTAAGTGTCCATACCACCTCAGTTTTGATGTCTCAATCCTACCTTGCAAGGGCTCCTCTTTCACCATTTCCCTGACCTTTTCATTCCTCACCCTGTCTCTTCTTGTTACTCCGATCCTACTTCGCAGGAACTTCATTTCACCTGCCTGTATTCTGCTTATGTCTCTTTTCTTCATTGTCCATGTTTCTGAAGCATAGGTCAGTATCGGGATATAGTAGCTTCTGTATAACACTTCCTTGCTTTTTTGTGGGACGTCTTTATTCCACACTAAGCTCCTAATGCTTCTGCCTGTCTGCCACATTCCGTAATCTCTTTGTCATTTCTCCCATTTTCCTCCACTATACTTCCCAAGGACTTGAGACTTTCCACCTTCTTCAGCTCTCCACCTCCAAGTGTTATCCCACTCATTGGTCTGTCCTTTTTCCTGGTCGTTAACAGGATCTCACATTTACTGATGTTGAACTTCCATCCGTACTCTCCCACTGTTTCTTCCCAAGCCTTCAGTTGCTCCTGAATTTCCTCCTCCCTGTTTCCCCAGACCATGAGATCATCTGCAAACACCATTGCTTTCATCTTATCTTCTCCTATCTTTCCTGCTATCCGTGTCATTACCTCGTCCATAACCACAATAAAGAGAAGGGGTGACAGCGCACTACCCTGTTTCAGGCCACTCATTTGTCTGAACCAGTCTGTTCTTTCCCCTCCAACTTTCACACAACTCACACTTCCACAATACATCTCCTTCACTCTGCCTACAGTCCCTTTTTCCACTCCCATGTTTTCCATTGCTTTCCAAACCTTCTCCCTACACACACTATCATAGGCCTTTTCGATGTCCAGGAAGGCCATCAACAGATGCTCTCCAAATTCGTAGTGGTGTTCCTGGAGCTGTCTCACTGAAAATATGAGATCCACTGTTGATCTCCCAGGTCTGAAACCATACTGCTCCTCTCTCAATTTTCTCTCCACTTTGGCTCGTATTCTACTTTCTAATATCTTTTCATATATCTTGGCACAGTGAGGTAAACCCGCGGATATCCGCAGCATTTTTCGCCACGCGGATATAGTTTGCATGGCTGTGCGGATAGCGGATACGCTGCGGATAATGTTAGGAGTAAATTTGCGGATAGTTTTTAGAATACAATGTGGAACTTTCGATAATATTACATATTTGATATGCCAATCTACAGCTTCATGCTTAAAAGAGGAATACTCCTATAGCCTATTGCGTACGAAATATTCGGGTACGTTTTGCAGTTATACTCGAGAAGATTATTTTACTCATATGGTTTCAACTACATTTTATTAAGTAGTTATTAAGTTTGTAGTAGAAGGTCTTGACATCTCATCATCATCATCAATTTCTCACTGCCATTACCCATGAGATATAATGCTGTCAATAAGTTTGTTAGTTCATCGTGGTGACATCATTAACATTTCTCAAGTCAGCTACTTCGCTATCTAAGCTATCCTGGAAGATCTGGTTCCAGGTTTATCTGTAGATTTATTTCCATCTTGGCACTGAAACGCGTGGGCTGTGATATTGCAACGGAGACAGTTATGACATCATCTATGCTTACATTGATGGGTCAAGAGGCAGAAATATGATGACTGACTTGGAAGTTCCGGCCAAATGTCAATCCCTTTCTCCAAGCTTAAAGAGAAGTTCACTTAGTAAATGTTACCGCGACCGGGAGTATGGACAACATTTAACCAACATTGATAAAATATCCATTAAAACAAAACAAGGTGAATATTCAATAGTGCGTGAAACAAAGCTCAAGTCAAGGATAAGGTAGATATTTGGTTACGTTTTCAATGGAACCAAAGAGACGAACGATATAGTAGGATGTTTTACCTGTAAATACAGTATAACCCCTCAAATCCGAACTAATTGGGGCTGTAGCCTGTTCGGATTAGCCGAAATATATCTATAACATAATGACCAGCCCTCGTTACGGTATAGGACTGTACATTGAGCGAGACAGACTGGTTTGGCGCAAACAGCGAACATGAAATAATGAATCTGGTCCAAAGTGAACATGACGGCAATGTAGCTAATGACAGTGAGGAAGAAGAAACTTCGGCAGACATGTGACTTATACTGAAGCTGCATCTGCTGTTGACATCGCAATGCGCTTCGTAGAACAACACGCAGCAACCACGCCAAACGATGTCATCCTAGTTCAAAGCTGGCGCGCAATTGCCGCCACGGGGAGGTTTTCGTCACTTCTACAATATTGAAGATAACTGATTTCAAGTGAAAGATTAAGTGATATTTTGTGAGTTTCTATTGCTATTTCATTGTTTTAGCAAAGTGATTACCTACGGAATAATAATAAACAACGTTTCCGTTTCTCAATCCTGAATGGGATAAGTAGTCTATGTAGGCACTTTTGCCATATGCTAACTGTACTTCTTGTTAATTTGTCAACTAATTATGTAAAATGCGGTCATAATGCAGAGTATATGATTGTTTTATGACTAAATAAATAAGTTTCTCTTTTTTGCGTGTATTTTTTCAAACTTCAAATTGTCGAAAGATCCTCGTTCGGATTACCCGGGATTTCGGATTTCCGGGGTTCGGATATGAGGGGTTTCACTGTAAGTGTATTCATACTCAGGACACAATTGTGGCACATCAAACCTACTGCGGCACAAGTGCGAAAGTAGCCAAAGAAGTATAGCCAGTTTTTTGTCTAAAGCGGAGGTCAGGAAAACGGAATTGAAATATCAGCGGATTTTTATACAAGTCTTGCGGATGCGGGGCGGATAACGGTCATGCGGATGCGGGGTGGATAAGGTTTTGTTTATCCGCGCAGGGCTCTATCTATAGCCATCTCCAGTTCTCTCCAATTCAGGTCCTTTTCCATTCCTGTGTTATCTTCTCCATCTTCCAATACATTGTCTTCCTCCCTATGACCATTTGGATTCAGCAAATCCTCAAAGTACTCTTTCCACACTGTCTTGAGTGTTTCTTTGTTGTGTACCTCATTTCCGTTTTTGTCCATCATTACCACATCCTCTCGCAGACTTCTTCTCTTACTTTTGACCATCCCATAAAGTACTTTCTTATTTCCTCTGCTGTTTTCCTCCATCATCTCTGTCCACTTTACCATCCACTTCTTCCTCTCCTCTGCGACAATCTTGTTTGCTTCTTTATCTTATAATCTTCCCTTGCCAGATCAGTTCTTTCCTGGAACCACACTCTGAAAGCCTTGTTCTTCCTTCCCACAGCTTCTTTTACTCTCTCATTCCACCATGGTGTCTCTTTACACCGCTTTCTGTTGCTAGTTCTTCCACATACTGCCACTGCAGCTTCCACCATTGTGTTCTTGAATTGCTTCCATTCCTCTTCCCCTGTTTTAGGATTGTCTGTTGGCATCCTTTCCCTTATTATCTTCTGGAATTCTTCCTTGACTTCCTTTTCCTTGAGTTTCCATACTTTGATTCTCTTTTCCTGGTACTCTGTCCTCTTGCTATTCTTAACAACTCCCAGGTTCATTACAAGTATTCTGTGGTCGCTATCTAAGGCCTCTGATGGTATTACCTTTATATCTCTGACACTTCTCTTCATTTCCCAGTCGTACAGCATGTAATCTACCAAAGATTTCTTTGTTAAATCACTGCTGTCGGGCTATAAGAATTCTATTTCACCCATTTTATTTGAACACGACTGTACCTTTGAATCAGCTACTACTGTCGGGGAAATAAGTATAGATACTAGAGTTTAGAGGTCAATAAAACCTTTACCCGTAGTCTTACATAAGAACAATCTACACCAAAATTTTCCTTGTTTTATTGGTCGTTTAACGATATAGAGTAAATGTTTTCATTGTATCTCGTTAAAATTTTATAGCAGATTGAACAAAAAAAGTACCGGTTTTTCTTACCAAGTTCACAGAGCGCTCACTTAGAAAGATCATTACGTTAAAAGTATTGATCTGATCGTAACGAAACTTTAATACGTCTTAAAGGAACTTATTGTTAACGCGTATATGAAGTTTTAATCTGATCTGACGTTTCTTAAAATAGTTGTTGTGAATTTTGTAAAACAACTTTTTCTCGGCCCTGGGTGGTCATAGCAGTATGAAATGTGGCTTGTTATGAGGCTCATAGCAATGCAAGGCTTAACTTAAAACTACATTTTATCTACTTGTGATTATCGATTTTATATGGATTGATTTTTAATCGGATCATTGTGTGCTGCGATAGTACCGTAGTAGCCTGGCAATGTTGCCAGTTGACTACCGTATTTCGAACTCACTGCACGCTCGTTCCTGCGCACACCTTTGTTCTTCTTCGTTGAGTCATTAGCAGCTAGCAGCAACTATCACTGTCTGTATTAGCTATTGTTTGCACATTGATCAAGATGCCAGCCAAACCGCAGTTAACGGAGGGAGAATTTGCCATGATTATCAGTGCAATATGTTTTTTCAGAAGCGAGAGAGAAAGTAATAATGATAAGAGGTATCCGGTTTATCAGAAAGTATCCAAGTGTATTGGAAGGTCGATAGCCACGGTGAAGAGATGTTCCGCTGCAATGAAAGAGAATGATGCGGGATGTGGATCGAGCAAGAAGAGGTGTGTGAGGACGGGACGCCCAAAGGTAAAGCTAGACGAGTTTACACTTGGCGTTATTAGGAGGAGTATACACGACTTCTATCTAAACAAGATGTTTCCTACGATAAAAAATCTCCATCAGAAGCTTATTGAAACTCTGACTGATTTTCCAGGAATGTCAAAAAGAACTCTCTCAAGCATCGTCAACAACTTAGGGTTTTCTTTCAAAAAACTAAACCAGAAACCTATTCTGATGGAGTCAGTGACAATAGCTGCTTCACGGCATACATATTTAAGGAAACTGAGATACCTGCGCTCGGAAGGATACAGCATATTCTTTACCGACGAAACTTGGTGTGGCCAGAACCATGCAATGAAATATGGATGGACAGAAAATATCATTGACGACTTAAACAACAGTTTTGAAAACTATAACCAATACAGAGGATGCATACAGGAAATTTATGGGAGGCGAGGCGGTTTTAAGACACCATCAGGAGCAGGAAAACGTGTAATAATACTTCATATTGGAAATGAAGACGGGTTCTTACCTGACGCAGAACTTTGTTTCATCGGAAAGAAGAGCACCGGCGACTACCATAATGAAATGAATTCTTCACATTATCAAGAATGGTTTCAGAAAGTGTTGACAATTTTGCCAGAAAAATCCGCTATTGTAATCGATCAGGCTCCGTATCATACAATGGTAGATCCTGACACAAAAAACCCAACAATGTCTTGGAGGAAAGGTCAAATTATACCATGGATCATAGCTAGAGGTATTCCTCTTCCTCCCAGAATCCAAAAGTATGAAAGTATGACGAAAGCAGAGCTAATTGTTCACGCCAAACCTCACTTCAGGACACCTAAAAAGAAGCTGGAACAGATAATCAAGAATGTTCGTCCTGACGTCGAACTCGTCTGGTTGCCAGTTGCTCATTCTGAGCTCAACCCCATAGAGCTGGTTTGGGCCTACGTGAAAAATAAAATAGCTAAAGTGAATATGAGTAACCAGGCGGAGAGAGGAAGATCAATGGAGGTGATGCGAGATCTCTGTAAAGAAGCCTTGAGGTCCGTAACACCGGAGCTGTGGAAAAAGTGCATCGAACACACCAAAAAAATAGAGCAACATTACTGGGAAAAGGATGGACTAACAGAAGACGTCCCCATTGTTGAACCACTTGTTATAAACTTAAATGACAGCTCATCTGATTCATCGGGCAGTGATTTTTCAGACGGTCAATAAGGGAGCAGTTTTATAATCTTATTATCTCAAAGTGTAAATTACTTCAAACATTTAATCTTATATTAACAGCTTTTCAGCTGACACACCATTTTTAAACCTGCCAATGGAGGTTAAAGCCCTCATTCAAAAAGGTGATGGGAAATGTTTCACTTCTTGCGGAAATGAAATAAGACACGTTTCTCTAACTTGTAGGTAAAATTAGCAGAGGCTATAAGCGCTGTACATAAGGGACGCATATTTCAGGATATAAAGAAGAATTAAATAGTTAATGATAGTGCATTTTATATTATTTTTTCTTTATTTTTTTTCTTGGTCGTATTACCCTCCAGGGTTGGCTATTCCCTAGGACTCAGCGAATGATCCCACTTTTACCGCCTCCAGCTTGAAAATTCGGGATCGGGGATACAACTGGGGAGTGTGACCAGCACCTCGCCCAGGCGCCTCACCTGCAAAGTGAATAGGGACCTTATGAGGGATGGGAAGAGTGGAAGGGTTGGGCAAGGAAGAGGGAAGGAGGCGGCCGTGGCCTTACGTTAGGTATTATCCCGGCATTTGCCTGAAGACGAAGTGGGAAGCCACGGAAAACCACTTCCAGGATGGCTGAAATGGGAATCGAACCCCCTCTACTCATTTGGACCACCCGAGGCTGAGTAGACCCCGTTCCAGACCTCATACCACTTTTCAAATTTCGTGGCAGAGCCAGGAATCGAACCCAGGACCTCCGGGGTGGCAGCTAACCATGCTGACCCCTACGCTACGGAGGCGACATAGTTATTAATAATTAAATATTAATGTCGTTTTTCAAGTCCTCGTACTGCAGCTCCTTCGCCAATATTTTACTCGTTTAAAATAATATCTTCCTTGTCAAGTGAGCAAACCATGGTTTAACCCACAGACATTCACTTCATCTTTCCGTTCCTTTAATATACCGGTATTGCCACTACGGAATTTCAACTTCCATAATACAGTTTAGTGAACAAGGAACTGTCCTTCATCCATTTTGCAGAACTATGATAAAATATTTGATATAGTGTAATGGTGTGATGATTGCTTTGTATAACTGTGATAAAAGTTCAGTTTTATAAAATATTTTATATAATTTATTGGGCAAATTTCTTTGGTAGTGTAATACTGGCCTAACACAAATTACAAAACAACAACAGAAATTCACAGACCTTATGGCATGGAACGCGCGAGCATTATGTTTCAGAGGGCAACGTCGCATGAGTTTCCTCGACCGAGCGCATCGTTCCCGTCGCTTGCTACGATACATTCTTCTCATATAACCACCTGATTAAATATCAATCGATATAAAAACAATAATCACAAGTAGATAAAATGTAGTTTTACGTTAAGCCTTGCATTGCTATGAGCCTCATAACAAGCCACATTTCATACTGCTATGACCACCCAGGGCCGAGAAAAAGTTGTTTTACAAAATTCACAACAACTATTTTAAGAAACGTCAGATCAGAGTAAAACTTCATATACGCGTTAACAATAAGTTCCTTTAAGACGTATTAAAGTTTCGTTACGATCAGATCAATACTTTTAACGTTCTAAGTGAGCGCTCCGTGAACTTGGTAAGAAAAACCGGTACTTTTTTTGTTCAATCTGCTATAAAATTTTAACGAGATACAATGAAAATATTTACTCTATATCGTTAAACGACCAATAAAACAAGGAAAATTTTGGTGTAGATTGTTCTTATGTAAGACTACTGGTAAAGGTTTTATTGACCTCTAAACTCGAGTATCTATACTTATTTCCCGGACAGTAGGGCATCGACCCGAGATATCCCGAACCAATAATCATAGAGAGTCGTGCCTGAGCTCAAATTAAAGGGCGTAACGTTACCTTTGCAGAGGACAGATCATTTTTTCAAAATTTCTCAAATGGCTTAACTACAATTTTTTTCCGCATACGATGCGAAAAGTGGTCCCTTTTCTTAGTATTAAATAAACCTCATGTTTTAGCAGTGATTATTATCTGAGGGCTTTTAAATTCACGCAGTGAGTAGGTGACGATCTAAGCAATACAAAGACATAAAAAACGAAAATTCGACATTTTTACAATTATTTAGTGAACTGTTGGAGGAGTGCGACAGGCTTTGGCAGCCGGCACAGTACATATCCTCGCCGCTAGATGGGGGCTTCATTCATTCCATTCCTGACCCGGTCGGAGACTGGAAGCAGGCTGTGGATTTTCATTTTCATTTTGTGAACTGTTGAACGAGAAGTGGTCCCTTCTCTTAATGTACGCACACATACGGTATTACCTTACGATAAGTTCATTTGATACGGTTTGTTATCACTTTATCTGAAAGATTTGCTTCCAGTTATGTCTTATATGAGCTTCAGTCCTCAACTGAGTGATGACAAAATAGGGTACTTCAGTGATATAATATACTCGTATATAAATGGACAAAAGTTATTGGGACATCAGAGTTAGAAATCGGGGCTGTACCGGAAAGAATGGGATCTTTGTTCAAGATGATTATGTACAGTACTGTTGTAACTTAACTACACATAAGATTTGCATTTGTGATGGTTTGAAATATGATTTTCCTGTCCCTTCAGCTTTCCTCTTCTATGAACCAGAAAAAGTGCCAGCTATTTTCCATGCCATCAATGCAGATCATCTCAGAATGTATGAATGCTTGAAGGAAAGTGGACTGAAGTGGATTGCAGTCTTTCCACCTCATTTTACAGGTAAGAATTATTGCCAGATAATTGAAACACTATAGAAAATTGCCTAACTTCCTTCTTAAGGACAAGGTTGGTGATCCATTGCACGATGAACAGTGGTTCTGAATAGATCAGTAGTTGTTCACCGAAACCAATGGTACAGGTCCTTGAGCCATGAATTTCTGTGTCTTTCCACACATCTTTGTAGTTGATGCCCATGTATCCCCTAGGGCTTCTCTGAACATAGCCTCAGAGTAAATATTAAAGAGGAGAGGGGACAACGCACAGACTTTCTCATGGCTACGTCTTCAGATGCAACTCCCTCCACTCTGATAATACTGTGTGTAGGTCACCAGTAATGACGCCAGTAGATTTCTCGAGTGAGACATTGATGTTATCTTTATGAAATTTAATTTGGAATAGTTTATATTGTTTTAACTCCTTTGTAATATTGTGCAGAAGTACTTCTGTATTCATTTGTGTGTTCTGTTTCATGTCAGACGAGCCTAGCGGAAAGTACACGGTGAAACATGGCAGCTCTCCCGGACGTACTATCTCCAAGAAGGATCTTGGTGCCTTCATGATCGAGTCTCTTTCCAATCCTGAGCATTATAATAAAACATGTGGCATAGCTCAAGATAAGACTGAAGTGTAATTGAAAGCTTAAGACAACATTACAGTATTTGATCATTCCTGTTCTTCAGAGAAAACATGGGTATTAAAGAAGTGTACATTTAGATTTATGTTTGTAATGAAATTTATTTTGAAATAGATTACAAATCATATTTTATAGACTGTTATGCATGTAAAAATAAATAATAGAATACAAATCATATTTTATTTACTGTTATGCATGTACAAATAAATAGGTGTTAAATAATTTATGTACAGATGAACAATCATACATTGATGCACGAAAATTTTAGTCACGTTCAGGCACCATTGACCTTGGGTGAGGCGGTATAGCCACAACAAAAACTGATGCACTCGCTCATTGTTAAATGACACGTTCCTGATGAACTGCGACTGTCTGCATATCAGAAAATCATAAAATACAATGAAATAGACGAGAAACAGGATGTCTACCAAAACCAACTAACAGATTTCCCTGACAATTCCCTGAGTAATAGCAGTGGCCTTAATAAATATATAAAAAAGAGTTTGTACTTAAAGAGCATTTCAAAGTTGAAAATACAAAAAACAGAAAAATAGTATTTTTATATATTTTGCCAATTTCTACATTTTTCATTCAGAAAAAGTATTGTACTTGCGAGTATTCCAAGTAGTTCGTCAATAGTAAGACTAAAATTCCCTGAGTGTCATTAAAATACCCTGATAATTCCATGTTTTCCAGAGTAGTAGCCACCCTGGAGAAATCATATCAGAAAAACATAGAATACAATGAAATAGACGAGAAATTGCTGAAATGTTGAAGTGAAGCACACGCCTGGCATTGAAGGTTGGTGTCGGTGTTAGCATAGGGGAAAGGTCCGTGCTTATCAGCCAGGAGATCCGAGGTTCAAATACTGTTCTCAAAAAAAAAAAAAAAAAAAAAAGTGACTTTAGTTTATGAGTCTGTAATGGCGCTTGCTGGGAGTACTGTGTCTAACCCCAACAAACTGTGTGGCATGGCAGATGGCTTAGTATGCAAGGTTAGAATTAATGTTCCTTTTATGATATTGTTGTTGTTTTTTTCTTATTCTATGACTTTGTATTATAATGTTAGTTCCAGGAGGTATGATTATTGAAATGCTTTGATGATGAAAAGAAAAGGAGAGTTGATAGTATTGGTAGAAATGAATGATATTAAGGTGAAAGAAAGGATAAGTGGAATGTTATACTTTATTGTGAGTGAAGATAAATATATGTTTTTTTTAAATTGCTCTCCCTTTGTGTGCAAACATGCACGGCCCTATAACCCCAAAAGGAAAATGTACGGTCACAGTTAGCATAGGGGAAAGGTCCGTGCTTATCAGCCAGGAGATCCGAGGTTCAAATACTGTTCTCGACAATTTCTGTTTTTTACAGGACTCTTTCTTACCCTATAGTGTAACTGTACCATACTAACATTCCTTGAATTTTAACTCTGAATGCCTGCAATGAGCATATAGTTTATCATCACTGGCCCCAAGCTCCCCAAAGTTAAAGAACAGGTTCCAACTAAATACAGTAGTTGTCTTCTTCCCTATTAGAAACCCACTTTAGTGCCTGGTAGCTGCCCAATGTCCCCCATACACCTATCACTACCACATGAATGATAAAATCGCCATGTTCCTTCAATGCACAAGAATAATGTGTCATGTCAGAATGGAGTAAAGCATTTAGCACTAAAGTTAGCTTGGTCAAACTCAGATGTGTGTGTTGCCTGATGACATCATGGTACAGTACCATCACGCTGTAACAAACACCAGTATAACAAAATTCTAGTTTGGCCCCTTCCCCTATATACAGTGTGTTAAAATATTTCATTTTAACGAATAAAATTCCGTATTCTTGCCGATACATATATTATGAAATTATAACTGAAATTCATCCTCTTTCATGAGAAAAATATTTTTTTTGTTTCATTATTTTGTTATTCAGACAATATGACCGCCATTTTGTGTACATGTACCTTACGCGATTGGGCAGGATATCGAATTGTGTAGCCAATAGGCTTCACCAGATATCCAATATAAGATATCACACTATTGGCCGAGTAGAAGCGCCAAATCTGAAACCCACCAATGAAAGTTATGGTTTCATATCTTGTCTAGTCTGTTTTGCTGCATTCTTTTGTTTTGTATCCTCTGTATTGCACTTCTAAGTGGCGTTTGCGTCAGTCTTGTTCTCCGTTTCATTGG
Source organism: Meconema thalassinum (assembly GCA_946902985.2). Classification (NCBI taxonomy): domain Eukaryota; kingdom Metazoa; phylum Arthropoda; class Insecta; order Orthoptera; family Tettigoniidae; genus Meconema; species Meconema thalassinum. The sequence continues at coordinate 2,126,817,889 of OX336388.2, forward strand.
TTGCAAGAACCGTCGGCGTTGCGTGACATGTCATTGGTATATTAATTACCCTGAAAAGGTTGAGGAACATTGGCAAACAGTCAAGTCTGCTATACTCTCAGCGTGTGAAGAATCGATTGGTTTCGTCAAGATGAGGCATGCTGACTGGTTTGATGAGAATGATGCAGAAATCCAGAATCTTATTGATAAGAAGAGGAAAGCATTCCATGCATGGCAAGCCAATCCAACTTCTATCTCCAAACAGCAACTGTATAAAGATGCAAAGGCTGAAGTGCAAAGGAAAACTCGGGTCTTGAAAAATCAATGGTGGATCTCCAAATCCCGTGAAATGCAGCATCTAGCCGAAACGAATAATACTCATGCTTTCTTCAAAGCAATAAGAACTATATATGGGCCACATTATCATGGTTTGAATCCTCTGCAGTCTAAAGATAGCACGGAACTCCTTAGAGACACAAACTCCATTAATTCCCGTTGGAAAGAACATTTTGAAGAGCTACTCAACAGGGACACACAGGTTGATAATAACATTTTCACCCGACTTCATCAGAGACCTCCTAAAGACCACCTTGATGATCCTCCGCCTCTATCAGAAATTGAATCTGCCATCAATCAGCTCAAAAACAATAAAGCATCAGGCATGGATGGGATTCCTGCTGAGCTCTTTAAAGTAGGGAATACTACTCTAGTTCATCACATACACCAACTCATACTTAAAATATGGACTACCATTACCATACCTAAAGACCTAAGGGATGCCTTGATAATAACCATCTTTAAGAAAGGTGATAGGGCACAATGTGGTAATTATCGAGGTATATCGTTGCTTTCTGTTGCTGGTAAAATCCTGGCCAACGTCTTATCCAACCGTTTGAAGCCGTTGGCCGAAGAAATACTGCCTGAAACTCAGTGTGGCTTTCGACCTAATCGAAGCACAACTGATATGATCTTCTGTGCTAGGCAGATGCAGGAGAAATCCAGAGAGCAAGGACGCCCTCTATATATGGCTTTCATAGATATTGTTAAAGCATTTGATTCGGTCAATCGAGAAATGCTATGGAGGATTCTTGCCACACTTGGCTGCCCCCAAAAATTCATTCAAATTCTTCGATTACTACATGATGATATGAATGGCACGGTCCTTAACAGCAATGGCCCTGGAGAGCCATTTAAGATTACAACGGGTGTCAAACAGGGATGTGTGATTGCCCCCACTCTCTTTTCAATATATGTTAGTGTTGTACTAAATTTGGTCCAAGAAAAGATTCCAAAGGGTGTAGAAATTATATCCAGGACAGATGGAGGTTTATTCAATCTCAACAGATTACGTGCAAAAACTAAAGTGTCAGCTACATCCGTTCTTGATCTCCAGTATGCTGATGACAATGTCATCTTAGCAAATTCATATGAAGATCTTCAAACCACCCTGAATGTGTTCAATGAGGCATACAGAAGCATTGGTCTGGACATAAACACCAATAAAACACAGGTTCTTCATCAGCCTACATCACATGACAGGGCTACTGCTCCTGCTATCATGATTGATGGACATAAACTAAAGAATATAGATCATTTTCCCTATTTGGGTAGTCACCTATCAACAAATGCGAACATTGACGCTGAGATTCAACACCGCCTCCTATGTGCCAGTGCAGCCTTTGGTCGTTTGCTCGTTCGCGTGTTTGACAACCACGACATTAGCATTCTAACAAAATTATACGTTTACCAAGCTGTTGTAGTTCCCACTCTGCTTTATGGCTGCGAAACCTGGGTTACTTACAGAAGGCACCTCGTATCTTTAGAAAAATACCATCAACGATGCCTTAGGAGAATTCTTGGTATTAAATGGCAAGACCGGCGCACTAACACAAGTGTTTTAGAGGAAGCTAGCACTATTAGTATAGAGGCTCTCATTATAAAACACCAACTTCGATGGACAGGACATGTAGTTCGCATGCCTGAGTCCCGCCTCCCAAAACAAATCTTATATTGCCAGCTGAATGTCGGTCAGAGAAAGCAGGGTGGGCAACAAAAACGCTACAAAGATGTTCTGAAGACCAACTTGAAGAAATGTCAAATTGATACAGGTAACTGGGAGGCTGTCGCATCCGACCGATCAGAGTGGCGCCGCAACGTCCATCAAGGCCACTTGTACTTCGAACAAGAGAGAAGAAGGCTTCTGGCTGAAAAAAGAAATGCCAGGAAAGAGCGCATGATTCGCAGAATGATCAACCCCCAAGATCCACTGGCTGCTCAAGACCTTGTGTGCCAATATTGTGGAAGAGTCTGTGGTTCTCGGATCGGACTGTACAGTCACCAAAGAACTCACGCAATATGATTAGGCCTAATGTTGGATTACAGCGAAGATTTACATAAATGTAACTTGGAAGACAATCATACTCGTATCACGAGTGATAGCCTAAATATATTAATGTGAAATATGTGAATAATACGTGCTCGGTTGTGTTTACAAATGTTAGTGTGTAATGGTTCAGCATCATCACTCGTTCCCTAATCGATGCACTCTCCCTCCCTATGTTCAAATAAAAGTTTGCATTTCCATGTCTGATACTTTGTCCATTCCATTCTATTTCTTTGATACCAAGATTTTTACTTAGCAAGGGATATTAGTGAAGTCATTTGGCGGTAGGGAGTAGTGGTGGAAAAGTGAGGTCATGGCAGTCCATAATGGGCATTTTGATGGTTATGAACATCGCAGCATTTGTTCAAAGTAAATAGATCAATATTTAATTGGTTGAAGACCAAATTAAGGCATTATAATCTTTTCTAAAAAATTATTGCCAACATTGAAATACTAATTAAGTGTCGTGCTTATTTTTAAAACCACTAAGTAGGTGTAGACTAATTCATTGGGGACGCATATACAGGGTCTTTCATAAGGAATGAACCGATTTCGAAGCTTTATTATGCAGTACGCAAGCAACGCAGCAGAATGAGTCGCATACCATTACAAAGAGCGTAATCTCACGTTTCGAATAGTTGTCAGTAGAGTGCTCTGTCAGTGCCCCCCCTTCATCCGAAACAAGCTGCAGCACACATTTTCCGCGTGAGTGTCAGAATAGTAACACCTCAGCAAGAAGTGTTCTTCCATAACAACACTGTCACAGGACAAAGCTATCTCAAAATGTTCTCTTTGCTGCAAACACACTCTAGTGACTTCACTTTCAAACAAGATTGAGCCCCACCCCATGTGAGCATTTTTGAATGGAACAGTGCCTCAACGGTGGATTAGTAGCAACATTCTTCCAGGTCGTGCCCTATTCGCGTGGCCTCCAAGATCCCTAGACCTCATCGCTTGTGACTTCTTCCTGAGATGGTACATCAATGACAATGTTTATGTTCCGCCTCTACCCACTACACTGCATGATCTTAAAGAGCGGATAACATGTGGAATCGACTCAGTGGATCGTGATATGATGCGACGAGTTTGGAAGGAATTATCCTATCCCCATCTGGTCCGTGCTGGTGGTGGTCATATTGAACACTTGTAGGAGAAGGCACAAAATTTCAACATTGGTCAAATACATGTGTCTTGGTTGCAATCTAGTACTACTGACTGTTACAGAGATATATTTTGATTAAATCGGTTCATTCTTTATGAAAGACCCTGTATATTAATTACATTTCCCACAATAATTTCCATTTTCGCAAGTAATACGGTTGGTTAGCGTGCAATAGCCTATAGCAAAGCTTCTTTTAATTACTGGTACTATATTATTGTTTACTTTGTGTACATATGAATATCGTTATTTTCTTGTCATCAAATATTGAGCTTTTTCCTGAGTAAAGGCATGTTGAAGTAATATACTGTAGATTCTGAAACGAATATAACACCAGGTGAATTCTTACGAAACATAACAAAATTTCACTATAAAAATTTAATTTTTGAGGTCCCAAAAATTTTGTTATACTGGTATTTTACTGTATATTCATTCAGGAACAAACAAAATGTTCATACTGGGATTTGAAACTTAGCTGTTATTGTAGACATGGCTTTTGTAACCATCAGCTGACAGACTATGCTACATGGGAGCGTGCTGTGCGCTTATAATTTCAAAATGCTGAATGCAAGTGCATTTTACAAGGAGGGAAAAAGGTGGATTGTAACAAACATCCAGCTGACTGTACAAAGCCAAAGTGGACTTTCTTATATTTCAGGTCTCAAGAGATGAGACTATTTTTGATTGTTTATCTGTACAATATATGTTTAGTCAATTTCTGGTATTAAAACCTTTTTCATAAAAGTTGTATTATTTGAAGGCACTGTTGAGGGAAGAGGAGGTGGTGGTGGTGGTGGAGGGGGTGGGGGAGAGTTAGGATTAGGTGGTGTTGATTTTGTGTGGATATTTGAGGCTCTTATGGAGGGAGTTTTAGGCAATAGATACGGCTGGGTATTACCACTTTGTGTCTGACGATATCCATAAATAGAAATTGGAGCACACTCGATGTAACCTAGCTTCTTATAGAACCCCTGTTGATCGTGGGTGGAAAGGAACACTGTATTCATCCCAAGGCTGAAATAAAAAAAAAATCATGTCAGTTATGTTCACAAGGGGCATGAATAAGGCAACAAAAAGCAGTGCCAATTTTATTAAAATCAGGGGACATTGTTAAGATATTTTATTTGCTAAATTTTCAACAATAATGGAACACAGACTTTGAATGACCTTTGAACCACTACAGGAGGAAGAGCAATTTAGTTTTAGAAACAACAGAACAACAGACTAATAATTGATGCTAGAATGATTTCAGAGAAGCAAGTACAACAAGGCAGGAAACTGTCCTCACTGTAATGGGTGAAGTAATGAAACTCGAGTATGGCATGAAGTAATATAAAATAAAATATCAGCTGCCTGGTTTGCTCACCCTTCACCACATAAATGTAAAGGCTTTCGGTTGTTAGGTCATCTATTGTATGAGTAGTACAAGCCATTTAGATGGAAGATAGACGAATTAAAATGCCTAGCCTCCATTCAATGTGGTTTTGAAAATCCAATGGCTGTTATTTTATTCCAGTATTACATCCCCCCTGAGGGTGGGGGGCAGAATACACCAACGGTCTTTTTCGGTTTTCCGCTCCCAATTTTGGTTTGACCCTAAGAAAAAACATGCATGCATGCCATCTGGCCAGAAAGCCTAGACGGCCCATCCCATCAGGTGAGTGCACCATGTACCCTAGCGGTGCACTGCCAAGGCTGTGTGTAGAGAGTGTGGCAAGGGAACACACGAGAGTGAGACGTTTATGCCTTCCCCTAATGTCCCAACTGTCAAGGAAGTTACTCTCCATGATCGAAGCAGCACCCGAGTTCACAAAAGAAGCAAAGATTCAGGAAATCAGAACACTGGATAGGCTTTCATATCACAGCGCTTGCAAGAGGTGTAATGGTTTCTCTACGTTGGGTGACAAGTGAAACGGTTCCTACTAGCCCTCACTTGCACTTTGAAATATTTACTCTGACTAAGATATGTTGTCTTAATGGGCGCCAAGACCTCAACGCTATGTTGAAATCTAAATTTATATTTAACAACACCTTGCTCTGGTAGAACACCTTCAAGAATCTTTTCACTCAGATCGTGGTATGATTTGATCATTAACCCAACTAACAATTGTATCAGGAGAAGGAATTTGGTCTATATCTAATACTACCTACTGAAAGCAAAGATTGCATGGTTAAAAGAAATGAATTTATTATATAAAACAAGTATGGCAAAATTAATAATAATAATAATTTTAAATTTAAATTGGAGCGTTGCGATTTGAATATTACCGCTAGAGAATTACGTGAAAACGGAGTCGGATGAATTACTGATTTTACTCTTATTCCCAAGCTATGAAGTTACTGAAATACTGAATATGAAACAAAGAAACGAGAGATTACGTAGTTCTGAGTCATTCGCGCTTACCATTGGAAATTGCCGTAGCATTTCCCTCGTACTGGATGTTGAAGAGAGCTTCCCACAGCCTTCTGGACGTCGTCATCTTCTTCGTTAGTTGAAGAGATACTTGTAGATATGATAATTTATGGTCCGGTCACACCGGAACCAACCACACGTGCAACCACAACGGTCAAGTTTTACAAAAATAATCGCCTTGCCTCCACGGCGCGCAAACCATATATGCACTCCTCGCCTCCCCTCTCTGGTGCCGTCTTCTAGTCGCCCGCTCTCCACTGATTGGCTGAGCCACCACGCGATCTTCCCCACCTCCGGGTCAATGCACTTGGCGCGAGGATGATGCCGATTACCGTTCCAGCCCATTTCGCCTTTTCTTGATGCAGCAACCCCGCTTGCGTCACGCTTCTCGACAAGATTAAGCCTGTAGCCGAATTCCCAGTGACTCATCTCTCTCAACAAACTCTAACTGACAAAAATCCGAAAATTCCGTAATCATATAATTTTCCGCGATAATGCTGTTCGTAATAATTTGCTTGATAGTGTTTTCTATAACATTGAAAACCTATCTGCTTATAATTTTATAAAAAAAACGCTCCAAAAAAAATACCTTAATAATAATAATAATAAGTTACATGAAAACTTCTCTTGGCTGAACAATTTGCCGCGTAAATAAATATAGAATGGCTTCCTACTGACTTATGTCAGTGGCGTAAAATACCCTCGAAAAACACGTTACAGAGGTACTGTGATATGAAAGCCCCTGAATTTCCGGTATTGTTCGAAGCTGCAGCTATGCCCTCATTCAGCCTGTTGTTTCTGTTCCTAGTACCCTTGAGTTCATAATTTTCAACCGTGGTAAAATCTCCTTTCACTGTCTTAGCGAAACCTGTTAGCCCGAAGAAGGTCCTAAGGTCCTTGGACCTTCTTTGGCCACTGAGAAAACGGTGCTGGTAAACCATCTAAACCGGTCAGCAAAGAAGTCTTCCCCAGCTAAAAGGGAAAAGGACTATGCCGACCTTCATCCAGCCCATCTGATATGAAAAAGATAGTGGAGAAGAGAGAGACAGTGCGCACCGTCTTTCTCGCCCTTCATCTGATGGGGCGGCTCCTCTATCTGCTGGCCCTTCTGCTCCCACGATCATCAAGGGAGCGAAGCCAGCAGAAGCCAAACCCATAAGCATGGGGGTACTCCCATATAGAAAGCAAAATTCACCGGTGGAGAAGAGTGATAAACCATTATGGATTTGAATGAAACAAACGAGAAGAGTGAGACGGTTCAGCGCTGTCTCTCTAGCTCTCCTGTGGACAAAGCTGCTCAGGCATCTACTGGCCATTCCACTACCATCAGCGGAGTAGTGCCAACAGGAGTGGTTTTGCAAGGAACTGGCATCAAAGGGGAAGGGACCAACTATTTCCCTGAATAGACATCAGCGCCGGTCAAAGAAGAAAAATAATCGGAATGTGTCTGACACGGACACCCAGTCTTTGGACAGGGTCTCAATATCGCGAGAGAGACAGGTTAAGTCCGAAGAGGACCGCGCACCCTCTATTATCTTCGTCATTGGATGGAGATGTGGAGATCGATGCGTGCTCTCCTCCCCCCATCATCTCCACCTAAAGATGGGGCGGGTGGCAAACGGTAAAGCGTAATTAGAAGACTATCTTCTACTCAAGTCCACACTATGGCACTATTACAGCTACTTTAGACATCTCGCTGAGTTACGTCAAGTAATATCTTCACTTACGGCAACAATTTATTGTCTTTCTTTAGGAATCCAGATTCCATCCTGGACACGAGACAGCAATGCATCACTTCGACCTCTTCTCTAAAGATTGGGTGGACGGAGCTGTGGCCGCCGGTGGTGTCTGCACTTTTGTCCACTCTAATCTCGTTAGTGAAGAGGTGCTGCTGCGTACTCAGCTAGAAGCAGTTACAGTTCGTACTTTGTTGCCAGTAGTGGCAACAGTATGTAACTTGTACATCCCACCAGATTCGCAACCGAATTATAACCAGCTGGTGGATCGAGTCAGCTTCTCCCTCCTTTTCTCCTTCTGGGAGATGTTAATGCCCACAACACCATCTGGGGCTCCGGGCACTAGCAATCAAGCGGCTGGACCTGTGTTTATTGACACAGGGTCACCTTGTGCTGTCGTGCTCTGGTTCCCCTGCTACAGTGGGGTGTGCATGACGACCTTTGTAATAGTGACCATTTCCCGATTATTCTTACTGTACAGAACCAGTGATTTTAGAACTTAAAAGGTTCATTCTGGTTCCATATTGATAAACTAGTTGAGTAATAAATAGGTTGAAAGTTCCACCTAATCAATACTCTTAAATAAAGATCACTGTGTGGTCATTGGAGGGACATGTTTCAAGGCCTAATTGTTTTTGGCCCCTTCATCAGCCGATATGAATAAATAAATGTCAAAGACACAACAAAATGTATAGCATAACACACTAAAAAGTCCCTTGTTTAACCTTATACGGTGTACCATAAAGAAGGATGGGAAATTGAATGCCCAAAACAACACAATATGATGTGGAAAAACGTGGCTTAAGTCTTGAAAAGAAACACACGCTTCACTATGGTCAACAGACGCCATGTTGTTGTGTCTTTGACACTTATTTATTCATATCGGCTGATGAGAGGGCCAAAAACAATTAGGCCTTGAAACATGTCCCACCAATGATCACAGTGATTTTTATTAGCCTACTTTTCACATTTTGCAAAAATGAGGAAAAAGTAGGCTTGAGGTGCCTAGAATCAAAACCCGCCAAATCCATTCCTTCACTTTTTCAGCAAAGTGGCAAAAACTGTCACAAACGAACCAATACTCAAAACAAAATACTTTTTTCACTAAAAAATGAATGAATTATTTTTAAAAACAGTGACGTAGTACGAAGCTGATCCCCGATATAGTTAAAAATGTATGTAGAAAAATATAAAGCAATAATTCGGATTTGTCGGGATTTGTTACTAAGATTTGGTTTTGGCAGGTTTTGATACCAAAGAGCCCTAATACATTTGAAGTTGCGAAGAGATTGTAGAAACTGCGTAAGCTTTATTCAGAAATTAATATTCGAATGAAAGTTAACTAAATATAGGTTATAAAATTTAAAAAATCGTATAATTTTTGTGTTTTGTTGTTGTTGTTGTTTTAAGGGGCGGTTGTGTTTTATTAGAATAAACAGAAAAAGAATAAAACTCATATTACCCATTCAAGATTTGATTGCCGCTGAGTGTGGCTGTGCCAGCGTTTATGTTTATTGTAGCATGAGCTCTGCGGGGCGAAGCGGAGGACACAGCGATGACAGAGTGCACTCTGCACATAGGTCACGCTGCATTGCGTCAGATAAGCGTCTCAGGAGCTCATGTCACCATGGACAGTTAAATCCAAAACTGGAGCTGAGTCATATCCTACATGCGCAACTGTACCTGTCAACGAAGCAAGCTGACGTGTGACACAATTACATAAAGAGTAGTTCCCATCTCCACCGCCGGCAATCAATTCCTGAAAGGGTAATAATACTGTACAGTAAATAACCCCTGGCACTACAGCCCGTGAAGGGCCTAATCCCCAGCCATTTGGCCTGCAGATATTGGGGTGCCGCATGACCAGCGCATCGGGTCCCCTCGGCCGTTAATCTTGGTTTTTGTGATCGGGGCGCTGCCTCACTGTCAGTTATTCAATTGTCCTCACGAGGCTGAGTGCACTCCGTTCCAGCCCTCACGTCAGTTTCCAAAATCCCTGACGGAGACGGGAATCGAACCCGGGGCCTCCGGGTGAGAGGCAGGCGCTCTACCCCAACACCACGGGGCCGGCAATACGGTAGCCTACAGTACTGAACAATAATAAGGAAAAGCGTCAAATTTAATTAATATTCAATTACTATGGTCCAGGCCTTTAGAGACAAAACTATCGTCATTCAACTATTAAATCACATTCTTTACTGGAAGTTATAGCTACACAATTTCTGTTTCTACCTCATCCTCAATAGTAGTTTCTCAATCATCATCATTATCTTCGTGTTCGCCACGACTTTGCAGATTGCAATAAAACTGCAGCCCTTCATCTTTCTCCAGAATGCTTCGAAAGCAGTCTCGAAACACCTTTCACTTCTTGTGCCTGAAGGACAATCCCTCTGTTTATGGCTTCTGGCTTTACGGAGTCATATCAAAATCAGGTTTCGTGACACGTTTGTGTTCGCAAATGTCAGTTCTGTGGAAAACATCACCCAGACCAGAATGTTATTGTTCTTCTCGTTCTTTGTCAAAATTATCCAAAACAAATTATTATAAGAAAGTACAACAACATAAACCATTCTAATCACGTCAGGCAGGGGTACATTCTCCGACTAATGCACGTAGGTAAAGAGTACACACTTCGCAAAGCATCATGGAAGGTAAGATGGCGGATCTGGGTGCTCCTATTGGCTGATGTGGATGTGGTGGGTTTTGTGACCAAAAATGGCGAAACTGTCGTTGGACTTGGCGGATATTGCAACTAAGCCTCAACTTTGACTTCGTTTTACAGTAGGATGTACCGGGTTTTGTAACAAAATAATAGTTTTAATGAATTCAGCGCAGCAAAAGCTATATGAAACAATGCTTATCTCAATTTTCATAAAATATGGATTTGGCGGGTTTTGATTCTAGGCGCCTCACTTATGAGATCGGGCAAATGTGTGTCTGTCTGTCCTTCTATCTGTCTGGCTGTGTGTGTGTCCCCCCTATCAACTCCTCAACGGCTGCAGCAATCGAAACAAAATTTGGTAGGAGTTAAGATCTATACCTGACTATCTCACGTCCATATTTGAAAATGATGTCAGTGCTACCAACTGCTGAAAAATCGCAATTGAAATTTGAGCTCCATGTTGGATATCTTGGAAGGTATGAATGGGAGCTATTTCAAAATTGGCACACGTATAGATAATAATATTGCAGTTTAATTTCCAGGAGGCCATACATCGCAGTGTTGCCAAAATGATTGCTGATAGGTCCAAATTTTAAATGCATATAACTTCTACACTATCATTTGGATTTCAACCAAATTTCGTATGTGCTATGTGTACATAAAGAGATATGACTGAACGTTTTCTTAAGATCGACCAGGGCTGCCAACTGTTATTTATTTATTTATCGTATGGCTTTTATGCCGGGAGTGTCCGAGGACATGTTCGGCTCGCCTGAGTCTGTAGCTGCTTCCAGCGGATACCCTAAAGGGTGAGCTACCAGTTCCGTTCAATTTCAAGTAATTCCAACTTTCGCCACCAGATATCAATGATACCTAGTGGCGAACGTTGGAACTTTGATAGAGTGTTCTGACGAAATCTAACCTAACAAATTTTGCTTTACACAAGTTTAGTCTGTGAAAGGATCTTTTACATGCCATAAATCTATGACATGGGACCGCCGGCTTTACTTCCCCTCCGAAGGAAGGCATACTGAAGGATTTTTAACGCTCTTAAAAAATCCAACTGTTAATAAATGCTCTCAATTCATTTTATCCAAATACCAATATAAGCCGACAGCCTTAAACTATGCACACGTATAGTACCTGACATTCTATATCAATTTGGAGTAACTTACATACGTCAGTGCTACCAACATGATTCTAAGCCTGCTGAGAGGTCCATCTTTAAATACATGTTACTTCTATACTATCATTTGGATTTCAACCAAATTTCGTGTGTGCTATGTGTACCATAACAGATATGTCTATGCCGATTCTTAAGAGTAACCAGGGCTGCCAAATGTTAATAAATACTGTCTCTATTTGTGTTACCCTAATATCAATATATCGTAAAGTATGCAAGCCAATAGCTTGAAACTTTGCACACGTATAGTACCTGGCATTCTAGATTAATTTGGAGTAACTAATATACGTCAGTGCTGCCAACATGATTCTAAGCCTGCTGTTAGGTCCAATTTTAAAATGCATGTAACTTCTATACTAACTAATGGATTTCATTCAAAATTGACACAACAATAGATCATATTATTTCAGATTATTTCAGACCAATACATGTATGTCATTGTTGCCAACATGATTTTACGCGCGCTGTTAGATCCAATGTTTAACTGCATGTAACGTCCATGCTATCCATTGGACTTCAACCAAATTTTGTATTCTGTACCTTAAGAGATAGAACTAAGAATATATTCAGTCACCAGGACTGCCAACTGTAGTTCTCTATTAGGCTACATTATGCCAGGTATACAGTATTTCGAACTAATTAGAAATTTCGATATTACCAACTTAATTTCGTCATTATTCTAGAAAGATCCATATAGATTAATCATTGGCATGAATCTTAAATTTTAAGAAAAGTAGGCTATTTAGTTCGTCACGGAACTTCTTGTTTAATAAGAGTATTGATTAGGCGAAACTTTCACTATTTATTACTGAACCAGAGAGCCATCGAGTTACCAGGTTGATGGCTACTTTGTCGGGCTGATTGGTCAGAATTCACAGCACGTGCGGTTTTTGCCGAATACACCTTTGAGTGTGTGTATGATCATACCATTTATATAATGAATGGCATTTTGGCTGCGGCAGAGGAAACAATACCTTCCTCAAGCAAGTCCCGCTGAAAGCTTGTCCCTTGGTGGACAGCCGGGATTGCAGCAGCCATTAAAGATCATGGACGTGCTTTCAAATGCTATCAGAGGCAAACCACCATGGCCAACCTTATCACCTACAAAAGGATGCATGCCAGAGTCCGATATCTGATTCGGGAGAGTAAAAAAACCATGTGGGAAAAGTATCTCAAGTATGGGCTAAGCTCTGTCCGATCTCCGGACTCCCGACATCATAGACAATACCCGGAGTCTCCATCAACAGAGTCATCATCACAGACCATCTCGCCATTGCCAACAGTGTTCCATCCCACTTCTCTGGTGTATCCTGCTCTGGGAGTTATGATCCTACATTTGTAACACAGAAGCGAGAGGCAGAGGCTCACTCCTTCTCCTTTGCCATTGCTGCTTCCGAGTTCTAGAATGTACTATTCTCAGAATGGGAACTGCGCACTGTGCTTGTACTGGGCGGCAGGGATTCATCTCCTAGACCGGATAACATCCATAATGAAATGTAGAAACATCTGTGCGTGCCAGTATAAAACAACTATTGTTCCTCTTCAATAGTATATGGATTGAAGGAGGGTTTCTATCTCAATGGCAAGTGGGGATCGTGACACCGATTCCCAAGGCTGGAAAGAATCCCAAGCTTGTCAGCAGCTATAGGCCCAGTTATCTTGACAAATGGCCTATGTAAGCTGCTGGAGAAGATGGTGGTTTTTGGAGGAGATAGGCCTCTTGTCTTAGTACCAGTGTGGTTTCCGCTCTCATAGGTCCACCACTGACCACCTGGTGCGACTTGAGAGCACCATACAGGAGGTTTTACTCCAAAAGGAGCACCTAGTCTTGGTTTTTGATTAGCTGTGTGTGGGCAGGCATTGCCATGAAGCAAAAGAATCCCCTTTTAGAGCATGCCACGCAAATTGTTTTACTCGAACTTCACTCTCTTGTGTTATGTAATTAATAGGTCAATTAATCGCAACTGCAACTTTATATTTTTTTAAATAGTTTCTTTCGACAACTTAAGATGGATGATATTGACCGCACTGTAGTCGAAACTAGTTCTGTTATATTAAACGACGTATAAATATTAGAAGAACATTTATATTTGATTTTAGAGCATAAAAATTCTTTTTAGTTGTAAAAATTACAAATTCTTTTTGATTTTAAATCTTGAGAGCAACACAACACATTTATACGTTTTTTTGGAAGATAATTTGTAGTTTTTGGTTAAATTACTTTAAGACAGATCTGATTTCTGTAGAAGAGAATCTCAAAATTGCCATATAGTTTCAATCAGGGGCATAAAACATGGGGAAGGCAGGGGGGGGGGGGGGGGGAATTAGCCCCCTCAAGTTTTACAAGTTTTAGCTGCAAGACATACATTTTAAGTTATTTTTATCACTTTAAGTTTTGGTGGTTCTTTAAGGAACCACCGGTTCTTAAGATGAGATTCGTACTCAGTCTATGTTGAAAATGACCCTTATGTGCTTGATCGTGTTCCTGGAACGGTTAGTGGTTACTCACGGAGCCACTTCTTGTTGTAGAGGTTGGCAGCGATGAAATCGCTGGGCTTTTGTTCTAAGTGGTTACTCAAGGGACCACTAACGCTTTGTGCAATGATCTAGTGAACAGATCTATGGTTTTGAGCAGTTGTTTTGTTAGTGAGGCTCTGTGTGGCATATTCATTATTACTGTACTACAGTAGTGTGTCTGTGGAATGTTTTTGACACGACTTAGCTGTCAAGTAGTGGCCTAGGAGACAACAAATTGCAAATAAATTGAGGTAAGTGTACTTGTATGCACCACACTACATTTGTAAATACATTTGCACATGGCTGTTTTTTATGCAGTATTTCTAAGTCTAATATTTTCATTCTGTCATCCTTGACGTTTAATTTTCTTACCTAGAACACATATTTGCATTTGGCGCAAAGATGTTATTAGGCAGATAAGTGCACTGCGTGTGAAATACGAGCATGCTGAATAATTGAGGTTAGGAGTGTAAATGTCTGACAGACTTAGGCTCAATTATAGTGCAGGAATTAGTGTTCAAGAATACGTTAACGAGTGTTAATAATGCTCTTCAGTTGGTCAACACTTTTTGCCCAATATTATTGGTTCTTTTATTATGAAAAAAATTACATGGTTTAGGCCTAATTAGTTCGATAATTGTTTTGAATATACTATATAATATATTAACATAATTCTGTTTATATTCTAATTTTAGAACAAAATGGCTGGAATTGGAGACAGATGACTTGGGAGGAATGTCCCATCAGAAGTTGTGTAGCATTCTTGATGCTATTTCAGAAGAACAGGCAGAGAATTCTGATATCAGTGGGGACTCTGATGCAGAAGATTGTAGAATCGTGCCAGAAAGTGTATCATCTCCACAGGGTTCCACAAGAAGTGCAACACCTGGTGGATCCCAATCGTTGACTTCGTATATAGGGAATGATGATGTTGAAATGCAGGCTATTCAACCAGGATCTCCTAGCGGAAACATGCATGATAGCGATAACAGTGATGCGGAGCTTGAAATTCCCGATGCAGTGGATGAAGTAAACATAAAATTTAACAAAAAAAACTTGCAAACCTAAATCATACAAACAAATGTCATTTACGCAGCCTTATGGGCCTAATGTAGAGATAAATTTATCATCTCCGTTCAGTATTTTTTCTCTTCTTCTTACTGTATCTTTCATGCAGTATATTGTAGATCAGAGTAATCTATATGCTTTACAACAAGGTGTGAATTTGAACATTACTGTTGAGGAACTGAAAGCTACACTTGGTGTCCTGATCATCATGGGATTTCATTCTCTTCCCGGTATGAAGCATTACTGGTCATCTAACCCAAACTTTCACGTACCAAGAATTGCAAACATTTTGAAGAGATTTTTGAAAATAATTCGTTTTCTGCATTTGAATGACAATACTACCATGCCGAAGAGAGGGGAAACGGGCTTTGATAACCTTTACAAACTGAGACCATTGTTGACAGAATTGAACTGTAACTTCAGAAAAGCCTTCAATCCAAGTCGATACTTATCAGTTGATGAAAGCATGGTGGGTTTCAAAGGTAGATCTTCACTGAAGCAGTACCTACCAATGAAACACATAAAGCGTGGGTTCAAAATCTGGACAATTGCTTGTGCAGTTTCTGGTTTCATGTTGAGCTTCGATATATACGAAGGTAAGAAAGATAGTCCATCAGAGGGAACGTTAGGTGAAAGAGTAGTTCTTGAACTTTCTACATCGTTTCAGACTTTGGGATACTGCCTATTTTTTGATCATTTTTTTTAGCTGCATTCCTCTTCTTCGGAAGCTATTAGATAGAGGACTATTTGGCTGTGGGACAATATTACAAACTCGAAAATATTTTCCTAAAACCATTCTAAGACCAGATAGAGAACTTCAGATGGGGAAGTCCGATTATGTTTCTTCTGACGAAATGTCCATTACAAAATGGAAGGATAGAGGTGCCAAATCAGTGGTTATCATTAGCAACATGCATGATACAGAGAAGAAACAAGAAAGGTGAGAAAGAAACTGTTCCTTGTCCGTGTTCTGTCAGTGATTACAATAACTACGTGGGAGGAGTGGATAGATTTGATCAACTGCTCGAGGCATACTCAATTTCATGGAAGTCCAGGAGGTGGTGGATGAAAATATTTTATTACCTAATTGATGCTTGCATTGTCAATTCATATATATTACACCGAGAAACCATGAAACTAAAATATAACAAAGAAAAGCCAAAAACCCATCTAATATTCCGCAGCACATTAGCAAATGAACTTATTGGAAGTTTCAGGAGTAAAAAGACTCAAGGTCCAGATGGAGTGAATGCAACTGTAAGCAAATCTAAATTCAAGAAACATACTGTGTGCCCCCAGGATACTTTGCAACTTGTAAATGTTGGATCGCATTTGCCTGAGAAAGGTACTAAGCGTCGATGTGCTTACTGCAGCACGAAAGCTAAACCAAGACGAAGCTCTATTCTATGCAAAGCATGTAAAGTAGCACTCTACAGAGACTGCTTTACCCCTTTCCATTCCAAAAAGTGAAGACAGTTTTGATTTCTGTGAGTTGATAGTGACTAGTTGACATTAGCAATTTTATTTGAAGATGGGATAATTATAATATTTCTTGTGAATTTTTATGCCAAAGTATTGTGTTCAGATGTTATTTTATCAATACAAATGTCAATGTAGGTCATTATGCACCCCTTCATAATTAGTGAATAAATTTAAATTTAATCCAAATATGTGAATATCATTAATAAAAATAAGTGGTTCTTTTAGGGACCACTATCAAGACAGGTACATGCAGGGTGCCTACATGGATAGTGGTCCCTCAGGGAACCACCCCAAAATTCATAATATTTATATTGCAAAATATTTTTGTGGTTAAATTATTGGTACCAACAGTCAATAAACATAATAATAGTACTTATAAAACAATAAAGCGAAAATAAATACAAAAAAAAAGTTTTGCGCCTTAAAAGGTTAAAGAAAGATTTCCAGTCGTTCAATTCAAATTTTACGTACCGTACCCTTCAAAAATTAAGCTAAAATAACCCGAAACTATTCTATAAATGATTTAATACTACGTTAGGCAGAAAATTGGAAAAGCCATCTTGCCTTGCTTAGTCATAATTACTTTACCAAACAAACAGTTTCCCACCGAGGTGCTTTGAGCTTTGTCCCTTTGCCACGACGATACGAAAAAGATGCATTTTCGAGTTAATTCTGAGCTCCGGTTTAAAACTGAGGTAAGATAGTGTGTCATACAACACACAAAATCATTGTTCCTGCCGGGAAACAACAGCACGTATACCTTTTTTTTTCTCTCCTCGAAACAAACAAGGTAAAATAACACGACTTTTTTTTCGTGCATCTTGCGTTTTAAGCACACTCTGCGTTGCACCGACAGAGTTCAAAGAGCAGTGATGCACGTGACGTCAGAGGTTTGACATTTGGTGCTATGCTTGTGTCTTATTTAAATTGGTGGAGCTCCAGCATTTCATCAGTAAATGTCTGAACTTTGTTGATTGCATTGCATGGTCTTGACAAGATGGCGATGTTAAACGTAAGTCACAAACGGTTATCCCTTGAAAATTGTTCCCAATCGGGTGATGTAAGTGTTCAATGTGATACCAATTCTTTATTTCTTGAAGAGGTATGTCTTAATTGTGAAGACAAATCATGTAGTGGCGAAAAAATTGTGAGATGTGAAGGAAATCAACAGGGAAACAAGTACGAGTTGCCGCGAGCAGCGAATGAAGCTGAACTCCTCAAATTAGAATTGGCCTCCAAAGAGGAAATAATCAAAATGCTTGTGGTTGATTTAAAAAATGCACAGTCACAAATATGTCTCCTTAAAGAACGACTACAAGCAGAAGAAGATAGGCCAACTCAGGCAGACTATTTAGAGGTTAGGTCTAAAACCAATGCACGCTTTCCAAGAAGTAGGCCTAACTTGGTGAAATCTGGGAATATTCCTAACGACTTTATCTCCCAGAATCCGTTTGAAATCCTCAGCCGTTCCGATTCCCAAGTAGAAGAAAGACAAGATACCGGTATTGAAAACGAGACATCCAGACGCGACAAACCTACCCATAACCCTAAGAAAAGGAGACGTCCCCGTGTACTTGTCATGGGTGACTCAATTCTGCGAAATGTAGGCCCAGTAGTTGATGATGCCGCAGTCTATTGCTATCCAGGAATAAGAACTGAGCAATTAACTAGAAAGGTATGGGCAAACGAGGTTCGAGAAGACCCTGAGGTGGTAATGATTCATGTAGGGACCAATTGCTTGAACAGTTCTCCAACACCAACTCACATTATGAATGACATGGACAAGCTCGTGGACGAAGTGAAAAGTGCCTTTCCGAGTTCAAAAGTGTGTGTTAGTGGTGTATTACAAAGACGTGACATAGACCCACGATACATTAATGCCGTGAATTCAACACTGGATTGGTTGTGTAGTGAAAAAAACATTATTTTTTTAGAAGGGAACTCTTGGTTACAAGACAGGGACCTTGCTTATGATGGTCTCCACCTCAATAGAAGAGGAACAATGAAATTTGGAAAACTTTTAAACAGAGTTGCCAAGTTTTTACTCTCGGAAAACTAATTGCTAGAACGAGTGATGATATCTTATTGTTTAGAGAGAAGAAAGCGCTGACTACAAGTGGACACCTAGGTGAAGTACAGTGCAGTGAACACAAGTACAACTGTTTGGATGAGTTCATGCAACATGACTCTAATATAAGTGCATGCATAAACTCATTAGAATTAGGCAGAGAGGTTAGGTGTTTGTACATTAATAGCAGAAGTATTCGGAATAAGCTTGATGACATTGAAATTCTCGTGCAAATGATAGGTCAGATAGATGTATTGGTAGTTACAGAAACCTGGGTGAAAAGTAATGAGGCAGATTTTTATAACTTCAACAATTTCACAAGCGTGTTTGCTCATAGAGATGACAAAGTTGGTGGGAGTCTGGGTATTTATGTATCACACAAATGGAAAGTGAATGTTAAAAGAAAGTGTGAAATGAATCATAGTTTGATGTGGATTGAGGTATTCAGAGATGATGTTAAAAGTAATAGGCCAACATATAAAAGCATTGATATTATTGCAGCATATAACCCCAATAGAAGCAATGCCATACCCTTCTTAAATTCATTTGAAAGTTTTCTTAGCCAGATAAACAATAAATTATGCATCTTCCTCGGAGATACCAACATTGATATCCTAGCTGATGATCAATTAAGAAGGAAATATCTAAATCTAATAGCATGCTATGGTTTTAAACAGTGCAACACTAAATATGCTATACACGACTTTGTGACACTGCAGCTACCTTAATAGATCACGTGTCACTAAACAATTCAGAATTAAGTTATAAAATATCAAATGTCAACAATGATATTAGTGATCACAGTATATTAATTCTTGATATTTCCAAGACCAATTATAGCATGTACACTCAGTCAAATAACTCGACAAAATCAACAACACACGAGGACTCTTAGGGTAGGCAACACACTCCTGAAACTAATATATCTATAAACGCAGATTCCCATAATGATGCAAACAGTACTGTTAACTCTCTATATAACTCTTTCATCAAACAATTGAATCTAAGGAATAGGCATAGCCAAAGAAAAATAACAAACAATACTAACAATAAAAGACAGACTACTAACTTACCATGGGTCACAGCTGAACTCCTTACACTTATAAAACAACGAGACACTCTGCATGCAAAACTCAAAAATCCCCTTCACAAAAATAATAATGATATGAACCAAGAATACTGTAGATGCAGGAATAGTGTAACAAACTTAAAAAGAAGACTAAAGTCAAATTACTACTCAGAAAAATTCAGAACATATGGAAACAATTCCAATAAAACTTGAGAGACTATCAAAGAAATCATACACAACAAAAAACCAACAGTTGAGACATGCACTTCACTTGAAATAGACAACAAAATTATCACAGACAATCAAGAGCTATGTGAATCATTTAACTTGTTCTTCACAAACATTGCTGGAAGTCTAGCAAAAGCTATTCCTGAACAGAAGGAAATCCTCAGTAAGAACCACAAGCAGTCAAATTCCCTCTACTTATATCCTACAGATGAAGCAGAGGTCAAGTCCATCATCACAAATTTAAAGAATAAAAAGAGCTGTGGCTTAGATAGATCCAAGACAAATTTCATTAAAAACAATGTGCAATCATTTATTAAAATCTTGGTTGAAATGATTAATGAGTCCTTAGTTACTGGCATGATACCAGATGACTTAAACGTGGCCAAAGTAGTTCCTATATTTAAGGGTGGTGACAAAAGAAATCCAAATAATTATAGACCTGTTTCTATTTTATCGGTAGTTTCAAAAATTCTGGAAGAAGTAGTAAAAACAAGATTGCTTTCATTTCTGAACAAGAATACATTCTTTCATAATATGCAATATGGATTCAGGGAAAATTGTAGTACTGAGGCAGCAACTATTGACCTAATAACAATGCTACAAGAAATTATTGACAAAAATAATATGGCAGTTGGGTTATTTATTGATCTCACAAAAGCCTTTGATACAGTAGATCATAAAATACTGTTGTCAAAATTAGAAAATGCTGGTGTCCGAGGTATAGCTCTAAAATGGTTCCAAAGCTACCTTATTGGAAGAAAGCAGCATGTAGCTTTGAATAAATGCATAAGTTCAGGAAAATATATAACTCATGTCGTTCCACAAGGATCTATACTTGGACCTCCATTATTCTTAATTTATATAAATGATATTGTGGAATGTAATTTGAGAGGGCATATCAAATTGTATGCAGATGATACAAATATCTTCTACACTGGGAAAGACATAATTGAAATCATACAAAATGTGCAACAAGATATAAATACTCTCTCACAATGGTTCCAGGCCAATAAATTAACAATGAACCTACAGAAGACCAATTACATGGTAATTTCAAAACAAAGCATGAAAGAAATCACACATGACAAAATATATATAAATAATATTGAAATAAAAGAGGTTAATCAGGCAAAGTATTTAGGTCTAATCATCGACAAACACCTGACCTGGATTGAACACGTTGAACGAATTGCTAAGAAACTCTCACCTATAGTAGGGATCCTAAGGAAACTTCGGTATCTTATTCCCCTAAACCTTGTAAAACAAATCTACTATTCACTCGTACATAGCAATAATATTTAAATGTTATTTGGGCTCACTGCAGGAAATCCACACTGAATGATTTAATGACTATTCAGAATAGGGCTATTAGAAACATATTTAACCTTCCTTACTGCACTCCAGTAAAAGATCTGTACATCAGAAGTAAAATTCTACCCCTCAGCATAAGTGCAGAACTCCGAGCAGCTATGCTAATATACAAGATTAAACACAACACAATACTCTATAGCTCTCCCTACATCTTGAACTCGGACAATCATTCTTATGGAACTAGGCATGCGAAGGACGTAGCCTTATATATAATTCACTCTTCTAAATATGGTAGAAATAGTTTCAAGTTCTCTGCATCACAGTCATATAATAAACTTCCTGATGAAGTAAAAAGTGCACCAACTTTGTCAGTATTTAAGAGGAAAACTATGAAAGTATTGTGGGAAAAATTCGATGTATCTTAATACATCAAATAAGTTATGTAGTTAAAAATCCTAAGTGCTTATCATTTTAAGGGACCTTGGTCTAAACAATCTTAGATATGGTATCAACTTTATAATAGGCCTATGTCCTTATTCATCAATTTGTGTTACCTTCAGAATTTTCTTCCTTGGTGTGTAAACACACATATTACTGTACAATTCCTCTGTACGAGCCTATGGCTCTTTGGAATTAATTGAATAAAATATCTAAAATGGTATCTAAAAATGGTGCCAATCAATCATATATTGTTTAAATTTGTGATATTTGTACTTTGTCACTGCCCGTCATACTTCAAGCTGTTCTGCAGAGAGAAGTTTATCGGTGTTGAGAAGAGTTGAAGATTACCTCTGATCTACAATGGGACAAATTAGACAGAATCATTGCTGTCTACTGGCCACCTACTCGGAAATGGTTGTCAAGCTAGATGACATGGGTCTTGCTCAAGTTTGTAAACAGGAAGATCGATGGCAGTCAGTGTTCGGGTCTTTTGCTAGACGTTGACAAATGTTTTGTATTCATATTCTGATTGTAGTTAATGATTAAAAATCATCTTTTTTTTTTTTTAAATATATAGCATTAGGCATACAATACAGTGTTGTTTCAAACTTTAAAGCCTTAAGCTTGGGGCAGATGACCTCACTGTTCGGCCCCTTAAAACCCCAATAACTAACTAACTAAAGCCTTAAACAAAAAAGGATTTTCCCTGGAAGGTATTATCAATAAATGATAAAAATGGTCCGGTTAGCTCAAACAATGCCAGCGTTTCGCTCCAGTGTGCCACTGGGCTCGTCAGTTGGTACAGACACACCTACCAATACGCGTGGCTAGCACATACTGAGAAGGCCATGCAAGACACAAAATACAAACAGTATTGACGTCACGAGCATGCCAATGTGCTACGGGAGTCAAACTCCCTTGCGTATTGGTAGGTGTGTCTGTACCAACTGACGAGCCCAGTGGCACACTGGGGCGAAACGCTGGCATTGTTTGAGCTAACCGGACCATTTTTATCATTTATTGATAATTCATCCGCTCAAATGGAAACTACATCATATTCCCTTTGGGAATATTCAAAATCTTATTTGGATTGCCAAGGTAAGGCTTTTGTTTTTATGGAAGGGAGTTTGACTCCCGTAGCACATTGGCATGCTCGTGACGTCAATACTGTTTGTATTTTGTGTCTTGCATGGCCTTCTCAGTATGTGCTAGCCACGCGTATTGGTAGGTGTGTTTGTACCAACTGACGAGCCCAGTGGCACACTGGGGCGAAACGCTGGCATTGTTTGAGCTAACCGGACCATTTTTATCATTTATTGATAATTCATCCGCTCAAATGGAAACTACATCATATTCCCTTTGGGAATATTCAAAATCTTACCTGGTAGGTAGGCAACCACAGATTACCGTTTTGACCCTCCCCCATGTTTGCGAGGAGTTTTACCCCCGTGGTAAGTTACTCGTAATTTTATACTTCTTAATAGTTTCTTCCGACAATGTAAGATTGCTGATGATGACCACACTGTTATATTAACTCTAGAATACTAACATTATCAACAGATGCTTAGTACTATACATTAACTTTACGTACATTACGAACTTTGTGCTAATGCACCAATTGAATTGGTCGGAGCTGAATAGCATTAAGTCAGTTATAACTACTTTTCAGGAGACAAATAAAACGACATTGACAGAACAGAACTTATCAAACGTGTATATTAGTCATCTATGTTGTGAAGCAACTTTTCAGGTTATATTTGTGTTAGCGTTACATTAATTTTAATTTAACATATATTTCTAATCAATTTTGCAAACGAGACCTAATGCCTTTCAGCTCCGTGGTCAGATAAGTGTGGCATAAAGCCCTCCAGAATGAATATTTCACAAGATATTGTATTTTAAAATGGATTTGCAACATAAAACCACCTAAATCCTGTACAAATGTAATTTACAATAGCACTGTAACACACGGGAATCTCTGAGTGCATCCAACATTAAGTACGGAATACGGTGCTGAAAGGCACCAACGCTTTTCTCCTCTGATCGCACTGCATATAGCAGTGGTTTCTAGCTTAAACCCACATAACAAATTGCTTTGTGATGGATTTTGCCTGGCCAGTGAGCTTCCGTGCTTTTTCTCCTGATGAAAATGTTTTGTGTGTCACTTAAACAGAAGGCTGACTTAATTATTTCCTATGCCGTTCCAAGGTCCTTGGGTCAATACTTCAGAATACTAATTATTTAAAAATTGACCATTTTTGACTTAATGCTTTTCAGCTCTGACCGATTCAATTCGTTAAATGGTTGAAATTAATATATATTTCGTACGTAACACCTTATTTATATACTCTGAATCCTCTGTGGTCTTTGATTTTTAATATGTGAAGTTCCATCTTAAATACAACAAATACAGAGGTCGTTTACTTTGACGTAAATAGCAGTGCATAGTCTCTCCAGCCTCTTATACTGTCTCTGGTTTCTACGAGGTTGTTTTTATAATCCCTATGAAGTGATGTGACATATCTACATCAGATTCTCCACCACTTTGTTATTGCCATGGAGAAACCAATATGTTGTTAAATTCAAGGATAGTTTCCAGGCAATTCTTTGCCCCATGATTATACCTCTACCCTAGAGCTGATTGGCATTAATAACAAAAGCATTGACATCACCACCATAGACCAGTAGAAGCACTCTTGGAAGATAGTGAGCTGGGGACAGATATAGAGGGAATTTTAAGCAGTGAAATTATTTATACACGTAAATTTTACGCATGTTAGTATTATAATTATATACTTATCGACTTGGTGATTTTATTTAATACCATTTAGATTTCAACTAAGCAATTTTGGATTTAAAAGAAATGTAAGAAAATTGTATTTATGGGAGTGGATGGGTTAAATTGAGACCAGAAAAATAAAAAGAGGAAACACAGAAAAGCACTAAGTTTTGCACATTTAGAAACGAATGTTATCCCAACAGAAGGTTCCTTATTTACTATTCATGGGTATTTTACAGATGTCTTACCCTCTAGCAAATTCTTCTGTTTTAGTCATAATCAGTTTCCCAAAGCCTTTTCCTCGAAAACTTGGATGTATAACAACTGTGGAACAAAAAAAGAAGAAAGAAAATCAATTTTATTTTACAAGCGGGCATTGGGTTAAGAAGGAAGATATATTGCCAACCTTAAGAAAACCAAGGAGGTTTGCAGCTCTTATGCTCTGTGTTATACAAAGAGTACAAGCCACACTAATCAGGCCAAAGCAGAAGCCACAAGAGTAAGCGTGAACACTCTTGGTTTCTCATGAGCCACCTGTGCAGCAAGCAGTCTGCATCCCCTCTACAGGTATACGTCTTCTCACTCCATTATTGTTAGCGCTCCCCTCCTCTTCCACCCCTTGCCACTCAAACTAAATGCTTAGTACATTACAAACTTTGTGCTGTATTTATATGATGGCCATTCAATAAAGAATGATCATAATTTTTTGATTAGCAAGATCTATTGAGAAACTAATTTAATTTTATGCTGTATTGTTAGCATAATGTTTAATGCATATTATGTGGTAAAAGTTTAATTAATTTGACTCCTCAGTGGTGCATCAGTAGTAGCCATGTTCAGTATCGTCTATGAGAACAATGGAGCCAACACGTGATGAGCAATACACTGTATTCAAATTTAAGCTTTCGACCAAAGAATTCATCAGCCAAGACCTATGCAATGCTACAAGAGGCTTAGGATTCACTAAAGCACAGCTAGAAGGTGTTTAAAATATTTAAAGAGGGGAGACGATCAATTTCTAAGGAAAGTGGACTCAGAGCTCCAGTCACTGATCTAACAGAAGCCAACATTAACACTGCTGCATTCCATTGGGTGCCACCCACATGTTGGTTACAAGTAAATTGAACTCGAGACGTGTGCGCACGCACAGTCTGCTCATATCCAAACAGAACATGCATGTGCAGCTTTGTTTGCAGTTGAAGTTACAGGGAAATACCCATTACAATTGGGTACAATCATGTTACAGGAAGATAAGATTCTTTTGAAGGTAATAAATAATTGTGGATGAAAATTTATGATATAATCGTATAATCCTGCTCTCTCTGTGGATAACAGCCGTGAGGCTGGTTGGCAGCAGTTTGCCATTCTTCCTGTCTCTCCGCCTTCCTCTTCAGTTCACAGTATGAACCACAACTCATATCTTCCAGTATTTGACTCATGTACTCCAGTCTGGGTCTTCCTCTGCAATTCTTGCTGTCTACTGTCGCTCGATTATAAGCTTAAGCAGTTCATTGTGTCGCAGTATGTGGCCCAAAAGGTGATTCCGTCTTCTTTTTAAATATTTAAGGAAGCATCTTCTCTCTCCCACTCATCTCAAGACTTCCTCATTTGTGACTATTTCTTTCCAGCTGATTTTCATAATCCTTCTATAGCACCAGGTTTCAAATGTTAGTAGTCTTTTCCTCTCTCTCTCCTATTGTCCAAGATTCGCTGCCATATAGCGTGACATTCCATACATAGATCTTTAACATTTGTTTCCTTACATGAAGACTTATGTTCTTTCCAGTAAATAGGTTCTTCTTTTTATAGAAAGTGTTCTTGGCTCGGGCAATCCTGCTACCAACAGAAAAATTCTGTATTAAAATTAATGCTTTTGTGTTGACCAACTGAAAGTTACAGTCATCATCATCATCGTTTCTTCACTCCAGCAAGCTGGGTACGGTTATAAATGAGCCCTCTCCAATTTGTCCTGTCCATCCACAACTGTTGTTCTTGTATTTGATGCCAGTTCTTATCTCTAGCTTCAAGGTCCTTATAAATTTGCTTCTCCCACACATGGTGAGGTCTCTTCCCGGGGACACTCTGGCCAAAGTACACTCGAGGTATCCTGTGGGAAGCCATTCTCTTCATCCATACCTGCCAACTTTTGAAAAGAGCTATCAGTAAAACTAACGCGCGACAAAAAATCTAACGATTTTCGACATACCCACTCACATACTCACTATTTCGATTTATACCCCGGCTTGACATAAATAATAATACTTCTGGGCTACAAAATACAATAATTCATGCTTTAAACAGGATACTTCAATGAAATCATATATACTTACATGATTTGTAGATGAACATAACAATCAAGAAGAAATCCATGTTAATCAGCAGCAGACATGGTGAATATTGGTTTGGAGCATACATAACAGGACTTACTTGATAAATTATGCAGATATACGATAATTGAAGAAGGCTTTACACAATAAAACTTGTTTAACGTAACACAGGCAAGAAAAAATATAATACACACTGCAAATCACATGCTAGTTCAACTTTAAAGTCATGGTTGTGGCCTTTTTAGCTTCCTGCAAAAAGTCTTGAGAAAATGTTTTGTCATAACAGGGACCAGAACTCCTTGTCTTCAAAATAGAAATAGACTCCAGAGATTCATTGGACATGGATGATCTGAACTGTGTTCTATTTTTCTTCACAAGGCTGAAAACACGTTCACATTCTGCATTGCTATGGGGTATGGTGAGAATAGAGAGCATTACTCTAGAAATTCGGTTATACTTAAGAAGTCCATCAGCTCCACGAATTCTTGATATTTGTGCCCAACTGGAATCACTTGCAGCATCTTGATGTGCAGCCCAAATGTCATCTACCTGAAGAGCTGTGAACTGCCTCTGAAGCTCATTCACCACCTCATATGTAGTTTCATTCTCTTCCTTGCATAACATGATAGGAAACTTTTCCAAGAAAAAACGAATGGAAGAAAACTGTGCATCTTCAATTTTGTCTAACCTAACAACTTGAGCATTCTTTAACACGTCATCCTTGAGTGGAAACTTGTTGATCATGTAGTCACAGGCAGTACAAAAGTAGTTTCTTACTGATGAAAAGAAAAGGGATTTATCTGTATCCTGGAGAACATTCACTATGTTCGAAGTTTGAATGTCAATAACTAACTCATCATCACTTCTTTGATTTTGAATCAAGCTGTACTCAACTTAAAGCAATGAGGAGCTTTTGACAATTTTGGGCTTAACAAACTTGGTGAACAGTTGCTTTAGCAAATCCATTAGAAGTTCTAATAACAAGTGAACTTGTGGGGAAGAAGTCTGAAGGTCAATATTCAATTTGTCAAATACAGGCATAGTCACATGAAGGAAAGTGCAAAAGGCCTTGTTCAAGTTTGAGGACAGGAACATAAACAATTTTTCCTCACGAGTTGTAGCAGAAGTCTCAATTTTTAGGATGGGTTTGTCACATTTGGAAGAATATGCTATTCTTTTAGGGGCATGTGTAGTAGCAGAATCAAGAATTCTCTTCTTCTGATACTCTTTGGATCCACTTTGTTCAACTTTAGGTATTCTGAAAGATGTCAAGCTTGTGGAAATGTTTTGGATACATAATATTACTTCCTCCTTGAAGAAAGAAAGAAAGAAGCGGATCCCACTGGTCCAGTAGTTTATCCAAACATCTGCCTAAAGATAACCACCTAGTACATACATGCTTCAAAATTTTCTTTGCCTCTTTATTGTGCAAGTTCTGAAGGCATTCTTTTCTCTTTGCACTCTTCTCTAAGAAATAAAATATATCAACAAGGATCTCATCCACTTTAACTGGTAATCTTCCAGCACCTTTTTCAGCTGCTAGATTAATCAGGTGGCAAATGCAACCTATGATGGCAATACCTGGTTGAACTTCCTTCAGAACTGCTGAAACCCCATTTTTGTGTCGTATCGTAACAGGAGCATTGTCGGAGCAGAAAGCCACACAGTTTCCATTAAATGGTATATTATGAGAACTCAGCTGTGATAACATCAGGTTACCTATGTTTCGCCCTGTTGAGTCCCCGTCCAACGCTGGTATTGATAGCACAGTGCTCACTACTTTTTCCTGTGGAAAATCATAGAATGTAACAACAATAGGATACAACTTGGCATTCGTATCACTGCTTCCATCCGTTGCCAAAGAAAATGGTCCGTTCTGAAGGCACTCAACAACTTCAGATGATGCATTTTTTGCCATTTTATTTACAATGCATGTCGGTTTCGTGCGACCACAACTATATTTCTTTGCAACTTCTGATGTGGGAAACATCTTTTTAAATAAAGCACCAGCATGATCAGCCACACTTAAGGGCACATTGTGTTCCACCAAAAAGGAAGTAAACAGACACTCGGCCCTAATTACGTCACTGTCTCCAGACTTCGCAAAAAAGGTGTTGATTTTCTTGCTATCTTCCTTCGATTTAACATAACTTATGTGTTTACCGCACTTCACATGATTACTTAAATCGCTTTTTCCACCGTGTGCAATATTAATATCACACCCACATACCGTGCAAAAGGAAAAGTTTTCTCCCTTTCTTGATTTTAGTATGCATGGAAAATCAACAGAGTATGATTCTTTAAATGTCTGGAAGTACTGTTTCTTGTTGGATTTGTTCATTCTCGATATCTACTAAAACATCGAAAGGAACCTGGATCACTGAACGTCACATAAAATTATAACATAAGACACTTATGACAGCCAACACTTCATCAAAACATGTCAAAGCACACAAAGTCTTAAACCATTAAATGAACACGACGCTAACTTCGTGAAGAAAGAATATGCACATGGTAGAAAAAAACACACACATGGAACGAATGTAATTAGTCCAAGGAATACAGGAAACTGCAAAGCACGAAGTTATAGCACAAAAACTCAAACACTTCATTAAAATATGCCATAACCTTAAAAGACGAAAACATTCAAGGAACGCCAACTTCGGGAACAATGAACAACTCACGTGGTCAAAGAATATGGGTTAAATCGCAACGAGCGAATGGAGCGGAACAAAGAATTTGCGAAGCAGAGCCTGTCGACACCTAAGATTCACATGGAAGAACTGTTATCCCGACTTCAAATTCAATTACAATGACGTCACAAACACAATTACAATGACGTCACAAACATCACACGGATAAAAGTACCAATCATATCAAAGAACGAGTTATCGACTATTGTGGACTTGCCTTCGACCCACGCAAACAATCGATTGTACGGAAGTGGGAGGGATTATCGAATGTTTAATTATCGTTTCAATGTTTTGTCCGCGAAATCGTAAAATGACACCGTTCATCCGTAAAACCGTAAAATGCTGCAATTTCCATAAATTTTACTGATAAACCGTAAAAGTTGGCAGGTATGTATGACCATACCGTCTCAATCTCTTGAGTTCAAGTGTCTCCAGCAGGCTCCTTTCCAATCCCAGTTGTTGTCGGATATCCTCATTCCTTATTTTGTCCAGTTTCGTCTTTTGAAGGCAAGAACGGAGAAACTTTATTTTTACTGCCTGGAGACGACTGTTTATTGGTCCAGTAAGGGTTGCTTCCAGTCCATATGTTAGTATAGGTATTAAGTATATCTTGAACAAACTAATCTTGGAAGCTTGTGGAAATGTTTCGTCCCAACGTAGCTGACACACTGCCTGATGGAAATTGGAAGCTTTCTGTATTCTGTTGTTAATCTCTTGATGTATGGTATTGTCCGAGGAAAGAATACTACCTAAATACTGGAATTTGTCTACAACATTTATCTCCTCATCTCCAAGTCTTAGATGGACCGTTGAAGGATTTCTACTCATCACCAAACCAACTGTCTTGGTTTTGCTGATTTTAAGACCCATGATCGCAAATTAATTCTGCCAAAGATCTAGTCTAGCTTGCACCTCCTCTTCTGACTCTTCCCACACCAGGACATCATCGGCGAAAACTAAGGCATTAGTTTTTTGATCTTTGCTTTTAACTGCTTTTAAAACTTCATCCATTATGATAATGAAGAGAAGCAGTGAAAGGCTACTTCCCTGTTGGACTCTGCTTTTTGTTTCGAACCAACCTGACTTCCCATCCTGGAAGTATCAATTGTTAATAAGGAAACACTGAAAAATGGCTTCAAAACTATCTTTACTTTTCAGTCAGTCAACACTCTTCTTCTTCTTCTTCCTAACGTCTTCCCGTTGGAACGGAGTCCGCTTTTTGGATCAATGTGGAAGACTAGTGGATCAGCCTGTATACACATCGGACCGTAAACAGCCAGGCACTTGACCTTGCCTACATCGCTTCGCATTAGCAGTCACGCCGATGTGGGAGCCTACCACCCAGCACCATATTCGTTGACCTTGGCGTTTTGATCTTAAATCGTTGCACGTCCGTGGAGCTCTCAGCTCAAGACGAACACACCAAGTTAATGTGCAAAATACAAGTTTAATAATTGAAAGGTTTTCTCCGTTTGTATTCTATTAAGCACATGTCAGCGCACTTTCAATAAAGTGCCGAACAAAGTTTCCACTTATGTCAACGTTCATCAGTACAGCAAGTTATTTGGGTCCTGGACACTAATGCAATGTGCTCTTTGTTTTTATTCACAAAAAGAGATTAACGACTGCACAATTTGACCGTCGCATACCATTCAAGAATGTGCATAATAGTGATTATTAATCAAGTTGACTGTTAACAGCAGGAATGTTTTTTATTGTTTTTATTGCTTTATGTTTGTAATGTCCATAAGGTTGTCATGTTTTAAAGTGTTTAATTAGTTTTTTATAGTATTTTAATATCAGTGTGTTATGTTTCTCACATGGACGTGGTCTTTTTAGTCTATGATGTTTCCGAATATGAATTATGAAGGGCTGAAGAAGGAATTGTACTAATTCCGAAACATGTACCCATAAGCTAACTAAAATAATAAATGAGTGTTGATTAGGCGGAAACTTTAAATTTGTTATACTTAATTACAAAATGTCAACACGGAACCTGCAATGGACTCTTCTTCGAACAAGAATTGTATGTACATTGCTCAAAATATTTCATTTCCGACGGCCTGAAAGGCATGAATGGCAACCACAGGGCCGAAAGATGAACTTGCCATTCACCGCACTTCTTGACTTAAGAAGATGTGGAAATACTTGGCCTAGGAACAATGATCATGCAACTATTGCAAGGTGTATTACAATTTATGAAGGTACCAAGATAATACGAAGTTAAAACAGTGGGAGTTCTACATATTTTGTTCAAACCTGGAACGACACCGCTGATAGGTTCCACTCTATAACTACGCTGACTAATCACAGCCCTTGCTGCAGTCGTGTTTTGTCGGAACAGCCAATCAAGAGGCCGTATTGCTCTCTAATACTAAAAGTGAACTAGAATAATCCAATCTCGCTCCCGGGACCAACCAAATCGCCCTTCGGCAGCGCTAGGGCATTTCCGTGATATTTCGGTTCGGTTCGCTGTTGTAGCAGAGCTGTATCAAGGCGAAGGAGAGAGAAAGCTAGGATGGCAGGGAGAGAGGGGAGTGAGGTTGGAGAAAGGGGTGCGGGTGTGGCACGAGCTGGAGACAGAGTCAAAGAGAAAGAAATCATAACAAACGGCATGTGTGGCTGGGCGAAGTCGGCGTCGACCCGCTCATAGATGGCAGGACGTATTAGCACAATACACGGGAGTGTTATGGCCCGTTATAATTGTCGTTCATTCGAGTGCGTGGTACGGTTGGTGTAAAGTCGGGACGAAGAACGAGAAACCCTACAACAATGGCCTCCTCCGGTAAAGCTAGTGGATCTGCAAACAAAAAACGAAGGTTGCAGGATGCAGAAGAAGACAAGAAGGCAGCAGAAGCTTTTAAAACATTCGTCCGACCTTCAACATCAATAGTCGGGAGATCTTCTCAAACAAATCCTACTGATCATTCCAATAATGTGCCAATCTGATCATTAATACTTTGACAGAAATGGGGTTAAAGCTAGAGGACCTTAGAGGACAAGGCTTTGACAACGGCGCGAATATGAAAGGTAAACATAAAGGAGTTCAAGCTCACGTTGTAAAACAGTTCCTGCGCGCAAAACATGTTCCATGAGGTAGCCATTCCTTAAACCTAGTTTTATCTGATTCAGCCGAATGCTGTCCTTACTGCGTTACTCTATTTGGCATTATTCAACGCATATATGTTTTATTTTCGTAGTCTCCTGGCCGGTGGTCTATTTTGTTGGCTCACATTTGTAATTTGACTCTAAAATATTTGAGCTGGGAGTGTCGCATAGATGCAGTGTGGCCTCTTAGATACGATACGAATAGGGTAGTGGCAGCCTTAAAGGCCATTAAGGAGAATCCTGCTTTTGATTAGGGGCTACACTATGAAGCTGAATACTTGGCGAAAAAAATTATGACATTCGAATTTGTCGTTGCTGTTGTAGTATGGTACGACATTTTGTTTCAAGTAAACATTGTTAGCAAAGCCATGCTAGCAGAAGCAATTGATATACAAAAGGCGTCTTCTTTCGCGGAGGTTGTATCGCGTACCTTGAAAAATATTCCCAAGAAGGCTATGAAAGCGCTACAACTTCGGCTAATGAAATCATTGCGTCTGTGTCTCTTGAGGTCGAAGAAGGTAGACGGAAAAGGAAGACTAGACCCCCTAAACGGTTGAATGAGGAAGATGGCTCTGACCAAGTCATCGAGTCAGGCACTGAGAGTGACAGTTGTGAGTCAGAGTCGGAGCTGACAGAGGCTGAAGCTCAGGCTAAGGATAAGCGCAAACAAGTGAAGCTACAACGACTCTTCAAAAAAGTTTCTTTGACAAACTCCTAACGGTAGCTTTAAAGTCTGTAAGGAAGAGATTCTTTTTCTTTAAAAAGCATTCCGATACAGGGCGATTTTTGTATGATCTAAAGGCACTGCCTGGGTCTATTAAAGATAGTAGTCCACTCATGGATCATTGCTTGAACTTGCAAAAGCAGCTTTCCAGTAGAAATAATGAGTCTGACATAAGTGGAATGGATCTACGTTATGAGCTGCAACATTTGAGCCCTTGCGTACCACCAAACGTAAAAAATCCTCGTGCTGCGTTGCAGTACATTTACAGCACGAATATGATCGACGTATTTCCAAACGTCGAGGTAGCTTTGCGAATTCTCTTAACCTTGCTGGTCACTGTCGCTTCGGTTGAACGTAGCTTTTCAAAATTGAAGTTGATTAAAACCTACATGCGTGCTAGAATGGGCCAAGAGAGACTGTCAAAACTTGCTTTAATTTCAATAGAGAACGATGTTGCGCGATCACGCGATTTAGCCAGTTTGCTTCAGTCGAAGCACGGAAAGCTCCCTTCTCATAAGGTATTGGGTTTCAGTGTGATTTTTCCTGTGTGCCGTAGTCGTTTGAATTAGTAAAGCTTGATTTCTCCAGTGATTTTGTTATGTTGACATTTTGCATCAGAACTGAAAAAATAGTTATTGTAATATGTTACGCATCACCTATTAAGCAATAAAGTCCAGTATTTTTGCATCATGCGAGCGTGCAGCTGATATTTTGTATGTTACCTTGACTATCCCCTTACTACAACGCAAGTAAGGCATGTTCAAGTAATATAGTAAATGGGTAAATGTACTTTAGGTTCATTTTATTTAATTTCATCCAATAACTCGGTGCCTTGCCTTTGTCTGCATTTTCTTTATATTCTCATGATTCCTCTTTATGATACCGCATAATATTTTCCAGAGTTAGGCAACCCGCCTCGCACAGAGAGGCGCAAAATCGAATTTCGCACAGGGCGCTGAAACCCCTAAGACCGGCCCTGGTGCACAAGACCATTTTTAACGCAGAATGTGACCAGTTTTGTAAAAAAAAAGTGAGAATAGTGAGAAATGTGAAGCTACTTTGAAAATAGTGAATAATAGTGAGAAAAGTGAGTCGCTGGAAGCCCTGATTACGAGGGAAAGCCGTTTTCATGACCAAAGACCGTTCAGCAAAATACAATGTATTGAATTCTTGCCAGTCACACACCATCTACCGGCGGCCTAGGGAAACTAGTCCTGGCGCGAATTTAAAAGAGAACATCTCCATATGTAAAATCGAGAAATATTACAATTCTTCCATCGTCATCATCATCGATTCTTCACTCCAGCAGGCTGGGTGTGGGAATAAACAAGCCCCTTCCATAGTTGTCAGTCCTGCCTCCCTTCTTCTTCCACCGCTGTCCTTCATTCTACACTCCTGTACAATTCATCCATAAAACCGTAAAACATACTACAATTCCGTAAATTTTACGGAGAAACTGTAAAAGTTGGCACGTATGAACTTGTAAAGAGACTCTCACAAAAGAGGCATTCAACTGAAGATACCTTGGAAATAAACAATTGTGGAGAAACTAATGATAAAAATTTGTTTACAAGATTTGTACTGAATGCATTTTTACCAAAAGAAATTGTCTGGACACATATGAGCTAGAGTAAGACATTCTCGTGGTTGGTACAAGTTACTACCTTACCTGATTCTACGAAGCATCCCTTAGGGACACTGGAGATGGCAGAAACCTTGCTGTGTCCCACCACTTGATCATTATGAACCAGAACAAGGTTAGTTGGAAGATTATCACACGATTGCATCAGACTTTTCATCCTGTTGAAAATGGAAACAGTGAGATTAAGAAACAGGTTAAGATTGATGATGTCGCTGTTCAAGAGGACTTCACATTAAGGTTGTGTCCCCAAATTTGTAATGGAATCATATGAAGTGTGAAGTGCATTGATCTCACACACATTATTATACAGAGCCTTTATATTTGCTTTGCAAGGACATTCTCGCTCATGCGCTCCACCAGTGACGGCTCAGTTGCCGGAGCCATGCGCACATCTGTGCGACAGAATACGGCGCTTAAAATCAGAATCATACATTTTTACTCACCATGTTTACATTAGATGCTGATCATAAAATTAACCTAGTTCCTCAAATTAAGTATCTTGGAGGAATTATAACACATAACTTAAACGAAAAAGTCATCATCATCTTGCACAGTTTCCAGCCACTGGCCGGGTCTGTTTGGAACACAAGCCTCTCCAACGTCTTCTGTCTTCCCACCATCTGTCAGCCTCCACCCTTGTCCAGTCTTTTCCTCTCTTCTTCACGCTTTCTTCCACCCCCTTCAGCCACCTGTCTCTCGGTCTTCCTCTCGGTCTCTTTCCTTCCCACTTCGTCTCGTGTACTCTCCTGGGTATCCTCTTCTCCTCCATTCGTTTTACATGTCCATACCATCTAAGTCTAGATTATACCATCCTGTAATGGTTCCTCCTTCATTAATTCTCTGGTCCTCGCATTTCTTATTCTGTCCATCTTTGTAGCTCCAATACTGCTTCTCAAGAACCTCATCTCACTGGCCTGTATTACGAAAAAGTAACTTGGAATAAATAAAATGAAAAAGGTACAATCTCTAACCTGGTCAACATATAATAAAAAATGCCTATCAATAGCTACTAAGATCCAACATTATAAAACTGTAACTCTCCCAGAAGCCACTTATGCTTGTGAAACACTGTTCCAAATTAAAAATTAACAAAGAACTGATCAGCTCCTCAAAACGGAAAGAAGAATCATTAGAACGTGCATAAATAAAAAGTATCAGGTTGAGGGAGTCTGGAGGATTCTCCCAAATGAAACTGTCTATCGTGAGATTGATCCAATCACCAGCACAATGAAGAAGAAAAGAATTTCATATTTTTTTCACATCTTACGGCTTCCAGAAAACAGAATTGTACGCCAACTGGTGATGAGAAATCTAGGAAAGAAAACTGGAGGAAAATGGATCCAAGAAATCCAACAAGATCTCAAAGCAGTTGGACTCAAGATAACAGATGCCGAGGAGAAAAATAAAATTAACACCATTCTTAAAACTCACAAATTTTCTGCAGAAATGACACATAGAAAGCCTATGGAGATTTCAGATGAGTTGAGAAAATCCCGATCTGAAAAAATGAAAAAGTACTGGAAAGAGTGCAAGAACCAAGCAGTACTACCTTCAAAGAAGAAGTGATTGTGGAATGACTCAAGTGGTCCAATGTGACCAATCAAGATTAATAATAATAATAATGGATGCTGAAAATGTTCCCCATCCACTGCCAAACATAATCAGCATCTTCTTATGAAGTTTCCAGTTACTCCGGTTAATTTAGAAAGGAAATAATAACCTTTATGTCTATTTTTAGACTACTTTCGATTTTTGCAAAAAAAATGAAAGTAGACATGAAATTTATACAGGGCCAAAAAATTATGTGTGTCTGTTTGTGTGTGTGGTTTGGTATGTCTGTGCCCCACTATCAATTCAACCACGGTGAAAAAAAAATGAACGAAATTTGGTACAGAGGTAACAATAGCAAAGGGCACCTCAGTGTCATGTTTTATATCGCCACCATCTTGATGGAAACGTAATGGCGGCCACCCAAATGTTCAAAGCTTAAATCAAATTATGACTACCCTAATCATCTGATCTCTACAAAATTTTGCAACAACATACCTTCATGTGGGGAGCTTGACCAAACTACAAGGTCATCAACCCAATAGTTTGAAGATGGTGGCCATGTATGTGTGCAAATCGATCCCCCCTATCAATTCAAACACAACAAAACCAAATTGAACCACCTTTGGCACAGAGGTAGCACTAGCAAGGGACAACTTAGTGTCATGTTGTACATCACCACCATCATCATCATCATCATCATTTCCCCTTATCCAGCTCCTGCCGGGTCGGGGTATTTATGGCACTTCTCCACTTTCCTCTTTCCTTCCACCACTCTTCTTCCACGATCTTGTCCCAGTCCAGATTTCTTTTTCTTACGCCGTTCTTCACTGAATCCATCCACCTTGTTCTAGGTCTTCCTCTTGGTCTCTTACCCTTGCACTTTGCCTCCAGCATCTGTCTTGGTATTCTATTTTCCTCCATCCTCTTTACATGTCCAAACCACCTTAGTTTATTCTTCTCAATTCTCTCATTTAGTTTTCCCATCCCAACTTCCTTCCTAACATCTTCATTCCTCACTCTGTCTTTCCTTGTCTTTCCTATCATACTTCTTAGGAATTTCATTTCACTGGCTTGGATTCTACTCTCTTGCCTGCTTGTCAGGGTCCAAGTCTCAGCTGCATAAGTTAATATGGGTACATAGTACACTTTATACATTACCTCCTTGCTTTTCCTTGGTACTTCCTTATCCCAAACAAGTTTTCTTACACTTTGATAGAATGCATTGCTCTGCTGTACCCTCCTGCCAATCTCCATGTCCAACCTACCAGTTTGCATCAATTCACTTCCTAGGTATTTGAACGCGTCCACAATTTCCAAACTCTGACTTCCAATTTTCACAGTGCCCTTTCCTTGTCTTTCCCCTCTTGTCATCACCATGGTCTTGCTTTTCTCTATACTGATTTTCAGGCCATACTTCTGAATATTTTCGTTCAGTGCATCTAGTTGTTTTTGCACTTCTTCGGTGTTCCTTCCCCAGACCACAATATCATCTGCAAATAACAGTAACTTCATTTCTTTATGTTCATATGCTTCCTTTGTTTCCTTTACTATTTCATCCATCACCATTATGAACAAGAGAGGTGACAGCACACTCCCCTGTCTTAGTCCAGTCTTGTTCGTAAACCAATCTGTCTTTCCAACTGGGGTCAGTACCCTGCTAACACAGTTGTTGTACATTGCTTGCACCATTTCCAACATTTCTCTTCCCAGTCTCTTCTTAACCATGGTTTCCCATACCTTCTCTCTGGGGACACTATCATATGCCTTTTCTAGATCTATGAAAGTCATGATCAAATCCTCTCCATATTCCCAGTTCTTTTCCATCACCTGCCTCAAGCTAAAGATTGGGTCCACTGTGGATCTTCCACTCCTGAAGCCATACTGTTCCTCTTGCAACTCTCCTTCCACCTTTCTTCTCATTCTTCTTTCTAATATCCTTTCCAGTACTTTTACTATCTGTGATATGAGGGTGATCCCTCTATAGTTATCACACACCTTCTTGTCCCCCTTCTTAAACACTGGTATTATTAGCCCTTTCTCCCAGTCTTCTGGTACACATTTCAGTTTCCACACACACTTTAGCAGTCGATACAGCCATTGCATACCAACAGGTCCAGCAGCCTTTATCATTTCTACACTGACTTCATCCACCCCTGTTGCTTTTCCCATCTTCATTTTCTGTACTGCTAATTCCACCTCCACCACCATCATAACAAAAAAGAAATGACACTCACCCAAATGTTCTGAGCTTAAATCAAATTACGACTAACCTAATCATCCGATCTCCACCAAATTTCACAACAATATACCTTAATGGGGGAAGCCTCCTTTGCCCAAACTACAAGGTCATCAGCCAAATAGTATCAAGATGGCAGATGTATGAATCATGCAAGTATTATAGCCTAACCGATTATACAAGGTCTGGCCTTACCTGATACGCTCATCGTACACAGGGAGGTTGAAACTGTCCTCAAGGAGGTGACCGGTAGGATATTAGCATTTCAAAATAGAATATGTAACCTCAGTAGTGACTAACGCTTCAGGCTGACCATCCTGTATCGCGCTTATCCATGTCGTCCCGTTGAGTCGATGGCGGCTATGTCTTGCTCATAAATCCATATATCTCGGTAACTTTGTAAGTTTATATCCTTTTAGCAATGTACTGAACAAAATAATATTGAGTATCAAATGGTTTATAGAAACGACAGAAAATGCTATTAAAATCGTTGATTTCAACACAAAATATGATACAGTTAAACTAAAGAAGTTGTTTACATAGATTTATGGTACCGCATCCATGGCGCAGTGGTAGCGACCTAGGCTCATAGTCTGTGGTTCGAATCCCTGCGGGTTCAATTTTTTTAACTTCGTTTTTTGGTATTAATTAATATATAACTACTCACACGTAATAATGTTAAGCACATATAGTGTGTATTGCAATTGTAAATATTATATAGGCCTATACACCACATATTTCCAAAATGCGACTACAGCGATTACAATTCTTTGTCCTTGATCCGCGGTAGAGTCGGTTGTTGTTGTTGATTGTTTAGGGGTTTTGTGGCATCATGGTCTTGTAGCTCCTTGTACTTGGGTGTGTGTGGAAGTTGTCTGATAACATGTGTCACTGTGATGTCTGTAGGCTTACTAGTGTGTGTACTTTTATACGAGAAAGGATTTGGGTAGGAAGCTGTTGTTTTTGTTTCATTTGAGATGCACGGACATCATGGTCATTTAGCCCCGTGTACTTGGGTGAGTGTTGAATTTTGTCTCATAAACCGTGTTATTGTGATGGGTGTATTAGTGTGTATTATATAATTCAGGTGAGGACTCAATCAATGTCTTCTTCTTCTTCATTTCCCGTTTCCAGCTTCCTGGGTCGGGTTGTGAATCAAGGACCTCCAACGTTGCCTGTCTCTCCACCACTCCTCTCCCCCTTTAAGTACATCTTCAGGTTTTCCTCCCTTCTTCTCCACGCACTCTCACACTGTATCTGCCCATCTCTTTCGGGGCCTTCCGCGCGGTCTCTTCCCCGAAACCTTTTCCAGAAAAGCTTTCTTTGGCACTCTCTCCTCTCCCATTCTCATCATATGTCCATACCACTTTAACTTGGTTGTTTCTATCCTGTCCTGCAGCTTCAAGATTCCTGTCCTCCTTCTTATCTCCTCGTTTCTGATTTTATCTCTTCTGGTCTTCCCTTCTATACCTCTTAGGAATTTCATCTCCGCTGCTTGTATTCTACTCTCCTCTCTTTTTGTAGTGGTCCATGCTCCAGCTGCATATGTTAGTACGGGTCCATAATAGGTTGAATATAATACCTGCTTACATTTCTTTGGGACATCTTGGTTCCACAGAATACCCCTAACACTCTGGTAGAAGCTGTTCGCTTGTTGTATTCTCTTTCCAATTTCCTCAGTAATCTTTCCATCTTCTGTGATCACACTTCCCAAGTACTTGAAACTTTTCACCACTTCTAGAATTTTTCCGTTCACTTCTATCTTTCCTCTTCCCTCCTTACTTCCCCTTGACATTACCATTGTCTTGCTCTTCTCTGTGCTAACTTTCATCCCAAACTTCTCAATCTCTTGGTTCCATACATCTACTTGTTTTTGTACTTCCTTTTCATCCTCACCCCATATCACTATATCATCTGCAAACAGCATGGCCTTTATTGCCTCTTGTCCCAATCTCTGTTTAACATTCTTGTGGATTTCATCCATGACTATGATGAATAGTAAGGGGGACAATACACTTCCTTGACGGAGACCTGTTTCCACCTTGAACCATTCTGTTTCTCCTATAGTGGTCTTTACGCTACTGACACAATATTTGTACATAGCTTTCACCATTTGCACTTCTGCACTGTTAACTTGCCTTTTTCTTAATACATCCCACACCACCTGTCTAGGCACACTGTCATAAGCTTTCTCAATATCAATAAAAGTCATCACCATGTCTTTTCCAAACTCCCATCTTTTCTCCATCATATGCCTTAGTGTAAAGATTAGATCAAAAGTTGATCTGTCTCTCCTAAAACCATACTGTTGTTCTTCCATCTCTCCATCTGTCTGCCTCCTCAGTCTACCTTCCAATACTCTCTCAAAGATCTTGGCTACATGGGCAATAAGGGTGATCCCTCTGTAATTGTTACATTCCTTTTTGTCACCTTTCTTAAAAAGTGGGATAATTAAACCCTTTCCCCATTCTTCTGGGATCTCTTTCTTCTTCCAAATTATTCTAAATAATCTATACAGCCACTGCAACCCTACTGGTCCTGCTGCTTTTATCATTTCTGTGGTCACCTCATCCACTCCAGGTGCTTTGCCACTCTTCATCTTCTTTATGGCTTCCTCTATTTCTAGCATAGATATCTCCTTTTCTTGTTCTTCTTCTTCCTCCATTGTTCCTTCTTGTTCCCTTTCTTCATCCAGTTCAATGTGTTTAACATTCAGTAGCTTTGAAAAGTATTCTTCCCATCTTTTCAATATACCATCTCTTTCATACAATATCTGTCCCGCTTCAGTTTTTACAAATTTTGTGTTTTCCCTACCTTTCACACTGTTTTTTACTAGCCCATATAGAACCTTTTTACTTTCTTTGATATCCTCCTCTAGAGTTTCAGTGAAACTTTCCCAGCTTTTCCTTTTTTCTTCTTGTACAATCTTTTGACATGCCTTCTTGGCTTCTCTATATTTTTGCCATTTCTCTGCATCTTTGCTGCATATCCACTTTCTCCATGCCATTTGTTTTTCTTTAACTGCTTCCTTTACCCTGTTGTTCCACCAAGGAGTCTCCCTTTCCTTTTTCCTCCCTGATAATCTTCCACAAGTGTTTACTGCACACTTCACAAATCCATTCTTAAAACATGTCCATTCCATTTCTATGCTTTTTGCTTCATCTTTGGGAATTTCCTGTTTTAGTTCCTCTTGAAACTTTTCCATTACCTCCTTCTCTTTTAGTTTCCATACCTTTATTTTTCTTTCCCTTTTTTCTACTAGTTTTGTGATTTTACCAAGCCTTACTTTGGCTATCACCACTTTGTGGTCTCCTTCAAAATCTCCTCTGGGCATAGCTGTCACATCTACTAACTGTCTTTGTTTATCCTTTTCCACCAGAATAAGGTCAATCATTGTCTTTGTCTTCCTGTCTCCCCATCCATACCTAGTTATTTTTTGCGAGTTCTTTTTCCTAAACCACGTATTTCCAACAGTTAATCCATTCCTCCTACAGAAATCTACTAACAGGTCTCCTTCTTCATCCTGATTTCCATAGCTAAACGGGCCAATAATCTCTTCTTTTCCCTGTCTATCTGTTCCCACATGTGCATTCATGTCTCCCATTATTATCACTTCTTTGTCTTCTATACACTTTTCCAGCTCTTCTAGAAACTCTTCTAGACATTCATCTACCTTCCCTGTTTGGGGAGCATAAACCTGTATAAAATCTTTTGTACCACTCTCAAGTCCAAGCCTGACTTTGATAATCCGGTCACTAATCGGGTCAATTTTTTCAACATACTGGTCTAGGTCCTCTCTCAATATGACACCAACGCCATTCGTTGCCTTCTGTCCTCCACTCCAATATAATCTGTACCCTTTCCCTTTCTTCACTTCTTTTCGCCCTTTCCCTTTCCATTTCGTTTCACTCACTCCCAGCATCGCTATATCTTTCTTCTCCATATAATCAACCAGCTCTTCTACCTTTCTATTGAGTGTCATGACATTAATGAAACCAACCTTCGTTACGTCTGGTAGCCTACTTCTCACAGCTCCCCCAGGACACCGGGAGCTGCGCGTCGCCTCCGGGGGACGCCCTAGCTGTTTCCGAGGCCTCAATTCACAAACTTTCATAATATAGGCTATTTGTTCGATGGGCTCGCCACACCCAAAGGCATTTTATAACCTACTGCCAGGTTTTTACTTTAGACCGCCCCTAACATGGGGAACAGACGCCTTTTGCAGCCGCTCCTCTGGAGTACAGACGCTGCTGGTGACAGTTCTTCCGCCTTCTCTGCCGTTGGGACACTTGTTCCTCATCCGCCTTCAAAGCCGTTCACTGCTACCTACACAAGCTGAGGAAAAATTCCCCTTCTCATTTAATCCCCAGAAGGGAGGGTTGCCTCGTCTGCCAGCTTTGCCGTACCGAAGTCTCCTCCTCCGCCACTGCTGCCATTAAGGACTTCACCCGTAACCCTGGGCATGGGTTCCGTGCTATACCCCACGGGACTGGGTCCTTGCCTGAACTCCGCCATCCTATCACTCCGACCTACTGAAGTGTAGGATGCCCACCCCCGTGACGTGGACACGCCAGGCAAGAATTACTCAAGTGGAGAATAGGGAAGGTGACCCTATCTCCCTTGAGCCGGGTTGATGGTTGCGTATGGTGCCACAACCAAAGACTGTTTATGTTCGACGATAATTATAACTTTACTATATGTTTTAACAAAAATATTCATAAATATCTGTTGAGAGTCAGCTACTTGAATTTTCTGATCGCAGAGCGAGCGTTGGGTGTTATATCTCTGTCTTTCAAGATCTCTGGACGACCGACGCATGCGCTCTGTGTGCTTGCAATGCCATATGCAGGCCATATGTTTACATCTGCCGCCCCTCAGTAATATTGTCACTGGAGTTGTTTCAAGACAATGCACTGTGTAGAAATTAGGGTTGGTGATATTAAGGTACAGTGCTATTTGTTGTCTCATATTCGCCAGTTTATTTACGCGAACATATGGACGGTGCGTATTCCATGTCGGTAATTTATTATAGTTCGATGTTGTGTTTATGTCCGACATGTTGGATTTTGAGCGCACGCGTGAAGGTATCGTTACCTAATTGGTCAATGAACGAGCTCCGATTGGCTGGAGAAACTGTATCATAATGAAAAAGAGTGTTATAATGACCTTCATTATGATACAGTGTTCTGACACATAATAGTGAGGGTCGAACATAAAATAATAAATACTGTATATACTAGATATTTAATATCCAATGAGTTGTTTCAGCTAATATGCTGTCTTGTCCACAATATGTTGTTATTATTACGGTACCAAGAGGTTGCTCAGCTCTTG
The DNA here is from genome assembly GCA_946902985.2 of Meconema thalassinum. Taxonomy (NCBI): domain Eukaryota; kingdom Metazoa; phylum Arthropoda; class Insecta; order Orthoptera; family Tettigoniidae; genus Meconema; species Meconema thalassinum. The sequence continues at coordinate 2,126,861,982 of OX336388.2, forward strand.
ACCATTTGGCGAGATTTCCTTCGTCCCCGCGGTAGGTCGCGAAGAAATGTATGCGATGTTACGCGATCGTCACCGAATTCTGCCTTCGCAGTCAAATGCGGAGAAACATCGAGATGTTACACGATCGGCGCTGATCTCAGTTGTTTGGTGAGCTTCCCGTAGTCTTCACGATAGAACACGGAGAAAAATCGCGATTTAGATCATCAGCGTCACTTTTAGTCATTCGACGAGATTTCCGTTGTCCTTGAGTTCGGGCACAAGAAAGTATAGCATTACTACGCAATCGGCGCCACTTGCTGTCCGTTTGACAAGAATACAGTTGTCCTCGTTATTGTATGCGGAGAAATAATGCGATGTATCGCAATCGCTGCCGCTCTCGGCTGTTTTACGTTGTCCTCGAGATATTATACAATCGTCACCGCACCCGGCCGTTCAACGATTGTCTGCCTATCTGTCCTGATAGAATGGCGGAGGCAAGCTCAAGGTTGGGCATGGTTAAAATTCACGCATAGTTATGAACATGTTGTTCGGTCGGCGCCGTGATTCCCTTTGTCCATATGCTGTAGTTGGGAGTTCATGAGTTCAGGGTGGATCACGAGGAGGATTTAGTATTTCGATGCTACGTAGGCTGCCATTTTTAAGTGGGTTGATGCACTTCTCGCTCCCCGCACGCTTTTAAGTATACGGTCATGGGAAAAGTGGCAAGTAGGTTTCGTGATGGGTGCCCCGTGATGGGTGCCCAATCACCTTTGAATGGATTCCCGCAGTCCTCGTGGTCACAAGTTCACGATAGGGGACGGGTTTTATGATTTTACGCAACTGACCTCGATCTCGGTCCGTTTGACGAGATTCCCGCAGGCAAGTCGTGCGGTCAGCCGGCCGTCTTGAGGATGCGATTTTGGAGGATGAACGTTCGAAGTAGGTACGGTATCGAATATTACGAATTGTTCTGAGAGGATTGCACGAATAATACGACAAGAGGGCAAGTTTTATTTCGATTGAGAACCACGAATTATCAACAAGTTATCGAAATAATCGGTTAGATTATATATCCGATGGAACGAAAGTTCAAAGGAAAAATCGACTTATAACAGAATTTCGAATTAACCATACTGAATGTCGCAAATTTACTTGACATATTTTTTAAATAAGTTATATGTATTTCGAAGATTTTTCGCATTTTTTTGAAACGGGAACATTTCGCAAGATTGCGACATTAAATTGTTTCGCGTTATTTCTGGACTTCAATTTGACATAGTTTCCAAATAACAGAAATCAGAGATCTTTTTAGTTTCGGAAGTATTCGCGATTAAACGTCTCGCGAAAAGTCAGGTTTCCTAATACAGTAACACAGAAAAATATTTCACACGAAACTTGAAGACTTCTTGATGCCTAAAATATACGTTGAACCGATGTATACCGCTCAAGGTATCCTCGGTATGTATTTCCTTGAGGTCGGGCACGGAGACATATAGCTTAATACCATGCAATAGGCACGGCGCCGCTTGCGTGAAACTCGCAATCTCTGATCCTAGCGGCGCGAGTTTAAATGATTCAACCCGCCTTAAGAAAATTTTCGTTACCCGTTTGTAAAATTCGTTACTTTTTCGTTACTGTCGTTACCCATTTGTAAAATTCGTTACTTTTTCGTTACTTTCGTTACCGGTAGACACCCTGATAACGCGCATTTACCACGCAGGTGTACGCTCAAGGACTTTCGGAGGGGCTTGCATCAGATTACGTTCTGGAAAGTTCTGTAGTACGTCTTATTCTGGTTTCACCACGCCCCTAAGTAGCGAAATTAATTTATTTCTACAATAAGCCGGAAGTAATCCTGAGATTTTTTGCAGATGAACAGAATAATTAAGTCATCAAGAAATTAATAAATCAATGGTCCAGAACTGAGATCCTTCCGTGGATACGTCTGGGTTGAAGAGTTTGTTGTGAGAGTGGGGATGGCGTCTATTTCGACATAAATAGTCCGGAGGACGCAGTGTTGATATCCCGTAAAATTACGATCGAAATCCTATGATTCGACGGACCTTACTATCACGAATAATGTGTACACAGTGTATTGAAATAGATGTGTTGGAGTATGGAGCTCTTGCTAGTGGAACAATCTTCAGGTGCTCTGTCGCCATGTTTTAGATATATTGCACCCCTGCGCAGTCCACTTGGTTAGTTACCAGCAGTCCACACGGGGAGGAGTTAGTTTTCCAGTAGACCACACGGAGAGTTGTTAGTCTTCCGCAGTTTGGTCGTCACGCAGTTAGCGTGCGAGTGAATGTTAGTTGATGCATAGTTTGGCGAGCCCGCTCGAGACTGTTAGGGTGTTCGCAATGTGCTATTGTGCAGTTCGACACGTTTTCGACAAACAGTTACAAGCACTCGCGATAAGTCAGTTTACAGTCAGTTGTCATGCAGTTTTCACGCTACAGACAATGTATAATATACATATACATATAGCACGTTGTATTTCAACAAGCTACTACAACCAACATTCGATTATACTCCCTGAAAAGGACAAAGAGTTATAACTAAACCCATGCATTTAGGAGAAAGTAGGCTATATGGTCTTTACTGAACATCTTGTTATTGTTTACTGAACCGGGCGTTTGAAACTCTTGGCCAGTTGTTTTATTGTCCAATCTATAGGAATGGGTCTCACTGGAAATTTCACTCGAAACTTTTGTCTTGTTCTAGGGCACGATTTCCTGCACTTAATGTACGTATTGTACAGATATACACGTTTACGTAATGGATATTTCACGTAAGGCATTACAGCACTATACACAATCACAATAAAACAACTGGCTAAGAGAATTAAACGTACAGGTTCAGTAAACAATAAAAAGAGACATAAAGGTTGTTATTTCCTTACTAAATTAACCGGAGTAACCGGAAACTTCATAAGGAGATGCCGATTCTGTTTGACAGCGGACGGGGAACATATTCAGCATCTAATGTAAACATGGTGAGTAAAAATGTATGATACTGATTTTAAGCACCGTATTCTGCTGTACCGATGCGTGCGCGGCAGCCGGCAACTGAGCCGTCACTGACGCAGCGAGAATGTCCTTGCCAAGCAAATATGAAGACCCTGTAGAAACAGACTCAGCATTACGTCTGCCCATTATTAACTAGAAATAAACATAGCCTTGCCATACTACAATCTTTGCCTGCCTTTGAGATAGGGTTGCCAGTCCAAATTCCAGATAATGTAGGAGAGACTCTCTGTAACTTGAGTGGGCTAATGTCTACCAAGCAGTAGATGATACAGAATGCCTGTAGGCCTTAAGGTGGTAAATCTATGGCCAGACTAGGGAGCTGTGGTATTCCTGAAATCACCTGATGAAAGAAACAGCAGGTAATGGAAGCTGGATAGATCATCAGTTGATCACTGTTTTACACAGTTTCACCCATGTAAAGAACATAGTTTTCAGAGAAAGTTTTTAAAAATGTATTTTATTTATTTATTTACATATTTTATGCCCACATTGGAGCACTTAAATCAATACATTGGAGTAAATTTCTTCTTTTTCTCCTCCCAGAACTTTCTCATCCTCTCCGACCTGGAAGCACTTTGTGTGTCCGATATAGTACAGTCGAACCTGACCTAACGGACACCCTTATTCAGCGGACACCTGCCTATACGGACATTTTTCCTTGGAACAGATTTTATTTTACATAAGACAAGTGTTAAATTAGCCTCAGTTCAGCGGACACCTTGAAGTCCGGAGAGCGGACATCGCCATCTGTCCCGTCCACTTGACTTAAGCGGACACTTCACACGCTGCAGGACATTTTTTTACACCGGACCATGTCATCCTTTCTTTTAAAACCATTCTGCAGACATACGGAAATCCCTCTTGAATGTCTGTAATACACCTATTTCGAGTCAAAGGAGAGAGAGAGTGAAATGCAGGCTACATGGCAACGCTGTAGTAGCTGTAAAGTTAATTCTTCTATACATTACTCTTTCCAAACCTTTTGTTATGGTGTTCTACCTACAGGTGTACATTCCGAGAAATCTAATTGTCCAGGATTGCTCCCAGTGACTGTTTACTCACGAGTTACCTGGGGATTTTCTTCCCTGCTTGCATCATTCTGTTCATAACTCAGATTGCCACCAATAAGGTTGAGCTCAGGTAGTCAACTTGAGAAGGAAAAGACTTGCAGTACATGCGCAAATTAGTGAGACAGACATACCGTAGCTTTTCAGTCGTCGAGTAAACATGAGTAACAAGGGACGAACGTGTTTAGACCTCGAAACAAGAAGAAATGTGATTGTAGAAAGTGACAAGGGACTTTCAGTGAGAAAGCTTGCCGAAAAATTCAAATCCGGGAAAACTCAAATAAACAAATAATCAAAATAAAGATGTTTATGTTTAAGGTGGATGTACTTTGCCGTTAAAATGTTCGATTATTTTTACAAACTTGTTTCAGCGGACACCTCTCATAAGGGACATTTTCCCTCGGAACCGACGGTGTCCGCAGAAGGGAAGTTTGACTATTGTTTCCGTTCAACTGTTATTAGTTTGACACTTATGCTTTTGTTCTTCAAAATCCTCTTCTCTGTCTTTGATTTGTTGCCGAGTTATACCCAATTCTTCCAAATCATCCTGAACTTCTTTGAACCAATTATTATTGATTTTATTTTTCAAAAAGTAATCAAATAGTTGTTTCAATATCCTGGTTTCTGGCAGTCTTGATAAGTGACAGAAAAAGGAAATTCTTCTTTTATGCATTGTAGTTATTATTGATTCACATTCACGATAGACGATGTTGTAAGGCAACAATCTCCACTGTATTTTATAACAAATTATGGATACAAATTAAGCAGCGTTGATCACTGTTTATTAATTCATCTTTGGGTGTATTTTTTATCAAGGCTGAAGAAGGCAAACATATGCCGAAACATGTACTTGTAGTGTGAAGACTCATTGATACCCAACTAAACGCTAGCATGGGGTTAATATCTGGTACTATCCAGCCCACACCACTCTATTGGCTTCCAATTCTGTCAGTTATAATGCCGCCTGATTTAAGAAGATCAAATGCTCTCATATGAGAGTACAGGAAGATTGAAATGAACCCTGAATTGCCTGTTCTGGATGATATTCCCGCTCTCAAGATACCGAGGCTCAAGTCACGTCATCCATCTTTGCGTGATGCTGTCGCTTTGGCCGATGGGAATTTCTATCCTTTAGAAGAATGGAGGGTTTGCCCCCGTGGGGGTTTGCCTGTTCCTCTATTGGGTGCGGCCCAGGTGGCGGATAGGGGGGCTCGCCGGACTTGCCCGGAGGGTTTGAGTAAAATAAAATACCTCTCGCGGACCAAAAACAGGCCCCTTGCCAGGGTTATGGTGAAGCTACGTTAGGCCTAGCAAGCCAGTAGTGGATATTGAACTGCTTTTAAAATGGGAACAGGCCTCGGAAAGGACAGATCTAAAGTTAACAGACCTGGCTATGGAAATAGGCTACGAATTGGAACTCTGAACATAACGACATTGACGGGAAGAGTGGAGGAGATTGTGGATATGAAGGAGAGGAGAAAACTCGATGTACTCAGACTAGCAGAGACCAGATGGAGAGGGGAAGGAAGAAAAGAACTAAGAAATGGTTTGTAGCTATACTGGATAGGAAATGAGGAGGTGAAGAGAAATGGAGTGGGAATGGTGTTGTGAGAAGGGCTGAGGGAGGAAGTAAAGAGGGTACCTGATAGAATAATTAGAGCCAGAATCACAGTGAAAGGTAGAAACCTGGACTTTCTGCAAGTCTATGCACCGCAGGTGGGATGCACAGAAGGCGAGAAGGCCGAGTTTGAAGAAGAGTTACAGAAGCAGATAGTAGGGAGAAACCTGATAGTCATGGAGGACCTAAATGCCCATGTCGGAACTGATAGAATAGGTTTTGGGGAAGTGATTGGTGGTGAAGGATGGGGAAACAGTAATAAGGAAGGAGAGAGATTGCTGGAACTGTGCAATATAAATGGGCTAATAGGTTGGAAACACATGGTACAAGAAGAGAGAGAGCCATAAAATTACTTGGTACAGCAGGGATTTGACTAGGAAATCAGAGGTGGATTACATTCTATGCGGAAAGGAGACAAAGAAGAGTATCATGGATATAAGGGTAATACCTTCAGAAGCCCAGGACAGTGACCACCGTCTGCTGGTCGCCAAGGTGAGAGGACTGAAGGAAAAGAGGAGAACTGAGAACCAAGAAAGAAGAATAAGGACATGGAAGCTGAAGGAGGATGGAAATAAGGAGAAGTTCCAGATATTAGTGAGGAACAAATTACGGAAGGATGATCCGAGAACAGGTGAAGAAGAATGGAATAGGTTCAGGGACGTGTTGGTAGAAGCAGCGGAAGTCGTGTGTGGCAGACCTAGTAGAAAGAAAAGGTGGAAGGAAACACTATGGTGGAACCCCAGAACTAAGGAAGCTGTGAAAAAGAAAAATGATGCATTCAGGAAATGGTTCCAACAGAGGACAGACCGAACAAGAGAAGAGTACCAAGAGCGGAAGAAAGAAGCAAGAGAACTAGTGAAGGAAGAGAAAAAGAAATGGCTGGAGAAATGGACAGAAATGATGGAGGAGGACTGTGATGGCAGTAAGAAAGTATTGTATGGAATGATAAGGGCAAAGAGAAGAGATACAGGGGAAAATGTCAGAATGGTGGACGGGAATGGAAAAGAGGTTGAAAATATGGAAGAAGTAAAGGTTATCTGGAGAGAATACTTTAAGGAACTCCCAAAATCAGCATAGTGGACATTGTGGAGGAAGAAACAGACAGTGACCAAGAAATTTCAGAGAAGGAATTGACATGGAAAGAAGTGGAGGAAGCATTAAAGAAGATGAAAGGGGGAAAGGCACCGGGAATAGACGAAGTGTGGAGATGGTGAGAGCAGCAGGGGTGATAGGAACACAGTGGCTCTTTCGAGGAATGAAAGTGATATGGAGGGAGAAGAAAATACCAGAGGACTGGAAAAGAGGGATAATATTACCCATATTTAGAAAGGGAAGTAGGAAGGAATGCAAGAACAACAGGGGAATTACACTCATGTGCCACTGCACCAAAATATTTGAGAAGGTACTGGAGAGAAGAATTCGGACAGAAGTTGAAGATGGGCTGAGGGAAGAACAGTATGGATTCAGGTCAGGAAGGTCAACAGTTGACCTCATCTTTGCTGTAAGACAGCTACAAGAACACCATTATGAATATGGGAAAGATCTGGTGATGGCCTTCTTGGATATTGAGAAAGCATATGATAGTATTAATAGAAACAAGGTATGGGAAGCAATGAGAGCAAAAGCAGTGAACAAGGAGACAGTGGCAAGAATGAAAGCAATGTACGAGGGAAGCAAAATCTGTGTAAAGGTGGGAAGGGAGAGAACCGAATGGTTTCAACTGGAGAGTGGTCTGAAACAGCGAAGTGCCCTCTCACCCCTGTTATTTATAGTGGTGATGGATAAAATCATACGAAAAGTGGTAAATAGCATTGGGGAAAGGAAAATGAAGGCAATGTTGTTTGCTAATGACCTTCTGGTATGGGGAGAAAATGAGGAAGAAGTACAAGAGCAATTGGATGTGTGGGAGAAGGTAGTGTTATCATATGGGATGAAGTTCTCAGCACAAAAGAGTGAAGTGGTCATCACAATGAGGAGGAAGAACAGACTGGATATGGGCATAACACTTGGAGGACAGCAGTTGCAGAAAGTAGAATGCTTCAAGTACTTGGGAAGCATAATTGAAGAAAAGGGAGGCAATAGGATGGAAATAAATGAAAGGGGAAGGTGCGCAGATGGATTTTTCAAGAGTGCTAGGGGGATGATATGGAATAAAAATGTACCACAAAAAATGTAAAGGACTCATCTACAAGACCTACTTTGTGCCAATTTTGACGTATGGTTCAAAAACATGGGAAAGGGACAAGAGTAAAATACGAGCAGTGGAGATGAAGTTCCAGAGAAGTAGGGTAGGAGTAACAAGAATGGACAGAGTAAGGAGAGTCAGAGAGATGGTAAGAGAGGAACCATTGCAAAATAGAGTGGTCTAGGCTACAATGGTATGGACATGTGAGGAGGATGCGAGAGAAGAGGAAACCGAAGATGTTTGGAATGGCAATGAAGGGAAGACCAAGGGACAGATGGACTAAAGGAGTTAAGAAGAGTGTGGAGGGAAGAGGAGTGTGCTGGGACACAGTGAAAGACGAGAGATGCTGGATGGACAGGAAACGATGCAGAGGCTTTTCCAAGCAGACCCGACCAGTGGTCGGAAACTGCTCAAGATGATGATGATGATGATGAGAAGAATGGAGGTCGCTGGAAAGTTGCCACAAACAGTTCCCTACACAACATCTTTACTGGTGAACATCTTTCTAGTGGACATCATCTACCGCATAAGCTCTGGACCACACTGAATCGGGTGAGAACAAATCATGGACGATGTAGGGACGCCCTTTATAAGTGGAAATATATTATATCACCAGAGTGCGACTGTGGTGCCTCTCAACAAACAATCCCCCATATTGTAAGTGAATGTGTGCGACGTTCCTATAAAGGTAGCCCAATTGACTTTCTGGAACCAACAGAGGAAGCCATACAATGGATCACCCTACTGGATATTGCAATATAATTAAATCATGCTCCCGGGAAGCATGTTTCTTGTCTGTGTATATTTGTACTTGTATAAATGTATCTAACTTGTTGCCATATGCTAAATACATAATAATTGAAATATTGTATTGAAAAGTGGAAAACTATACTTATTAAAGATCATTAATTCAATATAAATAACCCCTGGCGCTGCAGCCCATGAAGGGCTACCAAGCGACCGCTGCCCAGTCATTTGGCCTGCAGAGATTGGGGTGACGCGTGTTCAGCGTGTCGGGTCCCCTCAGCCGTTAATCTTGGTTTCCGTGACCGGGACGCTGCCACACTGTCAGACAGCTACTCCATTGTCCTCACGTGGCTGAGTGCACCCCATTCCAGCCCTCATGTTAGTTTCTAAAATTCCTGACGGAGCCGGGAATCTAACCCGGGGCCTCCGGGTGAGAGGCAGGCGCGCTATCCCAACACCACGGGGCCGGCTGATAAATTCAATAGAGGAAAAAATTAATCAAGTCATTGATAGTTTATTTGTATAATAAATTATTTTTTGTACATTCATTACAAAAGTTTCTAGTTGTTGTCACTTATTTAAGAGGATGCGACATCTTGAATGCATTCTTTGTAACTCTGCAAACATCTACCCGACAGTTCATTGCTCCCCACACACTCCTCAACACATCACCGGTCCTATTTTGCAACATGGCTCTGATAGGCATCTTCATCTCTGGAATAGTCGTAAGTAGAGGATGGATAAACCCACGGAAAAAAAAAAAGTATGGAGTTAGGCGAACAAGATGGCCAAGACAAGTGCATCTGATTACCATCGGTCCCACGTCCGATCCATTTCTGCACTAAGTATGTAAGTACACCCCTTATTATTCCTGTTTTCAAAGGGGGGCAGAGATGAGATGCAATGGATTTCTATGTGGCAGGTGTTATTACAGCCGGATGCCTTTCCTGATGCCAACATCTCGACAGGAGTTAATGAGAGATAAAACTAATAAAAATGAATGAAACTGGGCAAGGAGATGGAAGGAAGCGGTTGTGGCCTATTAAGGACATTTGCCTGTAGTTTAAAATAGGAAACTACAGAAAGACATTTCAAGTACAGCCGACGGTGTTGTTGGAACCTACATATTATATCGAGTCTGCCGATAGCCTGGTCCCCATGGCCTAGCATATGTATTAGCAAGTGTGGCTACCGATCGGTCATCTCTGCACCAAGTACTGGTTAAAAATTCCATAACCTCCCTATGAAAATGTGGTTTCAATATCCCTCCATTCCCTCTACCCCTTCCTCCCACCCACCAATAAACTCCCCTCCATATTAAAACGTGTTGCATATCCACACACCCCAGTCTCGCACAGCTGTGAGCGGAGTTCATATATTGTCACACACATCTCCCAGAAAGTTTTTTGTATGATTTTCACTCGGGTAAATTTTCATTTAGCCGCTCCGAGTAATCAATACTGTACACATTTTGGGATGGATTTCCTTTCTTGGGATCACAAGTAATATTTTACGGAATTTTAACTAAGCTATTTGTATTGACAGGGCTGACAACCCAAATTTTACAAAACAATTATATTTTCAGATACAAGGCATATATATGTGCATACGGAACCAAAATCCCTGGCAACACCAATAAGGAACTACCGATGGCTTAACGTCCTCACCTGGCAGTTCTACTTCTGGGCCATACAGAGTTAATGAGAGTACAGCATTCCTCCAGTAGAGAAGGATGCTGATGGAGCAATAACACAGACATGCTGAACCATCATCCCCAACGGTTCCTGGAAGAAAGAATCAAGTGTGTGTGGTATATTATATTAACTCAAAGTGCAGAGAAGTCTGAAAAACATGTAAGGGACATTCAGAGAGAAATGAGCTGGAGGCTATAAAATGAAAACCTGTACTGTTCTTTCAAAAGTAGCCTATTGCTCAGCACTGTTGAGGCACTTGTTCCACTGCAACGCAAGGCGGTGAATGGCCGTCTAGTAAAATTCCTGGGGCTGTGTTGTGAACCAGTTCCGAACGTACTGCTTGACATCGTCGTCCGAGGTGAATCGTTTGCCTCTCAGAGCCTTCTTCAGCTCACCAAAAATGGCATTATCCCGAGGAGATAGGTCCGGACTGTATGGAGGGTGACTGAGGTCCTCCAATTTGAATGTCTGCAAGAGCTCCTTGACTGTGTTGGCTGTATGAAGTCATTGAGCAGAATGATCCTGCAGGTGAGCTGTCCTGGTCATTTCGATTTGATCGCTGTGCGAAGGGAGGTGAAGGTTTGCGAGTATTGCTGTGAATTCACCGTTGTCCCATACTGCAGGAAGTCCATAAGAGTATTGGTCAAAGAAGAAGCTGAACATAACCTTCCCCGTACTCTTGCGGACGGCGAGCCTGCATGCTTCCACTGGCGACTTTGTCACTTTGACTCGGATTCAAAGTGATGGCACCATGTCTCGTCTCCTGCGACCACGTGTGCCAGGAGCGCATTCGCTGCCTTGGCATAGTGCAGCAGATGTTCCAGAGAGAGTCCCATTCAACATGCTTCCTGTGCTGGTTGAAGACTGTGAGACACCCATTGGGCGCACTTTTTGCGAAGTTGCAACGAGTCCTTAATGATGGCGTGAACATTTCCGACACTCATTCTGACCTCGGCAGCAATGACTGTTACCGTAACTCACTGGTCTTGCATAATGAGGGCATGGACAATGTCATTGGTAATGCGATGTGGCGCTCCAGACTGTGTTTCATCGGCCAACGACATCTGCTCTTCCCTGAATCGCTTATGCCACGTTTTAACCCTAGCCATGGACAGGCAGTGCCCTCCGTACACATGTGACATTCTTCGATGAATTTCTATTCTCCGCACTCTTTCTGCTGTCAGGAAATGCACTGCACCCCTTTGCTTTTCTTTTGAAGCCTCCATGTCACTGATTTCCGCACGACCCGAGTGCTTGCTCGCTCTGTTGTCCCATCGGTATGCGCCTGTGTCCCTCTAGTGGTGAGTTTGGTACCTCAGCGCTCTCATAGGCACTGCACCGTTATCCCCAGGCCAGGACATTACAATCCTATTAGAGGTTTTCCTTTTTATAGCCTCTGGCTCGATTCTTTTTGAATGGCCCTTATATATAAAAAAAGATTCCTTGTAAAATATTTACTGAATAACTGTAAAAAATGACAGAGAACTTTTGTATATATACAGGGTGAAGCCGAACTCCACCAACAAACTTTCGGAGGATGCTCAGGGACACCCTTCGAGTGTTTTGGTGTGAGGTACCCATGGTCTCCAGTAGCTTGTTGCAGAGGAATAATGTATATGATTTATTCAGTCAACCTTGCTTCTGTGAAAATATTTTCACAACAATGAAAAAACCTGTAATACACTAATCAAAAAAGAGTAATGCAACTACCCTCCGACAAAACAAATGCAGAACTGTTCCCTTACAGGTATGAGTTTTGTGTGGCACTTGCCTACTGAAATGAAGGCTGTGAGATACAATCCCAGCAGTTTATTTTTTCTTTCTTTGAGGTAGGTGAAATGTGAAATACCTTTATTTGCTGGCACAAGAAAAATCAATTTCTATGGAAGCATTTTGATATTTTTTGAAAATATTTGTAAAATTTGATCTTGACATCCTCAAGAGTTTAGTGCTTTTCAGTCGGTCAACACGAATGTACCCAAAGGAGATGGGTTATGCCCTAATCCTGAAATAAATTACATGAGATTAATAAAACACTAGGATGACCAGTTTCGATCGTCAAGCGATCATCATCAGATCCATTACACTTAGGCTACAAAATGTATGTTTGAAATACAGGTGAAAATATTTACAATATGTACAATTATTTAGTTGCAGTATTGGTACTGCAACTGTCAGTGTATGCTAAATGCAGTATATATGTTAGGTGAAATGCTAAATGGTGATAGCTATCCGTAGATTGTACTTTAGAGAGATTATATGGTTGTAAACTATGGTTAAACTATAAAACACCACAATCTTGACATCCTCGTTGTGGTCTGAAGCCACACTGGCTTTCATCCATCTTACTCTCGGCCAATGACCCTCCTTTATACCAGAGTACATTTTGCCTGGGACACTTATCAAATTTTGTATACTCTAATCTGTGTTAAGAGCAGCAGATGACCTCGTAGGTCCGCTGCACCTTAAAACAACAATAACGTAACACTTATCAAAGAAATGCATCTATAATTACTGCAAATTTTCCTGTTACCTTGCTTATAAATTGGGGCGATTACTACTTTTGTCCAATCAGAGGTGCCTTTCCTAAATCCCATGCCAATTGAATTATCCTATGCAACCATTTCAGGGTTGCTTTCCCACGATACTTTACCATTTCTGGCCGAATTTCATCTACCCCTGCCACCTAGCTTTTACTCTCCCTTTTCCTACAAGAGTAGGCTATGTCAGTCCTCCACTACTATGGTAGGCTATAACATTTTCATCATCCTGAATATTTCTCAAGACTACTCAGGAATTTGTTCCTGCATTCATGTTCCTTCATAGACCTTTTCAACTTCATCATCTCATCGACTGCCTAACTCTGCAGTTGGTTCTCAAGGATCTTGCATTCGATTCCAGGGTGTTGTAATCTTTTGTGGTTAATTCCCCTGGCTTGGGAACTGGGTGTTTGTGATATCACTTAAGATGCATAGGTCGTTGTCAACTTGAGAGAATTGCCCCAGCCTTAACTGGAGGCCACAGGACATTATTATTATTATATTTGCTTGTTGGAGGGGGAGACCATACAGCCAGTGACTCAACTCTGAATGTTAGGTGGTGGCAAATAAGTCTATCTCATAAAGGAGTCGTTGGCCCCGTGGTGTTGGGGCAGCATGTCTGCCTCGCACCCGGAGGTCCTGGGTTCGATTCCCGGCTGTCAGGGATTTTAGAAACTGATGAGAGGGTAAGATCAGGGTGCACTTAGCCTCTGTGAGACAATTGAGTAGCTGTCTAACACTGAGGCAGCGCCCTGGGGGGCACGGAGACCAAGATTAATGGCCGAGGGGGCCCGAAACACAGACCATGCGTCACCCCATAATCTGCAGGCCAAATGGCTGGGCAGCAGTCGCTTGGTAGGCCTAGGCCCTTCATGGGCTGTAGCACCACAGGGTTTGGGTTTCTAAAGGAGCCTCTTTAGGTGAAATGATGGTTCCCTCAGTGGAGGAAAGGAAACCATTACACAGAATCTGTTTTACAGGTAGTAGTGACTGTATAAGACCTAACAGTAAGATGGGTGGAGGAGACACCTCTATATTATTTTGGTTTCCAACAACTGTGGACTCAGAAGAGGTCATGCCAGATGGATTGGCTGTGAAGGAGCAACTCAGCTATATTTTTGTGTTTGCGGCATACCAATGCCACATTGGCAGCGGATATGTGATGTCGTCCTGAAACGCCATGACTACTCAGGAATTTAGTCCTTCATTCATGTTTAGGCTCATCAGTTGGTATGGTACACCTCACCAAAATGCTGGAAAGGTCACTGCAATGCTATTGTGGTGCCACGAGCAATGCCAATGTACTTCAATAGACCTTGCGCTCTTTTTTTCAAAAAATTGTGTGGCGAGAGAATAAAGTACCTGAAGCCTGGAAAAAGGGAATAATATTGCCAATATTCAAGAAAGGAGACAGAAAGGTGTGTGGTAACTACCAAGGAATCACCATCATCTCACATGTTGCCAAAGTAATGGAAAGAATCCTAGAAAAAAGAATTAGAGTAAAGGTAGAAAGCCAAATAGAGGAGGAGCAGTTTGGATATAGAGGGGGCAGGTCAACAGTGGAACCCATTTTCATTCTGAGACAGAACATTGAAAAGAGTTTGGAATATGGGAAGGATATGGTAATGACTTTTATTGATCTAGAAAAGGCCTATGATAGCATCCCTAGAACAAAAGTTTGGGAAAGCTTAACAAATAGGGGGATAGGCAAGGAACTGAGAGACATGATAAAAGGAATGTGCATGGAGTGCTACAGTAGTGTGAAGACTAGAGTCGGGACATCGGAATGGTTTAAAATTGACACTGGACTAAAGCAAGGAAGTGTGTTGTCACCATTATTGTTTGTAATGGTGATGGATGACATCATGAAGGCAGCAATGAAAGAATATAGTAGGGCAAAGATGAAGGTAATGTTGTTTGTAGACAACATTGTGATCTGGGGCGAGGATGAGATGGAGGTACAAAAACAGTTAGAGGTAATAAATGAAAAGATTGAGCAATGGGGATTGAAGATAAATGTGGAGAAGAGTCTTGGTAGCAGGTAGGGACCCTCTTCGGAGGTAGCCCTACCCAGGGAGTGGCGCCCCTGCCTATGTGAGTCCCAGAGCACACTGGCCCGGTGTGTATCATCTGGTAAGGGTCCCAGCTCAGGGTTACGAGTGAGGACCTCAACGGCAGTGAAGGCGGAGAGGATGAACTTCGGTACGGCGGATGGGGCACATGTGTTTAGGCCCAACGGCAAAGCGGGCGGAAGAAGAATCCATTACTTTTATGGTTCCCAACGGTCGTGAAGGCGGAAGAGGCCATGCCAGACGGACTGGCTGTAAAGGCGCACCTCAGTAGTACTTGAGTATGCGGCAGTTCGTTGCAGTCTCTGTGTTCGGTCCTGCATGTCTCATTCTTTGTGAGCCGCAGGATAAGGCTCAGAGATCATAGTGTGTGGGTCTCGTCCTGGCAAGCTGAGATCCACCCTAAACAAATTCACGCCAGTGGCACTTCTTCCGAACGTCACTTTTCAAAGTCCAACGGCGATGGGATATGGACGGTGGGGGCAGGTTATGGGTGTAACTGGAAGCCCCTAGTTCGGACCTGCACGTTGGCAGCAGATGTGTGATGGTCGTCTTCCGGAGACTCTGTGACTACTCAGGAATTCGGTCCTGCATCTGTGTTTGGGCAGGCCTATTTAGGATCACCGCTGCCCACCCCACATGGGGAAGGCCCTAGAAAAGGTGGGCTAAACATCGGAAGTCACAATCTTGGTCCGGCTGGGCAACCGCACTCAGCAGGTCACCCCTCATGCGGTCGAAACTCAAAAACAGTAAAGAATCACAATTTGATTATTGGATCATGGAACATCAGAACCTTGCTTGATTTTGACAATAACATTAGACCTGAGAGAAGGTCAGCTCTCGTAACCCATGAGTTATCAAGACTCAACGTTGACATTGCTGCTCTCAGTGAAACTAGGCTGTCTGCTGAAGGCAAGATTACTGAATCTGGAACAGGATATACCATCTTCTGGAAAGGAAAGGATGAGGGTGAATGTCGTATTCATGGTGTGGGCTTCGCTGTGAAGACCAAACTGGTAAATTATCACCAACTTACGCCCATTGCAATCAGCGAAAGGCTCATGACTCTCCGCATACCACTCTCAGGAGGTTCCTTTATGACACTCATCTCTGCCTATGCTCCTACCTTAGATTCTGATGATGAAGTAAAGGCTCAGTTCTATAATCAGCTAAGTGAAATCATTTCCAAGGTACCATCTGCAGATAAACTCTTGCTCCTCGGTGACTTCAATGCCAGAGTTGGGAAAGATCACAGGCTATGGAATAATGTGATGGGCAAACAGGGACTTGGAAAATGCAATCCCAATGGACTGTTGCTTCTTGGTCTTTGTGCAGAACACGAACTTTTCATTACCAACACGCAGTTCCGGCTACCTGACCGCTTCAAAACCACGTGGATGCATCCTCGTTCCAAACATTGGCACATTCTTGATTATATCATTACCCGGCAATGTGATAAGAAGGACACTCTTATTACCAGAACAGCAAGGAAAATATAGACGATTGTTGGACAGATCATAAACTTCTCATATGTAAGCTCAGGATATCCATCAGACCTAAACCACCTAGGAACATCAAAAATTTGCCAAGAAAGAAGTTTAATACATCCAAACTTCAGGATGAATCCATGTACAAACATTTTGGAAACAGGATCGTCACCCAGTTATCAGAAAACCCAGTAACAAATGATATTCAGCAAGAATGGGCCACATTACAGAAGATTATCACACAGTCAGCTGAGGAAACCATTGGTTTTATAGTGCGGAAAAGACAAGACTGGTTTGATGACAACAATGAGGAAATTCTGTCTCTCATCAATGCCAAAAGGAATGCCTATCTTGCCCATCAACAAGTCCCAACTTCCAACACAAAGAGAGATAAACTACTGAAACTCAAGGGTATATGCCAGACGCAGATAAGGCAGATTAAAAATACTTGGTGGCAACAGAAGGCTCAGGAACTGCAGAGACTATCGGATGCTCGAGACTTGAGGAACTTCTATGCCGTACTCAAGGAAATATATGGACCATCTCGCTCATCATCAGGTACACTGAAAAGCGCTGATAATTCTACTACCTTTACTGATAGTCAAGAAATCTTGGAACGCTGGAAGGAGCACTTCTCCAATCTCCTAAATCGTCCATCAGAAGCTGCTGAAGACTTCCTCTGTGATGTGCCGCAGCAACCTGAACAACTGTGGTTGGCAGTACCTCCTACTTATCATGAATTCAGTGCAGCTCTCACCCAATTGAAACCCAGAAAAGCACCTGGCCCAGATAACATCCCTCTGGAACTAATTCAAGCCGGAGGTCATTCCCTCAAAACAAGAATTTTCATCCTTATCCTCAGAATATGGGAATCAAGAAAGGTACCTGGAGACCTAAAGAATGCCACTATCATCACTATCTTTAAAAAGGGTGATCGCAGTGTTTGTGGCAACTACCGTGGTATATCACTGCTATCAATTGTGGGGAAGATTCTTGCAAGAATTCTACTTAACCGCCTCAAGGTTATCTCTGAGAAGATCCTCCCAGAGTCACAATGCGGATTTAGAACTTCCAGAAGCACAATTGACTTGATTTTCTGTGTGAGACAGCTACAAGAAAAATGTAGAGAACAACAGAATCCACTCTTCTTAGTCTTTTATGACTTGGAAAAGGCATTTGATTCGGTTCCAAGACCAGCCATGTGGGCAGTGCTGAAGCGGTTTGGTTGCCCTCAGCGTTTTGTAGATCTAATCAAGGCTCTCCATGATGGCATGACAGGTCAGGTTTGCCATCAGAATAAGATGTCCGATGAATTTCCCATTACCCATGGACTGAAACAAGGATGTGTACTGGCTCCAACGCTTTTTGCGCTGTACTTGGCAGCAATGCTTTATGATTCACCCACAAAGATCCCAGGTGTGGAGGTCAAGTATCGTTTTGATGGAGGGCTTTTCAACCTAACGCGTCTCCGCTCCTTGAGGAAAACTCAGGTTACTAAGGTTACTAACATGTTGTATGCAGATGATGCTGCATCACCAACTCTCACACCAGAAGAGCTGCAAGAGTCAGTTAATTGTTACAAAAGTGCATGTGATCGCTTTGGTCTTACCATAAATGTCAATAAGACTAAAGTCTTGGCACAACCTTCACCAGGCACACCTCTTCCTCAGTTCAATATCTCCATCTCAAATTTGCCGCTAGAACAGGTTGACCACTTCTCGTACCTGGGCAGTACCATCTCTGTGAGCTGTACCTGTGAGCAGGATGTGGATAAGAGAATTGGCGCAGCCCACGCAGTGTATGGACGATTAGCGCACCGGGTCTTCATGAATAAAGATCTGTCTATGAGTACAAAGCTTATGGTGTACAAAGCAGTAGTCATTTCTACATTGTTGTATGGTTGTGAAACGTGGACCCTTTACCGACGTGATCTTAGGAAGCTTGAGCGTTTCCACCAACAAAAACTTCGATCAATCCTGAGGATTAAATGGGAAGACCGCATTACCAATATTGCTGTTCTGGAAAAGGCTCAAATCAACAGCATAGAATCATCCATAATAGGTCACCAATTTAGATGGATTGGTCATGTCCATCGGATGGATGATGTGAGATTACCTCGTCAAATGCTATATGGTGAGTTATGCTATGGCACCAGACCTCATGGTGGTCCTAAGAGGCGCTACAAGGACCAATTTAAGCAGACCCTGAAATTGACAGGTCTTGATTCACAAACCTGGGACATGCTGGCTGAAGACCGCTCAACTTGGCGCCGTACCATCTCGGATACTGTAAAGACGTTTGAAAGGGATCGACGCACACATGAAGAGGCCAAGCGTCAAGCTAGGAAACTTCGAGCAGCCCAACCACGTCCTCCTCCAGCAATACTATGTGACATGTGTGGTCGCTTGTTCCATGCCAGGATTGGACTCTTTAGTCACCGTAAACACATCCACAAACTGGACTGAAGGAAGAAGATTTATACTCGGATTCGAGTTAAAGCCGATGATGATGATGATGATGGAGAAGAGTAAAACAGTGGTGATGAGTAGAGATAAGAAAGAAGGAAAAGGAGTAATCAAAGTAGGAGATAAGGAATTGGAAGTGGTGAAACACTTCAAATACTTGGTAAGTGAACTGACTGAAGATGGAAGACTAGATTTGGAAATTAGCAGAAGAATACAACTCGGGAGTGCTTTCTACCAACAGGTATGGGGACTAGTATGGAACAAGGATATACCAATTAAGGCTAAAGAAGTTATGTACAAAGCATATTATGTTCCTATAATGACATATGCAGCAGAAACTTGGACAATGACAGAGGGATGAGAGGAGAGTACAAGCAGCTGAGATGAGATTCCTGAGAAGTATGGTCCAGAAAACGAGGAGGGACAGAGTGAGAAATGAAGATATACGGAAAAAACTGGGAGTACAGAAACTAAATGACAAACTGGAGCAAAACAGATTGAAATGGTTTGGACATGTCAAACGGATGAATGGAGTAAGGCTACCAAGACGAGCACTGGAACGACGGATGACAGGGAAGAGAGGACGAGGAAGACCAAGAATGTGTTGGATGGACTCGGTGGAGAATAGTATTAGAAAATGGAACCTGCATTGGAACACCGTGTCGGAAGAGGAATGGTGGAACGACAGAACAAAGTGGAGAGGAACCATATTTGCCCACACCCAGTGTCAACTGGAAAAAGGGAAATTAAGATGATGATGTCTCTCAACGCTAATAATTAGTTACAGTACTATAGAAGCACTACTCCACAGGTTACCAAACAAATTGAACTCATACCCAAGTACTTGGGGTTGAAGACCATAATGCACCAAGCCCTTCTATAAGAGATAGTTTTATACACTGATTAGGTTATGTGAGCTGCACATGCCTTTACGCCTCCAATTAAGTGAAATACCCTCAGCATTTGAGGAAAAAAATACCTATGATAAAATAGCAAAGCCAATACCTCAACCAAGTACCCATTCATGCATTTTTTTAAAAATGGTAGTAAGGTTATAACTTGCAAGTTCATAAAATAATAGTGTAAACATGTTGGAGCCAGACAAAGAAGATAGGGGAGCCAGAGTTGCCAAAACACGTTTTCAAAACTCCCTACACAGTAGTCATTAGTCGCCAGATTCCTTATATCAATAGAGAAAAAATATTTCTTGCCTCGACTGAGAGTCACCAAATTCCTATCTAAACAATAGTACTTAATTTAAAATAATATGTCAACATTTTCGAAAAAGTTGCTAGGTCAAGTGACAACGTCACTAAATTGGCAACACTGGGTAGAGCAGCACCAACCGATGAATATTCTTTGAGCCGATAGACCACGAGGTCCACAGCTAGAGACCATTTTACATATAAATACTGTGTATAAATTCATGTTTGTGCGAATTACCATAATTTATAGAATGTACTGTAGTCAGCCTTGACCACAGAATCAATTTTTGAATTCTTGTCACATATTTTCAACGTCGCCCTGCTTTTGACAACTATTCTTGTGAGGTTCGAACTGAAGAAATATCTTATTCTCCAAAGGGAACTTCAGAACATATTCCAATTCTATTTCCAGGGTCCTCAAAGATTTGTCAAGTATTGAACGAAATGTGACGAGAAAGCTCGTAAAGTCTTCTATAAGGTCATATGAAGTATGGCATTTGACAAAGCTTTGATTGTGTACAAGGGGCTTAACTACGATACTCACGATTTAGGAAGTATTCAAGCCAAGCTTTTTGGCCGCTTTTGATCGCCATTTACTATCTTGTTTTTTTTCCTTGCAAATTTGGCACTTGCCTCAAAGGGAAAGCTCAATCTGTGGGGGGGGGGGTAATGTGTGAACATAACGAATAGAATATAAAGTGTGATCTCTTCTCCCTCAATAGCATGTAATGAATACGGATCGGGTTGGCACTCGCCGCTACGCAGCGCTGCAGTCGACTTGAGATTGTTGATTTCCACATATGTTTATGTGTGATATAATAAGTATTTAATCGGTCGGAGTGTTTTGGTGGTGTTCTGTGCAAACGTTTATTGATATACAAGTGCTTACACTATTACTTCATAGTATTAATACCTGAAATGCTATTGTGGGAAGCATTAACTGAAATGGAATTTAATTTCTTGTCGTGTGTTGACGTTATCTTCGTGTGTTAATTTTATTGGCATTTAATGTAAGTAAACAGCAGTTAAGCCCCTACATTTTCATGAGTGCTTAATGTGAATAGTGAAGATGCCTTGCTGTTTTGTACCAGGATGCAGATCTAGCTATGGGGACTGTAAAGAGGTCAGACGGGTTTTCAAACCTCCTAAAGATTAGGAACGTTTTATAAAGTGCAAATAGGCCGTATCAGGGAAGGATAGGGAACTTACTGAAAAGTCCTACATCTGTGATGCTCACTTTTCAGAAGATTTAATTGTTAAATTTGACAAATTTGTGATAGAAGGGAAGGAAGTATCACTTCTCCCAAGAACCAACTGGCGATTGAAAGACTATTCTGTTCCACATATATTTCCTAATTTGCCTAAGTATTTGTCCAGTATGGTGTAAATAAAAATGCTCTTGATGCCATTAAAGACTACTTCTGTGAATAAAGGGATGAGAATAAAAAAGACAATGAGTTAAAACACATATAGCCTATGTACCGTAATGCTGAAGGAGGCGTGATCAGTTTTAGACAATAGCCTACTCTATGAAGGGGTCATGACTATGCCTTCTATGTCTATCTAATGTTAAGTTCTTCTGAAATGATGGTAGTTTACTGATTTTCGTATTTGTGGAGTGAAATTTATGGTTATTATTGAATTTTATAGTAATCTACGGTAAAGTTGAAAGTTGCGTTCGTACGGCTTTTTTTTTTCTGTGTTGCAAGTCTGTTAAGGGAATGTAAAATGTGTAACAATGTGAAGAAATCCTTTCTGATAGCGAGGTTAATTGTTCCGTTCTTTTTTTAAATTTCGCGATAGCTGGCAAAACTAATTGCATTTTGAACTTGCTCTCTGTCTTCGCTTATTGTTGAAACTGGACTATTACAGGAGACGACTTATTAAATTATAATTGGGCACAGTAAAGTAATTGGAGATGTTGAACTTATTAGCGCCTATGAGGATATCTTGCGGTGTTTTAACATGATAGATAGATAGATAGATAGATTTTTATTAATTCCATTTGATCAAATACATGCATTCAATACATTTTTGATATAGGACACGTCAGAATTTACATGCATAAAATAAAAGAACTAACAGGTATATATTACTAAGATTATAACTATTTATAACTTATTATAATAGCAAATCTTAATAGATACAATCTTATTGCACAACTATTTACACCTCACTCTATTATCATAATATGAAAACTTAATTCTATAAATACAACAACATACAGCTAGGTATTAAAATTAAATTAAAAAAGTAAAATATAGTTATAGATTCCATCACTCCTATACGCTAAAATATTCAACTACTGAGTAAAAACAATGGCACTGCAGATAAGCTTTCAACATTCTATCAAAGGTTTTTATTTTTGGGGCCAGTTTTATATACTGGGGTAGTTTATTGTATAATTTAACTCCAGTGTGAAAAGTTCCTTTTTGATATATGCTTGTGTGTGTGTGTGAAATATGAATGTTTTGATTTTGTCTTGTGTTATGCCTATGAACATCATTGTTTGTTTTAAGAAAAACATCTTTATTCATTAAATTCTTTTTAAAAAACATAATACTTTCAAAGACATATATGCAGGGCAGTGGGAGAATGTTTAAATCTTTAAACAGAGGTCTACATGATTCTCTAGAGTTTACATTTGCCATAATTCTAATCGCTCTCTTTTGTATCCTAAACGTGCTTAGTACATCTGGCGACATACCCCAAAATATGATCCCATATCTTAAGTATGAATGGAAATAAGCAAAATAAGTATTTCTTAATGTGTGCATGCTAGTGCAGGTTTTCAAAATACGTAACGCAAAGCACATCGAGTTCAGTTTAGTATTCAGATATTGTATATGTTTATTCCATTTCAAGTCTTGTTGTATCCATAGTCCTAAAAACTTTGTTTCTGATTTATTTTCTATTTGATGACCATTTAATGTTATATTGGGCATCGCAGGATTCCTATTCTGTATAGTGTGGAAATTTAGACATACTGACTTTTTATAGTTTATTATGAGGCGATTATCTTGTGACCATTTGGTTAACTCTCCTGTAACGGAGTCAGCAGACTGCTGTATGACCTGTTTAGTTTCACCTTTTATTACGAGTGTTGTATCGTCCGCAAACAAAATTTCCTTATGTGAATGAACGTTCTGTGTTATATCATTGATATATAGAAGAAAGAGTAGTGGGCCCAAAACCGATCCCTGGGGTACTCCAAATTCAATAATTCCCTCATTGGACAATGTTTCATTAAGTAATTTGGTTCCATCATCCTTGTGTCTCAAGCTTACTATTTGTTTACGCCCTGTTAAGTAAGACTCTATCCATTTATTAGCTAGACCTCTAACACCATATTGATTTAGTTTGGTAAGGAGGATTTTATGGTCAACTACATCAAATGCTTTCGATAAATCCAAGAATAGGCCAGTTACATGTTCCTTATTGTCAATTAATTTCAGTATACTATTACTACATTCGTAAATTGCTGTCTGTGTAGATTTTTCCGTTCTAAATCCATGTTGTGAGTTTGATAATATTTTATTTTTTTCTATGAAACTTATCAGTCTCTTATACATAATTTTTTCCACAATTTTTGCAATACCAGTTGGTAAGGTAATAGGACGATAGTTATCTAATTCATCTTTTGAACCGTTTTTGTGCACTGGAATTACTTTTGATAACTTCAAAATATCCGGGTAAGTTCCTGAGAGAATTGAACTGTTTATTAAGTGCGTAAGTGGATTTATTATATTTTCTGCACATTTCTTTAAAATTGCATCAGGGATGCCATCAATGCCAGCACAGAATTTATTTTTTAGCTCTTTTATAACTATTCTTACCTCTTCACTTGTGACATGATTTATAAATAAAGAATCACTGCATATATTTATTTTATTATTAGAATTTAGTGTATTTACCTGTGATTTATTTAATAATTTTTGCGGAATTTCCAGAAAATAGTCATTAAAAGTGTTTGCTATTTCCTCTGGATTATTAATCACTTTATTATTTCTGGTCAGTGTAATGTTCCTTTGTATTTTAGCAGATTTTCCAGTTTCTTTCTTTATTACGGACCACATAGCCCTGTTTTTATTAGATGATTGGGAAATAAAATTATCATTATGCATTTTCTTTGCTAGTCTTATTACCTTATTTAATATGCTATTGTATTTTTTGTAGTATAAATTGAATTCAGGTGTTGTGTGGTATTGTTTATATAATTTGTGTAGAAATTTCTTTCTTTGACATGAATTTATAATCCCTGTTGTTATCCAATTGCTAGTTTTGTTATTTTGAACAGTTCTTCGTTTAAAGGGGAATGCTATTTCAAAATAGTGTTTTAGGGTACTGTTAAATGCATTAAATTTATCATTTACATTTTCTAGTTCATAAATTTCTGACCATGTTTCCTTATTTAATAAGTCATTGAAATATGTAACATTTGATTCAGTGAATGACCTGCACTTTGATTTTACTCCATTATCATTATTATTGATTACTTCGGATACTTCAAAACTCAGTATTTGTCCATGGTGGTCACTAAAACCCGGACAATAGACTTCTATTGAATGGTGATATTTATCTGTATTTATAAAAATTTGATCAGGAGTGGTTTTACTAAATTTTGTTATTCTTGTTGGTGTATTTACTGTAGGTTTCAGTCCATAGGAAATTAGTAACTGGTTTAATAATTCACAATTTCTATCAAGTTTTAAGAAATCCACATTTACATCCCCACAAATTATTATATCGAAATTTACTTTGCTCATGTTATTGAGTAACAATTCTAGTTTATCTATAAATAGAGGAAACTTTCCTGACGGAGAACGGTATACGCATACAATTATTAACTTAGACTGCTGAATTTTTACGGCAGAGAATTCAAAATCCTGTTCCATAATTAGATAATCATAAGCTGTTATCTGTTCATGATCTAAATTATTTCTTAAGAAGATGCAAGTACCACCATGGCTAATATTAGATCTAGAGTATTTACTAGCTTGTATAAACCCTGGGAATTGAATTAATTCGAGTTGTTCCTCTTTCAGCCAATGTTCTGAAATACATAGTGCTGAGATGTCTTTAAGTTCATTTTTAAGCATTAGATTTATGTAATCAATTTTATTATAAAGAGACTGGACATTCTGGTGGTAAATTTTAAATTTGTTACTTTTGCAAGCTTGTGTTGGTGATTTATTTACATTATTATTATCATAATTGTTATTATTATTGTTGCTAGACAAATCCGAAATACCATTGTTGCACTCCGTTAAATTTGACTTCAAAAGATGTGAATGCCAAACTTCACGTTTGGCTTCTTCTACCAGTTTCCCTGCTTCCACTCTAATGATATTACTGTTGAATTATTCTTACCATTTGAATTTACAATTTTGCAGATTTCATCACTAAGATACTCTTTTCCTAATCTATTTAAGTGTAGGCCATGCCGAGTGTGGAACTTCCTGTCTAATTTACTTACATCTACAATTTGGACATTTGGAAAACTCTTACAAATTTTATGAATTTTTCCATTTGTAGCCTCTATTTCTACATTTACACATGACTTGGGAATTAAATCGTGTCTCTGCGGAATGTTTACAATAATGACATTTGTTTTTTGCATGGATGGCAATGTACCCTTTAAATCTTTGATTACCTTTTTACTCTCATTTCTATAGACGTCGTTTGCTCCAGCGATGATCACTGCGTAGTCCTTTGCAGTAAGGGACGCACACTCTCCTATCATCCCGTTCGTGACTTCTGCAATCTGAGCTCCTGGCTTCACTGTCGAAGTGACCTCCATTTCTCGGCTTCTCTCCAAAACGCTTGCTGCTACATCTCGCCCGTGGCTATCCGCAAATATCCGCATCTTCCTGGATTTTCTCTTTATCACTTTCTTCTTTTCTTCTTGAGGAAAGTCATCATTTTCTTCGACAAGCACTCCAAATGAATTTGAGACGGGAATTTCAGTTACATGTACTCCATTTATAGGCCTAGGCTTATTCAATCTTACCTTACCAGCAATCACTGTCGACCAAGTTTCCTTGCTTTCCTCTCTGTTTCCTTTTAATTTATTCAACTCTTCCATTAACTTAGCAATATCTTCCTTTAGCAGCTTTATAATTTCGTCTTTTGAGGACAGTTCGTTTCTCAGGTTATGGCATTCGCATGACGATAGCGGTAGGCCTACATTACGACAATCGGTTTCACTTTTCTCCTCATTCAATTTTACCTGAGATCTTGTGATGATTTTATTTGCATTTTTTACTTTTATTTTGCACGACGAGCATAAATCCGTTACGGTTACACAACCTGACGAGATACTAACACTGTTTACTGTCGTCATACTAGAGATCTAAGTGAGCCTAGATGTTTACACCAAATTACACTAAATTTAATTTAATTATTACTACCTAATAGAATTAATCTAATAACCTACCAATAAAGAAGAATGTGAAATACGTATATCTTCCAATCGGGTGAAGTCTCGTAAAAGCACCACTGCTCTACTTGGTTCAAACAGTGATTGAAGAAGTCACCGAATCTTTGGATACACGTTCCCACAACTTAGTTTAAGTTTATTAAATTATCAACAAGAATTTCTAAATACTATCAATATTCCGTATTACACTTGATCTAAGGAAAGTAACTTTATAGATTTTAAGCCTCTGTTATAATATTTTACCACTTTTATCAAATATTTACACTAGCTGCTATTTCACTACACTTTCACTGTGACGCCATCTTTGAACAGGTCGCAAGGTTTTAAAAGTCTCGTAAGCGCCAATGCTAACTTACATCACAGATCGGAGCCAGCGCTGCACTGCGGCGGACCAGGCGTACTAGGCCAGTGATATCACTTCTTATTCTATTCGTATAAAGGCACGAAGAATTTACGACGAACTGCTTACCAATACAAGAAAGCATATACCAAGGAGCATATAATAAGAGAGACGACACTCAATGCTAATTTTCTGGACGCTTATATTGGCTAGAATTTCGTAGAATTTCAGGTCCACGTGGCAATGTTTGGGCTACAATTGCTACCAATCTCGCATATAAAGTAACTACGATTGACTGTGATCATTACGAACGCACATTACTACGTTCGGAACAGATTTTCAGTGTCTGACATTGAATCAAAAGCATTCGTTATTGCACCTCAGGAGGCGATATCGTTCCAAAAATGAAATACTAATGATGAGTTTTGGTGTGACATGTTGGTATGATTTCCAAATCTACGAAAAGTTTTTTTCCATTTATTTGACTATTTGGAAGCCTACCAGTGCTTTTAATACAATATAAATGTTCTTAATAATGACTAAAAGCTGTTAAAAATGATATAATCAAGAGTAATTAAGGTTTGCTTCATTGTGCCATCATAACCTCAAAACATTCGTAACCCCTCCTCGCCCCCAACCATGCTGCTCAAGGTCGTTTTCGGCCAGTTACTTTATTCACCACTAATGTAGATACAATGAAATGCTATGTTCATATATTTCACTCTCCCACAAATTCTACCCCCACCCTACTCTACCTCATGAGATCAATATTAACATCCATATTCTATACAGTAATGTGGATTCAGGATGAGGAGTAGGTTTCGAAAAATGATAATTACTTTGTGAAAGACAGATTTCATTTATTTGAATACCGCTTTCAGCATGTTTACATTTTGTCTTTAACATTTGATTGTGCAGCTGAAAACAACCTTCCGAGATGTGAATACCAATGGTTAAGCTCGTTGAGAACACAGGAACACATGAGATCTTGAACGTGGTCAGTAGGCTACTTGGATGGTTGATGGCACACTGTTTTAAGCCACCCGACCTCAAACTCCAGCCTCGGAAACCCTCTTTGGAAAACTGCACCAGCCCCGGGTGGAAGATAAACTGCAAATGTCCAAAGCACAAGTCGAAGCAAAAATTAAATTTCAATGTAGGCCTACACAGATAAATGCAATGCATGTAGTAGTAGTATTGTAAATCAACACCACATATATGCAAATGGGCAGTAATTCTCCTTTCAATATAGCAGAGGCAGAGTGGGGGAATGTTTGTTTGCAGTAGGACTGTGAACAGGAGCAGCACACGTGAGTTGCTCTTCTGCCCAGTCCTAGTGTAGGCTGGGCGCCTGATACTTGTTTCATTTATTACCCCTTATCTTCATGAAGCTAGAGAAGGTCTCAAATGACGAATGTGATAAAGCTGAAACAGATTTGTGAACAGAAAAGTTTGTCCAGGGTTCTCTTATAGTTCAAAAGTTTGCAACACTGTAGCACTACCACTTTTAACACAAGTTGTTTTGTTGTTGCTTTTATCATTTGAGGGGCTTGGACATGGTGGTCATTGAGACCCATGTACTTAGGTGTGTGTATTTTTTTACGATAACCTGTTGTAATATGGTGACTGTAGGCTATTAGTGTCTTTGTACTTTAGGTGAGGATTGGGAGGGAGGCAGCCGTGGCCATAAATAAGGAACCATCTCGGCATTTGCCTGCAGTAGACGTGGTAAACCACTTCCAAGATGGCCTAGGTGGCAATCGAATCCACCTCGCCTCAGGATTGCCACATGAGGCTTCGCATCAGACCAGAATTACTTTTATGGGCAGGGCCAGGAAACGAACCCAGACCTCAGGGGAAAGAACCGAGAATGCTAGCCACTACACAAGGTGGTCAAACAAGAATTGTGTCCAGGCATGTATCTAGGCCTAATGGGTAAGACTAGGGAGTTGTGTGTCTACAAGGTATAGGGGAGACGAAAACATGGTAGCCTTTCTTCCTGGGACTACAAATTGTCATTCACTCATTGAGAATAGTTTCCAGCTAGACTGTAAAGAACCCATTACAGATTTGGGTGCTATTCAGCACCCAGAACAAATAATAGGTACTGAACTCCATTGTCATGCACAGGAATACAATGCTAACTTTCTTACATATTTTGGGTGGTCAAGCTAAAAGAACTTTAACCCTCAGTGTAAGAAAAATGTCCCTGCGATGCCAGAACAACCCTTGTTCTCTCAACTATAAAATGCATGTTAGCAGGCTCCACCATCAAATAGGGAGGTACAATTTGACATGCTGCATATATGAAATGATGATCACTAACACAGTAAGACTGAAACCTACAATGAAGCAGCACCCAAAAGGAGCTAAGGGCTAACGTACACTACTGAATGAAGCCCTACTGTACTCCTAGGCTTTTACATACAATAATGTAGTAGGCCTACACCTTGCAGGCTTTAGGCTAAGCATAATAGAGAACCAAAAGGAAGATAACAAAGTAGTCAATAAAGCCTACTATTATTTTGCTGGAGGGTATCTGTATTAATATCTTCTAGCAAATACACAAACAATATTAACATATATTTCTAGAGCCAACGAACATTCTTTGTCGACTTCATTTCGACTTTTTCGCCCATGCCTAGGATTGTATCAATCCTTGCCTTGTTCCCTGGCACATAGGACACCAGAAGTCACAGCCATGCAGAGTGTATGTCAAAATAGGACCAGGGTCCAAACCTGGGTGCTTCGATCACAAGTCACTTTGTATCTTTAATACTGTACTTGTAGTATTTGATTGAGACAGCTGCATGCATGCAAGTATTAGCATAGATAGGAAAATTATGGACATGGATAGGCCCTTCCGCATATCAAACTACTTAAGTAGCTTACCGTTAACTAAACTAAAGCTGATCCTGCACATTTACAAAGACTTGACAGAAGTCTTCAGCAAGATGAAAACAATTATTGTTTGGTACATTTGGCAGGAATAAATTACATACAGTCCAATATGTACAAGACTATCGTACCTATATTCCGCAAGCTGCCCATCTTTCTCCTTTGTTATTTCTATTGTCCGGGTTTTAGTGACCACCATGGACAAATACTGAGTTTTGAAGTATCCGAAGTAATCAATAATAATGATAATGGAGTAAAATCAAAGTGCAGGTCATTCACTGAATCAAATGTTACATATTTCAATGACTTATTAAATAAGGAAACATGGTCAGAAATTTATGAACTAGAAAATGTAAATGATAAATTTAATGCATTTAACAGTACCCTAAAACACTATTTTGAAATAGCATTCCCCTTTAAACGAAGAACTGTTCAAAATAACAAAACTAGCAATTGGATAACAACAGGGATTATAAATTCATGTCAAAGAAAGAAATTTCTACACAAATTATATAAACAATACCACACAACACCTGAATTCAATTTATACTACAAAAAATACAATAGCATATTAAATAAGGTAATAAGACTAGCAAAGAAAATGCATAATGATAATTTTATTTCCCAATCATCTAATAAAAACAGGGCTATGTGGTCCGTAATAAAGAAAGAAACTGGAAAATCTGCTAAAATACAAAGGAACATTACACTGACCAGAAATAATAAAGTGATTAATAATCCAGAGGAAATAGCAAACACTTTTAATGACTATTTTCTGGAAATTCCGCAAAAATTATTAAATAAATCACAGGTAAATACACTAAATTCTAATAATAAAATAAATATATGCAGTGATTCTTTATTTATAAATCATGTCACAAGTGAAGAGGTAAGAATAGTTATAAAAGAGCTAAAAAATAAATTCTGTGCTGGCATTGATGGCATCCCTGATGCAATTTTAAAGAAATGTGCAGAAAATATAATAAATCCACTTACGCACTTAATAAACAGTTCAATTCTCTCAGGAACTTACCCGGATATTTTGAAGTTATCAAAAGTAATTCCAGTGCACAAAAACGGTTCAAAAGATGAATTAGATAACTATCGTCCTATTACCTTACCAACTGGTATTGCAAAAATTGTGGAAAAAATTATGTATAAGAGACTGATAAGTTTCATAGAAAAAAATAAAATATTATCAAACTCACAACATGGATTTAGAACGGAAAAATCTACACAGACAGCAATTTACGAATGTAGTAATAGTATACTGAAATTAATTGACAATAAGGAACATGTAACTGGCCTATTCTTGGATTTATCGAAAGCATTTGATGTAGTTGACCATAAAATCCTCCTTACCAAACTAAATCAATATGGTGTTAGAGGTCTAGCTAATAAATGGATAGAGTCTTACTTAACAGGGCGTAAACAAATAGTAAGCTTGAGACACAAGGATGATGGAACCAAATTACTTAATGAAACATTGTCCAATGAGGGAATTATTGAATTTGGAGTACCCCAGGGATCGGTTTTGGGCCCACTACTCTTTCTTCTATATATCAATGATATAACACAGAACGTTCATTCACATAAGGAAATTTTGTTTGCGGACGATACAACACTCGTAATAAAAGGTGAAACTAAACAGGTCATACAGCAGTCTGCTGACTCCGTTACAGGAGAGTTAACCAAATGGTCACAAGATAATCGCCTCATAATAAACTATAAAAAGTCAGTATGTCTAAATTTCCACACTATACAGAATAGGAATCCTGCGATGCCCAATATAACATTAAATGGTCATCAAATAGAAAATAAATCAGAAACAAAGTTTTTAGGACTATGGATACAACAAGACTTGAAATGGAATAAACATATACAATATCTGAATACTAAACTGAACTCGATGTGCTTTGCGTTACGTATTTTGAAAACCTGCACTAGCATGCACACATTAAGAAATACTTATTTTGCTTATTTCCATTCATACTTAAGATATGGGATCATATTTTGGGGTATGTCGCCAGATGTACTAAGCACGTTTAGGATACAAAAGAGAGCGATTAGAATTATGGCAAATGTAAACTCTAGAGAATCATGTAGACCTCTGTTTAAAGATTTAAACATTCTCCCACTGCCCTGCATATATATCTTTGAAAGTATTATGTTTTTTAAAAAGAATTTAATGAATAAAGATGTTTTTCTTAAAACAAACAATGATGTTCATAGGCATAACACAAGACAAAATCAAAACATTCATATTTCACACACACACACAAGCATATATCAAAAAGGAACTTTTCACACTGGAGTTAAATTATACAATAAACTACCCCAGTATATAAAACTGGCCCCAAAAATAAAAACCTTTGATAGAATGTTGAAAGCTTATCTGCAGTGCCATTGTTTTTACTCAGTAGTTGAATATTTTAGCGTATAGGAGTGATGGAATCTATAACTATATTTTACTTTTTTAATTTAATTTTAATACCTAGCTGTATGTTGTTGTATTTATAGAATTAAGTTTTCATATTATGATAATAGAGTGAGGTGTAAATAGTTGTGCAATAAG
The DNA here is from genome assembly GCA_946902985.2 of Meconema thalassinum. Taxonomy (NCBI): domain Eukaryota; kingdom Metazoa; phylum Arthropoda; class Insecta; order Orthoptera; family Tettigoniidae; genus Meconema; species Meconema thalassinum. The sequence continues at coordinate 2,126,894,319 of OX336388.2, forward strand.
ATTGTATCTATTAAGATTTGCTATTATAATAAGTTATAAATAGTTATAATCTTAGTAATATATACCTGTTAGTTCTTTTATTTTATGCATGTAAATTCTGACGTGTCCTATATCAAAAATGTATTGAATGCATGTATTTGATCAAATGGAATTAATAAAAATCTATCTATCTAATCTTTATTAATGATATCAATACAGTTTTCAAACATGCCAAAATCCTCCTGTTAGCCGATGATACAAAGTTCTTTATGAAAGTTCAATCTCTACAGGACTGTATACTTCTTCAGGAAGAACTTTGGCGTCTAGAGGAGTATTGTTCTTTAAATGGGTTACTGCTCAATGAAACTAAATGTAAACTAGTCAGATTCTCAAAGAAGAAACAGAATATTGAATTCTCTTATCACTTTCTATCGTCTACTCCACTTCATGCTGTTAGAAGTATTTGTGACCTGGGAGTAAAATTCTCAGACACGCTTAATTTTAATGAGCATATGGTAAATATTAAAAAAAAGGCCTTGCAGAGATTAGGTTGCATAACTCGTTATTCCAAGGAATTTTGTGACTCTAATATATATTTCCTACTGTACTTGACCCTTGTCAGACCCTTAATTGAATATTGTACACCGATTTGGAGCCCTTTCAATAAAACACAAATTGAGAGTTTAGAGAAAGTACAACACAAATTCCTACGAATTTATGCATATCGTTTCCTACACCCAATAACGAATCATAACTACACTGAAGTAATGATGCAATTGAAGCTGCCAACTCTTAAATCCCGTCGTGAAAATTTTTATATTCTTAATATGTACAAAATTTTAAACTCTCACATAAACTGCCCAGAATTACTAAATGAAATCAATATATATGTGCCACCCCGTTCGATGCGCAAGCATCATGTCTTTGAAACAAACTGGCACCCAACTAATTATGGTCTAAATAGTCCCATTGACAGAATGATGCGAATCTCTAATGGGGTCAACATAGACCTGTTCAATACCGATGAAAGACCCCTGAGAAAATATCTGTTTTCCTATTCATTAGACAATCTGTATGAATATAGTTGATTGTAATAGTAGGGTACCTTACTTTGTATTACTCTTAATGTCTTTTATGTTGTATAAAAGAAAATGGTCGAAGCCGTCAATAAATATGTATGTATGTATGTATGTATTCGGATTTTTACGCGAAAAACAAACAATCCATAAATTCTGATTAGTCAGTATAATTATACCAACAGAAACTATGACAAAGATTTACATCTTAGCAATTAAAACCTACCCTACATATCAATTATGTTATCCCACGTTTAGAACGAACGTAGCTGTCGCCATTTCTAATAACACCGCTAGTCGATTGTTATTCAATTTAGTATTGGATCCAACATAATACAGATTACGTCACTAAAAATGGAATATACTGCAACCGTTGTCGGCATGCGGGCCCAAACAATAAACAAAACGCATATGGCGGTCTTTGTTTTGGTTCTAATCGCCCATAACAGTGTCCCACGCCTGGCATATACAAACAGTCATTGATTACATAAATCTAATGCTTAAAAATGAACTTAAAGACATCTCAGCACTATGTATTTCAGAACATTGGCTGAAAGAGGAACAACTCGAATTAATTCAATTCCCAGGGTTAATACAAGCTAGTAAATACTCTAGATCTAATATTAGCCATGGTGGTACTTGCATCTTCTTAAGAAATAATTTAGATCATGAACAGATAACAGCTTATGATTATCTAATTATGGAACAGGATTTTGAATTCTCTGCCGTAAAAATTCAGCAGTTTAAGTTAATAATTGTATGCGTATACCGTTCTCCGTCAGGAAAGTTTCCTCTATTTATAGATAAACTAGAATTGTTACTCAATAACATGAGCAAAGTAAATTTCGATATAATAATTTGTGGGGATGTAAATGTGGATTTCTTAAAACTTGATAGAAATTGTGAATTATTAAACCAGTTACTAATTTCCTATGGACTGAAACCTACAGTAAATACACCAACAAGAATAACAAAATTTAGTAAAACCACTCCTGATCAAATTTTTATAAATACAGATAAATATCACCATTCAATAGAAGTCTATTGTCCGGGTTTTAGTGACCACCATGGACAAATACTGAGTTTTGAAGTATCCGAAGTAATCAATAATAATGATAATGGAGTAAAATCAAAGTGCAGGTCATTCACTGAATCAAATGTTACATATTTCAATGACTTATTAAATAAGGAAACATGGTCAGAAATTTATGAACTAGAAAATGTAAATGATAAATTTAATGCATTTAACAGTACCCTAAAACACTATTTTGAAATAGCATTCCCCTTTAAACGAAGAACTGTTCAAAATAGCAAAACTAGCAATTGGATAACAACAGGGATTATAAATTCATGTCAAAGAAAGAAATTTCTACACAAATTATATAAACAATACCACACAACACCTGAATTCAATTTATACTACAAAAAATACACTAGCATATTAAATAAGGTAATAAGACTAGCAAAGAAAATGCATAATGATAATTTTATTTCCCAATCATCTAATAAAAACAGGGCTATGTGGTCTGTAATAAAGAAAGAAACTGGAAAATCTGCTAAAATACAAAGGAACATTACACTGACCAGAAATAATAAAGTGATTAATAATCCAGAGGAAATAGCAAACACTTTTAATGACTATTTTCTGGAAATTCCGCAAAAATTATTAAATAAATCGCAGGTAAATACACTAAATTCTAATAATAAAATAAATATATGCAGTGATTCTTTATTTATAAATCATGTCACAAGTGAAGAGGTAAGAATAGTTATAAAAGAGCTAAAAAATAAATTCTGTGCTGGCATTGATGGCATCCCTGATGCAATTTTAAAGAAATGTGCAGAAAATATAATAAATCCACTTACGCACTTAATAAACAGTTCAATTCTCTCAGGAACTTACCCGGATATTTTGAAGTTATCAAAAGTAATTCCAGTGCACAAAAATGGTTCAAAAGATGAATTAGATAACTATCGTCCTATTACCTTACCAACTGGTATTGCAAAAATTGTGGAAAAAATTATGTATAAGAGACTGATAAGTTTCATAGAAAAAAATAAAATATTATCAAACTCACAACATGGATTTAGAACGGAAAAATCTACACAGACAGCAATTTACGAATGTAGTAATAGTATACTGAAATTAATTGACAATAAGGAACATGTAACTGGCCTATTCTTGGATTTATCGAAAGCATTTGATGTAGTTGACCATAAAATCCTCCTTACCAAACTAAATCAATATGGTGTTAGAGGTCTAGCTAATAAATGGATAGAGTCTTACTTAACAAGGCGTAAACAAATAGTAAGCTTGAGACACAAGGATGATGGAACCAAATTACTTAATGAAACATTGTCCAATGAGGGAATTATTGAATTTGGAGTACCCCAGGGATCGGTTTTGGGCCCACTACTCTTTCTTCTATATATCAATGATATAACACAGAACGTTCATTCACATAAGGAAATTTTGTTTGCGGACGATACAACACTCGTAATAAAAGGTGAAACTAAACAGGTCATACAGCAGTCTGCTGACTCCGTTACAGGAGAGTTAACCAAATGGTCACAAGATAATCGCCTCATAATAAACTATAAAAAGACAGTATGTCTAAATTTCCACACTATACAGAATAGGAATCCTGCGATGCCCAATATAACATTAAATGGTCATCAAATAGAAAATAAATCAGAAACAAAGTTTTTAGGACTATGGATACAACAAGACTTGAAATGGAATAAACATATACAATATCTGAATACTAAACTGAACTCGATGTGCTTTGCGTTACGTATTTTGAAAACCTGCACTAGCATGCACACATTAAGAAATACTTATTTTGCTTATTTCCATTCATACTTAAGATATGGGATCATATTTTGGGGTATGTCGCCAGATGTACTAAGCACGTTTAGGATACAAAAGAGAGCGATTAGAATTATGGCAAATGTACACTCTAGAGAATCATGTAGACCTCTGTTTAAAGATTTAAACATTCTCCCACTGCCCTGCATATATATCTTTGAAAGTATTATGTTTTTTAAAAAGAATTTAATGAATAAAGATGTTTTTCTTAAAACAAACAATGATGTTCATAGGCATAACACAAGACAAAATCAAAACATTCATATTTCACACACACACACAAGCATATATCAAAAAGGAACTTTTCACACTGGAGTTAAATTATACAATAAACTACCCCAGTATATAAAACTGGCCCCAAAAATAAAAACCTTTGATAGAATGTTGAAAGCTTATCTGCAGTGCCATTGTTTTTACTCAGTAGTTGAATATTTTAGCGTATAGGAGTGATGGAATCTATAACTATATTTTACTTTTTTAATTTAATTTTAATACCTAGCTGTATGTTGTTGTATTTATAGAATTAAGTTTTCATATTATGATAATAGAGTGAGGTGTAAATAGTTGTGCAATAAGATTGTATCTATTAAGATTTGCTATTATAATAAGTTATAAATAGTTTTAATCTTAGTAATATATACCTGTTAGTTCTTTTATTTTATGCATGTAAATTCTGACGTGTCCTATATCAAAAATGTATTGAATGCATGTATTTGATCAAATGGAATTAATAAAAATCTATCTATCTATCTATCTATCTGTCACCACGTGGGAATGTACCCTACTTGGTAAGTTTCTCATTTTTACCACTAGATGTCATATCAGATAGCTGGTGTTGCCAATTCACACCATAACGAATAGAATATGTCCAAGCCCCTCAAATGATAAAAGCAACAACAAAACAACTTGTGTTAAAAGTGGTAGTGCTACAGTGTTGCAAACTTTTGAACTATAAGAGAACCCTGGACAAACTTTTCTGTTCACAAATCTGTTTCAGCTTTATCACATTCGTCATTTGAGACCTTCTCTAGCTTCATGAAGATAAGGGGTAATAAATGAAACAAGTATCAGGCGCCCAGCCTACACTAGGACTGGGCAGAAGAGCAACTCACGTGTGCTGCTCCTGTTCACAGTCCTACTGCAAACAAACATTCCCCCACTCTGCCTCTGCTATATTGAAAGGAGAATTACTGCCCATTTGCATATATGTGGTGTTGATTTACAATACTACTACTACATGCATTGCATTTATCTGTGTAGGCCTACATTGAAATTTAATTTTTGCTTCGACTTGTGCTTTGGACATTTGCAGTTTATCTTCCACCCGGGGCTGGTGCAGTTTTCCAAAGAGGGTTTCCGAGGCTGGAGTTTGAGGTCGGGTGGCTTAAAACAGTGTGCCATCAACCATCCAAGTAGCCTACTGACCACGTTCAAAATCTCATGTGTTCCTGTGTTCTCAACGAGCTTAACCATTGGTATTCACATCTCGGAAGGTTGTTTTCAGCTGCACAATCAAATGTTAAAGACAAAATGTAAACATGCTGAAAGCGGTATTCAAATAAATGAAATCTGTCTTTCACAAAGTAATTATCATTTTTCGAAACCTACTCCTCATCCTGAATCCACATTACTGTATAGAATATGGATGTTATTATTGATCTCATGAGGTAGAGGAGGGTGGGGGTAGAATTTGTGGGAGAGTGAAATATATGAACATAGCATTTCATTGTATCTACATTAGTGGTGAATAAAGTAACTGGCCGAAAACGACCTTGAGCAGCATGGTTGGGGGCGAGGAGGGGTTACGAATGTTTTGAGGTTATGATGGCACAATGAAGCAAACCTTAATTACTCTTGATTTTTTTGCAGGATCGATGCTCCCTCTCAGAAGACGAGCACTGTGATCAGTTATTTAGAAAAGGAGGGCCTAACGTTGATCAACGACAAAAAGGAAAAAACCTACTTTGGACCTAATGGTTCCAGTACTATTGACCTTGTGTTCGCAAACAGCGGCAAGACACATCAAGAGATCAGACAAGACCTGCCGGTACGAAAACACTTACCAGTCAGCACCCTAATTACAATGAAAGGATCTTTCGCAGAAGAGAAGCCAACCAAGCTGTCAACAAGGATAACCAGAGAAATCGATATAAGCAAACTCAACATGGATGCGACACCCATAGCGCTACGAGAGATCAAGGAAGGCAACATAGACGAAGCTTTGAGTATAATTGAAGAACAGCTGGCACATGCAATAGTAACGCAAAAATGGAGGCAACGGAGGGCAAAACCTTGGTTCACCCGAGAGTGCTATCAAGCAAGAAAAACAGCGCTAATCGCACTACATAGAGCAAAAACAACATTAACTCAGAAAGACCTGGAGACATATAGCACAGCCAGAAAACACTACAAACAAACTATAGATCAAAGCAAAAAGAACCATCTTGTAAGAGAAGAGAAGAAACTCATTGAAGAAGCTGAACAGCAATGGTTCAAAGCCTCAGCGCCAAAACAACCCTATTTCCCGAGAGACATTCCACTTAGCACATGGGAGAAACACTTCAGGACGGTCCTACAAGACAGAGAAACACGTCCACCTAACACAAACCAAGACGAAGAAATTGAGTTAACGAATCCATTCTCACTGGAAGAAGTTCGGAAGCAAATCGCAGAAACAAAAGATAAAAAAGCTTGCGGTCCAGATGGTATCTTCTTCGAACACCTGAAGGAAACTGCACATGCTCTTGCAACAACATGGACTGAGCTTTTTAATGCGTGTCTAAGACAAGGAAACATCCCAAACAGATGGAGGCTTTCTACACTAAAGGTTTTGTATAAAGGGAAAGGTGACTCGAGGGACCCGAACTCATACCGGGGGATAGCTTTAGAGTGTGCACCACTGAAAATTCTGACAGGAATATTAACTGACAGACTTAGCAAACTGACATCTCACGCAATCCCTGAGCAGCAATTTGGGTTCATTAAAGGGAAATCCACAATTCAGGCAGTAAAATGTCTTCAGGAGGATATTGAGGCGGCACTCAGGCTTCCAGGAGGGATGCTCCATGCAGTTTTTATAGATTATACAAAAGCTTTCGACTTGTTGAACAGGCAACTATTAATCAGGAAAATAGAAGACATCGCCGGAAGAAATCAAGTGACACGTCTAATAAAAAATATCTTGTCGAACAATCAAGTAGAAATAGACAACAGAGTGTCTAAGTCAAACCCGATGACCCAGACCAACGGAGTACTGCAGGGAGACCCCATGAGTCCACTGCTTTTCATCATAGCCACTGCGGAACTACCTGGAGAAATTGCAGTTGAAAACGTTAAAATATACGCTTACGCAGATGACATGGTCCTCACTTCTCGAAACTTAGATTGCATTCAATCTGCTTTTGATAAACTCTCAACATGGGCCGAAAACAATGAATTAACACTAAACGGTACTAAAACTGTGAAAATGACATTCAGAAAAGGAGGTAGACTTTCAACAAATGACTTCATTATGTATAAGAATGTCCCGCTACAGAATGTATCACACTTCAAATACTTGGGAATCACTTTTCAGACAAGAGGTGATGTCTATAGCCAACACGTCAAGGAAAGAGTCGCCGCGGCAAAGATTGCTGTTCACACTATAAGGAATCTGAGACAGCTATCTTTAGCCACAGCCATCACCCTGTTTCGCCTTAAAATTACACCAATAATAACTTATGGTCTAGAGACAATTTGGCTACAACTGACGAAGAGAAATTTGGAAGAAATAGAAAGAGTCAAAGCCACTTTCCTGAAAAGAACATTGTGCCTGTCGAAATTCACACGGTCTCGCCTCACCTACGTGCTAGCAAGAGAGCAATTTTTCATCGAAGATCTTCGCCTTAACCTATTACTACCATCAACCGTCGCCTACACAGAACTTTTACAAGAACTCAATGCAAAACAGCAAGACATATGGCCAACGTTCTTTTCAACAGATGCCATGATTTACAGAGAATGGACTCAAGTTGGATATGAACTACGGCATGTAGTGACGCGATACGCCGTGCATGGTTTCCACCACCGGATATGCCAGACTGAAAATTTCCACGACCCGGACGATAACTGCAGGTGTAAACTGTGTGGGTCAACCTGTGACCGTTATCACCTGCTTTTGTGCACCAAACGGAAAGTCTCGTTGACAGATTTCTGCAATGACTGAATGTGTGGTTTTTATTGGCAAGGTTGGCAAGATGGCGTCACAGTGAAAGTGTAGTGAAATAGCAGCTAGTGTAAATATTTGATAAAAGTGGTAAAATATTATAACAGAGGCTTAAAATCTATAAAGTTACTTTCCTTAGATCAAGTGTAATACGGAATATTGATAGTATTTAGAAATTCTTGTTGATAATTTAATAAACTTAAACTAAGTTGTGGGAACGTGTATCCAAAGATTCGGTGACTTCTTCAATCACTGTTTGAACCAAGTAGAGCAGTGGTGCTTTTACGAGACTTCACCCGATTGGAAGATATACGTATTTCACATTCTTCTTTATTGGTAGGTTATTAGATTAATTCTATTAGGTAGTAATAATTAAATTAAATTTAGTGTAATTTGGTGTAAACATCTAGGCTCACTTAGATCTCTAGTATGACGACAGTAAACAGTGTTAGTATCTCGTCAGGTTGTGTAACAGTAACGGATTTATGCTCGTCGTGCAAAATAAAAGTAAAAAATGCAAATAAAATCGTCACAAGATCTCAGGTAAAATTGAATGAGGAGAAAAGTGAAACCGATTGTCGTAATGTAGGCCTACCGCTACCGTCATGCGAATGTCATAACCTGAGAAACGAACTGTCCTCAAAAGACGAAATTATAAAGCTGCTAAAGGAAGATATTGCTAAGTTAATGGAAGAGTTGAATACATTAAAAGGAAACAGAGAGGAAAGCAAGGAAACTTGGTCGACAGTGATTGCTGGTAAGGTAAGATTGAATAAGCCTAGGCCTATAAATGGAGTACATGTAACTGAAATTCCCGTCTCAAATTCATTTGGAGTGCTTGTCGAAGAAAATGATGACTTTCCTCAAGAAGAAAAGAAGAGAGTGATAAAGAGAAAATCCAGGAAGATGCGGATATTTGCGGATAGCCACGGGCGAGATGTAGCAGCAAGCGTTTTGGAGAGAAACCGAGAAATGGAGGTCACTTCGACAGTGAAGCCGGGAGCTCAGATTGCAGAAGTCACGAACGGGATGATAGGAGAGTGTGCGTCCCTTACTGCAAAGGACTACGCAGTGATCATTGCTGGAGCAAACGATGTCTATAGAAATGAGAGTAAAAAGGTAATCAAAGATTTAAAGGGTACATTGCCATCCATGCAAAAAACAAATGTCATTATTGTAAACATTCCGCAGAGACACGATTTAATTCCCAAGTCATGTGTAAATGTAGAAATAGAGGCTACAAATGGAAAAATTCATAAAATTTGTAAGAGTTTTCCAAATGTCCAAATTGTAGATGTAAGTAAATTAGACAGGAAGTTCCACACTCGGCATGGCCTACACTTAAATAGATTAGGAAAAGAGTATCTTAGTGATGAAATCTGCAAAATTGTAAATTCAAATGGTAAGAATAATTCAACAGTAATATCATTAGAGTGGAAGCAGGGAAACTGGTAGAAGAAGCCAAACGTGAGGTTTGGCATTCACATCTTTTAAAGTCAAATTTAACGGAGTGCAACAATGGTATTTCGGATTTGTCTAGCAACAATAATAATAACAATTATGATAATAATAATGTAAATAAATCACCAACACAAGCTTGCAAAAGTAACAAATTTAAAATTTACCACCAGAATGTCCAGTCTCTTTATAATAAAATTGATTACATAAATCTAATGCTTAAAAATGAACTTAAAGACATCTCAGCACTATGTATTTCAGAACATTGGCTGAAAGAGGAACAACTCGAATTAATTCAATTCCCAGGGTTTATACAAGCTAGTAAATACTCTAGATCTAATATTAGCCATGGTGGTACTTGCATCTTCTTAAGAAATAATTTAGATCATGAACAGATAACAGCTTATGATTATCTAATTATGGAACAGGATTTTGAATTCTCTGCTGTAAAAATTCAGCAGTTTAAGTTAATAATTGTATGCGTATACCGTTCTCCGTCAGGAAAGTTTCCTCTATTTATAGATAAACTAGAATTGTTACTCAATAACATGAGCAAAGTAAATTTTGATATAATAATTTGTGGGGATGTAAATGTGGATTTCTTAAAACTTGATAGAAATTGTGAATTATTAAACCAGTTACTAATTTCCTATGGACTGAAACCTACAGTAAATACACCAACAAGAATAACAAAATTTAGTAAAACCACTCCTGATCAAATTTTTATAAATACAGATAAATATCACCATTCAATAGAAGTCTATTGTCCGGGTTTTAGTGACCACCATGGACAAATACTGAGTTTTGAAGTATCCGAAGTAATCAATAATAATGATAATGGAGTAAAATCAAAGTGCAGGTCATTCACTGAATCAAATGTTACATATTTCAATGACTTATTAAATAAGGAAACATGGTCAGAAATTTATGAACTAGAAAATGTAAATGATAAATTTAATGCATTTAACAGTACCCTAAAACACTATTTTGAAATAGCATTCCCCTTTAAACGAAGAACTGTTCAAAATAACAAAACTAGCAATTGGATAACAACAGGGATTATAAATTCATGTCAAAGAAAGAAATTTCTACACAAATTATATAAACAATACCACACAACACCTGAATTCAATTTATACTACAAAAAATACACTAGCATATTAAATAAGGTAATAAGACTAGCAAAGAAAATGCATAATGATAATTTTATTTCCCAATCATCTAATAAAAACAGGGCGATGTGGTCCGTAATAAAGAAAGAAACTGGAAAATCTGCTAAAATACAAAGGAACATTACACTGACCAGAAATAATAAAGTGATTAATAATCCAGAGGAAATAGCAAACACTTTTAATGACTATTTTCTGGAAATTCCGCAAAAATTATTAAATAAATCACAGGTAAATACACTAAATTCTAATAATAAAATAAATATATGCAGTGATTCTTTATTTATAAATCATGTCACAAGTGAAGAGGTAAGAATAGTTATAAAAGAGCTAAAAAATAAATTCTGTGCTGGCATTGATGGCATCCCTGATGCAATTTTAAAGAAATGTGCAGAAAATATAATAAATCCACTTACGCACTTAATAAACAGTTCAATTCTCTCAGGAACTTACCCGGATATTTTGAAGTTATCAAAAGTAATTCCAGTGCACAAAAACGGTTCAAAAGATGAATTAGATAACTATCGTCCTATTACCTTACCAACTGGTATTGCAAAAATTGTGGAAAAAATTATGTATAAGAGACTGATAAGTTTCATAGAAAAAAATAAAATATTATCAAACTCACAACATGGATTTAGAACGGAAAAATCTACACAGACAGCAATTTACGAATGTAGTAATAGTATACTGAAATTAATTGACAATAAGGAACATGTAACTGGCCTATTCTTGGATTTATCGAAAGCATTTGATGTAGTTGACCATAAAATCCTCCTTACCAAACTAAATCAATACGGTGTTAGAGGTCTAGCTAATAAATGGATAGAGTCTTACTTAACAAGGCGTAAACAAATAGTAAGCTTGAGACACAAGGATGATGGAACCAAATTACTTAATGAAACATTGTCCAATGAGGGAATTATTGAATTTGGAGTACCCCAGGGATCGGTTTTGGGCCCACTACTCTTTCTTCTATATATAAATGATATAACACAGAACGTTCATTCACATAAGGAAATTTTGTTTGCGGACGATACAACACTCGTAATAAAAGGTGAAACTAAACAGGTCATACAGCAGTCTGCTGACTCCGTTACAGGAGAGTTAACCAAATGGTCACAAGATAATCGCCTCATAATAAACTATAAAAAGACAGTATGTCTAAATTTCCACACTATACAGAATAGGAATCCTGCGATGCCCAATATAACATTAAATGGTCATCAAATAGAAAATAAATCAGAAATAAAGTTTTTAGGACTATGGATACAACAAGACTTGAAATGGAATAAACATATACAATATCTGAATACTAAACTGAACTCGATGTGCTTTGCGTTACGTATTTTGAAAACCTGCACTAGCATGCACACATTAAGAAATACTTATTTTGCTTATTTCCATTCATACTTAAGATATGGGATCATATTTTGGGGTATGTCGCCAGATGTACTAAGCACGTTTCGGATACAAAAGAGAGCGATTAGAATTATGGCAAATGTAAACTCTAGAGAATCATGTAGACCTCTGTTTAAAGATTTAAACATTCTCCCACTGCCCTGCATATATATCTTTGAAAGTATTATGTTTTTTAAAAAGAATTTAATGAATAAAGATGTTTTTCTTAAAACAAACAATGATGTTCATAGGCATAACACAAGACAAAATCAAAACATTCATATTTCACACACACACACAAGCATATATCAAAAAGGAACTTTTCACACTGGAGTTAAATTATACAATAAACTACCCCAGTATATAAAACTGGCCCCAAAAATAAAAACCTTTGATAGAATGTTGAAAGCTTATCTGCAGTGCCATTGTTTTTACTCAGTAGTTGAATATTTTAGCGTATAGGAGTGATGGAATCTATAACTATATTTTACTTTTTTAATTTAATTTTAATACCTAGCTGTATGTTGTTGTATTTATAGAATTAAGTTTTCATATTATGATAATAGAGTGAGGTGTAAATAGTTGTGCAATAAGATTGTATCTATTAAGATTTGATATTATAATAAGTTATAAATAGTTATAATCTTAGTAATATATACCTGTTAGTTCTTTTATTTTATGCATGTAAATTCTGACGTGTCCTATATCAAAAATGTATTGAATGCATGTATTTGATCAAATGGAATAAATAAAAATCTATTTAGGTTATTGTATGCACGGTCATGTATATATTCCTTTTGGCAGTTAGCTGCACTTATTAAATTATTATATCATTTTTAACAGCTTTTAGTCATTATTAAGAACATTTATATTGTATTAAAAGCACTGGTAGGCTTCCAAATAGTCAAATAAATGGAAAAAAACTTTTCGTAGATTTGGAAATCATACCAACATGTCACACCAAAACTCATCATTAGTATTTCATTTTTGGAACGATATCGCCTCCTGAGGTGCAATAACGAATGCTTTTGATTCAATGTCAGACACTGAAAATCTGTTCCGAACGTAGTAATGTGCGTTCGTAATGATCACAGTCAATCGTAGTTACTTTATATGCGAGATTGGTAGCAATTGTAGCCCAAACATTGCCACGTGGACCTGAAATTCTACGAAATTCTAGCCAATATAAGCGTCCAGAAAATTAGCATTGAGTGTCGTCTCTCTTATTATATGCTCCTTGGTATATGCTTTCTTGTATTGGTAAGCAGTTCGTCGTAAATTCTTCGTGCCTTTATACATAAATAATAAGTTTTACTCGTTGATAGAGTGCAAAATGAGTAAAAGCAAAGTGTATTGCTCAGTTTACGGCTGTAAGTCGATGTATAAGAGGGCTGCGGATATAAGTTTTCATCACTTCCCAAAAGATGCAAATAGCAATAGCCGAAAGGTGACTATACAAAATAAATACGGGCAACAGGAGCGGGTTGGAATACAGTTGGCTTGGACGTTGGTGTTGAAGATGGGGAAGAAAGTGACGCCTTCAATGAGAGTGTGCTCTTTTCATTTTAGTGAAGACGACTTTATTTCTGCAGGTGGGTCCTTTTTTTTTTTTTTTTTTTCATGAGCAAGTAGGTAGTGTGATTTTTAAGAGCTAATTCTTTGTTTTATTGTAATTAATAATAATTTCACTGAATAGAATTTATATGCACCACTTAAGTTATTACAATTGAGTTTTAGTGGGTCTTTTCTTAATAGGCTAGGCCTGCCTTTGTTTCTTCAACTTTGAGGTTGGAAATGTCATCTTCCAAACTCAACAAAACTTATTGCTCAATGCATACAACTAATGCATGTAACAAGTGATAACATATTTGGGGCAAATGACCTTGCAGTCATGCCCCCTTAAAGCACCAATCGTCAAAGTATTTTTATGTTTGTAGGCACGCCAGCAAGGAGGAGAATATTGAAAAAGAATGCTGTTCCATCCCAGAATCTTCCTGTCCTTCCTCAGAGGTCCAGTCAGCGAAGTCTTTCAAAGGTGACCAACAGTGCAGCGATGAGGGCAGCTAGGGCATGTAATAGAGAAACACTGAAGGCATCACCACCGAAGGAAGTGTCAACTGAACATGAGGAGGCAGCATTTGCCCTGTTGGAATTAGCCAAGTGTCATCCTCATTTAAATCTTTTATCAGAAGAGCTTCGTAGTCCTACAGACCTAGGCCCAAGCAAAAGTGATAAATGCCATCAAGTGTCGAGTGGGGATTTGATGAGCAATTTTGTCGCCATCATTGATAGTGAAAAAAAGTTGAACCATTTTACAGGTTTGCCCAGTTTTGACATTTTGCATTGGTTGGTGGAGGAAGTCACTTTAGTAACTAATGATAAAAGAATTCATAAACTTTCTGTTTATGAGCGAGTGGTGTTGACGCTCATAAAACTAAAGCAGAATCTGTCGTTCTCATTGTTGAGTGCTTTATTTGGCAATGTAACTGCTACAACATGCAAAACCATTTTTAAAGAAACAGTGATCGTTTTATCTGAAATTTTGAAAGCAGTGGTACCATGGCCACCGAAAGAAGAAATTTTAAACAGAATGCCGAAGTGTTTCGAAAACTTTAAAAACGTAAGAGTTGTATTAGATTGTACTGAAATTCCGATACAAAAATGCAAATGTTTAGTGTGTAGAATTAAACTGTATTCACATCCCGCCGCATAACGGCAAAGTGCCTGGCGGGAGACAGGCTCGCGCCGCGGGGTAGCGATGGTCTCCGATACATCGAAACTAATTTCTCTGTAGTATTGTACTACAGTAAGGCCCCTCCCTGTAGAACGGAGTCTGACAGTGACTGTGCAATGGAAAGGTCACAATGACTCACCACGAGATTTATAGCATGTACCGATTACAACCTGGTCGGAAAGCCGTGGATGCTGTCATAGCATATATTACATACACAGCTGGCAAGATACCTTAGTTGAGATAATGAATTGTGGTGAAGTACTGTAGGCTGCTCTTGTATCACGTGGACATGGTTAGGAAGGCCAGAACAAAACAACAAATTTTCCTAGTGGAAACTTATCTTCTCAAGAAGTAGTTTGCAGTAAATTTGTTCATAAGTTTCAGCACCGTGCTATTCTTACTTGTGGGGGAATCTCAAACAGAAGGTATACACAAACAATATGCATACTCTGGAGGCTCTCATGAACGAAATAACTGCACTGATACAAAATATCAGTGAGGATGAATTACAGCGAGTGTACCAAAACTTCCTACGTTGGTGCAATGTGTGTTTAGAAATTGAAGGACAGCATTTCCAGCAACTACTCTGAAATTATAATTGTAATTATAATTATTAAATATGTTAAAAAGTGTAAATGTGTTCAACTACGCTGCAATACGGAGTGCCTTGGCCGCCATGCACCTTTCCGAGTCTCAGTTCTATAGGAAGGATCGTCACTGTAGGTTAATCACTCCTGAAGCGTTACCAAATTTGTATTTAAGGCGAAATCAAGTAAACATTTTGTGGAATTAAGAAATATAACTATTTTATCATTTAAAAAATATGAGTGCACCTAACCCAACCGCCATTTTCGACCCTTCCAGGTTAGATCACAACTTATATAGTAAAATTCCAGCATGTTCCCCATTAACTTATACATGTGAATTATGGACAAATAGTTATCTTGCAACAAGAAAACTTTTTTTTTTCCTCGACCAATACTTAGTTAGTGCAGGGCTGCGTTGGCCATATATGCACCCATGGGTTTGTCACACATGGTGGGAGTACTTGCGCATCAGTAATCTTTATCCAGACCAATTGGTTTGCCTATTTTTATTTTTTTCACATAAGCTTAAATACAGAGAGTATATTTTGTATCTGACGGAGACTCGCGAGCCGGTCTCCCGCCGACCACTTGGCCGTAATCCGCTTCTTCGCGCCACAAGTTTCCCTCCTTTGCAGTCTGCTGAGAGCATTAACAGTGTGAGGTTCAGTTTAGTCAATTGTTCACGTGTTTAGTAAAAGAACGCTCGAAGCTTGTGGTTTAACGTGACTGTTAATCTTGCGATCATGAGCCACGGGACACACGTGTTTAGTGCTCAGTGTGCTGTTCCAATGCAATTTTCATTACGTGAACGTGTGTATATATATATAATACCTTCATAAAGTACAGGAAATCTTGTGCGAAAACACGACGGAAATTCCGTCAGAAATTTCCAAACAGACCACTGCCTAGCGTCAATACAATAAAAGATCTAGCAAAAAAGTTCAAACGGTGAATGGCGAACATTTTCAGCACCAGCTGTGAACTAGGCAAGTACAAATTCCTATACTCAATGACTCAGTGCCGTGCAGGCGCCGCATAACAACAAAGTGCGTAGCGGGAGACAGGCTCGCGGCGCGGGCGAGTGGGCAAGCGAGGGTCTCTGTCAGATACAAACTAAACTCTCTGTACAATATTACCTATATATTAAGCATGACCTGAGTAGTGTATTTTCTTCGCCATACTTCACGGGCAGTGTAAGTGATGCAACTTTTACATTTATTTAATGATAAAATAGTAATATTTCCTCGAATGCTGCAAAATTGTTGCCGTAAATACAAGTTTTCTTTACTTTCCATTATCATTGACGTGTTTGCTCGGATGTACCCCAACTTCAGGTTTAATAAAAAAAAGTAGAGAGAGACCAGTGTCATTAGCATATTTGCAACTTACGGTTTTCGTATCCACTTTATCATATGGGTTAAGGGACATGACTAGATTTCTTCCATGAAATTCTTCCCTTAAGCTTGATTTTAAGACTATGTTTTGTTTTTATTGCCCAAGTGTTAAAACGACATTATGAATATATAGTTTTCTCACTATACTTTTGGTATTTTATAATGTTCATTTGAATTTGATATTGTAAATATCTGTCATCTCTTTTAAATTTTGTCATACATGTTTGAGTTTGGTACTGTAAGTTAAATAATATTTGTTTTAAACTTTGATTTTGTTTTTATTTGCACATCACACTGTCTGCTCTGTTCCGCCTGTTAAAACCACAACACACTTCAGACTAGAGTCATTGTAGTCTTGATGGGTCAAGTGAATAAGTGAGTTGATTGCAAACTCTACACGTTGGCGTTTAACGAGTTCCACAGGTGGGCTTCAATGCTCTTTGAGTTCGTTACAGTCAATTGCTACAAGTCGGAAGTTTGTTTTAGACGATTGCCCTTGACCTTGAAGCTTGCGGGTAAGCCTGTACACAGTATCTCTCTCACCCTCTCGCTTCATAGTTGTCACCACCGGTCTGATGTAATGGAATTCCAGACTTCAGCACGTGACGACACCATCGTTCAGACCAGTGCAGTCGACATCGAAGTATTGTGTGACGCGGAAGTACACGTTACATAGTTACGAACAGAACGCCATTATATTTGCCAATGACTGTACTTCAGCAGAAGCGTGAGATCGATATGTCAATCATCTGACCGCATGGGACAGGTGACAACAACACAGGTACTGTAGTAACTCGCCTCCAGGCTTCCATTAAGATTTTTCACTCGTCTAAAACAAACGTCTGGCCTGTACATGTTTTCCGCAACACTCCTTAGTGCAGCTAATCTACAGCCTACTAGCTGGGTTGTCCCGCGCTGACACTTGAATCGCCTTTCTGTGGTTTCCAAGCCACGTGGGAATTGCGGGAAATGAGTTAGCGGATCACCTCGACCCGCTAGAGATATTCGCTCTTAGTTATGCCGACAAGAACTGGCATTCTGGGAGAGTCAGTGGCTAGC
Organism: Meconema thalassinum; assembly: GCA_946902985.2. Classification (NCBI taxonomy): domain Eukaryota; kingdom Metazoa; phylum Arthropoda; class Insecta; order Orthoptera; family Tettigoniidae; genus Meconema; species Meconema thalassinum. The sequence continues at coordinate 2,126,912,249 of OX336388.2, forward strand.
TGACCCAATGCTCAATAAACTGAGAGCGAACTACACGTGTGTGGTGGAGCTCTTTCCGGCCACGGAGGGAGTCCGTCATTTTGTGAAGACTAAGGATAGGTCATGCAAGATCCAGCCACTTGTACCTAATGAAAAGGGAAGACTACCCACTTTGTACCTTGGTGACTTATTCACCGAGGCCTACATTTTAAATGAGTGTGTAATCTTGCTGACATACGAAGGAACCTTGGTTTGCCGATGACGTGGTAGCTGCTGATCTAGTCCAATCTAAATTTACAAGTGTTCATTGACTCAAATACTTAGTTCCTTTTTGTTTTCCGTAATTGTGTAAGTTTATAATCCAAATTTGCATAATTTTGTGTTAAGGGGGGAAGATGACCTCGTAGTTCTGCCAATTAAAACAAGTAATATCTGACCAAAACAAATCGCAGCATTGTTTTGCGGCAAAAGCTTACCAATTTTTTATTTTTTACTAAAAAGTTAGTTATTTTATACTCTGATTTACGAAAGGTGAACGGTGATGGTTGTCATCCCCTTGAAGGGCGAGGTGAGAAGAAGAGAGTGGCAACTGTCTCCATGGCAAGAGCGAGCAGTGTTGCAATGTATGCGGACACAGCAGTGTTCTATTGTGCCTTGACTCGTCACTGTCATTAGATCGCCAGGCAGGGGAGCTAACTTTCCCAGTATTTGTGTCTTCCTGCAAGCCTCTTGGAATGTTATGAGCCATGATCTGTCTCAGTGGCAACGCAGCATTTCCCCACGTGCTAGCTTTGACAGACGTCAGTGTTCATTATTGGTAATCCACAGAGTATTACTATGACAAATATCAAGGAACACCGTTAATCAATACAATATAATTACAAAATTTTTGCACTTTTGGTACATGTTTCGAGCTCATAAAGCTGAAGAAGGGCTGTATGAGCTTGAAACATGTACCCTCAAGTGTAAAAATTATATTGTATTGATTGACGGAGTTCCTTGATATTTGTCTTGGTAATTTTACTGTCAATACGGACCTAACAGATTCCAATATGGAGTCTAATGACATTGAGAATACAGAGTATACTGATAAATATTTAATGTCATTGGGCACAATTTGTGTTGACTGAAAACCCTGCATGTATGCCAAACTGTTTCTAATCCTTAGTTTATGGGCTCCGACAACGCGGTCATGTAGCTTTATATTCCTTGTTTTGCCTAATGGTGTAGTTTCTTTGAAGACAAACTTTTCAATTGGTCGAAGACTGGAGGACAAATTAAACCTACGGTACCTTTGTTTCTATTCATGACACTTAATTCATAGACTTCCCTTGGAACATGCACTGGAGTGTGACAATAAGCCAATGCCCAATCTAAGCCAGCAATGGCTTGGCACTGTCTTACATTGTAACGAGAGAGTTGTCTCAACTGGGATATCTGGATTTGGTTCAAACTAAAAGGATTAAAACTAATTAAAAATTCAAGATATCTGTGAGATACCCGAGCGATCCCACCTAAAAAATCTTTAAAGCAAAGTGAAGTTTCATATTTTTCCATACGACAGGTGGTTAGAAAACTGGAATTTAAATCAATGAACACCAGCCACACGTAAACAACACTGTATGGATGGGTAAATTTACAAAATAACTGGTACTGATCACGAGAGAATTCATAAAACTCCACATCATGACCTTAAAATAGGAGTTTGGTATGCTAAATATATTGTAGGGCAGATTTTTTTTAACGACCCCATCCTTTCTGACCAATACATAGAATTAGAGTATGGACGGTATATAGTGAGGCTTAAAGGACAAGCTGACTGCTCTGGGCAGCCAGATTCCCAGTCATGTTTCAGCCCGCTGTATTGACAACATCGCGTTTTAATGCTTAAAATCTCTGCCTGCCATAGTCTTAAGCTCCGCACAGTTAAGGGAACGCTCCACCATTCATACTGTACTGCGACCTTAAAGCCTCACCACATACTGTCTGTACTCTAATACTGAAATGGCTGAACAGGAAAGGTGACTTGGGTATTTTCAGCAATCATTGCATGGAATAAATAGAGCAGGTTTATGACCAGTGTGCTCTCCTGATTTAACGCCTCAACTGGGAGATCTGGATTTGGTTCTACATGAAAGGATTAAAACTGATTAAAAAATTCAAGATCTGAGCGATCCCACCCAAAAATCCTTTAAAGCAAAGTGACGTTTCATATTCTTCTATGCGACTTCTACTTGTGGGGCAATTTCAAAGACTAGAGAGAGTAGAAATAATCACAGATCCACCACCCATAGAGGAACTGAAATATGCAATTCACACAGAAAATTTGAAGAGTCAAGAGGCCAAGGCAAATGTCAGGATGGTTCTTAACTTGGTTATCAGACAAAATCTACAAAATGACCATGATGTCGAAGCCCCTCACCAAGGCCGAGTTTCAGAGTGTGAACCGTCGTCGGAGTTTTTAAGAGCGTTAAAAATCCCTCAGTATGCCTTCCTTTGGAGGGGAAGTAAAGCCGGTGGTCCCATGTCTGATTTATGGCATGAAACAGAACCTTCCACTTACTACACTTGTGTGAAGCCAGAATTTGTAGGTTAGGTTTGATTAATGCTCTTAAGTTCCGACGTTCGTCACCGGGTGCTGGTTGCGATGGCATCTAGTAGTAGCGGAGTTCACAGCTCGATGTCATGGATGGTAGCATTTTGTAGCGAAAGAAAACAGATAGCGCACATTAATACAATCATCGCAACTAACACCGGTTGTCAGACAGATTCTACACACACCCAAAGTACACAGGGCACATGACTGCGTTGTCACAGCCCCTAAACTAAGGAACCAACCACCAGAGTGTGAACCAGAATATCTACAGGCTGAGCATTTTCAATACTTAATGTAATGAGGTAAGTTTCTCTACTAGTAGTGCAATTTGATTTTTAAATCAATTTTTACAGGCGTACGAGCGTGGCGTGGCTGTGACCTAACTCCATTTATCAACACTTATAGGGGCTCGCCTTGTACATAATCAAATAATAAACGCTTGTAAGTGTTGCCTTAACGAGCCAGGCTGTACTACCATCGACTTAGAATAACCTAACCTCCTTACTAAAATAAGGCAGAGCATTGGACCTAATTTCTCTCACAGTGATGGAACTTTTGAGGAATATACTAGGCACATCATCCATCATATTGCAAAAATAAAACTGTTCCATTAGTGTACTGGAGCCCCAGCAAGCCTTTCATTCCTTTCTGTACACCTAACATGAGGGGTCAGGGCATTTTTCACACATGCTTACACCAAACAATGCATTATGTGAAAATATGGCAGAAAAAAATAAATGGCCCATGGATACACTGCATGCGACTGTTAGCAAGCTAATATTGCACTCCAGTTTCCAACTTGTTCAGCAAATATGTCTAACCACTCGTTTGCGCCCTTTCGTCCAAAGCAAGGTTAGAGTTGGGTTTCCTTCAATCCTCACTACCTGTGAGAGAATCACTAAATGTTTCGCATCTTGCAATGTACAGTTTGCTCCTCCAATTGTTTCCAGTATCCTCAACAGCTCGCGCATTAGAGCATATTCTCGAGTCCACTGGAAGCTCTGAGACATGTATTTGGTCTTCAGCAGGCACGCAGCACATGGTTTCTCCACAATCTTGACATGGCCAAGCTCTGTGCCTTACTGACAATGTGTCAGCATGCATGCCCCAGAATTTGAGGCGTACAGCTCATCTGATATCCCAAAATGCAACCAGAAAGCACAAACAGAAAACAATGGAGCAAACTGTACATTTAAGCCAAACTTTTCAAGTTGTTACTAACACAAGGGGTAGGTACGCCCTGGACCAAACTGGGATAGACATGGCATGCAGGAACTGGTATAAGGCGAGACTGTTTTATGCTACAAATTTCACTACATTATAGCCTTGAATTTGATAGAGCTTTGGAAGACTTAAGCAGGAACAAAGCACCAGGCATAGATGATATACCGATTGAGTTGCTACGCTGCATAGGAGATGAAGGTCTGATCAGGTTATTTCACTTGGTGTGTAGGATTTATGAGACAGGTGAGGTACCCCCTGATTTCAAGAAGAATGTAATCATCCCTATACCAAAGAAAGTGGGAGCTGACAGATGTGAAGATTACCGTACAATCAGCTTGATTACTCATGCTTCAAAGATCCTGTCTAGAATAATTTACAAGAGGATTGAAAGCCAGATAGAAACGGAGTTGGGTGAAGACCAATTTGGTTTCAGGAGAAATGTAGGAACAAGGGAAGCTGTACTAAGTCTTAGGCTGATTTTGGAAGGTAGAATAAGGAAAGATAAGAGAACGTTCATGGCTTTTGTAGACTTAGAAAAGGCTTTTGATAACGTTGATTGGACTAAATTGTTTGACATTTTGAAATCCATTGGAATAAAGTAGAGGGATAGGAGGGTGATATACAATCTATACAGAAACCAGACAGCAGTCATTCGAGTTGAAGGACATGAGAGAGAAGCTGGTATTCAGAAAGGTGTAAGGCAAGGCTGCAACTTATCACCCATACTTTTCAATCTTTACATTGAACAAGCAATGAAGGAAATTAGAGAAAAATGTAAAGTGGGAGTGAAGATTCAAGGAGAAATAATTTCAACTCTGAGATTTGCTGATGACATCGTCATCTTGGCCGACAAGCCTGAGGATTTGAATGAGTTTTTGAATGGTATGGACTCAGTCTTACGGAAAGAATTCATGATGAAAATTAATAAATGTAAAACAAAAATACTGGAATGCAGCCGAAATAAATCAGAAACCTCTATGGAGATCAAATTGGCAGGTGAAAAGCTGAAGGAAGTAGGAGACTTCTGTTACTTAGGAAGCAGAATAACCAGTGATGGACGAAGCAAAGAGGATATAAAAAGTAGGTTGGCTCAGGCAAAGAAAGCATTTCTACAAAAAAGGAATCTGCTGACATCGAATATAGATTTAGGTATTAGGAAGTCATTTTTGAAAGCCTTTGTCTGGAGTGTGGCGCTCTATGGAAGTGAAACTTGGACTATTGGTGCAGCAGAAAAGAGGAGAATTGAAGCATTTGAAATGTGGTGTTACAGGAGAATGATGAAGATCAGATGGGTAGATAGGGTTACAAACGAAGAGGTATTAAGACGAGTGGGAGAGGAGAGATGTTTCTGGCGACTGCTAATGAAGAGAAGAGATAGGTTGGTAGGACACATACTAAGACATCCAGGAATAGCAAGCTTAGTTATGGAAGGAAGGGTCGAGGACAAGAACTGTAGGGGTAGACCAAGGTTAGAATATGTTAAACAGATTGCCTTGGATGTAGGGTGTGGTAGCTATGTAGAGATGAAACGTTTAGCTCAGGACAGGGAGGCATGGAGAGCTGCATCAAACCAGTCAAAAGGCTGAAGACTCAAACAACAACATAGCCTTGAATAGCATTGTTTATTACAAAATAAGCAGCAAGTATTTTTCCTTGTATCTGAAAAGTTAAATTTGATGCCTTCATACACAATTCTTAATACCTTGACATGTCTTCTTTGCGGAATATGATTCTTTTATTGCAAGAAAATAAAACTTCAGTCTCCAAAATGAATAGCCATGTAAACAAGTTGATAAATTAAAAGGCAAATTATTTACATTACAATATTTACAGGAAGGTCAATGCAAACACACACCAACGTTAATCAATAGAATGTTTCTCCTTACACTAAACAATTCCCCCCAGACACAAAATACAGCACACTAAAGGTTTGTAAGTGTTGCCTTAACGAGCCAGGCTGTACTACGATCGACCTGGAATAACCTAACCTCCTCACATTATAGCCTTGAATAGCATTGTTTATTACAAAATAAGCAGCAAGTAAGTTATTTTTCCTTGTAAATTATGTTAAATTATGTGTGTTGAAAAGGCTTCACATTAAAACACAAACCTAACCTGGGGCTTAGGACTCAGATCCTGTCGTTTGTAGTAGAACCTAGTCGCAGCCAATGGTTTTGTCCCGATATTCGTCTCGCATAGTAGTGACCAATGGTATTGCCTCACCGAAGAATGCAGAGCAATTTTCAAATTGAACTAAAAGTAATTTATGAACATTCGTTATTTACGACCAAATCTCTCATTTGAACAAATGTGACTGCATCCACATGTAACGACGAACCTTTTAGAACTTCATTCAGCAGCATAACATAGCGGCAATTCTGAACACTACATCAACGTCCATGCGTTGTCAACTGAACTAAAAATTTCCCCTATAGGCCTACATATAGGAATCACGGTATATAACTTACATGAAATATCCAGAATATATATATTTATGGCCAAATCGAGAAAATGTTGTGGCATTTCAATGAACATTACTATTTAATCTTTAAATAAAGCACTTGACCTACTTTCATTGTACATGAAATAAGCTTAAATGACTAGGTATCAATTTCAAATGTAGGCCTATGATTATAAAAGCAAGCATGATAGCCGCTCTTCGCTCATCCTCTGCTTGCTTAGCATATGGGAAGCTTGATAGACCCAATGGTTGTGCTATCGACTAGATCAAACCTCGAAAGATCAATGATTGTAGCATAATCTTTACAGCGTGAATGCACAGCAATCAGAATTAAATTATGTTTTTAAATGCAAATTGTTTGTTAAGTGATGCATTGAACAGTTCCAGTACATGAACCACTATCGGCTGTTATGTTTCCACTGACAATAAACGTGTAGCCTAATTAATACCTATGCTTCAAAATTATGACTTGAACTGATAGATAGATAGATAGATTTTTATTAATTCCATTTGATCAAATACATGCATTCAATACATTTTTGATATAGGACACGTCAGAATTTACATGCATAAAATAAAAGAACTAACAGGTATATATTACTAAGATTAAAACTATTTATAACTTATTATAATAGCAAATCTTAATAGATACAATCTTATTGCACAACTATTTACACCTCACTCTATTATCATAATATGAAAACTTAATTCTATAAATACAACAACATACAGCTAGGTATTAAAATTAAATTAAAAAAGTAAAATATAGTTATAGATTCCATCACTCCTATACGCTAAAATATTCAACTACTGAGTAAAAACAATGGCACTGCAGATAAGCTTTCAACATTCTATCAAAGGTTTTTATTTTTGGGGCCAGTTTTATATACTGGGGTAGTTTATTGTATAATTTAACTCCAGTGTGAAAAGTTCCTTTTTGATATATGCTTGTGTGTGTGTGTGAAATATGAATGTTTTGATTTTGTCTTGTGTTATGCCTATGAACATCATTGTTTGTTTTAAGAAAAACATCTTTATTCATTAAATTCTTTTTAAAAAACATAATACTTTCAAAGATATATATGCAGGGCAGTGGGAGAATGTTTAAATCTTTAAACAGAGGTCTACATGATTCTCTAGAGTATACATTTGCCATAATTCTAATCGCTCTCTTTTGTATCCTAAACGTGCTTAGTACATCTGGCGACATACCCCAAAATATGATCCCATATCTTAAGTATGAATGGAAATAAGCAAAATAAGTATTTCTTAATGTGTGCATGCTAGTGCAGGTTTTCAAAATACGTAACGCAAAGCACATCGAGTTCAGTTTAGTATTCAGATATTGTATATGTTTATTCCATTTCAAGTCTTGTTGTATCCATAGTCCTAAAAACTTTGTTTCTGATTTATTTTCTATTTGATGACCATTTAATGTTATATTGGGCATCGCAGGATTCCTATTCTGTATAGTGTGGAAATTTAGACATACTGTCTTTTTATAGTTTATTATGAGGCGATTATCTTGTGACCATTTGGTTAACTCTCCTGTAACGGAGTCAGCAGACTGCTGTATGACCTGTTTAGTTTCACCTTTTATTACGAGTGTTGTATCGTCCGCAAACAAAATTTCCTTATGTGAATGAACGTTCTGTGTTATATCATTGATATATAGAAGAAAGAGTAGTGGGCCCAAAACCGATCCCTGGGGTACTCCAAATTCAATAATTCCCTCATTGGACAATGTTTCATTAAGTAATTTGGTTCCATCATCCTTGTGTCTCAAGCTTACTATTTGTTTACGCCTTGTTAAGTAAGACTCTATCCATTTATTAGCTAGACCTCTAACACCATATTGATTTAGTTTGGTAAGGAGGATTTTATGGTCAACTACATCAAATGCTTTCGATAAATCCAAGAATAGGCCAGTTACATGTTCCTTATTGTCAATTAATTTCAGTATACTATTACTACATTCGTAAATTGCTGTCTGTGTAGATTTTTCCGTTCTAAATCCATGTTGTGAGTTTGATAATATTTTATTTTTTTCTATGAAACTTATCAGTCTCTTATACATAATTTTTTCCACAATTTTTGCAATACCAGTTGGTAAGGTAATAGGACGATAGTTATCTAATTCATCTTTTGAACCATTTTTGTGCACTGGAATTACTTTTGATAACTTCAAAATATCCGGGTAAGTTCCTGAGAGAATTGAACTGTTTATTAAGTGCGTAAGTGGATTTATTATATTTTCTGCACATTTCTTTAAAATTGCATCAGGGATGCCATCAATGCCAGCACAGAATTTATTTTTTAGCTCTTTTATAACTATTCTTACCTCTTCACTTGTGACATGATTTATAAATAAAGAATCACTGCATATATTTATTTTATTATTAGAATTTAGTGTATTTACCTGTGATTTATTTAATAATTTTTGCGGAATTTCCAGAAAATAGTCATTAAAAGTGTTTGCTATTTCCTCTGGATTATTAATCACTTTATTATTTCTGGTCAGTGTAATGTTCCTTTGTATTTTAGCAGATTTTCCAGTTTCTTTCTTTATTACAGACCACATAGCCCTGTTTTTATTAGATGATTGGGAAATAAAATTATCATTATGCATTTTCTTTGCTAGTCTTATTACCTTATTTAATATGCTAGTGTATTTTTTTGTAGTATAAATTGAATTCAGGTGTTGTGTGGTATTGTTTATATAATTTGTGTAGAAATTTCTTTCTTTGACATGAATTTATAATCCCTGTTGTTATCCAATTGCTAGTTTTGTTATTTTGAACAGTTCTTCGTTTAAAGGGGAATGCTATTTCAAAATAGTGTTTTAGGGTACTGTTAAATGCATTAAATTTATCATTTACATTTTCTAGTTCATAAATTTCTGACCATGTTTCCTTATTTAATAAGTCATTGAAATATGTAACATTTGATTCAGTGAATGACCTGCACTTTGATTTTACTCCATTATCATTATTATTGATTACTTCGGATACTTCAAAACTCAGTATTTGTCCATGGTGGTCACTAAAACCCGGACAATAGACTTCTATTGAATGGTGATATTTATCTGTATTTATAAAAATTTGATCAGGAGTGGTTTTACTAAATTTTGTTATTCTTGTTGGTGTATTTACTGTAGGTTTCAGTCCATAGGAAATTAGTAACTGGTTTAATAATTCACAATTTCTATCAAGTTTTAAGAAATCCACATTTACATCCCCACAAATTATTATATCGAAATTTACTTTGCTCATGTTATTGAGTAACAATTCTAGTTTATCTATAAATAGAGGAAACTTTCCTGACGGAGAACGGTATACGCATACAATTATTAACTTAAACTGCTGAATTTTTACGGCAGAGAATTCAAAATCCTGTTCCATAATTAGATAATCATAAGCTGTTATCTGTTCATGATCTAAATTATTTCTTAAGAAGATGCAAGTACCACCATGGCTAATATTAGATCTAGAGTATTTACTAGCTTGTATAAACCCTGGGAATTGAATTAATTCGAGTTGTTCCTCTTTCAGCCAATGTTCTGAAATACATAGTGCTGAGATGTCTTTAAGTTCATTTTTAAGCATTAGATTTATGTAATCAATTTTATTATAAAGAGACTGGACATTCTGGTGGTAAATTTTAAATTTGTTACTTTTGCAAGCTTGTGTTGGTGATTTATTTACATTATTATTATCATAATTGTTATTATTATTGTTGCTAGACAAATCCGAAATACCATTGTTGCACTCCGTTAAATTTGACTTCAAAAGATGTGAATGCCAAACCTCACGTTTGGCTTCTTCTACCAGTTTCCCTGCTTCCACTCTAATGATATTACTGTTGAATTATTCTTACCATTTGAATTTACAATTTTGCAGATTTCATCACTAAGATACTCTTTTCCTAATCTATTTAAGTGTAGGCCATGCCGAGTGTGGAACTTCCTGTCTAATTTACTTACATCTACAATTTGGACATTTGGAAAACTCTTACAAATTTTATGAATTTTTCCATTTGTAGCCTCTATTTCTACATTTACACATGACTTGGGAATTAAATCGTATCTCTGCGGAATATTTACAATAATGACATTTGTTTTTTGCATGGATGGCAATGTACCCTTTAAATCTTTGATTACCTTTATACTCTCATTTCTATAGACGTCGTTTGCTCCAGCGATGATCACTGCGTAGTCCTTTGCAGTAAGGGACGCACACTCTCCTATCATCCCGTTCGTGACTTCTGCAATCTGAGCTCCTGGCTTCACTGTCGAAGTGACCTCCATTTCTCGGCTTCTCTCCAAAACGCTTGCTGCTACATCTCGCCCGTGGCTATCCGCAAATATCCGCATCTTCCTGGATTTTCTCTTTATCACTTTCTTCTTTTCTTCTTGAGGAAAGTCATCATTTTCTTCGACAAGCACTCCAAATGAATTTGAGACGGGAATTTCAGTTACATGTACTCCATTTATAGGCCTAGGCTTATTCAATCTTACCTTACCAGCAATCACTGTCGACCAAGTTTCCTTGCTTTCCTCTCTGTTTCCTTTTAATTTATTCAACTCTTCCATTAACTTAGCAATATCTTCCTTTAGCAGCTTTATAATTTCGTCTTTTGAGGACAGTTCGTTTCTCAGGTTATGACATTCGCATGACGGTAGCGGTAGGCCTACATTACGACAATCGGTTTCACTTTTCTCCTCATTCAATTTTACCTGAGATCTTGTGATGATTTTATTTGCATTTTTTACTTTTATTTTGCACGACGAGCATAAATCCGTTACGGTTACACAACCTGACGAGATACTAACACTGTTTACTGTCGTCATACTAGAGATCTAAGTGAGCCTAGATGTTTACACCAAATTACACTAAATTTAATTTAATTATTACTACCTAATAGAATTAATCTAATAACCTACCAATAAAGAAGAATGTGAAATACGTATATCTTCCAATCGGGTGAAGTCTCGTAAAAGCACCACTGCTCTACTTGGTTCAAACAGTGATTGAAGAAGTCACCGAATCTTTGGATACACGTTCCCACAACTTAGTTTAAGTTTATTAAATTATCAACAAGAATTTCTAAATACTATCAATATTCCGTATTACACTTGATCTGAGGAAAGTAACTTTATAGATTTTAAGCCTCTGTTATAATATTTTACCACTTTTATCAAATATTTACACTAGCTGCTATTTCACTGCACTTTCACTGTGACGCCATCTTGTACTTGAAGCCAACTTGTATGGTATTCCTACTATTATGGCCATTGGCTGAAATAAAATTTATTATTAAAGACAACCTACAATTTACATAACCTGCAATACCGATAAGCTACAATTTCTATAACTTCCTTGACGTAGTCGGCCAATCTAGCAAGCACTTTCGTTCACTAGCTAGTACAGACACAGTATAGATACCAATACAGTATTGGTGTGTTTGCACTAACATACACATATTTATTTAACACTAACTTTTCAATGATTTTTACAAAATATTGGCAACATATGTTTAAAATATTTCAATTTCAATTCAGATACCAATAACTGACCAAATTTGGTATCCAAGTGAATTCGTTCAATAAACATACTATTGTCCTTGCTGCAATAAACAACAAAATCACACACAAAAACATTCGTCAATATCATACCCAAGGTAATTTGCCCATAGTATGGATGTTTCCTCTTCAAACAATACCCACTGTCAGGATTGTGTGAAAGAAAACTGCATTTGGGCAACACTTCTTCTATACAACTGTCCTTTCCCTCGTATGGGCACTTAATTTCCATTAAACCCACTGGCTTGCCATTGTCCATTATCATTCCATCGGGTGAATAACCTAACCAAGGTTCACATTCACTGACCACTAACCCACACTCGGCCACTCTGCACTTTCTAACCTCTTCATAGTGTAGTCTAGCTGCAGGCTCCTGCAGAACACCATGTTCAATACACTTGTTAGAAAATGCTCTGGCATTAAAGACACGCATTGTCTTTCCTTGCCAGTCATTTCCTTTATAAGTATACAAGCCGTAGCAGCGGCTGCCCGTAACTCTGTAGCTCCTTTCCTTTCTCCACTCGCTTCTCTCAAGAGTTCTCACACACAACTCGTATGCATTATAAATTACAACATTATGCAAATAAAACTCTCTACAACAATCCTGGGGTTCATCAATATGCAGTCTCTTGTTAATTCCACAAGCAGATTGGATGAATTTGACTGAGATATGATAATCTTCACAGTTTCATTAGGCACATCCTCAGTCCACTCCTCTTCCATTACCTTTGTGTTCGAACCTGCTGCGTGCATCGCCAAAGCAGACTTTGGGAGTCTTGCAACAGCCCGTTGGTAAATTTCTTCGCGGTGCAAATTTAACACCCTCCGTTCTGTTGCTTTATGGCAACAGAAAGTGGTAACTGGTTCTGCTATTTGATATCTTTGAAGAGCTGTCCCCTTCAGCTCACTCCACAGACACTTCTTGTCTGTTGAAGACAGGACTTACAGCGAGTTCATATCTGTTCTAAATGAAAAGAAAGAAAATTGTCAAATGCAAATACATCAGAACCTATTAATTCACACACTATTATACTCATCAATTTGCTTTAATGGTATCAATAACAGTCAGTTACTTTTACATAGTAATAATAATAATAATAATAATAAAGGACTAAAAGGCCCATTTACCTGTGACAGAAAAGCAGGACTGCTAAAACATGTTTGCAGCATTCTGATGCACCTGCCTTGCATGAACATTGAAACTGTTTAATTGTGAGCGTTCTCCTTTCAATTTCTCCTGTGACCACGTGTGGCGGAGCGGATAAAGCCGACGTCTGGAGCACAAGAGCGTAAATTGACCAAACATTGTCATCGTTGTTCACTCTTCCACATAACATGACATGTTTGGCAAATAATACTTCTTCCCCTTCCGTAAAATTTCTAGAGTCTATGGTACAGTGAGCAAACTCAAATATAGCTTTTAAACGTAACAGTGCCATGACTAGAACTGACTTGAAATGCGATGTACTGTTATCATTAGCATTAGATTTGTCTTCTTCTTTTTCTCCTAATGTTGAGAGCCGACAGAGAGGAAAACACCAATGTCACCAACTGATTTCTGTTTCTGTTGTAAACGTCCATGGTGATGAATTCTCAACTTGTTATAAATGTAATATAAAAGAAATCTCATCGACCATCGCTTTTACTGTTCGACATGTCATATGGCAGAAAGACATGCTCTGCTTATGGTCATGTGTGCTTGTGTTTATTAGCAGATTTTGATACTCATGAGCTTTATTGTTTCATTCCGTTGCAGTATTCTTAATTCAATATATCTTTTAGCTAGATTTTTAGAATAGTCCGGTGAAGTACTCTGAGAGCCCAACTTAACCTATAAGAATGGGACAGGCTTTTTTAAATTTATTTAACCCTAGAATACTAACATAATTGAATTAATGCTTAATACTAATAATACATTAAATTTACGTATGGTACATTACGAACTTTGGGCTAAGGCACCAATTAGTTAAATGGTTGAAATTAATATATATTTCGTATGCAACACTATTTACATACACTGAATCCTCTGTGTGTGGTCTTTGAGGTTTAATATGCTAAGTTCTTAACCCTGCGTAAGTGTGGCGAAATATTGAACATGATTCGTGTGGCCGGTCTCTAAGACCGGGTATTTTATTTTGTTTATTTATTAAATTGTAAGAATAGATCAGATTTCACACAAAATGTATTTATTCAAACTCACAGATGGAAAACAGACTTGCAAGTAAAATCAGACCCATAGAGATAACATAAACAAAGGAAAAATCAGAAAAGGGAATCCCAAGTAAAATCAAATTATTTAAATAGCAAGAACGACAAAAAAAAAATTTGATACAAATATATCATACCTATAGTTGTGTCAGTTTTGGAAATGTGGCACATAATAAATCTTGTATAAGCCTGTGGCTTATGAAGTAAGGTCGCCCATAAACATTGCACATTTATTTTGAAAATTAATTCACAGTCTTTGGATAATACTTCTATGTGCCCTAGGCACATGAACTTATTGCACTATCTACAATACTATTTTGTTTTTCTGTTCTGCTTCCAAGTACACGTTTGACATCGTCCAAAGAGACGTACAGGCCAATCATCTTGTACCCTTTCAAGCTTGCAGACGACAGCAATCCTCTCACGCAGAAGGTGGCTTTGTAAAATGCTCATTCCCAACCCTGTGATAAATTTTCGCCGTACTATATTCTGGGTTGGTGCGTTCTGACTTATAATAACTTGACTGTTTGTGCCAGCAATGTTTATCAGAGGATAAAATACCACAATGATAGGCCAACGTCTTGTATTTCTGGCCCAGCATAATTTGCAGAGAGCTGGTCTACGACATCGACACCGCCTTTAGTTTTATTGTAGTCCAAAATCATATCTGATTTCTCTGTTTCTTCATCGACGAAGTCATCATCGTGCATCGATAAAATTAGTAACACATTCTTTCGTTTGTTAGGAATATATGACAGACGAGTACAATCTTCATGAAATCCAAAGATTTTGGATGGGGTGGGACTGGACTGTCCTTGAGTGAATCGAGGTGGAAGCTGGCGCTTGATTTTTCAAATGGTGCCTAGCAGCATGAGTTTGTATTGACTGGTCAAGATTTCACAGAGCTCAACGCTGGTGAACCAGTTGTCCGCTGTAACGTTTCATTCACGTCCCGGAAATGGCTGTAGTATTCTCTCCATTGCATTCTTCGGGCTGTTACAGTTACTGTGATCCTTCTGGCTGTTTTCCAACGTAGACTTCCATTTTTTAAGTATAAAATACCTTTGCATCAAACAAGGCATATATACCTTGATGCCGTACTTGTTAGGTTTCGAAGGTCTGTACTTCCGGAAAGCAGCCTTTCCCTTGAAACCTAATAGCATTTCATCAATTGTAACAAACTGACTCAAGCTGAAATATTGTACACACATGTGAACAAATTCGAACAGATCACGAATTGGAGCCAATCTATCTGACAGTAGCCTCTGCTGCCTGGCCTCAATATTGTCAAAACGTATATGGTTAATTAGGAAAGAGAAACATTGCTAAGACATAACTAGCCGAAAGATTTCTGGGAAGTTTCCATCTGTAAAGAACAGTTCTTCTAAATTTAACCTATTGGACTTCTTTACTCCACTCAAAATTAGAAGGTCCAAGAGAGCTTCCATGTCATTACAGTCGACCTCACAAACATGATATTCTTGATTATATTTTCTTTTGCGTGAGTGGTAATATGTTGGTTTGTAAATTTTACAATAATTTCCATTATCTCTCGATCAAAGAAATGTCTCCAAACCTCGAGAGGATAGGTCTTTCCTCTAACTGATCCTCTGACACCTGGAAGGTGCGTTATAATATTCTTCTGACTTGTTCTAATATTTTTGGGAGGGGGATAAATTTTCCGCTTCGTGTAATCCCTACCATAATAAAAGTAAAGAGTCTTCACCTCCGTGATATTAATGCCGTCGCAAGGATTCTGCATCCTCATCAGGATTCAAATCTCGTTCACTTTTCGAATTCTCTTCTCGAACTTCCAGCACGTCCTCTTCGTCATCTTCTGAAGAATCATCATGTTTCTGGTTCAGAATCAGTGGAAACAGTTTCAAGTAGCCTTTGCAATCGTTTTTGTTCTCTTTCATAGCCCATTTTACCTAAAATACAGTAAAATATAGGCTTGAACAAATAGTTCGATAACTCTTCAATATGAAAGCAAAAATCATCTCAAGAAATAAGCCATAATAAAAATATACTAATTACCTCATAGGTACACTGGTAAGCCTCCGTGGCTTAGGCGGCAGCCCGCCGGCCTCTCACCGCTGGGTCCGTGGTTCCAATCCCGGTCACTCCATGTGAGATTTGTGCTGGACAAAACGGAGGCTGACAGGTTTTTCTCCGGGTACTCCGGTTTTCCCTGTCAAAAATGTAATTCCAGCAACACTCTCCACTATCATTTCATTTCATCTGTCATTCATTTAATCATTGCCCCAGAGGAGTGCGTCAGGCCTCGGCAGCCGGCACAGTTCATATCCTCGCCGCTAGATGGGGGCTTCATTCATTCCATTCCTGACCCGGTCGGAGACTGGATGCAGGCTGTGGATTTCATTTCACCTCATAGGTACACTGAACGTAACGCAAAAAGTGTTGCTGGTCTCAGGAACCATGTTGTAGTGAGTTGTCACAATGGTCAATTTCCCATGACTGGCAATATTAGTTGCACGTGCGGGGTCACAACAGAGGAAGGTACAACAAAGTACAGCTTCTTAGCCTCAACAGTCGGAAATTGAAATAGCATTGTTGTGAGGCCCGGAACAAGAGACCGTGCCACACTTATGCAGGGTTAAATACAATAATAATATCGTATGGCCTCCGGTGCCTGGTGCAAGCTTTGTTAATTGACACCCAGAGGGTAGCTTGCATGTCGAATTTTGTCGTTCCTTTGAACGCTATGAAAGTCAAGGAGGTTAGATATCTAAACTCCTTGGACACTACAGCGCTTTCAAGTAGAGAATGGAGGAACTTTGTGTTGGCGGAAAATCCCGAGATTAATTTTGCCATTGAACACGGCCTACTGAATTCAAATGGGTTCTTTAACATGCCAACAACGTATAACATGAGTGTCGTGATTTTTGTCGCCTTCAAAAATCACTTACCATGGCCAGGAGCGAACCTGCAATCTTGGGGTTGGTAGTCCGACACTATAACCACTCACCCACCGTGGCAAGCGGTTAAATACAAGAAATACAGAAGTCGTTTACTTTGACGTAAATAGCAGTATATAATCTCTCCAGCCCTGTCTCTGGTTTTTATGAGGTTGTTTTTATAATCCCTCTGAAGTGATGTCACATATCTACATGAAATTCCCTACCTCTTTGTTATTGTCATGGAGAAACCAATATGTTGTTAAATTCAAGGATAATTTCAAGGCAATTCCTTGCCCCATGATTATGCTTCTAGAACTGATAGTCATTAATAACAAAAGCATTGACATCACCATAGACCAGCAGAAGCACTGCTGGAACAGATATAGAGGGAATTCTAAGCAGTTAAATTATTCATACATGTAAATTTTACATATGATAGTATTGTAGGCTTAATCACTTATTTACATAGGTCCCAATGAGCCAGAGCTCAAGTACTGGGAGCAGCAGAAATAACTCTCGAATTTCAAACATAAATAACACAGAAACGCAACACGAAATTTACAAATTTATTGCGCAGTTTAAAAGAGGAATGTTTGCCATTTATGATATCTAGCACCCTTATTGGCCACAGGGCTTAAGCAGGTATTATTGTTGATGTGTGTGTGGCCTTGGAGAATACGTGCATCGCCTCGTCTCATCAGTCGCTAGCATGGCGTGTTTGAAAGGAACTGGTTCGAGTGTTAAAGCGAATCCATGTGGTAGGCCTCGTGGCATCAGAGAACATCCATGCAGTGAGGCATTTCGTCCTCAAAGTAAGCACGCACGTGCTATGCGACTCTCAGATCGCACCGTACGGAGACTTTTACACACCGCTATGAAGTCCCGTATAAAATGGTGGGTGTGCAGGAACTCTGTGAATATGATTGGGCCAACCGCAGAGCGTGTTGTGAGACTATCCTGGAAGCTGTGTCAGCTGACTCCAGGCTACTGGAAAGTGATGAAGCGCACTTTCATTTGTCGGGCTACGTTAGTAAACAATATTTTCGGTACTGGTCCGCAACCAATCCTAGACAGAACCTCCACAGCGAACGTGTGACTGTTTGGTGCGCTGTCCTTGATTTTAGAATTGTAGGCCCTTACCATTCTGAAGAGAAGGCCAAAACTGTGACAGTAACATCTGCACGTTATGTACGACTTATGGAATCCTCCTGTGTTGTTTCAAAAAGATGGTGCCACTGCACCTGTGTGCACACTGCTGCAAAGGTTTCTGAATTAGAAAAACCATTTGGTAGTAGGTAGCATACGAGTAGTTTCAATAAATGATTGTCGGCCAGCGAATCGTTTCAGGAGAGTCCAGTAAGCGTTCATATACAATTCCGCCAATTGCGATGAAACTTTGGTGAGTTGTTGTGCACACTCCCACCAATTTTTCTGAAAAAGTAAATCCATTTTACATTAGATGGCACACGAGTAGTTTCAACAAATGCTGACATGGTCAGCTGTATGTGGCGTGCTCATACGTCGGAAAATCTTCGGATTTATTTATATATGCACCAGACAGAAAAACAAAGAATATTGTTTATCCGACGGCACTCCAGTAAACGTAATTGCAATTCAAACACTTATTCTTATTCTTTCTTGGGCTGGCTGTGTGGCTCAGCGGTAATGTTCTCGCCTGCTGTGACCAAAGTTGCAGGATCAAATCCTGGTGCAGCCAGTTGGCATTTGAGGGTGCGCAAATGTGAGGGGGCCATGTCGGTAGATTTACTGGCACGATAAAGACTTTGGGCCAAAATTCCATCAGCCCGGCGTCTCTAAAAGCCGCAGTAGTTAAAAGAGACGTAAAACCAATAACATTATTATCTTCCATTCTTTCTATCTGTCTTTGATTGGCATCGCAACGCATGCCGGGTATAGCCAGTATAATATAAAAATAATTTTGTGAAAATTACATATTTCTAAATAGTTGGTATTTGTATATTCCTGTAAATTAGTCTAAAATATTTTTCTTTAAAAACATCTTGATATGGTCTATGAGATGAACAAAGGCTCTTCGCGGAGTGGTTGGAATATGTACTCTATTTATCTTCTTGCTCCAATGGAAATTTTGAAGTGATATGGAAATGTTTACGGTCCTTGATACTATTATCCATGAACAACCTCACAAAGATACTCAAACATCCTGTAAGAAAATTACCTCTAGCTTTCAGTCATCCATACAGTCCCAAATGTTCAAGAAACATTAACATTATTTACAGAAAATTAAAAACTATCTACAGTAAACAGAAACCTGGAGACACATAAAATGTGTACAAAAGGGAAAAAATATAGAGTAAATGAAAAGCTAGAAAAAAGTAGTTCCAGAAATGGGAAAAATTATATATACGGAAGTGACATTCGAGGATCTAAAAACAAAAGATTGCATTACTTCACTCGCTCGTACATTCAATCGAAAAATCAATCAACTATTCATTCTTCCTCATATTCAATCAATATAACAACAAACCATTCAAACTCAAATAGAAATGAACACAATATGTATTACAAAATATTACAGCTCATCTTCTCATATCAGTTGATGGAGAGCCGAAGTGAATATTAGCAGTCCTGTTACTCTTGATCAAGCAGTATGTTGACTGCAAGGGGATGAGACATGAATTTTTGTGAACATTAATTCTCAATCTGACCCTATCAAACTTCTACTTCTGTTTTTGAAAATCTCACATGCATTTACCGGGAATCGAACCCGGTCCTCCTTGGTGAGAGGCAAAGAGCTTGATTGCTGCACCTCCATGCCCTCGGTATAATTTTAAGGTGGTCTGTCTAATATCACAGCAAGATGGGTTGCACAAGGACCTTTCTGCGTTAAATTATGGTGTTGGCCTATTTGTTCTAATTTAAGTTAATGGCATTCCCCACTTCGTGGCATTCTTTTTCTTCTTCTACTTCTTCGCCTTTTGAGACACATAGGATCACTTTAACCAACCATTCGTTTGTCGACTTGTAGGAACTGTACGGGCCTTGCGGTCTTCCCAGTACTTCTTCATGCGTATTGATCGTCTTGCCTTTTCTTGGGTGGAAAATATTGTTGTTGGAATTTTCTTTCTTTGTGAGTGGACAATGAAAAGTCACATTTTTCTTCGTGGCATTCAATATGAGTACCTAAAATCAAGGCTTCAGGTGCATTGAAGTGGCTGGTAAGGCCTATTATACTCCTCCAGAGCAATGAAGAATGTATTATTATTAAAAATAATTCATATTCTGCCTTCTGTGTACGTATTGAGACTTTAGATCCAGATGACTTGGCTGTGCCAAGACATATAATATGGTCTGAGGGCTGAGACTAGATAAACTCAATCTCATGATGCAGAACTGAGAAGAGATGGGTTCAGTTTCCATCTTAGCCAACCTAAAAACTTTTTCCCACCTCTACCGAAGGTAAATGCTGGTAGGTTCCTAAATTAAGGCCATGGCCACCTCCTTCCAAACCCTAGCCTCCAATACAAATTCACTTACAGCCTCACAATGACACAGGTTGTCAGACAGATTACACACCAACTACATGGGGTTACATGATCATAATGTTGCAAGGCCCCTTAATGAATGAACAATATTATTAAGAGTGGTATGTTAACTTAATATTTTTCTCTCATAGGTTTGCAATGCACGTGGCTCTACCATTCAATGAGAGTTCTCTACTGGGAAAATGACTTCATGAAATTCAATGTTGCTCTTTTTATGAAAATGTTATGTGGATTTTATTTCTTTAAAAAATAGAAAAGAAGAATATATACTATGTGTGGTACAGCATATGCACTTATTTTTGTCCCGATATCATTCCTTCAGAATTCCTTATGCACATCCTGATTCCTTCCAGTATCATATTTCATTCAACAGTAGTTAATTATTTTATGCTGTATAGTGGTTCACGATGTAGTCACGTCCTAGTTCGTGAACCATGGGCAACAGCTGAGTAGCCTAGTAAGGGGTCCTGACAGTCTGGATACCAGTTACTATGGAATGAGTGGGCATCTTGGACATATTCTGAGTCATGGCCCTCCTTGTGCTTAGGTGGCTAGACTACCCAACTCCCTTGTTTATTCCCTGAGATGAAACTAGTGAGGCCCTGTGTAAGTAAGGCTAGCAACCTGCTTCACGTGCACTTCTTAAACCTGCTAAAAATGTCTTGAGCATGCCTCGGACCTAAGGGAGTGATCAGGGACTCCTTGGAAACGAACGAGCAATAGATCGGGTATTCGATGAGGTGCTATTAATATCGACGGGGCTTATGGAAGGAAGAAAGTAAAGCTAGCCGAGTCAGCAATTAGGAAGGGATTGGATATTCTAGGGATTAGTAAAGTTCAGATAAAGAGAGCTAGAGAGGAGGAAGTAGGAGATTACAAGGTGTACCTGTCAGGTGTAACACGAGACGGGGCAAAGTAGGGAGTAGGGTTGTATGTCAAGAGAACCTTAGAGCGTAACATAGTTTTTGTGAGGTATGTAAATGAACAATTAATGTGGATAGATTTGGAAATGACAGGATTGTTTCAGTATACGCTCCAAATGAAGGGGCTGAATATGACGAAGTAGTCAGATTTTATGAGGCTCTGAGTGATATGGTAGTGAGAGTTTAACAATAAAGATAGTGTGGTACTGATGGGAGATTTCAATGCTAGAATAGAAAATAGGACCGAGGGGTATGAGCAGGTAATGGGTAAGTGGGATGATGATAGAGAAGCGAACACCAATGGAGAATATTTACTAGACTTATGTGCTAACATGGGGTTAGCTGTTGCGTACTCATTCACGAAGCACAAGGAGATTCACAGATACCAAGTCGATAATACACTATATCATTACTGACTTTCAATTTATAATGTAATGAGAGCAGCCAATGGCCAAAATATACATAATCAGTTAGTACAAAGTCGTAAAAGAAATCTTCAGCACTACTGCTTTTCAATACAAAGTTCTCAGTCTATTGTGCAAAACACTCTTAGGGATTCTCATCGTTTATGACACTTCATGACTTGATATCTTTCACATTTTTCATTGCACTTTTCACATTCGCAGTCCTTGGCAGGGTTTTGGTAAGTCTTCTTTCGACATTGTAATGCAAACCATGGAGCCTGGTGGGCATGTGTCTCAACTCATAGTTTGCCCTACTCCAGCCTCTTGATGTCATGACGACTGACTTTCAATTTAGGAAATTGTTAAGGAATTGCAGGGTATTTTTTACTGAAACAGACCACAAACTGATATGGTGTGATCTATTTGCAGATGGATTATAGTTGGAAATCTTTGGGATAAGGAACTTGGCAGAAATATATTGATATGATTGATGAAATATTCCAAAGAGTAGAGGGTAAAGAATTACAACACAATGAAAACGAGAGGTCAGAGAACAAGGATGTCTTGGGAAAACTGGGTAGAGACAGAAAAAAGCACACATCCTGGTGAAATGGCATAGTGAATTTGGCTTGTAAATGTCAAAGAATGCTTAAAAAAATGGCTCCAAACTAGGAATCCAGCAGACAGCTTTATGCAATAGAAAGGAACAGACCAAACAAATAATAGTACAGCTAAAAGGAAATGAGGGGGGAAATTTTAGGCCAAGTGGCAGGAAAGCTTTTTTGGAGTGTTACAAATAATCTTAGAAATGGAAGGAAAAGAGAAGTGAAAAGTGTCTGGATAATTCAGGGGAACACTTCGTAAATACTAAGGTAGCATTGGGAGGAGGGCAACAGTACTTTGAAAATTTGCTAAATGTAAATGTGGCAGATTTTGAGATTATGCAGGAGGAGAATAAGAACAGCATTCACGGTTGTGGAATCAGGGAGGGTGGTTACAAAGCGGCAGGGATCGGCAAAATTCAGCAAGAAATGGCAAAGTATAGTGGGAAAGCAGGGATGAAATGGTTGCATAGGATAATAGAATTGGCATGGGAATTATGAAAGGTACCCTCTGACTGGACAAAATCAGAAATCAACCCAATTTAAAGCAAGGTAACAGGAAAGATTGCAACCATTATAGAGGCATTTCTTTGATAAGAGTTCTGAGCGAAGTGTACACAGGTATTGTAGAAAGGAGAGAGTGATAATTGGACGAGAGTAAGATGGATGAAAACCACGAGGATGTCAAGATCAGTTTTTTAATATGTGCCAAGTTATTGAGAAATGCTATGAGAGGAATAGACGTTTGTGTTTTGTAGATCTAGAGAAGAAGCTGAGCATCCTGAGGGATTATGGTATCGAGGGAGGGCTGCTACAGGCAATCAAAAGTATTATTATATTTATAATCAGGATGCAGTGAGGGTTTATGGTAGGATTAGTTATTGATTTGAAGTTATTACAGGAGTGAGGCAAGGCTGTAACCTCTCACCTCTACTGTTTATTATGGACCATTTGCTGAAGGGCGTTAACTGACTGGGCGGGATTCAATTAGGTGGAAACCAGGTAAGTAGTCTGGCTTATGCTGAAATGTAGGGAAAATGGCATGGAAATCAGCATTTCAAAAACAGGTTACATCTGTAGGGAAGAAATGCAAAAAATAGAATGCTAGATAGGAATTAAATTGAAGTAGGTAGACCATTTTAAGTACTTGGACTGTATATTCTCTCAGGAAGATAGTATGGTGAAAGAAATTGAGTTGAGATGCAGAAAAGCCAATGCAGTGAGTTCTTGGTTGCCATCCACAGTATTCTGCAAGAAAGAAGTTAGTAGAGCAATGAAACTATCCCTATATCACTCAGTATTTAGACCGACCTTGCTGGATGGAAGTGACAGCTCACGCATAAGCTAGAGGTAACTGATATGAGGTTAGCACGAATGATTGCTACGACAAATGTGAGCATTGGCAGGGAGGTACTCATAATTAAGAGATAAAGACTAAGCTAGAAATGGACATGCTAAATGAAGCTGTTCGTATGAGCCGACTCAGATGGTGGGGTCATATGAAGAGAAGGGGGAGAGGATAGATTACCTAAGAGGTTAATGAGTTCAGCTGTAGAGGGTAAGAGAGGTAGAGGTAGTAGGTGTGGTTAGATTCAGTGTTGAATGGTGTAGAAGCAGAGAATGTCACAGTGTTAACTGCTAATAGGGGATCTTGGAGGTGACATGTCCGCAAACAGAGGCTTGCAGGCTAGACAGGATGCTGAAAGGCAAAACAGTTTCAAATTAATGTGTAGTATTGGCAAGGGCTTTAGTTTGCTGTGTGCTCCTTTCTTGATATGCTAATAATACAGTGTAATAATGTAATCTGTAAGTTTCGTCAATACCTGAGGTGACCTAAACAGTTGTTTACTTGAGGCCATTTATGTTCTCGTACCATTGGATATATCTTATATCCCTGCCGACGGGCTAGAAGCAATCTCACTACTGCTAACACTGGTGGCAACTAAACCACACTTCTACCTGTCTGGTATTATAATATAACATACTACTGTGGAATAGATGATTGACTTACTTGCAACTAGTGTTCCAAGGCCATGGGTTCATAGCTCGTCTTCAGCTAAGACTTATGAAAGAAAGTCCCATGATATAAAGGAACCTATTTGAACTCGTACAACATTTGAAAGCCTCTTCAATGGCATTTGTCAAAATCCAACCTCCAAATTATAATAAAGAAAAAGTAATTTTCTGTCACATATTACGATTACCAGGGACCAGGATACTCAGACAGCTATTCCAATACTTTTGGAAAAGTAAAACCAAAAATCATTGGTTCAAAGAAGTCCTAGATGATCTAGATCAGGGCCATCCAGTCATTGTGCTCTGAGAGCGTGGCCGCGCTCGGGGAGCACTGGGCAATCAGACTAGCACTCCTCCCCCTACCACCACTACACTGTGGCAGCGAGGAGGCATGAGACAGACAGGCGATGATCAGTCCGCGCTGACTGGATATGCACGTAAAGTCGTGCGACCGACGCCATTTGTGGGATTGTTGACATCATGCTGATACTGCTCTTTTGCCACTAAAAAATATACCGCATATACAAATCTAATGGCACTCCAATGTATGGAATGTGCAGGAAACGAACGGAAGTGTTAAGTAAAGAACATTGTGATCTATTCCAAACTAAAATTCGAACATATTGGAGAGGAAAATTCAACAACATTTTACCAATATGAACAAATAGTATAGACCTTGAGTGACATTTTCTCCGTCGTTTTTACGAGCTTTTAGTTTTGGAGAATACAATCTTCTCCAATTTGGGTACAATATTTCTGGACACAGCTATTCGTAAACAATTGCGCTAGTTTCTATCGCTCAACTTCACACGATGCTTACGTTTGGTAAGCTTAAGAACCGCAAAGAAACGCCCACAAATGTAAGTTGAGCCGAACATTGACAGAACTTAACATGCATATTTATACAAAAGGGGGTATTCTTCTTGCGGAAAGCTGCTGCTTCACCACTCCTTTTTTTTTGGTATGATGTTCATTCATGACCACTGCAAAACTGATTTACTTACACGCTGTCAACAAAGCGCATTGGACTAGACTGATTCAGTGAACACTACCGACTGATGGATCGGCTGCTCACTTCGGCGCGACGGGCAGACCACTCCCTTAGCCAAGCTCCTCCCACCACGACCGAAACTACCATCCACCAAAGCTCTCGGAGCACTGGCTTAGAGCGCTGTGTGGATGGCCCTGATCTAGATGAATTAGGCTTGACAATGCAACAAATTGAACACTGGGAAGAGAAGAGGATCCTGAGAAACAAAGACGTGAGACCTAGTCTAAAAACTTCTACACGCAAACAATACACCATAACGGATGAAAAACGGGCCGCCAGGTCAGACAGAATGAAACAGTTCTGGGAGAAGGAGAAGAAGAAGCCAAATTTGTAACTAATATTCCTAAGACTTGACTGTATATAGATTGATTATAGTGCTCCAATCACTCCCTAGGGGTTGCATGACTTTGACGTGGTGGGAGTGCTTGCATGATCTAATGATCCTTTGGGCTATGCCGGTGGTAGCATAGCTACTGGTAGGACCTTCCTTGCCGGACAGGCCAAGGGTGAAGATCCAGACTAAAAAGCAACCCAGAACCCTCAAGTCCTCAACAGCAACGAAGGCGGAGAAGATGGTCTTCGGTACGGCGGAGCTGGCAGAAGAGGCTGACCAGGGTTAAGAGGTCAGGACCTCCACTGCCTTGTGAACAGAAGTGGGAACTTCAAAGTCTAAGGGAAGAAACCCTGACAGAAAATCAGTAGGCCTGGATACTTAGAAGGCAGCCCCTTCTCCAGGCTTTGGGTGCTGAAGGCCAATAACCTACAAACCCGAGATTACCCTTATTACAGAAACAGAAATGAATAGAAGCCGGATGGATAAAACGGATTGGACCTTTAGCATGAAATCAGGCACAAGAATTGGAATTTGGAACGAACAAACAATGTGGCAGACAGGTATACTGGCCGAAGTATCTAGGGAGATGAAGCGCTACAGGTTGGACTTACTAGGTTTGAGTGAGATGAGATGGAATGGGTTCGGGGAGATAAGGACCCAGGAAGGGGACACGTTGTTGTAGGCCTACTCAGGAACAGAAGGAGAACATAGAGAGGGTGTTGTTTTACTGATCACACAAAAGACAAGGAGGAGCTTGATGGAGTGGTATCCAGTCTCAGATAGGATAATAGTAGCCCGATTTGCATCAAAAGTTAGACCAATCACAGTGGTGCAGTGCTATGCAACAACAGAGACAGGAGAAGAAAGAAAAGAGCAATTTTACGGCCAGTTACATCGAACCTTGACAAAAGTGAAGAAAATGGATATAGTGGTCGTGATGGGAGACTTGAATGCGAAAGTTGTAAGTGATAATCAAGGAATAGAAAATATAATGGGGAGACATGGTGTAGGTACTAGAAATGAGAATGGCGACAAACTTATTGAATTCTGTAGCAACCATAGTTTGGTGACAGGAGGTACAATCTTTCCTCATAACAACTGCCATAAAGTGACTTGGTTGTCCCCGAACCATATAACGGAGAACCAGATTGACCATTTCACTATAAGCAAGACATGGCGAACTTCCCTGTTGGACGTGAGGAACAAGAGAGGAGCAGATGTGGGAAGTGACCATCATTTAGTGATAGCTACGCTCCTATTGAAGATAGCAAATATTAGGCACATTCATCAAAAGGGGAGGATAAGGTACAACCTCGATAAATTAAAGGATAAGGAGGTGCAACAACATTTGTCACTAGAGTTGAGAAACCCATTTCAACAGCTGAGAGAGGAAGAAGAAGGAAAGGATATTGAACATAACTGGAAGAACATAGAGACTACCTATATCAATAGCGGCTTCGGTGGCGTAGTCGGTAGCATGCTGAGCTTCTATGCCCAAGATAGCGGGTTCAAACCCGGCCGAAGCCGTCGGATTTTTTAAGAGCGTTAAAATTCCCTCAGTATGCTTTCCTTCAGAGGGGAAGTAAAGCCGGCTGTCCCATGTCATAGATTTATGGCATGTTAAAGAACCTTCCACTAATTGCACCTGTGTGAAGCTAAATTGGATAGGTTAAGAATGTAAACAATGCTCTTTGGTTTCTATGTTCGTTGCCAAGAGCCGACTGCGGTGGCATCTAGGAGTTAAGTTCTGAACTTGGCCTAGTAGTCGTTGACGGTGGCGCTTGGCGGCAAAAGTAGGAACTATTTGAAAAATTCTAAGTTGCAGTACTTCAATTAAAAAACAGATAACACACACTAATACAGTCATCACAATTAACACCGGTTATCAGACAGATTCTACACTCACCCAAAGTACACGGGGCTACATGACCGCGTTGTCGCAGCCCCTAAACTTAAGAACCAACCAACCTACCTATATCAATACATGTGAAAAGGTTTTAGGCAAGAGAGAGAGGAAGGGAGGAATGGGTTACTTCTGAGACATGGGAAACAGCGTACAGCAGGAAGGAATATAACAAAAGACTTAACAATGCAAGGACACAAGAATAGAAAGTACAAGCTAGAACAGATTTCAACCAACTTAACAAAATAGTGAAGAGGAGTTTTCGACTTGATAAAAGAGTATTTATCAATAATTTAGCAACACAAGCAGAGATGACAGCACAAAACAACGATAGTAGGACCCTATATCACATAACCAAAAGATTAACAGGAAAGTTGGGGCAGATGACCTCGTAGTTCCACCCCTTAAAACAACAATATCTAACTAACAGGAAAGTTCTTTAGTTTTGATAAACCTGTGAAAGCCAAAGATGGGAGATTACTGTCTACACAAAAGGAAGAACTAGAAAGATGGAGAGAACATTTTCTGGAGAAGAGCAGGAATATAGGGCTATAAGCACAGAACCACCGTCAAGAACAGAGATACAAAAGGCTATAAACAACTAAAGAACAGTAAGGCGGCAGGTATGGACAACATTCCATCGGAAGCCTTGAAAGTAGATATGGACACTACAGTTGAGATTCAGCTCCCATTTTTTTGAGAAGCTCTGGGAAGAAGAGAAGATTCCTACAGACTGGAAGAAAGGACTATTGATCAAGCTTCCGAAGAAAGGAGATTTATTGGAATGTGATAACTGGAGAGTGATTTTTTGAGAAGCTCTGGGAAGAAGAGAAGATTCCTACAGACTGGAAGAAAGGACTATTGATCAAGCTTCCGAAGAAAGGAGATTTATTGGAATGTGATAACTGGAGAGTGATTACTCTCCTTTCAATCCCAAGTAAGGTACTCTCGCGAGTAATTCTAGAAAGGATAAAACAGAGAGTTAATTTAAAGCAGAGGAAAGTACAAGCAGGATTTAGAGAAGGCTTTTCTTGTACAGACCGGATCAATACGCTGCGCATAATTATAGAACAATCAACGGAACTGCAATCGTCACTGTACCTACTATTTGTTATTTCGAAAAGGCGTTTGATAGTATAATGAGAGAGAAGATTTGGCAAGCCATGAAAGAGTTTGGGATTCCAAAGAAAATTATAAAGATTACTCAAGAAATGTATGAGAATTACACCTGTCAAGTTTTACATCAGGGGATGTTGTCAGAGCCCATTCCAGTAAATACAGGAGTTAAACAAGGATGTTTGCTGACTCCAATACTGTTTCTCATGGTGCTGGATCTTATCAAAAAGAAAGCAATGAATTGCCGAAGAGGTATCCAGTGGGGACTAACAGACAGGTTGGAGGATCTGGAGTTCGCAGACGACCTGTGCTTGCTAGCCAGCAGCTACAAAGATATGGAAGCAAAGCTGAATGTTTTAAGAATTGAAGCATCTGAGGTGGAATTGAAGATCAATGGAAGGAAAACCAAGGAGATGCGCCATAATAATTGAAACAAGGTATCATTATTTCTCGGGAATCAAGAGATCGATCAAGTCAAACAGTTTTGCTATCTGGGAAGTATGGTTACCACTGTGGGAGGTACTATGGAGGATATAGGAAATAGAATAAATAAGGCTAAAAGAGGATTTAGACAGCTCCTTAACCCGATCCATGAGGCAATTATAATTGACTACATGGATAATTCTTGCCAGGCGCGTCCACGTCGCGGGGGTGGGCAACGGTACTGTAATATACCATGGAACTACATTACCTGCTAAGTTCTGGTGAGGACCCAGTCCTATGGGGTATAACATAGGCCCCGTGCACAGGGTTACGTGCGAAGACCTCAACGGAATCTGCAGCGGAGAAGATGGACTTCGGAACGGTGGAGATTGCGGAAGAGGCAACCCAGTACTCAGGGAATAGTATGAGTACAGCATCAATTGGCAGCGTCTCTTTCCCAAGTTAGGGGCAGCTGCAAGGGCGTCTGTTTCCCATGTTAGGGGCGGCCTGTATAATAGCTGGCAGTAGCTTCATAAAATGCCTTTGGGAGTGGCGACCCCATCGTAATAATAGCCTAAAATGGAAATGGCACTTCAAACGATTCGGAGAAGGTTAGGGCGTACCCTGCAGGCGACGCGCAGTTCTTTTGGTACTGGGGGAACTGTGAGAAATGGGCGACCAGTAGCCGAAATGAAAGTGGGAATCATGAATGTCATGACCCTGACAGGCAAGGTGGAGGAGGTGGTAGACTTCATGGAGAGGGAGGATGTTGGATTGATAGGGCTGAGTGAAGTGAAATGGAAAGGTAAAGGAAGGAAGAAATTGAGGAAAGGATATACATTATACTGGAGTGGTGGCCAAGAGGCAAAAAATGGCGTGGGACTGATAACCTTGAAACAACTGGAGGAGTATGTTGAAGTGGTCGAGTGTGTGAGTGACAGAATAATGAAAATTAGAATGAAGATGAAAAATGATGTGATGGACTTCATACAAGTGTATGCACCACAGACTGGAAACAGAGAAGAAGATATTGAAGTAATCCTGGAGGATGTAGAAAGAGTAATTTCAGATGTAGAAGTGGTGATCATGGGAGATATGAATGCACAAGTTGGAAACGAGAGACAAGGAAAGGAAGAAGTCATTGGACCATATGGATATGGGAAAAAGAACCGGGAAGGAGAGGAACTTGTAAACTTTTGTGAAAGGAATGGACTCATAGTGGGTAATTCATGGTTTCGGAAGAAAAACAGCAGGAAAATTACGAGATATGGTTGGGGCGATAGAAGAACAAAATCAGTAATTGACTACTTTCTGGTGGAAAGGACTAATCGCAGAAAGCTGATAGATGTGACAGCTTTACCAGGAGAAGCATTTGATGGGGACCATAGAGCTGTGGTGGCAAAATTTAGATGGGAAAAATTGGAAAACCTAAAGGAGATCAGAGAAAGCAAAATAAAAGTATGGAAATTGAAAGACAAAACTGTACAGGAAGATTTTCAGGAGAGATTGAAGGAACAAATCCCAGTGGAAAACATAGAAGAGGAATGGTCCCACTTTAAAAAGGCATTTGTTGGTGCAGCAGAGAGTGCTTGTGGTAGGACGTCAACAAGAGTGAAAGAGAAGGAGACACCGTGGTGGAATGAGGAAGTGAGGAAAGCAGTGAAAGAAAAGAAGTCTGCATGGAAAGAATGGAACCGAGATCAAACAGAAGAAAGCGAAAGGAAGTATCACGACAGCAAACGGAGGTGTAAGAAAGTGGTAGGAGAAGAAAAGAAGAAAAGTTGGGAAGAATTTACACGAAGAATGGAAACAGATGTAAATGGCAGTAAAAGGATGCTGTATGGACTTCTAAGAAGTAAGAGGAAAGAAAGAGTTACTACAAAGCTAGTGAAAAAGGAAGATGGAGAGTTGTTAACACACCCTGAAGAGATAAAGGGACGATGGAAGGAGTATTTCGATAAGCTATTGAATGTGAGCAATTGTACTGGTGAGATGGAAGTGACACAACCTGACGACTCTATAACAGAAGATGATATAACAATGCTGGAGGTGGAATTAGCAGTACAGAAAATGAAGATGGGAAAAGCAACAGGGGTGGATGAAATCAGTGTAGAAATGATAAAGGCTGCTGGACCTGTTGGTATGCAATGGTTGTATCGACTGCTAAAGTGTGTGTGGAAAGGGAAATGTGTACCTGAAGACTGGGAGAAAGGGCTAATAATACCAGTGTTTAAGAAGGGTGACAAGAAGGTGTGTGATAAAAGAGGGATCACCCTCATATCACAGATAGTAAAAATACTGGAAAGGATATTAGAAAGAAGAATGAGAAGAAAGGTGGAAGGAGAGTTGCAAGAGGAACAGTATGGCTTCAGGAGTGGAAGATCCACAGTGGACCCAATCTTTAGCTTGAGGCAGGTGATGGAAAAGGACTGGGAATATGGAGAGGATTTGATCTTGACTTTCATAGATCTAGAAAAGGCATATGATAGTGTCCCCAGAGAGAAGGTATGGGAAACCATGGTTAAGAAGAGACTGGGAAGAGAAATGTTGGAAATGGTTCAAGCAATGTACAACAACTGTGTTAGCAGGGTACTGACCCCAGTTGGAAAGACAGAATGGTTTAGGAACAAGACTGGACTAAGGCAGGGGAGTGTGCTGTCACCTCTCTTGTTCATAATGGTGATGGATGAAATTGTAAAGGAAACAAAGGAAGCATATGGACATAAAGAAATGAAGGTACTGTTATTTGCAGATGATATTGTGGTCTGGGGAAGGAACACCAAAGAAGTGCAAAAACAACTAGATGCACTGAATGAAAATATTCAGAAGTACGGCCTGAAAATCAGTATAGAGAAAAGCAAGACCATGGTGATGACAAGAGGGGAAAGACAAGGAAAGGGCACTGTGAAAATTGGAAGTCAGAGTTTGGAAATTGTGGACACGTTCAAATACCTAGGAAGTGAATTGATGCAAACTGGTAGGTTGGACATGGAGATTGGCAGGAGGGTACAACAGAGCAATGCATTCTATCAAAGTGTAAGAAAACTTGTTTGGGATAAGGAAGTACCAAGGAAAAGCAAGGAGGTAATGTATAAAGTGTGCTATGTACCCATATTGACCTATGCAGCTGAGACTTCGACCCTGACAAGCAGGCAAGAGAGTAGAATCCAAGCCAGTGAAATGAAATTCCTAAGAAGTATGATAGGAAAGACAAGGAAAGACAGAGTGGGGAATGATGTTAGGAAGGAAGTTGGGGTGGGAAAACTAAATGAGAGAATTGAGAAGAATAAACTAAGGTGGTTTGGACATATAAAGAGGATGGAGGAAAATAGAATACCAAGACAGATGCTGGAGGCAAAGTGCAAGGGTAAGAGAGCAAGAGGAAGACCTAGAACAAGGTGGATTGATTCAGTGAAGAACAGCGTAAGAAAAAGAAATCTGGACTGGGACAAGATCGTGGAAGAAGAATGGTGGAAGGAAAGTGGAGAAGTGCCATAAATACCCCGACCCGGCAGGAGCTGGATAAGGGGAAATGATGATGATGATGATGATGAAGGCTAAAAGAGCATTCGCAATGTTGAGACCAATCTGGAAAACAAGGGAACTTA
Source organism: Meconema thalassinum (assembly GCA_946902985.2). Lineage (NCBI taxonomy): Eukaryota > Metazoa > Arthropoda > Insecta > Orthoptera > Tettigoniidae > Meconema > Meconema thalassinum. The sequence goes on from OX336388.2 coordinate 2,126,945,123, forward strand.
ACACCTATACCAAACTTCGCATCTTCAATTCAAATGTCAAGTCAATATTGTTAGAAATATGTAACCCAACAGGTGATCTATGGTTTAAATTAAGCGCCATGAAGCGCAACGCCATTGGTGGCGGTTCTATTTACGAGAATGTTCTTGTTGATTCATTTGTCTGCTTTTGTATACATACGCCTGTATGTTACCTTGTCGTTCAGTTCGTATTAAATGTTTATCCTGAATATACGCCCAGTCTTCATTGCCCTGCCATATACTTCTACAAATATTGCTCTACGGGTGTGAAACTTGGAAGACCAACAAACAACTCATTAACAGACTCCAAATATTTGTGAATAGATGCTTGAGGAATATCCTGAGGATATGGTGGCCACAAGTTATCTCCAATGAAGAGCTATGGAGAAGAACACAGCAAACACCCATTTATATTGAGATGCATCGTAGGAAATGGAAATGGATTGGGCATACATTACGACGAGATGGAGACAACATAGCAAAACAAACCCTGGAATGGAATCCACATGATAGTAGGCGAAGAGGCAGACCAAGGAACACCTGGAGGAGGAGTGTAATAACAGAAGGAATGGAGAAAGGAGTGAAGACCTGGAACGAGATTAGGAGGATGGTGCAGAACAGTCCGATGGCGGAAATTCATCGATGCCCTATGCTCCACTTAGGCGATAAAGGAAATAAGTCAACTAAATCAGTAAATCATAGTGCTCCAATGTGGGCATAAAATAAATGAGAAAAAAAAGTAAACTACTTGCTATCAATAAAATAAACATGATGTCTTCACTATGGTTACTAAGAGGTTCCAATGAAAAAAATAACAGAAGGAAGTTGAATATACACATCCAAGGATCACATTATGCCTATTTTTAATTTGTAAAACCTTTCATTGCCATTATGTCTACATCAAAAAAATGATGATAATCTGTAGAATTATTATTCTTGTATCAGAAGCATACATATTAAACACAGCTATATTATTTTTGCCCGCCACTTCCAATGCTTTTTCTGTTCCTTGATGAAAATCGTCTTCTGTACAGGAGGCTGGATATAGTCGATATTGAAGCCCACTCCTATCTTGATCAGTGTAGTTTACCAAATTATTCTGTGGAATGAAGTGCAAGTATAGTACAGTAATGTCACTCATATCCATTTATGTTTTATGGGTCATATACCAAGTCATCATCATCTACCTCGTTATGACAAAAGTACTGTCCGCGCATTATATCTCTGCCGGCGACGTACGTCATCACTTCCAGGAAAGGTCTATCGACTGTAATAGCCTCAGTAAAAACATTTCTAAAATCACTATTGTATTTATAATTATTATTTACATCGCCATGAACAGTTCTCCTTAATACGTACTGGTCTAAGTCGTCGTAACAGTATTACTTCTCGCACGAGTTTTATCAGGAGTTGCAAACGAGTTCATCAATATCGCCTAACTCTCTCTTTATAAACAGCACCGTTGTTTTAGATACACCTTTTAGATAGCCTCTGCTTGGTTAACAGCAATATTGAAATCACCGCAACCTGCTTCATTTTCCATGAATTTTAGCACATTAGCCACCATCTCCCTACTTTGGCTGTTCAGTTTCTTGGTTTTAACTTTAATTAAGGGCTGTTTTTTTTTATTTAAAATTAACCGAACATTTTATTTTGAAACCACATTTATTTTTAGGTTTTGCATACCTTCCTCTATTTTCCTACTTAGTTGCATTGTTTATTTTGGCACTTGTCATACCTTAAAACTAAGTTCTAAAATCCCTCTGCATAAAAGTTTGCCGCCTACTCTGACAACCAGGAATTCACACTTGAGGAAAATCCATTGATAGAGTGGTTATCATGAATCATTCGGTCCTCGTGAATTTTCGTGTCAATTGCAGTCAACAAGTCATCTGAGATCACAGACCTGAGCGTTCATCGTCATGAACATTTTCACGGCCACTTTTGAACTCGCGTACCCATTTTCGCACTTTACCTTCCGTTATTCCATAACCGACAGTAGTGGCTACGCTGGCTAACGCGCAGCATTAGGTCATGGGGCCAAGCTCTCTGCTGAATCGGTAGACGCGTGGGTTCGAGCCCCACTGTTGGCTGTCCTTGAAATGGTTTTCCGTGGTTTCCCATTTTCAACACCAGGAAAATGTTGGGACGGTACCTTCTGACAGGCCACGGCCGCTTCCTTCCACATCCTTGCCCAGTTCCATTCACCATCATTCATTTCATCTCTCATTAACTCCTCTCATGAGGTTGGCGTCAGGAAGGGCATCCGGCCGTAAAAACCATCGCCACAAAGACTTCCATCGCATCTCATCCCCGACCCCGTTGGAAAACGGGAATAATAAGAGGTAGACATACACCTTCCGTTATTGCATTATCACCATGCACCTCACAAAGCTGACAATGAATGTCTGTAGCCGACACGTTTCTTGCACTCAAAAAAGTATCACAGATCGTACCTCACAAGCAGCGGGCGAATCAATAATCTTGAACATTGTAAAGATGCACAGTTCAGTGTACAGGTTAGCTACACAGCTGCAACTGACGCCTGCTCGTTCGGCAAGGATGCCGGGAGGATGCGTGCACGCTTGTTGCGGAGTGCGTACTGACTAAGTTAAGGGTTTTGAAAAAAAAAAAAACGGCCCTTACTTAGAAAACAGCCCTCGTACTAATGAAATGTGCTGACTGCATCAGGCTAAATCGGCTGAGTATTCCGTATTGTATCGTCCAGGCGCGGATTCAAAGGGGTTCACGGGGGTCATGACCCCCCCCCAAACGGAGACCAAATTTTTTTGCAAACTCAAAAAACAAAAACACAATAATCAGACAAATAAAACTTAACGAATTTTAATTGAAAAACAGGTGGGTTTTTTTCATATTATACAATACTGAAAATATCTTTATTGCAATTATTATGTTCTGTTACAACTGCACATATTTACAACTTCATACCTGTTATATAAAAACGATTATTTATATAACAAAATCAACTTGTCTATTTTGTTTAGCAAACCTTGTGATTACCGAATCGATGTTTATAGTGATGTCACGATGAATATGCAGCAATGCACGGATAGGAATTTGGGGATTTTTACACACCAAAAAATTTTGCCGACGTCCAAACTGCAAGCTTGGTTGGCAATTTAAGCTGTGACTTTCTCCCTTTGTCGGTACCAACTCGACTTGCCGAAACTGTAACGTACCTTGATACTTTTCTCGAAGCTCGATGTAAAAGTCGCAAAACACGCCGTTGCAATTTGTACGAATATTTTTGGTGTGCTAAACGCATCAAATTTCTATCCATGTAGCTTGCAAAAAAATTGGTCTGGTTTTGTACGTTTGTTTTTTTCGGATTGCGTTCGTTGTTAGTGATACCATTTTTCTTAACAATTTCGATTCTGTGACCCCTCCCCAAAGCCAAACTCTAGATCCGCGCCTGGTATCGTCAAAATTCCCGAGCCCCAACATGAGGGGTAATGTCACGTAAATAGGAGTAGAGAAATTGACAAGTCGATGTCACTTCATATTCTTAGAAATACAACGGTCGTCAGAGGCAGAGATATAATGCGCGGACAGTACTGAAGTTAATGAACAATTTAATAATCTGTAAATACATTTAAATTATAAGTAATTATAAGTGTTGATCATGAAGTTGAAGTTTGTAGTTTTACGTGACCGTTAATCTTGCGATCATGAGCCACAAGGCCCTCTTTTTACGTGGAATCCGAACCACAACACATGGCATTTAAACTTTGAAAATCTCACGTGCATTGACTGGGAATCGAACCCGGTTCGCCATGGTGAAAGGCCAAGAGGTTGACCGTTGCGTCACCACGCTTCTTCCCCACCCCTCCTTCCCCTTGCACCCCACCCCCTCCTACAGGGAGTATTCTCCTGAAAAAAGAAAAAAGACATTTCAAGGAGACTAACTGTGGGATTTGAACCCTTCTACCTTGCACATTAACAAGCCATCAGTCCAGGTCAATAATAATATCTAGAATAGTAACACTGTATATTGTTTTTTGATTGGAAGATAGCATATTTTATTGAAAGTATTTTAAAATATTATTTTGTATCTAAAATACATTTTGGGAGTATTTTGCCTATCTCTGACTATACTACCGGTATGTTAGTAGCCTGCAGTGGGCTTTTTATTCCAGAATTGGATTTCCACGCTAAGTTTGACTGCGATATAATGACAACGGTTCAATGATTGTTACCTGTTCGAAGCAAAGTAGGATACATTTTCTTATTGTTTATTTAGGATAAATGAATACATCCACCCTCTCGTTGGGCCTGGTGTGGTAGCTATGTAGAGATAAAACGGTTAGCTCAGGAGAGGACGCCATGGAGATCTGCATCTAACCAGTCAAAAGACTGAAGACACACACAGCACGTGGTAGTGTAGTAGTCATTATGCTGAGGGTTAGGAAAGAGGTGGATCCGGGCTTACGTTAGGAAGCATTCTGGCATGTGCCTGGAGTAGATGTGGGAAACCACTGAAAACCACTTCCAGGATGACTGAGGTGGGAATCGAACCATCCTTTCTTCAGTTTTGCCTCTCGAGGTTGAGTGTTCCAGCCCTGATACCAGAATTAAAATTTCTTGACAGGGCCGGGAATCATACCCAGACCTCCAGAGCGACAGCCAAGAATGCTAGCTGCTACAAGTAGGGCGGCAAACATCTACAGCAAAGTTGTACGATGTCGGATCGTGAAAGATCTCTCTTATTACATTTGGTGATTAGGGTCTAAAATTAATTAAATCTCAGTCACATGTAGCTCAGTAGAATTCAGGTTTTCACTACCAGATGGCAGTGTTAAACAGAACGTTGACATTGGAGTTTAGAACGCCTCAATGGATTCAAGTCAAAAGGTCTACAGCAGGTAGCTGAGACCATAGGATAATGATGATTATTATTAGGAGTAGTAGTAGTAGTAGTAGTAGTAGTAGTTGTCCTTGTATGAGTAATCCGCAGCGTTTCATTGAACTCCATTACCAGAAGGAGGAGCTGGATGTTCAGAGATCGAAGGTTTTAATCCCGCCACTAACAGAGGCACAAAAGCCTGGCACAATGAAGTGGAAGGAATGCCGTGCTTAGCTGTGGTCCCCCGGTCACCAACCCACGCCCTACTATTTTTTAGCCCTTGGGAGAGATACAAGAGATATGAATGTGGGAGATGTGTAGGAAGTTTGTTAGGATATGGATCTTTTAAAGACGCAAGCATACCGAAATACCTTGACCGTAAATAGTAATAAGATTCAGGTGAGCTTAGGGCTTTTCACGATATGGTATGATTAACGGTAGAATAACTATTCTCCCAAAGAGTGAGTCAGTCCTGACCGTCCTGGCCTATAAAAATAGCAATATTCAGTCCGAGCTGCAGCTGAGACAATTCAGCTGCCCTACGCTGCAATAAACAGAACACTGGTAGTGACCTACTCTTTATCTCTGCTATAATACAGTACATCTCAATGTAGAAACAACCAATTGGGATGGCAGTTTATAGAAATTCTTCTTTGGGGAATGCCAAGATCGTTATGTGTAGTGTTTGTCCAATAGCATATGTTATTCTTGTAAAGTTTTGTAGTGTGTGTGTATTTGTAACTGAGGCTAGGAGTTAGGAATCATCCCGACATTTCCATGGAGTAGAAGTGGGGAAACCATGGAAAATCACTTCTAGGATATCTGAGATGGGAACGGAACCAACCTTCTCTCGGTTTTGCCAATCAAGGTAGAGTGTATTTCGTTCTAGTCCTCAAACCACCGGTTTGAGTCCTGCTTAATGGACTTGGTGTTTGTCTTGTTCTTTTTATGTAAGATTGTTTTTGTACGACCTTTATCATAATACCCATAGAAAATTGAGGCTGGCTGCATAGCTCCGTAAGACCTGATAGCTAAATTACTGTATCTCTATAGAAATGAATGTTACGTGATAGTATATTAGGTATACATAGGCTACAAAAGAATGTTTGTTTGTTCATCTTTTATCCGTTCATATACCATTCATCCCATTGTGATGAAGCTTCAGTGAGTTGTCGTGCACACTCCCATGACGGTTTCTGAATAAGGAAATCCACTCTACAATAGATGGCGCATGAGTCGTTTCAACAAATGATCTTTTCTGAATTGCGCGCACACCCGCGAAGTAAATCCATTTCATAATAAGTAGCACGCGAATCATTTTAACAAATGAGTGTAGGCTATTTCATACAGTTTAGCGGTAGTTTCTGTGTTTTCGATGTATGATTTTCTCAATGCGTTCCAATATCATTCCTCCGATTGTGATGATACTTTGGTGAATTGTTATGCTCATGCCCACAAAGCTTTCTGAGTTAGTAAATCCATTTTTCAATTGGTGACACACGAGTCGTTTCAACAAGTGAGTGTTGCTGCGCAAATTATTCCAACAAATTATTGGTGAGTTGTGCGCAAGCACGTGAAGTCTTCTGTATAAGCTGGGCCCGGATAATTTTGTGCTTAACTTTTCATAAATATGTATTTATATGATTAGTGGAAAATATACGATAGGGGTATCCAAAACATGTTTGTAAATTTGTCATATTTATGTCCCCCAGTTACTCAAAATAGTTGAAACGTACAGCTGCTTGAATAATCCAGTCGACAGTACAAATATTCCCACTTAACAGTGTACTGTGTCAGAGTAATAGTTCTTACGCAGTGTTGACTCGTCAGGGAGAGGAAGTTCGACGTAGGCCTACATTTCTAACGTACCATGTAGTACTGGATGCTGCAATTTATTTAGTGGTATATCAGCCGCAAGAAATGCATGACAAATATCTTGTTAGGACTGGCTGTTTGCTGGACCATGTCTCACATCTCGCAGTTTGGGAAGCAAACGTTGTGTCGCTTCTTTAACGATGCACATTTCACGTTTTGCTGTGTAAATTGCAAACGCATGTCTGCCGCTACAGGTTCCTCACAAATGTTACAAAATAATACAGTTCTGTCAGTCCCATGAAGGGCCTAGGCCTACCAAGCGACGAGCCATTTGGCCTCAGATATTGGGGTGATGCATGATCAGCGCATCGGGTACCCTCGGTCGTTAATCCTGGTTTTCGTGACCGGGGTGCTATCTCACTGTCAGACAGCTACTCAATTGTCCTCACGAGGCTGAGTGCACCCCGTTCCAGCCTTAACGTCGTTTCTAAAATGCCTGACGGAGTCGGGAATTGCGCGCTACCCCAACACCACGGGACCAGCCTAATTTAATTTTATTGTTACATACCGAATTTGATCATAATGACATTTTGTTTTTACATATTTTTGCCTTTTTAAATGTAAAAAAATACATATTCTGTCTCTTTATTTTACATATTTGATCATAATGAGATTTTCTTCTTCTTCTTCTGTTTCTATGGCCTCATTGGACACTTCAGTCAATCATTTCTTGGTCCTCTTCTTCAGTAATTCCTTTCCGAGTTGCCCAGTAGCTTTTCATTCACTCTGAACTTCTAAGGCGTTCCTCACCTGTAAATACCCTTTTTATTGTATTACGTTTGTCTATTATTGCCTGAAATCTAATTTTTATATCTTTCACTTTTAATTTTTGTTTTGTTTTGCAAGTCATCCAAGGTTATTTCTAATTCTTTCATATCTTCTCTAATTTCCTTAATCCACCCTACTTCAAGTCAACCCCTGGCACTATCCAGCCCATGACGGGCTAAGGCCGACCAAGCGACCGCTGCCCAGCCATTTGGCCTGCAGATATTGGGGTGACGCGTGATAAGCGCGTCGGTTCCCCTCGGCCGTTAATCTTGGTATTCGTGATCGGGGCGATGTCTCACTGTCAGACAGCTACTCAATTGTCCTCACGAGGCTGAGTGCACCCCGTTCCAACCCTCACGTCAGTTTTAAAATCCCTGACGGAGCCGGGGATCGAACCCGGGGCCTCCGGGTGAGAGGCAGGCGCGCTACCCCATCACCACGGGGCCGGCATTCCACCCTACTTGTTGTTCCATATTCCAAAGTTTCACTACAATTTTTCTAGATAACCTGGTTTTCGGCTCATAATGAGACCTAGAAAAGAAATCCGTTTCTTCCGTATAGTATCTGATACCACTTCATTTGGTACTATCTGCCACTGTACATCTTTCTGATGTTTTTTATTTATGCATGTTCTAGCTATTCTTCTTTCTACTTTTAAAATTTTGTTGATTCTGTTTTTCTGAGTAACTTTAAAAAGTGTTTTGCTTCCATATGTCACCTCTGGTTGAACCACCGTCTTGTAATGTTTTAATTTTGTTGCGATTGATAGACGTTTTCTTTTATATGTAGACCATGTTAATTTTTGGGCTTTTATCATTTTATTAGTTCTTTCTAGCCATGCAGGTTTCTCATTCAAGTTGTAAGTTATAATTTCTCCTACGTATTTAAATTCCTTCACTATTTTAACTTTCTTGTTATTTACTGTTATGTGATTGATTACAAGTGGATTTGCTACCATTATCTCAGTCTTTTCAAATGATATCTGAAGTCCAATTTTTTGTGCTATATTTTGTAGGCTTATTATTTGATTCCGGAGGAGTGTGAGAAGCATGTTATGGAGCAAGGACGTCCCTCAGAACAGCAAAAAGATCATTTATCGGACGTACTATGTCCCTATCCTGACGTATGCCTCGGAGACCTGGGTTATGAAAGGAAGGGAGAAGAGCAAAATACAGGCCAGTGAGATGAGGTTCTTGAGAAGCAGTATTGGAGCTACAAAGATGGACAGAATAAGAAATGAGAGGACCTGAGAATTAATGAAGGAGGAACCATTACAGGATGGTATAGAGAAATCTAGACTTAGATGGTATGGACATGTAAAACGAATGGAGGAGAAGAGGATACCCAGGAGGATACACGAGAGGAAGTGGGAAGGAAAGAGACTGAGAGGAAGACTGAGAGACAGGTGGCTGAAGGGTGTGGAAGAAAGCGTGAAGAAGAGAGGAGAAGACTGGACAAGGGTGGAGGCTGAGAGATGGTGGGAAGACAGAAGAGGTTGGAGAGACTTGTGTTCCAAACAGACCCGGCCAGTGGCTGGAAACTATGCAAGATGATGATGATGATGATTATTTGATTTCTGGCTTCTTGAATATTATCAGCCAGTAACGATAAGTCATCTGCGAATCCCAAGCAATTTAAGTCTATTTGATCTTTCTTGGTTCCAATTCTTATGCTCCTAGGATTTTCCCTGTACCATTCCCTCATTACATATTCCAAAGCACAATTGAAAAGTAGAGGCGATAAACCATCTCCTTGCCTTAATCCTGTTTTAATCGTAAACGGTTCAGATATTTCTCCTCTGAATTTTACTTTAGATCTGGTGTTTGTTAGAGTTAGTTTTATAATTTTTATTAATTTGGGATGAAGTCCGAAATTCCTTAGTATTTTCAGCAGTGAAGATCTATGTATACAATCAAAAGCTTTTTCAAAGTCTACGAAGGTTATGACTTGCTGTTTTTGTCTACGTTGTAGTAATCCATTACTAATTTTAGGGTGATTATCTGATCAGGGCAGCTTCGCTATGGCCAAAATCCACCTTGGTATTTTTACGTGCCACCCCCTAGTGGCAATTCCGTTAACTGGATTACGGTGGGTAGAAAGCACACACCAATTACTGCTTTAAAGAGAAATTAGCTTTATTGCTTGCAGGTCAGAAATATACACCGTACAATAAGCTGATAGAAACAATTAGCTGTCTTACAGAAGCTCCCTCAGCATGGGGCTTGACTCACCCTTTCACTTGTCAATGGGCCACAGAAGTTAATCCTTCCTAATGAGTCCGGTCCCATACGCTGGCTGGAAATAGCTGCACTAAGTCTGTCACTCACTGTTTTGCAACTCACCACAATGACCTCTGTCGCACTAGGTAAGCACACACTCTTCAATACCCAGCCTCTCCGTATGATTCACACTCCTTCACTGGCAAGAGAATCAGCTTCACTAGGGGTTTCGCAAGTTACCTCAACACACTTCTGTCGCTCAGGATAAACGCTCGCACTAGCACGAAAAAAACACACACACTGGTTGAGAGGTCGCTCTTATATAGCAGGCCGGTGACTCAATAAATGCTTCTAGACCCATCCAGGGTTCACGGCTTCTCGAGGCTTCCTTCACTGGCTGAGTCACGAATACTCTGGATCATCCCTTTGTCCTAGTAGTCCTGTTGCATAAGGCGCACGCAATACACTGAGGCAGAGCAGCCCAGCCCTGGGGCAGTTGTGACTCATGCGGCGAGCGATGAAACGAACTCACAGCCGTAACAGTATTCTCCTATTTTCAGTTCTAATTGATCTTTACAACAATTATATAGAATTCGTGACATGATTTTATATGTGATATCCAAAAGGGAAATTCATCGATAGTTGTCAGGATACGATTTTTCTCCTTTCTTGTGTAATGGATGTATTATAGCTGTAGTCCAATGGTCTGGCAGTTCTTCTTTGATCCAAATGTTCACTATGCATTGGTGTAATGAAATCTTTACTGGTTCTGCTGCATATTTCCACAATTCTGCAAATGTTTGATCTTCTCCACTTGTTTTTTAGTTTTTGAGCTCTCTCAGAGCTTTGTAGACTTCTTGGGTTGTGGGTGGATTTATGTTTTCTGATGGTGTTTTAATAGTCGTGTCTGTATTTATTTGAAGCAGTTCTGGTGGATCTTCGCAATTTAACAACTTGTTAAGTTTCTGCTAAAATTTCTGTATTTTTTTACTATGAGCTAACTCACCATTTTTGTCTTTTAACATTAATGGTGGAGGTTCATATATTTGTAGTTGTTTGCTAAAAATTTTGTAGTAATCTCTTGAGTTTGTTTTCACGCTATTTGTTTCGATCATCAGAAGTATATCCTTTTGGTATTGCCGTTTAACCCTTCGTATTATTTTTTGAGTTTTCTTCCTTTGTTTTATGAGTTCCGAGTGTGATTTATCTGTTTTTTGACTCTGATACCATAGCCAGGCTTGATGTCTATCTTCCACTGTTTTATCACACTAGAGGATATCCAGGAGAGTACACGAGACGAAGTGGGAAGGAAAGAGACCGAGAGGAAGACCGAGAGACAGGTGGCTGAAGGGGGTGGAAGAAAGCGTGAAGAAGAGAGGAGAAGACTGGACAAGGGTGGAGGCTGAGAGATGGTAGGAAGACAGAAGACGATGGAGAGGCTTGTGTTCCAAACAGACCCGGCCAGTGGCTGGAAACTGTGCAAGATGATGATGATGATGATCGTTCCACCATTGGTGTTTCTTCCTTGGATTTATTGGGGCTACTTGTTCAGCTATTTGTTTCAATTGGGGAGCTATTTCCTCTAGATCATCTGTTATTTTAATATATTTAGTTTGTTTGTTGTATCCTTTATTATTTATTAGTTTATGAGGGTCGTATGTTCTCTTTCTTTTGAGGTGAGTTTTTTTCTTTGTCAACGGGGTGAATTTAATTTTAACCTTTATCATGTAATGATCCGATCCAGTATCTGTTCCTCTCAGAACTTTCACATTGTAGATCTCCCTGTGATAGTTCTTATCCATACAAACATGATCTAGTTGCCATTCACCTTTTTTCCAATCTGGATGTTTCCAAGTTTTGAGTTTATTTGGTCTTCTCTTGAAGTAAGTCGATTTGGAGATAATATCATGGTTCCTGCAAAATTCCACCAGTCTTATGCCATTCCTCTGTTTGTTATTCTCTGTGCTGGCCATTTTCCTATTATGCCTCTATATCTTTTTTCCCTTCCTAACTGGGCATTAAAGTCTCCAATTAAAATTTTGGTATGACTTTTATTTATGTTTGTTGCTGTCTGATCCAAAAGCTCCCAAAATCCCTCCACATCATCTTTGTGTTCTTTCTCATTATTTTTATAATTAGTTGGGGCATGGGCATTTAGTATGGTATATGTTCTATTTGCAGCTTTTAGAGTTAGTGTCGAGAGCCTAGGGGATAATGCTTTACATTCTATGATGGACTCAATTATTTTGAGATTGACTACAAATCCTGCTTCGAATTGTGGACATTGCTTCATTACTCTTTTTCCTTGTAAATTCTATACCCTTGTGATTCTATTGGTTCCTGATCGCTGTTTCTCATTTCTTGAAGCCCAGTTATTAGAATCCCTCTGCGATTCATTTCGTCTGTCAAAATTTTGAGTTTCCCTGGCTGTATGATGGAATTTATATCGTGTGTTGCTATATAGTTTATCTGTCCTGTCTTCAGTCTAAATTTGGGTTTTCTATCTGTTTTTTCTATTTTTAGATGCTCCGACTCATCTAGGGTATCTTTCAGGTGACTGCCCACCGTATCCGAATGCAGACTGCCTTGGCAATTGCAAGGCGGTGGAATATTCCTTAAACGATTTCCTTCCATGTTTGACTTTCAAAGGTTTGGAGGAAGCTCCGAGTTACAACTGCGGTTGTTAACCGTAGAGGTTGTTGTGTGTTTGGTCCATGAGAGCTATTTTATTTTGTTCAAGTTCGCCGGCAAGATGGTGAGGACCCCCCTATCCGCCACCTGGGATGCGCCACGTCGGAGTATCACCTCACCGCCTACTACGACACATATTTTTACTTTTTAAAAAATGTAAAATTACATTTCTGTCTCTTACTGTAAAACATGGGCTGTTTGCCATTTCTTGATGAATGCAGTACATTTGCAATTGTCTGTTGGCACAGGCTAGTGTAAAATGTGACTTTTCACCGATGTCTCCGTCTCACTCATGGCTGTGATTATACGGAAGCTACTGAGGTATGGGTGGTGCTTAGTAATGGCATTCAGGGCACAGTTGGTGCCTGTGAATGCTGTGAAAGGTTCTATTCATAGGGTTAGTACTGCTGTTCTGCCTCAGTGAGGAAAGTAATGACAAACTACCTCACTCCTCTTCTTGCCTAGTATGCCTCAATATAGTGCTGCCTTGAGTTTTTGTGGGTATCTACCCACATAACCTAACGGCGGTACTTTTTGAGGATCTAACCAGCCTTCGGGCTGACTACCTAACAGACAGACTGTAAAAAGTACATTATTTAATGAATCGATTATTAACAGCTGTACAAAGCTATAGATGAATGATATTTGAATGATATTTATTCAATTAATTCCAAAGAGCCATAGGCTCGTACAGAGGAATTGTACAGTAATATGTGTGTTTACACACCAGGAAGAAAATTCTGAAGGTAACACAAATTGATGAATAAGGGCATAGGCCTATTAGTAAAGTTGATACTATATCTAAGATTGTTTAGACCAAGGTCTCTTAAAATGATAAGCACAGGATTTTTGAGCTTATTTGATGTATTACGATGCATCGAATTTTTCCCACAATACTTTCGTAGTTTTCCTCTTAAATACTGACAAAGTTGGTGCACTTTTTACTTCATCGGGAAGTTTATTATATAACTGTGATGCAGAGAACTTGAAACTATTTCTACCGTATTTAGAAGAGTGAATGATATATAAGGCTACGTCCTTCGCATGCCTAGTTCCATAAGAATGATTGTCCGAGTTCAAGATGTAGGGAGAGCTATAGAGTATTGTGTTGTGTTTAATTTTGTATATTAGCATAGCTGCTCGGAGATCTGCACTTATGCTGAGGGGTAGAATTTTACTTCTGATGTACAGATCTTTTACTGGAGTGCAGTAAGGAAGGTTAAATATGTTTCTAATAGCCCTATTCTGAATAGTCATTAAATCATTCAGTGTGGATTTCCTGCAGTGAGCCCAAATAACATTTAAATATTGGAGCTTGCTATGTACAAGTGAATAGTAGATTTGTTTTACAAGGTTTAGGGGAATAAGATACCGAAGTTTCCTTAGGATCCCTACTATAGGTGAGAGTTTCTTAGCAATTCGTTCAACGTGTTCAATCCAGGTCAGGTGTTTGTCGATGATTAGACCTAAATACTTTGCCTGATTAACCTCTTTTATTTCAATATTATTTATATATATTTTGTCATGTGTGATTTCTTTCATGCTTTGCTTTGAAATTACCATGTAATTGGTCTTCTGTAGGTTCATTGTTAATTTATTGGCCTGGAACCATTGTGAGAGAGTATTTATATCTTGTTGCACATTTTGTATGATTTCAATTATGTCTTTCCCAGTGTAGAAGATATTTGTATCATCTGCATACAATTTGATATGCCCTCTCAAATTACATTCCACAATATCATTTATATAAATTAAGAATAATGTAGGTCCAAGTATAGATCCTTGTGGAACTCCATGAGTTATATATTTTCCTGAACTTATGCATTTATTCAAAGCTACATGCTGCTTTCTTCCAATAAGGTAGCTTTGGAACCATTTTAGTGCTATACCTCGGACACCAGCATTTTCTAATTTTGATAACAGTATTTTATGATCTACTGTATCAAAGGCTTTTGTGAGATCAATAAATAACCCAACTGCCATATTATTTTTGTCAATAGTTTCTTGTAGCATTGTTATTAGGTCAATAGTTGCTGCCTCAGTACTAGAATTTTCCCTGAATCCATATTGCATATTATGAAAGAATGTATTCTTGTTCAGAAATGAAAGCAATCTTGTTTTTACCACTTCTTCCAGAATTTTTGAAACTACCGATAAAATAGAAACAGGTCTATAATTATTTGGATTTCTTTTGTCACAACCCTTAAATATAGGAACTACTTTGGCCACTTTTAAGTCATCTGGTATCATGCCAGTAACTAAGGACTCATTAATCATTTCAACCAAGATTTTAATAAATGATTGTATATTGTTTTTAATGAAATTTGTCTTGATCCTATCTAATCCACAGCTCTTTTTATTCTTTAAATTTGTGATGATGGACTTGACCTCTGCTTCATCTGTCGGATATAAGTAGAGAGAATTTGACTGATTGTGGTCCTTACTGAGGATTTCCTTCTGTTCAGGAATAGCTTTTGCTAGACTTCCAGCAATGTTTGTGAAGAACAAGTTAAATGATTCACATAGTTCTTGATTGTCTGTGATAATTTTGTTGTCTATTTCAAGTGAAGTGCATGTCTCAACTGTTGGTTTTTTGTTGTGTATGATTTCTTTGATAGTCTCCCAAGTTTTATTAGAATTGTTTCCATATGTTCTGAATTTATCTGAGTAGTAATTTGACTTTAGTCTTCTTTTTAAGTTTGTTACATTATTCCGGCATCTACAGTATTCTTGGTTCATATCATTATTATTTCTGTGAAGGGGATTTTTGAGCTTTGCATGCAGAGTGTCTCGTTGTTTTATAAGTGTAAGGAGTTCAGCTGTGACCCATGGTAAGTTAGTAGTCTGTCTGTTATTGTTAGAATTGTTTGTTATTTTTCTTTGGCTATGCCTGTTCCTTAGATTCAATTGTTTGATGAAAGAGTTATATAGAGAGTTAACAGTACTATCTGCATCATTATGGGAATCTGCATTTATAGATATATTAGTTTCAGGAGTGTGTTGCCTATCCCAAGAGTCCTCGTGTGTTGTTGATTTTGTCGGCTTATGTGACAGAGTGTACGTGCTATAATTGGTCTTGGAAATATCAAGAATTAATATACTGTGATCACTAATATCATTGCTGACATTTGATATTTTATAACTTAATTCTGAATTGTTTAGTGACACGTGGTCTATTAAGGTAGCTGCAGTGTCACAAAGTCGTGTAGCATATTTAGTGTTGCATTGTTTAAAACCATAGCATGCTATTAAATTCAGATATTTCCTTCTTAATTGATCATCAGCTAGGATATCAATGTTGGTATCTCCGAGGAAGATGCATAATTTATTGTTTATCTGGCTAAGAAAACTTTCAAATGAATTTAAGAAGGGTATGGCATTGCTTCTATTGGGGTTATATGCTGCAATAATGTCAATGCTTTTGTATGTTGGCCTATTACTTTTAACATCATCTCTGAATACCTCAATCCACATCAAACTATGATTCATTTCACACTTTCTTTTAACGTTCACTTTCCATTTGTGTGATACATAAATACCCAGACCCCCACCAACTTTGTCATCTCTATGAGCAAACACGCTTGTGAAATTGTTGAAGTTATAAAAATCTGCCTCATTACTTTTCACCCAGGTTTCTGTAACTACCAATACATCTATCTGACCTATCATCTGCACGAGAATTTCAATGTCATCAAGCTTATTCCGAATACTTCTGCTATTAATGTACAAACACCTAACCTCTCCACCTAATTCTAATGAGTTTATGCATGCACTTATATTAGAGTCCTGTTGCATGAAATCATCCAAACAGTTGTACTTATGTTCACTGCACTGTACTTCACCTAGGTGTCCACTTGTAGTCAGCGCTTTCTTCTCTCTAAACAATAAAATGTCATCACTCGTTCCAGCAATTAGTTTTCCGAGAGTAAAAACTTGGCAACTCTGTTTAAAAGTTTTCCAAATTTCATTGTTCCTCTTCTATTGAGGTGGAGACCATCATAAGCAAGGTCCCTGTCTTGTAACCAAGAGTTCCCTTCTAAAAACATAATGTTTTTTTCACCACACAACCAATCCAGTGTTGAATTCACTGCATTAATGTATCGTGGGTCTATGTCACGTCTTTGCAATACACCACTAATACACACTTTTGCACTCGGAAAGGCACTTTTCACTTCGTCCACGAGCTTGTCCACGTCATTCATAATGTGAGTTGGTGTTGGAGAACTGTTCAAGCAATTGGTCCCTACATGAATCATTACCACCTCAGGGTCTTCACGAACCTCGTTTGCACATACCTTTCTAGTTAATTGCTCAGTTCTTATTCCTGGATAGCAATAGACTGCGGCATCATCAACTACTGGGCCTACATTTCGCAGAATTGAGTCACCCATGACAAGTACACGGGGACGTCTCCTTTTCTTATTAGTAGGGTTATGGATAGGTTTGTCGTATCTGGATGTCCCGTTTTCAATACCGGTATCTTGTCTTTCTTCTAATTGGGAATCGGAACGGCTGAGGATTTCAAATGGATTCTGGGAGATAAAGTTGTTAGGAATATTCCCAGATTTCACCAAGGTAGGCCTACGTCTTGGAAAGCGTGCATTCGTTTTAGACCTAACCTCTAAATAGTCTGCCTGAGTAGGCCTATCTTCTTCTGCTTGTAGTCTTTCTTTAAGGACACTTATTTGAGATTGTGCGTTTTTTAAATCAACCACAAGCATTTTGATTATTTCCTCTTTGGAGGCCAATTCTAATTTGAGGAGTTCAGATTCACTCGCCGCTCGCGGCAACTCGTACTTTTTTCTCAGTTGATTTCCTTCACATCTCACAATTTTTTCGCCACTACATGCTTTGTCTTCACAATTAAGACACACCTCTTCAATGGATAAAGAATTGTTATCACATTGAACACTTACATCACTCGATTGGGAACAATTTTCAAGAGATAACCGTTTGTGACTTGCGTTTAACATCGCCATCTAGATAGATCGATAGTTTCCAATCGATTGTTGCTAATTCGGAGATTAATAAAATATAATAGTGCAACTATTTATTCATTGACTTAAGGTTTTAATTTACTCAATATTTTAAACTTTTTTCAATAAGGACAAGGGCAGCCATGGTCATATTATTGGCTTTTCATAATAATAGTATCAATGAGAATGAAACACGTACTCCAGAGTGTGCATGATCGCTTTTATAAAATATCGATTATTACCATATTCCCTGCTATTCATTATTCTTTGTCGCTATTGGTTAGACTTTCCAACATGGCGGTACTCTGGTTAATTTGAATTTGCTGTTGCCATCAGCTGTTAATATTAATGGTATAAAGATGATATTTCACAGGATTGTTCTTTAACAAGGTAAGAATTCTTTCTAATATATATTATTTGAATAATAGAACCAACTTGTACTTCAGTGTGATGTAAAAAATGCTAGTAATGTGGTTGTTCAGTCCTTATTAGATACTGTAGTTTACTAGAATATTATGGGGCAAGCAAAAACAATATATAGTAGCCTGTTTCTTTTTGCTCAACTGCAGTGCATTTTCTAGTCTATCACAGTTATTCAGCAGTGCCATCTGATACGTGCTGTATAACGTACCCACTTTGATTGAAGGTACCGGTAAGTTATTTTACATTTTTTTTGTAGGTTATGTAAGAGCCCTGGTTGGCAAGTTGTTAGATTCACAACTAGATGGACTGGGTTTGATTTTTGCCAATGGTGGAGATTTTTAAACTACCCTTCACTAACAGGTAAACCCTGGTCAACTCAGCCAGCTGTAAAATAATGAGTAGCCTGAGGGATTTCCTCGGAGCTTAGCCTCCAATAATAAAAAGCCTGGCCAATAGCCTCTGGGAGCTGTCCGCCCTGCAGATGCTATGTTTGCCGCTAGAGGCGCTGAATACCTCCCTACATGATCAGTTCAGTTGGCAGTATTTATACGCATTGTGTACGCACGACTCGAGTTATGTTACTGAAATAAGGTTATTGTATTATGATGGTATACTGTTGCATGCCGTTGAGTAAACAAGGCTATAGAAATAATGTTACTGGAACTAGTTTTCATGAATTTCTTTTTCGAGAGCCAACTAGGAAATTATGGATTAAAGCAATAAGCAGACAAAGTATGTAGCCTACGCTGACCATGCGACTGAAAATTAGGTGATCTTGTATTATTGCTCCAGTTCTGATGATGATAATCTCCTGACCACCTTGTCAAGTAGTGGCTAGCATTCTTGGCTGTCGCCCCCAGAGATCCATGTTCGAATCCAGGCTCTGCCAATAAATTTCATTCTGGTCTGAGGGATGGAACGGGGTACACTCAGCTACATGAGGTAAAACTTAGAAGAGGTGGGTTAGATTCCCATCTTATCCTTCCTGGACAGGTTTTCCGTAGTTTCCCACTTCTACTCCAGGCAAATGCCGGGATAGTTCCTAACTTAAGGTCACCTTCAAAATCATCCCCTGAATTACAAATGCACATGCCGCAATGACATGGGTAGCAGACACGGGGCTAAATGACCAAATTTCTATGACGAGAGCTGTAGAGTCCGCCTCGTTGCGTAGTGGCTAGCATTCTTGGCTGTCACTGCGTAGGCCCAGGGGGTTCGATTCCTGGTTCTGAGGGCTGGAATGGGGTACACTCAGTCTCATGAGGCAAACCTGAGAAGAGGTGGGTTCGATTCCTACCTCAGCTATTCTGGAAGTGGTTTTCCGTGGTTTCCCAAATCTACTCCAGGCAAATGCTGGGATGGTACCTAATTTAAAGCCAAGGCCGCTTCCTACCCAAATTTTACCTCAATTACAAATACACACACTAATACAGACATTACAGTGACACAGGTTATCAAACAAATTCTACACACACCTATGAACATGGGGCTACATGACCACGACGTTGCAATGCCCCTAAAGAAACAATAACAACGAGCTGAAGACCATAACCTATCTATATCATGCCAAGACATGGCGTCCACAGGCAGGAAAAGTCAGGAATTTTGTTTTTGATCAGGAAAAAGTGTGAAAATATAGCGTGAGTCAGGAAAAATGTCGAAAAGTATTAGAAAGTCAGGAATTTTATATTAACCATATTAACTCCTTCAAGTTCTACTTCAGGAACTGTGACATCTGTAGAATCTTTCTGTTATAAAGATGAAGTCACTGATCTCCCTAAATATTCCCCAGATACCGGTGTATCGGAAGGTATAGTTTAACCAATATTTCAGAAACCTTCAGGGAAATGTTTCCTGATAGTACAATTGCAACAAAATTTCAATTGGGGAACACGAAATATTCATATGTCATCAATTATGGATTAGCTCCATACTTTCATAATTTACTGCAAGATGAAATTCTTTCATGTGATAATGTTATCTGTTTTGATGAGGCATTGAACAAAGTTAGTTAGTTATTGTTTTAAGGGGCGGAACTACGAGGTCATCTGCCCTCATTGAACAAAGTTGTTCAGCGAGGTCAGATGGACCTATTTGTGCGTTAACTTGACATCAACTGCAATGAAGTTAACACCAGATATTTTAACAGCATCTTTATGGGACACACAACAGCTCAAGACATTTTAGAGGCTTTCAACCAGGGTATCTCTCCTCTTGCTAGAAAGATGGATGGACCGAGTTTCATAAAAAAGTTCAGTGACCAAATAATAGAAGATAATGCAGATGGCAAACAAGTCGTTAACCTTGGTGTTTGCGGCCTTCACGTTGTCAATGGAGCCCTACAAACAGGAATGCATTCTGTAAAGTGGGACCTTCAATTGAGCAGAGTACTTTGATTTATGTATTATTGCATTATAATTTACTTTATTTTGTATTTTAAATGAATAAAGAGGCGAGCGTTGGGGCAGCTATGGGGATGGTGGAGGCTGCAAATAAAAAATAATATTTGTTTGCTCAATAAACCGTTTTTCCGATATTACGATGACTTCACGAGTCAGGAAAATTGACATTGAAAATTCTGTGGACACCATGCAAGAGTCCTTAATAAAATTAGTAGTATCCGGAGTTAGTTAGGTATTGTTGTTTTAAGGGACGGAACATCGAGGTCAACTGCCCTTCGGTATCCAGAGCTCATCTCCAGTAATATCACTAATAAAACTCAAAGACAGAGGTGGTCTCCGGTATCGTAAGCCAGGTTTTGTTTTGCTGGAATTGAAGTAACAGACAAAATGATATCGGTTACGCTGAGCAGTCCAGGAATAGCACAACATTAACTAGAATACTGTTGCCACAGGTTGCTAAGAATCATATTCTCTAGTGTGGAGTACGTGATCATCCTGAGTAACTGAGGAGGGTAATATTGCAGAAGTTTCTGCACCCGTCTGTGACTAACTACACCATTGACTGCGTCTTGAGAAGAGAAACAAATTATAAGAAAAAAGAATCACAATAATTAAGAAAAGTCGTTCCTTTTCATTGAAACTCGATCATGGTACACTACTAAAAATATTCAGTGGAACCTTACGCTTGTGCATACCAGACAGTATGCGTGCTATCTAATAAGGAAAATCTGCAGTTGAAACAAACTTCTACTACTAAAAGATGAACATCTCTTATATTTTACTTCATTCTACTCAACAATGTGTATTCATGTACTGTAAATATAGTGTATAGGTACATTTTTGCTGGTTTTAGCTTGCGATAGCAATGCTATTAAGTTACATGTTAGGTGGTTACTCAGCGCTGCAGTGGTCAATACGCGCACTGCTATGAGGACAGTGTTGATGCAGAGAACGCCATGATTGGGTAGGCTTTGTATTATTAGAGGCTAAGCTCGGAGTAAAGGCTGGTGTTCCCCATTCGTGAACTCAAGCAATTGTGCTGCCGTTATCTGATGGAAACATAAACAAGCAGATGCTATAATTTTATTAATGCAGCCAATGGCCATGTATTTTTCTTTTCAGGACGGGTCAGGGAAAGGATTATGAAAGGAAATCGGCCGTGGACCTATTGAAACCATGTGATTTGAGTTGATGGGTGTGCTATTCTTTAGTTTTTTCAGTTATTTTCATAATAATTGAAGCTAAAAGATGAGTAATATAATTACTCAGTTCCACTGCGCTCTTCAAATTCAACATTTGCCATATCAATGCACTACTTCCACAAAAAGAAAGCTTTTCAGACGGAATGGAGTCGATTACTTCGTGTCGCAAAACCGATTTCAAAGTATATGATCGTATGTGGCTGGCATTATACAAAGGAGAATTATTTATTAATAAATACTAATGAATTTCTTACAATAACCAGTACCCTACATTCTGCCCTGCACTACAAACTAGGCAACTTAAATGCAGGGTGGATTTGACAGCTGTTCTTCCCATGTGGCAAAAATTACATTTAGGGGTCGCTTTATCGTAGGCCTACATGTGGTTGTCTTTCTTTAACTTGCCCCATTGCTACTTCAAAACTGAGAAGCTCAGTTCTTCTAAGTTTATAATCAGGTGCCTATTAAAAAATTAAAACATCTTGAGGCTATAGTCAACTTGTACAGTCTTTGATTTATTGACTTCAACAGTATTAGGCAATATCTTCCAAATTTAAATATATGTATAGCAGTATACCGACTACACGCTTATTAGATTCCTGAACAAATTATTTTTATCTCGGTAACTGGTGACCGAATTCCATTTTGAATCTGAATTGAATTTGTCTAATTACTAGTTTGTAAGCATAAATCTTCAAGTCTCTTGGTGATTTTAGCACTTTCCCACACATAATTATATGTCTGGCATCTAAAATTGCCTGTCCTTCAACACGAGCCCGCCTAGAATTGCCGACAACCTTCAATACATATATGGAATGTAATGGCTAATGACCACATAGAGTTGCATGCAAAATAGATACACTGAATACAAGTGCATAATATTCATGACCAATGTTACTGCAGTTGTCTGTCATGATTTTTCCTTTAGGGATGTACTTTGCCATGTTTGGTTACACTACCTTTTTTCTCTTGCAGGTCTGCAATGTGCGGTGGCATTGCAATGGAAAGACAAATCTATGTTGAAATGATAATTTGATGAAATGAAGTAGGGCCTACTCTATATGTAGGCTATGTATGAATGAGAAATGTATAATAAATATACTACAGTATATGGACTTGATTTTGTAATTTTTTTAAATTCCAAGTTCCTTATTTACATCCTGATTTCCTTGAAGTATTCAATTTAGTAAGGGCAAAATTTTGGTGTGTTTTGTATTGGCGATGGTTTTATTCATACTTATTTATTTCCTATGTTTTTTCTTAATCTATTTATAACAGTGTAGGCCTACTGTATATTAACTTGTGGGTCAATAACCTAGATGTTAGGGCTCTTAAAACAATTATCATTAACTTTTATTCCTCACAGGCAAGGGCCAAGTTGTGTAAGTTTGTTCTATGAAGCCAAAATAAATAAATGGGATTGATACAAATCATCGAAATGCTCATTATCTGGAGGAGGGGAATAGGGAGCCGCGGAGGTGCAGGTTACGGTTCAAATTTCCCGCGCTGAAACTTTCATGTGTTTCCTATGCATGCGTGAGCGGTGCTCGTTATCGGAATTAAATTTAAACCGTTCTTAGCAATATTCTTTGGTGCTGGAATATATTGTGATTTTCTATGATTATTATCAACGTTTGAAAATGTTTGTAGAAAGCCAAGACATTTATTCTCCGAGTAGAAAATCTGCCCGGACGCCCTTTCTATATAAATAAATAATTATCGTACCTAAAGAATAGTTATATGTTCTAGGAAAAGAGGTCTTGTGGTAATCTCGTCCGATACCACTAAATTTACACGACAAACTAATATCAATTTCAATACGCTCCCGTATTATAACTCGTATATAGTGTATATTATGGTGGTCAACCCCAAATAATATTTAATATTGAATAGCCAATCACAATTTTAAAGCAGATTAGTACAAAAATATAACTCCAGAGTACGCACCATCGCTTCTGTCTAGAGCTATGAGAGCTGCTGTGTAGAGCTATGAGAGATAATGGAGTAAGTACCGTTGAGTTGGTAGCACTGCTCCACCGCACCTTCAACTATCTTTCATCATTAGATCTAATTTTATCAGTACTACACATTGACTTGAACTGCACAAAAACAAATACCAGCAGACAACCGATGCTTGATAATATGCAATTGACACATAAAATCCAGTGAAACACACAAATTAGATCACGTGTATCGCACAGTTATACATATATACTATTAATAATAACACTGTCATTATTTTAGGGACCACATTTACTGATTATAACCGAAAAATAAAAAGTGTTCCATATCAAACGCGTGTTATTGAGTAAATTTACCCTACTTATACAGACCGACCGCAGCGCCCCAAGTGTTAGTTTGAGTTGCCAATACAATCGTCCAATGTTGGCTTTCCTGAAAAGAGTCAAGGAGTGTCCAGGTTATCAATTTATTAGAAGTAATTTTATATATTCTGTGATTGGCGGTGTGTTTTGCGAATGTTGGAAGTGTTATAATTTCAGATTTTTTTGATTTGTATTGTTCCCACGTTCTTATCTGTGGTATCTGTCTAGTGTGAAGCTTGGTGCAAAGTGCAAAGCTGAACCGTGTTAATTGTTGAGCAAAGTGACGTGAATGTACGATATCGAAGCTGATTCAGCCACCGAGTATACCAGCTTAATGGATGGGCATGTTGAAGATAGGACCGAACCTGTTACAGAAAGGAGTGGAAGAAGAAGAAAGCAACGTGCAGGTGGTGAAACTCCACAGAATGAAGTGAGATTATTATTAGAAATGTTTATAGGGAATAGTAATGTAGGCTTGGGCATTGCAAAAATAAAAAAATAAACCAGACAAACAAACCACACTTGAAGGTATTGCAATTATATTTGTCATCGTTTATTTGGTAATAAGTAAATTATTTATTGCAGCCAAATGCCATAAAGAATTTGTCCATGCCATAACAAAATGAGCTGTACAGAATTAGGCAATAATTTGTCTCTCCTATTACAGTTTTCCTGATATCGAGCTAACAATAAAGATGAGCCATACAAATGTGCATTATGATGTACAGTAGGCTATTCCAGTAAATTGTTTTTGTTTTCTTGGAGCAATTGTTGCGAAGTGATACAGTTCACTGCTAAATAAAGTAACTTAAATCCACTCTCATAATGAAAATGGGACAATGGATGCATACAGGAAGGAATAATTTGTGAAATATGAAAGGTGGCACTTGACAGTAACGGAACCTTTCTATAAAAATGTTTAAGTACTGACATTACCTGAATTAATAGTCGGGAGAATATCCGGAGAAGATGTAGTATTAGATGTTCACTCCTCCGCTGTCATAGACCCACCCATCCTTCCCAAATAGGATCATGACGTATATAGTTGAAATTGCGGCTCTGAGAGCCATCTTTCTCGAGGAGTCAATAATGCCAACCCCACGCATTCGGTACTATTATATCGCTTCCGGCAGACCAATATTTTCGTCCAGACCAATGGTGGTTCAGTAGCGCGGCCACCCCTGGGTTTTGTCACGCATCAATAATCTTTATCCAGGCCAATGGTTTTGCCTTTTATTTCATTATTCACGTGTCGTGTGGTGAATTTTGTATCGGACATAGCCTATTGGCAATGTGGCACGTGGGGTATGACATAGGCCTACTGTCCGACGTTAATGTAACATGAAATGAACACCATCAAAAATGCTTTATTTACTTATAAAAACTATTATTTCTGGTGCAGCAGTGGCAGTTGAAATTGAAATCAACTTTTAACGACTCCCAGAAAGGTATGCAAGTTAAATCATAAATTATATTTTTTCAATAGGCCTAATCTAACTTGTGAAAAGTTATGAAAATGGGGGATGCGTTACTTGCAAGGTTTAATATATGAAAGAATACCGAATGCATGGGGTTGGCAATACTGTACTTGTTGCTAAATCAGGCAAAAATTGCGGACCCAGCAGGAATTTCATCTATACAGGTATAAGTCGTGATCTTATTTGGGACGGCGGGTGGGTTATAGACAGCGGAGGAGTAAATAGGCTACTACATAATCTCCAGATTTTTCCTGACCATTACTGCAGGTATTTTGGCTAATTTTTGTTATAATTAATTAATAGATTTATTACAGCCAATGGCCAATATATACAGTATATAAATACATTTTAATTTCCTTCACTATAACTCGTGATAGATCTTGATCTTTTCGAACAGTCCCGTAGATGATATCTTCCGCATTGCTTATCACAGAGTTCACAAAAGCAGTGTTCGTCCGGTGAATGAAAAGACTTCACTTTGCATATCAAATGATGGAACCCATGTACAGCGAAACGAGTCACCGTGTGCCTGAGAGTGTAGTTGGTTTGAGTCCAATCCCTGTTTACCATTGCGTCAGTGCTGTAGAATTCTTCCCAGATATTTTCCTGTTTCTCCTTCCTATCAATTAGATGTTTTTCTGAGGCTGGTGTTGTTGGTAGTTGAAATTTTATTTTAAGTTCCTCAATGAAGAAGGTTTCCTTTGTAAGTTCATATACTAATCGTGTGGGAGTGAATTTTGAAACAGCAAGTGTCCTTTTCAAAAAACTTGCTTTTACACGATCTAATACTTCAAGGTCTCTGCCTTTAAGATGTGTCCATATTAAATGTAGTCCATAAGTTGCGATCGGTGCAATTTTTGCGTGAAATAAGAACATAGCTGTTTTAATATCCAGTAGTTCTGGTTTGGTGATATCTTGAATACTACGAATAGCTGCTATTGCTCTTTCCTTTATATGTAATCTAAATGACGTTCTGGTGGATTGTAGACTTATTCCTAAATATTTGAAGTGGTTGACAATTTCCAATTTTTCTTTTCCAATAAGTTTGTTATCTGATTTGGCTAGTCTTCCTCCCTTTCTAAAAACCATCTGTACAGTCTTGTTCTTGTTAATAGTAAAATCATTTTCTGTTGCCCATTCCTCCAATTTATTTACTGTTGATTGTAATTCTTCTTTATTACTAGCTCCTAGAACCATGTCATCAGCATACATGTATAGTACTACTGGGGAGTTCCGAGGTATTATTTTAACAATATCCGAAGTGATTACATTAAAGAGTAGTGGGCTTAATGGATCTCCTTGCAAGACTCCATTGGTTTGAGTGATGTATTCTGATCTGGTTGTCCCATCATCTATCATAATTCTGTTTGATGACAGAATATTATTTACAATAGTCACCATTTTGTTGTTTCTTCCGATCATCAGTTCCAGTTTGCGAATTAGAATTTCCCTGTTTATTAAGTCGAAAGCTTTCTTCTTGCATCGTTATGCCCGACTCAGGAGCACGGTTGAACCTGTTTAGCTGATGTGTTGGCCTTCTTTTCCTTCCAAAATCTCTTCATCCTCTCGCTGAGCGCCTTTCTTCGGTCTTCTGTCCAAGTTATGGTGGCCCTGGTGTTGGGTTTGTCTTCAAATTGGTGATTGTCGATTAGGGTTCTGAATTTGCATCTGTCCTGTATAATATTGTCTGAAATGTTGATTTCCTGGAGATCTGTTTCAATTTCACGTAGCCAGCTGTTCTTGGTTTTTAGTGAGAGGGCCAAGTTGAGAATTCTTTTAGTCAATCTGCCATTGTTCATTCTGATAATGTGCCCGTAAAATTTCAATCGTCTTTTCCGAAAAGTATGAGACATTTTTTCACATTGGCGATATATTTCCTGGGATGACTTTTTCCTCCAGATTCCCTCTATAAAAACTGGGCCAAAAATTTTTCGTAAAATTTTCCTTTCTTGTTTTTCAATCTCTTTGGTTAAAGATTTGCCACCAATGATTAAGGTTTCTGATGCATATAACGCCTCCGGTTTGATTACTGTATTATAATGTCTAAGTTTTGCTTTCCGAGATATTGATTTTTTGTTATACCTATTCCAAGTGATTCTGTAAGCTTTCTGTAATTTGGAAATTCTCTCTTTATTTGCTTCACGGTTTAAACCAGAGGGCTGAATAATTTCTCCTAGATATTTGAATTCGTTCACTTGAAAGATTTTGCCGAATTTAGTTCTCATAGGTTGTCCGTCTAAGTATCGTGAGGCTCCTTCCATGTACTGAGTTTTCTCATAAGAAATTTGAAGTCCCGTTTTGATGGCAATTTCATGTAATTTTTCAATGGAATGAATTGCTTCTTGTCTGTTATTAGAAAGGATTGCTATGTCATCAGCAAAGGCCAAACAATGTACATGAATTCTATCTTTGAGTAGTCTGCCAAGGGTTATTCCCTTAGTTTCCTTTTCCCAGGTCCTGATTATCTTCTCAAGTACGAGGCTGAACAGTAACGGAGATAATCCGTCTCCTTGGCGGACCCCAGTGTTAATTGCAAAAGGCTCAGATATTTCGCCGAGGAATTTAACTTTTGACGTAGTGCCAGTTAGTGTTTGTCTGATTAATTCTCTTGTTTTTCTATCAACTTGAAATTCTTCTAGAGTATTGAAAAGTGTTTGACGATCTATAGAGTCATATGCTTTTCTGAAATCTACAAAGGTAATGACTGTCTGTCTGGTTTTGCGCATTTGTAGGATAGTTTTGAGATTGAGAATTTGTTCCGTACATGATCTTCCTTTTCGGAAACCTGCCTGGTATTCTCCAATCAGACGGTCTGTTTGTTTCTCAAGTCTAGTGAGCAGGGCTTTGGAGAAAATTTTATAAATAACTGGTATCAAGGAAATTCCTCTATAATTATTGATGTTGGTTTTATCCCCTTTCTTGTGGAGTGGATGGATTAGCGCACATTTCCAATCCTCAGGTATTTCTTCGGTGATCCAGATGTTCTCAAGAATTGAGTGGATTTTCCGGGCTACGTTCTCACCACCTATCTTCAGCATTTCGGCAATTATACCATCTTCCCCTGGGGCTTTATTATTTTTGAGTCCATGGATTATTTCTTTAATTTCTTCCAATGTTGGGGGTTCTGAATCTTGGTTGGATGTTTGTTTTTCAAAGATGAGTTGTTCTTTAGGGGATTCACAGTTTAAAAGATCCTTGAAATAATCTGCTAGAAGTTTGCAATTTTCTTGATTATTTGTTTCCAATGTCCCATCCGGGCGTTTGAAGCAAAGACTGGGTGCCTGATAATTTGATAATTCTTCTCTGAAGGTTTTGTAGAAGTTTCGTGTATTGTTTTTAGTAAAATCTTGTTCAATTTCAGCCAATCTGTAGTGATCGTACTTGCGTTTTTCAGATCTGATGATTTTAGAGGTTTGTTTCTGTACTTTGGTGAATTCGTGCCAATTTTCTTCCGTTTTGTGAGAATTCCAATTCTGCCAGGCTTTAATTCTGAAGTTTATAGCCTTGTCACAGGTTTCGTTCCACCACCTATGCTTGCGTTTCCTGGGCGGTGTGCCAATGTTTTGAGAAGCTTTCGAAAGTATATCTTTGAGTTCTAACCAGCCAGAAGAATCGTGAGTAGGGATACTTTCTTGGAAAGTACTGGCGTTCTGTTTAAGAAATTCTGGATCGACGCGCAGATTTTTTGTTATTTTTGGTTTGGATCTGTTCGGTTGAAATTTTACCTTGATTAAGGATAGATGGTGGTCAGAGTCAATGACTCCTTTCTTGACTTTGACATTCATAATTTCTTTTTGATTCTTTTTGGAAATAGCCACATGATCTATTTGAAATTCTCCTAAGTGAAAATTAGGGGATCTCCAGGTCTTTTTCTTGTGTGGAAGTGCCAGGAAATGTGTTGACATTAGTTTGAGATCAAAAGTTTTGCAAAAATCAAGTAATCTTTCTCCATTTTTATTAGTTCTATTGTGTGCTGGATATAGTCCTACAATGGTCCTGAATTTCCTTTCTCTACCAATTTGGGCATTAAAATCTCCCAATAGGATTTTTATGTGATGATTTGGAATGATGGCTGTAGTTTCTTCCAGCAGTTCCCAGAAGTCTTCCACCTTTTGTGGATCTTTACGATTGTAGTTGTTGGTGGGTCCATGCGCATTAATAAGCGTATAAGCTTTGTTTCCTGATTTAACGGATAGTGTTGAAATTCTTTCAGAAGGCGAGGAAAAGTTAAGCACTGAGTTTATAATGTTTTTTCTGACAGCAAATCCAGTGCCAAATTGTAGTGGCTTCATATGGAGGGAGATTGCTGGCTTGCCTTTATAAATTCTATAATTTCCTGATTCAAAATGATTTTCATCCGTGTATCTGGTTTCCTGTAGTGCTAAAATTTGGATGTTGAAGTTATCCAACATGTCTGTTAATTGTTTTAACTTGCCAGTTTTCCGAAGTGTGTTGATGTTTAAGCTACCAATGAAAGTTTTGCATTTTGGGCGAAGAGATTTGGGAAGCTCCGATACATTCCCGCATGATGTTCTCGGTCCCCCAGAATCCGATGACCGAGAAAAATAACTAGTATGTCTACTAGGGCCTGGGGTAGTTATATTGTAGGTTGTTTCCATCATGCTAACAAGTTGAAAGTAGTGGGGACATCGATCTATGTCGGTGTCATGGTTACGACTGAAGTAGTGAGCTTCAGAGGTTGCTGAAGATGTTGTCAAGCTGTGCCTGTTTTTGGTCCGCGAGAGGTATTTTATTTCCCTCAAACCCTCCGGACAAGTCCGGCGAGCCTCCCTATCCGCCACCTGGGACGCGCCCGATAGGGGAACAGGCAGAAACCCCCACGGGTTTATTATAGTCAATAAAGACTGCATAGAATTTCTGTTTAGGTTGCCGTAGTGTTTCATCTATGTTATCCAGCAAGTTTGCGACTGCGTGCAGTGTTGATCTTCCTTTCCGGAAGCCAAATTGTTCATCCGGAATCTTATCATCGATTTCTTCCTCCAGTCTGTTTCTCAGTAACCTGGTGAATATTTTCAACATATTATTCTCTAGCGCTATACCTCTGTAGCAATCTGGGGAACCTGTATCACCCTTTCCTTTATAAAGAACTTTAATGTTCGAGTCTCTCCACTCGTAGGGAATGTTTCCTTTCTCCATACAGGTGTTGAATAATGACACCCATATTCCAATAAATGCATTTATAGACAATTTTATATGTTCGTTTAGGACACCATTTGGACCTGCTGCCTTTTGGTTTGCCATTTGTGTTATGGTTTCTCTAACTTCCTCTTCTGTAAATCCTGAAACACAACGTGTTTATCCGTGTTTTCTTTCATTTCCATAGCCATCGACCGGTTATCTCTGTTTAGTGTGCGTTAGAAGTGTTCTGTCCAAATTTCCATTGGAATATCATTTGGGAAATGGGGTCTTTTTGCGGTTTGTGAAATGAATGGGTTTTTATGGGCTGCTTCAGCGATTATCATTGCTTCTCTATCAATGAATGCCTTTTTCTTCTCTTTCAAAAGTTGTTTGTACTTTCTCCTTTCTACTGCAAATAGGTTTAGGTCCATTGTGTTATTTGTCTCTCTTGCTTTATGTAGGAACTCGAGGACCGACTTCCTTAACATGTAGCACTCTTGATCAAACCACCTTTGAGCTCTCCTGGTGTTTTCCCTGGATGGTATAAGAGCTTGTTTGAGTTTTTCTTCTATTTCTTTAGTAGCTTCATCTAACGGATTCTGACGTATCTTCTGTATGAGGGTCTGTTGTTCTTCTAACGTTGGAAGCTTCTCTAATTCAATTTTTCTAGAGAAATTTCCTGTTTGTTTCTGTTTGGGAGGCTTGTATTGATTAGTGTTGTAAACGTAGCTGTTACTGGGAGGTGTTTCCTTACTAAGCATCTGTCCTCTACTTTCCACGAGTGGACTTCAATTAGATTGTTTGAGAATAACAGATCTATTGTACTGCTGCCATTGTGGCAGAAATACGTTGGGTTTGTGTTGGAATTAATTAAATTAAAACCATCTTCTTGTAAGTAAGAGATGACTAAATTGCTCTTCCTGTTTGGCTTATCTATTCTACAATTTAAATCGCCTGCTAAGATCACTGCTTCGTTACTCGAAATTTTTGTTATGGCTTCACTTAATGTGTCTATAATGTCTTCTGGTTGAACATCTGGTGGAAAATAGGCTCCAATGATTGTCACGTATTTAAGTTTTATGACTAACACAGTGTCCGATCTATAAATAACATCAATGGGGGCCAGTTTTGCTTTGAACATGCATGTGATTCCCCCACTGGGTCTTCCACGGAGGTGTTGTTGAGCTAGGGTATGTATGCTGTAATTACCGTCAGTGTGAATATTTTCTGTTAGAAAAGTTTCCGTTAATATTATAATGTCTTGTGTTAGTATGTTGATCGGCAATATTGATTTAGCATTTTTTAGGCCTTCAATATTCCATAGCAGTATTGATGTCATTTCATCCTTATTGATGCATGTCGCCATTGTAGGATGTCCTGTGGTTGCTGTCCAGGATGGCCCCACTGTACCTTGGGCCTCGAAAATTGAATTGTCTAACTATTACAGCTTTTGGCCAGAAATCAGGGTTATATACCAGTTGGAGATTGTTTAATGGAATTCCAATTCTGAAGGCTTTGTTGTAACCCCTGGATTCCAGCTGATGACATTCCTTTATTTCCCTTATTCCATTACTCTTTAAGATGTTCTATCAAGATTTCCTTATTCATTGAGGGATGTACTCTTCCTACATATAACCATCCGTATTTTTCCGCAGCCTTAAGGATGCACTTCTGGTCTTCCTTGGCTCCTCTAACCTCCGTCCTGCGTTTTCTTGTTGATCTCACTACTTCTGTCCATGGAATTTGACTGATTTCATCGTTTTGATCGATGTCTTGTGCTTTCCTATCATCGTCAGCAGCTACATCCCTAACAATGTCCTTGCAATTTCTTGCTTCTGTTCGTTCTTTTGCTATGATCTCACTTCCATTTCTTTCCTGATACACTACCTCCTCCTCTTGTATTTTCTGAACCACTGGTTGATTATCCATATTTTGTGTTGTTTTTTGGAGCCTAGCTGTCGGAGGTGTTGGGGCCTTAGGTTTGATTATGTTTGCGGGTTGGATGCGTGACTCTAGTACCTTTTGTAAATTGTTTATTTCCATTGTAATTCTATCTTGTATTTTAGTTTCCATTGCAACAAGCAATTTCTCTATACTGCTAGTCATTTCATCCGAGTTGTCGGAGTCGGGCATTGGTTTTGTCAAGATCCTAGTGTTACATTCCGTGCACAGCCACAATAGTCTACTATTTTTTCTATTAACGCAGTCGAATTCTCCTTTCGTAAGGCCACTGCATTCGAAGTGTTGCCATTTATTACATTTATCACATTCTATAGCCTTATCATTATCTGATACTGCTTTACTACATATTTCACACTGGTCGATTTCTTGATCGTTGCTACTTTTGAAGTTTGCTTTATTATTCGCTGACATCTTACCTTACTGGTTATATCTACACTATGAAAAGAAGACGACTGCACACGATTGAATATTCACTTTTACATAAGACACATTAGAAAGACATTTAACATAATCACACACGATGTTCGACTATTCAAATCTATTTCAAATATTTAAAACTCAAATATTTAAAACGCCTTGAACCGGCCACTTCTTTTCAACTTTATTTTAGAACTATGATTCTTTGCAGAAGCCACTAAGAAGATATCACTAATCAAAACAAATTAATAGTTCGTATAAACTATAAACTTGTGATTCAGAATTTGTTAAGACATCCTTATTCAAACAGTTAACCATCGTTAGATATGCGATGTACTTTTATCAATTTTTGTTATAGACCATTTATTAAAACTACAGAACAGGAGACCAAGCCGTCGTAACTTTCAACAAGGTATATTACTTAAAATATAGTAGGACACTACGTCATACGTCATGTGACACCCGAAAAACGAACATCTTAGTACGTTACAAACATGTCCAATACAAAATTCACCATATGACACGTAAAGTTTGAAATTGTTACAAATTTCCACTAAGTTAAGCACTGTCTTGCGGAAAATTACTGCTAGAGCTCAGCAACTTGAAGTGTGACCCTGCGTGAGCGCTAGCTCCGTCAGCCAGAGTGACAGAGAGTACAGCGGGCTTGTAGTTCGCATATTTTCCGGGGTTTCAGTTGGAGTTGCTGCGCTCTAGTACCACAAGCAAGGGGGTCTGGGGCGTAAGCCCCAGGTTAGGTTTGTTTTTGTATGTAAAACATTAATAAGATAGAATTTATGTCCGCTACTAGGTTAGGTACTGCCTGGTCGAAAATTACTGCTAGTACCACAAGCAAGGGGGTCTGGGGCGTAAGCCCCAGGTTAGGTCTGTTTTTGTATGTAAAACATTATAAATACATAAATAAACACTGACTATTGGCGCAATTTTTCATTACATTACTTTATCGACGCTCTTTTGTTTACTCGTTCTATACCCGATGTGAAATAGTACCAAATGCGTGGGGTTGGCATTCCTGACTTAGTAAGCAAGATGGCTCCAAAAGACTTCATTTCTGCTATATAAGTCGTGTATCTATTTGGGATGGCTGGGTGGGTTTATGGCAGCGGACGAGTCAACATCTATTATTTTAACATCTCCGGATACCTTTACTAAAGGTACTTTGGCAAATTTCATTGCCTAATTTTTTTTTATACCTTTGGTCTTCTGTTCTGTAGTGCTACCATCTGTAATTGACCTTCATAGCTCAATTAAAGATTCCGATAGGCCTACATATAAAAATTTCGCAATTTAATTTATATTTTTCAATGTCCGCATCAAAATCTGTAAATGGCCTATGTAGGTCAATTACAAATTCCGATACACATCGTAATATCGCATTTTCTGGTTAAATTTTAAGAAATTCGTATCAAAATCTATAATTCGCCTATATAGACATCATAATTATTTCTTTTTCATAAAAATGTATGTATCGAAATCTGTAATTCAGCTAAATAGGTCAATTACAGATTTCAATACAATAATTTAAAATTATATTGAAATAAATAACAATGTGTATCGTCCTGTCAAATTCAGCTATATAGGCAAATTAGAGATACAGATACAAATCTTTAAATTTTTAAAAATATAACCTAAAATCGGAATACTTTCATAAATATCGCCAACAATAATTTAGCTAAGTAGACCAATTGCCCAGTACAATTCTAAATCTTCTACATACAACGCAAAATTATAACATTTTCATATGTACGGCATATCAAATTAAGGTAGGCCATATACCTAAATTACAGACGGCGTAACAGAATGAATTTCAAAGTTTGTCATAATGCCCATTTGTGTAATTAAGGTGTCACCACCCGAAATAACCTATAACCAAGGCTTTTCCCGTAAGCTTGCCAAAGAAGCGTTTCGTAAAGTCGTTCATAACATCACAAAAGGTGCCAATTTGTTTTTACAAACATTTTATACAGAAACAAACGTGGTGTGTAATAATCGCCGTTCGAATCAATACATTACCACCCCCTTCCTCGGACCACAAGCAGTAATATAATTGTAAAAACGCATTCCCCACGCATACACAAACCTAATGTAACTGGTGGAAGACGCATTAATTTCCATCAAAACCACAAATACAACCGTTGACTAACACATTAAAATATTCTCATAAGACATTGTGGTCAATAATGTTCTTGTTTACTGGGAAAGGTGTGCCTCCTCCCCAACCCCCTCCCTCCCATCAATTTTTTTTCCCCAATGCTGCTTCCAAATATGCAAACACAATGACATATGCAAAAACAACCAAAAACACAAACATTGTGGTCAATAATGTTATTTTTGCTGCGGGGGCTGGGGCCCGCCGCTAGTTTGTTTGTTTTATGTTTTCCAATATTGGCTGGAAATACTTTTATCTCAATTATAAATCACAATCCATGACATACGGTTTAATAAAGCCTCAAAGACATACTATATAAAACATCAAAAAGAGACCTATATGCTGTGTAATGCAAAACTGTGTCATACATCTTTTCCAAGTGTTCTTGTAAATGCCAATTTTTGTCTATATTTTACCCACCCATTACTATTTTAGCAGGCGTATTCCCCCACATCGTGCCTAACATTATATTTTCATCTAAACAAATGGCTTTGTGTATGGCTTTAGAAGAGTACAGTGCAACCTTTCAATCAATTGCAACAACCAAAGGAAATATAGAACACCCGCTTCACACAAGTGTTATGTACTGTAGTATGGTATTTGTAAGTCTTCCACTCTAAACTGCAAATACTTGTAGAACAATCCAGGACATAGGTTACTGTTTACTAACTCCTCATAGAAATTATATAAAAAAGTAAAAAAAAATAAAAAATGCATAAACAAGAAATAACTACACATTTCCTTCATCATAAACAGGAAAATTCACACAACATGAATATAGCTAGCTAGTAATGTCAAAAAAATTTCACCAACAAATATACAAAACTGATTACAAACATCAAGTACAACTTACATCATAAGTAAGGACATGAAGTACGTAGCACAAAAATAATAGCGACACAAAACAAAAAGGGATCTTCCTTTCACAAAAGCTCAGGCAATAATCCAAAATCAAAAAAACAAAAACACTTGCAAAACCAGTGTTTCCCAAACATTTTTGTGTGTGTACCACTTTAAGAGATGAGAATTTCTCGCGCACCACCTAATGGTTGGGAGATATAGTAACTATAACCCCCATCACACCAAATTGAATGTCTTTTACGGTAGTGTGTTCAATAAATCCAATAGCTGTGTG
Source organism: Meconema thalassinum (assembly GCA_946902985.2). NCBI lineage: Eukaryota > Metazoa > Arthropoda > Insecta > Orthoptera > Tettigoniidae > Meconema > Meconema thalassinum. The sequence goes on from OX336388.2 coordinate 2,126,981,183, forward strand.
TTGGACCTTAACGACGAATCAGGGGCTCCCCTGTTCCTAATAAACGAGTCAGCAATTGTAAAGCTAATACAAAAACTACGTTTCAATGTATCAAATGGTCCTGATAATATTATTAGTGAAGTACTTAAACTAGGAGGTAGGGCCGTGGCACGATATTTGGAGGTGATGTTTAATGTGTCCATAAACAATGCGCAAATCCCAGATGACTGGAAAAGAGCTACGGTAGTCCCAATATTTAAGGGAGGGAGCAGACTTGAATTGGGCAACTACAGGCTGGTTAGCCTTACGTCCATCGTTTGTAAACAGATGGAGCATCTCATTTGCGACTACTTGAGGGAACAGTGGGAAACATTATTATGGTTTAATGATAGGCAACATGGATTTCGGAAAGGTTACTCATGCGAGAGTCGGATGCTATTACTTTTTCAAGACATTAGCGAATCGTTAGACCATGGAGTTTCAGTCAACGCCGTGGTTATAGATTTTGCGAAGGCATTTGATGTCCCGCCGCATGACATGCTACTCCATAAATTAGCTTCGACGAAGATTGATAGAAGAGTAATTTTATGGATCCAAGAATTTTTGACGGCTCGTTCCCAAAAAGTGAAAGTTGAAGGCATATTCTTGGATGAAATTACCGTAACGTCGGGTATCCCTCAAGGCAGCGTAATCGGAACTTTGTTATTTTTGGCGTTTATAAATGACTTACCAAATGGGATTCGCAGTGACTGTCGATTGTTTGCGGATGATTGTGTAATATATCGAAAGATACATGACTCACAAGACAATGCAGTGCTTCAGGAGGACCTGAACTTGGTCTATAAGTGGGCGATTGTAAATAAAATGAAAATAAACACAAGAATATGTAGTCTCTTAAAAATAGGGAAAGTGCGAAGGCAGGATTTTCAATATAACATTGGCTCGGAAATACTTGTAGAAGAAGATTCTTGCAAATATTTGGGCGTTCACGTAAGGAATGAAATGAAATGGAGTAGTCATGTAGGATGTGTAGTTTCAAAAGCTTACAAATCCCTCCACTTTGTAATGAGGGTATTAAAAGGAAGTAGTACCTCTGCTAAAGAATTAGGATATTTGTCACTTGTAAGACCTATTCTGGAATATGCCTCGGCGGTTTGGGATCCATATCAAGTAGGGCTCATCAATGAGTAACGAAATCTATTTATGCCAAGGTATACTAATAATAATTCTTTAAAATAAATGTAACAATGTAGAAAATTAAAAAGGAAATTATAAACAAATCAAACGTGAACCTCTCACGTAAAACAAATTATCAATATATATTCAAAGAAAAGTAACAAATTCAACTATAATGCCCATGGCTACTTGCCAATAGAACTATATAAAAATAAAATAATCATCAACTGTAAACCATTCTTGTTATTGCATCAAAAAAAAAATATATGTAAATTTAAACATATTAATTATATCAAGGCCTCAACTTAGCCATCATACAACGTACAATAATAAAAATAAACCGAATATCCTTTAAAAAAATGTATGTTATTCCAAAACAAAAAATAAATATAACATACTCAACGTTGCTACTTGCCAACATAACATAATATTCGAATCAAAATGGCCATAACTTACCGAATACAAACAAAAATTAAATAAAGAAACATTATCATTTAAAGTGCACAACTTTTTAAACTTAAACCCATTCCTATTCTTCCGCAAAAATAGCAATACAAAACAAAAATTAAATTAATATTTCATTCATTCAGAAAAAAATAATTATTTTGTTTTAATTTTTGAAAATAAACATAAATGGTATCCTTATTAAAGTATATGATTTTAAAAAAGGTTAAATTTGACACAGGGAAAAATTATAATAACGCAGGGAAAATAATTTTAGGTAACCAGCGGTCACCCTGCGAAACTCCTTAACCTCTTAGGTAATTTCCTCCCACTGCTTCATCACATGACCCCCCCCCCCCCCCATCTGAGTCATTTCATATGACCAGCTTCATCTATCATGTTCATTTCTAACTTAGCCTTTGTCTCTTCATTTCGAGTACCTTCCTGCCATTACTCCCAACTATTTGTCCCAGCTATCATATTGGTACCGGGTACCCTCATATCAGTTATCTCTAGCTTATTTATCAGATTGAAACAATTAGCTCAGGACAGGGAGGTAGGAGAGCTGCATCAAACCAGTCAAAAGACTAAATACTCAAACAATTATTTATTAGATATCCTGAATCTACCCAGCTCTCACTTCCATACAGCAAGGAAAGTCTAAATACTGAGCGTTGTTATTTTTGTTCTTCTTGGGTTAAAATTCAGAGAATGTTTATTCATGTCATTCCTGTTTGCTATTCCTAGATTGATGCTCAAGGAAATGGACAGGTGTCAGAAGCCCGGTCACCTAGTGTAGGCAACAACTCTTGTCAGCCTCCTGGAGGAGACTGGGCCAATGAAGAGGAAGAAGAACTGAAGTATGGCGCTAAACATGTAATAAAACTATTCGTTCCGGTGTCACTGTGTATGCTTGTCGTGGTTGCCACCATCAGTTCTGTAAACTTCTACACCACCAAGGATGTATATCTGTGAGTTATCATATTAATTACATTATTAGTTAATAGAGGCACAGTATGAGTAATATATCGTTATATTTCTTGTGGATGATTTTTGTCACGACTTCAATCTAGTCAGCAGTCTTAACATAAGTAATAGAACTAGATATAAAGTTAACTTGAGATTATTTTTGAACTCGCCAGTAAGTTTATAGGCCCTACAGAGTTGAAACAGTTCTCAATTTGACCGACTTCACTAGGCCTATGCTAATATTTCATCCCTATAGCAGGATTTCTTGCAAACTTTTGGATATATAATTTAACACAGTATATCTAAGAACCTGTACTGTTGAACTTCAACTTTTCTTTTTCTTTTGTTCATGCACTTGGCATGTGTTGCACCGCTATGGAAATGGAATACGAATTGGAACTCTGAATATAACTACATTGACGGGAAGAGTGGAGGAGATTGTAGATATGATGGAGAGGAGAAAACTCGATGTACTCGGACTAGCAGAGACCCGATGGAGAGGGGAAGGAAGAAAAGAACTAAGAAATGGCTTGTAGCTATACTGGATAGGAATGAGGAGGGGAAGAGAAATGGCGTGGGAATGGTTGTGAGAGAAGGGCTGAGGGAGGAAGTAAAGAGGGAAACTGATAGAATAATTAAAGCCAGAATCACAGTGAAAGGTAGAAACCTGGACATTCTGCAAGTCTATGCACCACAGGTGGGATGCACAGAAGGCGACAAGGACGAGTTTGAAGAAGAGTTACAGAAGCATTTAGTAGGGGGAAACCTGATAGTCATGTGGACCTAAATGCCCATGTCGGAACTGACAGAAGGGGTTTTGAGGAAGTGATTGGTGGTGAAGGATGGGGAAACAGGAATAAGGAAGGAGAGAGATTGCTGGAACTGTGCAAGATAAATGGGCTAATGGTTTGAAACACATGGTACAAGAAGAGAGAGAGCCATAAAATTACTTGGTACAGCAGGGATTTGACTAGGAAATCAGTGGTGGACTACATTCTATGCGGGAAGGACACAAAGAAGAGTATCACGGATATAAGGGTAATACCTTAAGAAGCCCTGGACAGTGACCACCGTCTGCTGGTCGCCAAGGTGAGAGGACTGAAGGAAAAGAGGAGAACTGAGACCAAGAAAGAAGAATAAGGACATGGAAGCTGAAGGAGGATGGAAATAAGGAGAAGTTCCAGATATTAGTGAGGAACAAATCACCGAAGGATGATCCGAGAACAGGTGAAGAAGAATGGAATAGGTTCAGGGACGTGTTGGTAGAAGCAGCGGAAGTCGTGTGTGGCAGAACTAGTGGAAAGAAAAGGTGGAAGGAAACACTATGGTGGAACCCCAGAACTAAGGAAGCTGTGAAAAAGAAAAATGAAGCATTCAGGAAATGGTTCCAACAGAGGACAGACCGAACAAGAGAAGAGTACCAAGAGAGGAAGAAAGAAGCAAGAGAACTAGTGAAGGAAGAGAAAAAGAAATGGCTGGAGAAATGGACAGAAATGATGGAGGAGGACTGTGACGGCAGTAAGAAAGTATTGTATGGAATGATAAGGGCAAGGAGAAGAGATACAGGGGAAAATGTCAGAATGGTGGACAGGAATGGAAAGGAGGTTGTAAATATGGAAGAAGTAAAGGTTATCTGGAGAGAATACTTAAGGAACTCCTAAATCCAACTAAAACCAGTGTAGTGGACATTGTGGTGGAAGAAACAGACTGTGACCAAGACATTTCAGAGAAGGAATAGACATGGAAAGAAGTGGAGGAAGCATTAAAGAAGATGAAAGGGGGAAAGGCACCGGGAATAGACGAAGTGAGTGTGGAGATGGTGAGAGCAGCAGGGGTGATAAAAACACAGTGGCTCTTTCGAGTAATGAAAGTGATATGGAGGGAGAAGAAAATACCAGAGGACTGGAAAAGAGGGATAATAATACCCATATTTAAAAAGGGGAGTAGGGAGGAATGCAAGAACTACAGGGGAATTACACTAGTGTGCCACTGCGCCAAAATATTTGAGAAGGTACTGGAGAGAAGAATTCGGACAGAAGTTGAAGATGGGCTGAGGAAAGAACGGTATGGATTCAGGCCAGGAAGGTCAACAGTTGCCCTCATCTTTGCTGTAAGACAGCTACAAGAACACCATTATGAATATGGGAAAGATCTGGTGATGACCTTCATGGATATTGAGAAAGCATATGATAGTATTAATAGAAACAAGGTATGGGAAGCAATGAGAGCAAAAGCAGTGAACAAGGAGACAGTAGCAAGAGTGAAAGCAATGTACGAGGGAAGCAAAGGCTTTGTAAAGGTGGGAAGGGAGAGAACGGAATGGTTTCAACTGGAGAGTGGTCTGAAACAGCGAAGTGCCCTCTCACCCCTGTTATTTATAGTGGTGATGGATGAAATCATACGAAAAGTGGTAAATAGCATTGGGGAAAGGAAAATGAAGGCAATGTTGTTTGCTAATGACCTTCTGGTATGGGGAGTGGATGAGGAAGAAGTACAAGAGCAATTAGATGAGTGGGAGATGGTAGTGTTATCATATGGGATGAAGTTCTCAGCACAAAAGGGTGAAGTGGTCATCACAACGAGGAGGAAGAACAGACTGGATATGGGCATAACTCTTGGAGGACAGCAGTTGCAGAAAGTAGAATGCTTCAAGTACTTGGGAAGCATAATTGAAGAAAAGGGAGGCAATAGGATGGAAATAAATGAAAGGGGAAGGTGTGCAGATGGATTTTTCAAGTGTTAGGGGGATGATATGGAATAAAGATGTACCACAAAAATGTAAAGGAATCATCTACAAGACCTACTTTGTGCCAATTTTGACATATGGCTCAGAAACATGGGTGATGAAGGAAAGGGACAAGAATAAAATACAAGCAGTGGAGATGAAGTTCCAGAGGAGTAGGGTAAGAGTAACAAGAATGGACAGAGTAAGGAATGAGAGAGTCAGAGAGATGGTGAGAGAGGAACCATTGCAAAATAGAATAGAGCGGTCTAGGCTACAATGGTATGGACATGTGAGGAGGATGCGAGAGGAGAGGATACCGAAGAAGATGTTTGGAATGGAAATGAAGGGAAGGAGGCCAAGGGGAAGACCAAGGGACAGATGGACAAAAGGAGTTAAGAAGAGTGTGGAGGAAAGAGGAGTGTGCTGGGACACAGTGGAAGATGAGAGATGGTGGATGGACAGGAAACGATGGAGAGGCTTATGTTCCAAGCAGACCCGACCAGCGGTCGGAAACTGCTCAAGATGATGATGATTTATAACGAGTTTCCAGTTCAGTAGTCAAGTAATAGAAGCAATGGAAACTCTGTGCTACAGTTTTTCTTGCCTGTAGTTGCAAAGATCAATAAAAGTAGTAAATTGCAAGAATATGTGTACAATTCGATTATTTCTGAACAGATGTGAAATTCGGAGGGATAAAATCAGGAATGTGGACATTAGGGAGAGAACTGGGTTCTCAAAACTGCAACACAAGATAGAGACCAGTAAGCTGAAGTGGTACGGACATATGATGAGAATGGAAGAATATAGAGTACCAAAAATAATATTTAAGGAGAAAATACCAGAAAAAGACCACGAGGAAGGCCCAGAAAGAGGTGGATAGATACGGTGAAGGAAAGCATAGAGAAGAGAGGAGTAAAAGAAAAAGAACTATTGAAAGAAGGAAATGAGTGGTGGAGGGATAGACAACTGTGTGGACCTTGATTCGCAACCCGACCCAGGGAACTGGAAACGGGAAATGAAGAAGATGATGTGAAATATTGTGCCACAGTACATCATTTGTTGACTTTTAAATGTTGCATATTTTCCCTTTATTTTACTACAGATTGTTTGAAAATTTTCTATGATTATGAGCCGAAATGTAATGTTTTACAATCGGTCAACACGATTGTACCCAATTATAATATGTGGCTCCTTAATCCTGAAAAAAATAAATAAATTGCATGGATAGCGTGTCGGTCTACTAACCCCAAGATTGCAGGTTCACTCCTGGCCGTGGTAAGTGATTTTTGAAAGGCGGCAAAAAATACAACACGCATGTCATACGATGTTGGCATGTCAAAGAACCCATTTGAATTCAGTAGGCCGTGTTCATGATGGAAAATTAATTTCGGGAGTTTCCGCCAACACAAAGTTCCTCATTTCTCTACTATAAAGTGCTATTGTGTTCAAGGAGCTTAGATATCTAACCTCCTTGACTTTCATAGTGCTTCAAGGAACAACGAAATTCGACATGCAAGCTACCCTCTGGGTGTCAAATTACAAAGCTTGCACCTGGCACCCGAGGCCATACGATATTATTATTATTATTATTAATAAATTGACTGACTGAATAACATTGAATTTTGATTACTCAGGCAACTCTGAAAAATGGCTTCCAACACGATAAGATTATGAGAAAGAGAGTCCTTCTCCAGATGGAAGAATGTATTTACTGTAACTGTATATATTTCATATTAAATCTCAATATGGTTAGGTTTTCATTTGTAGTAGGCATGCATCTCGCTTCTCTTATATTACGGCCTTCTTCTTCTTGCCATTTCTTGTTTTAAAGATACTGTATTTGCTCGCACTTTTATCCCCATCATGTATTTTTGCCGCCTCTCATTTCTAACCAAGAATTTAATTTCCTTGCATCATTGATCTTTGACTTTTATGGGTGAATTACATATAGTTTTGTTTCATTTCAGACTGTTTTGTCTTTCAGCATTCAGGCGAGTCTGCAAACATCTGCTTGCAAACAAGTCGCCTCCAGGGTCCTCTATTTGCGTCTATTTGTATCCTCCTCAGCTTCTTTACCCCTCACCTTGAAATCATTCAATGAATTTAACCATCGCCTCCTAGGTCTTCCTCTGCTTCTCTTTCCCTCTATAGGTTTGCTCTTAGATAATGTCTCTTCCCCCATTCTCATCACATAGCTCCACAGAGTCTGAATAGTTTCATCTCATCATCATCATCTTGTACAGTTTCCAGCCCCAGGCTGGGTCTGTTTGGAACATAAGCCACGCCACTTATTTCTTTCTTCCCACCATCTCTCCGCTGTCACTCTGGTCCAGTCCTCGCCTCTCTTCTTGACACATTCCTCCACTCCTTTCAGCCATCGATCTCTTGGTCTTCCCCTTGGTCGTTTCTTCTGCGTCTGCATCTCATGTATCCTCTTGGGAATCTTCTTCTCATCCATTCTCTTTAAGTGTCCATTACCACCTCAGTCTTGATGTCTCCTACCTTGCAAGGGCTCCTCTTTCACCATTTCCCTGACCTTTTCATTCCTCACCCTGTCTCTTCTTGTTACTCCGATCCTACTTCGCAGGAACTTCATTTCACCTGCCTGTATTCTGCTTATGTCTCTTTTCTTCATTGTCCACGTTTCTGAAGCATAGGTCAGTATCGGGATATAGTAGCTTCTGTATAACACTTCCTTGCTTTTTTGTGGGACATCTTTATTCCACACTAAGCTCCTAATGCTTCTCAGAAATGCTTCTGCCTGTCTGCCACGTTCCGTAATCTCTTTGTCATTTCGCCCATTTTCCTCCACTATACTTCCCAAGTACTTGAGACTTTCCACCTTCTTCAGCTGTCCACCTCCAAGTGTTATCCCACTCATTGGTCTGTCCTTTTTCCTGGTCGTTAACAGGATCTCACATTTACTGATGTTGAACTTCCATCCGTACTCTCCCACTGTTTCTTCCCAAGCCTTCAGTTGCTCCTGGATTTCCTCCTCCTTGTTTCCCCAGACCATGAGATCATCTGCAAACACCATTGCCTTCATCTTATCTTCTCCCATCTTTCCTGCTATCCGTGTCATTACCTCGTCCATAACCACAATAAAGAGAAGGGGTGACAGCGCACTACCCTGTTTCAGGCCACTCATTTGTCTGAACCAGTCTGTTCTTTCCCCTCCAACTTTCACACAACTCACACTTCCACAATACATCTCCTTCACTCTGCCTACAGTCTCTTTTTCCACTCCCATGTTTTCCATTGCTTTCCAAACCTTCTCCCTACACACACTATCATAGGCCTTTTCGATGTCCAGGAAGGCCATCAACAGATCCTCACCAAATTCGTAGTGGTGTTCCTGGAGCTGTCTCACTGAGAATATGAGATCCACTGTTGATCTCCCAGGTCTGAATCCATACTGCTCCTCTCTCAATTTTCTCTCCACTTTGGCTCGTATTCTACTTTCTAATATCTTTTCATATATCTTGGCACAGTGAGGTATGAGTGTGACTCCCCTGTAATTTCTACACTCCTTTCTGCTTCCTTTCTTAAATATTGGGACAATTAATCCTTTCTTCCAATCTTCTGGGGTCTTTTTCTCCTTCCATATCACCCTCATCACATGGTACAGCCACTGTTTCCCAACCTCCCCTGCTGCCTTCACCATTTCAACACTCACTTCATCCACACCTGGTGCCCTTCCTCCTTTCATCTTGTCTATAGCCATTTCCAGTTCTCTCCAAGTCAGGTCCTTTTCCATTCCTGTGTTGTCTTCTCCATCTTCCAATACATTGTCTTCCTCCCTATGACCATTTGGATTCAGCAAATCCTCAAAGTACTCTTTCCACACTGTCTTGAGTGTCTCTTTGTTGTGTACCTCAGTTCCGTTTTTGTCCATCATTACCACATCCTCTCGCAGACCTCTTCTCTTACTTTTGACCATCCCATGAAGTACTTTCTTATTTCCTCTGCTGTCTTCCTCCATCATCTCTGTCCACTTTACCATCCACTTCTTCCTCTCCTCTGCGACAATCTTGTTTGCTTCTTTCTTCTTTATCTTATAATCTTCCCTTGCCAGATCAGTTCTTTCCTGGAACCACACTCTGAAAGCCTTGTTCTTCCTTCCCACAGCTTCTTTTACTCTCTCATTCCACCATGGTGTCTCTTTACACCGCTTTCTGTTGCTTGTTCTTCCACATACTGCCACTGCAGCTTCCACCATTGTGTTTTTGAATTGCTTCCATTCCTCTTCCCCTGTTTTAGGATTGTCTGTTGGCATCTTTTCCCTTATTATCTTCTGGAATTCTTCCTTGACTTCATTTTCCTTGAGTTTCCATACTTTGATTCTCCTTTCCTGGTACTCTGTCCTCTTGCTATCCTTAACAACTCCCAGGTTCATTACAAGTATTCTGTGGTCGCTATCTAAGGCCTCTGATGGTATTACCTTTATATCTCTGACACTTCTCTTCATTTCCCAGTCGTACAGCATGTAATCTACCAAAGATTTCTTTGTTAAATCACTGCTGTACCACGTTACCTTGTGGCTTTCTTTCTTCCGGAACCAGGAGTTGCCTACCACTAAACCGTTTCTCTTGCAAAAATCCAGCAACTTTCTCCCTTCTTCATTCCTGCTACCCCATCCTTCTGCTCCCAATACATTTTCATATCCTTGCCTTTCACTTCCTACATGTGCATTCAAATCTCCCATGACAATGATGCTCTGACCATTCAACTGCTGTTGTAGCTCCTCCTCAAAGTCTTCCTTCTCTTGAGCTGTACATCCAACTTGAGAGGCATATACCTGGGCTATCTCCAGGCTTCTTCCCTTTACAGTTACTCTGATCTTCATGATCCTGTCACTTATTGCCTTTACCTCTTCCTTCATTCCATCTCTCACAACTACTCCTACTCCGCTGCTTCTTCCTTCACTGTTCCCACTCCAGTACAACCGGTACCCTTTCCTCAGTTCTCTGCGACCTTCTCCTTTCCATCTTGTTTCTGCCAAGCCCAGTACATCCAGTTTTCTTCTCTCCATCACTTCTACAATCTCCTCCACTTTTCCTGTCAGTGTCTGTATGTTTAATGTCCCAACTCGTAGTCCATTAGCATATCCGGGTCGTCGTCGTTTGCATCCGTCCTTTCCGAGGCCTGTTCCTGGTTTGAAAGCAAATATGATATCCACTACTGGCTTGCTAGGCCTAGCGTAGCTTCACCAGAGCCCCGTCAGCCGTCACTTTTCAGGGTTCCCGTAGAGCTTTCACAGCTACCGTAGCGGTCCCGGGGCACACAAAGTCCCCACTGTACTTCACCCCTACAGGCAATCCCCTACTTCATGCCGTTGCCCGTCTCCCACCACGTGGAGGAGGGGTTGGACTTGTGGGAGACGAATAGTTTCATCTAACATAGTTTCATCTAACATGTTCATTTCTAATCATCCTGCCATTGCTCATTCATGGTGCCCTCATATCAGTTAGTGTACCTCTAGTTCATGTATCAGATAGCCTGAATCTACTCAGTTCTCACTTCCATACAGCAAGATCAGCTTAAATAGTGTAGAGAGAGTTTCGTCACTACCCTAGCGTTTTCTTGCAGAATAGAGTTGATCACAACTGAGAACTCTATGCATTGACATTTCTTCACCTTGGCTCTATCTCTTTCACTATACTACTATATGGTGAGTTATGCTATGGCACCAGACCTCATGGTGGTCCTAAGAGGCGCTACAAGGACCAATTTAAGCAGACCCTGAAATTGACAGGTCTTGATTCACAAACCTGGGACATGCTGGCTGAAGACCGCTCAACTTGGCGCCGTACCATCTCGGATACTGTAAAGACGTTTGAAAGGGATCGACGCACACATGAAGAGGCCAAGCGTCAAGCTAGGAAACTTCGAGCAGCCCAACCACGTCCTCCCTCCAGCAATACTATGTGACTTGTGTGATCACTTGTTCCATGCCAGGATTGGACTCTTTAGTCACCGTAAACACATCCACAAACTGGATTGAAGGAAGAAGATTTATACTCGGATTCGAGTTAAAGCCGATGATGATACTACCATCTTGAATTAATCAGCAGCCCAATCATTGGTTTGCTCTTCCACTCTCTTGTTCTATTGAGTCACCGCTACAGCTACGTGACCAGCTTATCTCTGCGGGTATTTCTGACCTAGCTTAGAGTGAATACTGTTTTGAATATAATAGCGACTGAGAAGTGATAAGGCCTGGGAAATATAATAGTTAAACAGCTGGATTCAAACTTAAAGTAATAGCTTCTATAGAGAGAGATGATATGGTTGATAATAATGTTACTTGTTTGACATCCCTTTTAACTTTTTTCTTCTTAGTCATTTTATCCTCCAGGGTTGGCTTTTCCCTCGGACTCAGCGAGGGATCCCACCTTTGCCGCCTCCAGGGCAGTGTCCTGGAGCTTGAAACTTCGGGTCAGGGGATACAACTGGGGAGGTAGGACAAGCACCTCGCCCAGGCGGCCTCATGGATAGGTTTTAATTACTGAGGCTTTTAGAGACACCAGGGTGCCGGAATTTTGCACAGGTCCGTTGCATTTGCAACCCTCAAATACCAACTGACTGGGCCAGGATTCGATCCTTTAACTTTGGGCACTGCAGATGGGAACATTACCACTGAACCATATAGCCAGTCATCAAAACGGTAAATTTTCGAAAACTCCAGTGACTGTTCGATCGTTTTGTGAACCTAAGCCAGGAAAGTTTCACGGCATCAAGAGAGAAGTGCTTGACCACGTTATCAACTTAGGAAACAATGGAATGTCTGTACGCCATAAAATGTTACAGATGAAGGCCTAGGATGCTGTAAAAGAAGAAAAGGAAATCACCATGGAATCTTCAGTCAGGAATTTAAAGAGCCAGCAGAGGATGGACTGCTAGTTTTATGAGATGTCACAGACTGAGCCTACTTAGAAAAATGACTCTTTCCCAGTGGCTTCTGAAAGACTATATGGAAAAAGTTGTGGAAATCATCCATTTATCATGTCAGTGACAAGAACATGGATTTTTGCTTTCACCGATCAGAAATGCAGATCAAACACCAGTATCTTTGACATGCTATGGAACACTAGAGTAAATGAAATGGGCATAGCAAGTGTTAGGACAACAGAGGAAAAAAAATTGTTGCATACTGATGGCAGATGTCAAAAAACTTCCTGCATATTTAAGAGGAGAACATTTCCTTTATATTGAGTGGATGGTCTCACAGTTTCACTCCTATTCAAAATACTTAAAATATCATTGTTGGAAATTCTGAGCAGTTTGGTACATCGTACATGGTACTCATCACGGAGTCTTTGGGTTTGGAAAGTTTTAAAAAGACTGGAATAATAGCTTAGACGGCTCTGGAGATGATCACAATGTAGTGGTGACAAGGACACAACTACAGTGACAACAATTGTTGAACTGTGGAGTTCTTTACCTTAACAATGAACAATATGTACTGTTCGTGTGATTGCTGAATGGTTCGGTGTACAAACATTTGACTGATTTGTAATTTTTGTAAAGTCTGGAAAATTTCACTAGCAACCTTTCCCACCTTATGTAAAGCCATCACAGCAACACAATTTTCATAGTCTCCCCATTCCATGCTGAAACTTGCAGGTATGAGCTTCTTCTTTCACAGAAAAAATCACTATGAACTAGGATAATAGACAAGACAAGGGTACAGCATACCTCAAAAGTTTGTGACTGTATTTATAGCTAGACTAAAGAACTTTCTCAATATCATATGGGAATAACAAGAATGTTGTACCACTAAGACTTGAACCTCGGTTCCCAGTTTCTCTAGGTATGGTGTCACAGTGTGTTGATTGTCGTAATGTAATGGTTAGCATGCCACTCTGTGGTCCTGGGATAATGTCACGCTGGTAATCATATTTTCTGTAATTCCACCTGATTGGTCTAGCCTATGAGATACTATACTTAAATGTTTCAGGTTTTACACTCCATTTCATGAAGAAAGTCCAGAAACTAGTACAAAGGTGTGGAATGCAGTTGCCAACTCATTGATTTTAATGGCTGTTATTGTTGTGATGACTGTACTGCTCATAGTACTTTACAAATACAGGTGCTACAAGGTAAGTTGTTCTATCTTTGCTTGTACAGTAGGTAGCTGAAGCCTATTTATCCAACAATATACACTTACAGTATATTAGGTCTTGCCATAAGCTTGTAGTTTTACATGACCGTTAATCTTGCGGTTATAAGTCATTGATCTCCTTTTTATGCAGTGCTTTCACCTCGAAAATATCTTGTATTAACTGGGAATTGTAACTGACGAGGGGCAAGGCCGTTTGACCACTTGGGTAATTTGCAAGGTAGTAAAATACAGAAGAACGGAAGGAAAGGGGTAAGCGATGGTGTTGATGGACAGATAATAGGAATTGAGACCTTGGCATTATGACACTTCAACTGAAAAAACAAATTTATTTTAAGAATTAACAAGATATGATGAAATAGATAAGTTGGATGGAGCTATGGATACTGATGCCCAATATAAGAAAAGAGTGAATGAGGACCTGATATCCAAGGTAAAAAATATATCACGGCTAACAGCCCAATTACACTTGGCACTAGGTACATCAATGGCTGACGAAGGTGGAAAGTCTCAAGTACTTGGGAAGTATAGTGGAGGGAAATGGGAGAAATGACAAAGAGATTACGGAACGTGGCAGACAGGCAGAAGCATTAGGAGCTTAGTGTGGAATAAGATGTCCCACAAAAAAGTAAGGAAGTGTTATACAGAAGCTACTATATCCCGGTACTGACCTATGTTTCAGAAACGTGGATAATGAAGAAAAGAGACATAAGCAGAATACAGGCAAGTGAAATGAAGTTTCTGCGAAGTAGGATCGAAGTAACAAGAAGAGACAGGGTGAGGAATGAAAAGGTCAGGGAAATAGTGAAAGAGGAGCCCTTGCAGGGTAGGATTGAGACATCAAGACTGAGGTGGTATGGACACTTAAAGAGAATGGAAGAGAAGAAGATTCCCAAGAGGATACATGAGATGCAGATGCAGAAGAAATGACCAAGGGGAAGACCAAGAGATAGATGGCTGAAAGGAGTGGAGGAATGTGTCAAGAAGAGAGGCAAGGACTGGACCAGAGTGACAGCGGAGAGGTGGTGGGAAGAAAGGACTAAGTGGCGAGGCTTATGTTCCAAAGAGACCTAGCCTGGGGCTGGAAACTGTACAACATGATGATGACTAGGTACAGCAGTGGCCTAAAAGTAAACAAGAAATGACCACTATATTGGCCTGAATTATGCAGAATTACAGGAGTTTAACATTGATAAAAGAAACAATTTGCAAGACCTGACGCAGCGGAACAAAAATAGACATTAATGTGGGAAGCTTTCTTATGTTACTCTTGTGTGAAAGGTTGCTGTTTCTCTTTCTTAAGAAACAAATCGGAGAGCAATCCATGAAGATTTATGAATTATAGTTTTTCTGCATGTTTCTCTATTTTGGAATGTTTTTGCCAAAATTGTTACTCGTTTAGCACCACCCAGGGGACACGTACAGCTTAAGGTATGCTGCGGACGTGAGTAACTCTATTGGAACGCAAGAAAACTGATGGATTGGAATCCGGGCTAGCCATAAGAAACAACAACTGTTTTTCTGCATGTTTGTGGGGATCGTGACGTGCAGTAGTTGAATACAGTCCTTTTGTAGTTATTGTTGATATAAAATTAAATATCTTATCTTTATCAGCGAAGGTCTTTAAGTGCAGTCGATTCCAGCTCCATAAAAGGTTTAGTAAAATTGTCTATCTCGGGCAATTACATATCGTTCCATCTATGTGATGGGTCGGTGAATGAAACCCCACCACCAACTTCTGTCTTCATACTTTTCGTCTTCCTATTCTTCTTCTTCTTCTTCTTCAGTTCTGTCCCAGTCTTCACCTAGTTGCTGGATGTGGTTTCAGGCAATTAAAAGAAATAAAATTGCTATGAAGTATCTTGAAGTTCACTCTTGGAAGGGAATCACCCTTGAAGAAAGGATGAAGAGAGACGCACTTCACTAGTAATTGAAGATGGAGCCAGCAATCTGGGAAAAGACTATTTATATAGCAGAACCATAGAACATTCCAGAAACTGGCACATGACCACGTGTAAGCAACCGGGATGTTGCTTTGAACATTTGAAGTAAGACTTTACTGATGATGTGGAATCTTGTGTAATACACTGGTAATTGATAGAATCACGCCACACAGCACGGAGGCAGAAACACCTTTGTCACAGGTGGTCAGACACAAGGTAGATGAACATAGCACAAGATGGAGGCCTACGACACTCTACAGTTCATCTCAGCTATTTGCAACAGTCATCATCATCTTGGACAGTTTCCAGCCACTGGCCAGGTCTGTTTGGAACATAAGCCTCTCCATCGTCTTCCCACCATCTCTCCGCCTCCACCGTGCAATAGTAAACATAACAAAATTTAATTAATGTGTGTGATTATTTATTGCTAACAAGAAATGAAAGACAGAAAAGATATAATTTAAATTTAAAGAAGCTTGGCTCAGTGAGTGGGCAAACCAAGAAATGGCAGATTTACATATCAACCCAAGGCTAGACATTCAGCAGCTTTGAGTAAAGTGAACTCCACAGCACCATCATGCTCTTTTTTGCCATAAGCAATACACATAGGAACTGGCCATTCCAACACACATGAACTCTGGCTCAGGATGCATCTGTTAGTCTAGGGCTCTAATTGGGTCACCTTTGTTCCTTGTGTGTATGACTCTCAGGTTCATCATCATCTTGAACAGTTTCCAGCCACTGACCGGGTCTGTTTGGAACATAAGCCTCTCCATAGTCTTCTGCCTTCCCACCATCTCTCCGTCACCACCGTGGTCCTGTCTTCTCCTTTCTTTCACACTGTACCCGATACCTAGTTGAGGCTATCGGCTACGCCAGCAGACATTAAGCCGTAGTTGAGATTATGGGAAGAGTTATGAAAAGATAGCGCTCAAATCATGTCAAGATGACGTAGAAGATCTAGGATTAAGAAGGCACTGACAGCAGTCAAGCAGATGGAATTATGGATGGAAATATGAAGCTTTATTAAGATCTATATGGAACATGGTATTTAAACATCTCAGAAGAGAAGATATAACAAGCATTATATATGGTAATAATTTGAAGGAAGTCAGATAACCCTTAAGTTATTTTATAACTTAATAGCCGAGATGATCGGGGTTCGCAAGACCACAGAGGTGGGGAGAACGTCACATGACTGCGCCAGGGAGGTGCAGGTCAATGCAGTCTAGAGACAGTCAGTCGAGCTCTGTAAGCAGAGGAGTCGAGCTCAGTTAGCAAGAGAGTCAAGTACAGTTAGCAAGAGAGCGAGCTGAGTAGGACATATGCCCAGCGTATGGTAAAGTCGCGCAGCGAACAGCTTTTGTCACGGAAAGTGAAAGCGACAGTTTTTACTTCACCAAGCAGAGAACGGAAAGTAGGTCAGTGAGCCAGGCAGACACCCGCAGTAGGCAGCGTGAAGACCGGTTACGTAACCAGCTGTACGGGCCAAGCAAGCATGAGAAGGCCGGGGTTTAGAACAGAATTGTAAAACGAGTCGGAGAACTTTATTTCAAGCTGCATTTTTGTAACGCAGAACAGCATAGCAGAGCGGCATGGCGAGGCCAGCTTTAAGCGGAGATTATTCTAGAACATTGCAGTAGAGACGAGCGGGTTATTTCCAATTTTATACGTAAGCAATATGATAGAAGCTGAACTTCATTACAACATTGAGTTGGGAATTGTATTCAGTAATTGAATTGTGCAGGCAGATAGTTACGAGATACTGCAACTTTGAACTTCAAATGAACATAGTTATTCAATGACATTACGACTATGCATTTCATAACGGAACATGCAGAGCGACCATGGGGTCCAAGTAACATTAACGATTTTAGGCAAACGGAATGTTACAGGCATATGCACTTATGAACATTGGCACGTGCATTAATACAATTCTTTCTTATGAAGTGTTATAAAATACCGAGTACGAACACAGCTACAGGGTGTTTCATAAACTTAGACGCTCTCATAAATAAATTTTATTTTCTGCAAGTGAAACTAAACCGCTGTGGAGATTGAACTTTCAACACTCAAACCGAACATTGTATGGGACAGTGGCGTAACGTAGAAGAGGAATATGGGGTACACTGTTTCTATGAACTTTTTCGTGAGGATTTGGACAGTATCCGCTATGGATAACCAGCAGTTTATCATGTCGGAGTAAACGAAGACAGAGACGCGATGGCACCACAGAGCGATGGATTCGATTCCTGAAGAGGAGGAGGTCCACCAGCTGATTCACTTGGGGTTTGAAGGCAATCGTCATTGCGTGGGTGGAATGATATTCACGCCGATCTTTCGAGAAATTCATTACATAAGGATAATCGACGATCTTTGAAATTTAATAACAGCTGATTATGAGAAGGTACTGTAAGAGTTATAACTTCCTGATATGATTATTTTCATGAATACTGGGCACACATGTATATTTTTCTAATAGGAGTGATACGATTATTTAGACATGGCTTTGACTTTATATGCTTCAAATTTTGCTAGAATATGGCGTGACCATATGATATGGCAGGCATCATTATACGAAATTCTCACCATTGGTTGGCTTTATTAAGCAGATGTTTGGTCTTTTAGACATTTTTCCAGTAAGGATAGTTTTCATGAATAGTTTTTTTTGTGTGACGAGTATTTCGAACTCGTGATCTGCAATTGATTATCTATATTACTTCGTCAGTTCATTGCATACTAGCGAGTGTGTATTATTCATCAGTAGGGATTTTTTCCATTGGATTGTTTAGAGATATTAAGATGTTATTCACTTTAGTGAATGAATATCACTTTTATATGACAACTAGAGACTTGTTGATTCCGATCTGGTACATTCACTCATTTAGTCTTCGAGATGGGGTCTTTCGTTTTTATACGATTGTATGGTAGTTACTCATCTTACCCATCGTTCAGGGCACTATCATGTTAGTCGACGGAGCGAGGTCTTTCGTATTTATACGATTGTATGGTGGTTACTCATCTTACTTGCCATTGAGGGACTCATTTTTATCATCCGAGTGTACTTGAGAATGTAAGAGAATCAAACAAGGAACTACTAGTCACATATCAGTTGAATTTTTGTTAAATAAAGTAAAGATAAATGTCAGCAGGGTTACATTTAGTAATTCTTGTTTGCCAATCCAATATTTTGTTGCTATACTCTTTTGAGAGTACTTTCAATTTAACAGCTGGTACAGCTGATGCTTTTGATGATTTTTATAATTGTGTTTGATACCTTTGAGAAGGATTTAAAGTAATTGAATCTTGTAAGATGAATCATTAATGGTCAGATTTATTTTAAGGCAGATCAGTATTGCATATTTTGATATGAGAGATTATAGCACATTGGTGTTTTTCTGTGATGTGAATTATGAGAATTGTAAGAGAATTTATGCTATTTTAAAGCAGATCTTGAATTACTAAGGTAATATTTTTTCTAATTGTTTAAGAAGTTGTCTAGATGTGATCAGAATAATTAGTTATTGGAGATTGTGTGCGTTGATAATTTGAAGCCAGTTATATATTTT
Organism: Meconema thalassinum; assembly: GCA_946902985.2. NCBI lineage: Eukaryota > Metazoa > Arthropoda > Insecta > Orthoptera > Tettigoniidae > Meconema > Meconema thalassinum. Next base: position 2,127,000,110 of record OX336388.2, read on the forward strand.
TTTGTAGATCATGCAACATGGTTAAGTGAAGTTTGTGATAGGCATTTTGTGGAAGTTGCCAAGTGATAGTTGCAATGTTGCTAATGTATTTTGAGGCAGACATGAGGTTGTCGAACCCAGTCTAGCGTAATTTTTGAGATTCAGGCTGTATGCTGAATATTTATGGAGTTTTGTGGAATAATTGTGGTATTCAAATGTGATATTTGAAGAAATGAGAATATATAATGTAGTTGTGGATAGTCAGATCCAACGTGATGTCGTGAAGGCAATAATATTTTTTGGCATGATAATTAAATACGAGATATAACTTGGAAGTGATAAAACTGTAAGGCAACGTTCTATAACCCATATTAAACAATTTGTTAGGAAATTAAACAAATAAATAAAGTTGATAATACAAGATTTTCTGATAATAATAATTAATGAAATAATAATCTGAAATTTAAGCATATTAATGATCTGACCTAATGAAATAAAAATCAGAATGACTAGATGAAATAATAAAAATCTAAATAACCAGAAGAATAAAATTTAAATAAATTAATAAATTAAATTTTGGAATAAATCAATGAATTAAATAAATGGATGAATTAAAGATTGGATAAATAAACTGATTTAAATATTTTAATAGATGATTGGATAGATGATGAATAACTGAATTAGAAGCTGATAATTAATTAAAGAAGCTGATGATTAATGAATTTATATGGAATTAAATAAATTTAATTGAGATAGGATTTGAAGAAATTGCAACTTGAGTTGATGAATTAAACGATTTATATTGATGATTTAAGATGATTTAATCTGAAAAAGATGATAAAATAAGAGTGTGTGAATAATTAGAAAGTATAATGAAGTGATGATAATAATTTTCATTTAAATGATTTAATGGTGATGAGTTAATGATTCTGACAGGAATATGTTGAATTTTGAAATGAGAATTAATGTGAGAAATATTTAACTTTGATGATGATGATGAGTATGACCAATGAGCAGTGGATTTTCTGTAATTCACAAACAAGTAATTATTAATGACAATGTAAATAGTGTAAATTAATTATTCGATGTTTAGAAGCATTTTTCTAACGTATTCAACATTTGAATTATGCCATGCAAGCCATAAATTACGTGATATTTAAAATATGTGATTATAATATGTGTGTTTAGACAGATTAATAATTTTTTCGAATCCACATTCATGATGTTAATTTAAAGAGAAATTAGGTCTCAGGTATCACGACTGTCAGTGACGAAAGACATAGTGCTACGGTGATCCTGAGAACCCAAGAGAACTTTAGAGATTTTTCCTATTTTATGTGGATTAAATACTTTTTGATTAGAAAAGAGATGGTTCGATTTTTGGACAATGACAATTTAACGTTGGCATTCGACCATGCTCTCAGGTAGGATGAATATTTAAAATGTCTGTCTATCAAAGTGAAATAAATTTGTTTTTATCTTAGTTGTGATCTGATGATGGTGTGATTTTCCTTTTTCTTTCCTTGTCTTGATTAAGGCTTAACCGGAAAGGATGTGGTTTGCTAGGAGTTCAGTTGATGGCGCCCATTTATATTTGCATTTTTTAAAATTAAATTTAAGCCCGTAACGACCCTAGAGATACTTTGTCTCGTGTTACCCTCTGCTTTTTCGATATCTCAGCTGAATTTCCGACACTTTCCTTTTTTGACTAGATGTTCATTTAACTCCGCTCTGTCCTGGAACTCCAGGAATGCGATGCAATAGCAGATGGGTCATCGCATCCCCAGGACGAACGGGTACAACACGCAGTCCTCCACACCCTTCAGCCACTTATCTCTGGCCTTCCTCTTGGTCTTTTCCCTATATATTCATCTCGTGTATCTTCCGGGGTATCCTCCTCCCATCCATTCACTTAATATGCCCATACCTTTTAAGCCTTGATTCCTCTATCCTATCCTGTAATGTTCCCTCCTTGTCTAATTCTCTGATCTTCTCATTTCTTAACCTGTCCACCCTTTGTCACTCCAATACTGCTTCTCAAGAATTTCATCTCACTAGCCTGTATTCTGCTTTGCTCCCTTCCTTTCATAACCCAGGTCTCTGAGGCATACGTCAGGATTGGAACGTAGTACGTCTTATATATGACCCTTTTGCTGTTTTGAGGGACATCCTTACTCCATTCCAGGCACCTAACACTTTTCCTGAGTAATTCTGCTTGCCTCCCCGGCTCATTTATTTCTCTGTCGTTTCTTCCATTTTCTTGTATCATGCTTTCCAGATACTTGAAACTCTCTACTTTCCTCAATTCTTCCCCCCCAATTGTTATTCCCGTTGTGACTCTCTCCTTCTTCCTGGTTGTGATCATCCACTCGCTTTTGCTTATGCTAAACTTCATCCCATATCCTTGTACTATATCTTCCCATACATCCAACTGCTCCTGTACTTCCTCCTCCTTGTTTCCCCAGATCATCAAATCATCTGCAAACGCCATTACTTTCATCCCTCTTTCGCCAATCACTTCCGCCACTCTGTTCATTATATCGTCCATCACTACAATGAAGAGTAGCAGTGAAAGTGCACTTCCTTGCCTCAAGCCATTCTTCTGTTCCAGCCAATCTGATCTCTCTCCTCCTACTTTCACACTGGTTATACTTCCATTGTACATCTCCCTTACCCTCCATATAGTCTGCTTTCCTACTTCTCTCTTCTCCCAAGCCTTCCATACCTTACTTCTACGTCAGTGGCATAGCCAGGGGGGGGGGGGGGGGTCAGAAACCCCCCCCCCCCCCATTGGAAAATCGGCAGGTTGTGATTTGTGTCTGTGGTGATGTACTGTTGTCGCCTTTCAGCTCGGGTCCCCATTTGTGGCTACACTCGTCTTCATGACAACGTATAACCACAGTCTACCTACAGATCGCGAAGCTTGGATCATATTTTTCTACCGCCAGCAGCAAGAATGTGCCGACTGCGCTATGTTGTTGTATGTTATTGTTGCTGGATTTACTGTATGTGAGCATTGTGTAAAGGTTATGACTTTAATTTAAAATGTGCTTTTCAAGAGGAGATATGCTGTTCAATAATCAGATCTAATATTAGAAGCAATGTTTCAGTGTTGCTAAGTAACCTATATGATCGCTTTTCAGTCGGTCAAGACGAGTGTATGGTCATCATCATCATCTTGTACAGTTTCCAGCCCCAGGCTGGGTCTCTTTGGAACATAAGCCTCGCCACTTAGTCCTTTCTTCCCACCACCTCTCCGCTGTCACTCTGGTCCAGTCCTCGCCTCTCTTCTTGACACATTCCTCCATGCCTTTCAGCCATCTATCTCTTGGTCTTCCCCTTGGTCGTTTCGTCTGCATCCGCATCTCATGTATCCTCTTGGGAATCTTCTTCTCATCCATTCTCTTTAAGTGTCCATACCACCTCAGTCTTGATGTCTCAATTCTACCTTGCAAGGGCTCCTCTTTCACCATTTCCCTGACCTTTTCATTCCTCACCCTGTCTCTTCTTGTTACTCCGATCCTACTTCGCAGGAACTTAATTTCACCTGCCTGTATTCTGCTTATGTCTCTTTTCTTCATTGTCCACGTTTCTGAAGCATAGGTCAGTATCGGGATATAGTAGCTTCTGTATAACACTTCCTTGCTTTTTTTGTGGGACATCTTTATTCCACACTAAGCTCCTAATGCTTCTCAGAAATGCTTCTGCCTGTCTACCACGTTCCGTAATCTCTTTGTCATTTCTCCCATTTTCCTCCACTATACTTCCCAAGTACTTGAGATTTTCCACCTTCTTCAGCTGTCCACCTCTAAGTGTTATCCCACTCATTGGTCTGTACCCAATTAGATTAGGTGGGCAGTGACAATTTATCTCCTAATGCCTGAAATAGGGGGTATTTTCTTAGCTTACAAGGGGGAAATTGCTTGGGAAGACATTAATGAGGGATTGGGAAAGGGAGGTACTTATATGGGCAGATACAGTCATTCGTGTAAATTAAAATTAAGTCAGTGGAATAGTAACTGGGGCAAATATTCTTTCATTTGGAGGGGGGAAGTAGAATGGAACAGTTTGCCAGGGGACATTTTCAGTCCTTTGCCTTCTAATGTTGGAAAATTTAAAGAGTTGGTGAGAAAGCACCAGATCAGGAGCCAGTCATATGACATGGATGAAGAATAGTGTAAATTATCCTTATTCGTATTTTATATTTGCTTCTATTATTATTATTTTCTTATACCTATTAATCCTTGTGTCTAAAATGTATTTTTTTTAGTTGTATGAATGATTTATTTTGCTTAGTGTTTTTATGTTGTTGTAATTTGCCACCATGGACAGGTCCACATCTGCAAATAAATATATGTATGTATGTATAAAACAGCACTATGAGTATGGAACAGATCTACTGATGGCCTTCCTGGACATTGAGAAAGCATATGACGGTGTATGCAGAAACAAAGTATGGAAGTCCCTGGAGGATAGAGGAGTAGAGAAATGGACTATAAAGAGGATAAAGGAGATGTACAAGGGAAGCGTGAGCTGTGTGAAAGTGGGAGGAGAGAGATCGGACTGGTTGGAACAGAGAAACGGCCTGAAACAAGGAAGTGCACTGTCACCGTTACTTTTCATTGTGGTGATGGATGACATAATGACCCGAGTGGCACAAGTAATTGGGGAAGGAAAGATGAAAGCAATGGTGTTTGCAGATGATTTGATGATTTGGGGAAACAAGGAGGAGGTACAGGAACAGTTGGACGTGTGGGAAGGAATAATGCAAGGATATGGGATGAAATTTAGCATAAATAAGAGTGAGATGGTGATCACAACAAGGAAGAAGGAAAGAACCACAACGGGAATAACAATTGGTGGGGAACAGCTGAAGAAAGTGGAGAGTTTCAAGTATCTGGGAAGCCTGATACAAGATAATGGAAGAAACGATAGAGAAATAAATGAGTGGGGGAGGCAGGCAGAAGCATTTCGGAGAAGTGTGAGAAGCATGTTATGGAGCAAGGATGACCCTCAGAACAGCAAAAAGATCATATATCGGACGTACTATGTCCCTATCCTGACGTTTGCCTCGGAGACCTGGGTTATGAAAGGAAGGGAGAAGAGCAAAATACAGGCCAGTGAGATGAGGTTCTTGAGAAGCAGTATTGGAGCTACAAAGATGGACAGAATAAGAAATGAGAGGACCAGAGAATTAATGAAGGAGGAACCATTACAGGATGGTATAGAGATGGTTGGCCTCATATTGAGTAGGAAACTTGGACAGCGGGTGGAATATTATGAGTAATATAGTGAACGGATTATTGTAGCAAAAATCAATACTAAACCTACCTGCACCACAGTGGTACAAGTCTATATGCCTACCAGTCAAGCTGATGATGAGGATGTTGAAAAGGTCTACGAAGAAATAGACGAAATTCTGAGGTATATCAAGGGTGATGAAAATGTTATAGTAATGGGAGATTGGAATGCTGAGGTAGGAAAAGGGAGAGAAGGGAAGATAGTAGGAGATTTCGGATTAGGTGAAAGGAATGATCGAGGAAGCAGGCTGGTAGAATTCTGCACCGAGCATGAGTTGGTCATAGCTAACACCTTATTCAATAACCACAATAGAAGAATATACACATGGATGAGACCAGGAGATACAGGGCGTTACCAAATCGACTTCATTATGGTCAAGCAGATGTTTCGAAACCAGATTTTGGATTGTAAAACATATCCTGGTGCTGACATAAACTCTGACCACAATCTGGTTGTAATGAAATGCAGATTAAAGTTGAAGAAACTGAAGAAAAGTCAAAAGCCAAAAAGGTGGGCAATAGACAGACTGAAAGAGAAGGATGTAAACGAAAGATTCAAGAAGAGTATAAAGGAAGGACTAATGAAAAACCCTAAACAAACTTCAATTGCAGACGAATGGGCACTTTTGAAGAATGAAATAACAAAATCCACTGAAGAAAACATTGGTAGGAAAGAAAGAATAGGTAGAAAACCGTGGATCACTCAGGATATACTAGAATTGATGGATGAAAGGCGGAAACACAAGACTGTAAGAGATGAAAAGGGGAAAGCAGAATACAGACGTCTGAGAAATGAGGTTAACAAGAAGTGTAAGGAAGCGAAAGATGAATGGTTGAAAGAGAAATGTGCAGGTATAGAAAATTGTCTGAAATTAGGAAAAGTAGACACAGCTTATCGAAGGATTAAGAATACTTTTGGGGAAAAGAAGACTAAGTGCTGTATGGTCATGTCCATCGGATGGATGATGTGAGATTACCTCGTCAAATGCTATATGGTGAGTTATGCTATGGCACCAGACCTCATGGTGGTCCTAAGAGGCGCTACAAGGACCAATTTAAGCAGACCCTGAAATTGACAGGTCTTGATTCACAAACCTGGGACATGCTGGCTGAAGACCGCTCAACTTGGCGCCGTACCATCTCGGATACTGTAAAGACGTTTGAAAGGGATCGACGCACACATGAAGAGGCCAAGCGTCAAGCTAGGAAACTTCGAGCAGCCCAACCACGTCCTCCTCCAGCAATACTATGTGACTTGTGTGGTCGCTTGTTCCATGCCAGGATTGGACTCTTTAGTCACCGTAAACACATCCACAAACTGAACTGAAGGAAGAAGATTTATACTCGGATTCGAGTTAAAGCCGATGATGATGATTAAGGACACAAATGGAAAGCCTCTAACAGATAGGGAAGAAAAGGTTGAGAGATGGAAAGCTTACATAGAGAGTTTGTATAAGGGAAAGGAGATTGAGAATCATGTAATGGAAAGGGAGGAGGAAATTGATGAGGATGCGAAAGGAGATTTAATATTGAGATCAGAATTTGATAGAGCTTTGGAAGACTTAAGCAGGAACAAAGCACCAGGCATGGATGATATACCGATTGAGTTGCTACGCTGCATAGGAGATGAAGGTCTGATCAGGTTATTTCACTTGGTGTGTAGGATTTATGAGACAGGTGAGGTACCCCCTGATTTCAAGAATAATGTAATCATCCCTATACCAAAGAAAGTGGGAGCTGACAGATGTGAAGATTACCGTACAATCAGCTTGATTACTCATGCTTCAAAGATCCTGTCTAGAATAATTTACAAGAGGATTGAAAGCCAGATAGAAACGGAGTTGGGTGAAGACCAGTTTGGTTTCAGGAGATATGTAGGAACAAGGGAAGCTGTACTAAGTCTTAGGCTGATTTTTGAAGGTAGAATAAGGAAAGATAAGAGAACGTTCATGGCTTTTGTAGACTTAGGAAAGGCTTTTGATAACATTGATTGGACTAAATTGTTTGACATTTTGAAATCGATTGGAATAAAGTACAGGGATAGGAGGGTGATATACAATCTGTACAGAAACCAGACAGCAGTCATTCGAGTTGAAGGACATGAGAGAGAAGCTGGTATTCAGAAAGGTGTAAGGCAAGGCTGCAACTTATCACCCATACTTTTCAATCTTTACATTGAACAAGCAATGAAGGAAATTAAAGAAAAATGTAAAGTGGGAGTGAAGATTCAAGGAGAAATAATTTCAACTCGGAGATTTGCTGATGACATCGTCATCTTGGCCGACAAGCCTGAGGATTTGAATGAGTTTTTGAATGGTATGGCCTCCGTCTTACGGAAAGAATTCATGATGAAAATTAATAAATGTAAAACAAAAATACTGGAATGCAGCCGAAATAAATCAGAAACCTCTATGGAGATCAAATTGGCAGGTGAAAAGCTGAAGGAAGTAGGAGACTTCTGTTACTTAGGAAGCAGAATAACCAGTGTTGGACGAAGCAAAGAGAATATAAAAAGTAGGTTGGCTCAGGCAAAGAAAGCATTTCTACAAAAAAGGAATCTGCTGACATCGAATATAGATTTAGGTATTAGGAAGTCATTTTTGAAAGCCTTTGTCTGGAGCGTGGCGCTCTATGGAAGTGAAACTTGGACTATTGGTGTAGCAGAAAAGAGGAGAATTGAAGCATTTGAAATGTGGTGTTACAGGAGAATGAAGAAGATCAGATGGGTAGATAGGGTTACAAACAAAGAGGTATTAAGCCGAGTGGGAGAGGAGAGATGTTTCTGGCGACTGCTAATGAAGAGAAGAGATAGGTTGGTAGGACACATACTAAGACACCCAGGAATAGCAAGCTTAGTTATGGAAGGAAGGGTCGAGGACAAGAACTGTAGGGGTAGACCAAGGTTAGAATATGTTAAACAGATTGCCTCGGATGTGGGGTGTGGTAGCTATGTAGAGATGAAACGATTAGCTCAGGACAGGGAGAGCTGCATCAAACCAGTCAAAAGACTGAAGACTCAAACAACAACAACAACATAGAGAAATCTAGACTTAGATGGTATGGACATGTAAAGCGAATGGAGGAGAAGAGGATACCCAGGAGAGTACACGAGACGAAGTGAGAAGGAAAAAGACCGAGAGACAGGTGGCTGAAGGGGGTGGAAGAAAGCGTGAAGAAGAGTGGAGAAGACTGGACAAGGGTGGAGGCTGAGAGATGGTGGGAAGACAGAAGACGTTGGAGAGGCTTGTGTTCCAAACAGACCTGGCCAGTGGCTGGAAACTGTGCAAGATGATGATGATGTATGTATGTATAAAAATACATGAATCGTTTATACACTTAATAAAACACTTCTCACATAAGGGGGGGGGGGGGGTTATATGATAAGTGTTTTATTAAATGTATAAATATTTATTGTATTATGAATTACACAGGGAAATTAATTGTTACTCCTCCCCCAATCTAATTGGGTGTATTGGTGTTGACCGACTGGGAAGTCAGACTGTTCAAATAGCAAGACGACACCCGAGTTTCTAAAGGACCCTATAAGGTAACATTTGATCTATGGATTTTAGACTAGTATTATAAAGCTTTTCAAGGGGAGCGTAAAGGTGCAGTGGCTCACCTGCTCGTCAATCACCCGGACGGCCGGAGTTCCAATCCCGATGACAGTGGGGTGGAATATTCACCTGAAAAATTAAGTGGCGTCAGGAAGGGCATCCGGCCTTAAATCCCCGGCCAAAAACAAAATGAACCTGATTGGCTCCGACGACCCCAATTAATTGGGATACGCAGTAGAAAGTAATAAAGCTTTTCAATCAAACAATGGAACTCGGTCTTTAACTGGTTATAAATCAATAATAATATTATTGGTTTTAGGTCCCTTTTAACTACTGTGGCTTTCAGAGACACCGGGGTGCTGGAATTTTGCCTTGGAGGAGATCTTTAACGTGCCAGTAAATCTACAGACACGGTTCCCTCGCATTTATGCACCCTTGAATGCCAGCTGACTGCGCCAGGATTAGATCCTGCAACCCTGGGCACAGCAAGCGAGAACGTTACTGCTGAGCCACGGAGCCAGTCGGTTATAAATCGGAAGCATGTCTCGGTAGGATATCTATGCATGGCTTTGGTGGCGTAATCGGTAGCATGGTGAACTGCTATGCCCAAGCTCGCGGGTTCAAACCCAGTCGAAGTCGTCGGGCCCATGTCATAGATTTATGGCACGTAAAAGAACTTACAACTACAATTGGTAGTGTGTAGCCAAAATTTGTAGGCTATTGGGTTAGACATGCTCTATCATGTTCAAACGTACGCCGTTGGGTTTCAGTGACAGTGGCGTCAGGTAGCTTAAGTTGGAACTACTTGACATTGAAATTGGCTAACCTACGGGCGTTCATGTGAAATGCCCTGCTATGGCCAATGGCTGCAAATCAAATATAAATATCTATGCATTTTGAAAATTAAAACATACGGTACCGGTAGGCTAAGTAAACGAAAAAGAAGTCATCTCAAACGCGTGCCAACATTTTAATTTTCAGATGTAGAAAATGGCTTTTTAATAGTCAGAGAGCTGATTTAATGAATAAAGATTTTGTACAATAATATAAACTTATTCTCGAATCCTTTGGAAGCAAGTCAATTTATGTCTTCAGAATAATGCTCACAAACTTAGATGTCTCCCACATGGCTGCTGTGAAGGTACGGTACACAATTGTTATTGCCGATATTTTGTAAAATTGGCATTGTATTATTTTGTCAAATTCAGGAATGAAAGGTTTCAAACTGACTGAAAAAATACCAAGTACCTACGATTGAGCCATTTAATACCTTCAAGTCTTTATATACTTTTCGTTTCACAAATCACACTGGTATTTTTTACTAATTAACTATAATGGTACTCAATTTTACGGAATAACTAGTTATTGATACGGTTAATAATTTGAAATTATATTATATCCATACTATCAACCCGCCCCAGCTTCGCCTGGTATCTTAAAGGGGTCACTCAGTGTAAGCTTAAAAGACGCACGGACGGTAGGTCTCAGACGCAATTAAGAAAAGCCGTGGTGAACAGCGAAACTCCAAACATTTATAGTCTACTCTTCTCTGAAGTCTTAACTCGACACGACTCGACAGTTAATGCTGGCTGAAGCTGGGCTGATGGGCTCGATGGTAAACTCGCTCTGAAGCTAGTAATTTAAATTTCCACTGAATGGAGATTGTTGGAAGAAATGAAAACGTAAAATCACTTATAGTTGGCGATGTATTAAAGATAAAGATATGCTCTCGGGGACTTCTTTGTAGAACTTTTCATGCAGACCAATTCTTACACTCATAGTATGTGGATATTTTTAATGGTTTACCCAGCGTAAGCTTAAAAGGCGCAAGGATGGCAGATTTTCATTCAACACGATTCACTGAAATCGTTACTGCTCGGGTTCCTTTGGTCATAAATGAATGTTTTCCTACAGAAACCATCCTCGAGAAATTCTTTACTGAATCGTGAAAACCGCATCAAAATCCATTCAGGGGATTTAGAGATTACCCGTTACATCCAGGAATTGTGGACTTGGTTTTATGTAGAGATGCCAGCGACTATCATTAAAATAAATACATGAATTTATAACTACAGAGTATGAATTATGAATTCTACGTCAGACTCACTAAATACGGCATACAACTGTACCTACGGATACTTGTAGAGGACTGAACTAATAAAAACATAGCATTGTTTTTATGTTTCTATGAATTAAAAGTGTACAGTATATCAACATTGTGGCTTTTTTCTGCAGTAGTTGGTGATTTAACGTGACTTATGTTCACAAGGGAAATAATCACTCAGGTGAGTTAAAATTCTAAAAACCCTTGCAAAAGTGATATCATCTGTTCCGCGAATAACGTACTCAAAGTAGTTGCCAGCTTGCTGGCCGCCGCGAGCGCTAATGTCGCTTCGCCTACAAAGAGGGCGCAATTTCGTAGCACAGCGAGCTTCGCGACTGTGTATTTTAGACTGTGGTAATACAACTCCGCCTGCCTCGCACCCGGAGGCCCCAGGTTCGATTCCCGGCTCCATCAGGGATTTTAAAACTGATGTGAGGGTTGGAACGGGGTGCACTCAGCCTCGTGAGGACAATTGAGTAGCTGCCTGACAGTGAGACAGCGCCCCGATCACGAAAACCAAGATTAACGGCCGAGGGGATCCGATGCGCTGATCACGCGTCACCCCAATATCTGCAGGCCAAATGGCTGGGCAGCGGTTGCTTGGTCGGCCTAGGCCCTTCATGGGCTGTATAGTGCCAGGGGTTGAATAAAACTCTGTCCTCCCAGGGTTGCCAATCCAACTTTTCCCCCGCGAAATAACTTTTAGGTTATTTCAAACTGAGGCTAGCGCCAAATAATATTGAATCCCACACAGCGGGACAATATTAGCTTTTTTCTTCTTTTCTTGGCGGGAGAGAAGTTATATGTAAATGAATCTAGTTTTTATTAAAAATAACGCACTTTAATAAAGACTCAGAGAAATCTATGGGTACATTAACACTAATTTTGGGATCATTATTAACATATTGAGCATGAGATAACAGTCAGCCCAGTTGCTTCATATTACGTAAATATATGTCCAGCAATTCCCCGAATTACGGTCATCTCCCAGTTACGAATGAGTGAAATTTGTCGCCTGAGTAGTGTAAGCAATTAAAACTTTTTCCAGCTGCATGTAGCATTTGTAAGGTAAGAAGGACCTTGGCAGGTGACAAAAATCTTCGAAACGATTCAGGGCTAATTGCAATATAGAGCACAGGATCTTGTTGGAAAAACTGAATAAACATACAAATGAGTCATCATCATCATCATCATTTCCCCTTATCCAGCTCCTGCTGGGTCGGGGTATTTATGGCACTTCTCCACTTTCCTCTGTCCTTCCACCATTCTTCTTCCACGATCTTGTCCCAGTCCAGATTTCTTTTTCTAACGCTGTTCTTCACTGAATCAATCCACCTTGTTCTAGGTCTTCCTCTTGCTCTCTTACCCTTGCACTTCGCCTCCAGCATCTGTCTTGGTATTCTATCCTCCTCCATCCTCTTTACATGTCCAAACCACCTTAGTTTATTCTTCTCAATTCTCTCATTTAGTTTTCCCATCCCAACTTCCTTCCTAACATCTTCATTCCTCACGCTGTCTTTCCTTGTCTTTCCTATCATACTTCTTGGAATTTCATTTCACTAGCTTGGATTCTACTCTCTTGCTTGCTCGTCAGGGTCCAAGTCTCAGCTGCATAAGTTAATATGGGAACATAGTACACTTTATACATTACCTCCTTGCTTTTCCTTGGTACTTCCTTATCCCAAACAAGTTTGCTTACACTTTGATAGAATGCATTGCTCTGTTGTACCCTCCTGCCAATCTCCATGTCCAACCTACCAGTTTGCATCAATTCACTTCCTAGGTATTTGAACGTGTCCACAATTTCCAAGCTCTGACTTCCAATTTTCACAGTGCCCTTTCCTTGTCTTTCCCCTCTTGTCATCACCATGGTCTTGCTTTTCTCTATACTGATTTTCAGGCCATACTTCTGAATATTTTCGTTCAGTGCATCTAGTTGTTTTTGCACTTCTTCGGTTTTCCTTCCCCAGACCACAATATCATCTGCAAATAACAGTAACTTCATTTCTTTATGTCCATATGCTTCCTTTGTTTCCTTTACAATTTCATCCATCACCATTATGAACAAGAGAGGTGACAGCACACTCCCCTGTCTTAGTCCAGTCTTGTTCCTAAACCAATCTGTCTTTCCAACTGGGGTCAGTACCCTGCTAACACAGTTGTTGTACATTGCTTGCACCATTTCCAACATTTCTCTTCCCAGTCTCTTCTTAACCATGGTTTCCCATACCTTCTCTCTGGGGACACTATCATATGCCTTTTCTAGATCTATGAAAGTCATGACCAAATCCTCTCCATATTCCCAGTTCTTTTCCATCACTTGCCTCAAGCTAAAGATTGGGTCCACTGTGGATCTTCCACTCCTGAAGCCATACTGTTCCTCTTGCAACTCTCCTTCCATCTTTCTTCTCACTCTTCTTTCTAATATCCTTTCCAGTATTTTTACTATCTGTGATATGAGGGTGATCCCTCTATAGTTATCACACACTTTCTTGTCCCCTTTTTTAAACACTGGTATTATTAGCCCTTTCTCCCAGTCTTCTGGTACACATTTCCATTTCCACACACACTTAAGCAGTCGATACAACCATTGCATACCAACAGGTCCAGCAGCCTTTATAATTTCTACACTGATTTCATCCACCCCTGTTGCTTTTCCCATCTTCATTTTCTGTACTGCTAATTCCACCCCCAGCATTGTTATATCATCTTCTGTTATAGAGTCGTCAGGCTGTGTCACTTCCATCTCACCTGTACAATTGTTCACGTTCAATAGCTTATCGAAATACTCCTTCCATTGTCCCTTTATCTCTTCTGGGTGTGTTAACAACTCTCCATCTTCCTTTTTCACTAGCTTTGTAGTAACTCTTTCTTTCCTCTTACTTCTTAGAAGTCCATACAGCATCCTTTCACTGCCACTTACATCTGTTTCCATAATTCGTGTAAATTCTTCCCAACTTTTCTTCTCCTACCACTTTCTTACACCTCCGTTTGCTGTCGTGATACTTCCTTTTGCTTTCTTCTGTTTGATCTCGGTTCCATTCTTTCCATGCAGACTTCTTTTCTTTCACTGCTTTCCTCACTTCCTCATTCCACCACGGTGTCTCCTTCTCTTTCACTCTTGTTGACGTCCTACTACAAGCCACTTCAGTAACTGGGATTTGTTGCTTCAATCTCTCCTGAAAATCTTCCTGTACAGTTTTGTCTTTCAATTTCCATACTTTTATTTTACTTTCTCTGATCTCCTTTAGGTTTTCCAATTTTCCCATCTAAATTTCGCCACCACAACTCTATGGTCCCCATCAAATGCTTCTCCTGGTAAAGCTGTCACATCTATCAGTTTTCTGCGATTAGTCCTTTCCACCAGAAAGTAGTCAATTACTGATTTTGTTCTTCTATCACCCCAACCATATCTCGTAATTTTCCTGCTGTTTTTCTTCCGAAACCATGAATTACCCACTATCAGTCCATTCCTTTCACAAAAATTTACAAGTTCCTCTCCTTCCCGGTTCTTTTTCCCATATCCATATGGTCCAATGACTTCTTCCTTTCCTTGTCTCTCGTTTCCGACTTGTGCATTCATATCTCCCATGATCACCACTTCTACATCTGAAATTACTCTTTCTACATCCTCCAGGAATACTTCAATATCTTCTTCTCTGTTTCCAGTCTGTGGTGCATACACTTGTATGATGTCCATCACGTCATTTTTCATCTTCATTCTAATTTTCATTATTCTGTCACTCACACACTCGACCACTTCAACATACTCCTCCAGTTGTTTCGAGGTTATCAGTCCCACGCCATTTTTTGCCTCTTGGCCACCACTCCAGTATAATGTATATCCTTTCCTCAATTTCTTCCTTCCTTTACCTTTCCATTTCACTTCACTCAGCCCCATCGATCCAACATTCTCCCTCTCCATGAAGTCTACCACCTCCTCCACCTTGCCTGTCAGTGTCAAGACATTCATGATTCCCACTTTCATTTCAGTTACTGGTCGCCCATTTCTCACAGTTCCCCCAGTACCAAAAGAACTGCTCGTCGCCTGCAGGGTACGCCCTAACCTTCTCCGAATCATTTGAAGTGCCATTTCCATTTTAGGCTATTATTATGATGGGGTCGCCACTCCCAAAGGCATTTTATGAAGCTACTGCCAGCTATTATACAGGCCGCCCCTAACATGGGAAACAGACGCCCTTGCAGCCGCCCCTAACCTGGGAAACAGACGCTGCCGATTGATGCTGTACTCATACTATTCCCTGAGTACTGGGTTGCCTCTTCCACAATGTCCACCGTTCCGAAATCCATCTTCTCCGCTGCAGATTCCGTTGAGGTCTTCACACGTAACCCTGTGCATGGGGCCTATGTTATACCCCATAGGACTGGATCCTCACCAGAACTTAGCCGGTACTGTAGTTCCGTGGTATATTACAGTACCGTTGCCCACCCCCGCGATGTGGACGCGCCTGGCAAGAATTATCCATGTAGCCAATTATAATTGCCTCATGGACCGGGTTAAGGAGCTGTCTAAATCCAGCCTCCAAGGCTGTATTGAATTGCTAATAGATCAATATCATACATCGTGAGAGGACATGCCCACTTTTGCTGAGACATCTGTAAATAATTTCTCTTGTTGAGAGATATGCAGTCTTCATGTTGCTCTCACCAAGGCGGTCCGGGTTCGATTCCCAGTCAATGCATGTGAGATTTTCGAAGTGAAATGCCATGTCCTGTGGTTCGGATTCCACGTAAAAAGGAGGTCCCGTGGCTCATGATCTCAAGATTAACGGTCACATTAAACTACAAGCTTCCTTCCTTCCTTTTCTTCATGTTGGTAGCACAGATATATTTGAGTTTATTTTGTTCCTGTCAGGGGAACAGGAATATTCTAGATTTACCATTGAAATGAGACATTTTAGTAAACAATTAACTTAATTTATTGAAGAACTGATTTGTTTTTGTCTTTTGAGCATATTGTATTACACGAAAAATTTGGGATCAAAATACATGAAACTTTTCTTGTGTAATAATATCTCATAGAGGAATGGAAATACTTGTCGAGTTGTTGTTAATTCATTTGAGGTGCTTGAGGCACCTTGGTCATCAGCCCCATGTAGTTGGGAGTGTGTTGAAGTTGTCTGGCAACCTGCATTGCTGTGATGATTGTAGTTGTGTGTGTAAATGCATCTGGGACAGGGATGGAGTAGACGCTCCGGGACTTGAGCAAGGCACTATCCCGGCAATTTCCTGTAGGGAGTGTGGCAAAACCTGGGATAAAACACACTCAGGATAATCGCTGTCAGCACCGGGATTCGAACCTACGATATCCGTATTTACCACTGCTGCCCTCGCGACCACGGTGCACGTTTCACGAGCGCGGCTATGCCGCGGGACGAAATGCTTGTAGAATTTGGCTTGAGTACCCATAAACCCCCACATTGGTCGATCCTGGTACGCTACAGTTCTACGTACACTATTATATGCTTTTTCAATGTCCAGGAAGGCCACCAGTAGGTCTATTCCATATTCGTAATGTTTTTCCTGCAACTGTCTTACAGCAAAAATTAGATCTACTGTGGACCTTCCTGCTCTGAAGTCATGTTGTTCTTCTCTCATCTTTCCTTCTATTTTTGCCCGAATTCTCCCTTCCAAAACTTTCTCAAAGATCTTCGCACAATGGCTCATCAATGTAATCCCCCGATAATTCTTGCACTCCTTTCTGCTACCTTTCTTGAAGATTGGGACAATTGTTCCCTTCTTCCAGTCCTCAGGGGCTCTCCTCTCTTTCCATATAGCCCTCATTACTCGATATAGCAATTGCATCCCCACCTCTCCTGCTGCTCTCAGCATCTCGACACAATTCTTGTCCAGACCTGGTGCCTTCCCTCCTCTCATCTTCCTCACTGCGTCCTCCACTTCCCTCCATGTTAAGTCCTTTACTGTTCCTGGTGACTACCCTCCTTTCATCTACCTCACTGCCTCCTCCATTTCCCTCCATGTTAAGTCATTTTCTGTTCCTGGTGTCTATCCTCCTTTCATCTTCCTCACTGCATCCTCCTCTTCCCTCCATGTTAAGTCCTCTTCTGATCCCAGTTCCTCTATTTCTTCACCAGGGTCACCATTCAGGTTCGAAAGTTCTTCAAAGTACTCCCTCCACATGATCTTGAGTTCATCCTTATTCCCTACTTCTCGACCACTTTTGTTCACCATTCGAACATAGTATGTCATATCATTCCTCCTCTTACTTTTAACCATCCCATACAGGACCTTGTTTGGTACCTTCACTATCCTCCTCCATCATCCTTGTCCACTCTTCCATCCACTTTCTTCTCTCCTCAGCCACCACTCTTTTCACTTCCTTCTTTCGAATTTGGTACTCCTTTCTTGTCTCTATTGTCCTATTTTGGAACCACACCCTAAAGGCTACATTCTTCTTCTGCATTATATCTTTTGTTTCCTGATTCCACCATGGAGTTCCTTTCCATCTCTTCTTGTTGCTTGTCCTTCCACATACTGCTTCTGCCACCCTTACTAGTGTCCTCTTGAATCTACCCCATTCCTCTTCTACTGTCTTCAGTTCATCATTTGGGATGCTTTCCTTCACTATTCTGTTTTCTTCACCTCTCAACTTCCATACCCTTATCCATCTATCCTGATTTTCTAGCCCTTTCTTATCCTTGGTCCCTCTCAGGTTCACTACCAACAGCCGATGGTCACTATCCAAGACCTCTGATGGAATTACCTTGATGTCTATGATGTTTCTATTCATATCACTATCATACAGGATAGAGTCAACTACCGACTTTCTAGTCAGGTCATTGCTATACCAGGTAATCTCGTGGCTCTCTCTTTTCTTGAACCAGCAGTTTTCCACCAAGAAGCTATTCCTCGTACAAAAATCCAACAATCTTTCACCTTCCTCATTTCGACTGCCCCAGCCCTCTGGTCCAAGCACATTTTCACATCCTTGTCTTTCCCTTCCAACATGCGCATTTAAATCTCCCATTATAATCACATTCTTTCCTCCCACCTGTTTCTGCATTTCCTCTTCAAACTCTTTGTTTCTCTTTAGCAGTGCAGCCTACCTGTGGGGCATATACTATTAGTACCTCTATAGACTTTCCTTTCAGTGATATTTTTACCTTCATCATCTTGTCACTTCTTCTTTTAACCCATCTCTCACTACTACCCCTACTCCATTCCTCTTTCCTTCCTCATTCCCACTCCAATATAGTCTACAGCCTTTCCTCAATTCTCTCCTTCCTCCTCCCTTCCACCTTGTTTCTGCCAGCCCCAGCAGATCTGACTTCCTTCTTTCCATTATATCCACCATCTCCTCCACCTTCCCAGTCAATGTTTGTATATTCAGCATTCCGAATCATAGTCCATGATCGCAGCTAGGTCGTCATCCATTGTATCCGTCCTGTCCTAGGCCTGTTCTCTTCTTGAAAGCAAAAGTCTTATCCACTACTGGCTTGCTGGGCCTATCGTAGCTCAGGTTATTATGGTGTAATATGGGTATTGGTATTCCGTTTATTTTCCCGACTCGTATGCCTTTGAGCATTCAATTTCATCTTCAAGTCCATGATCTACTTGCAGTTACCGTTGGGGCCTCATCTTACACTTCTCATTGTATAGTTAAGCACAGTGTCTTATCCATCTTCCTCCAGGTCTACGTCAGCTTCTCAGTACCCAAGTTCTTTCATCATAGCATCTCCATCTAAGCTCATACAAGAAGCCTGTACCGCACTCGAACTCTTGCTCATGATGTGTACAGTAATTTAACCCTGGTCTCTTTATTACAAGTACCCTGCTGTCATTGCTCCAAAGTTTATCTCAGCATTCATCCACACTCTTCAGGTGAATTAAATCCTGGTTATGAATCCACTCAGCTTTCACTTCCATACTGCCAAGATAATTCTGATTTGCCTTTGAGCTCCTTGTCTAGTTTAATTCATCTTTATTAATTTAATTAATTCATTGGCATCAATACTGAATTTTTATACAACTAAAAACATTTGTACATGTTTTGAACCCTACTGCAGACCTCAATCTGTACAATATTTAGATCACAGTTAAATGTACTAACATACACTTCAGTACACTTGTATGTTGTTGTTTAATACATGCACATTATGACATTTTTGTAAATAAATAAGTTTGGCCCCCCAGGGGCTCACATCTAGTGGGATGTGGGTTGGCGACCACGGGCCCCCAGCTGAGTACGGCATTGCTTCCACTTACTTATGCCGGGCTCCTCTCCGTCATCTTTCCTGTCGGCATCACTTGGTCAACTCTTGTTATCTTCCGACCCCGACGGTATTAGGGTATCTGAGGCATAGGGAGTCTCTTCCTTTCCCGCCTTAATTGGCCCTTGTCTCATCTTTTCTGATACCCTCCTTCTGCGAGGGATCAGCCTTCTTTTTCTCCTTATCTCCTGCCTTCTACTCAAGGCCCTCAAGGAGGCAGGGTGCATGTAGCCCCACCACTTCTGGTGCACCCTGGATACTGCTACACCCTCAGAGGCTCACGGCTGGTGAGTTCGGGAGTTGGCGACCCCGAGGGATTCCTGAGCTGGGTCTGGTTTTCTCCCTTTTTTCCATTACCTCTGGGGCGGACCCTCTTCTCTTTCACTTTCCTATCTGCCTTTCATGGCTCTCCTTCCTTCCAAGTCCCTCAATCCGCATTCTTCGAGGTTTGAAGGCATTTCCTTTCCTCCCGTTCTTTATTTGCCTTATTCTCCTTTTGTTTTCCATTTCTTCTTCTAGTATAGTAGTTAGGTTTAGTTATAGTTTACTTCTCATTATCATCTTCACGTTCACCCAAACCATTAGGGGCTGATAACCTAGATGTTAGGCCCCTCAAAATAACAATTATCATCATCATCATAAATAAGTTTGGTAAAACTTCTCTGGCCTTCTTTCAATTTCCCCCCTTTTTTATTTTTATTTTTTTGGGTTTAAATTGATGAATATACTCTGTTGTTCATAATCTTATTAGGCAACCCTTAATTGATAATGTTGATTGGAGAAATTTGTTTGACATTTTGAAAAGGATTGGAATAAAGTACAGGGATTGGAGGGTGATCTACAATCTATACAGAAACTAGACAGCAGTTATTCGAGCTGGAAGGACATGAGAGAGAAGCTGGTATTCACTAAGGTGTAAGGCAAGGCTGCAACTTATCACCTGTACTTTTCAGTGTATACATTGAACAAGCAATGAAGGAAATTAGTGAAATATTTAAAGTAAGAGTAACGATTCAAGGAGAAATAATTTCAACTCTTTAGATTTGCTGATGCCATTGTCATCTTAGCCGATTCACCAGAGCATTTGAATGAATTTTTAAATGGTATGGATTCTGTCTTGAGGAAAGAATTTGTGATGGAAATCAATAAAGTAAAACAAAAATAATGGAATGCAGCCTAAATAAATTAGAGACTCCTATGGACGTCAAATTGGCAGGTGAACAGCTAAAAGCAGTAGGAGACTTCTACAGAAAAGGAATATGTTGACATCGAATATAGATTTAGGTATTAGGAAGTAATTTTTGAAGGCCTTTGACTGGAGCGTGGTGCTCTATGGAAGTGAAACTTGGACTATTGGTGCAGCAAAAAGAGGAGAATAGAAGCGTTTGAAATGTGGTGTTACAAGAGAATGATGAAGATTAGATAGGTATATACATTAGAATAACAAATGAAGAATTATTAAGACGAGTGGGAGAGGAGAGATGTTTCTGGCAACTGCTAATGAAGAGAAGAGAGAGGTTGGTAGGACACGTACTAAGACACCCAGGAAAAGCAAAGCTGGTGATGGAAGGAAGGGTCGATGATAAGTACTGTAGGAGTAAGATTATCTCGGATATAAATGTGGTAGCTTTGTAGAGATGAAACGGTTAGCTCAGGACAGGGAGGCATGGAGCTCTGCAACAAAACAAGTCGCATGACTGAAGACTCAAACAATAACAACTCCTAATTCATTTGACCATCTCAATTTTAATGCAAGAAAATATTAATTAACCTTAGAGACCAAGTGTATCTTTCATCTTCCTGCCTTGTGTAGCTCTTGAACCTGCTGCCTTACAGACATCAGCTTGTAGCCTGAAGCTGAACCAGCTAACAACCACAAGATATTACACATAGTATGCAGAATTGGGACAATAAACGTCCTAACATTGACCAGTAAAATGAGAAATTGGTAGACATCATGGTAAGGCATATCGTTCTCAATAACGGCTTCGGTGGCGTAGTTGGTAGCATGCTGAGCTTCTATGCCCAAGGTCGTCGGTTCAAACCCGGCCGAAGTCGTCGGGCTTTTTAAGAGCGTTAAAAATCCCTCAGTATGCCTTCCCTCGGAGGGGAAGTAAAGCCGGCGGTCCCATGTCATAGATTTATGGCATGTTAGAGAACTTTCCAGTAATTACATCTGTGTGAAGCTAAATCATAGGTTAAACATTTGACTAACGCTCTTAGATTCCAACGTTCGTCGCTAGGACCCGACTGCAGTGGCATCTGGTAACCAAGTTCTGAACTAGTAGTCGTTGATGGTGGTGTTTGGCGGCAAAAGTAAGAACTACTTGAAAAAATTCAATGTCTGCAGTCCTTGCTTGAATTCAAAACAGATAACACCCACTAATATGGCCATCACAATTAACACCGGTTATCAGACAGATTCTACACACACCCAAAGTACACGGGGCTACATGATCGCGTTGTCGCAGGCCCCAAACTGAGAAACCAACCGACATTCTCATCATGTGGTTGAGGGAAGCAAAATGAAAGAAATTGCCATTAAAAAAAGAACCTCAAGGTAGATTATAAACTTTGCTGGTCAGGAAATAAACTTGAACCAAAAATTGGAGTAGGTTTCATTCACCATAAAGCTATGCATGCATGCAGTCAAGTAGAATTTATCAGTTGCAAGTTCGTCATCATCATCATCCTTTTCCGTCTCCAGTTTCCCGGGTGCAGTAGTCAAGCGCTCGCCACTGCTTTCTGTCACTGTACAACTGTCGTTCTACAACTTCTTTATCATATTGTTGTCAAATTGGAATGCAGGAACCTCGTTCTTGGCATATTTTAATGCTCGGGTTAGTTCACAAAGGGCAGGATACAAAACCATATTGTGCCCTCATGGTGTGGGAAATAGAAATGTAGAAGGTGAACAGCTTTGAGACCAATGAATAAGAAATAGCTCGGTTGTGGGCCACACTTGCTTCAGTAAAAAGGACAAGATTACATGGTACTGTTTAGTTGGGATGATACAAGTGGAACCGTGACCAATTGCATCTTAAAAGACCAAAAAGTATGGAAAATTGTGAATTGTGTAAAAGTCATTCTGAGAAAAAGTATAGCTGGGGATCACAGATTATTATTAGTAGTAGATGTGAGGAAGAAATGACCCAATAGAATCCCAAATAAAAGACATGGTGTCCACAGGCAGGAAAAGTCAGGAATTTTGATTTTGGTCAGTAAAAGTCAGGAAAAAGTGTGAAAAAATGGTGTGAGTCAGGAAAAAAATGGTGAAAAGTATTAGAAAGTCAGGAATTTTATATTAACCATACAGTATTTTGTCTTTTACAGCCATATTTTGATGTTACTAGTTCAACTAATCTCTGACACTCGTATCACAAAGAAAGGTTTATGATGCAATCCTTAACAATGGAGGTGTACATAATGTACCCATTTCTCAAAAAATGATTTTGTCAGTGATGGGGGCTAGAAAGCACTATGGAAATGGTTTACAAGTTAAGAGAGAGAGAGAGTATGAAAGAACATGAAAGGGCAATTGCAGCTAAGAGAAAACTGACATCGGAGATTAAAAAAACTAGAAGATGAGAGGAAAAAATTAAGATTAATGTCTCAATATGAAGAAGAGGACATTAAAAGAAAAATTCATCTGTTGGAAAAATACAAGAAAGAATTGTGAGATGCCAAAGTCAAGTGATAGTTTAAGATTAGAAAGGTTTTTTAAGACTGAAAGAAACTTATTTTATAGTATTAAGGTTGTGTGAATTCACTATAGTTTAGGTTATTAAGTACTTAGATTTATGTATTATTGCATTATAATTTACTTTATTTTGTATTTTAAATAAAGAGGCAAGCGTTGGGCAGCTATGGGGACGGTGGAGGCTTCTAATAAAAAAATAAATATATATAGGCCTATTTGCTCAATAAACCTTTTTTTTTTTTTCTAATGTTACTATGACTTCACGAGTCAGGAATTTTGTTGACAAATGGTCAGGAAAAGTCAGGAAAATTGACATTGAAAATTCTGTGGACACCATGAAAGATTACCATGGTGCCTTTATGAACTGGGTGTGAAGGAAGAATTTGTTGATCTTCTCCAACTTGTATTATCATATTAAGTTTGTATTTTTGGTTGCAGATAATCCATGGATGGCTTATTGTATCATCACTAATGCTGCTGTTTATTTTCTCATATTTATATTTAGAGTGAGTATTGTGAATATTCTGCTATATAAGTGTTACTTTTTAAGATACTACATTACATTCATCCATTCAATCATGTGCCATACATTGTACAATGTCTATAAACACCCTTGAGTTCTTTGCATACTTTCTTCCTTGCTGCATGCAGTCAGTGATAATAAACTTACATTTTCATCGCAAACTATTTTTGCCTTTCTGTGCTCAGTCTAGTCTGCAAGCCTCTGTTTACGAACAAGTCACCTTCATGATCCCCTATTAGCAGTTAGCACCGTGGCCTCGTCTGCTTCTACTCCCTCACTTTGAAATCGTTTAGCACTGAATCTAACCATCACCTCCTAGGTCTACTTCTGCTTCTCTTACCCTCTACAGCCAAGTTCATTTACCTATTAGGTAATCGCTCCTCCCCCATTCTCTTCACAAGACCCCATATCCGAGTCGGTTCATACGAACAGCTTCATCTAGCGTGTTTATTTCTAACTTAACTTTTATCTCTTCAGTATGAGTACCTTCCTGCCATTGCTCCCATCTATTTGTCTCGGCAATCATTCGTGCTACCCTCATATCAGTTACGTCTCGCTTATGTATCAGCTATCCCCAATCTACCCAGCTCTCCCTTGCATTCAGCAAGGACAGTCTAATTCCTGAGTGATGTAGGGAGAGTTTCGTCGATACACTTTGCAGAATACAGTAGACTGCATCTGAGAATTCACTGCGTTGGTCATTCTGCACCTTGACTTTATTTCTGTCCCCATTCCTGAGAGGGTACACAGCCTAAATAGTTGAAATGGTCCATCTGCTCCAATTAAATTTCTCCTATCTGGCATTCTATTTTCTTGTGTTTCTTCTGTACTGAAATAACCTTAGTTTTTAGTTTTAGTATGATTTTCATACCATGCTCCCTACATTTAGGGACAGATGACCTCGTAGTTCCGCCCCTTAAAACCTCAATAACTAACTCCCTCCATTTCTGTTCAAGTTCTGACATGTTGGCTTGCAAGTTTTCGATGGAGTCTTCACACTACTATTTATTTTTATTTAATTATTTGTTTTTTATCATTTTAAATGATGTTGTCGACTTCGTCGTTACGCTGGGGTCTGGCGTTACGGTGACGCGACGGAATGTACCCAGATGCACTGAGGTGTGTGACGTCATAGTACTGCTTGGTGCATGTGTACCCCAACAATCTCTACTTCGTTAGTATGAGACAAAAATCCCCGATTCTTGGATGTCACGGGTAATCTCTAGAACCACTGGATGGATTTTGATGCGGTTTTCACCATTCTGTAAAGGATATCTCGAAGAAAGATTCTGTAGAAAATAATTTACGTATGATCAAAGGAAGCCAAGCAGTAACGATTTCAGTGAAAAAGTCGAAAACAAACTTGGCGTCCGTGCGCTTCTTAAGCTTACGCTGCGAAAACCGTTAAACATATCAATATACTATGAGCGTAAGAATTGGTCAGCATGAAAAGTTCTACAAAAAAGTCCGGGAGAGCATATCTCTATCTTCAATACATCGCCCACTATAAGTTTTTTTTAGACGGGAAGGAAGGGGGAAGTCCCCGCGCGCTCTGAAGAGCGTGTGGCATCCCGCTTTGCCCTTGGTTTGCACTTGCTGTTCACGAGTAATTTGAAACAAGATAAGCAAGATAAGTATTATGCAGATAATTTTCTAACGTCTCAAAAGTCTTTGGCTTCGAGCGAAGCGAAGCCTCCAGCCTTTCTAGCATTTTTCAGCATTTGTAGCATTTAAAATGTTACAAAGTCTAGTCTTTCAGACTTACTGTCACTTTTTATTTTTTGCTTCCAACAGGTATATGCCCTCGTAAAAAGAAACACATGTACTGTATTTTTGGTTATACATAATTCTTTTACAACCAGGTCATCAGCATACGCTAGACTGCTTACCTGGTTTCCCCTAACTGAATCCCACTTATGCCCTTCTGCAAATGGTATGGCCTCAGGTGCCGGGTGCAAGCTTTGTTATTTGACGCCCAGTGGGCAGCTTGCATGTCGAATTCTTTTGTTCCTTGTAACGCTATGAAAGTCGAGGAGGTTAGATATCTAAGCTCCTTAATAGCACTTTCGAGTAGAGAATGGAGGAACTTCAATTTTTTTTTGTGTTGGCGGAAAATCCCGAAATTAATTTTTGCTATTATGAACACGGCCTACTGAATTCAAATGGGTTCTTTAACATGCCCACAACGTATGACATGCATGCCGTGATTTTTGTCGCCTTTCAAAAATCACTTACCACGGTCAGGAGCGAACCTGCAAGCTTGGGGTTGGAAGTCTGACACGATAACCACTTGCCCACCGTATCAAGCAATAAGCAGTAATTGTGAGAGATTACAGCCTTGCCTCACTCCAGTAACAACTTTAAATCCTACCATCTACTCACTACAGTCTGCTCATCAACATAAATATTTTTATTGCCTGTAGCAGCCTTCCCTCGATACTATAATCCTTTAGGATGCTCAGCATCTTTTTCCTTGGTACTGTATCATACACCGTCTTTAGATCTACAAAACACAAATGCCTATTCCTCTTGTAGCATTTCTCAATAGCTTGGCACATAATAAAAATTTAATTCTGACATCCTCGTTTGGTCTAAAGCCAGAGTGGTTTTCATCCATCTTATTCTCGGTCAAGGATCGAACTTTCCTTTCTACAATGCCTAAGTACACTTTGCCTGTGACACTTATCAAAGCAATGTGTCTATTATAATTATTGTTGCAATCTCTCCTGTTATCTTGCTTATGTTAGTCAAGGGCTTTACATGTAAGAAATTCAACATAAATATAGTACCTTAATTTTGTATATTAGCATTTGCCTTTTACAATTGTGTTTAGTTTTGAGTCTGAAGAATACAAATACAGTATGCATAATATATAATTTGTCAGTTTCCAGTTTAAATGAAAGTAGAGGACTTGTTTCTACTTCCCAATTATTGTTTTAATATATATGATATTTCCTAAAGCAGAAGCTTTGTGTTTTCTTTTTTCTGTGATTTTTAAGACCTGGGTTTCTTATTTGGTTAACATCACACTGTAATTTGTTCCAATTTTACAGAGAGGTGCTTCGTGCTTACAATGTACCGATGGATTATATATCCTTAGCCCTCCTTATGTGGAATTTTGGTGTAGTGGGAATGATCTGCATCCACTGGCAGGGCCCATTACGGCTCCAGCAGGCTTATTTGATATTTGTGGCAGCCCTCATGGCCCTCGTGTTCATCAAATACCTGCCCGAATGGACCACTTGGGTGGTTCTAGCAGTCATATCTGTGTGGGGTGAGTTACCAGTCACCAAGTAGCTAGTGTCTTGAGTGAAAGTATGATTATCATCCAGCCTCTTGCTCTCTCCTTCAGATTTGGTTGCCGTTCTCACTCCAAAAGGACCATTGCGAATATTAGTTGAAACTGCTCAAGAAAGAAATGAACAAATTTTTCCAGCTCTGATCTACTCTTGTAAGTAAAGATTACAGTTATTATGCACTTGGTTACATTACGGTAATTCATATACTCGTGTATTTACATGAATAACACTCGCACCCTAATTTCAGAAAGGATGTTTTTAGAAAAGTATTTTATGTAGTGTTTCGTTTTACAGTGCTTAAAAATAGTTGTTCATATTGAGATTTAACCTTATGAACTCCATTACCCTTAGCGTGTGCTTCCTGCTCCACTCCTAATTAATTTCTGCACTATGAACAGTAGTAGGAAGTGATCATTGCAAAACAATCTAACACAAAATATAATTACGTTATATGAAATATATTATTTACAGTTAGAACACAAACTATATTAATCCTTGTAGTTTTTCATAGTGTGGTACTTTTCGAAGGTGAAGCATACTCCATGTTTACATTCAATCTATATCATCAGTAAAACTGTCATAAATATTTGAGAATAACGAAGGTTAAAAGTTCATTACAATTCCCGCAAACTATAGAAAATAAGGAAAGGTGTACTCTCGGAGACACTAGATGGCTCTACAATACTGGAACACAGCATAGAAGTCATATGAGCGCTGTAAGTACAAGCTATTATCATGTCGTGTGGGACGGAAGTTAAGTATTTTAATGTCAAACCCCACTCGACATAGGAGTGCAAAAGGTTAATGACTTGTTTATTTTTCTATGTGCATGTTATCACATTATACACATCATCATCATCAATGTCCCACTCCAGTCGCCCGGGTGTGGTTAACAAGCCTCCTCCACTCGTTTCTGTCCTTCCACTTTTCCTGCTCCATTACTTCCTCCACATCCAATCCAGCTTCTCCGATGTCCTTCCGAATCTGATCCATCCATCTTCTTCTTGGTCTTCCAACTGATCGCTTACCCTTAACTTCTCTTTCCAACTCCCTTCTTGCCGCTCGTTCCTTTCCCATTCTCATCACATGTCCGAACCATCTCAGTCTTGCTTTCCGTATCTTCTGTACTAACGGTTCCACATTTAGCTCCTCTCTGATTTTAACATTTTGAATTCTATCTCTTCTTGTCTTTTTTACAGATGTTCTTAAAAATTTCATTTCTGCTGCTTGGATCTTACTATCTTGTCTCTTGTTAGTTACCAGCGTTTCCAGTCCGTATGTTACAATTGGTATGAAGTACTGTTTATATAGTGTTAATTTCGTTCTCCTGGGCACTTTGTCATCCCATAAAAGCTCTCTGACTTGATGATAGAATGTTGTGCTTTTACTTAGTCTGTTGTTAATTTCAGGGTTGATTTCATTACCTCCGTTAACAATGCTACCCAGATATGGGAACTGTTCCACATTCTCCAACCATTCTCCATCTATGTTCACTTGGCTTCTCTTTTCCTCTTTTCCACAGTGCAGGACTACAGTTTTCTTTTTACTAATTACCATTCCAAACTCCTTCAGCTTTTCATTCCAAATGTCCAATCTCCTTTGTACTTCCTTTTCTCCCTCTCCCCAAATCACCACATCATCTGCAAATACCAAGGCCTACACTTCATCACTACTGATACTCTGTTTTACACGTTTTATGATTTCATCCATCAATATAACAAATAATAATGGTGACAGTGCACTTCCTTGCTTGAGGCCTTTTTTTTTGTATAGAATGTTTCAGAATCACCACTACCCACTTGTACACTGCTCTTACTCTCATAATACAACATTTTTATCTTGTTAATTAGTGATTTTGGTACATTCCTTTTCAGTAGGCATTCCCATACATATTTTCTTTTAACTGTATCATAGCCTTTTTTCACATCCAAAAATATAAAGATGATTTCCTTGTTCATTTCTAGATGCTTTTCCATTATCATTCGCACTGCAAATATCAAGTCTATTGTTGATCTATTCGGTCTAAAGCCATACTGTTCTTCCTCTAACTGAGGTTCTATTATATCCCTCAGTCTCTTGCCTATGACTTTCTCCATTATTTTTAGCCCATGTGATAACAATGTTATACCTCTATAATTTTCACATGTCTTCCTATTTCTTTTCTTGAACAGTGGTACAATGCTTCCTTGTTGCCAATCTTCAGGTATCCTTTCATCCTTCCATATGGCATTGAGGGTTCGGTATAGCCACTGTAGTCCAATGCTTCCTGCTGCCTTAATCATATCAGCATTGAATTCGTCTTTTCCACTTGCTTTACTAGTATTACTACTAGTGGAGTGTCACAGTGTGGTGCAATAGCACCTAGTGTAATGTTATACAGTGTTGGTATTACTACTAGTGGAGTGTCACAGTGTGGTGCAATAGCACCTAGTGTAATGTTATACAGTGTTGGTATTACTACTAGTGGAGTGTCACAGTGTGGTGCAATAGCACCTAGTGTAGTGTTATACAGTGTAGGTATTGCTACTAGTGGAGTGACACAGTGTGGTGCAATAGCACCTAGTGTAGTGTTATACAGTGTTGGTATTACTACTAGTGGAGTGTCACAGTGTGGTGCAATAGCACCTAGTGTAATGTTATACAGTGTTGGTATTGCTACTAGTGGAGTGTTACAGTGTGGTGCAATAGCACCTAGTGTAATGTTATACAGTGTTGGTATTGCTACTAGTGGAGTGTTACAGTGTGGTGCAATAGCACCTAGTGTAATGTTATACAGTGTTGGTATTACTACTAGTGGAGTGTCACAGTGTGGTGCAATAGCACCTAGTGTAGTATTATACAGTGTAGGTATTACTACTAGTGGAGTGGGGCAGTGTGGTGCAATAGCACTAGTGTAGTGTTATACAGTGTAGGTATTACTACTAGTGGAGTGTTACAGTGTGGTGCAATAGCACCTAGTGTAGTGTTATACAGTGTTGGTATTACTACTAGTGGAGTGTTACAGTGTGGTGCAATAGCACCTAGTGTAATGTTATACAGTGTAGGTATTACTACTAGTGGAGTGTTACAGTGTGGTGCAATAGCACCTAGTGTAGTGTTATACAGTGTAGGTATTACTACTAGTGGAGTGTTACAGTGTGGTGCAATAGCACCTAGTGTAATGTTATACAGTGTTGGTATTGCTACTAGTGGAGTGTTACAGTGTGGAGCAATAGCACCTAGTGTAGTGTTATACAGTGTAGGTATTACTACTAGTGGAGTGTTACAGTGTGGTGCAATAGCACCTAGTGTAATGTTATACAGTGTTGGTATTACTACTAGTGGAGTGTTACAGTGTGGTGCAATAGCACCTAGTGTAATGTTATACAGTGTAGGTATTACTACTAGTGGAGTGACACAGTGTGGTGCAATAACACCTAGTGTAGTGTTATACAGTGTAGGTATTACTACTAGTGGAGTGTCACAGTGTGGTGCAATAGCACCTAGTGTAGTGTTATACAGTGTAGGTATTACTACTAGTGGAGTGACACAGTGTGGTGCAATAGCACCTAGTGTAGTGTTATACAGTGTAGGTATTACTACTAGTGGAGTGTTACAGTGTGGTGCAATAGCACCTAGTGTAGTGTTATACAGTGTAGGTATTACTACTAGTGGAGTGTTACAGTGTGGTGCAATAACACTTATTGTAGTGTTATACAGTGTTGGTATTACTACTAGTGGAGTGTTACAGTGTGGTGCAATAGCACCTAGTGTAATGTTATACAGTGTTGGTATTACTACTAGTGGAGTGTCACAGTGTGGTGCAATAGCACCTAGTGTAGTGTTATACAGTGGTGGTATTACTACTAGTGGAGTGACACAGTGTGGTGCAATAGCACCTAGTGTAGTGTTATACAGTGTTGGTATTACTACTAGTGGAGTGACACAGTGTGGTGCAATAGCACCTAGTGTAGTGTTATACAGTGTTGGTATTACTACTAGTGGAGTGACACAGTGTGGTGCAATAGCACCTAGTGTAGTATTATACAGTGTAGGTATTACTACTAGTGGAGTGTCACAGTGTGGTGCAATAACACCTAGTGTAGTATTATACAGTGTAGGTATTACTACTAGTGGAGTGTTACAGTGTGGTGCAATAGCACCTAGTGTAATGTTATACAGTGTTGGTATTGCTACTAGTGGAGTGTTACAGTGTGGTGCAATAGCACCTAGTGTAATGTTATACAGTGTAGGTATTACTACTAGTGGAGTGTCACAGTGTGGTGCAATAACACCTAGTGTAGTGTTATACAGTGTAGGTATTACTACTAGTGGAGTGACACAGTGTGGTGCAATAGCACCTAGTGTAGTGTTATACAGTGTTGGTATTACTACTAGTGGAGTGACACAGTGTGGTGCAATAGCACCTAGTGTAGTATTATACAGTGTAGGTATTACTACTAGTGGAGTGGGGCAGTGTGGTGCAATAGCACTAGTGTAGTGTTATACAGTGTAGGTATTGCTACTAGTGGAGTGTTACAGTGTGGTGCAATAACACCTAGTGTAGTGTTATACAGTGTAGGTATTGCTACTAGTGGAGTGTCACAGTGTGGTGCAATAACACCTAGTGTAGTGTTATACAGTGTAGGTATTACTACTAGTGGAGTGTCACAGTGTGGTGCAATAGCACCTAGTGTAGTGTTATACAGTGTAGGTATTACTACTAGTGGAGTGACACAGTGTGGTGCAATAGCACCTAGTGTAGTATTATACAGTGTAGGTATTACTACTAGTGGAGTGGGGCAGTGTGGTGCAATAGCACTAGTGTAGTGTTATACAGTGTAGGTATTGCTACTAGTGGAGTGTTACAGTGTGGTGCAATAACACCTAGTGTAGTGTTATACAGTGTAGGTATTGCTACTAGTGGAGTGTCACAGTGTGGTGCAATAACACCTAGTGTAGTGTTATACAGTGTAGGTATTACTACTAGTGGAGTGTCACAGTGTGGTGCAATAGCACCTAGTGTAGTGTTATACAGTGTAGGTATTACTACTAGTGGAGTGACACAGTGTGGTGCAATAGCACCTAGTGTAGTGTTATACAGTGTTGGTATTACTACTAGTGGAGTGACACAGTGTGGTGCAATAGCACCTAGTGTAGTATTATACAGTGTAGGTATTACTACTAGTGGAGTGTCACAGTGTGGTGCAATAGCACCTAGTGTAGTATTATACAGTGTAGGTATTACTACTAGTGGAGTGTCACAGTGTGGTGCAATAACACCTAGTGTAATGTTATACAGTGTTGGTATTGCTACCAGGTGAGTGATGCAGTGTGGTGCAATAGCACATAGTGTGGTGTGATACAGTGTTACAGTATATATATATAGTATGATCAAGTAGGGAGTGATAGAGGAGTGACACCTCTTTAAAAAACCTTGGTCCAGCTGGCCCGGCTGGTAGTACCTTGTTAGGGTCCCTTGCCAGGGTTACGGTGAAGTCCTCAACGGTACCTGCAGTGGAAGAGGTGAACTCTGGCACAGTGTGGTTGGCGGAAGGGGCAGCCTATTGCTCAGGTTTAATAGGGCAAACTATTGTCCATAGTTATGATGGGCAGGTTTTGGCCCAACGGCAAAATGAGCGGATGAGGAGCCAATCACTCTCATGGCTCCCAATGGTCATAGAGGCGGAAGAGGCCACGCCAGACGGACTGGCTGTAAAGGCGCACCTCAGTAGTACTTGAGTATGCGGCAGTTCGTTGCAGTCTCTGTGTTCGGTCCTGCATGTCTCATTCTTTGTGAGCCGCAGGATAAGGCTCAGAGATCATAGTGTGTGGGTCTCGTCCTGGCAAGCTGAGATCCACCCTAAACAAATTCACGCCAGTGGCACTTCTTCCGAACGTCACTTTTCAAAGTCCAACGGCGATGGGATATGGACGGTGGGGGCAGGTTATGGGTGTAACTGGAAGCCCCTAGTTCGGACCTGCACGTTGGCAGCAGATGTGTGATGGTCGTCTTCCGGAGACTCTGTGACTACTCAGGAATTCGGTCCTGCATCTGTGTTTGGGCAGGCCTATTTAGGATCACCGCTGCCCACCCCACATGGGGAAGGCCCTAGAAAAGGTGGGCTAAACATCGGAAGTCACAATCTTGGTCCGGCTGGGCAACCGCACTCAGCAGGTCACCCCTCATGCGGTCGAAACTCAAAAACAGTAAAGAATCACAATTTGATTATTGGATCATGGAACATCAGAACCTTGCTTGATTTTGACAATAACATTAGACCTGAGAGAAGGTCAGCTCTCGTAACCCATGAGTTATCAAGACTCAACGTTGACATTGCTGCTCTCAGTGAAACTAGGCTGTCTGCTGAAGGCAAGATTACTGAATCTGGAACAGGATATACCATCTTCTGGAAAGGAAAGGATGAGGGTGAATGTCGTATTCATGGTGTGGGCTTCGCTGTGAAGACCAAACTGGTAAATTATCACCAACTTACGCCCATTGCAATCAGCGAAAGGCTCATGACTCTCCGCATACCACTCTCAGGAGGTTCCTTTATGACACTCATCTCTGCCTATGCTCCTACCTTAGATTCTGATGATGAAGTAAAGGCTCAGTTCTATAATCAGCTAAGTGAAATCATCTCCAAGGTACCATCTGCAGATAAACTCTTGCTCCTCGGTGACTTCAATGCCAGAGTTGGGAAAGATCACAGGCTATGGAATAATGTGATGGGCAAACAGGGACTTGGAAAATGTAATTCCAATGGATTGTTGCTTCTTGGTCTTTGTGCAGAACACGAACTTTTCATTACCAACACGCAGTTCCGGCTACCTGATCTCTTCAAAACCACGTGGATGCATCCTCGTTCCAAACATTGGCACATTCTTGATTATATCCTTACCCGGCAATGTGATAAGAAGGACACTCTTATTACCAGAACAGCAAGGAATATAGATGATTGTTGGACAGATCATAAACTTCTTATATGTAAGCTCAGGATATCCATCAGACCTAAACCACCTAGGAACATCAAAAATTTGCCAAGAAAGAAGTTTAATACATCCAAACTTCAGGATGAATCCATGTACAAACATTTTGGAAACAGGATCGTCATCCAGTTATCAGAAAACCCAGTAACAAATGATATTCAGCAAGAATGGGCCATATTACAGAAGATTATCACACAGTCAGCTGAGGAAACCATTGGTTTTATAGTGCGGAAAAGACAAGACTGGTTTGATGACAACAATGAGGAAATTCTGTCTCTCATCAATGCCAAAAGGAATGCCTATCTTGCCCATCTTCAAGACCCAACTTCCAACACAAAGAGAGATAAACTACTGGAACTCAAGGGTAAATGCCAGACGCAGATAAGGCAGATTAAAAATACTTGGTGGCAACAGAAGGCTCAGGAACTGCAGAGACTATCGGATGCTCGAGACTTGAGGAACTTCTATGCCGTACTCAAGGAAATATATGGACCATCTCACTCATCATCAGGTACACTGAAAAGCGCTGATAATTCTACTACCTTTACTGATAGTCAAGAAATCTTGGAACGCTGGAAGGAGCACTTCTCCAATCTCCTAAATCGTCCATCAGAAGCTGCTGAAGACTTCCTCTGTGATGTGCCGCAACAACCTGAACAACTGTGGTTGGCAGTACCTCCTACTTATCATGAATTCAGTGCAGCTGTCACCCAATTGAAACCCAGAAAAGCACCTGGCCCAGATAACATCCCTCTGGAACTAATTTAAGCCGGAGGTCATTCCCTCAAAACAAGAATTTTCATCCTTATCCTCAGAATATGGGAATCAAGAAAGGTACCTGGAGACCTAAAGAATGCCACTATCGTCACTATCTTTAAAAAGGGTGATCGCAGTGTTTGTGGCAACTACCGTGGTATATCACTGCTATCAATTGTGGGGAAGATTCTTGCTAGAATTCTACTTAACCGCTTCAAGGTTATCTCTGAGAGGATCCTCCCAGAGTCACAATGCGGATTTAGAACTTCCAGAAGCACAATTGACTTGATTTTCTGTGTGAGACAGCTACAAGAAAAATGTAGAGAACAACAGAATCCACTCTTCTTAGTCTTTTATGACTTGGAAAAGGCATTTGATTCGGTTCCAAGACCAGCCATGTGGGCAGTGCTGAAGCGGTTTGGTTGCCCTCAGCGTTTTGTGGATCTAATCAAAGCTCTCCATGATGGCATGACAGGTCAGGTTTGCCATCAGAATAAGATGTCCGATGAATTTCCCATTACCCATGGACTGAAACAAGAATGTGTACTGGCTCCAACGCTTTTTGCGCTGTACTTGGCTGCAATGCTTTATAATTCACCCACAAACATCCCAGGTGTGGAGATCAAGTATCGTTTTGATGGAGGGCTTTTCAACCTAACTCGTCTCCGCTCCTTGAGGAAAACTCAGGTTACTAAGGTTACTAACATGTTGTATGCAGATGATGCTGCGTCACCAACTCTCACACCAGAAGAGCTGCAAGAGTCAGTTAACTGTTACAAAAGTGCATGTGATCGCTTTGGTCTTACCATAAATGTCAATAAGACTAAAGTCTTGGCACAACCTTCACCAGGCACACCTCTTCCTCAGTTCAATATCTCCATTTCAAATTTGCCATTAGAACAGGTTGACCACTTCTCGTACCTGGGCAGTACCATTTCTGTGAGCTGTACCTGTGAGCAGGATGTGGATAAGAGAATTGGCGCAGCCCATGCAGCATATGGACGATTAGCGCACCGGGTCTTCATGAATAAAGATCTATCCATGAGTACAAAGCTTATGGTGTACAAAGCAGTAGTCATTTCTACATTGTTGTATGGCTGTGAAACGTGGACCCTTTACCGACGTGATCTTAGGAAGCTTGAGCGTTTCCACCTACAAAAACTTCGATCAATCCTGAGGATTAAATGGGAAGACCGCATTACCAATATTGCTGTTCTGGAAAAGGCTCAAATCAACAGCATAGAATCATCCATAATAGGTCACCAATTTAGATGGATTGGTCATGTCCATCGGATGGATGATGTGAGATTACCTCGTCAAATGCTATATGGTGAGTTATGCTATGGCACCAGACCTCATGGTGGTCCTAAGAGGCGCTACAAGGACCAATTTAAGCAGACCCTGAAATTGACAGGTCTTGATTCACAAACCTGGGACATGCTGGCTGAAGACCGCTCAACTTGGCGCCGTACCATCTCGGATACTGTAAAGACGTTTGAAAGGGATCGACGCATACATGAAGAGGCCAAGCGTCAAGCTAGGAAACTTCGAGCAGCCCAACCACGTCCTCCTCCAGCAATACTATGTGACTTGTGTGGTCGCTTGTTCCATGCCAGGATTGGACTCTTTAGTCACTGTAAACACATCCACAAACTGGACTGAAGGAAGAAGATTTATACTCGGATTTGAGTTAAAGCCGATGATGATGACCTTTGCTCATTGCTTTCACTGTCCTTAAAGTTCCAACCATGTTATTGGGTTCTCTTCTTTTTCTCCATCTATTTCCATTTTCTTATCTCGTTCTTCCTCTGGGAAGTCATCCCCATTATAAAGCTTTTCAAAATACTTAGACATCACCTTCTGAAGACCTTTTTCATCATGTACTATGGAACCATCTTCTCTCTCTAATGCCTTGATTTTTTCTTGGTCTGCTCTTTTCGATTTTATTACTCTATACAGTAGTTTCTGATTTCCTCTACTATCTTGCTCAATTTTGTTGGTGAACTCTCCCCAGCATTTCTCTTTTTCTTTCCTGATACTCCTTTTTACTTGTAGTTTTAATCTTTTGTATTCCACATGTAACCTTTCTATCCTATCCTCATCTTTCTGATACGTTTTTTGCTTTTCCTTATCCATTTCTTTCTTCACCTTGTTCCTTTCTTTTATTTCTTGCTTTATTTTGTCTGTCCACCACCGGGTCTCCTTTTCCTTAACCTTTGCGTTTGTTTTCCCACATACCTCAACTGCTGCTTCAACAAATGTCTGTCTGAAATTGTTCCACTCTTCTTCTCCACTTTGTGTTTCTGTGTTAGGCAGCTTCATTTTTATCCTATCTTGGAATGCTATCCTTTTGTCCTCCTCCTCCAATTCCCAAATCCTGATCTTTGGTTTTTTCTTAAGTACAATTTTAGGGATTTTTACTCGTTTTAAATCCACTATTAATAACCTGTGATCACCTCCCATACTTTCACTGGGGATTATCTTCGCATCCATGACGTATCTTCCCCATTCTCGGTCTGTTATCACAAAATCGATGAGAGTACCATACTGTCCATCCCAACTATACCGGCTGATCTTATGGCTATTCCTCTTCTTGAACCACGTGTTCTTTATTATCAGGTTATTTCTGACACAAAAATCCAACAGTTTCTCTCCATCTTCATTTCGATCGCCATACCCATGTGGACCCAAAACATTCTCATATCCCATTCTATCAGTTCCTACATGAGCATTTAGATCTCCCATTATCATGATCCCATCTCCAACAATATGTGATTCCAGTTCACTGAGGAAATCTTCTTTTTCTTCCAAGCTACATCCTGTCTGTGGAGCATACACCTGTATTATCTTCAGTAGTTCCTTATTTACGTGTATTTGCATTATTATAATTCTTTCATTTACATACTCAACTTCAGCTATTGGTCCAACATTTTGATTCACTATAAAGCCCACTCCATTTCTCTTCTCTTTACGGTTACCCATCCAGTACAAGGTGTACCCCTTACTTAGTTTCTTCATTCCTTTTCCCTTCCGTTTCACTTCACTTAATCCCAGGATGTCGAGTTTTCGTGTCTCCATTAGATCAATCAATTCATTTTCCTTGTCATTCAGTGTTAAAATATTTATTGTTCCAAATCGGGTTTTGTTCTCTGATCTAACACTTGCACAAACATCAGCATTACCATCATACGCTGCAACTGTAGTCAGAGTCATGTCAATTCCGTTTTTCTTCGATCCGAGGCTTGTATTATAATTGAAAGCAACTACAAATTTACTCGTCTGCTGGCTTGCTAAGCCTAACGCATCTGAGGATTTTCTTTTGGGGTTTACTCCCTTAGCCTTTGAAGATCCCTCTTCTCCACAAGGCAGTGGTTTCCTCTTCTAATTTCCCCCAGAGAGGATGGGTTGCCTCATCCACCATCTTCGCCATTCTGAAGGTCTCCTTCTCTGCCTAAGATGCTGTTAAGGTCTTCACCCGTACCCTGGGCATGGGTTTCACGTTATACCCCGTGAGACTGGGTCCCTGTCTGAACTTAGCTCTCCTTCACACCGGCCTACTGATGTGGAGGATACCCACCCCCGCAGCGTGGATGCGCCAAACAAGAATTACTCAAGTGGAGGATAGGGAAGGTGACCCTATCTCCCTTGAGCCGGGTTAATGGTTGCGTATGATGCCACAACCAAAGGCATACACATATAGGGTACAAACAAAGAAAATCAACACATAATCTGCTGTGCAAAAGAGACAGACACAAAAGGAATAGCAAAAGTGATAATGTGGGACTTGGTACACACATCTTTTTCATATTGGGGCATATCAATGCCATGTATGGCCACCGCGAGCCCTAAGGCATGCTTGCAGACGGTGAGGCTTGCTAAGAACCTACGGATCCAACCTGGTTTGGGCAGATTATTCCACTCTTTGATAGCAGCTTCAATCGGTTGCTGAATGTTTGTTTGGAGACTGAGACGATGCAAAATTGTCCTCTAAAGGTCTTTCCATGCATGTTCAATACAGTTCATGTCCACAGAATATGCAGGCCACTCCATTCTCTGTATGCCATGCATCTAAAGGAACTGATTGATGGGGCGAGCATTATCGTCCACTAGTGTTGTAAAGCCCTCACTCACTGTGGCAGCGAAACCTGCAACTGGATATGAATTAGAGGCGTACGTCGACCAAACATGATCCCACCCTAAAACATGCATTGTAATGGCCAACGCGGGAAGTCAACAACCCACCAAGAGTATTCTGGTAATAGTGGACATATATATAAGGGTTTGTTGGCCAAAGCATTAGACAAAGATGTAATGATAAAAGGGTTGACTTTACAAAGGTCGCATGACAATTTAGCAAACATGTGGAGGACCAGACAATATTATTGTCACCAAATAAGGAGGTCAAGTAAGGCATAAAGGACACAACACCACCAATAACTAATAATAAGATATATTATCAAATAGGTGGCACATAAAACAAATACTCAAAGGTGGCACATAAAACAAATACTCAAAGGTGGCACATAAACATATGAGAAACACTGGCACAAATTTACACAATTGAAGAAGCACTCGCATGGAGTTAACACACGTTAAGTCTTGAGCCGTAGCTGCAGATCAGTACATAGAACGGCATGCAATACACGGCGGTTCCAAAGAATGATATAGCTTGAATTTGCAACACAAGTGGAGTTGCAACAAATAATGGAAAAAAAACAAGTCGCATGGAACGAGAATGTGTCGTCGAACCAGGACTGACTTACAGTGATGCGCCGATACCATAAGCCCAAAAAAATGAATTGTTAATAAAACAAATTATGTGTGAAACGCAGGAAGTCAAAGTAGTTGCTGTCATACAAATACCGGGATATGCCAATCGCACGGCATTGTCACAATAGTAAAGCAGTTTAGCCTAGCGTCAACCTCCATTTAGTGATGGTGCCTGCCCTTGTGGCACATGCTTCCAGACAAACGATGAATTACTTATCACACGAAGCAACATCATTATTCATACGCGTGAAGACAAATTGTTAGGCAGTAGATGAAGATGGAAGTAAACACATTACAACAAACTATCCGACGCCGCGGATTGAAGAATTCGTCGACATGGCGCGTAGCAACATCAAGCATGGTTTGATGAGACCGAAAATCACCATAATGTCACTGCCCTAACAAAATATGAATCATGTGCATAGGACATGATTGCTAAGCACGGTTACTATGAAGATAGCACCAATTATAGAAAAGATTAGCTGGATATTCGTCGATATATCACAACCAGCGTTGAAGCACAACATTCCGTCATGGCTGCAGACTTAGAGAACGAAGAAGAAACACGTGATTGGTCGCTACAAACAGCAAGGAGGCCTCTGATAGGCTGAAAGCAGCCAATCACAGTACAGAGTTCAAACACAATTCGGAGGCCTCTGATAGGCTGAAAGACGCCAATCACAGTAGAGAGTTCAAAGACAAGTCAAAGAGAATAAAGAAGAATCAATGTCGCCAACTTAGAACACCAAAATACCTTCTAAGCAAAAATATCCTACTGGAAACACGGCAGTGGGAATACAACATGTAATCAAAACAAATGAATCATGACAACTAACCAACATAAACAAAACAAACTTGACAATGAATAAATGCAATGAAGACAAATAATAAATATATGTACAACCGCACAGAGTGGAAACAAATAGGGATACACAAAACTGGTTTGCCAAGACAGTGGCCGAACCATGCCTGTTGGGGCGTTCCTGGATGAGGTCTCCATTGGTTTGCATCCTTACAGTAGGAGCATTCGAGTGGGTGGGAGATTTCACGAGCCCTTCATCCAGGAACGCTACCGAGGTTATATCCATTGTGAAAAAGATGATGCTGGCTCATTTATTTCTCTACATCGATTAGCTTTCGTCCTATGTTCATTTGCACATAATTCCTTTGTGTGTTCACGAAATACCCCGTTTTAACACTTCAAGCAGGTTCATCTTGTTGTTTTGTTCCTAGCATGACCACACACACAACAGCGACCTGTTTTTGCCATTTTTTCTGGAACAGTTTCGTAGACTTCTGTGATGTTCACAAGAAGCTGTCCAAATCATCTTATAGGGTCATGTAGCCATCTTACAATCTTTGAATTACTTGCCATAGTCAAATTCTTACTGCATCTACTACTGAAAAATGAAAATCCACAGCCTGCTTCCAGTCTCCGACCGGGTCAGGAATGGAATGAATGAAGCCCCCATCTAGCGGCGAGGATAAGAACTGTGCCGGCTGCCGAGGCCTGACGCACTCCTCTGGGGCAATGATTAAATGAATGACAAATGAAATGATAGTGGAGAGTGTTGCTGGAATGAAATTTTGACGGGGAAAACCGGAGTACCCGGAGAAAAACCTGTCTGCCTCCGTTTTGTCCAGCACAGATCTCACATGGAGTGACCGGGATTTGAACCACGGATCCAGCGGTGAGAGGCCGGCGTGCTGCCGCCTAAGCCACGGAGGCTCACTGCATCTACTACTAACAACACACAATATAGTTGCACCCTGACAAGGCTGTTTCCTAATGAAAAAAGCAAAATGTGCCAATAAGAGCTCCAGTATATGGTACTATAGGACTGTTTTGTGTTACAAAACAAAGCATGTGGCCAACTGAATCTTTATGAAGGATGGAGGAATGTAACAGGAAGGTAAATGGAGCTTCAAGGTCATCAGAGGTGTCAGTATTTAGCAACACACAAACAAATTAGGGTGGATCAAGATTGTGTTCTGTGCATGTACTGTAGTGTTAACAGTACTATAATTGTGAGTGTAAGAGAATATAATTATTTGTACATGTTGCTGGTCATTTTGGTCCTTCAGCGAATATGTAACAGTCTTGGAAAAAAAAAATACGTTAATATAAAACCTATTGATAACATTCTAATAAAAAAAATTAAAAAACACAAACACAAGTATAAACAGCCTGTATAAAAAGTGCTTAAAGGCTAAATGTCCCATTTTTTTAGTTTGTAATTCTGACACCACGTAGCAGCACCAAAGTGAGACAATTTCTTTTTTCAGTTTTCTCTTGAATGAAAGCTCGTATTTGCGATCTGAAAACCACTATGTATACTAGACTGCAATTGATTTGATATTAATTCAATGCATTTTCCGAAATGTGAAGAACAAAAAAGGTTACTAACAGTTTTTTATGTCTCTGCTTAAAATATGAAAAAAAAAAAACTGGTAATACGAAAACGGAGATTTATTTCCTGATTCCAATGCATTTTTCTGAATTAAAATCGGGTGATTGGAATCGACAGCATTAGTTTTGGAATTGTTTTGAAAAGGCTTCACAAGATCTCTGGCGCATGGGGAATGATGAACACGCTGACAGGGCCGAGGAAGATGGGAACGATTTGACGACAGGAAGGAGTTGTCTTCCTCTTGTCATAAATAATATAGTTCGGCAAGTTATATGTACAAGTGCCTAGTCGTGGAACAATATCTGAGCAATAAAATTATACTGTAGTAGTGTCACAATATGTGACGTTGACACAATGTGTTTGTACAGATTCCTTTCTTACTTCCTCAAATATTCTTGTTGATAATAATACATTGTAGTGGCTTGGGACATCTTGGTCATCAGTCCCTTTGTCTGGCAGTGTGGCTCAGCGGTAACGTTCTCGCTTGCTGTGCCCAAGGTTGCAGGATCGAATCCTGGTGCAGCCAGTTGGCATATGAGGGTGCGCGAATGCGAGGGAGCCGTGTCATTAGACTTCTGGCATGTTAAAGATCCCCCTCGGGGTAAAATTCCGGCACTCCGGCGTCTCTAAAAGCCACAGTAGTTAAAAGGGACATAAAACCAATAACATTATTATTATCATCATCATCATCAGTCCCGTGTTTGAGTATGTGTGTAACTGTATTACAGTCAGGGATGGGGCAAGTGCCCTGAAACATCACGTACGGTACTATCTTGGCATTTACCTGGAAGGATTGTGGAAAAACCGGTGAAAACACACTCAGGATGGATGCTGACAGCGCTGGATTCCCTTCTAGGTAACTGTTTTAGAGTTATTTGAGGATAAACTTCTGAACAAAAACATATTGTTCCGACATTAGTAATACATTGTAGGGCATAATTCTTACCGCACAGAGCAGTGACTGGTTTCACTCGATGCGAAATTGAATACTGTATAGAAAGATGTGACTGGTTTGTAGTTACATTATTTAAATGTAGTTAGCACGTTCTTGATAGTTTAGAAAAAAGATGGACAAGATATGTTCGTGTTCAGGTTTATTGGGAATATCTATTCTAAAAACCATCCGATGCGGACGTCCAACTCTAGGTATCGTCTTCTAGACATAACAAACAAGACCACAAACTGTGAAAAATTCTGATCAATGGAGCCAACTATTATCGATTTATAAGAGGCCAAATGCGCACGCACATAGACCTACATACATACATTTATGTTGGTGATTCGTATGGGTCTTTGGTTCTTTTGACTCTAATTCCCTTTTTCTTTTTTCGTGAGATCTGAAACGACTCCGTGAGGCCAATCACTATAACTTACTTGAATTTTCATGGAAGTAATAATAAAAGTTCATTAATGTAGGACATTTTATTACAATAAACAAATTATGAAAATGCATACCAAGAGCAAAATTATTATGTACATAATTTACATAGAATTAAAGTTCCTAAGATATTCTCATCTGCCTATTGTTAGCACAAGCACTAGTACGAGTACTGCATACTATAAACAAACAAAAAAAATTATACCTAATTATTTCCTGTTCTTGAAATCAATGCTTCAATTTTTTCCATATCAAAGACAACGTTTCATGATTTACACTCACTAATCAGTATTTTACTTCACCTCAGGTGCTCTTATATCTATTGATCTGGTCATCCTGGGATCAATGATCTCAGGCAACAAGACTTTCTCGTAGCAGAATGTCAGTTATATAAGCATTTTTTGTCTCCAGAACTTTTCGTCCCTCTTTATTGTTTCTATGGTAATGTCCTTAGGCGTCCATACCACAAAATAACATATTTCCCGCTATGTTATCTCCAACTGGCCTTGGTTCTAGAAATAAAAATAATGTGAGTGTCAGAGATAGTGTCATGATAGTGTGTGTAGGGAGAAGGTTTGGAAAGCAATGGAAAACATGGGAGTGGAAAAAGAGACTGTAGGCAGAGTGAAGGAGATGTATTGTGGAAGTGTGAGTTGTGTGAAAGTTGGAGGGGAAAGAACAGACTGGTTCAGACAAATGAGTGGCCTGAAACAGGGTAGTGCGCTGTCACCCCTTCTCTTTATTGTGGTTATGGACGAGGTAATGACACGGATAGCAGGAAAGATAGGAGAAGATAAGATGAAAGCAATGGTGTTTGCAGATGATCTCATGGTCTGGGGAAACAAGGAGGAGGAAATTCAGGAGCAACTGAAGGCTTGGGAAGAAACAGTGGGAGAGTTCGGATGGAAGTTCAACATTAGTAAATGTGAAATCCTGTTAACGACCAGGAAATAGGACAGACCAATGAGTGGGATAACACTTGGAGGTGGACAGCTGAAGAAGGTGGAAAGTCTCAAGTACTTGGGAAGTATAGTGGAGGAAAATGGGAGAAATGACAAAGAGATTACGGAACGTGGCAGACAGGCAGAAGCATTTCTGAGAAGCATTAGGTGCTTAGTGTGGAATAAAGATGTCCCACAAAAAAGCAAGGAAGTGTTATACAGAAGCTACTATATCCCGATACTGACCTATGCTTCAGAAACATGGACAATGAAGAAAAGAGACATAAGCAGAATACAGGCAGGTGAAATGAAGTTCCTGCGAAGTAGGATCGGAGTAACAAGAAGAGACAGGGTGAGGAATGAAAAGGTCAGGGAAATGGTGAAAGAGGAGCCCTTGCAAGGTAGGATTGAGACATCAAGACTGAGGTGGTATGGACACTTAAAGAGAATGGATGAGAAGAAGATTCCCAAGAGGATACATGAGATGCAGATGCAGAAGAAACGACCAAGGGGAAGACCAAGAGATAGATGGCTGAAAGGAGTGGAGGAATGTGTCAAGAAGAGAGGCGAGGACTGGACCAGAGTGACAGCGGAGAGGTGGTGGGAAGAAAGGACTAAGTGGCGAGACTTATGTTCCAAACAGACCCGGCCTGGGTCTGGAAACTGTACAAGATGATGATGATGAGTGTCAGAGAGTTCTCTTCTGAATGGCACTGTTCTTGAGATTCTCTAGGCTTTTTTTCCCCCTTACTTTCTGCTAAACAAAATCCCTTTAGCTTTTTGCAGGCTTCCAGTATGGTCATATTCCGTGCAGAATAAGGGCACTTAACTTCGACTATAGCGTCGTCTCCTATTAATCCG
This sequence comes from Meconema thalassinum, assembly GCA_946902985.2. Classification (NCBI taxonomy): domain Eukaryota; kingdom Metazoa; phylum Arthropoda; class Insecta; order Orthoptera; family Tettigoniidae; genus Meconema; species Meconema thalassinum. The sequence goes on from OX336388.2 coordinate 2,127,044,913, forward strand.
TCTGGGGAGTTTTATGTATGAAAAGAGCACATTCTTCGACTTTTCTACCGATTTCTCATCTAAATTGCGTTTTGCAATTCGCTCATTATTGCTTTTGAGTGAAATTCGCCGTGCAGAATGTTTTTTGTTACTGGAGCCCATTTCGGAGGAGGTTTCCTCTTGCATACATATCCAAAATTGGATGCCGTAAGTCTGTCCTTTCTAGCTGTGTGCCACTTTTCATTTTCCCTTCGGCCCCTTGTTTCCTTTTCCAGTTTTTGTATATGGCCTTCACTAAGCGTTAGTTGCTTGATCTTCTCATCACTAAACTCTCTCAACAGTACCTCATCGAAATCCAACTGCATTGATCGTTTTCCATAATCACATGAGACAGTACGTTTCATTTCATTCGACTTTTGTCGGAACATTCTTGTCCCTTCTCGTGACGCAAATAAACTTTTTCGGAAAGCTACTCTTCTTCTCTTTCTGATGAGTGCAGTATCTTTCACTATTGTGGCAGTTTTTTTTTTCTAAACTGATTTCATTGTTTTATAGTGCCAGGATGGCCCAAACTGAAAGACCAGCCCGGCAGCTTTGGTTCTATGAGTGAAGGAACCTCGTTTCCCTCGATTGATCTGCTTACCTCCCGTGAATTTTGCAACAAGAGGCATATAATTTTCGGCAGCATTGCTGATGGTGTTTGATACTAGCTGGGAACTTTTTGCAATTAGGGGCTGCAAGCAATAACACATAAGTTTGGTTGCAGTTCGCCGTTTGTCTTCACCTTGCCCACTGGTATTTCAAAAGTACTGTTTGTAGTCTTTATGGATCCCAATCCAATCCAGTATTTCGGGAAAACAATTTTCCATTTTCACAATCGCTACGCCTTTATTTTTCCACACAATGGATTGTTTTCATTTGAAGTCAAACTTGCTTCTCTGAAAAAATTTGACACTGAATAGTTCGTGATTTTGTACTCCTACACTTATGTATTAGAAGTAAAAAACAAACTACACTATGGCGCGACAGGCCATAAGGGCCTAGGCCTACCAAGCAACCGCTGCGCTGTTCAGCCTTGTAGCCTGCAGATCGTGGGGTGACGTTTAGTCATCCAACTTTTAGGCTACAGGTAAAATATAAGTGAAATCATAACTGCTCAGTGCATTACAGATTCTCTAATGCAAGCGTAAAGAGATATATAATTTCAAATATAAACTAGGAAAAAAAACTTACGGGTGTGGAGAGGTATTTTTCTTCTTTTTTTTTTTTTTTAGGGTCTGGCTTCCGTTTCTTGATTCTTAGGCACAATCTCCCCTGGGATTTAGTGGAACGCCCTTGAATCGGTTTTGGTGGTGTCTCCATTTTTCAACAAAAACGTAAAAATAACTCCACGTGATGACCGTAATGCTCTCCACCAGTCGTAGCCTACCTATATGTACACGTATCTAATCTTCCAGAAATACAGTCCAAAAAAAAAAGTGCCGAAAATAGAACACCTACCGGGCATTAAAAAATAATACTGTTGCAGGTAAAATAAATTAAACAAAAAGTAATTAATGAGATCGATGAATTAAAAACAAGAAGTCGTAACTAGGAACTGGTAAAATATCAAAGGATCACTCAGAAATATCCAGACCTTGACAATAATTCAGAACTAACCAGCACAGTCAATCGCAACATTGGACTAGATGCTCGGGAATTCCATACCGTCTGGCAAGGTTGTCGCTCTCTCAAATCCCTCGAGCTCCGATCCCCTCCCCTCACCTAACCCTCCCCCAACCCGCTCTCCATGACCTTGTTCTACTGCCGCGCCTTGTTGCAAATTCAGTAACACTTTTGTTCACAAACTTCCCAAAGTGATCCCGACGATTCTATTCAACCGATTTAGGTTTTCGATGCGGCTTTGGAATCAGTGAGTAAAACTAAACTTTCGTATTACCCGTTTTCTTTCGAATTATAATCAGGTATTTGAAAATCTAACAGCATCTTTTCTGTTTTTGAAATTAAAAAGTAAGCAATGAATTAATATCAATTCTGCTACTAGACAGAGTACATAGCAGTTTTCAGATAGCAGATCGGAGCTCCTCTTCGATACAAAAATAAATAAATAAATTCAGCTTCGCTTGTGCTGCCATCTGTTGAAATGTATTCTTACCAAAGTGTCGGGACATTTAGCCTTAAAAAGTATACATTAGAAAGTCCTTCAAAGCCAATCATGCATAAACATTAATTAGGCTAATATAAATTATGTACCCATAATAGTTAAAAAAAAAAAAAGTAAACCATATTGTATGATATCAGTCGGTGTTCTGCCTTTCTATCTTTGTATTTTAGAAAATTATTTTTACATTTGATGATTCTCAAGAAACCAATTTTGAACATAATAATTCAAGTCATGTTTTTTCAGAATGCCTTTCTAAAGCATTAGGCGATTGTTTCTTTTTGTTTTTTGTTTTCTGTGTTGTGGTATGAATGCAGTTGACAGAATCTAGCACAGAAATGTATTTCACAATGTCTGTTGTGCTGCTTGCACTGTCCATTTGGGCAGTTATTGCTTCTAATGGCACATCTTAATCCGTGGACTGGGTGATACTTGTCCTGTTATATGTTAGATAAATTAATATTGGGATGGCAGGGAAGCGATACCGACTGGTAATGAAATTAATGCTTTATTACAGAGCGTTCAATCCTTACTGTATTTTGAAAACAGTATTCTCCTACCCTTGAAGGGCTGGTTGGCCATCTGCCAGTCTCCCATTAAGATCACTCAAAAGCACAATAAAATACGACCCATCTGGTCCAATACAAGCACCCTTCACAGAATACTTTCTGTGTAATGCATTTGAAAATACATACGGTTTGAAAATAGAATTTACCTCCAAGTACAGTAATAAATTTAAAATATGGTTTCCATTGTGAGCCATGGCATAATATTTCAGTTTTCCCGTTGGACAGTTTCCGTTCTGGAAGGATATCACTTAAATCATACAGGGTGCTTCGAAATAAGTGTCCGATATTATAACGGGTTGGTATTGGTCAAAACGAGAAAAAATGTTCCTATAAACATATGTCCGGAAACAAATACCTGTTGAGATATCCACCATTTTACCCGCGTGGACGAGGCGTTGTGTTCGGTGGTGCAGACGTCTTTCCGTTGAAGGTCTTTGCATGAGTTGGATGTTCAGTCATAGTATGTGACTGTACGGTTCGCCGGACCTTAATCCATTGAACTTCTGGCTATGGGGACATTGGTGTATGCCACATCCATCGACAATGTGCACATGTTACAAGAGCGTGTGACCAATGAGAGTGCCAGGCGTCATTGGACGAGTTGGGGCTTCCTTGTGAAGAAGAACCAAATAAAGTGGTAACCATGTGGAGTATCTCTTGTAATGTGCAGGTGATATTCGCAGATAGACCGGCTGAAATCATCACAGCTCCTGGTTGGTAGTGTTGATGGATGTTTGCCCAACGCGTGTTCTGTTAATCGTGTGTGACAGTCAAGTGTTCATTAGAAGCAGCTGGTAGGAAGACGTCCATTGTCTGAAGTGTACATACACAACACAAGTAAAATGGCTCATATCTCAACAGGTATTTGTTTCCGGACATATGGTTATAGGAACATTTCTTCTAGTTTTGGCCTATCCCAACCTCTGTTGCAATATCGGACACTTATTTCGAACCATCCTGTATGTTTATCACTGGGACCAAAAAGAAATTCTGAAATAGATAGTATTTTGGTTTAATCAGATTTTGATTTGGGCAGGTTTCACTATATAAAATTACTCTGGATCAAAGCAAAGAGAGTGCTGCTGCTGGTTGCTACAGACACATTCCTATGGCCCATTAACCACTCAGTCCATAAAGTGAGATAAATGTGCACCAGTAGAACAGGCTGCATCATGGTAGAGTTGGCACAGTGCATATCAATAAATCAAATTTTTATTCACTCTTATCACTAGTATTACAGTAAATTAGGGTTCTAAAACATCATATTACACTCCAGTGAGGAGTTTTTTTTTTAAATTTATTAATCAAAACACAAACTACAGCTATGCGAGCCCTGCACGCTTGTACAAATAACAACCAAATAACAATAGTAAAATATAAAATACAATTAACAAATCCCCAAACAAAACAAGTCCAGATCAAGAGCCGGTAGAATGTCCTTGTTCCTAGCCGTGTCGTCAATGGCCAAGATGACAGTTCTAAATACAGTTTAAGTTCTCATTCACCTGCTTCAGGAACGTCCTCTTGTTTGTGGATATGTCCAGCTCGCGTTTACTTGCAATGCTATTGTACAGGGATGATATGCGGTTTTGGAAGGATCTTTGGATTATGGAATGTTTAGTGTGCGGAAAGTGCAGAATATCTTTGAGCCTGGTAGAACGGGAAGGGGCTCTTAGTTTGCAACATGACAGCAGGTGGTCGGAACTGTAATGGCCATTTAAAATAGAATCTAGGAAGGACAGGTCAGTTACCTGTCGTATCGTGTTGAGGAGTGATGTTTATAGCTGAAAATACCTGCTTAGTGGTGAAGTGTCTAAACCTTGGCGTTCTGTTCCTTACAATGGCAGCAAAGAAGGATTGAATTCTGTTTAATTTAGCTATGTTTGACGGGTAAGAAGTTGTCCAAATGGGAGAGCAGTAGTTTGCAATGGGCTGGATTATCGAGAGGTAATACGAGGCGAAGAGCTGTGGGATTTGATATTTCTGAGAAGCGGTAGAGTATGCCAAGGAATTTCATGGCTTTGGATAAAGAATGTTGTATGTGTTCTTTAAATCTTAGCCAGTTGTCGAATATGACCCCGAGATCTCGCTGATGCGCAACTGCGGTAATGGGCCTGTCAAGTAAAGAATATATTGTAGGTACTGGGACATTGCATAGGGTAATTGTTAAAAAGCTGCATTTATCTGTGTTTGGTTTCAACTTCCATGTACGGCACCAGTCGGATAGAGCGTTAAGTGAGGACTGAAGGAGTGCGGCGTTGCCTGGTGTCTTAATTTCCTTGAAAATCCTGCAGTCATCTGCGAAGAGTAGGGTATCGGCTGTGTCAGAGAGTTTGGATAGTAGTTCGTCCATAAATAATGAAAATAATTGTGGCCCAAGGGCACTGCCTTGTGGGACGCCGGAGAGCACAGGTAGCCAAGGGAATGAAGTGCATGATATTACGACTCTCTGTTGTCGGTTCTGTAGGAAGCCGGCGAGGAGTATTAGGAGATTGACATGTATATTGAACCGTTCAGCGATTTTGTGGAGTAGTTGGGTATGGTCTATTGAATCAAATGCTTTCGATATATCTACGTAGCAGATATTGAGCTGGGATCTTTCAGCAATGGCATGTGTTGCATAGCTGTGGATAGTGGCCAAGTTAGTGAGGCACGAGCCTCCAGGAAGGAAGCCATGCTGGCTGGTTGAAATATAGGTACGGTAGGGTAAAAGACAGGAGACGTTGGTGGATTATTTTTTTCCTTTTGAAATATAAAGAATAGTGTGGGTAATATAGAGACTGGTCGGTAGGATGATGCGTTTGTTTTGTCCCCAAATTTGAATATAGGGACAAAGTCGGCCTGTTTTCAGGCAGTGGGAAAATAGTCCTTGGCAAAGAACCTGTTGAATAGATTGGAAAGCGGGGTACAGAGAACAGTGGCTGTGTTTTTCAGGAAGATGGGACAAATATCATCAGGACCAGTAGCTTTGTTGGTGCGGAGAGATTGAAGTAGACTGAGGACTTCATTTGGTGTTGTTGTTATTTTCGATAAAGTGCAATTTGCTGCTGTTTCTATTGTTGGTAGGGGTTGATTTTGGGTGGGCATGGAAAAATTCTCAAAGAATAGCGTATTGCGATCTGGTCCCTCCGCTGTGGTTCCCTGTTGTTTTACGCTAGCGGGAATCCTTTCCTGTCAGATACTGAACATATTTCCATGTTATACAAGGTTTTATTGTGTGTGTATTTATTTCCATGTAAATTTTGTAATTTCAGCCACCTTCATGTACAGCTATGTCAGTATGACCAGTGGTGACGAGTTGGAACCAGAGCCAAGCTCTTCCCAGCCCCCGCAGTCAACACGGGCCCCGAGGGGAAGTGCACAAGGTAAATATGTCCATTCATTATTGTTCAATGGGCAACTTTTAATTTCGACATTGTGGTCATTTAGCCCTGCGTAGAATTTTGTGACAACGTTTGTAATACATGTGAGGATTGGTAGGGAGATGGCCATGGCCTTAAGTTAGGAACCATCCCTGCATTTTCCTGAAGTGGGGAAACCACTTCCAGGATGGCTGAGGTGGGAATCAAACCCTCAATGGGTTAGTGGTTACGTCGATAGGTTTTGGGTCTTTGTGGTTTCCCATTTTTACCACCAGGCAAATGCCAGGACGGTTCCTTTCAATAGGTCCACGGCCGATTTTTCTTCTAATATCCCTTCCCTGACCCGTTCTGAAAAGAAAAATACATGGCCATTGGCTGCATTAATAAAATTATTATTGATCTAAATGTAAATTCAAAATCCTGCGTTTATGTAGTTTTTATTTTGAGACGAATCAAAATTTAACTTTTTGTGCATCATTTTTGTAAAACAGCACGTATATTTTTAATTACCTGTATGTATTTTTTTTTGCTAAAAATAATAGGGGCAGAGACTTTTCGACCCACCCTCGTATGTGTCCAATATCACATAATAAAGGTGCTGTATACAGTACATGAATGGAGCACTAAAGAATTATGTACCAGAATATTTTGCTGGCTTGGAGGCTGGATTTAGACAGCTCCTTAACCCGGTCCATGAGGCAGTTATAATTGGTTACATGGATAATTCTTGCCAGGCGCGTCCACGTCGCGGGGGTAGGCAACGGTACTGTAATATACCATGGAACTACAGTACCGGCTAAGTTCTGGTGAGGACCCTGTAATGGCCAACGCGGGAAGTCAACAACCCACCAAGAGTATTCTGGTAATAGCGGACATATATATAAGGGTTTGTTGGCCAAAGCATTAGATAATGATGTGATAATAAAAAGGGTTGACTTTACAAAAGGTCGCATAACAATTTAGCAAACATGTGGAGGACCAGACAATATTATTGTCACCAAATAAGGAGGTCCAGGAAGGCATAAAGGACACAACACAACCAATTACTAATAATAAGATATATTATCAAATAGGTGGCACATAAAACAAATATTCAAAGGTGGCACATAAACATATGAGAAACACTGGCACAAATTTACACAATTGAAGAAACACACTCATGGAATTAACACACGTAAGTCTTGAGCCTAAAACACATATATTGTCTTGAACGTAGCTGCAGATCAGTACATCATAGAACGGCATGCAATACACGGCGGTTCCAAAGAATGATATAGTTTAAATATGCAACACAAGTGGAGTTGCAACAAATAATGAAAAAACAGGTCACATGGAACGAGAATGTGTCGTCGTACCAGGACTGACTTACAGTGATGCGCCGATACCGTAAGCCCAAAAAATGAATTGTTAATTAAACAAATTATGTGTGAAACGCAGGAAGTCAAAGTAGTTGCTGTCATACAAATACCGGGATATGCCAATCGCACGGTATTGTCACAATAGTAAAGCAGTTGAGCCTAGCATCAACCTCCATTTAGTGATGGTGCAGGAAGATCTTGCATGGTCTTGTGGCACATGCTTCCAGACAAACGATGAATTACTTATCACACGAAGCAACATCATTATTCATACGCGTGATGACAAATTGTTAGGCAGTAGATGAAGATCAGAAGTAAACATGTTACTACAAACTATCCGACGCCGCGGATTGAAGGATTCGTCGACATGGCGCGTAGCAACATCAAGCATGGTTTGATGAGACCGAAAATCACCAAAATGTCACTGCCCTAACAAAATATGAATCATGTGCATAGGACATGATTACTAAGCACGGTTACTATGAAGATAGCACCAATTATAGAAATGATTAGCTGGATATTCGTCGATATATCACAACCAGCGTTGAAGCACAACATTCTATCATGGCTGCACGCTTAGAGAACGAAGAAGAAACACGTGATTGGTCGCTACAAACAGCAAGGAGGCCTCTGATAGGCTGAAAGCAGCCAATCACAGTAGAGAGTTCAATGACAAGTTGGAGGCCTCTGATAGGCTGAAAGCAGCCAATCACAGTAGAGAGTTCAAAAACAAGTCATAGAGAATAAAGAAGAATCAATGCGGCCAACCCAGAACACCAAAACACCTTCCAAGCAAAAACATCCTACTGGAAACACGGCAGTGGGAATACAACATGCTATCAAAACAAATGAATCATGACAACTAACCAACATAAACAAAACAAACTTGACAATGAATAAATACAATGAAGACAAATAATAAAGATATGTACAACCACACAGAGTGGAAACAAATAGGGATACACAAAACTGGTTTGCCAAGACAGTGGCCGAACCATATTGCCCGCAGAGAAACAACAGGCAGGTTGTTTATGAAATACAAGAGGGTTTAGTTCTGCGGCAACAAGGGAGACACCTTGACGATGGGACGTTTCAAGAGTCCAGAGGTGGTATGTAGAGAGACCACACGAGCTAGGCCGTCCTTACCACAATGAACCTCAAGAATGCGTCCAAGTCGCCAGTAAGTAGGAGAAACTTGTCGTCCGTAATTAGCACAAGCGTGCCAACCTTGAGGTTAGGAGACACACGGTTCCACTTGTGACGTTGTTGAAGGGAGAGTAAATGATCTGTGGACCATTTACGCCACAATGAAGTCATAATCGGTTGAAGTAATTGCCATCTAGACAACCTATTAATGGGCACTTCAGAAACGTCAGGAATGGGCAAGGCATTCAAAGGTCGTCCAACCAGAAAGTGACCTGGCGAGAGATAGCACAAGTCAGTAGGATCCTCAGTCATAGGCGAAATGGGTCTAGAATTTAGAATGGCTTCAATTTGCACCACGAGAGTGGTCAATTCTTCATACGTAATTACTTGAGCCTTCATGATTCTTATTAAATGAGATTTCAAAGATTTGATGTTTGCCTCCCAAATTCCACCAAAATGCGGAGAACTAGGAGGAATGAAGTGCCACTGAATTAGTAGCGATGAGGTGGAATCTTGAACAACAGATTGAAAATCTGCAGAGGAGAGCAACGAACCAAGATCAGCAAGGTCAGACTGTGCGCCTTGAAAGTTGGTACCATTGTCGGAATACACTTGAGCGGGAACACCCCTTCTACTGCAGAATCGAGTAAAGGCTACAACGAAAGCATGACTGGAGAGGGAAGTGACGACTTCAGTATGCACAGCCTTGGTAACCATACAAACGAACATTGCGATGTAGGCCTTAGTCGAGACCCTTGACCTGGGGCCACCGTACCTGATAGTGAATGGACCACAGTAATCAACACCAACGTGATTAAAGGGAAAGGTTTGATGGAGGCGAACAGCTGGGAGTTGACCCATTAACTGTTCAGAAGGACGTGCAGCGTAGCGCACGCAAGTAACACAAGAGCGAGATAGACTACGAACAAGCTTTCGTAGTGAAGGTATCCAGAAGCGTTGTCGGATAGTCGCAATCACAACCTGGACCCCGCCATGAAGCAACTTTAAATGGGTATGTCTGACCAGGACTTTAGTGAAATGATGGTCATTGGGCAAAAGTATCTGGTGTTTTGTATCAAATGGAAGGTCGGCCAATTCCAAACGGCCTACCACACGAATAGTGCCATCAGAGTGAAGCAAAGGGTGCAAATTGCTGATGGTGGAAGTGGATGGCACTTGCTCATTCTTCATTAGAGCAGCAAGTTCAGTAGAGTAGCACTGAGCTTGAATCATTTTCACACATGTAAGTAGTGCAACATCAATTTCAATGGCAGTGAGTGGACCACTGATCCTAGTGGTATTTCTACAATTAGAGACAAACCTAATACAGTAGCATACCTGCCAACTTTTACGGTTTATCCGTAAAATTTACGGAAATTGCAGCATTTTACGGTTTTACGGATGAACGGTGTCATTTTACGATTTCGCGGACAAAAATTTGAAACGATAATTAACATTCGATAATCCCTCCCACTTCCGTACAATCGATTGTTTGCGTGGGTCGAAGGCAAGTCCACGATAGTCGATAACTCGTTCTTTGAGTTGATTCGTACTTTTAACCGTGTCATGTTTGTGCCGTCATTGTAATTGAATTTGAAGCCGGGATAACCGTTCTTCCATGTGAATCTTAGGTGTCGACACGCTCTGCTTCGCAAATTCTTTGTTCCCCTACGTTCGCTCGTTGCGATTTAAACGATATTTTTTGACCACGTGAGTTGTTTATTGTTCGCGAAGTTGGCGTTCTTTGAATGTTTTCGTATTTTAAGGTTATGGCATATTTTAATGAAGTGTTCGAGTTTTTGTGCTATATCTTCGTGCTTCGCAGTTTCCTGTATTCCTTGGACTAATTACATTCGTTCCACGTGTGTGTTTTTTCCTCTCTACCATGTGCATATTCTTTCTTTACGAGGTTGGCGTCGTGTTCATTTGACTTGTGTGCTTTGACTTGTTTTAATGAAGTGTTGGCTGTGTTTTATGCGATTTATGTTATAATTTTATGTGACGTTTAGTGATCCAGGTTCCTTTCGATGTTTTAGTAGATATCGAGAATGAACAAATACAACAAGAAACAGTACTTCCAGACATTTAAAGAATCATACTCGGTTGATTTTCCGTGCATACTTAAATCAAGAAAGGGAGAAAAAATTGCCTTTTGCACGGTATGTGCGTGTGATATTAATATTGCTCATGGTGGAAAAAACGATTTAAGTAATCATGTGAAGTGCGGTAAACACATAAGTTATGTTAAATCGAAGGAAGATAGCAAGAAAATCAACACCTTTTTTGCCAAGGCTGGTAACGTTGACAGTGACGTAATTAGGGCCGAGTGTCTGTTTACTTCCTTTTTGGTGGAACACAATGTGCCCTTAAGTGCGGCTGATCATGCTGGCGCTTTATTTAAGAAGATGTTTCCCACATCAGAAGTTGCAAAGAAATATAGTTGTGGTCGCACGAAAACGACGTGCATTGTTTGTAAATAAAATGGCAAAAAATGCATCATCTGAAGTTGTTAAGTGCCTTCAGAACGGACCATTTTCTTTGGCAACGGATGGAAGCAATGATACGAATGCCAAGTTGTATCCTATTGTTGTTACATTCTATGATGTTCGGCAGGAAAAAGTAGTGAGCACTGTGCTATCCATACCAGCGTTGGACGGGGACTCAACAGGGCGAAACATAGGTAACCTGATGTTATCACAGCTGAGTTCTCATAATATACCAATTGAAAACTGTGTGGCTTTCTGCTCCGACAATGCTCCTGTTATGATAGGACACAAAAATGGGGTTTCAGCAGTTCTGAAGGAAGTTCAACCAGGTATTGCCATCATAGGGTGCATTTGCCACCTGATTAATCTAGCAGCTGAAAAAGGTGCTGGAAGATTACCAGTTAAAGTGGATGAGATCCTTGTAGATATATTTTATTTCTTAGAGAAGAGTGTAAAGAGAAAAGAACGCCTTCAGAAATTTCAGAACTTGCACAATAAGGAAGCAAAGAAAATTCTGAAGCATGTATGTACTAGGTGGTTATCTTTAGGCAGATGTTTGGATAGACTACTGGACCAGTGGGATCCTCTTCTTTCTTTCTTCAAGGAGGAAGTAATATTATGTACCAAAAACATTTCCACAAGCTTGACATCTTTCAGAATACCTCAAGTTGAACAAAGTGGATCCAAAGAGTATCAGAAGAAGAGAATTCTTGATTCTGCTACTACACATGCCCCTAAAAGAATAGCATATTCTTCCAAATGTGACAAACCCATCCTAAAAAATAAGACTTCTGCTACAACTCGTGAGGAAAAATTGTTTATGTTCCTGTCCTCAAACTTGAACAAGGCCTTTTGCACTTTTCTTCATGTGACTATTCCTGTATTTGACAAATTGAATGTTGCCCTTCAGACTTCTTCCCCACAAGTTCACTTGTTATTAGAACTTCTAATGGATTTGCTAAAGCAGCTGTTCACCAAGTTTGTTAAGCCCAAAATTGTCAAAAGCTCCTCATTGCTTGAAGTTGAGTACAACTTGATTCAAAATCAAAGAAGTGATGATGAGTTAGTTATTGGCATTCAAACTTCGAACATAGTGAATGATCTCCAGGATACAGATAAATCCCTTTTCTTTTCATCAGTGAGAAACTACTTTTGTACTGCCTGTGACTACATCATCAACAAGTTTCCACTCAAGGATGACGTGCTAAAGAATGCTCAAGTTGCTAGGTTAGACAAAATTGAAGATGCACAGTTTTCTTCCGTTCGTTTTTTCTTGGAAAAGTTTCCTATCATGTTATGCAAGGAAGAGAATGAAACTACCGATGAGGTGGTGAATGAGCTTCAGAGGCAGTTTACAGCTCTTCAGGTAGATGACACTTTGGCTGCACATCAAGATGCTGCAAGTGATTCCAGTTGGGCACAAATATCAAGAATTCGTGGAGCCTATGGACTTCTTAAGTATAACCGAATTTCTAGAGTAATGCTCTCTATTCTCACCATACCCCATAGCAATGCAGAATGTGAACGTGTTTTCAGCCTTGTGAAGAAAAATAGAACACAGTTCAGGTCATCCATGTCCAATGAATCTCTGGAGTCTATTTCTATTTTGAAGACCAGGAGTTCTGGTCCCTGTTATGACAAAGCATTTTCTCAAGACTTTTTGCTGGAAGCTAAAAAGGCAACAACCATGACTTTAAAGTCGAACTAGCATGTGATTTGCAGTGTGTATTATATTATTTCTTGCCTGTGTTACGTTAAACAAGTTTTATTGTGTAAAACCTTTTTCAATTATCGTATATCGGCTTAATTTATCAAGGAAGTCCTGTTATGTATGCTCCAAACCAATATTCACCACGCCTGCTGCTGATTAACATGGATTTCTTCTTGATTGTTATGTTCATCTACAAATCATGTAAGTAGATATGATTTCATTGAAATATCCTGTTTAAAGCATGAATTATTGTATTTTGTAGCCCAGAAGTATTATTATTTTCGTCAAGCCGGGGTATGTCGAAAATCGTTAAATTTTTTTGTCGCGCGTGAGTTTTACTGATAGCCCTTTTCAAAAGTTGGCAGGTATGCAGTAGGCTATGACCCTCAACAATCTCGTGTAGGAAGAAAAATTGTTTCAAAAATCAATGTCAACAGGTTTAGATACATTTGCACACGAAATTCTACACTCAGGCAATTCGGACACAGGAGTGTCAAAGATAGCTAAAGTACTGGAGCTTGTAAAGGCCTTCAACCATGCTGGACCATACCACCATAGCTGATTATTTTTCAATTCTGATGGCATACAGCCTCGGGAAATTATGTCGGCTGGATTGTCACGGGAAGAGACATGTTTCCAGGCGCAGTGGACAGTAAGCCTTTGTATTTCAGCAACTCTATTGGCTACAAAGGTTTTCCATTTTGAGGGGGGCGAAGCCAACCAAGACAAAACAATAGTGGAATCTGTCCAACAATAGACGGATTCAATAGGCAATTTCAAAGCGGGTTGCACCTTTGCAAGCAATTTGGAAAGCAAAAGTGCACCACATAACTCAAGTCTGGGCAAAGACAACTGTTTAAGAGGAGCAACCTTCGACTTAGCGCACACAAGTGCAACAGTGACGATGCCGTTGGTATCAATTGACAATAAATAGAGACAAGCTCCATAGGCCTGCTGACTGCTGCCGCAGAAGCCATGAAGTTGCATAGATTTGATTTCTGAAGCAGGCTTAATCAAACATGGAGTAGAAATCTCAGAAATCGCCGGTAAATTGCTATAAATATTCAGCCAAGCTTGCGCGATTTCCATTGGAAGGGGGTCATCCCAACCAAGTTTGTGAATCCACAAATCTTGGAAGAGAATCTTACAAGCAACCACAATAGGTGACACTAAACCCAAGGGATCATAGATAGAGGCAACAATGGACAAAAATGAATGCTTAGTAAAAGTAATTGAAGTGTCACAGTTCACGATAGGTGACTGAACCCGCAACAAGTCATCGATAGGTTGCCAATAAAGTCCTAGCGTTCTGGCGACTGTTTCTTCACCATCGCCGAAACTACGGAGTTGTTGTTTCTCTTGATGATCAAGAGGAATGTTATCTATTAGAGTCATGGAGTTTGAACTCCACTTACACAGTTCAAAACCACCTAATCTCAAAAGAAGGGTCAATTCATCATACAGAATGAGTGCGTCATGCTCGGAATCACATCCCGAGATACAATCATCAACATAGAAGTCGTTTAAAACAATCTGAGTGGCAGCTGGAAAAGCTGTGCCATCAGTGAGGGCGAGCTCCTTTAGCACACGAGTGGCTAAGAAGGAAGCTGGGGCAGTACCATATGTAACGGTGTATAATTGATATTCTACTATTGGGTCTGAAGGAGAGTCTCTCCAAAATATTCTCTGTAAGTCACGATCTTTGTGATCTACAAGAATCTGTCTGTACATTTTACTCAGATCAGCTGCAAACGCTATCAAGTGAGTACGGAACCGAAGCAAAATAGAGAACAAATCCTGCTGAATTACAGGGCCCACCAACAAAGTATCATTAAGGGAGCACCCAGACGTAGTAACCATCGAAGCATCAAATACCACTCTGAGCCTTGTAGAAGTACTGTGCGGCTTGAAAACAGGATGATGGGGAATGAAGTAAACTTCACCATCAATCGGGTGGGAAGCGACTTGCATATGGCTTAAGGCTAGATATTCATGCATGAATTCAGTGTATTCTAACCTTAACTCAGGGTTACGAGCCAAACGTCTTTCGAGAGAGTGAAAACGATTTAGTGTAGCGTAGCGAGAGGCACCTAGAGGCTCCGAGTCTACCTTGCGAGGGAGTCGAACCACAAATCTACCATCGTCTTGGCGAGTGGTAGTAGCAACAAAGTGTTCTTCACATATGGATTCATCAACAGACAACACTGGGGTTTCAACTTCTTCAACGTTCCAAAACGCTTCCAGCTGTTGTTCTACATGAGGGCGTGAGAGTGTAAGTGCTGATACCACGTGCGTTGGTTGCGAGGTGCTTGCACTGGGCAGCCTCCCAGAAAACACCCAACCCACAGAGGTATTTTGAATGATGGGCAAATCACCAACTGGTATGATTTTACCAGGACATAACAGGTCAAAGAAATATTCTGCACCAAGAACAAGGTCAATAGATTTAGTGCAATTGAAATCAGGATCAGCTAAATCAATATGTGATGGAATGTTCCATTCAGAGGTGTCGAAACCAGCAGCGGGTAGCTCAAGTGCAATATTGGGAACCACGAGACATTCAAGCTTAGCAGACCAATTAGTAGCACAGGCCAAAACGTTCACATCAGCAACAACAGTAGCAGTGCTTTGATTTTGACCAACACCGCGAATGTGTACCTTCATAGGTTTGGTGTGGAGTCTTAATTTCTTAATTAAGTGTGACGAAATTAAGTTACAATCTGATGCAGTGACAGGTACACGTAAGCCATCGCCAGCTAATATATTCAACTTGGCAGTGGGTAATAGCGCCCTTGAAGATTGATTGTCACGAGCGACGTTACTGCAACTTGTGTTTACCACGTTAGCATGAGCTTGAGAAGCATCATTACTAGTGCCACTGGAGGGTTCATAGTGAAGAAGAGTGTGGTGTTTTCGGGAACAAGTGTTACAAGAGTACTTCGAACATTGATGATTAGGCTCGAAATTACGCAAACAATTTAACATAATTTTCGAGACCTGACAAAATCCCATTTGGATGTGGACGAAAGTTTAATAAAGGTACCACATTTCGACAATTGGTGATCAATGCTCCTACAATATGTACAACGAAATTTGGTAGTAGTTAACATGGGTTTCTGAGGCGAATGACCTTCAGCTTTAAGTTTGGTTACAGCAGTATGTAATGCAGGTCTGAACCCATTCTTTTCAGTTATTTCCAGTACCTTGCATTTTTTCTCTAAGAAGCTAACCAAGTCCTGGAGAGTGGGAATTCTCCCAGAATCAACATGATTCTCCCATTCACGGATGCTATCATTGTCTAGTAGCTCCAATATAAAATGTGACAATAACAGGTCTTGAAGGGGAACCCCGTTAAAGTCCAAAGCTTCTAACGCATTGACATGAGAAACAAAGTGGTCGATGATGGCATACAAGGACACTGAATCATTACCGTAAGCGGGGGGCTTGAAAAGCTTGGTGACATGGTTGTGCGCTATGAGCCTAATGTTATTGTATCGAGTTGTCAGCAAGTTCCATGCGACCATAAAGTTATCATCTGACACAGTAATGTTCTTTAGGAGGAGCTTGGCCTCGCCACTAAGACTAGAATTAAGGTAGTGGAACTTAACAACATCAGAAAGAGCATGGTTATCAATTACTATGGCCTTGAAGCTATCTCTGAAATTCAGCCAGTCTGTGAAGTCGCCACTGAACTGCGGAATTTGAATTTCAGGCAACTTTATATGCGCTGCAGCTACGTTAGCATTAGGAAATTGTGCACTCTGCAAATTATTCAAAGGGTTATCACTGTCTGTAGTGTTGGATTTTTTGAAATTGTCACAATGTAATTTAATTTTAACCATCAACTCAAAATACTTATCTTCGAAGTCAAAACGTTCGGCTGTTTCTTCGTCGATATTGTCTGTAATATCCTCTAAAGCGACTTGCGCTTCGTTAAATTGTTTATAAATTTCCTCGCATTTGTGTTTGTGTAACACTAACATTTGATATTGTTCTTCTGTAATGTCCTGAAAGTTGCTAATTACTTTTTCTTGTGAGGTAAGCATGCCCTTAGCGACTGCACGCTTCCTAACTAAAGCTCGCTTTTGGGCATCCTCCATAATAACTTTAGGATTGCCCGCCTAGATGTAATTACCAGAGGTGCGCACCTAACTAACACAACCAACTAACTAACACAAAAATAAACACTGAGACAATGGTCTCGATTAAGTTGTAAACAAACATCTGAACATAGAATACTGTATTGTGTCCTTGGGAAGTTAATGGGAACGTATACAATGTTAATTTATGGCCTTCCTGGTGAAATAGCAAGAAACAAGGGCCCAACATGGCCAAACAATGCTTAATAATTCAAAATAGTAAACAGCTCAATATCCGGCCCGGAGAGGACCAAATAATGTAATGGCCAACGCGGGAAGTCAACAACCCACCAAGAGTATTCTGGTAATAGCGGACATATATATAAGGGTTTGTTGGCCAAAGCATTAGATAATGATGTGATAATAAAAAGGGTTGACTTTACAAAAGGTCGCATAACAATTTAGCAAACATGTGGAGGACCAGACAATATTATTGTCACCAAATAAGGAGGTCCAGGAAGGCATAAAGGACACAACACAACCAATTACTAATAATAAGATATATTATCAAATAGGTGGCACATAAAACAAATATTCAAAGGTGGCACATAAACATATGAGAAACACTGGCACAAATTTACACAATTGAAGAAACACTCTCATGGAATTAACACACGTAAGTCTTGAGCCTAAAACACATATATTGTCTTGAACGTAGCTGCAGATCAGTACATCATAGAACAGCATGCAATACACGGCGGTTCCAACGAATGATATAGTTTAAATATGCAACACAAGTGGAGTTGCAACAAATAATGAAAAAACAGGTCGCATGGAACGAGAATGTGTCGTCGTACCAGGACTGACTTACAGTGATGCGCCGATACCGTAAGCCCAAAAAATGAATTGTTAATTAAACAAATTATGTGTGAAACGCAGGAAGTCAAAGTAGTTGCTGTCATACAAATACCGGGATATGCCAATCGCACGGTATTGTCACAATAGTAAAGCAGTTGAGCCTAGCGTCAACCTCCATTTAGTGATGGTGCAGGAAGATGTTGCATGGTCTTGTGGCACATGCTTCCAGACAAACGATGAATTACCTATCACACGAAGCAACATCATTATTCATACGCGTGATGACAAATTGTTAGGCAGTAGATGAAGATCAGAAGTAAACATGTTACAACAAACTATCCGACGCCGCGGATTGAAGGATTCGTCGACATGGCGCGTAGCAACATCAAGCATGGTTTGATGAGACCGAAAATCACCAAAATGTCACTGCCCTAACAAAATATGAATCATGTGCATAGGACATGATTACTAAGCACGGTTACTATGAAGATAGCACCAATTATAGAAATGATTAGCTGGATATTCGTCGATATATCACAACCAGCGTTGAAGCACAACATTCTATCATGGCTGCACGCTTAGAGAACGAAGAAGAAACACGTGATTGGTCGCTACAAACAGCAAGGAGGCCTCTGATAGGCTGAAAGCAGCCAATCACAGTAGAGAGTTCAATGACAAGTCGGAGGCCTCTGATAGGCTGAAAGCAGCCAATCACAGTAGAGAGTTCAAAAAACAAGTCATAGAGAATAAAGAAGAATCAATGCGGCCAACCCAGAACACCAAAACACCTTCCAAGCAAAAACATCCTACTGGAAACACGGCAGTGGGAATACAACATGCAATCAAAACAAATGAATCATGACAACTAACCAACATAAACAAAACAAACTTGACAATGAATAAATACAATGAAGACAAATAATAAAGATATGTACAACCACACAGAGTGGAAACAAATAGGGATACACAAAACTGGTTTGCCAAGACAGTGGCCGAACCAGACCCAGTCCTATGGGGTATAACATAGGCCCCGTGCACAGGGTTACGTGCGAAGACCTCAACGGAATCTGCAGCGGAGAAGATGGACTTCGGAACGGTGGAGATTGCGGAGGAGGCAACCCAGTACTCAGGGAATAGTATGAGTACAGCATCAATCGGCAGCGTCTGTTTCCCAGATTAGGGGCGGCTGCAAGGGCGTCTGTTTCCCATGTTAGGGGCGGCCTGTATAATAGCTGGCAGTAGCTTCATAAAATGCCTTTGGGAGTGGCGACCCCATCGTAATAATAGCCTAAAATGGAAATGGCACTTCAAATGATTCGGAGAAGGTTAGGGCGTACCCTGCAGGCGACGCGCAGTTCTTTTGGTACTGGGGGAACTGTGAGAAATGGGCGACCAGTAACCGAAATGAAAGTGGGAATCATGAATGTCATGACCCTGACAGGCAAGGTGGAGGAGGTGGTAGACTTCATGGAGAGGGAGAATGTTGGATTGATGGGCCTGAGTGAAGTGAAATGGAAAGGTAAAGGAAGGAAGAAGTTGTGGAAAGGATATCCATTATACTGGAGTGGTGGCCAAGAGGCAAAAAATGGCGTGGGACTGATAACCTCGAAACAACTGGAGGAGTATGTTGAAGTGGTCGAGTGTGTGAGTGACAGAAGAATGAAAATTAGAATGAAGATGAAAAATGACGTGATGGACTTCATACAAGTGTATGCACCACAGACTGGAAACAGAGAAAAAGATATTGAAGTATTCCTGGAGGATGTAGAAAGAGTAATTTCAGATGTAGACGTGGTGATCATGGGAGATATGAATGCACAAGTCGGAAACGAGAGACAAGGAAAGGAAGAAGTCATTGGACCATATGGATATGGGAAAAAGAACCGGGAAGGAGAGGAACTTGTAAACTTTTGTGAAAGGAATGGACTGATAGTGGGAATTCATGATTTGGGAAGAAAAACAGCAGGAAAATTACGAGATATGGTTGGGGCGATAGAAGAACAAAATCAGTAATTGACTACTTTCTGGTGGAAAGGACTAATCTCAGAAAGCTGATAGATGTGACAGCTTTACCAGGAAAAGCATTTGATGGGGACCATAGAGCTGTGGTGGCAAAATTTAGATGGGAAAAATTGGAAAACCTAAAGGAGATCAGAGAAAGTAAAATAAAAGTATGGAAATTGAAAGACAAAACTGTACAGGAAGATTTTCAGGAGAGATTGAAGCAACAAATCCCAGTTACTGAAGTGGAAAACATAGAAGAGGAATGGTCCCACTTTAAAAAGGCATGTGTTGGTGCAGCAGAGAGTGCTTGTGGTAGGACGTCAACAAGAGTGAAAGAGAAGGAGACACCGTGGTGGAATGAGGAAGTGAAGAAAGCAGTGGAAGAAAAGAAGTCTGCATGGAAAGAATGGAACCGAGATCAAACAGAAGAAAGCAAAAGGAAGTATCACGACAGCAAACGGAGGTGTAAGAAAGTGGTAGGAGAAGAAAAGAAGAAAAGTTGGGACGAATTTACACGAAGAATGGAAACAGATGTAAGTGGCAGTAAAAGGATGCTGTATGGGCTTCTAAGAAGTAAGAGGAAAGAAAGAGTTACCACAAAGCTGGTGAAAAAGGAAGATGGAGAGTTGTTAACACACCCAGAAGAGATAAAGGGACGATGGAAGGAGTATTTCGATAAGTTGTTGAATGTGAGCAATTGTACTGGTGAGATGGAAGTGACACCACCTGACGACTCTATAACAGATGATGATATAACAATGCTGGAGGTGGAATTAGCAGTATAGAAAATGAAGATGGGAAAAGCAACAGCGGTGGATGAAATCAGTCTAGAAATGTTAAAGGCTGCTGGACCTGTTGGTATGCAATGGTTGTATCGACTGCTAAAGTGTGTGTGGAAACGGAAATGTGTACCAGAAGACTGGGAGAAAGGGCTAATAATACCAGTGTTTAAGAAGGGGGACAAGAAGGTGTGTGATAACTATAGAGGGATCACCCTCTTATCACAGATAGTAAAAATACTGGAAAGGATATTAGAAAGAAGAATGAGAAGAAAGGTGGAAGGAGAGTTGCAAGAGGAACAGTATGGCTTCAGGATTGGAAGATCTACAATGGACCCAATCTTTAGCTTGAGGCAGGTGATGGAAAAGAACTGGGAATATGGAGAGGATTTGGTCATGACTTTCATAGATCTAGAAAAGGCATATGATAGTGTCCCCAGAGAGAAGGTATGGGAAACCATGCTTAAGAAGAGACTGGGAAGAGAAATGTTGGAAATGGTACAAGCAATGTACAACAACTGTGTTAGCAGGGTACTGACCCCAGTTGGAAAGACAGATTGGTTTAGGAACAAGACTGGACTAAGACAGGGGAGTGTGCTGTCACCTCTCTTGTTCATAATGGTGATGGATGAAATTGTAAAGGAAACAA
The DNA here is from genome assembly GCA_946902985.2 of Meconema thalassinum. Lineage (NCBI taxonomy): Eukaryota > Metazoa > Arthropoda > Insecta > Orthoptera > Tettigoniidae > Meconema > Meconema thalassinum. Next base: position 2,127,066,054 of record OX336388.2, read on the forward strand.
AGGAAGCATATGGACATAAAGAAATGAAGTTACTGTTATTTGCAGATGATATTGTGGTCTGGGGAAGGGACACCGAAGAAGTGCAAAAACAACTAGATGCACTGAACGAAAATATTCAGAAGTCATCATCATCATCATCATCTTGCACAGTTTCCAGCCACTGGCCGGGTCTGTTTGGAACACAAGCCTCTCCAACGTCTTCTGTCTTCCCACCATCTCTCAGCCTCCACCCTTGTCCAGTCTTCTCTCTTCTTCACGCTTTCTTCCACCCCCTTCAGTCACCTGTCTCTCGGTCTTCCCCTCGGTCTCTTTCCTTCCCACTTCGTCTCATGTACTCTCCTGGGTATCCTCTTCTCCATTCGTTTTACATGTCCATACCATCTAAGTCTAGATTTCTCTATACCATCCTGTAATGGTTCCTCCTTTATTAATTCTCTGGTCCTCTCATTTCTTATTCTGTCCATCTTTGTAGCTCCAATACTGCTTCTCAAGAACCTCATCTCACTGGCCTGTATTTTGCTCTTCTCCCTTCCTTTCATAACCCAGGTCTCCGAGGCATACGTCAGGATAGGGACATAGTACGTCCGATATATGATCTTTTTGCTGTTCTGAGGGACATCCTTGCTCCATAACATGCTTCTCACACTCCTCTGGAATGCTTCTGCCTGTCTCCCCGCTCATTTATTTCTCTATCGTTTCTTCCATTATCTTGTATCAGGCTTCCCAGATACTTGAAACTCTCCACTTTCTTCAGCTGTTCCCCACCAATTGTTATTCCCGTTGTGGTTCTTTCCTTCTTCCTTGTTGTGATCACCATCTCACTCTTATTTATGCTAAATTTCATCCCATATCCTTGTATTATTCCTTCCCACACGTCCAACTGTTCCTGTACCACCTCCTCCTTGTTTCCCCAAATCATCAAATCATCTGCAAACACCATTGCTTTCATCTTTCCGTCCCCAATTACTTGTGCCACTCGGGTCATTATGTCATCCATCACCACAATGAAAAGTAACGGTGACAGTGTACTTCCTTGTTTCAGGCCGTTTCTCTGTTCAAACCAGTCTGATCTCTCTCCTCCCACTTTCACACAGCTCACACTTCCCTTGTACATCTCCTTGATCCTCTTTATAGTCCATTTCTCTGCTCCTCTATCCTCCAGGGACTTCCATACTTTGTTTCTGCATACACTGTCATATGCTTTCTCAATGTCCAGGAAGGCCATCAGTAGATCTGTTCCATACTCATAGTGCTGTTCTTGTAACTGCCTTACAGCAAAAATCAAATCCACTGTGGACCTTCCTGCTCTGAAGCCATGTTGTTCTTCCCTCATCCCTCCTTCTATCCTTGTCCTAATTCTCTTTTCCAAAACTTTCTCGAAGATCTTTGCACAATGACTCATCAGTGTTATTCCCCGATAGTTTCTGCAATCTGTTCTACTACCTTTCTTGAAGATCGGGACAATGGTTCCTTTTTTCCAGTCCTCTGGGGTCTTCCTTTCCTTCCATGCTGTCCTCATCACTCGGTACAGCCTCTGTATCCCCACCTCTCCTGCTGCTCTCACCATCTCCACACTCAACTCATCCACACCCGGTGCCTTCCCTCCTTTCATCTTGTTCACTGCATCTTCCACTTCTTTCCATGTTAAGTCCTTTTCTGTTTGCAGTTCATCTTCCTCTTCCCCGATTTCTTCCTCCTCACCATTTTTTCCATTTGGGTTCAGAAGTTCTTCAAAATATTCTTTCCACATTTTCTTCAGTTCTTCCCTATTTTCTATCTCTTGTCCCCTTTTGTTCACCATTCTAACATAATCCGTGGGATCCTTCCGCCTCTTATTTTTTACCATCCCATACAGGACCTTTTTTGTACCTTCACTATCCTCCTCCATGGCCTGAAAATCAGTATAGAGAAAAGCAAGACCATGGTGATGACAAGAGGGGAAAGACAAGGAAAGGGCACTGTGAAAATTGGAAGTCAGAGTTTGAAAATTGTGGACATGTTCAAATACCTAGGAAGTGAATTGATGCAAACTGGTAGGTTGGACATGGAGATTGGCAGGAGGGTACAGCAGAGCAATGCATTCTATCAAAGTGTAAGAAAACTTGTTTGGGATAAGGAAGTACCAAGGAAAAAGCAAGGAGGTAATGTTTAAAGTGTACTATGTTCCCATATTAACTTATGCAGCTGAGACTTCGACCCTGACAAGCAGGCAAGAGAGTAGAATCCAAGCCAGTGAAATGAAATTCCTAAGAAGTATGATAGGAAAGACAAGGAAAGACAGAGTGAGGAATGAAGTTGTTAGGAAGGAAGTTGGGATGGGAAAACTAAATGAGAGAATTGAGAAGAATAAACTAAGGTGGTTTGGACATGTAAAGAGGATGGAGGAGGATAGAATACCAAGACAGATGCTGGAGGCGAAGTGCAAGGGTAAGAGAGCAAGAGGAAGACCTAGAACAAGGTGGATTGATTCAGTGAAGAACAGCGTAAGAAAAAGAAATCTGGACTGGGACAAGATCGTGGAAGAAGAATGGTGGAAGGAAAGAGGAAAGTGGAGAAGTGCCATAAATACCCCGACTCGGCAGGAGCTGGATAAGGGGAAATGATGATGATGAGGAGGACCAGAATAGTGTATCTTAATTGGATTAACATTGTACATATGCTGTTCTCGTCCTAAGCCAGCAAATTTTAGTTTATGGTACTGGTTTATTAACTTTCCAACGAATGGTTCAATACAACATCAATAAGAAGTAAGAGATGTTCCTTTCTCATAAATTAACATGGGGCAGATGACCTCTTATGATCCATCTCTTAAAACAAACATCACCACTACTACCTCAATAAAATCTTACAAGCTAGAATGTATGCCTTTAGGTATAGGTTAATAATGCCTCATCCGGTAGAGATGGCATCTTTCTATAATGTCATAGAAGTTAGTTTTAAGAAAAGTCAAATTCAACTTGTCTCAAGTGACAGAAGATTAATGAATTTGACTTAGTAGTTAAAATTTGTTATATTGTTCATTAGACTTTAAATATGGCTACTTTTGTAAAACTTTTTTGTTAATGAAAATATTTCCATAAACATTACAGCCCAATCCCAGATGTACAGCTCATCAGTAGTGGGGTGTCATAAAGAGACAAGTTTAAGATATTTTTTAATATGTTAATACTGACATCAGCATACTCTCATATTCAGCTGTACTTTGTAACTAATGAGCCTATCGACAATGTGCGTTCACATGTATAGTATTGAAATATACAGTAGCTATACACATTTTTGAAAGCCTTTGTCTGGAGCGTGGCACTCTATGGAAGTGAAACTTGGACTATTGGTGCAGCAGAAAAGAGGAGAATTGAAGTGTTTGAAATGTGGTGTTACAGGAGAATAATGAAGATCAGATGGGTAGATAGGGTTACAAACGAAGAGGTATTAAGACGAGTGGGAGAGGAGAGATGTTTCCGGTGACTCCTAATGAAGAGAAGAGATAGGTTGGTAAGACACATACTAAGACACCCAGGAATAGCAAGCTTAGTTATGGTAGGAAGGGTCGAGGACAAGAACTGTAGGCGTAGACCAAGGTTAGAATATGTTAAACAGATTTTCTCGGATTTAGGGTGTGGTAGCTATGTAGAGATAGAATGATTTGCTCAGGACGGGGAGGCATGGAAAGCTGCATCAAACCAGTCAAAAGACTGAAGACTCAAACAAAAACAATCCTCGCCATGACCTCACTGATGAGAGCTTAGGAAAGAATAATGTATTATTTCAACAATTCAAAAGCTTTGCAAAAAGCCATTTCACATCTGAGATGAGATGTAATTTAGTATAAAGACATGAAGCAAAACAGTATGTACACACACAGCAAACATAATATTGTATTATCCCATCTTTTAACCAATCATAGCAATAATTCTCTTCCTGTTGATCACTCCATACTATGTACAACAAATAGCCTTGCTGCTCAAATTACAGATGCAGCACTTGATCACTAGACTTTCTGTGCAGACGATCTGACAGTCCAAACACCAACTAACTTCTTACCTCTTCTCGTAGGTGGGAGTGTCCATGAGTCTATTGACCTTCCCAAAATGTCTTGATAATTGCACGTTGAGTTGTATGTGTGCTATTTTCTTTTTCATCAATCACAGTACTGTATTTTATAAGTTGAAGCACAGTTTCATCGACAGGTGACACAGAAAGTGGATTCTCTCAGGAGTGGATAGAAACTCACGATGAGCGAGCTAGCCGCCGACAGCAGGAAGTGAGGGTGGCAGGTGGTAACAACAGGTCGGGCAACTATCAGAGGACTACCCAGCCTCCATTGCAGCCACCCCCTGATATGGACGATGAAGAACGTAAGTTTTGTTTTATTTTTCTAAGGTTTATAAGTTAGGAACATATTACAGACAAGTATGGTGTATTGAATTATTAGAGGACTGCTCAGCCTTTCCCTAATAAGGGGGATGAAGAATGTTAGTTATGTATTATTTTTCTCAGGTTTATGAGTTCAGAATGTATAGAATGAGTGACGTAAGATTAGATAGAGCAGACGCAAGAAAAGCTTGTCGAAACTCAACGATGCGCAGAGACCAATATCAATCGGCGTATTTTAATGCTCATTGTGGGGCTCCTGTGTTCCCCCCCGAATGCTGATTACCGGGCTCACTGCTCACTCCATTCTTCAAAAAGGCGGCTCACTCTGAGACGTGGTCTACAGCCTGCCAAGCCTGGGCAGACAATCCATTCAGAACAGTTGCTAGCGAGCTACTGCCGCGAAGTGGGAGGGGCGTTGTATGCCACTACCGAGCACACCCGAACATGGTCGAAGATCTGCGCAGCATTCTTCGGCAAGCTTTTCTTGCTTCTCCTCTACCATAAGGTAATTTCTTATTCTTTGAAGCAAATATATCTACACAATAATGTTGCTAACATACGGCTACTCTCCTGTCACGTGGTACATTAAGCTGCTCCTCCCACTTCAAAGTGTACTGTGCCATAACTGTTTTGTTTTCCTCCTATACAGTATAGATTTATATCATAACTCTAAATGACAGTACTAATGACAATAATTGTGTCAGATAGCATGTAATGGCTGAGAAGAAAGTGGATGGAAGCGAGGACAAGGATGACTGAGGTGGATAGTGAAGGTACCAAAAAGGTCCTATATGGGATGGTTAAATGTAAGAGGAGAAATGATATGATGGACTACGTTCGAATGGTGAACAAAAGTGATCGAGAAGTAGGGAATAAGGATGAACTCAAGATCATGTGGAGGGAGTACTTTGAAGAACTCTTTAACCCGAATGGTAACCCTGATGAAGAAATAGAGGAACTGGGAACAAACGAGGACTTAACATGGAGGGAAGAGGAGGATGCAGTGAGGAAGATGAAAGGAGGGTAGTCACCAGGAACAGAAAAGGACTTAACATGGAGGGAAGTGGAGGACGCAGTGAGGAAGATGAAAGGAGGGAAGGCACCAGGTCTGGACGAGATATGTGTAGAGATGCTGAGAGCGGCAGGAGAGGTGGGGATGCAATGGCTATATCGAGTAATGAGGGCTATATGGAAAGAGAGGAGGACCCCTGAGGACTGGAAGAAGGGAATAATTGTCCCAATCTTCAAGAAAGGTAGCAGAAAGGAGTTCATGAATTATCGGGGCATTACATTGATGAGCCATTGTGCGAAGATCTTTGAGAAATACTAAATACGTAGACAAAATCATTGAGATTCGAGAAAACTCAACTGCGTTTCTCTGCGATGTAACAGTAGGCCTACTTGCGCAATCTTCGAAACATAGATCATGTTGGCGTGAGTGGTATAGCACAGATTTCCTTATCTTCGAAGCCCAAACAATACAAGAGGAACGCACTTCACTCGGAACCTACCCTCCCTTTGCCAACAGCCACACTGCAAGGTCGCTGACCTGTGAGTTGTGAAGGATGGATGCGTGGACAGCGTATTGTAAACAGCGATTATTGCCTAATGGCGCAAACTTGCGCGACACCGAGAGCATGTTTGTTTGATGCTCTTGATGCAGTCAACAAGTCATGGGAGTAAAATACGGCTACTACGATCGTACAAACGCAAGCGCTTGCCGACTTCTGTAACGACAATATTTCGAACGGGCAAAGTTAGAAGTCGATAAAGACGATTATGATTTAAGACATGAAAGCGAAGAAGAAATAGCACTGAATTTGACTATTGGTGAGGAAAACGGAAATCCAGTTGATATCGAGTGCGGGAGTGATGCTACGGAAATCCCGAAAATTTCCCACAGTCAAGCTGAATTTTCGTTCTCATATGTTTTCTTCTGAAATGTGCAATCGAAAATTAGAATAAGCGATCTAAGAAACAGTTTTGTTTTTACTAGGCTTAACAAAAATAACTGCGAATAATTCGCTCTTTTCGATAATTCGCGGAAGTTCGTGCATTAATTACCGCGAATTAACGAGAGTGCACTGTGTGTGGAGAGAGTGCTGCAGTTAGTGATGAAACCTATCGAAACCTCGATTTAAGGTAAACCCCCATTTAAGGTTAAAAAATACCGGTCCCTAGAAAAACGTTAAATAGGGGTTTTACTGTATAAGCAGTACCTGCTTCCCCTAAATGTAAGACACATAATGGACTCGCCCAAGCAGAGCATTTCTCCTTATCTTCATCTAGATAAGAAGAACGTCAGTCGCCCATGCGCTGAGAGTCGAATGAGTTCTTTGTTGACAAGTACTAAGAAGCCCAAGGTTAAAGGAAGTGCAATAGTAAAATTAAAACAATTTGTTACACAATATGGAGAAAATATTTTTTCCACTGATGGGAAAATATTATTTTGCAAAGTGTGTGATGTGCGCGTTTCAGCAGAAAAGAAGTTTACAGTTGAGCAACATGTGTCGCGAGAAAAACATAAACGTGGTGTGCAGCGACTTGAAGATAAAAGAAACCGTGGCTTACACCAGACACTACTGGGTGAATCTTCAACATTTACTCAGTTTTGTGAGAAACTGTGTACAGCATTTTTATGCGCCGATATTCCACTGAACAAATTAAACTATCCAAAGCTGCGTACATTCTTAGAAGAGGAGACTGGAAAATCTTTACCAGATCCCAGAACGTACGTTGGAAGGTGCTATGACAAAACGTTACAAGAAATAAGGATGAGGGTAGGAGACGGAAACATATGGGTATGCATAGATGAAACAACAGACAGTATGGGACAATATATAGCCAACGTTATTGTAGGCGTCCTGGAAGCAGGGAATGCTGGAGAACCATTTCTACTACATTATGAGCAATTGGACAAAGCTAACTGGTCAACAATTAGCAAACTGTTTGACCAGTCTTTGAGGCTATTGTGGCCCGATGGCATTCGGAATGACAACCTGCTGCTTTTAATAACAAATGCAGCACCCTACATGGTGAAGGCTGCAAATTCGTTACGTGCGCTCTTCTCGAAAATGGTGCATGCCACATGCCTAGCCGATGCGTTACATCGGACCGTGGAGGAGGTACGACATAATTTTCCTGAAGTTGGCAAGTTAATTGGGAATTGGGAAAGTTTTTTTTCCATTTTTGGTCCGTATTGACAATTATAATTTGTTTTATTCAAATTAGCAGGTTCCGCCAATCAATACCTTAATGCTTTTACATAAACCCTAGGTGCAGTACATGTTTCGAACCATTATCGGTCCTTCATCAGCTGACTTAATGTCTTGTCACAGCAAAATATATAAAAACACTGAGCATTGACACAAAGATATGCATACACGTTAAAATATTCACAATCATTCATTAAAATTCATTAAAAGATATTCAAGCTTTAAAAAGATTTAAAAACACTGCAAGTTCAATTGTTCCTGTTAAATGATGCTAATTCTCTTGCTTAGCATCTTGTCAGTCAATTTCGTACTCCTGTTCTCTTCCTGTTCGCTCCCTATACATGGCGAGCGAACAAATGGATAAAAACTGTCCCTATACCTGGCAATATTCAACCCGACAATTTGTACGACTTCGCCGCTCACGTGTGAAGAGAACAGGAGTACGAAATTGACTGACAAGATGCTAAGCAAGAGAATTAGCATCATTTAACAGGAACAATTGAACTTGCAGTGTTTTTAAATCTTTTTAAAGCTTGAATATCTTTTAATGAATTTTAATGAATGATTGTGAATATTTTAACGTGTATGCATATCTTTGTGTCAATGCTCAGTGTTTTTATGTATTTTGCTGTGACAAGACATTAAGTCAGCTGATGAAGGACCGATAATGGTTCGAAACATGTACTGCACCTAGGGTTTATGTAAAAGCATTAAGGTATTGATTGGCGGAACCTGCTAATTTGAATAAAACAAAAACAAAACAAAAAAGTTAATTGCGTGCATAAAGAAAGTGTTTTTAAAAGCCCCATTTAGAGTTCTAGCATTCAAAACAGAAGCTCCTGAAATTCCCTTGCCCTTTTCACCTGTTTTGACTAGATGGGGAACGCGGATTGAGGCTTGTTGTTATTACTGTGAGAACTTTGAAGTTGTAAAGAAAGTGGTCGATTCCTTCGACAAAACTGAGGCTGGATCAATAAAAACAGTGCAGGAACTCTTGGCTGACAAACAAATTCCAGGTAAACTTTCCTACATAAAAACAAATTTCGGATCCCTCCCTAATACAATACGTGCTCTAGAAAAATCCCAAGTGCCACTAGTGGAGCAGCTGCAAATTGTGTATAAAGTTGTGAATGATCTAAATCGTGTGTGTGGTAAAGTGGGTGAAGTTGTATCCGTGAAATTGAATAAGGTGTTGCAAAAGAACTGTGGGTATAAAACTTTGTGTTCTATTGGCAAAATATTATCGGGTGAAAATTTTTCTCTTACCGACTGTGAATTGAATCCGGGAGATATTGCTTGTTTTCAGTATGCACCAATTGTTTCAGTTGAGGTAGAGAGAAGCTTCTCCATGTACAAATCATTACTTGCAGACAATAGGCAATCGTTTTCATTTGAGAACCTACGCGAAGTTTTCATTGTGCATTTCAATAGGAATATATTGTAAACAGCCACTGAAGTTAGCTTTCTTAAATATTCTTTGTTAATTAAATGACACCTATTTGCTAGGAGAGTATTTTGAAGAATATGCCAGTTCTAAAGTATTTCATTTTTCACGAGGGGTGGCAAAGTGGTTTTTACTTTGTTAGTAACAAAAACAATTTAAACTTAATGCATTGTCATCCATTAAAATTCTCTGTCAAATCAGCTAATTGTTTGTTAAAGAATTAATAAATAAGTGATTTACGAATAATTTATTGGTCATTTTTTTTTTTTTTTCAAATTTTGTGTCATTTTTTAACCATTTTTAGGTCATAAATGAATTTTTATTTTGCATTTTCTTGCTATTTTTGGGTCATTAAATGCCTTGCCCTACTAATTATACACACTAATATTATGAATAAAAATTCCTGTCTATCAATACTGAAATTTTTCCTCAACTGCACTCACATCACGTGGTTGTTGCAATGGGACATGTCTCGGGGCATACAACTGCTCCCTTCTTCAGCCATTAGCTTTATCAATCATGTTGCTGTCACATGCTCAAAGATATTGAAAAATCATGCATTAACATCAATAACATATCTGTTTGAGAATGAAAACATCCCACTGATCACACTTACAAGGGGAGGATACGATGTATGGGTCACCGATTCGAACCATATTTAGTACACGTGTAGGGCATGACCAGGCGTATACCAGGTGTAAGTAGTAAGGTGCGCTTCTCAGCCGATTCCGAGAAATTAATGATTAATTATTCGTAATTGCTGTAGCGCGTTCATGTGCGCTGTACGTTAACATGAAGACAAGGAGCGCATGGTTCAGCGGTAAGAGCCCTGCTTCATAAGCGTGGGGTCACTGGATCGAATCCCACTGGTGAAACTTTTTTTTTGTAAACATAGGCAATTCGTACAACTGTAGGGTCGTGAATAATGTTCATTTTGCAGTCAATTGTAATAACGTGTTATGTGAGTGGGAAAGGGGAGTGGAAATAAATCATACAGGAGATTGATGTTATCCGTATCAATTTTCAACCTTCTTTCCTCTGGATGGTACTCGTCGTCTAATGGTAATGCAGAATCGTCGACTTCTTCGAAAAGACCTTCTTGGTCGGGTTCTTCATACATAATAAGACCGTTCTCTATAACGATGATATTTTCTGCCAATGTTTCCATTATTGTGCTGTACAATTTTTCCCCAATTTTCTTGTGTTCTTCTTTAATCACTGCAGACGGTTCTGTCGCGATTTTATTATTTTTGAGAAGGAGCTGCTCGCAATATACTAGCGCCGTTTTTAACTGTATTTTCGCCTCTTCAGTCGTAGCGGAATTGGAATGCGTTACACTTCCATCGGCCTTCGTAGGCACCAGCACATCACTATAACGTGTAATATCCGACATCGCACAATGATTCCCACTCTTATGATGTTGCTACCTCAAGAGCCAAGGAACGAATGCGGCATTCAACGTTTCCTGGGTGAACCGTTTATCCTCCTGCCCTCCGTTATCGTTAGATTGTGTGCAGGTGACCTCTCCAGGTCCGAACACTTTCCAACTGTAGCAGCAGAGTATCAAGAAGGCAGTGCGAGAACAGAGTAACAAAAAGGCAGTGCAAGAGTAGAAATATCAAGTAGGCAGTGAAGAAAAAAAAGAGTCTTGGAATTATTATGTATTATGACTGGGTAAAAAAATAGAAAGATTTATGTGTTGATGAATATCAAGAATAGTAAAAACGGTAACACAACCAATACCCATAGCATGATACACTATTTGCGGGGTACGGGGTGGTCTGATGTTTCACTGACGAGCAATGAGCGGAACAAACTGGGCCTTCAGTGTATAAACGTATACATATAATAGAGTACACCTGACCATGTATAATACCGATGTATTTGCAATGCCCCGACTGTACATATTGTAATGTCAAAAACATTCACCCCCATACGATGATTTCTGAATCCCTTTTCCCACTCACAGAACACGTTATTACAATTGACTGCAAAATGAACATTATTCACGACACCTACAGTTGTACGAATTGCCTATGTTTACAAAAAAAAAAAAAGATGATCACCGGTGGGATTCGATCCGGTGATCCCACGCTTACGAAGCAGGGCTCTTACCGCTGAACCATGCACTCCTTGGCTTCATGTTAACGTACAGCGCACACGAACGCGCTACAGCAATTACGAATAATTAATAATTAATTTCTCGGAATTGGCTGAGGAGCGCACCTTACTACTTGCACCTGGTATACGCCTAGTCATGCCCTACACGTGTACTAAATATGGTTCGAATCGGTGACCCATACTTCGTATCCTCCCCTTGTTAGTATTAGAAAACAAACACTTACATTTAAAAAAACACACACACTATATGCATGCGTGTTAGATTATTAAAATAGTAACATTGAAAGTTCCTGTTATCAAATTTCATTGACAGCTATTAAAAACTATGACCATGTGTTATGAATGATGATAAAAATCGGTCTATTGTTCATAGCACTTCTCATTGTTCAATTCCATTAACTTGCCCAGCTTGTTCATTCGTCCATATTCTTGCAGTGTTTTGAGGTGCAATCCATGTTTACTTCCAATATATGATATAACGTAATTGTGTTGTACGGACCAACAGGGGGAGTGTAGTGATACCGCAGACAGTGTCTCCCGGTGCAGGGATTACTGCTATCCCACCACAACTACTGCATGATGTGAGTGCAGTCGATGAAACATTTCAGTATTGATAAGCGGGAATTTTTATTCACAATATTAGTGTGTATTATTACTGTATAGTCGGTATTGTAAAACAAAACTGTACCAAGTTAATGTTCCATTCATAGTTTACCATGGATTGTGCGAGTTGCGAGATAAGTATTTGTAATTTCAATCGGCGATATTATAACAATCCTAAGGAGTTACTGAATCTTTTACAACAGCACAATTTAATAGTTGAAACACTACCGTGCCCGAAATGGCAGCAATAACTTTCATCCAAACCAATGTTTCTTGCCTAGACCTATAATTGGTAGGTAGCGCAGCCCGTTGCGTTAGCTAATACAGTGAGTCCGGGAATATTCTCCGCAGCGCCTACATGCATCTGCGAGAGCTAGCTACAGAAGTTACGTTGGCAGCACGGCTGCTGCTTGCATCATATTAGCCTTTCACAAAATGACTGCTGGCGGTCGAGATGGGAACTATTCTTTGTTTACTTGTGTCACACGTCAGCCTGCTTCGTTGACAGGTACAGTTGCGCAAGTAGGATATGACTCAGCTCAAGTAGCCTCTGTCATAGTTTAACTGTCCGTGGTGACACGAGCTCATATGACGCGCAACACTGCTTGACTTATGTGCGGAATGCATTCTGTCATCGCTGTGTTCCCTAATAACAAGCAAACAGGATACTTTGTACTCACCACAGCCATTCATAACAGATGCTGGAAGTGCTGATGACACATACGCTCGCTTATTGCAATACACACTGACGATTTCGACAGGCTACAGCCCACACGTGTGGGATTCACCCTGTCAAAGACACCGTGCTACCAACTAAACCAATGAGGCAACCACTCACAGCTGCATGTAACCACTGCGGAGAACATTCTCGGGCGCCCTGTATAAACACCCCTGGTTTTTGTCACGCACAGTGGGGGTATTCGCGCATCAATAATCTTTATCCAGGCCAATAGTTTTGCCAGTTAATGCTTTTTCACACAATCACAATATTACATGTGTCGTGTAGTGTTGCCAACAGTGATGTGATGTCAGTGTGTGTACCAGAGTAGTAGTTGAAGAGACCTCATGCGCTCTAGGAAACTAGGATGCCGTCATTGAATAAGCAAGAAATAAAAACATATATTTAAGTAATTTAACAAATATTTCCCATGCAGCAGTGATAATTGACAGTAATTTCAATTGCTAACGACTCGCAGAAAGGTTTGAAAATCATATTGTGCCTGTTACTGTATACTGTGCACTAACTGTCGTCTCCAATTTTGATAAACTGCACAAACAGTTTTTTCATTGTGTGTCCATATTTTTTGATAAAAACTAATACTTTCAAACAAGTCTTATTCTGAAATGTTGATCATTTCCAGGTGGAGTCAAGCTGGGCCTGGGTGACTTTATATTCTACAGTGTTCTGGTTGGAAAAGCATCATCATATGGAGACTGGAACACTACTTTGGCTTGCTTTGTTGCAATTCTCATTGTAAGTTAAATGTTCCACAATCAATGGACAAGAGAAGTAGGATAGAAACATGGATTTAAGATAAAACTTTGATGAGTGTTCCTGTCCTTTTCTATGTTCTCCTTCTGCCTGTCATAGTATTGTCTTTTATCCAGGTTTGTATCCTCTTTTTAATTTCAATTGATTAGTTATATGCCCCTATTTTGTGTTTCTTGTATATATCCACATTTGCTTACAATAGCACTAGACCACCAGAGAAATTTAGCTGGGCAGAAATACTTCCAAAGGATGAGGCTGGGACCACACTACAAGCAGATTTGAGAAGTGGCTGAATGCGAGTAAGCAGCCAGTAGGTGAGCTGGTCAAATATCCTCGCACAGAGCTGAATTTGCACAGGTGCAGCCAGAATGCATCTGATTCTGCATTATTACTTTAAAGTGATCGTTTTCCCTACTATAGAATCAGAAAATCCAAGGATAGGGATGCTTCCAATAAATTTACAATGGAAGGAACTTGGTAAATTTCATCATCTTTATTCTGAAGTAAGAAAGGACGAAATAATATTTTTTCAATATTTTCGTGTGCCTGCCACGCACAGATCTCTGTTGCAACATTTCCACGGAAGTGGCTGATGCCAGATTGGCGCGATGTGTCCCTTGCGCAAGTTTCCGCCGATTGCAGTTGGTCCTGTTTTCAGGTTGGCAAACTGGAGCTAGCAGTGCTTTTTACAGTGGCTTATTGAAACTCGTCATTCCGAGCCCAACTAACGGAAGTGATAGATCTATACAAGTTTCACTCCCCTGGACTGGAGCTGAGTGCAATCGCTCTTTAGCGTGCCATGAGCCAAGGTCATGCCAGGTTGTAAGCTCACGGCAGTGTGTCAACCAATTTGCGCATAAATGTGCTATGTGACAATGTTGGCCATTCACCTAGTGTGTGTCATAGCCCGCAGGCACAGAGGCAGGGACCTTTAAGTTGTAATTTTTGCCTTATAGTGCACATCGTTGTTTCGCAAGTACGATAATTCTGCAAGGCTGGAATTATATTGGTATAACACAAAGGGAGCGTTACTTACGAAGTGAAGATCTTTGACTCTCGCTGTCAAGTTCACTTAGCTATGTGAATATTCGTACAATCACTCATGGTTCCGTATTGATTAAAAGTCAAATATAAAGGGACAGGAATTCCGCCTGAAAAGTTTTGTATTGATCAGGTGGAATTCCTGTCCCTTTATATTAGCTATGTGAAGTAAGAGATGGGCTGGTGCATTGCCCAGCCTTAAGCGGCTGGCTTTAAGGATCACTTAATTGTAAGCAGCAGTCATTCGAGCGGAAGGACATGAGAGAGAAGTGGCATTCAGAAAGGTGTAAGGCAAGGCTGCAACTTATCACCCATACTTTTCAATCTTTACATTGAACAAGCAATGAAGGAAATTGTAGAAAAATTTAAAGTGGGAGTGAAGATTCAAGGAGAAATAGTTTCAACTCTGAGATTTGCCGATGACATAGTCATCTTGGCCGACACGCCTGAGGATTTGAATGAGTTTTTGAATGGTATGGACTCCGTCTTGAGGAAAGAATTCATGATGAAATTAATAAATGTAAAACAAAAATATTGGAATGCAGCCAAAATAAATCCGAATCCTCTATGGACATCAAATTGGCAGGTGAAAAACTAAAGGAAGTAGGAGACTTCTGTTACTTAGGATGCAAAATAACCAGTGATGAACGAAGCAAAGAGGATATAAAAAGTAGGTTGGCTCATGCAAGGAAAGCATTTCTACAGAAAAGGAATATGTTGACATCGAATATAGATTTAGGTGTTAGGAAGTCATTTTTGAAGGCCTTTGTCTGGAGCGTGGCACTCTATGGAAGTGAAACTTGGACTATTGGTGCAACAGAAAAGAGGAGAATTGAAGCATTTGAAATGTGGTGTTACAGGAGAATGATGAAGATCAGATGGGTAGATAGGGTTACAAACGAAGCGGTATTAAGACTAGTGGGAGAGGAGAGATGTTTCTGGCGACTGCTAATGAAGAGAAGAGATAGGTTGGTAGGACACATACTAAGACACCCAGGAATAGCAAGCTTAGTTATGGAAGGAAGGGTCGAGGACAAGAACTGTAGGGGTAGACCAAGGTTCGAATATGTTGAACAGATTGACTCGGACGTAGGGTGTGGTAGCTATGTAGAGATAAAACGATTAGCTCAGGACAGGGAGGCATGGAGACCTGAAGACTCAAACAACTAATTGTAAGCCACCCTCCGCCAAGGAGGACTTAAGTGACCTTGTGGTGAAACCAGACCTTAATTTCTTGGTGTTTGATGCCAAGTACAATTCTCTGTTATTGTGACGATATTCCAAGCACTAATTATTATTATTGATCAGTTTAAATTATTTTGCTTGTGTAGCTGAGCCGGTAAGCTATTAATGACTTAATCTTTGCTCTCTTCTAGGGTCTTTGTCTGACTCTGCTTCTCCTAGCAATCTTCAAGAAAGCTCTACCTGCATTACCAATATCCATCACATTTGGACTGATGTTCTATTTTGCTACTCGAGAGATTGTAAAACCTTTTGCAGATGCTCTTGCCAGTGAACAAGTGTTTATCTGATGATGAGTTTTCGTGGACAAGAGTTTTAGACGATGCTATTAATAACCTGTAACCTGTACAACTAACAGCAACTTTGTTTGTACACTTTCTGAAGTATTCCAGCTTATATGTAACTTTTTTTTTGCTTGTTAATAAAATAGAAAATGGGAAAGGTGATTATCAGTAAGAGTACCTCTTCATTCCCACCAATCAGCCATTATCTTCCGATTCTCCAGCTTCATCATCATCATCTTGTACAGTTTCCAGCCCCAGGCTGGGTCTGTTTGGAACATAAGCCTCGCCACTTAGTTCTTTCTTCCCACCACCTCTCCGCTGTCACTCTGGTCCAGTCCTCGCCTCTCTTCTTGACACATTCCTCCACTCCTTTCAGCCATCTATCTCTTGGTCTTCCCCTTGGTCGTTTCTTCTGCATCTGCATCTCATGTATCCTCTTGGGAATCTTCTTCTCATCCATTCTCTTTAAGTGTCCATACCACCTCAGTTTTGATGTCTCAATCCTACCTTGCAAGGGCTCCTCTTTCACCATTTCCCTGACCTTTTCATTCCTCACCCTGAGCTTGATGTTGTGTAATCTTCTGGATCCTATGTTCCCCAACCTTCTTGTGATCTTCAAACCAGTCATTTGTGTGTGCTGAGTAGCACAAATAAAAACCTAACTATATCATAGCCATTCCTCCACCATGTCCTCTCAACAATCCATTCCTTGGTCATGTGTTCAGGTTGTTACAATTGTCCTTGTTTCATGCTTCTATCCTTATCCTGACTTACGATTGTTTACCTGAAACAATCCTAAACACCAAGAATTCTCTCTTATCATTTGCATGGAAAGCCAAGCCTTCCATCATTTCAACATTAACGAGGTTTACTCAGTTGAAACCAAAAACACTGGACCAATTATTCACCATTTTCAGTGGTTTAAGATAGGGAATTTCTAGATTTAACATGTGGAATTAAACGACACTGTAGGAACGAAAACAATTATGCAGTATTTGAGAATATAATTTAAAGAAAGAAATAGTCTGAGCATGTGCAGTAGATCACAATATATGCCAATGTTTTTTGAAGTGTTGTGTACATCCATCCATTTCATTTCTGATATGGAGGAAGGATGTGCCACAAAAATGTAAAGGGATCATGTACAAGACCTACTTTGTGCCGATCCTAACATATGGATCAGAAACTTGGGTGATGAGGGAGAGAGATAAAAGCAGAATACAAGCAGTGGAAATGAAGTTTCAGAGGAGTCGTATAGGTGTAACGAGAATGGACAGAGTCAGAGAAATATTAAAGGAAGAACCCCTTCAGGGTAGGATTGAAAAATCAAGGCTACAGTGGTATGGACACGTGAAACGAATGGGAGAAGAGAGAATACCACGGAAAATATTGGAAATGGCGTGGAAGAAAAAGAGATCTAGAGGAAGACCAAGGGATAGGTGGATAAAGGGGGAGAAGAAAAGTGTCGAGAGAAAAGGAGTTAATTGGACAACAGTGACAGAAGAGAAGTGGTGGATGGACAGAAAACGATGGAGAGGCTTGTGCTCCAAGCAGACCCAACCTGCGGTTGGAAACTGCTCTAGTTGATGATGATGATTTCTCCAAACTATCAGTTATAACCTAACTATTTCAACTTATCTAGTTTCACATCCACATAAGTGTTATAGTCTTTTTAGATCTCTTCTTTTCCATGCTGTTTTTATCAAGACTTTGTGAGTTTTTGGAACAAGAACATTTTTAGAATCCTCTGTTGTGGCAAAATTTATATTAAGTGTATGTTCTTGCACATTTACATAATTACGCTGCGGAAGGTTACAATGGGACTGAAACCGGTACGGTTTTAATGTACAACATATATTGACTTATGGTTATGTAAATTTTATTATAATTACATCGTCAATAAAGAATCGGTCTATCATGGTCATTTTTAGCCTACTTTTCACATTTTGCAAAAATGAGGAAAAAGTAGACTTATGAGATCGATCCAGGAAAATGTGTGTCTGTCTGTCTGTCCTTCTGTCTGTGTGTGTGTGTCTCCCCCCCTATCAACTCCTAAACGGCTGCAGCAATCGAAACCAAATTTAGTATGAGTAAAGATGTATACCGGAATATCTCAAGCCCATATTTGAAAATGGCGTCAGTGCTAGCAACTGCTGAAAAAACGCACTAGAAATTTGAGCTCCATGTTGGATATCTTGGAAGGTATGCATGGGAACTATTCCAAAATTGGCACACATGTAAATAATACTATTTCAGTTTAATTTTCAGGAGGACATACATGACAGTGTTGCCAAAATAATTTTAAGACTTCTGATAGGTCCAATTTTTAATGCATATAACTTCGACACTAACAATTGGATTTCAACCAAATTTTGTATGTAATGTGTGTACATAAACAGATATGACTTGAGCATATTCTTAAGAGCCACCAGGGCTGCCAACTGTTGATAATTGCTCTCTCTTATTTTTAAAATCCAAATACAAATATATCAGAAAGTATGCAAGCCGACAGCTTTAAACTAAGCACACGTATAGTACCTGACATTTTAGATTAATTTGGAGTAACTTATATATGTCAGTTCTACCAACATGATTCTAAGCCTGCTGATAGGACCAATTTTTAAATACCATACATCAGTTGGATTTCATCCAGATTTCGTATGTGCTATGTGTAACATATCAGATATGACTATAAGTATTCTTAAGAGCAATCAGGGCTGACAACTGTTAATAAATGCTGTCTATATTTTTTACCCTAATATTCTAGATAGGTTCATACACTGTAGATTAATCATTGGCATGAATCTTAATTTTAAGAAAAGTAGGCTCTTTAGTTTGTTACGGAACTTCTTGTTGTGCCATTTTATATGTAAATATGTTAAATAATAAAAAATACAATTTTTTCATATAAGGATGACCAATAAATTCATTATAATAAACATGCTGATATGTTACTTGAGTATTGAATCAATATCATAATCAAAGATCTCTCTAATCGTATATGAGAAAATAATATAGATTTAAGTGGGACACTTGAAACTGTTGAAAAGGGAAGACCCTCATTTTGTAGCTGTATCCATATTCACCGTGGCCGTATGGATCTTGCAGATCTATGAAGAACCCTTAATTTGAGTGATATACACTCAGTCTCATATTAGCCAATGACCAGGTGGCTACTGATCCTGTCATCCGTATTATGGAAGAGAGTGGGTTAGGGTAACAATTTTAAACTGATAAGTGATTATTGCGACTTGACCATTGAAAGTTCCTTATTAATTTGATTTTTTCTATTCCCCCCCCCCAATTGTGATTATGATTGTGCTGTATATCGATGGCCTAGCAAGGAAACCTCTTATCTCCTACTTACCAGTTACATGGAAATGTTCCGTAACTGGCTCTGGATTAGGGAATATTTTTGCTCTTCTAGCCAAATTGAGATACCAGATTATCATTCTAGGCCATCGATATGCTTTATTTGCTATTTTTAATGTATATTTTCTGGTAATAACTTCAATTTAAAAAAACTAAAATTGTAGAATAATTAAGGTACAGATGACCTCTATAATCCTCTCCTTAAAACACAATGACCACCACCAGAGATGATGCAGACCAAACCCAATATTTGGAGCAATCAATGTTCAACACTTTTGTCATTGCAACTTAAGTTTAGTTACAATTTAATGCTTTCAAAGTGACTTGCAAAGCAGAACTGGAGAGCTTACTGGTTTCATTTGGTCCAATCCTCCAATACAGTTCTGTATGTTGGTGGTATGACATGAAGACACAATGCAATCGCTTTGAATAATTGGCGAGAAGTGAGAATATCCATCTTGTTCAGGATGCTATGTTCAACTCTGGTAGATGGAAAGGAGATTCTTCTCCTGAATTCTGCATAATAACTAAATCAGCACTGATAACCTCCAAGTTTCGATACTTGAAACAACACTTATCGCTAGTCATTTTCCAGTATGGTAATCAAATTCCATTGGTTTCTTCAGGAACCACACACTTGGTCCTTCAAGGGGAGGTGTGAGGATAGAGGATTTAGTTTCGTGGTACAGTAATTTTTTTTTAGTTCCTGTGACAAGTGACCAGTGTTTGAGGTCGGTGTTTAGATGTGCGTGACCTCTGTCTGTGCTAGAGCAGCCTATAAATAACCAGAATCTTGGTTTTGCTGCAGGGGTGCAGTCTCACTGTCTGACAGCTACTAAATTGTCCTCACATGGCTGAGTACACTTTATTCCAGCCCTCACATCAGTTTCTAAAATACCTGACTGAGCCAGTGATTGAACACTAACCCAACACCACTGAGCTGGCCTAAGCCTTAAATGAAACAATTGATTGGCAGGGCTTCCAGCGACTCACTTTTCTCACTATAATTCACTATTTTCAAAGCAGCCTCACTTTTGTCACTATTTGATAAAATTACTCACTATTCTCACTTTTTTTTTTTCAAAACTGGTCACATTCTGCGTTAAAAATGGTCTCGTGCACAATCATATTGTTAGAAATGACCCAAAATATACCCATTAATGGGTAGTTCGTTTTTCTGCCACCGCTGCCGGCAGCGAGCCAGGCGGCCAGAAAGCATAAAAAGCTTCCATGGTGCAATACCACAGCCGGTGCCGTGCAGCTATCGACGAAAAAATCACAAACAGTACTCAGAGATATTATTAACATAGGCGCAATTTGGTTGACAGTTTTGGGAGGCTAATTTGTTTTTCAGATACACATTCTTAGAAATTTTGTCTATTTCAATACAGTTTTGTCACATTTTTGGGGAGGCTATGGTTTGTTTTGGGGAGCTTAGCCACCCAAGACCCCCCCCCCTCCCCCTAATTGCGCCTATAGATATCAACAAAAGTTAAAATTATGAACCAGATATAGGCCTACAGCCATAAATGCGAATAATGCTATGAATTTACTGACTATTTACTCACTTTTTCGTACAAAAACTCACTTTTTTTTTTCACTTTTTTTGAAACAAAACCACTCACTATTTCACTATTTTTGTGCGAGTGAGTGGATGGAAGCCCTGTTGATTGGGCTAATTTTGTTTAAAGGTTATTCACCACCGTTCTCTCAAGTATATATTTGTCTCCTCCTTGCCTGTTACATGCATCTACGATAATCGCCAAATTGCTCTATCTTGAAAAAAAAAAGAGGATTTTCGTTACTTCATTAATGTTAAAAGTTACAGTGACTTAATGTAATTAGTAATGTCGTTACTGCAAGAAGCAACAACTAATGCCTCACTCCCCAGCACTGGCTTCCATTTATTATTTTACTCAGCCATTAATGTGATTTGATAATGCTTTTTATTATGAGCCGAATAAACTTCAGTGTTCACATTGACACTAAGCTTTTTCGTCTTATCACCATTGTTTTCTGAGTTTCTCTTATAATTTAGAATCTGATAGAAGACAAAGCTTTCTGCTATAGAAGAACACAACAATAATCCGTTATCTTGAAGCTTTATAAAAGCTTGGATCTTGATGTCCATTCTGAAGTGTGTAAGTAAATTGTATTCATGACAACACTTCGATGAAAATATTTCGATCATGAGGATCCTAATGATAGCGCTTAACATCAGGGTACTTTTACCTATATTTTCAGTGAAGCCTTGGTGGGTTTACCATCATCAACTTCTAAAGGCAATGCCTTGTCTCCGCAACCATTGCTCTCTGTCTTCAGCACCTCATTTCATCTCACAGTGGGAACCATAATGAAGAGTTAGTGTGATGTCTTGCAGTAAACATTTTCTCGGTCGACCTCTGCCTTTCTTCCCTGTGATTTTTCCTTCTAGGAGATTAGTTAAGAAAGTGTTCCATGTGGACACCAGGAGAAGTGGACAGCTTGGAAAGCCCTTAACAGACTCCGTACAGGAGTAGGCAGAACAAGAGTAAATCTGCGGAAGTGGGGTTTCTCAAGCGACTCATCACTCTGTGACTGTGGAGAGCTGCAGACAATCCAACATTTATGTCAGTGTGACTTATGTCCTTCAAAGTGCACTATGGACGATTTGATTGCAGCCTCCTCCAGCACTATTGACGTTGCCCAATACGGTGCAAAAATCATCTAGCTCAAATTTGTTGCTTCAATATTTGATTTGTTTTGTATAATAGACCTGTACTAATAAAATGATAAAAGCCCAAAAATTAACATGGTCTACATATAAAAGAAAATGTCTATCAATCCCAACAAAATTAAAACATTACAAGACGGTGGTTCAACCAGAGGTGACATACGGAAGTGAAACTCTTTTTAAAGTTACTCAGAAAAACAGAATCTACAACATTTTAAAAGTAGAAAGAAGAATAGCTAGAACATGCATTAATAAAAAATATCAGAAAGATGGACAGTGGCGGATAGTACCAAATGAAGTGGTATACAGAGAACTGGAGCCCATCACTGATACTACTCGGAAGAAACTGATTTATTTTTTTGGTAACATCATGAGGACACCAGAAACCAGGTTATCTAGGAAAATTGTAGTGAAACTTTGGAATATGAAACAACAAGTAGGATGGATTAAGGAAATTAGAGAAGATATGAAAGAATTAGAAATAACCTTGGATGACTTGCAAAACAAAACAAAAAAAAAAAAAAAACTGAGAGATACAAAAATAAGATTTCAGGCTAAAATAGACAAACGTAATACAGTAAAAAGGGTATTTACAGATGAGGAACGCCTGAGAAGATCAGAGCGAATGAAAAGCTACTGGGCGACTCGGAAAGGAAACTTACTGAAGAAGAGGACCAAGAAATGATTGAAGTGGTCCAATGAGGCCGTAAAAGCAGAAGAAGAAGACCTGTATATTTGTATGATAGAAATGTAGATATTCTGTATTCAATATTCATATTGATACTTCTGACACGAATAAAGAAGAAAAGAAAGTTAGGATAAGTGTTATGTCGCAAGATGTGGCCTGTGAATTTAGCTTTTCTTTTAAGGATTGTTGGTCTCGGTTCTCTTTTCCCTTGAATTCCTTGCAGGATGCTGATGTTAGCCCTCCTTTCAATCCATTTAACCCGTAATATTCTCCACCAGACCCACATCTCAAACGCTTCAAGTCGCTTCCAATCCTGACCTCTAATCGTCCAAGATTCACATCCATACAGTAGCACACTCCATACAAAGGAAATGACAAATTTCTTTTTAATTGCAATATCCAAATTTGCATTAATCAAAAGGTTTTTCTTATTATTGAATGCCTGCTTTGCTAGCGCTATCCGCCTTCTAATCTCTTTATTACACCTTTTGTCATAGGTGATTAGACTTCCCAAATAAGAGAAACGGTGACTTGTTCCACTAACTTGTCAGTAAGCTTAATGTTTGTGTGAATGCTCTCAGGATGTTGACTCACAACTAACACCTTGTAATGTTCAAACATAACTTTGACAATGCTGATGAGAATACATTTAATATTCTGGACAACATCTTCTCGGAGTCTGCTACAATTGCTACGTCATCTGCAAATCTAATAAATACTTTAAAAAGAAAAGCATTTAAAGTGTGCTACTTGCGAATGTTGTTTACATGGAAGCACACGGAACAATAATTTCTGTCGCACATTGTACATATGTGTACATGGTGCCAGTTCAGGATATAGAAAAAATAATTTGTTCTTCATGTTTTCACAAGATATTTCATAACGTCAAGTTCTTATCATATTGAAGACTCATCAAGATTTTCCAACTATAGGACTATTTGAGCCGCTGAGAACAGAAGAGGTGTAACTCCTCTCGGAATAACAGGCAAGTCTAAGCCTTGTGGCTGACCGACGCAATGCTTCGCATATACTGGCCCTGAGCTATGCCGTCTTGCCATAAGGGTTAGACTTTCCTGCAATTCCGAGAGGAGTTACATCACGTACACTCTCAATGGCTCATTTCTAGATAAGTGTTTAACCTCAAGATTTCCAACTATTTGACTCTTTTTAGATTGTTTGACCTCAAGATCTTTTGTGTTTCATCCTGAAGACTTTTCAAGGTGGACTTCATCTTTTCGTGCTACCTCATCAGAACACTGTTTTTAAGTTTTGTTTGCTACTTCTACTTTGCTTATGAAGAAAGAACTAATGTTAGTTCAAAACATGTACAAGCAACACAGTATATAACTTGGTTTTCAAAATGCAATAACCAGGCGAACAAAACTAATTAAAAATGTTCCATCCTTCAAGGGATTCAGCATGTCAGGCTGGCCATGGCTGAATCCAATGGATATTTCCTTTCCCATAACAATGTCCCTGCTCACGACACAATTACTGCAAAGCAGTTTTGCCAATGAAAAAATTAAAAACTCCAGATTGAAAAGTTGTGTTTTCAACATGGTTCCAAACATTTGGCTTCTAAAAGAGGACTTCATCCAGAGACTGTATAACCATCCAAACAAGTGTTGTTTAATGAAGAGTAACCACAAAATTTGTCATTTTTTTCTACAACTACTTTTTATTATGCTTGTCCTAAAACTTACAAGTTTCGAGTACCACTGCTATAGAAAACAGTAATTACATATTCATTATGATGGTTTTCTTCCATTCTTGAAAAATTTGAATGCAACAAACTTTATCTTCTGTTCTGAGAATAAATTGTTGGGTTTGTTTGCATTTTGTGCATAGCTTCTCACTTATAGTAGTAAAATATGCACCTTCTATTGTTCTATTTCACTTGAAGTTACGCTTTTTGGGTCCTGGTACAAGCCAGGCTAAAGCACAGCAGCCTGAAATAAGAAAGTAAACACACTGGTTGGTTCCTCAGTTTAGGGGCTGAGACAACGCGGTCATGTAGCCCCGTGTACTTTGGGTGTGTGTAGAATCTGTCTGATAACCGGTGTTAATTGTGAAGGCTGTATTAGTGTGTGTTATCTGTAATTCAGGTAAGGACTGCAGACGATCAATATCAAGTAGTTCCTACTTTTGCCACAAAATTCTACCGTCAACGACACCTAGCCGTGATCTTGGCTACTAGAATCCACCGCAACCAGTACCTGGTGGCGAACGCTGGAACTAATAGAGCTTTAATAAAATCTAACTTATAAAATTAGCTTCACACAATTGTAGTTAGTGGAAGGTTCTTTTACATGCCAGGCTTTACTGAGGGATTTTTAACGCTCTTAAAAAATCCGACGACTTCGACCGGGTTTGAACCCGCGATCTTGGGCATAGAAGCTCAGCATGCTACCAACTACGTCACCGAAGCCGCAAGTAAACACACTTTCTTATTGCCATGAAGCTGCAGAAGGTTGAGTTCGTAAAAACAGATTGGAGCATTGTATTGTTTGTTTCCTGCCTAATGTAATGGGGCACAATTTGTGTTGGCCGACTGGCAAGCTTTCCTTCTCAAAGCGTCCGATGCACCCGGATTTGAAAGTCACAGCTCCCGAAAGTGCCCGTGTATGTTCTGGCAATGGGAGTAGACATTCGGAACTAAGGACTCCATGGAGCAAGCTACTGAGATGTATATATTCATCGTCATCAGTTTATCTGCCTGGTGGCAGGTTTCCTCAAGGTCGGTCTCTCCACCTTATCCGATCTTCAGCAGCACGTTTCATCAGCTCATAAGATTTATCAACATGGATCCACGAAGCTATGTTCAGGCTGCCGCAGGAGCCTCCCGTGGCTTTCCCATCACCAAGCTTCACCGCTTTTGTTCATTTTAGTAATGGACACTGTAACAGCAGACCTTCACCATCCTTTGCCATGGACGCTCCTATTTGCAGACAATGCCATGTTGGCCTCTAAGACCCAGGTTGATCTGCAAAGTCAAACCCAGCAATGGAACAATCGGCTGGCACAATACGGCCTGCGCCTCAATAAGAAGAAAACCGAATATGTGACATCTGACACACAAGCAATCGGAACCATTCAGGTAGACGGCGAGGATCTACTGCGAGTAACGAGATTCAAGTATCTTGGCTCCACGATCGCTGCTGATGGTCGACTTGTCGAAGAGGTCAATGCAAGGATATCCGCAGCTTAGTTGAAATGGCGAACAACAACTGGCGTCACTTGAGACAGGAGGATGGAAGATCACCTCAAATCTAAAATCTATCGTACTGTCATCCGACCAGTCACACTGTATGGTTGCGAATGTTGGCCTACTACGACTGAGACGGAGCGTCGACTGGGAGTCATGGAGACCAAGATGCTGCGGTGGGCAGCTGGTGTTACTAAACTGGATCGCATCCCCAATGAATGCATCAGGGAGAGATTTGGCATTGCACCCATTCCCGAAAATATGCGCGAGAGTTGTTTAAGATGGTTTGGACATGTGCTGAGGACAGGCGCTGACACGATAGCAAAGACGGGTTACATGTTGGAAGTCGCCAGTGATAGACCAAAAGGACGACCAAAACAGCGATGGACCAATACCCTTCACAAAGATCTGAAGTGCGTCAATCTCCACCCTGACATGGCCCAGGACAGAACTAAATGGAGACATCGAATCCTTGTAGCGGACCCTGCCACCAGGCGGGACAAACGCTGAAGAAAAAGAAGAAGATGGAATCTAGCATCTGAAACCTTCTTCTTCCTGTTCGGATTTTCCCTTGGACTGTCCCTTCTAATTCACTTTTCACCAAACCATCTCCCCTTAGGCAGGGTCCAATCCAATTCATTTTACTTTTCCTGATCTTCTTTAGCATCATTCTTTCTTCTACTTTCATTAATACTTCCTCATTTCGCACTTTGTCCTTTCAACTTATTCCCTCCATTCTCCTTCACAGCCACATTTCGAAAGCCTCTATTCTTCTCTCGTCTTCTTTCCTGAGTGTCCCAAGTTTCCGCTCCATACATCGCTACACTCCAAACAAAACATTTCACTAATCTCTTCCTTAGGCTTACTTTCATTGCTCCACAAAATAATTTTCTTTTCTTACTGGAGGCTTCTTTTGCTATTGCAATCCTAGTTTTTATTTCTTTAGTGCATATCATTTCTTGTGTAATCCAACTTCCTAGGTATTTAATACTATCTACTTGTTCAATTTCATCTTCTAATTTTATTGTAATTTTCTTCACCTTTTCCACCTATGACCATACATTTTGTCTTTTTCTCATTTATTTTCATCCCATATATTTTACAAATTTTATCTAGGTCTTTCAACATTTGTGTTGCTTGTCTTTCACTCTCGCCCATAACCACCATATCATCTGCAAAACGAATACACTCAAATCTTTTACCTCCTAAGCATACACCTCTTTCTCCACCAAAACATTCTTTAATAATTTCTTCTAAATGTATATTAAATAGAATAGGTGATAAACAACATCCTTCTCACTCCTTTCCCCAGTCCTATTTCTTCTGACATTTCTTCGCCAATTTTAACTCTCACTTTTTGGTTTAAATAAAGATCTTTAATAAGGATTCTTTCATTCCAATTCTCTCCAAGTTTTTGAGTATTTTCATTAATTTTTCCCATCTCACACGATCGAAAGCTTTTTCTATATCTATGAATATTGTGTATACTTTTCTGTTTTTCTACAGGCATCTTTCACCGATTATTTTTAACAAAGCAATAGCATCCCTTTTTACTACTCCTTTTCCGTATTGCTCCTCAGCTATGAAACCATCCAATTTCCCATACCATCTCCTTTGTATAGTTCGTAATAAAATTTTTGCTGCATGAGATATTAAACTTATTGTTCTATGTTCTTCACACTTTTTCGTGTTTTTCTTCTTTTTAATTGCTCTCATCATTATTTCTTTGAAATCATTTGGCCATGTACCTGTTTTATATATCTTATTGCACAACCTAATTATTTCTATTTTTCCTTCCTTTCCTAACGCCTTTATTAAACCAATTTGTATATCATCACTCCCGCAGCTTTACCATTCTTTTATAGATTTCTCTATTTCACTTTCTAAAATGCTATATCCTAATTCTTCCTCTGGTACTGATTCTTTTTCTTCTAATAGTAACTCTTTATCACTTGGTCTCTTATCCCATCCTTATTTTCATCCCATAAATTTTACAAATTTTATCTAGGTCTTTCAACATTTGTGTTGCTTGTCTTTCACTCTCACCCATAACCACCATATCATCTGCAAAACGAATACACTCAAATCTTTTACCTCCTAAGATTTCTCATCTTTGTTAGCAATTTGGGACATTGTCAAGCCGAGTTCATCCAGATATTTTGAATTTCCATAAACCAAGAATTGTATTCTTTCCATCTATCCAATATTACCTGGGGTTTACTTACTATCCTCCCGTCCTTAGTTTCTATTTCATAAGTAGTATTATTATTCTTTTCTCTTTATGCATTAAATCATATTTCCCTTCCATTTCTAATTTTTCTATTTCATTACACTTCATCTTGTACCAATTTTCTTTAGCTTTATCAGTCTCTCTTCTTAGTTCATTATGAAATCTTTTGTAAAATTTTCTTCCCTCTTCAGTATTAACGGATTTCCATTTCCTCCTTTCTTCCATTTTGTCAACCATTTCCTGAGTTATCCATTCTTTTCTTATTCCTTGTCTTTCCTTATTACCTATCGTTTCTTTTTCTGCCTCTTTTAACCTATCTCTAACACTTTGCCATCTCTCATTTATGCTTCCTTTCAATTCTTTTGTTTTCAGGCAATGAACATAATTTTTCTCAAATTCTTCCTTTTTTTCATCTTCTTTTAACCTCTGAATATTAATTTCATTTCTCTTTTTACTCTTCCATGTCTTTTTCAATTTTATTTCTATTTCTGCTACAAGTAAATTATAATCCGAAAATATGTCCGCACCAGGGTAACCTTTAGCACTTTTTAGACGGTTTCTGTAACGTTCATGAATTGAAGTCTATTTGATATCTTTTACCATCTAAATGTGATTTCCAGATATATCTCCTTCTTTTATGATTCTCAAATAATGTGTTTCCCATTACCATTCTTTTTTCTTTACAAAAATCTACCAATCTTTGCCCTCTCTCATTCCTTTTTCCCAAACCGAAATGTCCAACTGTTTTTCAATCTTCTCCTTCACCTACTATAGCATTCCAGTCTCCCATCATTATTGTACAAGCATTCCTTCCTTCTCTTGTCATTATTTCTTCTATTTTGTCATAACAATCTTCCACTTCATCATCTGTATGTGTACTAGTAGGCATGTACACCTGAATTATGACTAAGTCTTTGCTTATTCCTTTCAATCTCAACATAATGATTCTCTCATTTACATCTTCAATTTTGATAACTTTATCCTTTAATTAATTAATTTATTTATTTACATATGTTACACCCTCATTGGAGCTCTTAACCAAAACAAGTATATACATGTCTCAAAAACCATATTAAAGATTCAGCTTCTTATTTTTCTTCTTTTCCCAAAACATTTTCATTCTAGTCGACCTTGCCGCTCTCTCTGCATCCCTTATGGTGTAAGTTTTGTGGGTAAAGGTGTTTAAGGGAAGTCGGATGTTCTTGTTTTTCAAGATATTCTTCTCATCTTTGTTAGCAATTTGGGACATTGTCAAGCCGAGTTCATCCAGATATTTTGAATTTCCATAAACCAAGAGTTCTTTGTTTTACTTCTGAAAAAATAATTAAATAATACTTTGAATTGTCTGGTATCCGGCAGGCGTGAGATATGACAAAAAAAAAGCAATTCGCCTTTTTCGCATAGTATCGACTATAGACTCAGTTTCTTTATAAACCACTTCATTTGGTAATAGATGCCATTGACCATCCGCCTGATGTTTTTTATTAATTACAGTTCTGAGAATTCTTCTATCAGTCTTCTGTAATGTGTCAGTAACTGATCGAGTGTTTAACTTGAAAAGTGTTTCACAAGCATATATTGCTTCCGGTTTAATAACTGATTCGTAATGTCGTAATTTGGCATTTATGGAGAGTGATTTTTTTGTAACTAGACCAAGTAATATATTGCGCTTGTCTTAACTTTGTTGATCTATTTTCGATTGACGCTTTCTCATTCAAATTCCATGTTATAATCTCCCCTAAATATTTAAATTTATGTACAACTTTAATTTCTTTATTGTTAATCAATGTAATAGCTTGTGTTTCCACATCAAAGGATGCCATTATTTCAGTCTTTTCAAATGAAATTTGAAGTCCTACTTTTGCTGCAATAGACCCAAGTTCTTCAATTTGGTGTTTAGCCTCATCTATACTGGTTGCAAGCAGTGCAAGGTCATCCGCAAAAGCCAAGCAATTCCGTTTTATATTAGTACCAATCTTTACATTTGGAGGACAAGTTTTGTTCCACTCACGCATGATCTTTTCAAGAACACAATTAAATAATAACGGTGATAGACCATCTCCCTGTCGAAGTCCAGTCCGGATATCAAATGGTTCAGACAAGGCTCCTCGAAATTTAACCTTTGATTTAGTATCTTTCAAAGAAATGCCGATGAGGTTGATAAGCTTTTGATGTAATCCAAATTCCCTAAGGATGTCAAGAAATGACCCTCGATGGATACTGTCATAAGCTTTCTTAAAATCCCCAAAAGTAATGACCAAATCCTTTTGTCTCATTCTATGATATTTCATTATCCATTTCAGACTGATCATCTGATCCGGACAGCTGCGACCTGGTCGGAACCCTCCTTTAATTTATTATTTATCATAATCATCATCATCATCATTAGTCGTTATACTCATTGCTGAGCGTCGTGACCTCATTTATTCACTTCATTAGTAACTGCATCCTTGACGAGACGTTTCCATCCTAAGCGATCTTCAGCCCTTCGTCAGATATCGTGAAGAGACAGGCCGGTGATCTTCTTTGCTTGGTCTAACCATCTACTTGTTGTTCTACCTCTTGGTCTGGTACCTTCAATTTTGCCTTGTAGAATGCTCTTTTCTAAATTGTCTCCTTCTCTCCTCAAAGTGTGTCCCAGGAATTGGAGGTAACTTTCACTAACACGGGAAGATAAACGTTTTGTGATGCTCAGTTCTTGTATAATGGAGGCATTAGTTCTTCTTTCTGTCCATGGTGTAACGTAGCATCCTCCGCCAACACCACATCTCAAAGGCATCTATTCGGCTCTTGTCATTAGCCTTCACAGTCCAGGTCTCACAACCGTATGAGAAAACAGAAAACACCAGTGATTTCACCAATCGCATTTTAACTGTTTTGGACAATGCCCGGTTCTGCCAGATCTTGGTAAGTTTAACCATTGCAGCACGGCCTAGGACAATGCGTCGTTTTATTTCTTTATCACAATTTCCCGTGTTACTGATTATGGAGCCCAGGTATACACAATCATGCACCAACTCCAGATCTTGTAGGCATCCTGTCATTTGAATTGGGACTTGACTTTGTCAGTTGATAACCATTAGTTTGGTCTTTTTCATGTTGATTTCTAGACCAAAAGTCGAACTGATGGTTTTTACTCTGGAGAGCAATTCATCAATTTCTTGCCCACTTCCTGCAATGAGTGTAGTATCATCAGCAAAGCATAGATTACCGATTGAAATTCCATTATCCCAGCCATCCAATGCTCTTTTCATTATATACTCTGCGTAGATGTTCTAAGAGTTGGGGTGATAATATACAACCTTGCCTGACTCCATTTGACACATTGAAAAATTCTGAGCATTCACCATCCACACTTACGGTTGTATTATGACTGTTATAAAGACCTTTCAATAATAACGTTAAGTGTTTTGGGACTCCATATTCATTGAGTACTTCCCACAGCTTGTCCCACTTGACACAGTCAAAGCCAACTCCATATCTACCATTTTTCTCTGGCCCGGAGATATTTGTATATATTAGCATATTTGAATTAGGATTTGGTATTTTTTGTAATATGGGCCAATGTGACTAATTCTGGGAGAAATAAAAAGAAGCTGAAGTGGTTCTGAACCAAGGACCTCTGGAAACAAAACAATGGTAAACAATGTAAATATGTGTAAAGTTTGTGAAAACTGTGCAAATTCCATTACTGACCCATTGTTTGTAAACTTAGTTTCATAATTGTTTATGTGGCCAGATCATCTAGTTTTAAAATTGAGGCAGTGAGTGAGAGAGGGGGCTATGCCGATATTTTGTCAAAATTGAGTTATTGGTACCATTAATAATAATAATAATAATAATATCGTATGGCCTCGGGTGCCGGGTGAAAGCTTTGTAATTTGACAACCAAAGGGTAGCTTGCATTGTCGAATGCCGTTGTTCCTTATAGCACTATGCAAGTCAAGAAGGTTAGATATCTAAGCTCCTTGAACACTATAGCGCTTTCTAGTAGAGAAATGAGGAACTTTGTGTTGGCGGAAACTCCCAAGATTAATTTTGCCATTATGAACACGGCCTACTGAGTTCAAATGGGTTCTTTGACATGCCAACATCGTATGACATGGTGTCTTAATTTTTGCCGCCTTTCAAAAATCACTTGCCACGGCCAGGAGCGAACCTGCAAGCTTGGGGATAGTAGACCGACACGTTGACCACTCACCCACTGTGGCAAGCTATTGGTACCATTGTGTAGGGCATAAATTCATCTTTCAGTATGCATAATATCAAAGACATCTGCAGGCTCCTTTCCTTGTTTTGTGAAGAATGTAGTTTCTGTGAATCACGTTTATGCTGCGAGAGAGCAACTGCAAAACTCCAAATATCTCAGTTCCATCCAACTCCGGCATAGCCCCCTCTCTCACTCACTGCCTCAATTGCATTTGTGACCAGATTATATGAGGCAGACTTCAAACCAAGGACACTAGGCGAGTGAGATTTACTGTGGGTCATTGAAAGTCTGTTGGTAATTCTCATGTAAAATGTTATTTAATTTAAATGTACTGCATTATATAGTTCCAATGTTATGTGCAATAGTTTATACCCATGTCCACAGTACTTCATATTCTAAAATAATAGGGTGATTTCTGGGGATATCATGCCTGGAAATGCAACAAGGAATGGGTTAACAGAACTAGGCAACACTGAAAACTGGTTTCTATCACTCCAATATTCCAAAACAACAAATTAATGCTATGATACAGCGGTTTGGAGAGCATTTTTATAGAACAAGGAAGTGGAGGACTAGCCTAATGTATTCTAAGGCTTTTTTAAATCAAGCATCACTCGCAGCACAGTTTGCAATAGTCCGCACACAGTGGTGTGTGATGTATCTCATAATTTATCCTTGGATGTTAATGCAAATAGATGCTTGCATATTTTAGTAAATCACTCTGTTTGTAGTGATGAGGACAAATGTTAGTAACTTATTTAAGGTGACGTGGACGTGAGATACGAGTGTTGATCAGAAACTGAGGTTACAAGGCCGATATTCCTGGAGTTTCGTCTGTTGTATGGAAATTAGTAGTGTGGGGTAATTTGAATACATACGGTTGGTAACTGTGCATAGTTTCAGCCACCTGCCACCTACAGTGCTAGTTGTAGGTAAACAACGTCAACTAATGGTGACTCGTTTGGAAAACTGGCCTCGCGATGAGATCCGCTCAGTTATTGGATTTCTGTGAGTGAAACATGTAACATGCCCAGGTCATCTCACCGAGGGTATCACCTTCCTTTATGACAACGCACGACCTCATACAGCCCAAAAGACCACCACGCTGTTTACTAGGACATCATTGACCACCCTCCCTACGAAACAATCTTGACCTCGCTCCAAGCGACTTTCACCTGTTTCCTCACTTGAAGGAGCACCTAGGAGGTCAACAATTCTTTTCAGACACTTGAAACACTTCACGACAACATTGGCTGAACACGTTGTTGTTGTTGTTGTTTGAGTCTTCAGTCTTTTGACTGGTTTGATGCAGCTTTCCAATCCTCCCTGTCCTGAGCTAATCGTTTCATCTCTACATAGCTACCACGCCCTACATCCGAGGCAATCTTTTTAATATATTCTAAGCTTGGTCTACCCCTACAGTTCCTGCCCTCGACCCTTCCTTCCATAACTAAGCTTGCTATTCCAGGGTGTCTTAGTATGTGTCCTACCAACCTATCTCTTCTCTTCATTAGCAGTCACCAGAAACATCTCTCCTCTCCCACTAGTCTTAATACCTCTTCGTTTGTAACCCTATTCACCCATTTGATCTTCATCATTCTCCTGTAACACCACATTTCAAACGCTTCAATTCTCCTCTTTTCTGCTGCACCAATAGTCCAAGTTTCACTTCCATAGAGCACCACACTCCAGACAAAGGCTTTTAAAAATGACTTCCTAATACCTAAATCTATATTCGATGTCAACAGATTCCTTTTCTGTAGAAATGCTTTCCTTGCCTGAGCTAACCTACTTTTTATATCCTCTTTGCTTTGTCCATCACTGGTTATTTAGCTTCCTAAGTAACAGAAGTCTCCTACTTCCTTTAGTTTTTCACCTGCGAATTTGATGTCCGTAGAGGTTTCTGATTTATTTTGGCTCCATTCGAATATTTTTGTTTTACATTTATTCATTTTCATCATGAATTCTTTCCTCAAGACGGAGTGCATACCATTCAAAAACTCTTCTAATCCTCAGGCGTTTCGGCCAAAATGACTACCGGTATGTCATCGGCAAATCTCAAGAGTTGAAATTATTTCTCCTTGAATCCTCACTCCCACTTTAAGGACGGAATTTTCTATGAGGGAATTATTCAAACTCCTCTCACGAGGCGACAAGTGCCTAAACCGATATGGAGACTGTGTATGCACTATCAGTTGGTTGTATGAAATAAAATATACACATTTCACAGCAAGTTCCTTTACATGGTGGCCACTACTCCTGGAAATCCTGGAAAACTCCTGGATTTTTATTAGGCCTGGAAAACTCCTGGTAAATGACTGAAAAATTTGAAAACTCCTGGAAAATAGCCACTGTTAATTAATTATAAAAATCTTTCCATCCACTGCTAAAATTCCCAGTCCGCTCCTAGTCCTCAACGTCATGTTATCGTGGATGGGGTAGCAAGGACCACCTTGAGGTCGCTCTGCAAACCCTGCTCGGCTGCCATGCGCACCTTCCCCCTCCCCTGACCCCTCTCCCCACATCTGCACGGGGTGACTGCTGCAGCAGTAGTAGCGCCCACACATTTTTCTGTGTGGGAGAACACGCGATAGTATTTTCGAAAATCATATTGAGTATAGACAACTTAACCGCAATAAAATTGCAGGTGGCATTCTTTTTTTTTAAAGCGGATATTTGAGTTACAAAGGCTTTTTTAAAACAACAATTAAATCATTTGTGTGTAGGCTTGCATATCAATAACTCAATCACCACTAATTTTTGTCAACATCTGTATAAGAAAACCAAACACAACTGCTTTATTTTGGTCTTGAAGTAGGCAACCAATAAAGGCCCCCCCGGACCCGCACTTATTTTTTAAGTCTGGAAAAATGAGAATTACTCCTGGAAAATTCCTGGAAAACTCCTGGAAAATCGTTAACCGATTTGGGTGCCCACCATGCTTTAAGATCAAAACTAATACTCTACAAGAGCTTCTTTGTACCTGTTACTACCCATAGCTTAGAAACCTGTACCCAATCCAAGAGAAATACCAGCAAACTACAAGCAGTGCAGATGAAGTTTTTAAGAACTATGATTCAGAAGACAAGGGAGGACAAAATAAAAAATGATAAGATATGCCATCTTGTCCAAGTAGAACAATCTCTTAAGGAGATCTGGGTTGAAGCCAGGCAGGAGTGGTTTGGTCATCTCAAAAGAATGGACACACAAAGAACAGCTAGCGGCTTCGGTGGCATAGTCGGTAGCAAGCTGAGCTTCTATGCCCAAGATAGCGGGTTCAAACCCAGCCGAAGCCGTCGGATTTTTTAAGACCGTTAAAAATCCCACAGTATGCCTTCCTTCGGAGTGGAAGTAAAGCCGGCGGTCCCATGTCATAGATTTATGGCATGTTAAAGAACCTTCCACTAATGACACCTGTGTGAAGTTAAATTGGATAGGTTAAGAATGTAAACAACGCTCTTAGGTTTCTACGTTCGTTGCCAAGAGCCGACTGCGGTGGCTTCTAGTAGCTAAGTTCTGAACTAGGCCTAGTAGTCGTTGACGGTGGCGCTTGGTGGCAAAAGTAGGAACTATTTGAAAAATTCTAAGTTGCAGTCTGTACTTAAATTTAAAAACAGTTACACACACTAATACAGCCATGACAATTAACACCGGTTATCAGACAGACTCTACACACACCCAAAGTACACGGGGCTACATGACCGCGTTGTCGCAGCCCCTAAACTGAGGAACCAACCAAAGAACAGCTAGAGTGTGGTTTGAGAAAGAACTGAAAGGCAAGAGACCAAGAAAGAGATGGATCGACCAAGTTAGAAATGATCTTGCAGGGAGAGGTCTGGATTTACAGCAAATTATGGAGGAGAAAACGTTCTTGGAGAACGCTCATTCACAGGAGCCGGTTCAAAATGATGATGATGATGTTTCACTTCAGGCTTCGTAACCCTAGTTTCGGATCACCCCTCGTAGTTTTAACACTGTCACTATGTCCACTTCGTGTTTCACAGACATTTCATTTACGTATGAGATCATTTAGAGAACACACTCATGATTTCTATAATTTAAATATGTTGGCATATTGACTTCTCACTTTTGTGCAGACTGTTAATACACAGATATCAATTTAACTGCACACTGTGCATACCAGAAGGACAGATGTTTTCAGGATGTACTGTATATAAAACTGTGGTTTGCATAAAATGATATTGTGGTAGCAAGGAAGAAACAGCACACATCAGAAAGGGTGTACGGCAGGGTTGTTCCCTTTCCCCATATCTATTCAATATATATGTACAAAAGGCGATCGACCAAGTAAGAGAAGAATTTGCCACAGGAGTGAATATTCATGGAGAAAAAGTTGACATGATAAGGTTTGCTGATGACATAGCGCTAATTGCAGAAAGTGAAGAAGACTTACAAAAGATCCTGAGCAAGATGGACAAAATAATGGAGGAAGAATTTAATATGAGAATAAATACAAATAAAACAAAAATATTGGTCTGCAGTAGAAATGGCGAAAACCAGACATCAATAGAGTTAAGAAATGAAAAGATACAAGAAGTGAATGAGTTTAACTATCTGGGAAGTAAAATAACGAATGATGGAAGAAGCAGCAGAGAGATATTAAGTAGGATTGCCCAAGCCAAGAACGCTTTCTATAAAAAGAAGAACCTATTTACTGCAAGGAACATACGTCTTGATGTGAGGAAACTAATGTTGAAGACCTATGTATGGAGCGTCGCGCTATATGGCAGCGAATCTTGGACAATAGGAGAGAGAGAGAGAGGAAAAGACTACTGGCATTTGAAACCTGGTGCTATAGAAGGATTATGAAAATCAGTTGGAAAGGAATGGTCACAAATGAGGAAGTCTTTAGAAGAGTGGGAGAGAGAAGATGCTTCCTTAAATATTTAAAAAGAAGAAGGAATCACCTCGTGGGCCACATACTGCGACACAATGGACTGATTAAGCTTATAATCGAGGGAACAGTAGATGGCAAGAATTGTAGAGGAAGACCCAGACTGGAGTACATGAGTCAAATACTGCAAGATATGGGTTGTGGCTCATACTGTGAACTGAAGAGGAAGACTGAGAGACGGGAAGAATGGCGAGCTGCTGCCAACCAGCCTCACGGCTGTTAACCACAGAGAGAGGAGCAGCTGATTCACCTGAAATATTATTAATTTTACCCCCCTCAGGAAAAGATTAAAACTTGAATTCAAAAACACTGAAACCTAGAGATTTGCCAGCTTCTGTACCATATCATACCTGGGAAGCTTGAACTGTTTAAGAAAAAAAGTTTCCAAGCACAGTAATATGCATTGGAGCTGTGATGAGCATGACTCGAGAACATTGACTCTTTTATCCTTGAATGGGATTTGTATATATCCAGCAAAATCATATAACTTCCGAACAGTGCCATAAAAGCTGCTGGAGGAACAAAATAAGACCAGTGTATTTCCAGTCATGGAAGAATGAAAACCTATAACCACAGTACCCCTCCCACTATTTTCTACAATCGTGTTGATTGCTTCTGCTCATGCCTACCAATATCTTTGTCTCACTCAAGTTATATTTTCTTTGAGTATTGTTCAGTTGTTGGTCCACCATGGGCAAATCTTCATTCCCAACCTGGCTCTGAAGTGGTCAGCTATGAATCACAGTACATTAATTGAGTGTTTGACTTGCCTTTAGCCAATTTCTTTTAGCCTTGATAGCCACCACAGAAGTAGGCAAAGCATTGACTTGTTTATAAACATGAGCATTAACATCCCAAAAGCCCACAATTTAATTCATATTATGATAGATTTTGATGGTATACTCACATAATATAACAGAGCTAGTTAGAAAGAAAGGCGCCTCACAACTGAAGTTAAAGAGAACGGGAAATATTAGATTTCCAAACAGAGATCCTACGCGACCAGCCATCATTGCCAAACTAACCGACATTGCTCTGAAACATAATGTGAAATTTTTGAATTATTTATGATATCATTCATGATTTTACACTCTTAAAAACATATTTACTTATAAAGTAGGTGGGGAAGGAATATAAGAATTTCCAATTCAGGAAATTTAAGTCACACTCTTGTTCATAGCATAATTGAGCTGAATATCTACTAAGCCAATCTGAACCAACGATCAATTCATATACTAGGTTCAGTATAATTAAACAAGCCAGCCTCTCAACATGATCGTTAATCTCCAGTTCAACCAGTACTTGTTTAGAAATTAAATGGGACCTCTTCACCATATAATAGATTTTAACAAAGCCTCTACTGCAAAGAAGTCATCAAACCACGGCACATTAGTGATTGATGCATCTTGGTAATCTTGGTAATCTATAGAACAGAAGAAGGAATGAAAGCAGAAAGAGAATTATTTAATGTTCCATCTCGATTGCTGTCCTCCTCATTGTAAGAATCTTGTTCGAGGCTCATGAAGGGTGAATATTCCTTCAATCAAGGTTCTCCAAATGCCAGAAGCTTTCACAAGTATTTATGAAATTGTAAAAGGCAAGCATGCTACTGTACACCACGGTACCAAAAATGGGTTGCCACGACATTTGTTAACAGTCCAATATAGTCTATATGAGCCTCCGTGGCTCAGGCAGCAGCACGCCGGCCTCTCACCAAGGTTACTTAAATACTAAGGTTGGGCCAAGTCGGGGAGCGCGCGGCAATTGGCTGGCAGCTGTGACGTAGCTACTATGTCAAGCAGCGGTTGGGAGGTAGTGAGTGACGGGAACAGTATATGGAATGAGAGATTTCCGTGAGGTTATTTTAATTATATATCACATGACAATCACACAGCACAAGGAAATTCATATACAATATAATACAATATCACAAGTACATGGCATCACCAACACAGGGATTCTACAAAGCTGATTTCGCCCATTTCAGGCGTTTTTCTTGCTGACCTTCTTTCAGCCTCTCTGAGAGACTTAAGGGCATTGAGGAAGCGCATTCTAATAATGTTCTCGTTGTTACATACAGCCGAATAGCATTCTCATTAGTGCACGGGAACTTCTGTTGCAATACTAATGCAAGTGTATGCATTATTCGTTGACCCCTTTTCAATTCATTTCCGCGAAAATATTGAAAAATTGTCTCAAAATGTTCATGGGTTGGTGACCACGGGACTCCTGCTGAGTGCGGCATTGCTTCCGTTTACTTGTGCCGGGCTCCTCTCCGTCTTCTTTCCTGTCGACCTCTCTTGGTCAACTCATGTACCCTTTCGACCCCGACGGTATTAGGGTATCCGAAGCCTAGGGAGTCTTTCACTTTCCCGCCTTAATTGGCCCTTGTCTCATCTATCCTGATAACCTCATTAATCGAGGGGTCAGCCTTCTTTTTCTTTTCATGTTATCTTCTGCCTACTGCTCAAGGCCCTCCAGGGGGCAGGGTGTATGTAGCCCCACCACTTCTGGTGCACCCTGGATAATGCTACACCCTCATGGGCTCACAACTGGTGAGTTTGGGAGTTGGCGACCCCGAGGGATTCCTGAGCTGGGTCCGTTTTGTCCCCTTTTTCGTCTTACCTTGGGGCGGGCCCTCTCCTCTTTTCCTTTCATATCTGCCTTTCATGGCTCTCCTTCCTTCCAAGTCCCTCAATCCTCATTGTTCGAGGGTTGAGGGCATTTCTTTTCCTCCTGTCCTTTATTTTTCTTATCATTTATTGTTTTATCATTCTTCTTTCACAGTTATATCACATTTGGTATTTTAATAGATTACGACTCAGGTACTTTAAAAAATTAATGACCAGTAAAGTGAGAGATGTTGTTACACTTGTCTAACCTACTTAAAAAGCATTGATTGATTGTAAACTAAAGAATACCTCAAACATTTGCTACGATCCCTCCAATTGAAATAATTGCAGCTCATTTATATTTATTTTGTTGTAGGTCGTGGCGATTGTTTTAAAAAGTGGAACATCGAGGTCATCCACCCATATATTTTGTTGCTATTGCCGAATTGGTCAATGAAACCAAAATTCTGGGTTCATATGACTGCTAATAATTCACTTTGTTGTTGTTGTTGGAAAAGCAGGTATTAATTTATATAATTTCAACCTACAATTGGGAACCCCAATTATTTTGAGCCGTCTCTTCGCAAAATGGCTAGCACTCTTGGCTGTCACCGCGGAGGCCTGGGTTCGATTCCTGGCTCTGCCAAGAAATTAAATTCTGGTCTGGCGGCTGGAACGGGGTACACTGCGCCTCGTAAGGCAAAACTGAGAAGAGGAGGGTTCGATTTCCACCTCAGCCATCCCGGAAGTGGTCTTCCGTGGTTTCCCACTTCTACTCCAGGCGAATGCCGGGATGGTTCCCAAATTAATTAAGGCCACGGCCGCCTCCTTCCCAATCCTCATCTGAATTACGTTGTTTTGCTACGCCACTGATTTCAGAACTCGTAGAATAATATATATATATACTGACTTGAGAAATAACGACCTACACTACACGCTCAGGAGTTGAAAAGATTTGCATGCTAATCTTCATTTTTATTCTTATCTGAAAGAGCGGTGGAGACCCTGTAACGTGTTTTTCGTGGGGTTTTATGCAACTGGCATAAGTCAGTAGGAAGCCATTCTATATTTATTTACGCGGCAAATTGTTCAGCCAAGAGAATTTTTCATGGTAATTTATTATTAATTTATTATAATTATTATTAAGGTATTTTCGGAGCATTTTATAAAAATTATTAGCATTCAGATAGGTTTTCTATGTCGTAGAAAACGCTATCAAGCAAATTATTACGAACGACAATATTATAGAAAATTATGTGATTACGGAATTTTACGGAGTTTTGTCAGTTAGGGTATTTGAGAGACATGACTCACTGGGAATTCGAGTACAAGCTGATTCCTGCCGAGAAGTATTACGCAAGGCTGGGTCGCAAGGTCTAGCAAAGGCGAATTGTTGGAACGGAAATCGACTTCTCCCTCTCGCGCGCCGAGTGTAATGAGGCAGAGGAGGGGAACTAGCGGCGTGCTCAGCCAATCAGTGTGGACGACGTGAGCTAGATGTCGGTACCATGGTGGGGGAGCCAACGTGTGGATATATCGTTCGACGCGCCGTGAAACGAGGTCTATCTGTGAAATACTTGCGGAGTATGGTTATACGCGGGGGACGCTCCGATGTTCCGTGGAACGAACAATCTGTGTAGAACTTGCAGAGTACGGTCGCAAGTGCGTGTCGCTCCGATGTTCAGTGGAGTTAGCGACGAACTTTTGTAAAACTTGGTTGTACGAGTGTTTGGGTCCGAGGTACGGACCATAGAATTATCTAATCTACCAGAATATCATCAAATTCCGACGGAGATGACGACGTCCAGGAGACTGTGGGAAGCTCACAACATCATCAAGAACGAGGGAAATGCCTTGGCAATTTCCAATGGTAAGCGCAAATGACGCAGAAATACGCAATCTCTCATTTTTCTTTGTTTTATATTTCATATTTCAGTAACTTCATAGCTTGGAAATAAGAGTAAAATCAATTTATCAGACTCCGTTTTCACGTAATTTTCTATCGGTAATATTCAAATCACAACGCTCCAATTTAAATTTTATACTTATTATTATTATTAATTTTGCTATACTTGTTTTATATAATAAATTCATTTCTTTTACAATGCAATCTTTGCTTTCAGTAGGTAGCATTAGAAATAGACCAATTCCTTCTCCTGATACAATTGTTTGTTGGGTTAATGATCAAATCATACCACGATCTGAGTGAATAGATTCTTGACGGTGTTCTACCAGAGCTAGACGTTGTTAAATACAAATTTAGATTTCAGCATTGCGTTGAAGTCTTGGCGCCCATTAAAACAACATAGCTTAGGCAAAGGTAAACAATTACATTTTCTCCCAACAGTGTGGGCTAGCGAAACTGTTACATTTGTCGCTACCAACATGGGGCATTAATAACCATTACATTTGGCGCCGACAACTTGGGGCTGAAAACCTAATAACATTTGAGGAAGGTGAAGGGTATATATTTCTGTGCCTGTATTTTGGGGATTATTTGTCTTTATCAGTGTATATCATTATGGGGGATGAGAAAGAAAGACAGATGAGGTTACGTAGTGGTCATCAGCTGGAGAGTGATGATACGAGCAGTATGTCGAGTGATGGTAGTACCGGGGTAGCGGAGGTAAATCCCGATACTGAAACAGGGAGTGTAGGCGGCCAACCAGAATTAAAAACTTTACTTCTCGAGTTCATGTATCAGAACAAAGTTAGTAGTGATGCCTTAAATGCAAAATTAGAACAAAACAGTAGGGAAAATAAAGAAAGTACAGACGCTTTAAACGCAAAACTGGAACAAAACAGTAGGGAAAATAGAGAGAGTAATGAAACTTTAAACGCCAGATTAGAACAAAACAGTAAGGAAAATAGAGAGAGTACTGAAACTTTAAATGCTAAATTAGAACAAAACAGTAGGGAAATGAGTGACAAATTTGAACTGATTAGAGGTGAGATCAGGGGGGTGATGGAAGAAAAGGCTAAAGAGATTATTGCAGATGTAGACAGAAAATTAGGAAAAGTACAGGAGGAGTTGGAAATTAGAATCAGTACACAGGCTGAAAATTTAAAAGAACTAGTGCAACTGGAAACACAGCAGGTCAAAAAGCAATTGGGGGG
The DNA here is from genome assembly GCA_946902985.2 of Meconema thalassinum. NCBI lineage: Eukaryota > Metazoa > Arthropoda > Insecta > Orthoptera > Tettigoniidae > Meconema > Meconema thalassinum. The sequence continues at coordinate 2,127,108,932 of OX336388.2, forward strand.
AGAAATTGACAAAATTCAGGTAGCTACTAAAGAGGTTAAGGAACAGCTGGGGGGTAGAATTGAGAAAGTCCACTCACAAATAGTTGCAGAAGTAAATGATTTAAGAGAGAGTAATAGAGAGAGCATTAGCCAGATTGAGGAGAAACAAGCAAAGCTATATGATAAAGTAGAAGAATCAGAAGGAAACATTAAATTAACAGGAAACAGTATTGAGAGGAAGGCTGAGGAGAAAATCGCAGAATTAGAATTAAAATTAAAAGCTAGGATCAGGCAAGAAAATAGTCAGAATAGGCCAGTTTTTGTGAATAGCACACACAGGGAGGTAGAACTGGGTAAGTTCAGCAATCGACAGGGGTGCCCAATGGAGTTCATGAACACTATAGAAAATAAATTCGGGGAGAGGTTGGAAAATGGTAGTATTGAGTGGTGCCAGGTAGTTGAAATTTTAGAACAAGTGTTTGTGGGGGAAACGAGGAATTGGTTTGCTGTCTACAGAGACAAGTTTACTGATATCAATGATTTTAAAATGAAATTCTGTGAAAAGTTCTGGAATGAGGTTATTCAGTCGCAGCATCGTGAGGGAGTATTGTGTGGTAAATATAACCCTAAAGGAAGCTCCACCATGACCGAATACTTTTTAGGGCAGGTATTAGTGTGTAAATATCTGGATGGCTTGAAGGAGGAAAGTGATGTGGTAAGGTTGCTACTTAGGCACTTTCCCTATAGGATCAAGGAGGCTGCTTGTATCCAGAATGTAAAGACTATATCACAAGTAGAAAATTTGTTAAGCACATTTGATGCACTAGGGAGAGGGGGTTATGAGGACAATTTCAATCGGAACCAGGGTAATAATAATAATAGACCTAATGAAGCCAGGCATCAAGAAGTTCAAGGGAACGGTGGCGAAGGGGCCAACGCTCAAAATAGAAATAATAATAATCAGCTATATCAGAACAGAGGAAATGGCTATGGTAATCAGTATCAAGGGAGGAACAATGATTTCAGGGGAAATCAAGGGAGGAACAATGATTACAGGGGAAATCAAGGGAGAAACAATGATTTCAGGGGAAATCAAGGGAGAAATTATAATGACAATAATTATAACCAGAATAGGGGTCAAGGAAGAGGACAGCCTAGTGGTAGTAATATACAGCCAAACAATGACAACACAGCCCAGAACAACCAGACCAGTTTAGTAGTTAGTAGTACTACGGCCAGCTGTAGCGGTTCTTTAAACGCGAACCAGGCTGCGAAGTAAGGTCAGAATCTCAGTCTGTAGCATGCCCTGTCCATACAATTATACAGGAACCCTATGACCTAAATGTAAGAAATGAATTATTACATGAACTAAATGATGAAGGTATTATTCAGGAAGTGGTTAGTAAGAGCCCCATAGTTAAATTTAACGTGTCCGAGGCGTACACAGATGTTTTATTTGATAGTGGTTGTATGAAGAGTTGCATAAGTAGTGCATTTTATGATAAAATGAAAGGAACTGGAGTAAATTTTGAGGAGATGCCAATTAAAAGCACTTTTGTTATCACAGCTGTTGGGAAGAGGTCTAAAGTAATTTCTAAGCAAGTTTTAGTAGACATTAAAATTAATAATCATGTAGAGAAGCAGATTTGCCTTGTAATTCCAAATTTAGTATTCAGTGTTATCTTGGGTTCAGAGTGGCTAAGTAGAGTGTCTGGTAACTTATGTTATGATGTAGGGAGTTTGAAATTTAAATGGGGAGATTCTGAAGTACAAGTAGCGTTCAATGACCAAATTCAGAGAAGTAGTATTGTAGGTGTGATTTGTACTTTAAATGAGATATCGCCAGCCGTAGAGCGGGGTTCTCCATGTTTTGTGGGCAGTGTGATTACGAACGGAAGTCTAGAGGACTCGTTACGTGAGGCTGCATTTCAGGGAAATATAGAGGATGAACAGTGTGTTCGGCTCTATGATGTGTTATGGTGTAATAGGAGAGTTTTTGAGGATCGCATTGGTATGACCAATTGCTATACACATTCATTGAACGTTATTGATAGGTCAGTATTCACAGGACATAGATATCCTGTACCTTTCGCTTATCAGAGTGCAGTTGAGGCACAAATTAACCAGATGCTTGAAGATGGGATTATTGAGCACTCGAACAGTCCATATGTTAATTCTTTGATCACGGTACCCAAGACCGACGGCACTGTTCGTATTTGTTTAGACGCTCGTTTGGTTAACAGTAGAATTAGTTCAGATCAGCTGAAATCTATGTCAATAGAAGAATTAATGCAAACATTTGAGGGGAAGAAGTATTTCACTTGTGTAGATTTGAGTTCCAGTTTTTGGCAAGTGCCACTTATGTACGAAGATAGACCATTTACAGCTTTTAGTCATAAATATAACCTTTATCAATTTTGTAGAACACCTTATGGGTTAAAGAGTAGTTCAGCAGCTTTAATTAGGGCTTTAAACATCGCATTAGGGGATGACACAGGAGAGTTTGTAACCATTTACATTGATGATATGGTAATTAGTTCACGCAGTTTTGAGGAGCATCTACGTCATTTAAATATAGTTTTTCAGAAGTTAGATCAGGCAGGGTTCACTTTGAAGCTGTCTAAGTCGTCATTCTGTCAGTCAGAAGTGACATTTTTAGGTCATAGAGTGTCGAGTAGAGGTGTGACACCAGAGGAAAGTAGGGTTAGCATGTGTGGACAGTAGCAACAGGGCATCGTTACAGACACTGAGAAATATGGTAGTAGAACAACGTGATGACGTTCATTTAAAGGGAGCCACTTGCAAGGTTGGAAGCAGGTGACACAGAAACATTTATAGTTTCCAAACGTATTGGGAAAACAGCATATGTGCTGGAGAATAGTGAGGGAAACAGATTATACGGAACGTATAATATACATAGTCTACGAAAATATGTGTCATAAAGTGAGTGTGTTTAGCTGGCGAGCCAGCCTATCAAATGAGTAAGTGTGGTATTTGGTGCGTGGGAGGATCTGGTCTTCCAGGCAGGCGTATCAGAAGTCACACAGGGGGGAAGTATGTAAGTAAATGAGAGTTTTTAAGGTACAGGGAAATATGACGGGATTGTCGGATGCTGTTGAGCACTAAATTGTCTCGATGCACCAAGGCCATTTTTGGCAGCGCTGATGGGTTCCCATTTATCTCCAAGAGATGGGGGAGCGCTTGAATAGGGCTTGTTAGCTTAAGGCGTCCACGAGATAAAAGATGGGCCATCAGAATGCGAGACAGTCCTTCATGAAACTCATACATATCAGCACACGTGATTTCTGTTTACGGCCTCGCCATGTAAGATTTGTAAGTGTGTAATTTAAGATAATTTGTACAATGGTATTATTTGTGTGAGGAGAAATGGTCTGTGTTGAGAACTAGTATTAAGTAGAATATGGTTAACGGGAACTTAACAAGATTACGGCACAGAAATATTTGGTGTTATATGTAATGCGCATTTACTGTTTTTTTTCAGAAGTCAATATTAATTTAATCTACTTCAAAGAGAGATTAAGTATTATGGTCACGAGGCGCTGCCACAATAGTGTGATCGTGTGCTCAGTGATAAGTGGAATTAAATGTCACCATAAGGAGGGGACCTCCAGTGAAATTAGGAAGTTCTAGGGTGATATAAATATATCAGAACACCTTCAATGCGTGTGATATGACATCATAAATACATAGTGCTCACACATTAATTATGTCTATTTCTCCAACATAGAGAAATTTGAGAGGCGGAAATATCCGTGGAACACTATTCCATATGTAAAACATTGGACTGGTTGCAAAGTGCAATCCATAGTGACAACAAACTTTGACGCAAAGTGCGTGAAGAAAAAATATGAGTGTATATATCTGTAATTTAGGGTGATTTCATTTATGTAATATGTATTTTGGATGGGGTTTGTTAACGTGTCTGGGATAATCGGATAATGGACCGTCGTCACGGTAAATCATCCGATGATCCGAGGCGAATATGTAACGTGTTTTTCGTGGGGTTTTATGCAACTGGCATAAGTCAGTAGGAAGCCATTCTATATTTATTTACGCGGCAAATTGTTCAGCCAAGAGAATTTTTCATGGTAATTTATTATTATTATTAATTTATTATAATTATTATTAAGGTATTTTCGGAGCATTTTATAAAAATTATTAGCATTCAGATAGGTTTTCTATGTCGTAGAAAACGCTATCAAGCAAATTATTACGAACGACAATATTATAGAAAATTATGTGATTACGGAATTTTACGGAGTTTTGTCAGTTAGGGTATTTGAGAGACATGACTCACTGGGAATTCGAGTACAAGCTGATTCCTGTCGAGAAGTATTACGCAAGGCTGGGTCGCAAGGTCTAGCAAAGGCGAATTGTTGGAACGGAAATCGACTTCTCCCTCTCGCGCGCCGAGTGTAATGAGGCAGAGGAGGGGAACTAGCGGCGTGCTCAGCCAATCAGTGTGGACGACGTAAGCTAGATGTCGGTACCATGGTGGGGGAGCCAACGTGTGGATATATCGTTCGACACGCCGTGAAACGAGGTCTATCTGTGAAATACTTGCGGAGTATGGTTATACGCGGGGGACGCTCCGATGTTCCGTGGAACGAACAATCTGTGTAGAACTTGCAGAGTACGGTCGCAAGTGCGTGTCGCTCCGATGTTCAGTGGAGTTAGCGACGAACTTTTGTAAAACTTGGTTGTACGAGTGTTTGGGTCCGAGGTACGGACCATAGAATTATCTAATCTACCAGAATATCATCAAATTCCGACGGAGATGACGACGTCCAGGAGACTGTGGGAAGCTCACAACATCATCAAGAACGAGGGAAATGCCTTGGCAATTTCCAATGGTAAGCGCAAATGACGCAGAAATACGCAATCTCTCATTTTTCTTTGTTTTATATTTCATATTTCAGTAACTTCATAGCTTGGAAATAAGAGTAAAATCAATTTATCAGACTCCGTTTTCACGTAATTTTCTATCGGTAATATTCAAATCACAACGCTCCAATTTAAATTTTATACTTATTATTATTATTATTAATTTTGCTATACTTGTTTTATATAATAAATTCATTTCTTTTACAATGCAATCTTTGCTTTCAGTAGGTAGCATTAGAAATAGACCAATTCCTTCTCCTGATACAATTGTTTGTTGGGTTAATGATCAAATCATACCACGATCTGAGTGAATAGATTCTTGACGGTGTTCTACCAGAGCTAGACGTTGTTAAATACAAATTTAGATTTCAGCATTGCGTTGAAGTCTTGGCGCCCATTAAAACAACATAGCTTAGGCAAAGGTAAACAATTACATTTTCTCCCAACAGTGTGGGCTAGCGAAACTGTTACAACCCGTCATTCTAATTATCAGGGCTGTTCTTAATGTCCGAGTAGGGCTCTTGAACACTGGCGAAGGGAAGATGAAGAGATGGCACAGCATCCGTCGTGAGACGTCTTTTATTCCTTAGTGGCAGGCCCAATAATTCACACTCTAAATCACAATAGTAAACATCGCTCGTAAAATGGACGGAGCAAACTTTTGCATTGACTAGGATATATTTACTTTATCCCCTCGTTTACATTTTGCCAGCCAAGCTTTCACAAGAGTTGTATCTTTTGGGAAGCAATTATACACAATATCAATGTTGTCTTTTGATTTCCTCTAATAGTTCCGGCATTGGGCAATAGCACATTCCATTGTAAGGGAATGTACATGAGTTTATTCTGCTTCAACTAGCGCACAGACGATTGTACATACTGATGGGAAGTGCATTTAGTACACAAGTTACCACCTATAAAACACGTAAATGAAACTAGGAACAAGACAAAGGACACACACAAGAAATAAAGCACTTGTTTCGCTACGGCTACTGACATTCACTGTGGCTAGCTTGTATCTACCACGACACTTGCCATACTACCTACGTCACGGCTTCACGTGACCCAAGAGCGGCTGGGCAGAGGACCACCCGCATTAGCACCCCCCTGGCCTCTCACCGCTGGGTCCGTGGTTCAAATCCCGGTCACCCCATGTGAGATTTGTGCTGGACAAAGCGGAGGCAGACGGGTTTTCCTCCGGGTACTCCGGTTTTCCCTGGCACAAATTTCATTCCAGCAACACTCGCCAACATCATTTCATTTCGTCTGTCATTCATTCAATCATTGCCCCAGGGGAGTGCGACAGGCTTTGTCAGCCGGCACAGTTCCTATCCTCTCCGTTAGATGGGGGCTTCATTCATTCCATTCCCTGAACTGGTCGGTTGACTGGAAGCAGGCTGTGGATTTTCATTTTTTTCCAATATAGTCTACATGACTTACTTCACTGGAATTATCCTTGTAATGCTTACTGATGACGAAACATGGTCAAGGCCGTTCTGCCCAAAGTTATTACATGATTTGCTGGAGGATGTCCCAGACTGGCAATTACAATCATGCTTAGCCAAACTTTGAGGAACGAGACCTACTTGACAAGATCATTTAGTCAAATGAGACCTGTTTAGAGCTGTCAGATCATTTGAACAGACATAACTATTTTTATAGGGCTGAACAAAATCCCTGTTTGACTATTCAAATGCAATTAAACCAGCCAGGTATCACAGTATAGGATGCACTCTCCGGTGAAAGCGAAGCTGTTATAGGTGCAGTTTTCTTTAATGGAACTAGGGTGAACTTCCAACAAAAAGGTGCTACTCCTCAGAAATTTACTTTAAGTCTTCCCACAGCATTGGATCAGAAGACTTGGCAAAATAGACTGGCCTACCATTCACCTGAACTTAGGTCTATGGACTCCTTTTTCTGATGCATAGTGGAAAGGCTTAGGAGAGAAAGCCCCAAACAGTGGACCAATGAAGGAGCTCATAACAAACATTTATGGACATTGCTGTCCACTGCAATTTGTGTCAAAGTGTGTTGAATAGGTTGAATGATTGTTACATTGTTGTTGGAGAACAATTTAAACACTTGAGGGTTTGACCAGGGTGTTGTTGTTGTTGTTGTTGTTATTGTTTGAGTCTTTAGTCTTTTGATTGGTTTGATGCAGCTCTCCATGCCTCCCTGTCTTGAGCTAATCGTTTCATCTCTACATAGCTACCACACCCTACATCCGAAGCAATCTGTTTAACATATTCTAACCTTGGTCTACCCCTACAATTCTTGTCCTCAACCCTTCCTTCCATAACTAAGCTTGCTATTCCTGGATGTCTTAGTATGTGTCCTACTAACCTATCTCTTCTCTTCATTAGCAATCGCCAGAAACATCTCTCTTCTCCCACTCGTCTTAATACCTCTTCGTTTGTAACCCTATCTACCCATCTGATCTTCATCATTCTCCTGCAACACCACGTTTCAAATGCTTCAATTCTCCTCTTTTCTGTTGCACCAATAGTCCAAGTTTCACTTCCATAGAGCGCCACGCTCCAGACAAAGGCTTTCAAAAATTACTTCCTAATACCTAAATCTATATTCGATGTCAACAGATTCCTTTTTTGTAGAAAGGCTTTCCTTGCCTGAGCCAACCTACTTTTTATATCCTCTTTGCTTCGTCCATATAGATAGATAGATAGATATATATATATATAGATATTTAGATAGATATTTAGATATAGATATAGATATTTTATTCAATTAATTCCAAAGAGCCATAGGCTCATACAGAGGAATTGTACAGTAATATGTGTGTTTACACACCAAGGAAGAAAATTCTGAAGGTAACACAAATTGATGAATAAGGGCATAGGCCTATTAGTAAAGTTGATACTATATCTAAGATTGTTTAGACCGAGGTCTCTTAAAATGATAAGCACTTAGGATTTTTAAGCTTATTTGATGTATTAAGATGCATCGAATTTTTCCCACAATACTTTCATAGTTTTCCTCTTAAATACTGACAAAGTTGGTGCACTTTTTACTTCATCGGGAAGTTTATTATATGACTGTGATGCAGAGAACTTGAAACTATTTCTACCGGCTTTTGTGAGGAGGAGCAGGTCCAGAGGTTGCCAGCTGATGGGAACAGAAGGAGCTATTTCGAGATATTTGCTGCGGAGGTAAGACTCTAATTTGATTTAATGTTCAATCTCCGTCAATCAATACATTAAATAAGTGCTACACCGCACTAGTTGTGGGACATGTTTCGAACCTTAAAAACGGTCCTTCATCAGCCACAAATGGAAGCCGTTAAACATTACATATAAAAAACACTGAACAAATTAAAAGAACATCATGCATGTACACATAGTCACTCCTAAAACACAATACAGTCCAGAACAAATTAAATATAATACACATTAAAACTTTAAAATCTTATTATATAGTTCATGAAACCCTGTCATCTTTGTTTCATAATTTGTGAATTATTAAATCTTGTCCACTTTAAGAGCTCCTCGCTTGGCATGGCACACTATGAGACGTTGTTCTTACAGTCAAAGGGTGTCATTATTTGGACGAAACCAACACTCAAACATTCCCATTTGAGCGGCTTGCAAATAAGAGTTTAATTTCCAAAAACCTCTGTGGACAAGAAGAAAATAAAATAAAATTAAATTAAAATGAAAATGAATGAACGAGCAACTAATCAATAACAAGATTCGCCGCAGGAAGAAGCAATCTTACCTTACAAGTGCTTGCAACAGCCTGCTGGCTAAGGGCCAGGCGATGAACTGAATACTATGTCAGGTCTACCAAGGTCGCAGAGAGGATGGAGGGGCGGGAACTCGCTGCCGAATGGTGGGTGGGGAAGCGCATGGGAAGGGAGGAAAAGGAAACGGTGGGGGGGGGGGGGGGAAGGGGTATAATCCCGCCTACCGCTTGTAACTATGGAGGTTTTTTTAAACGTTTTTTGCTGGCAACATAATTTGTCAAAGATTCATATAAAATATTGCTGTCATAGTTAATTTCATTTAAATTATGTGACGGATTAATTCTTAAAGCCAAATCTATTTCCATCTGTTCCAAGATGTTAAGCTTGGTTCCTTTACTGCAAAAATGTAAAATTTCCATATCGTTTTCAATCTTGGAAAAATTATTGTTATGTTCTAACATGTGACTATTAATGGCCGAAAATTTTTTATGTCTAGCGGCGTTAAAATGCTCGTAGTATCTTACGTTGAAGCTACGTCCGGTTTGACCGATGTAGTCTGAAGGACAATCTTTACATTTGATTCTATAGATGCCAGATTTCTGAAATTTATCCTGTTTATTAATGGAGCTAGAATTAAACAAATGATTCCTGGTGGTGTTATCTGTACTGTATGCTATTTTTAACTCATATTTCTTTAATACATTAGTGATGTTATGGGTCAGTTGGTTTATGTACGTAAACGTAGCATAAGAACTGTCTTTTTCTACAGGCTTCAGTTTGGTGGGAGGTTTGTTTTTTATTTTCCTTAACAACGAATCAACATATTGCTTACTGAAACCGTTGGCCCTCGCTATTTGTTGTATGGTGGAAATCTCATTATTCCGATCTTTCTCTGATAGTGGTATACTGAGAGCTCTATTAATGTAGGCTCTGAATGCGGCTCTTTTATGACTAGCTGGATGGTTCGAGTCATTTCTGATGGTGGAAAATGTTTGAGAAGGTTTTCTGTAGATTTTATAACGCAGTTTAGTGTTATCTCTGATGACAGTCAGATCCAGAAAATTGACGGCTTGCTTAATTTCAGAAGCTGTGGTAAACTTAATACTGTTGTCAATCTGGTTGAGTTCTGCTGTGACGCTACTAATATTGCTGACTTTATTATCTATTATTAGGAATATATCATCTACATATCTAGCCCAGTAGCTAATGCCCTTTATTTTACTAACGTTGTTGCTCTCCAAATGGTCAATGTAAATATTGGCCAGTATTCCGGAAAGTGGGGATCCCATGGCCAAACCTTCAACTTGCTTGAAAATTTTTTGATTAAACGTAAAACAATTATTTTGAACGGTAAATTTTAATAAATCAATGAATTCTTTAATCTCGTCATGGGAAAGTCTGCTGTGACTTTTTAAATTATTTTCTACTATGCTCAAAGTGTGTCCCACTGGGATATTAGTGTACATGTCACTGATATCCGCGGTGTGTAATGTTTCCGATTCTTTTAAATCTAATCCTTTTGTTAATTCGCAAAATTGAACGGAATTCCTGGGGGCATTATTAGCTGAGAATTTATAATGTTTCTTTAAGAATTTTTGCAAAAACAGCGACAACTTGTACACTGGGCTCCCCCTGAAATTTACAATGGGTCTAATGGGTATGTTATCCTTATGCGTTTTTGGCAATGACCTGAGGGTTGGCAAACTTGGGTTCATGTTAATTAATTTACTAATTTGATGTTCATCCAATATTAAAACGGTTTTCTTTAGGAGCTGTTTAAGCCTCCTTTGTGTAAGCCCTGTCGGATCTTTATTGATGACGCCGAAATTTTTACCATTCAGAAACGAATCAGTCTTTTCGATATAATCCGTTTTATTAATGATAACAATACTGTTACCTTTATCTGCTTTCGTAACTATTAGATTTTCTTGAGCAATTTTCTTTTTGAGATTGATAATGTCGCTATTTATATGGGGTAGTTTCTTATCCTGTTTAATTATTTTATTTACTTTCTTGTTGAGAATGTATCTGACCTCGTTCCTCTTGTCTAAAGGAAGTTTATGGATTGCCGTTTCCGATTCAGCTATTAATGTTGTTAAATTTTGTTTATTATTATAGGAGGACTGCCTATTGTGTTTAAACCCTTTCTCTAGTATTTCCATCTCCCCATCGTTAAACTCGACACTGGACAGGTTCTCCACGGGTTTCTGGAATTTGTGGATCGGGGTGACGGGATCTTCGCTAATCGCTGTACCTATCAATTGTTTTAATTGATCCAATTTCCTATTTATAGTGTTGACTTTCTTATTGATATGAAATGAGACAACCTCCTCCATGTTGGTGAGGAAGGAGTCCCATTCTTTCTTCTCTGTGCAATTTGCTGCTTCTAAGTGAATTTGGTAAAGACTATTGTTAACTTGGTTTTTCTTTATGTACATAAATTTTATTTCTCTCTGCAAAATCTTCCTATTGATCATCTGCTGCGTTCTTGCCTCGAAATTGTTATTAAACTTTTTCTTTTGGAATGTGTTTAAATGCCGCGGGACTAAGTTATGCAATCTGCATCTCTTAAGAAACTCAATATCTTTGATAATGTAGGCTAATTTGATACGTAGGTGTTTGTATTTATACCTCTTAGCTTGACTAGCCGTATTAGACTTGGGAATATTTGGTGTCATTTTGGTCCGTATTGACAAAGTACTAATTTGATTTAATGTTCAATCTCCGTCAATCAATACATTAAATAAGTGCTACACCGCACTAGTTGTGGGACATGTTTCGAACCTTAAAAACGGTCCTTCATCAGCCACAAATGGAAGCCGTTAAACATTACATATAAAAAACACTGAACAAATTAAAAGAACATCATGCATGTACACATAGTCACTCCTAAAACACAATACAGTCCAGAACAAATTAAATATAATACACATTAAAACTTTAAAATCTTATTATATAGTTCATGAAACCCTGTCATCTTTGTTTCATAATTTGTGAATTATTAAATCTTGTCCACTTTAAGAGCTCCTCGCTTGGCATGGCACACTATGAGACGTTGTTCTTACAGTCAAAGGGTGTCATTATTTGGACGAAACCAACACTCAAACATTCCCATTTGAGCGGCTTGCAAATAAGAGTTTAATTTCCAAAAACCTCTGTGGACAAGAAGAAAATAAAATAAAATTAAATTAAAATGAAAATGAATGAACGAGCAACTAATCAATAACAAGATTCGCCGCAGGAAGAAGCAATCTTACCTTACAAGTGCTTGCAACAGCCTGCTGGCTAAGGGCCAGGCGATGAACTGAATACTATGTCAGGTCTACCAAGGTCGCAGAGAGGATGGAGGGGCGGGAACTCGCTGCCGAATGGTGGGTGGGGAAGCGCATGGGAAGGGAGGAAAAGGAAACGGTGGGGGGGGGGGGGGGAAGGGGTATAATCCCGCCTACCGCTTGTAACTATGGAGGTTTTTTTAAACGTTTTTTGCTGGCAACATAATTTGTCAAAGATTCATATAAAATATTGCTGTCATAGTTAATTTCATTTAAATTATGTGACGGATTAATTCTTAAAGCCAAATCTATTTCCATCTGTTCCAAGATGTTAAGCTTGGTTCCTTTACTGCAAAAATGTAAAATTTCCATATCGTTTTCAATCTTGGAAAAATTATGGTTATGTTCTAACATGTGACTATTAATGGCCGAAAATTTTTTATGTCTAGCGGCGTTAAAATACTCGTAGTATCTTACGTTGAAGCTACGTCCGGTTTGACCGATGTAGTCTGAAGGACAATCTTTACATTTGATTCTATAGATGCCAGATTTCTGAAATTTATCCTGTTTATTAATGGAGCTAGAATTAAACAAATGATTCCTGGTGGTGTTATCTGTACTGTATGCTATTTTTAACTCATATTTCTTTAATACATTAGTGATGTTATGGGTCAGTTGGTTTATGTACGTAAACGTAGCATAAGAACTGTCTTTTTCTACAGGCTTCAGTTTGGTGGGAGGTTTGTTTTTTATTTTCCTTAACAACGAATCAACATATTGCTTACTGAAACCGTTGGCCCTCGCTATTTGTTGTATGGTGGAAATCTCATTATTCCGATCTTTCTCTGATAGTGGTATACTGAGAGCTCTATTAATGTAGGCTCTGAATGCGGCTCTTTTATGACTAGCTGGATGGTTCGAGTCATTTCTGATGGTGGAAAATGTTTGAGAAGGTTTTCTGTAGATTTTATAACGCAGTTTAGTGTTATCTCTGATGACAGTCAGATCCAGAAAATTGACGGCTTGCTTAATTTCAGAAGCTGTGGTAAACTTAATACTGTTGTCAATCTGGTTGAGTTCTGCTGTGACGCTACTAATATTGCTGACTTTATTATCTATTATTAGGAATATATCATCTACATATCTAGCCCAGTAGCTAATGCCCTTTATTTTACTAACGTTGTTGCTCTCCAAATGGTCAATGTAAATATTGGCCAGTATTCCGGAAAGTGGGGATCCCATGGCCAAACCTTCAACTTGCTTGAAAATTTTTTGATTAAACGTAAAACAATTATTTTGAACGGTAAATTTTAATAAATCAATGAATTCTTTAATCTCGTCATGGGAAAGTCTGCTGTGACTTTTTAAATTATTTTCTACTATGCTCAAAGTGTGTCCCACTGGGATATTAGTGTACATGTCACTGATATCCGCGGTGTGTAATGTTTCCGATTCTTTTAAATCTAATCCTTTTGTTAATTCGCAAAATTGAACGGAATTCCTGGGGGCATTATTAGCTGAGAATTTATAATGTTTCTTTAAGAATTTTTGCAAAAACAGCGACAACTTGTACACTGGGCTCCCCCTGAAATTTACAATGGGTCTAATGGGTATGTTATCCTTATGCGTTTTTGGCAATGACCTGAGGGTTGGCAAACTTGGGTTCATGTTAATTAATTTACTAATTTGATGTTCATCCAATATTAAAACGGTTTTCTTTAGGAGCTGTTTAAGCCTCCTTTGTGTAAGCCCTGTCGGATCTTTATTGATGACGCCGAAATTTTTACCATTCAGAAACGAATCAGTCTTTTCGATATAATCCGTTTTATTAATGATAACAATACTGTTACCTTTATCTGCTTTCGTAACTATTAGATTTTCTTGAGCAATTTTCTTTTTGAGATTGATAATGTCGCTATTTATATGGGGTAGTTTCTTATCCTGTTTAATTATTTTATTTACTTTCTTGTTGAGAATGTATCTGACCTCGTTCCTCTTGTCTAAAGGAAGTTTATGGATTATCATGGTTTAATGATAGGCAACATGGATTTCGGAAAGGTTACTCATGCGAGAATCAGATGCTATCACTTTTTCAAGACATTAGCGAATCGTTAGACCATGGAGTTTCAGTCGACGCCGTGGTTATAGATTTTGCGAAGGCATTTGATGTTGTGCCGCATGACATGCTACTCCATAAATTAGCTTCGACGAAGATTGATAGAAGAGTAATTTTATGGATCCAAGAATTTTTGACGGGTCGTTCACAGAAAGTGAAAGTCGAAGGCATATTCTCAGATGAAATTACCGTAACGTCGGGTATCCCTCGGGGCAGCGTAATCGGAACTTTGTTATTTTTGGCGTTTATAAATGACTTACCAAATGGGATTCGCAGTGACTGTCGATTGTTTGCGGATGATTGTGTAATATATAGAAAGATACATGACTCACAAGACAATGCAGTGCTTCAAGAGGACCTGAACCTGGTCTATAAGTGGGCGATTGAAAATAAAATGAAAATAAACACAAGAAAATGTAGTCTCTTAAAAATAGGAAAAGTGCAGAGGCAGGATTTTCAATATAACATTGGCTCGGAAATACTTGTAGAAGAAGATTCTTGCAAATATTTGGGCGTTCACGTAAGGAATGATATGAAATGGAGTAGCCATGTAAGATGTGTAGTTTCAAAAGCTTACAAATCCCTGCACTTTGTAATGAGGGTATTAAAAATAAGTAGTACCTCTGCTAAAGAATTAGGCTATTTGTCACTTGTAAGACCTATTCTGGAATATGCCTCGGCGGTTTGGGATCCATATCAAGTAGGGCTCATCAATGAGTTGGAAATGGTACAAAGAAAGGCCGCTAGATTTGTGCTCAGTGACTTTAATCCCAGGAGCAGTGTGAGCTGTATGTTAAAGAAACTTGGGTGGGAATCACTGGAGACTAGGAGGATGAAATCTAGACTCTGCGCTATGTACAACACGTATACAAATCAACCAGCATGGGGTGAGCTTAGCAAACGATTGGGAAAGCCCACTTACATGGGTAGGAGCGATCATCCTTTCAAAGTTAAGGGCCGACCACAGCGAACAAAATATGGTAAATATTCTATTTTTAACCGTGCCATTGATAACTGGAACTCTCTACCTGCCGCAGTCTTAGAGCCTTTTCCCAAACATATAGGTGTGTTTAAGAAAAGACTGACTATTTGTGTAAATACTCCAGTTTAATTGTTGTATAATTGTTATTGAATTGTTATGTATAATTATTTATTTTTTATGTATATCCAATTTGCCACCGGGGGACACTCCCCCCCAGGCGCGGCTGGTCATTAAAGGCTCTTAGGCGGAGCCTCTCCTGAAAGATTCTATAAATATACATACCGTATTTAATTGAGGAATTTATAATTTATATTGATTGGAAACATTTATAAATTTCACTCAATTCATTCAGTCACGGGTCAATATATTTGGAACTGTTGATAAAGAATGTTTTTCAGATGGATAGTAGCGCCGTTAGGCTGCGCCTTCGATGTCGTATTCCTTCCTATGTAACAGGGACGGGAGGCGTGGTTATGAAAGCTCCATTCGCTGAAGGCTCAGGCGACTACAGCCTAAGCCAGGCTTGCCAACGACGACAAGATATTCTTATTCTGTGGAATGCATTCAAAGTTGTTCAAGGAGACTAAAACCACTCTCATGAAAGTTTATCTTTTCCCTCTTTCACTCTCCGAACGATTAATAATGACAAGTTACCAGAAACAGTTAGATATGACTAATAAGTGATAATCATTATTGAGAACTCAAATGGTATCCCTTAATGTATAATAACTAAAATATTTCCGCCAGATAGCACCATGAGGTGGCAAGGGGTAGCAGTGCCATCTACCGAGACTTAGGGAAGTATTCTGTTTAAAATATGCCACCGCCCATGCTGCGTATTCGTAAACAAGTGTTCGCGCGTTAAAATCGTTGGTGTAACTTAATTAGTTCATTAATTATGTTGTTTGTCAGTGGCAAGTCTTAATTTGCGTGTTATGGACTACAGTTAGGGTTGCCATTGCATTTTTTTAATCAAGGTCGTCAAACGTTGTAATAAATAATACACATAAAGCAAGCCTCCGTGGCCTAGGCGGCAGCACGCCGGCCTCTCACCGCTGGGTCCATGCTTCAAATCCCGGTCACTCCATGTGAGATCTGTGCCGGACAAAACGGAGGCAGGCAGGTTTTTCTCCGGATACTCCGGTTTTCCCTGTCAAAATTTCATTCCAGCAACACTCTCCACTATCATTTCATTTCATCTGTCATTCATTTCATCATTGCCCCGAGGAGTGCGTCAGGCCTCGGCAGCCGGCACTGTCTATATCCTACCGACGAGGGGGCTTCATTCATTCCATTCCTGACCCGGTCGGAGACTGGAAGCAGGCTGTGGATTTTCATTTTCATGTATTAAATAAGCATTGCATAATCAAATACACATATCATATAGGCCTATGGCACCAGCAACTTACAAATGCTTTTCATTTGAACAAACCTTTGCAAACATCTTTTATTTGTAAGTACCTTCTGATAAAATTCACTACAATTTTCGTCATAATTGTAATATGTGAACAATGGAGTTTGTTTGTATAATCTCTCCAATTGATATTCATGACAGAAAAAACTCTCTCCGTAAATGCATTGGAGGGGGAAATGCTGAGTATTAACTTCACAAGGACTACGATACTCCTTAATGTTGTTGCCCCTAATATATCTATAACATGTATCCATCTATCTAACACAGACATAGAAGTCATTTTCTCTTTCAAACTTGCACCTGTATCACCAGAAAACAAGCTAGATATTACAATCAATTCTGAAGCGGGACATTTGAAAATTTGTGCAAAATTGAATATACTATCAATTGAACCAAAAAAACGGAATATTTGGCGTTCCGTTAAAGATTAAAACAGAACGCGGAACAAAACAAGAAAAAAAGGAAGCTTGTAGTTTAACGTGACCGTTAATCTCGCGATCATAAGCCACGGGACCTCCGTTTTACGTGGAATCCGAACCACAGGACATGGCATTTCACATCGAAAATCTCACATGCAGTGACCGGGAATCGAACCCGGTCCGCCTTGGTGAGAGGCATACAGCTTGACCGCTGCGCCACCACGCCCCCAAAACAAGAAACAACGGAATTGTTCCGGGTAAAACGGAACGTCTGGCAACCCCAGCTACAGTAGTGGTAAGTGTATGTCTACAAGACAATGAATTCAGTTAGTAGCGTATCGGGCAAAAATCTCGACCACGAAACTACAGTAGGCTGATTGTGAAGGGTCACAGGAGAGGCAGAGCGGTGTTTCTATACCCTAAAACGAGTGAAAACATTTTTACGAAACACAATGAAGGAAGGCCGACTGTGCACTTGCAATGTGTTCCACAGAAAAGGAATTGTTGGAGTCACCGAACTTCAATGATCTTGTCATTGACCACTTTGCAGCTCTAAAGGAGAGGAGGGCAGACTTCACTTACAAACCTATGAATTAAAGGTCATGTGTTTATATAAAGTAATAGCAAGTAGCTTCACTGCTCCTAATATCTACAATTGTGTTTATTTGTTTCCATTTTTCCCTCAAGATCGGGTTCACTTTCGGACTATGTTACAGATCAATTCCCTTGCAGTTCTAGCTGGTAAGCACAGTGTTTTCTAAGTAAATTGTGATTGTTTGGTAGTGTACAACCGTGAAACAGACTCCTCTGATCGGGACTAATTAGAATGGGGAGTAGGTTAAATTAGAAACGGAATGCATTGACTCTTCCTGAATGTTGAAACTAGGTAAGTACATTCATTTTAATTAGGGGAAAAAATGCTTTATAAAATAACATAATGGTGCCAATCTGTAAGTCTGTTCTGAGCTCCCCCACCTTTCACCGTGAAATTAAAAATCCTGCAGCCGTGTATGTGGGTGTCGTATAATGCGTTATACCAGCATTTTGCCACTACGTGCTGAGCCTTCCCCAGCTCCAACACCACGAGCCGCGGCTGCTCCCCCCATTGCAAATAAATGAATGAATGATACATGATGCCAGCAAGGATTTTGCACAAATGTACAAAGATGTAGGTAAGTTAATGTTGGCTTGATTCAGTATATACCCATAAATAAGGCTACGTCCTTCGCATGCCTAGTTCCATAAGAATGATTGTCCGAGTTCAAGATGTAGGGAGAGCTATAGAGTATTGTGTTGTGTTTAATCTTGTATATTAGCATAGCTGCTCGGAGTTCTGCACTTATGCTGAGGGGTAGAATTTTACTTCTGATGTACAGATCTTTTACTGGAGTGCAGTAAGGAAGGTTAAATATGTTTCTAATAGCCCTATTCTGAATAGTCATTAAATCATTCAGTGTGGATTTCCTGCAGTGAGCCCAAATAACATTTAAATATTGGAGCTTGCTATGTACAAGTGAATAGTAGATTTGTTTTACAAGGTTTAGGGGAATAAGATACCGAAGTTTCCTTAGGATCCCTACTATAGGTGAGAGTTTCTTGGCAATTCGTTCAACGTGTTCAATCCTGGTCAGGTGTTTGTCGATGATTAGACCTAAATACTTTGCCTGATTAACCTCTTTTATTTCAATATTATTTATATATATTTTGTCATGTGTGATTTCTTTCATGCTTTGTTTTGACTGGTTATTTTGCTTCCTAAGTAACAGAAGTCTCCTACTTCCTTCAGCTTTTCACCTGGCAATTTGATGTCCATAGAGGTTTCTGATCTATTTCGGCTGCATTCCAGTATTTTTGTTTTACAGTTATTAATTTTCATCATGTATTCATTCCGAAAGACAGAGTCCATACCATTCAAAAACTCATTCAAATCCTCAGGCGTGTCGGCCAAGATGACGATGTCATCAGCAAATCTCAGAGTTGAAATTATTTCTCCTTGAATCTTCACTCGCACTTTAAATTTTTCTCCAATTTCCTTCATTGCTTGTTCATTGTAAAGATTGAAAAGTATGGGTGATAAGTTGCAGCCTTGCCTTACACCTTTCTGAATACCAGCTTCTCTCTCATGTCCTTCAGCTCGAATGACTGCTGTCTGGGTTCTGTATAGATTGTAGATCACCCTCCTATCCCTGTACTTTATTCCAATAGATTTCAAAATGTCAAACAATTTAGTCCAATCAACGTTATCAAAAGCCTTTTCTAAGTCTACAAATGCTATGAACGTTCTCTTATTTTTCCTTATTCTACCTTCCAAAATCATCTTTTATTAAATGTTGACCTACTTAATGTCAATATTTGCTCTGTACTACAGGGCGCCAGGAAATGTTCTCCACAGTGACTGCCGGCTTCTGCCAGAGCAAGCATCATCAGTTTAGTTGGCAGCACGGTGTCCTTGACAGGGTAAATTCCACAAGTGTGGGATGTAGGCTGTCGAAATCGTCAGTGTGTATTGCAATAAGCGAGCGTGTGTGTCATCAGCACTTCCAGCATCTGTTATGAATGGCTGTGGTGAGTACAAAGTTTACTGTTTGTTTTAATACAAGCAACAGTCGTGCTGCCAACGTAACTACTGATGCTAGCTCTCGCAGACACTGTAACCAAATTTATTCAGTTACATTAGATCACCCTCGGGTTTTTGCTTTGTGCAGTTAGCTGGGGGTATTTTATTCGTATCTTATTATATTGGGTTAAAGTGGGGATGGAGCGGTGATTTTTATTGTGCCTGTGTATTTTTTGTGGACGGATTCATCTTTGGATGTTCCGGGCCGACTAGAGTCATTGTTTATTAATTATCGGTTTTTGGATATTTGATATAAAATACGGGGTTGCGATTTATTACGTTTTGGGAACAGGGACACATAAGACTGTATTATTTTGAGTAGAAGCATTATTTCATTTTGGTTTGGGGCTAATGGCTTTATTTTGGCCTAGTTATGTTAAATTTTCAATTCCTGGCTGTACGATAAGGTACGATGAATCGGTATTTTCGAGGACTGGAAAGTTGCACACCCGGAAAAGTCAGACAGCAATTCGACTTGTTGTTGCAAGTTCAGGGAATACCTAGGCTATTAATAGCATGAACTCCCATGAACCGGCGTGTGGAAAACTACTGAGTGACGTCAGAGTGAATTACGACTGTCAAATGTTCATGTGTTGCCACGGATGTTCCGCTAGGAGCGCGGCGCACAGCGCACAGCATGTAGTTCCGGCAGTACGGTGGTGTAATTTATTCATTCGCCAGTGTTTATAATGGTGTGTCTGGTGTTCAGAAGTCGTGTTCTTGCTTTTACAGCGAAAGTCCATGTCTACTTGCAAATTAGTGTCGTTGTGACTGGATCATGGTATCGTAAAACGAACGAGCAGAGACTTAACTTTAGCAAACCACTGAGTTCTTACAGGCTATTGGTAGGCTACGTTGTATTTCATGGTTTTATACCATGGGTTGTTGGTAAAACTCTTACCACACCTAAAAGGATGATCATCAGTCATAAACATTTCATCGTGAAGTCATGTGAGAAGGGAGACGTGAACAAACAGTTCGAGGAGAGAGAAAGTGAAGTGAACCAGTCTTAACGTGTGTTTATATTTTGTGTACGAACTGTACAAGTAAAATAGGAGGCTGTTATGCCTGAGTTTGTAATGGCCGTGAGTGTTGCTCTAAGAGCGTAAATTCAGTGGCAAGGTACTGTACAAAAGTTATTACAAGTGCATTGAAGGGTATTTTCGTGTTGTAAATTTATTTATATATGTGGAGTAGGCCTACCTACAGCCAATAGATTGTTTCCTTTAAAATTCTTGTGTATGTTTATTCCTGTTTTGAACCTGGTAACATCAGCGAACGCATGCTCAAATGCCCTACGCCTGGGAAAAAGTGGTTTCAAAGTCGGGGCAACAGTTATGTATTTATTCTATTTTATTCAGGAAGACCCATAAGGTCAACCTTGGCGCCCATTCAAAGTCGGGAAATTAATGTTAAGATCACTTGTGGCCTGTATTTAAAGGCAGTTAATTCTGTAGGTTTGTGTTAATGGGGGTAGTTAAAGTTAAATCAACTCCAGCGAGGAGGTGAGAGTGTTTCAACACTTGTAGGCACTGCAGAGAACATTTCCTGGCGCCCTGTATTATCCGAGCAGCAAATTCTGCACACCTACTACCTACTGTATACCTGGGTTTGGGCCATCCTGTATATAATATTTCTAATGTTTATACAACATTTCATTTTTTTTTTCTTTCTTTCTGAGAATGACCTGTATCATATAGCTGAATATTTCTCGTTAATTTTACGAGAAAGAAAATTATACTGCAACTTCGAGAAGAATGAACACCACCATTTAAGAAATATTGGATTAGAAAGTAGTGTAAAGGATGATTTAAACAGCAAGTACAATAGGGTCATCCAAAATCTTTAATCTCAAATTTGAGTTTCATCCTTAGCATTAGATTTGTAGTAATGTGAGCCATACCTCAATGTTGTAGGGAAGATCTCCACTGTTAAGGTCAGCAAACAAGTTATGCCGACTTCAATAAAGCTTTGATAAAGAGCTAAGAGTGCTACCATGACGGAGGAGTCCCGAGACCAGTAAATAGTCAGACCACACACGCCTGCAATGAACATGCTCGAACCTGAAAGAAAATGTAAACATCTCTCCAGTTCTTATCTAATAATTTTCTTTAGCCTACCCCGTGTAGATTGGCATAAGACAAAAGAATTGCTTTTCAGTCGGTCAACACAGTTATGTGCCCAATTAAATTGGGCAGGGAATAACAAAAAAAGAAAACTTTGTTAGAAAAGTGTCATCATCATCGTCATTTTCCATTTCCAGTTACCTGGATTTGGTAAACAAGCACTCTCCATTTCTCCTGTTCGTGGTATACCATTTCTTCTTAGACATCATCATCAGCTTCTAAAGGCTGAAAGCCTTGTTGTTGCAGCCATTTCTTATGGTCTTCAGCCGTTATCTCCATGTGGGCATACGAGGCACATTCCATTTCCTTGACAATGTTCTTGGTCGTCTCCTTGGTTTCTTTCCCAAAATTTTTCATTTGAAAATTACCTGGAGGAGAGTGTCTGTCTGAGTATGTGTCCGATGAATTTTTGTTTCCTTTTCTTGATGGTGTTCAACAAGCATCGATTCTGAATTTGGTTCAGAACAAGCTCATTTGTCCTTCTTTCCATCCAGCTTCTTTGGGTCATTCGTCTCCAAAACCACATTTCAGCTGCCTCAAGTTTTGTTTCTTCTATTTTCCCAAGTGTCCATGTTTCACAACCATAGGTCAACACACTCCAAACAAATGTATTGAGAAATGACTTCCTTATCTTCAAGTTGAGGTGCTCATTGAGCAGCAAATACTTCTTATTTTGAAAGGCTTTCTTCGCCAACACTATTCTTTTCTTAATTTCTGAGATGCATCTGTTGTCATAATTAATCACACTTCCCAAATAATAAAATTCCATTATTTGTTCAATGGCATTATCATTTAATATTATATTAGCATCATGCCAGTTAAAACCTTTCTTCTCTGCCTCTGATCATACTGTCCCTATCCACCGTCTTCTTGGCCTTCCTCTTGGTTGTTTTCCTCTTAAGTATTTCTTAGCTGATCTTGCGTATCCATTCTCATTACATGGCCATCTTGTCTCTCCTGGTAGTTTGACTCTCTGTGTGTAGAAGTGTATAAATAATCCATGTTATTGTATCCAGGTTAGTAATTTTATTGTTATTCCCACCCAATTTAATTGGGCACATTAATAATGTTGACGGACTGAAAATAAATTCTTTTATTAGATTATAATATATTAATAAAAACAGGCACAAACCAAATATAGACTTACACTGAAGAAAATGGAAATTGCAACACCCAGAAGGAGTGGTGCTACATTGCTGCAATTGAACATGCAGGACGAGTGTTCGGTTGTAATTCGATGATTACACTTTCAGGTCCCTCTGACCGCAAGTTTGGACAACAATCAATACAGGATGTGTCCACCACGAGCTGCAATACATTGATGAATTCGTCGAGGCATGGAGTCAATAAGGCCCTGGATCGCTTCCTGAGGAATTGTGTTCCATGCTTGCTGCACTGCACGGATCAGTTGTTCCAGAATTGTGGGTGGCTGAGGACAGTTGGCCAGTTGTCGACCCATCATGTCCCACACATGCTCAATAGGACTGAGGTCCGGGGATCTGGCGGGCCATTCTAAGGTTGTGATGTCGTGGAGATCTTCTCTGGGGATGCGTGCAGTGTGAACCCGGGCATTGTCCTGCTGAAACATCCCATTAGCAATGTTCGCCATCATAGGGACAACCACTGGATTGAGTACCCTATCAACGTACTGTCGATCAGTCATAGTGCCCTCAACAAGCACTAATTGTGATTTCACATTAAAGCCAATAGCTCCCCAGACCCTAATGCTTGGTGTTGGCCCTGTGTGCCTCTCGACAATAAGGTCTGGGCGGCCCCTCTCCCCGGTATGTCGGCGCACACGATTCCGGCGATCACTGCGGGCAAGACAGAAGTGCGAATCATCACTAAAGACTACCCTATGCCATTCGTCGACCCACGTCGATCGTTCTCGACACCAGGCCAGCCTTACACGTCGCTGTTGTGGGGTCAATGGAACACCTTCTGCAGGGACACGGGATCGTAAGCCAGCTGCACGCAGGCGATTACCAACTGTTTGTTGTGTAACGTGGGGTGCCACAGCTGCTCGAATTTGCGCTGCTGTTGCATGTGGTTCCATCCGGGCCATTCGAATGATGAGGCGATCCTCTCTCACAGTTGTCTGTCGCGCTGGGCCTGTGCCAGGTCTACGAGTGTGGGTACCTTCATTTGACCACTGCTGCCATACACGTTGCACCGTAGATGCCTGTCGGCCAACACGTGCAGCGACAGTCCTTAGCGATAATCCAGCCTCACACAGCCCAATTATCCGAGCCCTCTCAAACGGCGACAGTTGTTGATAGCGTGCTCTCCTCTGTCTTCGAGGCATGTTTGACGGGGAACACTTCACTGCACAGACTGCAAGTCAACTACGCTACACCAGAGTCCGTATACTGGAGTTGAATCCTCCGCGACCAATCACGTAGGGAGACCTGTAGCAACAATCCAATGGGTCTGAAACTTGGATCATTTACATACCTACATGGCATCGTTCCATATCTTGAAAATCAACACAAACGACCAATGCCTTCATGGTGTTGCAATTTTCATTTTCGTCAGTGTATTTAGCTACGAGAGGGTGCGTGATTGATAATACTTGATATCAAGGTCACGTAAGCTTTCTATGAATTCATAACGTTAACTGAAGAATAGACTGACAATTATCGGGAATCTGGCCTCTTGTACTGCAGAAAACTCAATGACATCAGTAATTCAAACTATCACCAAACATAAGAAAGTAATAAATGTTATTTAACTGTAGCTTTGGGGCTATTAGGTCGAGTGAAACTTAAAAAGCCGACGTTTCGAGACAACAGGTTGTTGTCAAGAAAGAAAGAAGGAATGAGTAAAAAGTGTCATAGCCTCCATAGATAAATGGTATAAGATAGAAAGCCATGTCGAAACAAATAGTTAACATCTTCTTGGTCTCAGGAGGTCATGAACGGTGAATATTTCTTCAATCAAGGTTCTCCAAATGCCAGAAGCTTTCTCAAGTGTTTATGAAATTGTAAAAGGCAAGCATGCTACCGTACACCACAGTACCAAAAATGGGTTGCCACGACA
The DNA here is from genome assembly GCA_946902985.2 of Meconema thalassinum. Taxonomy (NCBI): domain Eukaryota; kingdom Metazoa; phylum Arthropoda; class Insecta; order Orthoptera; family Tettigoniidae; genus Meconema; species Meconema thalassinum. Next base: position 2,127,133,501 of record OX336388.2, read on the forward strand.
TTTGTTAACAGTCCAATATAGTCTGCATGACTTACTTCACTGGAATTATCCTTGTAATGCTTACTGATGATGAAACCTGGTCTAGGCCGTTCTGCCCAAAGCTATTACATGATTTGCTGGAGGATGTCCCAGACTGGCAATTACAATCATGCGTAGCCAAACTTTGAGGAACGAGACCTACTTGACAAGATCATTTAGTCAAGTGAGACCTGTTTAGAGCTGTCGGGTCATTTGAACAGACATAACTATTTTTATAGGGCTGAACAAAATCCCCGTTTGACTATGAATTAAATCAGCCAGGTATCACAGTATATGGTCCACCCTCTGGTGAAAGTGAAGCTGTTATAGGTGCAGTTTCCTTTAATGGAACTAGGGTGAACTTCCAACAAAAAGGTGCTACTCCTCAGGAATTTACTTTAAGTCTTCCCACAGCATTGGATCAGAAGACTTGGCCAAATTGACTGGCCACCTCATTCACCTGAACTTAAGTCTATGGACTCCTTTTTCTGATGCATAGTGGAAAGGCTTAGGAGAGAAAGCCCCAAACAGTGGACCAATGAAGGAGCTCATAACAAACATTTATGGACATTGCTGTCCACTGCAATTTGTGTCAAAGTGTGTTGAATAGGTTGAATGATTGTTACACTGTTAATGGAGAACAAGATGTTGGTAATGACACTATAGAGGGCAGCCATGATTTCCTCAAGAGATAACCATCACCTCTATTAAAGTTTTGTGGTTATTTACTTATTACAATCGCCTCCCGAATCATACGAGTTGTGAAATGTTTCTCCATACAGATGACAGAAGTTTCATCAAAGAGACTTCGATGGTCATTCTGTATGGCATGGTCAGCAATCGCAGACTTCTCTGGTTGGCAAAGACTTAAATGCCTACGATATTCATTGATCCTTGTTGTGATTCTCCTACATGTTTGTCCAATATCTACGTAACCATAGGAACATGGAATCTTACAGTATATACTCCAGCAGAGTTAAGACCAACTGAATCCTTGACTGATCACAAGGATTTGCCTATGGTGACATTAGGCTTGAATATGGTTTTGATATTGTGTCTTCCTAGAATATCGCTAATCCTGTCTGTGACAGATTGCACATATGGAAGATAGGCTAATTTGGCAGGAGGAGGATATTGCGATAATCTGTCTTTCGGTTTAGGATGTATCACTTCATTAATCTGTCTCGAGTAGCCATTCTTCTGGAAAATATCAGCCAGAAACACAAGTTCACCGTCTAACTTATCATTTTCACACACCGTCCTTGCTCTGTTAATAAGAGTGTTAAGGGCAGCCCGTTTCTGACAAGGATGGTGGTTAGAGGACCCATGAAGATAACGATTTGTATGGGTGGGTGGGAATAACAATTGGTCGGGAACAGCTGAAGAAAGTGGAGAGTTTCAAGTATCCGGGAAGCCTGATACAAGATAATGGAAGAAATGATAGAGAAATAAATGAGCGGGGAGACAGGCAGAAGCATTCCAGAGGAGTGTGAGAAGCATGTTATGGAGCAAGGATGTCCCTCAGAACAGCAACAAGATCATGTATCGGACGTACTATGTCCCTATCCTGACGTATGCCTCGGAGACCTGGGTTATGAAAAGAAGGGAGAAGAGCAAAATACAGGCCAGTGAGATGAGGTTCTTGAGAAGCAGTATTGAAGCTACAAAGATGGACAGAATAAGAAATGAGAGGACCAGAGAATTAATGAAGGAGGAACCATTACAGGATGGTATAGAGAAATCTAGACTTAGATGGTATGGACATGTAAAACGAATGGAGGAGAAGAGGATACCCAGGAGAGTACACGAGACGAAGTGGGAAGGAAAGAGACCGAGAGGAAGACCGAGAGACAGGTGGCTGATGGGGGTGGAAGAAAGCGTGAAGAAGAGAGGAGAAGACTGGACAAGGGTGGAGGCTGAGAGATGGTGGGAAGACAGAAGACGTTGGAGAGGCTTGTGTTCCAAACAGACCCGGCCAGTGGCTGGAAACTGTGCAAGATGATGATGATGATGGGAGGGTTTACGGTAGATGGTGTGTCCAAGGCTGCCGTCAGCATTCTTGGAATCCAAGAAAAGGCAGGCAACCTTCGCGTTCTGTTTCCATAGTAAACCTAATATACGGTAACACGCATATAAATTGCCGTTGAATTTTCCTGCCTTTTTTAAACCAAACTTTGTCGGCCAGGAATTGAGCCTGTGATTTTGTAATGATGAGTCAGACACCGAGGAAGCTACTGACATACTGAATGCTGAATTATTATGATTATGGTGCTAATTTAGTACATTTCCTGTATTTTAATGCAAATTCTATAAGAACTTTCAATGCATGCAATCAAGTGTATATTTATTAAAAGATACATACTCAATGCCATCCGTTTTCCCACAGCATTAATAACCATTCCAGCAACCAACATACAAAGAGCAGCTGAAGCTCCTACAATCATAGAGTTTATATATATCCAAGGATCTGAAACATACTGCACACTGTGACTTTAGTTATAGTGTTACCAACTGACTGATTTACTGAGGTTTCTATTCTCATTACTCACCACAGTGCACTCAGATTCTCTTGGAATGCTGCCATCGTCTGATACTGATGACTTATTAACCATCAACATCTGGCAGAATGGGATATTCCTTTCTGCATCTGCATTGTTGAGATATTCTTGCATAGCAGTAAATATCTGAGGCATCCATAATCGCAGAGTGTTTAACCTGAAGCAAAGACGAATCTTAAGGCTCTGTTAATTAGGCTTATAAAAGTCGCATTTTTGTGGTTGCCCGGGTGGTTAGAATCTTGATGTATGATCACGTTTGTCGTTTGTCTGTGAAGGCTTCCTGTAAATATTGTACTGTAACCGGTTATCTTTTTTAGTAACTGTTAAATCTAAATAATTAATTAAGACTACCATTGTCCGATAATGATTTGGAAAAAGAAATCAAAATAATACATCAAATAGCCAAAGTCAATGGATATAGTCGCAATTATGTCAATAATTTGTTTCATAAATTGAAAAACAACCCTGTTACTAAATTATCAAAAGATAATTCTACCAAGAAAAATTTCGCCACTTTAACTTTTATAGACCGCAGTATTTATACAGTAACTAGCGTCTTAAAGAAATACAATATGGACATTGCCTACAAAACCAGTAACTCAAATTTAAAAAAATTCTTCAATTCCAGTAAAGTCAAGGTCATCAATAAACATACAAAATCTGGCGTTTATGAGCTCAATTGCAACCAGTGCAAGGCTACGTACATAGGCCAAACCGGAAGAAGCTTCCGTATTCGTTATAATGAACATATTTCTGCCATTAAACACAGAAAATTCTCAGCAATGGCATCACATATGGAGGAATCCGGTCATAAGTTTACGACCATAGACAATGACATGAACATTTTACATTACGTCAATAAGGGCAGTTTGATGAATGTCTTAGAAGCTATTCACATAAATACATCCCAGAGATCAAATTGTTCTAATAATTTGAACGACATTTTTGAGACAAACATATTATTCGATACGATAGCAGATCATTTAAATGTCAAAACACGTAAACAGCCATAGATCATAAAGCCAATCTTTTTTTTCCATAAGCCCATTCCCCCCCCCCCCCCTTTTTTTTTCTCCCCCACTCACTCATCTAAACCGCTTTGCCCCACTCTCGACCGCCCCCCCCACCTCCTCACGCCGAGAAGGTTGTTTACTTCATAATACATGTCAGGCACACGCGCTCAATAGTAGCAAGTTGATCTCGCTAAGCGGAGCTTGACCTCCACTTGATGTCGCAGGGCTGTTATCGTCTGACTTCGGTAAGTTTTTCACGTTTTATTAAATTCATACGACCTCTTCTTCTTTCTCTTTACATCATTCCCACTCCTATGTGGGGTCGATGTTTCTGACAGATCTCCTCCATTTAGCCCAGTCATGCACATCCTCTTCTGACAACTGTGTTTCTCTGAGGTCCTCCTGTACACAATCCATCCATCTTCGTTTAGGTCTGCCTCGCATTCTCACTCCCTGTATTTGCATGTCTAGCATCTTCCTCCCCACGTAGGATTCCTCCCTTCTTCTCACATGCCCGTACCATTGAAGTCGCTTTTCTTGTATCTTCTTAGATTGTTCCATAACCTTCAATGTTCCTCTTATTTTCACATTTTCCACTCTATCACGCTTAGTCACTCCACTCATCCACCTGAGCATTTTCATTTCCGTGACGTCAAGCCTGTGTGTGTGCGTTTTGCATGCAGGGCATGTTTCAGAGCCATACAGCAATGCAGGTCTTACGACAGTTTTATATATTTTCCCCTTAACCTTAGGCTTGATCCTGCGGTCACAGAGCACTCCTGACATTTTCCTCCAGTTCATCCATCCTACCTGAATCCTGTGTGACACTTCCAGATCCAGATTTCCATCTCCAGTCACCACCGAACCCAGGTATTTGAACTCATCATCATCATCATCATCATTTCCCCTTATCCAGCTCCTGCCGGGTTGGGGTATTTATGGCACTTCTCCACTTTCCTCTTTCCTTCCACAATTCTTCTTCCACGATCTTGTCCCAGTCCAGATTCCTTTTTCTCACGCTGTTCTTCACTGAATCGATCCACCTTGTTCTAGGTCTTCCCCTTGCTCTCTTACCCTTGCACTTGGCCTCCAGCACCTGTCTTGGTATTCTATTTTCCTCCATCCTCTATTTAACGTTTCCCCTTGCATTCTGATCTCACAGTCTTGGTCTGTATTGAACCTCATATACTCTGTCTTCTTCCTGCTAATCCTGAGTCCTCTGTGTTCCAAGGCTGCCCTCCACTGTTCCAGTTTTTCTTCTATGTCATCTTTGGTGGTACTACACAACACAATATCGTCCGCAAACATCATGCATCAGGGGGCTTGGTCTCGTAATCCACAAGACATTTCGTCCAGAATTAGGTCAAACAGATATGGACTTAAAGCCGAACCTTGGTGTAAACCTACTCGAACCGGAATCCAATCTGTAAGTCCAACGCTGCTTCTAACCTGTCTTCTTGCGTCTTTGTACATTTCCTGAACCAACTGCACGTACTTCTCTGGGACTCCCTTTGCTCGTAAACATCTCCAGACTTCTCCTCGGGGCACCCGGTCATATGCTTTCTCTAGGTCCATGAATGCGAAGTGTAATCCCTTCTGTCTTTCACGATACTTTTCCATTACTTGTCTCAGGGCAAACACTGCGTCTGTGGTCCCTTTTCCTGGCATGAAGCCGAATTGTTGCTCGCCAATGCTAGTCTCCTCCCGGATCCTCTTGTCTATCACTCTTTCCCAGATTTTCATGGTATGGGACATTAACTTAATGCCCCTGTAGTTGGCACAGTCCTGAATATCTCCATTCTCTTTATATATAGGCACTAAAATACTTTCTCTCCATTCATCAGGTATTGTTTCCGAAGAGTACATTTTTTGCATTAAATCCAGCAACATGTCGATTCCATCTTTCTCTAGATACTTCCACACTTCAACTGGTATTTCATCGGGTCCTGTTGCCTTTCCGTTTTTCATTTTCCTAAGTGCTAATGTTACTTCTTCTTTTCTAATATCCATTGTCAGACCCTGGTGTTTTTCTCCTTCTCCTAAATATACCCTTGGGTTCTCTTCATTGAGAAGTTTTCCATAGTAGTTTCTCCATCTGCACTTGATGTCGGAATGGTCCATTAATACTAGACCATTTTCATCTTTGATCTGCTTTATTTGGGTGTAGTCCTTCTTGTCTTTATCTCTCGCCTGCGCAATTCTGAAAATTTTTCTTTCACCTTCTGTAGTTTCCAACTCTTCGTACAGCCGATCCATCATTTGTGCCTTTGACTGTGCTACTACCTTCTTTGCTTCCTTATTACATCTCTTGTAGTTCTCTTTATCCTCTTGTCTACCTGACATATCCCATAACTTCTTTGCATCACTTTTGGCTTTCACGATCTTCTGTACCTCCTCATTCCACCACCATGTTTCTTTGTCAGCTAGTGGTTTCTTGCCAGAAGTTCTCCCTAGCACTTCAGTTCCTACCCTCCTTATCAAACTGCTGTTGTGTGCCCACCACTCCTGCACATCATTGCAAAGAACCACTCCATTGAGTACTTTCTCCTTAAACTGGTCCTTCAACGCCTCTTCATTTAATCTCCACCACTTAATTTTTGTTAAGACTCGCACAGGTCTGCCTTTCTTCCTAATCTTCATTTTCCAGTCCATGACTACCGTCCTATGCTGTGCTGCCACTGCTTCACCATTAAAAACTTTACAGTTTTGTATTTCCCTTAATTGAGACCTTTTACACATTAAGAAGTCAATCTGGCTTTCTCTGGTCCCACTCTTGTAAGTCATATATTGACCTGTGTTTTTCTCGAACCATGTATTCACAATCGCCAAATCATATGCCATCGCACAATCCACGATTCTATGTCCTTCATCATTCCTCACTCCTACTCCCCAGCCTCCATGTACTCTTTCGATTGTATCTCGACTCCTTCCGACATGTCCATTTAAGTCACCACCCACTATCAATCTTTCATTCGCTGGTATATGTCCAAGCTCACGATCCATATCTTCCCAGAAGGATATTTTCTCTTCCTCATCGCAACCCACTTGCGGAGCATAAACACACACAATGTTTACCAATTGTCCATCAAGACACAGTTTGATGCTCATTATCCTGTCACTCCTTCTCTTAACTTGGACTATGGTCTCCTTTATGTCTCGGGAGAGGATTATTCCCACTCCATTCCTCCCATCCTTGTCTGCTCCACTGTATAGTAGCTTATAGCCACTACCCAACTCTCTAGCCCTATTTCCCTTCCATCTAGTCTCTTGTACACACAATATTTTCACCTTCCTCCTTTCCATGAGATCCACTAACTCCCTTTCCCAGTCATTGTTCCTACATTCAGTGTGCCTATTCTTCGTAACTCACCATATTTTTGAGCTATCCTCTTTAGCTGGGTTCGCTCGTGACCCAGTAGCCCTAGCCCATTTCTCACAGGGGTCAGGCGAAATCCCTGCACGTCGCTTCTGGGGTACGCCCTAGCATTTTCCGAGGCTAAACTAAGATTCGCTGTCATATTGGTTTTGGCATAGTTTTCCGGCCGCATGCCCTTGCTGACGCCAAGCCTTTTATACCTACGGCCAGGTAGTAAATCAGCCGCCCCTCACATGGGAACAGACGCTGTTTGTAGCCGCCCGCTCCGGGTCAGACGCTATGGTTGATATCAGTCTCTGAAGTGAGAGCGATACCTTTTACTCAATTTCCCGAGCACTGGGATGCCACTTCCGCCAACTGCACTGTACCGAAGGACTCCTTCTCCACTGCAGGCACCGTTGTGGTCTTCACTCATAACCCCGAGCTGGGCCCTCCATATTTATGACCCCTGGAGAGAGGGTGTCCCAGCATTGTGAAGCCCCCAGGAATTGGGCTACCTGTTGGTACGCGGGTTCTATTGGAGGGTATTTGAACCAACCCTACTAGTGCTGTAGGGCCCCCCTATCCGCCACCTGGGGACGCGCCCTCTAGAGGTTACAGGTTCCCCCGAGGGTAAATTCATACGACCAATACTTCTTTTTTCAAGTAAGCTGTTTTATATGTAATACGCATTGTTACTAATTCGCACCGTTTGTCTTCTTCAGGGTCAAATTTAACAACATGCCAATTTCTCTGTTGTTTTTTCCATAAGTTTTTCTCAATCCGTTTTAGAGCTGTCTTCCGTAGTTGTTTTCCTTACATTCAGTACTAATTATGGTCAATCATTTCAGATACCGTGTGACAGAAGATTATTTTAATCCACAAAAGACAGGTTTTCAAATGTCAAATTTTATAACAAGAATTTGATAAAAGATGTAGCCATTGCCGTCCAACCCATCTTCAGCCACACCAATAGAAATGTCAAAACAGTACAAGATATGCTGCAAGTTCCTACAGTACGCCAGTTATAGACATCAAAATATGTGCCCGGCGTTTTACAGTGTCAAATGACATTTTATATAGACATAGAACAAGTGCAAAAACCTGTACCTGAAGCCCGTAAACTATGCATGCTTTTTTAGATTTTTAGACTCTCAGATATTGTTACAGTGTTTTTAACTTTTTACTATGTATGTGAATTTTGTGTCATCAATGCTTTTTGTGCTCTGATGGGCTCCATAAATAAGTTTGTGGGCTGAAGAAGGGTCCAAAAGAATTAGGACTTGAAACATGTACCCCTGAAATGTTCTAACAAATTATAGTATTGAATAGGCGGAAAATTGAAAGTTTTATTCTTCTTGTGTATGGAATCGAACTGGTATGGGAACATCTCACATACAAACATTAGAGGAGATTGAAAGAGTAAAAGCCAGGTACCTCAAGAGGGCTGTTGGAGTTTCAAAGAGTACGAGATCGAGACTGGTGTATGAACTCACCAGGGAGACCTTCCTAATAGAAGATCTGCGAACAACACTGCTGCTGCCATCAAGTCATGCCTACAACAAACTTCTCCAAGATCTAAGAGAGAAGAAAAGAGACATACGACCAGACTTCTATAGTACCTGCGTGATGCAAGATAAATTATTTTTAATATTATTTATATTTTTAAACATATACACTTTTGAGTTATTTTTTAGAATGCAAGCGAACTATGAAATGCGACATGTCACTACAAGACTAGCGGTCCATGGCTTCCACCACAAGCTATGCTCCAATAAGACGTTCCACGACGCGAACGATACCTGCATCTGTGTCCTGTGCTCAGAAAAATGTGATCAATACCACATTCTAAAGTGCAAGAAACGATATAGGTCTATCGCTGCTTATAGCAAGGACAACTAAACTTTATCTGTACGGTAATCTTTGCTGTAATCATTGCACGGTTTGTGCGCATTTCTAATTATATATAAAGTAATGAACAACCCTGCACTTCCAATCCATGACGACATTCCCACTCTGGCAATAAACTGGCTCCGGTCCAGGAATCCACCCCTGTGACTGGCTCAACAGCTTGCTGATAGTAATTTCAACATTGCAGATAAATGGCGTGAAACATGGACTAGAAATGGCCCACCCGAAGTACGTGACCTCATTGATCCTGTAAAGAAAACCAAGGGCTTTGAACAACCACGACATATATGGAAGACCATTAACCGCATCCGTACAGGACATGGAGTTTGTGCATACAACTTGCACAAATGGGGGAAGTGGCCAGACCCCGGGTGTGATTGCAGCACATCGAACCAGAAGATTGCAAAATAAGAGCATACCTAGGTGACCCTAACGACTTTTTCAGTGCTACACCATCGAGCCCGGACTGGATAAATAGACTGGACATAAGGTTATAGGTCAATATCTGTGCTTGTATCTTCTTCTTCTTCTTCTTCTTCTTCATATTAGCATTTTCCCGCAGGTGCAGGGTCCGCTGTCCGGATCTTGGCTCGCCACTTGTTACGATCGCGAGCATCATAAGTTGTTAGGCTGAGCACCTTCATATCGGCATTTATCGTATCATGCCAGCGCTGTTTTGGTCACCCACGTGGTCGTTGCCCATTGATTTCAAAGCACTAGGTAGAATTGGCTACTGTTCCTGGTGCAGCACGTAGGACATGACCGTACCATTGGAGACGTTTTTGCCGAGCCTTCTCAGTGATGGGTGAAATGCCCATTTGCTGGCGAATGATGTCGTTTCTTACATGGTCCAAGAGTGTGATGCCCATTGACCAATGGAGCATACGCATTTCCATGCTGTGTAGTTGGCGCTCTGTAGCTCTGTCAGTTGGTCGACATTCAGCGCCATACAAAGCAACAGGACGTACTATCATGCGATATATTTTGGATTTCAGATGTAGTGGCATCCTTCTGTCGCAGAGTACTCCTGTAACTTCCCTCCATCTCATCCAAGCTGCGTTTATCCTGCTCCTCACTTCATCACCTATCTCACCATCAGATTGTAAGCGAGATCCTAGATACCTGAAGCATACGGTCTTAGCTAATGTCTCTCCGTCAACGTGAATGGAGCCGTTGCTTGTCTTCTTCTTATTCTTGTATGTACTTTATTATTATTATTGTTATTATTATTGTGTTTCATGTGTAATGCCATACGCTAAATAAATACTATGGAAATTGCAATGGGTCATTCAAAACAAGAGGCATGAAATGCTCAGTGTAGGTGTTGTGGTGATCCATGGCAATGTGCTCGCTGCACAGCAATTGTTCTGCAGGAGTCAGCTGGGAGCTATACCTCGGACACCAGCATTTTCTAATTTTGACAACAGTATTTTATGATCTACTGTATCAAAGGCTTTTGTGGGATCAATAAATAACCCAACTGCCATATTATTTTTGTCAATAGTTTCTTGTAGCATTGTTATTAGGTCAATAGTTGCTGCCTCAGTACTAGAATTTTCCCTGAATCCATATTGCATATTATGAAAGAATGTATTCTTGTTCAGGAATTAAAGCAATCTTGTTTTTACCACTTCTTCCAGAATTTTTGAAACTACCGATAAAATAGAAACAGGTCTATAATTATTTGGATTTCTTTTGTCACCACACTTAAATATAGGAACTACTTTGGCCACTTTTAAGTCATCTGGTATCATGCCAGTAACTAAGGACTCATTAATCATTTCAACCAAGATTTTAATAAATGATTGCATATTGTTTTTAATGAAATTTGTCTTGATCCTATCTAAACCACAGCTCTTTTTATTCTTTAAATTTGTGATGATGGACTTGACCTCTGCTTCATCTGTTGGATATAAGTAGAGGGAATTTGACTGATTGTGGTCCTTACTGAGAATTTCCTTCTGTTTAGGAATAGCTTTTGCTAGACTTCCAGCAATGTTTGTGAAGAACAAGTTAAATGATTCACATTGTAACGTGTTTTTCGAGGGGTTTTATGCAACTGGCATAAGTCAGTAGGAAGCCATTCTATATTTATTTACGCGGCAAATTGTTCAGCCAAGAGAATTTTTCATGGTAATTTATTATTATTATTAATTTATTATAATTATTATTAAGGTATTTTCGGAGCATTTTATAAAAATTATTAGCATTCAGATAGGTTTTCTATGTCTTAGAAAACGCTATCAAGCAAATTATTACGAACGACAATATTATAGAAAATTATGTGATTACGGAATTTTACGGAGTTTTGTCAGTTAGGGTATTTGAGAGACATGACTCACTGGGAATTCGAATACAAGCTGATTCCTGTCGAGAAGTATTACGCAAGGCTGGGTCGCAAGGTCTAGAAAAGGCGAATTGTTGGGACGGAAAACGACTTCTCCCTCTCGCGCGCCGAGTGTAATGAGGCAGAGGAGGGGAACTGGCGGCGTGCTCAGCCAATCACGGGAGACGACGTAAGCTAGATGTCGGTACCATGGTGGGGGAGCCAACAGGTGCATATATCGTTCGACGCGCCGTGAAACGAGGACTATCTGTGTAGAACTTGCGGAGTACGGTTGGAAGTGCGTGTCGCTCCGATGTTCAGTGGAGTTGAAGACTAACTTTTGCAAAACTTAACCAGTGCGGTTGTACGAGTGTTTGGGTCCGAGGTACGGACCATAGAATTATCTAATCTACCAGAATATCATCAAATTCCGACGGAGATGACGACGTCCAGGAGACTGTGGGAAGCTCACAGCATCAGCAAGTACGAGGGAAATGCCTTGGAATTTTCCAATGATAAGCGCAAATGACGCAGAAATACGCAATCTCTCATTTTTCTTTGTTTTACATTTCATATTTCAGTAACTTCATAGCTTGGAAATAAGAGTAAAATCAATTTATCAGACTCCGTTTTCACGTAATTTTCTATCGGTAATATTCAAATCGCAACGCTCCAATTTAAATTTTATACTTATTATTATTATTAATTTTGCTATACTTGTTTTATATAATAAATTCATTTCTTTTACAATGCAATCTTTGCTTTCAGTAGGTAGCATTAGATATAGACCAATTCCTTCTCCTGATACAATTGTTTGTTGGGTTAATGATCAAATCATACCACGATCTGAGTGAATAGTGTCTTGAAGGTGTTCTGCCAGAGCTAGACGTTGTTAAATACAAATTTAGATTTCAACATTGCATTGAGGTCTTGGCGCCCATTAAAACAACATAGCTTAGGCAAAGGTAAACAATTACATTTTCTCCCAACAGTGTGGGCTAGCGAAACTGTTACATTTGTCGCTACCAACATGGGGCACTAATTAAATAAAGGTTACATTTGGCGCCGACAACTTGGGGCTGAAAACCTAATAACATTTGTGGAAGGAGAAGGGTATATATTTCTGTGCCTGTATTTTGGGGGTTATTTGTCTTTATCAGTGTATATCATTATGGGGGATGAGAAAGAAAGACAGATGAGGTTACGTAGTGGTCATCAACTGGAGAGTGATGATACGAGCAGTATGTCGAGTGATGGTAGTACCGGGGTAGCGGAGGTAAATCCCGATACTGAAACAGGGAGTGTAGGCGGCCAACCAGAATTAAAAACTTTACTTCTCGAGTTCATGTATCAGAACAAAGTTAGTAGTGACGCTTTAAATGCTAAACTGGAACAAAACAACGCTAAATTAGAACAAAACAGTAGGGAAAATAAAGAAAGTACAGATGCCTTAAATGCAAAATTAGAACAAAACAGTAGGGAAAATAAAGAAAGTACAGAAGCTTTAAATGCAAAATTAGAACAGAATAATGCAAAATTAGAACAAAACAGTAGGGAAAATAAAGAAAGTACAGAAGCTTTAAATAATAAATTAGAACAGAATAATGCAAAATTAGATAAGAACAACAAGGAAATTAGTGTGAAAATGGAGCAGATTAGAGGAGAAATCAGAGGAGTAATGGAAGAGAAGGTTAAAGAGATCATTGCAGATGTAGACAAGAAATTAGGAAAAGTACAGGAGGAGTTAGAAATTAGAATCAGTACACAGGCTGAAAATTTAAAAGAACTAGTGCAACTGGAAACACAGCAGGTCAAAAAGCAATTGGGGGGAGAAATTGACAAAATTCAGGTAGCAACTAAAGAGGTTAAGGAACAGCTGGGGGGTAGAATTGAGAAAGTCCACTAGCAAATAGTTGCAGAAGTAAATGATTTAAGAGAGAGTAATAGAGAGAGCATTAGCCAGATTGAGGAGAAACAAGCAAAGCTATATGATAAAGTAGAAGAATCAGAAGGAAACATTAAATTAACAGGAAACAGTATTGAGAGGAAGGCTGAGGAGAAAATCGCAGAATTAGAATTAAAATTAAAAGCTAGGATCAGGCAAGAAAATAGTCAGAATAGGCCAGTTTTTGTGAATAGCACACACAGGGAGGTAGAACTGGGTAAGTTCAGCAATCGACAGGGGTGCCCAATGGAGTTCATGAACACTATAGATAATAAATTCGGGGAGAGGTTGGAAAATGGTAGTATTGAGTGGTGCCAGGTAGTTGAAATTTTAGAACAAGTGTTTGTGGGGGAAACAAGGAATTGGTTTGCTGTCTACAGAGACAAGTTTACTGATATTAATGATTTTAAAATGAAATTCTGTGAAAAGTTCTGGAATGAGGTTATTCAGTCGCAGCATCGTGAGGGAGTAGTGTGTGGTAAATATAACCCTAAAGGAAGCTCCACCATGACCGAATACTTTTTAGGGCAGGTATTAGTGTGTAAATATCTGGATGGCTTGAAGGAGGAAGGTGATGTGGTAAGGTTGCTACTTAGGCACTTTCCCTATAGGATCAAGGAGGCTGCTTGTATCCAGAATGTAAAGACTATATCACAAGTAGAAAATTTGTTAAGCACATTTGATGCACTAGGGAGAGGGGGTTATGAGGACAATTTCAATCGGAACCAGGGTAATAATAATAATAGACCTAATGAAGCCAGGCATCAGGAAGTTCAAGGGAACGGTGGCGAAGGGGCCAACGCTCAAAATAGAAATAATAGTAATCAGCTAAATCAGAATAGAGGAAATGGCTATGGTAATCAGTATCAAGGGAGGAATAATGATTTCAGGGGAAATCAAGGGAGGAACAATGATTACAGGGGAAATCAAGGGAGAAACAATGATTTCAGGGGAAATCAAGGGAGAAATTATAATGACAATAATTACAACCAGAATAGGGGTCAAGGAAGAGGACAGCCTAGTGGTAGTAATATACAGCCAAACAATGACAACACAGCCCAGAACAACCAGACCAGTTTAGTAGTTAGTAGTACTACGGCCAGCTGTAGCGGTTCTTTAAACGCGAACCAGGCTGCGAAGTAAGGTCAGAATCTCAGTCTGTAGCATGCCCTGTCCATACAATTATACAGGAACCCTATGACCTAAATGTAAGAAATGAATTATTACATGAACTAAATGATGAAGGTATTATTCAGGAAGTGGTTAGTAAGAGCCCCATAGTTAAATTTAACGTGTCCGAGGCGTACACAGATGTTTTAATTGATAGTGGTTGTATGAAGAGTTGCATAAGTAGTGCATTTTATGATAAAATGAAAGGAACTGGAGTAAATTTTGAGGAGATGCCAATTAAAAGCACTTTTGTTATCACAGCTGTTGGGAAGAGGTCTAAAGTAATTTCTAAGCAAGTTTTAGTAGACATTAAAATTAATAATCATGTAGAGAAGCAGATTTGTCTTGTAATTCCAAATTTAGTATTCAGTGTTATCTTGGGTTCAGAGTGGCTAAGTAGAGTGTCGGGTAACTTATGTTATGATGTAGGGAGTTTGAAATTTAAATGGGGAGATTCTGAAGTAGAAGTAGCGTTCAATGACCAAATTCAGAGAAGTAGTGTTGTAGGTGTGATTTGTGCTTTAAATGAGATATCGCCAGCCGTAGAGCGGGGTTCTCCATGTTTTGTGGGCAGTGTGATTACGAACGGAAGTCTAGAGGACTCGTTACGTGAAGCTGCATTTCAGGGAAATATAGAGGATGAACAGTGTGTTCGGCTCTATGATGTGTTATTGTGTAATAGGAGAGTTTTTGAGGATCGCATTGGTATGGCCAATTGCTATACACATTCATTGAACGTTATTGATAGGTCAGTATTCACAGGACATAGATATCCTGTACCTTTCGCTTATCAGAGTGCAGTTGAGGCACAAATTAATCAGATGCTTGAAGATGGGATTATTGAGCACTCTAACAGTCCGTATGTTAATTCTTTGATAACGGTACCCAAGACCGACGGCACTGTTCGTATTTGTTTAGACGCTCGTTTGGTTAACAGTAGAATTAGTTCAGATCAGCTGAAATCTATGTCAATAGAGGAATTAATGCAAACATTTGAGGGGAAGAAGTATTTCACTTGTGTAGATTTGAGTTCCAGTTTTTGGCAAGTGCCACTTATGTACGAAGATAGACCATTTACAGCTTTTAGTCATAAATATAACCTTTATCAATTTTGTAGAACACCTTATGGGTTAAAGAGTAGTTCAGCAGCTTTAATTAGGGCTTTAAACATCGCATTAGGGGATGACACAGGAGAGTTTGTAACCATTTACATTGATGATATGGTAATTAGTTCACGCAGTTTTGAGGAGCATCTACGTCATTTAAATATAGTTTTTCAGAAGTTAGATCAGGCAGGGTTCACTTTGAAGCTGTCTAAGTCGTCATTCTGTCAGTCAGAAGTGACATTTTTAGGTCATAGAGTGTCGAGTAGAGGTGTGACACCAGAGGAAAGTAGGGTTAGCATGTGTGGACAGTAGCAACAGGGCATCGTTACAGACACTGAGAAATATGGTAGTAGAACAACGTGATGACGTTCATTTAAAGGGAGCCACTTGCAAGGTTGGAAGCAGGTGACACAGAAACATTTATAGTTTCCAAACGTATTGGGAAAACAGCATATGTGCTGGAGAATAGTGAGGGAAACAGATTATACGGAACGTATAATATACATAGTCTACGAAAATATGTGTCATAAAGTGAGTGTGTTTAGCTGGCGAGCCAGCCTATCAAATGAGTAAGTGTGGTATTTGGTGCGTGGGAGGATCTGGTCTTCCAGGCAGGCGTATCAGAAGTCACACAGGGGGGTAGTATGTAAGTAAATGAGAGTTTTTAAGGTACAGGGAAATATGACGGGATTGTCGGATGCTGTTGAGCACTAAATTGTCTCGATGCACCAAGGCCATTTTTGGCAGCGCTGATGGGTTCCCATTTATCTCCAAGAGATGGGGGAGCGCTTGAATAGGGCTTGTTAGCTTAAGGCGTCCACGAGATAAAAGATGGGTCATCAGAATGCGAGACAGTCCTTCATGAAACTCATACATATCAGCACACGTGATTTCTGTTTACGGCCTCGCCATGTAAGATTTGTAAGTGTGTAATTTAAGATAATTTGTACAATGGTATTATTTGTGTGAGGAGAAATGGTCTGTGTTGAGAACTAGTATTAAGTAGAATATGGTTAACGGGAACTTAACAAGACAGGGCGATTACGGCACAGAAATATTTGGTGTTATATGTAATGCGCATTTACTGTTTTTTTTCAGAAGTCAATATTAATTTAATCTACTTCAAAGAGAGATTAAGTATTATGGTCACGAGGCGCTGCCACAATAGTGTGATCGTGTGCTCAGTGATAAGTGGAATTAAATGTCACCATAAGGAGGGGACCTCCAGTGAAATTAGGAAGTTCTAGGGTGATATAAATATATCAGAACACCTTCAATGCGTGTGATATGACATCATAAATACATAGTGCTCACACATTAATTATGTCTATTTCTCCAACATAGAGAAATTTGAGAGGCGGAAATATCCGTGGAACACTATTCCATATGTAAAACATTGGACTGGTTGCAAAGTGCAATCCATAGTGACAACAAACTTTGACGCAAAGTGCGTGAAGAAAAAATATGAGTGTATATATCTGTAATTTAGGGTTATTTCATTTATGTAATATGTATTTTGGATGGGGTTTATTAACGTGTATGGGATAATCGGATAATGGACCGTCGTCACGGTAAATCATCCGATGATCCGAGGCAAATATGTAACGTGTTTTTCGAGGGGTTTTATGCAACTGGCATAAGTCAGTAGGAAGCCATTCTATATTTATTTACGCGGCAAATTGTTCAGCCAAGAGAATTTTTCATGGTAATTTATTATTATTATTAATTTATTATAATTATTATTAAGGTATTTTCGGAGCATTTTATAAAAATTATTAGCATTCAGATAGGTTTTCTATGTCTTAGAAAACGCTATCAAGCAAATTATTACGAACGACAATATTATAGAAAATTATGTGATTACGGAATTTTACGGAGTTTTGTCAGTTAGGGTATTTGAGAGACATGACTCACTGGGAATTCGAATACAAGCTGATTCCTGTCGAGAAGTATTACGCAAGGCTGGGTCGCAAGGTCTAGAAAAGGCGAATTGTTGGGACGGAAAACGACTTCTCCCTCTCGCGCGCCGAGTGTAATGAGGCAGAGGAGGGGAACTGGCGGCGTGCTCAGCCAATCACGGGAGACGACGTAAGCTAGATGTCGGTACCATGGTGGGGGAGCCAACAGGTGCATATATCGTTCGACGCGCCGTGAAACGAGGACTATCTGTGTAGAACTTGCGGAGTACGGTTGGAAGTGCGTGTCGCTCCGATGTTCAGTGGAGTTGAAGACTAACTTTTGCAAAACTTAACCAGTGCGGTTGTACGAGTGTTTGGGTCCGAGGTACGGACCATAGAATTATCTAATCTACCAGAATATCATCAAATTCCGACGGAGATGACGACGTCCAGGAGACTGTGGGAAGCTCACAGCATCAGCAAGTACGAGGGAAATGCCTTGGCAATTTCCAATGGTAAGCGCAAATGACGCAGAAATACGCAATCTCTCATTTTTCTTTGTTTTACATTTCATATTTCAGTAACTTCATAGCTTGGAAATAAGAGTAAAATCAATTTATCAGACTCCGTTTTCACGTAATTTTCTATCGGTAATATTCAAATCACAACGCTCCAATTTAAATTTTATACTTATTATTATTATTAATTTTGCTATACTTGTTTTATATAATAAATTCATTTCTTTTACAATGCAATCTTTGCTTTCAGTAGGTAGCATTAGATATAGACCAATTCCTTCTCCTGATACAATTGTTTGTTGGGTTAATGATCAAATCATACCACGATCTGAGTGAATAGTGTCTTGAAGGTGTTCTTCCAGAGCTAGACGTTGTTAAATACAAATTTAGATTTCAACATTGCATTGAGGTCTTGGCGCCCATTAAAACAACATAGCTTAGGCAAAGGTAAACAATTACATTTTCTCCCAACAGTGTGGGCTAGCGAAACTGTTACATTTGTCGCTACCAAATATGGGGCACTAATTAAATAACCGTTTCAACATAGCTCTTGATTGTCTGTGATAATTTTGTTGTCTATTTCAAGTGAAGTGCATGTCTCAACTGTTGGTTTTTTGTCGTGTATGATTTCTTTGATAGTCTCCCAAGTTTTATTAAAATTGTATATATATGTTCTGAATTTTTCTGAGTAGTAATTTGACTTTAGTCTTCTTTTTAAGTTTGTTACACTATTCCTGCATCTACAGTATTCTTGGTTCATATCATTATTATTTTTGTGAGGGGGATTTTTGAGCTTTGCATGCAGAGTGTCTCGTTGTTTTATAAGTATGAGGAGTTCAGCTGTGACCCATGGTAAGTTAGTAGTCTGTCTTTTATTGTTAGTATTGTTTGTTATTTTTCTTTGGTTATGCCTGTTCCTTAGATTCAATTGTTTGATGAAAGAGTTATATAGAGAGTTAACAGTACTGTCTGCATCATTATGGGAATCTGCATTTATAGATATATTAGTTTCAGGAGTGTGTTGCCTATCCCAAGAGTCCTCGTGTGTTGTTGATTTTGTCGACTTATGTGACAGATTGTACATGCTATATAATTGGTCTTGGAAATATCAAGAATTAATGTACTGTGATCATTAATATCATTGCTGACATTTGATATTTTATAACTTAATTCTGAATTGTTTAGTGACACGTGATCTATTAAGGTAGCTGCAGTGTCATAAAGTCGTGTAGCATATCTAGTGTTGCACTGTTTAAAACCATGGCATGCTATTAGATTTAGATATTTCCTTCTTAATTGATCATCAACTAGGATATCAATGTTGGTATCTCCGAGGAAGATGCATAATTTATTGTTTATCTGGCTAAGAAAACTTTCAAATGAATTTAAGAAGGGTATGGCATTGCTTCTATTGGGGTTATATGCTTCAATAATATCAATGCTTTTATATGTTGGCCTATTACTTTTAACATCATCTATGAATACCTCAATCCACATCAAACTATGATTCATTTCACACTTTCTTTTAACATTCACTTTCCATTTGTGTGATACATAAATACCCAGACTCCCACCAACTTTGTCATCTCTATGAGCAAACACGCTTGTGAAATTGTTGAAGTTATAAAAATCTGCTTCATTACTTTTCACCCAGGTTTCTGTAACTACCAATACATCTATCTGACCTATCATTTGCAAGAGAATTTCAATGTCATCAAGCTTATTCCGAATACTTCTGCTATTAATGTACAAACACCTAACCTCTCCACCTAATTCTAATGAGTTGATGCATGCACTTATATTCGAGTCCTGTTGCATGAACTCATCCAAACAGTTGTACTTATGTTCACTGCACTGTACTTCACCTAGGTGTCCACTTGTAGTCAGCGCTTGGAAACTAGATTCTCCTGTGGTAGAAGCCACCCGTACACGTTCAACAATAATAGACTACTGCATCCTAATGGAGTTTAAAATGGAGGAGTGGAGATGGTCAATTTCTTTATGTGTTCATTTGTCTCTAAAATTGCATAGGGCAGAAATGTGATGGCACTTAGGAAGAATAAGGAACTTCCATGGTCTTAGATCTGGTAAACAGCCAAATTTCACAAGATTTTGACTTGAGAGGTGTAGAAAATAGGTTCTGTAGACCTCTGGAATTTTTTTGAAAGATGGGTGTACTTCAGGGTTGGGGGTAATGACATTGCTTATTAAAATAAGTAGCTGTAATCAAGGGTGGCCGGTATTAAGGTTGCAGTGTTGCACAACGACCAGATTTCTGTAAGGAAAATAATTAATACCGTAATAAAAACTTTAGTTGTACTACATTTAATTTGATATGTATCTCTTCTTCCTCTTCTAAGCGTGCCTGTCCGTTTCGGACGCTGGCGATCAGCATGGCTATTCTGCCTTTATCTGTGGCAATTCGGAACAATTCTTCAGAGCTTTTGTTGAACCAGGTTCTAAGGTTGTCGAGCCACGAAATTCTCCTTCTGCCGGGCGATCTCTTTCCTTCTATATTTCCTTGTAGTATAAGTTGAAGCAGCTCATACCTTTTTTGATTCCCCATAATGTGACCAAGGTACTGTAGTTTACGACACTTAATGATGTTTATCTGTTCCGGCCTTTTTTCAACTCTGCGTAGAACTTCCTGATTTGAAACTTTATGAATCCATGATATTCTCAGTATTCTTCTGTAAAGCCATAGTCAAGTCTAACAGTGGTAGCCTTTGTAAGGGTCCATGTTTCTACACCATACAAGAAAACTGAGAACACATAGCGCCTGAGGAGCCGTAGTTTGGTGTTCATGGTAATTTTTTGTTGTTGTTGTTGTTGTCATGTGGCCTCCTCAGAGGCCGAGTGCAGGTCTTTCTACTCGACACCCGTGGGCGACCTGCGCGTCGGGATGAGAGATGGAATGGATGAAGATGAATGAAACTGGACAAGGATGTGGAAGGAAGCGGTCGTGGCCTGTCAGAAGGTACCGTCCCAGCATTTGCCTGGTGTTGAAAATGGAAAACCACGGAAAACCATTTCAAGGACGGCCGACGGTGGGGTTCGATCCCATGCATCTACCGAGTCAGCAGAGAGCTTGCCCCATGACCTACTGCTGCGCTTTAGCCAGCATAGCCACTGCTGTTGGTTAAGATAATAATTCTTTAATAATTCAGAAAATCTTATAGTAAGTTACTGTGGACTGTCTGGGAGTGAAGCGTGCCAACCGTCTAGGAGCGCTCGTCCATTTGGTCGTTGCCAGCCCCAACCACCGACCAGTTCTCAATAGTGAAGGGTATGGCATAGATGCTAGACAGAGTAAGCCCTATCCCAACAGTGAACTCGGCTGGTCGTTGCCCGCTGATTGCAAAAAGGGAGCGAGGCACGGAGACAGACATTCGTGATGCTCCGTCAATTGCCGATACTATGTCTTGCAATGGAAATTGTGCGTACTTGTGACACTCGCCCTCTTATATAACGTACATTGTTTTGTTCTCGTGAAGGTTTTCATGTAGACTAACTTATAATCCATTTAATCCGATGACAATGTGATGTTCTTTGAACTACAACTTTCGTGATGAATTAGGTACATTTGTTTTACGGCGCAATTGGATACAGTTTTCTCTGACACCTACCACCTACCCCCTCCCCCTCATTAATGAAATTAGCGCAATGCCCAGATCAATTATCCGCCAGCCGTCACTGGCTGTAACAGAACAATTGAAGATTGCCCTGGATGCAGAGTAATGAATAATCTTAAAACAAGTTTTATTCAGGCCTTGCAACATCATAGTCATCAACCCTTGTACTTGAATGTGTGTGGAATCTATCTGATAACCGTCATTATTGTAGTGCATGCAGCAGCAGATCCAGGCTTTGCGGAGCCCTGGGCGATATGATGAAGTGGGGCCCACAACAATAGGAAATTTAAAAAAATATCAAATCAAATGGAAAATAGTTTGGTAATAATAATAAAATAAAGAATACTGTAGTTACAATATTTTGAATACACCTCAGAACATTTTTTTAATAATATGAAAGAAACCTTTAAGTCGCCTTGAAGAAGATTATGTAAACTATGAAATATTAAAATATTACTTTGCGACTTTTTTCCCGGCTGAAGTCTTCTATTATTTCACTGAAATCTAAACTTGCTAAACGGTCAAGGGAGGTCATAGCTGCACTGAAAAAGAAAATGAATTATAAATTAGTTTGAAAAATTTGAAAAGTATAATTAATTAATTAATTAATTAAATTTAAAAATATCCATGGTGTGGGGCCCCCAGGACCGCGGGGCCCTGAGCGGTCGCCCACCTCGTCCTCGCCTAGATCCGCCCCTGAGTGCATGTGACGACCAAGGACTAGTGCCAGTTAGTCCTAGTCTGCATTAAGGGGGATGCATGGCCAGCATGATGACATCCTCAGCCACATTACATTGGTTTTAGGTCATGGCGCACTATTTATCACGTCAAGCAGCTGCTTAGTTGTCCTTACGAGGCTGAGCCCTTCCAGCCTTTGCAACAGATCTTTAATCTCTGACTGATTTGAACCTGGGGCCTCCTAAGTAAGAGGCAAATGTACTACCCTCACATCATGGGGCTCACCATTTGAACTCATAAGGAAGGAGTTCAAGAAACTACCTCCCTGACAAGTTAGGCTAATTTGTTGATAGAACACTTGTCATAGCGAGTGGGAATGGATTGCATCATGAACCAGCACAAACAGTAGTCATAAATGAATCTTCTATGACAGATTTGAAAGGTTCACACCCATCCTGTTTCCTCTACTATACGGACCACACTGGCGCCATAAATGTTCCAAATGCTCTTTGACCCGCAATAATTCCAACATGTCTCTGTGTAGACCAAACTACCTGTAACATCACAGCATTTGCCTGGAGTTCAAGCAGGGAAATTACTTCTAAGATGCCTAAATTGAAAGTTAAACTCTCCTCTTGCCATTTGTCCTGCAAACTGTTCCTCCACCTATCAGAATTGTAATGTTAGTCAGAGCAGGAAATCAAACTCCTAGACAGTGGCAAAACGATTTGTGTGTTTGAGTCTTCAGTCTTTTGATTGGTTTGATGCAGCACTCCATGCCTCCCTGTCCTGAGCTAATCATTTCATCTCTACATAGCTACCACACCCTACATCCAAGGCAATCTGTTTAACATATTCTAACCTTGGTCTACCCCTACAGTTCTTCTCCTCGACCCTTCCTTCCATAACTAAGCTTGCTATTCCTGGGTACGTGTAGTACATGTCCCACCAACCTATCTATTCTCTTGATTAGCAGTCGCCAGAAACATCTCTCTTCTCCCACTCGTCTTTATACCTCTTCATTCATAACCCTATCTACCCATCTGATCTTCATCATTCTCCTGTAACACCACATTTCAAATGCTTCAATTCTCCTATTTTCTGCTGCACCAATAGTCCAAGTTTCACTTCCATAGAGCACCACGCTCCAGATAAAGGCTTTCAAAAATTACCACCTAATACCTAAATCTATATTCGATGTCAGCTGATTCGTTTTCTGTAGAAATGCTTTCCTTGCCTGAGCCAACCTACTTTTTATATCCTCTTTGCTTCGTCCATCACTGGTTATTTTGCTTCCTAAGGAACAGAAGTCGCCTACTTCCTTTAGCTTTTCACCTGCCAATTTGATGTCCATAGAGGTTTCTGATTTATTTTGGCTGCATTCCAATATTTTTGTTTTACATTTATTAATTTTCATCATCAAAATGATTTAAGAAAATAAAAGAAAGATCATGTTGAGATTTTTGAATTGTTCTGCAATCAATACCAACACCAACATTGTCCAGACTTGAATTCTGTAACATATTTGGAATTACATGCTGACACAATGCTTACCCAAAATGGGAACCAGATTTAAGGCTGAAAATAATGATTGCCACTGGCAAGTGTGGCCTAGTGAAGAGAGGTTTCACCTGCTTGAGACCTGCACCCATGAATTTCAGTATATTCTTTGTTGATGCTTCCACTGATGTAGGATCTGTAGAGTTGGCCAACTCGTCTGTTAACTCTGTTACCTGTGGAACAAGTAAATTGGAGGAATATTAAATGAATGGTCAGAAAAGGCTGATTATGATGAACGGTTAGTTTTGGAAAGACAAGACTGAAAAAAAGAGGATGATTTGACAGTTTTAATGATATATTTCACATATGGATGCTGTTATGTAGAAAGGATCCAAGCAATAACTGATAAAATTGACTTGATTCCTCCATCTAGGGCTGAAGCAGATTTTCTTTATAATTTAATAAGATGCGCTCGAAGGAGCATTACTTAACCTACCGGTACATAATACACGAAAATATCATTCTAAATACAATTTGATCTTACAATGCTATTTAGTTTTCACTGTAGTCTCTGATGGATTTAGTTCTTTTTGCACACTTAGTTAAGTGATAACGGTCACACCTCTTGTTACACAACGAACATACGCAATCATCACCTGGCTGGTGAATACCTTGAGTTAAGCAGATCTTATGGGGAGTCCGCTGTCCTTGGGGTAAATCTGAGACTTGTCTCATACAAAACTGTCACTTACAGTGACATCGGACAAGAGTGTAAACTCTCAAAGATTACCACGAAAGTGGCAAAAGCAGCGCATCAATGCGTTTCTCATCTGGAGATTTTCTTTATGGGAATAGTATTTCAAATGCTCAATATTCCATATAAACATAATTTTAAAACATAAATACAGGGTTATTCAAAAAGATGGACCCAATTTAATTAATTTGTAGTTCACAAAATACACATTAGACATGAATAATCGACATGCCAATGAAGAGAGGAAGGTTGAAAGTTTTGTTGACCACTACTTGGGTGGTGATAGTTGCAAAGACGGCCGCTTGGGTACTTGCACCGTCTTGCTTCACTGTCTCTTGTCAATAAGATGGCTACTATGCAGCATAAGGTTTTTTGCCTTTAGTTTGCAAAATGTGAGTCAGCAGTAACAGTACTGCGGGCTTTTCGTCTCCGATTCGGCATTGAACCACCAGCTTAGAAAAGCATAAAACGTTGTGTTATGCAATTTCACGAAACTGGATGCCTCTGCAAAGGAAAAAGCCCAGGCTGACCGAGTGTGTCGGAGGATGATGTCAGATGAATAAAAGATAGGTCGCATAGGACAGCAAGACCTGGCTGGCTCTACACTTCTGACCACCGAGATCACCCGACCTCACACCATGTTACTTTTTCTTGTGGGGCTATGTTAAGGACATGGTTTATGTCCCACCTCTAACAACAACTCTGACCGACCTGCGGAACTGTATCACTGCTGCGGTGCACTCAGTAACACGAGATATGCTTTCTCGCGTGTGGAACAAATTTGGCTACCACCTAGATGTTTGCCGTGCAGCGCAGGGATGACACATTAAACATTTATAACCTATATTCAACAAAACTTTGAACCTTTCTCTGTTCATTGGTATGTAGATTGTTCATGTCCACCATAAAAATGAAATACAAATTAATTAAATTGGGTCCATCTTTTTGAATACCCCTGTACCCAAATCAGGATTTGGAGATCCACTCTTAAATTTGGATTCATTTTTCTCACAACTACCTTGTGCAAGCTAAACATTCGAGATATAGCAAGATAATACTTACCATACTGCAGGAGAGACTCAGCTTTGATCTTGTTGGTCACCCACAAAGATGTTAAAATGTGGAGGCAGGTTTAGTTTCGTGCTGGGCCCATCGAGTAAGGAGAACTAAGCTAAATGGGAGGTGTCAAGAAGGTGAGCAAAGGAAAATCTCAGAGGCCAGAGCTGTCACACAGTGCGGAAATGAAACCACATTAACAGCATTACTCGTGAGCCGAACATGAAACCACGGGGAGCAGAGGCGGTTCTAGCACTGGCCCCCCCCCCAGTTTTAGTGAAATAATTTTTTTAAAATTTTGGATACTAAATAAATTGATAATTTACAGATTATCTGATATAAAAAGGACTAATGCATATAATTAAGTTAATTTTTCTTTCAATTTCAAGATTTATTTTATTATATGTAATTTAAACACACAATTGAAATCGTTTATAAATATAATATTTTTAAAATGTGTAGTGCATACACCAAGATCAACATTAGATATTTCTTCACAACAACAATCAGTCAAAGCTGCCTGCATTCAAAGTCTGACAGACGACAGTGCCGACTGCTCGTTAATCTAACAATCACAGAAAGGATCTATCGTTACGCAACAGCCTTCAGTAGCAGATGATTAGTCGCTATGCTCGAATAGACGTGTTCTTGTATTAGTTACAGTATGTACGGTAGTTCTTTTCCCGCGACAAGCGGAAGTGCAATGAAAGTGTATGTGAAGCCAATGAACCGAAGAGTATTACACTCTTTTCCCAACTTTGTGACTTAAATGCAAGTTCAGAAGTTTCCAATGTAGACAAACCTACATGTGATACAAGTGCATCGATATCTCCCCAACTCTGTGACAAAAATGTGAGTGCTTTCAATTCCAAACCGGGCCCCGCCAGATTTAAGCTTCTAGAACCGCCACTGACGGGGAGATAGCTTCACAAAGTCATAAACACGAGGAATACCAAAAAGGAATATTGACCAAACAACAAGAGGAATAAGTAGGCCTACACACTAAATTATTACGAGAATTAGAACAACATGACTTCGAAACAAATAGCTTCAACAGAAAGCTTCGAGTACAATAAGTACATGACCGGACATAACTTTCTACAGAAAATCATTCCAATTACTTATGTATATCTATGACCTTAGCCATAATATATTCCTTTTCCCTTATTGATTACGATATCTGTGCAACAGTGTCCACTGTACAATACAATGCTACTCTACTTTACTCCTAGTTGTGATTGTGATACATGTTTCGGCTCCTCTCAAGCCTTCATCAGTCAATGAGCAACATAAAAATTCACAATGTTCCATTTAAAACAATTACACACGACTTGTTCCATTAAAATTGTACAAATTCACAGGCGTCATCAATATTAAAATAGAAATGAAATTCTTAAAGAATGGAATGGGTATAAATCTGGGTAAAGACCCTTTGTCACTTATAATTTACAAAACAAACTGAAGCAAGGTTGATTATCCACTTCAATCTTCATAGTTGCGTCCCATTAGAAATGCCACCTACTTATCAACCGGAGTTAATTGTCTGGAGTGTACAGACCCTTTATTGTGATCAGTTCTTCTATCTTATTTTATATAAGGGAGCTTGCCATGGTGGGTGAGTGGTTAACGTGTCGGTCTACTAACCCCAAGCTTGCAGGTTCGCTCGTGGCCGTGGTAAGTGATTTTTGAAAGGCGGCAAAGATTACGACGATGTTGGCATGTCAAGGAACCCATTTGAATTCAGTAGGCGGTGTTCATAATGGCAAAATTAATCTCGGGAGTTTCCACCAACACAAAGTTCCTCATTTCTCTACTAGAAAGCGCTATAGTGTTCAAGGAGCTTAGATATCTAACCTCCTTGACTATCATAGTGCTTCAAGGAACAATGAAATTCGATATGCAAGCTACCCTTTGGGTGTCAAATTACAAAGATTGCATCCGGCTTCCGAGGCCATACGATATTATTATTATTATTTAAGGGGGAAAGTAGAATCCAGGCAGCAGAGATGAAGTTCCTTAGAGGTATAATTGGAAAGACCCACAGAGACAAAATCAGAAACAAGGAAATTAGGGAGAAAACAGGATTCCCAAAGTTACAAGACAAAATCGAGATCAGTAAGCTAAAATGGTATGGACATATGATGCAAATGGGAGAAGACAGAGTCCCGAAGGGATTATTTACTGAGAAAGTCACGGGAAGGCGCCAAAGGGGAAGGCCGAGGATGAGGTGGGTGGATGCAGTGAGGGAGAGCGTTGAGAAAAGAGGAGTGAGAGTGGAGGATGTACTGGAAGAGGGACGAGAATGGTGGAGAGACAGAAAAGTATGGAGGTCCTTGATTCACACCCCGACCCAGATCACTGGAACCGGGGAATGAAGAAGAAGAAGAAGGGGGCTGTCAATCGCTGTTGAAATTTTGTGTCTAACCAACCACCGGTTGATTTGGGAGCCTCATGATCACTGTATTGTGTCTCTCTGCCGGTACACTGAGTGTCTTACTTCCTTGCTTCAGTTTGTTTTGTAAATGATAAGTGACAAAGGGCCTTTACCCGGATTTTATACCCGTTCTTTAAGAATTTTATTTCTATTTTAATAATGATGACGCCTGTGAATTTGTACAATTTTAATCGAACATATCATGTGTCCTCCTCTTCATTTCCCGATTCCAGTTCCCTGGGTCGGGTTACGAATCAAGGACCTCCACAGTTGTCCATCCCTCCACCACTCATTTCCTTCTTTCAATACTTCTTTTTCTTTTACTCCTCTCTTCTCTATGCTTTCCTTCACCGTATCTATCCACCTCT
Organism: Meconema thalassinum; assembly: GCA_946902985.2. Taxonomy (NCBI): domain Eukaryota; kingdom Metazoa; phylum Arthropoda; class Insecta; order Orthoptera; family Tettigoniidae; genus Meconema; species Meconema thalassinum. The sequence continues at coordinate 2,127,161,741 of OX336388.2, forward strand.
TTCTGGGCCTTCCTCGTGGCCGTCTTCCTGGCATTTTTTTCATAAATATTCTTTTTGGTACTCTATATTCTTCCATTCTCATCATATGTCCGTACCACTTCAGCTTACTGGTCTCTATCTTGTCTTGCAGTTTTGGGAACCCAGTTCTCTCACTAATGTCCACATTTCTGATTTTATCCCTCCGTGTCTTCCCAATTATTCCTCTAAGGAACATCATCTCAGCTGCTTGGATTCGGCTTTCATCGGGTTTTGTTGTGGTCCAAGTACCTGCTGTATATGTCAAGATTGGTGTGTAATACACATGTCGTGTGTCATCATCATCATCATGTTGAGCAGTTTCCGACCGCTGGTCGGGTCTGCTTGGAACATAAACCTCTCCATCGTTTCCTGTCCATCCACCATCTCTCGTCTTTCACTGTATCCCAGCACACTCCTCTTTCCTCCACACTCTTCTTAACTCCTTTTGTCCATCTGTCTCTTGGTCTTCCCCTTGGCCTCCTTCCCTTCATTTCCATTCCAAACATCTTCTTCGGTATCCTCTCCTCTCGCATCCTCCTCACATGTCCATACCATTGTAGCCTAGACCGCTCTATTCTATTTTGCAATGGTTCCTCTCTCACCATCTCTCTGACTCTCTCATTCCTTACTCAGTCCATTCTTGTTACTCCTACCCTACTCCTCTGGAACTTCATCTCCACTGCTCGTATTTTACTCTTGTCCCTTTCCTTCATCACCAATGTTTTTGAACCATATGTCAAAATTGGCACAAAGTAGGTCTTGTAGATGAGTCCTTTACATTTTTGTGGTACATCTTTATTCCATATCATCCCCCTAGCACTCTTGAAAAATCCATCTGTGCACCTTCCCCTTTCATTTATTTCCATCCTATTGCCTCCCTTTTCTTCAATTATGCTTCCCAAGTACTTGAAGCATTCTACTTTCTGCAACTGCTGTCCTCCAAGAGTTATGCCCATATCCAGTCTGTTCTTCCTCCTCGTTGTTATGACCACTTCACTCTTTTGTGCTGAGAACTTCATCGTGTGTAATGGTTTTAAATTGAACATTGTGAATTTTTATGTTGCTCATTGACTGATGAAGGCTTGAGAGGAGCCGAAACATGTATCACAATCACAACTAGGAGTAAAGTAGAGTAGCATTGTATTGTACAGTGGACACTGTTGCACAGATTCCGATCACTTGAATATGTGAAAAACAACCTGAAATAAATTACATGTCATTAAGATTTATACACCATTATTGAAGAAGAAGAAGAAAACTAAGTTTAAGTCAAAACTACGGTACCAGTACATAAATTGAAAATAAATGCTAATACAGTATTATGAATAATTTATTAATCAATAGCTTACAAGAGTTTAGTGCTTTTCAGTCGGTCAACACGAATGTACCCAAAAGAGCTGGGTTATACCCTAATCCTGGAATAAATTACATGAGATTGATAAATACACTAGGATGACCAGTTTCGGTCATCAAGCGATCATCATCAGATCCATTACACTTAGGCCATAAAATCTATGTTTGAAAATACAGGTGAAAATATTTACAATATGCACAATTATTTAGTTGCAGTATTGGTACTGCAACTGTCGGTGTATGCAAAATGCAGTATGTTACGTGAAATGCTAAATGGTGATAGATATCCGGAGTTTGTATATTTGGAGTGATTATGTAGGTATGTATGCAGAGCCTCCGTGGCATAGGCGGCAGCACGCCGGCCTCTCACCGCTGAGTCCGTGATTCAAATCCCGGTCAATCCATGTGAGATCTGTGCTGGACAGAACGGAGGCAGACAGGTTTTTCTCCGGGTACTCCGGTTTTCCCTGTCAAAATTTCATTCCAGCAACACTCTCCCCTATCATTTCATTTCATCTGTCATTCATTTAATCCTTGCCCCAGAGGAGTGCGTCAGGCCTCGGCAGCCGGCACAGTTCATATCCTCGCCGCTAGATAGGGGCTTCATTCATTCCATTCCTGACCCGGTCGGAGACTGGAAGCAGGCTGTGGATTTTCATTCATGTATGTATGTATGTATGTCTACCCCTTATTATTCCCGTTTTTCCAACGGGGTCGGGGATGAGATGCGATGGAAGTCTTTGTGGCGATGGTTTTTACGGCCGGATGCCCTTCCTGACGCCAACCTCATGAGAGGAGTTAATTTGTAGTGATTATATGGTTGTAAAAATCAACTATGGTTGAACTGTAATATTGCAGGCTACTACTTATCTGGTTGTCTTCCTTGCTGGAGCTAGACCCGGCTTCGGCCGGGTTTGAACCTGCAATCTTGGGCTTAGAAGCTCAGCATGCTACCAACTATGCCACCGAAGCTGCTCATTGGTTATGTTGCTAAGCATCACAGAAATTCCAAATCATGTATTAAAGTTGTGGGCTCAATGTTGGCTGTTGTTGTTTGAGTCTTCAGTCTTTTGACTGGTTTGATGCAGCACTCCATGACTCACTGTCCTGAGCTAATCGTTTCATCTGTACATAGCTACCACACCCTGCATCTGAGGCAATCTGTTTAAAATATTCTAACCTTGGTCTACCCCTACAGCTCTTGTCCTCGACCCTTCCTTCCATAACTAAGCTTGCTATTCCTGGGTGTCTTAGTACGTGTCCTATCAACCTATCTCTTCTCTTCATTAGCAGTCGCCAGAAACATCTCTCCTCTCCCACTAGTCTTAATACCCCTTCATTTGTCACCCTATCTACCCATTTGATTTTCATCATTCTCCTGTAACACCACATTTCAAATGCTTCAATTCTCCTCTTTTCTGCTGCACCAATAGTCCAAGTTTCACTTCCATAGAGCGCCACGCTCCAAACAAAGGCCTTCAGAAATGACTTCCTAATACCTAAATCTATATTCAATGTCAACAGATTCCTTTTTTGTAGAAAGGCTTTACTTGCCTGAGCCAACCTACTTTTTATATCCTCTTTGCTTCGGTCATCACTATGTAATGGTTTCGCTAGCCCACACTGTTGGGAGAAAATGTAATTGTTTACCTTTGCCTAAGCTATGTTGTTTTAATGGGCGCCAAGACCTCAACGCAATGTTGAAATCTAAATTTGTATTTAACAACGTCTAGCTCTGGCAGAACACATCCAAGACTCTATTCACTCAGATCGTGGTATGATTTGATCATTAACCCAACAAACAATTGTATCAGGAGAAGGAATTGGTCTATATCTAATGCTACCTACTGAAAGCAAAGATTGCATTGTAAAAGAAATGAATTTATTATATAAAACAAGTATAGCAAAATTAATAATAATAATAATAAGTTTAAAATTTAAATTGGAGCGTTGCGATTTGAATATTACCGATAGAAAATTACGTGAAAACGGAGTCTGATAAATTGATTTTACTCTTATTTCCAAGCTATGAAGTTACTGAATTATGAAATATAAAACAAAGAAAAATGAGAGATTGCGTATTTCTGCGTCATTAGCGCTTACCCCTGGAAATTGCCAAAGCATTTCCCTCGTTCTTGATGATGCTGTGTGCTTCCCACAGTCTCCTGGACGTCGCCATCTTCTTCGTTATATGTTGATATTCTGGTAGATTAGATAATTCTATGGTCCGTACATCGGACCCAAACTCTCGTAAAACCGCACTGGTTACGTTTTACAAAAGTTCGTCGCTAACTCCACTGAACATCGGAGCGACACGCACTTGCGACCGTACACTGCAAGTTCTACACAGATTGTCCTCGTCTCACGGCGCGTCGAACGATATATTCACCTGTCGGCTCCCCCACTCCGGAGCAGTCTCCTAGCTTACGCTGTCTCCGCTGATTGGCTGAGCACGCCGCCACTTCCCCTCCTCCGGTTCATTACACTCCGCGGGCGAGAGGGAGAAGTCGTTTTCCGTTTCAACAATTCGCCTCTTCTAGACCTTGCGACCCAGGATTGCGTCATGCTTCTCGACAGGAATCAGCTTGTATTAGAATTCCCAGTGAGTCATGTCTCTCAAATACCCTAACTGACAAAACTCCGTAAAATTCCGTAATCAGATAATTTTCTATGATATCGTCGTTCGTAATAATTTGCTTGATAGCGTTTTCTAATACATAGAAAACCTATCTGAATGCTAATAATTTTTATAAAATGCTCCGAAAATATCTAAATAATAATTATAATAAATTAATAATAATAATAAATTAACATGAAAAATTCTCTTGGCTGAACAATTTGCCGCGTAAATAAATATAGAATGGCTTCCTACTGACTTATGCCAGTTGCATAAAACCCCTCGAAAAACACGTTACAACTAGTTATTTTGCTTCCTAAGTAACAGAAGTCTCCTACTTCCTTCAGTTTTCACCTGCTAATTTGATTTCCATAGAGGTTTCTGATTTATTTCGGCTGCATTCCAATATTTTTGTTCTAAATTTATTAATTTTCATCATCAATTTTTTCCTCCAGACGGAGTCCATACCATTCAAAAACTCATTCTTTGTAGGTTCTACTCCACTTAGGAGGTTGTGAGCCCCTGGCGGCCTTGTGAAGGAAGGAATAATGATTTTGGTGAAGGAATAGTCGTACAGAGGCCTGCATGGTATCGTTTGAATTGTATTTTTCCCGCTCTATCTTATGGTGAGGTTATTTTTTAATCAATGGATTATTGGAAATGGTTTTTGGGGTAAACATGTGTTTTTTGACATTTTTGTTGATAATTGGCGAACCCCTAAAGCTAGAACAAAGTTTGACATGTCATTTTTTTCCCTCTCGGCGGTGATGGCTAACTATGAAATAAAAAAGTAGGTTGGTATTACAGTTAGACTTAAGTGTCATTGAGCAAAAGACTGACAAGGACTTAATGTATACTTACTGGATACATATCAGGGGGTTTGCCAGTGTTCATATTGTAGATGTATCTGAACACCTCTAGAGCTTCTTTGTACCGGCCTCTTGACATTAAAAATTTTGGGCTTTCTTTGAAGAAGAGCAATAGCACGCCTGCTATAATGCTGGGCAGAGAGCAGGCTGCCAGGAACACATTCCACGAGTGGTACTTCACAGTGCTTCCAAATAAATCCCAGGCCCATGGCAATGGCAGCAATAGCCAAGCAAGAGCTGAAGAGAAAACATCATTAGGTAAATATACATGTGGTACATTGGACAGTAAAATCAAAGTCCTGTTGAGCCGAGTAGTATTCCCACTTTATCGAGCCAGGCTCCTCTCTGGTATTTTTCCTGTTGACCTCTCTTAGTCAACTCATTTTATTTTCAGTGTGACAGTCTAGGGAGTCCATCATTTTCAAGGCCTTTGCTTTCCCAAATATTTTATTTATTTATTTACATACATAGGTCCCAATGAGCCAGAGCTCGTGTTAGGGACAATCAAGTAACATAGTTACAGCATGCCATACATATAATTTTTGTAACATTATATTGTTTAGGTTAATAGTGACTTATATTAGATTGCTAGTGACTAACTTTACAGAGATGATTCAGTATGATACATTGCATTGCTTAAGGCTATTGGATATGGGCTATTCATTCCTTAATAGGAAGTCTTTTGTTTTCCTCTTAAATGTTTTTATAGAGAAACTTTCCCTTATGCCTAATGGTAGCGAGTTATATTCCTTTATTATAGAGGACATAATTCCTTTAGTTCCAAATTTAATGGATTGGGAATGGCTGGTGAATATTCGGTTTATTCCTCTTGTTGCATAATTATGAATGTCATTTGCATGGGTAAAATGGATGTATGTGTGTATCAATTTGTTTTCTAATTTGTATACAAATACTGTTGCTGACATAGCTATTTGTTTTTGCAGTGGCATAATTTTAGTTCTTGAGTATAATTCATTTGAGGGTGTGAGCCAAGGAAATCCAAAGATAGATTTTATAGCACGTTTCTGGAGTATCCCAAGTTCTTTTATCAGCTCCTTATTACAATACCTCCATATGAAATTCATGTACATTAGATGTGAATGTATCAGAGCAAAGTATATATTTTTCAATTGTTGGCTAGTAAGACATCTGTTGTGTTAAATAAATCAGTTGAGTTACATTTAAATGAGTGTTACATTTCATTTCCGCTTTAAAACCTCTAATAGGTTATGGGCCCAGCACGCTTCCACTGCGCCACACTGCTATTCCGAATCTCTCCAGGACCTCGTCTATGTATCCTTTCTGGCTGAGTTTCATCTGGTTGGCGATTCTCTCGAACTCTAGCCCCAGACAATACCGCACGTCCCCCAAGTCCTTGATCTCGAACTTGGTATTCAGAAAGTCTCTCACCACGTCGATCTTCTTGTCGTCTCGAGCCATGATCATCATGTCATCGACATAGATGATTATATAAATCCTATCTTCGGCCGGTCCAATGTGGTACATGCATGGATCTGCATCCAAGCGAGTCATCTTGAGATTTTTCATCTCTTCCTCGAGACGGTGATACCAAGCGCGTCCTGCCTGTCACAGTCCATACAACGCTTTGTTTAGTGAGCACACCATGTCACGATTGGTCAACTTTTCCAGCATCTCATCTGCGGTCTTTCGCACAGTCTCGTCAACCGACTCGTCTTGAACGGTATGGGCAAGAACGTCCTCGAAGTAGTCCGGGGCCTCCATGAAGATTTGCTCCTTCACTTCTCCGTTCAAGTACGCCGTCTTGACGTCTAGCTGTCGGATCTTTAGATTATCTTGTACAGCTAATGCCACCGCAGTCCTTATTGTGCTCAGCCTTGCGACTGGAGCGAACGTGTCGTGAAACTCTATTCCTGGTCTCTGCGTGAAACCCCTCGCTACCACGCGCGCCTTCCGCTTGCTGATAGTGCCGTCAGGGTTAAACTTATTCCGGAGAACGAATCTGCTTCCTATCACATGTTGCCCCTTGGGACGGTCGACCAGCTTCCACGTATTGTTCCGAATCAGTGAAACTGCTTCTTCTGACATTGCTTCGATCCACGCAGGTGAGTCATCTCCGGAGATAGCCTGGGTCACTGGGATTTCAGCGACGTTAGCCGCTTCCCCTGGTCGATCACCGTAGTCCTTGCGGGTCGCCCAGATTTTCCAGTTCTAATTAAACGAGGCCGTCCGCCTCTTCTCCTAGATGATGCCGTTTGTTGCTCATCGGATTGGATCTCCGGTTCAACAAAGTAATCGTCGGCAGGAAAGCCTATGAAGCCATCGAGGAATTCCCATTCAGCAACATCAGGTTGGTTTTCTGCCAGAATTTCGTCTCTCGACACCAGCTCGAACTCCAGTTCATGGATCGGATCCTCTGGTTCAATGCGTACTTTGTCCGGAGAGTCACGTGGGAACAGATCATCGACTGATTTCTTAGGCGCGGTCATCTCCTCACGAAAAACAACGTCTCTCGTGATCTCGATCTTCTTCGTTTCAGGAATCCAGATACGGTAAGCTTTCGACTGCTCCGAATATCCAACAAAAATTCCCTCTTTTGAGCAAGGGCTAAACTTCCCCTTGTTCGGGGTCTTGTCCAGGCAGAACACCTTGCTCCCAAAGTCCTTGAAATAGTGTGCAGTCGGAGTTCTGTCGAACCAGCGCTCAAATGGAGTCTTCCCGTTTAGCTTTTTGGTTGGACATCGGTTCCTCAGATAATTTGCGGTGTTGATTGGCTCCGCCCAGAATGTCATCGGTAGGCCAGATTGCAGGAGTAAACATTGTGCTGCCTCTTCAAGGGTCCGATTTTTCCTCTCGGCCACACCATTTTGTTCAGGCGTATATGGTGTTGTGAGACGGCGCTCGATCCCCTCAGACTTCAAGAACTCGTCAAATTCCCTGTTGACATATTCACGTCCATTGTCGGACTGGACGCACTTTATTTTCAGACCGTGCTGCTTCTCGATGAAAGCCTTGTACTCTCGGAACATTTGCAACGCCTCACACTTCGTCTTCATAAACCGTACTTCTGTCCATCTCGAGTAGTCGTCTGTAAATGTGATCATGTACTTGGTTCCACCATTCGACACAACACCCACAGGGCCACAAACGTCTGTGTGAATAATATCGAGCTTACCGGTCACACGATTTGACTCTTTCGGGAAAGGTATTCGAGTCATTTTGCATTTCGTGCAAATGTCACACGTTAGATCTCCACATCTCCCTTTTAGTTGCACACCTCGAATGGATCCGCTCTTCACTGCCGTATCGAGATCACGAAAGTTGACGTGACCTATCCTTCGCTGCCACAGCTGTGCCACATTCTCGTCGCGCTTGTCTTCTGACACTACGTTTCTACATTTTTCCAGTGTGGTGCCCTGTACGTAGTACAGATTGTCCTTGCGCTTTGCAACTAACATCGTCAGTCCATTCTGGTCGAAAATTTCCGCCTTCTCTTTGCCAAAAACAACCGAGAAACCACGGTCTGTCATCTTCGAGACTGATAAGAGATTAGTGCGGATCTCAGGAACGTGCAAAATCTCATTGAGAGTAACGTTGCAAGTTTTACCGTCTACACTTGTTGAAATTTTTGCAGTTCCTCGGGCCTTTATCTCTGCGGTTGCGCTGCTCGCTAACTTCAGCTTGCCAGTCTCGCCCTTGTCCATCTCTGTAAACACAGTCGCATCACCGCACAGATGAGACGTGCACCCACTGTCGAGACACCACAGGTTTTCGACGCTGCTCGTCGCGATCTGGCACGTATCAGGTTCCTCAACTGATAAGAGTGACGCGTCCGACAGCTGATTTCTGTTGACCTTGACATTGCAGTCCACTGCCTTATGTCCCTTGATTCCGCACTTCGAGCATTTGAACGGAAATGATTTCTCCTTGTCACTCTTACCACCGGAGTAGCCGTGGTTTTTGTTTTGAGGCTTCGACTGTGGTTTCCTTGAAGGACCTTTCTTCTTCACGTACATGGCGCCTTGATTTTCCATCGGTGTTGACAAGGCAACTCTGGCATCGTGTTCTTCGATTATCTTCGTACGTAAATTCTCAGGCTTCGGTAGATCGTCCCGGCTCTCGATGGCAATTCTGAAATTTTCAAAACTTGCCGGCAAACTGTACAGCATCATGATGGTAAGTTATTCTGGGTTAATAACTACGCCATGTCAGCCAACTTGTCGACACAGTCAAAGTAGTTGTTGAGGTGCTCACGGATATCGCCACCTTCAGTCATCTTTTGCAAGGTTAGACTCTTCAACAACGTGGCCTTGCGAGCCGGCCCCTTCGACTGAAACGTATCCTCAAGTTTCTGCCATATCTCGCTTGATGACCTGCAGTTCTTCACCAACTTGAGCTGGCTTGGTCCGATGGATAGGATTAGGTCTGACATGGCCTTTTCATCCCTAGTCGTCCACTCGGTCACTTGGGCTGCATTGTCCTCACCCGGCTCGGGTTTGACGATATGGCGGTTGACATAACCCCATGCGTCATTCTTTATCAGAATGGCGCGCATTTGCATTTTCCAGGTGTCGTAATTATCGCGCCCTAAGGCCTCGATGCGCACTACACCGTTTGAATTCATTGTCTCACTTCAATCGTGCCGCGTGTTAATGTCCGGAACACTCACAATTGTTCAGGACATAATTCCTTTAGTTCCAAATTTAATGGATTGGGAATGGCTGGTGAATATTCGGTTTACTCCTCTTGTTGCATAATTATGAATATCATTTGCATGGGTAAAATGGATGTATGCGTGTATCAATTTGTTTTCTAATTTGTATATTATTTTTATTTCTTATGCTTCCTCGGCTTACAAGGCTGCTAATATACAAAGCTTAACTATCATAATAAGGTGAAAAAAGAAATACGAGAAGGTTAACAAACTATGAGTATTGAACTATGGAATCGTTGTCGGCTTTAACTCGTTTCCGAGTATACATCTTCTTCCAAAACAGTCTAAAATAATCTAAGGTTGAGGTCTGTGGGCATGTTTGCGGTGACTGAACAGCCCAATGCGTGCATGAAACAAACGTCCACACAGATCACACAGAACTGTTGGTGGAGGGCGTGGCTGTGCTGCACGGAGCTTACGTGCTTGTCGCTTGGCCTTAACAATTCTACGACGTTCTTCTTCAAACATTTTGACAGCAGCCGGGATGGTCTGGCGCCAAGTTGAACGGTCTTTAGCAAGCTGGTCCCAGGTTTGTGGATTGAGACCTGTCAACTTCATATTCTGCTTGAATTGGTCCTTGTAACGTCTCTTAGGGCCTCCATGAGGTCTGGTGCCGGAGGTGAGTTCACCATACAGAACCTGGCGTGGTAGTCTCGTATCATCCATCCGTTGGACATGTCCAATCCATCTAAGTTGATGACCAATGATGGATGATTCTATACTATTAGCAAGCGCTTTCTCAAGAACATCAAGATTGGTGATGTGGTCTTCCCACTTTATCTTAAGGATGGATCGAAGCTTCAGTTGATGGAAGCGCTCAAGCTTTCGGAAGTCATGTCGATAGAGGGTCCAGGTTTCACAGCCATACAACAATGTTGAGATAACAACAGCTTGGTACACCATGAGCTTCGTCTTCACGGTCAGATCTTTATTCAAGAAGATCCGGTGCGATAGTCGCCCAAATGCCGCATGGGCAGCACCGATTCTCTTCTCAACATCCTGCCCACAATTGCCGTGTACAGATAGCAGACTGCCCAGATACGAGAAGTGGTCTACCTGCTCCAATGGAGTATCTGAGATAGAAATGTTGAAGTGCGGAAGGGAAGTGCCTGGTGAGGGTTGTGCCAGAACCTTGGTCTTCTGAACATTAATGGTGAGACCAAAACGTTCACATGCATTCTTGTAGCAATTAACAGTCTGTTGCAACTCCACTGGCGTGAGTGTAGGCGATGCTGCATCATCTGCATACAACATATTGGTTATCTTCGTAACCTGAGTTAGCTTCTTGGAGCGAAATCGAGCTAGGTTGAAGAGCCCTCCATCAAATCGGTACCTGACATCTACACCTGGGATGTTTGTGGGCGATTTATAGAGCATTGCAGCCAAATACAATGCAAACAGTGTTGGAGCAAGTACGCAGCCTTGTTTCAGTCCATGAGTGATAGGAAATTCGTCAGAGATCTTATTTTGCTGACAAACCTGACCGGTCATGCCATCATGGAGAGCTTGGATTAGATCAACAAAGCGTCGAGGACAGCCAAAGCGTTGTAGCACCGCCCACATGGAATATATCTTATACATATAAATCAGAATAAAAGACCTGAAGAGAGGGCAAACCGCAACTAAAAATAAATAATTAAAATAGCTGTTCAGCCTTAAAATACACATAATTTAGGAATATAAGTGGTTTCTCAAAATACTAATAGATCCTTTAAGGGCTGTTATTGCTATGGTATTAATGATGGCATTTGAGATCTGAAATTTTCTACACGTTGCAGCAAAAAGAGAAGGTACTGTTCCCCGCACCCCCACTAATAACCCAATAACTTCTATTTCTTGAAGGTGGTATTTTTCCTTGTAGAAAGGGACTGTAGGCTCGTAAATATCCTTCTTTTCTTTGTTTACTTCATCTGGCTGCTCGGCATGGGTCTCAAAACGCACGGTTGGATCCAATATATAACCCTTCTTTTTATCTTCCTTGTAGGCTATGATGTCAATGCGCCTGGTACTGCCTTGCATGGCTAGCCCTGAAACTTCTTCATGCACCACGAAGCCAACATCTCTCAGACTCTCCGCAAGGATGGATCTTACTGAGTGATGTCTTGTGTTACGTAGAGCCTCACCATAATTGCAGAACCCAAGGACATGAGGGAGGGTTTCAATCTCGTTGCTCACATAGCTATTTGTTTTTGCAGTGACATAATTTTAGTTCTTGAGTATAATTCATTTGAGGGTGTGAGCCAAGGAAATCCAAAGATAGATTTTATAGCTTGTTTCTGGAGTATCCCAAGTTCTTTTATCAGCTCCTTCTTACAAAATACCCCCATATGAAATTCATGTACATTAGATGTGAATGTATCAGAGCAAAGTATATATTTTTCAATTGTTGGCTAGTAAGACATCTATATCTTAATCTGAAAATAATACCTATTATAGGGCTGATTTTATGTTTTACATTTTCTACATGATTTTCCCACGTTAGTGTACTATCTAGTGTGATACCTAAGTATGTTGTTGATTTAACCCTTTCTATTTCTTTGTGGGCTATGTTGACTATGTTTGTGGTCTCAACCTTGTATGATGGTTTATGGAAGAATAAATATTTTGTTTTAGTGATATTGATAACCATTTTGTGTGCTCTCAACCAATCCACCAGCTTATTGAGATCATAATTAATATTTAGCATAATTTCCTGTTCAGATGTTTCCAGATAGAATATAAATACTTTTTGGTAGGTTAGAAATCTTAGTTTTTTCATTCTTCAATTCAGTTGAATGTTTCAAGGAGCAACAGTTACCATCATAGTTATAAACAACTTCAATGAATGACAAACAAGAAGTTCCGTGAAGAACTATACAGCCTACTTTTCATGCCAATGATTATTCTACAGAATATGAACCTATCTAGAATAATGACGAAATTAAGTTGCTAATATCGAAATTTCCAATTAGTTCGAAATACTGTATACCTGGCATAATGTATCCTAATAGAGCACTACAGTTGGCAGCCCTGATGACTGAATATATTCTTAGTTCCGTCTCGTAAGGTACTAAATACAAAATTTGGTTGAAGTCCAATGAATAGCATGGACGTTACATGCAGTTAAACATTGGATCTAACAGCGCGTATAAAATCATGTTGGCAACAATGTCATGCATGTATTGGTCAGAAATAATCTGAAATAATATGATCTATTGTTATGCCAATTTTGAATGAAGTCCATTAGTTAGTATAGAAGTTACATGCATTTTAAAATTGGACCTATCAGCAGGCTTAGAATCATGTTGGCAGCACTGACGTATATTAGTTACTCCGAATTCGTCTAGAATGCCAGGTACTATACGTGAGCAAAGTTTAGAGCTATTGGCTTGCATACTTTCTGATATATTGATATTAGGGTAACAAAAATAGGGACAGCACATATTAACAGTTGGCAGCCCTGGTTGCTCCTTAGAATACGCATAGTCATATCTGTTATGGTACACATAGCACATACGAAATTTGGTTGAAATCCAAATGATAGTATGGAAGTTACATGTATTTAAAGTTGGACCTGTCAGCAGGCTTAGAATCATGTTGGTAGCACTGACGTATATAAGTTACTCCAAATTAATATAGAATGTCAGGTACTATATGTGTGCATAGTTTAAAGCTGTCGGCTTGCATACTTTCTGATATATTGGTATTTGGATAAAATAAATTAGGAGCATTTATTAACAGTTGGCAGCCCTGGTAGGTCTTAAGAATACGCTCAGTCATATCTGGTTATGTACACATACAACATACGAAATTTGGTTGAATTCCACTTGATATTGTAGAAGTTATATGCATTTAAAAATTGGACCTATCAGGAGGCTTATAATCAGTTTGGCAACACTGCCATGTTTGGCCTCCTGGAAATTAAACTGAAATATTATGATCTGTACGTGTGCCAATTTTGAAATAGCTCCCATTCATACTTTCCAAGATATCCAACATGGAGCTCAAATTTCAATTGCGATTTTTTAGCAGTTGGTAGCACTGACATCATTTTCAAATATGGCCGTGAGATATTCAGGTATAGATCTTTACTCCTACCAAATTTTGTTTCGATTGCTGCAGCCGTTTAGGAGTTGATAGGGGGACACACACACACAGCCAGACAGACAGAAGGACAGACAGACAGACAGACAGACAGACAGACAGACAGACAGACACACATTTGCCCGATCTCATAAGTCTACTTTTTCCTCATTTTTGCAAAATGTGAAAAGTAGGCTAAAAATAGGGAAATATGTAAAAGAAAAGGTACGGTAATATTGGCCAAAATATGCAAAACATCAAGAAACAAAATGCCCTATATTACCGTAGAAAATAAAGTAGTAACTTACAGTATTTGGTAACATTGGCTTTTTCAAGAAATTTCTTGTTTGGTTGCTGATTCCAAATGTTTCACTTTCTAACAAAAGTTTCCACCTAAACATCCACCATTTTGAAAAACTACAAAAATGGCATCAGAATACTGTAGTCAATAACTCGTTTCTCTTCAATTTTATTCTTGTAAAATTACCTTAAGGAAGCTTGCCACGGTGGATGAGTGGTTATCGTGTTGGACTACCAACTCCAAGCTTGCAGGTTCACTCCTGGCCGTGGTAAGTGATTTTTGAAAGGCGACAAAAATCATGACACGCATGTCATACGTTGTTGGCATGTTAAAGAACCCATTTGAATTCAGTAGGCCGTGTTCATAATGGCAAAATTAATCTCGGGATTTTCCGACAACACAAAAAAATTCCTCCTTTCTCTACCAGAAAGGGCTAGAATGTCAAAGAGCTTAGATATCTAACCTCCTTGACTTTCATAGCACTCCAAGGAACAACAAAATTGGACATGCAAGCTGCCCTCTGGGTGTCAAATAACAAAGCTTGCACCCGGCACTGAGGCCATACAATATTAAATTAACCTTAAGGAATAAAATTCTAATACACAACAAATGCGACAAATATGGTTCCTTACAATTTTTCTTGTGTGGAAGCAAATGGAAGGGCACCTTAGTGGGTCACCTGTCTGGGTTCCTCTGTTTGGGAATGTTGCAGGTACTCTCCTTCTGATGGGCACAGGAGGTGCTCTAGCAAGGAGACGGTTCAGGGAGATTCTCCTTGCTAGCAGAAATAGCTCTTCTGATGGACATGGGACACAGATAGAGGAGCTATCCCTGCCATACACAGGAGGGTGACAACTGTCTCTCCCTTCTCCATCATTGGCTTATCTAGTTTGGGCTGGAGGATGTTCCTGCCCTGGTTGGTGAAGTGAAGTCAGGGATGGTGTAACGGTAGGGTGAGATTAAGCTAATGTACTGGAGGTAGAAAAGCTTTGGAAGACAGAGGGATGAAAATCAATAGGAATGAAACTGAGAACATGTGTCTAGGAGGACAAGGGGAAGAAACAATCCTATTGGTTGGGCAAGACTTGAAGAAAGTAGATAGTTTTAACTTCTTAGGTTCAACAGTGTCCAGTGATGGCAATTCAGACATGGCAGAGTGCAGGTAGGATGGATGAACTGGAAATGGACGTCAGGTGTATTGTGTGATAGAAGGATAAACCTGAGGACTAAAGGAATGGTGTATAAGTCAGTAGTGAGATCTGCAATGATTTATGGAGCAGAGACATGGGCACCGACTAAGGCACATTGTAAGGAAATGGATGTGGCTGAAATGAAAATGTTAAGAAGAATTTGTGGCGTCACCAGAGCCGATAGGATTAGAAATGAGAGACTAAGAGGCAGTGTTAAAGTGACGGAGATATCAAAGAAGGTTCAAGAGAGAAGACTACAGTGTTATGGACATGTCATGAGAAGGGACGACTCTTATGTTGGCGAGAGAATGACAGTAATGGTAGTGGAAGGTGACAGAGGGAGGGGAAGAAGATGGAGGGACTGTATACGAAATGACTTGAGGGAGAAACATCTAAGGGAAAAGGACGTATGGGACCGAGGGAAATGGAGAAGACTTGCCAGGAACGTCGATCCCACTTGAGTGGGAAAAGACGAAGTTAAAGAAGAAGACTGGAGGTAGAGAGTACAGCAGAAGATACAAAACTGGCAGAGGAATGGTGGATGTCACCGCTGATGTAAGTGATACATAGATTTCGGTAGCGTTTCTATCTCAATATTTCTTCTAAGCATTATGATATGAAAGTCTGTCCAGCATCCTGATCTCCTGAATCTGTATTCTTTCTAGTACTCAGGACAGTGCTTAGGCAGTGGATCTTGTGCTCCTTGGCAGACGAGACACGTTGGTGGTGGATTATTCCTCACACCTTGTCAACCTCACTACGCATGGCCTTGCTTAACAACTAGCAGAAAAATGCCCAAATCAGTGGAGGAATGTATAGGCAAATATCGCCACCTTCACCTCTGTGGAGAGGACAGAGTCCTCAAAATAAACAATGAAAGCATTTGTGTCGACCTCCTTATTCCCAATCTTTTGGGTAGTGCATCTCACCCTGATGATGTTTTGCTTAAACAGAGGTCACAGTAAAAATAATGTCGCGTGTCGCCGCGGGCCGACAGGAGGCTCTCAGGGGAGGGGCAGTGTGAAAGACCAAGGCAGCTATCTAGTTGGCCTTGGACAGGCCTATCCGCGGGAGAGAGAGTGTTCCCACACCTTCTCGGCCCCTCCCACTGGCTGTCACAATAGCGGGGCACCTGTGAGTCATCGCGGGCCGGCCGGAAAATGCGCGAATGGTCTGGATGTGGAACCAACGAGAACAGACTCAATGCCGCAAGAGGTTGTGACATTTAGAAATTTCCAGGCCAGCGACTGATTCCATATATACCAGCGAACCCCGGCGAGGTGCGCAGTGTATTGGAGTGTATTAGAGTGTTTCTGAATGTTTGGTTCTGTGAGTGAGTTCAGCGATTATTACTGGACGTCTACGGTAACGGAGGGAAAGCCTATCTGCCACGGCGCAACTTTGAGTCAGGACTGTGAATGCTTGGTGGTGTTGCGGTGCTTCATGGAAGACGTGGTCGAAGATCTGGGTTCGACACGAGACGAGCAAGAGCGCACAAGAAGCAGCAAGAGGACTCTGGAAGTGAGTGAAGTGGCAGGTACAAGGCTGTGGAGACCCTGTGTAGACTGTACGTGTGAGTGTAGGCTGGGATACTGTAGCGACTCACGGGCAGAGTGAACATAAATAGCGAGGACAGTAGTGTGAAAGTAAATGTGGAAACTAATAGTGACTAGTAGTGTCTTATGAAGTGAGATTCAGTGCTTATTGTGTGGTGTATATTTCAGACCAGCAATAAAGCTAACATTTCTTTAAAGGACCATTTGTGTTGTGCTTTTTCCCACTGTAATCCAATTAACGAACGTGCTACAGGGGGGTAGCGCGTAACAATAATACCACACACCTAATTTGATGATTTTGATGGGGAATTTGTCAAAATATGCTACCAATAAAGCCCTGCGTGGATGCGGATAGAGTTTGCATGGATGTGCGGATAATCTGTGGATAATGTTTAGAGTAAATTTGCGGATAGTTTATAGAATACAATGTTGACCTGTTTTTTTAAAATAATTTTAGTTTTGGTAAGATCTACATCTTTCACGTATCTTGTTATTTCCCTATTTGCTTTCACTTGGATTATATGGGAATAATAGGGAAGTGAGAGAAGCCAGTCATGCGAGTACCCTCACTTAGTGTTGACTTATGCAAAAAAAAATCTTTATACCTGCGCTCGCCCGCGTGGGTATATCCGACGAATAAGTAAGTGCTATAATTAACCACCAGCTGTTTCACTTGCGGTTACTCAGAGGGACAAATCTCAGTCTACATTGTCTTGTGATTCACACACAGCCCAGGGGAATGAATTTCTTCTCAAATGTCTAAAGGTGTTGCTTTAGTACTTTACGCTTTATCTAATAAATTGAAAATATTATTGTAACGTCAGCGGTTTCTGATAAAAAACGTGCGGATGCGGATAAAAGTCGTGCGGATGCGGATAACAGTTGTGCGGATGAGGGGGAATTAACGATTTGTTTATCCACGCAGGGCTCTAGCTATCAAATATTTAAATTAAATACGGTAATTAAATAATAATAATAATAGTGATGTCTGTCTGTTAGGTAGTCAGTCCGAAAACTGGTTTGATCCTCAAAAAGTACCGCCGTTAGGTTTGTAACGTGTTTTTCGAGGGTTTTTTATGCCACTGGCATAAGTCAGTAGGAAGCCATTCTATATTTATTTACGCGGCAAATTGTTCAGCCAAGAGAATTTTTCATGTTAATTTATTATTATTATTAATTTATTATTATTATTATTATTATTATTATTATTATTAAGATATTTTTCGGAGCATTTTATAAAAATTATAAGCATACAGATAGGTTTTCTATGTCTTAGAAAACGCTATCAAGCAAATTATTACGAACGACAATATCATAGAAAATTATGTGATTACGGAATTTTACGGAGTTTCGTCAGTTAGGATATTATGAGAGACATGACTCACTGGAAATTCAGATACGGGCTGATTCTTGTCAAGAAGTATTTGCAAGCGGGGTTGCAGCGTCAAGAAAAGGCGGATAGTTAGAACGGAAATCGACTTCATCATCCGCGAGCCGTGTGTATTGAGCCAGAGAAGGGGAAGTGGAGCGTGGGGAGCAGCCAATCAGTGGAGACCACGTAAGCTGGAAGTCGGTACCGAGGTGGGGAGCCGACAGGGGCATATATCGTCCGATGTTCCGTGGAGTGGGGGAAGAATCTGTGAAAGACTTGACTAGTTCGGTTGCAAGTGTGTGTCGCTCCGATGTTCCGTGGAGTGGAGAACTATCTATTTAAAACTTAACCAGTTTGGTTGTACGAGGGTATGGCTCCGTTGTTAGGACCATAAAGTCACCAAATCTACAAGTATATCATCAAATATCGACGGAGATGACAACGTCCAGGAGACTGTGGGAAGCACACAGCATCATCCAGTACGAGGGAAATGCTTTGGCAATTTCCAGTGGTAAGCGCGAATGACGCAGAAATACGCAATCTCTCATTTCTCTTTGTTTTATATTTCATATTTCAGTAACTTCATAGCTTGGGAATAAGAGTAAAATCAATAATTTATCAGACTCCGTTTTCACGTAATTTTCTATCGGTAATATTAAAATCGCAACGCTCCAATTTAAATTTTAAACTTATTATTATTATTAATTTTGCTATACTTGTTTTATATAATAAATTCATTTCTTTTACAATGCAATCTTTGCTTTCAGTAGGTAGCATTAGATATAGACCAATTCCTTCTCCTGATACAATTGTTTGTTGGGTTAATGATCAAATCATACCACGATCTGAGTGAATAGATTCTTGAAGGTGTTCTACCAGAGCTAGACGTTGTTAAATACAAATTTAGATTTCAGCATTGCGTTGAGGTCTTGGCGCCCATTAAAACAACATAGCTTAGGCAAAGGTAAACAGTTACATTTATCACCCAACAGTTAGGGGCAGCCAAACTGCTACACTTGTCGCTACCAACATGGGGCATTAATTAATGTTACAATTGTCGCCGACAACTTGGGGCTGAAAACCTAATAACATTTGTGGAAGGAGAAGGGTATATATTTCTGTGCCTGAATTTTGGGGGTTATTTGTCTTTATCAGTGTATATCATTATGGGGGATGAGAAAGAAAGACAGATGAGGTTACGTAGTGGTCATCAACTGGAGAGTGATGATACGAGCAGTATGTCGAGTGATGGTAGTACCGGGGTAGCGGAGGTAAATCCCGATACTGAAACAGGGAGTGTAGGCGGCCAACCAGAATTAAAAACTTTACTTCTCGAGTTCATGTATCAGAACAAAGTTAGTAGTGATGCCTTAAATGCAAAATTAGAACAGAATAATGCAAAATTAGAACAAAACAACGCTAAATTAGAACAAAACAGTAGGGAAAATAAAGAAAGTACAGACGCTTTAAATGCTAAACTGGAACAAAACAACGCTAAATTAGAACAAAACAGGAGGGAAAATAAAGAAAGTACAGAAGCTTTAAATAAAAAATTAGAACAGAATAATGCAAAATTAGATAAGAACAACAAGGAAATTAGTGTGAAAATGGAGCAGATTAGAGGAGAAATCAGAGGAGTAATGGAAGAGAAGGTTAAAGAGATCATTGCAGATGTAGACAAGAAATTAGGAAAAGTACAGGAGGAGTTAGAAATTAGAATCAGTACACAGGCTGAAAATTTAAAAGAACTAGTGCAACTGGAAACACAGCAGGTCAAAAAGCAATTGGGGGGAGAAATTGACAAAATACAGGTAGCTACTAAAGAGGTTAAGGAACAGCTGGGGGGTAGAATTGAGAAAGTCCACTCACAAATAGTTGCAGAAGTAAATGATATAAGAGAGAGTAATAGAGAGAGCATTAGCAAGACTGAGGAGAAACAAGCAAAGCTATATGATAAAGTAGAAGAATCAGAAGGAAACATTAAATTAACAGTAAACAGTATTGAGAGGAAGGCTGAGGAGAAAATCGCAGAATTAGAATTAAAATTAAAAGCTAGGATCAGGCAAGAAAATAGTCAGAATAGGCCAGTTTTTGTGAATAACACACACAGGGAGGTAGAATTGGGGAAGTTCAGCAATCGACAAGGGTGCCCAATGGAGTTCATGAATTCTATAGAAAATAAATTTGGGGAGAGGTTGGAAGATGGTAGTATTGAGTGGTGCCAGGTAGTTGAAATTTTAGAACAAGTGTTTGTGGGGGAAACGAGGAATTGGTTTGCTGTCTACAGAGACAAGTTTACTGATATTAATGACTTTAAAATGAAATTCTCTGAAAAGTTCTGGAATGAGGTTATTCAGTCGCAGCATCGTGAGGGAGTAGTGTGTGGTAAATATAACCCTAAAGGAAGCTCCACCATGACCGAATACTTTTTAGGGCAGGTATTAGTGTGTAAATATCTGGATGGCTTGAAGGAGGAAAGTGATGTGGTGAGGTTGCTACTTAGGCACTTTCCCTATAGGATCAAGGAGGCTGCTTGTATCCAGAATGTAAAGACTATATCACAAGTAGAAAATTCGTTAAGCACATTTGATGCACTAGGGAGAGGGGGTTATGAGGACAATTTCAATCGGAACCAGGGTAATAATAATAATAGACCTAATGAAGCCAGGCATCAGGAAGTTCAAGGGAACGGTGGCGAAGGGGCCAACGCTCAAAATAGAAACAATAATAATCAGCTAAATCAGAACAGAGGAAATGGCTATGGTAATCAGTATCAAGGGAGGAACAATGATTTCAGGGGAAATCAAGGGAGGAACAATGATTACAGGGGAAATCAAGGGAGAAACAATGATTTCAGGGGAAATCAAGGGAGAAATTATAATGACAATAATTACAACCAGAATAGGGGTCAAGGAAGAGGACAGCCTAGTGGTAGTAATATACAGCCAAACAATGACAACACTGCCCAGAACAACCAGACCAGTTCAGTAGTTAGTAGTACTACGGCCAGCTGTAGCGGTTCTTTAAACGCGAACCAGGCTGCGAAGTAAGGTCAGAATCTCAGTCTGTAGCATGCCCTGTCCATACAATTATACAGGAACCCTATGACCTAAATGTAAGAAATGAATTATTACATGAACTAAATGATGAAGGTATTATTCAGGAAGTGGTTAGTAAGAGCCCCATAGTTAAATTTAACGTGTCCGAGGCGTACACAGATGTTTTAATTGATAGTGGTTGTATGAAGTGTTGCATAAGTAGTGCATTTTATGATAAAATGAAAGGAACTGGAGTAAATTTTGAGGAGATGCCAATTAAAAGCACTTTTGTTATCACAGCTGTTGGGAAGAGGTCTAAAGTAATTTCTAAGCAAGTTTTAGTAGACATTAAAATTAATAATCATGTAGAGAAGCAGATTTGCCTTGTAATTCCAAATTTAGTATTCAGTGTTATCTTGGGTTCAGAGTGGCTAAGTAGAGTGTCGGGTAACTTATGTTATGATGTAGGGAGTTTGAAATTTAAATGGGGAGATTCTGAAGTAGAAGTAGCGTTCAATGACCATATTCAGAGGAGTAGTATTGTAGGTGTGATTTGTACTTTAAATGAGATATCGCCAGCCGTAGAGCGGGGTTCTCCATGTTTTGTGGGCAGTGTGATTACGAACGGTAGTCTAAAGGACTCGTTACGTGATGCTGCATTTCAGGGAAATATAGAGGATGAACAGTGTGTTTGGCTCTATGATGTGTTATTGTGTAATAGGAGAGTGTTTGAGGATCGCATTGGTATGGCCAATTGCTATACACATTCATTGAACGTTATTGATATGTCAGTATTCACAGGACATAGATATCCTGTACCTTTCGCTTATCAGAGTGCAGTTGAGGCACAAATTAATCAGATGCTTGAAGATGGGATTATTGAGCACTCTAACAGTCCATATGTTAATTCTTTGATCACGGTACCCAAGACCGACGGCACGGTTCGTATTTGTTTAGACGCTCGTTTGGTTAACAGTAGAATTAGTTCAGATCAGCTGAAATCTATGTCAATAGAGGAATTAATGCAAACATTTGAGGGGAAGAAGTATTTCACTTGTGTAGATTTGAGTTCCAGTTTTTGGCAAGTGCCACTTATGTACGAAGATAGACCATTTACAGCTTTTAGTCATAAATATAATCTTTATCAATTTTGTAGAACACCATATGGGTTAAAGAGTAGTTCAGCAGCTTTAATTAGGGCTTTAAACATCGCATTAGGGGATGACACAGGAGAGTTTGTAACCATTTACATAGATGATATGGTAATTAGTTCACGCAGTTTTGAGGAGCATCTACGTCATTTAAATATAGTTTTTCAGAAGTTAGATCAGGCAGGGTTCACTTTGAAGCTGTCTAAGTCGTCATTCTGTCAGTCAGAAGTGACATTTTTAGGTCATAGAGTGTCGAGTAGAGGTGTAACACCAGAAGAAAGTAGGGTTAATAAGATACTTAACGCAGAGGTGCCACAGAATGTTAAACAGTTAAAAACATACCTGGGAATTTGCAACTTTTTTAGGTGGTTCGTTCTTAAATACTCAGGGTTGGTAGAACCATTCAGGGAATTGCTTAAAAGTGGGACTCGATGGAGATGGGAGTCCAAGCATGATCAGGCTTTTAGAGCGCTGAAGGAAGGTTTTGAGAAAGCTGTAGTGCTGAAATATCCGTTAAAAGAAGGAATATGTGGTTATGACAGATGCTTCACATATAGGCATTGCTGGAGTATTATGTCAGAAAGATGATGAGGGTAATCTGTGCATTGTATCTTTAGCCTCGCGAGGACTGACAGCAGCAGAGAAAAGATACACGATTACTGAGTTAGAGCTTTTAGGTATTGTTTTCAGTTTAGGGAAATTTAGAATGTATTTAGTAGGGGGGAAATTTGAGATCCACACAGATCACCATGCATTACTGTATATGAGGACTTGTAAACTCAGTTCTAACAGAGTTAGTAGGTGGATTCTTCCTCTGCAGGAATACGAAGTTCCCTTCGGAAAAAGACCACAAAATGAACTAGCGAGGGTGTTGGGATTAAATGAGGGTAAGCAACCGGGGATGGATTACATTGTCCAGTTGGTGAAGCAGAATTTATCTAAGTCAGCACAAAAGAGAATTCGCCAACAAAAAGAAACTAAATTTGACCTATTCGAGCCGGGAGACAGAGTCTTACTTAGAGTGCCGAAACAGTCAAATAAGCTAGAGAAAGTAATGTCCAAGTTCTTTTATCTCTACGAGGGCCCATTTATAGTTTCCAAACGTATTGGGAAAACAGCATATGTGCTGGAGAATAGTGAGGGAAACAGATTATACGGGACGTATAATATACATAGTCTCCGAAAGTATGTGTCATAAAGTGAGGATGTTTAGCTGGCGAGCCAGCCTATCAAATGAGTAAGTGTAGTATTTGGTGCGTGGGAGGAGATGGTCTCCCAGGCAGGCGTATCAGAAGTCACACAGGGGGGTAGTATGTAAGTAAATGAGAGTTTTTAAGGTACAGGGAAATATGACGGGATTGTCGGATGCTCTTGAGCACTAAAATGTCTCGATACACCAAGGGCAGAATTTGGTAGCGCTGGTGAATTCCCATTTGTCCCCAAGAGAAGGGTGAGCGCTTGGACAGGGTATTTTTGCTTAAGGCGTCCACGGGACAAAAGATGGGCCATCAGAATGCGAGACAGTCCTTCATGAAACTCATACATAACGGCACACGTGATTTCTGTTTACGGCCTCGACATGTAAGATTTTTAAGTGAGTAATTTAAGGTAATTGTACAATGGTTTCATTTGTGTGAGGAGAACTGGTCTGTGTTGAGAACTAGTATTAAGTAGAATATGGTCTACGGGAACTTAACAAGACAGATTACGGCACAGAAATATTTGGTGTTATATGTAATGCGCATTTACTGGTTTTTTTTTCAGGAGTCAATATTAATTTCATCTTTTATAAAGAGAGATTTCCTGACCCGGTCGGAGACTGGAAGCAGGCTGTGGATTTTCATTTCATAAAGAGAGATCAAGTATTATGGTCACGATGCGCTGGCACAATAGTGTGATCGTGTGCTCAGTGATAAGTGAGATTAAATTTCACCATAAGGAAGGGACCTCCAGTGAAATTAGGAAGTTCTATGGTGATATAAATATATCAGAACACCTTCAATGCGTGTGATATGACATCATAAATACATAGTGCTCACACATTAATTATGTCTATTTCTCCAACATAGATAAATTTGAGAGGCGGAAATATCCGTGGAACACTATTCTATATGAAAAACATTGGACTGGTTGCAAAGTGCAATCCATAGTGACAACAAACTTTGACGCAAAGTGCGTGAAGAAAAATTATGAGAGTATATATCTGTAATTTAGGGTGATTTCATTTATGTAATATGTATTTTGGATGGGGTTTATTAACGAGTCTGGGATAGTCGGATAATGGACCGTCGTCACGGTAAATCATCCGATGATCCGAGGCGAATATGTAACGTGTTTTTCGAGGGGTTTTTATGCCACTGGCATAAGTCAGTAGGAAGCCATTCTATATTTATTTACGCGGCAAATTGTTCAGCCAAGAGAATTTTTCATGTTAATTTATTATTATTATTATTATTATTATTATTATTAAGATATTTTTCGGAGCATTTTATAAAAATTATAAGCATACAGATAGGTTTTCTATGTCTTAGAAAACGCTATCAAGCAAATTATTACGAACGACAATATCATAGAAAATTATGTGATTACGGAATTTTACGGAGTTTCATCAGTTAGGATATTATGAGAGACATGACTCACTGGAAATTCAGATACGGGCTGATTTTTGTCAAGAAGTATTACGCAAGCGGGGTTGCAGCGTCAAGAAAAGGCGGATAGTTAGAATGGAAATCGACTTCATCATCCGCGCGCTGTGTGTATTGAGCCAGAGAAGGGGAAGTGGAGCGTGGGGAGCAGCCAATCAGTGGAGACCACGTAAGCTGGAAGTCGGTACCGAGGTGGGGAGCCGACAGGGGCATATATCGTCCGACGTTCCGTGGAGTGGGGGAAGAATCTGTGAAAGACTTGACTAGTTCGGTTGCAAGTGTGTGTCGCTCCGATGTTCCGTGGAGTGGAGAACTATCTGTTTAAAACTTAACCAGTTTGGTTGTACGAGGGTATGGCTCCGTTGTTAGGGCCATAAAGTCACCAAATCTACAAGTATATCATCAAATATCGACGGAGATGACAACGTCCAGGAGACTGTGGGAAGCACACAGCATCATCCAGTACGAGGGAAATGCTTTGGCAAATTCCAGTGGTAAGCGCGAATGACGCAGAAATACACAATCTCTCATTTCTCTTTGTTTTATATTTCATATTTCAGTAACTTCATAGCTTGGGAATAAGAGTAAAATCAATAATTTATCAGACTCCGTTTTCACGTAATTTTCTATCGGTAATATTAAAATCGCAATGTTCCAATTTAAATTTTAAACTTATTATTATTATTAATTTTGCTATACTTGTTTTATATAATAAATTCATTTCTTTTACAATGCAATCTTTGCTTTCAGTAGGTAGCATTAGATATAGACCAATTCCTTCTCCTGATACAATTGTTTGTTGGGTTAATGATCAAATCATACCACGATCTGAGTGAATAGATTCTTGAAGGTGTTCTACCAGAGCTAGACGTTGTTAAATACAAATTTAGATTTCAGCATTGCGTTGAGGTCTTGGCGCCCATTAAAACAACATAGCTTAGGCGAAGGTAAACAGTTACATTTATCACCCAACAGTTAGGGGCAGCCAAACTGCTACACTTGTCGCTACCAACATGGGGCATTAATTAACGTTACAGGTTATGTGGGTGGATAACCACAAAAACATACTAGGCAAGATGAGGAGTGAGGTAGTTTGCCATTGCTTTCCTCACTGAGTCAGAACAACAGTACAACAGTACTATCCCTATGAGTAGAATCTTTCACAGCATCCACAGGCTCTGACTGTGCTCTGAATGTCATTACTCAGCACCACCCATACCTCAGTAGCTTCCATATCATCACTGCCATGAGTGACACTGAGACTCAATTGACTCATTGACAATTTGCGTCAATACGGGCCAATATGAGCGAAATGACGAGTGACACTGAGACATCGGTGAAAAGCCACATTTTACTCTAGCCTGTGCCAACAGACAAATGCAAATGTACTGCATTCATCAAGAGATGGCAAACAGGCCTATAATAATGATGAAAATGCTATAATTAAGGAAGTGCAATAAATTAACACTTGTATTGTTGAGCACATGTTTTATGTACTCAAAACGCTGGCCACGCATTGTCCCACAATCTGTAAGCGAAATGTCCGGACAGTGACCAAGGCCCTTCGTGAGCTGTGGTGCCACGAAGCTTTATATACATTTCTAAATCTATATATATAAAAATCAATGTAACGTGATAGTTTGTGGGTATGTATGTCTCCTATGCGTTCATATAGCATTCGTCCGATTGCGATGAAACTTGGGTGAGATGTTGAGTACACTCCAAGGAAGGTGTCTGACTTAGTAAATCCATTTTACAACAGGTAGCGCACGCGTAGATTCAACAAATGAGCGACGATGTGCGAAGCATTTCAACAAAGTCCCGTATGCATTCATATACCATTCGTCCGATAGCTATGAAACTTGCTTAAAATGTTGTGTACACTGCAGGGAAATTTTCTGGCTTAGTACATCCACTTTACAATAGGCAGCGCACGAGTAGATTCAACAAATGAGCTACGACGCGCGAAGCATTTCAACAAAGTCACGTTTGCGTTCATATACCATTCGTCCAATAGCGATGAAACTAGGCTGAGATTTTGTGTGCACTCCAGGGAAGGTTTGTAGCTTAGTAAATTCCTTTAAAAATAGGTAGAGCACGAGTAGAATCAACAAATGAGCAACGGCGCGCGAAGCGTTTCAACAAAGTCCCATATAATTTCATATACCATTCATCCGATAGCGATGAAACTTGGGTGAGATGTTGTGTACACTCCAGGGAAGGTTTCTGGCTTAGTACATACATTTTACAATAGGTATCGCACCAGTAGATTCAACAAATGAGCGATGACACGCGAAGCGTTTCAACAAAGTCTCGTATAAATTCATATACCAGTCGTCTGATAGTGATAAATGTTTGGTGAATTGTTGTGTACTCTCCAGGAAAGGTTTCTGGCTAAGTAAATCCATTTTACAATACGAAGCGCACTTTTATATTCAACAAATGAGTGACTACGCGCGAAGCGTTTCGACAACGTCCCGTATACGTTCACATACCATTCATCCGATTGCGATGAAACTTGGGTGAGATGTTGTGTACACTCCAGGGAAGGTTTCTGGCTGAGTACATCCATATTACAATATGTAGCGCAAGAGTAGAATCAACAAATGAGCGACGACACGCGAAGCGTTTCAACCATGTCCCGTATGCATTCATGTACCATTCGTCCGTAGCTATGAAACTTGGGTGAGATGTTGTGTACACGTCATGGAAAATTTCTGGCTTAGTAAATCCACTATACAATATGCAGCGCACAAGTTGATTCAACAAATGAGGGACGACGCGCGAAGCGTTTCAACAAAGTCCCGTTTAAGGTCATATACCATTCTGCCGTTAGCGGTGAAACTTGGGTGAAATATGGTGGACACTCCAAGGAAGGTTTCTGGCTTAGTAAATACATTTCACAGTAGGTAGCACACGAGTAGATTCGACAAATGAACGACGACATGCGGAGCGTTTCAATACAGTCCCTATGTCTTCATATCCCATTAGTCCGATAGCGATGAAACTTGGGTGAGATGTTGTGGACACTTACGTGACGGTTTCTAACTTAGTAAATACATTTTACAGTGGGTAGCACACGAGTAGATTCAACAAATGAGTGACGGAGCGTGAATCGTTTAAACAAAATCAGGTTTGCGTTCATATACTATTCATCCGATTGCGATGAAACATTGATCAGTTATTGTGTACCTGCCAGGGAAGGGGACTTAGTAAATCCATTTCACAATAAGTAGCGCAAGAGTAGATGCAACAAATGGGTGTCGACGCGCGAAGCGTTTCAACAAAATCCCCTATTGCGTTCATATAACATTCTTCGATTGCGATGAAACCTTGATGAGTTATTGTGTACAGGCCAGGGAAGGGCTTCGACTTAGTAATACATTTCTCAATAGGTAGCGCACGAGTAGAATCAACAAATGAGTGACAGCGCACGAATCGTTTAAACAAAACCCCGTATACGTGCATATACAATTCATCCGATTGCGATGAATCATTGATGAGTTATTGTGTACACGCCAGGGAAGGGTTTCGACTTAGTAAATCCATTTCACAACAGGTAGCGTACGTGTAGATTCAACAAATGAGTGACAGCGATGAAACTTTTGAAAGTTGTTGTGCACACTTCCACGAATGGTTCTAAATTAGAAAATCCATTTTACGATAGCTTAGAGGCAGTTAACATGTTGTGTATCCAAAAGCACTTCAAGAAACAGAATTTCAACGCCAACACATTTTTGATTGGCATTGCAACGCATGCCGGGTACAGCTTGTTTAAAATAAAAAGTCTAAGTGAACAAGATCTGATGATGTTCGCCTGACAAACGAATCATGTCATCCAATTAAACTGCTTTTTTAAAAAAGGGTATAATTAATCCATGTTATTGTATCCAGGTTAGTCATCATCATCATTAACGTAGCTTGCTACGGTGGGCGAGTGGTTATCGTGTCGGACTACCAACCCCAAGCTTGCAGGTTCGCTCTTGGCCGTGGTAAGTGATTTTTGAAACGTGACAAAAATTACGGGACGCATGTCATGTGATGTTGGCATGTTAAATAACCCATTTGAATTCAGTAGGTCGTGTTCATAATGGCAAAATTAATCTCCGGATATAGTATCACGGAGCTTAGATATCTAACCTCCTTGACTTTCATAGCATTCCAAGGAACAACAAAATTCGACATGCAAGCTGACCTTTGGGCATCAATTAACAAACCTTGCACTCGGCACCCGAGGTCATACGACATTATTATTATCATTAACTTTGACGTATTAGCCCTAGTGGCCTGTTACGGTCTAATGCCAGCGTTTCTTTGGTCTCCCCAGGTTTCTTCGACCACTTGGAGCATACGGAAGAATCAGCTTAGAGACTCGGCTAGAACTCATCCTGTCCACATTTGCTTTCCAATTTTCCCTATGCTGTTGTATTTGCTGTACAACTGGGGTGATTTTCAGTTCTTGCAGGATGTCTTCATTCCTCCGATGATTGAGTAAGGAGTAACCAGAAGTTTGTCTCATGAATCTCATTTCTGCTGCTCTTAGTATTTTTTCATCTGCCTTCCTGATGGTCCAGGCCTCACTTCCATATGCAAGAACTGGTCTAGCAAGAGTTTGATATACTTTCAGTCTATTGTTGTACCTGAGATGGCCTGAAAACTTGATTACCCCTGTCATTATTTAATCTGTTTTGCAGCTTCCGCCAAATCAATACAAATTGTGTTTGGGTTGTTAAAACGCTAAGTACGGTACATGTTTCGAACCTTACAAAAATCGGTCCTTCATCAGCCACGACATATCACATGATTGGCAACACATTAAAAACACTGAACAATATCAAAAATAAAATGCATGCACACTAAGACATTCATGAACACATATTAAAATGTTCCATTAAAAACTGTACACATATTAAAAAACATATTAAAAGCACTGAAGTCCATATGACTCATTCAAACGTCAACATTTGAGTATGTGACGTTATGGTTGGAGATCTTCGTCCTGTTCCATTAGATGCTTCTTAATTTCTTGTCTAAATGTGCAATGACGTCTTTCATTTTGCGAAGGGAATTCTGCTATCATGTAGACTATAGGGAACAGAAAATTGACCAGTAGTCCCATTTGAGTAGCTCCAAAGTAAAAACCTTTGGGTTGATTCCAGACAGCACCAAATAGTCCTCTGTTAAACGAAAACAACGCAACGCAAACACAATTTGTATTGATTTGGCGGAAGCTGCAAAACAGATTAAATAATTCATATTTGTCAATACGGACCAAAAATGGCAACTAGTCTTCCCATTACTCCTGTCATCATCATCATCATCATCATCATCATTATCTTCTACAGTTTCCAGCCCCTGGCTGGGTCTGCTTGGGACATATCTCTCCATTGTTTTCTATCCTCCCACAACCTTTCACTCCTCACTCTGTCCCACTCCTCTCCTTCCTTCACACCCACAATCCACCTATCTCTTGGTCTCTCGCACTCCATTTCCATCTCATGCATCCTCCTTGGTATCCTGCCCTCCTGAATTCTCCTAACATGTCCGTACCAACTCATTCTTGACTTCTCTATGATCTCCTGTAAGGGATTCTCTTCCACAATCTCTCTCACTCTCTCATTTCTTACTCTATCCTTCTTGTTATTCCTTATCTGTTTCGCTGAAATTTCATTTCACAAGTCTGGATCCTGCTCACCTGTCTCTTCGTCATAATCCACGTTTGTGATGCGTAGGTGAGTATTGGGACATAATATGTTCAATAAGTTTACTCCTTAGTAAAAACAGGTTATAAAAGTATTGATCAGGCGGAACCTTTAACCTATTTATACTAATTAGTTTATCAATACGGAACCTTTTAAATTAAAAAAAAAAGATTACTCCTGTAATTTTAATAAATTTTGAGATTTTGACTGCCATGTCTTTTCCATCCAGGAATGATAAGTTGTAACCAAGAAAGTTAAAAGAGTTGACCCGTTTGATGATGATGTTTTCTACACAGATTTTACACTGAATTGTTTCAATGTCCAAGAATGCCATTTCTTTGGTTCGAGGGGGGGGAATTTAGTCATCATAGCACCGCTAAGAAATAAATAATCGACTTGTTTTTAACCCTCAATTGGTCGCCCCACGGTCTTTTAGACCGGGCCTATTGTTTATTTCTTCTGTGTGTACTCGGTTTGGCGCCAAGACTTTCCACTTCCTAGTACCTTCCCCCTGCCCCTCACCCTACAACACCACGCATCACTCCATGCGCTCCATTGTTACAAGCAAAAGCTTCGCCACCCGGTCTTAAGTTCCGTTGCGCGACCAAGTGTGAGTGTCACTTTTACGGTGTAATGTTCCGTGCACGACTAATTAAGATTGTATAATTTGCGTGCAGTTTTGTATTTGTTTGCATCTTTTGGCTATTATTTGTGGTAAAATGGACAAAAGAAGAAGAGTGGAGCAGGGAACTACTTTTGGAATCTCATTCAGACCACGAACATTCTGCTGAAGACAGTGATGACGGAGATGGAGACGAGGTAGGAGTAAGTGATCATAATACAGATACTGAGCAGTTAGAAGATGAGTATGAACATACTATCCCTATATATGACGTAAAGTAAAGATTCAGTAACTCCATCCTGCTTTTAATGATGCCCGGTCTTTTTGACCGTGGCGCGACCAAATACGTTTCATTTTTCACGCTTCCAAACAAGGGTTAATGTAGAAAATTGCACACACATTCAGGGTCTTTAAAAGTACCTTGAATTTAGGGGGATGCACCAAGAGAAGCAAGATTGTGGGAGAGAAAGGGCTGAAAATATTAGCCCCAAGGCCCAATCTCTCTCTCCACGGCCCTGGGTGTAGGGCAGAGAAGGTATAGTGCTAACAGCTCCTCGTTCCTGCTCAGAGGCTCGTAGACTAGACTGGATTTTGAAAGGCCAAACAGAATGAATGTTTTATTCTCAGAATGACTTGGGAAGCATTGGAAAGTATGCACAACATACCTGGAAGAGCTACATAGCATAAGTTGGTGTTCACCATCACAAGTATTAGAATCCTTGACCGGTATACTGTTGCATGGGACTCGGACAGATAGGTCATCAATATAGAAAATGGACCAGAGCTTCTGCAAAATATAAATTGATACTTGTCACATTTCTCCGGGTACTCCGGTTTTCCCTGTCAACATTTCATTCCAGCAACACTCTCCACTATCATTTCATTTCATCTGTCATTCATTTAATCATTGCCCCAGAGGAGTGCGTCAGGCCTGGGCAGCCGGCACAGTACATATCCTCGCCGCTAGATGGGGGCTTCATTCATTCCATTCCTGACCCAGTCGGAGACTGGAAGCAGGCTGTGGATTTTCATTTCACTTGTCACATTTCTATTTTAAATGGAATCATGATGAAAATGATTGGTGGCCTTAAAGCTCTCATCCACAGCATAGCATCGAACATGAAATACACAAAGATTGCATTCAAAATGTCCAAAAATGTCTGATGTGAAGTTTTGAAGCCATTCTTTCAGTGTTGCCTGTACAGACTGTCATTAGTAGCTCTTCAGTCGGACAACACAAATTGGCCCAAAGACTGGGCGAGGTACAATGTACATAAGTATACAGGGTGTAACAAAAAGGTACGGCACAAAATGCAGGACGCATTTTTCACACGCAGACAAAGAAATTTTGTTATATGAACATGGGTCTGGAAACGCTTCGTTACCATGTTATACCTCATTGTCCCCAATGCATAAATCATGAAAAACACACAAGAACAGAACATACCTGCATACCGCATGCAGCTCTTTGCCACAGGAGATGTTCAATGTGCCCTCCGTGCACATTGATGCCGTCGTAGTGAATCTCAGATGCGCTGATGTATCCCTGGAGTATTGCGTATGGTTTCGCAGCCTTCCATAATACGGGCACGCAGACTCTGAACATCTGGTACAGGGGTTCGATACACAAGAGCTTTCAAATGTCCCCACAAATAAAAGTCCAGTGGGTTTAGGTCCAGAGAGCATGGAGGCGAGGCAATTGGTCCAACTCTACACTGGTGGTGCACCTACGGTAATGACAACGTAACCAGATGTAACCAACAGTGCATGATCCCCATGATTCGAACGTTCTTGTGTGTTTTTCATGATTTAAGCTGGAGACAGTGGGGTATAACATGGAAACGAAGCGTTTCCGGACCCATCTTCATATAACATAATTTCTTCGTCTACGTGTGAGGAATGCGTCCTGAATTTTGTGCCGTACCTTTTTGTTACACCCTGTATATGTAAATAGCACTCCTGAAAAAAAAAATACATGTATTAGTTATGATTATTATAATGGGGCAATTTTTAGGATTACGGGTTTCGACCTTCAAGCGGTCATCATCAGATTGCAGTGCATACAATTGATGTTTATGGTTTGATTCAAAGTTTAAATCTCGTTTATCAGGTTAGTTTGTTTTATTTATACGGATTTGTGAATTACGTATGAATATTATGCACGTGTATACAAATTAGAACAATACAATATAATAAATAAATAATATTAGAGCATGCACTTGAATTCTATTATGTAATATGGATACTTATCTCAGCGGAGGGGTGAACAAAAGTGGTCGACAAGTAGGCAATAAGGATGAACTCAAGATCATGTGGAGGGAGTACTTTGAAGAACTCTTGAACCCGAGGAAGATGAAAGGAGGGGAGTCACCAGGAACAGAAAATGACTTAACATGGAGGGAAGTGGAGGACGCAGTGAGGAAGACAAAAGGAGGGAAGGCACCAAGTCTGGACGAGATATGTGTAGAGATGCTGAGAGCGGCAGGAGAGGTGGGGATGCAATGGCCATATCGAGTAATGAGGGCTGAATGGAAATAGAGAAAGACCCCTGAGGACTGGAAGAAGGGAATAATTGTCCCAATCTTCAAGAAAGGTAACAGAAAGGAGTGCAAGAATTATCGGGGGATTACATGGATGAGCCATTGTGCGAAGATCTTTGAGAAAGTTTTGGAAAAGAGAATTCGGGCAAAAATAAAGGAAATATGAGAGAAGTACAACATGGCTTTAGAGCAAGGTCCACAGTAGATCTAATTTTTGCAGTAAGACAGTTACAGGAAGAACATTATGAATATGGAATAGACCTACTGATGGCCTTCCTGGACATTGGAAAAGCATATGATAGTGTACGTAGAAGTATGGTATGGAAGGCTTTGGAGAAGAGAGGAGTAGGAGAGCAGACTATATGGAGGATAAGGGAAATGTACAATGGAAGTATAAGCTGTGTGAAAGTAGGAGGAGAGAGATCAGATTGGCTGGAACAGAAGAATGGCTTGAGGCAAGGAAGTGCACTTTCACCACTACTCTTCATTGTAGTAATGGACGATATAATGACCAGAGTGGCGAAAAAAGGATGAAAGTAATGGCGTTCGCAGATGATTTGATGATCCGGGGAAACAAGGAGGAGGAAGTACAGGAGCACTTGGATGTATGGGAAGAAATAGTACAAGGATATGGGATGAAGTTTAGCATAAGCAAAAGCGAGTGGATGATCACAACCAGGAAGAAGGAGAGAGTCACAACGGGAATAACAATTGGTGGGGAAGAATTGAGGAAAGTAGAGAGTTTCTGGTATCTGGGAAGCTTGATACAAGCAAATGGAAGAAACGGTAGAGAAATAAATGAGCGGGGAAGGCAAGCAGAATTATTCAGGATAAGTGTTAGGAACCTGGTATGGAGTAAGGATGTCCCTCAAAGCAGCAAAAGGGTCATATATAGGACGTACTACGTTCCAATCCTGACGTATGCCTCGGAGACCTGGGTTATGAAAGGAAAGGGGCAAAGAAGAATACAGGCTTGAGAAGTAGTATTGAAGTGACAAAGGGTGGACAGGTTAAGAAATGAGAAGATCGGAGCATTACAGGATAGGCTAGAGGAATCAAGACTTAAATGGTATGGGCTTGTTAAGCGGAGGAGGATACCCAGGAAGGTACACGAGATGAAAATAGAGGGAAAAATACCAAGAGGAAGGCCAAGAGATAAGTGGCTGAAGGGTGTGGAGGACTGTGTGCGAAAGAAAGGAGAAGACTGGACCACGGTGGTGACGGAGAGATGGTGGGAAGACAGAAGACGATCGAGAGGCTTATGTTCCAAACAGACCCGGCCAGTGGCTGGAAACTGTTCAAGATGATGATGATGATCTCAGCGGAGCCGTTGGTTGTAGCCGTTGCTACCTTCTCGCCTGCCCACTCTCCACTGTTAATCCGTGGTGCCAGAGAGCCTTAATTTGAATAGCGTTGCACGCGACATCTGTTGATGTAAATTGTATCTAACTGAAGCTAGTATGACTTACAGTATATAAATGGTGTATGTTATGAATTCTGGAAATATTCTCAATTCTATTGCAGGCCATTTAAACCATCTCCACAGCCTAGAAAAACCTTCCATATTATGCTTGCAACCGGATATTAGATGGTATAGGACCCTGCAATACTGCCTAATTTCAGGCCTTGGTTTGTTGAGAAATAGCACATGACGCATCCTCCTCTAACATATTTCCCAAAGTATTTGCTTCCCGTTTACATTCATTGCCTCATTTTCTTACGAGTGTAAATTTATTTTATTTAGTAGCGCGAAAAGTGGTGACCTTTCTATAAAATAAAGTGTTCGTTTAGATTCATTGGATTATCTTTCTTGGCTAGAAATATTTCTGTGGATTCTTTAATGTTGAGAGCTCTGCCCTTTGCTTCATGGTCTAGAATTTTCAAGTATGTTTCCATGTTAGTGAAACGATGGTTGTGGTCATACATATGTTTGCATATAGCGGAATGTTTGTTGCGTTTAATTGCACTTTTGTGTTGTTCTTTGTAACGTGTTCCAATTTGTCTTCCACTTTGCCCGACAGTTAGCATTACATCCTTCATCTTGGCATCTGATTTTGAATGCGGGATTTTCTTTGTTATGTTGTTATTATATAGGTGTTTACCGAGTGAGTTGTTTGTGCTGAAAGCTATATTAAGTCATTGTTTCTTGAAGATATTTGTTATTTTGTGTGTGCTTTTGTTCAAGAAATTG
Organism: Meconema thalassinum; assembly: GCA_946902985.2. Lineage (NCBI taxonomy): Eukaryota > Metazoa > Arthropoda > Insecta > Orthoptera > Tettigoniidae > Meconema > Meconema thalassinum. The sequence continues at coordinate 2,127,197,661 of OX336388.2, forward strand.
AATCGTATGTACGTGTTCTCATTTTGGGATGGTGAATTTGTCCTCTTTTTTCTTCCGTTGTTTTGCTAGTATCTGGTCAGCCTTGTTGGGTGAGAAATTATTCTCTGTTGCCACTTGTTTTATCGTGTCAATTTCTTTAATGAGATTTTGAGTTGACATAGGTATGCTGATAGCCCTGGATTCAATGCCAACTAATTTAGGTGGTTTGAATGGCTATCAATAGTGTGTAACGTTTGTGTATTTTTTCGGTGTAGAATAGGCTACATTAGATTATGGTCCACTCTATAGATTGTTAAGTCTAAGTAATTTATGCGCTGGTTATTTTCCGTTTCTGTTGGTTATTTCCGTGTCATATACGCAAATGTCGTCATCCACGAATCTACTCCAATGTATGATGTCCTGGGCGGACTTTGTGGTCTAGACTGTTAATAAATACGTTGGAAACTAGACCTCTGAGTGGTCACCCCATTGCTAGACCTGATGATTGTTCATATATTTTGCTTTGAAATTAAAACACGTTCTGGTTGAGTGCGACTCGAAGCAATTCAACTATTTCTTCCACTTCTTCTATGAGTTATTCTGTTTTAGTTTGTCCCCTACTACCCTTATTGCTTCTTTTACCGGTATGTCTGTGTACATGTTGGTTATGTCGAACGAATATTTAAAATTTTAATTCCTAATTCATCATTGTTTAATGCGATTTTATCTATGGTCAGTATTTAGAATTCCAGTTTTCTGACGTAAGGTACTTATGACTGAAGATGGAAGACTAGATTTGGAAATTAGCAGAAGAATACAATTCGGGAGTGCTTTCTACCAACAGGTACGGGGACTAGTATGGAACAAGGATATACCAATTAAGGCTAAAGAAGATATGTACAAAGCATATTATGTTCCTATAATGACATATGCAGCAGAAACTTGGACAATGACTAAGAGGGATGAGAGCAGAGTACAGGCAGCTGAGATGAGATTCCTGAGAAGCATGGTCCAGAAAACGAGGAGGGACAGAGTGAGAAATGAAGATATACGGAAAGAACTGGGAGTACAGAAACTAAATGACAAACTGGATAAAACAGATTGAGATGGTTTGGACATGTCAACGGATGAATGAAGTAAGGCTACCAAGACGAGCACTGGAACGACGGATGACAGGGAAGAAGAGAGGGCGAGGAAGACCAAGAATGCGTTGGATGGACTCGGTGAAGTACAGCATTAGAAAACGGAACCTGGATTGGAACACCGTGTCAGGAGAGGAATGGTGGAACGACAGAACAAAGTGGAGAGGAACCATATTTGCCCCCACCCAGTGTCAGCTGGAAAATGGGAAATGATGATGATGATGAAGGTACTTATGAAATGCTATTTTCTAAGATGTTTTCAAACTGTAGAGTGTGCACAGGATGTAGTTGTCTTAATAGCTTGCCACGGTGGGTGAGTGGATAGCGTGTCGGTCTACTAACCCCAAGATTGCAGGTTCGCCCCTGGCCGTGGTAAGTGATTTTTGAAAGGCAGCAAAAATACGATACGCATGTCATACGATGTTGGCATGTCAAAGAACCCATTTGAATTCAGTAGGCCGAGTTCATATTGGCAAAATTAATCTCGGGAGTTTCCGCCAGCACAAAGTTCCTCATTTCTCTACTAGAAAGAGCTATTGTGTTCAAGGAGATTAGATATCTAACATCTAACCTCCTTGACTTTCATAGTCAAGGAACTACGAAATTCGACATGCAAGCTACCCTCTGGGTGTCAAATAGCAAAGCTTGCACCAGGCACCCGAGGCCATACGATATTATTATTATTAGTTGTCTTAATCACATCTTCAAGAAATTTTAGATCGTAATTGACTTATGTTTCAAATATTTTACTAGTTTACTACCGGTAATCAATTGCTGTACCGACAGTGGTGGCTAAGCTCACTAAAGCGCAGTGTTAAGCCAGGGGGCCAAGCTCTCTGCTGACTCGGTAGACGTGTGGGTTCGAGCCCCACCGTCGGCCGTCCTTGAAATGGATTTCCGAGGTTTCCCCCATTTTCAACACCAGGCAAATGCTGGGACGGTACCTTTTGACAGGCCACGGCCGCTTCCTTTCACATCCTTGCCCAGTTTAATTCATCTTCATCCATTCCATCTCTCATCCCGATGCGCAGGTTGCCCACGGGAGTCGACTAGAAAGACCTGCACTCGGCCTCTCAGGAGGTCACACGAAAAAGAAAAAGAAAATGCTTTAAATGGTCGCCCGCTTGATTGGCTGCTTAGTATTTACCGTTGGTGGTTTGTACTTCTGAAATGTCATTTTAAGCTGTTTAAGTACTTATCATTAAAACACAAGGCTATATACTTACGCAAATCCAACTGCAAATCGAAATAATTCTAGAAACCACAAAGTCTGGGAAAAACTTGATATGAGAGCAAACAGACCATCCAAAAGGAAGGCAATTATAAGGATTTTTCTTCGGCCCAGGTTGTCCGAGAGAAATCCCCAGAAGAACGCACCAGAGATCAGTCCTATGAACACAAAAACAAGTTTTTGAATCAAAAATATATCATAGAAAATTACACAGAGAAGGATCTGTAGAACCGTTTGCATAAAATTATGTATGGTACCACATTTATATCCTTGGATATCTTTGGATAGCTGATGACCAAGATGTCCCTTATCCTTAAAATGAATTAACAACTGTAGAATTGATACATCATAATGAAATCCAAGCTATAGTTCCATTTCTTCCAACTTTCCGACTTACTAAATTTTAGCACAAATTCCCACATCAGATTTTGAACGACTCGTTGGACTCGAAATAGAATTACAACGTCCCATACAACTAAGGAACTCAGTGTATTGTCGAGACTAAGCAATATGACCGAATTATTGAACACACGCTCACATTTCAACCCTCACTACAACTGCCAATGCTGCAGTCCATCCATTCGTTGTTCACAATATTAACAGAGAGAGAAGTGGATTCAAACGATTTGAAATGCTTGAAATGGATGCTACACTGGCTTTTAAGCTAGCCGGATGTGCTACCATTTATTGTGGAATTTGTAATAAACTATATACATCTACAGGAAACTAATGTCAGCAAATACGAAATGTTGCGGTTATCTAATCAGTAAAAGATTTGAGAATTGTGTGGTACCTGCTAAGAGTCAGAGGGAGAGGGGTTTTAGCTTTGCAGTCTACCGTTACGTTCACCAGTATTCAATATATCCGAAACAATTGCATCAATTAGCCCGGATTTTTTAATAGCATAAAAGGCTATTCGCGAACTCAATCGAATGTAGGTGGCAGGTCGGTCGCGACAAAATGGTGGACGCAAGAGTGATAGACTTCATATACGAGTATGTATTGCATGTTGTTGGCAATTCTAGGCGGGCTCTCGTTGAAGGACAGGCAATTTTAGATGCTAAACAGATAATTATGTACGGAAAAGTGGTAGAGACAGACGATTTTATGAGACTTGAAACTTTATGCTTACAAACTAGTCATTTGAAAGGAGTACCTCACCAGATTCAAAATTAAATTCGGTCACCAGTTGGCGAGAAAATAATTATTTGTTCAGGAATATGTAATAAGCGTGTAGTCGGTACATTGCGTTCGATACTTCAGTAAGTAGATACATTTAAATTTGGAAGATATAGCCGAATACTGTTGAAGTCGAAAAATCGAAGACTGTAGCCTACAAGTTGACTATAAAGATTTTACAATTTTTAATAGGCACATCATTGAAAACTTAGAAGACCTGAGCTTCACAGATTTGAAACAGCAATGGGGCAAATTGAAGAAAGACAACCACCACTACTAAGTTATTTACATTTTATGAAAAAAATTGGCTTATGAGATCACCTTTTGTCCATGTGTCTGTGTGGTGTGTGTGTGTCCCACCTAATAACTTCTAAACGGCTGGAGCTATTTTTATGAAACTCGGTGAAGTCATAAAACTATTTTGCCGACTCCGACCGTGCCCTTCAAATTTTATTACATCTCACGAATCCAACATGGCATCTGTGCGAAATATTTCACCAGCATTCTATATCTTCGAAACTATCACCGATATCACCCTGAAATTTTGTACGGTGATAAAGGGCGCTAATAGAAGTTCACCTATGAGAATTTCAAAAATCTGGTAACTACAAAACCAATATGGCGGCCAAGCGAAGTTGAGACTATTAAATAGACTTTTCTCGCGATTTGACCATCCAGACGTAATGAAACTTGGTACATCAAATGTTTGTACACATTGTAATGCACTGGCGTCTAATTTAGTTCAATTGTTTACATAACCTCAAAACGACGGCTGTACGAAATATTCCACTGGCATTCTATATCTCCGAAACTATTACTGATATCAACCTGAAATAACGGTGATAAAGGGTACTGCTACAGTTTTATCTAAGTAACTTTCAAAAACCTGTTAAGTACAAAACGAACATGGCGGCCAAGCGAATTTGAAACATTTTAATAGACCTTTCTCGCGATTTAACCATCTGAGCGCAGTGAAATCTGGTAGGTAAATGATTATACATAGTGTAATGCACTGACATCTAATTTAGTTAAATTGTTTACATAACCTCAAGATGGCGGCTGTGCGAAATTTTAAAATTAAGTTTTTATTTCCTGTGTCGTAATCAAGCGATCTAAGTGAAAGTTTGAATGATGAAGCTACACAATAATTTGCCTTTATCGGTTCATAACTCTATGGCCTATACATATAACAATCCAAAATGGCGACCATCTGAAATATTTAGACGGTTCTCAATATCTACGAATCTATTACAACAATCAAACTGGAATTTTGTATGTTGATAGAGGCAATAGGGATGTTTAGAACTAGCACCGATAGAGCGCACTGCTGTTGTACAGGGTAAGCGCAAGGCGCTCTTCGTTTGTCTCCCGTGTTCTCATGCCGCTAATATGTACGAATTTAAGTTGTTTAAATTGTTATTTTCGTGACTATGCCGAGCTATTGCAGTGTTCCTCTTTGCAAAAATCAGGGAAGCCCATTTTCGTTTCACCAATTTCCACAAAATAAAGAAATGAGGAAGAAATGGTTACGTGCTATTAGAAGGTAAAATTTCGGCGAGAAAAATCTGACCGAATATATTAAAGTGTGTTCCAATCATTTACAACCCGATGACTTCACGAAAACTGTGTTGGATAAGTGTGATTTACAAAGGGAAATAATTCCTATTTTGTACCTATAAACTGATTAGACATTTCGATAATAACCACTGATTTTATGCGTTTGTATTAGAAGGTGAGAGAGCAAGATTAAAACCGGGCGCTGTTCCATCGCTTTTTCCGTGGACCATGAACACAACAAAAATAAGGAAGAGGCCATGTTGTTGTTTGAGTCTTCAGTCTTTTGACTGGTTTGATGCAGCGCTCCATGCCTCCCTGTCTTGAGCTAATCGTTTCATCTCTACATAGCTACCACACCTTACATCCGAAGCAATCTGTTTAACATATTCTAACCATGGTCTACCCTTACAGTTCTTGTCCTCAACCCTTCCTTCCATAACTAAGCTTGCTATTCCTGGGTGTCTTAGTATGTGTCCTACTAACCTATCTCTTCTCTTCATTAGCAGTCGCTAGAAACATCTCTCCTCTCCCACTCGTCTTAATACCCCCTCGTTTGTCACCCTATCTACCCATTTGATTTTCATCATTCTCCTGTAACACCACATTTCAAATGCTTCAATTCTCCTCTTTTCTGCTGCACCAATAGTCCAAGTTTCACTTCCATAGAGCGCCATGCTCCAGACAAAGGCTTTCAAAAATGACTTCCTAATACCTAAATCTATATTCGATGTCAAGAGGTTCCTTTTTTGTAGAAAGGCTTTTTTGCCTGAGCCAACCTACTTTTTATATACTCTTTGCTTCGTCCATCACTGGTTATTTTGCTTCCTAAGTAACGTAAGTCTCCTACTTCCTTCAGCTTTTCACCTGCCAATTTGATGTCCATAGAGGTTTCTGATTTATTTCGGCTGCATTCCAGTATTTTTGTTTTACATTTAATAATTTTCATCATGTAAGTTATTCATTCCGAAAGACGGAGTCCATACCATTCAAAAACTCATTCACATCCTCAGGCCATACACAAGAAAATTGCCGGATTATCACGATAAGCCTACAATATCGGTATCTGCAGAAATCATCTCCATTGAAGTAGGTTACGGGAAGAAATCGTCAATATACACGAAGAAGTGAATGCAACATTTCTGACTCCCATTTTCAAAGACATCAATACTCGGACAAATACTTCAAGAATAAATGTCGCAACATTAACAGTCACAAACGTATTACCGGTATGGTTGGTTTCTTGAAATCAGAATTAATCGTCAACTTCCATCTGCCCGACGAAGAATGTAGTAGCGACTGACTTCTACATTCTTGAGACCTTCGAGCATATGATCGAAGCTTGAGACATAGTCAGATGAATGGAAACATAGCAACATGGCGCCCAAGAATAGTAATGTTATATGTACCTCCTGTAAAGTTTCGCTGAAGGAGAATGAAAATTTCGTACAATGTGACGGAAAGTGTGGTGAAATGTTTCATCTAAACTGTGCTCGTGTCACGAACGCCGTTTTTAAAGCGATGCTTGCAAATCTGGGCGAAATTCTGTGGCATTGTAAACAATGCAAACATAACCCTAATTCAATCAAAACAGCTACATCTACATCTAGTTTTCAGCCGACTAAGGTCAAACCGGACACCGCAAGCTTATGTGAAGCGGTTAACAATATGCAACAAGTACTAAAAGATGTTTGTAGCTCTCTGGAGTATCAATCAAAAAAATTTGACGAACTCTTGGAGCAAAATATCACACTAAAACTTGCATTGACTAACTCACTCTAGAGGTAAACAACACTAAAGTTGAGAATGGCTTGCTTAAAGAACAAAATGGGCATCTTAAAAGGCAAGTTAATGACTTGGAGCAATACTCTAAGAATTACAACCTTGAAATCGCCGGGATACCAGTCTCCGAACAGGAGAATGTGTATAATATTGTGGCTCAACTGGCAGGTGCAGTTGGTGTTGAAATCGAAACTGATAGGGACATTGAATATTGCCACCGACTTCCAGCCTTTACGGATAAGGATGGCAAGAAGAAAACGCCCCTCATAGTAGCAAAACTTTATTCCCGCCAAACTAAAGACAAGAGCATGAGCAAGAAACGAAAACATGGGAAACTTCTTTGCACAGATGTCAAGATCAAGGGAGACTCGACAGTGTAAGTAAATGAACATTTAACCAAAGACAACCAAAATTTATATTGGCTTGCCAGGAATTCAAAACGGACAATGAACTATAAATTCGCATGGACCAGGAACGGGAAGATCTTCGTGAGGAAAAATGAAAACAGCCCGATTCTACAAATCAAGACTACAGCTGACCTACCAACAGTTCATGGGAATCAAGGAAAATGAAGGTATGTTTGCCTGAGTCAAGTGATCAATCAATATTTTATGAAATTTTGTTTCCAAGTGAGTGAAAAGTAATTATGGAAGTACAGTACCCTGAAATAAAACAACCACAGTATGAAATCAGATAACGAAGTAGACCTTAATTTTCAAGATATTACTTCAAAGGTTGTAAACAGTACTCAAGACTTGAACAAATTAATTAGCTTTACTGCAGGAATTAAAATCATGCACCTAAATATATGTGGCATGATAACACATTTTGAAAGTATGCTAGTTATGCTCGATCAACTTGATCATAAACCAGATGTCATTATACTGTCTGAAACTCAGCTCATTGAGGATATACCATTTGCTATTTTAGGATATAATGAATACTTCATACCACCTCAAAATTCTACCCTTGACAGCATAAAGATAAAGATATATGTGCATGAAAACCTCATACAAAATATTACAATATCTACTGTAAAAACACTGAAAGCTGCAAATGCTAGCCTACTCACCTTTAGATATAATAAAGAAAGTTACTTGGTACTTGCTATATACAGATCACCCTCTACAAGCCCAAAGAAATTCATAGAAGAACTAGGAAATACTCTCCAGCACTTGCCTACAGCTACACACAGTATATTAATAGGAGATATAAATATTGATATTTTAAATCCTACAAGGCAATATGCCCAAAATATTAAAAATGAGTATTTAAATGTATTACATGCAAATGGATTCATTTCGTACATAAACTCACCAACTAGAATAACCCCAAAATCCAGAACATGTATCGATCACATACATGTTAAATCCCACAGAAACAGCAACTTTGACCCTTTTGTTCTGCATACCAGTATCACAGATCACAGACCTACATTTCTCATACAAAATAAATCTCAAAAATACACTGCAAAATCTCAACCTTAGTCTATCTTTTTTATACCCATAACAAAATCAGAAATAACAAACCACATAGCTGCTCTAGAAGATAAGTCAGCAAATGGCTATGATAAAATCTCTAGTAAAACAATTAAGATAATTAGTTCAGAAATTCTAAAACCACTGCACCATATTTTTAATTTATCACTAACGAAAGGACAATTTCCAGAATCATTCAAAATTGGCACCATAATCCCAGTCCATAAATCAGATGATAAAAGAGAGTTAAATAACTATAGACCAATTTCCCTCACAACCCACCTCTCTAAGCTACTAGAGAAATGCATCAAAACCAGATTACTTAACTATCTGAGTAAGATCAAAATATTGTCACCAAATCAGTTTGGTTTTAGACCAAACACTAGTACTCAAGATGCAATATTCTCCCTTACTGATTATTTGTATAAAGCCATTGATAGTTCTAAAAGAACAATTTCTGTGTTCCTGGATTTAAGAAAGGCTTTCGACACCGTAGACCACAATATACTCATTAGAACACTTGAAAAGGAAGGTATTCGTGGTACTCCTCAAGAACTAATAAAAAGCTTTCTTTTTAACAGAATACAAAAGGTACGAATCAAAGATACTCTAAGTAGAAGTGCTGAAGTAAAAATTGGAATTCTCCAAGGAACAGTTTTAGGTCCTATTCTTTTTCTGTTATATATTAACGATTTGTGTGAGCTGAACTGTAATGCGATGATTACCTCATATGCTGATGACACTGTCATCACAGTCACTGGAACAACTTGGGAAGACACTTTTAATAGAACTCAAGAAACCCTTGCTACAGTCCAAAAATGGCTAAGAAACCACCTCCTTACTTTAAATGAAACCAAAACACAATACCTATTCTTCTCACACAACAAAACATTACAACCCTCAGACAATTTAACACTAAAGATCCACACACCAATTTGTAACAATGGCGAAAGATGCAACTGCTATACCCTACAGAAGTCAATGAATGCTACATATTTAGGGATTATTATAGATAGTCATTTAAAATGGAATATGCATGCATCAAAGTTGGCCAATAAACTCCAAAAGTTAATTTATATATTTTACAGAATCAGAAACATCCTTTCAGCAAAAGTCTTGAGAACTGTATATTTTGCCTTAGTCCAGTCACAACTACAATATGGAATAAATGGTTGGAGTGGAATACTTGATTCACATTTGGCTCAGGTAAATACCTGCCAGAATTTCATTCTAAAAGTTATGTACAAAAGGCCACCAACTTTTCCAACATGTGAACTGTATCAACAATGCATGTTGCTTAACATACGACAGTTATTTGTTCAGTCATCAATCATATTTATACATAAAAATATGAAGCTCTTCTCTAATGGACAAAAACTTGAAATGTGCACTAGACTTCAAGACAGAACTGGAATAAATATCCCTCGTCGAAACACACTACTTGGCCAAAGGAATTTAAGTTGTCTTAGCACTAGGATATACAATATATTGCCAGTAAATGTGACAAATAACACCCTGAATATATTGAAGAAAAGGCTTTTTATATGGCTCCGTAATAACTTTGATAGAGTAAATGAACTTATAAATTTTCACCAACATATTTAACCAACTCAGTCACAAATAAGTAATGTATCATCTTCTTTTATTTTTAGTATCCTTATAATTAATGCTTTTACTATAAACTTTTCTTATTAATATCAGTCAAATACCATGTTACAAATAAATTAAGAAATTGTGTTCATGAAGCCCACGCACAAGTTTATCTTATGTGGGATTCACCCTGTATTTTTGATACAACATCTGTATATGTACATGTTTTCTGTCAGTGAATAAAAATGTGTGCTCGTAAAAAAAAAGTTCGTGTCCCTAAAGCAGTTTTTCTTAAACTTTAAAAAAATTGTACCCCCAAGTCCTTTCCCAGGGGTACGGGAACGATTCTTATTGAGAAATTGACAAAATTAGGCTACATAAGAACCAAACGTTGCGACGCATTTTCGAGGTATACCAGTACAATACCGGTATCAACTTCCTTTAATTATGTTTACCTTAAAACATGCCAGTTTCATGTAAGCTATCAACCTAAAAAAAAAAAAAAAAAAAAAAAAAGACATTAATCAAAGTCTATAGGCAAGGGCAGCAAGTGAATATTTGAATCTCTATTTATGATTTAAGTCTTATGGAGATATGTTTATCCTATATAGGCCTACAATACTCAAGTAATTGTAATCTTTAGGAGAAAGCATGCTGACTCATATTCATTATTTGAATAATAAAGCGTGTTAGAATTTTGTTGTTACCGCTGTATTAATTCTTTCTTCCTCCCGCTAGTTTTAGCGCCTCTAGTCCGTAGCTCATTTTGCAGCTGTTTATCGTCCATAATATATTCGGAGATATACCTATAGAATTAATTAATATAGTCTTGGAGTAAAATTAGAGAAGATATAATTTACTTTAGCTTAGAAAACTCGGTCACAATTTATACATTCCTCGCAGCTGACTGGGAGAAACATAAGACGATCGCCTTGCGCTTACCCAGTACTACACGAGCGTTATCTGGCGCGAACTTTGTCCAGCTACATCCCTATTAACATGAGTAGGATATATGAAAATTGGCTGTATAGTTCTTCACGGAACTACTTGTTGTCACATGGGAAGAACAGCTGTCAAATCGACCCTCCTAAGTCGCCTAGTTTTGAGTACAGGAGAGAATGTAGGGTACCGTACTGGATATTGTAAGAAATTCATTAATATAAATAATTATTCTCCTTTGTAAAATGCCGGCCGCATACGATCATATACTTAGAAATCGGCTTTACGACGCGAAATAATCGACTCCATTCCGTCTGACTTTTGAGACTTTCTTTTTGTGAAAGTACTGCATTGATACGGTATGGCAATTGTTAACTTTGTAGAGCACATCGGAACTGAGTAATTATATAAGTCATATTTTAGCCTCAATTATTATGAAAATAACTGAAAAAAACGAGAGAAGAGCACACCCATCAATTCAAATCACATGTTATGGCATCTGTCTGCGTATGTTTCCATCACCCTTACGTTAGTTCCAGATAACGGCAGCACCGTCGCTTGAGTTCTCGAATACAGTAAAGTTCACATAATATAGGCTATAACTTTCAAAAACCTGATAAGCACAAAACTAGCATGACGACAATGCGAAAATAATTATTTAAATGCGATTTTTTTGTCGATTTGAACATCGGAGTGCAGTGAAACTTGTTGGCAGCTACACTCGGCATAACAAAGCCTCATTTGAAGCTTAATATTGTATCCTTCAATAAAGCAGTGTTTTAACAAGATTCTTTCTACGGGGTCGCGTTCAGTCCTGTATGCTTTTCAAGGCAAAGTTCACAAAAACAACATGCTCTATTGGATAGAAAGGTCCATAAACAAAAGCTATACTAGAAATAAAGTGAATAACAAGTAGAATAAAAGGTATTTAATGACTGAAAATATGTGCAAAATAATAATAATAATAATAATAATAAATAAGTCCTCCCTGACTTTTACTCCCACTGAAAAATAACTATATGACTTAGCGGTATCACACTCGCTCCACATAACAAAACAATGTGAAAACAGATTCACTCAAATGGTTACAATAACATAAATTGAGCGGTAATAACTCGCTCCTCACAACAATTACATGGATACAAGTCCACCTTTATCTGGCCAAGAAATTATATACGTGCGTGGTGTACTGATACTTAATAAGAAAATGAGTACTGATGGGAGTCCGTTTACAACTGAAACAATCATATTGCTCACGGAGTCGCATCTTTCAAATCAAACTACGACTTTGGGACCTGCAATTAATAAAACACAATAATTACTACTGACACACGCAAGATCTAATACTAAGATTACATGGATCTCCTCGAGACTCCAACCCAGTGCTTAGAGCACGTGAATCAAAGAGCACGCCGCTTTGCTCAAAAGCTCGCATAACAAATGGGAAAAAGCCTCGCGCACACTACGGTCACACGGGTCATTGAACGCGTAAAATAAACACACTAGAAGTCAAGCAAAAACAACAAAATACAAGCCTGCACGGCTGAAAATTATATTTACATGAATAAAAGCCAGACAAACTGATGTTTCGGAAGATACCTTAAATATAGACAACGCCCATTTTAATCAATCAGATACTCTTTATAATCGATCAGGGTTATGTGAATTTAAAACAACATCTTATTGGAACTACAGAAACCTGGCCGGTTACAAATGACCAACGATCGCCTTATCTGATTGAGCGCGCCCTTACGGCATGAGTCAACACTGCACTCCCTCTCTGTCAGTCTTCCAAGCCTGGTGCTAATTATATCTGGCGACCACCCTGGTCCCGTTATTCATCTGAAATCGCGTATCACAAATAAATCTCACTCATCCCCTCGGATGGCAAGAAACACAAATATATACCACAATTCAGCCTCGCAAGGACATGAACTGGGCTGGAGTACGGCTGTCGGAAAAATCTCAATGATTTGTTTCCCGCAAGCACTACCATAAAATCTCACCATGTACACCATAAAGCTTGGACTGACTTACTCATAGTCATACCATCTAGGTCGGCTCAATCTCAGATTCTCCTATCTCGTGTGCAAAGACACTTCAAACAAATTAAATCACGACTGAAACTCGGGTGCGCAAGAGGCTTCCCGTACGGAATTGCTAAATAGGCAATTATCAAAATAAATCCTGATCAATGATAAAATCTACTCATAATTAATGTTTACCCTCCAAAAATTCTATTTTTAATCTCAATTCTGTTCCATTTTTGTTATAAGGCATATTTCCGAGTTACACTGCTTGTCCACAATTTACGGAAGCGAATGCGGGCACGGCCTGTGCGCATCGCCCCGTGTACTTGAATCAATACAAAATCACAATATAAAAAAGCGCTAAGCTGTCCCCTGCACTTAATGTGTGTCAGTAATCAAGAAACAAAGAATCTAAATTACAAACACAAGCAAACAAATATCTATAAAAATACGTCTCATAAACCATAGTTGACTTAATGAAAATCCACAGCCTGCTTCCAGTCTCCGACCGGGTCAGGAATGGAATGAATGAAGCCCCCATCTAGTGGCGAGGATATGGACTGTGCCGGCTGCCGAGGCCTGACGCACTCCTCTGGGGCAATGGTTAAATGAATGACAGATGAAATGAAATGATAGTGGAGAGTGTTGCTGGAATGAAATTTTTGACAGGGAAAACCGGAGTACCCGGAAAAAACCTGTCTGCCTCCGTTTTGTCCAACACAGATCTCACATGGACTGACCGGGATTTGAACCACGGACCCAGCGGTGAGAGGCCGGCGTGCTGCCGCCTAAGCCACGGAGGCTTTTAAATAAATAAATTCATTTCTGTACTATTCCTTTAGGTCAGTTTCAGGGAAACATCTCCCGCCATTTCCTCCTTCTAAATGCTTTTAGCTCGAGTTAGACATCGCCAGGCAGATGTCCTGCTCGTTCAAAGGTTCATTCTCGTTCCTTGATGCCATCTCGTGCTGAATTAAAATAATGTTTGTCAGGTTACACACACGATATATTTCCTATTAAATTCACCAGCCAAGTACTAATTTCCTTGACAGTCTAGGGTGAATTATTACGACGAACTGTCCCTAACTGGTAGTACGGTGACTACAAAATATCAAACACTGAATGTATACGTATAACTTGTCGAAAATATTCCATGTCCACATACATGAATAATAACGTCTCGTGTCCTAAGACACATGAATTAGAAGTAACGTCTTGTACCCTCAGACACCTGAAATAGAAGAAATGCTCAAGGCTTCCCGGGCCACTTTTAAATGAAACTGGCTAGAGTAGGCATGGAAGGGGTTTTATGAAATAATATTCTGTAATAATTATGGGACTAACATGCGATCGGTATCAATGAGTTCGTAGAAATGCGGATGTTAGGACTAAGCTGTAGCTAGCTTGAATAGATCGTGGAATTAATCCATAGTTAACTCCCGTCTAAATTCACCAGGATGCGTTATGATGCCGTGTTTGACGCTTAAAAAGGCGTCTCGATATTATTGGTCCAGACTCTTGTAGATCTTCGCGGGCTTCTACTCTATTTCCTCCCCCCAAGGAGTGGTTATTAAGACGATTGACCTTTCACATCTTAGCATTCAGTTTCTTCTTGGCGCCAACTTACATAGCAACAGGTCGTTCCATGCGTGCCCAAGCCTTTCTTTGCAGCTGCCTTCTGCGTCATGAGTCCTAGGTTACTTTCTAAAATACCACAGGATCTCAAACCTTTGTGTAAGTTCTTGTCACCAATTGCTCAACATATCCCGACTCTGTCCTGCTTCTATATTTGTTGCTTGTGGAAAATATCATATGATGATGAATAAAATATTAGAATCCTTTATACAGCCTGCGGATAAAGGGTTCAATATATTGGCATCCAAGATGGTGGCTGTTCGAAATTTTAAAAAATACATTTCAATTTCTCGTATCCTAATCATGCGACCGATGTGAAAATTTGGATAATAGACCAATACTATAATATTTATCTATTAATACATAAATCTTTGGCTTAAACCCATAGATAGCATGCATGTCAATTTCTGAGATATCAATTTCCCGAACCTGCCAAGGAGTGATCCAATATCTGTGAAACTTTTTACAGTGGACCACTACTACAGTCTAACACCCACAGGAGCCGTATACAAATTCGTGGTGCGCATGTCAATTCTTAATACATGATTTCATCTGACTCGTCTCAGGATAATTCGGTCATCGTGAAATCTGTCATAGATTACCAATAGGATAGCCTAAACCCACAGGTTTATAAATCCATTTCCTCCTTTTCACAATTTTAGATGACGCTTATGCCAATTCTTCTTCTATCTTGTTATGGAATGATTCGATCTCTGTGCAACTTGGCATATTGGACCACTACTTAGCCTAAAACTATTGGTGCTTAAACTATTATCTTACTTTTCATAAATTAGAGATCGCGCAATGTCAAATCCTCATTTGAACCTTTGAAAGAATGTTAAAAGCTTACCTGCAGTGCCATTGTTTTACGCTGTAGTTGAATATCTTAGCGCATAGGAGCGATGAAATCTATAATTATATTTTACTTTTCTATTTTAATTGTAATACCTAGCTGTAAGTTGTTGTGTTTATAGAATTAAGTATTCATATTGTGATAACAGAGTAAGGCGTAAATAGTTGTCCAATAAGATCTTAAGATCTATTATTATAATATGTTATAAATAGTTATTGTATTTGTAATATATGTACCTGTAAGTTCTTTTATTTTATAGATGCAATTTCTGACGTGTCCCATATCAAAAATGTACTGTACTGTATACATGTAATTGATCAAATGGATAAATAAAGAATCTAATATAATCATAGGAATGAAATAGAAGAGATCCGTACCGTAGTTCCATAAAAACTAACATCGTTTGTCTTCACATATTCTAGCCTACTTGTGATTTTCCATGTGATAGCATTTAGAGATTTCTTATCAAAGTTGGTGAGTTGAAAGTCACTCTGCTGGTAGTACATAAGACACTCAAACAACTTACCCCCATAAGAAACAGCATTTAGAGATCCTTTATCAATATTGGTGAGTTGCAAGTCACATTGAGCTGCTGGTAATATGTATGAGATTGGAGTGGTACAAAGTGATGCAGACCACATTGCTGGCAATGCAACAACTGCTAATAGGTAATGGTATTTCCCATATCCTGAAAATAGAGGAAGAAAATTGAGGATTATCTTTCTTCGAGTTACAGATGTCAGGAAATGACAAGAGCAGAACTTAAATTTTATAACTCATTCATTTGGGACGTACCGCAAAATGGGGCAACACAGATCAATATATTGTTTCCTTGCCTAAATATGATAGTGAGTAGTGGGATGATGGAGGAGCTGCCCACTAACTTATTGAACCCTCCTCGTATATGCCCCGAACCTGATATCTCGTTAACCAATCATGGGATTTGAACATACAGGGTGTCCTAGCACTCGTAGTGATTCCCCCTACTTTCCTATAGGCTATTTATTTAATTAAAAGACCAAAACTAAAAGGTCATCCGCTTTTAATGTCTCGCGAACCAATAATGGGATTTATATATATGGGGTGTCCTAGCACTTGTAGTAATGCTCCCTCTTTTCCGATAGCTTTTGTTATTTAATTGAAGGACCAAAACTAATAGGTCATCCGCTTTTAATATTTCCTAAACCCATGGTTGGATTTGAGCATATGGGGTGTCCCAGGAATCGTGGTGACCCCCCCCCCCCTTTCCTATGGACGTTTTATTTCCACTCCAAAATAGTGCTAGGTTGTAGGTTCTGCGTTACTTAGGAAGTTGTGAGACCCTGGCGGCCTTGGGAAGGGAGGAGTAATGCTAGGAGGGCGTGCTTGGATTGGTTTTTTCGTCTCGTTGTGCTCTTTACGGGAATGTAGGTGTCGAAAAGGTGAAAATAGGGTTTTGGGTCTAAAATGCGTTTTTCACATTTTTGCGAATTTTTGGAAAACCGAAAAAGTGATCACGACGCGTGTGATATTATTTTTTTCGTCTCGTCGTCCTCTTTACGGGGATGTAGGTATTGAAAAGGTAAAAAGCTGGAAACATGTTTTTTTTATGG
This sequence comes from Meconema thalassinum, assembly GCA_946902985.2. Taxonomy (NCBI): domain Eukaryota; kingdom Metazoa; phylum Arthropoda; class Insecta; order Orthoptera; family Tettigoniidae; genus Meconema; species Meconema thalassinum. The sequence continues at coordinate 2,127,214,645 of OX336388.2, forward strand.
AAAATGGGTTTTTGTGATTTTCCCTAATATTGGGAAAACTGAAAAAGTGATCATGACGCGTGTGATAGTATTTTTTGATGTCGTCGTCCCCTTTACGGGGATGTAGGTATTGAAAAGGTAAAAATCTGGAAACACGTTTTTTATGGAAAATGGGTTTTTGTGATTTTCCCTAATATTGGGAAAACTGAAAAAGTGATCATGACGTGTGTGATATTATTTTTTTCGTCTCGTCGTCCTCTTTACGGGGATGTAGGTGTTGAAAAGGTAAAAAGATGGAAACATTTTTTTGGTCTAAAAATAGGTTTTTGTGATTTTCCCTAATATTGGGAAAACTGAAAAAGTGAACATGACGTGCGTGATATTATTTTTCGGCTTGTTGTCCTCTTTACGGGGATGTAGGTATTGAGAAGGTAAAAAACTAGAAACATGTTTTTTTATGGAAAATGTTTTTTTTGTGTTAATTTTCAAGTTATTTGGAAACCGAATCATGTGATTTTTATGACGGGCATGTTGATGTTTTCGTCTCGCTGTCCTCTTTACGTGGATGTAGGTATTGAAAAGGTGAAAAGCTGGAATACATGTTTTTTGATGGAAGATGTGTTTTTATTATTTTTGAAGTTATTTAAAAATAGAATCATGTGATTTTTATGACGCACATGTTAATGTTTTCGTCTCATAGTCCTCTTTACGGGGATGTAGGTACTGAAAAGGTAAAAAGCTGGAAACCTGTTTTTTTATGGAAAATGTGTTTTCGTTTTTTTTCAAGTTATTTGGAAACCGAATCATGTGATTTTTATGACGGGCATGTTGATGTTTTTGTCTCGTCGTTCTCTTTACGGGAATGTAGATATTGAAAAGCTGAAACCATGGTTTCCATCATTTTTCGAGATATTTGAGGAAAACGGGGAAAAAGTAAGAAACCAAATTTGAAGTCACGTTGTGTTAAGCGCTGTGATGTTGGTAAAACACATACACATTGTTATTATTATTATTATTATTTGACATGTCTTGCCTGTGCTCACACAGAGAGAGAGACCTGCTTTGTGATATGAGAATTGGAAGCTTTGAGACTGGCCCACTGCTAGGAGACAGAGAAGTGGTCCTATCATTGTACGTGCTCCGCAGCCAGAGAGATAACAGCCTGTTGTTCGCACGCAGGTGCTGTTATCTGGCACAGACGAGTAACTCTATCTTGCGATGACGGACAAACAGCTCTGTCGAAAAGCTGATCATTGCATTCCCACGCACACACACACACACACACACACACACACACACACACGCAGAGTTTGCGAAGCTTGTGAGAATCAGTCTGACTTGTGCGTTCCACGACATTCTACACGTAGGAACAAAAAAAAAGTAATGTGTTAACATTGCAACTTGTTGAGGAGACATATATGTACTGATAGTAAGAGATAGTCATTATTCTTGTGATCACCTTTGAAGACTACGGATCCAAGAGCCTTAAGCTCTTATTAAAAATTACGTGAACCATGGCCGTACTTGTAATAAGGTAGGTTCATTATTTTTAATTATCACATGATTGGTTTTATTGTTTATTTTGTGTATGCGTGAAAAGTAAGTTAGTGACTGATTGTATTTTTTTGGGATTTTGTTTGTTGCAGATTTTAAAAAACAAGAACATTCAAAAAACACTCCAAGTCTGGAAAAGTAGACAGAGAGAGAGACAGTGACAGTGACAGTGGCGGCAAAGAGCACATTTGCTGAAAGGATTATAATTCATTATATGGTGAGTACATGTTGTTCCACTACTTTTATTGATGTTGTTGTTAAATGTATGCCATTTATTTCATGGAAATTTATAAACTTATGGCGTGTATTTATTATTGTTTCAGAATTAAGACGTGTATTGAGTGAATGGATTTTAACTTCCGTGACGCTTGCGATATTAAAAAAAAGGTGAACTATGAATATAGATTATTTCTTTTCTTTGTAAATTACCTTGTTATTTTTTGAGTGAGTGTCTTATCTATGTGTGCACACTTGAAACCTTTTGTTTTTAGCAAGTTGTATGAACGAATGAATGAATTAATGAATCAGCGAATGAATGAACGAATGAATGAATGAATGAATGAATGAACAAATGAATGAATGAATGCACATGTTTAATGTATATAACCATGACTAATAACGAATTGTATTGGTTTGATTTTAAGATAAATCGTTGGAAATAAAAAGAAACCTTGTTGGCAATTGTCTACTGCTGGGATCAAGTGTATAGGGTCATCTTCAAATTGCTACGACCATTGTGTGCCTGTGTGTGTGTGATTGTATGCCAGTCAGTGAATAACAACAAGTGTGGCCTGTGGAATTGCTGGTTTTGGATTAACCTATTCTAAGGTAAGGTTTGCACGTTTATTAGTCAATTTGTAATCATGTCTATATCAGAGACTGAAGTGTTAGTGTAGCAGCCTTTGGCCAAATGTTTCAAAACGCGAGTATGCTCCGGCCGTATTTACAAGCGAATCACTGTCTGTCCCCTAAAGATTTTGTGGAATTATGTTTCCCCATTTTTTGAATGAATGTGAACAAGGCTCAAGATTGCATCAGGCTTTTAAAATAAATTACGAACTACTGTGTGAATTTATGTTGATAAAAATAATGTTGAAGAGAAACACACCTTCAACCTTTGTACAAAAATGGAGAAAGTACTGATAGCCGATAATTTGGAAACGTGGTATCAGGAGAAAGCTAATCAAGCGCTTATCACAAAATTTGATAAGTTGCAACAGGGTCCCAGTGGCTTGGCTCTGAATGGCATTGCATATTTGCAAATTAATATTTGAAAATACAATCCATTAAATGCAGGAAGTAGCTATATTTCCACACCGAGCTTTATCGCTTCGAGAAAGGCAGTGATCAACATACGCAATAAAGACGATTACTGCTTTTTGTGGAGTATAGTTAGATGTCTGCATCCCTGTCAAGTCAGACATGGTGATTTTCCAGGGAAGTACAAAGATGTGTTTAACCACATAAAACAAACTCTCAATCTGAAGCGTGTTTAATTCCCAATGCCTTTAGATAAAATTCATTTATTTGAGAAAGATAACCCAAATTTCTAATTAATGGTGTATGGCGTCGAGGGTTCCAATATTGTGGGCCCCTTGTATGCCACTAAAGAGACAAAACAATATCATATTCACTTATTATTATTATTTTCTCAAGGGGATAAAATCATTATTGCTAGGTAAAGAATTTAGGAAAACTAGTAAGCAGTCAAGTGTCCAATCATAAGTGTGCAAAACACTTTTGTGAGCACTGCCTTCAGTATTTTACAACTGCTGAAATTTTGAAACAACATATGGGAGACTGTGAGGGGCAACCGGCTGTAAAGCTTGTCTTGCCCGAAGGGAATGGCGCAGTCTTAAAATTTAAGGCCACTAATAAACAAGACATGGTACCATTTACTGTTTACGTCAATTTTGAGGCCCTCACTGTGCCCCTTCAGGGATGTGAACCAAGCCCCCATACAAGCTCAACCTATCCAGTGCAGAAACATGAGCCTTTTGCTGTAGGCTATTATGTTGTTTGTCACTTTGATAAATCTCAATGTGAGTATGCAAGTCACGAAGGTTCGGATTGTGCGCGGTGGTTTGTTGATCAAATGGCGACTTTAGCGGGCAAAGTAGAAAACATTTTGGACAACCCTGTACCAATTCAGATGAATGATGTACAGAAAAGAGAATATGATCAAGCCACCACCTGCCGCATATGTGAAAAGCCTATTTTAGGCGGAGAAAAAAAGTAAGAGACCACTGCTACAGGACAGGGCATTTTAGAGGTGCTGCCCATAGCGAATGCAATTTGAAGTACTCTACACCTCGCTTCCTCCCTGTCTTCTTACACAATTTCTCCCGGTATGACCTTCACTTCATTGTAAAACAATTTGCTCATGTAGATAAGAGCAAATTCAGCATTTTGGCTAAAAACCATGAGAGCTTCACCTCACTTTCATGAAGAAAAGGAAGCATGAGCATTCGCTTTCTCGACTCATTCAAGTTTATGTCTAGTTCGCTGGATAGTCTTGTGAAAGGCTTAAGCGAAGATGAGTTGAAACATACCCATTCCCACTTTACGGATACAAATCAATTTAAATTGTTTGTTCGTAAAGGTCATTTTCCTTATGATTATGTGGGAAGTTACGAGGTGCTTGAAGAAACGTCTTTGCCGCCAAGAGAAAAATTCTTTTCTCAGTTAAGTCAAAGCACCATCAGTGAAGAAGAATATGCCCACGCACTCCATGTTTGGCGATTGTTTGGCATAGAAAACATGGGCCAGTATGCTATGCACTACTTAAAATTAGACGTGTTGTTGTTGACAGACGTATTTGAGACGTTTCGTCAGCTATGTCACGCGATATATGGCTTTGACCCCGCCCACTACTATACCAGTCCAGGGTTAAGTTGGGACGCCGCCCTCAAATTTACCCAAATTGAGCTTGATTTACTGACGGATCCCGATATGGTACTGATGATGGAAAAAGGGATTCGTGGGGGGTTCGTATCGCTCAATCACCGACATGCCAAGGCAAATAATCATTACATGCCTGATTATTGTCCCAAAGAACCTGAATCCTACCTAATGTATTTCGACGTAAACGATTTATACGGTCATGCTATGAGCCGACCACTGCCGTACAGAAACTTTGTCTGGCTGTATGAGGATGAAAAAAAGGTTTTAATGTGCATAGCGCCAGCGAGCAACAGGACGTAGGGTATGTTCTAGACGTTGACCTAGCTTATCCCCCCATCTCAGACAGCGACATGGTGATTTCCCATTTTGCATAGAGAAAATGGTGCCTCCCGAGAGTAAGGGCAATCATAAAAAATTGATGGGCACCTTATATGACAAAAATCACTATGTGTTGCATATTGACATGCTGGTAGAATGTTTAGCCCAGGGAGTAACCCTGAAAAAATCCATAGAGGTATTTCTTTCTGTCAGAAACCGTGGTTGAAACCGTACATGGATTTAAATACCAGTCGCAGACAAAGTGCCACTCAGCCATTTCAAATATATTTTTTTAAACTGATGAATAATTGTATCTATGGCAAGAGTCTGGAAAATTTACGGCAGTATAGGGACATTAAATTGATCAACACATGGCATGGACAATGGGGAGCTCAAAAATACATTTCAAAACCAAATTTCAAATCTTTGAACATTATTGATCATGATCTACTGACTATTGAACTTGCCAAAACTAAAGTGGTCATGAATAAACCTATCTATTTAGGCCAAGTCATTTTAGATTTTTCAAAATTGCACATGTATAAATGTCATTATGGTTTTGCAATGCGGCAATTTGGTACCATTTCCTTGTTATATGCGGACACGGATAGTTTTATTTACCATATCCGTGACTGTGATCCGTATGTCGTTATCAAACAAAACCCAAAATGGTTTGACACGTCCTCGTTTAGTGAGAAGAACGTGTTTGATATCCCCCGTCTGAACAAAAAGAAATTGGTTTAATGAAAGATGAGTGTTCAGACACCATGATGACTGAGTTTGTTGGGCTCGCTTCGAAAATGTAGTTTTCGGCAGGTGGATCGATGTGAATCTATGCGAGCCAAAGGGATTAGCCAGCATGTGGTTAAACGCCTCTGTGTGGATGATTTTTTACATGACCTTCAGACCCACACAGCCATGACACAGTCAGTTTAGGATTCTGTCGAATAATCATGATTTATTTTTAATGAAACAGCGAAAACAAACACTCGCTTTGTTGGACGACAAGAGACAATGGTGTCAGGATATGATGACAAGCGTCCCATTTGGTTACAACCAGTAATGGTTGTTGCTATTGTTGTACAACACGGCAAGTGTTTGGTTTGGTTGCTATCAAGTGCGTGATGCCATCTTGAGCCTCGGAATAAAAAAATGTAGTGTATCATATAATTTTGTTTTTTAACCTGTGTGCATGGATGTATGCATGGATGTGTGAATGTCTGTAAATAATTGTACATAAACTGTATGTCTTGTGCTATTTGCCTGTCAACGCATAAAGAGAGCCATACATCAACGTTTGCATGGTTCACTGTGCACAGGCTAGATTAAAAAACAGGTTGGCTTTTTTAGGTTAGGTTAGGAAAAAACAAACAAGTAGCCACTCTCACTATTGATGTCGCTTAGTAGGCCTCATGTTTCAGCAAATTGAGCACCCACCCTCAGTAGGCATGCGGCTAAATAGGCCTCACTAGGTTGTGGCTTAGTAGGCCTCATGCAAGAACAAAAAATAATAAACTGCTGCTTTTACTGTGGACATACTCTCACTTTATGGCTAGTGTTATGAGTGGTGATATAATTGAAAACAACACCAGTCAAATATCTGAACAGATTTTTTTTAACATGTTGCATGTTATGCTTGCGGCCTACAGCTAAAGAAGTCAACAGACAGAAGGTTATTTATTTGTATTTTGCTTATTTTTTATTTTCTTTTTGCTATTCACTTAGGGGGCAGACAGTATATAGGTACATAGTATTTTTTATTTATTCACTTAGTAAATGTCAACGACTACTTTTAAGATTCAATGATGAGCCATGATGAAGATTGTTTTATCGTCACTAAACACACAACGTTCAATGAATATGACACGATGGTGTATCATAATCCTCAACGTGTGGCCTATCCTTCAGAATATAGAAACACGAAAGTACGTATTGATACCACTCTTTATGACAGCATCATTGATCATGATGATAATGATGATGACTTGTTTCATGACCCAGGGCATCACTATTGTAAATCCTGTATGCTAAATTTTGACTTTGAAAATAATGTATCAATTCAATGGCGTTAAAGGCGTCCATGGTTGTCCATAACCAAAGAAAAGAGTGTTACTTTTTAACACTTTTGTCCTTATATTACAACAACAACAACAACAACAACAACAACAACAACAACAACAACAACAACAACAACAACAATAATAATAATAACTTTTTCTGTGTTTTGTTTTTTAAGCCTGAGCGTTTATTGCCTAAAGTTGTAGATAGTATTGGATAAATTAACAAAAATATAATAATATTTGTATCATTTTCAGTCAAAACATACATTTGGCGTCAAACTATTTAGCACCAAAAATAATTATATTTTATTATAGTTATTAAAAGTCGTGGCTAGCGTACAATGATTATTCGTTTTCTATTTTTTACAAAACGAACAATGCATCGATTATTTTTTCACCCTCATAGATTAAATAGACAGGGGGAATACTCGAATTGATATCTTCCATGACATTATCAGGTAGGTTATTAAATCGTGTGGGAAGAAATGTCTCAAAGTCTTGACAAATGCAAAGAGCTAAATGGTCGATCCCCTATTTTCCAGTTACCAATTTGAACGTTGCAAAAAATACACTTGATTTAAGTAATAAAGTCCGTTCGCAGCCAATTCTCCATAATCCATAAAGGGAACTGTCCATGTTTCAAAAGTTTTGAGACGATTAGATTCACATTTTAAATTCCATGGTTTGTCTGTCACGTTTTTGTTGTTGTTGTTGTAGCTGTTGATTATTGAGGGACACATGATGTTTGTTGTTGTTGTTGTTGTTGTTGTTGTTGTATGTGTGTACAGTGCCAGAGCGCAACAGATACTGTGCATGCAGAGGCTTATCATCAATCCTATGAATGTTATGATTTTTTTCACCCGACCACAGGTGGCTTACATGCTGGTGACATAATTGGACAAAGGATGATATTTCAATTGTCTAGCATGAATAATCAAACCTTAGGCACTGGTATGGTCTGGGACATTTTCTTGTGTTTCAAAATTTTCATAGATTCTTCTAGATACGAACAGTCGAAAACAATCAGTGGTGCTTTTGCTTTAAACCCTTGTGGCGGCAACATAGGGCAATCCTGTTTTTCATAATAAGACGATTGAAATTTAGCAAACATGTCATAAAGGGGACCAAACTTATCTTTTGAAAAATTGAGTTCCAACCCCTCTTAGGGAAAGCAAACATTATTTAAAAATAGTCGTATATTTCTCAAGTGAATGTGATCAAACAGGGTGACATCTTTGCTTTGTTGGTATTTTCTATTGGTTTGAAAATCAATAATAACATAGAGGTGTCTCTCGGTAGAGCGAGCCGATTTTACACTCCAACTATGAGTGGCTGTGGTAGGTAGCAAGGGGTATTCATGTAGACTCCAACTTCGAAAGGCGATAGGCAAGGCTTTATCTTTTTGCACGAAATTTAACATGCTTAGCTTTTTACGATCCGATAGCGTCACATGGGGCACTTTCCATAATAATCGAAGCAGTTGAATTTTTGAGTCTATCACTTGGTTAGAGGCTCCTTTTAAGGCATTATAATCACTGCGGTCTCTCACCAGATACAAACTTTGTCTTGCGTTTAAAATAATACGCTTATGATCTTCGGCAAAGCCAAGGAGTAATTTTAAGGGCAGAAAGCCTGTAAAAGTGCCATCGGTATGAACTAGCTAGTCATTGCTGCTGTTGGGACACCATCCTGCCATAGTAAGCGTTTTACTCTCCTCCTCGCTATAGGAAGGATATAATTTTATAAGACTAGTCATGCCCACATTTCGACTCATATCTATGACAATATCATTTATCACATAACGTACTTCAGAAAACAGAAAAGCCAAACCATGATCCGCCAACGCAGACGTTGTGGGTGTGCTGCCATCTGCTTTCATCAATTTACCCTCAATTTGAAGGACACTTTCATGCGGTAGAGTAAACACATCTTGATTGTTAATGATGAATTGAATCTCGTCATTGTTATTCAGTCCTGTTGCTTGAGGTTGATAGGAATACATATCAATACGCACGACGCCATCTTCCACTTGTATGGGATTTAACACTTGCAACAGCTCCTTGTTCATGATTGGGGTGTAACGTATAACCAATGAGTTGTAAACGTTGTCGGTTTACTCGTGTCAACCGTTTCATACACGGCAGGCAACTAACCGACCACGTAGACGTTGTTGTTGCTTTATAGATAAATTTCATAGCGTATTTAAAACCAACTTGTAGGTCACAGGGATGTTAGCGTCCAAAGCAATCAGTTGTTGCTTTCTATTCACTAAGCGTAAGGTAATATTACTAATATCGCTGACACACACAGGATGATACAGAACCACTGAAGGGTTTTCTCCAATAATATAGTCACAAGGAGAGGTGACAATGAAATCATACAGGGAATGGCTTTGCTCTTGATTTGTAAATACGTCTCAAATAATTTTACAAGTCACAGAAATGTGATGGTCCTCGATGAATTTCACTGGATAATCTGAATCATGGGGTTGGTGAGCTGCCAACACTCTTGGTTTAAATCCTAGTAATGGACCAATAGAATGAAGTCGTGTTTCAAAGTCAATGTTAAACGTAGAGAAAATACGACAGCGTTGAGTAATCGTATTGGCTGTAAGTTCAAATTTGTGTGTCCCATCCGCAAATGGTTTGACACCAAATTGTTTTATCATCGACACGCTAATGGCTTCGTGCACATCGTCTATGGTATAACCTCCAGGGGGTAGTCTCAACATATAATCATCATAATAAACTTTGTCATTAATATTCAATTGAAAATGAAAATCCACAGCCTGCTTCCAGTCTCCGACCGGGTCTGGAATGGAATGAATGAAGCCCCCATCTAGCGGCGAGGATATGAACTGTGCCGGCTGCCGAGGCCTGACCCACTCCTCTGGGGCAATGATTAAATGAATGACAGATGAGAAATGATAGTGGAGAGTGTAGCTGGAATGAAAGTTTGACAGGGAAAACCGGAGTACCCGGAGAAAAACCTGTCTGCCTGCGTTTTGTCCAGCACAGATCCCACATGGAGTGACCGGGATTTGAACCACGGACCCAGCGGTGAGAGGCCGGCGTGCTGCCGCCTAAGCCACGGAGGCTTGTCATTAATATCCAATTGTATATTGTGTATTCTGTTGTAACTTCCCAAAGAAATTAATCCTAGCACATAGGATTGTTAGGGATGCAATTCAATGGGGGAAAAAATCCAGGGACACTTCAGGCCCGTAGCTGTGCACGGTAAAGGTCTTGGCGTTGACATTCATAATGATGAAACTGTTGGCTTAACGCGACCTCTTATTTATAAAAAATGTAAACACAAACGTCCACACTGTTGACTGTCAAAGGTTTGTTGACGATTCACATTATAGAATATCTTTACCCGGTTTCCCAAATAACGTAGCATAACGTAGCAACTCGATTGGGGGTGGTAAATTTCCATAACTGTCAAAGTACCATACTGTGGAACCTTGCTTCACATAGGCTACAAAGTGGTTTCCTGGGCCTGCATCATCATCTAAATTCATCATGGCTCGTTCTTCTTTCCACGGTGGTTTGGGTAATTCATTTCGCATAAATCACCTCGAAAATGAGAAATCTTTAGTTGTTTGGCATAGCTTTCCACTTGTTCATGGGTCATGGCATGACGAGGCAGTTGCCTTAAGCGCTTATTGATGATGGATATTTTTGTCTTAGACGATAGGCCACTACCTTGTTGATAAAAGACTGGCTTTAAAGGATTGCCGTTTCTAGCTCCCATTGCAATGGCTTCTAACGTTTTATTGTGTCACTCGCTTTCTTTGAGTTGTTGCTTGCCTTGTTCCACGGCTTTTATGGTTTTCGCCACGGCACTAGCACCACCCAAAAGCGATCCCATAGCTGCCAACCCCGCAAATATGGCCGGCAAAATAACACCACGCTTAGCAACAGGAATGACTCGCCCACGTTTTTTCTTTCTTTCTTTCTTTCTTTCTTTCTTTCTTTCTTTCTTTCTTTCTTTCTTTCTTTCTTTCTTTCTTTTCTTTTTATCGATGCATTGTGGTGCGATCTCGGAGCTGTAGATAATCGCACCGCTTGTAATGCTTTTTCGAAAGCTAGTCTTTTTAGTTTTTTTTAGTATTTTTAAGTTTTAACACCGGGTGTGAGGCAGATCGACTTGGTTTCCGACCTGGCTTTTTTTTCGAGATTTGTTTTTTTCATGTTCATTGCATATCTTTTTTTCACCATGATGCTACTTGGTGAACCTATCACAGCAAACATTCGATAACAACTAAAGGATAGAACCTTATTTCATAGCAGTATATTCCAATTCTATATAAAGCGGAAAATCATTCACCGTTTTCCCAGCTTCCTTTACCTCAAACGTAATCATAAGATGAAAGGATAATTCATCTCCAACATTTACTCTTTGATGGTTGTGGACCAACAGTCTATCACGGTTTATTTGTATTTTTAAATGTTTCTCATCAGGCATGGCATATTTAATATGAATTACACCATCATAATGCAATCGATAATAACTTAAACCGGAAGCAAGCATATAGGTAAGTCAATCATTCGCCAGTGGTGGTGGTAGGGAATGGTTTCTGTCATTGTCCAGTTTTTGATTTGACAGATACACTAAAAATACAGATGGGACAAATTTATAAAGCCTTTTCATTTGATAGGTCACGTAACGTTTCGTGCAGACATTATTTTCGTCTCGAGGCTCTTGCACATCAATAATACGATGATTGGCTGAATAGCCCTCAGCGGTTAGTCTCGGGGCCATGTGATAGACATTTTGCACTTTGCGATCGACATAGCTTTTTGTAGCCACCTCTCAAGACTGTTTTGACAAAGAGGCGGCCGTGGCCATGGTTACACGAGCTCGCCGAAACACGTCCATGGTGATAGACGTTAACTAACCTATCCTACTCACCGCTTGCCTATATATTTTTTGGGCAAGATGGCGTCACAGTGAAAGTGTAGTGAAATAGCAGCTAGTGTAAATATTTGATAAAAGTGGTAAAATATTTTAACAGAGGTTTAAAATCTATAAAGTTACTTTCCTTAGATCAAGTGTAATACGGAATATTCATAGTATTTAGAAATTCTTATTGATAATTTAATAAACTTAAACTAAGTTGTGGGAACGTGTATCCAAAGATTCGGTGACTTCTTCAATCACTGTTTGAACCAAGTAGAGCAGTGGTGCTTTTACGAGACTTCACCCGATTGGAAGATATACGTATTTCACATTCTTCTTTATTGGTAGGAAATTAGATTAATTCTATTAGGTAGTAATAATTAAAATAAATTTAGTGTAATTTGGTGTAAACATCTAGGCTAACTTAGATCTCTAGTATGACGACAGTAAACAGTGTTAGTGTCTCGTCAGGTAGTGTAACCGTAACGGATTTATGCTCGTCGTGCAAAATAAAAGTAAAAAATGCAAATAAAATCATCACAAGATCTCAAGTAAAATTGAATGAGGAGAAAAGTGAAACCGATTGTCGTAATGTAGGCCTACCGCTAGCGTCATGCGAATGTCATAACCTGAGAGACGAACTGTCCTCAAAAGACGAAATTATAAAGCTGCTTAAGGAAGATATTGATAAGTTAATGGAAGAGATGAATAAATTAAAAGGAAACAGAGAGGAAAGCAAGGAAACTTGGTCGACAGTGATTGCTGGTAAGGTAAGATTGAATAAGCCTAGGCCTATGAATGGAGTACATGTAACTGAAATTCCCGTCTCAAATTCATTTGGAGTGCTTATCGAAGAAAATGATGACTTTCCTCAAGAAGAAAAGAAGGAAGTGATAAAGAGAAAATCCAGGAAGATGCGGATATTTGTGGATAGCCACGGGCGAGATGTAGCAGCAAGCGTATTGGAGAGAAGAGAGAAATGGAGGTCACTTCGACAGTAAAGCCAGGAGCTCAAATTGCAGAGGTCACGAACGGAATGATAGGAGAGTGTGCGTCCCTTACTGCAAAGGACTACACAGTGATCATCGCTGGAGCAAACGACGTCTATAGAAATGAGAGTAAAAAGGTAATCAAAGATTTAAAGGGTACATTGCCATCCATGCAAAAAACAGAAACAAATGTCATTATTGTAAACAGTCCGCAGAGATACGATTTAATTCCCAAATCATGTGTAAATGTAGAAATAGAGGCTACAAATGGAAAAATTCATAAAATTTGAAAGAGTTTTCCAAATGCCAAAATTGTAGATGTAAGTAAATTAGACAGGAAGTTCCACACTCGGCATGGCATACACTTAAATAGATTAGGAAAAGAGTATCTTAGTGATGAAATCTGCAAAATTGTATATTTAAATGGTAAGAATAATTCTACAGTAATATCATTAGAGTGGAAGCAGGGAAACTGGTAGATGGAACCAAACGTGAGGTTTGGCAATCAGATCTTTTGAAGTCAAATTTAACGGAGTGTAACAATGGTATTTCGGATTTGTCTAGCAACAACAATAATAACAATTATGATAATAATAATGTAAATAAATCACCAACACAAGCTTGTAAAAGTAACAAATTTAAAATTTACCACCAGAATGTCCAGTCTCTTTATAATAAAATTGATTACGTAAATCTAATGCTTAAAAATTAACTTAAAGACATCTCAGCACTATGTATTTCAGAACATTGGCTGAAAGAGGAACAACTCGAATTAATTCAATTCCCAGGGTTTATACAAGCTAGTAAATACTCTTGCCATGGTGGGTGAGTGGATAGCGTGTCGGTCTACTAACCCCAAGATTGCAGGTTCGCCCCTGACCATGGTAAGTGATTTTTGAAAGGCGGCAAAAATACGATACGCATGTCATACGAAGTTGGCATGTCAAAGAACCCATTTTAATTCAGTAGGCCGAGTTCATAATGGCAAAATTAATCTCGGGAGTTTCCGCCAGCACAAAGTTCCTCATTTCTCTACTAGAAAGCGCTATTGTGTTCAAGGAGATTAGATATCTAACATCTAACCTCCCTGACTTTCATAGTCAAGGAACTACGAAATTCGACATGCAAGCTACCCTCTGGGTGTCAAATAGCAAAGCTTGCACCAGGCACCCGAGGCCATACGATATTATTATTATACAAGCTAGTAAATACTCTATATCTAATATTAGCCATGATGGTACTTGCATCTTCTTAAGAAATAATTTAGATCATGAACAGATAACAGCTAATGAATATCTAATTATGGAACAAGATTTTGAATTCTCTGCCGTAAAAATACAGCAGTTTAAGTTAATAATTGTATGGGTATACCGTTCTCCGTCAGGAAAGTTTCCTTTATTTATAGATAAATTAGAATTGTTACTCAATAACATGAGCAAAGTAAATTTCGATATAATAATTGATGGGGATGTAAATGTGGATTTCTTAAAATTTGATAGAAATTGTGAATTATTAACACAGTTATTAATTTCCTATGGACTGAAACCTACAGTAAATACCCCAACAAGAATAACAAAATTTAGTAAAACCACTCCTGATCAAATTTTTATAAATACAGATAAATATCACCATTCAATAGAAGTCTATTGTCCAGGTTTTAGTGACCACCATGGACAAATACTGAGTTTTGAAGTATCCGAAACAATCAATAATGACAATGGAGTAAAATCAAAGTGCAGGTCATTCACTGAATCAAATGTTACATATTTCAATGACTTATTAAATAAGGGAACATGGTCAGAAATTTATGAACTAGAAAATGTAAATGATAAATTTAATGCATTTAACAGTACCCTAAAACACTATTTTGAAATAGCATTCCCCTTTAAACGAAGAACTGTTCAAAATAACAAAACTAGCAATTGGATAACAACAGGGATTATAATTTCATGTCAAAGAAAGAAATTTCTACACAAATTATATAAACAATACCTCACAACACCTGAATTCAATTTATACTACAAAAAATACACTAGCATATTAAATAAGGTAATAAGACTAGCAAAGAAAATGCATAATGATAATTTTATTTCCCAATTATCTAATAAAAACAGGGCTATGTGGTCCGTGATAATGAAAGAGACTGGAAAATCTGCTAAAATACAAAGGAACATTACACTGACCAGAAATAATAAAGTGATTAATAATCCAGAGGAAATAGCAAACACTTTTAATGACTATTTTCAGGAAATTCAACAATTTCAGGAAATTCAACAAAAATATTAAATAAATCACAGGTAAATACACTAAATTCTAATAATAAAATAAATATATGCAGTGATTCTTTATTTACAAATCATGTCACAAGTGAAGAGGTAAGAATAGTTATAAAAGAGCTAAAAAATAAATTATGTGCTGGCATTGATGGCATCCCTGAAGCAATTTTAAAGAAATGTGCAGAAAATATAATAAATCCACTTAATAAACAGTTCAATTCTCTCAGGAACTTACCCGGATATTTTGAAGTTATCAAAAGTAATTCCAGTGCACAAAAACGGTTAAAAAGATGAATTAGATAACTATAGTCCTATTACCTTACCAACTGGTATTGCAAAAATTGTGGAAAAAAATATGTATAAGAGACTGATAAGTTTCATAGAAAAAAAATAAAATATTATCAAACTCACAACATGGATTCAGAACGGAAAAATCTACACAGACAGCAATTTACGAATGTAGTAATTGTATACTGAAATTAATTGACAATAAGGAACATGTAACTGGCCTATTCTTGGATTTATCGAAAGCATTTGATGTTGTTGACCATAAAATCCTCCTTACCAAACTAAATCAATATGGTATTAGAGGTCTAGCTAATAAATGGATCGAGTCTTACTTAACAAGGCGTAAACAAATAGTAAGCTTGAGACACAAGGATGATGGAACCAAATTACTTAATGAAACATTGTCCAATGAGGGAATTATTGAATTTGGAGTACCCCAGGGATCGGTTTTGGGCCCACTACTCTCTCTTCTATATATCAATGATATAACACAGAACGTTCATTCACATAAGGAGATTTTGTTTGCGGACGATACAACACTCGTAATAAAATGTGAAACTAAACAGGTCATACAGCAGTCTGCTGACTCCGTTACAGGAGAGTTAACCAAATGGTCACAAGATAATCGCTTCATAATAAACTAAAAAAAACAGTATGTCTAAATTTCCACACTATACAGAATAGGAATCCTGTGAAACCCAATATAACATTAAATGGTCATCAAATAGAAAATAAATCAGAAACAAAGTTTTTAGGTCTATAGATACAACATGACTTGAAATGGAATAAACATATACAATATCTGAATACTAAACTGAACTCGATGTGCTTTGCGTTACGTATTTTGAAAACCTGCACAAGCATGCACACATTAAGAAATACTTATTTTGCTTATTTCCATTCATACTTAAGATATGGGATCATATTTTGGGGTATGTCGCCAGATGTACTAAGCACGTTTAGGATACAAAAGAGGGCGATTAGAATTATGGCAAATGTAAACTCTAGAGGATCATGTAGACCTCTGTTTAAAGATTTAAACATTCTCCCACTGCCCTGCATATATATCTTTGAAAGTATTATTCTTAAAACAAACGATGATGTTCATAGGCATAACACAAGACAAAATCAAAACATTCATATTTCACACACACACACACACACACACACACACACACACACACACACACACACACACACACACACACACACACACACACACACACACACACACACACACACACACACACACACACACACACACACACACACACACACACACACACACACACACACACACACACACACACACACACACACACACACACACACACACACACACACACACACACACACACACACACACACACACACACACACACACACACACACACACACACACACACACACACACACACACACACACACACACACACACACACACACACACACACACACACACACACACACACACACACACACACACACACACACACACACACACACACACACACACACACACACACACACACACACACATCAAAAAGGAACTTTTCACACAGGAGTTAAATTATACAATAAACTACCCCAGTATATAAAACTGGCCCCAAAAATAAAAACCTTTGATAGAATGTTGAAAGCTTATCTGCAGTGCCATTGTTTTTACTCAGTAGTTGATTAGCTTAGCGTATAGGAGCGATGAAATCTATAATTATATTTTACTTTTTTAATTTAATTGTAATACCTAGCTGTATGTTGTTGTATTTATAGAATAATGTTTCATATTATGATAATAGAATGAGGTGTAAATAGTTGTGCAATAAGATTGTATCTATTAAGATTTGCTATTATAATAAGTTAAATAGTTATAATATTAGTAATATATACCTGTTAGTTCTTTTATTTTATAGACGTAAATTCTGACGTGTCCTATATCAAAAATGTATTTAATGCATGTATTTGATCAAATGGAATTAATAAAAATCTATCTATCTATATAAACCTTATACACACATGAAATAACTCAGTCGTCGACACAATGGAATTAATGAAACAACCCCATGCCTTGCCCGTCTCTGATTTGGTTTCAGAGCTATCACTGTCCGTGTGCGAACGTAAACGTAATGGCACCCTATTCCCATCTACTGTTCGATGTATTATGGTAGGGCCATCGGGTTGTGGAAAGACCAATGTTTTGTTGAACATTATTACCGCGCCTCATGGCCTACGATTTCAAAATATTTATATTTTTGCCAAATCCTTGTATCAACCTCTGTACGTGTATCTGGAACAAATTATGTATTCATTAAATAAAGAAGCCATGGGCTATTTTACATTCACCTCACCTCAAGATGTCATTCAACCAGATCGCATTCAACAAGATTCCATTATAGTTTTTGATGATATTGCCACTCAACGACAGGCCATTATTCAAGTGTATTTTAGTATGGGACGTCATAAATAAGTGGATTGTTTTTATCTGGCTCAGACCTATTCTAAAATCCCCAAACAGTTGATTCGTGACAATGCCAATTTCATCGTTATCTTCCGCCAAGACTCTAGAAATCTCTATCATATTTTTCAAGACCATGTGAATCCAGATATGTCCTTTACAGCTTTCACGCAATTGTGTGCCTCGTGTTCGAACCATCATCCCCATGCCTGTTTGGTCATTAATAAACAGAGTGAACGATGTGAGGGACGTTATCGCTTGGGTTTTGATCATTTTATTTCTGTTTAAAAAGACCCAGGGTTTGACATTTCCTGTTAGTGTGTCTTTACCTTCACCATGGCGAACGCCATAGGTACAAGAAACATGTTCAAATCATGCAGCGTATTATTGAGGCACGAAATACGATTCGACATAAATTTCGTGAATTACAACTTTTAAAAAACGTCAATCCTTTACCCATGATAATACATGCTCCATCATCGGTTGATTCCATGAGGTTCAAACCAAATGCTTCTGCTACTGCTGCTGCTACCTTTCAAACCAAATCCTTAACGAGTTCAAAATTTACTCAAACAGATTCCACACGACAGGTAAAATCCTCCTCCTGCTCCTCCTCTAATGTTAGTGAACAAGAACATGAAGAAGAACAAGAAGAAGAACAAGAACAAATGAGCAAATTGAAAGTGAAATTGAAACCGTGTTTAGTCCTGAAAGAAAAAAAAAATCCTCATCCCTTCAACAGTTTCTAAAAACAAAAATCATCAGTCATAGCGGCAACACCGTTTTCCTCCAAAACGTCTCCGTTTTCACAAGTCTTGGCAACCCCTCAAAATAGAGCTCAACTCAAAAACATTTTAATCAAACATTATGGGGCAACCCTGGAACCGTATCTGACCCTTCTATTTATTGGAAAGACAGATACTACGTATGGTGTTCGCTATGAGAATTATAGTTTTAAAATTGGGGATTCATCCATTAACTTGCTCGTACCAAAGCTGTCATTAAAAAGATTAACTATAAATTAACACCAGGTCTGTTAAAGCTACTATTCTCTCGCACACCCTCGCCACAAGATTTTACGTCCGACGACCTTGCTCAATATAAATCCATTTTATTAGACACCAACGCTCACAAAAGAAACTATAAATCCTCTCAGCAGGTCAATGCCAATATATCCCAAAAATATAAACCCATCATTGCAAACATCTTTGGTAAGCAAAAACATCACTCTGCCTCTGGTGTAAGGTTTAAGAAATTAAAACCCTAGATAGATATAACCTTTTGGAATAATCCCAATCAGTTAGTAGAGCCCTTATACTTGTTTCATGCATCAAAATAGGCTGGTCACACTGGACATGAGGCAGAAATCGCCCACATTGAACAACAACTCCGAGATGCTAAAATTATCTTATAAGCCATCCCCCATCAAAGTGGGCATCGCTCATGAATTGCATAAACCAGCTCGACGCATTTATGAACGCCGTCGTGTCATTTCCAAAGGAATCGATGAACTTTGACAGGCAGACTTAGTTGAGATGATACCTTATTCTAACGTTAACGACGGTGTACGCTATATGTTGACCGTCATTGATGTCTATTCCAAAATGGCTTTTGTCCAACCAGTAAAAAATAAAACTGGTGTCTTAGTCACAAAGGCCTTTCAACATATTATTGAACAATCAAAACGTCAACCTCACAAACCGACCAGGGCAAGACATTTTCATCAAGGATTTCTCCAGTTTTCTCAAATCTAAGGATATTCACCATTACACCACCTATAGCAATCTCAAAGCTAGCATAGTTGAACGCTTCAATCGAACATTAAAAAGTTATTTGTGGAAAGAGTTTACAATACATGGTTCCTATCGATGGATAGACTGGTAACCTCAACTTGTGTCACGATACAACAAAACGATTCATTCCACTATTGGCATGAAACCACGTCTCGTCACCAAGAACCTACCCAGACTCAATAGACTGTTTAACCCTTTAAAAAGGGTTGACCCAAGGCGACATCGCCTTAAAATTAGAGATTTTGTTCGCATTAGTAAACATAGAAGTGTGTTTTCAAAATCGTACACTCCACAGTGGTCGAAAGAAATTTTTAAAATCCGCCAAGTCAAGCTAGGTCAACCAGTGACGTATCTCTTAGAAGATCAGAGCGGTCAACCCATTCAAGGACGATTCTATTATGAAGAAGTGCAAAAACATTCTATCCCAACGATTATCTCATTGAACGAGTAATTAAAGTCAAAGGTGCAAAATATTTTGTAAAGTGGTTAGGGTTTCCTTCCACGTTTAATTCATGGGTCAATAAACAGGATTTTTTTTGTAATAAAACCCTATTTATCTATTTATTTATTTAGTTATTTCGAAAAATTTCCCTTTCCAAAAAGATGTATCACACTACCTTTCACTAATCCCACGCTTTTTGTTTTTTTACATGTCCAATAACCTCTTTGTACAACCCCATGCCAATCTTTTATCATGATGTTATACACTCACTCATGGTTTGAAACTATGCGCTGCTTTATAAATCCATTATGAACCAAGACTATGACATACTCAGTATAAAGCAACACACTGTATAATGATACCTGACTCTTATCTCTCTGGCTGCGGAGCACGTACAATGATAAGACCACTTGTCTGTCTCCTATCAGTGGGCCAGTCTCAAAGCTTCCAATTCTCATTTCACCAAGCAGGTCTCTCTCTGTGTGTGAGCACAGGCAAGCCATGTCAAATAATAATAATAATAATAATAATAATAATAATAATAATAATAATAATAATAATAATAATAATAATAATGTATGTGTTTTACCAACATCACAGCGCTTAACACAACGTGACTTCAAATCTGGTTTCTTACTTTTTCCCCGTTTTCCTCAAATATCTCGAAAAATGATGGAAACCATGATTTCAGCTTTTCAATACCTACATTCCCGTAAAGAGGACAACGAGACAAATACATCAACATGCCCGCCATAAAAATCACATGATTCGTTTTTCAAATAACATCGAAAGATAACAAAAACACATTTTCCATAAAAAACCATGTTTCCAGCTTTTTACCTTTTCAATACCTACATCCCCGTAAAGAGGACGACGACATCAAAATAATATGACACACGTCGTGATCACTTTTTCGGTTTTCCAAAAATTAGCAAAAATGTAAAAAACGCATTTTTAGACCCAAAATCCTATTTTCACCTTTTCGACACCTACATTCCCGTAAAGAGCACAACGAGACGAAAAAAATGAATCATCCAAGCACGCCCTCCTAGCATTACTCCTTCCTTCCCAGGGACGCCAGGGGCTCACAACTTCCTAAGTAACGCAGAAGCTACAACCTAGCACTACTTTGGAGTGGAAATAAAACGTCCATAGGAAAGGGGGGTTCACCTCGATTCCTAGGACACCCCATATGCTCAAATCCAACCATGGGTTTAGGAAATATTAAAAGCGGATGACCTATTTGTTTTGGTACTTCAATCAGATAACAAAAGCTATAGGAAAAGAGGGGGCATTACTACAAGTGTTAGGACACCCCATATGTATAAATCCCATTATTGGTTCGCGAGATATTAAAAGCGGATGATCTTTTAGTTTTGGTCTTTTAATTAAATAAAGAGCCTAAGGAAAGTAGGGGGAGTCACCTCGAGTGCTAGGACACCCTGTATGTTCAAATCCCATGATTGGTTAGCGAGATATTAGGATCGGGGCAAATACGAGGAGGGTTCAATAAGTTAGTGGGCAGCTCCCCCATCATCCCACTACTATAGTGTGTGAGTCGAGGCCTCGGATGGAGGTCCTTGATTCACGCCCCGACCCAGATCACTGGAACCGGGAAATGAAGAAAAAGGAGAAGATTTCTAACATGGTTCGTAATACATACGTACATACATACATACATACATTCATACATACAGTACATACATACATACTGTGCCCGTGCACGGTAGCACATTGAGGCCAGATACTAGATGAAATTGGTGGAATAAAGACACAAGTAAACAAAAGGACAAAGGCAGTACAATGACTTAATATTATGCGAACGCTTGCCTTAAATATCCAGTATGCATTTAGTTTTGGGTCAGAGGGATGAAAATATGTGTGACCAAAAATATTTAAATACAGTAGAGACCCGCCAATCCGAACCCCGCTAATTCGAAAATCCGCCTAATCCGAACAGGGCTAGGAAAAAATATCTACAGAGAGTGAGTTCATGTTTTTGAATCACCGTGGTTTTGCCGATTTTCCGATTACCATCAGAAGAAGCTTATGTGTCGCAGAGGCATTGCTGCAAGCTAGCTAGACGCCAACAGTGCTTATAAAAACATTACAGTACAGTATTGATTTCCGGCCCTTAAAGTCATTATATTTTCGCATTTGCCAAAAATCCACCTGATCCGAATTTTCGCTAATCTGAACAGGGTTCGGTCCTAATTAGTTCAGATTAGCGGGACTCGACTGTATTTGCCATTTTCCAAAAACTAGAAACTGGTACCTTTTCTCATGTAAGCGCACGTATTATACTACTGACCTGTGTGAGTAATAGCAGTTTCAAAATCTGCAGCAGCATTCTTCTGTTCTGAAACAATGGAGTACTATTATAAACATAGGATGTGAAGAGGAACAGGTCACTGACCGAACGTGGTGTCACTCACAAGGCAGCGACACGGTCTTATTAATTTCCCGTCTCACTTGTACAATCCGTTATGCTCATGTTCGTTAACAACTGGCTACTGTAATTACATTGCTAAGCAGCGCAGTGACTGTCCCCTCCATAAGAATAACATAGGTCTGGTTGCGCGCGGCGGCCATCTTGCGCATGAGCCCCTGCGCCAGAATCGCCTTATATTACCTACTCGTCAGATCGGGTGAACGTGGAGACCATGCGAAACCAGCTTTCTCATCCTGAACGTAATACGGAACGCACGTTGCACTGTAACTGCAGATTCAGTCCTTGCAAACTGTAAAACACAAATAACTTACTATTCCCTAGTCGCCATCGTGGCTACTAGTGCTTCTAACGGAAGACGGAGGAACCAGTGCATGCGCATGCGCACATGTACTAACAATTGTAGGACAAACTGTTTGAGTTGCTCTTTCATTTGATGCATTATTTATCGTACGTTGACTGTGATAAATACAGTGAGTCCGGGAATGTTCTCCGCAGTGCCTACATGCGTCTGCGAGAGCTAGCTACAGCAGTTACGTTGGTAGCACGGCTGCCGCTTGCATCATCTCTATCTCTACTTAGTATAAAACAAAGTCCCCGATTCTTGGATGGTACGGGTAAACTTGAGAACCACTGGATGGATTTTGATGCGGTTTTCACCATTCTGTAAAGGATATATCGAGTATGATTTCTGTAGAAAATAATTTATTTATGATCAAAGGAACCCGAACAGTAACGATTTTAGTGGAAAAGTCGATAAAGATACCTGGCGTCCGAGCACTTTGTAAGCTTACGCTGGGCAAACCGTTAAAAATATCTAAATACTATGAGTGTAAGAATTGTTCAGCATGAAGAGTTCTACAAAAAAGTCCGGGAGAGCATATGTCTATCTTCGACACATCGCCCACTATAAGGGAACAACTGAAGCTTGTCTCTTACAGCTTTATGTGCTGTCGACCTAGAGATTCCTGTTTGTTGAGCTAATTTTCGTGTTGATTTACTTGGACTACGCAGCATTATATCGGAGATTTCATCAACGGTATCACGATTTGGACACTTTGAATTAGGAAACCGCGCCTGAAATCTTAATTTTACATTTTCTGTAAACCGATCGCCTTCGCAAAAAAACGTATTCCACCAAAAAACTCGCTCTTCAGTAGTAAACATTACCGCCTGTATACTGTTGCACTCTTCCAATAATAATCTATCTGAACGCTCGCTGACTAATACACGCCGAAGACATGCAGGCTGCGCGCTTATCGCGATACACACCGACAGCTCAAACGGGGAAGTCCCGCTTTGAAGAACACAGTGCAGTGCAGCCAACTAAAACTCATGACTCAACCACTCACAGCTGCACGTACCCACTGCGGAGAACATTCTCGGGCGCCCTGTACTACCCAGCTTTAAAACCCCGATATTCATTTTGATACACACTGTATTTTAATTTTAATTTGATTAAAATGTCATTTTTATTCACCGTGTTATTCAGTTATACTTTCTTACCGTATTACTTTGGAAACCATAAAAGCGGGAGAAAAAGCAAACATAGCCTGCCATTAAATAATGAACAAGCTGGTAACTCCATTTTTCGAAAGCAAGTACATCAAGCCTAAAATTATCATGTACACATTCATGAATATGACTAAAACCAGGCCAGGAGTTGAAGGGAGGCAGCCGTAGTCTTTCAACCCGTTGAGTGCTTCGTCCGCCTATAAATGGTGCACAAGAACTTCGTTTCATATTCCCCATTCGCTTTCAGTGCCGAGTTGACCTCTGGCATGTTCTGCCATCTGTTGGGCATTATGTAGTACTACAGTAACGCCTGTCAAAAGTGGAGCGCAAAGGACAAAGGACAAAGGCAGTACAATGACTTAATATTATGCGAACGCTTGCCTTAAATCGGCGCGTGTCTGTCTTCATTCTCCCTCACTCCTGACTACCTGACGAAGTTTTTTGTTGCAGAAGCGGGTCGCTTTCTCGCGGTGTCTTTTCCTCCCCCCTCGCTTCTTTTTGTTTTCCTTTTTGAGAGCGCGTGTCGAGCGTCTTCCTTTGACAATACAATCACTGTCTCTGGTTGATATTAAATAATAAAAAATAACTGGTTCTTTGACTTGTGTCCCCCTCAGACTCTTCCCTATTGCACGTGCATTTACATAGCTAGTTTCCGACTTGATCAATATATTTCAATCAATATTCTGGCATAGTGTTAGAAGATCGAGTCAGCGGGGAAGGCGGTTAGCAGAACACAACGCTACCATTACGTCATGCCTCACTTCCATCCCACCAATCACAGTCAGTCTGTCTTGAGAATCTAACGTGAGCTAGTGTGTTGTCAGGAAAGTGAAGTGATTATATCGCAATATTTAAAGATCCAGTGGAAGCGATTGTGTACATTTTGAGTGCTATAGAAGCAGAGGGAAGTAAACGACAGGTTGTGCACAGGCAAGCCCGATAAATAGTTTACAAAGGGCACGAATACTTTAATAGTACATTATGCAACGAGCCTATAATGGCTATAATTAAGACACGAGTATTTTTTTTATAAAACGAGCGTATGCGAGTTTTATAATTTCCATACGAGTGTCTTAATTACCATTACAGGCGAGTTGCATACGACTGTTTATGTTCGACGATAATTATAACTTTATTATATGTTTTAACATAAATATTCATAAATATCTGTTCAGTCACTAGAATGTTGTGATCGGGTGCTGCGGTGGGTAGTATAACTGTTTTTCCAAGCTCTTTGGACAACCGACGCATGCGCTCTGTGTGCTTCAATACCATATGTTCAGATCAAGACCAACTACATGGCCTTGTTCAGATTGTGCACCAGTATTCAGTAAAACTGTCACTGAAGTCGTGTCAGAACCACGTGCTGTGTAGAAATTGGTTTTGGGGATATTAAGGTACAGTGCTATTTCTTGTCTCATATTCGCCAGTTTATTTACGCGAACATATGGACGGTGCGTATTCCATGTCGGTAATTTATTATCGTTCGATGTTGTGTTTATGTCCGACATGTTGGATTTTGAGCGCATGCGCGAAGGTATCGTTACCTAATTGGTCAATGAACAAGCTCTGATTGGCTGGAGAAACTGTATCGTAATGAAAAACGGTGTTATAATGACCATCATTATGATATAGTTTTCTGACACATAATAATGAGGGTCGAACATATAAGTGTAAAGCAGCGTGAAAGAGACGGGCTCGATGAGCTCAGCGGCGGTGTTGCCACACCTCAGGAACTCACGGCAGCAGCTTGCGGTGTGGGGACTCGGACCTGGTGAACCTGTTGCAACAGTGGACATGTATGGCTGTCTCTCTATGCGCAGTTCCCGGAGAGCCGGCCGCCTTCCCGGCTGACCCGAGCTTACACATAATGCCACTAGCAAATTACAGGCTCAGCATGTTGCGTTAGCAACGAATTTCGGTGGTAGGGTTTCTGTATACGAAGTACGTCCAGAAAGTAAGTTCCGTTTGGTAATAACATTAAATTGTGTACAGATACAGAAAAATTATTTATTGCACAAAATTCTACCACCCTTAAACTACTTTTCCACATAACTGCCGAAATGTTGCAGGCATTTGTCGTAGCGTGGCACGAGTTTTTGTATACCTTCTTCATAGACGTGTGCCGCCTGTGTCTTCAACTAGTTGTACGTTCCGCTGCAGCGCAGTTCCGCATATGCGCGGTAGACGCTCTGTATCAAGGAGAAGAAACGTGCGCCATTTGGAGAGCGCTGTCAGCCACGTACGCGTTGTTGTGCATGTTTACTCGCACAATGTCGGTGTTGATTGAAAATCCCGCCGCTTGTGAAATCAGATCTGTGATTCGTTTTCTGAATGCTAGGAAAGTGAAACCAATTGAAATTTATCGGCAAATTTGCGAAGTGTATGGACAAAATGCGATGAGTGATTCAATGGTGAGAAGATGGGTCCGACAGTTCAATGAAGGACGTAGTGAAGTGCACGATGAAGAACGAAGTGGGCGTCCATCTTTGGTTACAGGAGAACTGTTTCACGCGATTGATGACAAGATCTGGGAAAACCGCAGGTTTACAATTAGTGCTCTCGCTATGGAATTTCCCCAAATCTCACGATCACTAATTCATGACATTGTTACCGAAAAACTGAACTTTCTTACTCTTTGCCGACGTTGGGTACCAAAGGTTATTACGGATCAACACAAAACAAAACGGATGGGTAGTGCACTTCAGTTTTTGACCCGTTACAATGAAGGCGGCGAAGAATTTCTGACACAGATAGTCACATGAGATGAAACTTGGGTTTCTTACGACACCCCTGAAAGTAAGCGGCAATCAATGGAATGGAGGCACACTTCATCCCCAGCAAAGGTTAAGTCGAAACAAATCTTGACACCTCGGAAAATGATGTGCACAGTGATCTGTGACTGGAAAGGCATCTTACTCATTGATTTCTTACCGCGTGGTCAAACAATCAACGCAGATGCTTACTGCGGGACACTTAGGAAATTGCGCCGCGCAATACAGAATAAGCGCCGAGGGTTGCTGTCAAAAGGTGTTGTTTTTCTTCACGACAACGCACGACCACACACTGCAAATGTGACGAAAAACCTCCTGCAGGGATTTGGCTGGGACGTGTTTGACTACTCTCCGTACAGCCCTGACCTCGCTCCTAGCGACTTTCATCTGTTCACACATCTCAAGTCTTTCCTTGGCGGTCAACACTTCAACAATGACGACGAGCTGAAAGAAGATGTTTCCAACTGGTTGAAGACACAGGCGGCAAACTTCTATGAAGAAGGTATCCAAAAACTTGTGCCACGCTATGACAAATGCCTGCAAAAGCTCGGCAGTTATGTGGAAAAGTAGTTTAAGAGGTGTAGAATGCTGTGCAATAAATAATTTTTCTGTATCTGTACACAATTTAATTTTATTACCAAACGGAACTTACTTTCTGGACGTGCCTCGTGTATTGGGCAAACATTTGGGTATCATTTTGTATCAACTAGAGATATATTTCTGGATCTTTGTTCTCCTCCTAGAAAACATTCTCCAGGCACTTGCGTGCGAGGTCTTTGAGAACGACCGGTCGGTTTCCAGATACTTACAAAACGCGTTAAGCCATAGCAAGGGCCCAACTACAAATAGGGTATGTGTCCCGAAAGCCAAGGGACACCTGTCCCATCCCCGAGCACAGTTACACACACGCTGCGCGGCTCAGCGGTAACGTTCTCGCCTGATGAACCCAAGATGGTGGGATCGAATCTCAGCGCAGTCAGTTGGCATTTGAGGGTGCTTAAATGTGAGGGAGCCGTGTCAGTATATTTAGTGATACGTTAAAGATCCCCTTCGGGGCAAAATTCCGGCACCCTGGCGTCTCTAAATGCCGCAGTAGTTAAAAGGGACGTAAAATCCTTAACATTATTATTACACTACTACAGTCAATACAGGCACACATGTTATCAGAAAATCAGCACACACTCAAGTTCACGGGGATGATGACAATTTAAGATGTCCCAAGCTACTTATAAGCATTAACGACAGCAATAACCTAACGGATTGCAAATCAGGGCAGCCAACCTCTGTCCTATAATCAAAAATTAACCATGTGTAATGATAAGTATTCTTTCTCCTGAAGTACAGCCCCCATAAACACGGCAAGCTAAGCCGGCTGTGACTGGCGCAGCGCGCGCGCTCATACCCGGTTCAGCTGGTGGTGGCGCGCTTCACTGACTCATATCGTTAGTTCACTCGTGTTTTGTCATTCATATGGACGTGTATCTGCAAAACTTAGACGTTAGTGTTGCACGTTTAGAGAGTATTGTGATTACTGTGATTGTCAATTCACATTGCGCGAACGTGAGTATATCCATAATTCGTATATGAAAAGCATAAAATCTTGTTCTTAAACGAGACGAAAATTTCGAATCAAGTTTCCAGGAAGACCTGTGCCTAATGCCAGTACAATTAGGAGGCTCGCTAAACGATTCAAGGAAACACTCTCCGTAAATAATAAAAGAGTTGACATACATTCTTTCATCATAAATGCCAGGTGTGTGTTACAAGAGAGGGAGGACATTTTCAGCATCGCCTATGAGCACTGTAAGTACACAATATTGAACATGTTTGGTAAAAGTGTGAAAGTGCGCGCCAACCACCAGCTCAACCGTGTACGCGCCCGCAATCTGCGCCAATCACAGCCGGCTTAGCTAGCCGTGTTTATCGGGGCGCACATAGATAATGAACCTGTATATTTGGAGTTGTCAGACTAATCCCCGCTACATGCCATCCTCATCCTACATGTGTGTCTTAAGAAAATCGAAACCGAATGGAGTTTCCAGGATCCTTCTTTGATCCCTGCAAGAACAACCTTTCTCTTCACAGCTCGGCAATGTAATCAGCTAAATATTGTTAACGATTCATGTTATCACTTTGCAATGAACAACCTATCACAAACATGCAGTATTACATCATGGCCTAAAGTTTAAGTACACTTGGTTCATGTTGAACACATTTTCTCCGAAGTACGCAGGATGCAGTCAGTAATGAAAAGTACCGGAATGAATATACACACATCAAAAAAAGTTTTGCATCACCTCGGTTCCAAGAGTTCCGGAACCGTTAAATACAAAGGGAATAGAGATCAACACAAACAACATTTCAGCTCGTTTTATTGCTCATGAGACCCACACATTGCATGTTGTACCATCATACAGCTAGACTTTCAGCATTTGTGGTCCAGATTGCAGTACACACCACTACCTCTAATACCCAGTAGCACGTCCTCTTGCATTGATGCATGCCTGTATTCGCCGTGGCATACTATCCACAAGTTCATCAAGACACTGTTGGTCCAAATTGTCCCACTCCTCAACGACAATTCGGCGTAAATCTCTCAGAGTGGTTGGTGGGTCAAGACGTCCATAAACAGCCCTTTTCAACATATCCCAGGCATGTTCGATAGGGTTCATGTCTGGCGAACATGCTGGCCACTGTAGTCGAGCGATGTCGTTATCTTGAAGGAACGCATTCACAAGATGTGCACGATGAGGTCGAGAATTGTCGTCCATGAAGACAAATGCCTCTCCAATATTCTGCCGATATGGTTGCACTATGGGTCGGAGGATGTCATTCAGGTATCGTAAAGCCGTTTCGGAGCCTTCCATGACCACCAGTGGCGTACGTCGGCCCCACATAATGCCACCCCAAAACATCAGGGAACCACCACCTTGCTGCACTCGCTGGACAGTGTGTCTAAGACGTTCAGCCTGACCAGGGTGCCTCCAAACACGTCTCCGACGATTGTCTGGTTGAAGGCATATGCGACACTCATCGGTGAAGAGAACGTGATGCCAATTCCGTGGGGTCCATTCAGCATGTTGTTGGGCCCATCTGTACCGCGCTGCATGGTGTCGGGGTTGCAAAGCTGGACCTCGCCATGGACGTCGGGAGTGAAGTTGCGCATCATGCAGCCTATTGCGCACAGTTTGAGTTGAAACACGACGTCCTGTGGCTGAACGAAACGCATTATTCAACATGGTGGCATTGCTGTCAGGGTTCCTCCGAGCGGCAATCCGTAAGTAGCGGTCATCCACTACAGTAGTAGCCCTTGGGCGGCCTGAGCGAGGCCTGTCATCGACAGTTCCTGTATCTCTGTACCTCCTCCATGTCCGAACAACATCGCTTTGGTTCACTCTGAGACGCCTGGAAACTTCCCTTGTTGAGAGCCCTTCTTGACACAAAGTAACAATGCGGACGCGATCGAACTGCGGTATTGACCTTCTAGGCATGGTAGAACTACAGACAACATGAGCAGCGTACCTTCGTCCTGGTGGAATGACTGGAACTGATCGGCTGTCGTACCCCCTCCGTCTAATAGGCCCTGCTCATGCATGGTTGTTTACATCTTTGAGCAGTTTTAGTGACATCTATGAACAGTCAAAGGGACTGTATCTTGGATACAATATACACAGTCAACGTCTATATGCCGGAGATCTGGGAACCGAGGTGATGCAAAACTTTTTTTGATGTGTGTAATATAAACGTCATGCCATTTCTCTCTTCTGAATGGTTTTCAATTTTTAGCCTACTTTCCACATTTTGCAAAAATGAGGAAAAAGTAGACTTATGAGATCGATCCAGGAACATGTGTGTGTGTCTGTCTGTCTGTCCTTCTGTCTGTCTGTCTGTCTGGCTGTGTGTGTGTCCCCCTCTATCAACTCCTAAACGGCTGCAGCAATCAAAACCAAATTTAGTATGCGTAAAGATGTGCACCGGAATATCTCACGTCCATATTTGAAATTGATGTCAGTGCTACCAACTGCTGAAAAAACGCACTAGAAATTTGAGCTCCATGTTGGATATCTTGCAAGGTATGCATGGGAGCTATTCCAAAATTGGCACACATGTAGATAAGACTATTTCAGTTTAATTTCCCGGAGGCCAACCATGACAGTGTTGCCAAAATTATTTTAAGCCTTCTGATAGGTCCAATGTTTAAATGCATGTAACTTCTACACTATCAATTGGATTTCAACCAAATTTTGTATGTAATATCTGTACATAAACAGATATGACTGAGCGTATTCTAAAGAGCCACCAGGGCTGCCAACTGTTAATAATTGCTCTCTCTATTTTTTTAAAATCCAAATACCAATATATCAGAAAGTATGCAAGCCAACAGCTTTAAACTATGCACACGTATATTCTGACATTTTAGATTAATTTGGAGTAATTTATATACGTCAGTTCTACCAACATGATTATAAGCATGGTGATAGTACCGATTTTTAAATACATGTATCTTCTATACTATCAGTTGGATTTCAACCAAATTTCATTTGTGCTATGTGTACCATAACAGATATGACTATAAGTATTGGTAAGAGCAATCAGGGCTGCCAACTGTTAATAAATGCTGTCTATATTTTTTTTATCCTAATATCAATATATCAGAAAGTATGCAAGCCAACAGCCCTATACTTTGCACACGTATAGCACCTGACATTCTAGATTAATTTGGAGTAATTCATACAAGGCCAACATGATTCTATGCCTTCTGATATGTCCAATTTAAAATACATGTAACTTCTATACTAACAAATGGATTTCATCCGAAATTGGCACAACAAGATATCATAATATTTCAGATTATTTCTGACCAGCACACGCATGACATTGTTGGCAACATGCTTTTACGCGTGCTGATAGATCCAGTGTCTAACTGCATGTAACGTCCATTGGACTTCAACCAAATTTTGTATTCTGTACCTTAAGAGATGGAACTAAGAATATACTCAGTCACCATTGCTGCCGACTGTAATGCTCTATTATGCTATATTATACCAGGTATATTTTGAACTAATTAGATATTTCGATATTACCAACTTAATTTCGTCATTATTCTAGATAGGTTCATATTCTGTAGAATAATCATTGCCATGAAAAGTAGGCTGTATTGTTCTTCACGGAACTTCTTGTTAATTATAATATAGACGTCGAATATAGATTTAGGTATTAGGAAGTCATTTTTGAAAGCCTTTGTCTGGAGCGTGGCGCTCTATGGAAGTGAAACTTCAACTATTGGTGTAACAGAAAAGAAGAGAATTGAAGCATTTGAAATGTGGTGTTACAGGAGAATGATGAAGATCAGATGGGTAGATAGGGTTACAAACGAAGAGGTATTAAGACGAGTGGGAGAGGAGAGATGTTTCTGGTGACTGCTAATGAGGAGAAGAGATAGGTTGGTAGGACACATACTAAGACACCCAGCAATAGCAAGCTTAGCTATGGAAGCAAGGGTCGAGGACAAGAACTGTAGGGGTAGACCATGGTTAGAATATGTTAAGCAGATTGCCTCGGATGTAGGGTGTGGTAGCTATGTAGAGATGAAACGATTAGCTCAGGACAGGGAGGCATTGAGTGCTGCATCAAACCATTCAAAAGACTGAAGACTCAAACAACAATTATAATATATACGGTACCTGTGAAGTTGACACTTAGCCTACCTTCATTCTCTTTCATCATAATGACACAGTTTGAGTGAATCCAGCACGAAGCACTTTCACTTCTCACATAAGTCTAAACCAAGTTACTCTTTTCCTGACAGGACCTTATAATTCAAAAGGATTGGTTGGGGATTTGCCTTGCATCATTTCAGGTCAGAGTGCAAAGATAATGCATAATCTTAGGAATCGTTGACACACATATGCACTACCTGCATGTTGCTGAGTGGAAGATCGTGGATACCTGACAAGAGACCATATAACAGTTATATTCTTTTTATTGTAACAGATAAGAGCCATGCCATAATAAATTAATTGTGAATCCAGTGTAGAATGCATTCAGGGTTGCCAGATTTCTGAAAACAAATAAGGGACTGGTTTGTTGTCGAGGAAATCGGCGCGTGACATAATAGACTAGTGAACGTCCTTCAAGAATGATTTTGGTTGGTTGGTTCTTAAGTTTAGGGGCTGCGACAACGCGGTCATGTAGCCCCGTGTACTTTGGGTGTGTGTAGAATCTGTCTGATAACCGGTGTTAATTGTGATGACTGTATTAGTGTGTGTTATCTGTTTTGATTCAACTAAGGACGTCAGACGATCAATTTTCAAGTAGTTCCTACTTTTGCCGCCAAACGCCACCGTCAACAACTACTAGTTCAGAACTTACCTACCAGACGTCACCGCAGTCGGCTCTTGGCAACGAACGTAGGAACCTAAGAGCGTTGTTTACATTCTTAACCTATACAATTTAGCTTCACACAGGTGTAATTAGTGGAAGGTTCTTTAACATGCCATAAATCTATTACATGGGACCGCCGGCTTTACTTCCCCTCTACAGAAGTTTTATTGACATCACAGGGCAGTTTATTAATAAATGACTTTACCAGTAATGGCGCCTACATATACTGCTTGAAACTAACATTATCTTTCCTTGCCGATACTACGCCATTCAGCATATACACTGGCGGAAAAAGATATCTCAACACCAAGAAGGGGTTGTGCTAGATTAACGAACGTTGGTAGACGTGTTTATACATCTAAAAGATGACGTTGATTCAAATTTCCCGCAAGTCGTATAAGTGTGGCCTCATGACGTTGCACATCAGGTTTGCTCTAAATACGGGCTGTACTCAGTGCCAGATTAAGGTAAAATGAGGCCCAAGTCCCTCAGACTTTTGGGGCCCCTTTATTTTTTTAGCCTACTTTTCACATTTTGCAAAAATGAGGAAAAGGTAAACTTATGAGATCGATCCGGGAAAATGTGTGTCTGTCTGTCCTTCTATCTGTCTGTTCTTCTGTCTGTCTGGCTGTGTGTGTGTCACCCCCTATCAACTCCTAAACGGCTGCACCAATCGAAACCAAAATTTGTATGAGTAAAGATGTATACCGGAATATCTCACGTCCATATTTGAAAATGATGTCAGTGCCACCAACTGCTGAAAAAACGCACCAGAAATTTGAGCTCCATGTTGGATATCTTGGAAAGTATACAAGGAAGCTATTCCAAAATTGGCACACATGTAGATAACACTATTTCAGTTTGATTTCCAGGAGGCCATACATGACAGTGTTGCCAAAATAATTGTAAGCCTTCTGATAGGTCCAATTTTTAAATGCCTATAACTTCTACACTATCGATTGGATTTCAATCAAATGTTGTATGTAATATGTGTACATAAACAGATATGACTGAGCGTATTCTTAAGAGCCACCAGGGCTGCCAACTGTTAATAATTGCTCTCTCTATTCTTTTATCCAAATACCAATATATCTGAAAGTATGCAAGCCTACAGCTTTAAACTATGCACACGTATTGTACCTGACATTTTAGATTAATTTTGGAGTAACTTATATACATCAGTTCTACCAACATGATTCTAAGCCTGCTGATAGGGCCAATTTTTAAATACTTGTAACTTCTATACTAACAAATGGATTTCGTCCAAAATTGGCACAACAAGATATCATAATATTTCAGATTAGGCTATTTATGACCAGCACTCGCATGACATTGTTGCCAACATGATTTTACGCGTGCTGATAGATCCAATGTCTAATTGCATGTAACGTCCATTGGACTTCAACCAATTTTTTTTCTGTACCTTAAAAGATGGAACTAAGAATATATTCAGTCACCAGGGCTGCAAACTGTAGTGCTCTATTAGGCTACATTATACCAGGAATATTTCGAACTAATTGGACATTTATATTACCAACTTAATTTCGTCATTATTCTAGATAGGTTCATATACTGTAGATTAATCAGTGGCATGAAAAGTAGGCTCTTTAGTTCGTCACGGAACTTCTTGTTTTTAAATAATTTTTATTTTTAGCACCTGCATATTTAATAAAGTATATACAGCAGTTTTTTTTCTAAGGATGAATAATACACTTTTTATTAAATCATATATACATATATACATACATTTCAATTGAAACGATCATCGTTATTTGAAAACATTTCAGATGATTTGATGAACAATTTAACAAATCATACTATTTTTACCTGTGTAAAATGTAATCAAATTTCTTTTTTCTGTTTTTTCGGTCAATGAAATCTTCTACAATG
Source organism: Meconema thalassinum (assembly GCA_946902985.2). NCBI lineage: Eukaryota > Metazoa > Arthropoda > Insecta > Orthoptera > Tettigoniidae > Meconema > Meconema thalassinum. The sequence continues at coordinate 2,127,249,617 of OX336388.2, forward strand.
GCATCAAAATCAACTTCCCGCAGAACATCTGACTCGATATACATTAAACTTAGCATGTCTAATAGTTATTGTGACATGATACTTCTTTGCGCACTTTTGATCCGTTTCAATTCTGAAAACGAGCGCTCCCCAGAACAATTCGTTATCAGGAGGGTCAGGAAAATGCGAAAAGCAATTTCAACGTTCGGGAAAACAGACTCAAGCTTGTCTCGAATAAGAATTTTGTAAAATTCAGAATGAGTGAACTCAGATTTTAAAGGACATTGTAATTTAATATTTTTTTGGGGGGCCCACATAATTGGGGGCCCAAGGCCTGGCCTAGTCGGGCCTAATGGGTAATCCAGCACTGGCTGTACTGTGCGGAGCGTCAGTTACCTGTGGGATTGGACAGTGACTGTGAGTGGGTCAAGAATCCCTTTACGACGACGACGAGGCCAGTATCAACTACTCACTGCGTTTCAACGAGGCCGTGTAATAGAGCTACATTAAGTTGGATTTTCCTTCCACGCTATTGCAGAACGACTTGGAGGGAATATCTGCACTGTGCATGCGTGCTGTCAGCACTAGTTACGAGAAGGTACGGTCGCCAGAAGACCGGGTTCCGGAAGTCCCCGTGGCACCACAGAGAGGGAGGATCGAGTATTCGGCGTGTCATACAGCTTTGGCCCATCGGACAACGTCTACAACAGCGATTCGAGCGGCAGTTGGCACCAGAGTGACGCAACGAACTGTTCGAAATCGGTTATTGAAGGACAGTTCCGAGCCAGATGCCCTGTGGCGTACAATCTTATTTCCAGTAGTGCTTTAGAAGGACCCTAACCTCCAACTTGGTAAATTCCATTTGTGATAGTGTATCAACAACTGACGACTGATACATTATCGCAATATACGCAATTCTAATCTATATACAGTATATACAGTATATAGAGCTCAATGTTTGTCATTCTTTTTGTCTGCTATTTACACAAATCTACACCGTTTCACCGATCTGAACCAAAACTTGTCTACTTGCCCTTTGGAACCCTGCGGGTAACACTGTTCACTTTAAATTTCGGACAGACCCTCCATTTCCTGCATTTAGGCCCGTTGGCTAAATCTACACAGTTTCACCGATCTGAACTAAAATTTGTATACTTGCCCTTTGCAACCCTGCGGTTAACACTGTCCACTTTAAATTTAGGACAGACCACTCCATTCCATGCATTTAGGCCCTTTGGCACGAATCTGCACGGTTTCACCGATCTGAACCAAATTTTGTACAGTATACTTGTAACGTGTTTTTCGAGGGGTTTTTATGCCACTGGCATAAGTCAGTAGGAAGCCATTCTATATTTATTTACGCGGCAAATTGTTCAGCCAAGAGAATTTTTCATGTTTATTTATTATTATTATTAATTTATTATAATTATTATTAAGATATTTTCGGAGCATTTTATAAAAAATTATAAGCATACAGATAGGTTTTCTATGTCTTAGAAAACACTATCAAGCAAATTATTACGAACGACAATATCATAGAAAATTATGTGATTACGGAATTTTACGGAGTTTCGTCAGTTAGGATATTATGAGAGACATGACTCACTGGAAATCCAGATACAGGCTGATTCTTGTCAAGAAGTATTACGCAAGCTTGGGTCGCAGCGTCAAGAAAAGGCGGCTTGTTGGAACGGAAATCGACTTCATCATCCGCGCGCCGTGTGTAATGAGCCAGAGAAGGGGAAGTTGGGCGTGGGGAGCAGCCAATCAGGGGAGACCACGTAAGCTGGAAGTCGGTACCGAGGTGGGGAGCCGACGTGTGCATATATCGTTCGGCGCGCCGTGGAACGAGGACAATCTGTGAAAGACTTGACTAGTTCGGTTGCAAGTGTGTGTCGCTCCAATGTTCCGTGGGGTGGAGAACTTTCTGTTTAAAACTTAACCAGTTTGGTTGTACGAGGGTATGGCTCCGTTGTTAGGACCATAAAGCAAGGCTTCATAACTTAACATAACGAAAATGGTTGTTTGGGTGGATTATGTAAAAAAATGGGTCTTGGTCACATTGTGGTCGTTACGTTTCATATCCGGACGTCATTTGTATCGCATGGTAACGTTATTGGACCATATAACGTTATTATGATATTGGTTATCGTAGAAACGAAATAGTATTGTCCGACGGAAATAACGTTATTTGAATAAGTCTCTCGAAAAATATCCCCTAATACCGTTATTCGGACTAATAACGTTCTTCGGATATCGGTTATCGTAGAAACGAAATACTAGTGCCCACCTGAAATAACGTTATCGGAATACATATCTCGAAAAAAATCTCCTAATATCGTTATTTGGACTGATAACGTTATTCGAATATCAGTTAACCAAGGAACGAAATGGTAGTGCCCGCCTGAAATAACGTTATCGGAATACATATCTCGATAAATATTCCCCCAAAACCGTTATTAGGACTAATAACGTTATTCGGATATTGGTTATCTCAGGAACGAAATGGTAGTGCTCACTAGAAATAACGTTATTTGAATAGATCTCTCCAAAAAAATCCCCCAATACCATTATTCGGACTAATAACGTTATTCGGATATCGGTTATCACGGGAACGAAATGGTAGTGCTCACTATAAATAACGTTATTTGGATACATCTCTCGAACATTATTCCCCCAATACCGTTATTTGGACTAATAACGTTATTCGGATATCGGTTATCGCAGGAACGAAATGATAGTGCTCACTAGATATAACGTTATTTGAATACATCTATCGAAAAATATTCCCTCAATACCGTTATTCGGACTAATAACGTTATTCGCATATCGTTTATATATTACAAACGGCATCATCGATTGAGAATGGCACCATTTTGATACATTTTGCGTTGGAGAACTCCATAGAGAAGAAAGAGTGGAAGTGTCACTTTGCGACCTACGTCGTGTTAGGTTCTGAGTTTAGCCGCGAGGTTAATAAATACTCGGAAGTGCTTACCGTGATAGGGTATTGTACCGGGTCATCATTTTATTTCCCGCATGTACGCGCCGCTAGGCCGGAGAATGTGGCCTTGGCAGATGCGGCCGCCAGGCCGGTCAAGGTGGCCTTGGCGTTCTCCCCGCAATGAACACGTGCGCTGCGATCGGCAATGTTGCAATAAGCTGTCAGTATCTCCGGCGTATTCAAGCTTGTGAAGTGCTAGTTGATTTGACCTAACATACAGTGCAGTCTCGGGGCAATTTTACAGTGTTGATAGGTTTTTAAGATATGGTACTTTATCGTCTGCCATTATGATATTTAATATAGTTAATTATCCCGCCAGATCATCCAATTTAAATCCATGTGATTATTACCTCTGGGGAATGCTGAAAGGAAAGGTATATGCACACAATCCTCACACAAGTGAGGAGTTAAAAGAAAATATTCGCCAAGTTATAACGAACGTCACCCAGGAAGAAATTCGCCGTGTGTCTAGAAACTTGTTAACGAGGTGCCAGGCTTGCTTGCGAGCTGACGGACAACACTTTGAACATTTCTTGTAAAACCAGGTAAGTTTGTAGATAATTATTTTCACTAGAAATTGCTATTAAATGACTGTATGTTGACGCGAAGCAGTGGGGAGAAGTCGCGCACTTTTTCACGGCCAGCGAGCGGGTGTCAGCGCGAGAGCTTGCCGCGCCGTGATCGGTATCGGATGCGAGACTTAAATTGATGACCCTGTATTTTTAGCCTACTTTTCACATTTAACAAAAATGAGGAAAAAGTAGACTTACGAGATCGATCTGGGCAAATGTCTGTCTGTCTGTGCATGTCCCCCCGCCCCCTTATCAACTCCTAAACGGCTGAAGCAATCAAAACCAAATTTGGTATGAGTAAAGATTGAAATTATTGAAATTTGAGCTCCATGTTGGATATCTTGGAAGGTATGCATGGGAGCTATTCCAAAATTGGCACATAATTATATAGATAATAATATTTCAGTTTAATTTCCAGGAGGCCATACATGACAGGGTTGGCAAAATGTTTCTAAGCATGCTGATAGGTCAAATTTTTAAATTAATATAACTTCTACACTATCAATTGGATTTCAACCAAATTTCGTATGTAGTCTACTATGTGTACATAACCAGATATCACTATGCGTATTCTTAAGAGCAACCAGCTGCTGACAACTGTTGATAATTGCTGTCTCTACTTTTTTACCCTTATATTAATATATCAGAATGCATGCAAGCCAACAACTCTAAACTTTGCACACGTATAGTACCTGACATTCTAGATTAATTTGGAGTAACTAATATTATGCCAATGCCGCTAACATGATTCTAAGCCTGATGATAAGTTCAATTCTAAAATGCATGTAACTTGTATACATACAAATGGATTTCGTCCAAAATTGGCACAACAATAGATCATAATATGTCAGATTATTTCTGACCAAGACATGCATGACATTGCTGCCAACATGATTTTACGCGCGCTGATAAATCCAATATCTAACTGCATGTAACGTCCATGTTATCCATTGAACTTTAACCAAATTTTGTATTAAGAGATTGAACTAAGAATATATTAAGTCACCAGGGCTTCCAACTGTAGTGCAGGTATATTTCGAACTAATTAGAAATTTTGATATTACCAACTTAATTTCGTCATTAACTTAGATAGTTCCATATAGATTAATCATTGGCATGAATCCTTAAGTTTAAGTAAAATAGGCTCCTTAGTTTGTCACGGAACTGCTTGTTGAACTTGCGAAAGTGGTCAATGTCCGGAAAAACACTCTTAAATGCGCTTTTGAAGAAAGGAACAACAGACCGACACCACTTGAAATACATAGGCCTAGGTGGATAGCAAACGTCCTGAAGCTTAATAGAGATCAAGTACTAGCGAATCAACTAGACAACGGGGAAAATTCAGTGTACATTAAATTAGTGTACATCTTACTTTATGTAAACATATTATCACGACATGAAGGTGTGAAATCCTTCCGGCTTGCTAGCGGTAACACCACAAAGGTAACTATCACTGCTTCACACTCTTTAACAAAACGTGCGCGTGTCTGTTTAATCTCCTCCCGAAGTCAACAATGAAAGGCTCTCCCACGTGCTTTCTACGCATGGAGTTCTCAAGGACATACGGAACGAGTGCTGGAATGAAGTATACGAATTTACTGCTGTAAGTAATGGCATACGTATAGTAACAATTGAACTTAAATACCCCATTCCATCATATTTGACGGTCAATGATTGTAAAGTTCTGTTAACATATGAAGGACAAGCTAAGTATTGCTTTTATTGTAAAGACACCTCCCACTCGCAAATAGACTGTCCGAACAGAAGGAATCGCCCCGTACTTCATGTCAGACAACAAACCTACAGCACGGAGCTGGGCGAGTCAGATGGGAGTAGTAAGCTAAGCAACACTACCGACATGGAAACTGCAGTACCTTCCCCTGAATATCCAGCCATATCAGAGGCCTTTCATAACAGGCCCCATTCTACAAACACATATAGCATTGCGGAAGTAACTCAACCATCAGATAACGTAGCTGAAACATCCCTGACTACTTTACATAGCAATGAAGAGGGAACTGTGACGTCACGATCGGACAGCACGGGGAAGGGACACACTAGCAGGCAACACAGCAGTCTGTGCAGCAGCCAGATACTACTAAGACTAAATGTCCCGATTTTTAGTTTGTAATTCTGACACCACGTAGCAGCACCAAAGTGAGACAATTTCTGTTTTAAGTTTTCTCTTCAATGAAAGCTCGTATATGCGATGTCAAAACCACTATGTATACAAGAGTGCAATAGAATTGATATCAATTCAATGCATTTTCCAAAATGTGAAAAACAAAGACGTTACTAGCAGTTTTTTATATTTCTGCTTAAAATATGAAAAAAAATGGTAATACTAAAACGGAGATTTATTTCCTGATTCCAATGCATTTTTCATAAATAAAATCGTGTGAATGGAATCGTCGGCATTAGTTTGGGAATTGTTTTGAAAAGGATGGTAGGAGTAGCGGCGCCGATACACAAGATCTCAAGCGCAAGGAAAATGATGAACACGCCGAGTTGACGAATATTGTAGTTCGGCGAGTTACATGTACAAGTGCCTAGGCATGGAACAATATCTGAGCAATAAAATTATAGTAATGTCACGCTTAGGCTATGTAACGTTGACACAATGTGTTTATACAGATACTTTCTTACTTCCTCAAACATTCTTGTTCTCGTTTTTGTTGATGATAATAATACATTGTAGGGGCTTGGGACATCTTGGTCATCAGTCCCATGTAGTTGACTATGTGTGTTACTGTATTAGAGCCAGGGATGGGGCAGGTGCCCTGAGTCTTCAAGTAAGGTACTATCTCGGCATTTACCTGGAGGGAGTGTGGAAAACCCTGCGAAACACAAGACACAACTGAACTTCAGGTGCAACCACAATGGTAGGTTTATTAACAGGTGAACTAGTCAATGAGAGATGTTGGACTGATGACAGTTTCCTAGGGGAAAAAAATCATAAAATAAGAAGGAATTTCTGAATGGCAATGAACATCTGCTGTAAGAAACATTGTTTCAGTTCTTTACCTTTTATTTCGTTCAATACGCCAATACACAAGCTCTGCTGGGACTTTTCTTCGTTTTCTGTGAGCTTACAAAGGAAGTGGACATTTATGCAGGACGCTTGCACATAGAGAACATGCGCTTGACTGTCGTCAGTATCTATGGAGACCAATTTTCCATTTTCACAATGGCTACGTCTTACTTTTCCACACAACGCATTGTTTCCGTTTGAATTCGAACTCTCTTCTCCGAAAATAGTTGTCACCGAATAGTTCGTGGTCTTGTACTCTTACACTTATATATTAGAAGTTCAAAAAAATGACTAAACCCGTGGCGCGACAGCCGTTGAAGGGCCTAGTTCTACCAAGCAACCGCTGTTCAGCCATGTAGCTTGCAGATTGTGGGGTGACGTTTAGTCATCCAACTTGTACAAATAAATTTAAAGTGAAATCAAAACTGCTCAGTACTTTACACATTCTCTAATGCAAGCGTAAAGAAATATATAATTTCAAATATAAACTAGGGAAAAAATCTTATGTATGTGTAGAGGTTTTTCTTAGGGCCTGGCTTCCTTTTCTTGGTACAGTAATTACTGTCGACCAAAATATTATGTGCACTCGAGTTTGAAGGTTGTTTGTGAAGTAACCAATAGATCTATATAAAATCCACTAACATAATCATTTTTGTCGTTCTATTTTATGTTAGTTCATATAGGTTTGGATTTTTTTAATATATATTTCTTTTTATCGCAGTTGAAACACAAAAGTTGACCTTTTTTAAGCGTGTTTCAACCATGCGTCACATTTAATAATTATTATCTCACAAACTCGTCATCAGATCGAATCCAAATTTTAGCACAATATACATTGGAATGTTGTATAACAGGTTTATTAATTTCAAAATTTTGTGTATTCAAGAACGAAAGTTGTTATCATTTGTGCAAGGTAACTATTTCTCGGCTCGGGGTCGTTGTAAAATGTAGTTCTTGGTTGCGTTGTAATCCTTATACATCAAAAAGTTATGTTGTATGACTGTGAAATACGTAAATTAATTCACTTATTTTATATCGGTTTGTATTTGTACGGGGAATTAAGACAAGGTTCACCAGCTAGACGCTCCGGGAAATGCTGTACAGCGTTGCTGATATGGAGCCCATAACTTCCGAGCGAAGCGAGCCATGTCGCGTGATGGAGCCCATCTTGGCAACGCTGTACAGCTTTCACTGGAGCGGCCAACTGGTGAACCATGTCTTAATTCCCGATACAAATACAAACCGATATAAAATAAGTGAATTCATTTACGTATTTCACAATCATACAGGATACCTTTTTGATGTATAAGGATTACAACGCGGCCGAGAACAACATTTTCAAATCAACCCGAGCCGAGAAAAAGTTACCTTACCAAAATGTTAACAACTTTGTTTCTTGCCCATACAAAATTTTAAAATTAATGAACCAGTTATACAACATTCCAATGTATATTGTGTTAAAATTTGGATTCGATCTGTTGACGGGTTTGTGAGATAATAATTCTTAAATGTGACGCATGGTTGAAACACGCTTAAAGACGGGCACTTTTTGTGTTCCAACTGCGATAAAAATATTAAAATATAAATAAAAATTTCCAAACCAACATGAACTATCGTAAAACAGAACGACGAAAATGACGATGTTATTGGATTTTACGTAGGTCTATTGGTTACTTTAGATTTACTGGCACGTTAAAGATCCCCTTCGGGGCAAAATTCCGGCACCCCGGCGTCTCTAAAAGCCAGTGTTGTTAAAAGGGACGTAAAACTAATAACATTATTATTATTATTATTATTGGTTACTTCACAAACAACCTTCAAACTCGAGTACACATAATATTTTGGTCGATAGTAGTCGCAATTCCCCCTGGGATTTAGTGGTATGCCCTTGAATCAGGGCTGGCATGCGAAACGAAATGTATGGCTGTGGCGGCGAATATATTTGAATTTCGCCCTGAGCGCGATACTCAGGAGCGAAATGGTAATGATTGTCGGCGGGAAATTAAATCGAAGCGAAACTTAATTCGAAGCGAAATGACGTAGCGAAATCAACGCGAAACTTAATAGCAACGCGAAATTACATTGTGCAGTTGAATAAAATTTCACTCCCGGCGCGAAAAAGAATCCTTACAATCTTTTAATTTCGCTCCCGGCGCGAAATACAATTCATTACAGACTTTTAATTTCACTCGCGGCGCAAAATAAAATTCGATACAGACTTTTAATTTCGCTTCCGGTGCGAAATAAAGTTCGTTGCAGTCTTTTAATTTCACTCCCGGCACGAAATACAATTCATTACAGACTTTTAATTTTGCTCGCGGCGCATAATAAAATTCAATACAGACTTTAAATTTCGCTTCCGGTGCGAAATAAAATTCGTTACGGACTTTTAATTTCGCTCCCGGCGCGAATTAAAACTCGGTTACAGACTTTTAATTTCGCTCCCTGCGCGAAATAAAATTCGTTACAGACTTTTAATTTCGCACCCGACGTGAAATAAAATTCCCAAACGGTATTTAGTTTCGCCCTCCGATGTGAATTTAAAATGAATGGAACATTTCATTTCGTTGTTGAAATTAAAATGTATTCGTTTCGAGAGTGAAATTATGTTCGGAGCGATGTTCAAAGTCCTGACGTTGGGAGCAGTAGCAGTCTTATTACCGTTCACCGCCTGCACAATCTGCAGGGCTGCAACAGCAACGTGAGTCATTCAATGGTCATCACTCCAGTAGAGGAGAAAGTCAGTGCTATGGCATCAACATCACCATCGTCGTTGACTGCACCTCGGACTCGTGGCTGGCCCTCTTTGACGTTCATAACGCAATGGGGCAACAAGTACCTTTACTTGTTCTATAGCGAACAAGAAGACTAATGTGCTGTGTGGACAGACATTCAAGATAAGTGACGAACCCCAATTACAATACAAATTGTCAGTTGCAACTCTTCAGTCAGTCAACACTAATTTGCCCAATAACTGGGAGGGGTACAATGTATATACAGTAATATGTAAATAACATTATATGTATTAGTTTATGGTCACGATTATAATGCAGCAATTTTAGTGATCTTAAATCTAATACATGTAATTTCTTTTTCAGGAGTGTTACTTACATCTTATATACATTGTACCCCACCCATTTATCGGGTAAATTAATGTTGACTGACTGAAGAGTTACAAATAACAGAAAATCGTCTGTGGTAGTACCGCGGCGTATATGGAGTTCTGTTTCGGAGGCGGGTTACTCGAACAACAGGGTTGAGGGGTCATTCCACTCATTTCTACATTCTTTATTCTTACACTTCCGGAAATTTCGGGGGGGGGGGGGGGGCTTGGCATTCCTTACTACTTCCTTCTTACCCTCAGCGCATTTATACTGACCATGGCACGAAAGCAAACCCCTGTGCCACGTACAGTATTTCGTTTCGCACTGCAATTAGTTTTGCGTCGCCTTTCACTATGTTATTGTGCTTAGGATTACATTTTGCTTCCATTTTAATTTTCGCGCTTACAATCAATATCATTTCGCACCCGAATATCACGCTCATGGCGAAATTAAAATGTTAACGCGTCCACAACCATTTTGTTTCGCATGCCAGACCAGATTTAATTTCAGACATGAAATGATATGTTCCATGCATTTTAAATTCACGCCGGGGGCGAAACTAAATGCTGTTTGGGAATGTTGTGTCATTAAAATAAACCGTGGCACTACATCCCATGAAAGGCCTAGGCCTACCAAGCGACCGCAGCCCAGGTATCTGCAGATATTGGTCAGCGCATCGGGTTCCCTCAGCCGTTAATCTTAGTTTTCGTGACTTTCAGACAGCTATTCTCGAGGCTGAGTGCACCCCGTTCCAACCCACACGTCCGTTTCTAAAATCACTAACGGAGCCTGGAATCGAACCCGGGGCCTCCAGGTGAGAAGCAGGCACGCTATCCCCAACACCATGGGGCCAGCAATTTTTGTCATACCAGGAGCAAAATTAACAGTCGTTAAAAATGTTATTTCGCGCCGGGAGCAAAATTAAGAGACTGAAGCGGTTTTCATTTCGTGCCAGGAGCGAGATGAAAAGTCTAGTATCGAATTTTATTTCAGGCCAGGAGCAGAATTAAAAGTCTGTAATGAAATTTTATTTCGAGCCGGGAGCGAAATTGAAAGTCTGTAACGAATTTTATTTCGTGCCCGGAGTGAAATTGAAAGTCTGTATTTTTTGTATTTCGCGCCGGAAGCGAATTTAAAAGACTAACGGTTTTTATTTTACGCCAAGAGCGAAATGAAAAGTCTTTAATGAATTTTATTTCACGCCAGGAGCAAAGTTAAAAGTCTGTTAAGAATTATGTTTGTAGCCGGGAGCGAAATTAAAAGTATGTAACGGAATTTATTTCACACTGGGAGCGAAATTTAAAGTCTGGTACGAATTTTATTTCGCACCGGGAGCGAAATTACAAGTCAGTAATGCATTTTATTTCGCGCCGGAAGCGAAATTAAAAGACAAATGAATTTATTTCGCCTCTGCAGCGAAATTAAAATTCTGTTACTAATTTCATTTTGCGCCAGGAGTGAAATTTTATTCCTTTGAACAATTTAATTTCGCGACGCTAATTTAAATTGATGATACATTTCGTTTTGCATGCCAGTCCTGCCTTGAATCGGTTTTGGTGGTGGCTCCATTTTTCACCTAAAATGTAAAACTAACTGCACTTGATGACCGTAATGCTCTCCATCAGTCGTACCTATATGTACATCGTACATGTATAGGCCTATGATCTACCAGAGATACTGTCCAAAAATAAATTGCCGAAAATAGAACACCTAACGAACACTGAAAATAATGGTGTTGCAGGTAAAATAAACTAAGTAAAAAGTAATTAAAGGGATCGATGAACTAAAAAACAGGAAAAACAACATGGAAAAATAGAAGTCGTAAGTACAAACCGGTAACATTTCGAAGGATCACTCAGAAATATCCAGAACTGAACAATAATTCAGAACTAGCCATCACAGTCACAGTCAATCGCAACATCGGAAGAGATGCTCAGGAATCCCATACCGTCAGGTAAGGGGTATGGGCATCACTCTCTCACTTGACTTTCGCTCCCCTTTCCTGCTGCTGCGGTGGCCTTGGTCGAGCTTGTGGCGCGCCGTGGCTGCCTGCTTTAAGCGTGTGTACAATCCTGTATGAAATATTACCTTATAAAAGATGCTGGAAGTGTCGTCCTTCCTGGGTTATACAGGCATTGTATCCGGTAACCACATTTTGGCTCACGCGAGTGAGTCCTGCCACTGTAATGTTTCTGATTTTGTATTTTATGTTCTTTATTGAGCACTGAGTCAGTAGGCCTAGTGGCAAACTTATTTACAACTACGTGAATCTGTGCTAGTGAAGGTGACACTTCATCAGGAAATTGCTGAACTTACCCACTGGGCCGACTCGTACTTAAAATAAGTTTTACATACAAAAATACGATGTTGCAATGATAACTGTCTGAACATGTTACCATCTGAGGTTCAGACTGGCGACTGACAACACCTGCACGCTTATTGCAAGGTCAAGTTTGTACTATGCGCGCGCTTTCAATACTACAGCATGGGGCCGTGGGGCGCCAGAAACTCGGCCAAGCCCGCTGCAGTAGCGAATAACAAAACCGCCGCTCGTCGTTCTTACTTAATATGAAAGACCCTATATGTAGACAATAGAGTTTTGTACTATTAGATGACTATTATTGCGTAGGTTCATTATTCAAATGTTGACTTCTATCGCATGATTGGGACACAAGAAATAAAAAAATAATTTAAAAATTTTGCACAGCTGCCATCTTGAGTGTATGTAAACAATTTAACAAAATTAGATATCAGTTCATTACACTGTATATAAACAATTGCTGTACCAAATTTCACTGCGTTCGGATGGTTAAATCGCCAGAAAAGTCTATTTAAATGTTCAAATTCACTTGGCCGCCATGTTCGTTTTGTAGTTAACAGGTTTATGAAAGTCACTTAAGTGACTTTTATCACCGTACAAAATTTCAGGGTGATATCGGTGACAGTTTCGGAGATATAGAATGCCAGAGATATTTCGCACAGCCACCATGTTGAATTGGTGAAACATAATAAGCTTTGAAGGGCACGATCGGGGTCGGCCAAAATAGTAGGCCTACTATGACCTTACCGAATTTCATTGAAATCGCTCCAGCCGCTTAGATTTTATTAGGTGGGGGTGTGGAGGAAGAGGGGGGAGGGGTGGGGATGCACACCAAGGCCTGGCGTAGGTGCGTGACGTCATGTCATGTCATGTCAGTAGGTAATCTTTGTCCTTGACTCTCCCCGCCTGCCGCTAGCTACGTGTGCGAGTGAGCTGTGTATAGTATGTCGTGGTACCCTGCAAGCCAGGCAAGTGCTTTTAGGGCCATATGACCCAGGCGCACACTGTCTACGCTGGAACTCTCAGTTCAGGGGCGCGTGGCCAGCCTGTCGCGGCTGGATTTCTCGAAGTCGTTCCTCTCTTCTCTTCATATTATTATTATTATTATTAGACTATTATTATTGGCAATAAAATGTTATTGGATACCAACAGACTACGTCTCATACTGTTCCCGAGTACATTGTAGATCAATTCTCTATTATTGAACGGATTCATTTGATAGCAAAATTATGCCATTTACACTTAAGTTAGGCATGCCCAAACACGATAAGTTATTAAAAAATGTTGATGTTGTTTCTTTCCATTATTCGAAACGTACCACAAGCTTTCAATTCTCTTTGAAGCCTATCGTTAGCTCTAAACGACATGTCTTGTTATGCCGATGGTTACTTCACATCTGATGGTGGGGTCCAGCATAAATCTTGTATCCTTCTTACGGCCAATAACAATTATTATTCTATTGTACTTTTGCTTCTAACACGAGGAAGACACGAAAACATGGATCGCGTAACATTTCTGAAATGTTACAGATGTATCTTAGATCTATGTCGGTGATTCCCTTCTTAATTTTGGTGTTTGAACGGAGCTAGGTTATCAGACACTCCACAGTGGTTGCAGCATACAGTCTCACACAAGAGCAACCTTTGCCTCCACCTATTTGTGCTTGACTACTCCCTTTCATGTGTACTTCAGGATAAGTTGTTCTCCATAAAATATGGTGATTAGACACTTTCGCAATCAACCAGCAAGTTCATATTGTTTTTTCCATACATCCGCTTCAGGCTTAATTCTCAAGTATTCCTTTGGTTCCTAACTTGTAAATCACCGTCTTCATCGTTACCACCATCTTCATCATCATCACCGTAATGAAAACCTCATTCGTTGTACAAACACAAATTACGCACCATGTCACCTTGCCTTCAAGAAATTCTTGCACTCTCTGTATATATGTGGCTCGGTGTCCCTACATGATGATTACTATACTTTGGATGTTCATTCACTGAAAATTGCGAAATTAGCTTCGAGGTTTTCATATGCCCAGAACATAGAATGCTATGACAATCAAATGTTCCTAAATACGATGTGTGGATCACATATAAATATGCAATTGGATTAACTCACGACGGCTACTTGTAGCATTGGCCTTTGAGAATATTTTACGGAAGCTATTATAACAACTCAACGAGGTGAGTTTCTCTCCGAGTTCCCATATGAATGTTCGAATTGCAGAATAAGAATGTAGAAAAAAAAGGAAAACTTGTGCTCACTGACCTGGTGCAAGTCCTCAAAATGAACACCCCTTTGATGACTTAGGTATCATCGATACCATTTCAGTACCTCAAACCGAAATTAAATTTCTTGGCAGGCCAGGGAATCAAACCCGGACCACCGGGGCGACAGCCAAGAATGTTAGCCGCTACACCACAAGGTGATCTCTTTCATCGTCAGCGCAATCTATTGCACGATGCCATGTAATTTCAGCACAAACTATAATAGTACACCTTTCTTCGTATTTTTGGCATTACATTGCCCCTGGTAAGTTAGAGAGATGGTTCGCATACCATAACCAAAGAGCCGAATAGTTCCAAAAACCAACAGACAACCGAAAGAAATACTGACAAGCTGGTAGAAAGACAGACAACAGATTTTGTAATTTTCAGAGCAAAATTGTTTTACAATGAAGAGCACTCTTGGTCTCCATACTGTTGAAATAATGAAAATTGTCCTAAAACTTCAAAAGTTAGAAGGATTTCATGTCAACTTGCTTATTTTGCCGTATATCTTATGTGTAGGTAAATTCCATGAGTTATTGTTTCAGGCGATGTTGAAAATACGAATAAAAGACATAAATTACCTCAGATTGCGACGGAATATTGTTCAGTTTAAAAACCTGATAAATTTACTAACGCACGTTTCTCGAATTCACATATCCCTGAACAGCACCAATCTAATCAGTTGGTGAATTCAGAATCTTGTTATTGAAATACTGTAGACCATAGCTTTATAGTCCTAATGTAGTTTTTTTGTTCTACCCGTAATTATTTAGGTTGCTATGAGGAAGGGGATATGGTGAGACAGTTTCCTTGTGGGAATGATATTACGGATAGATGCCCTTCTTGACGTCAATCTAATGAGAGGATTTAATGACAAATGAAATTAATGAGGCAAGGTATGAAATGGTTGTGTGTGGTATTTCGAGTTCGTTGTAGTCTGACCATGCACGTTAGCGTGTGTAGCTACGTCGGCTGGTTTGTGACATTATGTCAACAAATTTAAAAAATATATTTTAACACTCCAGATTCCATACCGGCCCTGTTACTGTCACATGCATGATTACCAATATGCTTGATTCCATTTTTAGGATTATTATATCTCGCTGCACCTGCTACATCACCCTAAAAGTAGGGGCAGATGACCTCGTAGTTCCGCCCCTTAAAACAACAATAACTAACCCAACAAGTAGTTCCGTGAAGAATTATACAGCCTATTTTCATATATCCTACTTATGTTAATTGCATCTATCAACATACAAAAGTTCAGTTTGATTGCTGTAATAGATTCGCAGATATTGAGGACCGGATAAATATTGCGCATGGTCGCCATGTTGGATTTTTATATCTGTAGGTCTTAAGAGTTATGTACTGTTACGTGAAGTGTATTGTGTACGTGTGGTATTCAAACTTCAATCGCATGATTAGGGCACAAGAAGTAAAAACGAGATTTTAAAATTTCGCACAGCTGCCATCTTGTGGTTATGGAAACAAATGAAAAAATTAGTTGCCAGTGGATTAACATTTGTAGAAGGATTTACTGTACCAAGTGTCACTGCACTCTGATGGTTAAATTGCGAGAAACATCCATGTGAATATTTATACTTCGCGTCGCCGCCATGTTGGATTTGTGATCACCAGGTTATTGAAAGTCCTATAGGTGAACTTATGTTCATAGCCCCAATGAAGATTAAAAAAATTAGTTTGATTGCTGTAATAGATTCGTAGATATTGAGATCCATCTAAGTATTTCGGATGGTCGCCATGTTGGATTGTTATATGTATAGGCCATAGAGTCACGTACCATTAAAGAAAAATTATTGCAAGGGTTCATCACTCAAACTCTCACTTCGATCGCATGATTACGACACAAGAAATAAAAACTTAATTTTAAAATTCGCTCATTCGCCATCTTGAGGTTATGTAAATAATTGAACTAATATAGATACCAGTGCATTACAATGTGTATAAACATTTCCTGTACCAAGTTTCATTGCGTTTGGATCATTAAATCGCGAGAAAGGTCTATTTAATTTTTTCAAATTCGCTTTGCTGCCATATTCGTTTTGTAGTTAACCGGTTTTGGAAAGTCTTATAGATGAAATTCCAGCAGTGCCCTTTATCTCCGTACAAAATTTCAGGGTGATATCGCTGATAGTTTAAGAGATATAGAATGCCGGTGAAATATTTCGCACAGCCGCCTTTTTGAGGTTATGTAAACAATTGAATGATGTTAGATGTCGGTACATTACAATGTGTATAAACATATACTGTACCAAGTTGCATTGCGTTTGGTTGATTAAATCGTGAGAAACGTCTATTTAAAAGTCGCAAATTTGCTTGGCCACCATGTTGGTTCTGTAGTTATCAGGTTTTCAAAAATCACATTGGTGAACTTCTAGTAGTTCCCTTTATCACCGTGAAATATTCCAGGGTGATATCGGTAATAGTTTGGTAGATATCGAATGCTGGTGAAATATTTCGCACAGCCGCCATGTTGGATTGGTATGATGTAACAAAATTTGAAGGGCACGGTCGGGGTGGTGTGGAATAGTGCTATGAACTTACCGAGTTTCATTGCAATCGCTACAGCGGTTTAGAAGTTATTAGGGGGGGGGGGCACACACCAAATCACACACACACGCGCACACAGAGACAGACACACTGACAAAAGGTGATCTCATAAGCTTATTTTTTCATGAATGAAAATAGGCTAAAACGTATGCAACTTCCTGTATCCTTGTTGCAGATCTGGTTCATGTACGTCCAAATATCATGTTTTATACGTCTTCGGTGTGTTTCTTTAAGGTGTGACTTTCCCACTATGGTATGTTTGTGCTCCCCAGGCACAAAAGACGTTATGAGCACGGCAGACCACAAGCAGATGACAAAATGTTGGCTCCAGTGCGCCTAGTGTCCAGGCTCTGCGCTCAGTACTAAACGTACTGCAGCACCCCGTCAAATGGACAGTGCTTGTGCGACTAAGCGCTGCAGTGCTAGTGTGATGTCGTGCTGAACTGCTCAGAAATAGGCAGAATAGGGCTGCACTTCACCTGCTAGCACTGCTTCACCTTGCCCATTGCACGGCCCTGGTGCACACACACGGAGAAAATGTGATCTCATAAGCCTATTTTTTCATAAATGGAAATAGGCTAAATACGAGATTTCAAAATTCAGCACAGGCGCCATCTTGTGGTTATGAAAACAATTCAGTTTGATTGCTGTCATTGATTAGTTGACATTGAGAATCGTCTAAATATTTCTAAATATGTGTAGACCATTGAGCTATGTACTATTAGATGACGATTATTGCGTACGGTAGGTTCATTGTTCAAACGTTGGCTACGATCGCATGATTAGGACACAAGAAATTAAAACTTAATTTTAAATTTCACACAGGCACCAACTTGCGGTTATGTAAACAACTGAGCTGAATAAGATATCAGTGCATTACAAGGTGTATCACATTTGCTATACCATTTGACGGCGCTCAAATGGTTTAATCGCGAAAAAAAGATCTATTTTAATGTATCAACTTCGCTTGGCCCCCATGTTCGTTACTTAACAGGAATTTTGAGAGTCCCATCTAGTAGTTCATTTTATCACCGTACAAAATGTCAGGGTGATATCTGTAATAGTTTCGGAGTTATGGAATGCCAGTGAAATATTTCGCACAGTCGCCATGTTGGATTGGTGAGCTGTAATAAAATTTGAAGATCATGGTCGGGGTCGGACAAAATAGTACTATGACTTTACCGAGTTTCATTGAAATCACTCCAGCCGTTTATATTTTATTAGGGGACACACACACATACGCACACACACGGACTAAATGTGACGTCATAAGCCTATTTTTTCATAAATGAAAATAATAAAGAAAGCTTTTCATTCGGTCTACGCGAATTTCGTGTTGACCGACTGAATAGCTTTCTTCATTAGAAATTACCATCACTGAAAAATGGCTTCTATCACTACTAAATGAAAATAGGATACCAAGTAAACGAAAAGCTAGAACGGGAGGTTTCATTTAGGAAAGAAATACTCTTATTGGTCACAAATGAGTGAAAGTTTGGTGTGTAGGTTACACTCTGCCTTATATGGCAACACTGCGAGAAGGTGAGTTCGATTCCCATCTTAGCTATCTTAGAGTGTTTTTCTGGGGTTTCCCACTTCCACTCCAGGAAAATGCGTGGATAGTTCCTAAGTCAAGGCCATTGCCAACTCCAAAAATAACAAAGTTTATCAGACTTCAACTACATGGGACTGATGAACAATAGGCTATGTTCCAAACCCCTATATGAAGCAACAAGAAATATTTCGAATCAATGGGATCCATCGTATTGATTTTAGGAAACATGTTTCTAGCGTAGGCTACAATATGACCGCGATCGAAACGAGCAAGGTGCCTTGCCCTGTCTGATGGGGCACGCGCTCAGATTGAAATCATTATGTTGATTATTATTGATATTTCAAGAAGTAATTGGCCTGGAATTACATATGGCCCAGCATCGTCAGTTCACGGTCACCTTCCATGTTTGTCCGGGAAGCGGGCAAATAGACACTTCCATAACGTTATTGACGAGATTCTTTTCTGAAATAACGAAATCAATTTCTCCGCTTAGAATAATGTTACTGATAGCGCATAGCTGGTAAAAATCGCATGTATACCGTTATTAGACTTATAACGTTATTGGTGGGTTCGCATTTCTAAATAACGGAATTATTTTTCTGCCACGAATAACGTTATTGACAGCGCAGAGCTCGTAAATATCGCTCGTATACAGTTACCAAGCTTATAACGTTATTGGTGGGTTCACATTTCTAAATAACTGAATTAATTTTTCTGCCCTGAATAACGTTATTGATAGCGTATAACAGGTTAAAATCTCTCGTATACCGTTACTAGGCTTATAACGTTATTAGTAGGTTTGCATTTTGAAATAACCGAATCGATCACTCTGCCTGAATAACGTTATTGATGGCGCGCAGCGGGTCAAAATCGCTTTCATACCGTTACTAGACTTATAACGTTAATAACGGGAGCGCATTTTAAAATAACGGAATCTTTTCCTCTGCTGGTTATAACGTTAATAGCACAAACCAGGGAAAATTATAACCCCTTATTTCGTTGCCGCACTAAAAACGTTTTTCATATACCATTTGTTTAGGGTACGGAAGCAGTAACGTAACAAAAATTAATTCGTTATTTCTGACAATTCTGTTACGTTATGAAGCCTTGCCATAAAGTCACAAAATCTACAAGTATATCATCAAATATCGACGGAGATGACTACGTCCAGGAGACTGTGGGAAGCATACAGCATCATCCAGTACGAGGGAAATGCTTTGGCAATTTCCAGTGGTAAGCATGAATGACGCAGAAATACGCAATCTCTCATTTCTCTTTGTTTTATATTTCATATTTCAGTAAATTCATAGCTTGGGAATAAGAGTAAAATCAATAATTTATCAGACTCCGTTTTTACGTAATTTTCTATCGGTAATATTAAAATCGCAACGCTCCAATTTAAATTTTAAACTTATAATTATTATCAATTTTGCTATACTTGTTTTATATAATACATTCATTTCTTTTACAATGCAATCTTTGCTTTCAGTAGGTAGCATTAGATATAGACCAATTCCTTCTCCTGATACAATTGTTTGTTGGGTTAATGATCAAATCATACCACGATCTGAGTGAATAGATTCTTGAAGGTGTTATACCAGAGCTAGACGTTGTTAAATACAAATTTAGATTTCAGCATTGCATTGAGGTCTTGGCGCCCATTAAAACAACATAGCTTAGGCAAAGGTAAACAGTTACATTTATCACCCAACAGTTAGGGGCAGCCAAACCGTTACACTTGTTGCTACCAACATGGGGCATTAATTAACGCTACATACTTACCCTATGGAACCCAGCGGGTAACACTGTCTACTTGAAATTTCGGACAGGCCACTCCATTTCCTGCACTTAGGCCCTTTGGCTAAATCTACACCGTTTCACCGATCTGAACCAAAATTCGTATACTTGCCCTTTGCAACCCTGCGGTTAACACTGTCCACCTTAAATTTAGGACAGACCACTCTATTCCCTGCATTTAGGCCCTTTGGCACAACGCTACACCGTTTCACTGATCTGAACCAAATTTTACATACTTACCCTTAGGAACCGAACGAGTAACACTGTCTGCTTGAAATTTCGTACAGACCACTCCATTCCCTGCGTTTAAGCCCTTTGGCACAAATCAACCCAGTTTCACTGATCTGAACCAAATTTCGTAAACCTACCCTTTGGAACCCTGCGGGCAACATGTCCTCTTTAAATTTACGACAGTCCAATTCATTCCCCGTATTTAGGCCCTTTGGCACAAATCTACACAGTTTCACCGATCTGAACCAAAATGTGTATACTTACCCTTTGAAACCCTGTGGGTAACACTGTCCTCTTGAAATTTCGGAAAGATCACTTCACTTCCTGCATTTAGGCCCTTTGGCACAAATCTACACTGTTTCACCGATCTGAACCAAATTTTGTATACCTACCCTTTGGAACCCTGCGGGTAACACTGTCCTCTTTAAATTTACGATAGTCCAATTCATTCCCTGCATTTAGGCCCTATGGCACAAATCTACACAGTTTCGCCGATATGAACCAAATTTTGTATACTTACCCTGTGGAACCCTGTCTACTTGAAATTTCGGACAGACCACTCCATTCCCTGCATTTAGGCCCTTTGGCACAAATCTACACCGTTTCACCGATCTGAACCAAAATTTGTACAGTATACTTACCCTTTGGAACCCAGCGGGTAACACTGTCAACTTGAAATTTCGGACAGACCACTCCATTTCCTGCACTTAGGCCCTTTTGCTAAATCTACACAGTTTCACCGATCTGAACCAAATTTTGTATACCTACCCTTTGTAACCCTGAGGGTAACACTGTCCTCTTTAAATTTACGACAGTCCAATTCCTTCCCTGTATTTAGGCCCTTTGGCACAAATCTACACCGTTTCACCGATCTGAACCAAATGTTGTATACTTACTCATGGAACCCTGCGGGTAACACTGTCTACTTTAAATTTCAGGCAGACCACTCCATTCCCTGCATTTAGGCCCTTTAGTACAAATCTACACCGTTTCACCGATCTGAACCAAATTTTGTATACCGGTACTTACCCTTTGGAACCCAGCGGGTAACACTGTCCACTTTACATTTCTGACAGACCACTCCATTCCCTGCATTTAAGCCCTTTAGCACAAATCTGTACCGTTTCACCGATCTGAACTAAATTTTGTATACTTGCCCTTTGTAACCCTGCTGGTAACACTGTCTGCTTGAAATTTCGGACAGACCACTCCATTTCCTGCATTTGGCCCTTGGCACAAATTTATACCGTTTCACCGATCTGAACCAAATGCTGTATAATTACCCATGGAGCCCTGCGGGTAACACGGACAACGATTGCGTCCACAAAGTTTCAAGATAGGTTTCGACCTATCTTACGTGATACTTCCTTTGTTAGCTAACCTTAACACGTGGTATAAAAGAAAATGGTAAAACCTGTCAATAAATGTGTATGTATGTGACGGAAAGGTGTTACACAGGACAGGAAGTAGAAAATTTGATAGAAACTTAGTATAAGTTTTATTGCACAACAATAACATTAAAGTATATACAGGTAAAAATTATCACTTGTTACGCTCCAGAAGTAGGTTAAGCAGTTTATGCTTAAATTCATTAAGTCCTTGACTTTATTCACCACAGTTTAAAATGTGCTGTCATCAATCTGCCAGTTACCAAATAACTTACATTTGCACACTGCTCACAAAAGTACATCTTTGTGTTCATTCTAAAGCCTTTCCTTTAGTTATTGGCAACAGGAAACTAGCAGCGCTGCAACCTGAAACATTAACAATATCGTGTTGTACATATTCCATACAAACCAACAAATTATAGTATTCTTTAACCATTTTGTGTTTATCGTATTCCATTTTTGCCAGCCTCAAGTGAGTGACATTCTTCAAGATGATCTGTCATGGGCTGATGTGGATAGCATAGAAAGTAGAGAAACTATCGAATCAGAGGAAAGGTATGAGGGAACAAAGAGGAAAGAGTATGCCTAAGGTTACACACAAAACTCGCCTAAGGTTACACACAAAACACGAAGGAGCAAAGAACTATTTGTATGTGTGATCCGACTGAAAAGTCTTTAGACTGGTTTGATGCAGCTTTCCATGCCTCCTTGCCCTGAGCTACCGTACTCCTTGTACTGAGCTAATCATTTCATCTCCACGTAGGTACCACATCCTACATCCGAAGCGATCTGTTTAACAAATTCTAATCTTGGTCTACCCCTACAGTTCTTGTCCTCGACCCTTTCTTTCATATCTACTCTAAGTTGGCAATTCCTGGATGCTGTAGGGGGCCTATGTGACTTACCAACTTATCCCTTCTCTACATTAGCACTCAGCGGGAATCTTTCTCCTCCCCACTCATCTTAATACCTCTTCATTTTGTTGTTCTGTTTACCCCTCTAATCTCCATGATTCTGCTGTAAGATCACATTTCAAATGTTGCTATTCTCTTTTATTTGCTGTACAAACAGTCCAAGTTCCAGGCAAAGGCTTCGAAAAATTATATTCTAATACCTTTATGTACGCTATATTTGACGTCAACCACTTTCTTTTCGGTAGAAATGCTCTCCTTGCCTATGCTAACCTACTTTTTATATCCATTTTGCTTCGTCCATCACTGCTTATTTTGCTTTCATGTAGCAGAAGTATCTTACTTCATTTAACCTTTCACCTGCCAATTCGGGTTTCTGAAGTCTAGATTATATACCGGTAAATATTTAAGGATTTATCACAAAAGATACAGTCAGTCTGAGAGACTAGACTTTATATCATTTCAAATGACTCTGCTACAAATGCTACACATGTTAGAAAGGCTCAAGAGGGCTTCTCGCTTCGCTCGAAGCCCCAGGACTCTTCGTACTCGGCTGCATGACGTCACGCACTCGCCGTCTCCGTATCGCATAACGCCAGACCCCAAGAGTAAACTCAGACTCAACAGACTCCATTACCCTTTAACTTAGACTTCCCGCGCTGGGGCTGCATGGCGTCACGCACTCGCCGTCTCCGTTCGCATAACGCCAGACCCCAGGAGTAAACTCAGTTGACTCCATTACCATTTAACTTAGGCTTCCCGCGCGGGGGCTGCATGACGTCACGCACTCGCCGTCTCCGTTCGCATAACGCCAGACCCCGGGAGTAAACTCAGACTCTGTGCATATGCACTGAACAACATGATGACGTCATACACGCCGTAACCGTGACGCATAACGGTAGACCTAAGCATAACGATGAAGTCGACAAGATAATTTGAAATGATAACAACATTGGACATTACGGATACATTTCTGGAAAATGGATGGTCTCTGGTTTGAAGTCTAAGAACAGCTAACGTTCCTAGTTCAGTTCTATTCAAGACATGGCTATAGCATCTGAAGAGAGTAAGATTTATGTAAATAGGAAGGTACCTTCGTCTTTTCTTCTAGATTCATAGTAAGTTCAAACCTGGATGTATTCTTTCAGCAGAAGAAATACTGCAGTCAAGAGACTACAGTACCGGTATATTATATTTTGTGGCCTAGTTCCCTCGATCATTGGATGTCTTAATTAATTGGAATATTCTAGATTCAAACCATTTCTCAAGTTCTGTACTCACACAGAATGACGGAGCTGACTAGAAAGAATGGAGCCTCACAGCTCACGTCGAGTAGAATGGGGAAAATCATATTCCCTCCTAGAGAGCCCATTCGTCCAAACATCATCGTTAGACTCACCGCCATCGTTCTAGAACAAAGCAAACGGTAAAAACAGGATGAATCAAAACCTTTTTGAATTATGGAGGACCAAATAGGGCAGCATTATTTACTTTGACAATTCACAAATAATAATAGTTTATGAACTATACAGATTTAATATTTGGAACCAAGAGATTGACAATTTTGGGATCAAAATAAGCACGGATAAGAGCAAAACAATGGTGATGGCAAGGGGAAGGAAAGAAGGGGAAAGATAAAATTAAATGCAAATATTCTAGAAGTGGTAAAAAGTTCCAAGTACTTGGGAAGTGTGATCGCAGAAGATGAGAGGATAACCGAAGAAATTGGTAAAGGAATGCAACAAGCAAACAGTTTCTACCAGAGTGTGAGAGGTATTGTGTGGAACCGGGATGTCCCAAAGAAGTGTAAAAGGGTTATATACACAACCTATTATGAACCCATGCTGACATTTTATGTAGCTGGGACATGGACGACGACAAAAAGGGAAGAGAGCAGGATACAGGCAGCAGGGATGAGGTTTCTAAGAAGCAACGAAGGAAAGAATGACAGATAGAATAAGGAATGAGGAAATTAGAAAAAGAGGAATCTGGAAACTCCAGGATAGGATAGAAACAACTAAACTGAAGTGGTATGGACACATGATGAGAATGAGTGAGAAGATGGAGAGAGTACCCCCCTTTTTTTGTGGAAAAGTTGACAGGAAAGAGACCACGAGGAGAACCCCGATAAAGATGGATGGGTTCATTGAAGGCGTGTGTAGGGAAAAGAGGAGGAAAACCAGATGATGCACTGCAAGTGGTGGAGGTACATGCAAGATGGAGGTCCTTAATTCACAGACCGACCCAGGAAGAAACTGGAACCGGGAAATCAAGAAGATGATGATGACACTATATTAACCAAGCATTATTTTAAAGTTTCTATCGGGGTTTAGGGACGCTTAGGCAGTTGTCCAAAGGGGTCACAGTTGCTTAAAAAATGAATGAACAAATGGTATTGATAATTATAAGCTTCTCGCGAGCATCGTATAATGGGATGACATCAGCCATTTTTCTCACATTCTCAGCTGCAGAAATAAGGTTTCCCAACAGAAATCTTCGGAATAAATTACAAAAAAACACGAAAATACGAGGGCAGATCGGAAAGTAACGCACAATCATTCCCCCCCCCACCCAAAGTTTAATAGGTAACAACACCAAACAAACCACAAATTAACTTACATCTTTGACCTACTATTCTACATAGTCAACAAGTTTCTCAGCACATTTCTACTATCGTGGTACAAGTTTCTAAATAGAAGTCCGTTTGGTTGGAGTATAGCCATCTGCGGACTGCTGATTTCACTTCCGCATCAGTCGTAAAGGGTTGGCCAGCCAAGAATTTCTTCATGGGACCAAACAGATGAAAGGCCGACGGTGCCAGGTCCGGACTGTATGGTGGTTGCTGGAGCACCTCCCACCAAAATTGGGTAATTTTCTCACGAACAGGAGCAGCAACATGGGGGCGCGCATTGTCATGAAGAAAAAGAAGTTTGACATCGTCAGCATTAATGTTGTGGTGTTCGTCACGAAGGACACGACGCAACTTAACCAAAGTTTTAATGTAGGCTGCTGCATTCAGTGGCCCGGTATTCAGCAAAGTCCACCAATAACACACCACACATATCCCAGAACACTGTCACAAGCACTTTCCTAGCAGATTGAGTCATTTTGAATTTTTTTCGTACTGGAGAACCAGCATGTTTCCACTGCATAAAGGCCTGCTTGGTTTTGGGCGTGTAGTGGTCCGCCCACGACTCATCACCAGTGACTATTCCTTTCAGAAAGTCATGCCCTCTGCGGCGTAACGCGTTAAGTGATCCAAATTTGTCGTTTCAGTGAATTTCACCCACAAATATCGAAGTACACTTACGTTAGCTGCTCTTCACAAGTTGACGACAATAACATGCGCGCCATGTTTCTTTCGTTATATATATCGTATGGTTGTACAAGTACATAAAAGTTTACAATTATTTAAATTGAAATGTCCAAATTTGACAACCATTCCAGAGCACTTGGTGTCACTCAGTAGCGGCTCGTGAATTTTACCGAGGGGGGACTCAACCGTTTAAGAAGTAAGCCGTTTTTGTGATGTTTATCCAGCAATTGACAGAGATGATTTCATACATGAATTGTGTTTTTCCTTCTCACATATTTTTGTAGCTTGATTTCCTTATTTCATTTGGACTATGCACTACTGTTTTTAAAGAAATAACAAAGGTATTAAAAATATTTGCTACCAGTCACTGGAAAAAGAAGAAAACCGGACCCAGCTAAGGAATCCATCAGGGTTGCCAATTCCCAAGCTCACTATCGATGAGCCCTTGAGGGTGTATCCCCACCACAAGGGTTCACAACTAGGCCTAGTGGGACTTGGGTTGGAGACCATTGGACCCCAGCCGAGCCGGTATTATTTCCACTTTTGCCGGGCTCTTCTCTGTCATCTACCTGTCGACCTCCATCAGTCAACTCTTGTTCTCTTCCAACCCGGATAGCATTAGAGCATCCGAAGTCTAGGGAGGCATTCATTTTCCTGCCGTAACTGAACCTTATATCATATATCCTGATACCCTCATTCTTCGAGGGGTCAGCCCTATTCTTTTAGTTTCATAACATCTAATACCTTCTACACAGGCCCCTATAGGAGGCAGGGTGTATGAAGCTCCATCACACGTAATGCACCCTGGATAGGGCTACACCTTCAAGAGCTCATCTTTTGAGCTCGGGAGTTGGCGACCGGGATGTGTTCCAGAGCGAGATCCATTTTCCCCTTTTTGCATTGACTTTGGGGTGGACCCTCTCCTATTTCCCTCTTCTTCCTGTCTTTAATGGCTCTAGTAGTTTCCAAGTACCTCAATACCTATTGTTTGAAGATTGAATCTTGTTTTAAGGGGATGAACAGCAAGGTCATCTGCCCTTCGAAGATCGAGGGCATTTCTTTTCCGTCATTTATTTCCCTAATTCGTTTCTTTCTTTTATTATTGTCGTTTTCTTCTTCTAGTACATAAGTTAGTTGTAAGTCAGTAATTAGTTAAGCCTAGCTGTAGATTTCATTTCATCATTATTTCTCACCACCACCTAAACCACTAAGGGTAGATGACCTAGATATTTCACCCTTTTATACAACAATTGTGGCCTGTTTGCCATTTCTTGATGAATACAGTACATTTGCATTTGTCAGTTGGCACAGGCTAGAGTAAAAGGTGTCTTTTCACCGATGTCTCAGTCTCACTCATGGCTGTGATTATATGGAAGCTACTGAGGTATGGGTGGTGCTAGTGATGGCATTCAGGGCACAGTCAGTGCCTGTGAATGCTGTGAAAGGTTCTACTCATAGGGTTAGGACTACTGTTCTGACTCAGTGAGGAAAGCAATGGCAAACTACCTCACTCCTCTTCTGGCCTAGAACGCCTCAATATAGCACTGCCTTGGGTTTTTGTGGGTATCTACTCACATAACGTAACGGCGGTGCTTTTGAGGATCCAACCAGCCTTCGGGCTGACTACCTAACAACAACATACAACAATTATCTACATCATTGAGGGTGTATCGATATCTAATGTGCAACGTGCATGGTGGGACAACACACACCCTACCTCTTTTAGGGCCTCTTAGAAATGGCAATAAAAAGGACAAAATGAGGTCTGATTCTACAAAAATTAGGGCATCAGGAAATAAAAAGATAAGAGCCAATTAAGGCAGGGAAACGAAAGACATCCCAGGCTTCCGATACTCTAATAACGTTGGGGTAAGAGTTGGCATGAAATATATAAGAGAAGAGCTCAGCTCAAGGAATCTCAGCTGGGGTCCCATAGACGCCAACCCACATCCCACTAGTAACCAATTTGATAATAATTTATGTGATCTGAAGCTCTCAGGAAGAAAATGAAGACTACACGCAACAGAGCGATCAGAAGGTAATCATTTGCTTCCTCTCTTGTCACCATCTCTGGAAATTCTACGTAACCACTTCTCACGCAATGAATTGTCCGATTGTATCTCATGAGATTCCTCGGTATTCTAACTTGCACAGTTCTGATTTACAAAAGGGCACGCAGCAGTACAACATTATAAAATCAATCAGAATACATTCCAACTTCGCCATTAACATCAATACAAAACTTATGTCTGCCACATTGAATTGGTGCTGCTTCCTAGCGCGCCAGGAGGGAAGCTATCCAGTGGCTGCATCAGACTCAGGCAGACTGAGTCCATACATTTCGTGACGTAGCGCGTCAGAGGATGGAGAGGGGATAAGTGAAGGTATTCGTTGTCATGGCAACGTAAATTACAAAGCGGGCGATTTTTGATGAGTCCTCGTGAGCATCCGGTGCGCTCTACCGACAAGGAGAGGAACTACACACATTTTGTCACGATGGCAAAACAGTGCGAGGAGAGAGGACATTAGCGATGAGGAGGGAGGAGGGTGGGAGGGCGGCGTCCTTGAGTCCAATATCACCAGCCGCCGCTGGTGTCAATTGGTGTAGAGTCTTCAGACCACCATCAAATGCATGGAGTGGGCACTCCTGAACAATGTGTTTTATAGTTTGGTCCTCCACTCCACAGTCACAGGCAGCAGATGTACGGAAACCCCATTTCTTCAAAGTGTGACCACACCTTCCTTGACCTGTTCTAATGCGGTTCAGCTTCGACCAGGTTTGGCGTGGAAGTTGGAATCCCTCAACCTTCTTTGTAGGGTCTTTAACCAGGTGAGCATTGTTGGGTGGATGCTCGTTCCAACGTTGTTGCCACTCGGCGGTCATGTTGAACGAATTGATACCTACTAAATCAACCCAGGATGGCTTGCGTGATTTCAGACGTGTTGTTGGTGGATCTTGCAGGGCAACATACAACAGAGAGTTCTTATCAGAAGTGGTCTTCTTGAGCAAGCTTACCTTAGCTGCTTTCCTCCTTAGATCTTGCGGAGCGATATTAGCTAGGACTGGTAGCCATTGTGTGGGAGTAGATCTAACAGTACCAGTAATGGCTCTCATGGCCTCATTGAGTTGCTCATCAATCTTGTTTCGTTGTTCAGGCTTCTCTCACTAGAGCTGCACATGAAAACAAAATACCCCTCTGTAGCGCAAACTTCAACTATAAAGACGTGAAATTTCAATATTCCAGCTGCAATACCAGGGGAGAAGAAAATGATTGTGCATTACTTTCCGATCTACACCAAGTAATCCGCTTAACGGGGTATTCCGGCCACTCAAATAGTGTTACTGGACTAAATTATGTGGGAAATCCTGGACCACAATTTTTATAAATATGTTATTGCATATTTACAACTATGGCAATGTATGAACATTTGCAAACAAATATTGTTAGTCTAAACAATACGACACTCGAACATTGAAACTCTCCAACAAATGCATTTGAGAAGAGAAAGTGATCCCTACCCAGATCCACAATTAACACCGGTTATCAGACAGATTCTACACACACCCAAAGTAAACGGGGCTACATGACCGCGTTGTCGCAGCCCCTAAACTTCAGAACCAACCAACCTACCCAGATCCTATGGTGCATTCAATTTTCGTATAATCTGAGAATGGAGCACTTCGGATCAATCTTTATTTGCAGTAAAGATGAAACATGTCTCTTAACAGGTGATCTTCTCCACACTAGTTTGATTTATTATTCAGAGGTATGTTTCGACATAGAATACTGGATAATTCTTGTATAAATAATACTTACCTGAGTGTGGTTGGGAAAATATCTACTACCACTCCAAGGATAGCTGTGCTGCAGATCCCACAGAATCCCAGATAAAGAGCAAGAAGAGCCAAGACAAAGTCTGGCGATCGAGACCAGTACAGCGATATTCCACATACTCCAGCAATGAAGTACGCCACAACTGAAATGAACAGATGATGGACATTTTAATTCCCTTGGACTAAGATAACGTGAAGTTATGTACAGTACTAGCCGATCATTTCCCACAGAGATGAGAGGTTATAGGGGGTTCCAGCGAGATTGCAATGTGAGTGATATTATGACAAGGTTGAATTTATCTATCTATCTATCTATCTATCTATCTATCTATCTATCTATTTATTTAGCGAATGGCTTTTAGTGCCGGGAGTGTCCGAGGACATGTTCGGCTCGCCAGAGGCTGTAGCTGCCTCAAGCGGACACCCATGGGGTCAGCTACAAGTTCCGTTCAATTTCAAGTAGTTCCAACTTTCGTTACCAGATGTCACTGACACCTAATGGTGAACGTTGGAACTATGATAGAGCGTTTCAAGGAAATCTAACCTAGAAATTTAACTTCACACAAGTTTCGTTAGTGGAAGAATCTTTTACATGCTATAAATCTATGGCCGGCTTTATTTCCCCTCCGAAGGAAAGCATACTGAAGGATTTTAACGCTCTTAAAAAGGCCGACGACTTCGGCCGTTTGAATCCGCTATCTTGGGCACAGCAGTTCAGCATGCTACCAACTTCGCCACCGAAGCCGCTATAGGGTTAAATAAAGTACGACGATAATATGTCTGACCCTAAATTTAATATGTTTTGCACTTTGGTATTGCCCAAAGTTTAAAAAGTAACAGATCCATGAAAAGTATTCCTCGGGTCTCGTTCTGGACCTCAATTATCTCAAATTATCACTCGAGTCGCAGCGATTGCCTCTAATGGCCGAGGTAAGTACTGTAACCTTTATGCATATGATATAGCATAAATGTTCCAAGTTTAGTTTATCAAATACTAGCTGTTACCCGCGGCTTCGCCCGCAATAACATTTGGAATCCCGTTATAACATTAGTTATATAGATTTTTCCTGTAGAGGAAGATAATGACGGCAACATGGAGCGTTGAAATTGAAAATCGGGTGCAATATACAACGGGGAGCTTTGATTTAAGGCTGGTCCGCTAGCCCTCTGCCATGTCTATCGAGAGTGTTTTTAACGCCTAAGCACTTCTCGGTAAACTACATTTCTGGTCTTTCTCTCAGGCTGCAGAATGACTAAGCCACCAGAAGAACTGACTCTGGAGCATGCCACATACAGTTGACCATGTGCGAAACAGTCATTTCTCAGATCCACACCAGCTACTTTTAAACTCTGCCCCTGAGCCTTGCTAATTGTCATGGCGTTGCAGACATTCAAAGGAAACTGCAGACGTTTGAATTGAAAATGGTAGTCTGATGGGATTAGAGAAAAGCGGGGTATGAAGACAGTTTCGCCATGGCCAACACCTGTAAATATGGTGGCTTCAATCACAAATTTATGCAGAGCTTTAACCTGCAGCCTGGTTCCATTGCAGAGTTTAGGAGGGTTTAGATTGCGCAATAACATGACAGGAGCACCAACCTTGAGGATGAGGACATGAGGCGGTATTCCGGGCGGGTTAAGAGTGTTTAAAAACTCCACAGGATAATGAACTGCATCTTCAACCTCTACAACTGAGTCTACTGATTCGTATACCATTTTTGTTGTTGATAACTTCTTAAGGATGGCGATATTTATACTATCAGCAGAGTCATTTGTTGGGGGTAAGAATAGCTCTTTCTTCCATCCATAAATTATCAAGGTTGGAATTTACAAACACTTGGGGATAGATCTTTTCGATCAAATTCTCTAAACTGTCAACCTCGCACAGTTGAGCTGGAATAGTTATTTTTCCGTCATTTTCCTCCAACTTTCCATCGCCAATGCTTAGAAGGAGACGGGAAAACTCCTCAGCCATAAAATCACCATGGAGGTGTACGCGCATGTTGACAGTCAAGGGAATTGATCTGACTTTGGGCCATATGTAAGACGATTTTAGACAGGCATTTACTTCGTCAGCCCGTGTTCCACGGGGTATAATAGGGAGGGTCTATCTAAAGTCACCGGCAAGAAGTACTGTGACTCCACTCATAAGTTGGTTGTTACCCCTATGTCCCTAAGTGTTCTGTCCAATGCCTCGACTCCTCCTTTGTGTGCCATCGTGCATTCATCCCAAACAATGAGTTTTGTCTCTCTCAGCACGCGAGCTGTGCCACTTTGCTTAGAGATGTTACAAAGGGCAGATGCAGCGTGACTGAGGTTAAGAGGGAGCTTGAAAGCAGAATGAGCTGTTCTTCCACCATCCAGTAGGGTTGCTGCAATATCCGAGGAGGCGACTGCGATGTCAATGTTCTGTCGACTTCTAAATGTACTGAGCAGGAGATTAATGAGGAAGGTTTTGCCAGTTCCGCCTGGTGCATCTAGAAAAAAGAGCTGACCACATTCTGAAACAACACTTTGAACTATTTCGTCATAGGCCAATCTTTGCTCGTTGTTCAATTTTGGAACATTATCAGCAACCACTTTGGACAACTTAATTGTGTCGTAAGATAGTTCACTGACATATTCCCGGTGAACAACGACGGAGTCTTGTTCTCTAGAAGGCGACGGAAGTCCAAAGCGTTCCAGTTGTTGACCAGACATTTTTAGTACTAAATCCTCAAGAAGCACCAGACACCTGTTGTAGATAACACCCATGACCAGGTTGACATCAGCACACTGCCTCTGAACCTCTCTCACCACATCTTCCACGAGGCTGTCTTTGTGTTTTTTCCAGAGCATGATGGGATCACTCACTTGACAAAACACCAGTAAGATGGCAAACAGCTCACGAATCTTGTGGGGAGAGTCGGTGGAGGACGCTTCCTCTAGTGTGCGGTCCCAGTGCGCATCATCCTGTAGCAAGCCAAGTGCTTTACATGCCGCTTGAAATGTTGGTTGAACCACCCCTGCCACGGTTTTGAGGACAGCAAAAGACTGAGGGCCAGGGATTTTATGTAAAAGGAGGCGTAGGTAATAGCACTCGGCATTACCAGGGTGAACGGTGTAAACTCTGCCAAGGGTCTGATCTTTTTTCACACCAGGATGGCCTGGGACTGGCTTTCCTTGTTTCCTTCTACAAAACGTATTACCTTTCCAAACGAAATAGGATGGAACTTCACAATATAAAAGTGTTGAAGCAAATTTATCGGATCGGCATAGTTCGAAGTAAGCAAGAAGAGTTGTGTTTGGAGGGCTGTTAAACTGATCACGAACGTCGTCTTCATTAAAGTAAACCCGCTGGCCGTTCTCGAGGTGGACGGCAAGTTGCATGACCGAAGGATAGCGTTCATGTATGAGGAAGCAGAATATGCGCCAAGCCGCATCTGAGCTGCTGATGTAGCGTCCTGATTCATATCTCGCAACTTCGTCAAACTCTCCGATGCTAAAAGTAGCTTGGTCGGAACCTTTGTTAACATACTTGCAAATGTATTTTATTGACTTTACAGAGTTGCAGTACTCAACATTGATATGAGCTGAGAAGGTGCGAGATAGGACGGGGTTATAGGGTACCACCCAGCTATTGTCAATTTCCACTCCCTTTTTAATAATAGAAACTCCACCCTCCGAAGTGGACAGCCTGCGATATTTGGGATACCCATCTTCCCCGGTTTGGGTTTCCTTGATGAGTGGTCTGGGGTACTTCTTGGTGCATACTCCTTCCACCATGCACGACGAACTCCTGTTGAGAACTCCACATGGACCGTGGATCATGGTTGCCTTGACAATTTCATGGAGAGCAGGGTCAAGATTTGGGTCAGGAATCTCAGCACTGATCACCTTGTCGATGTCTTCAGGCCTTAGCTTTTCTTCCAGCCACAGAAGTATGTGAACGTGAGGTAATCCTCGCTTTTGCCATTCAATGGAATACATGTGACACCTTGAAGGACCAAAGATACAACCCTTAGTAAGGAGTCTTATGTGGTTAACTTTCAAATGGAATACCCGCGCTACCAAATCATGCCTATCTTGAGGTTGTTGACCTTGTTTCAGGTGCTCGACTACTTCGGACCATTTTGGATTGCAGGTGAATGTTATAAAAAGATCAGGACGTACAAAATGGCGCACGTAAGTCATGGCATCCTGAGTGCGTTCATGCATATAGCACGGGCCTCCAGTGAATGTCTATGGCAACATGACCATTTTACCGATATCTGACAAACGGCTGTCAGCTTTACTCATTGCATCCTTCAGGTGCACATATTCCTCACTTCTCAACTTTTTCTGATTGATGCGAATCCAAAGTAGTCTCTCTGTCTCAATCTTTGCATACATATCAACCAGAAACTGATTGAGAAGATTGCGAAATAACAAAAGATAAGAATTATTATTATTATTATTATTATTATTATTATTATTATTGCCTTTATTGGTGGCGCAGTTAGGGCTCCTGGCCCTCTCTTACACTTAACCACATTAATACAATACAATAAACATATTATGGCGACAAAATTAAACAATAATAATTGACATTGATCATGACTTGCACACTCTCATTCACTCATCCAGTCATACTTGTTGTCGGTCAGCAATGTTCAGCAGACTGCCCCAGCAGGTGGTCTTGAATTTAGATAGTGAGGTGGTACCCCTGACACTGGCTGGAAGGGTATTCCACAGCCTAGACCCCACCACATGAAAGGAGTTATTGTATATAGAGGAGCGATGAATAGGAATGGAGAGGGAAGAACCAGAGCGTGTATTATTACCATGGAAAGAAGACAAGTACTTGAATTTATTTGATAAGTATAGTGGTCTATCGTCAGACAATAATCGGAAAATCTGGACAAGAATGTGATATGATCGACGTAGTTCAGGTTTCAGCCAGGAAAGAGCGCAATAATAGGGAGTGATATGTTTATCATAGCTCAGATCGTAGATAAATCGTATGCAAGAGTTCAGAGCTCGTTGAAGTTTCAAAGTTAATGTTTTGGTTGCGTCTACAAGAATAACGTCACAGTAGACAAGAATAACGTCACAGTAGTCAAGAATAGGAAGTATTAGTGTCTGTATGAGTAGGATTCTTACTTTGAATGGTAAAATATCTTTTTTTCTTTTGAGGGAGTGGAGCGTTGCGAAAATCTTCTTGCATACATTCTGTACATGTTCAGACCAGTTAAGAGTCTGATTTATTATCACACCTAGATTTTTCACTGTAGGACAGTATGGAATTTCATTGTTGTTCAGTACAATTGGGGGAATAATTTGATCTCGGAGTGACGTCAATAGTTTTTGAGAGCCAATTATGATAACTTGTGTTTTGGATGGATTCAGAAGAAGGGAATTTTCCTGAGAATATTTTCCAAGTCGTTGTAGGTCAGCGTTGATAGTTTCAATTGTCAATGGAATGTCATTTGTCTTGCAGTGGGAGTATATTTGCAAATCATCTGCATATAGGTGATATTTGCAATTTTTCAAATTAGATGAGATGTCATTGATATATAGTACAAAAAGCAAGGGCCCTAATACACTACCCTGTGGGGCGCCTGACTTTCTGCTTAGCCACTGAGAAGTTTTATCCTGGGTTACAACACGTTGCTGGCGATTATTCAGGTATGATGCGAAAAAGTTAATTGTCTGCTGGTCGAAGTAATAAAATTCCATCTTTTTCAATAGTGTCTGAGTATTTATGGTGTCAAAAGCACTGCTGAAGTCGAGAAGGGTGAGGATTGTCACCAGTTTTTGGTCCATTGCGTGTCTAATGTCGTCAGTCACTTTGAGTAATGCTGTTGCGGTGCTATGTCCCTTCTTGAAACCTGATTGCAGAGGGTCTAAAAGAGAACGGCTATTCAAATATTCAAGCACTTGCTCATGAACCAGACGCTCGAGGGCTTTTGAAAGTGCAGGTAGAATGGATATTGGCCGATAGTCAGATGGAAATAAAGGTTCGGTTTTCTTAGGAATAGGGATGACATTGGCTTGTTTCCATAGGGAGGGAAAGGTGTTAGTTGTAAGACTATGGTTGAATATGTGAGTAATAATTGGTAGAACGGCACCCATGATATTATGTATGAAGGATATGGGAATATCATCAACTCCTCTCGCTTTTGATTTTATGGAATATAGTACCTTTTTTACTTTGTCTGCCGTAACCGGATGGAAAGTAAAGAGCGGGTGGTCAGGTAGTGGTTGAAAAGAATCATGGGGTGTTGAATTAGTTGGTACTCTCTCTTCAGTGAAATATTCATTTAACTCATCAAGCGGTATGTCTGGTACATTTGTCTGTTGCTGCTGTTTGCCTATACCTAGAGAACGCATATTATTCCAGGCATTCCTTTTATTCATCTTCTTTGTCACGTTTTGTATGTAGGAGAATTTGGCGTTTCTTACGAGCTGCTTAATACGATTTCTGAGTACACGATAATTTTCAAAATCAGTTTCGTCACGGGTACGTTTAAAACGCCGGAATAGTGCATCACGCTGTGCCATCATACTTTTAATGTTATCATTTAACCATGGGCATGCTGGGCGAGTAACTTTGATCGAATGTTTAGGGGCATGTTTGTCATACAGACTAATAATAAGAGAATTTAACTTGTTTACTTTTGCGTCAATGTTATCTAAGAGTAATATGTCATTCCAGGGAAGGTTGTATGCGTCATGTTTTAAGTCATCCATATTAATATTTTTCATGTTTCTAGTGATAATATATTTAGGTGTGTACTTAGGCACACGTAGGGAGTACGATAGGTAAATTAGGTCATGGGTGGAGATAGATGGTACGGGTATTTGCCCGAAAGTTTCAACTCTGTCGAGATTGCTTGTCACAAGATGGTCAATCAATGTATGTGATTCGTATTTATCAGAGTAAATGTGGTTTGTAGGTTCTAGGGGAAGAATAGACATGTCGCAGGAAGCGAACAGGTTTTTTAATTGTTTGGTCTCATACGTCTGTGTCAGTAAATTGGTATTGTAGTCACCCACGGCTATTACGTGTTCGTAGCTTGGAAGTAAGTCGAGCAAGCGGTTTTCAAATTCACTCATGTTTGTTATTCTTGGCGGCTTATATACAACAGCTACCAGAGTCTTTTGTTGGCCAACAATTACTTCAACAAACATGAATTCCGGTCCTGGTTGTGTGCTAAGTGTTGATACACATATTACCCGTCTTTTTAAGTCGCTTCTACAGTACATGGCAACCCCGCCTGCTCGCCTCCCATCATTTCTGTCATGACGTTCCAGCGAGTACCGATTTAGTTCCACCATGCTAGACGGGATGTCAGGTTTTAACCAACTTTCACTTATGCAGAGGATGTGGATATTGTTTTCGTTTATTATTGCCTGTATTTCGTCGTGATGCGCAACCAGCGACAGAGCATTAATATGGCAACATTGTAATGAATGTTTGGATGAGGAAAGTGCCTGTTTTAGAAGAAAGCCAGTGGTGTAAGGGGAGGGAGGGGGTTGGTGTGGGCTAGGCTGGCCAAGGTCAGTTAGCTCATTCATACAATAGCTCAGCTGGGTAACGGGAGATATATCTTAAAATAGAAGAAACCTACCTGGACCTCCCGCTGCACACTGCCGACCGCAACCAACGCACACACACATACACACACACACTTATTACTAAATTTGTCTAATATAAACATTACGCACATGTTCATTTCACTTCACTTTAATATCCCGCATTAGCTCAACGTTTTCCAGCTCCCTAAATGTGGTGACGGTCTTCTTAGTTCCATCAGGGAGGTGTATTAAAACGCGGCCGTCCTGGGTCCAGACTCGGGTGGGTCCGAAGTGGTCTCTCGCTGCATTTAAGATAGTTATCACCCTCACGCTCAAATATTCTGAAGCTGTAAAAGTTAGCGGCAGACACGGTCTTCTTCAAAGGTGCTTGAGTGCTGTTGTGACGTTGAGGGATATTAATGCAGTAGCCATCTTCTCCACGGCAGAACATAAGCGGATATTGCAGAGCATCATACGCGCGATGTGTTTCACTAATACGAAGCAACCTGCTATCTCTGCCGTGGAGTACAATATCCCTTTTCTCAAACTCCTGACCAACAATTAAAACCGCCACTTCCTTAGTGCTAGGGGCGTTATAGCGGCCTTTGTGCTCGCCAAGAGGTCTTTTGTCAGCTTTGATAACCACCCGTAAGTCTTGATTGCCATCAGGAACTGATTCCATTGCTGTTATAAAATCCTGAATGTATCTATTATGGTTGTGTAACAGATCCTGCAATTGGAGAACTATCTGAGGTTTAACGTCAGGGAAGATGCCACATCGGATGTTTATTTCTATGTCTTCATCTCCAACAAAGTAAATTTGTAGATATTGAGGCTGTTGTTCAGATGATGGTAATAAGCTCCCGATTCGATGGTATACCTGCCCTTGCACTTTAAACGTTGGCATGAAATTTCCTTCTTTTACTTCCTTTGCACCAAAAGATGTCATTTGAAAATAACTATTATATTTACGTGTATTAGACAGGAAGTGTTCTGATTCTGGGTGCTGATGGTTAAGGAGGCTGTGCTAGGGTTCAGGATATTGTTGGATCGGGGGAAGCTGTATTTTTCCATTACTGCAACACATTCCAGGAGATTCATCCTTCCATTTCTTGGCTTTGCAAAATTTACAAACTACCTGGGAGCCAATATTCAATGTTTTGTTCGCAGAATAATCAGTTTGTGGATTATATTGAAAGCCGGACATTTTTAGTTCTGTCCATGGAAGAATCTTGATTTGAGCTCTTTTAAAATTATGTGTAACAACAGCCTTTCTATTTACTTCTGGGTGGCTCTTTGTATATTTGTCCACTGCATCCCTATTTACTTCTGGGTGGCTCTTTGTATATTTGGCCACTGCATCCCTATTTACTTCTGGGTGGCTCTTTGTATATTTGGCCACTGCATCCCTATTTACTTCTGGGTGGCTCTTTGTATATTTGGCCACTGCATCCCTATTTACTTCTGGGTGGCTCTTTGTATATTTGTCCACTGCATCTCTATTTACTTCTGGGTGGCTCTTTGTATATTTGGCCACTGCATCCCTATGTACTTCTGGCTGGCTCTTTGTATATTTGGCCACTGCATCCCTATGGACTTTATTATTGCTTTCAACATACTTCTTAACTGCCCTAAGGTTTACTTCAGGATGTTCTTTCGCGTATTTGTTAACAGCTGTAATTAATTGTTTTTCACGGATGTTGTTAGTAAATCGTTTTCTACGTTTTGAACCTCATTTGATTTAGTTTAAGGCACTGACTCGAGGAGGATTTTCGTGGTAGAAGGCAGTAGCGGCTTTTCGGGTGCATCAGGTACAGCCCGGCTGTACTAACATTTCTCAAACCAATTGTCTTATTTTCTGAATCCCTATAGTTTCTCTTTAAAACCTACCGTATTCGTTAATAAGAACGAAGAGTGCGCTTTATATGTTGTGATTACACAACCGGCGTAGCGCTCATACTTACTAGAAAAATTAAGCAAGCCCCGCAGTCGGTTTCCTTACGATTGCGCCTTGCGGGATGAGTGCAGCCCTGCTAATGCTCACAGCAGTATGGGCTGACTTGTGACGTATAACTGAACGGTTGCCATGACAACGCGCCAAACCGCCTGCAGTATGTATGCGGAACTATTCCGCTTGGTGTGGCTTGGTGCAGCCGTTCGAGCAAGCGGGATATTGGGCTGCTTCACACGAGCTGTAACGATATTATCCGAACGCACCCGAATATAACTCGGGCTCCCCGCGGGTAGACTGTTTGGGAACAGTTGCAACAAGAAGCAACGTGTGGTGTACGAAGTATTCTTTTACAGTAAAAATTGTGCTGTTAAATTGTGATTCGTGGCCGTGTGGCGCATTAATTGTGAGTGAAGTGTAAATAGAACGAGCGCTTTTGAAGAGCATACAGTAGCAGTGGCGTTTTTATAGTTACCGTACTGTGCTAAGCTTAAAATTATTGGTGTATGTTTGGGGAGGAAGTGCGTTTGAAATTCAGTTATGTTATAAATATAAGTACGCGTACCTATGTAGAGTGAGAGGTCGTATTTAAATCTTTTCTTATAATGTGAAATAATAGTGTTCCCTCCAAGGCGTGTTTTAACGTGGAACTGTCCGTAGATTTAGTTTGTATTTTAAGAGAAACTCCGTTTTCTAAATGGAAGGAGGAGGATAAAAAAGAAATTTTATCAAACAATCAACCCCAACCACTTTTGGCATATCACAAAAAAACTGGTTCTGTCTCCGGAAAGGTGCACACGCGAAATTTCCAGGTATCTTGGTATAGTAGTTATCCGTGGTTATGCGGTAGTCAGTATTTGCAGAAACTCTTTTGTTGGCCTTGTCATATTGTAGGAGTGAAACAGGGAGTCTGGAATCACACAGGATTTGAAAATATGTCCTGTGCTACTAGGTATTTCCAAAAGCACGAAGGTTCCTCGGAGCATATAAAAAGTGCCGTGGGTTTTAAAGAACTTAAAAAGAATCAGAATCAAATTGCTGACGCTTTAAGAGAAAATGCTAGTCTTTAAATCACAAAGTTTAATGAGAATATGAGGCTTAACAGACTTTTCATGCGATTACCAATCGATGCAGTTTTATTTCTGTCTAAACAGGAAATGGCATTTAGAGGCCATGATGAGAGCGACTCCTCCTTAAATAGAGGGGATTTCAAAGAACTGTTGAAACTTCTAGTCTGCAGCAGCTCATTAGAAATGCAACAGCATTATGCTTCGATAAAGAAAGTTCTTAGCGGAGAATCGAAAACCATACAGTGTGAGCTAATAGACTGCATCTATACCTTCATTAGGGATTCTGTGAAAGAAGAAATTTTAGAAACCCCTTTCTTTTCAGTTC
The DNA here is from genome assembly GCA_946902985.2 of Meconema thalassinum. Classification (NCBI taxonomy): domain Eukaryota; kingdom Metazoa; phylum Arthropoda; class Insecta; order Orthoptera; family Tettigoniidae; genus Meconema; species Meconema thalassinum. Next base: position 2,127,290,389 of record OX336388.2, read on the forward strand.
AGGTCGACGATACAACTGACATCACAAAGAAATCGCAGTGTTCGGTGATACTTCGGTATATTACTTACAAAGGTGCGCTAGTTGAACGGTTTCTTGGCTTTTATGATGTTAGTTCGGACCGCACAGCGATTACTTTGTTCAACTTGCTTCAGACTGTTTTGAGTGAATTTTCTTACAAAACTAAATTGATTGCCCAGTGTTATGACGGAGCTAGGGTCATGGCAGGTCATCTAAACGGTCTTCAAACTAAGGTCAAGGAAGATGCCCCTCAAGCATTATTTGTACATTGTTTGGCACACCGATTAAATCTAGTGGTAAAGCAAAGTATTAGCAACATATCAGAGTGCCGTATTTTTTTTTGCGAGTCTGGGTGGTATACCCTCATTTTTTCATTCATAAGCTAAAAGAACTTTCGTCGCTGATTCAGTAATTGCGAAACGAATACCATCTGGTGTGGATACACGTTGGTCGTCACATGGAAAACTTTTAAACGTGGTTGTCGAGGAGTGGGAGGGATTGAAAGATATTTTTGAAAGACTTATGCACGACCCTCAGTCAGACGAAAAGACCATTCGTCAATCAGAGGGGTTGTTTAATAACATTAATAGCTTCCAATTCACATTTTTATCAATAGTATTCAATGCCATTTGTGAGCTTGCTAATATATTATTTAACGTGCTCCAAAAGAAGTCTCTGGACATTTACTTCTGCATCTCAAAAATAAACACTACGCGGCAACTGATACTAGGTAAAAGGAATGAAGAAACGTTTAAAACCTATTTTCAAAAGGCTGAGAAGAAAACTAAAATTGAACTTAAAAGACATTCTGGTTTAAAAACAGAAAACTAGGTTTTCCTTAAGTATCGAGTGATATATTTTAAGATATTGGATATAGTCTCCGTAGAAATTGATACAAGATTTCAAGATATGCAGAAGCTCCAGTTTCTTTGCTTAGGAGATAGCTCTAAGTTTGAAGAATATTCTAAAATCCTCCCTCTTGATACTCTAGAGAACTTAAAAATCTCTTATCCCACGATATTTGACACACACAGGTTAAAAAACGAACTTCAGTACATCTATTCTGATTCTACCTACAAAAATACCAGTTTGGAGGAAATAATTTTGTCGCTCAATAAGAATGAACTTAACGATGTGTTCAAAGAAGCGTATAAATTATTTTGTTTAATACTTACTATACCGTCTACCAGTTCCTCAGTAGAAAGAAGCTTTTCATGCCTTAAGCGGATTAAAACATACTTAAGGAATTCAACATCCCAGGAGAGGCTGACTGCGCTGGCAACCATATCCCTAGAGAAGTCACTGCTCAACGACTTGATGAATACAATGCCCTTTTACGATGACATCATAGACAAGTTCGCTGCTTCAAAGGACCGAAGAATAGATTTAACATACAAGCAATAGACGAGACCGAATGTGAGTAATATTTGCTCTTTTAGTTAATTTTATACTTATTTTGTGCTATTTAAAGTAATTGCATGAAAATAATACAGCGGTTGATTTGTATGCCATTGTCTTCCCAATGCATCACCCCGATACCAGATTTCCTCCTAGCTAGATGACCCAACACACCTACTCAAAATATTTGCGTTTACAGCACACGAGCGTGTGTTGGGCTGTACCGAACTTTTACCCCACGAGCCGCCGCTGGTAGAAGGAGAAGATGTTAATGAAGAATGCTGAATGAGAAGCGGGTGTTCACATTGTAAAATTGTAGGCGTGAATGGCTCGTAAACATCAAAATGTCCCTGCGTGAACTCACCCGTAAACCTTAACCTTTTAACAGAAGCTGCAGAACCATACGTATTTCCAGTTCGGAGTACACGATTACAGAAGACCTGGAATTGGAAAGGATAAATCTCTGCCGCTACTTGCAATTCGAATGATGTACCGTATGTGTAAGGCATAGACATAACAGATACATATTCAGCCTTATTTATGTAAGGCTGGCAATCTCGTGTCATAGAATACACCTGTAGTCTTTCCCAGTTGTTAGAGGCGTGTCTGACGATATCAGCACGGACTGTACGTGCCTGTGATATGTTACCATACATTGCGTAAGATAGAGCAGAGAAGAGACATGCACCATCTCCGGGAATTTCATAGACTTGGTGGGGAACTTGGGTGCCATCCACCTCTAACATTTCTACTGCAGCCATCGTGAAAACAATCAATGAACAGCAAGTACAAAACATAAAAAGAAGAAGAACCTCCCTTGAGTAATAAAAAATGGAATACACCTAACGTAAAAACAAATCTCTACTTAAAAAACTGATAAATGGAATAGACCTAGCCTAACTAAAAACGTAAAAACCAATCTCTACTAAAAAAAAACTGATAAATGGAATAGACCTAGCCTAACTTAAAACGTAAAAACAAATCTCTACTTAAAAACTGATAAATGGAATAGACCTAGCCTAACTTAAAACGTAAAAACAAATCTCTACTTAAAAACTGATAAATGGAATAGACCTAGCCTAACATAAAACGTAAAAACAAATCTCTACTTAAAAACTGATAAATGGAATAGACCTAGCCTAACTTAACAAAATTAACGTTGGTAGAGCTAATTTACTTTTAACAAAATCTACTTTTCATTATAACTAACTATGTACTACCAAGAAATTATGAAAAACGCCGAATCTGATCCAACAAACAAAGGAACTCTACAGTTACTTCAACTAAGGGCTAAAAAATGATGGTGAAAGTATAAATTACAGAGAAATAGGGTTTGAACAGAGAGATTGGGTAAAGCTCGGGAGCGAAGACAACAATGACCTGCACGTTATGACAGTGAAGAACACACTGAGCATTGCCACACAGCTCAAGGCCTGCAAAGCGCCTGATTTCTGGTAGGGGCGACGTGATGCAGCCCGCAATACCTGGCAACAATAGACTTTAATGGCGGTTTTCGCGGTTTGACCATGATCCCGAGTGAATTTGTTGAAACCCATTCTTAGCGAGCACCTATGTCCCTTGAGGAAGCTGCATACCAAATTTCATTCCCATCCGTTCGGTGATGAATGAATGAATGAATGAGTGAGTGAGTGAGTGAGTGGTATTTGACAAATACATATTAGATTTTTAAGCTGATTGATTTCCTCCGAGTTTTCAAACTCCTCCCCTATGTCGTTTAAGAGATACACGCTCCGTTAGGAATCTTTCAACCCCCACTTTTCATCCCTTTCACCTCATAATATATATCACTTCGAAAAACCATTAGACATGTGTCAGCTTATTAGCCTACTTTTCACATTTTGCAAAAATGAGAAAAAAGTAGACTTATGAAATCGGGCAAATGTGTGTCTGTCTGTCTGTCTGTCTGTCTGGCTGTGTGTGTGTCCCCCCCCTATCAACTCCTAAACGACTTCAGCAATCGAAACAAAATTTGGTAGGAGTAAAGATCTACACCTGAATATCTCACGGCCATATTTAAAAATGATGTCAGTGCTACCAACTGCTAAAAAATCGCAATTGAAATTTGAGCTCCATGTTGGATATCTTGGAAAGTATGAATGGGAGCTACTTCAAAATTGGCACACGTACAGACCATAATATTTCAGTTTGATTTCCAGGAGGCCAAACATGGCAGTGTTGCCAAAATGATTATAAGCCTCCTGATAAGTCCAATTTTTAAATGCATATAACTTCTACACTATCAATTGGAATTCAACCAAATTTCGTATGTTGTATGTGTACATAACCAGATATGACTGAGCGTATTCTTAAGACCTACCAGGGCTGCCAACTGTTAATAAATGCTCCTAATTTATTTTATCCAAATACCAATATATCAGAAAGTATGCAAGCCGACAGCTTTAAACTATGCACACATATAGTACCTGACATTCTATATTAATTTGGAGTAACTTATATACGTCAGTGCTACCAACATGATTCTAAGCCTGCTGACAGGTCCAACTTTAAATACATGCAACTTCCATACTATCATTTGGATTTCAACCAAATTTCGTATGTGTTATGTGTACCATAACAGATATGACTATGCGTATTCTAAGGAGCAACCAGGGCTGCCAACTGTTAATATTTGCTGTCCTTATTTTTTTACCCTAATATCAATATATCAGAAAGTATGCAAGCCAATAGCTCTAAAATTTGCACACGTATAGTACCTTGCATTCTAGACGAATTTGGAGTAACTAATATACGTCAGTGCTGCCAACATGATTCTAAGCCTGCTGATAGGTCCAATTTTAAAATGCATGTAACTTCTATACTAACTAATGGATTTCATTCAAAATTGGCACAACAATAGATCACATTATTTCAGATTATTTATGACCAATACATGCATGACATTGTTGCCAACATGATTTTACGCGCGCTGTTAGATCCAATGTTTAACTGCATGTAACGTCCATGCGATTCATTGGACTTCAACCAAATTTTGTAATTTTGTACCTTAAGAGATGGAACTAAGAATATATTCAGTCATCAGGGCTGCCAACTGTAGTGCTCCATTAGGATACATTATGCCAGGTATACAGTATTTCGAACTAATTGGAAATTTCGATATTAGCAACTTAATTTCGTCATTATTCTAGATAGGTTCATATTCTGTAGAATAACCATTGGCATGAAAAGTAGGCTGTATAGTTCTTAACGGAACTTCTTGTTTTTAATGATTAGTATATATGCCAAGTATCACATCCCCAAATGAAACCACTCGTGAGATATTGTTATTCAATGAAATGCACGTTAACCCCCTTAACACCCCCTTTAGAACCTGAATATCCAAAAACCCCTCCATAGTGGACGTTTTTGACATACAACGAACATAACCCCAAAATTTCATGTTTCCGACCCTGACGGTATTAGGGTATCCGAGGCCTAGGGAGTCTCTTCCTTTCCCGCCTTAATTGGCCATTGTCTCATATTTTCTGATACCCTCCTTCTGCGAGGGGTCAGCCTTCTTTTTCTTTTCCTTTCCTTTTACCTCCTGCCTTTTTCTCAAGGCCCTTAAAAGGAGGCCGGGTGTATGTAGCCCCACCACTTCTGGTGCACCCTAGATAATGCTACACCCTCAGGGGCTCACGGCTGATGAGTTCGGGAGTTGGCGACCCCAAGGGATTCCTGAGCTGGGTCCGTTTTCCCCTTTTGTCCCTTACCTTTGGGGCGGACCCTCTCCGCTCTCCCCTCCTCTTTTCATTATATTTCCTTTTCTTTTTAAGATTCCCGCACCTTTTTGTAGGTATTCTTAATCTACGTTGCATTTTGTAAGTTTTTTCGATCTAAATTGCATGTTGTGAGTGCTTTTCAACCTCACTTGCATTTTGTAAGGATTGCCAATCAAAATTGCTTTTTAGTAAGTCTTTCAATATAGGGGGGTCTTTTTGTGAGTATTTTGAATTTCAATTGCATTTTGTATTTTCAACCTACCCCGCTTTGTTCAAGTAGTTAAGTCTCAATTGCAATTTTGTGGGTATTTTGAATCGAAATTACATTTTGTGCGTATTTTCAATCTCATTTGCATTTTGTAAGTATTTTGATTTCACTTGCATTTTGTCAGTATTTCGACTGTACGTTGCATTTTGTACGTACTTTGGACTTTACCTACATTTTGTGCGTATTTTTCAATCTATTCCTTTTGTGAGTATTTTCATTCGAAATTCCCATTTGTACGTATTACCGCTCTCCATTCGGTGAGTAGTTTCAATCTGAGTTCCTTTTTGTAAGTATTTATCCTGCTACATAAGGCGTAATTGTTGGGGCTTACTGTCTATTTTATCTAAACCATTTTCGTTTCATCCATAGCAGTGAGCTGTTTTTTATCTTCATCCTTTCATTTCACGCCATTTCAATTCATCAGGGGCCGATTACCTCGATGTTAGGCCCCTTAAAACAACAATTATCATCATCATCACATCACCCCTCTCATGAACCCCTTAAATTGGATTTATGAAAAAAAAAAACGGTCGAACACCTATTTACTTATTTTAAGCTGTTTTTCCCCCAGAGTTTGATGAGTGAGTACGTGAGTCAATCAGTTAGGACACTTTCTTTCCTGTCCCCCCCCCAGAATTTCACCCCTCCCCATGGGCTCCTTAAATTGGATTTATGAGAAAACGGACAAACACCTATTTCACCTCATAATATACACCACATCGAAAAACCCTAAGACACGTGTCTTCTTATTTTTAATGATGAGTTTATATGCCGAGTGTCGCACCCCCAATGAGACCAATCGGGAGATATTGCTATTCAATGAAATGCAGGTCTACCCCTTAACACCCATTTAGAACCTGAATATCCAACAAGTAGTTCCGTGAAGAACTATACAGCCTATTTTCATATATCCTGCTCATGTTAATTGCCTCTATCAACATACAAAATTTCAGTTTAATTGCTGTAACAGATTCGTAGATATTGAGGACCGTCTAAATATTTCAGATGGTCGCCAGGTTGGATTTTTATTTTAGTACTATTACATTAGGATTATTGTATACGTGTGGTATTCAAACTTCAATCGCATGATTAGAACACAAGAAGTAAAAAAGAGTTTTTAAAATTATGCACAGCAGCCATCTTGTGATTATGCAAACAATTGAAATAAATTAGATGCCAGTGGATCAACATTTGTATAAGCATTTAACGTTCAACGTTTCACGGCACTCGGATAGTTAATTCGCGAGAAACGTCCATTTAAATATTTATAATTCGCGTCGCCGCCATGTTGGAATTGTGCTCACCAGGTTACTGAAAGTCCTATAGGTGAACATATGTTCACAGTCTCTATGAACATAAAAAAAATCAGTTTGGTTGCTGTAAAAGATTCATAGATAATGAGAACCGTTTAAATATTTCGGAAGCTCGCCATTAGGGATTGTTATATGTATAGGCTATAGAGTTATGTACCATTCAAGGACAATTATTGCCTAGGTTCATTATTCAAACTTTCACTTCGATCGCATGATTACGACACAAGAAATAAAAACTTAATTTTAAAATTTCGCACAGCCGCCATCTTGAGGTTATGTAAACAATTGAATTAAATTAGATGGCAGTGCATTACAATGTGCAAAATCATTTACTGTACGACATTTCACTGCGCTCAGAGAGTTAAATCACGAGAAAAGTCTATTTAAATATCTCAAATTCGCTTGGTCGCCATGTTCGTTTTGTACTTTACAGGTTTATTAAATATACATAGGTAAACTTGTATCAGTACCCTTTATCACCGTACAGAATTGCAGGGTATAGTTTCGGAGATATAGAATGTCAGTGAAATATTTCGCACAGCCGCCATTTTGAGGTTATGTAAACAATTGAACTAAATTAGACACCAGTGCATTACAATGTGTATAAACATTTGCTGTACCAAGTTTCATTACGTTTGGATAGTTAAATCGCGAGAAAAGTCTATTTAAAAGTCTCAACTTCACTTGGCCGCCATGTTGGTTTTGTAGTCATCAGGTTTTTGAAAGTCTCATAGGTGAACTTCTAGTAGTGCCCTTTATCACCGTACACAATTTCAGGGCGATATCGGTAATAGTTTCGGAGATATTGAATGCTAGTGAAATATTTCGCACAGCTGCCATGTTGGATTGGTGAGACGTAACAAAATTTGAAGGGCACGGTCGAGGTCGCCGGGAATAGTGCTATAAACTTACCGAGTTTCATTGAAATCGCTCCAGCCGTTTAGATTTTATTAGGGACACACACACACACACCTCACACACACGGGCAGAAGGTGATCTCATAAGCCTATTTTTTCAAAATTGAAAATAGGCTAAAAATCCTTTCTTTGTGGGCGTTTGCGGCCCTTGAGGAAGCTGGATACCAAATTTCATTCCAATCCGTTCGGTGGTTTCTGAGATTTCGTGATGAATGAATGAGTCAGTGAGTGGTATTTGAGCTTTATATAGTAGATAAGCATGGGTCCTAGTGGAAAATAATTCTATCACCTGAAACCAAAAATGCATGGGACGAAAAAAACACATCAAAATATCATGTTGGTTTCGGACCCTAAAAGACGTGAAAAATATAATAAAAGTATTAAAAAAACTATTTTTTGAAATTTCATTCGAATCAATTTTTATGTCATTCCTGGGACTTAGAAAATTCCGGCCAAAAAGTACAAAATCATTAATAACTCCCTAAGTATTCTTCGTATGATGAAATAGCAAGAGACAAAAAAGATGTAATGTGTTATTGTCTACAACATAGGCCATGTATAATTTTACACTCAGACATATTACGCCCCCCATATAATTTCACCCCTCCCCATGGGCCCCTCAAATTAGATTTATGAAAAAACGGTCAAACACCTATTTACTTATTTTTTATGCTGATTTTTTCCCGCTGAGTTTCAAACTCCTGGCCTATGTCGTTTAATGGATACACGCTCCGTTAGGAATCGTTCAACCCCCACTTTTCACCCCTTTCACCTCATAACATACACCACATCGAAAAACCCTCAGACACGTGTCTTCTTTTTTTTAATGATGAGTTTATATGCCGAGTATCACATCCCCCAATGAAACCAATCGGGAGATATTGCTATTCAATGAAATGCAGGTCTACCCCCTTAACACCCCTTTAGAACCTGAATATCCAAAAATCCTGTCTTAGTGGGCGTTTGTGGCCCTTGAGGAAGCTGCATACCAAATTTCATTCCAATCCGTTCGGTGGTTTCTGAGATTTCGTGATGAATGAATCAGTCAGTGAGTGAGTGAGTGGTATTTGAGCTTTATATAGTAGATGCTCATATTTGAGAAGGAGGCAAGCGCGCCAGGAGATGAACAAGGGAATTCAAGGGAGCGTCCGAAGCGTGACATTCCATAACTTTCTAAAAACGCGAACAATGAAACGAAGCTCACAGCCGCAACACATGGATAGCAGATGTGGTTGAACCAAGGATCGAGGTCGCTCAACCATAAGTGGGGGTGGTAACTGATCACTCGCCAAACTGAAAAATAAGAACCTCCCATTTTAGAGAAATTAGAGAAATAATTAACATACAAAATTATGAGTTGCAGCATTGGAAAGAGGACGATTTTAGCCTCAAGAATCTTATTTCAAAAATCACGAAAACAGCAGTATTGGAATTAATTCGGCATAAAGGACTGGAGGAAGGAAAATTTGAACGAACCAATCAGAACTGTGGGCGGATGGACGCTTCAAAATACCGCGAAAATCTTGGACAAAGAAAATTACTACGGAGCTAATTAGCGGCCGAACGTACGATCCGATTTCGAAATAAAACCAAGTGTGGGACATTGGAAAAGAGAACAATTGAATGAACCTAGTTTCATCGTCGTACGAGTGTTGCTCCAGATTTAAATTTTGAGGACCCCCTACTCCTGGTGATTTAAGAGCCAGACCTTTAAATAGCCTGCCCAGTGTCAGGAAAGTCAGTCGATTTTTCCATCGCCAAGCGGCGAGAACCTTTGCCGGTCCGCGACCCGAGATATCAAATTTTTTAGCCTATTTTCAATTTTGAAAAAAGAAAAAAAAAAAAAAAGCTTATGAGATCACCTTTTGTCCGTGTGTGTGTGCGTGTGTGTGTGTGTGATTCGTGTGTGTGATTCGTGTGTGTGTCCCCCCCCCTAATAAAATCTAAACGGCAGGAGCGATTTCAATGAAACTCGGAAAGTTCATAGCACTATTCCCGGCGACCTCGACCGTGCCCTTCAAATTTTGTTACGACTCACCAATCCAACATGGCGGCTGTGCGAAATATTTCACCAGCATTCAATATCTCCGAAACTATTACCGATATTACCCTGATATTTTCTAATGTGATAGAGGGAACTACTATAAGTTCACTTATTTGACTTTTGAAAACCTGGTAACTACAAAACCAACATGGAGGCCAAGCGAATTTGCGACTTTTAAATAGACGTTTCTCGCGATTTGACCAACCAAACGCAATGAAACTTTGTACAGTATATGTTTATACACATTGTAATGCACCGACATCTAACTTCGTTCAATTGTTCACATAATCACAAGATGGCGGATGTGCGAAATATTTCACTGGCATTCTATATCTCTGTAACTATTAGCGGTATTTCCCTAAAATTTTGTACGGAGATAAAGAGCACTACTGGAAGTCCATCTATAAGACTTTCAAAAACCGGTTAACTATAAAACGAACATGGCGGCCAAGCGAATTTGAAAATTTTAAATAGACCTTTCTCGCGATTTAATGTTCCAAGCGCACTGAAACCTGGTACAGGAAATATCTATACACATTGTAATCCACTGGTATCTAATTTAGTTCAATTGTTTACATAACCTCAAGATGGCGGCAGTGCGAATTTTAAAATTAAGTTTTTATTTCTTGTGATGTAGTCATGCGATCGAAGTGAAAGTTTGAATAATGAACCTACGCAATGATTTTCCTTTAATGGTACATGACTCTATGGCCTATACATTTAACAATCCAACATGGCGACCATCCGAAATATTTAGACGATACTGAATATCTACGAATCTATTTTAGCAATCAAACTGCATTTTTTAATGTTCATAGGGGCTATGAACTTAAGTTCACCTATAGGACTTTAAATAACCTGGTGATCACAAATCCAACATGGCGGTGACGCGAATTATAAATATTCTCATGGACGTTTCTCGCAATTTAACCATCCACGTGCAGTGAAACTTGGTACAGTAAATCCTTATACGAATGTTAATCCACTGGCATCTAATTTATTTCAATTGTTTCCATAACCTCAAGATGGCAGCTGTGCAAAATTTTAAAATCTCCTTGTTTTTTCTTGTGTCCAAATTATGCGATTGAATTTTGAATACTACACGTTCACAATAATCTGCATGTAACAGTACATAACTCTAGGACCTACATATATAAAATCCAACATGGCGACCATCCGAAATATTTAGTCGGTTCTCAATATCTACGAATCTATTACAGCAATCAAACAGAAATTGTGTATGTTGATAGTGGCAATTAACATAAGTAGGATATATGAAAATAGCCTGTATAGTTCTTCACGGAACTACTTGTTTTATAAGTGTAAAGTCAGTTAATTTTGATCGCTTGATAGGCAATAGTTCGCGTTCGTCAGTACCGCGAATTCAGCGCGAGAAAGTGAATGATTGATAAGTAATGACAGTGACATGTATTATGATTACAGTAGCGACATGCAAATTTTAGGACAAACCAGTGCGAGTGGAGTCCGTACTTTAGTTGATAGCCCCGTGCTATGGGCAAATTCAGTTGCGTAGGAGTGAGGTTGACTATTGGCCGAATTGAGAAGATCATGCCTGGCTATAGATGGTAGGAGGCGCTCCGCTAAAACAAAACAGTGCATAATTACGTAAAAATTTCATGGTGGACCCTATACTTTTCATGAAAACTGAACAGTGTTAAGATTGCCCTCCCACGTCAAGAACCATGGACCTCAAGAGCCAGCGGGAAGAACATTAGCATACAAGGATTAGCTGAATCATCATGAGTAGGTAAGTACCACAGTTTTGGGGGCGTGCATGGCAATGATGTTGCTTACAACAGGTGTTGGATAGGTCACCCAAATTATAAGGCATTATAATTAGTATGGGGTTACCGGAGCAACGGGTCAAAAATGATGTGCAGCTTGTATTTATTTTATTTGTTAGAGCTTAATTGTGTTTTTTTTTTTTCATCATATTGTTAGCGTGGTCATCATTTGTGTTTTGTATGATTCAGGGATATATTTTGTGTGTGTATTGAATGCACGATCACGGGATTCATGGGTGTTCAAGTTCATTGGCACGACCATAAACTTAGTATGTCGAGATTGGAGGGAACCATTCAGGATGTACCAAGCCATTTCTATTAACGCCATTTGAGTCTGAGCTTAAAATGAGAGGGAATGATAACCGTCGTCAAGGTGAGAGATAACGCGAGGTTGATGAGAGGGACTGCAGACGCACTTGGTAAGTGAGATAAAGTTGAGAGTTAAATTTTGGGCCGAGCTGAGGATGCAAATTTAAGGTAAGCGGAGGTACATACCCGCAGTTTCGAGATGGTAAGTGACAAGCGGAAAGAGGGTTTCCGCAGTGCTTCGATGAGATATTTGGTAAGCGGAAGTACATGCCCGCAATCTTCGAGATGGTAAGTGACAAGCGGAAAGAGCGTTTCCGCAGTGCTTCGATGAGATATTTGGTAAGCGGAAGTACATGCCCGCAATCTTCGAGATGGTAAGTGATAAGCGGATGGTTAAATGCCCGCGATTCTGAGACGAAATAATTATGGTAAGAAATGCCGCTTCTTGTGATTTTGAGAGGAGTGTCTTGAATGGCTTCTTTACAAACGGAGAGACTCCCGTATCCAGCTCGGTTCCCAAATGTGTTGTCGAGGGTAGGAGCCCAGGTAAGCTTTGCCCGACTGTGCGGAATGCCCGTCTATTGTTCGAATGAGGTCATCAACCACTGCAGGTCCTCAGGGTTTGTTTATGTTGAGAAACAGAATGGCTTGTTGTATCGCAGTAATCATTAATGCTGGGCCATTTTAATTTGTTATGTCGGGATTTTCTTCGACTTTCTTTGAGGATTGTTTTAATTCGCGTCAGGAAGCGAAAATTCAGTGCATTTATGTAAATATTTAAGATGAGATTTATGTCACTATGGGGGCAGAGGCCACCATTGTTAGAGTAGGTGATGATCCACGATTATATCCTTATGTTTGATGTTAATGGTTTGTCATTTAAGCTTGAAATGGCTTGGACCCTAGCCTTAGTCATTTATTTAATTTGTGTCACTACGGTAGTTTAAAAAAAAATGCACATTCGACCTGTAACCGGGAACCGCCATACGCCAATCATCACTGGCCTCATGTGAGAATGGGAATGATTGAAAAGGGACTTATCCAACCCTCCTGTAAGCCATAATTACAAATGAGAGTGCGCTATATATAAATTACTCATTTATGACATCTCTTGGAAGTCATTTGTGTTGAAATCCTTGTGGTTTTGTTGGTCCTTCGGAACGGTCATGGACATGATCATGTGACATTTGTGTCGGCCATTTGAGGGGACCAGTGATTACTTTTTATTTTTATTATTATCTTTCAGTAACGCAAGGGGATTTGATTGTTCTGTTAAGGGGGGATTTAACTTAATTAGGATTCTTCTTGAATAAATTGTGTTGTTTAAGATACCTCTGGCATATTATTTTAGTGTAAATTTCCCGTGATCCTTGATATAAAATCCCAGGATGTTGAGTGTAGATTAAAGCCACGCGAACAGAGCACCCCTTGAGAAAAGAGTCCGCATCCTGGAGGACCTTGACGGGTACAGTACATAGGTTAGGAAACATTCCGTGCCTATAGCAAGGAAGTTTGTAGTTTTACGCGACCATTAATCTCGCGATCATGAGTCACGGGACCTCCTTTTTTCACGTGGAATCCGAACAACAGGACATGGCATTTCACTATGAAAATCTCGCATGCATTGACCAGGAATAAAACCCGGTACGCCATGGCGAGAGGCCAACAGTTTGACCACTGCACCACCACGTCCCCGTGCCTATATCAGTACTTGGTGCGACCAACAGAAGATTTGAATAACTCGTGTTTTTTAGGAGTAACAGTTTTATATTATGCTATCTCCCGTGCAGACAGACTTAAGAGGAAACCCCGTTCCGCTGGTTTAGCGGTAGTTACGAACACTTTGACCGGGTTTCTCTCCTCGTTGGACAAAATGTATCCTTTAATAGAATAGCTTTTCAGTCTGTCAACACAATTAGATTGGATGGGAAATAATTTTGTCACCCTACTTAACAAACATAAAATCTATAAAAACAAGAAGTTCCGTAAAGAACTATACAGCCTACTTTTCATGCCAATGATTATTCTACAGTATATGAACCTATCTAGAATAATGACGAAATTAAGTTGGTAATATCGAAATATCTAATTAATTCAAAATATACCTGGTATAATGTATCCTAATAGAGCACTACAGTTGGCAGCCCTGGTGACTGAATATATTCTTAGTTCCACCTCTTAAGGTACAGAATACAAAATTTGGATGAAGTCCAATGGACGTTACATGCAGTTAGACACTGGATCTATCAGCACGCGTAAAAGCATGTTGCCAACAATACCATGCGTGTGCTGGTCAGAAATAATCTGAATTATTATGATATCTTGTTGTGCCAATTTTGGATGAAATCCATTTGTTAGTATAGAAGATACATGTATTTTAAAATTGGACATATCAGCATGCATAGAATCATGTTGGCAGCACAGCCTTGTATTAATTACTCCAAATTAATCTAGAATGTCAAGTGCTATACGTGTGCAAAGTATAGAGCTGTTGGCTTGCATACTTTCTGATATATTGATATTAGGGTAAAAAGAATATAGACAGCATTTATTAAAAGTTGGCAGCCCTGATTGCTCTTAACAATACTTATAGTCATATCTGTTATGTACACATAGCACATACGAAATTTGGTTGAAATCCAACTGATAGAATAGAAGTTACATGTATTTAAAATTTGGTACTATCAGCAGGCTTATAATCATGTTGGTAGAACTGACGTATATAAGTTACTCCAAATTAATCTAAAATGTCAGAATATACGTGTGCCTAGTTCAAGGCTGTTGGCTTGCATACTTTCTGATATATTTGTATTTGGATAAAAAAATACAGAGAGCAATTATTAACAGTTGGCAGCCCTGGTGGCTCTTAAGAATACGCTCAGTCATATTTGTTTATGTACAAATACTACATACAAAATTTGGTAGAAATCAAATTGATAGTGTAGAAGTTATATGCATTTAAACATTGTCCCTATCAGAAGGCTTAAAATTATTTTGGCAACACTGTCATGGTTGGCCTCCTGGAAATTAAACTGAAATAGTATTATCTACATGTGTGCCAATTTTGGAATACCTCCCATGCATACCTTGCAAGATATCCAACATGGAGCTCATATTTCTAGTGCGTTTTTTCAGCAGTTGGTAGCACTGACATCATTTTCAAATATGGACGTGAGCTATTCCGGTGCACATCTTTACTCAACTAAATTTGGTTTTGATTGCTGCAGCCGTTTAGGAGTTGATAGGGGGGGGGATAGACAGACAGACAGACAGACAGACAGACAGACAGACACAGACACAGACATTTTCCCGGATCGATCTCATAAGTCTACTTTTTCCTCATTTTTGCAAAATGTGAAAAGTAGGCTAAAAATGACAGTGAATCAACCGCTATGGTATTTGCTGATGTGCTGTTATGGGGAGAGACAGAAGTTGAAGTACAGTAGGAACTAAATGAATAAAGCAATACGTTCAAAAATTCTGGACTGAGGATGAGCAAAGCAAAGACAGTAGAAATGACCATCAACAGGGAAGGAACAAGCTCAAATATTTTTCTCGAGGGAGGGAAAATAGACTCAGCTTCTCACTTTAAATACCTTGGAAGAACATCTCGAAAGACAACACTGTAAAGCAAGAAATACTCGGCAGGACACAAAAAGCATCAAACCTTTACAGTCAAATCAGAAATCTTATCTGGGACTCCAAAATACCACAAAAAGCAAAAGCAATCATGTACCAGAGATACAGCGTACCAATCCTCCTCACATATGGTTTAGAGACATGTACCCTACTAAACAAAGACTACAGTAGAATTCAAGCAACTGAAATGAGATTCATCAGAACCATGAACCAAACTAAAAGAAAGGACAAGATCACAAATGAAGTTAATAGGAAAGTAGATGGCATCGAGGTTCCTATTACCAGTGTCAAAAAGAAAGGCCGACTTCAGTGGTATGAACTCAAAATGAGCATGAACATAGGAAGACCTGCCGGAAAATATTTTGACCTCATTGAAAGAGACCTCGAGGAAGACCAAGAAAACGCTGGATAGAGACTGTAAGATCAGACATGGAGGAGAGTGGACACAAATGGGAAGATGTCCTGGAACAGAAGATGTATGAAGATAGAAGATGGCGAGCGCTTGTACACCACACCCGGGAAACTGAAGTTGGGGGATGATGATGATGATGACTAAACAAACAAATCCCGTGGGACAACAGGGCCTAGGCCAACCAAGCCATTTGGCCTGCAGATTATGGGGTGACGCGTGGTCAGCGCGTCGGGTCCCCTCAGCCGTTAATCTTGGTCTCCCTGGCCGGGGCACTGCCTCACTCTCAAACAGCCACTCAATTGTCCTCACTAGGCTGAATGTACCTCGTTCCAGCCCTCACATCAGTTTATAAAATCCCTGATGGAGCCAGGAATCGAACCCGGGACCTGAGAGTGCGAGGCAGGCGTGCCACCCCAAAACCACGGGACCGGCACTCAGATTTAATAGCCTAAGTGTAATAGCTCTGATGATAGTCGCTTGACGATCGGAACTGGTCATCCATTAATCATTAATGACGTGCAATTGTTTTCCGGAATAGGGGAACACCCAATACAATTGGATACAATCGTGTTGACAGACTGAAAACATTAATTTCGATGTTAACTTAACTGAATTGAGCACTGTTTTCAAGCTGCTCTTACAACAACTGACTTCTGTTCAAACAAAAAGCCTCTATGTAGAATCTTTAGCAAATTACCAGTTATGAAGGAAATATAATTTAGAACTCTTGTTTTACCATGAAAATAGCCAAACCTCACGATGAAAGATGAAATGAATAAAGATGAATGGAAGTTCAATTTCAAGTAGTTTCAACTTTAGCTACCAAATCCACTGTCACTGACACTGTCACTCAGCGGCGAACGTTGGAACTTGATAGAAAGTTTCTCACCAAATAACCTACAAATTTAGCTGCACACTACCAATTGTAGTGGAAGGTTCTTTTACATGTCAAATCTGTAGCATGGGTTCGCCGCGCCGGCTTTACTACCCGTCCGAAGGAAGGCATACCGTACTGAAGGATTTTAACGCTCTTAAAAATCCGACGATTTCGGCTCGATTTGTAAAAAAAACAAGTAGTTCCGTGAAGAACTATACAGCCTATTTTCATATATCCTACTGATGTTAATTGTCACTATTTAACATACACAATTTCAGTTTGATTGCTGTAATAGATTCGTAGATATTGAGAACTAATTAAATATTTCGGATGGTCGCCATGTTGGATTTTATATATGTAGGTCCTAGAGTTATGTACTGTTACATGCAGATTATTGTGAACGTGTAGTATTCAAACTTCAATCGCATAATTAGGACACAAGAAAAAACAAGGAGAATTAAAATTTTTTCACAGCTGCCATCTTGAGGTTATGGAAACAATTGAAATAAATTAGCTGCCAGTGGATTAACATTCGGATAAAGATTTACTGTACCAAGTTTCACTGCACGCGGATGGTTAAATTGCGAGAAACGTCCATGTGAATATTTATAATTCGCGTCACCGCCATGTTGGATTTGTGATCACCAGGTTATTTAAAGTCCTATAGGTGAACTTAAGTTCATAGCCCCTATGAACATTAAAAAATGCAGTTTGATTGCTAAAATAGATTCGTAGATATTCAGTATCGTCTAAATATTTCGGATGGTCGCCATGTTGGATTGTTAAATGTATAGGCCATAGAGTCATGTACCATTAAAGGAAAATTATTGCGTAGGTTCATTATTCAAACTTTCACTTCGATCGCATGACTACATCACAAGAAATAAAAACTTAATTTTAAAATTCGCACTGCCGCCATCTTGAGGTTATGTAAACAATTGAACTAAATTAGATACCAGTGGATTACAATGTGTATAAATATTTCCTGTACCAGGTTTCAGTGCGCATGGAACATTAAATCGCGAGAAAGGTCTATTTAAAATGTTCAAATTCGCTTGGCCGCCATGTTCGTTTTGTAGTTAACCGGTTTTTGAAAATCTTATAGATGGACTTCCAGTAGTGCCCTTTATCTCAGTACAAAATTTTAGGGAGATACCGCTAATAGTTTCAGAGATATAGAATGCCGGATAAATATTTCGCACATCCGCCATCTTGTGATTATGTAAGCAATTGAACTAAGTTAGATGTCGGTGCATTACAATGTATATAAACATATACTGTACCAAGTTTCATTGCGTTTGGTTGGTCAAATCGCGAGAAACGTCTATTTAAAAGTCGCAAATTCGCTTGGCCGCCATGTTCGTTTTGTAGTTACCAGGTTTTCAAAAGTCACATAAGTGAACTTATAGTAGTTCCCTCTATCACGATAGAAAATGTCAGGGTAATATCGGTAATAGTTTCGGAGATATTGAATGCTGGTGAAATATTTCGCACAGCCGCCATGTTGGATTGGTGAGTCGTAACAAAATTTGAAGGGCACGGTCGAGGTCGCCGGGAATAGTGCTATGAATTTTCCGAATTTCATTGAAATCGCTCCTGCCGTTTAGATTATTAGGGGGGGGGGGACACACATACGAATCACACACACACACCCACACACACACACACACACACACACACACACACGGACAAAAGGTGATCTCATAAGCCTATTTTTTCAAAATTGAAAATAGGCTAAAAAGAACACATTTTTAGGCTATGGTATATAATATTATATTGATCCAATCGGGTAATTGGCGCCATAAGAGGCTATTCTGATTTTATGACACCTTCCCTTTCGTAACATCTGCTTCTTACCAGGGTGAAATGACATATTATGTTCATTTTAGAACAGATACCGTAGAAGTAGGCCTACCTATTGAAACAAACAAACAAACAAAAAGTATATAAATAAATAAATAAATAAATAAATAAATAAATAAATAAATAAGTACCATAAATAAATAAATAAATAAATAACTCTCACCATATAAAAGTAAACCAGTTGTGGTTTGGTGTGTAAGAACAGGAGGATAGATCAGATGTGAAGTATCATACCATAGCGTATGGAAGAGGTCCATACACTATGATCACACATTGCAGATTTCATAGCGGTGTTAGCCAGTTAATTTGAAGTTTGCTGCCATTATGAAGTGTCTTACACTGTAGCCCAAGTTACTGCATCTGAGTTATTAGTGACATTATTAAGAGACGCTGGTACTGAAATTTCAAATTTCTAGAATTATCAATGGGGTTGTTTTAATTTTCCATACAACTAATAGCAGAATAACCTTGGAACGGATTGATCACTGGTTCAAGAATATTTTGAAATATTCTTACATGCTCATAAAACAAATATTAGAGCTTAGATAAAAACTAACAATATTCTCATCTTATTTTTCTTATTATGTATAATACTGTCCCTGTGGAAAATTAAACAATAAAACTCCGTGCTGTTGCGGAGTGAAGCAGTGGCATGCAATCCAAAAATATTATCATTTGGTACATGCATAGCCTCTAGAACAGGGTTTCCCAAACTGGGGGGGAGGGAGGCCTGAAGTGATTTCCGAATTATTTTCTTTAACTCGAATATTACAATTTTGTATAATAAACATTTTTCGAATCTCCAAGTGATTGTCGCGCCAAGTCAAACGTTCAAAAGCACTGGCAAATTTGCTCTGGCAAATATCAAAACAAACATACCGATTCTTACCAAGAGAAAACAGTGTCAACCCTCTCACTGACATTTGTTGACTAATTTAGGGATGTATTGTAAAAGTGTAGTCTTTGATTGGGTTGCTTCTTAAGTTTAGGGGCTGCGACAACGCGGTCATGTAGCCCCGTGTACTTTGTGTGTGTGTAGAATCTGTCTTGATAACCGGTGCTAATTGTGATGACTGTATTAGTGTGTGTATCAGTTTTTTAATTTAAGTACAGACTGCAACTTAGAATTTTTCAAATAGTTCCTACTTTTGCCGCCATGCACCACCGTCAACGACTACTAGGCCAAGTTCAGAACTTAGTTACTAGACGCCACCGCAGTCTGCTCTTGGCAACGAACGTAGAAACCTAAGAGCGTTGTTTACATTCTTAACCTATCCAATTTAGCTTCACACAGGTGCAATTAGTGGAAGGTTCTTTAACATGCCATAAATCTATGACATGGGACCGCCGGCTTTACTTTCCCTCCGAAGGAAGGCATACTGAGGGATTTTCAACGCTCTTAAAAAATCCGACGGCTTCGGCCGGGTTTGAACCCACTATCTTGGGCATAGAAGCTCAGCATGCTACCGACTATGCCACCGAAGCCGCTAGCTGTTCTTTGTGTGTCCATTCTTTTGAGATGACCAAACCACTCCTGCCTGGCTTCAACCCAGATCTCCTTAAGAGATTGTTCTACTTGGACAAGATGGGATATCTTATCATTTTTAGCCTACTTTCGATTTTTGCAAAAAATGAAAGTAGACTTATGAGATCAACACAGGGCGAAAAAAGTGTGTCTGTCTGTGTGTGAGTCTGTGTGTGTGTGTATGTGTATGTGTGAGTCTGTGTGTGTGTGTGTGTGTGAGTGTGTGTACTCTGAATGTCTGTCCCCCCATATCAATTCGAACACGGTGAATGCGAATTGAACGAAATTTGGTACAAAGGTAGCACTAGCAAAGGACACCTCAGTGTCATGTTTTATATCGCCGCCATCTTTACTAAAACTGAATGGCGGCCACTCAAACGTTCAAAACGTAAAATCAAATTACGACTAACCAAATCATCCGATCTCTACCAAATTTGGTAACAACATACCTTCGTATAGGATGCGTCTTGTGACCAAACTACAAGGTCGTCCGCCATACCATTTCAGGATGGCGGCCGTGCGAATTATGCAAACTTTATAATCCATATCATGGGACCCACCAGTTCCGATTATCGAGCCGAGAATCGTTTTAACTGTTCTAAAGGAAGAGGCACGTTCGAAATTAAAAGTTTATTTTGTAATACTATAGTGCAGACGTGATTTTAAAAAGCTGAGCTGATTCAGTAATAAGACAAGATGGCAGCGGATATCTTGTGCCTGACTTATATTTCACTAATTTGAGTATTGCATGCAATATAGCGTACTGATACAAAATAAATAAACTTTGTATGAAATGCTTTATATATAAATAATATACTCCAGTGATGAAATCGTTTAGTATAAATCATTATTTGCTAACAAGTTCTATGTAAGTCATTTTATATAGAACGATATTCGTTGACACAATTAGCTCAGTGGTAGAGCGTTAGCCTATCGCTCAAATGCCTATGGTTCAAACCCGATCAGAGCTAGGTTTTTTGCTTGAAATGTTATATGTTTATTGTTTTGTAATGACTCAGATGTTTTAAAATTAAGCGTTATATTGTGCATATTATGGTGTAAAATATATATTTAATTAAAACATAATTCGCCAGCAGATTTACTCGAGACATCTAGCTGCCAAAAAGGTAACTGCAGGCCGACCTACTTATTAACTTCCAGATTTTATTGAAAAATTTCTTCTTCTGGCCGCTAGAATGCACTCGCTCTGTTAGGATTATATTGTTCGATATTTCACCACTAGATTTCACGACTAGTCTACGTGGGACTCCATTGATTACTATACCATTGGCATTCTATGCGCATCGAATTTGAAGAATGACAAGATGATACTACGATACATTTTTACTTTTTATTTTAAAGGGTTTGTAACAGCCTATTTTGCGTTACTTGAAAATGTTATTTGAAGTAAAGAACAAAACTATTTCACATAGTAACTAAATTCAAGCCGTTGGTGTTAGTTCAGGTTATTAATTACTACTTTTATTTCAGGCAAATAACAATCGAAAATATCCACATAGTTTGTATACAGACGTCTCTGTAGGGTCATGGAAAGATTTGTTAATTCAATTAGGGTTGTGAAAGCCATGCACAACCAGGCGTGTAAAGACATGCCTCAACTCAAAGTTGGATGTTGCCCACGGCAGGTCGTATATGTAATAATAATAATAATAATAATAATAATAATAATAATAATAATAATGTTATTGGTTTTACATCCCTTTTAACTACTGCTGCTTTTAGAGACACCGGGGTGCCGGAATTTTGGCCCGAAGGGGATCTTTAACGTGCCAGTAAATGTACTGACACGGCTCCCTCGCATTTGTGCACCCTCAAATGCCAGCTGACTGCGCCAGGATACGAACCTGCAACCTAGGGCCCAGCAAGCGAGAACGTTACCGCTGAGCCACGCAGCCAGTCCGGTCGATTATGTCTCCAGATCCATAACATTCTTGATATACTTCTTATCTTTCTTTCTTCAATGATGGAAGCAGTTTTTATCTAGGTTGTGGCGTTTGGTAGAGGTAAATCGTTTCTAAGGTCTTCAACAAAGAATAGTTCTATTATACTCTTTGATAATAACAACGAGTTATAACTATACTCATACATTTAGGAGAAAGTAGGCTATATGTTCTTTACTGAACATCTTGTTTATTTTGTCCTCCCTTGTCTTCTGAATCATAGCTCTTAAAAAACTTCATCTGCACTGCTTGTAGTTTGCTAGTGTATTATTTGTATTGTGCTAAAATAAAGTTAGTATGTGGCTCATCAGATAGCTTGGTGTCCTGGGCGAAACCCCACACAAGACACGGGACAAACCTAGAAAAATTGCTGAGTTTTATTTCACTGGCCGTGAAAGCCAATATACCATCTTTTTACTATGTAATAGATATGAAGCGTGTACTTTATATTATTTTTTCAGAAATAATTATTCCATTGTGTAGTGTTATTAGGTTAGGTCTGTATCCTCCACATCAGTTTATCGACGAGGTTATAGAAGCGACGGAGTGGGGGGGGGGGGGGGGTTATGAACACCCGTATCTGAAAAACGGGGGCGTCAGCTGGCAAAGGTTAGGAACCACTGCTCTACATCGAACAGTAGATATATGTACTTACTCATTAGGTTCTTCTTTCCAAGGGCATTCACAAGAAATCCCGCACTTGAGTAACACAAGGCAGAAGTTGCTCCCACGATGATTGAGTTAATGTATATTCGATCTTCAGTCAGGAACTATTATAGGACAAAACATATGAAATGTAAAGATTTGAAGCCATTGTTGCCAATACAAACTGTCAGTTGTAACTCTTCAGTCGGTCAACACGAATTTTCCCAATGACTAATATTGAATAATAAGAAAATAACACACCCGAAAAAAATCACATTTTCTTTCAAGGAGTAATACATCACATGTTTGTAGAATTGTCCTTATTATTTGGCTGGGAATTATGCACGGTCGTTTTTCCTTTGCTAGGTCCATGCCTCGAGTTACATTGTTGATCGCCCACATAGGCAAGGCGCAAAGCAATATCGACCACCTGGAGAAAAGTTGGGTTTCATACAACTAAATAATAAGGGGTTGGTGAACCATTCTGCATGTAGACTTAGATTTAATAGCCTAAGTGTAACGGATCTAATGATGATCGCTTGACGATCAAAACTGGTCATCGAAGAATTGTTAATCTATTTTTTTTTCTCGGGGTTAAGGCATAACATCCAATGCAATTGGGTACAGTTATGTTGACTGACTGAAAAGTACAGAGAGTTATTTTATATGCGATGGGGACCCTCACTCGCCCGCGTTGCGCGTCTGTCTCCCGCCAGGCACTTTGCCGTTATACGGCGCTCGTGCAGCACTGAGTCATTGAGTATAGGAATTTGTACTTACCTAGTTCACAGCTGGTGCTGAAAATGTTCGCCATTCACTGATACACATCGCTGGCACCTCTTTATGAAATTGTCATTTACTTTCTGAAGATAGTCAGCACCGATTGACTATTTCAGCTGTAATATAGCCTTTAAGCTCATTTATAGTGTAAGGGTTTCTCGCATACACACTATTTTTAAGCGTCCCCCACAGATAAAAGTCACATGGTGGTAAGTCTGGGCTTCGCGGGGGCCACACGTTCCGACTTATAATCCTCGTACCGAAAATGCGACGTAATTCTGTCATGGATGCTTCGGCAGTGTGAGCAGTGGCAGAATCTTGTTGAAAATAAGTTGACAATCGCTCTCCGTAAGTCAGTTCGTCAATAAATTGGTCAAGGATCACATTGAAGTACAAATTTAAGTACAAATTCCTATACTCAATGACTCAGTGCCGAGCGAGCGCCGCATAACGGCAAAGTGCCTGGCGGGAGACAGACGCGCAACGCGGGCAAGCGGGCAAGCGAGGGTCCCCGTCGCATATAAAACAAACTCTGTATACATTTCATTTAAAAGACAACAGTGTAATAAGTGGTCAGATTTGGCCATTTAAATTAATTCCTTGTTAGTGCAAAGTTAAATAACCTTTAATGATGAATTAAGAGATAATCGATGATCATGATAATTGTTGTTTTAAGGGGCCTAACATCTAGGTTATCGGCCCCTAATGGTTTGGGTGATGGTGAAAGATGAGATGAGAATGAGAACTGTAACTAATACTAACTACAGACTTACATACTAGAAGAAGAAATGGTAAACAAATAAAGGATAAGGCAAATAAAGGACAGGAAGAAAAGAAATGCCCTCAACCCTCGAAGAAAGAGGACTGAGGGACTTGGAAAGAAGGAGTGCCATGAAAGACAGATAGGAAGAGGAAAGAGGAGAACGCCCGCCCCAAGTCAGAGGATAAAGGGTCAAAACGGACCCAGCTCAGGAATCCCTCGGGGTCGCCGACTCTCAAACACTATCAGCCGTGAGCACTTGAGGGTGTAGCACTATCCAGGGTGCACCAGAAGTGGTGGGGCTACATACACCCTGCCTCCTTGAGGGCCTTGTTCAGAAGGCAGGAGATAACATGAAAAGAAAAAGAAGGGTGACCCTTCGAAGAATGAGGGTACGGTATCACGACAAAAGCCCAAAATTCAACGTTATGATTTTTTTAAATGTTTCAACTTTTATTCTGAATCAGAATCAAACAAAATAAAAACAATCAATGGCCCACTTCCTAGGAAGTGCCACAAAAACCTATACAATTGCATATAGGCCTACAGTATTTAGCAATTTAGTATTTAGTAATTTAGCATTTTGAGTTATTTTGTTACACTTTAAATCATTGATCAGAATGGTATGACTTAATTTCAAAATAACAGAGCTGGCATTGCGATTGAGAAGTGTGAGCTTACCACAGAGCATTCAGCTACATCAAATGTTTCGGTAGCATTGGATGTTGTGTTCTGGAAGTCACTTGAAAGCATCTGGCAGAGCGAGACGCTTCCTGCGTCATCTCTACCCACTGAGCTGAGGTAAGCTTCCATGGTAGCAAACAGCTGAGGAACCCAGAGGCGGAGCGTGTTCATTCTGGAAGGAATTAACATACAGTAGACATTAGAAACTGGCGCTCAATGGTGGCAAACAATTCAGGAATCCCCAGAGACGTAGAGTGTTAACAGTGGCGTAAATATGGTTTGCTTTTGGATGGGGATGAACTGAGTGGAAATTGAAGATGACAATTGTTGTCTTAAGGGGTCTTAAGATCTAGGTTATCGGCCCCTAATGGTCTGAAGGATAGCGAAAATAACAATGAAATGGAAGCCACAACGAAAATTAAGTTAGACTGAAAATACTTACAAAATGGTACTCAGATTGAAACGACTCACGAAATGTAGAGTGGAAATACAGAGAGTTTGTTTTATAAGCGACGGGGACCCTCGCTTGCCCACTCGCCCGCGTTGCGCGTCTTTCTCCCGTCAGGCACTTTGCCGTCATACGGCGCTCGCGCGGCACAGAGTCATTGAGTATAGGAATTTGTACTTACCTAGTTCACAGCTGGTGCTGTAAATGTTCGCCATTCACTGCTACACATCGCTGGCACCTCTTTATGAAATTGTTATTTACTTTCTGAAGATCCTCAGCACCGATTGACTGTATTTCAGCTGTAATATAGCCTTTAAGCTCATTTATAGTGTGAGGGTTTCTCGCATACACTTTTTTTAAACGTCCCCCACAGATAAAAGTCACATGGTGATAAGTCTGGGCTTCGCGGGGGCCACACGTTCCGACTTATAATCCTCGTACCGAAAATGCGACGCAATTCTGTCATGGATGCTTCGGCAGTGTGAGCAGTGGCAGAATCTTGTTGAAAATAAGTTGACAATCGCTCTCCGTAAGTCAGTTCGTCAAGAAAATTGGTCAAGGATCACACTGAAGTACAAATTCCTATACTCAATGACTCAGTGCCGCGCAAGCGACGCATAACGGCAAAGTGCCTGGTGGGAGACAGACGCGCAAGGCGGGCGAGCGAGGGTCCCCGTCGCATATAAAACAAACTTTCTGTATTTACGAAAGGCAGTTTAGGAGGAAAATGCTCACAAAAGGAATTTCGATTGAAAAATACGCATAAAATGTAGTTCAGGTTTAAAATAATTACAAAATGCAATGCAGATTCGAAATACTCAGAAAAAGCAATTGAAATTCAAAATACTTACTAAATGCAATTGATGATGATGATGATAATTGTTGTTTTAAGGGGCCTAACATCGAGGTTATCGGCCCCTGATGAACTGGGTGATAGCGAAAATGATAATGAAATGGAAACCAGAACAAAATTATCGAAGACGGAAAATACGTACAAAAAGGAACTCACATGGAAACAACTCACAATATGGTCTTACAAAAGGGAATTTAGAACGAAAAGTTACACAAAAAGAATAGATTGAAAAAGACCCACAAAACGTAGGCTAGATTCAAAATACGTACAAAATGCAAAGTAGCGCCGAAATACTTACAAAATGCAACTGAAATTCAAAATACTTACAAAATGCAAATGAGATCGAAATTACGTACAAAATGCAATTGAGGTTCAAAATACTTACAAAATGCAATTGAAATTGAAAATACACAATGCAATTCAGATTGAAATAGGCCCTATCCCAGTTCCGATCCAAATTATTCACAAAGTGCAATTGAAATTCAAAATCCTTACAAAATGCAATTGAAATTGAAAATGCTTACAAAATGTACGGTAGATTCAAACGACTCATGTGGATTGACAATACTTACAAAAAGCAATTTAGATTGAAAATACTTGACAAATGTAATTTAGATTCAAAATACCCACAAAATGCAATTGAGAATCAAAATATGTGCAAAATGCCCACCAAACAAAATGCAGTTTAGATTCAAAATTCGTGCGAAATGCGGTTTTGGTTGAAAATACTTACAAAATGCAATTGAAATTCAAAATACTCACTAAAAGGCCCGGCAACCTGCATTGAAAGACTTACTAAAAAGCAATTTAGATTGTCAATCTTTACAAAATGCAATTGAGGTTGAAAACAATCGCGAGATGTAATTTAGATCGAAAAAACTTACAAAATGCAACATAGATCAAAAAAAGCCTTAAAAATCGCTAAAAGGGAATTTAGATACACGGTGATTCGAGTAACAAAAACAGTGCGGGAATCTTAAAGAGAAAAGGAAATAGAAGGAAAAGAGGAGAGGAGAGGGGAGAGAGGAGAAGGTCCGCCCCAAAGGGAAGGGACAAAAAGGGGAAAACGGACCTAGCTCAGGAATCCCTCGGGGTCGCCAACGCCCGAACTCACCAGCCGTGAGCCCCTAAGGGTGTAGCATTATCGACGGTGCACCAGAAGTGGTGGGGCTACATGCACCCTGCCTCCTTAAGGGCCTTGAGCACAAGGCAGGAGGTAAAAGGAAAAGAACAAGAAGGCTGACCCCTCACAGAAGGAGGGTATCAGGAAAGATGAGAGAAGGGCCAAATTAGGCGGGAAAGTGAAAGACTCCCTAGGCCTCGGATAACCTAATACCGTCGGGGTCGGAAGAGAACAAGAGTTGACCAAGGAAGGTCGACAGGAAAGAAGAAAGAGAGGAGCCCGGCACAAGTAAGTGGAAGCAATGCCGGACTCAGCTGGGGCCCCGTGGTCGCCAACCCACAACCCACTAGATGTGAGCCCCTGGGGGGAAAATGCAATTGAAATTTGAAATACTTACAACATGTAATTTAGATCCAAAATACTCACAGTATGTAGGCCCGCTATCCAAAATACTTACAAATTGCAATTTAGAGACACGGGGAGACAATTCATAAAAGCAGGCCGGGAATCTTAAAGAGAAAAGGAACTATCATGAAAAGAAAAAGAAGGCTGATCCCTAAAAAATGAGGGATCATGAAAGATGAGAGAAGGGCAAATTAAGGTGGTAAAGGAAGATACTCCCTATGCCTCGGATACCCTGCTACCGTCGGGGTCAGATAAGAACAAGAGTTGACCAAGGGAGGTCGACAGGAAAGAAAACGGAGAGGAGCCCGGCACAAGTAAGTGGAAGCAATGCTGGACTCAGCTGGGCATCCGTGGTCGCCAACCCACGTTTCACTCAGAGGCGGTTCTAGCACTGGGCCGGGGGGGGGGGGGGGCCGGCCCCCCCAGTTTTAGTGAAATAATTATTTTAAAATTCCTTGGTTACTAAATAAATTGATAATTTACAGATATAATTTATCTGATATAAAACAAACTAATGCATTTAATTAAGTTAATTTTTCTTTCAATTTCAAAATTTATTTATTTTATTATATGTAATTTAAACACACAATTGAAATCGTGTATAAATATATTATTTGTAAAATGCGTAGTGCATACACCAAGAGTACTAAACTCTTTTCCCAACTTTATGACATGCAAGTTCAGAAGTTTCCAATGTAGAGAAACCTCCATGCGATACAAGTGCATCGATATCTCCCCAACTCTGTGACAAAAATGTGAGTGCAACTGTTTCTAATATAGACGAACCAGTACCATTTTATATCAGTGCATCGATCTATGATGGTTCATGCCAACCCCGTAAATCAGTTTATAAACTAACGTTACTATACAATAAGAACAGAGGTTTTAACAGTAAATGGTTTGATAGGTATACATTTATTGAATACTCTGAGAACAAAGATGCTGTTTTCTGTGTCGTCATTTCGTTCAATCTGATTCAAGCAATGCTGAACATGTTTTCAGTAAAACTGGATTTTGCAATTGGAAAAGAATATGAGAAAAACTTGCAAAGCATGCTGATAGTGAATGTTATAAATCTTCAATAGTAAAGTGAAACAGTTTTCTGGTAAGTGAACATAGCAGCACAGTGATTTCGAAGCTAAGCGAAAAACCTCTGGTTATATTGCGTAACCTCAGCTGTGGCAACAATGGCCCAAGTCGCATTACTTTCTGCTCGGCAAGACATTGGGCTTAGAGGTCATCGCCAAACAGTTTCGGATGATGACAGTGTTAATAATAAAGGGAATTTTGATGAAATTTTAAATGTAATTAAACTAGAAAGTGAATGCACAAGTAAACAGTCTATCAAAGAATGCAACTTACTCATCTTAAGATTCTCAAAATGAATTTCTTGATATCTCAGCTAATATAATATTTCAACATATTGGAAGAGAGACGAAACAATATAACAATGGTTATGTTTCCTTAATCCTGGATGAAGTTAGAGTTGTTAGTAAAGTGGATCAGATGTCCGTATGTGTCAGATATGTAGGATAAAATTCTATCGAGGAGCGTTTCATTGGTTTTATACATTTGTCTCAACTGAATGCTGAAAGTATAGCTAATTCAGCTTTAGAGTACCTTGTTTCAGTGGATTTCGATCCATGTAAGTGCATTGGACAAGCATATGATGGAGCCGCGGTTCTGTCAGGGAAGATTAACGGTGTGCAGCGCTTATTGCGACAGAAGGTCAATAACCCGTGTGGTTACGTGCATTGTTATGCACATCGCTTAAATTTAGTTTTGGTGGACGTTTCAAAGCCAGTTTGTAGACGTGGTAGGAGACACTTTTGGTTTACTGGAAGCAATTTATGCTTTTCAGTCTGTATCTATTGTAAGACACCAAAAGTTTGTTGAGATACAGAGTGATCTTCATCCAGGAGAACGTGTTTTAGAGATACCTCTT
Source organism: Meconema thalassinum (assembly GCA_946902985.2). NCBI lineage: Eukaryota > Metazoa > Arthropoda > Insecta > Orthoptera > Tettigoniidae > Meconema > Meconema thalassinum. Next base: position 2,127,320,121 of record OX336388.2, read on the forward strand.
CAAAGTGACACGTTATGGGTATGTAAATATAGAGGAGTAATGTATTTTCAGAAACGTTTTGCTTCAGTTAAAGCAGCTCTGGAGTATTTTTCAGTCAGTTAACAAGAAAGAGGCAGCAGAAGCAAAAGGTTTGTTGAAACAGCTTTGTAAAGTGAAGGTGATGTTTGTGTTACAAATCTTTTCTGATATTCTAGAGCTTGCCAATGGAGCCTCTATGTTCTTACAACAAAAACATGTGGACTTTGGAGGGGCACATAGATTGATCTTGTAAAATCGTTGCAAGAAAAACGAAATGATTATTATTTTAAGGAACTATGGGCGGTTACATGTGACTCTGTTCAGTCGTTAGGCGTGAAAGTTTATAATCAATCTAGAGTCTCAAGTATTCCAAAGAACTTTTCAGACTACATGTTATTAATGCCAGTCTCTGCGGAGAAAGAAGAGGAAAATGTCACATTATCAGAGACATGTAAAAGAAATCTTTTGAAATATTAGACAACGTGGTAGAAAAGTTACTGCGTAGATTTACTGAAAATGATTTTGTGTGCAATGCAATGGATGCCTGTAACCCAAGAAGTGAAAACTTTTTAAATTTTGAATATATATATATTCTCACGTTCTGTGAAAAGTATAATCTAATCTTCACAGACCGTAAGGTGCTACAGACTGAAATCAGTTTAGCTAAGAATGTATTTAGAGGCAAATATCCAAACACTTCCTCAGTCTTTTTTTCTGAACTTCTGAAAATGGAAGTTGCTTTTCCATAGCTACTATTATTTTTCAAGTTGATGCTGACTCTTCCTGTGTTATATGCTTCTGCTGAGCGCAGTTTATCTGTCGTGAAACGAATAAAATCCTATTTAAGAGCAACAATGGCAACAAAGAGGCTTTCCAATCTCGCAATTCTTTCAATTGAAAGAGAATTAAGTGGAAAATTACTTCACGACCCTTCTGATATAGTGAACCAGTTTGCCCAGAGTAGAAACAGAAGAATAAATTTATGTGACAGTGAAATATGATAGTTTCTTACCAATGATAGTTTTTAGCCTACTTTTCTCATTTTGCAAAAATGAGGAAAAAGTAGACTAATGAGATCGATCCGGGAAAATGTCTGTCCCCGCCAGATTTAAGCGTCTAGAACCGCCACTGGTTCCACTAGACGTGAGGCCCTTGGGAGTGGAAATTAAAGCAACATTATTATAAGGTGCGTTCGAAAAGTAACGAGCCGGAGGCATAATTACAGAAACCAGTACCTGTATGTTAGAAGTATTGGCCCTGCCTGTTGAGGCACTTGTCCCGAGGCGGTGAATGGCTGTCTCATAAAATTCCCCGGGCTGCGATGTGAACCAGTTCCGCACGTACAGCTGGACGTCAGCATCCGAGGTGAATCGTTGGCCCCGCAGAGCCCTTTTCAGGGGACCAAACATGGCGTAATCACAGGGAGAGAGGTCAGGACTGTATGGAGGGTGGCCGAGAACCTCTAATTTGAATTTCTGCAGGTGTGCCGCGACTGTGTTGGCCGTATGAGGTCGTGCATTGTCGTGGAGCGACCACAGCGGATATGGCGTTCACTGTCACTCGGCGGTCCTGGGTAATGAGTGCATCAACCAGTTGGACGTTGTCATCGGTAATGCAGGGGAGGGGGGGGGGGGGCAGATCGGGCATCATCGGCTAACGACACACGTCCTTCCCTGAAGCGCTTGTGCCACTCCTTGACCCTTGCAAGGGACATGCAGTGTTCGTCGTATACTTGTGACATTCGGCGATGAATGTCCGTTCCCCCTACTCCTTCCGCTGTCAGAAACCGAACAACACCTCTTTGCTCTTCGGTTGACTCCTCCATGTCACTGTTTGCAATGCGACTGCCAGCGTTGGACGATTGATGCATGCTGCTGCTCGCTTTGTATCGTCACGTGATGTGCACGCGTGCTCTCTAGCGACGGGCTGTGAGCTTCCACGCTCTGGTCGGAACCACACCTCATTACACACGCCACGATTAGACGATGTCGTCACCGGTTTGCGCATTCCAGCCTCCGGCTCGTTACTTTTTGAACGCACCTTATATATGATCACGAAGTTTCAAAACCTACTATTTATATGTTTTCGTTTTGATTTCATCAGCGTTTGCCACATTGTATTTGCACTAATCTACGCGCGACTGCTGAAAAATTAACGATCATGTTGATATTAAATTATAACATCCAGTTTTATTCGCGAAAACTGGTTCTGTCTATTCCCCGACATTGTATACATATTAATAGACTACCTTTTAGGGCATTTACGACATCGTGGCCATGTAGCCCCGTGTACTTGAGTGTGTGCATTTGTAATTCAGGTGGGATTTGGGGAGGAAGCAGCCGTGGCAAGTTAGGAACCATCCCGGCATTTGCCTGGAGTAGAAGTGGGAAACCAGGGAATACCACTTCGAGGATGGCTTAGGTAGGAATCGAACCCGCCTCTTCTCAGTTTTGTCCCGTTCCAGACCTCAGACCAGAATTAAATTTCTTGGCAGAGCCGGCAATCGAACACAGGCCTCCACGGTGATAGCCAAGAATGCTAGCCACTACACTACGAGGCGAACTTCACAGAATGGCTAACTGAACAGTGACGGCTTTGGTGACGTAGTTGGTAGCATGCTGAGCTTCTATGCCCAAGGTTACGGGTTCAAACCCGGCGGAAGTCGTCGGAATTTTTAAGAGCGTTAGAAATCCCTCAGTATGCCTTCCTTCGGAGGGGAAGTAAATTCGGCGGTCCCATGTCATAGATTTATGGCATGACAAAGAACTTTCCACTAACTACACTTGTGTGAAGCCAAAATTTGTAGGTTAGAATAATTGATAATGCTCTATTAGTTCCAACGTTCGCTGCCAGGTGCTGACTGCGATGCCATCTAGTAGCCAAGTCCGCAAGCTAGGTGTCGTGGAGAGTACCATTTGGTAGCAAAAGTAGGAGCTAATCAAAATTATCGTCTGCGGGATTTGAGTTTCATGCACCTCGCCATTCTTAAATTAGGTCTGACAAGAATTTGTTGCACATGCATCTCCATGATAATATAGTTTATAGTCCAGTCAGTGATTTTAACCCATCATGCCGAAACGTAAAACGGATATAGGCCGTAGTTCATTGACATCGTAAAGAAGCGCTCATCACGTAATGCATTCACAACTGTTCCCGGGCGAAGCCGGCCCGGGTTGCTAGTAGTAGATAAACTCCAGTCGTTCCTTGAAGATGTCATCCCTGGAAAGATTGTTCACCAAACTCTTCTCATAGCCAGACTACTCAAATTGCTCAGTCTAAAATTTGAAATGGAGTTTCTTAAAAATGTCTTAACTCTCTCAATGTGCTCATACTTAGTTCACAATTAAAGCAGCAGAAATAGGAAAGGGAACAGTAAGTCTTATGAAGCACACTGCGTTTTGATATACATGTAATTTTCTAGGCCGTTGTTCAAAAAATATATTCTTAATAGGACAACGAAGAAAACTGTCTTGATTTTAAATACACTGTTAAATCACAACTCAGAGTCATGTTTTAAAACTCACTAACGAACATGCAGGCGCTGAGATACCGCCCGCCTGACGATTGCACTGCTTGGAGCCTAGGTTCTTGCTCACGCATCGAGCTCAGTATTGCCAATTTGGTGTTTTAGCACCAGATCTGCTCTTTCTGAAGTTCATCTGGTGCCGGAAATTTTCATATAGCGCCATAGCGAAATACTGGTGTTATTTCAATAAAACCAGTGCCAAATCTGGTGCTTAACGGATTTTTTCATGAAAATTGTCTCCTGTGACTAATAAGTAAATCCTGAAAGCCATGTAATAATTTTAATAAAGTTAATCAATAAAGATAGTCAAAGTTCAGCCTTACACAGGTCAAGGTCAACACTCAGCAGGGGAAGTCCCTGAAATTCTCATTCTCGTGCATAAATGCTGAGTAAGCGCAATATGCAGGGCTCAGTGCTAGTGCTCTTCTATAAGGTGGCAACAATCAAAAGAACCTGCGCAAAGCCCACTTCCCCGCGCATTCACTCTGAGTTGATGTGCGACGTCACAGAGGAGCGGTAGAGGGAGTCACATGCTGTCTGGCTGCCTTACCGAAAACACTGCGGAGATACGCTGACAAGAGCTTCGAGGCCAATCCATTTTCGCGCTGTTATTATTTTCTCAGTTTTATATACGTTTTCTTTATTGTAGTCCTATAATCCCTTGTCGTATAGCGTGTACTTTATTTGTAAATGTGTTTATGTATATAGTGTTGTGTACCATGCTATTCTAGTAATAGTATCATTTGAGTTTCGTTATGGCTTCTACTTCGAAGTATGGTAGCAAATCTGGACGACCATTAAGGGGACAATGTAGAGAAATAGTATATAACGTAACTGCTCACCTACGAGAACAGAAAACCGTTCATAAACTCAATTATAATGTTGTGGCTTCAACAAGTAAAGCAACGGGCGTTTCAAAGTCATTCGTGAAGCGTATAATAGCGGAAGGGAAAACGTCTATGGCCAAGGGTCGTCTGCAGTTTTCTACACCTGATGCATTATTTCATGTTGTTAATATTATAGCCTCTGTGTGTGTACGCTTATTGGAACAGTATATTTCTATAGTTTACAACTAGGAAATCATAAATACTGTATTTTCATTTAACTCCGCGCTTAATACTTTCGCTCACTTTACATTTACTCTCGTTCTTTTAATTGCATTGCGTTTGCAGCATTAATGAAGGAATAACCTCAATCGAACAGCTGGCTGCAGGTTCTTACGATGTGGTATGTGATGGCGATTGACAGCCAGCCGCGCCCGGGAACAGTTACGAATGCTTTACGTGATAAGCGCTTTTATTTTCGATGTCAATGAACTACGACCTACTGTATATCCGTTTTAGGTATCGGCATGATGGGTGAAAATCACTGACTGGGCTATTAATTATATTATCATGGAGATAGCATGTGCAACGGATTCTTGTCAGACGTAATTTAAGAATGGTGAGGTGCATGGAACACAAAGACCACTTCTATCCAGCCTAAAAACACTTATAGTGGGCGATGTATTGAAGATAGAGATATGCTCTCGCGGACTTTTCTGTAGAACTTTTCATGCTGAACAATTCTGACGCTCATAGTATACTGATATTTTTAACGGTTTGCCCAGCGTAAGCTTAAGAAGCGCACGGACGCGAAGTTCTTTTCCCGACCTTTTCACTGAAATCGTTACTGCTTGGCTTCCTTTGATCATAAATAAGTTATTTTCTACAGAAAGTTTCCTCGAGAAATACTTTACAGAATGGTGAAAACCGCATCAAAATCCATCCAGTGGTTCTCGAGATTACCTGTGACATCCAAGAATCGGGGACTCTGTTTTATACCAAGTAGAAATTGTCGGGGGAGATCGGGACGAGCCGATGTGAGCTGCGCGAACCGAAGTAGCCGAGGGTTCTTTTGTTTGTTGTACCTTTATACAAAGAATCCGCCTATCCTCTATTTTCTTCCCAGCTGCCAGGGGATTTCCCAGTTTCATGCGAAGGCTCTTACGCAACCACAGTCAGTATTGTAAATCTATCTCAAACTCACGGTCGCTGTTTGTTCGTTGCCTAATAGGCTGTAGAATATAGTGGCCAAAATTGGAAGTATGCAGAGCTACAGCAATACTACATCTTCCTGCTCTAAAGATGTAATAGCGCTAGCAGGCTCTGAAAGTGAAAAGGAAGATTTTTCACGAAAAAAAAAAAAAAAATGTAAGTTAAAAGAAAATCCGTGGATATATTTATATATTTTTGGTGTTTTTCTATTGTTTTGAACCACGGAGTCCAGCTGGTGCTTTTCTGGTGTTTTAAAGCGCAGGGTTTAGTTCTTTCCCATTTCAAGATTTGACAACACTGATCCAGCTATCGACCTTCCACATGGCGCATGCGCAATTGCCTTCTCGACCCACAGAGACTTGAGCCTGTTTCCAAGGAGACTCACTGGCTGCTCAGTCCCGCCCTGAGAAGGTGGCGTCCTTCCCATCGTGGTTACAGAGAATATTACGGTGAAATAGATTTAATTTGCCTATAACAATGAAAAATAGGAAAATTTAAATGTGCATATTCCTTGAGAATGAAGTGGGTATTCTAAGGCTCAAAGATTCCCCCCCCCCCCAAGCTTCGCCACTGGAAAGGAGGAGGAATTCTAGTTACATCCTGTAGAGCTCTAAATTGACAACAGAAGCACAGGGAGTGGCGACGAACATCAAATCGTGAAATAACCAGAAGGTGGGCGCAGACGCTAGGCCCACCAGGTAGGCCAATAACCCGCATCTCCGAGAATGCATTATTACTGAAACTGCAACAGAGAAAAACCGGTCGGATAAAAAGACGACGATCTTAAGCATGAAATAAGTTACGAAAATTCGATGTTGGAACAAGGTGACCTGGAAAAGAAGCGTGGAGGAAGAGATGAGGGAAGAAGGCAGATCCTGGGCAGATCTACAACAGATTGCCAGGAGAAGAGACCAATGGAGGATCTTTGTTGCAGCCCTTTGCTCCGAAAGGGAACACAGGACATAAGTCAAGTAAGTCAAATATACTGGGAATATTGTTGAGCTAGTTTCCACCTCCTTGTCGCACCAGGGGCAATAAACCAGTTCTTCCATCGCTCTAAACTAGAGGTGGCCAAACAGCACGCCGGGCGCGCTGGCACTCTGGCTTTACGCCGGCGTGTTTCTGGCGCGAACGGTCTTGCAGTGATAGTGGAGAAAGACTGTCTCTCTCGCTCGCTTTCCCGTCTCACTCCGTCACACGTAAGTCTATTGCATTGTTATATACAGGGTGATTCTTAATAACTTTTAAAACTCTCTGTAGAGACGTAGATGGCATTGAGACAAGTAATTTGATATAGGGCACTTAGGGTCTTAAGTGTCCGGAAATAACTTCAAAGTGAACCACAACTGTTTCACATATGACGCCATCAGGTGACGGTTCAGCTCAAGCGGGCAGGCCCGTGCACTCTAACGCACACCAAAGCAAACGTTGACTGTCATATCACTCTGGTTCCGTGTCTTGCTTCCACTTGAAATGAGAAGAGAGAGAACAGAGAAAGCTGATGGATAGGCTCCGGATTTGAACCTCGAACCTCACGCGCCCAACTCGCACACGCAGACTCGGAACCAGAGTGATATGACATTCAAAGTTTGTTTTGGATGCTTTGGTGTGCATAAGAGAGCACGGGCCAGACCGCTCGAACGTAGCCGTCACCTGATGACGTCATATGTTAAACAGTTGTGGTTCACTTTAAAGGTATTTCCGGACACTTGCGACTAAGTGTCCTATATCAAATTACTCGTCTCAATGCCATCTACGTCACTACAGAGAGTTTTCAACGTTAATAAGAATCACCCTGTATACAAAACATACGGTTCGCGATTAATGACTTCGCGCACAGGCAAATGCTCGCGGGCTGCATTATAAATGTTTACGGTGGTTTACACCCAACCCAAGGGACATCCCTGAAAAATTTCAATAGTTTTAAATAGTTTCTGAGGAAAATGTAAATAAAATGTTGAACATTAACATTGGCAGTGTAGGACATTCTGTTCGCGCTAGGGTAGCCGAGTAGCGTATGTCATCCCCATCACTGACCACAAGGCATTATACTGTGCCGCTTGCTACTTACCCAAAGAGACATCCAACTTGAATACTAAAAACAAGGACAGCCTTCGGGAGTTGTGGGAACAGGAAGAGTGGCTTTATTTGCTCCCAGCCAGCAGACAAACCACTACAGGCGCCTTTGTTGGTGTTACGTGCCGAAGACTTCAGTTCAGGGTTCGCCAACAGTTCGTTCACCAGCACCTTCACCTGCAACAGGTCCATACCATCTTAAGGACTGGAAGATATTAATTTTGACGATAATGATTGTGTTAAGGGAAAAAGTTAGTAAGTTATTGTTGTTTTAAAGGGGCGGAACAGCGAGGTCATCTGCCACCTCTTACCACAGATTCTATTATACAAATTTAGTATGCAATTTAATTTGAGAGGTGGATACCTAGATAGAAGAAGCCTAAAAATAATAAAACAGAAAATTAAATAAAACTAGAAGCTCGGGTCAGCCGGGAAGGTGGCCGGCTCTCCGGGAACTGCGCATAGAGAGACAGAGACACATGTCCACTGTTGCAACAGGTCCACCAGGTCCGAGTCCCCACACCGCAAGCTGCTGCCGTGAGTTCATGTGGTGTGGCAACACTGCCGGTTAGCTCATCGAGCCCTTCTCTTTCACGCTGCTTTACACATTTAAAGTATTCGTGCACTTTGTAAACTATTTCTCGGGCTTGCCTATGCACAACCTGTCCACTACTTCCCTCTGCTTTCATAGCACTCAAAATGTACACAATTGCTTCCAATGGATCTTTAAATATTAAGATATAATCACTTCACTTTCCTGACAACACACTAGCTCAGATTCTCAAGACAGACTGTGATTGGTGGGATGGAAGTGAGGCGTGACGTAACAGTAGCGTTGTGTTCTGCGCGCCGCCTTCCCGGCTGACGAGCTGATTCCAATAACAAGAACAAGTAGTTCCGTGAAGAACTATACAGCCTATTTTCATATATTCTACTCATGTTAATTGCCTCTATCTACATACAAAATTTCAGTTTGATTGCTGTAATAGATTCGTAGATATTGAGAACCGACTAAATACTTCGGATGGTCGCCATGTTGGACTTTATATATGTAGGTCCTAGAGTTATGTACTGTTACATGAAGATTATTGTGTACGTGTAGCATTCAAACTTCAATCGCATGATTAGGACACAAGAAGTAACAAGGAGATTTTAATATTTCACACAGCTGCCATCTTGTGGTTATGGAAACGATTGAAATAATTAGATGCCAGTGGATTAACATTTGTATAAGGATTTACTGTACCAAGTTTCACTGCACTCGGATGGTTAAATTGCGAGAAACGTCCATGTGAATATTTATACTTCGCCTCGCCGCCATGTTGGATTTGTAATCACCAGTTCAAGTCCTATAGGTGAACTTAAGTTCATAGCCCCTATGAACATAAAAAAATTCAGTTTGATTGCTATAATAGATTTGTAGATATTCAGAGCCGTCTAAATATATTGGATGGTCGCCATGTTGGATTGTTAAACGTATACGCCATAGAGTCATGTACCATTAAAGGAAAATTACTGCGTAGGTTCATTATTCAAACTTTCACTTCGATCGCATGCTTACGACACAAGAAATAAAAAGTTAATTTTAAAATTCACACAGCCACCATCTTGAGGTTATGTAAACAATTGAACTAAATTAGATACCAGTGCATTATAATGTGTATAAACATTTCCTGTACCAGATTGCATTGCGTTTGGAACATTAAATTGCGAGAAAGGTCTATTTAAAATTTTCAAATTCGCTTGGCAGCCATGTTCGTTTTGTAGTTAACCGGTTTTTGAAAGTCTTATAGATGAACTTCCAGTAGTGCCCTTATCTCCGTACAAAATTTTAGGGTGGTACCGCTAATAGTTTCAGAGATATAGAATGCCGGTGAAATATTTCGCATATCCGCCATCATGTGGTTATGTAAACAATTGAACGAAGGTAGACGTCGGTGCATTACAATGTGTATAAACATATACTGTACCAAGTTCTATTGCGGTTGGTTGGTTAAATCGCGAGAAAGGTCTATTTAAAAGTCGTAAATTCGCGTGGCCGCCATGTTGGTTTTATAGTTACCAGTTTTTCAAAAGTCACATAGGTGAATTTCTAGTAGTTCCCTTTATCACCGTAAAAAATTTCAGCGTGATATCGGTAATAGTTTCGGAGATACTGAATTCTGATGAAATATTTCGCACAGCCGCCATGTTGCATTCGTGAGACACAATAAAATTTGAAGGGCACGGTCGAGGTCGGCCAGAAAGTTGCTATGATCTTACCGAGTTTCATTGAAATCGTTCCAGCCGTTTAGAATTTATTAGACACACACTCACACACACACACACACACACACACACACGGACAAAAGGTGATCTCATAAGCCTATTTTTTCAAAATTGAAAATAGGCTAAAAATCAACAGAAATATACGTAAAACAAAAACTCAGAATTCAAAAAAGATCCAAGTCTTTGTGTCAATGATCACTTGTAAATTTAGATTGTTGGCCCTAACCCACTCTCACTTATAAAGCGGATGATGAGATCAGCAGCCACCACGTCATCAGCTAATATAAGATAGAGTGTATTCTGCAAACCAATTTTTTTCGTGGATCAGCAAGAGCCACACAGTGTTAAAATGTGGGCCACGATGGAAACGGCCTCACAGGTATAAAGTGGGGGGGTCTTCCCTTCTCATTAGGTACGAGTGGGTGGATCTTTCATGACCTATCTTTAGTGTACACAAAATGCCTAACTCCCTCCGTGACCGGAAAGAGCTCCGCCACACGCGAGTAGTTCCCTTGATCGTTCACAGTTTACTAAGCATTGGATCAGCTAGCTACCAACTCGCCCAGAATTTAAGGGGAACATATCTCTAGCTCAAATGTGTATGAGTTCATGGGGGTGAAGAGGTGTCAATATTAATTGCAACAATATATGTTTTTAATTAGACACGTATTGCTCCACAGTGTCTTGGAAGTCCCCGCTTCGTAAGCAGCTATGTAGAGCTTCTTAAGGACAGAAATGCCACTGCATTTGGCTGGCCCTTGACACTTTGTAGCAGTCTTGCTTAGGCTGGGATGACAAGTGAAACGGTATTTACTTTGCTCCACGTTGAGCGTACAAATGTAGCTGTTTCGCTTGCCCCCCCTTTGCCTAAGCTATGTTGTTTTAATGGGCGCCAAGACCTCAATGCAATGTTGAAATCTAAATTTGTATTTAACAACGTCTAGCTCTGGCAGAACACCTTCAAGACTCTATTCACTCAGATCGTGGTATGATTTGATCATTAACCCAACAAACAATTGTATCAGGAGAAGGAATTGGTCTATATCTAATGCTACCTACTGAAAGCAAAGATTGCATTGTAAAAGAAATGAATTTATTATATAAAACAAGAATAGCAAAATTAATAATAATAATAATAATAATAAGTTTAAAATTTAAATAGGAGCGTTGTGATTTTAATAATATCGATAGAAAATTACGTGAAAACGGAGTCTGATAAATTATTGATTTTACTCTTATTCCCAAGCTATGAAGTTACTGAAATATGAAATATAAAACAAAGAGAAATGAGAGATTGCGTATTTCTGCGTCATTCGCGCTTACCGGTGGAAATTGCCAAAGCATTTCCCTCGTACTGGATGATGCTGTGAGCTTCCCATAGTCTCCTGGATGTCGTCATCTTCGTCGATGTTTGATGACATACTGGTAGATTAGATAATTCTATGGTCCGTACATCGGACCCAAACACTCGTACAACAGCACTGGTTAAGTTTTACAAAAGTTAGTCCTCCAATCCACGGAACATCGGAGCGACTCCCGCGTACAACCGTACTCGTTAAGTTCTATACAGATAGTCCCCGTTCCACGGAACATCGGAGCGACTCCCGCGTATAACCACACTCGGCAAGAACTACACAGATTGTCCTCGTTCCACGGCGCGTCGAACGATATATCCACACGTTGGCTCCCCACTCCAGTCCAGACTTCTAGCTTGCGTGGTCTCCACTGATTGGCTGAGCACGCCGCTACTTCCCCTCCTCTGGTTCATTACACACGGCGCGCGAGAGGGAGAAGTCGTTTTCCGTTCCATATATTCGCCTTTTCTTGATGATGCGACCCAAGCTTGCGTCATGCTTCCCGACAAGATTAAGCTTGTATTTGAATTCCCCGTGACTCATGTCTCTCAAATACCCTAACTGACAAAACTCCGTAAAATTCCGTAATCATATAATTTTCTATGATATTGTCGTTCGTAATAATTTGCTTGATAGCGTTTTCTAAGACATAGCAAACCTATCTGTATGCTTATAATTTTTATAAAATGCTCCGAAAATATCTTAATAATAATTATAATAAATTAATAATAATAATAAATTAACATGAAAAATTCTCTTGGCTGAACAATTTGCCGCGTAAATAAATATAGAATGGCTTCCTACTGACTTATGCCAGTTGCATAAAAACCCCTCGAAAAACACGTTACAACTTCTCGAACGTATCGACAACACAAAGGCTATATTCAGAGCTAATTCTGGTAGTGTGCCCTAACATCTTAAAATAGAGTGAAACATTAAACAAAACAGACACACGTTAGGTGCTTTGTTTCAAACATGGTGCTGGGCCTAACAGAGCTTATATGGTAAAATGATACAATGTTTCATTACTTTAATACCAACAGGTCTCTTTCATTGTACTACTTTTATACATGCATTCTGGGAGGGAAATTTGAAATATATGGCTTTGGAAGGGGATTTAGGAGGGGCTTCAGTGATCCAAGCCCAATTCCTTACTACGTGCTTGCATGAAAATAAAACTTTTAGACGTAGAAGACAACCGCGATTCGGGATTATTTCAGAAAGGACCCAGTATCTGAATGGGTAGACAAGGAGAGGGTTGCAGTCTAATGGTCTACTGTCATCTAGGTACTTGAAGTATGAGAAAAGGGCGCAGTAGTCGCGATGGTACGAAACCGGCTACGTTCTCGTGTAGATTGTTCTTACAGTATCCAGTTCGTGGATACGTCGGGCGTTCTGTTGACCTTTTCGGTGGAAGTAATGCTGTCATGGTTCGTGGTTGGCACTATTGGCGAGATGCTCATGATCCCCATGGTGCTGTGTTCGAGAATGTGCCCTCCACCGGTCATTAATAGTTTGCTGTTTTCTCTGGGCTCACTTTGGTACGGACGGTAGCGGCCGATGTTACGAGGCTGGCTCTATTCTCAGGATGGTTGACGGGAGTTCCCCCTATCCTCGAGTTCGCGGGTACTTCCTGGGGCCTTCGACGGTTTTTGTGCAAGTAGGCACCACGATGCATTCGGTCGGTGCGGTTCTCCAGTCAGTTGAAGGGATTTCAATTGTCTCCGAGGTCCCGAGTTCATTAAGTATACTCCGCAGGTCACTGTCAGGCCGACGTCTGATCGGGAGTAGATATCGTGTTGTTTGATGACTAGCTCTGTTCTCCGGCAAGTTGATGAGAACCTCGCAGTTTTCATGACCTCGAGTTTGCCGATGCATCGTGCGTTCCATCTTAAGTGAAAACTGAAAATCCACAACCTGCTTCCAGTCTCCGACCGGGTCAGGAATGGTATGAATGAAGCCCCCATCTAGCAGCGAGGATATGAGCTGTGCCGGCTGCCGAGGCCTGACGCACTGCTCTGGGGCAATGATTAAATGAATGACAGATGACGGTTTCTCAGGTAAGAGATTTAGGTATTATTTACGATGATAAATTGACATTCTCTCCCCACATTGACCACATCAAATCTCGCGCAATGCGCAGTCTCGGCATTCTATACAGATTCACAGAAATTAAAGACCTCACTGAACTTAAATTATACTTCACCACATATGTTCTCCCTATCCTAGATTTCTCTTCCCCAATTTGGTCTACTTCGGCTATAACCAATATTTCTAAATTGAACAGTGTCTTTAGTTTCTTCATATCAATAGTCAAAGCTCGCAATCCTTCGCTAAGGCAGTTTGCCAAATCCGACATTTTAAATCAGCTCAATTTACTCGACCTTAGAAGCCGCTTACAATTTACTGACCTGTGTTTCTTACATAAAGTTATGAATGGTTACACAAAATGTAACATGCTCTTAAGCTACTTCCCACTCCATGTTCCCTCCCGTTCAGCACGTCAGAACTATTTACACCACATACCTCGCCCACGTCTTGAAGTACAGAAGCGCTCTATTTTCCACCGTCTACCTACCCTTAGCAACTCCCTTCCAAATATTGACATATTCTCTCCCTATAGAGCATTCAAACATAACATTAGAAGATCCCTTTCATGCTCGATTCCTACCCCCTCACCCTCCTAATCACCCACTACCCCAATCACTCCCTGCATTTTTCCCGAGACTTGTCCCTTGCTGCCATCACTGCCATTGTTATTGTTATTGTTGTTATTTTTGTTAATACTATTTGAAATTGTTAAAATATTAGTGTAAAATGACCTATCATGGTTGTATCTAATAATTATTAAATAAATAAATAAATAATAAAAAAAAAAGAAATGATAGTGGAGACTGTTGCTGGAATGAAATGTTGACAGGGAAAACCGGAGTACCCGGAGAAAAACCTGTCTGCCTCCGTTTTGTCCAGCACAGATCTCACATGGAGTGACCGGGATTTGAACCACGGACCCAGCGGTGAGAGGCCGGCCTGCTGCCGCCTAAGCCACGGAGGCTTCTTCCATCATAAGTACGTATCGTAATGTTTCCAGGTTGAGTTTAAATTGTTGGTTGGTTCTTTAGTTTAGGGGCTGCAACAACGCGGTCATGTAGCCCCGTGTACTTTGGGTGTGTGTAGAATGTGTCTGATAACCGGTGTTAATTGTGATGACTGTATTAGTGTGTGTTATCGGTTTTTAATTCAAGTAATGACTGCAGATGATAATTTCAAGTAGCTCCTACTTTCGCTACCAAATGCTACCGTCCACGACACCTAGCTGTGAACGTTGCTACTACTAGATGCCATCGCAACCAGCGTCTGGTGACGAACGTTGGAACTAGAGCATTAATCAAACTTAACCTACAAATTTTGGCTTCACACAAGTCTAGTTAGTGGAAGGTTCCTTTTCATGCATACATCTATAACATGTGCCCGCTGGATTTAATTCCTCTCCGAAGGAAGGCATACTGAGGGATTTTTAACGCTCTTAAAAATTCCAACGACTTTGGCCGGGGTTGAACCCGCGACCTTGGAGATAGAAGCTCAGCATGCTACCAACTACGCCACCGAAGTCACCCGAGTTTAAGTGTACTAGTATGTGGTGTTCTAATCGAGAACGCGTCCTGGAGTCTTACTTCATTCACTTTTATATCGCGAGCGTTCGTTAAATCAAAACAAATACTGTATACATGATTCACATAGGATTTTCCCCAGGTCCATGAATAATATTCCCTACATTGAGAATGCTTTAAGTAGGAGTTAGCTAAATCAAGATCCAACAGATCAGGACAAATTAAAAAAAAAAAACAGTGGATACTTACTGGAAAGGTATCTGGATGTTTCCCAGTGTTCCTGGAATAGATTTTCTTGAACACTTTCATGGCATCATCACACCGACCACGTGACATCAGAAATTTTGGGCTTTCATCAAACAGAAGTAAGAGGAGGCCTGATGCCAGACTTGGGATGGAACATATAGCCACAAACATACTCCACGAACTGTATTTAACATAGCCACCAAAGAGATCCCAAGACCATGGCTGGGGCAGCAGCATCCACGCAATCACTGAAACAATTATACAAATACCGGTAGTATTGCAATAACCATATATCTATACAAAATTAAAAAAAAACCATTAAATATTGTCTAAACTAAAATACCGTTTTACTTCTTAAGTTTTATGGATTACTACATCATTTCCAGATCTATTTTGAATCATTACAGAAGGTATTGATGGGAGCTAGAGAGAAGCGTTACGCGAGGAATGTGGCCAAAACGCGCCCTTCACCCTTACCCCCTCGCTTCCGTCAACAAGCTTCTGTAAGTATCTGCGTTTCTGAAAACTTTGTCCATTGCAGTCGCACGCTGACAAACGAGAGAGAGATAGGTATTCGTATCTCGCCCAGATGGAGATCATCAGCTGACAGATGTACGAAATCGACCTGCCTAAAGCTCACTTTATTTACTGCATTTGAAATCTAAGATATGCTGTATTTATATAGACCTAATAATATTAATAACGACAACTCTTTCCATAGTAACAATAACAGGACATTCAATGCAGTTGAAATAAAAATATATAAAATAATAATAATAATAATAGTCTAATAATAATCAATAATAATAATAATAATACTTGGCCCAGACTACAAAAATAGCATCTACATAAGAAAATACAGGCAAGAAATATACTCTAGGATAGAGAAGATCACAGACATAATGCGAAAACGCAGAGCTTGCTTCTACGGTCATATACGACGGATGATCCGACTCCCGATGGACGAAACGTATCTTCAGTATATTCGACTCAAAACCAAAAACTACAATGCTATGGTACGTTAACGCCCATAAAGATCTGAAAGAAATGGGGATATGAGTAGAAGATGCACAAGACCGAAATCTTTATAGAGCAGCCATCAAGACGTTTGGGACTTTCTGGGACGAAAAACTGACAACTGGTGCGAAATGGACAGAAGAACGTCGTGCTAAACCCAGTGAGCTCATGAAGACAATGTGGATCAAGCGAAGAACGAACAAATGCCAGAATGTAAAATGAGGCTTATCGTGCTCCCTAGTTGGCCGATTAGCGAAATTGAATGAATGAATGAATGAATGAATGAATGAATGAATAATAATGCGATACGTCAAGAATTCTGTCGAATACTTTTAGGAAGGGCCATAGCCGACTAAAGCCTCCGTGGCTTAGGCGGCAGCACGCCGGCCTCTCACCGCTGGGTCCGTGGTTCAAATCCCAGTCACTCCATGTGAGATCTGTGCTGGACAGAACGGAGGCAGACAGGTTTTTCTCCGGGTACTCCGGTTTTCCCTGTCAAAATTTCATTCCAGCAACACTCTCCACTATTATTTCATTTCATCTGTCATTCATTTAATCATTGCCCCAGAGGAGTGCGTCAGGCCTCGGCAGCCGGCACAGTTCATATCCTCGCCGCTAGATGGGGGCTTCATTCATTCCATTCCTGACCCGGTCGGAGACTGGAAGCAGGCTGTGGATTTTCATTTTCATTTCCATAGCCGACTAACAGGCAAGAGAGAGAAAGCTGCTTCCCCGTCCCACCACCCGTCCCGCTAGTCAACTCTTGGGCTCGCATCAATATTTACGGCTAGTTTCAGTAGTTTAAAATCGGTCTAATTCATATTTACCTTTCTATCCTTCTTTCGTCACTAGCATGTTTGCATATTTTTAGCCTACTTTTCACATTTTGCAAATGTCTGTCTGTCCTTCTGTCTGGCTGTCTGTGTGTCCCCACCTATCAACTCCTAAACGGCTGCAGCAATCGAAACAAAATTTGGTAGGAGGTAAGATCTATACCTGAATATCTCACGGCCATATTTAAAAATGATGTCAATGCTACCAACTGCTGAAAAATCGCATTTGAAGTTTGTGCACCATGTTGGACATCTTGGAAGGTATGAATGGGAAAAATGAAAATCCACAGCCTGCTTCCAGTCTCCGACCGGGTCAGGAATGGAATGAATGAAGCCCCTATCTAGCGGCGAGGATATGAACTGTGCCGGCTGCCGAGGCCTGACGCACTCCTCTGGGGCAATGATTACATGAATGACAGATGAAATGAAATTATAATGAAGAGTGTTGCTCGAATGAAATTTTGACAGGGAAAACCGGAGTACCCGGAGAAAAACCTGTCTGCCTCCGTTCTGTCCAGCACAGATCTCACATGGAGTGACCGGGATTTGAACCACGGACTCAGCGGTGAGAGGCCGGCGTGCTGCCGCCTAAGCCACGGAGGCTTGTATGAATGGGAGCTATTTCAAAATTGGCACACGTATAGATAATAATATTGCAGTTTAATTTCCAGGAGGCCATAGATGGCAGTGTTGCCAAAATGATTATAAGCCTGCTGATAGGTCCAAATTTTAAATGCATATAACTTCTACACTATCAATTGGATTTCAACCAAATTTCAGGATTAGGGAATAACCCATCTCATTTGGGTACAATCGTGTTGACCGACTGAAAAGCATCAAACTTTTGATTACTAAGGCAACACTGAAAAATGGCTTCTAACACCAAAATGAGAATAGGATAGGAATTTTTTGTTAGATTAGAATTCCAAACTTATATTTGTTAGTTACAGATTAAACAATTGTTTTATTTTTGCATCAATCGTACTCAAAGAAAAAAAAATCTGATGGAATTATTATTTTATCTTAATTTATCTCAATTTTGTTGTTTGTTAGGCGTATTCTGAACTGGGGCTCAACCCACTTGCCCGGTTTTTTCCCCGCTCGATATGCCCTGAGGCAGGAGTCTCTTCCTTTAGCCCAGTTCAGGTTCATAAGGGTTTATATGTACGGTTGTTCATGGACAAGGCTCATATGGGAATTGATTAACACGCCGCCGCCCTGGACAAACGGGAACAATACTTATACCCATGATTGCTTACCTTCACTCAATAACTTCCTTCTTTTCTTCCTTTTTGTAGTCAAATTTAGGAGTATCTCTGACGATTGTCTAGAAGGAGTTAGCAAGTTCTTGCAATCCACTTTCCTAGGTAACGTTTTTTCATTAAAGATACTTTGGTGAAAGGTTTCGCCATGTCCGTCACTAACTTCTCCACAAGTTTCAAACAAAAACTCAGGAGAGTGGAAAACTTTGATATTTAACAGACATGTTGAATCTTATTTTGTGATGAGAGGAAATCTGTAAAAATGTCCTCACAGTTTCCAGCTCGTCTGTTCGTGACTTCTTTGAAAGAAACCCTTGCCTCTTCCTGAACATCATTTAAAAGATGTTCGAAGGTGTTTGTGAAGTTTGCGAATCTGTGAGCCAAAAAACTCCTCTTAATCTTTGGGTCACTTAACTGCGAAAATGTGGAACAATATTTGAATGCCAGTCAATTTCGGTCCAACATTTGTTTTATTAATGAAAGTTTTAGATGAGGCCAAGTTTGATATGCAGTTGGTAAATTTCAGATCCCACCAGAGGCTTTTGTTCAACGTTAACGTTTTTTTCATTTTCATACTGACTGCACAGCCGGTCTTGGACCAGCCTTAGTTTCCAATAATATACTGTACTAGCAGTAGTACCCGGCTTCACCCGGTGGATTTATTTGTTTTATGGATGATAATTAATACTACTACAGAACTGGCACATGATACTTAACACAAACAGTGATAAAAAAAAAGTCCTCTCGGCACGCCGGAAGGCGGAGGTAGATTTCACCGGACAAACTTGGGGATAGGCGAAAATAGGCAGAATATGCAGGTTTTCGTAGAAGGATCAGACCTCATTTATTGCGAGAAGGTATTTTATAATTGGAGCTTAATTAACTTTGTTTTTCGTCATTTTATGCTTAGACTATTTTAAACATTTCATTGTCTTATGGGAACGGTAACCTTCTTGTCATTTGGGGTCCATTTTTATACTTGTGGTCACACTGTCCTTATGCAAGGTTTCGACACTGATGTGTAACTATGTAAAGGTCTGTTACTTCTTCACGCAAAATTATATCTCCCGCAGAGATTTTGGTTGGTTCCTCAGTTTAGGGGCTGCGACAACGCGGTCATGTAACCCCGTGTACTTAGGGATGGCTGTATTAGTCTGTAATTCAGGTAAGGACTGCAGACGGTCAATTTCAAGCAGTAGTTCCTAATGTTGCTACCAGGTACTACCGTCAACGACACCTACCTGTGAACTTGGCTACTAGATGCCACCGCAGCCAGCAACTCGCAACGAACGTTGGAATTTCCCCTCCAAAGGAAAGCATACTGAGGGATTTTTAGCGCTCTTAGAAAATCCGACGACTTCGGCCGGCTTTGAACTCGCGACCTTGGGCTTAGACATTCAGCATGCTTGCTACCAGTTACGTCACCGAAGCCGCTTCACACTTAGTCAGATGGAATTCTGAATATGATCTCGTGCAAGTGCGTTATCTTGGCAACGTCTAATGGCTCATCCCTCATCAATTTAGTAGAGTTGCCATGGCAAGCACTGATAGCTCTTGGCATTTTCTTTTAATTCCGAAATCATTTTTCTCATCCCTTGGCATAATGGTGGGTCATATCAAAAATTCTTTTAGACAAAATTTTAGGTAATTATTAGGAGAATATTGTCCATTTTGTACGGTTTTGAGATTGTGCCTATTAAGAGATATATGATTAATGTTTCCCGAAAACCCCACTTTTTCCCACCCCTTAGGTCAATGGTTGGTGCTATAAGAAAAACTCTTCAAACATAAATTTTTGGGCTTTATCCGACACATAGTATGAACGATGAACGGATTCGATATTTCACATATTAAGAGAGTTATAGCAATATTTCACTTTTTCGAAAAAAGCCCCCCATTTTCACCCCCTTCTACTGGTTTAGCCCAGTAACGAACTCGACCGAGATTTTATAGGTATACATATTCAGTAAAAAGTGATTGGTGAAAAATTACGGCAGTTATCGTGTCCACAAGAAACTGATATATATATACTTTTGAACTGACGGTGGTTTTGGGGTCTGGGGGATGTGAAACGCGAAGATATGTCGAAATTTTCCGGAAGTCGAAACATGGTAGCCTACCCATTGCAATAGTTAGCTTTCTAATGAAATCTACCTCTGGTTGGTTCCTCAGTTTAGGGGCTGCGACAACGTGGTCATCTAACCCCGTGTACTTTGGGTGAGTGTAGAATCTGTCTGATAAACGGTGTGAATTGTAATGGATGTATTAGTCTGTAATTCAGGTAAGGACTGCAGACGGTCAATTTCAAGCAGTAGTTCCTAATGTTGCTACCAGGTACTACCGTCAATGACACCTAGCTGTGAACTTGGCTACTCGATGCCACCCCAACCAGCAACTCGTAACGAACGTTGGAACTTCCCCTCCAAAGGAAAGCATACTGAGGGATTTTAGCGCTCTTAGAAAATCCGACGACTTCGGCCGGCTTTGAAACCGCGACCTTGGGCATAGACATTCTGCATGCTACCAGTTACGTCACCGAAGCCGCTTCCCACTTAGTCAGATGTCAAAGTCAACCCCTGGCACCATCCAGCCCATGACGGGCTAAGGCCGACCAAGCGACCGCTGCCCAGCCATTTGGCCTGCAGATATTGGGGTGACGCGTGATCAGCGCGTCGGGTCCCCTCGGCCGTTAATATTGGTATTCGTGATCGGGGTGCTGTCTCACTGTCAGACAGCTACTCAATTGTCCTCACGAGGCTGAGTGCACCCCGTTCCAACCCTCACGTCAGTTTTAAAATCCCCGACGGAGCCGGGGATCGAACCCGGGGACTCCGGGTGAGAGGCAGGCGCGCTACCCCAACACCACGGGGCCGGCTTAGTCAGATGGAAATACTGAATCTGATCTCGTGCAAGTGCGTTGTCATGCCAACGGCTCATCCCTCATCAATTTAGTAGTGTTGCCATGGCAACCTCTGATAGCTCTTGGCATTTTCTTATAATTCCGAACTCATTTTTCTCATCCCTTGGCGTAATGGTGGGTCATATCAAAAATTCTTTCAGACAAAAGTTTTAGGTAATTATTAGGGAAATTTTGTCCATTTTGTACGGTTTTGATATTGTGCATATTAAGAGAGATATGATTAATGTTTCCCGAAAACCCACTTTTTTCCATCCCTTTGGTCAATGGTTGGTGCTATCAAAAAACTTATTTGACATAAATTGTTGGCACTTATCCGACACATTATGAACTTGGAATGGATTCGATATTTCACGTATTAAGAGAGTTATAGCGAAATTTCAATTTTTCGAAAAAAGCCCCCCATTTTCACCCCCTTCGACCGATTTTGCCCATTAACGAACTCGACCGAGATTTTATAGGGATACATATTATGTAAAAAATTCAAAGTGATTGGTGCAAAATTACGGCAGTTATCGTGTCCACAAGAAACTGATATACACATATATATATATATATATATATATATATATATATATATATATATATATACATACACAAATTATATATAAACTTTTGAACTGACGGTGGTTTTGGGGTCTGGGGGATGTGAAACGCGAAGATATGTCGAAATTTTCCGGAAGTCGAAACATGGGACCCATTGCAATAGTTAGCTTTCTAATGAAATCTACCTAATTGTCCAGCATAACTCAACACATTGCTGGCGTATCGCCCCAGCGTGCCAATTGGGCTCATCATTTGGCAAAGACACACCTACCAAAACGTCTTCTCAGTGTGTGCCTATTACGCATCTTGGTAGGTGTGCCTCTTTAACAAATTCACAAAGAAATTTGATACAATGGTCCGGCTAGCTCAAAACAGTTGCCAGCGTTTCGCCCCAGTGTACCAATGGGCTCTTCAGTTGGTTATGGTACACCTCACCAAGACGCGTGGCTAGTACATACTGTGAAGGCCACTGCAAGGCACAAATGTTGCCACGAGCAGCGCCAATGTACTATGGAAGTCAAAACTTCCTTTCAAAAATAATGTTAGCTTACCTAGCTAATCCATATAAGGTGTGCCTCTACCAACTGAAGAGCCCAATTGGCACGCTGGGGCGAAACGCTAGCAATATGTTGAGTTATGCTGGACATTTTTAGCCTACTTTTCACATTTTGCAAAAATGAGGAAAAAGTAGACGTATGAGATCGGGCAAATGTGTGTGTCTGTCCTGCCTGTCTGTGTGTGTGTCCCCCCCCCCCCCTATCAACTCCTAAACGGCTGCAGCAATCTAAACAAAATTTGGTAGGAGTAAAGATCGATACCTGAATATCTCACGGCGACAATTGAAAATGATGTCAGTGCTACCAACTGCTGAAAAATTGCAATTGAAATTTGAGCTCCATGTTGGATATCTTGGAAGGTATGAATGGGAGCTATTTCAAAATTGGCACACGTATAGATAATAATATTGCAGTTTAATTTCCAGGAGGCCATATATGGTAGTGTTGCCAAAATGATTATAAGCCTGCTAAAAGGTCCAAATTTTAAATGAAAATAACTTCTACACTATCAATTGGATTTCAACCACATTTCGCATGTACTATGTATACATAAACAGATATGACTGAGCGTATTCTTAACAGCCACCAGGGCTGCCAACTATAAATTAATGCTCTCAATTCCTTTTATCCAAATACCCATATATCAGAAAGTATGCAAGCCGACAGCTTTAAACTATGCACACGTATAGTACCTGATATTCTATATTAATTTGGAGTAACTTATATACGTCAGTGCTACCAACATGATTCTAAGCCTGCTGAGAGGTCCGACTTTGAATACATGTAACTTTCTATACTATCATTTGGATTTCAACCAAATTTCGTGTGTGCTATGTGTTCTATAACAGATATGCCTATGCCGATTCTTAAGAGTAACCAGGGCTGCCAACTGTTAATAAATGCTCTCAATTCCTTTTATCCAAATACCCATATATCAGAAAGTATGCAAGCCGACAGCTTTAAACTATGCACACGTATAGTACCTGGCATTCTAGATTAATTTGGAGTAACTAATATAGGCCTACGCCAGTGCTGCCAACATGATTCTAAGCCTGCTGATAGGTCCAATTTTAAAATACAAGTAACTTCTATACTAACTAATGGATTTCATTCAAAATTGACACAATAGATCATATTATTTCAGATTATTTTTGACCAATACATGTATGTCATTGTTGCCAACATGATTTTACGTGCGCTGTTAGATCCAATGTTTAACTGCATGTAACGTCCATGCTATCCATTGGACTTCAACAAAATTTTGTATTCTGTACCTTAAGAGATGGAACTAGGAATATATTCAGTCACCAGGGCTGCCAACTGTAGTTCTCTATTAGGCTACATTATGCCAGGTATACAGTATTTCGAACTAATTAGAAATTTCGATATTACCAACTTAATTTCGTCATTATTCTAGATAGATCCATAAAAATTAATCATTGGCACGAATCTTAAATTTTAAGAAGAGTAGGCTCTTTATTTCGTAACGGAACTTCTTGTTTATCACTTTTTGTGTTAATTATAATGGCTCAACGGACAATAGTCATTTTGATTCTCTTTCTTCAACATTTGATTATATTCAATGCCAAAGCAAGGTTTATTGTTTTTGGAGTGGAGTTTTAGACTTCCGTGGTGCACTGGCATGCTCGTGACGTGGCTACATATGTGGCGGGGCGTTTTGCATGGCCTTCTCAGTGTGTGCCTGCTACGCGTCTTGGTAGGTGTGCCTTTACCAACTGAAGAGCCCAATTGGCAAGCTGGGGCGAAACGCTAGCAATGTGTTGAGTTATGCTGGACATTTTTATCACTTTTTGTGTTAATTATAATGGCTAAACGGACAATACTCATTTTGATTCTCTTTCGATAACATTTGATTACATGATACTTGAACTAACAGAAAATAAATATTTTTTAAATATAACTTTTTGTGGTAATGGTGGTGGTGGTTGTAGTGGGGGTGATAAGTAGTACAGCATAATGGACGTACTGCATCATTCAGGTCATTTTCCCGTTATCATAATAATGAACAGGGAAACGGCTGTTTACGAACTACAGCACTAACACATGTAATTTACAAACAAATTTTAAAATATGTTTAGAGAGAAGAGTAAGGGAAATATGACACTGCCTAGGGTCTATATCTCATTGGCTGTTAGGAATGTACATACCAGTAGTGCGTCTTTTGTCGCATAGCGTCGTAGGAAAACAATCAGAACACTTTGGAAAACTTAAGACTGTCCCGAGCTCCTGAAGTAGAATAGTATCATTTACCGCCACATAGCGCTCAACGATAAGTTTCGGAATAAATGAAGGTAAATTTGATAGCACCAACGCTTATTTCAGCTGATAACCTCAATGTATTGCACCAACACCATTGCAATTATACAGAGGCATATGTTCATGATAACTGTTGAAAGGTGCCTAAGAAATCTTTTTGCACTAATTACTCCCCATGACTGCAATTTATAAGCAGCGCAAGATATTCCTATTTTCACAATTCTGCACCAGAACACTGGTAGGGGCAACGTGATGCATCCCGAATTGCCAGTCAACAATGGACTTATTAAAATACTCTTACAGTTACACTACTACGGACATGAATGGTTCTAGGGCCTTAATACGTGGTTTTCAAGTTCAGTTTGTTTGTTATTCTAAATGTAGGGAATGAAGAGCGTTGTCCGAAATATCAGGTGGACAGTGTTATCAGCAGGGTTTCAAAGAGTAAGTTAAGTTTGGTGCAATTAAGAGGAACGGTGTAGATTTGTGATAAAGGGCCGAAATACAGTGAATGGAGGGGTCTGTCCGAAATTGAAAGTGGACGGTGTCACCCCCAGGGTTCCAAAGGGTAAGTGTACACAATGTGGTTCAGATCGGTGAAACGGTCTGGATTTGTGCCAAAGGACCTAAATGCAGGGAATGGAGTGGTCTGTCCGAAATTTCAAGCAGACAGTGTCACTCTCCGGGTTCCGAAGGGTAAGTATGTGAAATTTGGTTCGGATCAGTGAAACTGTGTAGATTTGTGCCAAAGATCACAAATGCAGGGAATGTACTGGTCTGTCATAAATTTCATGTAGACAGTGTTACTCGCAGGGTTCAAAAGGGTAAGTACACACATTTTGGATCAGATTAGTGAAACGGTGTAGATTTGTGCCAAAGGTCCTAAATGCAGGGAATGGACTGATCTGTCATAAATTTCATGTAGGCAGTGTTACTCGCAGGGCTCGAAAGGGTAAGTATACAAATTTTGGTTCAGATCCGTTAAACGGTGTAGATTTGTGCCAGAGGGCCTAAATGCAGAGAATGGAGTGGTCTGTCCGAAATTTAACATAGCCTAAACTATTCCTCTTGAATCTGGCTATCATATACAAAAATGATTTTTCGAATTTGGCTGGTAGTTCTAGAGATTAGCGCGTTTAAACACACAAACTCTTCAGCTTTATTATATTAGTATAGATGACTTCGATTCTAAGCGTCAGTTGAAATCAGTGTGACGAAGGCAATTTTCTGGCGCAATTGTAATAGCATATGTTCTGGAAAGAACAAACGCTTGTAGTTTTAGGTGATTGTTAATCTCGCTATCATACAGTAAGCGACGTGACCTCCTTTGTACGAAACCGAACCATCGGACTTCAGATGATGTGAACCGAAGAGGACTACAATGGCAGGAAGTGCTGAATGACAGATTGAGGGAGAGAAGAGAGGATTCGAAGAGGCTCTATGAACGTCCTGCATAAGCAGAAACTTTTTCGGAAGAAGAAGTTTCACTGGGTAGCATTCTAGGACGTCGTCTCTTTAAAAATATATGTTGAGAACCAAGAAGATTTACTCATCAGTCACACACAGGGAACATTTCACAACACTTTCAATATCTCTAGATCACGCGCAACATTATTTTGATCGAAATACATGATATCTGTGTATACCTGGTAGAAGTATATTTGCCACTGACACAGCAATACCAGTCGACATGATCACTCGGGATCGGTATTGTGCTCCATGAAACTCTGCAAGATAGGACATCAGGACTGCATATGGGCCACTGATCCTATTGGTACAATAGAAAATATGAATACGTAGTTTAGAAATCCTAATCAAAGATTTTCTAGAATATTATGTGCAACATTTCCACTAAGAAAATTTACATAGCATTTTATTTAAGAGAAAATATTTTTAAAGCAAATGCATCGAGTTTGATATTTGTTTTTAGGCTAATATTTTCTTAAAAGAAAATCTGTTCTGTGAGATATTACTATTTGGAAGAAAACTATTATTGTTTAACATTTTTATACTCAAATAATAATGTCATAGATCAATGTTAAACAAACAACTTAAAACTAGTTAAGATTTTAATACGGTAGGTTATATAATATTTTCAAGACCTCTTGAGTAGTTTTAATTATAGTCATGAGAACTAAGTTTTATTTCTAGCAGAATAGTACAATTACAGTATGCTCGCATCTTTTATTCAGATTTGCAATTAGAATTAATAATAGCCGAAGGAGGTTTAAATTAAACAGAAATATGTACTCATTTATTTATTCAAATGAAGTATTGACCAAGATAATTTGCGTTTTACAACTTTTTCTAAAATTTCTTGATAAATATCAGAATTATAAACGCAAACAATAAAAGGAAAGTAGATACAATTTATAAATTAAGCACTAAGCCTTTAACTGGACGCTACCATATCTGCCGCTCTGTCATTTACCACACTATAAAACCAATTAGAAATCAAGGGACAGATTATATTGAAAATTGAAGTTCTATAAACAATGTATTTTCTTTTTGGGAGTTAATATTGCTACGCAACAAACAAGGGGAGTATGCAAAATTCATTAATTAAATGTTTAATTTAATTAATCCATTCATTATCATTCCTTTACAAGTGGTGAAATTAAGGCTAATGACCCTTTCTTACACTTTACCCCACGAGTTGGAAATTTGCTCTATTTCTTCTCAATGGAGTATTAACATATGACGACTTCACAATCTCATATGATAGCAGAAACTAGGAGCATATGACCTCGTTGTTCCGCACCTTAAAACTACAATAACTAACTAGACCGTACCAGAAAGTGAAGACAGACTTACAGGAAGCCCACCATGTAGCGCAACAGCAACATGAGCCACAGCGTCTGGGCCATGCTCGAAGCGAAACAACAGAGGCCGTCCAATAGGAAGCCAACCACCAGCAGCTTCTGGCGACCCAGGGTGTCCGACAGGAAGCCCCACATGAAGGCGCTCGAGATCATTCCTGCAACACCCACAGGGGAGGGATACACACACGTAAAGAAGGGAGAGATTTAAATACCGTATTAAGAATTGTGTAGTAAGCCTCCGTGGCTTAGGCGGCAGCACGTCGGCCTCTCACAGCTGGGTCCGTGGTTAAAATCCCAGTCACTCCATGTGAGATCTGTGCTGGACACAACGGAGGCAGACAGGTTTTTCTCCGGGTACTCCGGGTTTCCCTGTCACAATTTCATTCCAGCAACACTCTCCACTATCATTTCATTTCATCTGTCATTCATTTAATCTTTGCCCCAGAGGAGTGCGTCAGGCCTCGGCAGCCGGCACAGTTCATATCCTCGCCGCTTGATGGGGGCTTCATTCATTCCATTCCTGACCCGGTCATGAGACTGGAAGCAGGCTGTGGATTTTCATTAAGAATTGTGTAGGCTATTTAAATGGAGCAGAAGCGAACCTTATATATTTATATTTTTCACTAGCGTGTTCAATTTAGGAGGGCAGACGACCTTCACGTTTCACCCCTTAAAACAATCATCTGATTCACATTATAGTTTGTGTTGAAAAATAAACTAATAAACTTAAAATTAAAATAAAATTAAATTAAAAGTTCAAATTTTTACTTCTATGGTGTTTTCTACTGTATACTGATAGCAAACTGGACACAATAACCAATAATATGCAAGAAGGCCTTAACGCAATAATCAAGTGGCTCAAATTTAATTAATTGACTGAACATCAAAAAGATTACAAAGCTGACCATAATAATGATAACAATCATATATATATACAGGGCAAGCGGCGGGTTTGTTATCCGAGCTTGTGGTGCGCCATGGCCCCCTCCTTTAACCGTGTGTGCAATCCTCTATGAAATATTACCTCATAAAAGTTGCTAGAAGTGTCGTCCTTCCTGGGTTATACAGGCATTGTATTTGGTAACCGCATTCTGGCTGACGCGAGTGAGTTTTGCCTCTGTAATGTTTCTGATTGTTTATTTTGTGTTTTTTTTATTGAGCACTGAGCCAGTAGTGTCAAAGTTATTTACAATTACGTGAATCTGTGCTAGTGAAGGTGGCACTTCATCAGGAAATTGCTGAATAAATGCATCACGTACCCGCCGGGCCAACTCGTAATATAAAAAATGTTACATACATAAATACGATGTTGCAATGATAACTGTCTGACCATGTTAGCAGTTGAGGTTCAGACTGGCGACTGATAACACCTGCACGCTTATGGCAAGGCCAAGTTTGTACTATGCGCGCGCTTTCAATACCACAGCAGGGAGTCGTGGCGCGTCACAAGCTCGGCAAAGCCGGCTGCAGCAGAGAATGACAAAACCGCCGCTCGCCGGTCTTACTTTATATGAAAGACCCTATATATATATATTATTATTATTATTAATAATAATAATAATAATATCGTATGGCTGGTGCAAGCTTTGTAATTTGACACCCAAAGGGTAGCTTGCATGTCGAATGTCGTTGTTCCTTGAATCACTATGAAAGTCAAGGATGTTAGATATCTAAGCTCCTTGAACACTATAGCGCTTTCTAGTCGAGAAATGAGGAACTTTGTGTTGGCGGAAACTCCCGAGATTAATTTTGCCATTATGAACACGGCCTACTGAATTCAAATGGGTTCTTTGACATGCCAACATCGTATGACATGCGTGTCATATTTTTGCCGCCTTTCAAAAATCACTTACCACGGCCAGGAGCGAACCTGCAATCTTGGGATTAGTAGACCGACACGCTATCCACTCTCCCACCGCGGCAAGCTATTATTATTAATGAAAACGCGCACAATGTGCAAATACAGAAAACTGAGTACATTAATCTAATGCTAGGCGGCTTCGGTGGCGTAGTCGGTAGCATGCTGAGCTTCTATGCCCAAGAGCGCGGGTTCAAATCCGGCCGAAGTCGTCGGATTTTTTAAGAGCGTTAAAAATCCCTCAGAATGCCTTCCTTCGGAGGGGATGTAAAGCCGGCGGTCCCATGTCAGATTTATGGCATGTTAAAGAACCTTCGACTAATTACACCTGTGTGAAGCTAAATTGTATAGGTTAAGAATGTAAACAACGCTCCTAGGTTCCTACGTTCGTTGCCAAGAGCCGACTGCGGTGACGTCTGGTAGGTAAGTTCTGAACTAGTAGTTCTTGACGTTGGCGTTTGGCGTCACAAGTAGGAACTATTTGAAAAAATTCAATGTCTGCAGTCCTTACTTGAATTGAAGACAGATAACACACACTAATACAGTCATCACAATTAACACCGGTTATCAGACAGGTTCTACACACACCCAAAGTACACGGGGCTACATGACCGCGTTGTCGCAGCCCCTAAACTTAAGAACCAACCAATCTTATGCTAGTTGCGTTAGTGACATTGGTCTTTCTCTGCATGATATCTGTCACAGTATTTACTGCGAAGTCCACATAGACAGTCCTCATCCGGCTGGTGAAATCTCTTGTTTTGACAGAACTTGTGGTGAAACCCATGTGTTGCGTATCGTATCATTACATGTCGGAGGTCATAGTTCGCTTGTTTCCATTCTTCCGTCACCATGGCGTCAGTTAGGCAGAAGTCGTTCCAGATAGCGTTGTTATTATCATGTCAAATGATCTTGTCGACTTCATCGTTATGCTTAGGTCTACCGTTATGCGTTACTGTTACGGCGTGTATGACATCATGTTGTTCAGTGCATATGCACCGAGTCTGAGTTTACTCCTGGGGTCTGGCGTTATGCGATACGGAGACTGCGAGTGCGTGACGTCATGCAGCCGAGTGCAAAGAATCCTGGGGCTTCGAGCGAAGCGAGACGCCCTCCTGAGCCTTTCTAACATGTGTAGATTTGTAGCATGCGTCATTTGAAATGATATAAAGACTAGACTGACTGCATCTTTTTTTAGGTAGATTTCATTAGAAAGCTAACTATTGCAATGGGTACCATGTTTCGACTTCCGGAAAATGTCGGACATATCTTCGCGTTTCACATCCCCCAGACCCCAAAACCACCGTCAGTTCAAAAGTTTATATATAGTCTACATATATACGTTTTTTGTGGACACGATAACTGCCGTAATTTTGCACCAATCACTTTGACATTTCTTCATAATATGTATCCCTATAAAATCTCGGTCGAGTTCGTTAATGGGCAAAATCGGTCGAAGGGGGTGAAAATGGGACTTTTTTTTTGTGGAAAAAGTGAAATATCACTATAACTCTCTTAATATGTGAAATATCGAATCCATTTAAAGTTCATATTATGTGTCGGACAAGTGCCAAAAATTAACGTTTAACAAGTCATTTGAAATGATATAGACTAAACTCTAGTCTCTCTGACTGACTGTATCTTTTTCCTTTGATTAATTGATACGCACTGTTGTGGGCCATGATATTTGGCATTCTAATGTCTTCTATGAAAACAATAATACACAAGGTTGAACAATTAAAATATTTGGGTCTAATCATCGACCAACATGAACGCATGCTGAGCTTCTATGCCCAAGATCGCGGGTTCAAACCCGACCGAAGTCGTCGGATTTTAAGAGCGTTAAAATTCTTCAATATGCCTTCCTTCGGAGGGGAAGTAAAGCTGGTGGTCCCATGTCAGATTTATGGCATGTAAAAGAACCTACCACTAATTAAACTTGTGTGCAGGTTAGATTACGTTGAAACGCTCTATCAAAGCTCCAACGTTCACCACTAGGTGTCAGTGACATCTGGTAGCGAAAGTTGGAACTACTTGAAATTGAACGGAACTTGTAGCTCACCCTATGGGTGTCCGCTTGAAGCAGCTACTGTACAGCCTCTGGCGAGTCAAACATGTCCTTTCACACTCCCGGCACTAAAAGCCATACGCCAAATAAATAAATAAATAAATAAATAAATAAATAATAACCGACTAACATTTAAGCTGGGTAGCACACATGGATCATATTGCGAAGGAGATAACTCCAGCATCTGGGCTGTTGAGAAAATTGAGATACTTCATCCCTAGACAATTTTTAATCACAGTGGTCTATATCACTCACTCGTACACAGTCACTTGCAGTATTTAAATGTATAAAGGTGCGTTCCAAAAGTAACGAGCCGGAGGCTGGAATGCGCAAACTGGTGACGACATCGGATAATCGCAGCGTGTGTAACGACGTGTGGTTCTGACCAGAGCGTGGAAAGTTACAGCCCGTCGCTAGAGTGCACGTGTGCAAGTCACGTGACGATACAAAACGAGCAGCAGCATGCATCAATCGTCCAACCAAGACCAAGACAGTAGACCACTCGACATGCTTCCTGGTGTGGTTGAAGACTATGGGGCACCCATTGGGCACACACTTTCCGCAAGTGCATTCGTTCCTTTATGATGGTGTGCACACTTCCGACCCTCAATCTGACCACGGTGGCTATGGCATTCACTGTCACTCTGCGGTCCTGGGCAATGAGTGCATCAACCAGCTGGACGTTGTCATCGGTAATGCAGGGGGTGCCCCAGACCGGGCATCATCGGCTAACGACACCCGTCCTTCCTTGAAGCGCTTGTGCCACGCCTTGACCCTTGCAAGGGACATGCAGTGTTCGCCGTACACTTGTGACATTCTGCGGTGAATGTCCGTTCCCCCTACTCCTTTCGCTGTCAGAAACCAACACCTCTTTGCTCTTCGTTTGACGCCTCCATGCCACTGTTTGCAATACGACTGGCAGCGTTGGACGATTGATGCATGCTGCTGCTCGCTTTGTATCGTCACGTGACGTACACGCGTGCCCTCTAGCGACGGGCTGTGTCCTTCCACGCTCTGGTCGGAACCACACCTCGTTACACACGCCACGATCAGTCGATGTCGTCACCGGTTTGCGCATTACAGCCTCCAGCTCGTTACTTTTTGAACGCACCCTTATAATATAAAAAAATTAATGGTATTAAGAAACCCAATGACCACTGAATAGCTAAACTGACTTGTACGCGGACTGATCGAGTAAAAAGGAGGCACACGTTTAAGAAAGCAG
Organism: Meconema thalassinum; assembly: GCA_946902985.2. Lineage (NCBI taxonomy): Eukaryota > Metazoa > Arthropoda > Insecta > Orthoptera > Tettigoniidae > Meconema > Meconema thalassinum. The sequence goes on from OX336388.2 coordinate 2,127,352,639, forward strand.
CTTGTAAGTAATGGAAAGTGCTTGAAACGCCAACAGCCTTCAGAATTAAAAGATTGCTAAGAAAGAACCACTGAAAGTTATCGCAGAAACTAAAACGGACCACTATAACGATGTGTACATCAGTTGGACACGGACGAAGACAAACATTATTTATTCTGACAGACACGAGCAAGGCAAGTGCTATGTTAGACATAGAGCATTATGAATACTTATGAAATAAGGATTGCCAGTAGTTATGAGACAGGCAGATGATCTTGAAACGAAGACGGGATCATTTCTATGAAATATCAAACATTGAATTTCCTCATCCGAAAACTCCACATGGACAAGAAATTCTCGGACCAGTTATACTTAATACTGCAGAGGAAGGTTGGCTGGTTCCTCAGTTTAGGGGCTGCGACAACGCGGTCATGTAGCCCCGTGTACTTTGGGTGTGTGTAGAATCTGTCTGATGACCGTTGTTAATTGTGATGGCTGTATTAGTGTGTGTTATCTGTTTTTAATTCAAGTAAGGACTGCATACATTGGATTTTCAAGCAGTTCCAACCTTTGCTACCAAACGCCACCGTCAACGACCAACTATTTCTGCACTTTTGTTACTAAATGCCACCGCAGTCGGCTCCTGGCGTCGAACGTTGGAACCTAACAGCGTTACTCAAAGAAAATCTATAATTTAGTTTCACACAAGTGAAATTAGTGGAAGGTTCTTTTACATGCCATAAATCTATGACATGGGCCCGCCGGCTTTACTTCCCCACCAAAGGAAGGCATACTGAGGGATTTTTAACGCTCTTAAAAATCCCGACGACTTCGGCCGGGTTTGAACCCGCGACCTTGGGCATAGAAGCTCAGCATGCTACCAACTACGCCACCGAAGCCGCTACGGCAATGAAAGCTATGAATAGTATGAAGAATGAAAACGTTCCAGAGCTTGATGACTGCCGCCAGATTCCAGTCTTATTTGACATCCAGTATAACGATCCTTATATTCAGGAACATAGGTGACCCTGGGGATTGTGGTATTACCCTTTCATGAATTGATTTCTGGCGGTCGAGATGGGAACTATTCCTTGTTTACTTGTGTCACACGTCAGCCTGCTTAGTTGACAGGTACAGTTGCGCGAGTAGAATATGACTCAGCTCCAGTAGCCTTAGTCATCATTTAACTGTCCATGGTAACATGAGCTCCTGTGACGCTTATCTGACGCAATGCTGCTTGATTTATGTGAAGACTGAACTCTTGTCATCGCTGTGTCCTCCGCTTCGCCCCGCGGGGCTCGTGCTACAATAAACAACAAATGCTGGCGCAACCACGCTCAGCGGCAATCAAATGTTTGATTCGGTAATAACTGGTGACTTCTATGTCACACTGTGAGAAAACCTTTGACCAGTGTATTCGCAACATCATCCACCTGAATCCAGATCAATCCGTATTGTGAAGACACGCGGGTCTCAGATGATTGATACGTTTGCAGTCAGTCAACTGACGGATAGAATGCCGCGAGATAGACAAACCCCCAGACATACACAATATTCCCGATGAACAGTTTAGCTTTTTACACTATTTTATAGGGACGTACATTTAAACTGAATTGTCGTGAGCATGTATTAACTCATATTTGCACTCAAGAGATGCATTTCTTGCCTTTCATAGCAAACTTTCCCTTACTGCATTTCTATGTCCCTTAGATCAAATCAACTACCCTTCAGAAAAGGAGTCAGAGCATCGGATGAGGACACACTAACAATAAAAAGAGACCGTCAGTCTGAAAGTCTGGACTTAATATAATTTTAAATGCTACAAATGCTGAAAAATGCTAGAAAGGCTGGAGGCTTCTCGCGGAGCTGGCTGGATGACGTCACGTTCGCCGTGTCGTTGCCGTCGCGTAACTCCAGAGCTCGCCAGTGAACTCAGTACACATGCACCAAGCGGTACTATGACGTCACACACCTCAGTGCATTCTCGGTACATTTCGTGACGTCGCCGTAACGTAACGAAAAGTCGACTGGATCATTTAAAATGATAAAACAAGACCAGTTGAAATCGTTAACAAATTCAAATATTTAGGAATAACACTACAAACTACAAGTTCGTCTTTCAGTAGTCATATTGCAGAAAGAACAGCAGCAGCCACGCATGCTACTTATAGCATCACAAACTTGGCCTGTCACAGCAAATAAGCTCTTCAACACCACTGTAAATCCCATTGCTACAGAATTATGGGATCTCCTTCATCTGTGACAAATTAACCATCAGGAATATGGAGAGAATATACAATGTCAAAACTAGATTTTGGAAAAGAGCTCTAGTAGCAGGGAAGTACGCCCCAAATATAGGATGATATACGCCCTTTCCAGAGAAAGTGTCTTCCTGGAGGACATAAAGGATTCATCTACAGCTACCATCTATAGCCGCATACAATACAGTGATAGCCGGACGAAAAAGAAAGCAAGAAGAAATCATCGAATCATTTTTGGAACTGATGCTATGATAAACAGTGAAAATGAAAATCCACAGCCTGCTTCCAGTCTCCGACAGGGTCAGGAATGGAATGAATGAAGCCCCCATCTAGCGGCGAGGATATGGACTGTGCCAGCTGCCGAGGCTTGACGCACTCCTCTGGGGCAATGTTTAAATGAATGACAGTTGAAATGATAGTGGAGTGTGTTGCGGGAATGAAATTTTAACAGGGAAAACCGAAGTACCCGGAGAAAAACCTGTCTACCTCCGTTTTGTCCAGGACAGAACTCGCATGTAGTGACCGGGATTTGAACCACGGACCCTGCGGTGAGAGGCCGGCGTGCTGCCGCCTAAGCCACGGAGTCTTATTGCTATAATAAGCAGTAATTGGACAAAAGCAAACCAAACGCAGAGGCATGCCACTATTAGTCTTGCCATACTTGATTTTCACCATAAGTTATGCACAACCAAAAAATTCCACCACGCAAATGATCAATGTATATGTGTATTGTGTGACCAAAAATGTGCATATTATCACTTCATGTTTTTTTTAGTCGTGTGGCCTCCTGAGAGGCCAAGTGCAGGTCTTTCTAGTCGACGCCCGTGGGTGACCTGCGCGTCGGGATGAGATATGGAATGGATGAAGATGAAACTAAGCAAGGATGTGGAAAGAAGCGGCCTTGGCCTTTCAGAAGGTACCGTCCTAGCATTTGCTCGGTGTTGAAAATGGGAAACCACGGAAACCCATGTCAAGAACGGCCGACGGTGGGGCTCGAACCCATGCGTCTACCGAGTCAGCAGAGAGCTTGGCCCCATGACCTAACGCTTTAGCCAGCGTAGCCTCTTTATGTGGTGCAAGAAAAAGAACAAAAACACTCAGTGACTACTGCAAAGACATTAGTAGAGAATAATCATGTTATGTTATGATATACAGTGTTATGTTTTTAGCCTACTTTTCACATTTTGCAAAAATGAGGAAAAAGTAGACTTATGAGATCGGGCAAATGTCCGTCCGTCCGTCCGTCCGTCCGTCCGTCTGTCCGTCTGTCCGTCTGTCTGTCTGGCTGTGTGTGTGTCCCCCCCTATCAACTCCTAAACGGCTGCAGCAATCGAAACAAAATTTGGTAGGAGTAAAGATCTATACCTGAATATCTCACGGCCATATTTGAAAATGATGTCAGTGCTACCAACTGCTAAAAAATCGCAATTGAAATTTGAGCTCCATGTTGGATATCTTGGAAAGTATGAATGGGAGCTATTACAAAATTGGCACACGTACAGATCATAATATTTCAGTTTAATTTCCAGGCGGCCAAACATGGCAGTGTTGCCAAAATGATTATAAGCCTCCTGATAGGTCCAATTTTAAATGCATATAACTTCTACACTATCAAGCGGAATTCAACCAAATTTCGTATGTTGTATGTGTATATAACCAGATATGACTGAGCGTATTCTTAAGACCTACCAGGGCTGCCAACTGTTAATAAATGCTGCTAATTTATTTTATCCAAATACCAATATATCAGAAAGTATGCAAGCTGACAGCTTTAAACTATGCACACGTATAGTACCTGACATTCTATATTAATTTGGAGTAACTTATATACGTCAGTGCTACCAACATGATTCTAAGCCTGCTGACAGGTCCAACTTTAAATACATGTAACTTCCATACTATCATTTGGATTTCAACCAAATTTCGTATGTGCTATGTGTACCATAACAGATATGACTATGCGTATTCTAAGGAGCAACCAGGGCTGCCAACTGTTAATATGTGCTGTCCCTATTTTTGTTACCCTAATATCAATATATCAGAAAGTATGCAAGCCAATAGCTCTAAACTTTGCACACGTATAGTACCTGGCATTCTAGACGAATTTGGAGTAACTAATATACGTCAGTGCTGCCAACATGATTCTAAGCCTGCTGATAGGTCCAATTTTAAAATGCATGTAACTTCTATACTAACTAATGGATTTCATTCAAAATTGGCACAACAATAGATCATATTATTTCAGATTATTTCTGACCAATACATGCATGACATTGTTGCCAACATGATTTTACGCGCGCTGTTAGATCCAATGTTTAACTGCATGTAACGTCCATGCTATCCAATGGACTTCAACCAAATGTTGTATTTAGTACCGTAAGAGACGGAACTAAGAATATATTCAGTCATCAGGGCTGCCAACTGTAGTGCTCTATTAGGATACATTATGCCAGGTATACAGTATTTCGAACTAATTGGAAATTTCGATATTAGCAACTTAATTTCGTCATTATTCTAGATAGGTTCATATTCTGTAGAATAATCATTGGCATTAAAAGTAGGCTGTATAGTTCTTAACGGAACTTCTTGTTTTTTTACAATTTTGTAACTAATGGCTCTTCAGCTGTCATAACATTTATTTATATTTTTAGATCGATGATGATGATGATGATGATGATAATTGTTGTTTTAAGGGGCCTAACATCTAGGTTATCGGCCCCTAATGGTCTGGGTATAGCGAAAATGGCAATGAAATGGAAACCAGAACAAAAATTAAGTGCGACTGAAAATACTTACAAAATGTAACTAAGATTGAAACGACTGGTAATACTTACAAAAGGGAATTGAGAAGGAAAATACTCACGAAAGGAATAGACTGAAAAACACGCACAAAATGTAGTTTAGGTTCAAAATACGTACACAATGTGTAACGTGTTTTTCGAGGGTATTTTACGCCATAAGTCAGTAGGAAGCCATTCAATATTTATTTACGCGGCAAATTGTTCAGCCAAGAGAAGTTTTCTTGTAACTTATTATTATTAATTTATTTTTTGGAGCGTTTTTTAAATAAAATTATAAGTATACAGATAGGTTTTCGATGTTATAGAAAACACTATCAAGCGAATTATTACGAACAACATTATCGCGGAAAATTATATACTGCTCAAAAAAATTAAAGCACCACTTTTTTCAAAGGCCACCAAATTTTGAAACGTTGACCTACAAGCTCGAAATCTCAGTATGACGTTTGTTCTGACGCCTACCAAGCATATGCTTCAGCACAACTCCCCAACTTGAGTAGTTTCGGGGTAGCACCCCGAAAACCAGCCCATTTTCGAAAACCGCAAATTGAAGTTTGCGAAAAACGCTGCAGGACTTGTCGCAGGTTGCCAAAGCAGTCGAAAATGAATGAGTCTTGCTCTTAAAGGTTCCACAAACACATTGAAATCGTTACATTTGACGTTTGGGCATTTTAAACCCTTTTCATCATCCCCTAAACATGGACTACCATTGGGGGCGTCTGAGAAGGTACCGGGTGTGTTTAACCACCTGAAAACCTGTACACCGTCCTCAGTTGCTGATTGCAGTAAGTTCTTAAGGCCTCCGGCAATGTCCACGCCCCCTAACACCCTCAACTGGCATGGGAACCAAACCACCCCTTCTCGATTCACCCCTAAGGAAGGTTTTAATCGAGATGTTTATCAGTGCTGCTAATGGGGGGGGGGGGTCTTCCCCTAACGTTTCAAAAATGGAACTGTGCCTTTGTCACCACCCCTTCCCCTGCAACCCCCGTTTGTATGATTTTTCGAATCAGGCCCTTCTTAAGGGCTGAAATGACGTCTTAATCGCTGAAAGGGCTGTTAAGGTCCTTAGAAGTAGCGGTGACACGAAATCAACCCCTTCCGATCGATGATTGACTTTCCGTCCCCCAAATTAGAAATTTTTGCACCCCCAACCCTCCCTGTCTGGACGCGTAATGCGTCATGGCAGAGTTTTCAGAGTTGGATGAAAATGAAGCTTATGGCCTGCAATGGAGCCCAAAACAGCAGGCTGGATAGAAATTCATCGGTAGGTTGGGAAACGGGACCAACATTTTTCAAAAAAGTGTACAGCCTACAGTAGTACGCCTATGATCGGCAATAGGTTACAAAGTTTGGCAATGGGAGAAAAATGACGTGATGTGGGTTGCCTATGCATTGGTGTACATACTAGAGGCTGTTACCTTTTTTTGAAAACTTCTTGGTCCCGTTTCCCACCCTACCGATGAATTTCCATCCAACCTGCTGTTTTGGGCTCCATTTCAGGCCATAAGCTTCATTTTGATCCAACTCTGAAAACTCTGCCATGACGCGTCACGCGTCCAGACAGGGAGGGTTGAGGGTGCAAAAATGTCAACTTTGGGGGATGGAATGTCAATCAAACATCGGAAGGGGTTGATTTCGTGTCACCACTACTTCTAAGGACCTTTACAGCCCTTTCAGCGATTAAGACCTCATTTCAGCCCTTAAAAAGGGCCTGATTCGAAAAATCATACAAAAGGGGGTAGCAAGGGAAGGGGTGGCGACACAGGCGCAGGTCCTCCTTTGAAACGTTATGGGAAGACACCCCCCCCCATTAGCAGCACTGATAAAAATCTCGATTTAAACCTTCCTTAGGGGTGAATCAAGACGGGGTGGTTTGGTCCCTTGCCAGTTGAGGGTGTTAGGAGGGGTGAACATTGCCGGAGGCCTTAAGAACTTACTGCAATCAGCAACTGAGGACGGTGTGCAGGTTTTCAGGTGGTTAAACACATCCGGTACCTTCTCAGGCGCCCCCAATGGTAGTCCATGTTTAGGGGATGATGAAGGGGGGTTGAAAATGCCCAAACGTCAAATGTAACGATTTCAACGTGTTCGTGGAACCTTAAGAGCAAGACTCATTCATTTTCGACTGCTTTGGCAACCTGCGACAAGTCCTACCGCGTTTTTCGCAAACTTCAATTTACGGTTTTCAAAAATGGGCTGGTTTTGGGGGCACTATCCCGAAACTACACAAGTTGGGGAGTTGTGCTGAAGCATGTGCTTGGTAGGCGTCGGGGCAAACGTCATACTGAGATTTCGACCTTGTGCAGTTAACTTTCCAAATTTGGTGGCCTTTGAAAAAAGTGGTGCTTTAATTTTTTTGAGCAGTATATGATTACGGAATTTTTCGGATTTTGTCAGTTAGAGTTTGTTGAGAGAGATGAGTCACTGGGAATTCAGATACAGGCTTATTCTTGTCGAGTAGCGTGACGCAAGCGGGGTTGCTGCTTCAAGAAAAGGCGAAATGGCCAGGACCGGCAATCGACATCTTCGTCGCGCCGAGTGTAATGACCCGGAGGTGGGGAAGATCGCGTGGTGGCTCAGCCAATCAGTGGAGAGCGGGCGAGGAGAAGACGGGACCAGAGAGGGGAGGCGACGAGTGCATATATGGTTTGCGCGCCGAGGAGGCAAGGCGATTATCTTTGTAAAACTTGACCGTTGTGGTTGCTCGTGTGGTTGGTTCCGGTGTGACCGGACCATAAGTAAACATATCTACAAGTATCTCTTGAACTAACGAAGATGACGACGTCCAGAAGGCTGTGGGAAGCTCTCTTCAACATCCAGTACGAGGGAAATGCTACGGCAATTTCCAATGGTAAGCGCGAATGACTCAGAACTACATAATCTCTCGTTTCTTTGTTTCATATTCAGTATTTCAGTAACTTCATAGCTTGGGAATAATAGTAAAATCAGTAATTCATCCAACTCCGTTTTCACGTAATTTTCTAGTGGTAATATTCTAATCGCAACGCTCCAATTTAAATTTAAAATGTATTATTATTATTATTATTAATTTTGCCATACTTGTTTTATATAATAAATTCATTTCTTTTAACCATGCGATCTTTGCTTTCAGTAGGTAGCACTAGATATAGACCAAATTCCTTCTCCTGATACTGTTGTTAGTTGGGTTAATGATCAAATCATACCACGATCTGAGTGAAAAGATTCTTGAAGGTGTTCTACCAGAGCTAGGTGTCGTTAAATATAAATTTAGATTTCAACATAGCGTTGAGGTCTTGGCGCCCACTAACACAACATATCTTAGAGTAAACATTACATTTGTACGCACAACGTGCACTAAGGAAACAGTTGCACTTGTCACCTAACAGTGAGGGCTATAGAAAAGTTACAAATGCAATGTAGAGTCAAATACTTACAAAATGCAATTGAACTCAAAATACTTACACAATGCAAATGAGGTTCAAAATACTTACAAAATGCAATTGAAATTGAAAATACACAATGCAATTTAGATTGAAAAATTCCCATTTCAGATCCAAAATACTTACAAAGTGCAATTGAAATTCAAAATGCTTACAAAATGCAATTGAAATTCAAAATGCTTACAAAATGCAATTGAAATTCAAAATGCTTACAAAATGTACGGTAGATTCAAAATACCCACAAAATGCCCACCATATAAAATGCAATTTAGATTGAAAATGCTTACGAAATGTAATTTAGATTCAAAATACCCACAAAATGCCCACCATATAAAATGCAATTTAGATTGAAAATACTTACAAAATGTAATTTAGATTCAAAATACCCACAAAATGCCCACCATATAAAATGCAATTTAGATTGAAAATACTTGCAAAAAGCGGTTTAGGTTGAAAATACTTGAAATATTCTATTGAAATTCAAAGTACTCACAAAAGTCCAGGCCCTATAAATTTAAAGGCAAACCAAAGAGCAATTAAGCCGGCCCCGTGGTGTTGGGGTAGCGCGTCTGCCTCTCACCCGGAGGCCCCGAATTAGATTCCCGGCTCCGTCAGGGATTTTAAAACTGACGTGAGGTTTGGAACGGGGTGCACTCAGCCTCGTGAGGACAATTGAGTAGCTGTCTGACAGTGAGGCAGCGCCCCGATCACGAAAACCAAGATTAATGGCCGAGGGGACCCGATGCGCTGATTACGCGTCACCCCAATATCTGCAAGCCAAATGGCTGGGCAGCGGTCGCTTGGTTAGCCTAGGCCTTTTGGGCTGTATAGTGCCAGGGGTTGACTTGACCAAAGAGCAATTTAGATTGTTAATCCCTACAAAATGCAATTGAGGTTGAAAATACTCGCAAAATGCAATTTAGATCGAAAATACCTACAAAACGGAGTATAGAGGCCTACAATTCGCTAAAGGGAATTCAGATACACGGAGAGCCAATTAATAAAAAACAGTGCGGGATCTTAAAGAGGAAAGGAAATATAATGAAAAGAAAACAGGAGGGCTGACCCCTCGAAGAAGGAGGGATCAGGAAAGATGAGACAAGGTACAATTAAGGCGGGAGAGTGAAAGACTCCCTAGGCCTCGGGCACCCTAATACCGTCGGGGTCGGAAAAGAACAAGAGTTGACCAAGGGAGGTCGACAAGAAAGAAGACGGTGAGGAGCCCAGCACAAGTGGAAGCAATGCTGGACCCAGCTGGGGTCCTGTGGTCGCCAACCCACGTCCCACTAGATGTGAGCCCCTGAGGGGTATTCTTAGATCAATTCAGATTCTTCTAAAATAATCAATGGTGAACACATGACATGTGATAGTTTAAAACATATGGTGGACAAGATGGACAGGAACCCAACCTAGTATTTAACAATATTTGTGGATTGTACAAATTGGTGATCGATTACTGACCTGCATATGTGATGGCATTGAGAGTGCCCTTGTCGAAGTTGGTGAGCTGCAGATCACAGTGAGCAGCTGGGAGGATGTAGGCCATTGTGGTAGTGTCGAAGACACTCACCATGGCCGAGGGAAGCGCCACCAACATCAGGAGGTAGTTGAACTTGCCATAACCTGCAAACGTAATTCTGTCAGCCTAGTAGTACACTAAACTACCCTCCAAGTTTTTACCAATAAAGAACTGACACCCAGGACAAATCCCCTAAAACTTTTGAAATCATCAAGTTGAAGAAAAACCAATTCGCTTGTTCAATTTGAAGACATACACAATTTTCATTTTTTACCCCGTCAGTTTTTGGATGAAATAATTTAAAATATAAAAAAATCAAAAAAAATCAAATAGAAAAATAAAAATAAAAATAAAAATTACAATTAAAATTATCAATAAGTAAGGAGCCCTCCACAGAAAAGGGCACTTATTTGCATTTTTAGGATAATGGTTCTGGCGCATGTTTCCAAGCTAACCATTCAGTTGACACTTACCAGTTAAGGCAATGGCTCTCTCGAAATCCACAGGTTCTTGTATGGACACTCCATCTGAAAACAATTGAAATTTTAGAGAGAATTGTCGTTAGAACACATTTTCATACAAAGACAAGTTATTATTTTAGCGCATGACGTTTAGTGCCGGGAGTGTCCAAGGACATGTTCGACTCGCCAGAGTTTGTAGCTGCTTCTATGCGGACACCCATGAGGTGAGATACAAGTTCCGTTAATTTTCAAGTGGTTCCTACTTAGGTTACCAGATGTCTCTGACACCTAGCGGTGAACGTTGGAACTTCATCGAGTGTTTGAACGAAATATAACCTACACATTTAGGTACACACTACTAATTGTAGCGGTAGGATCTTTTACAGGCCATAAACCTATGACATGTGCTCGCCAGCTTTACTTCCCTCCGAAGGAAGGCATACTGAAGGATTTCAACGCTCTTAAAAAATCCGACGACTTCGGCCGTGAAAGCCAATATACCATATTTTTGGAATCCTTCATCGGGAGGTTATGGCTGCTGGAGCTTTTAGTTCTCGCAGTAAAGATGACGATGATGATGATAATTGTTGTTTTAAGGGGCCTAATGGTCTGGGTGATAGCGAAAATGTCAATGAAGTGGAAACCAGAACGAAAATTAAGGGAGAAGTAAAATACTTACTAAAAGGAACTCAGATTGGAACTACTCACAAAATGGAGAGCGGTAATAATTGATGATGATGATGATGATGATGATTGAGTCTTCAGTTTTTTGACTGGTTTGATGCAGCTCTCCATACCTCCCTGTCCTGAGGTAATAGCTTCATCTCTACATAGCTACCACACCCTACATCCGAGGCAATCTGTTTAACATATTCTAACCTTGGTCTACCCCTACAGTTCTTTCCCTCGACCCTTCCTTCCATAACTAAGCTTGCTATTCCTGGGTGTCTGAGTATGTGTCCTACTAACCTATCTCTTCTCTTCATTAGCAGTCGCCAGAAACATCTCTTCTCTCCCACTCGTCTTAATACCTCTTCGTTTGTAACCCTATCTACCCATCTGATCATCATTCTCCTGTAACACCACATTTCAAAAGCTTCAATTCTCCTCTTTTCTGATGCACCAATAGTCCAAGTTTCACTTCCATATAGCGCACGCTCCAAACAAAGGCTTTCAAAAATGACTTCCTAATACCTAAATCTATATTCGATGTCAACAGATTCCTTTTTTGTAGAAATGCTTTCCTTGCCTGAGCCAACCTACTTTTTATATCCTCTTTGCTTCGTCCATCACTGGTTATTCTGCTTCCTAAGTAACAGAAGTCTCCTACTTCCTTCAGCTTTTCACCTGCCAATTTGATCTCCATAGAGGTTTCTGATTTATTTCGGCTGCATTCCAGTATTTTTGTTTTACATTTATTAATTTTCAGGAATGAAGAAGGGAGAAAGTTGCTGGATTTTTGCAAGAGAAACGGTTTAGTGGTAGGCAACTCCTGGTTCCGGAAGAATGAAAGCCACAAGGTAACGTGGTACAGCAGTGATTTAACAAGGAAATCTTTGGTAGATTACATGCTGTACGACTGGGAATTGAAGAGAAGTGTCCGAGATATAAAGGTAATACCATCAGAGGCCTTAGATAGCGACCACAGAATACTTGTAATGAACCTGGGAGTTGTTAAGGATAGCAAGAGGACAGAGTACCAGGAAAGGAGAATCAAAGTATGGAAACTCAAGGAAAAGGAAGTCAAGGAAGAATTCCAGAAGATAATAAGGGAAAGGATGCCAACAGACAATCCTAAAACAGGGGAAGAGGAATGGAAGCAATTCAAAAACACAATGGTGGAAGCTGCAGTGGCAGTATGTGGAAGAACAAGCAACAGAAAGCGGTGTAAAGAGACACCATGGTGGAATGAGAGAGTAAAAGAAGTTGTGGGAAGGAAGAACAAGGCTTTCCGAGTGTGGTTCCAGGAAAGAACTGATATGGCAAGGGAAGATTATAAGATAAAGAAGAAAGAAACAAACAAGATTATCGTAGAGGAGTGGAAGAAGTGGATGGTAAAGTGGACAGAGATGATGGAGGAAGACAGCAGAGGAAATAAGAAAGTACTTTATGGGATGGTCAAAAGTAAGAGAAGAGGTCTGCGAGAGGATGTGGTAATGATGGAGAAAAACGGAAATGAGGTACACAACAAAGAGACACTCAAGACAGTGGGAAAGAGTACTTTGAGGATTTGCTGAATCCAAATGGTCATAGGGAGGAAGACAATGTATTGGAAGATGGAGAGAACTGGAAATGGCTATAGACAAGATGAAAGGAGGAAGGGCACCAGGTATGGATGAAGTGAGTGTTGAAATGGTGAAGGCAGCAGGGGAGGTTGGGAAACAGTGGCTGTACCGTGTGCTGAGGGTGATATGGAAGGAGAAAAAGACCCCAGAAGATTGGAAGAAAGGATTAATTGTCCCAATATTTAAGAAAGGAAGCAGAAAGGAGTGCAGAAATTACAGGGGAGTCATACTCATACCTCACTGTGCCAAGATATATGAAAAGATATTAGAAAGTAGAATACGAGCCAAAGTGGAGAGAAAATTGAGAGAGGAACAGTATGGATTCAGACCTGGGAGATCAACAGTGGATCTCATATTTTCAGTGAGACAGCTCCAGGAACACCACTACGAATTTGGAGAGGATCTGTTGATGGCCTTCCTGGACATCGAAAAGGCCTATGATAGTGTGCGTAGGGAGAAGGTTTGGAAAGCAATGGAAAAAATGGGAGTGGAAAAAGAGACTGTAGGCAGAGTGAAGGAGATGTATTGTGGAAGTGTGAGTTGTGTGAAAGTTGGAGGGGAAAGAACAGACTGTTCAGACAAATGAGTGGCCTGAAACAGGGTAGTGCGCTGTCACCCCTTCTCTTTATTGTGGTTATGGACGAGTTAATGACACGGATAGCAGGAAAGATAGCAGAAGATAAGATGAAAGCAATGGTGTTTGCAGATGATCTCATGGTCTGGGGAAACAAGAAGGAGGAAATTCAGGAGCAACTGAAGGCTTGGGAAGAAACATTGGGAGAGTACGGATGGAAGTTCAACATCAGTAAATGTGAGATCCTGTTAACAACCAGGAAAAAGGACAGACCAATGAGTGGGATAACACTTGGAGGTGGACAGCTGAAGAAGGTGGAAAGTCTCAAGTACTTGGGAAGTATAATGGAGGAAAATGGGAGAAATGACAAAGAGATTACGGAACGTGGCAGACAGGCAGAAGCATTTCTGAGAAGCATTAGGAGCTTAGTGTGGAATAAAGATGTCCCACAAAAAAGCAAGGAAGTGTTATACAGAAGCTACTATATCCCGATACTGACCTATGCTTCAGAAACGTGGACAATGAAGAAAAGAGACATAAGCAGAATACAGGCAGGTGAAATGAAGTTCCTGCGAAGTAGGATCGGAGTAACAAGAAGAGACAGGGTGACGAATGAAAAGGTCAGGGAAATGGTGAAAGAGGAGCCCTTGCAAAGTAGGATTGAGACATCAAGACTGAGGTGGTATGGACACTTAAAGAGACTGGATGAGAAGAAGATTCCCAAGAGGATACATGAGATGCAGATGCAGAAGAAACGACCAAGGGGAAGACCAAGAGATAGATGGCTGAAAGGAGTGGAGGAATGTGTCAAGAAGAGAGGCGAGGACTGGACCAGAGTGACAGCGGAGAGGTGGTGGGAAGAAAGAACTAAGTGGCGAGGCTTATGTTCCAAACAGACCCAGCCTGGGGCTGGAAACTGTACAAGATGATGATGATGATGATGATGATGATGATGATGATGAAAGGCGACTAAAATCACGGCACGCATGTCATACGTTGTTGGCATGTTAAAGAACCCATTTGAATTCAGTGTTCAATGGCAAAATTAATCTCCTTGAGGGCCTTGAGCAGAAGGCAGAAGATATACTGAAAACACAACAAGAGGTCTGACACCTCGAAGAATGAGGGATCAGGAAAGACGAGACGAGGGCCAATAAAGGCGGGAAAGTGAAAGACTCCCTATGCCTCGGACACCCTAATACCGTCGGTGTCGGAAAAGATCAAGAGTTGACCAGGGTAGGTCGACAGGAATGATAATAGAGAGGAGCCCAGTACAAGTAAGTGGATGTAATGCCAAACAAGGTGTGAGCCAAAACTGAGAAGTGGTGGGTTCAATTCCCACCTCAGCCATCCTGGAAAGATAAATACTCGCGCACAGGAAACTCCTCCGAGCTCAGTGCAGACAGTGACCGGGCCACGTGCGCCTCAACCAGCTAAGTACACAATCCAATCTGAACTGGCCATTTGCCATTTAACAACAATCACATTAACACTAAGCAAGCAAATCATTACTTTCAGTATCCTAACAAAATATCACAGACTATGGTTCGTTGGTTCCTTAGTTTAGGGGCTGCGACAACGCGGTCATGTAGCCCCGTGTACTTTGGGTGTGGGTAGAATCCGTTTGATAACCGGCAGTAATTGTGATAGCTGTATTAGTGTGTGTTATCTGTTTTTAATTCAAGTAAGGACTGCATACATTCAATTTTCAAGTAGTTCCTACTTTTGCTACCAAACGCCACCGTCAGCGACAACTAGATCTGAACTTGGTTACTAGATGCCACCGCAATCTGCTCCTGGCGACGAACGTTGGAACCTAAGAGCGTTAGTCAAATGTAACCTATAATTTAGCTTCACATAAGTGTAATTAGTGGAAGGTTCTTTTACATGCCATAAATCTATGACAGGGACCGCCGGCTTGACTGCCCTTACAAAGGAAGGGATGGACGAAGCAAAGAGGATATAAAAACTATGATGGCTCAGGCAAGGAAAGCATTTCTACAGAAAAGGAATCTGTTGACATCGAATATAGATTCAGGTATTAGGAAGTCATTTTTGAAAGCCTTTGTCTGGAGCGTGGCACTCTATGGAAGTGAAACTTGGGACTGTTGGAGCAGCAGAAAAGAGGAGAATTGAAGCGTTTGAAATGTGGTGTTACAGGAAAATGAATGAATATCAGATGGGTAGATAGGATTATGAATGAAGAGGTATTAAGACGAGTGGGAGAGATGTTTCTGGCGACTGCTAATGAAGAGAAGAGATAGGTTGGTAGGACACATACTAAGACACCCAGGAATAGCAAGCTTAGTTATGGAAGGAAGGGTCGAGGATAAGAACTGTAGGGGTAGACCAAGGTTAGAATATGTTAAAGAGATTATCTCGGATGAAGAGTGTGGTAGCTATGTAGAGATGAAACGAATTGCTCTGGACAGGGAAGCACGGAGAGCTGCATCAAACCAGTCGAAAGGCTGAAGACTCAAACAACAACAAAAAATTTCAGTTTGATTGCTGTTATTGATCAGTAGATACAGTATTGAGAATCGTCTAAATATTTCGCACAGCCGCCATGTTGGATTGGTGAGACGTAATAAAATTTGAAGGGCACGGTTGGGTCGGACAAAATAGTGCTATGACCTTACCGAGTTTCATAGAAATCGCTTCGGCCGTTTAGATTTTATTAGAGACACACACGCGGACAAAAGGTGATCTCAAAAGCCTATTTTTTCATAAATGAAAATAGGCTAAAAAGGCTTCTAACACCATATTTACGTAACAACGGCAAACGTGTGACAGTGTTATCTTGGCTGTGATAAGCACTGCAGCGAAGACAGGGACAAAGGAAAACAATTCACGTCTTGAGTATCCATTGATCTCTGGATGTCCCGTTCCCAAGGCTGGATGAGGTCTCTTGCTTATCGGTTGCATAGGCCGTGTTTCACTCAAGCCGCATGGCGCGCTATTTGAAAGGATGCTGATATAAGCTTACCTAGGCTTACTATCACCCTAATTCTGATGGGAAATTGTTACCATGAGCTGTTATAAATGAAAAAGGAGACATTTGGTGTAAGCTATCGTTCTACATTTCTTTCTTTCAAAATACTCGGCAATGACTACAATCTACAGAAGAGATGCTACACATAGACCTATAGGGAATCTTTACTTTCCCGCGCTCTGACAGAAAAAAAAAGTATTGCAGCAATTTCAGTATAATATCAAATGTTCGCTTGTTTGATAATAAGCTCTGAGCTCTTTTTCTTTTCAATCTTTTACGCACGGGTCGTTCTCGGAACGCCCTTAGTATTCCTGATCTAAGCCGAAACAGTTCAGATCGAAAGCACGCATATTCTAATAATTTAGGAGCTTGATGCATAAAAAATGTATCATTTTATTAAAACAGCTATGGATTTACGGAATTGGCCTGGTTTCTCAAGCGTTCTATAGGTACATCACAGCAGAAGCCTTGCTTCCATGTTATCGTTATCACAACTATTACATTTCTCACACAGTATAATAAATTCAGCAAAGGGGCAAAAGACTGACTTTACGCGGCTCGTAAGATAATGTTTACACACGGGGAATTACTTCACATTGATGAATTAGGCGGGCTGCCTTCTCCAGGTGTTTGGGCTGACATGTTGCTCTCTCCAAGGGCGCTACTAGACGACGCCTTCTTACACGGTTTCCAAACACGTTGAGTGTTCAGAAACAAGGCGGGCGAGTTCAATCTAGCCTGTTTTAGGCAGTTCGATTGAGGATGTTGTGAAGTCAATAAGGAATGTCTAGACCAGGGAGCAGACATTGTTAGTTCTTGATACTCGCACCGGAGCGGAGGTATCATAACGTATCATCCCGGGAGAAGAAGGGTGTTGCCAACACCACGCATGCGCTGTTGTAGGCGGTATTCGCGGCAATTACTACTGTCAACCAAAATATTATATGCACTCGAATTTGGAGGTTAGGCCTACAGAAAATCCAATAACACTATCAATTTCCTCGTTCTTTTTTTACGTAAATCATGTAGGGTTAACATTTTCAATTTGTATTTTAATATTCTAATCGTAGTTGGAGTCTGCTCTGTGGTATTGGGGTATGGCGCCTGCCTCTCACCCGGACGTCCCGGGTTCGATTCCCGGCACCGTCAGGGATTTTAGAAACTGACGTGAGGGCTGGAACGGGGTGCACTCAGCCTCGTGAGGACAATTGAGTAGCTGTCTGACAGTGAGGCAGCACCCCGGTCACGAAAACCAAGATTAACGGCCGAGGGGACCTGATGCCCTGACCACGCGTCACCCCAATATCTGCAGGCAATTGGCTGGGCAGCGGTTGCTTGTGAGGCCTAGGCCCTTCATGGGCTGTAATGTCAGGGGTAATTATTATATCGTAGTTGGACCACCTCGTGACGCAGTGTTGTTTGCTGTCACTCCCAAGGTTCCGGGTTCGATCCCCGGCTCAGCCAAGAATTTAAAAGTCTTGGTGTGGTCTGGTACGGGGTCTCCCCGCCTCGTGATGCGAAATGTGAACTTGCCGGATGCTATGGCAGGAGGAGGAGTGGAAAGGAACTGGCCACCCTACCACACGCAAACTCCGGCTCGGGACGCCTGGTTAGTGATCCCTTGATGAAGCTAAGGGCTCTAATTCAGGACGCCTACGTCCCTGGAGGGCATATGGCACTCTTTAATTTTAATTTTTATCGTAGTTGGAACGGAAAAAGTGCCGCGTTTTTAAGCGTGCTTCAACCATGCGTTGACTTTAAGTCATCTGATCGAATCTAAATTGTAATGTTCTATAAATGGTTTATTAATTTCAAAATCTTATGTCTCCAAGAAATAAAGTTGTTATCAGCTACGGCTTGTCCAAATAGAGCTGGGGGTTCACAGAGACAATTGTTTACAGTGCTACACGACAGGCAATTGCCTAAGTACAACACTACGAATTCTTGGTCAATTATATTTAGCTTTAACTTTACGCATTGCGTCATGCAGTCATTGAACCTCCAGGCGCATTTGGACGAGTCGCCACTGGTTGCTATCTTTCATTTTTGTAAGGTAACTTTTCCTCGGCTTGGGGTGGTTGGATTTGCGTTCTTGGTCGCGTTGTAGCCTAATCATTATGAGTGTACTGGTTATGCTGTACGACGTGGAAATGCGTAAACGAATTAACTTTTTAAATTAGTTTGTATTTGTACGGGATAGAATGGCATGGCTCAGTGGCTAGTCGTTGAATTAAGGAGTATATAAGAAGGCGCCCTGTCACCTTAATCATTGACCACGCCCCCATAAAGGCTCCAGCTGCCCGTAGTAAATAGTAAATAATAGGGTGTACTTGGGTTATTACAATGTTTAATTTACAAGAGTTTAGTGCTTTTCAGTCGGTCAACACGAATGTACCCAAAAGAGATGGGTTATGCCCTAATCCTGAAATAAATTACATGAGATTAATAAAACACTAGGATGACAAGTTTCGATCGTCAAGCGATCATCATCAGATCCATTATACTTAGGCTACAAAATCTATGTTTGAAATACAGGTGAAAATATTTACAATATGTACAATTATTTAGTTGCAGTATTGGTACTGAAACTGTCAGTGTATGCTAAATGCAGTATATATGTTAGGTGAAATGCTATATGGTGATAGCTATCCGGAGATTGTACTTTAGAGAGATTATATGGTTGTAAACTACGGTTAAACTATAAAATTTTAGGCTAACTACTTATCTGATTGTCTTCCGTACTACAGCTACTCGCAGTTTTCGTGCTCACTGGAACTCACTGTGCGGTCGACTGTGGTCGAAACTAGTCATCCTAGTGTTTTATTAATCTCATGTAATTTATTTCAGGATTAGGGCATAACCCATCACTTTTGGGTACATTCGTGTTGACCGACTGAAAAGCACTAAACTCTTGTTTACTAAGGCAACACTGAAAATATGGCTTCAAACACCACAATGTTTAATTTACAGTTATGATCTTTAACATGATGCACTTCTGTGGGCAGACTGATTAAGCATACTTGGTCAATTTTCGCTGTAAATATTTCGACATAATATTATTATATTTAGTAACACTGAATGACACACGACCGTACGGTATTTTTTTAAGTACAGTAGAACTCGAATTATCCGAACTCCAACTATCCGAATCGTTTATTATCCAAATCGCTTTCAGAAAAATAAATCAAGACGGAAAGTACTGCGATTCACTGTCAAGCGGATCCGCGACTTGGCTGCCCGAAAACGGATCAATACGGCGAAACAGCTTATTTTCACCGAGGTGTTCAGCCAACAATGACTTTCATTTACCGTACGTAGGCCTAAGCTATATAATTGTAAAATCGTTGCTTTTTCATTTAATTACATAATTGAAAATGCATACAATACCGTAATAAGCTCTTTTTCTTTAAAATACATATGTGTGTATACCTTTTTTTTGGAAAAATATCCAATTATCCGAATTTTTGATTAACCGAATGGAGTCCGGTCCCAATTGATTCGAATAATTTGAGTTCTACTGTACATAAATTAGCCAAAAATACCTTTTCAAATGATGAAAAATAAATGAGGAAATTATGTAATAGATGTTTAACTCTCCCACCATCCCCTTTTTGATCACCACTTATATAGTCCAGCTGTGTCCGCCATTATGCGCGTGAATTATCGTCAAAGACAGTATTACCAACGCTGCGCTTACGGTACTACTCTGTATATAAGAGGTACTGCAAAACAAAGTAGCATCCAGTTCATTTGTCAGTTCGCTGAATTCTGCTAAATGGCATTTGATTTTGATAGTGGTTACAGCTTACCATGTGCAATCCAATGGTTTCTTGACAAAGGTTATAGCCTAAGTTATCCAGATCAATGGGTTTTGACAGTGGTTACAGCCTACCATGTGCAATCCAATGGTTTCTTGACAAAGGTTATAGCCTAAGTTATCCAGATCAATGGGTTTTGACAGTGGTTACAGCCTACCATGTGCAATCCAATGGTTTCTTGACAAAGGTTATAGCCTAAGTTATCCAGATCAATGGGTTTTGACAGTGGTTACAGCCTACCATATGCAATCCAATGGTTTCTTGACAAAGGTTATAGCCTAAGTTATCCAGATCAATGGGTTTTGACAGTGGTTACAGCCTAATGTGCCGTCAACAGTGCCCCACTAGCTCCCCGCGGCCAAGACCGCACTTCAACCAGCAAATTATAACCTTCGTTTTGTCCAATCCAATGGGTTTTGTCAATGGTGTTAGCCTGCAGGCCGCGTTAGCTATATATACACCCCTGGTTTTTGTCACGCACCAATAATCTTTAATTTGTGTGCTGTATTTTGTATCCCACATGTTGGCAAGCATGTGCGCCTTGTGGTAGAGGCCTGCGCGGATAAACAAAACGTTATCCGCATCCGCCCCGCACGTCTTTCATCCGCATCCGCCCCGCAACCGCACGTCTTTCATCCGCATCCGCCTCGCAACCGCACGTCTTTCATCCGCATCCGCCTCGCAACTGCACGTCTTTCATCCGCATCCGCCCCGCAACCGCACGTCTTTCATCCGCATCCGCCTCGCAACCGCACGTCTTTCATCCGCATCCGCCCCGCAACCACACGTCTTTCATCCGCATCCGCCTCGCAACCGCACGTCTTTCATCCGCATCCGCCTCGCAACCGCACGTCTTTCATCCGCATCCGCCTCGCAACCGCACGTCTTTCATCCGCATCCGCCCCGCAACCGCACGTCTTTCATCCGCATCCGCCCCGCAACCGCACGCCTTTCATCCGCATCCGCCCCGCAACCGCACGTCTTTCATCCGCATCCGCCTCGCAACCGCACGTCTTTCATCCGCATCCGCCCCGCAACCGCACGTCTTTCATCCGCATCCGCCCCGCAACCACACGTCTTTCATCCGCATCCGCCTCGCAACCGCACGTCTTTCATCCGCATCCGCCCCGCAACCGCACGTCTTTCATCCGCATCCGCCCCGCAACCGCACGTCTTTCATCCGCATCCGCCTCGCAACCGCACGTCTTTCATCCGCATCCGCCCAGCAACCGCACGTCTTTCATCCGCATCCGCCTCGCAACCGCACGTCCTTCATCCGCATCCGCCTCGCAACCGCACGTCTTTCATCCGCATCCGCCTCGCAACCGCACGTCTTTCATCCGCATCCGCCTCGCAACCGCACGTCTTTCATCCGCATCAGCCTCGCAACCGCACGTCTTTCATCCGCATCCGCCTCGCAACCGCACGTCTTTCATCCGCATCCGCCTCGCAACTGCACGTCTTTCATCCGCATCCGCCCCACAACCGCACGTCTTTCATCCGCATCCGCCTCGCAACCGCACGTCTTTCATCCGCATCCGCCTCGCAACCGCACGTCTTTCATCCACCCCGCAACCGCACGTCTTTCATCCGCATCCGCCCCGCAACCGCACGTCTTTCATCCGCATCCGCCCCGCAACCGCACGTCTTTCATCCGCATCCGCCTCGCAACCGCACGTCTTTCATCCGCATCCGCCCAGCAACCGCACGTCTTTCATCCGCATCCGCCCCGCAACCGCACGTCTTTCATCCGCATCCGCCTCGCAACCGCACGTCTTTCATCCGCATCCGCCCCGCAACCGCACGTCTTTCATCCGCATCCGCCCCGCAACCGCACGTCTTTCATCCGCATCCGCCTCGCAACCGCACGTCTTTCATCCCCATCCGCCCCGCAACCGCACGTCTTACATCCGCATCCGCCTCGCAACCGCACGTCTTTCATCCGCATCCGCCTCGCAACCGCACGTCTTTCATCCGCATCCGCCCCGCAACCGCACGTCTTTCATCCGCATCCGCCTCGCAACCGCACGTCTTTCATCCGCATCCGCCCAGCAACCGCACGTCTTTCATCCGCATCCGCCCAGCAACCGCACGTCTTTCATCCGCATCCGCCTCGCAACCGCACGTCTTTCATCCGCATCCGCCTCGCAACCGCACGTCTTTCATCCGCATCCGCCTCGCAACCGCACGTCTTTCATCCGCATCCGCCCCGCAACCGCACGTCTTTCATCCGCATCCGCCTCGCAACCGCACGTCTTTCATCCGCATTCGCCTCGCAACCGCACGTCTTTCATCCGCATCCGCCTCGCAACCGCACGTCTTTCATCCGCATCCGCCTCGCAACCGCACGTCTTTCATCCGCATCCGCCCCGCAACCGCACGTCTTTCATCCGCATCCGCCTCGCAACCGCACGTCTTTCATCCGCATCCGCCTCGCAACCGCACGTCTTTCATCCGCATCCGCCTCGCAACCGCACGTCTTTCATCCGCATCCGCCCCGCAACCGCACGTCTTTCATCCGCATCCGCCTCGCAACCGCACGTCTTTCATCCGCATCCGCCCAGCAACCGCACGTCTTTCATCCGCATCCGCCCAGCAACCGCACGTCTTTCATCCGCATCCGCCTCGCAACCGCACGCCTTTCATCCGCATCCGCCTCGCAACCGCACGTCTTTCATCCGCATCCGCCCAGCAACCGCACGTCTTTCATCCGCATCCGCATGTTTGTTTTCCAAATCCGCTGACATTACATTATTATATTTATAATTTATTAGATAATAATAATAATAATAATATCACATGGCCTCGGGTGCCGGGTGCATGCTTTGTTATTTGACACCCAGAGGGCAGCTTGCATGTCGAATTTAGTTGTTCCTTGAAGCACTATGAAAGTCAAGGAGGATAGATATCTAAGCTCTTTGAACACTATAACGCTTTCTAGTACAGAAATGAACTTGGTGTTGGCGGAAACTCCCAAGATTAATTTTGCCATTATGAACGCGGCCAACTGAATTCAAATGGGTTCTTTAACACTCCAACATCGTATCACATGAGAGTCGTCATTTTTGCCGCCTTTCAAAAATCACTTACCACGGCCAGGAGCAAACCTCCAAACTTGGGGTTAGTAGACCGATACGATAACCACTCGCCCACCGTGGCAAGCAATTTATTATATAAAATATTAAAGCAACACACATAGACATTTGAGGAAAAATTCATTCCCCTAGGCTGTGTGAATCGCAAGACAATGTTGACTGAGTTTCGTCCCTCTGAGTAACGGCAAGTGAAACAGCGGGTGGCTAATTATAGCACTTACGTAGTCGTCGGATACACCCACGCAGGCAAGCACAGCTATAAAGGATTTTTTTTGCATAAGTCAACAATAATTGAGGATATTCTCAAGACTGGCTTCTCTCTATTATTCTCATACCATCCAAGCGAAAGCAAATAGCGAAATAACAAGAAACGTGAAAGACGCAGATCTTAGTAAAAACTAAAATAATAATAAAAAAAGTGACAGTCAGTCTGAAAGATTAGACTTTGTATCATTTTAAATGCTAAAAATGCTGAAAAATGCTTGAAAGGCTGAAGGCTTCTCGGTTCGCTCGATGCCAAAGACTCTTGACATGCTAGAAAATTATCTACATAATACTTATCATGCTTTATAATACTTTACCTTGTTCCAAATTACTCGCGAACGGCAAGTGCAAACCAAGGGCAAAGCAAGGCCAAGCGCGCGGGATGCCGTCAGGATAACCAGAGCGCGCGGGGACGTGCCCCTTCCATCCAGTCGAAAACACTTATAGTGGGCGATGTATTGAAGATAAGAGATATGCTCTCGCGGACTTTTTTGTAGAACTTTTCATGCTGACCAATTCTTACGCTCATAGTATACTGATATGTTTAACGGTTTGCCCAGCGTATGCTTAAGAAGCACACGGACGCCAAGTTTGTTTTCGACTTTTTTCACTGAAATCGTTACTGCTTGGCTTCCTTTGATCATACATAAATTATTTTCTACGGATTTTTTCCTCGAGATATCCTTTACAGAATGGTGAAACCGCATCAAAATCCATCCAGTGGTTCTCGAGATTACCCGTGACATCCAAGAATCGGGGATTTTTGTCTTATACTAACGAAGTACAGATTGCCGGGGAACACATGCACCAAGCGGTACTATGACGTCACACACCTCACTGCATCTGGGTACATTTCGTCCCGTCACCGTAACGTAACGCCAGACCCCAGCGTAACGACGAAAAAAATAATCAAATTCATCATTGTATTTTAAAAACTATCCGCAAATTTACTCTAAACATTATCCTCAGCTTATCTGCTATCCGCACAGTCATGCAAATTATATCCGCAAAGCGAAAAATTTTGCGGATACCCGCGGGTATATCCGTGAATATACGCATCCGCGCTGGGCTTTACCTTGTGGACAGTTGAACGAGAATCATGCGCTGTCGGAACATGGCTGCCGTTGTTAAAATACTACTACTTTCTTCGGCTTTTCCCAATTAATTTGGGGTCGCCGGAGCCAACCAGGCTCATTTTGGTTTTGGCCGGGGATTTAAGGCCGGATGCCCTTCCTGACGCCACGTGATTTTTCAGGTGAAAATTCCACACCGCTGTCACCGGGATTCGAACCCCGGCCGTCCGGGTGAAAGACGAGCAGCTAAGCCACTGCGCCATCACGCTCCCCTGCCGTTGTTAAAATAGCTATAAATAAAAACACAATATTTACGTAATTTTTCAAGCCCGGGTAAATGGTGAGGGTGAATGGCTGGTAATGAGTCTCAGTGGAGACACTGATGCCAATAGGCAATACTGGGAAATGCTTTAGTAGGTAGGCTTGCCTACTTACGCAACCAGCAAATCCTACCTCTTATGAGGATGGCTGAGGGCGAGTATCTGGCGCCTTAAAGCGAGATAATCTTGGCTAAGGTATGGTAGTCCTTGGTCCTCCAGGTTGGGGGTTGCACACCCCTATTGCGGAAAACATGTTTGTGTTATGAAAATCTCACATATGCCTCGGATGATTTAATGATGTTCACAATATGCCGACTATTACCTGGAAATCGGATAGAATTGGTACATGGAATGTACGAAGTATAAAAAGGCCAGTAGGAAGACCACGAAGTTCCTGGAAAAATGAAATCTCCAAACTCTGTAGAAATCTGAATGTGGTCAACTGGCAAGAACTCGCCCAAAACAGAGTTCAGTGGAGGCCTTTTGTGAGATCGTGGGGGGGATCTTCTGACGAGGGAAGTACCCCAGCTCGAACGGCAAAAACCAACTGGCAGTGCGCTTAACATACGAAGTTATGTCTGTTCTACTACCCATCCCATCACGGGCATTTCTGTAAAACCCCGCATTAGTGTACATTCAATGTTTGGAAGTTACGGCGTCCAAAGATTGCAGAAACACAATTCGCAGCAGAAACTACCGTGCAACAGGCAATTCGGACCATTATATTTGGGTAAATCCATTCCTAGCAATTGGTTAGACCTTAGCATATTATGTGGTGACATTACAAAAAGATTACAGAAACACAATTCGCAGCAGAAACTACCGTGCAACAGGCAATTCGGACCATTATATTTGGGTAAATCCATTCCTAGCAATTGGTTAGACCTTAGCATATTATGTGGTGACATTACAAAAAGATTACAGAAACACATTTCGCAGCAGAAACTACCGTGCAACAGGCAATTCGGACCAACCATTATATTAACAAGAAACAGATGTGGTGCAGTATCAACTGGCAAAAGGTTGAACACTTACTTGCAACGAGAAATCTTAACACATACCGGTAGTCATCTTTCCCACAATAGAAGATACTGTGTTGTCCTTCATTCGACGTCGAAGTGTAAATGTGGAGTTGCAATGAAGTGATTAAAACACAGCGGAATGTAACAGTACGCACCCTTAACAAGGGCAACATGTAGACATACTCCATTATTTACAATGTTCCCGCATTGCAATAGTCCAAACTCAAAAGCCACGGTGATCACATTGCCACATACTCAGATGGCGCTGGCGACCAAACACGTACTTTACAGATGAATGGCATTGATAGCTATTGACATAGGTACAACTGTATACTTTAAACCCACTTTGTCAGTTTTCGCCGTTCGAGCTGGGGTACTTCCCTTGTGAGTATCATATTTCAGGTGCAAGGCTTACTTATTTGAATTGGTAATGTCCCCCAGAAGATGAAACAAGGAAACGTAAGTATGTAAAAGCAACGGTGATGTCTGATGCAAGCGTAAAAGCCACGTTCTGCTCTCATTCAGAATTAATGTATAATTCAGTAGCCTACTGAGAAATAATTAACAGTAACTTAATAAGTAGGGTTAGGATTATGATGACCTAAAAACTGCCAAAAATGCAAAATAAAGAATGCATTCATGTTCGAAAAATATGCAGAAAATGACCATAACATTAAAAAAATGACCTTTGCTTTTCCATGATTTCTGTATTGTTTTATTCTTGT
The DNA here is from genome assembly GCA_946902985.2 of Meconema thalassinum. Taxonomy (NCBI): domain Eukaryota; kingdom Metazoa; phylum Arthropoda; class Insecta; order Orthoptera; family Tettigoniidae; genus Meconema; species Meconema thalassinum. The sequence continues at coordinate 2,127,379,253 of OX336388.2, forward strand.
GTGGTAACAAAATGAATTCAAGCTATTAATATTGGCAAAACAGACATTTCTCAGGCATTCATAAATGTCCCAATTGTTCATTCCCAAATGTGTGAGTTGCAATGAATAGCGAATACATGGCGTAGATTTTCAAATGAAAATGATTGTCTTCTTTCTTGAAAATAGTAGAAAAATGACCAAACTGATTTAAAATTTCCCCCAAAAATTCCCTAAAAATGGCAACAAAAATGCAAAAAATAAAATAAAAAAATACCTACAAATTTACTTCAGTATACTCATTCTTTCAGGAAACACATTCATATATTTGAGTAACGAGTAAATCTTACCAAACAGAAAAAAAGGTGGAAAATCATCAGAATCCTAGCCCTACTAATAAGAGAACCGCGTGAAATACCATAGCATGTTCACAATTTATATGAATTCCCACTTGATTAGGTTGAAAAGATTTAAAAATTAAATGGAAGTGTACATTAAGAATTTAAAGTTCTCATATCCAGCTCCGGACAATCGGCACGGTTGTTTCATTCCTCTTTACACGCACCCTGTTAAGAGTTTTAGGCATCTACCTGCTTACAATACAGTACTTTGTGCGTCAAAAGAAGGCAAGTTTTGGTCGGGTTTAAACAGTCCAGACCTTCAGGGCGTCTCCTATCGTATTACTCCTTGCGTTGAATGGGCAAACAAATGTTACCGAAATCCAAGACTCATATTTTCGCAATTTAGATGTTAATTGACGTTAATTTCTATTTGTATAGACTTCCTGAATATGGTACAAGGTTTGACGACCACTTTATAGTATTATCAAAGCGGTAGGCCGAGTGTAAAAGCCACGTTCCGCTCTCGTATACTATAAGTAATTTTTGTCCCTAATTTTTATATTTTAACACCTGGCATATGGAATCATAATGTGTACTCCATTTTACGTATCATTCTTGGTTTGGAAGGTTCAGAACACTCACCATCGCTCGCCTCCTCGACACACTCGTCTTGCTCGGAGTATCGGTGTGGAACGGCCATGTCTCACAGCTAGAGCCGGTGGATAGCTAGTGACATCTGCCTACTGCCGGTACGCTGCGCTATTTCCCGCCCTGTTCATTGGAGTGGGGATATTAAAATACTGCGGCACGGGATTTTCACCCCAAAACTTGCGCGTCATGAACGTAAGAGCTTATGTACTCTTCATTGAAACTATTAGTATAAAAGTGTAAAGAAATCCAATAAAAAACCAACTTAAATCATAGGGGAATTTATAGTTTCATCTTAGGGCGTTGGAATATACTGGATATCAGTCCCGTACACTTTTGTCTGTGTGTAATTCATCTGACTATTCCACTCTTTCAATTTGGACCATTCAGATAAAAGAGAACCACCGACAATAATTAATGGTTTTATTCAGTTCTTTAAAAGCTTACGTTGGCAACGAATTTCGTCGTTACTCTTTTATCATTTCAAATGACCTTGTCGACTTCATCGTTATGCTTTGGTCTACCGTTATGCGTTACGGTAACGGCGTGTATGACGTCATCATGTTGTTCAGTGCATATGCACCGAATCTGAGTTTACTCCTGAGGTCTGGCGTTATGCAATACGGAGACGGCAAGTGCGTGACGTCATGCAGCAGAGTGCACCTAACGCTCTCCGTTCCCCGTGCGGGAAGCCTAAGTTAAAGGGTAATGGAGTCTGTTGAGTCTTGAGTTTACTCCTGGGGTCTGGCGTTATGCGATACGGAGACGGCGAGTACGTGACGTCATGCAGCAGAGTGCACCTCCCGCTCTCCGTTCCCCGCGCGGGAAGCCTAAGTTAATGGGTAATGGAGTCTGTTGAAAGAGCCCTCCTGAGCTTTTCTAACATGTGTAGCATTTGTAGCTTGCGTCATTTGAAATGATATCAAGTCTAGTCTTTCAGACTGACGGTATGTTTTTTATTGTTGTCGTTTGGCCTCCTGAGAGGCCGAGTGAAGGTCTTTCTAGTCGACACCCGTGGGCAACATGCGTGCCGGATGAGAGATGGAATGGATGGAGATGAATGAAACTGGGCAAGGATGTGGAAGGAAGTGGCCGTGGCTTGTCAGCAACTACCGTCTCAGCATTTGCCTGGTATTGAAAATGGGGAAAACACGGAAAACCATTTCAAGGACGGCGAACGGTAGGGCTCGAACCCACGCGTCTACCGAGTCAGCAGAGAGCTTGGCCCCATGGACTAACGCTGCGTTTTAGCGAGCGTAGCCACAGCTGTCGGTACTCTTTTTATACAAAATAGCAAAATCGACCGTATGTTTGAGTACATTAATATAATATAATGTAATATAATATTAATGTTTGCAGTAACAGTTTTAAGGTCTGCGCACACCGGCGCGGGATGCTGGATGTGTGAATGGGACGGTAGCGGGATTGACACGATACCCGCAGTCGCTGCGAAATCGTCTTTGTATTCTGACCAGCGCGGGAAACAGTTCCGAAATGGATTCGTCTGATGAAGTGCAACATAAGGAAAATAGATACCAATTATCGGGAAGCCATCTCACCAGAAGAACGTCTTGCTATTGCTATTAGATTTTCGACCACCTGGGATTCGTACTCGACAATTGGCCACAGTTTTCGTGTTGGATTCACAACTGTTGGAGCTATCGCGAGAGAGGTTTGCAATACAACACGATAGAGCAGTTTATATTTAGTTTTAGGGTAGTTCAGTTTGGTTTTCTTTATGCTAATCACCACGTGAGAAACAAAGAGTGATATTATTTAAAATGATGCTAACCAGGTACTTGCAGTTCCTTTTATATTTCATCCCAGAGCTTATCTTTCTTCCTTATACCTATTTCTATAATCTTTATTACTCATGCCATATAAGACAGGATATTTCCTGACACACTCTATTAACAGTTCCGTCGCCGGCGGCTTCGGTGGCGTAGTTGATAGCATGCTGAGCTTCTATGCCTAAGGTTGCGGGTTCAAACCCAGCCGAAGTCGTAGGATTTTTAAGAGCGTTAAAATCCCTCAGTATGCCTTCTTTCGGAGGGGAAGTTAAGTCGGCGGGTCCATGCCATAGATTTACGGCATGTAAAAGAACCTTCCACTAACTCAACTTGTGTGAAGCAACATTTGTACAGTTCTAATACTTAAAGTTGACATCTGACACTTCTTAGAGGGAGGTCATTTTACTACCTGCCGGGGTGGGATAAAGAGAGGCGAGGGTATGGTTATCATGGAAACGGGGTGGGGTGTCTGCGGTTGCCATGGAGATAAGCCCTCTGGCCAGCTCATGTTGAAGGAAGGAAGGAAGGAAGATTGTAGTTTTACGTGACCGTGAATCTTGTGATTATGAGCCACGGGACCTCCTTTTTACGTGGAATCCGAACCACAGGACATGGCATTTCACTTCGAAAATCTCACATGCATTGACCGGGAATCGAACCCGGACCGCCTTGGTGAGAGGCACACAGCTAGACCGCTGAGCCACCACGCCCCATCAAGCTCATGTTGAGGAGGAGTTTGTAGAAGTTGCCAAACCTCTCACTTCTGAGTTAGATCTTGTCACAACCGAACATAAGACCAAGTCAGTCATGGTCTGGCCAGGTTGTCTACAAAAGAACACAGCGGTCAGAATGAACGAACGAACAAGCCAGCCAGAAGTGAGAAGGGTAGGGTATGGAATGCAGAAATGTGGCAACCCCGTGAAATAGCGCGTGCAATGCTCCTCCCTCCAGCACTAGCTGTTAGACGTCAACTTTAAGTAATAGAACCATAGGAACCAACCACCCCCAACTCTGAATGAAGTGGCCAGGCAAGCCGGCGTGGCGTGACTCACGCAAGCGAAGTCGGCTGTCGTGCGAGAAGATCCTGTTGCGCGTGCGTGATTTGAGTCGTGTTCAGTGGATTGGCGCTCAATTTGAAAGGCGGAGAGCATTCACTAAGCGACTTACTTGAGACCGGACAATTTGAATGGCTTGGAGGCATAATTCTGTTTGAAACACCATATTATAATCTAAGGTGTTTCGTAAGAGTTTATGTTCGACGATAATTATTATAACTATTTTATGTTCGAACAAAAATATTCATAAATATCTGTCGAGATTTCGCCAGTTTTATGTACTGAACAGAGCGCATGAGACGCAGGGAATGCCTTGCATTTGACCATGAACTCCTCGATTACTCTACTATGACACTAGGCCAGGCAGTGTGATTTACATTGGAAGGCCGTGGAACTCAGCGCATCTAATTATCTAATTGGTCAAATAACTGTTTCTTGAGCTCTGATTGGTGGGCGAAACTGTTTCATAATGAAAAATAGTGTTATAATGAGCCTCATTATAGTACAGTTTTCTGACAGATAATAGTCAGGGTCGAACATAGAATAATTTTAAGGAGAGAAGATTAAATATTATAATTTACGTTTATTTAAATGTCCAGATAGGCTTTGCCCACCCTGCCTACCCTGAGGAGCCGCTTCTGGTATAATGATGAGTGTTGTTTTAAGGGGCGGGGTATTGAGGTTATCTGCCCGAGATGATTTAAGGTCCTCTATGCATCTTTTTGTCGGGCCCCTCTTGAAATACTTTTGATTATTACTATCCACTACTTGTGTAGTTATTCCGGAAAGACAGTGTCATATTGAGAGAAGCATCTGATGCACAGTCAAAATTTAAAGAAAACACACATCTTATTTCATAGAAAACATTTCAGCATTTACTTTATGAAATATACAACTCGGGAGTGCTTTCTACCAACAGGTACTGGAACTACTAAGGAACAAGGATATACCAATTAAGGCTAAAGAAGTTATGTACAAAGCATATTATGTCCCTATAATGACATATGCAGCAGAAACTTGGACAATGACTAAGAGGGATGAGAGCAAGCAGCTGAGATGAGATTCCTGAGAAGTATGGTCCAGAAAACGAGGAGAGACAGAGTGAGAAATGAAGGTATACGGAAAGAACTGGGAGTACAGTAACTAAATGACAAACTGGAGCAAAACAGATTGAGATGGTTTGGACATGTCAAACGGATGAATGAAGTAAGGCTACCAAGACGAGCACCGGAACGACGGATGACTGGGAAGAGAGGACGAGGAAGACCAAGAATGCGTTGGATGGACTCGGAGAATAGTATTAGAAAACGGAACCTGGATTGGAACACTGTGTCGGAGGAGGAATGGTGGAACGACAGAGCAAAGTGGAGAGGAACCATATTTGCCCCCACCCAGTGTCAGCTGGAAAAGGGGAAATAAAGATGATGATGATGATGATGATGATGACAGTATTTTGCAACGTGCACAAAATGATTTGGGATCTTTGAGTAATTTATTACAGTTAACTTAACATCCATAGGGAAATATATTTGCACTTTGATTAATAGTAGGCCTACGTAACGAAAAATACGTAGCATTTTAAAACCCTGCTTTAGTTTGGTAGCAGATTCAACAGTAAGTGATAGTACGTTATTCCTAAACAGTTACAACTCCTAACTCAGAGTCATGTATAGAATTCAATACTGGGGTAGAATAAGGTAAATTATTGTGTGTTTTACGTAATTTTCAGAATCGAGGAAACTTCGTTTGTTGGTTCCTCAGTTTGGGGGGCTGCGACAACGCGGTCATGTAGCCCCGTGTACTTTGGGTGTGTGTACAATCAGTCTGATAACCGGTGTTAATTGTGATGACAGTATTAGTGTGTGCTATCTGTCTTCAATTCAAGCAAGGACTTCAGACATTGAATTTTTTCAAGTAGTTCCTACTTGTGCCGACAAACGCCACCGTCAACAACTACTGGTTCAGAACTTGATTACCAGATGCCATCGCAGTCGGCTCCTGGCGACGAACGTCGGAACCTAAGAGCGTTTGTCAAATGTTTAACCTAATTTAGCTTTACACAGGTGTAATTAGTGGACAGTTCTTTAACATGCCATAAATCTATGACATGGGACCGCCGGCTTTACTTCCCCTCCGAAGGAAGGCATACTGAGGGATTTTAACGCTCTTAAAAATCCGACGACTTCGGCCGGGTTTGATCCCGCGATCTTGGGCATAGAAGCTCAGCATGATACCAACTACGCCACCGAAACCGCCAATGGTTTCTGCCAATATTTTCACACTGTCATATTTGCCTCTGAAGTGTTTTTCTACCTTATTTCTCTTGACAGTTAAAAGATGGTAACATGAGATATCTTCTGCACAGCTGTAGACAAATCGATATCCTGCCTCTGCAAAGCCTCGGACAGGTTGTAAGTTATAGAGAACATATTACATAATACAAAAGGATTTTCATTAATGGGAGGGGAGGTGGTACATGGGCAACCGCAGGATTTTTTCTAGGGGGGATGCAAGTAATATTTTTCATTTCATTACCTACTTGTCACTAGGTGATGAGACATACCCCCTCCCCCCGAAATTTTCGTTTCACTTCTTACTTGCTTCGTGATATTATTTGGCTGCTCTTAAACCGTTAGGTACATGGTCTTTGTGGCATGGGAGGATGTTTATTTTTTAGTTCAGAGTTTTTGTCCATAGGAATTCGTTTTTCTTTGTGAATCATCGTCATAATGTTCATTTTATAAACTGGTAAAAAGTAGTTGTATCACCATGTACGTCTATCGACAGAAATAAAAATCAAGCAGTTAATTAAAATGGTAATGTTGATCCAGTTCGCCGATTTTTTAAATAACTGAAGATATTCTCAAATAATCCCAAATTACTAACCGTAAGTTAAATACAACTGTTGAATTATCCCTACATTTAAATCAGTTAACTATCAGTAACTTCAATTTATGAAATAAACTGGGTCGACAATGAACAATCGAAATATTCTCGGGATTTCAGGGGGCGGGTACGGCCCCTTCTTGGGCCCCCGCCCCCCTCCCCGCTCCTGCCCATGAGGTGATAGGGTAAAAGACTGTTTGATATCGGAGAAAACTGTATTCAATTGCGCGGTAAAACATGGTTTCGGCAGTTGACGGAGCATGTTGGATGTCTCCGTCCGCGCCTCGGCTCCCTTGTTGCAGTCAGCGGGCAACGACCAGCCGAGTTAACTGTTGGGATAGGGCTTACTTGGTCTAGCATCTCTTCCATAACCTTCACTATTGAGAACTGGTCGGTGCTTGGGGCTGGCAGCGACCAAACGGACGAGCGCTCCTAGAGAGTTGGCGCGCTTCCCTTTCTCAGTCAGTTCACAGTAACTTACTACACTACAAGATTTCCTGAATTATTCAAGAACAGAATTATGAATTCCTATACATATAAAAGGAAACGTACGGCTTTTATTACTAGAAATAATATTACGGTATTAATTGTTTTTCATGAATTAATCTGGTCGTTGTGCAACACTGCAAGCTTATTAACAGCCGCCATTGCAAACATGCCCTCATTGCTTACGGGTCCCAATGCATTTCCCCCCCCCCCCCTTTGCCCCTCCCTCTCGACGGCCCTGGCCCCAGGGCTCAGTTTAAAAAGGCGGAGAGCAAACATTGACCGACTTTCTTGAGAGCGGACAGTTTAAAACATCTGAAGACAAAGTACCCTTTTAAACACTATCAATAATAAATGGATAGGTCTATAAGGAGCTAGGCTTAGCCACCCCTGTCATGGAGCTCTTATATTTGTGTTTGTGGTTTGGAGGAAAATCTCAAAATTATACTTTTTGATTCGGTAATTCAAACAGGAACACACAGGTGTTACTGTAAAAATAAAACTGAAACATCAGCAAAAAGCAAAATTTTGCTCTAGTCTGTGCCAACAGACAAATGAAAGCTACTGCATTCATAATGATGTGGTAACTTACTGTACCATCAAGGATGGTTGTCAAAATTCGACCGCGCTTTAATTGGAAGTATTAACATGGATATTATCGATATTCTATCCATATTATTGATAAAGATTAATTGGAGCGGCTTCGGTGGCGTAGTCGGTAGCATGCTGAGCTTCTATGCCCAAGATCGCGGGTTCAAACCCGGCCGAAGTCGTCAGATTTTTTAAGAGCGTTAAAAATCCCTCAGTATGCCTTCCTTCGGAGGGGAAGTAAAGCCGGCGGGCCCATGTCATAGATTTATGGCATGTTAAAGAACCTTCTACTAATTACACCTGTGTGAAGCTAAATTATAGTTAAACATTTGACAAACGCTCTTAGCTTCCTACCTTCGTCGCCAGGAGCCGACTGCGGTGGCGTTTGGTAACCAAGTTCTGAACTAGTAGTCGTTGACGGTGGTGTTTGGCGGCAAAAGTAGGAACTACTTGAAAAAAAAAACAATGTCTCAGTCCTTACTTGAATTGAAAACAGAAACACACACTAATACAGCCACCACAATATTAACACTGGTTATCAGACAGATTCTACGTACAGCTAAAGTACACGGGGCTACATGACCACGTTGTCGCAGCCCCTAAACTAAGGAACCAGCCAACCAAAGATTAATTGAATTGATCGGCAGGCTGTACCTTCGTGATAACCTTCGGCCCTTTGAGAAAGGTGACTGTGAAGTTACGATGACCTATTACTTTAAGTTGATTGAGTCTATCAGGAAATACAGAAATCAGATACTACTACTACTAATCATCATCATCATCATCTGCCAGCTGGCTTTGATTTGCCCCGCAAGACATGGGTAACTCTCAACACAGTCCGCTCTAACCACGGGAGATGCGGATCAATGATGTTTAAGTGGGGTATGCGATCTTCCCCAACCTGTGATTGTGGTGCAGTTGAACAGACTATGAACCATATTGTCACTGAGTGTATTAGTAGGCCATTCACTGGATCAACACAGGACTTCGTAACAGCCCCTACTGAAGCCATAAGATGGCTAGAAAATGTAGACATTAATCTTTCCCTTGCATGATTGTATAAGGTGCGTTCAAAAAGCAACGAGCCGGAGGATACTTTTCCTGCACTCGTGTGGATCGCCTTGCCTATTTTGGGTGGTGGTGACCCTGGAGGCTTTGCCGTTTGGATCCTGGTTCGAAATGATGACATCATAACTCATCTCCAGTAACCACTCGTGCCAGGAACCCATTCCCTTCCCTCGCATAGCGCTGCAGATGACCAAGACAGTGGGCCATTCGACATGCTTCCTGGTGTGGTTGAGTCTCGGAGCATGATCACTTTCGTGATGTTTTTAATGTGTGTTTATTTCTTATGCCGCATTTGTCGGTCAAATGCTTTGGGACCACCGAACTATTAATGTATTTAATCACATTTATGTTTATAATATAATGTAATTCTCGAGTGATTACTCGTAACAAACAAAATTTCTAAGACACATACCTCAGCCTGTTCATAGATGTTGACTCTCCGAGCCACAAGTTCACTACTGCCAGGTGTTGCTCCTCGCTAGCCGCTACGTGAAGGACTGTCGTCACATCTCCGCTTTAGCCAATCAGTCGCCGCCAGCCAGTGCTGATTTCTCGATTGTTCTACGCCCTATTTAAGAAGCGGTTCTCCTCTTCAAGATTCAGATCCAGCACAACAGATCCAGCACGCCAGTACCGCATCACTTCATGGAGTCTTCCAAAGCTTCGTTCCATGGGGCAAATACCTAACGGCATGCTTCAACATAAGACGGTGTACTCAGCACGTCACACCGCTACGCTGGAGATTACTCCGCGTCAATGCCACAACTAGATGAGCTGTTGCCAGGCTCAGATCACAGTTCTCACCGCTGCGCAAGATGAAAGCTTGCTTGTTACTTTCGCTCTTCAGTGTACTTTGGTTCTAAGGAAGAACCTTTCTTCAAGCCGATACTTTATTTCGAGATGCTGGACATCGAAATCATAAAGTATAGTGTTCGTAAACTATAAATTACAACAGCAAACCAGCAAGCTCTGGCCACGGCCGACCTGCAGCAATGAACCTCTCTAGTCAACATGAACAGCAACGGAAGATAAGTTACGTTCTTTTATTCTCTATTTTTATCAATAATCTTATATGTTTTAATGGTTTTAATATTGCTTGCAAGTGCAATTATTTTCAAAATAGTGTGTCTTTAAAATGAACTCTTGTAAATAGCACCAAGTTGTGCCAACCTACTAATTTTTAAACCCAAAGGGTTTCCAGTAATGTATAGAATTTATCACTTGTGTCAAACAACAAATAAAGTTTATATTATATTAATGCTTAAATGTTCAGTGTTAAATTTAAACTTAAAGTTGAGTATAAGGAACCAGGCCGCACTCTCCTAGCCCAAAATATTCAGTCTAATAGCTTCTTTCACAGTAGTTATTTTGTCCAGGCATTGCCTGATGCTTTCTCCCGTTTATGAGAACGAACTTGGGCTGTTCTTCACATAACCATGGGGCACCCATTGGGCACACACTGTGAGCAAGTGCAGTCGTTTCTTCATGATGGTGTGCACACTTCCGACGCTCAATCCAACCACGGCGGCTATGGCGTTCACTGTCACTCGGCGGTCCTGGGTAATGAGGGCATCAACCAGCTGGATGTTGTCATCGGTAATGCACGGGGGTGCCCCAGACCGGGCATCATCGCATAACGACACCCGTCCTTCCCTGAAGCGCTTGTGCCACGCCTTGACCCTTGCAAGGGACATGCAGTGTTCGCCGTACACTTATGACATTCGGCGATGAATATCCGTTCCCCCTACTCCTTTCGCTGTCAGAAATCGAACAACACCTCTTTGCTCTTCGTTTGACGCCTCCATGTCACTGTTTGCAATGCGATTGGCAGCGTTGGACGATTAATGCATGCTGCTGCTCGCTAGGTATCGTCATGTGACGTGCACGCGTGCCCTCTAGCGACGAGCTGTGACCTTCCACGCTCTGGTCAGAACTACGCCTCGTTGCACACGCCACGATTAGCCGATTTCGTCACCGGTTTGCGCATTACAGCCTCCGGCTCGTTACTTTTTGAACGCACCATATATATATGTATATTGTTCATGTTGATTGTTTTGTGTTTGTACCATATGCTTATAATAATCATCAGATCTTGTTAGTGAGTATTTTCTTCGCATAACGTTTTGGGGTCAAATTGGATCAAATTTATCGTATGTAAATTATTCAAGAATGATTGTTAAGTCAGTATTACCCATTACAAACGGTTCTCAGCACTAATACCAACAACAAGCACGAACGATAATGATAAGAGTAGTGTAAAGAGGCCTAACATCTAGGTTATCGGCCCCTAAATCACAAATGTTAGATGTTGATAGTGAATACTTAATTGGTGCAAAGAAGTACGGTATATTGAATAGTGACGTAGGCCTACCTTCCATCGCCTTTTTCGCCTCACTTTCCACATTATATGTCTTCATGGTTTCTAACTAGAATGTTCTCATTGCCGGGAAACAAGCTGTTTGTTCGCGGCTCGCGGGTGATATATATGTCAGGTGACGTGGGAGATATGCTAATCCATGGACCAACACGGAGTGTTGCCTCCTAACCTCAACTAGCTCTGAGACATTCTCTCTTTGATTGCAATACTGGTACCGGTAGTTCAAGAAATGGTACACAACGTATTTCTAACCTTTGTTGTTTCCCGGGATCAGGAATGCGGCAATCCTCAACTGGGGAGTTAATTAACGATTTATTTATTTATTTATTTATTTATTTATCGTATAGCTTTTAGTGCCGGGAATGTCCGAGGATATATTCGGCTCGCCAGAGGCTGTAGCTGCTTCCAGCGGACACCCGTGGGGTGAGCTACAAGTTCCGTTCAATGTCACGTAGTTCCAACTTTCGCTACCAGATGTCACTGACACCTAGTGGTGAACGTTGGAACTTTGATAGAGCGTTTAAACGAAATCTAACCTACAATTTAGCTTCACACAAGTTTAATTAGTGGAAGGATCTTTTACATGCCACAAATCTAATAACATGGGACCGCCGGCTTTACTTCCCCTCCGAAGGAAGGCATACTGAGGGATTTTTCACGCTCTTAAAAAATCCGACATCGGCCGGGTTTGAAAAGAAAACAATCAATCAAAGACTGAAATAAATTACATGTGATTAAGATTATATATTGTTATGGACTAATGAAGAAGCAGAAGAAGAAGAAGAAGAAGAAGACTTAGAGATGACATGTTTCGCTAGTCAAGCGAGCATCATCAGATCCAAATATGCAAGACAAATAGCTCCACAAATCACTACCAAACCTACAGTAATAATAATAATAATAATAATAATAATAATAATAATATCGTATGGCCTCGGGTGCCGGGCGCAAGCTTTGTAATTTGACACCCAGAGGGTAGCTTGCATGTCGAATTTCGTTGTTCCTTAAATCACTATGAAAGTAAAGGAGGTTAGATATCTAAGCTCCTTGAACACTATAGTGCTTTCTACTAGAGAAATGAGGAACTTTGTGTTGGCGGAAACTCCCGAGATTAATTTTGCCATTATGAACACGGCCTACTGAATTAAAATGGGTTCTTTGACATGCCAACATCGTATGACATGCGTGTCGTATTTTTGCCGCCTTTCAAAAATCACTTACCACGGCCAGGAGCGAACCTGCAATCTTGGGGTTAGTAGACCGACACGCTATCCACTCACCCACCGTGGCAAGCTACAGTTTTATTTAATCGTATGGTGATACAATACAGAATACAAATAAGACAAAATTAAACTTTAAAGTCCTTCCTTTTCAACCATTCGGTTAGACTAGGTGTGAGATCAAACAAGTCGTCAGGAATTCCAGGGTATGAATGAAGAGGACAGCGTAGGACCAGGTGTTCAATCGTCTGTTCTTCTAAGTTACATTCACACATTGGTGAACTGATCCAGCCCCACTTGTACCTGAAATAATTACAACACCCATGTCCAGTCCTCAACCTGTTGATACGGCACCAGAGGTTCCTTGGTAGGTCAAAACCATTTGGCTTCTTTGTGGGATCAAGATGGTGGACACTTGTTCCCAATGTTTTTATTGACCACTCATGCTTCCAGCTTTCCTTTATGTCAAATCCATCCGCGATGAGTTGCCTTGCAGTGACACTTGCCGGTCTTCTGGATTGCAATCGTTGTTGTGACGGATGGCAGAATTCCTGATGCAGTGGCAATGAGGGTGATGCAAAGATTTTCTTAGCCTCCCTCAGTAGAGCTTGCTTCCGCCTTAAGTGAGGTGGAGGGATGTGGCTCAGCACGGGTAACCAGTGACATGGAGTTGATTTGATGGTACCAGTAATGCAACGCATTGTATCGTTCAGTTTCGTGTCTATCTTCTTCACATGTACGCTTTTCAACCAGACAGGCGCACAGTACTCAGCAGCTGAGTAAACAAGACTGATGCCAGTTAAACGTAGACAGTCAGCAGAGGCTCCCCAGGAGGTACCACTGAGCTTATGCAGTATGTTGTTTCTTGCGGCGACTTTGTGAGAGAGCTTGGTGATGTGCTCTTTGTAGCTCAGGGTTCTATCTAAAGTGACTCCGAGATATTTTGGGAAAGGATTGTACCTCAGCTCTTGTCCATTGAACAGGACTCTAGGTTTGTAGTTTGCGACACGATTCGCTAGATGGAAACAAGAGACTTCAGTTTTTGTTGTGCTTGGGATCAATCTCCAGGTTTTAAAGAAAGTTGACATCTTCTCCAGGTCCTCCGTAATGATTTGTTCGCCATCTTCAAAGTTATTGCTCTGAGCTACCAGCGCGATATCATCAGCATAGATGAACTTACTTGATGTTGTAGTTGGTAAATCATGGATGTACAAATTGAATAGCAGTGGGGCTAAAACAGATCCCTGTGGTAGGCCGTTATTTAGTTTTCGTTTGCGGCTTTTAGTGTTTCCTAGGAACACTTCAAATTGCCTTTCACTAAGCATGCTAGATATTAGATCCACAATTTCTCGGCTTGGTACAACTTGCAATAGTTTGTAGATCAGTCCTTGTCGCCAAACAGTATCATACGCAGCTGTCAAGTCGATGAAAACAGCTGTTGATTTCCGTTTACCTTGAAAACCTGCTTCAATGTGTGTAGTTAGGGCAAGAACTTGATCAGTGCAGCTGCGTCCGTGTCTGAAGCCAGCTTGTTCAGGAGGGATAACAGCCTCAATGAGCGGTGCTATTCTGGTTAGAAGGATTCGTTCAAAAAGTTTTAATATGCAACTGAGCAGTGCTATTGGACGATAGCTTTCGGGGCTGTCTTCAGGTTTGCCAGGTTTGAGAATGGCTATAACATTTGACAGTTTGAATTGTCTGGGCAGTCTGTTCTCTTTGAGAATGTAAGTGAAGAGAGAAGTGAGCCAGCATATACAATACGGACCCATGTTCTTAATGAACTCATTATAGATGTTGTCGGGACCAGCAGCCTTGCCGATTTTCAGTTGTTTGATTGCACTTTCTACTTCCGCTGTGGAGAAGGGATTGGAAAGCGGTTCGTTTCTTGGGGCACTGTGCTTGAGGTTAGAGAGGTTACATTTTACCACTCTGGTATGATTCTTGTCTCTCTTTGCCCTTGAGAGGTCTACGATCCTGTTGGCAATAATGTCAGGACTCAGTTTAGTATGCGGCTTTTTGGGGTGTTGCTTGCCAGTTAGCCCATTCAAGACTCGCCAGGCTTTCCTACTTGACTTTGCGAAGTTCATTTCTTCGAGTGTTGCTTCCCATTTCTCTCGTCTATTCTTGTTTAAAGAGTGGAGTAGCTGTGAACCCACTGTTTGATTTCCAGAACTTTGGTATTCTTGGTATAAAGCCTCACTTTCTTCATTCCAGCCAGGCACATATTGCTTTCTGTAACCCCTAGGAATGTTTGACTTAGCAGCTTTGATAACTAGTTTCACAAATTCATCGTAGTTGTTTGCTGTCGGCTGTAGATTCTCCGCAACTAAGCTGGAGTCAAGGTCTTTTGAGAATCCATCCCAATTAGCTCGTCGAAAGTTCCATCTGGTTAAGGGCATTGAGTTTACAAGGGGAATTTTCAAACCAATTTCCACCATAACAGGTCGATGTTGACTGTTTGGGAAGTTGGACAGAACAGTACGAGTGGTGTTGAGTGGTTGGTCTAACTGATCTTTAGACACGAATGTCAAGTCTGGGTTGTAATCCTTATCCCAGCGTGCAGAGTGGAAGGTTCCCTTGTCTTTTACATCAAAGACCAGGTGCATATTTGTAGTTTCTGCCCACTGAACTAGTTTCTCCCCATTCACATCCACGGTGTCATACCGCCAGTTTGTGTGATGGCTGTTGAAGTCTCCAGTGTATATACAAGGGTGGTCAAAAGCTGGCAGTACTGTAGGAGCCCAATTCACACACGGAGGCTTGTACAGATTGACAATTTTTAAATCATTTATCTGAATTGCTATTGTATAGATGTAGTCAACTTCTGTTGAATCAATTACTTGCACTCCGTTTAAACTTGACTTCACATAAGTGGCTATTCCATATTGTGGATGGTGGATAGCTTTGACCAGTGTGTAACCGGGTATTCGTCCTCTGCGCTGGAGATCCTGTTCGTCTTTGGTATGGATTTCTTGAATATTAACAACATCAATGTTAAGGTCATTCAGTTGTTTCTGTAGATACTCACATTTGGCAGAACTTATGCCTTCAATATTAAGTTGCATAGTACGGACTAGGTGTTTCTCATCTATAGTTTGATGGTCCTGAAAAGAACCGTTACTTGATATGTTTCTGGGCATATTGTAAGTCACCTTTAACGCTGTTGCTCGTTTAGCACCACCCAGGGGTCACGTGTAGGGCAATTTAAGGTAGTACCTACGGACGTGAGCAACGTTCGACCCCCGCAAGCTACAGTGACACCCACAGACAGTCTCTGCCCTCCAAAAACCTGTTACAAGAAAACATGTCAGAGAACTTAGTAAGTGTGCCAATTATTACTGATAAATATTGAGATATTAAAAAAAAACTATTTATTTCAATGTTGCAAAACTTAGAAATGACTTTCCCATCAACAACTACAGTAGAATTGTGAACTAATCTGTGGAAATGTACTACAAGTACTCTGTTGTGATAATAAAAGCTGTAGCTTCAATATAACATATTGTGTGTCTACGGGTGTATTCTTTGGAATACACGGTAAGACAGAGTTAGCCTTCGCTGCTCTTTGCTTAACTTATTTCTTCCCTTTTTTCTCAAACACCAACAGTGATTTCTTACCTTTTCTTTTATTTGCGCACCTTGTTCACTCTGTTTAAAAGTTTGTTGTATATATAACTTCCATGATCAACCTAGCGGCATCTAGCAGCTAACTGCTGAAGTTCCTCAACATCTCTATGCTCAAGAGGACTTCCTTCCCAATCCAGCCACAAGATGTCGCCGCTATCTTCAGCTAACATCTCCATGCTCACGAGGACTTCTACAACATGCCCTTCCACCAGGCTTCGCTATTGACGCCTACTATCAACTCCATGAAGATTACTTTTAGTTTTATTTCTAAAGGTGGTATTTCATATGTATGTTCCTTTGTTTTTCCCCCACCCCCTTCCCTCCTTGGTACCTCAGTGCTTCGTTGAGCGGTCTTCACTTGTGTGTCAAAGGTTTACACGTAGAGTCGAAGCTCTTCCCGAGCTTGTCTCCTCTCCTCGATAGACATCTTTTAAATCAGACACCATGTTTGGATTTTGAAACCAACCGTCACCAGGAACATCGCCTACTCTTCAGAAATGAGCTAAGTAAATCTTTAATGGTTTTTACCATGTTTTAATTGGTTTTAACAGCTAAATGTTTTTAACCTGATTTTATAGACAGTGTGAAATTGCTATATGTGATGCAATATTGTACAGCCTGGGGGGGGGGGGGGGGGCAGTACCCGCTGAGAGCCACCCCTCCATCTTCTACCAAAACCACCCCAACTGGAAACATTATAATTCCAGAACATATCTCTACACAGCAAGCGGCGACCACCTAAGCCTAGGAGGTTGGCCAACGGCTTGCAAAACACACATAAACATTTACACTAACAACTATCTGGGGCAGCTACACAGATGCAATGCTGACCAAGCAGCGCCGAAACGTATAAGAGTGGAACCTGGACAGGAGGGATTATCTGTTCTGTTCTTCGCCAGCGGCCCTGCCCGACGTCCGTTCCAGCTCCTCACCAGGTGAGAACTAGTTTGTGCTCAGACTCCTTTAATTCTTGTAAATACCTACCCTAAACTTGTACACATCACAAATTGTATTTCATATTTGCCTAAACTTCCCAAGAGGGACATCAGATTACATCTACTGACCAATAAATACATGGTCAGTAAACTACACGCCTGTTACTAATTACACTCCACTTCACATCCTCATACTCAACCTGACCTTAGTCATAATTGCCCGTGACCGTAGAAGCCAATAACTGCATCGTCAGATTCCATTGTACTCGAGCGCACGACTCGACTGCAGAGCACTGAATCACTGACGCTGCACATTCATTTAATAGCTCATCCTACTCAGCTGGCAAGCTAGTTTAGCAGCCGGCACTAGACATTCATCCCCTGACAGATAATTGCATTCTGCAGGAACGCCCCCAATAGATTAAGTACTTACACCAACACACTACACTGGTAGTCTCTCCCAATTACGGGGAACTACTCTCATTTCGTGTTTTTCCCACCCCCAACCAAGGGATAAAACAATATCTGCCTTCAAAAGATCTTCTTGATTTATTTGTGGCTACTTCAGCTAGCTTTCTAAAATGAAAAAGTATTTCTTGTACTGATTATCTGGGAATGAGTTCTCACACCGTGGGAGTCTTATTAAACCCACTGTCTATATAAACTTAGCTTTCACCTCCGCGGGATATTCTGCCCAATTCTACTGTTATCACAACTCTAGAATTTTCTACAGCAAGTTATCTTTTTGCAAGTAATGGCGTCAAATACTTTCCACCTGAATATGGAAACGCTTGTTCCTCACTGAGGAATTTATGCTGAAAATACCTCTAATCAGCATAATTTGTCTTACGTCGTTGGAAATTGTCCGCTGCATTCAACTACAATCTATAAACGTCACAACGCAGTAAAATTTCTCAAACTAAAATTCAACTAGTGATCTCCACAATTACAATAACTTTTCGTCTTATAAACTTTCGGTGTTGCAATGGTGAACTTTTCAACGGACTACAGTGCTTAACAGTGCCCGGTCAACAACCATCCGTGTCGCGTTCGAACGAAAGCAATAAATACGGCCATAAACTTTCTCCTAAAGTTCCTATTTCCTTTTCCTAAACACCTTACTAACTTTATCTAACTAAGCTTTAAATTTAAGTCAACTGATATACCTAGCTGTTTAAACTACAACTTATGTCAATTTCTAAGAGGCCTCGCTTGCTATCAAGCGCCCTCCCAACTTTGTTTCACATTTAACGAATTAACTTCTGCTTATCTGTGGCAAGTCCACATTATAATTCTTTCCCTCTTCAATTGGGGAATTCTATTTTCTTCTCATAAGTGAGTTTTCTAACTCTTCTTTTCCAGGTTTCACGAAAGGGTACTGGCCCCATTTTCCTCGTGATCCCTGTTTAAATACAAGAAGTTATAGAAACTTCTTTTTATTTTCTCTCTCTTTGTTATAATTTCGAATTGTTATTTGTTCATACTTTTAGAACTTCCATATAGGAATTCTCAAAGTACATATATCGTACCTGATTTATTGTTAAACTTTAAATTTGTTAATCCCAGCACTATTTTAAAATCTTATGGAGATTTGGTGCTTACAGCAGGTTCCAAACCAAATTTTGTTAATTGCCTACTGCAAACTTCAACAATTTTAGAGGTCTGAGACCTCAAAGGTTTAAAAATCAAATTGTACCTTTTATATTTGTTAAATTTATCATATTTCTACGCATAGTTAAATAAATCAAACTATATCCTTTTGCTTCATCATTTTCTATAAAATAACGATTAGGCAGGATCCTACTTCCCCTGACTCAACCCAAAAGCTCATGCTCGCGTTAAGAAAATCAAGCATCACATTAAAAAAAATAGGTTCCATTATTTGTTGCATTTGAACAAAAACTCTCCGCAAAGGCTTTTTCAAAGTCGTTCTTAGATTTTTAACTAATACTAACTAGCCAGTAAGGCAAGTATAGCTAGCTCCGCCAGCTTCCTGCTTGTTGAGATTTTCTCTATAACTTATGGTTGGTTTTCCAAATTTAAGTTTTTCTTCTTGTCTAAACTTTTAGTCGGCACTTTGCTGGGTAAAAGCTTAGCCTTTCTTGAATGCAACCATTGGTGTTCTTACCAAAATTTAAAACCAAAAAATTTTCAAAAACAATCAAATTGTTCCCAAAAGCACTATAACTGCTTCATCGCTACCCTTCCTGGAAACATTCGAACGCTCCTTGGAAATTCTACAATTCCAAGAACTAAAAACATCACTGCGAATTCAAATTATTTGCGCCTTTCAAAACCTTCGATTAAACCTTACTCCTTTGAAAGGATATACAGTAAATTTGTCATTCTTTGTCTCGCCAGACTACCACCCTTCTCCATAGTAGTCAAATATAGGTTTGGAAGGGAAAGTACTTTCGTTGCTTGCTTACAAATAGCCCAAGCTCCAGCCGCATCTCCCGTTAGCTGCGTCCAGGTCCATACCCATTTTTGGGTCGATAACCTAGACGTTAGGCCCCTTAAAACAACAATTATCATCATCATCATCAACCATACCCACTTTAGGTGCTTCACGGGCTTTGCGGTGACACTCGTCACTAAATACTTGCTCAAATTCATTTTGTTTGGTGTTGGACTCTCGTCCTATTTACCCACACTTGTTTCTCAGTCCGAAACCCACTTCCCTTTCCTTTTCTCTTCATCTTCCCTTGGGGATAGTGTTTAACCCTGGCCAAAACCTACCCATCTACTACTAATGTAGAGGCAGATGACCTTGCTGTTCCGCCCTTTAAAGCAACAATAACTAACGAACTACTACTAATGTGTTCAAAGAGCTACTGTTGCTACTTATCTAAAATTGAAGGAATGTCTAGACTCTGGTTGGTTGATTCCTCAGTTTAGGGGCTGCGACAATGTGGTCGTGTAGCCCTGTGTACTTTGGGTGTGTGTAGAATCTGTCTGATAACCGGTGTTAATTGTGATGACTGTATTAGTGTGCGTTATCTGATTTTTAATTCAAGTAAGGACTGCAGACTTTTGAATTTTTCAAATAGTTCCTACTTTTGCTGCCAAACGCCGCTGTCAACGACTACTAGTTCAGAACTTTGCTACCAGACGCCACCGCACTCGGCTCTTGGCAACGAACGTAGGAATCTAAGAGCGTTGTTTACATTCTTAACCTATACAATTTAGCTTCACACAGGTGTAATTAGTGGAAGGTTCTTTAACATGCCATAAATCTCTGACATGGGACCGCCGCCTTTACTTCCCCTCCGAAGGAAGGCATACTGAGGGATTTTTAACGCTCTTAAAAATCCGACGACTTCGGGGCCGGGTTTGAAACGGCTATCTCGGGCATAGAAGCTCAGCACTCTACCGACTACGCCACCGAAGCCGCTTGTATATAGTGTTGACCGACTGAATACAACATCAATTGTCAATTAGGCAATACAGAGGTGAGCAAATTATTAGACTCAACATCCGTTTTCCAAAATTTCATACTCTAGATGCTACTCGGATAACCAGTTTTGGTGTAAGTTTTTTTTTGAGTTTTTTGAATTTATGTAGCTTTCATAAAAGCTTGTATCTCATAAAAGATTTTCAGATTTTTTTAAAAATATAGCTCCCCTATCAAGGGAGATTGTTCCTAAAATACTTTAATGCTCCTGGTATGTGTTTCAGTTTCGGTCTAATTCTGTACGATAGGGTTCCAAGAAGCACCAAGTCTTCATTGCATGATATTCCAGGCTCTCCAGAATCCAAAAGCCTGATTCCACCACTGATAATGGCGAGGGATTTCCATTTTGGGTACTCCCTGGAGTAGTTGTCGCCGAGAAAGTTTCCTTCGTGCCCACTGTAGGGCAGCCCCCTGGAGTAGTCACCGCAAATCTTTCCATCATGCCCATTGTTGGGCACCCCTGGAGTAGTCATCCAGAATGTTTCCATCATACCCATTGTTGGACACCCTCTCGAGTAGTCACTCAGAATGTTTCCATCATGTCCATTGTTGGACACCCTCTCGAGTAGTAACTCAGAATGTTTCCATAATGCCCCTTGTTGGGCACCCCCTGGAGTAGTCACCGAGAATGTTTCCTTCATGTCCATTGTTGGGTACCCCCTGGAGTAGTGACCGAGAATGTTTCCTTCATGCCCATTGTTGGGCACCCCCTGGAGTAGTCACTGAGAATGTTTCCTTCATGCCCATTGTTGGGCACCCCCTGGAGTAGTCACCGAGAATGTTTCCTTCATGTCCATTGTTGGGCACCCCCTGGAGTAGTTACCGAGAATGTTTCCTTCATGCCCATTGTTGGGCACCCCCTGGAGTAGTCACCGAGAATGTTTCCTTCATGCCCATTGTTGGGCACCCCCTGGAGTAGTCACCGAGAATGTTTCCTTCATGTCCATGGTTGGGCACCCCCTGGAGTAGTCACCGAGAATGTTTCCTTAATGCCCATTGTTGGGCACCCCATGGAGTAGTCACTGAGAATGTTTCCTTCATGCCCATTGTTGGGCACCCCCTGGAGTAGTGACCGAGAATGTTTCCTTCATGCCCATTGTTGGGCACCCCTGGAGTATTCATCGAGAATGTTTCCTTCATGCCCATTGTTGGGCACCCCCTGGAGTAGTCACTGAGGATGTTTCCATCATGCCCATTGTTGGGCACCCCCTGGAGTAGTGGTCACCAGGAATGTTTCCTTCATGCCCATTGTTGGGCACCCCCTGGAGTAGTCACTGAGAATGTTTCCTTCATGCCCATTGTTGGACACCCCCTAG
This sequence comes from Meconema thalassinum, assembly GCA_946902985.2. NCBI lineage: Eukaryota > Metazoa > Arthropoda > Insecta > Orthoptera > Tettigoniidae > Meconema > Meconema thalassinum. The sequence continues at coordinate 2,127,401,023 of OX336388.2, forward strand.
ATTAGTCACTGAGAATGTTTCCTTCATGTCCATTGTTGGGCACCCCCTGGAGTAGTCACTGAGAATGTTTCCTTCATGCCCATTGTTGGGCACCCCCTGGAGTAGTCACTGAGAATGTTTCCTTCATGTCCATTGTTGGGCACCCCGTGGAGCAGTCACCGAGAATGTTTCCTTCATGCCTATTGTTGGGCACCCCCTGGAGTAGTCACTGAGAATGTTTCCTTCATGCCCATTGTTGGGCACCCCCTGGAGTAGTCACTGAGAATGTTTCCATCATGTCCATTGTTGGACACCCCCTGGAGTAGTCACTGAGAATGTTTCCTTCATGCCCATTGTTGGGCACCCCTGGAATAGTCACCGAGAATGTTTCCTTCAAGCCCATTATTGGGCACCCCCTGGAGTAGTCACTGAGAATGTTTCCATCATGTCCATTGTTGGGCACCCGCTGGAGTAGTCACTGTGAATGTTTCCTTCATGCACATTGTTGGGCACCCCTGGAGTAGTCACTGAGAATGTTTCCTTCATTCCCATTGTTGGGCACCCCTGGAGTAGTCACTGAGAATATTTCCTTCATGTCCATTGTTGGGCACCCCTGGAGTAGTCACTGAGAATGTTTCCTTCATGTCCATTGTTGGGCACCCCCTGGAGTAGTCACTGAGAATGTTTCCTTCATGCCCATTGTTGGGCACCCCTGGAGTAGTCACTGAGAATGTTTCCTTCATGTCCATTGTTGGGCACCCCTGGAGTAGTCACTGAGAATGTTTCCTTCATGCACATTGTTGGGCACCGCCTGGAGTGGTCACTGAGAATGTTTCCATCATGCCCATTGTTGGGCACCCCTGGAGTAGTCACTGAGAATGTTTCCATCATGCCCATTGTTGGGCACCCCTGGAGTAGTCACCGAGAATGTTTCCATCATGCCCATTGTTGGGCACCCCCTGGAGTAGTGGTCACCAAGGATGTTTCCATCATGCCCATTGTTGGGCACCCCCTGGAGTAGTGGTCACCAAGAATGTTTCCATCATGCCCATTGTTGGGCACCCCTGGAGTAGTCACTGAGAATGTTTCCTTCATGCACATTGTTGGGCACCGCCTGGAGTGGTCACTGAGAATGTTTCCATCATGCCCATTGTTGGGCACCCCTGGAGTAGTCACTGAGAATGTTTCCATCATGCCCATTGTTGGGCACCCCTGGAGTAGTCACCGAGAATGTTTCCATCATGCCCATTGTTGGGCACCCCTGGAGTAGTCACCGAGAATGTTTCCATCATGCCCATTGTTGGGCACCCCCTGGAGTAGTGGTCACCAAGGATGTTTCCATCTTGCCCATTGGTGAAATCATTGTGAAAACAAGAAATCTTGTTTTCCGAAATAGAACTAATAATAATAATATCGTATGGCCTCGGGTGCCTAGTGCAAGCTTTGTTAATTGACACCCAGAGGGTAGCTTGCATGTCGAATTTCGTCGTTCCTTCGAACGCTATGAAAGTCAAGGAGGTTAGATATCTAAACTCCTTGACACTACAGCGCTTTCAAGTAGAGAATGGAGGAACTTTGTGTTGGCGGAAAATCCCGAGATTAATTTTGCCATTGAACACACCCTACTGAATTCAAATGGGTTCTTTAACATGCCAAAATCGTATGACATGAGTATCGTGATTTTTGTCGCCTTCAAGAATCACTTACCATGGGCAGGAGCGAACCTGCAAGCTTGGGGTTGGTAGTCCGACACTATAACCACTCACCCACCGTGGCAAGCTAGAAATAGAACTGAGGTTGTAAGCCCTGGAGGCCTTTCCTTTCCCTAAGCCTTCTTTGGCGGCTTCGGTTGCGTAGTTGGTAGCATGCTGAGCTTAGGCCTATATGCCCCAGGTTGCGTGTTCAAACCCGGCCGAAGTCGTCGGATTTTTTAAGAGCCTTAAATATCTCTCAGTATGCCTTCCTTCGGAGGGGAAGTAAAGCCCACGTCATAGATTTATAGCATGATAAAGAACCTTCCATTAATTACACTTGTGTGAAGCTAAATTATAGGTTATATTTGACTATCGCTCTTATAGGTTCAACGTTCGTTGCCAGGAGTCGACTGGGGTTGCATCTAGTAACAAATTTCAGTAGTAGTTGGTCGTTGACGGTGGCGTTAGGTTGCAAAATTTGGAACTACTTGAAAATCGAATGTCTGCAGTCCTTACTTCGAATTAAAAACAGTTAACACACACTAATACAGCCATCACAATTAACACCGGTTATCAGACAGATTCTACACACACCCAAGGTACACGGAGCTAGATGACCGCGTTGTCGCAGCCTCTAAACCGAGGAACCAACCCCAAGCCTTTGAGAATACCCTCTCTACCCACAAGGCAGTGGACCAAGTACATCAATCTCACCTGAATATGGTTACCTCTTCCGCCATTTCCACCGTACTGATGATCTTCATCTCCGCCGCTACTGCTGTTGAGTAACCCTAGCTAGGTGCCTCCACCAGGTACTATCATCCGGAGTCAGGTGAACCAAGTTTCTTTGCGAGGTGTTACTCCTCGATAGGGCTTGATTTGTAGAAAAAGAGGTTCCGGTACTCTGGGCTACCGGGTGGTGGTGGGAGGTTGTTGGGAGGGTTTTTATGGAATATTGAAATATAGAGTTCTAAAAACCATATTTGTACGCTTTTCTGAACACCTTTAAAAATTAATCAGTGGCAAAATAGCAATCTAATTTTTAATGCAATTTTAAATTAAATTGAGACCGCTGTAGCAACATTTTTCTTACCATAGCCTATATTAAATTTTAATGTAGACCAACTAGACTACCATTCAAACAATGTATATTTCAATTATTAATTTTTTTTTTAAATTTAAAACATTAAATACATTCGCTTTGAAAATACACTCATGTTCATGGGTGAGTGTGGTGAACATCAAGACCACCAGCACCTACTCAACTGCAGGAAACTATCAGAACCTGTCTCCATGGACGATCTGGTAGCCGCCAGTGATAAGGCAGTTCGTGCAGCGGAATTCTGGGCATCACGTGGAATATAAAGATGCACATATACTTTGTAATCTTTGTATAATATTTATAATATGTTATGTTCTGGACACGTATAAATAAATAAAAACCAACAATCTTTTATTTCTTGTTTTATAATTTTGTCTTTCCAGTTTTCTGAAATAATTATTAATTATAAAAGGTACCGGTACTGTGCTTAAACATGTTTTACCTCACAGTTTATAAAATTGTCCAAAGTTTAGAAAAGTTTTCCTTCTATGTGTCTCCTCTCTCTCTCACCTTGCTGTTAGTATCCAGAGCGGAGTACCGTCGACTTTCCCCCCGATCAGAGGTTTCGGTACGGCGCGGCGTACTGGTGCGTACCGTCACAAATCTAGCCCAGCTCCTCGATCTCTCCTCGTTTGTTCTGGCTTGAGACAGAGCCTGGCCTCCAAATTATTGGGCCCAGGTTGGCGGAGTTGTTAAGTTAGTTATTGTTGTTTTAAGTGGCGGAGCAGCGAGATCATCTGCCCAATAGATCTTTTGTTTTAGACATTTTCTTTTTAGATGGTGGGAGAGTACGGATGGAAGTTCAACATCAGTAAATGTGAGATCCTGTTAACGACCAGGAAAAAGGACAGACCAATGAGTGGAATAACCTTGGAGGAGGACCGCTGAAGAAGGTGGAAAGTCCCAAGTACATGGGAAGTATAGTGGAGGAAAATGGGAGAAATGACAAAGAGATTACGGAACGTGGCAGACAGGCAGAAGCATTTCTGAGAAGCATTAGGAGCTTAGTGTGGAATAAGGATGTTCCACAAAAAAGCAAGGAAGTATTATACAGAAGCTACTATATCCCGATACTGACCTATGCATCAGAAACGTGGATAATGAAGAAAAGAGACATAAGCAGAATACAGGCAAGTGAAATGAAGTTCCTGCAAAGTGGGATCAGAGTAACAAGAAGAGACAGGGTGAGGAATGAAAAGGTCAGGGAAATAGTGAAAGAGGAGCCCTTGCAGGGTAGGATTGAGACATCAAGACTGGGGTGGTATGGACACTTAAAGAGAATGGAAGAGAAGAAGATTCCCAAGAGGATACATGACATGCAGATGCAGAAGAAACGACCAAGGGGAAGACCAAGAGATAGAAGGCTGAAAGGAGTGGAGGAATGTGTCAAGAAGAGAGGCGAGGACTGGACTAGAGTGACAGCGGAGAGGTGGTGGGAAGAAAGTACTAAGTGGCGAGGCTTATGTTCCAAACAGACCCAGCCTGGGGCTGGAAACTGTACTAGATGATGATGATGATGATGTTAGATGGTAGTCCATTTCAATTGTTTTCATGCGAATTCCTATCCATTCCAGTGACGACGCTACATTCATGCAACTATGTATTCTAAAGTTCATATCTTATAGTTTCTTTTGTGGATAAACACCAGGCGTCGTGTTTTTCACTCAGCAAAGATATCAATGATGCGGTCTTTGAAGATGTCATCCCTGGAAAGATAGTTCACCAAACTCGTCTCAATAGAAGGAGTACTCAGATTGCTCCATCTGACATGGAGTTCCTTAACAACGTCTTAACTCTCTTCAATGTACTCGAAGCAGTAGAAACAGGAAAGGTAAGAATCAGTCTTAGAGGCGCACTGTTTCTTAATATATTTTTTCTAGGCCGTTGTTCAAAAAATATTTTCTTCATAGGACAACGAAGAGAATGGTCTTGATTTACAATAAAAATAAACTCTATGGGCTTTACAGTAGTCGTATATGATGTGTAACATCTGACATAAAAGACACCGGTATTGTATGTCTACCCCTTATTATTCCCGTTTTCCTACGGGGTCGGGGATGAGATGCGATGGAAGTATTTGTGGCGGATGGCTTTTACGGCCGGATGCCCTTCCTGACGCCAACCTCACGAGAGGAGTTAATGAGAGATGAAATGAATGATGGTGAATGAAACAGGGTAAGGATGTGGAAGGAAGCGGCCGTGGCCTGTCAGAAGGTACCGTCCCAGCATTTGCCTGGAGTTGAAAATGAGAGACCACGGAATACCATTTCAAGGACGGCAAATTGTTGATACACCGGTATTTTATAATATTTTTGGCACACATATTAATCTATTGTAAAAGGGAGTGTTTTACTGATATTGTACCGTAGTTTATAATACGGAACTCATTTTATTAGAGGTTTTATAGCTTCCACCAGCACTAGCCTAAATAAAGAATACGATATGGATCAACTAGATTAATAGACGCGACACCGCTCATAACCTTAAATTCCCTATAAATAGGCCAACTTTCGAGTAAATGCAATGTGCACAGCAGTAGATCATGAAAGGCTTGCCCAGTTCCCGGACCTCTTGATTCACAGACCAACACGTAATTTCTTATGGATTCTGTTAAAATGAGTCATATTGATATGATAAATATAGTTTAAAACGATAATCTGGCAGCAAAAATATCTAACCCGTCCGGGATTCGAACTCGAGATTTCTAGATTCATAGTCAATGATGCCAACCCTACAGCTATTTCGACAACACGAAAATTAGATACAAGATGGTGCCTTATTTTCACGTACCAATAATACTGCATCACGGAATTAAGTTTCATTTATATTTTGCTTGTTTCGATATTGTTCCTGCGTGAAATTGAGTTTAAAATTCCTTATGAATAGGCCCTCTTGTGAGTAAAGAGAATGTATTCAGCAATAGTTCATGAAGGCTTGCAGAGTTCTCGTATAAACACAACGATTATATTATATTGATGACTGCATTACCGTTATGTGGGTTAATATTTGAATAGCCATCGTGCAGGAACATAATACCGGCAATGCCGACTGCTTACAATGTTTGATATTAAAGCATTTTATCATTTAAATACTGATACGAACACTTCGAACATGTGCCATGTGCTTTGTTTAAATCACTTGACACCAGAGTTCGCATGATCGTTTACCGTCAGAATGAAAGTGTTAGGCAATGCGATTCATTGTGGGGTTTGAAGCCATTTTTTCAGTGTTGCCTTAGTAAACAATGTGATCCAGCTGGCAGTGCGTCTTACACACTTCCGTTCGATCCACCATTGCCAGCTGGATCGCCCGATCCACTTCCGTCCTATTTTTCAAAAATCACTCCCACAAATATCCAGCAACTGATTGGAAAGATGTTACACATCAAAAATCAATCTCTACACTGATTTATGTTCTAAAACTCACAAACGAACATGCACGCGCTAAGATACCGCCCGCTTCACGCATGCACTGCTTGGAGCCTAGGCTCTCTGCTGACGCATTCAACTATCGACCTTCCGCTTGGCGCATGCGCAATAGGGATGTAGCGGGAGAAAGTTCGCGCCAGATAGCGCTCGTGTAGTACTGGGTAACCGCAAGGCGATCGTCTTATGTTTCTCCCAGTCAGCTGCGAGGAATATATAAATTGTGACCGAGTTTTCTAAGCTAAAGTAAATTATATCTTCTCTAATTTTACGCCAAGACTATGTTAATTAATTCTACAGGTATATCTCCTAATATATTATGGACGATTTTCAGCGTTTAAGCGTTAAACAGCTGCAAAATGAGCTACGGACTAGAGGCACTAAAACTAGCGGGAGGAAGGAAGAATTAATAGCCCACAGCGGTAATAACAAAATTCTAACACGCTTTATTATTCAAATAATGAATATGAGTCAGCATGCTTTCTCCTAAAGATTAAAATTACTCGAGTATTGTAGGCCTATATTGATAAATATAATATCTCCATAAGACTTAAATCATAAATAAGGGATTTAAATATTCACTTGCTCCCCCTGCTTACAGACTTCGATTCATGTATATATATATTAGGTTGATAGCTTACATGAAACTGTCGTGTTTTAAGGTAAACATAATCAAAGAAAGTTGATACCGGTAATGTGTACCTCGAAAATGCATTGCAACATTTGGTTCTTATGCAATTTTGTCAATTTCTCAATAAGAATCGTTCCCTTACCCCTGGGAAAGGACTTGGGGGTACATTTTTTTTAAAGTTTGAGAATCCCTGCTTTAGGGCCACGAACTGTTTCCATTCATCTGACTAAGTCTCAAGAATGTAGAAGTCAGTCGCTACCACATTCTCCGTCGGGCAGATGGAAGTTGACGATTAATTCTGATTTCAAGAAACCAACCATAATACGTTTGTGACTGTTAATGTTGCGACATTTATTCTTGAAGTATTGTCCGAATATTGATGTCTTTGAAAATGGGAGTCAGAAATGTTACTTTCATTTCTTCGTGTATATTGACGATTTCTTCCCGTACTTCAATGGAGATGATTTCTGCAGATTCCGATATTGTAGGCTTATCGTGATAATCCGGCAATTTTCTTGTGTATGGACTTTTCCTAAATAATTATTTTTGTTGTGTTCGTGGTCCACGGAAAAAGCGATGGAACAGCGCCCGGTTTTTATCTTGTTCTCTCACCTTCAAATACAAACGCATAAATTCAGTGGTTGTTATCGAAATGTCTAATCAGTTTATAGGTACAAAATAGGAATTATTTCCCTTTGTAAGTCACACTTATCCAACACAGTTTTCGTGAAGTCATCGGGTTGTAAATGATGGAAACACACTTTAACCCTTAACTGACCTTGTTTGGTCCCTGGGACCTGAGACGTTTTTCTTATCTTCGTAAATGGAGTATTTTACCACCGATCGACTCCCCCCTCCCAGTACCTTCCTGCAGTCGCGCCAGTCAGGCTGTGGTGAAATGACGTGAACGTGCGGTCTTTCGGTATTTAGGTATTTAATTGATCGTGGTCCGTGGGACCACACGAGGTCATCTACGTAACTTTAAAAAAAAATTCTGACTGAGTTGAATCTGTCTTTATTCTGATAAATATTGGCATAATGGACCATTATAAACCTGCCCAGTTGGCATAATGTGCAATCCACGAATTTTGAGAATGTTTTTACTGACTGGCTGCAAGCGAATGAAGAGATACAACAAAATGTGGCAGACTCCTAAGAGCGTATGAATACCCATCTACAGCATGCTTCAGAAGAAGCATATTCAGACCAAGATGATGCCGAATATATACCTAGTGATCAGGACACAGCGCCAGAAGTAAGCACATCAGATAATAAAGGCGCCGAGGCTGAAGGTGAGGAGCGGGAACTGAAAAAAGCAATACACGGGGACAGTTTTTCTACTATGGCGCTCGGGATTGCCCGCAATCTAAAATAAAATCTAGATCCCAACACTAGGCCTAAGTCGGAGGAAAAACATTGACCGCCACAAACGAAAATGTTGCTAAGTGTGTCCTGAGAAGAAGATAACTATTATCAGCCCACCTGCATTACGAATGAAAGCTACCAATCTGCTTAGTGCACAGCAAGAAAGTTTGCAATGGCTGCGTCAGTGACAAGAATTAGAGCATCTGGACCCCTTGCAGGATTCTTTTCTTTGTGTTTGGAATCAGTTTGAATTTTACTGTTATTTAGATTATATATTTGTGGGTTAAAGGACATTACATTTAATTGACAAACTTGAAAGTTGGTATTTTTTCTTAAGCAAAGACTGAAGCCTTACAATAATGGTAATAATTTTATTTTTTTGCGTTTAAAAATCTCAATATACTATATTTAGGTCTGTATCTTGTCTTATTTGCATTAATATGAATATAAATACAATGTTATTTAAATCAGTAAAAAGAAAACAAAATCGTTTTCAAAATATATTGTCTTAAATTCCGTGGTCCGTGGGACCACACGAGGTTATTAGTGTGAGTTTTTTCCACGAGCTCAAGGGTTAATATATTCGGTCAGATTTTTCTCACCGAAAATTTTCCTTCTAATAACATGTGACCATTTCTTCCTCATTTCTTTATTTTGTGGAAATTGGTGAAACGAAAACGGGCTTCCCTGATTTTTGCAAAGAGGAACACTGCAATAGCTCGGCAAAGTCACGAAAATAACAATTTAAACAACTTAAATTCGTACATATTAGCGGCATGAGAACACAGGAGACAAATGAAGAGCGCCTTGCGCTTACCCAGTACAACAGCAGTGCGCTCTATCGGTGCTAGTTCTATACACCCCTATTGCCTTCCTTACCCACAGAGACTTGAGCCTGTTTCAAAGGAGACTCACTGGCTGCTCAGTCCCGCGCTGAGAAGCTGGCGTCAATCCCACCGAGGTTATAAATAATATAATAAAAAAAAGATACGAGCCTTACAGTAGTCGCATATGATGTGTAACATCTGACATGTTATCCTACTCGTATACTACACAGCTTGGACATTCATAAAATGTTAATTTACACTCCATTTTCATACTGGTACTATGATGAATGTATAGATTAAATTGGAGATATGCTACTGTCACATTTGTGGCGCAGCGGTTAACTTGTTAGTCTCTCACCAAGGTAGACCTGGTTTGATTCCCGGTCAATACATGTGAGATTTTCGAATTGAAATGCCATGTCCTGTGGTTCGCATTCCACGTAAAAGGGAGGTACCGTGGATCATGATCGTGAGATTAACGGACACGCAAAACTACAAGCTTCCTTCCTTCCTTTAACATTAATAATTCATAATAACAAAGTGACACACAACGTCGGCAGTACTCTCAAATACTGTGAGTTACTATAACATTCATTATTCTCAAGGCTCTCATACAGTTCGTCGTAAACAATCAAAACTTGGCTTCCTACAATCATGAAATGACCTAGTCTCACATATGATGAAAATTCAGCTTTTATTCCACTCATATAACAACATTCTGTTATGTATTTAATATTTGACTACTCACCCACAGCTTGACAACAATGCCGCTTACTTAAATGTCATTTGTCGTCTTTGTCCTACCCCATGTGATATTCAACCTTGAACGTGAAGCTTCCACTGCTCAATGACAAATGAAAGTCGGTGAAACATTTGCCACTGTGCTCGTCAAACCAGTGCCTGCTAAATGCACTGCCTACTGTATTGCCATAACATTCTCGCGCCACAGAGCACACACTGCCTTGTTTCCAATACACACATTTTCAATTGTACATCCAGCTGGCAGTGCGTCTTCACTTCCGTCCGATCCACTTCCGTTCGGTCCACTTCCGCCCGATTCACTTCCGTCCCATTTTCCTGGCAGTGCGTCTTCACTTCCGTCCGATCCACTTCCGTCCCCAATTTTCAAAATCACTCCCACAAAACTATCCAGCAACCGAGCGGAAAGATGTTACACATCAATAACCCCTGGCACTACAACCCATGAAGGACCTAGGCCTACCAAGCGACCGCTGCCCAGCCATTTGGCCTGCAGATATTGGGGTGACGCTTGATCAGCGCATCGAGTCCCCGCGGCCGTTAAACAGAGAATAATACCGAAAACTAGAGATTTTATTTGCCTATGGGAATGGATAATAGGAGAATTTGATTGTGCATATTCCTTGAGAATGAAATGGGTATTCTAAGGCTTCGCCTCTGATCCATTCACCAAGATACACTTACATTTTTCAATCCATTTGATTATTTCATGAGTCACTTCTAGCGCTCTTGGCGCCGGTTTGATGTTTGCAATAGATTCCATTTCTTCAAAGGAGAACTGGAGGCCTGCCTTGGAAGTTTGTGCTTGAAACTAGTTTATCTCCTTCGGGGCCATATCCAAGGAGTCAGCGAAACCTGCACATGCTAAACAGTCAAATAAAAAGTTTCTTGTAGCCTAGTCTGTTTCCCCTTTGGACTCCTTCATAACGCATTTGTTTGCGCTATTTAAGGCCGACTTTCTCAGAAGAGGCGAGAGACCATCTCAATGCCCAACTCCCGTTCTTTTGTCCAAGACAAATTCTTTTAAAATCTGAGTTAGTTCGATCAATGAGCCATAGGCCTTCTTAGAAGTCGACAGTGTTACTTTGAGTTTCTTGCCTCTTAGTTTCAGATATGAAAGGATAGATATTAGATTCATAACCTGCTCCCAGGCGCGGATCACGGGGAGAGGGGGTCACGGGGGTCATGACCTCCTCCCCCCCCCCACCAAACGGAGACCAAATTTTTTTGCAAACTCAAAAAACGAAGACACAATAATCAGACAAATAAAACATAACGAATTTTAGTCTCCCATAAGTCCAACCCCTCGTCCACGTCGTGGGAGACGGGCAACGGCACAAAGTAGGGGATCGCCTGTAGGGGCGAAGTACAGTGGGGACTTCGTGTGCCCCGGGACCGTTACGGTAGCTGTGAAGGTCCTACAGGAACCCTGAAAAGTGACGGCTAACGGGGCTCTGGTGAAGCTACGATAGGCCCAGCAAGCCAGTAGTGGATGATACCAAATGCTTTCAAAAATGGAACGAGCCTCGGACAGGATGGATTTAATAGACGACGACACGGCTTTACACACGGACTAAGATTTGGAACTTTAAACCTAAGAACGCTGACGGGGAAGGTGGAGGAGATAGTGGATATGATGGAAAGAAGGAAGTTGGATTTATTGGGATTGGCAGAAACAAAGTGGAAAGGGGAAGGAAGGAGAGAACTGAGAAAAGGCTATAGACTGTACTGGAGTGGGAATGAAGAGGGAAAGAGGAATGGAGTGGGAGTAGTAGTACGAGATGGTTTAAAAGAAGAAGTGAGAAGAATAAGTGATAGAATGATGAAAGTGAAAGTAGCACTGAGGGGAGAGACCATAGAAATAGTGCAAGTGTATGCTCCACAAGTAGGCTGCGCCTCTGAAGAGAAGGAGGAGTTTGAAGAGGAATTGCAGAAGCAGCTGGTCGGAAGAAATATGATTGTTATGGGGGATCTCAATGCCCATGTAGGAAGTGAAAGACAAGGTTATGAGAGTGTTCTAGGGCCAGAGGGTTGGGGCGGAAGAAATGAGGAAGGAAAGAGACTGTTGGACTTCTGCCAGAGGAACAGCCTGCTAGTTGGGAACTCCTGGTTTAAGAAAAGAGAGAGCCACACAATCACATGGTACAGTGATGACTTGACCAGGAAGTCGGTGGTCGACTATATCTCTTATATAAAAACAAGTGTCCTGACTGACTGACTGACTCATCATCGGCCAGCCAAAACTATTAAAGTTAGAAACATGAAATTTTGGGAATATGTTCGTTGTAAGTCGAAAACGCCCACTAAGGAAGGGTTTTTGGATATTCAGTTTCTAAAGGGGTGTTAAGGGGGTACACCTGCATTTCATTGAATAACAATATCTCCAGATTGCTTTCATTGGGGGATTTGATACACTGCATATAAACTCATCATTAAAAATAAGAAGATACGTGTCTGAGGGTTTTTCGATGTGGTGTATATTTTGAGGTGAAAGGGGTGAAAAGTGGGGGTTGAAGGTTTCCTATCCGAGCGTGTATCTCTTAAACGACATAGGCGAGGTGTTTGGACCTCAGCGGAAAAAAATCAGCATAAAAAATAACAAAATAGGTGTTTGACCGTTTTTTCATAAATCCAATATAAGGGGCCCATGGGGAGGGGTGAAAATATGGGGAGGGGGGAGGAAACGTAATATGTCTGAGTGTAAAGTTATACATGGCCTATGTTGTAGACAATAACACATTACATCTTTTTCGTCTCTTGCTATTTCATCATACGACGAATACTTAGAGAGTTATTAATGATTTTGTACTTTTTGGCCGGAATTTTCTAAGTCCCAGGAATGACATAAAAATTGATTCGAATGAAATTTCGAAAAATAGTTTTTTTAATACTTTTATTATATTTTTCACGTCTTTTAGGGTCCGGAACCAACATTATATTTTGATGTTTTTTTTTCGTCCCATGCATTTTTGGTTTCAGGTGATTGAATTATTTTCCACTAGGACCGTTGCTTATCTATTATATAAAACTAAGTGTCCTGACTGACTGACTGACTCATCATCGCCCAGCCAAAACTATTAAAGCTAGAAACATGAAATTTTGGGAATATGTTCGTTGTAAGTCGAAAACGCCCAATAAGGAAGGGTTTTTGGATATTGAGTTTCTAAAGGGGTGTTAAGGAGGTACACCTGCATTTCATTGAATAACAATATCTCCGGATTGCTTTCATTGGGGGATTTGATACTCGGCATATAAACTCATCATTAAAAATAAGAAGATACGTGTCTGAGGGTTTTTCGATGTGGTGTATATTATGAGGTGAAAGGGTTGAAAAGTGGGGGTTGAAGGTTTCCTAACCGAGCGTGTATCTCTTAAACGACATAGGCGAGGAGTTTGGAACTCAGCGGAAAAAAATCAGCATAAAGAATAACAAAATAGGTGTTTGACCGTTTTTTCATATATCCAATATAAGGGGCCCATGGGGAGGGGTGAAAATATGGGGGGGGGGGGAACGTAATATGTCTGAGTGTAAAATTATACATGGCCTATGTTGTAGACAATAACACATTACATCTTTTTTGTCTCTTGCTATTTCATCATACGACGAATACTTAGGGAGTTATTAATGATTTTGTACTTTATGGCCGGAATTTTCTAAGTCCCAGGAATGACATAAAAATTGATTCGAATGAAATTTCGAAAAATAGTTTTTTTAATACTTTTATTATATTTTTCACGTCTTTTAGGGTCCGAAACCAACATGATATTTTGATGTTCTTTTTCGTCCCATGCATTTTTGGTTTCAGGTGATAGAATTATTTTCCACTAGGACCGATGCTTATCTATTATATAAAACAAAGTGTCCTGACTGACTGACTGACTGACTGACTCATCATCGCCCAGCCAAAAATATTAAAGCTAGAAACATGAAATTTTGGGAATATGTTCGTTGTAAGTCGAAAACGCCCACTAAGGAAGGGTTTTTGGATATTCAGTTTCTAAAGGGGTGTTAAGGGGGTACACCTGCATTTCATTGAATAACAATATGACACGACTATGACGCGAGCGAAGCCGCGGGTACCTGCTAGTACTGTATGAGAAAGAACTAAATAAGAACATCACGGACATCAAGGTTATACCATCGGAGAACCTGGATAGCGACCATCGATTGCTGGTAATGAACCTGAGAGGGAGTAAGGAGAAGAAAGGGACTGAGAACCAGGAAAGACGTATAAGGATATGGAAACTGAAAGAAGGGGATAGAAGGGTCGAGTACCTCAAAATGGTAAAGGAAGGGATTCCAACAGATGAAGAAAGAGGGGTGGAAGAGGAATGGGCTAATTTTAAGAAGACACTAGTAGGTGCAGCAGAAGCAGTATGTGGGAGGACAAGTAGTAAGAAGAGGTGGAAGGAAACACCATGGTGGAATGAGAAGACAAAAGATATAGTAAGGGAAAAGAATAGAGCCTTTAGGAGGTGGTACCAAAATAGGACGGTAGAGACAAGGGAAGAGTACCAGGAAAGAAAGAAGGAGGCGAAGAGAGTAGTGGCTGAGGAGAGAAGAAAGTGGATGGAAGAGTGGACAAAGATGATGAAGGAGGATAGTGAAGGTACAAAAAAGGTTCTGTATGGGATGGTAAAAAATAAGAGGCGGAAGGATCCTACGGATTATGTTAGAATGGTGAACAAAAGGGGACAAGAGATAGAAAATAGGGAAGAACTGAAGAAAATGTGGAAAGAATATTTTGAAGAAATTCTGAACCCAAATGGAAAAGATGGTGAGGAGGAAGAAATCGGGGAAGAGGAAGATGAACTGCAAACAGAAAAGCACTTAACATGGAAAGAAGTGGAAGATGCAGTGAACAAGATGAAAGGAGGGAAGGCACCGGGTGTGGATGAGTTGAGTGTGGAGATGGTGAGAGCAGCAGGAGAGGTGGGGATACAGTGGTTGTACCGAGTGATGAGGACAGCATGGAAGGAAAGGAAGACCCCAGAGGACTGGAAAAAAGAAATAATTGTCCCGATCTTCAAGAAAGGTAGTAGAACAGATTGCAGAAACTATCGGGGAATAACACTGATGAGTCATTGTGCAAAGATCTTCGAGAAAGTTTTGGAAAAGAGAATTAGGACAATGATAGAAGGAGGGATGAGGGAAGAACAACATGGCTTCAGAGCAGGAAGGTCCACAGTGGATTTGATTTTTGCTGTAAGGCAGTTACAAGAACAGCACTATGAGTATGGAACAGATCTACTGATGGCTTTCCTGGATATTGAGAAAGCATATGACAGTGTATGCAGAAACAAAGTGTGGAAGTCCCTGGAGGATAGAGGAGTAGAGAAATGGACTATAAAGAGGATAAAGGAGATGTACAAGGGAAGCGTGAGCTGTGTGAAAGTGGGAGGAGAGAGATCAGACTGGTTGGAACAGAGAAACGGCCTGAAACAAGGAAGTGCCTTGTCACCATTACTTTTCATTGTGGTGATGGATGACATAATGACCCGAGTGGCACAAGTAATAGGGGAAGGAAAGATGAAAGCAATGGTGTTTGCAGATGATTTGATGATTTGGGGAAACAAGGAGGAGGAGGTACAGGAACAGTTGAACGTGTGGGAAGGAATAATACAAGGATATGGGATGAAATTTAGCATAAATAAGAGTGAGATGGTGATCACAACAAGGAAGAAGGAAAGAACCACAACGGGAATAACAATTGGTGGGGAACAGCTGAAGAAAGTGGAGAGTTTCAAGTATCTGGGAAGCCTGATACAAGAGAATGGAAGAAACGATAGAGAAATAAATGAGCGGGGGAGGCAGGCAGAAGCATTTCGGAGGAGTGTGAGAAGCATGTTATGGAGCAAGGATGTCCCTCAGAACAGCAAAAAGATCATATATCGGACGTACTATGTCCCTATCCTGACGTATGCCTCGGAGACCTGGGTTATGAAAGGAAGGGAGAAGAGCAAAATACAGGCCAGTGAGATGAGGTTCTTGAGAAGCAGTATTGGAGCTACAAAGAGGGACAGAATAAGAAATGAGAGGACCAGAGAATTAATGAAGGAGGAACCATTACAGGATGGTATAGAGGAGTCTAGACTTAGATGATATGGACATGTAAAACGAATGGAGGAGAAGAGGATACCCAGGAGGATACACGAGACGAAGTGGGAAGGAAAGAGACCGAGAGGAAGACCGAGAGACAGGTGGCTGAAGGGGGTGGAAGAAAGCGTGAAGAAGAGAGGAGAAGACTGGACAAGGGTGGAGGCTGAGAGATGGTGGGAAGACAGAAGACGTTGGAGAGGCTTGTGTTCCAAACAGACCCGGCCAGTGGCTGGAAACTGTGCAAGATGATGATGAACTGAAAAACAGTTTTTTCATTTTATTCAATACTGAAAATACATGTATCTTTATTGCAATTATTATGTTCTGTTACAACTGTACATATTTACAACTTCATACCTGTTATATAAAAACGATTATTTATATAACAAAATCAACTCGTCTATTTTGTTTAGAAAACCTTGTGATTACCGAATCGATATCTATAGTGATGTCACGATGAGTGTGCAGCAATGCACGGATAGGCATTTTTTCCGCACCAAAAAAAAATGCCGATGTCCAAACTGCAAGCTTGGTTGGCAATTTAAGCTGTGACCCTTTGTCGGTACCAACTCGACTTGCCGAAACTGTAACGTACCTTGATACTTTTCTCGAAGCTCGATGTAAAAGTCGCAAAACACGCCGTTGCAATTGGTACGAATATTTTTGGTGCGCTAAATGCATCAAATTTCTATCCATGTAACTTGCAAGAAAATTGGTCTGGGTTTGTACGTTTGGTTATTTTGTGATTGCGTTGTTAGTGATACCATTTTTCTTATCAATTTCTATTCTGTGACCCTCCCCCCCCCCACAACCAAGCCAAACTCTAGATCCGCGCCTGCCTGCTCCACAGATTACTATCCTTTCCTGAAACCTGCTTGGCAATCGCCCAACTCTGGGTCTGGATACAGCTGTTCTTCTGCCCTGGTTTGCAGAGATTTTGAGATAATTTTGTAAGTTATCGGTAGGAAGGAGATGCCCCGATAGTTGTTAACATCCGCTTTGTCGTCTTTCTTATGAAGTGGATAGATTAAGGCAGAGGTTCAGTCACTTGGAAGTATTTCAGCACCCCAATATTTATGTATGATGTCCGTTAATTTATCCACTGTATTGCCACTTCGTCACTATCAAACTAGCTTGCCACGGTGGGTGAGTGGTTATCGTGTCGGATTACTAATCCCAAGCTTGCAGGTTCGCTCCTGGCCGTGGTAAGTGATTTTTTAAAGGCAGAAAAATTACGACACGCATGTCATAAGATGTTGGCATGTCACAGAACCCATTTGAATTCAGTAGGCCGTGTTCATAATGGCAAAATTAATCTCAGGATTTTCTGCCAGCACAAAGTTCCGCATTTCTATACTAGAAAGCGCTATAGTGTCAAGAAGCTTAGATATCTAACCTCCTTGACTTGCATAGTGCTTCAAGCAACAACAAAATTCGACATGCAAGTTGCCCTCTGGGTGTCAAATAACAAAGCTGGCATCCGAGGCCATACGATATTAAATTATTACTATCAAACTTCCACAGTTCAGAGTCTTCACCCGGTGCCTTATTGTTATTCAGAGAAATGATAAAGTGTCAGATTTCCTCTTTCGTGGGTGGGGATGGATTTGGGTGAACTTGTGTATTATTTTACAATGTTAATCTGGATCACGAGACCTCGGAGTTAAGAGGGGATTCAAAGTACTCTTCAATGATCCAGCATTATTTTCTTTGTCACTATGAGTTAGTTCTCCATTGGGGATCTCTGAAGTGGTGTTCTGTGCTGTAAGCTGGGAGGTTTGTATTTCCGCAAGTTGCTGGGAATCATCATCAACAAGCTTTCTTGTCTAATTATTGTAGCCTACATTTCTGGAAGTCTAATCACAGTTTAGGAGCAAATGACCTCAATGTTCCGCCCTCAAAACAAATATCATCATCATCATCAACAACTAATTACAGAAGTGGAGGTACTTGCTGAGCTTCTATGCCCAAGGTTGCGGGTTCAAACCCGGCCGAAGTCGTCGTATTTTTAAGAGCGTTAAAAGTCCCTCCGTATGACTTCCTTCGGAGGGGAAGTAAAGCCGGCGCCGGCGGTCCCATATCATAGATTTATGTCATGTTAAGGAACCTTCCACTAATATACAGTAGGTTAGATTTGACTGACGCTCTTAGGTTCCAACGTTCGTCGCCAAGATCCGACTGCGGTGGCATCTAGAGACCAAGTTCAGAACTAGTTGGTCGTTGGCAGTGGCGTATGGTAGCAAAAGTTGGAACTACTTGAAAATCCATTGTCTGCAGTCCTTACTTGAATTATAGAAAAAACAAATAACATACACTAATACAGCAATCACAATTAACACCGGTTATCAGACATATCCTACCCACACCCAAAGTACACGGGGCTACATGACCGTATTGTCGCAGCCCCTAAACTGAGGAACCAACCAACAAACGTGGAGGTAGTTGATGATTTTAAATTCGCTATTCTTTTCCAGTCAAGATGTGTCTGCCAACAATCTGCCATCATTCTAAAGATAATATCTTTGCAATTACTTAACGTTGACGGGCAGTGTTAGCATCAAGAAGGCTGTGACTCCTACAACACGAAGACAAACGCGAATGTTTTGAATTCCTTTCACACTTTCTTTCATTTTATAATAGCGAAGTATGCTAATTTTCAGACATATTTTAGTAGACTAGTGATATGACATGACATCGACGAAATAATAATATCATTAACGAAAATATTGCACCAGTAGGAACTTCACAGTCATCCAAGTAAGTTTCCACAATGAGGACTTAACCTCTCGTCTCGTAAATAGGTTACATACAGATTTGGTTTGATATTCAATACATCAGTGCTAAGACAGGTTAGGCTACAGAATTTCCTGTGTCCGAATCTTCATTTATTTCTCAGAGAACTGTGTTACTGCGAAGGTATGTGATTGTAATGATCCTTCTTGCTTTTTCACACTGTGACAACACTCTGGGACCGTTCGTCTCTCGGATATTCCTCAAGTTGTACTGGTTGTCGCTACATTTAGGATCTTGAGGCATTGTGATCATCCTACTGTACTCAGTATGCCTAGAATATCTCTGTGGTGCCCACTAGTGTATTTGAAATTTATTAGGGTTACCGGTACCAACTTTCCAAGAAGAGAGTTAGTTAGTTATTGTTGTTTTAAGGGGCGGAACTACGAGGCCATCTGCCCCACCCAAGAAAAGAATTCCTGAAGGTATTTCTATATTCGGTATTGCCTCCAGTAGTTGTGGCCATGTGCTTCACACAGTTCTCCAAAGACAGATTTTTCTAGTGACACTGAACGCCGCTTTTAACAAGCCAATTAAATATTCTTTTACATTGTCAAATGAATGTAGCAGTAAATAGACAATTGAGACAATGTAGGAAAGTACGTAGAACAATCGGAAAGTAAGTTTCTTTATACAGGAGAGAGAGACAAAATTATGCGGGCATAAAGGGGCGTTAGTGAGTCATTTTCGTACATAGTTCCCACCGTCATTGGTGTAGCCTATAGCCTAGTGTGTTTCACCCCTCAAATCAACAATCACCATCACGATGTAGGCTACAGTATTTTTCCCTATGAGCAAAATTCCATGTTCTGGGTGTGAATGTATGTCTTCGACTGCTTCATTGTTGTGCCTAAGTTCTAAAATACTCTTCAACACAGAGGAGAAAAATATGTCAATGAGCGCTTGCATTGTCGTAGGAAGGAAGACTCCTCTTTTTGTTGACCACCTCATGGTGTAGAAGTTAGCATTCTTTACTGTCGACACGGAGTATGCTTAGGATATTCCCATTTTTCCAAGATGATTAACCACCCTCAAATATCAACTGACTGTGCCAGGATTCGATCCCGCAACCATGGGCTCGACTTTACCGCTACGTCACGCAACGAAATGTTACCTGATCTCGGAGGACACTGGGTAGTACTACATGGACTCACGCCTGATAGTACGAGATTTGCTTATTCCTAAGAATCCTTGTTTCCTTTCCTATTGGAGAGTTCTCTCTAACCTGTTTATCTTGACTGTGTATAATTCAACGTCCTTAATTTTCGTATGTCTGTCTGTTAGGTAGTCTGCCCGAAGGCTGGTTGGATCCTCGAAAAGTACCACCGTTAGGTTATATGTGTAGATACCCACAAAAACCCAAGGCAGCGCTATATTGAGGCGTACTAGGCAAGATGAGGAGTGAAGTAGTTTGCCATTGCTTTCCTCACTGAATCAGAACAGCAGTGCTAACCCTATGAGTAGAACCTTTCACAGCATCCACAGGCACTGACTGTGCCCTGAATGTCATTACTAAACACCACCCATACCTCAGTAGCTTCCATATAATCACAGCCATGAGTGAGACTAAGACATCGGTGAAAAACCTCATTTTACTCTAGCCTGTGCGCTTGTAGAAGAAGCGTATCGAGACTCAATTTCGGGTAATGTTTCGGTCCATGATAGCCGTGCAGTTACATTTTGCTTCTCAATATTACAAGGATACATAAGGCAAATACAATAATTAAATAAAGGAGGTAACCCAGTATTAAATAACAAGTTTAATAACCAAAGCAAATAACAATCAACAAAAACAACATCTCGAATTTACTCCCACACTTCTAAATAGATCACAACTGCAAATCCTAAGTTGTGTCTGCATCAATCAAGTGGCATTCAAATATCCACAGTTTAACATTTAAAATAAATATCTCAGGAGAGATTATTAATAAAAAGACGTTTGAAACACTACGTCGACTTCAAATCTATACTAGTGCACGCGTGACGATGTTTTGACTAAATGAAGGAAATAAGTACGATTACGAGATTCGTTACCATATGGTTTCCCGTCAAGCAACGAATCCGCAATTCTGCGTAAATTAGATTAGCTTAGGGAACACATACCAAGACACTTAATAATTATCCGACACCCGCTACCCTTATATCATACAAATAGATCTCCGCACGAGATCTTGACAACGTGCCAAAACACGTCTAATTGCCCAGCGGGTCTTGGTAAAATCAACACAAGCGTACGTGACTACAACAAAATACGCGAGGACATGACCGAACGTCATTCTAATAATTACAATGACCACAACAATCCAAAGGGATTATATCAACAACAACAAGAAATATCACTATGCCCAATGGCATTTAATTATAACACACCAAAAAAAATATCAATTCAACTTAATGCATGAAAATTATGGTCTGAGTATGGCGAGCTACCCTTTAAATCAAGAATAGAATACAGGCTCATCTCACTTTAAGAGAAGAGGACACGATAACCCGGCCTCAAACCTAATTAGTGTTATCTTAAATCTGTCCGTCACATATGAAGCCATTATGTCATTCACCCAGTGCGTCGCATAATAATATCGGGAGCTTGCTCACAGCAGCTCTAGAACCTAGAAGTACCTTGTATTTCCTGAAAACATGTGTGTATAAAATACCTATTTTGTCCCAATAATTCTCTCAGGAATTATAAGACACGACATCTCAGCCAGAAGCCTCCTCGGAGTTCATACTGCCGTTAATTATATTTTGCTGCAGATAGGAATCGTGGGCTGATTACCACGATATTCCCCGCGCATGTAGACACACATCATCACACATCACCAAATAACGCACACCTGGGTAATGACTTCACCTCACTCTCCCCACCTGAAATACGTCCAGATTTAGGATTCCACGGAAAGACTTCAATTGCTTTCCCAAAGATCATAAAATCATTACTTCCTTAGTTTTACAGATTACAAAGAGAACTATGGTTCCCTGCAAATAAAGTTGCTCTAGGCAAGTCACAATAAAAACGCCTGTTTATCAAACACAAGGTTAAAATGTTACCCCCCAAATTCTAAGTTTACCGTTAAGTTTTATTCTACAAAAGCGCCATTTATCGCTCAAACCATAAAATTCCGCTCAAGCGATATGAACAATACACTGTACACGCATTGTACATTTACAAGTTACATTCAAAAAACAACCCCTGGCACTATCCAGCCCATGACGGGCTAAGGCCGACCAAGCGACCGCTGCCCAGCCATTTGGCCTGCAGATATTGGGGTGACGCGTGATCAGCGCGTCGGGTCCCCTCGGCCGTTAATCTTGGTATTCGTGATCGGGGCGCTGTCTCACTGTCAGACAGCTACTCAATTGTCCTCACGAGGCTGAGTGCACCCCGTTCCAACCCTCACGTCAGTTTTAAAATCCCTGACGGAGCCGGGGATCGAACCCGGGGCCTCCGGGCGAGAGGCAGGCACACTACCCCAACACCACGGGGCCGGCACACAAGTTACATTACAATCAATTAACTCAGAACAAAAAAAATAGTCACGCACGACATTATAATCGAGTGTCGGTACCCGAATAAAAATCAAACTACAATACAAAAAATACAAGAAAATTATTTACATTTCCCCAGCTTATCTAACTACGACTAAAATTGAATAATCAATATGTGGTACTTATTCCTCCGCCAAAACATCTCAGCTCACGTCGCCACTCATAACCCAGCAGTTGTTTAGCCGGACTTGGGCATAGTCGCTGGTGTGTCCATGGTCATCCTTCCAACTGTTGGCCTCGTTCCAGACATCTTGGTTTTCTTAGGATAGAAATGTTCAGTTATTTCACAGTACTACAATTATTACTAAAATTGCTAAATGAGCTGATAATATCCACTCAAAGTCCTGAGCAATTTATTCGAAGAAAAACTTTCCCCAAATATTTGTAAGCCTGAAGCTTCTACCATTCACACGCAAATTATACACATTTAAATACTTGAAGAACTCGTCAGAGTTTAGAAGTTAATATTTCGTCAACACAAGTGTCGCCCACGACACATCGAAATAAAGTCAGTTCAACCACCAGCTTGGCTACATTTATAGAGAACACAGCAAATTGACAGTAGTGGGGACAATTTTAAAAAATAATTCGGAGTTTTTAAGTTACGGACTTGCGACTAATTTCATTGAGCTTCTCTTATTGCGCAGGTTAAGAATCTTATCGGCGGAGACACAAATGAGCATGGGTTTTATTAATATTCAATTTTGCGCCAAATCAAAGGTACGCCAGTTTTTCGCGGGCCTTAAGCGTGCATAGCTTCATTCGTTGGTTCAAATTCATCCCGGAGAGTTTGACCTGGAGACTCCTCCCCAATTTATGACGTACAAGCATCTTCTTCCTGTCAGATCCTGGTCCCCCTACTCTTGCCCGCGTAAATCGGTATCAACCGTCTCATGGCCTACTAACTGAAGCCACGCATATTGGACGTTGACCTCCTCAGTTCCCGGAATTATGGCACACTTTTCCTTGTCTCAAAAGCTTGGTTTAAATATACTTGCCTTGTCGTCCAACTCCCAATAGTTGCATTATTTTTCCTCAACACGAATCCACTACTGCGTGTATGAACACCCTCTTTCAAATATAATAAAATAAAATATGAATCATTATTATATCAGATGATATCATAAGGGTTCAGTACTGCATTCAAACCAAATTTTCGTATGAAATCACAATAACTTTCACTTCTCCAAAGGGGCCCACTTTATTAGGGTCTAATAACAAAGTTTTGATTAGCTTAATCAATTACAGTATATGGCCTTGTGCAGCAGTATCGTGCATTGTCTGTTACAATGACACATTCCAGGCCTGCCACAAACCAGTGGTTTGAAATGCTTTACTTTACTAGAGTACCGGTATCTAAAATTCCAGGGCAAGTACGATGGACAACCCACGCCTGTTCCGCGCCGCCGATTTTGAAACCTACTCCCAGCAGTCCAGGAGCCGAATAAGTCGAGGAAGCTGGAAAAGTCAGATGAGCATCTTGAGCCGACCTAGCAGAATGAACGAGTCGGGTAAGAACCGATTATATCGCCAATCTATTGTTTGAATTTGGCAAGAAGCCAATAGCTTAGATCTCCGTATTTAAACCACACTGCTCAATAACTTGGATGCTTGTTAATCCCGAGGTCTGTGGCATCTGAGGATCTCCCATGCTAGACTGACCTCGGAGTCGAACCAGATCTGCAGAGCGTCACCAAGTAGCATGCCAGGTTTCTGTGCCATTTTTCTTAAAATCTACACTGGTAGGAAGATGGGAAACCACAGAAGACCATCTTCAAGGTTGCCGGCGGGGGGATTCGAACCTCCTCGCCTCCCGGATGTGAGCGACTGCCAGCAGTCATGCCGTAACGACCACGGCTAACTCACCCGGTATTAAAGAAATACAAGTACCTGTGCCAAAGGTGATAGACAAGAATAAGGGGGACAGCGTGCAGTATACAAGGTGTAAGTAAATATGTGGGGAAGCTCCGGGGATTCGATAAAGGACTTGTCCTGTAAACATATGGTGTAAGTACGTTCGTTGCCGTGTTACAAGCATTGTTGGGGGTGTGCATAACTTAGACGGCGGCACGATGCTAGTTGGTCATTTGTGGAGGGCACACAGGCCACTTGTACTTTTCGTCGCTATTCAAGTCTATGTGCATTTGTTTTGCATTCAGGGACTGACACCGTGGCCTGCTCGTTCTCCCGATCTCAACCCATTAGACTTCTACTTATGGGGTCATTTAAATGCCATTGTGTATGTCACACCTATTCATAACTTGCAAATGCTGAGTCAGTGAATAGAGCAAGGATGTCAGCAGATGCGACAGACGCCGGGAATATGGGAGCCTGTGAGACTGTCAATGATGCGGCGCATTACAGCTCGTGGTAGCCATTTTGAGCACCTTCTGTAAAGAACTGTAAGTAGTAACGTACACTTTATCAACACAAATGACCAACCTGCATAGTGAAGCGGTCTGTGTTATGGACACCACAAGCAATGCTTGTAACACGGAAACGAAAGCAAATACACCTTACGTTTACAGGGCATGTTTTGCTTGTTGTCAGGTCCTCTATCGAATCCCCGGATCTTTCCTACATATTTCGTTACACCCTGTACATCAAAACACTTGCTATAATACCCATGCTTCACTAATTTTCTAATTTTGAGCGCCTATTGAACCTCAGCTGCGCTCACTGAAGTCTCCAGTCTGGGGCTGACTGCTGTGGATGTGTGGTCTAGCTTGCTGCTCGTATCTTGCTCTCTCTTCTGACGTGGTCATCTGCATCACGTAGCCCTAAGTGATCTTCGGCTGTGCTGCAGAGTGGAGTTAAGGCCTATCCACAATGCGCAGTCGGCAGTCGGTAGTGGGTAGTTGACAGTCCGTAGCTTCAGTCGGAAGTCGGTTGTTCACAACCTAGCCACCCACAATGCGCAGTCGTTAAAATGCTAGGAGTAAATAATAACTTGACTTTCATTTATTCCTTGAGAAAGTTGTCAATTTTCTTGTCGATAAATTAAATAATGAAAGTTATTATTATATAAATGATCATACCTACCCAGCCCATTGCATCGGCAATGAGCCTCCACGTCTGATCTTTGAAGAGGTTGTCTTTATACTTGGGCTCACTCAAGTCATACAGCCAACGGCGTTCCCTCACAAGATCTGTACGGTGCTGCTCCCTATATTATCGGTAGTTCACCCAGTGCCCACGTACGGCAGCGCCCGTAGCACGGTCGGGTATCTTGCGCATTCCGTGTAATGCCATATCTTTGACTTCATGAGCTCCTTGTCTTATATTATTGTATATTGTCCTCTTATGTTCCAGTTAGTTTTAAGATAATAAACGTCGTAATTAAGTAAATGTGGAATTCCCTTATGAGCTACCAGAGAGAATGTTTGCACACAACATTTTTTGGTCCTTCCGATTGCCGGATATAGGTGAACTACGTAACCATCTATGAAAATAGCTAACTTGGTTGAGTTAGAGAGCACAGAACTACATCAGTAAGTACATTCTGGCTCAACATTTCCTTTGTCCTTTTCTTACCGGGTCATCACGGATACCAATCAAAAACGTGTATTGACAAAGAAAATAGCAGTCATCAAATCTCGCGTGACTCGCTTAAGTACATTCGTGAATGAATTTGCAGGTGGGAATTTTAACGATATAAAGGTTAGGAAGCAATCATTGGCGAGTTTAATGGATGAGTATAATGACATTCAGATACAATCGGAAATCGATGATGCTGAAAACGAATCACATGATCTAGATAGAGCAGCCTTTGATGATTTATGCTTGGACATTAAGTAAAAAATGGAAACGCTATTGTGCCCCGAACATACACACCCACCTCCGCCTGTAAATAGTGATAACATGAGCAATAGTTGTGCACTAAAACTTCCAACTATTTCACTACCCAAGTTCAATGGCGCTCTACAAGATTTCATACATTTCTATGTCACCTTTGTAGCGCTGATCATCAATATTGAAACAATCACAGACTTTCAAAGATACTATTATCTTCTATCATGCTTGTCTGGGGAACCTCACCACCTCATTGAAAATTTACCAATTTCACATGATAACTTCAAGGTCGCCTGGGAATTGATTCGCAGTCGGTATCACAATCCCAGACTTATATCAGATCTCCACATCAAGGAATTGTTGTCACTCCCTAATGCAAAGCATGATTCTCCTAAGGAGCTGCGTTTGCTAATAAATCAACTTAGCAGCTACTTAAATGCCATAGAAGCTTTAAAAATCGAAACGCCCTTACATGACCTCATTCTGTCGCACTTAGTTTTGGAGAGAATCAGTCTCAATCTCAGGAAGCAATAGGAGAACGGTACGTCAAATGAAACGCACGCCAACTTGAAGGACTTAATTCAATTCTTGGAAAACAATTGCCAAACTTTAGAAATGGTCACGTCCAACAAGTCAGCTGCTGTAACCCAAGACGAGGTCAAGCATGGTACAAGTTCAAGGGGACCACACCGAACTTTCGTCACCACGTCACCTTATGGACGTAAATAGCCGGGTAGGTGTTGTGAGGGAACATAATCTTTGTTTCAATTGCTTGAGAAGTGACCATGTAGCCAATAATTGCAACTCAGGCAACTGCAGAACATGTAATAAACGTCACCACACATTGTTACATATACACCAGAATATGAACAGTACTGCTACCCCGGTACTAAATGCATCCCAGCAGCAAGCATATTGTTCTGTCAGAAGCGCATGTCCTCACAGTGAAGTATTGTTATCAACTGCCAATGTTAACATTAGGGATAGCAAAGGTCAAATGCATCAATGTCGAGCACTGTTAGACAGTGCATCACAGATGAACTTCGTGTCTCGAGACTTAGTAGACCGTTTGGGTATCAAACTGAATCGTCATTCGAATCCTATAAATGGTATCAGCAACACGCAAGCGACTCAATCCTCTTACTTCTGTCAACTTCATATAGAGTCGAGAGTTAGTACTTATAGTCGGCATATAGTATGTTCTGTCCTGTGCCGGATTACTGGTCCACTGCCTTCATCTAGAATAGATTACGAGGATTGGCAACTGTCCATCAACATTCCATTAGCTGACCCGAATTTCTACCAGCCCAAAGAGACAGATCTACTGTTAGGTGTTATTATATTCTTTGAACTCTTAAGACCTGAACAACAATCTAGGGATGGTTACCCTACTCTTCAAAATACACAACTTGGTTGGGTGCTATCTGGATGTATCCCCTCTCACTCAGTTCAACAACGTAAGAATGGAACATCATCATTGTGTCCACGGATGAAACCTTGCACACACAGGTGGAACGCTTTTGGGAACAGGAAGAGCTTACGACTCGTAGCCATTCCAAGGAAGAAAGACAATGCGAGGAACATTTTCAGAAATCCTTCACGCGCGATGAGTCGGGCAGGTTCATAGTGAGACTACCACTTCGGCAAGGAGTAGGAGAACTTGGTGACTCCTTTGACAATGCCAGGAGGAACTTTGGCCTTATAGAGAGGAAACTGCATCGACAACCTGACCTGAAGAATGAGTATATCAAATTCATGAACGAATATTTACAACTAGGACACATGGAACTTGTCGATCCTAGTGACCAGCAGAAACCTGCTTATTACATACCTCATCACGCGGTAATCAAGGATACGAGCAGCACTACCAAGGTCAGAGTTGTCTACAATGCGTCGGCTAAAACTACTTCGTCGATCTCCCTGAATGACGTGATGTTGGTTGGGCCAACTGTTCAGCAGGATCAGTTCTCGATCGTTCTTCACTTCCGTACACACAAGTATGCGCTAACAGCAGATATCGAGAAGATGTACCGACAGATCCAGATTCATGAAGCAGATCGAGGCTTCCAGAGAATCATAAGGCGCAGTTCTCAGAATCAACAACTGGATATGTACCGATTGACTACAGTAACCTATGGTACTTCAGCGGCTCCTTATCTAGCTACCCGTTGTTTACTGCAGGTGGCACTCGATGGTCAAGACATATACCCTACAGCAGCCAAAGTTACTAAAAGAGACTTCTACGTTGATGATCTTTTGACAGGGACAGATACCATTGAAGAAGCCATCCAATTATACAAAGACCTCACATCGCTCCTGAAAACCGGAGGATTTCCCATCCGTAAATGGTGATCCAACAATCCTGATATTTTGGAAGCCATCCCATCAACACTTCGCGAGAGCCAGGTGTCATGCAGTCTTCCCTTTGAAGATGGCGCCGAAAAAACTCTTGCTTTGTTGTGGCATTCGAGTCGTGACTCATTTCAATTCTCAGTGGAGGCCCTCAACTGCAATAATGTGACTTGGACAAAGAGATCAGTGTTGGCCAATGCAGCGTCCATTTATGATCCACTGGGACTCATAGGGCCTGTAATTGTTCAATGCAAGTTGTTTATACAAGTTCTTTTGCAACAACACCTGGATTGGGATGGCAAATTGCCCTCAGAACTTGAGACACAATGGAAACAGATACATCAGCAGCTCCCTAAACTAAATGAAATTCATGTACCACGGAGGGTAACAACAGACGGCATGAATGCCAATGTTGAACTTCACGGGTTTGCGGATGCGTCAGAAAGAGCCTACGGTGCATGCGTTTATCTACGTTGCATCAACTCCAATGGAACAATCTCCGTTCATTTACTTTGTTCAAAATCTAGAGTAGCCCATTTGAAGAAAGTGTCGCTTCCAAGACTGGAGTTGAATGGCGCACTACTTCTGAGCAGACTAATGGAAAGGGTGATTGAGACCCTTAAGTTACATTCATGTCGACGATATTATTGGACAGACTCCACTGTTGTTCTAGCCTGGATTGCCGGCAATTCTTCAGCTTGGAAAACATATGTGGCCAACGGGGTGTCGGAAATTCACAAACTGACGTCTCAGCAAGATTGGAACCATGTCTCATCACAGGACAATCCAGCAGATATTATCTCCAGGGGAACTGAGCCACATCGGGGCCCGTTTGGCTGAGTACGGATCCTTCAACCTGGCCTGAACTTAGCACTGTTCGACCAACCGAAATTCCTGAACAACGAGGAGTAAGAATGTGTTTCGTGGCGAGTAATCACAATGCAGATAACATTTTCATCCGTTTTTCCAGCTGGACTAAACTACACAGAGAAGTTGCTTACATTCTCAGGTTTTTTCACAATCTAAAGCAGCATGTAGCAGCAAGACGGCATGGACCTTAGACTACTGCCGAACTTCGCGATAGTATGACAGCAATTATTCGCATCGTTCAGCATTGTTCGTACAGTCAGGAGATTCATAATTTACATAAAAAGAACGCAGTGTCACTTCAGAGCAAACTTCTCACTCTGCACCCTTTCCTAGATAATGACAATCTATTGAGATTGGGCGGCAGGCTAGAGAATGCTGAAGCATCATTTGAACAAAAACATCCTTTGATACTGCCACCTAAGCATCATGTCACGAAATTGCTTATTTGGAATGAACACATACGACTTCTGCACGCAGGAAGCCAACTTATCTTAGCTTCGTTGCGGCAACGGTGGTGGATAACCAATGGCCGATCTGCTATCAGGCAGGTGATCCGCAGTTGTGTAACATGCTTCCGAGCGAAGACCAATGACACCAGTCAACTCATGGGACAATTGCCTAAGCCTAGAGTGACCCCTAGCAAGCCATT
The DNA here is from genome assembly GCA_946902985.2 of Meconema thalassinum. NCBI lineage: Eukaryota > Metazoa > Arthropoda > Insecta > Orthoptera > Tettigoniidae > Meconema > Meconema thalassinum. The sequence continues at coordinate 2,127,430,904 of OX336388.2, forward strand.
CTCTCATTGTGGTGTGGACTATGGAGGTCCGCTGCAGGTGAAATATGGAAATCCACGAAGTAAAACTCAGAAGAAATGCTACATAGCATTGTTTGTGTGCATGGCGACCAAGGCAGTACACATTGAGGCCGTCAGTGATCTATCCACGGAGGCGTTTATTGCCGCCTTAAGAAGATTCATTTCAAGACGTGGCCGTTGCAGTCACATGTACAGTGACAATGGCACGTGCTTTACCGGAGCAAGAAGGAAATTAGATGAATTGTCACGCTTCATCCGGACAGAAGGTCATCAAACGAACGTATTGAACTTCACAGCTGAAGAAGGAATTCGTTGGCATCACATACCTCCTCATTCCCCTCACTTTGGCGGACTGTGGGAAGCAGGTATAAAATCAGTGAAGACCCACCTGAAGAAGGTTGCCGGTAACACTGTGCTAACCTTTGAAGAAATAACCACACTGCTCACACAAATTGAAGCATGTTTAAATTCGAGACAAATCGTCGCAATACCCAACAGTCCTGATGAATACACTTTCCTCACCCCTGGTCATTTCTTGACTGGCGAGCCTTTAGTCTCTTTCCCTGAACCTGATTGTCACTTAGCGCCATCAGCACGGCTGTCAAGATGGCAATTGGTCCAGCGGTGCCGACGACTCATCTGGAAACGCTGGTTAACTGATTACTTGGGCCAGCTCCAGCAGCGTTCCAAGTGGCTTCAGAATCAACCCAACCTCAAAGCAGGAAGGCTGGTACTTCTGAAAGAAGACAATACTCCCCCCCTCACATGGCCAACCGGAATAATTGAAGAGCTTCATCCTGGGATTGATGGTTTGGTGCGTGTAGTAACTGTGCGGACAAGCAAAGGGTCATATAAATGGCCAGTGACAAGGATCAGTCTTTTCCCTGACGAGCTCATTTAAAGGACTATCTCTGTACTGTGTTCCTTTTTGTTTCTTATTTTGTATGTGTACAGTTTCTGTTGTTAGTTGCTAGAGACTTGCGTTGGAGAAGTGTGTCTATGAATTGCTACCAATTTTGTAATTTGTTTGACAAATTAGGTGGGCGGCATGTACGGTGCTGCTCCCTATATTAACGGTAGTTCACCCAGTGCCCACGTACGGCAGCGCCCGTAGCACGGTCGGGTATCTTGCGCATTCCGTGTAATGCCATATCTTTGACTTCATGAGCTCCTTGTCTTATATTATTGTATATTGTCCTCTTATGTTCCAGTTAGTTTTAAGATAATAAACGTCGTAATTAAGTAAATGTGGAATTCCCTTATGAGCTACCAGAGAGAATGTTTGCACACAACAAGATCAATGAATATATCTTCTATCCCAAGGTCAGCACATTCAGTCATAATCTTGTTATATAATTAATATATAATATAACAACGAACTTGTGCGAAGAATATACCGCGAACACAATTAGTCAACTTCACAGCTGATGGCGAGCGGGAAAACGACAAAGTGACGTCAGCTTGTGATCTTTTCTGATTGGCTCTTAAATATGCAGTTGGCAGTCAAAGAGAAAATTGGTGACAGCCGACTACACGCTGCCGATTGTCAACCTATCAACTACCGACATACAACTACACATTGTGCATGACGCCATAAGAGAGCACGGGTCTGACTTCAACTGACGACTGTCAACTACCCACTACCAGTGCCACTACCGTCTGCGACTGCGCATTGTGGGTAGGCCTTTAATGTGACGGCTCTGCACTACTGACGACGAGGCAGCATAATCGCGATACACTGAACTTGTCCGTTAATTTGTGTTTTATTTTCCCTGTAACGGAATTATGGCCTTTGCTTCTTATGTGGTCTGGCTTGATGCTTCGAAGACTGGACCTGTGCCATCTGGCCGACTTAGGGTGCCGGCAACATACCTATCACTTTCACCATTCCCCACTCCGCGTGTCGCTCTCACCAATAAACTGCGGGTTTCCATTTGCTATTTTTGTGCTTTTTCGATTTGAGGTACTAAATTAAGAGTTATCTTGCTTTAGATGAGCTGCTTTAACTTGAAAACTTTTGGTATATAGGCTTTCACGGCCGGTGAATTAAAACTCAGCAATTCTTCTAGGTTTGTGCCGCGTCTTGTGTGGGGTTTCGCCTAGGACACCAAGCTGGCTCATCGGCGGGCTCTTGGTGTCTCCGCCCGGACCCCCACAGGAGTGACGAACTGCACGCCACCTCCCTTTATATTAGGTGCAACTGCACCACTTGACTGCGAGAACTAAAAGCTCAAGCAGCCTCAACCTCCCTTTGAAGGCTTCCAAAAAGACGGTATATAGGCTTTCACGGCCAGCGAATTAAAACTCAGCAATTCTTCTAGGTTTGTGCCCAGTCTTGTGTGGGTTTTCGCCTAGGACACCAAGCTGGCTCATCGGCGGGTTCTTGGTGTCCCCGCCCGGACCCCCACAGGAGTGACGAACTGCGCGCCACCTCCCTTTATATTAGGTGCAACTGCACCACTTGACTGCGAGAACTAAAAGCTCAAGCAGTCTCAACCTCCCTATGAAGGCTTCCAAAAAGATGGTCACTCCTGTAGGGGTCCGGGTGGGGACCCCAAGAGCCCGCCGATGAGCCAGCTTGGTGTCCTAGGCGAAACCCCACACAAGACGCGGCACAAACCTAGATGAATTGCTGAGTTTTGAAAACTTTTCTTGGGATATCCAAGCTTGTGCTCTTTCCTGATGAGTGTGAAATTGTGTTAAATGTTAATGTAATTTTGGCCATTGGTATTTAATGGTGTAGGCGATATCATACTGTGTATGCCTTTATATTGCTCATGTACAGTCCACAGGTACAGTCGAACCCTTGACCCTTAGTTTTGGCCCGTCTTGGTTGGCCATGCAATGGATTTTTGTTGAGTCAAAATGGGTGTTGATGCCTCTGGCCGGATGACACTGCCCCCTTAATTGGACCAATGTCCGCAGGGAGTTGTATTTAGATTGTTATTCCCCATGGAATCGTATGTTCAGTTGTACAAGATGTCCGTGAGTTAGGTACCTTTCCTAATATTGTAATGCCCCAGTCGGACAGAATGACAGCATTCTATGTATTCAATTCGTATTGTACCTTAGCATTTTAATTTCCACGTTGCTCCTTACCTTATGTTACCGGTATTTTTTTTAATGGTCAACCTTGAAGTAATTTCAACCTGTTACTTACAGCATTTTCCGCTCCTAATTTCTTGTTTATCTGGTCTTCGTTTTCTTGGATGGCCGTGTGTAGCGAACTGTCCAGTCAGAATGATTTCACCTAATGTAGTCAGATATACTTCTCTCTCTTTAACAACCCCTGGCACTGCTATCCAGTTCCTCTTCCTTACTCTTGTAGGTTCCCTTCTGTTAGCATTTTCTTGTAGGAAATTAATTTGACGAGTTTCATTTCGTGATAGGATTAACCCCATTATCATTGTTATTAAAGTTTATACCCATGCAAAAATTCAGCTCATTCTGTTAAATCATTTTTTGTTTGAAAGGAACTGCGATGAAGGATTTCAAGTTAAGTTCAGCACTCAAAGTTCCTTTAATACGAAAATCATAATTTTCTCGAAAACCATTCGAGTCATGAAGAAAATACATATGAATTTTTGTGTGTATAAAAGAAAAATAATTTTAGTAGCCTACATGAGCAAAATTTTATGATGGATTGACCGTTTAGTCCTGTTTACTTCATACAAGACCTTCGCAAGATTACGGATAACCACAATTTACTGTAAGTTCATTGGTGTTACGAAGAAATTGCATAATTATGACCTCGTTTTGTAGGAAATTGAATTGTTAGCACACTTGGTGTGATGTGTTTCATGTTAATATTAATCATTTGCCTATCATTTTGAAGTATACTAGATAAGACATGAGCAAGTTTAGTAAAACAAAACTGCATATAAATTGCCACAGTTCTTAATCTTCTTAATCTCAATCCGACCATACGAACAATAACCAATCAAAATATCCGGTAAAATGGTCAAGTAGGTTTTATGTGAGAGATATAGTTTAATTCAAGTATTGATTGGCGTTCATCTATCAATACGGATTACAAAAGACATTTTGCTAACGCTGGCAAATGATTTGCATTCTACAAACACAAACAGACCAACTTTCTCATTTATATATTAGTGCTAGCATGAGTGGTGGTGAGCTCGACACCCTTCACGTAGCTGCGCCGAGCTCAAGACGTGCACATATTTTAAGCAAGCTGTCGACAGCACGGCGGACGAAGAGTGACTACGGACGCTGTTTCCCCACCACTGAAACGTAGGTGGAAACCTGACTGCCCAGAGCCGTCTGCTCGACCTTGAGGCTTTACCAAAAACACCCAAGCTGTAGGCTCTGAGACGGCTACGCAACACTCCCGCGATTATGCGACTGGCTTGCATGTGTCTCATAAGCATATAAGAAATCGCACTTGGCACGGACTGTGGAGTAAGTAAATACGCACACTCTTCTACCAGGAGTACGGATGACGATTCGCTTCACAGACAGTGTGCCTCTTAATCCACTTACCTCTTTGTATTATATAAATAATTTGTAGCCTAGTTTTATTTCAGGAGTGCATTCTACTTACGAATTTTCATCCATTCTCTGCGGTATTTTCGACGCTAACCTATAACAATCAGACACAAATTAAACTGAGGGTATATTTGGTCATTACACACCGTATTTGGGATACATACGCAGTTTTAGCTGCAAAACTCAAATTGTTTAGACAGAAAGCTCACTTTATTTACAGAGATAATATTAGCAAGAGCATCTGGAACATTTAATGCTGTGTGGTGGAAACACAAATAGCACCTTAATAACGAATGTTGTGCTGACCATCAAATAAAGAAGAGCCTCGTCCTGAAGCGCAGTGAACCTTATACATCAATAATCGGTTTGTGGATCACGAATTATATTTTAAATATCTTGGAACTCTCATGAATGAACAAAAGGGAAGTCTTACCCAGGATTAGTCGGGCCAGAAGTTAGACCCTTTTTGCCCAGCCGGGATCTCAGTCCCCAACTTCGTGTCCAGATGTTGCAATGTTTCATTTTACCTGTTCTTCTGTATGGGTTCAAAAGCTGGATGCTCAATCCATCTCTGGAAAAAGAGATTGAAGCTTCCGAAATTATTGTACAGAAGAATGCTCCGAGTATCGTGGATAGAGAAGAAGACCAACTAGGAAATCCTTAAGCATATGAATAAACGTAAAGATCTTTTGATGACTATCAAAGGAAAGAAGCTTCAGCACATCGGGCACATCATACGAGGTGAATCATACAAACTCCTCCAACTCATCCTTGAAGGGAAACTCGAAGGAGGAAGATCTGTGGGGATACGTAGGAATTCCTGGCTCAAAGACTTGCGGTAATAGCATGGACAAACATCTATTGAAATATTTCCAGCCGCTGCCTCGCGCATACATATAATCAAATGGATCACCGATCTTCGGAGGTAGCCGGTATCCTAAGAACGAGTGTGACAACCCTGCCTGATTGTCTGGGGCACGGTATCTCACGCTTGATGTATCTGGGCAATAGTCACCGAGTGCGAGTTCGACAAATGCAGAGCAGGGCAGAAGACGTAGAGTCCTCTGCGATGTCCGGCGACAAGAGGAAATTGCCAGATATGGTCAAGGGACAGGACTAACAACGTCATTGATGCACGAGGCAGGCGTGTTTGTCCCCTGATTGAATACTAGAAACGTTATTACCCCTCAGGCTTGGGTCCTAATAGCGGACATGCATCCTGCTCATCTTCATATTTATGGACACAATAATGGTTCAAGAAATGTGCGATTGTCATCACTCTCCGGATGCTCTGCAAAGCACTCTTGCCCGACTCCACCGAAGACGTTCTCGGCGATGGTCGGTGGTAAAGGTGCCGGAGGCCTTCTTCTTTCCTAGCGTATTTACCGTGTCGGAGCGGGGTCCGCTTGCTTAGTTGTTGCTCGCCACTTCTTCCTGTCAAGGGCATCTTCAGGTTTGAGGCCGCACACCAGTAGGTCTTTATTGATTCTATCCAACCATCGTTTCTTTGGGCGCCCACGGGGTCGATACTGACCTGGATCGTATCGTAGGGCCGTTTATATCAAGGAGTTCTCATCACTTCTAGTGACATACCCGTACCAGCGCAGACGCTCTTTCCTCATTTCGTGTTTAATTGTTGCAACTCCCATTTGCTTCCTTACGTGTTCATTTCTGACATGGTCAATCCTTGTAATACCCATGGACCAACGTAGCATTTTCATTTCCTTTCCATGGAGGCCTTGTTCGTGTTTGGTTGAGGCTGGCCAACATCCTGTGCCATAGAGTGCCACTGGCCTTATCATGGTCTTGTAAACATTTCCTTTCAAGTGGATAGGTATTTCCTTATCACACAGTACCCCAGTATTTATTTATCGCATGCCTTTTAGTGCCGGGAGTGTCCGAGGACATGTTCGGCTCGCCAGAGTCTATAGCTGCTTCCAGCGGACACCCTTAGGGTGAGCTACAAGTTCCGTTCAATTTCAAGTAGTTCCAACTTTCGCTACCAGATATCAATGATACCTAGTGGTGAACGTTGGAACTTTGATAGAGCGTTCCGACGAAATCTAACCTAACAATTTATCTCTACACAAGTTTAGTCTGTGAAAGGATCTTTTACATGCCATAAATCTATGACATGGGACCGCCGGCTTTACTTCCCCTCCGAAGGAAGGCATACTGAAGGATTTTTAACGCTCTTAAAAAATCCGATCACTTCGGCCGGGTTTGAACCCACTACCTTGGGCACAGCAGTTCAGCATGCTACCAACTACGCCACCGAAGCCGCTAGTACTCCAGTGACTTGGCGCCAACGCAGCTCGGGCATCGAGAATGGTCTCTCCATCTGAAGTGATGAGAGAACCAAGCCACTTAAATTTAGTGGTTTTATTGAGTTGATGGTCTTCAATGTTAATGGTACCATTGGTATGTGTGCCACAATGCAGATATTAGGTTTTACCGATGTTGAATTTCAAACCATTTTTGCCCAGGCGATCTTTCCAGCACCTAGCACAATTCTCGAGATTTTCACGTGTTTGATCGGGGAGAATAGCATTATCAGCATATAAGATTATCCATGGGTGAAATGTTTGTATGTCGGCTGTTACTGAATCCATGAACAAAATGAACAGCAGGGACGAAAGTGCAGAACCTTGATGAACTCCAGCACTGATGAGGAAAGTAGGTGACCATACTTGTGACGTTGTGGCAGAGAGATTGGATGTATAGGACATAAGCTTCTGGGACCCTGTGAACCCGAAGTGATCTCCATATGTCCTCATATGGCTCTCTATCGAAAGCCTTTTCGAGATCCAGAAATGCCTGATGTACTTGTTGGTTCTTTTCTCTGTGTTTTTCTGTGACTAGGCGTGCATCCGTTGTACTAACCCCTTTAACAAAACCACATTGTCATTTAGACTTTCACGGCCCGTGTTATTATTCATAATGTTGAATTTTTGGCTTATGCCGTGTTTTATTATACTAATATTCGACGCGTTTCGAAAGAAACCATGTCTTTCATCGTCAGGAATAATCTGGAATACGACAATGTTGCTAAGAGAAAGCAACGAAGAACATATAGAAGGTGCCCAAAGATGGACGCCATTATAGCCCCATGTTAGGGACAACGGAAAGCAGCAGTGAATTACTTTCTCAGGGTTCTGATAATAGGTAGCCAGGATTCACTGAGATTGTAGCCGGTGTCGCGGTTGAAATTATCTGGGTGTTGACGTATTTCAACCGCCTCCCTGATGATTCTGGGACGATATTGCTTTATACGGGCAAGAACATCCACTCCTTGGAACATGACATCATGGCCAGGTGTTAAAGCATGATCGGCAACAGCTGATTTATCAGGTTGAATGAGCCTGATACATCTATTATGTTCCTTAATGCGAGTGCATATTGTTCTCGAAGTCTGCCCGATGTAAACCTTGCCACAAGTACAGGGAACTCTGTAGATACCCGGTTGTTGCAATTTAGGCAAACTGTCCTTAGTTGGTCGCAGGAGTTGCCTAATCTTAACAGAAGTTCCAAATACAGTCCGTATGTTGTACCGACGTAGGATTTTAGGAATACGATCCGTTGTGTTATGTATGTACGGAAGGTAAGCAGTTCCTCTTACATCTCTTTTCTCAACTGACGTCCTATTATTATTTGTTGGTTTCAGAACCGTAGAAATCAAAGCCTTGCTATAACCGTTGCTCTCAAAGGTGGTTCGCAGGGTGTTAATTTCTTCTTGTAGAGAAGACACTTCACAAATCCTCCTAGCCCTGGTAGTTAAGAGTTGTAAGGATACCATGTTTCTGGGCAGGGTGATGGTGAGAACTTGCGTGGAGATATCTATTGGTGTGTGTTGGCTTACGAAAAACGCTGTGTCCTAAAGATCCATCCTCTTTCTTGGTAACGAGAACATCTAAAAAAGGTATTTTGCCGTCAGATTCCTTTTCCATGGTGAAACAAATAGAAGGGTGCTGGAGATTAAGGTGATCCAGGAAATGGCTAAGATTTTCCTCACCTTCCGTCCAAACAACGAACGTGTCATCCACATAACGCCACCAGATCTTCGGTTTGAAAGGAGCCGACGACAAAGCTTTCTCTTCAAAGTTCTCCATGAAGAAATTAGCCACAACAGGAGAGAGAGGACTACCCATGGCCACACCATCAGTCTGTTCATAAAAATTCCCATTCCATAGAAAGTAGGAGGAGGTCATGCAGTGATAAAAAAGTCTTGTGATGTCTTCAGGAAAAAAGCCATTAATGAGAGACATAACACCATCAATAGGTACTCTCGTAAACAGAGACACCACGTCGAGACTCACTAGAATATCACCCGTCTGAAGTGTTATAGCTTTTAACTTTTCCACGAAGTGTGTGGAATCCTTAATGTATGAAGGCGTGTTACCCAGAAGCGGCTGAAGTAGTCTACCTAAGTATTTGGAAAGGGCATATGTAGGAGAACCAATCGTACTAACAATAGGTCTAAGAGGAACATCTTCCTTATGTATTTTAGGAAGACCATAGAGTCTTGGAGGAATTAGCATCCCCTGGAAGGAGAGTCTTCGCTGCATCCGCTGGAATAGATGATTGCTTGATCAATTTGACGGTGACATTTGAGTAGCGAGTAGTAGGATCACGACTATTAATCCTATATACAGGATCTGATAACAAAGACGAGATCTTGGAATCATAATCAACCTTATCCAATACCACTGTCGCGTTACCCTTGTCAGCGGGGAGAACGATAAGGTTGATTATGATTCCAAGATCTCGTCTTTGTTATCAGATCCTGTATATAGGATTAATAGTCGTGATCCTACTACTCGCTACTCAAATGTCACCGTCAAATTGATCAAGCAATCATCTATTCCAGCGGATGCAGCGAAGACTCTCCTTCCAGGGGATGCTATTCCTCCGAGACTCTATGGTCTTCCTAAAATACATAAGGAAGATGTTCCTCTTAGACCTATTGTTAGTACGATTGGTTCTCCCACATATGCCCTTTCCAAATACTTAGGTAGACTACTTCAGCCGCTTCTGGGTAACACGCCTTCATACATTAAGGATTCCACACACTTCGTGGAAAAGTTAAAAGCTATAACACTTCAGCCGGGTGATATTCTAGTGAGTCTCGACGTGGTGTCTCTGTTTACGAGAGTACCTATTGATGGTGTTATGTCTCTCATTAATGGCTTTTTTCCTGAAGACATCACAAGACTTTTTTTTATCACTGCATGACCTCCTCCTACTTTCTATGGAATGGGAATTTTTATGAGCAGACTGATGGTGTGGCCATGGGTAGTCCTCTCTCTCCTGTTGTGGCTAATTTCTTCATGGAGAACTTTGAAGAAAAAGCTTTGTCGTCGGCTCCTTTCAAACCGAAGATCTGGTGGCGTTATGTGGATGACACGTTCGTTGTTTGGACGGAAGGTGAGGAAAATCTTAGCCATTTCCTGGATCACTTTAATCTCCAGCACCCTTCTATTTGTTTCACCATGGAAAAGGAATCTGACGGCAAAATACCTTTTTTAGATGTTCTCGTCACCAAGAAAGAGGATGGATCTTTAGGACACAGCGTTTTTCGTAAGCCAACACACACCAATAGATATCTACACGCAAGTTCTCACCATCACCCTGCCCAGAAACATGGTATCCTTACAACTCTAACTACCAGGGCTAGGAGGATTTGTGAAGTGTCTTCTTTACAAGAAGAAATTAACACCCTGCGAACCACCTTTGAGAGCAACGGTTATAGCAAGGCTTTGATTTCTACGGTTCTGAAACCAACAAATAATAATAGGACGTCAGTTGAGAAAAGAGATGTAAGAGGAACTGCTTACCTTCCGTACATACATAACACAACGGATCGTATTGCTAAAATCCTACGTCGGTACAACATACGGACTGTATTTGGAACTTCTGTTAAGATTAGGCAATTCCTGCGACCAACTAAGGACAGTTTGCCTAAATTGCAACAACCGGGTATCTACAGAGTTCCCTGTACTTGTGGCAAGGTTTACATCGGGCAGACTTCGAGAACAATATGCACTCGCATTAAGGAACATAATAGATGTATCAGGCTCATTCAACCTGATAAATCAGCTGTTGCCGATCATGCTTTAACACCTGGCCATGATGTCATGTTCCAAGGAGTGGATGTTCTTGCCCGTATAAAGCAATATCGTCCCAGAATCATCAGGGAGGCGGTTGAAATACGTCAACACCCAGATAATTTCAACCGCGACACCGGCTACAATCTCAGTGAATCCTGGATACCTATTATCAGAACCCTGAGAAAGTAATTCACTGCTGCTTTCCGTTGTCCCTAACATGGGGCTATAATGGCGTCCATCTTTGGGCACCTTCTATATGTTCTTCGTTGCTTTCTCTTAGCAACATTGTCGTATTCCAGATTATTCCTGACGATGAAAGACATGGTTTCTTTCGAAACGCGTCGAATATTAGTATAATAAAACACGGCAAAAAAAAAAAATAAAAAAAAATAATAATAAAACACGGCATAAGCCCAAAATTCAACATTATGAATAAAACCACATTGGTTTGGAGAGGTTTGGAACATACAGCGTATTCAACTGTCAAGAATACGCTCAAAGATTTTCATTGTGTGGCTGAGGAGGCGAATTGGGCGGTAATTGAAATACTCACCAACATCTCCTTCACCCTTCCAAATTGGTGTGGTCGTACTGGTTTGCCAGATTGTAGGCAAACATCCATCGTATGGTTGAAAAGTGCCGTAAGAATTTCTCTGCCATGTTGTCCAAGTAAATTCCAGATTTCAGATGGTATATCATCTGGGCCGGTCGCTCTGTCTTTTTCATTTTACTTATAGCCATTGACACCTCTTCTACTGTAATTTCAGGGACAGGTCCTACAATTGGGCTACTGTTCGATATAGGTGGGTGCGGAAACTCTTCATTGCACATTTCTTTGAAGTAATCTGTCCATCGACGTAGGACGTCTGTTGGGTCTCTAATAGATTGGTGGTTAGCATTTTTAATTGTCAGGACATGCCCAATATCTTCCGTTGCTCGACGACGAGATCTTGCAAGACGATAAACCTTCTTAGCACCTTCCGATGTATCAAGCTGGTTATACAGTTCCTGATAATGGTGCTTTTTTCCTCCCTGGTAACAGCTTGTTTAGCAGTTGATTTCCGAGTCTTGTACTGATGAAGATCTTCAGCTAGCCTTGTTTGGCTCCAAGTATAGAAGGCCTGTTTCTTTGCTTTGATGGCTATTTGAACGTCTTCGTTCCACCACCAGGTCAGTTTATCAACGAACCGCTTACCCTGCTTCGTTACTCCAACGGTTTGGATTGCCACTGAATGTATCTGGTCTGTGATTTCTCTCCATATGGCCTATGCTGGTTGGTCAACATTTACAGTGGGTGCATCGTGTTTAGATACACATGTAGTCTGCACCTCACCAAGCTTCCACCATCCTTGACCGCCATGACACTGGATGAACCCATCTCTTGCTTTCCCAACGTGGCCATGGAAGAAATACTGAACTACGCCAGAAGTGTTCGCCTTATTAAAAGTTGGCTGATATGCCACACATGGCTCGGGCGGCGAGCCATTACGCTGCGTGAGACTCTCACACCTCATGTTTGATAAGTGTGTTTTCTGTTGCAGCGAGGGAACGTGATGACACCTTTGACTCGGCCCTGGAACTGGCAGGTGAGTGATGGAGCGTTTTTGAGACGGTGGTGTGAGACACGCAGCTTGGAGGATTTGGATAGGTACCGGGCTCTCAAGTCCAGTGCAAAACGAGCTGTTGCAATTGCAAAAGCAGCACATTACAAAACCATCTACGACGAACTGGATAAACCTGGTAGCACAAATAGAATCTACAAACTTGCGCGCGCTCGCGAGCGTGCCTCACACGATCTCGGTCATGTTATCAACATCAAAGACAGAAATGGGCTCCTCCTACAAAAGAGACATGACATACTATGTCGCTGGAAGGAGTATTTTGAGGATATATGCAATACGGAGTTCCCTCATCCACCTCTACCGACAGCTGACCCTATCCACGGCCCTGTGCCCATTATCACTACAGAAGAAGTGTCCACTGCCATCAGCAAAATGAAGTCGGGGAAAGCGCCTGGTGCAGACGATATACCAGCCGAAGTATGGAATCTCCTGGAGGAACAAGGTGTAGTATGGCTTACTGACTTCTTCAACAAAATTATTATGGAAGACACAGTACCAGAGGCCTGGATAACCAGTATCACAATTCCTATTTGGAAAGGAAAAGGAGATATACTGGAATGCTCAAATTATAGGCCAATCCGCCTCCTATCCCATACTATGAAAATTTTTGAACGTGTTCTTGAAGCGAGGTTACGAAACATCATCACTGTTTCATCTAACCAGTGTGGCTTTGTTAAAAACAGCGGAACAACAGACGCTCTCCATGCACTTCGTCTATTGATGGAACGACACCATGAGAAAAGGAAGACAGTTCACTTAGCCTTTCTTGATCTGGAAAAGGCGTTCGATAGAGTACCACATGATCTCATCTGGCTAGCACTGAGGCTACACGGTGTACCAGAAGCCTATGTAAACTGGGTGAAACTTCTGTACCGAAAGACAACAAGCTCAGTGCGGTGTGCAGCAGGAATGTCCGATACCTTCCAAATCACTGTTGGTGTCCATCAAGGATCAGCCTTGTCCCCCTTGCTCTTCATACTCTGTATGAACGCCATCACAAATGACATCCAAACCAGGCATCCATGGACATTATTATATGCGGATGATGTCATGATAGCTAACGAGACCCGTGGGCACCTCGAACAGCAAGTACAAGAGTGGAAGATGCGTCTTGAAGAATTTGGGATGAAATTGAACCTGAAGAAAACGGAATACCTGGAATGCGGTGACCAAACTGATGGCACGATCACTGTTGGTGAGGTTCAACTTAATAAAGTGACCCAATTCAAATACCTTGGGTCATGCATCACCTCAGACTGCAGCACGATTCCTGATGTCAAAACAAGAGTCACTGCCGCATGGATGAAATGGCGCCAAGTTACTGGAGTCCTATGCGATAAGAAAATTCCATTACATTTAAAATCTAAGGTATATCGCACAGTGATTAGACCGGTGGCCCTTCATGGATCTGAATGCTGGCCTACAACATCGAAGCACGAACAGGCACTTCATGTAATGGAAATGAAGATGTTGCGGTGGTCCAATGGTTTGACTCGACTGGACCATATTAGGAATGATGCCGTGCGGAAGGATTTCAAGGTTGCCCCAATCACAGACAAAATGCGTGAATCACGTCTGCGGTGGTATGGACATGTGCTCCGTAGCAGTGAAACCTCAGTTGCTAAGACTGCCCTTCAACTAAATGTGGAGGGTCGTCGACCTCGAGGGCGACCTCAAACACGCTGGTTGGATAGGCTGAGAGATGACATGCGGCTCACTAAGCTCCGCCCCCGAGACGCTATGGATCGATTGAAGTGGAGGAAACATTGCAGGAAGGCAGACCCCACATAAGTGGGAAAATGCAAAGAAGATGATGGTGTGAGTACTCGTCATTCATTCATTTACTTTATTTGCGAAAGGGGCTAATTCCCCGGTGGCAAACTGTACACTTACAGAAAATCACCAACAATAATATGAAACACACTTAACTTAATGTACACAAGTCGTGGTTTGGAAACTATAGTAATTACATCGTAGTATTTACACAAAATGTCAGACTTCTCTTAAGCACATCATTATGTTTGGGGAAAGGCTCTAAGGCTGTGGCAGGTAATGAGTTCCAATTATCAATACCACATTAATGAACGTATATTTCATAGATTTATGGCATGTTAAAGAACCTTCCACTAATTACACCTGTGTGAAGCTAAATTAATATAGGTTAAACATTTGACTAACGTTCTTAGGTTCCTACGTTCGTCGTCAGGAGCCGACTGCGGTGGCATCTGGTAACTAATTTCTGAACTAGTTGGTCGTTGACGGTGGCGGTTGGTGGCAAAAGTAGGAACTACTTGAAAAAAAAGTCAATGCCAGCTGTCCTTACTTGAATTAAAACAGACCAACACACACTAATACAGTCATCACAATTAACACCGGTTATCAGACAGATTCTACACACACCCAAAGTACACGGGGCTGCATGACCGCGCTGTCGCAGCCCCTAAACTCAGGAACCAACCAACGTATATTTCCCATCATTTATACGCTGCGGTCAGCACTTAACCTTGTGCGGATGATCTGCCCTGCGCAGGTAGGTGGGATTTCCCAGACATTTACCTTTTTCTCCCCATGCTGGTTGATCAGTGAAAGTGTTAAGGGGAGACGTAGGCAGTTGTACAGTACGAAATGAACATACGTGTAACTCTTACAATTTTTAACACATCTCACTGAAATTTAGTACACATATTAACAATCCCTTGAGGCATATGTTTGTAGTTTTTTGAGAATTTCTTTGTAACTTATAAGGGAGTTATCGTCATTTACGATTGTTTGTACACTGTTGTGTGACGGTTCACTTTTCCCCTACATCTGGGTATGGAGTGTCAATTTTCGAGCATAGAACAAATCTGTGTTTGTAACAAAACATTTATATGCAGCAAATTTTTGGATAAGGATTCACTGATTTTCTGTGAAATGTTGAACTTAAAGAAATTTTTCTCAAAAATAAAATAAAATATGGACATTTTCAAGCACAATTTATTTTGTAAGCATCATATTAAAATTCTGTTCCATCAAAATCTTCACAAAAGCACCAAACTTTTGTTTACTTAGGCAACACTGAAAAATGGGTTCAAACTTCACAAAAATCTTCACACTAGTTAGAAATACAAATATGTAAAATGTTGTTAATATCCATTCAGTAGATTTTCAGAAAAATGTACCTAAAATGCTAAATATGTTTAAATCAGAAATTTCAATTTAACGTTTTCATAAAGGATTCTTACTCATTTGCAGCCCAACAGAAAACACAATTTTGGAATTATGTTCTCCAATATACAGAACCCTTGCGAAGAAGCATCATCATCATCATCAAATTCCAGCTCCAGTCGCCCGGGTGCTGTTAACGAGCCCTCGCCACCTTTTCCTGTCCATGAATAGTTGGTCTTCATGGGTCCTTCTCCAGTCTAGCCCTTTGTCTTCAAGATCATCCTTGATTTGGTCCAACCATTTCTTCTTTGGTCTTCCTACTGGTCTTTTTCCTGGGATAATCTTGTTGAAATAAGCTTTTGGTGTCCTCTCATCTCCCATTCTTTGAAGATGCCCATACCATCCTAATCGTTGCTTCTGCAAATATTTTTTAGCACTGATATCTATGCCAGCCTCTGTCCTGTTTGTTTCGTTCCTTACTTTGTCTCTCCTTGTCCTTTGAAGCATTGTTCTTATAAACTTCATTTCGGATGCCTGAATCCTACTTTCTTCTCTTCTGGACAGGGTGCAAGTTTCTACTCCGTAAGTTAGAATTGGGATGTAGTATGTCTTAAACAGTATATGTTTACACTTCCTGGGCACTTTATTATCCCACAGTAGTGTTCTAACTTGTGCATAGAAGGAGGCTGCATTACTAGTTCTATTTGTTACTTCACTGTTGTTGTTGTTATCCTTACACACTGTGCTACCAAGATATTTAAATTGATCAACAATTTGTAGAGGCTGATTATTCAGGTAAATGGTTGCATTAGACAGTCCTGTTGTCATCACTACTGTCTTACTTTGGCTTATTTTCAACCCATACTCCTTGAACAGCTTGTCCCATGAATCCAGTTTTTCTTGTACCTCTCTGGCACTTTCTCCCCAAATCATGACGTCATCTGCAAAGACAAGGGCATTTGTTTCATTACCCTGTTCTTCTTTTATCCTCTTCAGGATTATGTCCATCACTGTGATGAATAGTAATGGAGACAGTGAACTTCCTTGTTGGATCCTTGTTTTGTTGTGAACCATCTGCTTTCCCCATTACCTATTCTTACACATGCCCTTGTGTTCTCATACAGCATTTTGATCTTGTTTATCAAGCCTTTTGGGACATTGTGCCTTTCTAAACATTCCCAAATTTTTGATCTTGCAATGCTATCATAAGCTTTTTCTATATCTAGAAATACCATTACTAATTCTTTCCCTTTTTCAAGATGTTTCTCAATAAGCATTCTTGCAGCAAAGATCAAGTCAATAGTACTCCTTCCTGGTCTAAAGCCATGTTGTTCTTCTTCTAAAGCCTTTTCTAAGTGTCTGCGTAGTCTTTTTGCAATTATTTTTTCCAAGATCTTTAGACCATGGGATAACAAAGTAATTCCACGATAGTTCTCACACTTTTTCCGGTTTCCTTTTTTAAACAATGGCACTATTACACCTTTAGACCAGTCATCAGGGATCTTATTGTCCTTCCATATAGCATGTAATACTCTGTACAACAAATGTATCCCATTAATTCCTGCTGCTTTTATCATGTCTGAACTTACTTCATCAGCTCCAGTGGATTTCCCTTTGATCATCGCTTTTAAAGCTTCTTCCACTTCAGACCAGGTTGGGGGTGGTTCTTGGTGGTTTTCATCATTGGCCCCTAAATTGATGTTCGTGTACCCACTGTCATTATTAGATGCATCATTTAACAGTTGATCAAAATACTGTCCCATTAATTTCCTGATTTCATTTATGCTTCTTATCACTTCTCCATTATTTCCTTCCAAAGCTGTAACTGATTCCTGATGTCTTTTATTGTTTTTCACAGTTTTATATAATAATTTCTTATTACCTTGTGTATCTTCCTCCAGTTTCTTTGCAAATTCATCCCAAATCTTATCCTTCTCTTCATTAATTATGCGTTTAACTCTTAATTTGTGCTCTCGATATTCTTGAGCAAGTGATCTGATTTTATCCTCATTTCTGTCATTCTTTTGTCGCTCCACTTCTAATTTTTTCTTTACTTTGTTCCTTAATTGAATTATTGTCTTGACTTCCTTATTCCACCAGGCAGTCTCTTTATGTCGAACTTTACTACTTGTTTCGCCACATAATTCTCTAGCTTCTTCAACTAAGACATTTCGAAAATTTTGCCACTCTTCCTCTGCACTTTTGGTATTAGTTTTTGGAACTTTTCCTAAAATTCTTCTCTGAAATTCCTCACGTTTATCAGTTTTCTCCAGCTCCCAGACCTTGATCTTTTGTTTCTTTTCCATCTTATAATTAATCAGTTTAACATCAGTTATACTAACTAGAACAAGCCTATGGTCACTGTCGAGACTTTCACTGGGAACGACTTTGACATCCACAACTTGTTTTCCTGCTTCACCCGCTGTTATTACAAGGTCTATCATTGATCTATGTCTTCCATCCCAGCTGTATCTAGTTACTTTATGGCTTTCTCTCTTCTTAAACCAGGTATTTTGAATTTGAAGACTATTTCGACTGCACATATCAAGCAGGTCTTCCCCTTCTAGATTTCTGTTTCCATAACCAAATGGGCCAATCACTCTTTCTACACCCTCCCTTTTGCATCCCACCTGAGCATTTAAGTCACCTATTATCATAATGTTCTCCTTATCCAATTGGTTCTCAAGCTGTTCCAAGAACTTCTGTTTCTCTTCATCCTTGCACTCCGTTTGTGGGGCATAAACTTGCACTAGGGTTGGTATTTTTTCGTTTGATGGTACCTCTAATCTAATGATTCTGTCGCTAATATATTTAATATCTGCAACAGCATCTACCTTCTTACTTAGAATAAAGCCCACTCCGTTATGTGACCCTTTCCATTTACCACACCAGTAAAGGGTATATCCTCCTCTTAAAATTTTCTTCCCTTTCCTTTTCCATTTGGTTTCGCTCAGACCTAATACATCCAGTTGCCTTCTTTCCATCAGATCTACAAGTTCTTCACATTTTCCAGTTAATGTCATTACATTCAGTGTTCCTATTCTCATTTTGGGTTTATCTTTCTTTATACTGTTTTTTCCCACAGCCTTACATTGCATAACATCAGGCTGGATGCCATCATTCCTATCAACTGTAAGGCGTGTGAGCTGTCCATTTTGGGTATTCTTCTTTCCGAGGCTCGTTTTAACATTGAAAGCGCATAACTATTTACTCCTTTATTGACTTGCTAGGCCTAACATATTGGAGGATTTTCTGTCAGGGTTGTCTCCCTTAGCCTTTGGTATTCCACTACCAAACCTACAAGGCAGCAGGTTGTACTCATATTTAACCCCTGAGTACTGGGTTGCCTCTTCCGCCATCTTCACTGTACCAAAGTCCATCTTCTCCACTGCAGATGCCGTTGAGGTCTTCGCACGTAACCCTGTGCACGGGGCCTATGTTATACCCCATAGGACTGGGTCCTCACCAGAACTTATCCGTTACTGTAGTTCCATGGTATATTACAGTACCGTTGCCCACCCCCACGACGTGGACGTGCCTGGCAAGAATTATCCATGTAGCCAATTTTAATTGACTCATGGACCGGGTTAAGGAGCTGTCTAAATCCAGCCTCCAAGAAGCATATGAGACTCAATTTCGGGGGGTGTAACAGTCCATTTCGTAAAGTTGTTGTTAAGCGCTTCTTATAACATGCAGGGTAACATATAACAAAATAACATGCAGGAAAAGGTGAATACCAGGATTAAAACATATGAATTTAATAAACAGATCAACAAATTTACACTATTTACAACAAATAAAAGAGGTCTCCCAAATGACACCCTCTTGAATTAATAAAAATTGCCAAACTAGGCCTGATCTCAGGAGAGATCGTAAACATCTGGACCAAATGTCCCAAATTACTGCAATGCCATGTGAGTGTGCGGCTTTCCTACATGCGGCACGATGTGTACAATTTAATGCGAGATTCGTTACCATCCAGTAAACCTTCAGGGGACGAATCTGCATTGTCTTAGAGCTAGACAGACACGAGGAACCAACTAATCACTAATTAAACTAATCCGACACTTCCTACACTAAATAAGACAAAAATAATTTCCGCGTGAAATTGGAATCAAAGAACTGCCGTAGCAAACAACATTAACGCCTAAAATTAGGACTTTTCAAATCAACACAAGTAAATCAACACGTGACCAGTCAAGAAAAAATACACACATGGCCGCTTGCCTTTTTTACAAGAAAAAAATACAAAATACACCCAACGACTTATCTCACCTTAAATAATGAGAGCGACGGGCGATGTGTACATGTTTTAGAGCTATAATCACAATATCATAATATAACAACATTACTTTCAAATCCACCTTCAACTTATCTATTTCAAGATAATATCCGTTTAAATATACAATTTTATTGTAATCCATCTCCTATTTAATCATAAGCTGCACCTTGACCTGACATAAATTTTACTACAAAATCTAGAAAATTATTTCTCTTAAAAGATAATCTTACGACGGCGGTATACAAGCTGACAGTACAAAATTAAATTTATTATAGTGTGTATTATCAATTACAGGACAGACTCCTCTGAAAAGACTAAAACACCGCCAAATTCTTTAAGTTTCAAGAACTTAACTATTACTACTCAAGTATTATATTTTATATTTAAAAATAATAGGGTGTCTAATCCTAGTTTAAAATTTAAATTTCAAAGCTTCATTATCTTATAAAATCTATTTAATTTCCAAATTCTACCTTCTAAAATTAATTAAAATCTTTTTTTCTAAACAAACTAACTTCAACACTGATAATATTCATTCAAGTCCTACGTATAACCGCGACTGCTGGCACGACTTTTGTCGACCATAAATCAAATTACTAATTCTAAATTGCCTTAATTACTAATATTAAATACTGCGAATAATATATAATCATTTAGATCTTATTATAACTCACAAAAATTTACATGTAAAATATTCAAACAATAAATTATTAAGTAAGAATAAAACATTTATCAATATACATAAAATATTGGTTCAACTAGAATAACTTTTTATAATCCACATATATATATATAATACTTTTTAGTAACTAAACAGAAATATATGTATATAAAAAAATTATACTCAAATTTTTATAAAATCAACTCCTATACCTGTATTTATACTCATTAATATCATTTCTATTATATAGACTTCAACCTACAACCGCATAACCGCTCAATCAACAAGCCATCTTATCAATTTCGTTACCACACGTTTCTCACCAGTCAAATATTTTGGTCAATCCTACCACTTTCTAAGTCACAAATCAACACTTGGAACACCTAATTAAACACGTTTCTCACCAACCTTTCAAAAAAATTTTCAATCTACAATTGCATAACCGCCCAATCAACAAGCCATCTTATCAATTTCGTTACCACACGTTTCTCACCAGTCAAATATTTTGGTCAATCCTACCACTTTCTAAGTCACAAATCAACACTTGGAACACCTAATTAAACACGTTTCTCACCAACCTTTCAAAAAATTTTTCAACCTACAATTCCATAACCGCTCAATCAACAAGCCATCTTATCAATTTCGTTACCACACGTTTCTCACCAGTCAAATATTTTGGTCAATCCTACCACTTTCTAAGTCACAAATCAACACTTGGAACACCTAATTAAACACGTTTCTCACCAACCTTTCAAAAAAATTTTCAACCTACAACCGCATAACCGCTCAATCAACAAGCCATCTTATCAATTTCGTTACCACACGTTTCTCACCAGTCAAATATTTTGGTCAATTCATAAAAATTCCCTAGAAATTCATAAAACAATCCATAAATGATAATAATTAACCAAATAATTTTAGACAAAAATCTATAAATTCCCCCCAA